>OX371224.1:251067934-256090434 GCA_947310385.1 Nephrotoma appendiculata | reverse complement strand
ATTATATAGCTAAGTAGATAAAATAAAAAAAATTGGAAAAAAATAAAATAGCAATGTACATGCAGCCTCCAATCGGATTCGTATCCAGTACCTTGCGATCCAAACGCCGAAGCTTTAACCACTGCACCACTCGTCACATAGAAATTACACCTATAAAATTCATATAAAAAAAGGTTCTTTTATTAAATTTTTGGGGCTTCCTTTTTGAGTTTTTCCGACTTTTCTTTTTTCTTAAACTACCACTGTATTGAGACGAACAAAAGAAAAAACACAAAATGTACTAAATGTATGAGAAAATGAATTTTCTTGATAAATTTTTTTTTGGTGAATTTTTTCAATGTCTTAATAGTTATTATGCTATTCGGAACGGTGTCAAATCCAACAAAATAAAGATCATAAAAATCGGTCCAGCCGTTCTTCAGTTATAAATGGTGTAACTAACCCGACCTTGTTTTATATATATAGATTTTATATATACACAAGTATATCAAATCTAAAGATGATGTATTGATGGTCGGTTATGGTAATTGAACGCTAAGTGCTGATCTTTGTGATTCAAGAAAATTACGAATATTGATATTTCGTCAGTTGCCATAAAGCAGATGAACGATAGTGTTTCAGATTAATGGGTCAATATGTTTGTATCTCTTTGCTGCAGCAGCACATTCTTGCCGCTCCGTTGGAGTATTTTCCTCAAAATAATTGAATGTTTCGAGTCGTGAGATGTTTAGTTGTTGAATGCAAAACAGCCGAAACAAGAACCTATATTGTATCAAGTGGGGAAGGAAGTAAATCAAATACTGTATTGCACCGATAGTAAAGTTTACTCACGATGATTTAATTAAATTAATAATATCAGCGATATATAATTTTATAAACTATATGGTTAAAGAAAAATTCATTCGATCGAAGAATTAATTTGTGCGGCATTTTTTAAAAGAATTAAAAATTTAAGACAATACGTTTAATTTTATTTGCTTACAGACAAAAATCCCCAGAGTACAACTTTTACTTTGGTTGTACCGCCTTATGGCTCTGAATATCCCTGGAGTTTCATTCGCATGACAATCCATGTAGTAAAGATACTTTTACAAAGGTGAATCCCATAGCTGTTAGTAGCAGACGGTTTAGTTTTGGTTAACGGTTAAGTTTTGGTATGTGTCTGATCCAAAACCACCGATCGTAAACAAAAAACCATTTGCCAAACCTTCCATAATGTATTGCCCCTCTTCCTCCTGTAGTTGATTCACCACTTGAGGGCTCAAAAATTACATCGTAAATAATTCCTATGGATTAGAATCGAACATATAATGACATGGTTTATATACTTAAACTGGGCCTCATGTATTTACCACCGGTAACCAAACAATACGACAACATTAACATGAAAACATTTTCATTGTAGATGGCTGATGAAACTAACCATGATGGACTTTAGATTTTTAATTAGGAACTTCATACAACGTTTAAGCATTTTTAATTAATGAAAACAACTAACAAAATACACTAAAAATTAATTGAGGACTTGTTTTGACTATACATGACAGTACTTATTTACTTTTTTATTTTGACAAATAACCTACAGTTTTATTTTTTCACTACCAGCTGTGTTAGTTTTCGAATTTTTTTCGAACTTGTACTAAAACACCTAACTGATACTATTTAATACATTTGTTAGTTGGTTAGTAGTTGGTACTACTGGATAAGTAAGAGTAACATTGAAATTTTTGAATTTTTAAGTATAGTTCAGAAAGGTTAATTGATAGAGAAGAAACTTCATTCTTTAGTTTTTTTTTTCATAAACTGGGAAGTTCCATTAGTGTTTGGCCAAAAACGGTCCACCGGGAGTGGTAGCTTCCATTGGAGCATTTTAGTTTTTTGCAAGTATTTTAAAAATAACTCGTATATGTATAGCATTTTTGTAGAAACCGATTAACAACCAAAAGATTGAAAAATATATTTCAAATAAAATCAGTAAAGATCATTTCTTAAATTTAATCGGAAACGAGTTTTGATAAAAAAAACTTTAATTCACCAACCATGTATCTCTACATTCCAGGTGGATTGACTATTCAGAATCAAACTTCATATTTAAACATTAATTGGGAAGTCCTTGCGAAATTTGCTGGAAATCTGCGCACCGGAAGTGGCAGCTTCCATGAGAGCTTCTCAATTTTTGCAATGATGTTCAAAAAGACCAATGAATTAAAAGATTTAAATAATTTGAAAGATTTAATTTTCAACCAACAAGGGTAGACCGTGTTAGTTTTCTGAAATTTAAGCAGGAATAGTTTTTTTATTATACAAAACAGTTTTACCAAAAGCGCAGTAATAGGGAGTTTTGCCCATCCGTGGCAAAAAAAACATTACTTTACCATTATAGATACGGTATATAACTTATTTGATTATCATCTGCCTGCTTCTACAACAAAATGTTTTCCAACCATAATTCTGAAGCGTCTGTCTGCAAATCGGTTTCTAACTCACATGAATACATTCTTAAAATGAGGTCCGAAAATAATCTGTTTCAGATCATTCAAAAGTAGCCGGTGCTGGAATTTTAAATGTTAAGTCCCCCACAATTCCATCTAATAAAACCTCTATTCTACTTCTAATATAAAGTACTAAAAGTGTTTGTTGATTGTTGTGGAACCGTTGAATGTATTTCTTACAAATTTCTAATTTTACTCTACTGGGAGATAGTACTGGCAAATAGAAAATAAACGAAAGTTTTATGAATTTTTCAGGCAGCACTGTAATACGACATCTTAACTATTTCGATTATGTACTATTTACAACACGATTATGTCCAAAATTCTCCAAATAAAAATCTTGAAGTCTTAAATTACTTCTTTCTTACTACTCGCGCAACACATTCACAAAACCCATAAAACTTCACAATATTTTAGTTTATTAGCACTTTTCAAAACTATTTTTTAGATAAATTTAAAAACAAAAAAATTTAATTTATCTATATAATTATCACCTCACTTTGTTATTGTTTTTGATGGATTTTTAATCGATGACAGGTGGACAGGTTTATTAGATAATATAAAATATAATATGCTGAGTTCTAGTGTCGCAGTGATCAATTGGAAATTGGTTCAATGTTTTATTTTTTATAATATCACGAATTTAAACTTGATGTATTTACCAAATGAAATGCGGTCAAGAAGAAGCGTATTATTTACAACAATGTTGCTTCATCTGGCAGCACTCGAATTTGCCGGAAAACTGACAGTAAATGCCACATTTACGTTATGTTGTAACGTTGAATGTGTTTATATGCAAATCCAATTCAATAGTTTAGAATTTATGTATACATAATACAAAAAAGAAGGTAAGCGAGAACATTGAAATTGAAAGTTCTCAGTATTCTAAGAAACCATTTAAGGAATTATCTTGTCTCATACTCCGAAACTTAGCCACTTAACACTACTATGCGAAATTGAAACCTCTTTTATTTTTAACACTAAAATTAATTCACATAAACCTACTGTTAACCGGTCAATCACCTAAAAATTTATTGAACTGAATGAAAACTGTGTAGTGATATGTAAATGTTACATCAAAGGGGAGATTACTAAGAAGTGTTGCTTCTTGGATTCAGGTTTATATGATAGATTTGGCACTTGTCTCATTTGATTGACATATGTAGAATTGGACTAGCATTTCTAGGTAGTGGCATTTTACATCAAAACCTACAGTATCCTGAATTTTTCCGAAGTGAAATTACTTAAACCTAAAGAAACGTTATGATTTACCAGAACACGAAAATGATACTCTTACGTTGTGAATACGTTTTGAGATGGCATTTGACTCATTTGACTCGACTTGATAGACTTGATATAATTTACCAACAATAAAAATTACTCAACCATATTACTTTGGAAGTAATATGGTTGAGACTTGGTTAAGACTTTTGTAGCGTTATTTTAAGGCATTTAGAATATTGTTGAACTAATTTAAATCTAATAGCGATGGCCGGGAGACTTGACGGTATTACATCGCAAATGACACAGTTTACACAAACACTGGAAATGGTTACCTCCAATTTAATGGAGAACTATACGTGAAATATACGTATACGTGAAATTAAATTGGCCGATTCTTCCGCAGGCGGTGATATCAGGATTTCCATTCAATTAATAGGTAAACCGTTAAATGAACCAGCAATAGATGTCACAGACGATTTTAATATACTACATAAGAAGCATAACATAAGAAGTTATTATATAAAATAATTAGTGCAGAGACAGACTTTTTTCAAAAACTTGAGTCGGACCACCTTCGCCGGTAATAAATCTACACACGACTACGTAAAAGTGGAGACATTTATTACCAGTAAACACTACGGGTTTGAATTTGTACAACACAAAGTTATTAAAGTTAAGAGACTCAATTTGTGAAGTAAATGGTGGATTCCTCTTTGTAGAAATTACTAAATCCAATTACCGAGAAAAAAGACCTCTAAAAGACCTTCTGTTGTTGCCAAAATCATATAGTATTCCAAAAAACAGGTTGTGATAATCAATAATCAAAATAAAATAAACTGTAGTGACTTCATCCATCCGAATATTCACCTCTATACTTTGTCGTAAATATCCACAAAAATTCCAACTTACTCTAGATGTCTCATGCAATGTTAATTGTCTGGTACCTAGTCAACTTCATTACAAGCCTAAAATAGTGAAATGGATATTAAACAATCCTTTAAACGACTTGGGCAAAGTATGAGCGAGTCTTATTATCGCGATGGATTGTAGATGTACCAACATCTTATTATGTAACGAGTGTAACGCTGCCCATTCGATCATCGTGACAAGCGAGAATAACATTTTGTTTTGCTAATTAAGGGAAATTAGCAAACAGTGTTTTGTCCTTACGTATTGGTGTGTCTTGTTGAGTTAGCCAGCAGATTATTGTGGTTTAACCCTTTTAGGTGGAGACAGAAATTTGCTATAAACTGACTTTAGTTAGATGATAAAATTTCGTGTCCGTCACGCCAGCCGGAACCAAACAACTATGGCACAAGTAGCACGATGCATTGTGCGTCATTGAGCACTATATGCTTTTTCAGCCGGAACCTTATAACTCCAGCCGGAACCTGATAAAGCCACACAGAACCATACAACAGCCAAACAAATTAGGGCACTAGTAGCCCGATGTATTGTGCATCATTGTGCACTTTATAATTTTTCAGCCGGAACCTTATAAATCCATAAATATAACATTTTTCGGAAAAACCTTACAAATTCAGACGGAACCATACCCTCTACAGCCAAACTAACTATGGCACAAGTAGCACAATGCATTGTGCATCATTGTGCACTATATATTTTTTCAGCTGGAACCTTATAAATCCATCAATATATGATTTTTCGTTGGAACCTTATAATTCCAGCCGGGAACGATGGTTTGGTTAAATACAGTCAAACTAACAATATCACAAGTAGCACAATGAATCGTGTATCATTGTGCACTATATTGTTTTTTAGCCGGAACCTTATAATTCCAGCCGTAACCTAATAAAACCAGCCAGAACCATACTATAGCAAAACTAACTATATCACAAGTAGCACGATGTATTGTGCATCATTGTGTACTTTATACACTTTCAGCCGGAACCTCATAAATCCAATATTATACGATTTGTCGTGAAAAAACCTTACAATTTCAGCCGGAACCATACCCTCTACAGCCAAACTAACTACAGCACAAGTAGCACGATGCATTGTGCATCATTGTGCACTATATAATTTTTCGCCCGGAACCTTATAATTTCGACCAGAACCTTATAATGCCAATCGAAACCGTAGTACAGCCAAACCAACAATAGCACAAGTAGCACGATGCATTGTGCATCATTGTGCACTATATAATTTTTCAGCCGGAACCTTACACATCCAATAATCGGAGATTTTCCGAGGAAAAAACCTTACAAATTAGGGTAACCTTGCAGTCAAAATAACTATATCATAAGTAGCACGATACATTGTACATCTTTTTGCACTATATATTTTTTCAATCGGAACCTTATAATTCCGACCAGAACCTAATAAAGCCAGCCAAAACCGTACAACAGTCAAAATAACTATGGCACAAGTAGCACGATGCATTGTGCATCATTTTGCACTATATAAATTCCCAGCCGGAACCTAATAAATCCAATAATATACGATTTGTCATGAAAAAACCCTACAATTTCAGCCGGAACCATACCCTCTACAGCCAAACTAACTATAGCACAAGTAGCACGATGCATTGTGCATCATTGTGCACTATATAATTTTCCAGGCGGAACCTTACACATCCAGTAATCTAAGATTTTCCGACGAAAAAACCTTAGGGGGATGGTTCCGGCTGAAATTGTAAGGTTTTTTCACGACAAATCGTATATTTATGGATTTATGAGGTTCCGGATGGAAATGTATATAGTGAAAAATGATGCACAATGCATCGTGCTACTTGTGCCATAGTAAGTTTGGCTGTTGTACGGTTTTGGCTGGCTTTATTAGGTTCTGGTCAGAATTTTAAGGTTCCGGCTGAAAAAATATATAGTGCAAAAAGATGTACAGTGTATCGTGCTACTTATGATATAGTTATTTTGACTGCAAGGTTACCCTAATTTGTAAGGTTTTTCCCTCGAAAAATCATCGATTACTGGATGTGTAAGGTTCCGGCTGAAAAATTATATAGTGCACAATGATGCACAATGCATCGTGCTACTTGTGCTATTGTTGGTTTGGCTGTAGTACGGTTTTAATTGGCTTTATAAGGTTCTGGTCGAAATAATAAGGTTCCGGCTGAAAAATTATATAGTGCACAATAATGCACAATGCATCGTGCTACTTGTGCTGTAGTTAGTTTGGCTGTAGATAGTATGGTTCCGGCTGAAATTGTAAGGTTTTTTCACGACAAATCGTATAATATTGGATTTATGAAGTTCCGGCTGAAAGTGTATATAGTACACAATGATGCACAATACATCGTGCTACTTTTGATATAGTTAGTTTTGCTATAGTATGGTTCTGGCTGGTTTTATTAGGTTACGGCTGGAATTATAAGGTTCCGGCTGAAAAACAATATAGTGCACAATGATACACGATTTATAGTGCTACTTGTGATATTATTAGTTTGACTGTATTTAACCAAACCATCGTTTCCGGCTGGAATTATAAGGTTCCAACGAAAAATCATATATTGCTGGATTTATAAGGTTCCGGCTGAAAAATTATATATTGCACAATGATGCACAATGCATTGTGCTACTTGTGCCATAGTTAGTTTGGCTGTAGAGGGTATGGTTCCGGCTGAATTTGTAAAGTTTTTTTCCGAAAAATGTTATATTTATGGATTTATTAGGTTCCGGTCGACGCGCCAAACACTGTTTATTAATTTTTCACTGCGGTTAATACCTAAGGCATAGTACTGTTTCAAATTATTATTTAAATTCAATTTACTGGTAAATTTTCGTTAAATTACCGACCGACCTTATTCAAAATTTACCGTTTTCCGGTAAATTGAAAAATCGGTCAATTTGCACTCCCTAATGTCAGCTATATCTTTGGCGTTTAATGAGCAGGTATTGTTGTAAGTCGTATTAGCAGGATATCCTTCAATTTCGCGTTTATTCCTAAAGTATTTCCAAAACTGTTTTGGATTTACTTTGATTTTTTTTTACTTTGTTCGAGATACGACCTTTATTTTGATTTGAAATAAATTTCAAATTCGTTACTATGTTGTAGAAACATAGTTTTGTCCGCTTCTAACCCGCTTTTTAACATTTTGGCGTACGCTTTCGACTTCCGATTTTTTAAGTTAACTAGTCTATCATTGAACTACTGGAGGGTGAGCATTTTGTGGTTTACAGCACATAGGTCCATAAAGCTCGAAGCCTTTCTGTAAGGTAAAAGTCATAAGTTTGAGGTCGTTTGCAAGCTGTTCAAAATCTCAAAATCAAAATCCCGTTTTTCATTATCCCGCTTTTCAAAATCCCGTTTTACAAAATCCGCGATTTTCATACCCCTGTTACATTCAGCTAACCGAATTCCAGAACTTCGTTCAAAATTGGAGTTAATTAGTCACATAATTTGACCAAGATTAACCAAGAAATGACCGAGTTTTTAATAAAAATGTAGATAAAAAGGTATTTTAAAATATCTTTAAAAATTCCCGCATTTTGAGTTTTTTTTTAACATTTCAGCAGAATTGAGATTTTAAAACGCAAGATTCTAAAAAGCCATTTTGAATATCGGGATCCGATTAGCCACCTTCCTTAGTTATTCCTAAAGATAGACTTTCTCAATATAATTCCACAATTGAAACGAGTTTCGTCTAGGCTATAAGACTGCATAGTTTGTGAATATTTTTAAATTTTTTTCGGATTTGTTTTTAAAGGAGAAAACGGACAGTTCTATTAACGTAGCATCCCTTTCTGTTACGATGGTCGTAAAAATACTAATTATTTTCTTAAAACATTTCAATGATGCGGGTCGTACTGTAATTTCATCGATTCAATATTCAATAAATAATGCAGCTCAGCAATGAAAGACAATTTTGTGCATACTTAAATGAGTTCTGGTAAGCTGAGCGCTTCCTTTAAATTGGTAATAAAAATATTTTAAGTAAATAATTATAGAAACAATCTGGAAAACAAACAAGTACAGTTAATTTCAAAAGGTTCAAAATCTTTATATCGCGTGACCTAATTACAATGCACTTTTGCATTCTGGGCCTTCGTTAAAAAAAACATTTACACTATACATTGTCGATGGTTGTACATATTAAAAATACCCGTTCTACCAAAATTTGAATTATAAAATTAAGACGTTTGTACGACTAACTGTGGATTTATGGAAATAACCCATAAACGAGAACACACATCTTAAGCCATTTAATGTAAGTAACGTCCGACATTATTTTAGTATTCAAGTACTATAGTTTATTATTAGCGAACAGAAAATTAAACTAAAACTAAAATATGATTTTAATTCTTATCGTAAATATAACAAGTGTTTGACATTTTTATTGTTTTTAATTTTAATATTCATTCTTGCATCTTCGCTACCTGTACGTCTGTATTTCCTACATTCCCAATAATGACGACGAAATAAAAAAGTATTTTGCATTTCTTTAAGTTCTTATCACAAACAACTAGCTTGCGAATGAATGCAAATGTGTCGGCTAAATCGTTGTTCATTTATCAGTTAAGTAAGTTCCGAGTACCTAAACCCAGTAAAAAATAAACGTTAGAAAATATCTAAAAATTCTACCGACTAGGTTTTAGAGAAAATAGCAAGATTTGATCATCTCTTAAGAAATGTGACGCATTTTCAAAGATATTTCCATCAGTAAATACTAAAATTTTAACTAATTGCATTGTAGAAGTACCTGACAACCATTAGACAAAAATAATAATATAAAGGCGCCTCGAAAATAGTTCAAGCATTTTACTCCTTTCTTGTTTGTCTAGTGCTGAAAATTTATAAATAAAATATTGTTACGAATTTGCAATGTCAAATCCGGTACGTATCGCTGAATTGTGAATAACGGTTATTCACAGTTCGGTTAGAATTTAACGGTTTACAACAATACTCGTAATTTACACCGCTACCAGAATATTCCTGAAAATACTGAAAATAATCTTAGAATAATTTTCCAAATATTTGCTTAAATCTTAAAAACACTAATAAATCATTTTCACTATTAATTTTATTTCATTTAAAACACTACTAATAATTTCAATTTTTAATCTTACGGGTACCGTGTCTCCTACTAACACATTGTGTTCGTTGCACTCGATGAGTATTTATATACCGATCCAACATTCTAGACTCGCCCGGATTTATACAGAAGTAATTTCACTGCAGTTCTGTTCCAGACTACCATAATCTGCTGTATAACAAAACTTTTATAAAACTTTCTAACGCTTCTACTTTAACCTAAATGTCACTAATCCCTCAAAAATGTCATATGTCATTAACTTTCTAAACTTCGATCCATGGCCCTCCTTGGGAAATCTCGGAATCGGCTGCCATAATTTTCATAGCGCTGAAAACTTTAAACACCTCGAATCAGTAATAATGATATGCAGGCAGAAATAAAAGGCCGAATCACTGCTGGACATCAAGTTCTCTACGCCCAATCAAGGTAATGGCGATCTATACTTCTATCGCAGTCGAACAAGATTGGACTATATAAAGCACTCATAAGAATTCTGCCGGCTTTTGGAATCGATAGCTGGAACCTGACCTCTGACGACTGTAGAATGCCATTTACATTTGAAAGGAAGGTCATTCGTCCGTCTATGGTCCAATATTAAGATCCACAAAACGAAAATCGGATTCTTATGAACCACGCATTAAACAACTTCTTCAAAGTCCGAGAAAGGGTACGATACACACTGTGTAGTGTGACGACGTCGAACAAGACCTACATATAATAGGATGTCGAAACTGGAAGACGAGAGCGATGGTCGAGATGGATGGAGGACCACAGTGCAGATGGCAAAATCACTTCAAGATGTGAAAGCTAGACAAAGAGAGAGAGAGAGAGAGAGCTACTTAGTTCCTAACGTAGAAGATTATGAAAAAATTGAATGAGATTCTAGCCGACCAAAGTGATTCACAGTAGTTTTTTATAATAGCATCTAGTATTTTTTTCCTTTTGCTTAACCGCAGCAGACATTTTCTGAATAACATTCATTATTTTAAGCATTAGAACTCATTATTATAATAAGATGTGTGGCCCACAGAAACCAAGTACATTTTCCATTTCGTTTTCTGCCGCACTTCGTCTTTAATATTTTGCTTCTTCATTGTTTTTTGCCTCTTTACCAATTGCACTATTACTTGCCAAAACGGAGCTCCATTTGTAGCTCCGCACAAATCCACATATTGCGGAAGACCAAACAAAGAAAATAACATTAAAGAAATAAAATTAACAATTTATAAAATAATATTTAAAAAAATTAAATTTAGAGAAAACGAAAAAGCAAGTCAGATTGACTTGAAAGTTAAAAACAACTCCAACCTTGATCCCCAATGAGCGTTGTTTGCATTGAAGTCGCCACCTATTTGGAACCTTTTGTCCAAACATTTGCAGTTCATTGGTTTTTCTGGATAGGATACCTTGGTGGACAGCATAAACCTGCCACTGCAATAGTATAGTGTTTAGTGTTTATAAAAGGTGTTCCATCTGTTGGTTATGTTTTAAGCTCAAATGAAAAATGTATTGTACGGGGGCAACCCTAAAATTTTTGACAACTGAAAAGTCAAAACTATACCATTTTAGTCATGTGTTCGTCTACAACACAACAACGCGTTTTGGTTATCCGAACTTATTACGAAAATGGTCGTTCTGTTAAAAAAAAACATTTCGTAAATTACGTGAAGATTTTGGTCAACATGGACGTCCTACAGAACTTGGAATTCGCAAAATTATTCAACGTTTTGAAAAACCATCGTCCAGTTCGTGCTCGTAAAACGATAACAACTGTAATTGAAAATGTTCGTCATAAGCCAAGCATTTATTTGAGGCATCGTTCACAGCAATTAACCGTGTCGTTAACCACTTTACATCGAATTTTACACATGAATCTTTACAAAAATCAAATACCTCAACAGTTGAGGCCAGCTGACTATCAGCAACGTTGTTCTTTTGTTGATCGGATGCTCTAACAAAATGAGCGATCACAAGAAATTCTAATGTCAATTCACCAACAGAATCATGCGAGTTGACACCGTCACATTAGTTTTTTGGATTTTTTTTTAAAGTGCAGTGTTTATCGATGATCCACAAACTATTCAAGTTCTTAAGAACTTAGAACTTTTATTGGAAAAGTCATCAAAAATTTTGATGTTCGGATGATTGATATTCTGTAACAGGAGCCGTGGTTGTCACATGTGTAAATAATTGCTACTGTTGTAACAAATTATTCGCGGCCATTTCATGGCTACTCTCTCGAGTCTGCCTATGGAGAGTGGTTCAATGGGGTGATTTTTTGCTGTTGGCCTAGGCAAGTCTCAAAACACAACATATGGACTCTCTCAAAAAATTTTTCAGAATCTGACATTAGATCCTTCAAATTTTACTCAATTGGTAGTTCACACAATTTCACAATTGGCCGCTTAAATAAATTGTTCTCGCACTTCACTGTAGCTAAACGAATTAAGTCATCGGTTCCTGCATTCATCTCGATAATTCGCCCTAGCTTCCACTGTGGGGTTGATTGTTGGTCCGTCGCAAGTCGTGACCTTTAAGTTTGGTTAGCTATATTTCCATTTAGTTCATTGTTGTCATTGGTGGAGGTATTCTGAGGATCATCTTTTGCAGAAGTCCTAAAATATCAAAGAATGCCCTTGTGTTAATATGAACAGATCTGTTGGATCACTGGTAAGTGGAACTACCGGTCGAGAATCTAGGCCTACTTCTATTTGGGTGGTTACTTTATAAAGCTCCTCAAACGAAAGTGTTGCTTCCCCTATGATTCGTTTTAATACGTATAATTGTGGTATGAAATGCAAATTTGTTTCGACGTTGGCTTTTACAGCGGCGATCTCGTCCGGTTACGTGGTTATTGTACGGTGGTGACCTTTCTCCATTAAGTTGCTCCAATTAAATACTATATGTCCCATTGTCAGAGTAGATATCCGTGAATAATCATTTCCTGGATCTAAATGGTTTGTATGCAGCAATAAATGATTCTCTTGTTAAATCGCTTACGATTTCACTATGTAAAGCCTTTGTTAACACGCAGATAAGTTTGGCGATATAGCCTGTGTAAGTTGAGTAACCTCTCCTGTTGGTTATTCTTGCTTAAAAGAACCCAGCATAGTCATTTGCCGTTTTAGCGAACGGTCTTCCTGGTCGCGCTCGGGCAAAAGGTAAATTTCATATTTATTGCTCTTTAAGGTGTTGTTTATGGCAAAAGCATATAATGCATTGTTGAATTACTTGTCTTGCAGCACGTTTACCGTCAATAGACCAATAATTGTTTCCTTAATTCGATAACTTTGAATCGTGCACCTCCATGTAAGGTACCGGTATGGGTTTCTTTTATAATTCTTTTCGTCATTACGTTATGCTTTTCAAGATGATAGGTTTCTTGCTGGAACTAAATAGCACAGAATTTGGAAGTCGCTCATTTAATCCTAACAATCCATTTTTGTCTAATGTTAGATTTAGTGATAAAAGTTTGCTTTTTTGCTAATTTGCTTAGGACAACTAATCTCACTACAAAAGTTTTCTTTGTGCTACCTTGAGAATTGTTGTTTCCGCATTTTGAAGTTCTGAAACGAAGTTCCGCATTTCGAAGTTCTGTAGATTGGACATCGCTCAAATAACTCAGAAAAAGCGTGATCTTCTCTGCTTATTGTCGTTATTTTTGGAATTTTCTCCTCTAATTCTTCACGATTATAAAAAATCCGGCCCTTTCGAATCACGATTGAGTATAGCGAAGAATATCCACTCGGTTGTCACCTGATTTCACGTGATGCGATGTTGTTGTATCATTAATTTTACTGCAGAAATGTATATTTACATGTGTTTAGGTAAATTTGCTAATAATTTACGTTGCATTCAGCTCCAGTCGAGAAATTGACAACATTATTTTGGTTGGCACTACTCTCAGTCTTTGACGTTAGCACTTGTGTTTGTCTGACATTGTTTATTGTTCGAAAGTCTAAAGTAGCGGCATATGTATATTCCGAAGCATCAACGAAACCATGAAGCTCAGTATTGAATCCACCTTTGAATCTTCATAGTGTTTAAAATCGCCTAATTCTGCCTTGTATTGTATCCAAATTTTTTTGATCTTTTCTGGTTGATGTTCATCCCATTTTATTCCACTTAACCATATTCTTGCTTCGTAATTTTTGCGGAGATTTTTTCAACTGAATTAAATATACCTTAGATGATTCGCATAATGATGATCATTTTGTTTGCTGGATAACTGCAGCCTTGTGACATCAAATTTACAATTGTCTTCTTGTTGATTGCGCATTACCCGTACCGTGTAGTTCTCTTGCGATATGTTCTAATAATTTACTTGATCTAGAGAATCATGTCCATAAGTTAAATCCACCTCGTTCTGTTAGCAACTTTAATCCGTGAAGTTGTCACACCTAGTTAGCAGATCAGCTACATAAATATCTGTCAACATGATTTGTGCTGCTACTGGATAATGCTTGGTTTCATTCAGAGCTAGCTGTTTTAAAGCTTCTATGGCTAAGAAACTGGCTGCTGTTGTTCTCATTGGTTTCGATAGTGAGCTCTCCATAATACACTTTGATAATTTTGGTATTGTTTTCCGCCTGTTCATCGTGTAATTTTGGACCATTCATCATGCAATCATTTAAGAATATTATATATAATTCCTGCATGAGCTCCATTAATCTGGCAGCGGCTTTCTCTCTGGATTCTCCTAATTATACATGATCATCCTCAATTGAAATTCTTATCGGCGATCAGTATTAATATTTCGTAAGGTATCGAATCATTTTCTATAAGTGAGTGTTCTAGTGCCACCCTTGCTGCCGAATATTATCTATCCTGTTGTTGTTCATGAGTCCTGGATAATAATCTGCATGAAGTATGAGATCGTTGGTTGTGACTTATTATACTATGGGCCCGGCAGCTTGTGTCAAAGTCTACCATCGATAATTGTTGGTTAATTTTATCAAATATTGATATTTAGATGGAACTGTAGATTAAATCTTGGCGAGAGTTTGCAAATTCCTGCTTTTTCTCCTCCTATTCCGAAGATAGACATGTTAATTTTCTTCTTTGTAAAGTGGATTAAATTAGCAACTTTTGATGAAATTAATGTCACTTGTGATCTACGATCGATTGCCCTTAGCAGAACGTGATTTCCTGCACAAATTGTGACTTTAACTACTTCGGTTGGTAACAACACTTGTCCCTGTTGATGTACCATGAATGTTTTAGCGTTTTTGCTCGGGTTCCGCTAGTTAAAGCTGCGTTATTGCAGTATAGCAATGTGTGTTGTGACCCTATACATACGACGCATGGTTCTGTTTGATAATATGCACCTTGACATGCTTCTGTACTGCGGACATTGATTCAAGCTGTGACGTTCCTTATAGCTAGCTACCCAACATATTTTGGTTAATGTGGCTGTATAGCCACGTTTTAGTGGAGGTATATACTATGGTCGGCTTTTGTCTGTCGAAGAAAAACAATACTGATTTGGGCATCCAGCGACTAAAATCTCTTTTGTAGGAATTTGAAAACATCGTCTAGTTGTAGAATATCTCGGAGTTTTCTATGGATGATTCGCAGATCCTGATGGATTGTGGGTCCAACTTTTTCATAAATATAAAGCTTACGAATGCTTCAAAAGAAGAACTTATTTTGAGTCGTTGTATATAATGCAAACTTTCTTTTGCCGTATCGTGAAAGATCCTTACCGCTTGTGCGGATGCCATTTGAATTTTCGTTAGTGACAGTGGTGAATTGAATTGATGGTTAGCGAGTAACTTTATGACCCTAATGCTGCACTAGCACACAATCCAATGAAAATGGTACTGGAATTGTTTACAAATTAACTACAAATTTGTTACACAGTTAGAAAATTTTTTACAGGTCCCGTTATCCTGCAATTCGTGTGTGGGCTGGCGTTAGACAAAGCTACACCACAGTTTTCATATTTTTGTTAATATTTATTGTATCGTACTGGAGGTGGTACTGGAATTTTTTACAAATTAATTACAGCATATCGACATAGTTCAACCCCCAAAAAACTACCCCTAAGGGATGCAATTCTTCAAAACCCATATTTTTGGTTTAGCCATGCTTTTGGCATTTCAGTTAATATTTCTTATATCGTACTGGGGGTGGTATTGTAATTTTTTACAAATTACCTACAACCTATTGATACCTATTTCTTGCATAGGAATGAAGTTCGATACATTTTAATCGATTTTTGTGGGTGTGGGCTGTTGTAATAAATTTAGGAATACCTATTTCTTGCATAGAAAATTGTAATTCAATGCAGAATGAACGATTTTTTTCGCACGCCCACGGCTGTTGTAATAAATCCATGAGTATCTGTTTGAGTGGTATTACCTATACAGAGTAATATTGTTTTTCGCACAGTTTTTGGCAACTGAACTATTCCATTATATTGTAATTTATTTCGTAAAAACTTCTTGTATCAACCAGTACGATACAATGATTTTAAACGGTTGCTCCTTTATAGGGTAGTTTTCTATAAGTAAAATTATACGATATTATTGTAAAAAGATTCCAGTACTAATATGTTGTAGGTAATTTGTAAAAAATTACAATACCACCCCCCAGTACGATATAAGAAATATTAACTGAAATGCCAAAAGCATGGCTAAACCAAAAATATGGTTTTTGAAGAATTGCACCTCTTAGGGGTAGTTTTTTGGGGGTTGAACTATGTCGATATGCTGTAATTAATTTGTTAAAAATTCCAATACCACCTCCAGTACGATACAATAAATATTAACAAAAATACGAAAACTGTGGTGTAGGTTTGTTTAACGCCAGCCCACACACGAATTGCAGCATAACGGGACCTGTAAAAAATTTTCTAACTGTGTAACAAATTTGTAATTAATTTGTAAACAATTCCAGTACCATTTTCATTGGATTGTGCTACAAGTGCTGGTGCAGCATTAGGGCCATAGTAGCTTTGCATTGTTGTATCTATATTTTATTATGCCCCAAGTGATTTGGTAACTGTCACCTATAGATGTTAGATGACTGATGAGTTGAGCTGCTTCATTCTGTAAATGACTGGTCGTTCTACTTTTGGTAGTTGCATTTGTACTGCTTCTGATGGAATGATTGTTTTATGTTAATTTTTGCAATTTGATCATTGTGGTTACTACCTTTCCTTGCAGCTGGCCAAAATAATCTGTTGGTTTTTTATTCCCTGCATACTCTTATCAGTGACGGTTCGTGTAGCCTACTCTATCCTACATTACTGAACATCCCACCATCGACAGCAACTCACTTGTATTTACTAAAAATGGTGCTTCCTAAAGAATAAACTGTATAGTCTAATCAAAACAATCTCGCGGTACAGTATCAACCAAGGAATCGATTAGGTCGTAATTTATTTCAGTATTCAGTATTCTTGTAAAGTTTCAAAAGTATAAGAAAAGCATAATACACAGCAAGTTTCTGTCTTTTGTTTTTTATGTTGTGTATCCAAAATTTAAAATATTTTTTTGTTTTTGGATCTTATAAGCACCAAGTTAAGAAAATCAAGCGCTGTCTTTCCTTACTTCTTGATTCCTCTATATATCATCTCGTCTTTTATAAAATTTACATTACGCGCGTATTGTTGAGTGTCGTTATATTTTAGTAGTTACACAATACGATATTCATATAAAGCTAAGGAATTGTAGTGGGGATAATGTAAATATATAAAAATCCAATTTAATTTTATAAAGATTTGCAATTAGTTATAACACCGGTAACGTTGCAAAACCTAAATTAGTTGATCGTTCAAGTTACAATTGATTAAATCTAATCAGTTTAAAATATAATTAATTAATTAATTAAATAAAAATAAATATTATAAATTTTGTTTGTTAATTTTTTGTTTCTGTGAAATAAAAATGAAACTATCAAGTGATAATAGTTGTTTGTGTTTACTTATTATATTTAGTGCAGGTGATAAGTTTTCTTGTTTTGTTCTAATCATTTTTAACAATATCGTAATTATAAAATTCGCTAAAATTTATTTAAAATTAATAAGAAAAATAAAACACGCATCTCTCTACATAATGCAAAGTGATTGTGCGGTGCAGTTCTCGAAAATTAATTAAAAAATTGCATTTTACGATCCATGATAAATTATATTTTAATGTAATCTGTCATTACATTCATATAATATTTGTTGTATTCTCTTATGGGATGACATAAATTTTTTAATTTTATTTCTTAAGGTGTTTATTGCAAATATAAATATTTGGATTTGAGCACGCGAGATGCAAATAATACAGTATCGTGCGAAAATAGGCGACATTTCTCTGTATAAACTTTACAAATAGTCGAAGGTGGTGCAAACTCTTAAACTCAACCGCTTAGCAATATTAATCGTAATCTGATTGGAATTTGGAATGCATAATTACGGTTGTATGTCTATCATTATCGCCTAACAAGCTATATAATTAGAACTTGCGATCACATGTCATATTGACGAGTTTATTTTATCTAAATTATTAAAATGCCGAAACGCTTAATTTGTTTTGAAATATATGGGAGGGTTAAGGAATTTAAATTAATTACGAAGATAATTTCGCGCCAAATTGTATCGAAAATGCTAAATTTCGCTAATTCGCCCTTTTCTCATGAAAAATTTATTTAATTAAGGTTTTGTTATTTAATAGTTTCTCGAATTAAGTTACTCACATTTGCAATGCGTGTTTGGTGTGAATGCCGCTTAACATTATAAATATTAAATCATTCATATTCAAGATGCTCTTCATGTCGTGATCGAATTCAAATTAGTGTGTATGATTTGTCTCATTAAGTGGTTTCGTTCATTTCAAAAAATTATTTCAAATATTTTTTCTAATGGTTTTGCTAACTAAAGTAACATATCCACCTCCGCCAACTGGATGATTTCTGGTCTTCAGTTTGAGTTTTTATTTGTTGTATTTATTCGTTCCCCTGTATCTCATTCTCATTTTGTTTAATACATCTTGCCCATCTTCCAATACGTATCCTTATGAAGGAGGGAGATGTTGGGCTTTTTCTTTGTTTTGTTTGAATCTGACTTGCGATATTTATTGGTTTTATTAACTTCCTTATAAGGAATACTATAGTATCCAATGAGTAGTGCAGGATACACCCTCTTTGCACATAAGGAGGATAGGACAGGTTTATTAGTAATAAAGGGATTGACCTCTTTATAGACACCTGGCTGAACGATTAGTTGGTAAAGTTGTTAGTGAAATATATTAAAAGAAGGTTAGCACAAGACAACCACAATTTATAATTCTAATTTTAGAACTGAGACGATTACTTCAGGATGTTCCATTAAAGAACTAAATGAATAATAAATTCCAAATTTATAAAGTCACAATTTCTGGTAAAAATCCTTAAATTAAATAACTAATAAGTAAACTTAACATATTCGAAACTCACCTATTTTTTCGATCTTCAGAGAAAACTCCCGTGTAAACAATAACAAGTCACTTATATGTGACATGAGTTTTGGGACCTCGTACGTCACATGTATACGACATGAGTCCTTGAATGCCAACATTTTTTGACTTGGTGTCTTCTTTGCTTCGTTTTGTCATCAAATTAACAACGATCAAGTTATGGTCTTAAGAGCTTTTTTTCTAACTTTTGCCAAAGGCTTTATTCTTGAATCTTTCTTTATACGAAACTAACAAGAAGTGTTAAATTCTTAAAAACTATAATTTTTTAACGTAAGCCTTTAACTATGGTAATACTTAGCACCAATATGCATTATTATTTTTAAATTATTATTAATTACTTAATTTTAGCGTGTTATGTAGCTCAATATTCGTGTAATTATTAGATTACATTTCTTAGTTTATTAAATCTAGAGGATCTGCTCTGCGAAGCCGTTCGTATTTCGGATGCCTTAGTAGTTCTCTAGCTAATTCGTTAGGGTGTGATTCCAGTTTCAGTTGAAATTTTAAACTGCATGATTTTGTTGTCTCTTTAACAGTTTTGATCTCTAGGTCTCTATGGATGTTGCTGTTTCGAATATGTATACTATATGGGGCATTTGTAATGCTACGAACTATCTTTGCTTGCGTTCTTTGTATTTGATGCGCTAGTTGAGCCTCATAGTTGGACGCCATATGTCCATATGGGGATTAGGATCGCTTTTTATAGTAGAACCTTGCAGTCTAGAGAGAAAATCGATTTTCTTCCGATCATCCTGTACATTTTAGAATTTTTTTTTCTAATTGATTGCGTTTTGTTTCAATCTGCTAATTCCATGTCAATATTCTATCGAGATGTAGACCGAGATATTTGACGTTTTTTTGTTGATGAATTGTGATATTGTTTAATTTTACTGCTGGACATGTACACGTTTATTCAGTCCTTATCGGCCAAGTTTTGAACCAATTTTCTATTTTGTGCAGGTGTTCTTGTAATTCTCTCGATGTTGTTTGAGGATTTTTGTGTAAAAACAATATGGCTTTGTCATCAGCAAAAGTTGAAGTGATTATTTTTTCAGTTATTGGTAAGTCAGCTGTGAATAACAAGTATACCACAGGTCCCAATACACTACCTTGCGGTACTACTGCCTTTATCTCGGTTAAATCAGTCAGTGGCCGTATTTTGTTTCACCTGGAACATCCTTTGAGCTAAGTAGTTTTCAAGAATTCTCTGAAGTTGTCTAGGCAGAAGAGTTTTTATTTTATAAATTAATCCTTCATGCCATTACTTTGTAAAAAACTTGCGCAATATCCAAGAAAACTGCCGAGCAATATTTATTTTCTTCAAAGGCAAGCTTAATTGTATTTACAATTCTGTGCACCTGTTCCTTTGTGCCGTGCTGCTCTCTAAATCCAGATTGATGATCTGGTATAATGCGACCTTCAGATAATATAGGTATTAGTTCTGGTAGTAGCATCTTTTCAAAACGTTTTGTAATTATCGGAAGTACAACGGCCTGTACAACGAGACTTGGGTTTCCTCTTTACTTGGCTTAGGAATCATGATAAGTTGAAATATGTTCCATTTTTTGGGGAAAGTATCCACATCCATCTGATAATTCTTTGATCATTTTTCCAGTTATTAGATCTTGGCCTGGCGCTTTTTTAGGATTTATACTGTTTTTGATAACCGATTAGACGCATTTCCATTTAAATTTTACTGGATTTGGATTTGACTCGTCCTTCATAAATTGTGGTAGTACGCAGTCATTATTTTGTTCGTTTGGGGTAACATTTTTTGTAGATGGTTAGAGAAAGCGATAGCCTTTTCTAACTCACTTCTGGCCCAACGACTATCTGGTTTCCTTATCGGTGGACTCGATAGCTCTGGCCTTCTTAAATTTCTTGCTGCCTTCCACAGTGAGTAATCTATTTTTTCTGTTCTCTGAGCATAGCTCTATTTAATTTCCATTTATAGTATACAAAAAAGATTGACGGCCGAATACTTTCGTTACTTGAAATCTTATTATTTTTGCTGAATTTTTGTTCTTCGGAGTAGCTTTTTTTGCACCCATTTCCATTATTTGACATAAGTTTTCCATCGCAGCATCAATGTCTTCTGGTATATGAAGTGGAACAACCCCATAACAAATTACATCTACTATATTTCTATAGAGAACCCATTTCGTTAGTTTATTTGTTAAACGTTAGGGTGGTTCCGTTCTTAATGCTTGGGTGCTTAGTATTACTATTATTGGTGAGTGATCTGATGATAAATCATAACAGTCAACGACTTGAGCATTGGTGCGTGCTATTCCTCGTATTACACAAAAATCTATTAAATCAGGAATTTTTTTTTCGATCTGTAGGCCAATATGTTGGATGTCTAGATGATAAATAAGGGGGGTAACGTCAACCTCGTACTTCATTGCACATGTTTAGCGTTGTAATCACCCCCGGCTAGAAATTTCATTCCCAACTGATTAAAGTAGTCGATAAATTGTTATTTTTTAATTGCCTGTTTCGGTAGACAGTAGGCAGCTGATATTACATACTGCCTACACTTAATTTAAGTATAACCTGCATGCCACTCTGAAAATGTTTATTGGCGTAGTTCTAAACTAAAAACGCAAAATTTTTAAATTCTGAAAAAAAATTTATTTGAGGTAATGTCCTGATTCACACCAAAATCCGTATTTATGAAAAAACTTTATTCATTTAACAATATTCCATTCACCATAATAAATAATCGGAAATGATAAAAAGTAAGTATGTTTTTATACCTCCATTACAACCACAATTCCAATTAACTTGGTTGGCCTTAGTGAACCTTCCTGACAGTCAGTTCTATTGAACCAAAATATATTGTTTCCATTCCTTTCGACCAGCAACACCTCATTAGTTAAAAAATCGAAAGCAAAATGCATCAGTACAGCCAGCATTTTGCTCCCCAGGGGCCAAATCAGATTGGTTATCAGAAACCCAACTATAAAAGTCGAAAAAATTTCATACAAAATTGTCTTTTGAAAACGAATTTTTAATGAAAATTTGACTGCAACACAAAAACCTCTCGGGAGACAAGTAAGAAAAAAATTAATTTACTATAAACCACTTGACTGAAACATCACATTTCCACTAAAAAAAAGTCGGTTTGCCTTCGGCTCCGGGTGTTTTCTCCTCACTCGAATGATAACACAATTCCTCCTTTCCTTCCTTTATACCGCAATCCAGTTGTTCTGAATATATATTAAAGTCTGGTAAAAAATATAATATTTCTTCGGGGATGGGTGATGTTAATAAAGACAACTAAGACCCTCTGTTGGTATAGAGCTTGCGATGTGCAGGTGGTACACTGTAGTTGTGTGAATACGTGAATGAAAGAAAGGATATTAATTGACCTTAAAATAATAGAGTAAATATTTTACTACACTTAGAGATGAACACATCTCAATTTATAAATTAAGCATCCTCGTTAGAATAAAATCCAAATATTTACGCAAAGTAAATTCTGGACAAGCAAAGTGACGTGTTGTAAAGTAATTCAAACCTCGGTTCGTCAGTGTTATTTTCATCACCGATCGTAATCACATGATGAAAAATGCCGTTTGCATCCATCCTGCTTCTATCGGGATTCGAACTCGATACCTCCCGATCCAGACTTTCGCTGGGGGTGGGCTATATGTGCTGGTGCAGCGTAAGCGGTATAAAATGGGGAAATGCTAGACGGCACTCGTCCATTCTTAACAAATTATGATGAAATATATTTTAGGATAGTGTTGTGTTTAATAATGTACCGAATACTGAACCAAATTCGATGTTTTACTCTTGAACACGCGACGTACAACTGACCATGAAAATAACACGGAAATTCCAGATTTATACCGCACACTTCCAACGATTGACCTTGCGATTTGTTAATCATCATATCAAACGCCAAACAAACGGAAAACTGAATGCGCTTGAAGTCAAACGGAACGTCAGTTGGAAGCAGAGGAATTCTCGGAATTAGAACATCCTCTCCTTTGAATTTACCCCTGATGATCGTCACTTGAATGACGTTTTTCATCAGTTTCTTCACAGCCGATCGCGTTCCGTTACACAATCTCGGATGGTTCAGATTGCACAGTATAATTACCAAAGATTCGACCTTCAGCATCAAGTTATGCGGTAGTATTCCCAGAAAATCAAGCGCATTGAAAAACTCGGTCGGACGTTTAGTTGCCTCGTCTTGACACAGTCAACGGATTTATAACAATGCGGATTTATAACCCCAGCGATTTGGTTCTACATCCTTGTTCTTCGCTGCCAAAATCGCAAGTTCGCTGAGCCAATCGTGATTTTTATAATTTCGGCGGATGTCCGAAAACACTTTCATAATACCCTCTCCCTTCGACGTCATGAACATGCTTCGATGGAAACGAAATCAATCCGGTCGAAACATCAACAGGAATTTGACCATTGCCAAGCGCCAACAATTGGTCAGAAAAATCAACAGTTGATTATTCGTTCGGTAACGCGGCTCTCATGGTCATGCTCAACTGCAACTTCTTCACATGGCGTCACAAACTGGACGATCTCATACATGTTGATCTTGGAATAACAGGTAGCATTTGAGGAAAACCGCCGGCCAGCAAAATCATCGCCCCACCAAAATGTCTCGAGTCACTTCGTAAATCGTTCATCGTTCGATTGAACGCTTTCAATGATCGTTTATGTGCCATTTTATGCTTTTATCCCAGATGATGATTCTGCATTCTTGCAATACCTTGGCAATCGCCGAGTTCTTGCGGCAATTGAGCACACTGGCTTGTCTTTCGTGTGGATATTCATCGCCAGCTTCAATGCAGAATGTGCCGTTCGGCAGCCGTCCAGCAATGTGGTTGCAATTCCCGATAATGCAATAGCTAACGCTATTTGAGATGTGGCCAAAAGCAATGAAATCAAAAAAAAATTTCCTGTTTCACCGGGAGCATCGAGGAAGAATATTCCGCCGTTTCCCTCGTCAACTGCATTGATGAATGCATGAAAAGCGGGACATTCATTAGTACTATTTGGTTCATTGAATCTCGATCGTACACTTGCTCTCGTGGCAATTCACGATTAAATGCGTCGTGCATCGACCGAATTTGGTATTCATAATTCGACATCTTAATTTATCTCGTTAACTTTGTGTTTTTATCAATTTATATTTTATTACACGATTTTCTGAGATTTTTCAAACTTTGCTTCGACTTTTCACACTTTACAGCGTCCAAAATCATCAAAAGAAGTTTACGAGCTTCCCATTCAGATTTTCCAATTTTTCTTTCAAAAAGGACCATTTGGATCGGGTTTTTCGATTTCCCGACTTTTCTGGGGGATATTCTAATTTTCTTTTGTAAGAACCATCTCCTGGGAATCTCAAACACAACAAAAAACAATTGACCCAAATCTGTTCAGCCGTTCTCAACTGATGCGCGCACATACATTTTTTACACCATTTTTATATATTTAGGTTGGACAACATTACTTGCAACATGTATTGGATGAATTCTAAAATTTGACCATGCCGGGCGTTACTCTTTCACTTCTTTACAAGTTATTATACAATTCGATATCTAATGTTAGATTGCGATTTTGGATTATGAAAAATATTTGCTGCCATATAATTTATATTCCGTTTTGGCCAATATGTGATTTTTCTCTATACAGTCCTGGATACATATTTCCGTTTTTTATACTCAGTGTGTCATCGACCCTTTGAAATTGGTTTTATGATAAACATAAAGTGTTAATCGTCTCCAGTAAGTATGAGGCATAAGATAAAATCCTAAAGATAATTTTTACTCGTTTTCGAACAACTAACATAAATTATTTCAGTTGCGAAAAACCTGTTCTAATGGAATAACAATCTTGGTAACAATCATAAATTGAAAAAATATTCGCGTGCTCTAAATAATTTTTAATTTCTCGTATTGATTGAAATGATAAAAATCTCAATAATACTGAATGGAGTTGTAAACGGAGTATTCAAGAACAATTTAAATTACAATTGCAAAAGAAAACTGAAAAACGAAGAATCAAAACGGAACATAAATAAGATTTTTTTAAAAAAATAATTAAACCAATCAAAATTTTTTTTATACATTTTGATCCAAGTTGGAGTTCAACATTTTCAATGACATCACGTAATGGGCGAAATGGAAATAATTGTATAACAAACATGGTTGAACCACATTTGATTTGATTGTTAATAAAAATAACTTTTCTGCAATTTTATTAACCTCTCAAATATTTTATGTGACGTGTTCTACATAATCGGGAATTAACTATGGATTATATAGAAATGAAAGAAGCCCCTCTAAAACCAATCGAGATTTTTTTATTAGTTAATTTTCATCTTTGCTATCTATTTTCTAAGGCCTTTCGAGGATCGCTTTTTTCGGCCATTTTGTGTAAACCATTAAAAAGTTAGTAGCCGCAACCTCACGAGATAATTAGAACGTGCGTCTGAAAATTGACAAACAATCATTTCGTATGACAGGTATCAATTCTCCGAATAGACAGATGTTCTGACGAACGTTCTTTTTTTTAACTTCGGTTCGTCAGCGATTTCCGTTCAGAGCATTTAGAATCTGTAATCATCATCAAATGAGTCGGATACCTGCTATATGAAACGACCCACAAAATACATAACACACTATACGATATCTAAAGAACAAGTTTTGCGATTTATTTTTATTTATCGGTAGAGTTAAAAGCCTTTGGGTCCTGTACATCAAGGAGTGGATACCTTTCATATGAAATGACTGATAATCAGTACAACAACACAACAGTACAAACCTTGTATCAGGCAACAATTTTAATATGGCACAGTGGTTAGAGCTTTGGCGTATCGATCGGGATGTACCGAGTTCGATTCCCGATAGGGATCCTACAAACAGGATTTTTCATCTGATTACGATCGGTGATGGAAATGAACATAACACTATGGCCCCCTGTTGAAGTGTAAAACAGTGCCCTAATTATCTAAGCAGTAAGATAATTTGTAAACGTGTAAACGGTAATTTACCTTGCCTTTTTACAATATTTGCATTCTGTAATTGCACTCCAAGATAAAATTTAATACGGTTACGATAAATAAATGTCAAAACTTAACACACCCTTATGATGTATGTAGGTTCATATTTAGACTTTGTGGGCCTATAACTACCGTTCCCATTTAAATTTCAACATTAGTCGTATGGATATAAGTTATTCTAAATAGCATCTGTTCACGAACTATAGTACAAGTTGTTACGGGTTGTGGTAAGGGTAATTTTACAGGTGAAAATTTTATACAATATATTATCTTGGCATTTTTAAATCGCATTCTCTAAACAGGTTTTTTACCCAAGATAAACCTATTGACAGCAAGCGAGCAAGATAACATTAAACGTCAAAACGAAATTTTAATTATTTTATATCCTTAATAACTCAAAAAATATAATCTCTAGAAACGTAAATTGTTGCATATACATCAAAGCTATCTAGAATCACACATAGCCCCCAAAATCATATTGAAAAATAATCGGAATCGGGAGTTATTTGAAATTCAAATATCAAGATTACAATATAAGTCTTGTGTACAATATAAGTCTTGTTTACAATTGATTGATCCGTTGAATTTTGGTTAATATTGTGTATTCTAATCTATTTAAGAGTTATTCTTTAAACTAAGTACAAAATCTCATTTTTATGTAATTATTATTTGCGATATCTTTTTGAAATCCAATCAAATGTGTCGCTTAAGCAGATTATAATTTCAGTGTATTTCGTTGTTGAAGACCCATTTAGCTCTTTCCGCACATGCCAGTTGACAATGCCTGTATAATAGTCGGATCTCGGAAAGTGCGGGATTGTTTTATTAGAATTTTAGAATTTCGAGTAAACTACAAAAAGCTATGCGTTTTAAGCAACGAAGCTCATTTAAAGATCAAATTTAGTTAGTCACTGCCACTTTTCCGAACTCCACGAGTTGCTCATCCTATATTTTTTTATGTGCCTCCTCAATAGCACCGAAAATTTGTTAATCGAAACTATTTCTAGTATTTGATGTAGATCTAGTTATGGACGTGTCACGTTTTAGTGTTACGATTTGTTTTTTTTACCATGAGTTTTAATCTTTGTAAAATGTTTGGGTTAATCTTAAGGATCGGTAACGAGTAGGAGGTGAGACTTTGATCAATTACCTGCACATTAGAAATCGATCTTATGCGATATACATCTTGTTTGACCTTAGTGCTATAGTTAAAAGCTAGTTTTAATGCATAATATAATTAAATTTTAACCTCATTAACCTCATTAATTTTAGCCTAATTAAAGCATTGTAAGATCTTATAGATAGACTGTTGAGTGCCTTTAAATGAAATATTAAACAACAACAAACTGAAATTTGTTAACTGATTTAGATTTTCTATAGGCCGTCATATTTATTGTGCTCGTCAGTTTTCTTAATTGTGCATGTGTAATGAGTAAAATATTGCAAGTGCACACCAAGTTGAAAGTTTTGCTTGCTATGTGGAGCATCCATTTTAGATGTTGTCAAATCAGACACTTGAAACACTTGACATTTATATTTGAAAATTGACCAACTAAAATTGCTTTTTCTGTAATCCACAGACCATCTCGTTCTAGGATATTCTACCCCTTAAGTCTTTTTCTTCTAATGTAAATAGATACATTATTTATTCCCTCCTTTAAACATAAAATTATAAATAATAAATTTATTTGTTTTGTTGATTTTGTGGAAATAGTGGAGATAAAACTAAGCAAAAGTATATAGGTAAAAGTGAAGACGATCGATTAAAATATTCGAATGTTTCACTTTACTGAAAGAATATTTTAATTCCATCGATAACAGTCCATTTTTACATTCTAAATGGAAAGAATTTTATAACTTTTTTATGTAAAGTATCGCAGTTATTTAAATTGGTAGAACTTGGCTTGTTTAATTCCAAAATAAAACTATGAACTAAAATATCAAAAATTGCAATTAATTATTAATAATATCCAAACGAAGCGTTTTACAAATCAAAGTTATTCCGCAATAAATAACTTGTGTTACTTTTTGACATAAACTTATCTTGCCACTTTACATTTTATCTTGAAAAAATTTAGAGAATGCGAATTTACTATAACATCACGATATCCAATATAAATCTAGACTTCTACGATAATTTTTTTCGTGTGTAAAAGTTATCACTTTTACATTTTACAATCTTGGTTTTTAGAGAATTAGGGCACAGGTTGCAAAGATTAAACATTTTAAAAAAACAATTTTAATAATACTTTAGTTCACAAACTACCGTTATGTCATTTTTGGTAAATTATTATTTTTTTCACATTACATTGAAATGGTCTTGAATAATCTTTCAAAGCCTGAACCACCTTGTACTCAAAGGTAAGGGGCTGCGAAGACAGATAAGTTTTGTCGATCTGATATAAATATTCATGTAGCATATCGCGTGAAAGATATGTACTGTTAAAAACGACTGTTATATAATAAGCACTTTAGTTCACAAATCCATGGTTTTAGAGTTGGTGCTAACTGATAAATGATACGTTTATTACAGAAAACATACGTCTCGCCCACTTATGCCAAATATCGAGACAAATGTTGGAATATTACACTTTCACACCTCCTGTACACCCAAATTCATAAATATAATTATTATTTTGTTTACTCAGCCCACAAGTATAAATTCCTTCTGCACAATCGAACAGTAGAACAGAACAAGAGGTCTACAAAAATACACAGAGCACTCTGTAATCTATTTGACTCTAGATAGTATTTCTTCATCGAATCGTTTTAACGATTAGAGATTTAGATAAGTTTTAGCTAAATTATGTGTTACTGCTGCTTGTCGATTATTATCAATAACATGGTAGTACCAAAAAACTTAAACGCTTGCTCCCTATACTGTCAGAATGTCAGGGGACAATTGAAAGACGTCTATTTGATATTTTTGAACTCATCGAAACTAATTTGAATAATGATTTCAACAGTGACGAGTTTTTGTACCTCGCATTGAGATGGTTTTTATTGTCCAGACAGAAATTTATCCGGTAGAGGGCTTCTTATTCAGTACATTGATCTAATATGTGTCAAAATTAAAACCAATAAAATGATTGATTTTATTTTATGTTGCTATATTCGACCTTTAAGTAAGATCGTAAGCTCTAAGCTTCTTACTGATGTTGTTGATCTCATTTTTGATCTAATGTATACTCAAGATGACATCTTTGTGGTGGCTGATTTCAATATAGCCGGCCTGAAATGGGATTATTCAGATGATATTGCTCATTATGTTGCTTCGAATGCACTAACCGCAAAAGAAATCAGTCGTTTCTGAAACTAATCTAATCCTCTATGCCATATGATGTATGCCATCCTCCCATTTAAAATACCTTTTGTCTGGAACGTAAAGTCTAATGTCGACTCTGGAACTGCACCACGATTCAATTTTCGTAAGGCCGACATTTCTAAAAGTCACTTTTTACAAGTTGCTTTTGCTTGGAATTTTGCCATCCATTTGGAAAAGTTTCCTTATAGTTCCGTAAGAACGACTGCAAATCAGACATCAATTACAGACCGATTGCAAAATTGTTTTGTATTTCTATAAGCTGTTTGAAAGTAATGTGTATATGATTCACTGCACTTTATTGTAAACCGTTGTTTTTGACGATCAGCATGATTTTCTCAAAGCACGGTCCAAGACCACAAACCTTACTTAATTCACTTCACAAACATTAAATATATGATAGAGGCTGCGAATGAGGTTGATGTTATCTTCGATCGATTTTAGTAAGGCGTTTGGCAGGATTTCGCATGAATTTATTTTGTTTAAGCTTAGGGCTCTTAGCATTCCTCCACACATTTTCCGTTGGGTGGGTTCTTAGCTAAAAGACCGTATATATCATGTGCCCCGGGGCAGCCATCTGGGCCGTTTATTTTTCATTATCTGTATCAACGACGTTGAATGTTTAATTAAAATTCATCCATATCTATATATACCGATGACAAAGATTTACAAATGGATTTCAAACACCATCAGCAAGAGCCTATTTCAATCCGTACTCAATAACTTCTCCACATGGTTGTGATCACATAACAACTTTGAATTGAACATGGGCAAATGCCAAACAATCGCCTACTCTCAAAAACGTGTTCTGTCCCTTGCTCGTGACTATTATATTATCAACGATGCCGTTACCAGACCCAGTTCTGTTCGTAATTTGGGTATCATTTGTGGCAGCGAATTGAATTTCACACATCATATCGATCGTATTGTCAATCAAGCAAACTCTGCGCTCGGTTTCATGAAGCGTTGGTCGAAATTATTTGACGATCCTTATATTACGAAAGTACTTTGTTCAATTTTCGTTTGACCCCCGTGACTCCCGCTTGTGTATGTTCAACCTACCTCCATACCAAGATGGCCTCAAACTAATTAACTGACAACCACTTAGTAAGCGCCGAGATGTTGCAGGCGTGGTTTTCATTCATCAGTCACTAACCGGCGGTATCAATTCTCCAGTATTATTAGAAAAGATTAATCTGCTGAATTATACTAAAAAAATAATAATAATAAAGATGGATACGGGTTGGGAAGGGTAATAGGTCATTGGAATTTATTATTATTATTAACCCATTTGATCCCAAGCCAGCACAAAAATTGTATAAAATTGGTATAGTTAACATATCTTATTGATTTCAATTCATACAATTAACGTATCCTATCTAAAGTAAAAAACAAAGTCGTTATATTGTCAGTTTTGGGGCGTATCTGAGCGAGTACAGTGGGTTCTCGCAGTGAATTTTGTGTGTGAAAAACTTTAAAGCAACTACACTCGACACATAATACAACATTACATTTTTCACATATCCACCGTATTCGTTGGTGACATTGACGATATCTAAGGGGATTTGGTATTTTTTGTGGGAAATGGCCACCCTCGTGTTGCTCAATACTTTTAGGAACCATTGGTCTTTGAACACTTTTTGAAAACCGCCTTCTCGTTACATTTCATATAATGCCGAGTTAGTGCCCATTGGAAACTGATATTAGTTTATTGAGTTTCCACGCTTTCACCACAGACATATTTACTATTTCAGTAAATAAAACCCACCACCATTTCTTCCCTCTTATCGCTATTCGATTCGTAAACTGGTCGTGAGAATCTACTCCACCCATTCCACTGTTGTAGTGGGCTAATGGGTAAAGGGAGCTGGCTGTGGTATATCGATATTTTTGTTCTTTTGTAGACGACCATCTTTTTACGGCACTGACTCACCGAGTGGTTCAATCGCACAAACAAACTTTTATTATCTTGGTCAGTTGTATATAACCACCTGTTTTTTGAGCATTTTACTGGCTGTCAGCGGACAGTTTTTGGTTCTGTTTTCTTTAACAGTTCCCATAGCTCTAAAAACATTTGTATAGGGTTTCCAGTAGATCCATAGCTCGTGAAATAATTGTATCCATCCGACCATAAAACACAATATGGTCGGATGGTACTTCTACAATTTTTAAACGATCGAGTACAACCTTTGAGCCCAATGGAAGAATAGCAGCGTTTTTGTCATAGTTCTTTGCCTCACAATAGGTATCAAAATTATAACAATCTGCTTCTAAGGGTGATGACCGAAATGTTTGTCATCAATTGACAGGTTTTGGTGACAAAATTCCCCATTATTGAAACTTTTTATTTACTAGGTATGTTAGACCTCAAACTTTGAACATTTTGTCTTCTTTATCGATATTGGAATTTTCGAGCCAAATCCAAAAATTTTTTATTTCCTGGAATCTATTTCGGGATATCCTGTCTGTTCGGGTGTCTTCATCTAGACACCAAAACATTCTTTCCCGCGCTTGTGAATGATATCCGGAAAAAATAGGACGGCAATCAATATTTGTATGTCGCTTGTTGAAACCGAAAATGAATGGTTGTTTTGTTGTCTGGCATATAAATTTGTATGTTGAACAATGTAGTTGAAAAACTTCAGTATCAAATATTTTTCAAATACTTGTATTTCGTTCACCCCGAACAATTCATCTTTTAGTTTTACTAAAAGCTGAATATATCTATCGGTGGATTCGATGTCTGTATTTATAATATCGGAACTCCAATTGGGGTTCACTTTGCTCGATTTCTTTTGTCTCTTGTTGAGTCTCTCTTCGATTTCCTCATTTTTCATGGCTTTTGGGAATACTGTTGATACTAAATCGTCTTCGTCCATTTCTTCACCATCACTTACAATATCTGGATCAGGCGGATTACTAAATCTATTTCATTTTGGCTTGAAATTTTTTCGATTTTTTTCTTTTGCTTCCTCTAAATGCTGAAAACGACGACCGTAAAAGGCATTCGCGAGAATCTCGCGTAGTACATCCATTTACGATAAGTTCTAAAAATATGCATAAACAAAAAATAGTACACTGTAGTGCCATTGTACCCGTCTGGGTACACCTGTATTTGCTTTACAATTATAACATAAAACAAAAAAATTAATTATTATATTATAAATTATAATAACAACCTTTGACTAAACTTATAAATCTCACAAAATCATAATTTTTGTTATTCTTTATAAATAACCGTTAAAAAAACTTACACCACTAAGATAAAATGCTAAAAATAAAAATAATTGTAATACGTGAACTTGTCGTGCAACACTCAAAATCCTTTCTAGAAATGGCAAAATCGAGCAAAACATGATAGAACAAACTAATAGTCATGTGTAACGGTAAAAAAAATTACCGAAATTCGAAAGAAAAAGCGTCGGAAATGTAGTAACTTTATGGTACCCGTATGTGTACAGTGGGATCAATTGGGTTAAGTGAGGACTTTTGTCATGTCTTGTCGACAGATTCATGTTTTACGTAACCAGCGTATTCAACCCGCTTAAATTACTTACATTTATACGCACCTTACCTTATATACAACCAAATTGGAATTGATTAAAATATCACAAGCAACGGTGCCTGATAAAAATGCATTTTGAATTTTAATTACAAGTAGTAGGACAGGGTGAATAATAATTTTTAAGAATGTTATTTACATAATATTAAATGATTTACTAAAATCTTATATTGACAACTATTCAAACAATTTAATATTCAAGGACATTATCATTTGTACAATCAATCTTAATTAGCAAGATAAATTTACATTTAAACATTTAGTAAATTTGTCATCATTTTTGCCCTGAAGATGATTATTGTAAAATGTTTGAATTGTTTGTGCAGCATTCGAGTAATTTTTGGCTCAACTTAGTACATACATAATATATGTTACGTTATCAATTGAACGGAAAAATTTCATTTGTGGCATTTGGCAATCCATATATGTAAACCTCTAAGGCGATCGTAACTAAATCCCGCTAAACTAAAGACCTCTTTCTAAATGGCCGCTTTTCTAAATATCGTTTCGTTAGAAATCTAGTTTTTCTGAAATTTTATTCTCATTTTGAATGTTTTAAATTATAACTTAATTATAAACTAAAAAATTGATCAATCAGTAAAAGCAACGTTGAAGGCGATATTTTTCAAGAATTCTATATTCTCATATTTTTTACGATCCCGCACAACAGCTTTTAATTTTTTTCCTTTTTCAATGTGTTATTGTTCCACGAATTGGACGTTCACCTGCCTTCATGTTTGTTAGTTCTTGAATTATTTTACATACTCCAACATGTAAGTTCCAACTACAATTTGAAGACGTCTATTCTTCAAGATAGTTAAGTTCTTGGTAACCTTCGGTCAGTGGCATCTGCAATTGACCAAAATGTTGTACGGCATTTTGGTGATTTAATTTTACCTTTCATGGTTAGGATCCATTCTTATATATTTTATTAAATTCATCGTTATTACCTTATTTAGTGGCTAATTTTTCTTTTCTGATTCGCCTCTTTAAGATCTGCCCTAAACGGTAAAGACATCTCTTATAGCTTGCGTCAGGGAAAAACATTTTAACGGCCTTAACGCTTGCTTTTTCAAAATCCGATATAATGCGCAATGAATTTATTGTCATGCGGCAATATAATAGCGACACAATTTCTTCATTATATTTGCCGTGGATTATGGAAAGTTACTAAAATATATAGTGGGGACCACTTTAAAAACTCCATCCATTAGCCAGCATTTTGCTTCAGATAATAATTTTAAATTTTAAATTGTACTCAAAATAATAATTGGTTTGAATATTGAAACTTTTATTGAAAAGAATAACACTTTCTCCTTCGACCAACTTGAGTTCGGCCATTTCTTAACCGATTATATGACTTACTGTCGTATCAGTGCCTTATAAATTTAAAAATTAATTTTAAGCGATATTTGGCGAGTCTTTAATACTATAAACCGGGCTACAATCCTCGATGACTTCTTAAACTGCATTTGTTCAGTTACAGTAACCGTTCTTGCAGTTACCATATATTTAGTGTTTTCTTCCTTGACCTGAAGCTCAAATATTTGAGCAGATAATTTTAACGGAAGGATAACACTTTTATGGCAAATTGTTCTATTCTCAATGTAAGCTATAATAGTTAATTCTATTTATGACATAAACAACCGCGCCGAGCTATGTTTAGTGGGTGGTGGTACTTGTCTGTTGAGAAGTCGACATATTTTGAGGACGATTCTATTATCTGTATGTGGTTCCCCAGAGCGTTGCGAATTACGCTGCTATACTTGGGTGGTAGCCTAAGGCTATTTTATGATACAACAATATCGATCTATTCCGCCTATACACAATTGGTTGGCTAATGCCTGCTCCGCCTATACACAATTGGTTGGCCAATTTGAAGCATCTGTTAACTATGTTTAACTAATCTTCCACTGGCCCTCGCGGACTCAAGAAATGGCTGAACTATAGTATTATCGATGGATACTGCCAAACGAAACGTCAAAGTGAAACCCATGAAACTTAAGTAAGTAAAAATGATGGCCAAAAGGTGTTAAGATAATCACGAATGGACGAAATCGATTAGTGATGAGTCCACCCGACTCCAAATTCGACGAAGCTCTTGCCAATTAACGTTTTTCAAATGTTTGTAGTCATAAAATATCAAGTTCGTATTGAGATGCTTGTTCAAAGAGCTAATTTCCGCTCGATTTACGTTTCATAGAGAGAATAGTAGTATAGGCTTCCGTTCCGATTATTTCATTTTAAATAATCCATCTTTAATTCATTTTTCATTTACCTTTTCAATATATGTATATTATTCTGTTCAAAGAACTCCTAAACTTGTTATTCGTTATTAAGTTTTCCTACTTTGTTAAAAAGGAGAATGTTTTGTAGCAATTGCAATACACTTCGCCAATTCTTTATTTTTATAAAATTGTAAGTTGTTCAGTTCTATTTCTATATCGTCAATCTTTTTAAATTATATTTGACGGTTGGGGCAAAGTCTTAGATTTATAATTCCTCGCTTTGCTCGCTATAGGTAGCTCTAAATGAATAAAGCGGCGTAGTGAAAAGATTCAACAGAAATGTAGCTTATGTTCATTGACACTATATATCAAGGCCAGTTATTGGCGCCGTGTATAACAAACACCCCATCAGCTTCAGTCCTCCAGGTTATGGGTGGAAGAAGCAGGCGTCTATTTTCTAGCAAACGGCTCGCTATGTAAACGTGTTTCAGGTAAAACTAGATGTCTTAACATTTATCATAAGTACGCGACATACGTAATAAGTGGGTTAAACGGCAGGCCGGTAGTTGGCCTCATAAAGGTCTCGGATAAATTTATGGTATTCATTCATAACAACAACGAACTCTGAAAATGTACACGGAAACATGGAATGTGTTAAGTCTTGTAAGAGATGGAGTTCTTCAGAACTTCGATCCATAATACAACAATGTTTATACTATCCGCTAAAGCGGTTATTAAAAAAGAGAAAAATTTGGATTCGGCTTTCTCAAGCACAGGAAAATACAGCAGTTTATCATCGATTTCCGTCTAAGCAAAATGTGGTTAAGAAATGGCCGAGTTCCGTGGTCTTAATATAGAACTTCTTCCAAAAATCGTTTTAGAATCCATTTCCGTTCAATATACTTAATCACTTCATGATCGCATTAGAAAAGGCCGAATTCCATCCCACCACCGGGTCCCGCCACTGGTTACGAAATGACATAGCCACAAGGGTATCTATTCAATAATACAAACCGAAAAATAAGAAAATTTCAATCAGATTCACATGAATCCCTTAACTCTGTCTCTCGTACTCTCGCTTCAACACAACATTCATTTCACCAAAAAAAAATTCAAGTTTAGAAGGGATAATTATAGAAAATTTCGATCATCCCTCATACGCGAAGGTTACAGCTTTCATAAAACATTCATCGAAATCCGTCGCTAATAGCAATCTACCCAGTGTTGCCAATTATTATTAATGATTGTTGCATAAATTGAAGCCAAAATATTGATTGATTGACTGCTTTCACTATCGGAGTAAATATCGGTGCATAATCCTCGCCTGAAAACGAATCGTCTGTAGGCAACAATGGAATGTTTTGGAAAATGATCTCCATGGATATACTCTGGCAGGTGATAATGTTCCCATTAATTGTCCCGTCATGTGTTGTTTATGGCGGATATATTCTTTAAATATGCTGATATATATTCAATTCTGCCGTGCAACGTGTTGTGCTGGGCATCTTCATTAATTCGAACGTTGTTGTTAGAATACATCTTATTGCAGATATTCTATTAGCCCCTCTCGTCCAACATACTGTAATGCTTGAATCAGACCAATATTGTCTACTTGCATGCATGCATCGGAATCCAACACTAATTCATTATGAATGAAATTTTGACCCTTCCACCATAATATATTGTGTGTGAGCGAGAGTTAAACGGGTTGCAGGATTCTCATTTCATTTGACGTGACATGATGCCAGGTAGTTGGTAGTAGAATGCTCCTTATTGCAGATGTTCATGACTAGAGGCACACGGACAACCATGTAATTCAATCACCGCTGGTGATCCAACGATGAATTTTAATCTTGCCTAATTGTAACAGATCTAGTTTATGGAGCTTAGCCATCTTGCCTTCATCTATTATATTTGCTGGTTGTTGTTTTGCTAGACTCTGCATTGTTTGCCGGTTGTACTTTGGCTGCAAGCTGTTTTGTTGGCTGGCTGTAGACTTGATTCACTTCGATATCTTTAGGCTCTGCTCGGATTAAGTTCATGAGCCTCTGATCGATGTATTCCTCAATGATCTGGTGAAACATTTGCCCGAAAGATGCACCCTTTGTAAACATCCTTTCAAGTTGTAATAGTCATGCTACAGACACTTTTCTTGCGCCCCCAATTTATTTATTATTTATTATTTCCTTCTCGGTGAATTTTTCTTCTGGAATGTTGTTATTTTCAACGAATAAATGTAATTGTTCTTGAATTGCTTTTGTTGTCACCATGGCAATTGCTGTTTGAATCAGTTGTTTGTTCTTTGATGTGCGGGAGCTTTAATTGTTGTTGGTTGTCGTGCCTTCTTTGAAAATACAGTCCATGCGGATCGAACGGTTGTTCTATGCCAGCTGTGTCGATTTGTGGCAGACTTGTAATGCCAGTGCTGGGATCACAAGTTTATAGTTGGCTTACTATAGATGGGAGCCAACTAGTTTGGAATCCGGCTCGAAAGGCCAATGAAAAATCAGGCCTCTACTCTGATTTTGTCGTATGATTATTTAGATTATCTGTGGTGAAGTCCAAATAATCAGAGAATTATACTGTTGTAAAAAAAGAATTTAATTCTGGCTTATTTTTATTTAAAAGGTTTTATTTACACATAAAATAAAATTTCTGCCGTTTAACCAGATTATATGAAACAAGCAAAACAGAAAAATGCAAAAAATTGATCTTTACTTCATCAGTGTCGGATTTCTCAACAGTTGGTGTTGACTCTGTTGAGCTTATCTCAACAGTTACCAACATTTAAAGATCATTTAGGGATTATATAGGTAAAGTGGGGATTTAACTAGATTGTCTCATTTATATTTTTGTGATCTCTAACCAACGTATCTTTTGCGTTAAGCCTCTATATATCGGCTCGCAAAGTGCATTTTAATAATGAGCTGAAAACGTGATCAAATCAACGTTTGCGACAGATGCAATCGTACGTCACAACCAAAGATCAAATTAATAAAAAAATTTATTAATGGCTGTATGATGTGATTAATTTATTTCGGGTTAATGAATTAGTCATCGTTTGAGTTAATGAATGCGATTCTACTCGCTTCCGAAGATAATGTGAGTCAATATGCAATAATTGCCTATTAGAGGTCGAGAGGTTTTCACAATATAATTTAGCACATCTTGTTTTATCAAGAGGACCGTCTCATTTGGTTATTTATAAAAATATTATAATAGTTTCACATTCGAATTCTTTTCAATTGCTGTTTTACAGCGCAGTTGCTAAATTATTGCGTGTATTTCAATTTGATAGAGGTTTTTGGAACGAAATAAAGATCTATTATTACTAAACATCGGTTCTAGAAAAGAAGTTCATTAACAATTTTGAACAGTTTACATATTTAGAATATATTTTCGTATATCTCGGATCTGTAACCGTGAGTTTTGTTTTATAACTTAACAGCATAATGTCTAAATTCTGAGTACAATCCATTGTTATATACAAAACATGCATTGTTTTCATCTCGTCGCTTGAGCTTCTTACACTCTCGTCTCTCTCTTTTCTCTCTCTACACTTTCACTATTATACTTCGACTGACTGAATTGCTTCTTCTAAACTTTTTGGCTTAAAAACAATTGCCGAATTACACGATATAATTAGATTATCGGGTGATGTTACGTAATCGTGTGATGGACGCTGTCCATAAGGCATTATTGTTTCTTTGTTCTTCATTTTTCACCATTTCTTCTTTGATTCTCTGTTTGCACGTACTTCATTTACACTTGTTCTCGGTTAGTCATCTCCTTGACCACACATTTTTTTATTTTCATGAATTGCCATTTCATTGTTATCCTTTCGACGCTGTTATTATTGTCATTTATATGATTATGTTTCGTTGGATTGAAAGTCGTAACTCGGAAATTTTGTCTGATTCTCCAGATCTAAATAACCGAAAATTCTTGATTGTGGGCTCGAATCCAACTAGTACAACTTTTATTGCTTTATGATCCTATTCTTGCTATTTGTTGATTTATAAATATATTGTCGTACGCACTTCTTTTGGCCAAAGCGAGTTTGCCAAGCACGATTCGACGGTTCTGCTCTGAGGTATATATACGATATTATATTTTCCTTCTTTCATCAGAAGATTCGCTGATTAACGAATTCTAGCCCATCCATTTAGCAAATCGTAAACTTCATCCTTCGATTCAAGAAATTCGTGAAATGTTGTTTTTTCCTTGATTAGCATGAAATATCGAAGATCTCAAATTCACGTTTTTTCACTTGAGAAGACGGCTAAATCTGCACGCATTTACTTTTCCTTTGTTGATGGTCACTTGATCTTTTGCTTGGGTAATGATTTCATCATTTTTCAAATCAAAAGGTAATCAGGCCGTCTTTGCATACACTTTCTTAATCGAGTCGACGTTCACATGACCCAAACGACAATGCTAATGGCCCGTTCGACACTGCATTTCTTTAGAAATTCCTTTCGTTCATCAAACTGAGTCGTAATAGATTTTTTATTGGTAATTTAAACACTTATTTTATATTAAAACACCAAATTTTTTGTATTGTTTTATTCTGCTCTCTCTAAAATTTTTATTTTATACTAAAATCTACATCTCAAAAATGACCTTAAATTTTTTTTTATTTCATTTCTATTTATGTTAAAGCTACTATCCCAAAAAAATTTTGTCGAAAAATGAGTCGCAGTTTAAACCGGTATCATTGGCAAACGGGGAAAGAAACGAAAAAGAAATAATTCCGTTGATATGCCGTGTGAAATGGCTGAATGGAAAATTTACATTAAGGAACCTTAAATCTAGATATTAATACATGATTACCAAGATTGGTGCTGAAATGACGTAGAAACTGCATAAAAATAATTTCAAATATTTAAAATTTTGATCGCCCGAAAAATTAGATCATACGATGTTTTTACGCCGCAATGACGATTTAATTTGACTTTCCTTTACTTTACTGTCGCTAAATGGCAAATCAATTAAAAATGAATCTGTCCAAGATTAGTGGTTGCTATAATTTACATATATGCCTATATGTGTGCCAAACTTATGGTAAATCGATTTCTACGGTAAAACCCGGTTTTACTACAGATTTTCCGATCAGTTTACCATAGAGATTTAGGCTGTGGGTCAATATTCGGGTAAAAGTCAATTTTAAGTAAATTTTTCAGTAAATTCATTTATTTTTCAAAAACTCTATGGCAAACTGATCGAAAAATCTGTTCTAAATCCGATGTTTACCATAGTAAACGATTTACCCGACTATTGGCTCGGAGCCATAGGTAAAAATCGGATATATGGTAAAAATCGGATTTAGAACAGATTTTTCGATCTGATTTTCGAAAAATAAATGAATTTACCGAAAAATTTACTTAAAATTGATTTTTACCTTGAGTTTGGCACAGAGGCTAAAATGAATATGTTTTCTGAGTACCATAGACACTATACAGCCGTAAATAAAAATCCATTTAGGGCCGGTTCGTTTCACACCATTTGCCCACTGCAAGAGATCTAGCTGATTCTTTGTCTGTCAGAATAGTTGTTAAATAAATTTTCGTTCATTTCGAGTAAATAGAGCATATTCTCAAAACGAAGTGATTCTCACTAATTTATATCCTCGCTTTATTCCCTTAGCAAATGACAATTATTTTCAATTATGACTATATTGCTGCCTGTGTATTTTCGTAGCTCAAACCACTCACGATAAAAATTCATGTGTTTGAATGCACCATACCATTTCATCACTTGCTTTCTCACTTTTACCTTTTTCACTTTTGCTTGTTGAAGTTTTCGATCACTTTTAGCCTTTTTTCCAATAGCCAACTTGACCACACGTACTGCACTAAGTTTTCTTTTCAAGTTCAACGATCTTCGATTTTGGCTTGAATTTGAATTGCTTGGAATTCACTGCAAATGCAGCATTAAATTCGGTTCAATTGATCTTCTCCAACTGTAACGATAACATGAGCGAAAACGTATTGAGCGTACGCGTTTTTTGGGTATTGTACCAAATCGTTTAGTAATTATTAAATTTCACTAGCATTTTACAACTGATTCACTTTTGCTACATAAACAACTTTAAAGACTTATTCCCTATCCTGCATTTAAAGCGAAAATATTCTTCGTATAAAGTTATGACACGAAATTTCGAAGCTCTTTTCAAAAACACTGTTAATCATTTCTTTCGCTGACGTGCGCTTCAAAATAAAATTCGGGCTCTCATGATTGAGTATTTGCATATTAACTTTTCGCTTCAGCAGTAAATTGGTTTCGATTGGCCCTTTTCCTTTAATATTATCGGTCAGCAAGCGTGCGCCTTCTTAACACTTCTTCTTATTTCAACTCTAATATTTGTGATATTCTTGAGCCGTCGCGGTTTCCAGTTATCACAAATTTATTCAAAAGGATATAATGTGTCGACGAATCTCATTTTCGAAACCACAAACAAATTAAATGTAGAACACTAATGCTCGGTTGCACAGAAAAATGACTAACTGTAAATATTTCCGACGATTAGTTAAAAAGTTATTCAATCAAAATTGGCTATTTAAATATTTCAACGCAAAATAAATATTTCCACGGAATTAAATATATTTAATCAAGTTTGCGTTGATTTTTTTCTGATAGCGAAAACATATTTCATATAAAACATTTAACTGGAGCACAACTAACCGACCCAGCCAGCCGTTAGTCATTTTTCTATGCAACCAGGCATAAATCAACTTTACTTCGGAGATCACGCGAACTTTTTTACACGATGATCACTATTATCACTTTAAAGGCTATTTGTTGTTTTATATTTTCTTTTGTTTGTGGTTTCGAAAATGTGATTTGCGGGCCCATTGTAAACTTTCGAATAAAATTGTGACAGCAATTCTACTATAATTAACAATATATTTCATTTCTCTTTTTCTTTCCAGTTATTTTGCAAATTGCCACAGCAGCCCGCTTTGGATACACTAAATCAGATCAACGACGATGGCAGAGAAAACATATGGCATGTGCCGGCAAGTTTCAATCACCTATTTCAATTTATTCGAGTAAGGTAAGCATAACATAACTGGTATTTACTCAAAAACACATACTGATATACTAATTAATTACTGTCTTAATTACTGCCTCGTTTAGTCAATCGCATTACATATGCCAGCTATAGAATTAGTTGGTTATCATAATTTACTACCAGGACCAATACAACTACACAACAACGGGCACTCAGGTTTAAATATCACACAAATCGGTGGCATATTCGAAATTGTTTTGCTAAAAAAAATTTATTTTATTTTAGTTTCACTCAATAAAGGGTATTTATCGAGACAAGACGAGGATGCTGGTGTAAAAATGCCGTTCATATTCGGTGGGAAATTACGAAATGAATATGAATTTGAGGGACTACATTTCCATTGGGGCGATAAGAATAATCGAGGTTCAGAACATGTTTTGAATGACATTCGATTTCCCATGGAAGTGCATCTAATTCATCGAAACAAAAAATACAAGGATGTCAGTGAAGCTCTAAGGCATGAGGATGGATTAACTGTATTAGGATTCTTTTACCAGGTAACCATTAAAACCCAGTAAAATTTGATCTTGTTTTTATACAAAATCCTTCCACAGATTTCTGAATTCGACAGTGAAAATTTGGCAACAATCGTCAGACACTTACCAATAATAGAGGACTACGATAAGAATGTAGAACTAAATTCAACATTTAGCTTAGCTTCTCTCGTCAACGGTATAGATTTAGAACGATTTTATACGTATAAAGGTTCATTGACAACGCCACCTTGTGCCGAAGCTGTTACTTGGATTGTTTATCCGCAACCACTTTCGGTATCGAATGGACAAATGTCACGATTTAGATTGTTATCGAACGGGTTAGAAGGTTCAATTATCGTTGATAATTATCGTGAAGTACAACCAATTGGAGCTCGACGTGTATTCGTACGAAAAGTTAATGAGAAAAATACGAAACTTTCGGCATTAAATGGAATACATTACTCTAAATGGGCTTGGAACTACTAAAATAAACTAAATTAATTGTAAATCGATTTTGTAAATTGATTTTTATATATTAAATCTAATAATACCAAATAATAAAGTTTATAGTCGAATTTAATCATAATAGTTTACTTTGAATTATTGAAGGTCGGTCTTCTTTATGTTGCATCAATTTTACACTCCATAGTAAAACACCGAAAAGTAAAAATAACACGTACATCATTAAGAATGCACTTATTAATTATATTACTTTGTCACAGTATTTTATTTCAGTCTCCAGTAAAAACAAGGAAATAAAATTAAAAATGGTACGAGATGTGAATCTTTCACTTCCACATGACGGTAATCATTTATTAATCCAAAACCAAAAGAGATGGCAATAATTAATAATCTCGACCATTTGAAACATCACAACTTCAACGGCAAGATGGTACAATGGAGAGCTAACAAAAAGCAATGGCAACGTACCTGATATTCTCTGGAAGATGGCCATTTGCTACGAGCGATGCGTAGGATAATATTGACGATGTCTAATGAAAGGACAGAAAGCACTAAGCACACGAAAAAAACGATTATTCCGCGATGCACACTTAAGGAAAATGGTATAAAAGAAAATGAATTTTAAGAGCAGTTGCAAACCACTATATCTGGCACAATCCGAGAGAAACTCATAATTTATTGAGTAACAAATCAGATATTCAAAGGTGGACAAGTTCCCACACAAGATTAAACATAAACGTATTTGGCCATCGCCAGATATAAGAACCAACCGGGATGTCATATACTTTTATAAGATAGGTGAGTGTTATGTGTTCATGCAGGTCCACCTTGGGATGGAGTTAAACCTAATAGCTAAGTCCAGGCTCATTATAGAACTGTATGAGATGAAAGAGAATCGTCAGTGATTGAGTGGGAGTGCTGCACCTTCATAAAAAAATTTAGGATGGCCCGAGCATTAAGAATTGGCCGCCAAGCATTAACCTCATACTATAAAATGGTGGTGCCTTTTGCAGTCAAGAGCCAGTGTATGATGTGAATACGATTTTAATTCGGTAGTCGATCTGTGGAGGTTAGTACTTTCTAGAGATGTCGACTAACCGATTCTTGTTCTCAATTAAAGGGTAGGCTGAGCACGCTATGTATGAGTTCACGCAGTGTGCTAAGATATTTACCAAAGATGTTGATAGCCATATCATCCGCAAATGCCATCACATGAAAACCGCTTCCCTCTAGCTTCAGTTACATTACTGACGAGAGATATCACCTCAACTTGTGGTGTTCCACTATTGAGAATAGAGGCCTCCTCTATACCCAGAAAGTGTATTCGATGGCCAGGTCGTCGAGGTTTATTCAAAAGTCTTCTAAGGGTTCGAAATAACCAGGTAATTCTGTGATGGTCGTGCGTGAATTCACATCACTTTTGAGGATGACTCCAACTTTTCTTTTGTGAACCTCCGTTCCTATTTTCCCTACAATGTGCCAGGGCATTGTTACGAGCTGTTAACTATACTAGTAGGTATAAAACGCACAAAATATTGATTGAAAAATACGTGCAACCCTAACAACAACATCGATCATCAGGACAAATCGACCGGAAAATTCAAACAATTATCTCCAATAAAAGATACTTCTAATCAAATCAGGATACTTACCAGTTAAAAAATATCTCCGTTAGGTATTGGTTCTGAAAGTGAGATTTCCATTGGTTATTCCACTATTGGTTTTTCTTTTCGTGCTCGAGGCGCCGTACATTATAATTTAATTAATTACTGCAGTATTCTTCGGTGTGAGCCGCTTTCAAATCCTTTTTGCAAATACTTGCATTATTTCTTCGAATAGCGTGCTTATAAAAAACACACATGGCGTTTTCTCAATACAGTCAATATATTGAACTCATGCTCGCATATAAGCTTTATTATTCATTGATTCTTCCAAAATTGCGGGACTCCATTCAATAAGCTGAACGTGATGGCACAGACCACCATTCGATTACGTGGGAAATGTGTGTTTCCTACCACCAAATTATGTAGGCGGACTAGCTCGGTTGTGCACATCCCATAGGTAGAGCCGATTTATGCGTTGAAGTCACCTAAAACAATCTTTATATCCGTGTTGAGGAATTTGTTTAAAACACTTTTGAGGTGGTCATCGTGTATTTCTTTTGATGTTTTTATCTGGCCTTTTTTACCCAGTGTTCTTCTTCTTATACTAATTAGACTTGCAAAATGGGAGTATTTTCGCCTGCAGATAAGTTTCTAGCGCTAAATATAAAATGCCTCACTCGCGGCCGAGTGGCTCTTTCTCGTTACCTTTCAAGTTTTCTGTTTAATCACGGTCGAATTTGTGAAATTCTCACAAATCGTTCGCTCACGTTACATTTGTTCTTGATGAATACAGATAATCAAGCTGCTTTGATAAGTTCTCAGATGGGCTCAGGTATACACGATTTCAGATCTACTAAAGAATTTAAAATGGATCGCCGGAGGTTTTTAAGCGCTATTTTATTTGGTGGTGTTCTTAGCATTTTGTCCTTCCTTTTAGAGGATCAAACGGAAAATTATTTACAACTACTAAGCTTGTAGCAATATATCTTCCTTATAAATCAAATGTACTATTGCGATTGATTGGTCTTCATGGTAGGGATAGTCGCTCATCTGTCTTGGTCCGTGGATGGCGTTTTGTATCGCACGCCTGGAAACAGAAAGAAGTTAAGAGGGAAGTTGAAAGCGTTATACAATAGCTGAAGAACAACCAAACGGCGGCATGCACAACAAATAACGCCAGAATTAATCAATGAGTACGTATAGGAAACAATAACATCCCTACTAGTACAAGCTTGGAATAATGATTAAATTACACAGAAATTAAAAGATTGCTTAACCATAACATTAATTTCGAAAAAGCCACTTTAAAAAATGTAAGATCTCGAAAAGTATCACTCTCCCCAACAATGCAATGATAGTAGCAGAATGGTGGTGGCGGTTCTTGGGGAAATATCACTATAAAATTTAACCAGCATACAAGAACTAAAAGGTCCTTTACACTAAGAAAAAGTTGTATACGTTCAGCTCTATACGGGTATCAAGGACTTTCAGCACGCATTCATTCCCATTAATCAAAACACCTGGAAAACGAAAAAATTTCTACATATATACTGTTCTGATAAATTTTTCCGTATCTTCCGGACAACTCGCACTAGACTACTCAAATGACTCTACTTTTTTGTGGTACATTTCCAGCTTAATCTTCTTCATGAGTGCCCATGAATTACGATCGGATTAGAGCTCTTTTAGAGTTTAAATTCCGAACAGAGTATGCTATATTGTTTTGGATCGTTGTGGCATATGCATCCAACACTAATTTTTGTTAAACATCCTAAACAATCTTAAAGAATAACAAATAAAGGCATTGCCATTGTCATTCAAAATATGGCTAGAAACGAATGAGCACTGTCACGATATACTACTACTTTCAAGTATAAGCATTTATTCTTCATATCTAATATCATCAGAGGGTATATTTCTATAAATTGAAAATCAACCTTGTAAAATCACTCTTCAAAAAAGGAGCACGAAACGATCCAAATAATAATCGTTCAATCACTTTATTGAACACATTTTCGAAATTTCTTTGATTAGGATGCTAAATTATTTGGAGTAAATTATTACTTTTTGATAAAAGGCAGATTGGTTTTATAAGAAATTCTTCGATTGAAAAGATCATAACTTCTTTCTTAACGCCATTTTTTCAAGGAGTATTCACTTTTCAAAAGCTTTTGATGGCAGGTTAACATGCACTATGTTTGACATGTACCCTTTAAATTCAGTATAAAGAATTGCTATTAAAATTAAACTCTCTCTCTCTCTCTCTCTGGCCTTCACATCCCATGAAGGGATTTCGCCGCCTGGATTAAAATTAAACGTAGAGGCGAAAATGTGGTCAAGTTTGGAGCTCCTCAGGGATTTGTTTTAGGCCTTCTACTAACTATAGGAATAAAAAAAAGCATAATGAAAATTTCTATTACGGTTATTTCATATAGATTTACCAAACTTATTGAACACCCCTTGTATCTGATTCATTAAATCCAACCGAGTTAGATGTCCGGGCCACATTGAAAGATCACAACGAATGATAAGATAAGTGTCCCATCAAAAACCAGCCGAAAAATCTGTAATCTTAATCCCGAACCCTAATTTATGTATTATGAATTTCCTTATTCCTACCAGAAACCACATCATCCTTTACTATGTTTGTGAATTACAAGACATTATACCACTGCATTATTTGCACGTTTATTTTACGAGGGCGCCTTAAATGAAAAGGGTTTTTCAATAAGAGCGAGTCGATGTTGAAATGGAATAAAACAAGCGTATTAACGAAATTCTTTTTTATTTTAAATGCCCGTGTATGCCATCCAGATCCGAGTGGTCTCTAATTTACAATAACTGTGCCGCATAGATTCTGCTGAATTTTAGCGATGGTATTGCGGTTACGTTGGCTTTTAGGGCATCGGTCGATTGTGGAATAGACCTGCGACTTGAGGAAATCTCACAAGAAAAAGTCTAGCGGGGTCAAATCGCACGATCTTGGTGGCCAATTCACGTCACCTGTGCGAGAAATAACCCTACCTCCAAATCGTTCGTGCTGCAGGAAATACATATCGTTCAATTTGGACCAAAAGAAATCGGATAGTATCGTTCCGTATCGTTCGCCGATGATGGTGATGGCCTCTCCACCGTCAGTCTAAAAAGTACGGACCAATGTCGCCGCCAGCCTAAAATCCGCACCAAACAGTAACTTTTTGTGGATACATTGCCACCTGGCGTACCTAGTGTGGGTTGGCGTCGCTCCATATACGACAAGTTTGCTTTTTAACATTCATACAAAAATGCGCCTCGTTGTTAATGATGATTTTTGATTTTAAAGATGATTTGGAGGTGATTTTTTTTATAAAGATGATTTTTATCATTTGTCATGGTGATTTGGCTTCAGTGACTGAAAAAAAATCAGACGGACGCCACCAAAACAACATGGCCGCCACAGGCTGCGAAGCTCTTTAGTCGTGCTATCGGGTTTAAATTGTTGTAGTATGACTATGATGAGATATGCTTATATGCCCGATGTAAATAACTATGAGTTATATTTATATAACGTTTTAACATTAGAAGAACATTGCTGGTGGGTTTATCGGAAGTATCAATTAAATTATTCCAAAATTATTCCAGCGATCGAAATTGCGTCAACAATAATAAACGTCCACTAAAAGCGATAAATCATGCTTTGAAATATTTTATTTATATGTTAAGACAACAATGAACTTGACTTTATATTATTTATACAAAATCCAATACCCTGTTAGATTTCTTAAATTTATTGATTTTAATCGTATCAAGATGAAACGTTACACCCTAAGAATTTTTAAATTTTGAAAATTGAGTAGAATAATAATTTATTTCTACTTTTTATGATTATACATTTTCAGGTGGTAAAATAAATCGGATTGTTTTTTGCATAGCACTTACTATATGTATTTAACACTTGTTAAATATCTATATACAAACAGGAAAAGGCCTTGTTAAAAAGTATATTACAATGGAGCATAACGGAAGAAATATGAAACTTGATCAATAATGGTTTTGAATACAACATCTTAACCGGAATAATGGAACGGTCTACAAGAGGTTTTAATTTACAATGTCATCATTATCTTTACCGATATCAACACCGTTGACTATCACAGTCGTTTTCACCCAACTGATCAGTGTTTGAAGTTAACAATGACCCTTGAAAATTTTTGGAATATCAACATAACCGCATTAACCAACTATACATAAACTTTTAATATGTCTAAGAATTTTTATAATGTCTAAGAATTTTACAGAAGCTTGTCCCTCTGTCTAGGTTAACAACATCTAGCTCTATGTGTAGAATCGTAGTGAAAGTCACTTAATTGTTTCAGATTTCGGACACAGTCTCAAAAAATAATTTAATTGATAATATGATGGAATATACCCACCCCACCCACATATTGTGTTCGTTAAATTAAAACGTTGAACTAAAACTTGCTTCGGACATAAACAAGACTAACTTAAATCAAACATTAATTATATTTATTTATTTTTCATGTAAAAGGTTTATAAAATTTGAAGCCAACAGGAGAAATGTTATCATTAAACAACGAGCAAATATTTGCTGTAACAATTAAGCTGATAAAAATTATAGATTTTCTTTAAACGGTTTTAAGGTCTTTGAATTTATGCAGCTAAACATGATTCTTTCCATACATTTTGTGAAAAATATTTACAATCGAAAACCCATTATATCGAAATAGATCAGGGCTGGGATGTTGCACCATCACTATTTTCGACTTTCGACTTTTTTTATGTCTCAATTTTAAGGAATCAATTATCATTCTATTTCGCGTAAACAATTATGTGTTTTATATCGCGATTTCAACCTTTTGATATATGTAATTGTGAGTTTTCTCTCTTTTCTACATTTCGATAAACGTATCACGAAAATATTATTTGGTGATAAATATAGTCGATAATTCTAGTAGTCTTAGAAATCGTAGAAAAAGAATAGAGTGATGTTTTACTCGAGCAAGCTGAGAACACATTAGAAAATGCGTAGTTTTGGAAGTGAAATAGGCTGCCATTTTACTCGTAAAAAATGAGATATAAAAAAAATCGAAAGTCGAAAATAGTGATGGTTCAACATCCCAGCCCTGACTTAAATGATTCGTTTTACCCTTAAATGATTCGTTATAACAACCTGTTTAGACTAGGGTTTAGTAATCAACACTGCTCGTTAAAACATTCCGGACACTTGAATTATTAATGCATGTCAACGCCAGCCTTCCGTTATTGCCTTTTGGCGCATATTATTTCGTACAACCACAACTCGAATAATACAAATAGTTACCGGAAACATAAATATCTATAGGCTGGTGCTACACGAGATTTTAATTTCTGGTTTCAAACTAAGTCGTAATAGATTTTTATTGTTAACTTAAATCTTTATATTAAATGAAAACACCTAATTTATATAATAATCTCGAAAATAAAATTTAAACAAAAATCTACATCTAAAATGCCCTTAAATTTTTTTATTTTCATTTCTATTTTTGTCATTTCAGATTCAGGGTCAAAAATTTTATGTCGCACAATTTTTGCCCGTGAATCCGAAATGATACTGAAAAATATAGTGTTCGGACTTTTTTGACGAGCAGTGTAGTTTCACCTAATCTGGTTTACTTGTAATTTTTTTGCGTTCAGACTTCAATTGCAAATCTAGAATAAAAATTGCACCGCACCTTGCAATCTACCGCAAAGCTATCATGTTTTGTATTAGGTTTTTCGATAGAACATCCGCTAAACAAGGTGAACCGTTTACGAACCATAAATGAAGACTATTTTTCATATACGTTTACGATGTTCCTGTCACAAGAATTAAGCTTTTTTGCGAAGTATTCGATTGCATAACGTTCACTTTTAACGTTACATTAACGTATCGATTTTGATGAAACGTCTGAAAGGCAAAATTAGATTAATAATTTATTTTTTTATTTTAATATTTTTCCCCTCGTTCAGCATTCAAATCGGAAATAATATGTTAGAACTTTTGAGTTCTATATTGCAGTCCTTCAATTACACCAGTGACCCTATTCTGGTAACGCCCCGGGAATAGGGAATAATTTCGTTTTGTAGCAGCTATTCCCCAGACATTTTTCCCAATTTCCCGTTTTCCAAAAGTTAATTCTGGCGATTGGGGAATAAATTTACGGGAAAATAATTTAATTATTCGCGATCGCCATAAAACAAGAAAACAAAAGTCTAAAATTAGTTTACTACGTTTAATTGGTTTTTGTTGATAATTTAATAGAATTTTATTTAAAAAATATTTTTTTTTATAAAAGTAAAAATTTCATATTGATATTTCCAATTAATATTACCAGTTTTCAGTACAAATTTACAGTCATTATATTGCTATAAGTATAAAATACACTAAATTTCCGTTAAATTATATTCCCAGTTAATTCTTTCCTAAAATAGGTATGGAATAATAAACGTCAAAACTGCTATAATAGGGAATAATTTTTTCCCAAAATTTTTTTTCCCCAATAGCCAGAATACACTTTTGGGGAAAAGGGAATAAAACTGCTAGAAAATTTAAAATTTCCATTCCCCAGGAATTACCAGAATAGGGCCACAGGTGAATTTTGTACCAAGTCCTCATTTCGGCGCTATATTCTTATACTCTGTTAATAATTCATCATATTCAATCATATCTTCAGATAGGTAATTGTTCCTCATAATTAAACTTTTCTTTCTCATATCCCTCCCTCCATGGAAGCACATCTAAGAAGGATGAACAACAACTTACTAAAAAATAATGTATTTTTAGTAAGTTGTTGTTCAGCCTTCTTAGATGTGCTTCCATGTCGCCACGTATACTTGCAATGCTGTTCAAGTGACCTCGGCTGAAGTAGCATTACGAATATGTACCAGTTGGTCTTTATTCACATTTAGCGCAATTGTTGCTAAACTTAATGAATCTTTTCTGTTCCATTCATCTACTTTCGAATCTGGCACCGTAAGAGGATCCCCAGCAATATACACCACGTGTCTTCTTTGACCATTAACTTTCTTATTTCAAATTTCCACACAAAAAAAATTATGATTGGTCAATTATTCAATGCTCCATTGCAAATATGTATATGTAATTGTGGATGAAATTACGAACAATCTCTCGAATAATTAATTTTTATTTTCACACGTTTATAAAATCACCGCGATTAATAAACTTAACTAAACGAATATTCGCATTAGGCATATAAATACTAATAAAGAATATCACCAAGATTTCTATGTAAAACAAAATATTTGAATTCATTACTTTAGTTTACAATATTATTTCAACCTAATCAAATTGTAATAACAGCAATTAAAGCCAAAATTGCAACGTGTAGTACAGCATTGAAAATACAATAAATTTGCTAGGTAGTAGTTTATTCAACGAGTATGCGCCTAAATGACGTGTTTTAGTGTAATATGTTCCAATTCGCAATGTTTTACTTATTTTGTTTCTATGCTATTGTGCCATCTCTTGTAGTAAATGTGAATTTTAAAATATATGCCTTTTCCAGCCAGAAAAAAAATTATTTGCTCTAATTTAAGTCCATTATACACAAATGTGATGTATTGAACCAGTTTGTAATGGGTTTTTTCATGATTCTCTCGTACACGATCTTTACGTACACAATTGTGATAATGAGCCGGTAAAGGGATATTCAAAAATTTTATTTAACTTTTAGAAATTTTAAACAATTCTAAAACGTTGGTTGAAGCGCAGTGTTGATACGTAGTGTCTTGACACTGATCATAAATTAGAATAAACAAGATATAGAATTTCTTGATCAACTTACCCTTTGATCCGGATCAATTCAAATTTTATATGGAAAACTTCATCCAAATTCTATTGTAGATAATAAATTTAAATTTTAAATCTAGTTCAAACCGGATCAAATCAAGGTCAAGACGTTGGTTGTTATTGAACAAATTACTCGATTTCATGTCAACATTTAAGTAGGTTGTAATAATAAATACAACATTTTTAAACCGCCTAATTTCGATTATAAAACAAAATTTTAATTTTTTATATATAATATTCTCATATTTGTATTATTTACACAATAAATATTTAGTACAATATTTTTCTTCTAATATTAATTTCAATATAATATACTTAAATAATAATAATAAAAATATATTTTTATGTAACATATATTTTAATTAGGTATATTATGTAATAATATGTAGTTGTTAATAACTTATATAAAAAAATAATTTATTGTTCTTTATATTTAGCAACAATCGACAATTTCTTTAAGACAAAAAATATATATTATGTATGTATATATAATATTTTAGAAAGAAAATGTTAATTTTTAATATAGGTAGCAATTCAGTAATTTTTATATAGTTTTAAAATTTGTTACAAACTGAAACTCCGCGTTTCTTCCTCAATCTAACCACACATCATACACACACTTTTGGAAGGGTACTGTTTTATATAAAGAATGACAACGTCTAAACGAAATCAAAAAACTAAATTTTCTATTTCAAATTTCGTATTCAATACAAACAGGTGTGAGGTTTAATTTGATAAAATTATGTGTTTCCAAATTTTGTTTTAACAAAAACATGGAACTTAAACAGCCTTTAATCGCGATCATCTTTAAGATATTTATATAGCATCTACCTAAAATGAATAAAATTATTAGATCTAGTAGCTAAGCTATAATATAAATAACATATGCTTTACGTTTATTTTATTGATCTTCTTGGTACCTTAATAGTGCCGATTCTCTTTCGTCAGCATCTAGGTACCATAATGTGATTGCGTATCGTGTTCTATGGGCTGGTTGCACTTCATGTGGATTTCTTCGGTCGGACCAGAAAAATAATACTCTATCGAATATAGGCTCTATATCGACTACTTTGTCGGTGCAACCTTCTGGGAAAATTCTGTAAGAATAAAAAAAATTATTGATGTAAGGATCCAGCGTAAAACGGAAATACATTTTCTGTTACAGGTATGTATAACAAATTTAATGCTGCATGGTTTAGTTAATAATTTCAGTTTACCTTAGTAACCCTCCGCTATGTCGAACGTCCCAATTTAAATTTAAATAATAAATAGCCGTAATACACCTACCATCACGATTTGGATTATCTACATGTTTCACATAATGTGAACCAGAACCTGGATAGCAAGCCACCATCGCCTAAAAATACACAAAATCAAAATTAATTTTATGTAGAACCTTTGCCATATAAATCTTCTTTAGTCGAATGTTTTTAGAAAAGCTAGTATACGATTCATAGCATGTACGTGACTTTCCACATATACGTATGCTTAAGACAGAGATAAATAAATGAAACAAATGAAACAAAACAATTCCTCCTTATAATTTTTTTTTCTTTTCTCATTATTATTAATTTAATTTATTTATGTATTCATAAAATTAACAAATTTTTCCGCACAAATCGATCTATTTATAGCCACCGTCGTTCCGTTATGTATGATTTTTTATTTGTGTTTTTTTTAATTTTTTGCGAAAATTGTGTTTCATTCATTCATTTGTACACAGAGATCATCTCTTTAACCTTAATTAATGATGGTGTAAATCAGCGAAGAAATCTTATCCACACAAAAAACAAAAATGGTGTCTATTTGTATAAAAATTTCAACATTTTTTAACCGTCTACTTATTTTAAACGTAATCGCAAATAAAAATTAATTACGATAACGAAATCGCAAAATATCGTATATTACAAGATAAAAATTTGATTATAATTTTGCTTAATACTTCCAGCCATACGGATTATGGAAAGTAGGGTAAATTTTCGACAAAGCTTGGGTGTATTTACATTCATCTAAGGTCAAACAAAAAAGTATATACCTAATTATCAGATGGTTAAGCCAACCCGTGTTAATAAAATTATCATAACATCGAAACTAATTTTAGCTTTATTTCACTACCGAACAGATATGACGTCAAAACGAAGGATTTGAAAAATGCGTGTACATATTACATATGTATATTTATTTACACTTCTATTAGGCCAAATTTTATCGATTTTGCTGTTAAATAACAATATCATATGTATGTATGTACTTGTATGCATGTGCAAAATTTAAGCTTTTCTATATTATAACAGACTATTTTCGACTCGCAAAATATACACCGGAACCAACCAATTTGTCCTTTTGCCCTCCACGATAAAAAAAATGTTTATGTTAAAACTTTGATTTGACTAAACACAGTCTTGGACCATTATTTTCTACTTGCAAACATTTCACTGTGGATTATTTTCATGTTCATAGCAACATAATTTCCGAAATTTTGCAATACATCACCGTCCTATCGCATAGATACAGTAAATTTTTAGTTTTAATTTTGACCTTGAACTCTTTAGCATTCTTGCTTGGGAGATTGATACCCACCAAAGACTTGAAGTTTAAGTTTTAAACCAATAAAATCATTTTATAGATACATATAGAGTATTCTGATTTGGATGCCTAAGCGTAAAGTGAACGAGAAACTGATTTATGGGTTACTATTACCTTCAAAAAATATTTCGTGATTAGGTGATTTTCACAAAACTAATATAGCTGAACGGATCCCATTAAACGTCGTTTACAGGGTTTCAGCCGGTATCAGCGCTACTATGCTGGAAAAGATGAACAAAATAAGTACATAGCTACCATTCCATCGCTGGTGTATATTTTTTTGTTAACCTACAATGCTTCAAAATGTAAATAAGGAAAAACTGTTTGAAAGAATTTGCCAATTTAACGTTTTAGCATTCTCTAGCAAACAGAATCTCTATTTTAAACTGGATGGAATTTTTGGACCTCGAATACCTCGCTAATTTACAATAGAAGAATGACACTTCTTTATTGTTCTAAAAGCATGGACAGATCTTACATTAAATCGTATTGGTTATAATTGACTTACTGCCAACAACGTGTTGTGCATCGGTTTTATGCTGAGCTACCTTAAGTTCTTTCATTAAATTTTAACAATATATAAAATAACTTACCTTTGTTCTTTCTCTAATTTTATAGTTGCCTAAGACGCCATTATCAAGCATTTTATTAGCTAGAGTTACCACAGAGTCCACCTGTTTAGAGGAAAATAGATAACAATTAAATATTAATATTGTAGAATAAAAATTTAAAAATATTTTTTAAATATTTATAAAAAACATTTTTAAATTTGGGGATATTGTAAATAGATAAACGTCGCGCATCCCGATAAAAAAACCTAAATCAACAATTTTCAAGCACCTACCAAGGTTTTTCTAATGACATTCAATCGCGATAATTCATTGATGATAATGACTAAAAAAGCGTTACGCAGTAACGTTTAATTATAAACTGTTATCAGCATAGATTATTTATTGGGACACCTTAAATTTGCAAATGGATTAAAATGGTATACGTGCAAATCGACAGAAATTGTAAGGTCATCTGCCCACGAATTTTCCAATCATTGTAAACATTTCGTTAAAGAAAAAAAAATCAATGTCTTTGTATTTACTAGATGAATCTTATATTATTCGACAAACATTGGAAATTTTTATTTCAACTCAACGCTAATTAAATTTGCTTAACATAGCGCTTAGCTATTACGTTTATCAGATAAATTTCTTTTTATTTTTTATTGTTTATTTACTTTTTTCTTTTTCCAACTACGAAAGTACATAATTATATCAATTTTTAGCAGACAGAAGTACGTTTTGTCAAAATGTTTTACTCGAAAGATAATTATGATATAATCCAAAACAAAAAATTGCAAAATTACCAAAAAAAAAATTGATAACATTCCTAACTTATCATTATAAAGCATGTGCACTTAGACGTAATAATTGTTAGAAATTACCTGAGAAATTAAATATCCTATATTACTACAACCAGGTTCCCGTCCCCAGAGCCATGTTATTTTATCACCTCGTATATGCCTTAAATCTCTTTTACCATTATTTGATACTAGTTGACCATCCTACACGACATACAAAATAAAATTAATTATTATGATAAAAGACATAATAATCAAATATTACCAAATATTTATTACCTTAAATACTCCAGCTGAATACATATTTGTAACTTCATTTAATACTTGAAGTCCACGTTCATAACCCAAAAAATTATCAAGAACACAGACACCATATTCGTTCATATCTCTAATAAGCGTATTACACATTTCGTCAACTCCTTGCCCTTCGGAAATTTCTCTGTAATATAAAAAACAAACGATTAGGTATATGATTTTTTTAATTCACTAAGGAAAGCGGGATATAATTATTGTATTCGTCCTAAAAATCTCCTGAACACTGAGAGTATAAATAAGAAAATAAAAACCTGTAATCGTTATAACTTCGATATACCTCTAGTTTGGATGATATGATTATTTGAACGTAAACAAAAATACGCAACCGTACACAAACAGAGGTTTGTAATCAATATGTTCATAAAACTGGTGGACCACTTCAAACATTTTTATAATCTGCGATTCTCTGTAATCTCAAATATTTTTAAAGGCACTTGATATTCCAATAAGATTGATGTAGTAAGTCCATTACACCGGTCCAATCATATTACATATTATGTGTTTGTTTACAAAATAACAATAACAACTATTCAAACAAACAAACATTAGAATATTGTTTTGTTGCGAACCACTGATGTCACCATTGAAATATAACGTAAATAGCAAACTATATTGCTTTTGCATGTATTTTTGCAAAACAGAAATGTAAAATTGGGACCATTAAATAATAGCACACGGCACCTAACCAACCATACACAACATTAAACACTGATAAGCCTTTTTAACATTATTCACTAACCTATAATTAATGTTATTTCCCTTCATTCCGGGAGGTATTAAATGATCCCCGCTTATATGCATTGTATTACCAGTTGTTAAAAATTTCGATGATTTCTTTTGCCGTTCTAAACCGCCACTGCGATCGACAACATTTGATACTACACTATCGAAATCATAATTTTCATCTGATTTGGTTGACAGTGTTTCGGCACGTACACTCAAAATTTCATTTTCAGAGGTACCTTCTTTCGGTAAATAATAATGTTGTTGTTGTTGAGGTTGTTGCTGCGGTGGATGGTGCTGCATTGTTGGTTTTTGTTGCCCTTCCAGTATATTATTACTATTTCTTCTGCTACTATTATTATACGTACTATTATTACTATTATAAATATTATTATTGTTATTCACAGATGACTGTTGACAAGTTTGTCGATGGTTTCGCCAATCAAATTTTTGATGTTCAATCGAACAATAATGAATTTTTTTGCATTTACCACATTTTTGAAGTTTTGGAGATGAAATTCCGCATACATTACAACAGATCATATTATTATTACTTATTTTAGATCTATCAGTCATTGCAAGGAATAAACCCAAAATTTTAATTATCAAAACTTTTAATATAAATAAGGTTATTCACAAAAAAATAATCGTCTCTTTTCTATTATTTTGTTATCTCTTTTTCCCTATTTTATATTTCGGTATAGTTTATACGCGTCTAAAAGAGACAGATGTCACATTTTGGCCATTTTCACATTCACCTTGACAGAACATACAAAAAAAATTCATCAAGAAACTTTTTGTAAATTTCACTTTTTAATTGCGATAATTTCACCACAATTACTTTTAATAAAGTAGATTTTGATTTTTTGTCACAATATATCGCAATTCTTATCACTAGATTAAAATGCTTATAACAAAAATTATTTTGCACGTATGCGTATTTGCACCTAACATGACGACCTTTCAGCAATAGAATCTAGAAAATAAAAAATTAAATATCCGTCAATTTATTTTATTTGTTACAAATGCAAGAGCGAATAACATATATTAATACTTATGCAAAGAAAGAAACCACAGCATACCTCAATGCTTATTGCTTTATAAAACATTCAGAGCAGCCAATCACTTTTCTAAATAAAAAAATAGTTAGAACTCAAACCGCATTTATAATTTTATTATAGGTTAATATTTATAAATTTATCCAGAAACCCAGCAAACAATTTTTCCACTATGTGGAAACTCCATACTAAATTCCGTACACAAAAAAGTGCCGAAGTATAACAAAATTCGACTTTTTCGTCATTTTTCGAAGTAAAAACTTATATTTAATTTCGACTTTGACATAGTTTTGCTTTCGACTTAGAATAAGATCTTGTATGAAAAATGTCGCGATTATTCGAAACTGGACGAAACTCAATAAATAGAATTGTATACATGGATGTGTGGACTGAAGATCAAAAACAATATGGCGGGAACTATCTGGTGCAGGAACATATGTAAAAGGCTATAATTGAAAATGTATATGAGGAAAAAGATGGCGTCCAAATGTTGTAAAACAAAACAAAAAATTTAGGTTTAGAACAATGAATATTTTATTAAACTTGAGGTATAAAAAAATATATACACATCTAAATTATATTATAATTAATTTTTTAATTATTTTTTGTTATTGAACAATGATTTGATATTATTCTTTGATTGTAATATTAAAAGTTTAAATATTTTCCATATAGCTCATATCAAGTTTATTATTGTTTTCCACTTAATAATTTAAAACTTAACTAGAAATTAATTAATTTATACAAATAATTTTTGAATAAATATAAAAATATATGTTGGTGTAATTTTATTTAAATTAACGCACATCTTTAAATTTTTTTAAGAAAATCACTTTTATAAAATTACCATACTCATGTCGTGAACATGTAAAATAAATACAATACGTATAGCTCTATTTTGAGTTTCGTCTTGTTATATTTGGGACAGTAAACATATACGCACCAATCCTAAAGTATTGAGTGTGGATTCACGGAACGAGATAAAAAAAACTGACTTTTTTCTACCAACTTTTGCTCAAAAAATTTGTCTACGGTTGTCATGTAACACTGCATCCCCAATAGAATTTCTTATGACTTTTTACTTACAGAAAAGTATGAAAAAAAAACTTGACAAAAAAAATATTTTTTTGTCAAGTTTTTCTTTCATACTTTTCTGTAAGTAAAAAGTCATAAGGAATTCTATTGGGGATGCAGTGTAAGTCATATCGCACATCCTGTAAAAAAATGCCATAACACAAAAAACAGTTTTGAGATAAATGCATGTGGGATTATGGCGGTAACAACCCCATAATTCACCACATAAAGGTCGATTTATATTATCCGTTCCTTTCAGATCCGTTCCTTTCAGATTCAGACAAAAAAATTATTGTTACATATGTTTTCTATATAAGTATTTATATTATCCGTTCCGTTCAGATCCTTTACTTTCCGTTTCAGATAAATATTGTTGAAAAGAATGTTTTATCTGATGTCTGAACGCGAAAAAATATGAAAGAATAGCGAGGAAAGTGGAATTTATATATATTCCAGCAACAACAATCAAAACAAAATTAAATTGCTACTAAAAACATTTTTGGATTTTTATGTTATGTTTTACTTTATACGTAACCAAAAAATACGAATATATACGATAACCATACGATGAAAATATCTGTTCTGATAGTATAAATTGATGATGTCTGAATCTGAAGGGAACGGATCTGAAAGGAACGGATAATATAAATCGACCCTAAGTCTGTACAACCCTGACGGTTATAAAAACATATAAAAGAGGGAGCGATAAAAATAAAACATTATTATAAAATTATCATTCGAGGACATCAAAGGAACGCGTGAATAAAATTAGTGAAAAATAAAGGTACGGGTTGTGCAATAAAATATTTGGAAAATAAAAGATAGAAATTTTCAGAATAAGAAAGCGGTCATAATCCATTTATTTTGTTTTAATTATTCTAACCTCATCACATGGGGGCTCAACCGGGATATTTCTCGAACAAATTAACGTAGATTGTTGATTAATTGTGTCAGTGTGGTGAAAGACGTCCTACAGGAGATATATCGACGGTCACGATGAAGAATAACACAAAGAAGGTGTAACTGTGTCGTGACGGAATCAAGAGAGGTTGTTATTTAAAACAGATGAAAAATGGCACCTAAATCAAAAAAAGATCAACGAAAAGAAGAAGCCAATGACGATGACGTCAACAAAGAAGAATTTTACCAGCGTATGATGAAAGAATTTTCGAAAAAAATGAACGAGATGCAACTTTCTTCAATGGTTCAAACTGCATCACAATCGGCGAACAACGAAGTTATTCAAGTCAAAGAACTCGAATTGAAAAATTTGGAAATCGAGTTGCTTAAGCAGAAGAATGAGCTTTTGGAACGTGAACGGAATTTTGCAGCAAATAATACAAATTATACTAAGCATGGGTCAATTCAAAACTCAACTCTCTTGTTTCGAGATGTAGAGGACGCCATGGTCTAATTTAACGGTGAAGACGAGTATCCAGTAGAACGATGGATTAGTGACGTGGAAGGAATCGCCATAACGTGCGGTTGGAATGATATACAAACAGTCACTTATGGGAAGAGATTGCTCGACGGATGTGCTAAGAAAGCCTTACGCACGACAAGTTTGATCACGAATTGGAATGATTTAAAAGAATTCCTAACCAGAGAATTTACTACGGTAGAGAACACAGCAGTTATACACAAACGACTTGCGTCCAGAAAGAGAAAGCCGGGGGAAGGTTATCGAGTGTATTTACTTGAGCTGATGGAAATAGCCCATATCGGGAAGATAGAAGAAGCAGCTATCATCCAGTACTGCATTGATGGTATCGATAGAATAACACTAACAAAATCATTCTGTACGGCGCCACCAATATGGATGAATTCAAAAGTAGCAGCATTGCGTGATGAAATTTCCGAGAAACAAGAGGCTATTAATGATTTAAAAGATTTGAACCAAAAACTAACACTTGCCCACCAGCAGATGACATCCGATCACGAGAAGCTAAAACAGGATGAATCAGATAAATCGGCGAAACTCCAAGAATTAATCTTAATGAACGAACGCCGTGAACAAGCACGCAAAGAATTGAAGGGACTTGAAGACACTGTTGCAAAAGAATTGCAAACACTTCATAACTTACGGAAACTTTTCATACAAGATTTACAGGCTTGCATTAAAAAATCGCTTACATCAGAGGATAGCGAAGAAGATGGTGGCTCATTAGCACAAAAACAAAAAATTTCTTTCTTAGGAAAAAATTTGGAACAATTGACCAAGGTGCATAAGCAATTTGTACGAGATAATGCTGATTTACGGTGTGAACTACCAAAATTAGAGAAACGCTTGCGTACAACAATGGAACGGGTCCAAGCACTTGAAACAGCGTTACAGCGCTAAAAGAGGCGAAAGAGGGTGCAATGCGTGATCGTAAACGTTATCAATATGAAGTTGATAGTATTAAAGAGGCCGTTAGACAAAAGAACTTAGCTAGACGTGCTCAAATTGCTAAGCCAATTCGAGCTGGTCAAGGTCACATCGTCGGCATTCGTGGTGGTGGTGCTCCAATTGGAGGTAATCCTGTTTTACCACAAAAAATTATTTCGGACGAACCAATTTCTCCGATGAAGTATCACAATTCTTGGGGTTCCCAGATGATGAGTCGGACACCGGGCCGGTGGCCGATTCAGGACGGCCGTGTGGGATTATGGCGGTGACAACCCCATAATTCACCACATAAGTCTGTACAACCCTGACAGTTATAAAAACATATAAAAGAGGGAGCGATAAAAATAAAACATTATTATAAAATTATCATTCGAGGACATCAAAGGAACGCGTGAATAAAATTAGTGAAAAATAAAGGAACGGGTTGTGCAATAAAATATTTGGAAAATAAAAGATAGAAATTTTCAGAATAAGAAAGCGGTCATAATCCATTTATTTTGTTTTAATTATTCTAACCTCATCACATGCATTTTAAAATACTAACGCTACTGTGATGCTGATATTATTTATTTTATAAAGCTAATAATGAATAATTTCAGCATCACAGTAGCCTTAGCAATTTAAAAAAATTAAAATGCATTTATCTCGAAACTGTTTTTTTTTGTGTTGACAGGTTTTAAGAGGATGTGCGATATGTTTTCTGATGTTTTGTATTTTTTGTTCACAATTTCTGCTTTGTTTTCAAATAGTTGGGACTTTATACCCCTATTATGGTTTTCGCCTCGCCGAACGATTCACGGTGAATCTTAAATCCGTGTGAGTTGGGTTTTCGTATTATGGTTTTCGCCTTTATTTTGGCGAGTGCACATCTAGTAACACTAGCCGAATAATAATTTTATAACAATTTTTTCTGACGTTTGTGGTTTTTTGTCAATAGTTGTGTTGTTGTAATCATATATGATTCAGATTTTGTGTTTATAAATTACGTTTTTTTTTTCAATTAATCTAAAATCAGTTTAAAATTATGTTATCTAGTGTCGTTCTATATTTTTCTAATAAACCAGATGAAAATATTAACATGGCACAGATGCGAAAATCGTTAAGGGACCAATGTCATCCGTTTACTCTGCCTGGTACATTATTTTATAAGAGGCCCCAAGTTATTCAACATTACGGTCAAATCCTTCCAAAACAGGATTACGAATTGTCTATTTTTTTAAAGCTGGGAATTCCCATTGCAATATCGGTATTTTTCTCCATCTCTTGTTAATTTCGAAAATTGGCTGGGATTTGTTGTTTTCTACATGTTATAAAAATATAATTACTTACACGTGAACCTCCATTGTTTGATTTTGACTGAGAAATGAAAACAGAAAACCAATTTTATATCGTTTTGACAGTTCAGCTCGTTTAGGTGAATATCATAATCCAAAAATGAGAGTTGGATTCGCCGGGAATGTCAAATGCGAAAACCATAATACCAAATTGTATATTTGACGAGTTGGATTCGCCGGGAATGTAAAATGCGAAAACCATAATAGGGGTATTATTTTAATTTAATCGAATAACCTATGTCTGGGGATTACAAATACACAATATTCGGTTTTATACACACATCACAATTTACAAATTAACAAATAATTTCGTATCAAAGAGTTGCATATCCAACAGTTGCAGCAAAATAAAATTTTTGTTTCTCATCCTAATTGCTTTAATTAAATGCATCTCGCATATTTATTCCATTTATTTTATATACATATTAACTTTAAATTAAATTATTTAATGCGAAATTCATTTCAAAAATGTCATAAATAAACAACAACAATAAATATTTGAGCGAAAATGTTGCTCATACTTCCGGTTATTTTTGTTACTATGTTGGTACGACTTAGATTATTTGCTCAAAAGATGCCCGGTTTACACGAGAAAATTGTTTTCTTCTGCAAATTTTTGCAGGTACATAAGAAAGAATCCGCTATATAAAAATAATCAATGTGCCAGAAAGAAATAAACATATATAGTAATGGCGTAATTTTTTTTATAGGATCATTATTAATTTACTTTCAATGAATTCAAATGCGAAATTTACATTTTTATATATGGTGTCTGTTTTTATTATGAATCCTCAACATTTATAAATGCGAAATAATTTTTTTTCTTGTTGATTTTAAAAATGTTGCCATAAAAATTCTCGGATCGAATATATTTTATGGCAACATTTTCATTTTTATGGTCATTTTTGCTCAAAAATTCTTCTGCAAAATTTTGTTGGGATATATTGCTTTTCTTGTCTCTCATGTGCAAAAAGTCAATGTTATATCTTATTCATTTTGCAGAAGAAAAATGTTGGTTCTTAAACCGATTTTTTATTAATTCCTCTTTGATGGTGCTTCCATGGTGCCTTATGCTGTGTTCACGAAACGAGATAAAAAAAGCTGGATTATTTTTCTCCCAACTTGAATTTAGTCACACATCAATTGCTCAAAAAATTTGTCTACGGCTGTCATGCGCAATAAAATAATAATTAAAATTTCTTTCTGTTTTAATTTTAATAACGTTTGCAAAAACAAACAAAAATGATGAGAATGACAATTTAGATTTGGATTTGAATTACGTTGAATTAGCTAAACTTAAATTAATCTGAGAAATTGGAATATTTTTACAAATGAAAAAAAATCGATCTAATCAATCTGAAGAAAAATAACAAAAATGTCATAAAAAATAAAATGACATTTTTCGAATGAATTTGTTACAGCGCATACCCAATAAAATTCCTTATGACTTTTTACTTACAGAAAAGTATGAAAAAAAAACTTGAGAAAAAAAAATTGTATCGCCTTAAATAATTTAATTTAAAGTTAATAAATAAATTAAATGGAATAAATATCTGAGATGCATTTAAGTAAAACAATGTGAAAACAAAAATTTTTTAGCTAAAACTGTTGGGCTATAAATTATTCGATCATTTATAAATTGTGTTGTATGAAAACCGAATATAATAAATGTAATACCCAGACATACGTTTATTCGATTAAATTAAAATAAAGCCCCAACTAATCCTAATGGTATGATACTGGTTTTTTCAACTTTTTCAGCCGCTGAAAAATCCAATTGAAGGGAGAAAAATAACAGGTATACATAATTTTAATGAATGTGAGTGTATACACAGTAGCCATGACAAAAAAAAATTAAATGTCAGAAAAAAGTTGTTGCTCAACATTTTCTAGCAGTTAATCGAGTAAAAAGAATTCAATTTTGATTCTTTTTTTTGACATATCCGACTTTTTTTATCAAATACAGTCAAAACGAATATTTTTACGCAAATTCAACAAAAATATTGTATTCTAAAACTATTTGAAGTGATTTGATAACCGTTTCAGATAATTTTTAACATTTTTATTGGTACAAAAAATTTTTGTTTACCAACAAAATGAACATGACATTTGAAAAATTGTGTTGTCTCATTCGTTTTAGTTGTTTCTGTCCTAGTCACCGTTTACTTTTTTACTGCACTTTTTTCAAGCCAGTGTCATAATACCATAAACAAAGCAGAAAAAAGTAAACAACAAAAAATACAAAACAACAGAAAACATATCGCACATCCTCTAAAAACTGTTTTAACACAAAAAAGCAGTTTTGAGATAAATGCATTTTAAAATTTTCTTTTAATTTCTATTATGATGCCGAGATTATTCATTATTAGCTTTATATAATGAATAATCTCAGCATAACAGTACCGTTAGCAATTTAAAATTTACTTATCTCAACACTTTTTTTTTGTGTTGATATTTTTTAGAGGATGTGCGATATGACTTACATGATAACCGTAGACAAATATTTTGAGCAAACGTTGGTAAAAAAACAGTTTTTTTTATCTCGTTCCGTGAATTCAGCATGAGGCACCTCCCAAGAATAGTTTTAAGTACAGTTATGACGTACACGCTCTTGTTGAACCGTATATCAGAAAATCGTTCATTTAACGTTTTTGTTGCACAATGGAATCGAGTCAATTCTGGATTAACACATATTCAGCCGCTATATTTTTCGAATGACAATGAACTTACCTTATTGGAATATGCCATCAGAAGTGCCAAGGTAATTGGTGTCTAGAACATGTTATGTCAAGAAATAGTTCATTCAATGGTCTTTGCTGTTCAATGGAATTTGACCAATTATGGATTAGCAAAATTTCAACCACTATAATTTTCGAATCTCAATGTACATACTTGAAAGGAATATGCAATCAGAATTATCAAGTTCCTTGGATTCTAGAACATTTTATTTCTAATATGTATATACTAGTTTTGTCGTTCAATACAAATATTTTGGTCGTTATGCGTATTTCGTTTTTAATATAGTATCTTTTAGGGGCTTGTTTGTTTTTTCACAATTTATGAATGAAAATTTATAAAAATTTAATTTTTACTTTTCACTAGTAATCGGATTTATTATTACCGTCCTTAAGGCGAAATTTAAAATTTTCTTTCTCCGTTTTCTTGGCTCCTGGACTAGCAGTAATTTTTTCCCGTAAGCACTAATTAGCACAAATTGGGTTTAATCGGTATGCAAAGTTTCATTTTTAAATTCAAAAATTGCCTTGCTGCAGTTACCCACACCTAGCAAATGCTCTCAAAACATCATTTGTATTCTATGCAGTTTATGTTGTTAATTTTTGAAACTATGTGAGAAATTGTAAACATGTATAAGAATACTTAAAGAATAAATCGGCGTCATAAAAGTGCTAACAATTACATATTTACTTTATAATCGGTCGGTCGATAAAAATTTTTTTATTTATTAAATATTTATTTGCTAATAACACAACAATAAGTCATAATGTGGTTTGTAAGCAATATAAGTTATCTGGCCTGGTTTTGATATTACTCATCACGTTTTACGTTAGTATATTTATTTTACTCCAAAGGTTAAAATGATGTCTACGTGCAGAACAAAATGAGCAATAATCCCGATTAGAACAAAATAGGCTTAACATCCAAAATATTAAGTTTTGAGGAAAATTACCAGTCAATCCAACCCAGTTTATTCAAGAGTTATTTGACCCCAACAGCTGAGGAGATGAGGGCTATTTTTCAAATAGCAATGTGGTTATATTTCAATTCTCTATACGAGTATAACTATAATTATGTAGATTTTAGAAATCGACCAAATTGTTATACTGAGTTATATAAAAAAAAAACAATTTTAAAAGTAAAACATCGACAAATTGTTTGAAACATAGGTTTTGCGAACCGAATTACTACACCGCATTTTCCAAAAGTGTAGCATCTGTATCATCTCTCCCAAACATACATAGGAAAACAGCAATCTTTGCTGTAAAATTGGTGTATTTCTGAGTATCTTTAGGAATTTTCTTATAAATAGTTACTCAGTATATTTTATAAATGGTAGTTTATAGCTAATCCTGATTCTCGACTGATTTTATGTACACTATTTCGTTACGAAGATCAGATTAGGATTTGATTTTCTTAATTATTAACCATTTGCTTTATTCTGTGAAATTTATAATTGTAATGATTTGTACAGTTCATAATCAATTTCGCATACGTTTGCACAAAATTCATAGTAAACCCCCTTTAAAGAGAAAAGTTAAACGTGAATCATTTGTACATATCGCGTTTTACGGGGTCTTACGAGCGCGTTGTACGAGCATTCTCGTACAACGCGTTTTCCTATAACGCGGAAATAATCTACCGTGTGTAGGGGGATTACTGTATTAATTATCCAATGAATTTAATGTCCTTTTAATGTCAATTAATACCCCCTTTTAATTTACGCACCCCCCCCCCCCCCCCCCACCCCAGGTGTTATCAATGAAATTCGGTTGGAACCTAATAACTCCCGTATGATCTGACAAGATTGCAATGAGAGTAAGACAACATATCTTGTAAAGCATTGTTAGTTTGTGTAACATGTTTTTTAAAGCACTCAGATCATGACTATTGGCTGATGATCCATTTTTTATAACGTGTCGCACTGTAGCATTACATAAAAGCGATTTTCTTTGAAAACAACACCATCTAACTAAATTCATTCTATTTACTTTTTGATTGTAAATGATAATAGAATCCATTAATTATCAACTTTTTGCAAAGAAACTGATTTGTGTTCGAAAAAAAAAGAAAAATTCTATTAAAAGATTGATGGAATTTTCTCAGCGATATCTCAGCGACTACTTTTTAACAAAATTAAAACAAAAAGATTTTGTACGGGTACTACGTGTTCAGAGTGGTTTTCTTTTCCTGTCCCTTCGAACATCGTTCTCCAGTGTTACATTTAACAAAAGTGAAAGAATAGGAAAGATAATTTAGTTATGATTGACTTGGGCCCGGAACAACTGACACCTAGGTGCAATATAGTTAGTTATTGTTCTTTTACACATAGAAAACAGTTTCTTCATTAAATGAATTTATTAATAATTAAATTAATATATAAAAACTTAATTCTAATTAGAGTTAAATATAACAGATACTCAAGAATGGTGTGAATCACGACAGAAATCACATTCTATATACCGCTTTTTACGCAAATCTGTAATAGACAATTAAAACATTTCATTAATTTCAAGATAATTCAAAAAATATTTTGATTAACAATCACAAATAACTGATTATTGTTTATATAGGAAAGGTTTCTTTAACGTTGGAGCTGAGTTATCGAAAAACTCCTTATATAAGTCAGTATTCATGAAATAGTAGCTGCATATTTTAGTTCCGAGAAAATATTTCAGCAGATCATTTAGACGATTTATTGGGTTCCACTAGATGCCATTCGGTATTGCGTTAACTAGTTTACGCATCACACTGTCCAGTACTACTAGAACAGTCGGAGATAGTACACATCCCGGACTGAGTTTTTGCGTGTTGTAGTCCAAGATAGTGATGAACTCCATTCGTTGGATCGTTTGATGATGGTGCGAGCAGTATTTTTTATTTGTGGTAAGTTGCGGTGTAGTGCGCATATGCTTCTATCTGCCTATGCAGTCTTGAGAATGTCTTTAATGTATTTTCTATGAAAATTTCCTACAATTTTCGTATTTGTATTGCTGCATCACCGTATTTCTTTCGATTTTCATTATTCTCATGGCAGAGTTGTAACTTCTGCCGTTGTTTAGAGCCATCTTGGTACCAGTCTTAACATATTTACTAGTTGTTCCCATCCTTGATCAATAGTTGGTTTTGGCTTCGTTATTTGGGAGATAGTGTTGAAGCCTGTTGCTCGTTTCACGACTGCTGGTTTGACCTTGAATGTTGTAATAACTAGCTGGTGATGACTGTGTGAATCCACCGCTTAATTTGCTCTGAGCTCCGTCTTGTAAGGAGAGGAGAAATTTCTTGTTAACCAATGCAAGCTAGATTTGCTGCTTTTCTTCCATCTGGTGGCCTGCTGGTGTGTTCGTGTATTTTTTGTGTAGACATTTGCTATACCTACCATGAAAAGCTATTTGTGACAGAGTAGTTGACGAGTCTTGTTTCGATGTTATCAGAATCTAATGCTTCTTTACCCATGGCCATAATAGTTAACGTCATGGCGGTAGTATAATTTGAACTTTTTCCGTTGAAATCTCCTTGCCCAATTCTGAAGTCATTGTGTGTCCTATAACTATTGTGGTCACTTTTACTCTATGATGTTTCCATACGGTCGGCAGCCAATTTATATTAACTCCAGCAGACCGTATGCGATCTTTAAGTAATCGATATATTCTACGTTAAATTTGAACGGCTATCGCTTAAAGAGCAACTTGTTTCCATAGGTATTTGAGATACATGCGCTTCCATTACAACTAATATACTCTGAGTGATTTGGAAAAATTGAAAAATTAAATCATTAGTCATAATAATGATTAATTGAAATTGTATAGTGACCGTAAGCTTACATTTCAGTAAGAGCTAAGCAAATAATACGTTAACAATTTTGTTGTGATTAGCGAGCAATATATATTTGGATGAAGCTTTCTTATTTTGTACGTTTCTATAAAGTTATGAAAATCATTGAAACATTAGTTGATACGATCCGTAAGAAATTGAATTCGAAGTTTTGTTTCACCAGATTAATTTTCATACAAAATTGAAAGACCAGCAAAACGATTAGTAGCATAGTACCAGCTCCCTATCGTCTATCGACGAGGTTCCGCTGACGTCTAAGAAAACAAACGATGATGCTATAGTTCCGGAAAGCTATAAATTGAGAGGCTACAGAAAAATTATTTAATTTGTTTGACAATGCTGAATATTTATACTGCAAGGAAACACCTGTTCTTCAAATTGAAGGGCGACTTTCACTATTATAAAACAGCGAAGAAAAAGATTCGTCAGAATCCTGATAACGTTGCGAACACACTTCAATTGTACATGAATGTATCATCACTCCATCAATAACTGAAATGCGCAGCTCAAAACTTCTCCGACGCTAACCAACAAGAGATGATATTTTGCAAAATCATGTTAAATAATTCTTTGGAGAAGAGCTAATGCTGATATTGGATTTAAGAATTCATTATAGTAGACGCACTGTGTTATCAAAATCCTTACTTATGACGACCGTTGTGAAAATGGAAGGCGATCTTGCTTAGAAATAAAAAGCAAAGAAAGACGAAATTCATCAGAATTTTTGCAATATTTTTATAATGGTAATGTAATTCGACATCAACCACGCCAAATAATCCTTGTTTATTTTGGTACAAGAGCATAAAAGTAATTCTAAAAATGAAAGGAAACGAGATCATCCTCTTCCCTTCCCTTTCTCTCGCAGCATGCCAGTATGCCTCATCCAACATTAGTTTGTACTGGGATGTAAAATAAATAAAATGTGAATATTTCAAATTTCATTATCGTATTTGTCTGAATCAATGAGCGCTTTCAGGTTCCCTATCATGATTAGTAAAATGATCTCCAATTTGATATGAAAATTCCATAGTGCTAAACATTTTTATAGCGTTGGCCGCGATTTTACTCAACATATTCCCAACTGTTGAGTGCCCTGAAAGCGCCCAATGATTACGAATCAGCAAGCCGAAACTTGAAATCGTCAAAGACGGTCAATTTAAAACAGAGATAGAGATTTCAAACTCTGACCATGAAAAGTGAACATCATCTTATCAAAGGCCTTTAAAGCGCGAGCTGCCTCACTTTGAGGATGACAGCACTACACGAAAAAATATTTGACGATTTGTCATAACGCTTTAAGTTGATTTCGTTTACTTCCGTAGAAATTGAAAGAGTGTTTTCAATTTCGGCAATATGTGTAAAAAATAATAATTATGCCGTCTAACTTGGCTTCATTCAATTTATTAACGCTGGGACATGGTATGAAATTTTTCATAATTATTACTAGCAAAAATCCCCCTTTCAAAAAATACGAAAATTTTCTGTATTTTTTGACTGAATTTTAAATTTGAATTCTAATTAATATTCAGTAAAAAGCAATGAAAAATCGATTATAGAGTATAAATAAAAGCCAGGTTTTGATTATAATTACGAATTTTGCAATCACTAAATACAAAAAATAAAATAATCGAAAAAAAACCTTCGACATTTTGATTTTATCAAAGATTTTTATGATTCCACAGACATTAATAATTTATGTGATTGAGTTTTGTGTAAAATATTTTTTTTACAAAAATTATTTATTAAAATAGGAAAAAAATTAATTCAACGTCAATTCGACAATCAATCACAGATTTCTAACTAGGAATTAGAAAGCAGTAAATTTTCGATTTAAAATTAATTTTAGTTTCATTCTTCGAGGTCGAAGTGTGTTATTGGGGTAGATTCCGGGATCTAAAATTTTATGTTACGTTGTTATTTTTGTTTTTTTCTTTCAATACAAATTCCAATAGGAAGCGGGCAAATAAAATAACATAACAGCAATGTCACGAGAATCGGGCCCATTATGTAAAGCAACGAAGTAGAAAATGTTGTGTAGAAATGTAAATTATAATAAAAAAATCCCCAATAAAATAACAGCCAAATATTAATGTTTATTAATTTTGTTTATATTATTATTGAATATTTTAGCAATTAATTTTTTTGTTCTTCTATTATTCAAATAATAATTTGTAACATTTTCATTCATATTTAACAATATTTTAATAAATTATATTTTATTTTCTGTTTCAATTATAATATATGTAATATACGCATATATCGGGTCTTAAATATTAAAACAAAATGTATGTATAAGTACAAATAAATCGACAAAATAAAAAAAAAACTATTTTTTTATCAATATGTAATAATTCTTTACAAAAAAATCTTGTATTAGATGTTAGATACTAGTCTGGATATATAATTTTTTATAAATATAATTTTTTATACATTTAATAAATAACTTGGAAAATCGATTATTTATTACTCATTATTACTGTGAGTTTATCAATATTTTTGTTTTATAATATTATTTATTAATTTATTGCGTCTTTCTGGGAATGTTAGATTTGTCAACAGAAAACTAAAATATTTCTCTAAAACTCTATAAAAAATTGGTATATAAATAGTAAATAATCAAATCCAAAATTATGAAATATTTTTCAGGTTGTAATAAGTTTTATTATATTAAATACGCCTACTTTATAAAGATATACATTTTTGTTTTCTACAAAAATATTTTGATTTCAATAGTTTTATTGACAATATCATCTAATAAGTAATTGCCCGAGGTTACAGATTTTTGTGAAGTTATCTCAAATAAATAATAATTTAAATAAATTTGTGATAAACACTAGGATATTTCCCTTCGGCGGATACATCAATTTCGAAAAACCATTGAAAATATCTGTTAAAGGAGACACTTCACTTCGCATGCATATTCACTTGCTGTTGTGCTAGGATTGTTGTTGTTCAGGATTCACTGACGTACTGGTTTCAAATTTCGCAGTGATACCAAAGATTGGATGACTATAAAATAATTTCGATGTGCTCACCAAAGGATTGTGACTATGTTTTTTAGAGTATGAAGATACTTACTCACTAAAACCTGCAACGAATTAAATCAGTTATCTTTAAACTTGATTTACGTTCTAAACAAGCATATTTCTAGTTAATAGTCAATTATTATGATAAATTAAGTTCGATTTTAATGCCCAATTCAACAATATTTGTCTAGCCATTACTGTGTTTTTAATAATTTAATATTAAACACGAAAGGTAGCTCAAAATTAAAATAATTTTGAAAGTAAAATGTATAAATTAAATAAGCTGCCGTTATCAAGTCATATAAAATAATTATGATTATAAATATCGTAATATTCACACATATCTGTTTTCATGAAAATATAATATGTTTTACAAATATAAGTCGTGTTCGATTGTACTGAATTATCGAATATTTTCGAAGCGAATCGGGCATTTGTTTCCAATATTTTTCAAAATAGTTTATTTAATTTTTTTAGTATTTAATAAAATCAGTGAATGTTTATTTTATACTTTTTCCGCATCACCGCAATCTATACAAAACTCTAAATAAATGGAGGAACTATTATTTAAAAAAAAAAAATCAACTACACGAGCATAATTCCAATAGCTAAAAATTTTAATTGAAGTGAAAAGTACAAATCGAAATTACTATTCAATTCAGCTCACTCAAACGATTCTGATAATTCAATACAATCAAATACGGTTATAATCATTGTTTATAATTCCTGCGACCTCTAATTCGTCCTTATAAATTGTATTTTTGACTAACTTTAAATTAAATTGAAATGCTTATAAAAATAAACAAACAATAAAAAAAAATTACTTAATGTTATGATTTGAATGCTGATTGTATTGAATGATAGGACCACTAAATATATTGTACCATAATAACAAAACTTATTTAAATAAATAATCTAGAATGTTTTCGCTGCTTATTTTGCACTTAGTCATTAAATTTTCATAACTTATTGTAGATCTCAATTAGATTAAGCTACCTAGTTCCCTCCGTTTAATTATAACATGAAATACTGATTTGATATTAAACTATTTTTTATAAGAAACCAAATTACCAGTATCATATCAAATCTTTTGTGTGTTTGTGTGCCGAATAAAACTAAGTTCAAACTATCCTAAATTAAAACAATTGTACCAATCACATTTTTTCTTGTTTTTTAATGCCCGTTCCACATTTGAGCTATGATTTCTGTGCAAAGGTGAACTATGTTCAGAGATCGCAGTTTCTCATTGAGATTTGCCAATTCGAAGTAAGTGACACCGCTCTCGTGAGTTTAGTTCAACCAGTCCGTGTGCAGTATTTTATTAAATGCTCCAAGGCGAAAAGATTTTTTTTAAATATATTGTCGCACGGATAGGGTATAAATCCTGCGATTTATTCTTTGGAAATGAGATAAATAGAATTATATATTTTAATTTTTTTATTTTTATTATTTTAAAAAACTTATATATTTTGTATTTCTTGTAAGTAAATTATAATTATTTTAACTTTATAATTATTTAAAAAAACTACAACTTTCAATTTTTTTTTTTAAACAGTAATAATTCATACTTTAGGAAAATTACTTTTCGGAATTCTTACGTTCGAAATTAATCAGATCCTTTTTTTAAACTACTAATTGCACCCCATATTTTAACGCTTTTTATAAAGCCGCTTTCTTTACTGTATGATTGTGTCATATAGGCAAAAGGCTATATAAAGAGCATTAAAACAAGGGGTACAATTAGTAGTATAAAAAAGGAACTGATGAAGGAAGAATTCCGAAACTAGTTTTCATAAAGTATACATTTTAATATTTGTTATAAAATTTTTTAGTGACAGTTTTTTAAAATTGAATGTTGTTGTTTTTTTAAATAATTATAAAGTTAAAATAATTATATGTAATTAACTTATCAGAAAATAATAAATATACAAGTTTTTTTAACCTTTATGTTTACAACCGCTTACCCGGGTAGGTTTTCGTGTTTTATTACCCAAATTTTTAATGAATTTAGGTGACTTATCAGCTTGAAATCTTTAGTAATTATTATTTGTTAATAACAATTATTTGTTTTAGATTACATTTTGCCAAAATGCATTTATCAATTTAAAATGAAATTACAAATTATCATTCAATACTAAATGTATGGAATTATGGACATACCCGGGCCGGGTATGCTGGTTGTAAACATAAAGGTTAAATAATAAAAATAAAAATAAAAAATTTTAAATATATAAAATTAACAAAAAGCCTCGAAAAACACAAAAATGGAATTCATTAATTTATCCCTTTTCTAGCCCGCATACACGATTGTGTATGTAAAATTCGTGTACGAAAGAGAATCATGTCAAAAAATTGATTTTTGTATGTATTTTGGACCAACATATACATTCATGTATACCATTTAAACTTATTTTCGTCCGAAAAATATCACTGTATCTATAGTCCAAGAAGCACAATTGTGTAGGTTGATATTGAAAATCCGTAAAGTTCAGCTAACTTATATGTTATCAAATTATTAAACTTTTTTCAAAAAGGATTCCGATTTAACTAAGATCCGTTAAAATTCGTAAGACCTTACAATTGTGGTTATTTACAAACACATTTGTGTATCGTGAACTTAAATTGAAACAAAAAAAAATTATTTGTGAACACGAAAGGGTTATACGGTAAATTGTTTTAATTAGAATATTATTTTAAATTTAGTCAGTGCACACTTATCTGTTGATCTTATAATATTAAGTTATGCTTATTTTTTAATATCTTTTTTAAATAACCCAAATGTTCTACAATTTGTTAATTAATATACAGAAGTAAATATATCGCTTGTGTACGAATTCACAATATATTTACAATTATCAATTAGGAGTACATAACAGATATCCATCTGTTGATAAATATTTATTAAATTTTTAATCATACTATTGTATGTTGTCATATCGTAAAATTGTTAAGTCATAATTTCTTTAACTAAATTGAAATTAATAGATTCTATTGTAAAATTATGAGATCCATTCAAAGTTGAAATTGTTAGACTTTAAAACAAATAAAAATCAATTATAAACTTTTATAAAAAAAAATTAAAAAATTAAGGGGAATTTTATGTTACACATAATGATTAAATATATTACATTAGTAATGTAAATCTAAATTCAAATAAATTATGTGATGAAATGTGTTTTAACAATATAATATGTATTTTATTTATATTTATTAATTATCGACAAAACTTTATATTGAATATAACACCCGAAGAGTGTTTATGTAGTAGCAGCGATTTGTGTTAAATTAAAAGCCTTGTAATCTGAAAAAGAAAAGAAAAAGAAATTGGTATAAACAACAAATAAACAAACAAAAAATTAGCATCAATTAAAATTTTAATAAATCAAATCAAGGTAAACTAAACGGAGACGATATTTTCATGGTGGCACTGGTACGTCCAATATTTACGTTGCAGTTAAGAGGCTCCCATAGATTGTATGTGCTTGAAATCTATTTTGAAAATACACTTCGATTTCATTTGAACGTCATAATGATAAATGTGTTTTAATATTGAGCTTACAATTGAACTAATAAAATTTAGTGGTTTTTGTTTTATAGAACTTTAGTTTATATTTTTTTTTGAATATTTCCTTAGTTTTCTGAATCAATTTGATTCCAGTCTCAAAAGTATAAAAATTGTAATTTAGGGATAAGTAAGGAAAACTGGATAGAATAATAAACTATTAAATACCTATAAACTAATAAACTAAGAGCCATCAAACCATGTTTTATTTTAAGGTTTGTCTGTTGAGTGTGCAATTTTCAGTTATAAATAAATTAGTTTTATTTGGGTTTCCGCTTTGCATTCGTTGAGGACCTAGTGTTCTGCATTTCTGCTTTCAAAAGTCTCTACTTCTGTCTTTAGGCGAACTATTGTACCGTCGTTAGTTTCACTGTTTTCAAAATCATGATCTCAAATTACAAAAATGAATTAATAATACGTTGTATATCATTCGTCCAGCATATTGAATAAAATGTATAAAACATGTATTTACATACTTATTAGAATAAGTAGATCCTGCATTGAAAGTATGATATAGTGTTTCAGCTCGCGAGACACGCTCGCTATTTATTAAATTAAAACAGTTTACATAATTAATTAATTTCATTTTGAATTGAACAGTTGGGTGATAGAAATTATTATTATTTTACAAGACTATCATCATTTTAAGTCAAAATATTATTTTATAGTAAATTTGCAGCTTCAACGTGGTATCATTGGCCGTAACTACTTAACCTTCCTTGCGTTCTATAAAACAACACAAATAGTTATTTCTGTGCCTATAAAAATCAATATTATATTTTACCACAGAATATAGAGTACAAACAGAAGGGACATAACCCGATTTTTCTATGGAAAAATTTCGACCGTTTTTTTTATCCTTGATTTGTATGGAAAAGGGTAGAATATAGTAGTGAAAAAAAATGTGCACTGAACTTTTTTACATTCAATAAGGGTAGAGTCAAATTTTTTTTTTGATCCACTTAGTAGCGCATATATATACTCAAAACCGAACACAATCATATTCTATAAGCCGTACTGTAGCGACACGCATGTAATTTTTCACTTCTGTTTAATTGTATTGTGCGTATACGAACATGAAATTTTATTCTCTATTTACTCGAAGTTGTGCATATGTTTCGCAAATACATTTACGTAAAAAAATGTTTAAAAGGAAAAACAGAAAAAACAAAAACTAGGAGGTGTGTTTTGTTTGTTATTATATAATTCAAAAGTGCATATCGATCACGAATTTTGTTTCAATTTCTATTTTTCATTATTGTTTTAGTCTTTTTACGCATGAATGAGGCGTGGCTACGCATATCTGATCTTAAAATCTATTTTGTTTTTTGTTGTTTGTAAAAACATAAAAGAGAAATCTAGAACAAATGTGTCATATTTGATTTCTATTGGCCGTATACAAATACTTTCAAATAGAAGTTAAAAATGTACACCAATACTATCAAATAGGAGTTAAAAAGTGACATTATCCGCGTGTATAGCCGAGTATTGTACGGCTTATAGAATATGATTGTGTTCGGTTTTGATATACTTTATAATATATGATTTTACTAAGTCGATATTATGAAAATGTTGCTAAAGGCGGATAAGTATTACATTCGTTCGTTCATTCATTCATTCAAACAATTTTTTCGACCAATCATATTGCTAACGTTCTGAAAATGACGTTCTGTATTTTTTTCACAAGAGGTCGAAAAAATTGTTTGAATGAATGACCGAACGAACGAACGCAACAGTGAATCCGCCTTAAAAAATTTCAATTCGCCATAAACAGTGAAACGTCGATTGCGAATAGTACGCTGTCAAAAATGTGATTAATTTGTAAATTAATCTTAAAAATGTAAAACAAAGTGTTTTTTTAAAAAAATAAAGCGATATACTTCATGATTATGCAATTTGTCGAAAGAATATTTGAATCGTTTATTAAATTTTGTTGATTAGATAACGAACCCAGTTTTAATATTGCTCTTTCAGACTCCGTATGACAATTTAAGATCATTAAATTTCGATGGATTCACTATCGTGATTAGAGACAAGTACCTAATTTAAATTAGATCCCGTGAGGTCTGACTGAGATATCTACGTAGCCGAGAACGAAACGGAATGGAATGAAAATGAAGAGAGGGCGGTTTGGGTGTGATTATATAGCCGAATCCGTAATCCATTAACAATAACTATAAATTTACATCATAAATTCCAATTTTAAATTTATTATTTTGACATTTGAAGCAAAATAAACGAAACCGCTAAATATATGTATTTACAATTCAGCAAATTACTACAAAACATTTATTGATGATTAAATATATTTTTCGCGGTTAAATATATTTGAAATCAATTCATTAGCTCCTTTTCATTTCGTTTCTTCTACATAACTAATCTACTGAATTTTCATCAAATCAATCCTGTCGTCTTCTGATATATTATTGGCACTTTAACAGGAAATCCATCAATCCAATGTATTGAGTTTTTGGAATTATAGCGAATATATTAGTCACAAAATATCTCAAATTCTTTATTTAATTTTGAGATGTCGTTTATGAATGCTAAAACAAAATAGGTCCGATTATACCATCTTGAGGAGTTCGAAATTCTATTTTGTTTTATTCACTTATGTGTTAATCTCTATAACCGTCCCAAAAGATAATACAAATCTAAACAAATGCTTCTTATACCCATATCCCGAAATCTAAGTAATAAAATAATGCGATCTACTGAGCCAAGTGCATTTTTAATACATATTTATAAAGACATAACATATTTATATTACCACACAATTAAATTCACTCATTTTGTTTGAATTGATGAGATTAAATCGAACAAAGCAAGCAATAAATACTAAGCCTTTCTTAATCCAGATGTCTATTACATAAAATATTCTTCTTCTTTAATGCAATCTTCAACTGATTATTTACAACCAAATTCTATTTTTTTTCCTACAATTTGTTGTAAATTTATTGACCTGTACCAATCTAATTTATTACCACCATCCCTCCTAAAAGATTTATTTTATTCGTAATTGAAATTTATCCAACCCAATTGACGTCGTATTTTTAATATTTTATTGTATTTGTTATTTCAGCAGAAATTACTTCAAGTTCGATTCATAATTATGTATAAAAATCCCGAATCAAAAATTTCATTCCACCGTTTTAAGCACATAAATTACGTAAATTATACAAAATACACGCCTCTGAGTTTCATACAAGAGTTGAAATCTCGGATGATTATGAACTGGACTTCAAATTTAAAGAAGCTGTGTTACATACTTACATTTACAATTACTTGATGGTCATACTACATAAGACCTGTTGAAAATCATGAAGTTCATCTTCTAATGTTTCCGTGGTCAACGATGTACCTGCACCGGCTCCAGTGGATTGGACATTAGGGTCTTTTTCCTTTGCTGTATTGTTAACTGCCAATCTTGAAGATGATCCATCACGTTTTGGTGGTATAACTGGTTTATTAGGAGGTATTGGAGGAGGCACACCCCGACCCATTGGCTGTGAAATTAATTTTTTCACAGGCGGTTGTGGAGGGGTTGGTGAATTTAAAATAGTTTGTTTCGAACTAACTTGAACATTTATACCACTTGAACTTGAACCTACTATTTGTGATGTCGATTGGGCCAATGAAGCAATTTGTTGAGGAACTGTGGTCGTATTGGATAGTTTTCGTATTGGCACCTGTAAATGAAATAAAATAAATGCGTTTGTTAAAAAGTCATTTTAAGTAATTCTTAATTAGTTTTACCACATTAAAAACAGCTTGATCATTAGTAGGAGTTTGTCGTAAAGTTAAACCAGGTGAAATAGATCTAGCTATACCCGTTGCTACAAAATACATTTTAATTAAGTGGCTATATTACAATACCAATTATGTATATTCTTACTTGGCCCGGATACCGGAACGCTGGAAACAGTTGCTGTTGGCTGCACAACTTTTGCAACACTGCTCATTATTGGACTGCTCGAAGTGGAAGCATCATCTCCGGATTCTAAAAAAAAAAATATCATAAAAAACGGCAAATTTAGAATCGTCATATTTTATTATTACCGGTTCTCATTGTGCCTGGTTTCATTGGAAGTTGTGGAATACCAACTGTTTGCCCCAGTCGATTGGGTATCATTTGTTTACGCAGAGTTTCATTCTCTGCTCTAAGCTGCGCTATTTCTAATTCCAATTCTTTTGAACTGTAAAATATTAAACTTCAAACATGAAAGTGACATTTTTATTTAATAAATTTATTTACCGTTTTTCTTCCTTAGCCATATTATTTCGCATTACTTTTCGCTCCAAATCAAAGGAGTGTAGCTGTTTTTCCAGCTCTGCTTCCATTCTCAACGATTTTTTACTCTCTTCCTCTAATCCTTCCGAAATCGTATCAACTCTTAATTTCTCTTCTGATAAGATTTGCGCTAAATCTTCTGAACGTTTTCTTTCTTCTACGTATTTCATAATAATCTTTTTTCGTTCTGCTAAAAGCAACAATACAATTTGCTTCTGACGAGCTTTCTCATTATCTAAAACTTCTTGTATTTTTTTAATATCCTTTTCTAATTTTTTACGCAAATTCTTTTCGGACTCTAATTCCTGCTTTAATTTAGTTCTTTCAAGTTCAAGACCATATGCTATATCGTCACCTTGAGCTGTATCACGTTCGTGTTTACATTTTTCATCTTCAAGCTCCTGTACCAATTTTTTATGTTTTTCTTCCGCATCTCGCAAAACATTTATCATTCGAACTTGAGTCTGTCGCTGTTGCATTATAACATTTTCTAATGCTTCTAAATGGTTGTCACCTGCCATTCGCATTTCTTGTTCGGACTGAGCTGCCATGGTTGACGATCGTTTGCTTACAATATTACCCGAGAATGCAAGCGTATCACGAAATAATGCAGCATTTGGATCATTCAATGCCATTGGTTTATACCGATATGTTTGAAGATAGTGTTTTAGTTTCTCTGACTAGAATAAAAAATTGATTTGAATATTCTGATGGGAACGGCATGCATTCTAAATTTAAATAATATACAATATAATATAAAAATAAAAAATCAATAAACGTAATATGTAAATACAAGAATCATCTAATTCTAGATAGATTAGAATTAGATTACTCGAACAGAAGGAAAAAACAAGTTACCTTCAAAACAGCAACAACAACTTCTCTCGCCTGAAGCTCTCCCTCCAAGTAGCTTAACAATTTCAATAAATCATTGCGACTAAATTCAATTTTTGGGTTTCTCTGTAAACATTTTAAAAATTATAAATACGGTTATGATTAATTTCCTTTAAGTCTGTTTTCTTCTATTATTACCTTTAATGTATCACTGGCGGTTTTAATAGTTTGATAATCAATTTTCGACATACCACCGGGACCAATCCCGGCAAGTATTTCATTCTTATCTGATGTATCTTTCCCGACACTAGTACCAATATTACTAGTATCATTCATTGTTGATGAATTGGTTGCAGAATCTCGTGTGGCATCTGATTGAGTATTAGTTCCAGACCGTATCAGCCCTTCTGTTTTTTCATTCGAGTCAGAAGCCATATTGGAATTAATTTTTTCAACAAAAAAAACTTTAGTTTGTCAATTTTTCTTTATCACAACATATAACTTTTCAATTCATTAAGGTTTTGAAATGTATATTACACTACATTTTGAATACACTAAAATCATTTATATTTGATAATTTATATCAAGAAAATTAAAACATAATTAATACTTCTTTATGCTAAATTTTGATACAATGCTATTCAAATTCTATTTTTAGATCTTGACATTCAATTGCCGTCTTTCAACAAATGAGTGTGTGTGTTTTCGTTTTGCTATCCACCCTACCAACCAGGTTATATATATCTATAAATTCCGGTTATTTTACTACATGTCAAAAAAGAAACGTATGAAGATGGCTATATTGTTCGGACGATATGCGTAATGGATCAACTATAGGTGGAATAAAAAAAATAACAGAAATAACGTAAAAAACGAAGACAAAAAATTATTTTCCAATTTGACTTTTCGGCTATAGATTACTTAAAATATTAAGTTCATTCATATTTTTCATGTAATATTTTTTGATGTATTTCCTAAAATCTTGAGTGAAACTACAATAGTTTTGAGTATAAACGTATTACATATCAACAAATATATGTGTTTAAAATTATAAAAAATATTTATATGCGGTTTAAACTACCGCAATTCGATAAATTATTTTTTTAGGTTAGGTTTAGAAAAATACAATTCTACAGTGTAGTGAAAATTATTTGTGATTTAATATTCATATTTGTATATGTGTACATGAATATTTTATAAATATAAAAGATAATATACACGAACAATTCCAAATTTCCATATATAAAATAATAAACATGAATATTACATTCAACGCACTAAAATTTGTTTGAGTTTTGTTGTTGTATTTGTTAAGTTTTTTATTCTTGGACGAAAATTTTCGCTCGGCTATTTTTTTTAAATGACAGCAAAATAAAACGCAATTTCTCTTATAGTTTTTATTTTTCTTATTCTGAGTATGGTCGAATACATATGAATCCTATCTCTCGCTCTCTTACGTTATTTTTTTTATTTTTTTTATTCTATCTATAGTTCCCACTTTTAATTTCCGTTGCATCGCACTATCACGACAGATGGAAATAAATGCGGTTCTTCTAGATCAGTGTTTCCCAACGGGAGCGATACGGCCCTTCCTAGGGAGGCGTACTTGTAGAGGAGCCATATGCTAAATTCATAAATTATGATGTAAAAAAGAAGGTCAGGGACAGCCAGATAAATATTTTGAGTGAGATTACCAAGAGTTTGGAAGCTTGATTTCGAACTATGTAATGGGACATTTACATGTAGAAAATTGTTTTATTTTGCAAATTTTTACAGGTAAGCATCCGCCATATATAAATACTCAATGTGCGAGAAAGATATAAACATATAATAATGAAATATTTTTTTTATAGCCTTATTATTTATTTATTTTTAGTTAATTCAAATGCGGAATTTACATTTTTATCTATGGCGTTTGTTTTTATAATTCTTAACATTTATAAATATAAAATATTTTTTTTTGTTAATTTAAAAATTGTTGCCATAAAAATACTCGGATCGAATATATTTTATTTTTATGGCAACATTTTCATTTCTATAGAGGGTTTGGCGGTGTAGTGGTAGTGGCTCAAAAAGTCTTCTGCAAAATTTTGCTTGGATATGTTTCTTTCCTTGTCTTTCATGTGCAAAAAGGCACTTCATTTCAATGAAAAAATAGAAATGAAAATAAAAAAATTTAAGGACATTTTTGAGATGTAGGTTTTTTTTTAAATTTTATTTTCGAGTGAACAGAATAAAACAATACATTAAAATTTGGTGTTTTAATATAAAATAAGGGTTTAAATTAACAATAAAAATATATTACGACTTTCTGGGGTGACATGTTTTAACATCACATTTTCTATATTTTATAGAAGTTTATATCTCGTTTTCCTAAACTGAAATGGGCAACTGTTTCATTTATGAAATATTTCGTTTCTGAACAATTTTTCAATCTAGCAACCTGCCTGTAACTATAATTATATAATTGTTTGATATAAACGGCGGAAAAATTCAATATTTACGTCTAGTACGTATATGAAACAAATGTAAAACTCATAATTTTTATTCCCGTTTTTCGACCAAAATTGGGTCTCTGGGGTGGCATGTTATTCGCGATTTGCAACAAAGTAGCTGACATCTGGTGAACAAAATATGAATCATAGTTTGCTATGAAGCAAGGGGGATTAAAACTGCCATAACAATGGGTTTGACAATTCTCGTCCCCCTTGTATACGTAGAAACCAACGCTATCTACATTCGATGAAAATCGCCAATAACATCACATTTTCGATACTTTATCGAAGTTTATAAATAAATAAATAATTCATAAATGAAACAGTTGCTCATTTCAGTTTAGAAAAATGAGAAATATACCAGAAGGGAATTACCAGAATAGTGAGCGTGCTTTTAACGCAAAGTGGCTGACATCTGACGGAATATTTTGAAACTCGAGCAAAACGTGATCGACTTTTCAAAAAACTAGTTTTAATGTAGAATAAACTTCATAGATGACTATAATTAGACTAGATACTATGTAAAATGTTCAATTAGTTTAAAATTAATGTAACAAATAATGGAATAATTATAAAATGGAGTGAGGCTTTTTCTCGTATAAACAAGTATCACCTTGCGCTCGCATAGGAAGTGGCGCTAACTAGGCGATGATTAAAAGGCCAAATATATCTACCCTTTGCATACAAATCAAAATTAAAAAAACGGTTGAAATTTTTCCATACAAAATTCAAGTGATGTCCCTTCTGTTTTTATTGTGATAAAGACGTATCTTCATATTATAATTAGTTTTAAAACATGTTCATATACATTGATTATAATTTGGCTAAATATAAAACAGAATGTTAAATTACAATATAAACTACAAACATAAAACAAATACTATGAGGCCATAGGATAACATATTTGTATACTGTGACGAGGCGTTCAACTCATATAAGCAAATTTTTAAACTTTAACTGGTATAGGAACGAGTGGCGCTAACCTGAAGTAGTGATTACAGAATACTCCATTTAAATTTTGTCCAACATTCGTGACAAAATAAAACCATCGCATATTGATTTTGCTGTATATTAAATTTTGAGATCATTTCTTAAATAAAATCATATATTACTTATATACATAAGGAATCAATTTAAAAAAAAACACATTTTATTAGAAAACTAGTTCCTATTAATATTGCCAACACGATCCCGTGGAATCAACCGCAGCTCGGAACCATGCTTGAGGAAAACATTGCCAGCGGTTTGCTGTGGATTAATACCTACTCCATCATCTGTGATTATAGCACTAGTAGCTGGAGGTACTTTAAATTCTTCTGCAGCAAATTTTAAAACAGCTGTAAACGGCGTTGTTTCTGGAACACTTAAAACTTTAAATGGTAACTTTGGATCTGAGGTTAGCGTTATTTTAAACGTTACTTTTGATGTCCTTAAATAAAAATAAAGTAATCATTATAAACTATTAGGAAAATTAAAACAGATTATGAGCTTACGCCATTATATTATTAAATTTCTTTAAATTACAGTCGCCAAATTACTTTCTAAAATTTATGTTGAAAACGTCACCACAAACTGTCATGATTGTGTTTATTGGTTTGGTAGGTGTTGTCACCTATCGTATAGAGAGAAAACTACTTGACATAAATTAGGAAAATAGCCCAATTTTTATACAAGTTTTGGTTGTTAGGGTCTAAAAATAGTCTAGTTTGCGGGTTTCGGGGTGAAGTAACATCTAGTTGCTATAAAATGTCCGACTAGAACAGTAAGAAAAAGCGTCGTAATTTTTACAATATTTTAAAATAATTGTATTTAATAGAAATAAATAACAAATAGTGACTGAATAGTTTTTTTAGTGAATTTGTATTCAAATATAGTGTTTGTTACACTCACTACTTAATTAATCGGATTATATAAAATTATGAAATACATGGACTGGCTTTAAGTGCTTTGTAATAGATAAAAATATAAAATCGTAATTTAAAGTGATTTGTTTTATTTATAAGTATATTTAGTTATTTAAAATGGCTACTGGAGATTCTAAAGCTCCAGTAAGAACTGTGAAACGGGTACAGTTTGGTATATTAGCTCCAGATGAAATTGTGAGTCTCCTTAGCAATAAAAAGGCAGTCCGCCATATTTAATTTTTAAGAATTTTGAGAATAAACGCATTTGAATTTTGGTATAATATGAAAATATTTTTCAGCGTCGTATGTCAGTCACAGAAGGGGGGATTCAATTCCCAGAAACTATGGAGGGCGGTAGACCAAAGTTAGGAGGCCTTATGGATCCTAGGCAAGGTGTTATTGATCGTAATTCACGATGTCAAACTTGTGCTGGTAATATGACTGAATGTCCAGGGCACTTTGGACATATTGATCTGGCTAAACCCGTCTTTCATGTCGGTTTCATGACAAAAACAATGAAAATATTGCGCTGCGTTTGCTTTTACTGCTCTAAACTATTAGTGAGTCCGAATAATCCAAAAATTAAAGAAATTGTTATGAAATCGAAAGGTCAACCTAGAAAGCGTCTTACATATGTGTACGATTTATGCAAAGGGAAAAAAATTTGCGAGGGTGGCGAGGATATGGATTTAACAAAAGACGGAGCCCCTGTCGATCCTACTAAAAAACAAGGACATGGGGGTTGTGGACATTATCAGCCAAATATTAAACGATCTGGCCTTGAATTAGTTGCTGAATGGAAACATGTTAATGAAGACTCGCAAGAAAAGAAGATCATGGTTACAGCTGAAAGAGTTTGGGAAATTTTAAAGCACATAACAGACGAGGAATGTTTTATTCTTGGTATGGATCCAAAATTCGCTAGACCAGATTGGATGATTGTAACCGTAATGCCCGTACCTCCATTATCTGTACGACCTGCTGTTGTTATGTTTGGTGCAGCCAAGAATCAAGACGATTTAACACACAAGTTGGCCGATATAATCAAAGCCAACAATGAATTGAAAAAAAATGAGGCGTCTGGTGCAGCTGCACACGTAATTACGGAAAATATAAAAATGTTGCAGTTCCATGTTGCAACATTTGTTGACAATGAAATTCCGGGTATGCCGCGTGCTATGCAAAAATCTGGCAAGCCATTGAAAGCAGTTAAAGCCCGTCTTAAGGGTAAAGAAGGGCGAATTCGTGGTAATCTTATGGGCAAGCGTGTTGATTTTTCAGCCCGTACCGTAATTACACCTGACCCAAATCTCCGAATCGATCAAGTAGGGGTTCCAAGATCTATTGCACAAAATTTAACTTTTCCTGAATTGGTCACTCCGTTCAACATCGATAGAATGCAAGAATTGGTCAGGCGAGGTAATTCTCAATATCCAGGAGCCAAATACATTGTTCGGGATAATGGAGAACGTATTGATTTAAGATTTCATCCCAAACCAAGTGATTTACATTTGCAATTTGGATACAAAGTAGAAAGACATTTAAGAGACGATGATTTGGTTATTTTCAATCGGCAACCAACATTGCACAAGATGAGTATGATGGGGCATCGAGTTAAAGTTTTACCATGGTCCACTTTCAGGATGAACCTAAGCTGTACTTCACCTTACAATGCCGATTTTGATGGCGACGAAATGAATTTGCATGTTCCACAGTCAATGGAGACTAGAGCTGAAGTAGAAAATATTCATATCACTCCGAGACAAATTATTACACCACAAGCAAATAAACCGGTTATGGGTATTGTACAGGATACCCTAACTGCTGTCAGAAAAATGACAAAACGAGATGTATTTATAGACCAGGAACAAATGATGAACATACTTATGTTCTTGCCAACTTGGGATGGTAAAATGCCGTTACCTTGCATTTTAAAACCAAAACCACTATGGACAGGAAAGCAGATTTTCTCGCTTATTATTCCCGGAAACGTAAACATGATTCGAACACATTCAACCCATCCTGATGAAGAAGATGAGGGGCCTTATAAATGGATTTCTCCTGGAGACACAAAAGTAATGGTAGAGCACGGTGAATTAATAATGGGAATTTTGTGTAAGAAAACACTTGGAACATCAGCCGGCTCACTTTTGCACATTGTATTTTTGGAATTGGGGCATGAAATAGCAGGAAGGTTTTATGGTAATATTCAAACTGTAGTTAATAATTGGCTGTTACTGGAAGGTCACAGTATCGGTATTGGTGACACAATTGCTGATCCGCAAACATATCAGGAAATCCAGCGTGCAATTAAGAAAGCCAAAGAAGATGTCATAGGGGTTATCCAAAAAGCTCACAATATGGAACTGGAACCAACACCTGGTAATACTTTACGTCAAACTTTCGAAAATCAAGTAAACAGAATTTTAAACGACGCTCGTGATAAAACTGGTGGTTCTGCTAAAAAGTCACTTACTGAATACAATAACCTAAAGGCTATGGTGGTTTCGGGCTCAAAGGGTTCTAACATTAATATTTCTCAAGTTATTGCTTGTGTCGGTCAACAAAACGTAGAAGGTAAACGTATTCCTTTTGGGTTCAGAAAAAGAACATTGCCACATTTCATCAAAGATGATTACGGTCCTGAATCTAGAGGATTTGTAGAAAATTCGTATCTTGCTGGATTGACTCCATCTGAGTTTTATTTCCACGCTATGGGTGGTCGTGAAGGTTTAATTGATACTGCTGTAAAGACTGCTGAAACTGGATACATTCAACGTCGTCTTATAAAGGCTATGGAATCTGTAATGGTAAATTATGACGGTACGGTACGTAATTCAGTAGGACAACTTATTCAGTTGCGTTATGGAGAAGACGGTTTATGCGGAGAAACCGTAGAATTTCAAAATCTACCTACGATTAAATTATCAAATAAAGCGTTTGAAAAACGTTTCAAATTTGATCCGTCAAGTGAAAGATATTTGCGCAAAATATTTACCGAAGATGTTATCAAAGAATTAACAGAATCGGGATATGTAATTCAAGAGTTGGAAGGTGAGTGGGAGCAATTATGTCGTGACCGCGACGTACTTCGACAAATTTTTCCCTCGGGTGAGAGCAAGGTAGTACTGCCATGCAACTTGCAAAGAATGATATGGAATGTACAGAAAATTTTTCATATAAATAAAAGAGCACCGACTAGTTTAAGTCCAATAAAAGTAATACAAGGAGTTAAAGATTTACTACAAAAATGTGTAATTGTAGCTGGAAATGATCGACTCTCAAAACAAGCTAACGAGAACGCTACGTTATTGTTCCAATGTTTAGTGCGCTCAACGCTTTGTACCAAATACGTCGCAGAAGAATTTAGATTAACTACAGAAGCATTTGAGTGGTTGATTGGAGAAATAGAGACACGATTCCAACAGGCACAATGTAACCCTGGTGAAATGGTGGGCGCTTTAGCCGCTCAATCACTTGGTGAACCAGCTACCCAAATGACATTGAACACTTTCCATTTTGCTGGTGTATCATCAAAGAACGTAACACTTGGTGTACCAAGACTAAAAGAAATTATTAACATTTCAAAAAAACCGAAAGCTCCATCTTTAACTGTATTTTTAACGGGTGGTGCGGCCAGAGATGCTGAAAAGGCTAAAAATGTTTTGTGTCGTCTGGAACACACAACATTACGTAAAGTTACTGCAAATACAGCGATTTATTATGATCCTGATCCACAAAGAACTGTAATAGCCGAAGATCAAGAATTCGTCAATGTTTATTACGAGATGCCAGATTTCGATCCAACCCGCATTTCACCTTGGTTGTTACGTATTGAATTGGATCGTAAAAGAATGACTGATAAAAAATTGACGATGGAACAGATTGCCGAGAAAATTAACGCTGGTTTTGGTGATGACTTGAATTGTATATTCAATGATGATAATGCTGAAAAATTGGTTTTACGTATAAGAATTATGAACGGCGAAAATAACAAATTCCAAGATAATGAAGAAGAAAACAATGTTGATAAAATGGAAGACGATATGTTCCTCCGGTGTATTGAAGCGAATATGTTATCGGATATGACACTGCAGGGAATTGAAGCCATTGGAAAAGTATATATGCATTTGCCTCAGACGGACAGCAAGAAGAGAATTGTTATTACAGAGACAGGTGAATTTAAAGCTATAGGAGAATGGTTGTTGGAAACAGATGGTACATCAATGATGAAAGTTTTGAGTGAACGGGATGTCGATCCAGTGAGAACTTACAGTAACGATATTTGCGAAATATTCCAGGTAAATGACGATCACATTAAAGAATCGAATTTTGGTGAAATAATATTTTTTATTTCCAGGTATTGGGTATCGAAGCTGTACGAAAATCAGTCGAGAAAGAAATGAATGCTGTGTTGCAGTTTTATGGCCTTTACGTAAACTATCGACATTTAGCTTTGTTGTGTGATGTAATGACCGCCAAAGGTCATTTGATGGCCATCACTCGTCACGGTATTAACAGACAAGATACTGGTGCCCTTATGAGATGCTCATTCGAAGAAACTGTCGATGTGCTGATGGATGCTGCTTCACATGCTGAAAATGACCCTATGAGAGGTGTATCGGAAAATATTATTATGGGACAATTACCAAAAATGGGAACCGGTTGCTTCGATTTATTATTGGATGCTGAAAAATGCAGATATGGTATTGAAATTACCAATTTATTACCGACTGGCACTTGTGATAATGTAACATTCTTTGGAACAACTGGTACTCCACATTCGTCACCGCCAACAACGCCATGGCAGTCCGGTTCACCTGGATACGGAATTTACTCCCCAAGTGGTAAATTTGAAATTTTGACTTTTCATGTTAAAATGCTAATCACCTTCTTTTTATAGCCACGCCAGCAGCCGCATTTTCACCAGCATCATTTTCACCATTTCATTCTTTCCCAAGTCCAAGATCACCAAGCTCACCTGGATCACAAGCATCTCCAACATATAATCAAAATTCACCAAATTATTCACCGAGCAGTCCATTGTATACTGCTGGTTCTAATTTGTCGCCATCTAGCCCAATATATCCACCTTCAAACTCAAGTTATTCACCTTCGAGTCCAAATTATTCACCAACAAGTCCCTCTTCAAATAGACCATCATCTCCTACATATACACCATCAAGTCAATTAGGTGCAGGATTTTCTCAAAATCAAAATTACTCGCCGTCATCTCCGAGTTATTCGCCTACTTCTCCAATGTACTCTCCAACATCGCCTTCATATTCTCCCACAACACCATCATATTCAGCTAGTCCTGGGTATTCACCAACATCCCCATCTTATTCACCTTCATCTCCTAATGCTTCTCCCGCTTCACCGTTATATTCTCCAGCCAGTCCTAACTATTCTCCATCGTCACCGAACCACTTCCCTTTCTATTCCCCTACCAGTCCTATTTATTCACCTACCAGTCCATCACATCCTGGTAGTCCACATCGTGCCGGTAGCAATTCATATTCTCCTACCAGTCCGAATTATTCCCCAGCTTCACCAATTTATTCTCCTAGTTCGCCTGGTGAGTCTGGAAAACTTCCTAAATATTCAATATCTGCTAGTTATTCGCCTTCGAGTCCATCATATTCTCAAGCCACACAAGCATATAGTCCAACGAGCCCAACTAGTCCATCTAGTCCTAATTATTCCCCAAGCAGCCCTGGAAGTACGGATGAGGAGGACTCAAATTAGATTGGTAAATCATTTCAATCAAAAAAAAAAAAAAAAATTGGTTTTTATATTTTATACAAGCTACGGCTGTAAAATATCTTATTATTCCCGTTAGATATTACTAAAACTTAATTTTAGTAATTTTAAATATAATTTTTATTTGAATTTTAATCAAAATGAAAACAACAATGTATAAAACTAAATATTTATATAAAGACATTGTTTTGAAATACATATTTTGTTAAAATTGTAAGGATAATGTTTAATTTTTAAGGTTTTATTATTTAATAAAAAGATTTAACTTCTGTAAACCGTACGCATCGTTTTTCACTTTTTCACTCAACGAGAAGGTACGAGTACGATCATGACTTGGTATTTTTATTTCATTGTACGACAGGTGAGAACTAAAATAGTAAATCTATAATCGAAGATTATTTCCTGTAGTTTTGTATTTGAAAGATGGCCCAAAAAACGGTTCGAGCAACGATTCTTATTAAATTTTAACTAGAGGGGCTTAATAATCAATCATATTAATCATCATCTTGTGCATAATATCATCAATTTCCGCCCGATCAACATGCGGTTGTGCACGGTCAGACTTCGCACTAAGAAATTTAACATCACGATCGTCAATGTGCATGCACCCACCGAAGATAAATCGGATGACAAAGATTTATTCTTTGTCGAGCTGGAGGAAGTCATCAATAACATACCGCACCACGACATTAAAATCATTGTGGGCGACTTTAATGCAAAAATCGGTAGGAGTGCAGAAAATACATCGCACATCGGTCCTAACAGCCTGCATCTAACTAGTAACAACAACGGCTAACGCGTCACCGACTTGGCATTAATGTACCACTTAGTTGTATCAAGTACGTTTTTCCCACATAAGAGAATCCACAAAGTAACGTGGAGATCGAATGATGGAAGAACGGAAAACCAAATTGATCACGTCATGGTGTCTAAGAGACACTCGACCAGTATATCTGACGTTAGATCCTACAGGGGTGCAGACATGGACTACGATCATATGCTTGTCGTATTTAAATATAAGTGCAAACTGTCATCTACGTTCAACAGACAAGCACAAAAAACCGTTCGATGGAATGTTGATGCTCTAAAAGACCAAACGTCACTGCAGAGTTACCAATCAGCTGCCACTAACTATCTAGAGCGGTCCAGCAACAACGAAGAAGCTCCTTCTAACATCCAGGAGCAGTGGCACACAATACAGTCAGCCATTACCACCGCGGCGCAAAACACTATCGGAAGAAGACCTCCGAGACCCCGCAATGATTGGTTCGATGATCAATGTCGCCTGATCATCGCAAATAAACGCAAGCTTCGTGAAAAATGGTTGGCTCGCAACACTAGAAGCACACATGCAGAATATGTCCGCGCCAGGAAAGCCACGACTAAATACCTTCGTCAAAAGAAACGCGAAGGTCATGCATTGAAAACATCAGCTTCCAAGCGGAAGTAGGAAATTCAAGGGACTGTTTTGCTAATGCCAGGAATCTCACTAAAGACTTCCACCCAAGAAGTACAGCCATCAAAGACGGGAATGGAGAATTGAGAACAAACGTGGCTGATGTTCTCTCAGTATGGCAAACTTACTTCCAAAATCTACTAAATGGCGACGGCATGACGACGTGACCCCATTAGAGCAATAGTTCCGCCAGGTGAAGAGGTCTTCGTCGAATATCCCACAGCAGAGGAAGTAGACGCAGCTATTAGTCGATTGAAAAACGGTAAGGCACCCGGTCTCGATGGAATCCCCGCAGAACTAATTAAACTCGGAGTCGCTACTCTTGCAACAAGTCTATACGATCTCGTCGTCCGTATTTGGGACCAAGAAGAGTTGCCGGAAAATTTGAAGACCGCGCTCATATGTCCGTTGCATAAAAAGGCGACCGTCTTAAATGTGAAAACTATCGTGGTATAACTCTAGTGAACACTGCTTACAAAGTGTTGGCTAATGTTGTACTTGCCAGACTCATCCCTTTCGCCGAAAACATCATTGGTGACTATCAGTGTGGTTTACGTCCCAACCGATCGACCACTGACCAGTGTTTCACCATGAAGATGATCTTGGAAAAATGCTGGGAGTACAACATAACCATTCATCAATTATATATAGACTTCCGTCAGGCATATGACAGTATAAACCGCGATAACCTTTGGGCCGCGCTCATATGCCTCGTAATTCCAGAGAAACTCGTTTCTCTGTGCAAATTAACAACATCTGGGTCTGTATGTAGAATTGTAATCGAAGGAACTGTGTCAGACTCCTTTGAAATAACATCTTGTGTTCGACAGGCAGATGCACTCGCGCCTGTGCTGTTCAATTTGGCGCTTGAGTACGTAGTGAGGAAAAGCAATATCGAAACTTCGCGCTGTTTATTTAATAAATCAGGCCAAATTCTTGGAAATGCAGATGATATCGTGCTTCTTGGCCGAAGACCCCGCGATATCAAAGATAGTTTCGTGCCGCTCGATCGCTGCCAAAGAAGACTTGGTTTGAAGGTGAACAGTAGCAAAACCAAATTTGTATCAACACCCAGGAACATCGCCATGATAAATCTCGGAATTGGCAACCGAATTCAAATACCTCGGGTCAGTTATAACATCATAAAATGACATGCAGGCAGATATAAAAGCCCGAATCGCTGCCGGACATCGAGTTTTCTACGCCCAATCAAAATTATTGCGATCTAGACATTTATCGCAGTCGTGCAAGCTCGCACTTTTTAAAGCACTCATAAGACCTGTGCTGGCTTTCGGAAGCGAGAGCTGGACCATGACCACTAACGATTGTAGATTATTATCAACTTTCGAAAGGAAGGTCATTCGTTCAATCTTTGGTCCAATTAAAGTCGCGAACAATGAATATCGGATTCGCATGAACCACGATATAAAGCAAATTCTTGGAGGTTGCGATATTATCGGATTCATCAAATCCAATCGAGTTAGATGACTCGGCCACGTTACAAGGTCCCCACAACAACGGATGACCAATAAAGTGTTCCATCAACAACCAGCCGGTGTGCGTCGTAGAGGAAGACCCCGACTGCGCTGGCGTGACGACGTCGAACAAGATCTACAGGCACTAGGATGTCGAAACTGGAGGTCGAGAGCGATGGACCGAGATGGCTGGAGGACCATAGTGCGGGCGGCAAAATCCCTTCATGGGATGTGAAGCTAGAGATAGAGAGAGCTTAATAATAAAGAAATAATAGTAAACTCGGTTTGAAGTTGGTTTTCTAATCAGTAAACTATATCGTTAGTTCGTAACTGTATGAAAACAGTTACGAAATACCGATATCTGTTGCTGATTAGAAAACATACCAAAACGATGTAGAAACAGTGACCGGTGGCTGCCCCAGCAAGTAGTATGTACACCTGACATAGTTGAAGCAAACTCGTTACAAGAAGTATGTTTATGTTCTTCGTACACAACCTGTCATTGGATCTATTTACTAGGTTTCAAGGACATCAAAACGAAATACAAAGCTACTGGCGACTCCGATTACTTTCTGGTAGTTCCAATATAATACTTTTCAAATGAATCATCAACAACATACAAGAATCATTTTTAACGAACCCAGCAAGACCACATTGTAGCAATGAGGTTTTTGTAAACTCATTATCCGAATTAGCTACTAATTGATTTCTCTGAAGATCATTGGGATATCATGAATACTGAGGTAATGAACACATCGTTTTTGACAATTGTCTCTAGGATGTAAAATCACTGATTGGAAAGCGGACACACTAATGAATCCTATCAAAAAACACAATTCAATTACATAACGGATAAAAAACACGACGAGAATTACTACACGGGCCAAGATGAAACATAGAAAATTCGTTCAACAATTTGGTACAAGATTTTATATACTAATACTCGAGATCAAAAAGTTAAGCTATTTATTTTGAAGAGATCTTAATTGAAAAATCAGCTATCTTAATAGGACAATTCAAGAAGGGGCAAAACCGCCCATACTAAAAAGTTAAACCAAAGTAGCCAAACATGTGAGAAAAGTGCATATGTATGATTCTAAGGAGTAATTTTTACTGCTATATTGCAGAGGAAGATGAATGTGCCTGTACTATACGGTGCAAGCTCAAGTCAACATAAACCAGTCAAAAAATCTTTGTTAGAAAATTTTAAAATCACCCAGGAAAACTAAAATATAAATTACGGCAATGAATTATGAAACTATGCTGCGACAGAAAGGAACACATGCTGCGTACCATAATATCGGGTAAAAGTCAATTTTAGGTAAACTTTTCATAAATTTAAATATTATTCAAAAACAAATATTTTTACCGTAGTGAACGATTACTATTGGTACGCCGCATTAAAGTGGTTTTAAATTTTGTTCATTTCAATCAAATCACGGGGGTGGAAAAAAGAGGTGGAAAAAAGATTTCATCATTCGGACAAATCGTGTATCAATTGTATCACTATTATGCCCGAAAGAAGCATGTCCCAAAATAGAAATATAATCCAACTGTTCCATTCATAGAGATACGAAGGAATAGGTGTCAGTCAGTACCATCGTTATTTCTTCCGAGTTTTGCTTCACTTAACTAGTTTTAGTTAAAGAAAACTGTTTACATATATGTATACTGTAGGATTGGTTCAGTAGCAGCCAAATGAATTGAAAGGAATTCATGAATTTGGTGGAGAACCAAACTGGGAAGACAATGGAGGCAAATACATTAACTAGGTTTATGTCATTTTGCGGAAAGCTGGGATATGTTACCAGACCATAGTTCGCCAGATGGAATCGTCGGCAGAATGAATCGAACAATTGTTGAGAAAATCAGATGTACGCTTCTGAAGTAAGTAATGGTTCATGTGTCAAAGCATAAAAGAATGATGCTCAGTCGAAACTCTCAACTTGTTGGTTACTGTGAAAACTCGAGAATCAACCACCATCAAATAATGTAAATATAAGTTGAGGTATTAACTTTCTTGAAGACCAACGCTTAGAACAGATTACACGGAATACTCGATATAGTCACGTTATTTTGTTCCCTAATGAAAGCATAGAACCAATATATATCGATCGGTAAATGGCAGCAATCCATCAAAGGAAATCAGTTATGTATCTTAAACCGAAACAATTGTAAGATTTTGTTTGTTACAGATAGATATCATGTATCATTTTGTGCGTGAAAATATGGAATCTGATAGGATGAAAAAGAAGCATATCTCAACGATGGAAATGAGTTCAGGCGCTTTTAATGAGGGCAGATGTTTTTTATTTTGTCGTCTCTTAAATATTACATTTCCTATTCACTACAGTAATTTTGGAAAATCAAAATAGAGGGGTATTCTGCTGTTTTATCTAACAACACCTCTAAATAGCTTTAGTGCTGATGTGTTCAAAAATTTGAGCACATAATTTTATCCTTAGATACTTTAGAGCTTTTTTTTCACTATATGGCGGCATGCTGTGCACGACTCACTCAGCTTTGTCAAAAGTTCTATAAATTTTTTTGATTCTTCTGCTGTTGAAACTGCATCAATATATTCAGATTCCAGGGATGATAGTGTAACATACCCTTGCTACACGGAGTACCAAAGAATTGGATTGCTCTGAGATATGTGAAATTGGCGAAATATTTTCTACTCTATATCTGTCACCGGCCCAACCGGCGCCGCATAGGAACTAAGCTTAGTTGAAGTTTATAGTGGAACTCTTTTTTTTATACTTTAGTCCAAATTTTTTTTTGAACTTTTTAAACTTTGTAGCTATACAAAAATCTTTTGTTTTACTAAGATCCTCGTATCAATTCAACAAATAACTCAGTTTTCTCTTATTGTTATGGTCAAATACATTAAAGAACAAATGAAACGACAATATGAAACCTCGATTTCCCCCTACTTTGTGATTTGAAAATTTACTTCCATAGAGTGTGCCTCCGTGGTTGTTCACTGGTCCATGCCACTGGTTCGTTTTATAATTTTTGGTTGGGATATTTGGAATTCTTCAGGAATTGGGATCCGTTAGCCAAATTGTTTTTTGGCTTCCATGAGTACTATACAAAATTTATCGATTCCTGCCGTTTTGATTATTGTATCATCCTCAAACAGAGTTAAATACACTTAATTTTCGATTATAAAGCAAACATTATCTGAGAATTGATAACCATATATTTTAACTTTTCCATTAATTCAATAAATCTTTACTGTTTCAATATTTCAGTGATGACTTAAATCCATACAAAAACCTCGGCGTCGCTAACTTTAATGTTTTCTTCCTGTAGCTGCAGTTTTTTGAAATACATCTGCGGGACATCTGGGCTTATCGATTTGTTACAATGTCCAATTATTTTTTAAATCAGCAGAGAATAGAAGATATACTGGAAATACTTTTCCATTTTCTGGTTGTTGAAATCCGCACAGCCAGTTTTAACATTAATATTTCTTCTAAAATTTTTAATTTTACGAGATTACAGGAAGGGGTTTAAATGCGCTTTTAAGGTAGCAAACCGTCATGGTATTTCGAGCTTAAACATTTATGGAACACTTCTAGGAAACTAAATATTGTAACTGGAAATACAAATTTTCAGTCCGATCGCGATAACCTACTAATTGCGCAAAAATCTAGAAAAAATCCGCTGTTTTATTAATGAAATCTTAGTCAAATTCAACATTTCGGACCAGTTGTAACATGTCCTCAATACTGTGGGGGATTGGTGTATTAATAAAAGTTTTCTTATAATTCGATCTAAAACTGATCTGATGGTGTTTACAAAATGCAGAAATCAGGGTGACCCTCCATTCTTCTTGGGAGCTTGATCACTAAATCAAACCACGTTAAGCATTTGGGTGTAATTTTGAATTATAAATCATCTTGGAATTCCCATCTTCCTATTGTGTATACTTGATAACGTAAAGTATTACTTGATAACGTATTGATAACGTAAAGTATTGTATTACTTGATAACGTAAAGGGTTCGATTGTGAAACTTAGTGGCTTACAAAATATTGAGTGTATCGCTATTATGGGTACTATTTTTCGTCTACGGTCTACCTCACTCATTATCGATTGAAATGCAGTGAGCCATGGAATGTATTAGGAACAATTAAGGGACACCGGCAACTACTCTGTACACTACTCTGGATGCAAGCTTCAGTGTTTATTGCTCGAAGCTAGTATTTAAGACGTCAGGCAGTCTGAGTACTCATTGACAGCTTTCCAAACTGAAGTTAGAAACCTCTTCATATGCAATTTAAAAACTAATAAACTAACTTAAAATAAAAAACTAATAGTTTTTCTATATATTTGAATTATTTCGAGTTGGAGTTCACCCAAATACTTTAAAACACTGAAACCTTTAACATATCAATTTTTCATTGGCAAATACAGAAATTAATTGAAAATTGTCATTGTTACCGTTCATCTTTTCATATTTACGTGTGTTGAATATCGTTTTGCTCGAATCACATTCTGATTTGTGTAAGAAATCAACGTTACCTAAATGTGAATGTATATTTTAACCAGCATCAACTTGGGATTAATCAGAATACTTGGAAGCTGTACAGCTGCACAAATCACTGAATTTCTTGATGCCGCAGCGCTATGATTTTGGGATTACTTCGACAGATGTCATAGCAACAATCAAAGACGGAGCAGCAGTGATGATAAAACTTGGACGAGATTCACCATATCAACCTCAACTCATGTGGCATTCTTCTGGCAAATGTGAATGTCGTTTACAAGAAATGTAGCAATACAACAGGGGAACTAGAACCAGAGGATATTAGTGATAGTGATCACGAAGACGAAGACCTCGATGAAGATTGCTCTGGAACCAATGACGATGAGACGAATTCGAATGATCTCATTATTGAACAACCACATCATGCCAAAATGCGCATTCGAAGTGGCTTGAGTGCGGCAATTGAAACGATTCGAAACATTGTAAAGTTTTTTAAATTTTCACTAGTGCGAAACACTATTTTGCGACATCATGTAAAACAGAAACATGAACAGAGTAGAATTTTGCTCTTGGATTACAAAACCAGATGGAATATTATATTAAATTAAAAAATTAACCAGATGGGATATCATATTAAATTTTTTAATCTTAAAAAAAAATAGTATAGACGCAATGCTAGAACTGGTTTTGAACACTATCGACGCAATTCGTGCGGCATTTATTGATTTGAGATCTAATAAAGTAATTGAATCTAATATCAAACTCGTATATGATTTGCACATTGGTTAAAAACCTGTGAAATTGACAATTGAAGCGCTGGGAAGATGTGATGCAAACTTGCTTATTGAGGATAAAATTTTTGTTGAAGCCGCTGAAATCGAACAAAAACAAAATTTCAAATGAGCTTTATAATGCTTTACGTATTAGCGCGAATCAAAGAGCTTTGGAATATCGAACTTGTGCAGAGCCATCTATAATTTTGAAGAGCCGTAATATTAAAAAGAGAGCTTTCAGTAGAGGGGAAGCTTTTATTGAATTACTATAAGAAACCGTGGTAATTGGAAAATTTTTGAACATGAATTTATGAATAAAAAATTAAACAAATCATCTAAATTTTAATTTTATATTTTTAATAAACTATTCAAAGAACACATATTTGAAAATCAGCCATCATAATGTAGTATTTATTTAGTAAATTTAAACTAAAGCGGAGCATAAATTTATTAATTTTCTATAAAAATGAGCTTTCCGTTTAGTTGTGTAGGTTTATAAAGTAAGATAATAAAGGGTGGTGCCGCGGATTCCTCTTACATCCAATTTAAAATTTAGTTTTATAAAAATGTAACTTATTTGGTAAATTCTGGTCACATGCACCTCAGAATTTTTGAGATCAACGATGCACTTAATAGCAATCTAAACATTCTCCATTTATAACAAAATTAAAGAGAAAACGTGAGCTGATAGTTTTTATGAATCACCATGTAGAAACAATAATATTATTCATATTATAAAATTTTTACATCAAAATCTATTATTATTTTTGTATACAAAAAATCAACGTTGTCATGGTTTTCTTAATTAAATATTATTACAAAACAGAACAGATTGCAAAACCGAGCTTTCTGTAATTTGAAAATCCGTTTACAGATGTCTCTGTAATAAATTTACTTGAAATTACAGAAAAGTGTAAAATAATTAAATAACTATTTACGAAAATAAACCATTATTATTGTAAGTTAAGTGCGAAATCTTTAATATAATAAATGAAAGTCAAAACAATTATAATTTTTATTTATAATACGGTTGGCATAAATAAAGCTTTTCATCGCAAAATATTTATCATCGTAGTTGCTGCGCGCTGAAAAACAATAATAGAAAAATGTCACATTTTTCCAAATTTTTTCTTTTCTTATTTCAATTCGCTCATATTCGGTTATTTTCAGTTCCAGGAGATTTCAATAATCTATTGAACCAGGCAGTATACAATTATACATAATAAATTGTTAAATTTTAGTTAACAAACTTTAGGTTTTAATATTTAGCTTTAATTTATAACAGGTTATCCAATTCGAGGTTGATAAAGTAGAAATCTGTATACCGACATCTGTCAAAGATAAACGTCAAGTACTCTGTCATTTATTTAGTTGACATTCTGCCATTTAAGAATATGGAGCATTTAACAATCGACCAACGCGTTAAAATTATTAAATCTGCTGATGCTGATTTTTCGAACAAAATTTTCTTCAGTGATGAAGCTCATTTTTCGCTTGGTGGATACGTTAATAAGCAAAACTGTAGAATTTGGGGCTCAGAAAATCCACAATTGATTGTAGAGAAGCCATTACACCCGGAAAAAGTCACTGTTTGGTGCGCATTGTGGTCTGGTGGTGTGATTGGGCCGTATTTTTTTGAGAACAACCATGGACGAACCGTTACCGTCAATTCTGAGCGCTATGGCCGCATGTTAACCGATTATTTTTTTACGAAAATCGAAGATTATGATCTTGACGATATGTGGTTCCAGCAGGATGGAGCAACCAGTCACGTAACACGAGCAAATCGAGATCTTTTGCAAGAGAAATTTCCTGGACGTTTGATTTCGCGATTGGCTGATGTCAATTGGCCTCCAAGATCCTGTGATTTAACGCCTTTGGATTTCTTTTTGTGGGGCTACGCGAAAGATCGTGTTTACGCAAACAATCCTCAAACTCTTGACGAATTGAAAACTAATATTCGTAAGGTAATGGCCGAGATACCGCCCGAAATGTACCGAAAAGTCATTGAAAATTACCTCAAAAGAATCAAGGCCTGTAAGAAGTCCCATGGAGGACATTTGAATGATATCTTGTTTAACTAAAAATGGCAAGGATCAATCTGTAAAATGAAATAAAAATTACAATACATTCCGAATATTTTGTGTGTTTTTTTTAAGTTTACTTTATCAAGCTTGAATTGGATAACCCTTTACTTAGCGACATCTTTTGATTGGTTTTTTATTGCGAAAAGCTCTATAATATAATGTTTTTATTTTATGAAGCTCCGGTTTGTTTATACTACAGGATGAAACAATGTAGGCTGCAAATTTGTTGCGATGAAAAATCAAATTTTTAACAAATAACGAAAAAAAAGTGTTCGAAGTTTGTTCATCAACAATGTTGTAATAGAATCCAGAACACAATAACCCCCATATTACATAGCTACTCAAAAATCATTTTTTAACGAACGTTTGTTTTGGGAAAGAAATGCTGAAATTTTTGATGGAACACTCTATATTTATTTCTTACATACACATATAAACAAATTCTTATTTCTACAATAAAAAAAAAAATTTGTGGTACACTAATTTAAATATTTTTGCGTTAATTCGACATAATATGACTCAATTTTAAAATATGCTTCTCCTGAATATTGAGCTAACCATTCAAATTAAAAATTGAAACGAAGCATTAATGTTTTTATATAGTTACAAAAAAGCTTCTAAAAAAATATTAAAATACACTGATTGGTATGAAAAAGAACAAAAAGCTTCCCCTCTACGGAAAGCTCATATAAAAACTGGCGGAATGTTACGGCTCTTATATTAAGGAGGCTCTGACTTGTGTCGTTGCTGAAATTTCTACATACTCTGAATTTGGAAGATGAAACCGAAAGGAGACTAAAACTGATATATTCGTCAAAAACATCAGTAATCAAATTTGAAGTAAATGTTATAGTTATAGTTATAGTAATAGTTATTATAATAGTATTGACTCAAAATCAAGAATAAAAGACATTTAATAACTGAAGTATATTTGTATATTTATTAAAACAAATATTTATTATTTCTTTAAAAATTACATTGGACATTATATATCACGGGAATTCCCGGGATCCCGGGAATAAGATTTCAAAATTCCCGTTTCCCGGGACACAAATGATTCCGAGAAACTTAATTTTCTCCATTTTCCTCCATATGTGACATAATTCTAAATGGCCATTTATTAAAATTTGCACCCAACGATAATGGCGCACCATACACTTGAACATTGGATGAACTGTTTTTTTTAACAATTAAAAATGAAGTTTTGTTAAAATTAAAATATGCTGCTTTAATTGAAAAAAGAAATATTGCTATAAATGGGGCTTTTGTATATGCATTCAGAACATGCATACATTGGGCGCTCAATCGACAATTTGATTTGAAAATTTCATAGTGCTAAACATCGAAACGAAAGAAAGCGCCCATTATGTACATTCTCAGATTATAACAGGCTGCCATTAAATAATTAAAACCTAGGAATCTAATTCTCGCATCATCCACTCGCGTAAAATACTCCATGCAGCCTCGTCGTTTTCTTCAATGTTGACAGATACGCAATATTTCTGCGGTATTCTTCAGAAAATATGCCGTTTGGTAAGTCGTCTTCAGTATGTCTGAAAGTTGGTGGCTCTAGTGTGTAATTCGTCCTAGCTCAAATACCCAGCATGAAACCTGTATATATCTACGTTTAGTGTCGATTAAAAACGATGTTATTGTTGGACTAGCAATCTCCTGGGTTATCATATCATGGAGCTTTTTTACTACTTTATTGACTCATTTCGTCTAACAAGCTCCCATAATAATCTTAGACAAAATATTTGTATTTATCCTCAACCTTGCCTTCCATGACGATTTCCTGGAACAAATCATTTTCAATCATCTCGGATTTATTTGACTATTTTATACACTCTTCTTCGATTACTATGTTTGAATGCCATTTTGCATTGATTCCTTATTCAGCAAAATTTGGCCCTAGTACAAAAATATGTAATCTTAATATAAGAGACATATTTTTCAACTGAAATCTCTTATAATTTACTCCAATAATATCTCGAATGTAGCAGGCACATTACGCAATCCGGCATTAAAAAATTTGATAATTGGAACGCCACCTGCTAGTTTATTCTTTCACATCATATCGTTTGCGGTACCCAAGAACCACTAGTGAACAAATCCATGGGTTCCTAGAATGGTCTACAACTCTGTTGCAATTTTAATAAATTCCTTTATCTCCTGTTGCTTAGCGAGCGGTAACCGGCTTGCTGCTTGCTGGATTTGATTAGGGTTACTCCTGTATTTAGTTTATGTTCGACAATATTAGCTTTTCCTAATTCATAATCATTGAGAGCAAATACATCGGCTAATCCATTAGATAACAGTCGTCAGTCTAGAAGATGTCAACAACGAGCAGATGGTTTTCTTTTGTCTTCGTTGCCTCCTTTCTTTATTACAGTGTTGTCGATGAGTTCACTGTTAAAATTCTTATATTGGCATTTTCTGGTGTACTTTCTACAAATCTCAACAAAGTCGCACACAGTAGCCTATTGTTCTTAACATTTGTATTTTGGCGTAGGTTATTTGCTCGCAGATCGGTGGTTTCTCGACCCTGTCTTTAATTATAAGTCGCTATGCGTTTGTTCAGTTTTTGAATTCTTATTTCTACATTGCGCCATCTCATTATTACCTGACAGTAATCTTGGTGCATTTTCTCGCTTTCACCAGTTTTCTTCTCTCGAAACTCGGTTCCGAGTTCATTACATGAGAAGGATTTTTTCCCTCCTCATCTCTTCAAAATAGCATTCAACATGTTGCATAAATTAGCGGTTGGTGCGGTAGATTACTTAGGTCTTATACTTTACAATATAGTCTATTCAGATCTGCTTAGCGATTTATCAATTCGAAAAATCAATTTCGAAAAATGAAGAAGTGTAACTAACTTAATTGTTATTACAGTCAATTACTCAATCAAAAACATTAAAGATTAATTCAGAACCAAAAATGCTTTTGAAGGTATTTGATTAGTTGGTACCCGAATTCAAAGGTTACCTCACCACAATGTACCTAAGAGACTCTTAATTATGAAATCCTAAATAAATCGTCGTAAGAAGACTGACTTATTTGAAAATCTACGCAATAAATCTCCATTCAAACCGACTTGTTCTACACTTTTGTGTCTTCAGTGGAAGGCTGCTGCCCTAACCGGTTACTCATCTAAATAAGTCAAATAAGTATACGACGGTTGTCTGAAAAGCTTCCGACCTAACAAAGATATAAACCACTTCTCTTACGAATGCCCCCGTGTGTTCAACCTGTCCCAATAGTATTCGGCGACTTTCTTTGCAAAATAGTAGTTTACGAAGGTGATGGCCTCCTCATTCGAATAAAATCTCTGTCCTCTGTGACTTTGGTGGATCAAACATTTTTTTTCTGCGTTCAGCTTCAAGTAATAATGCGTAGTATGCTTCTGTAATGCCTTTCTCTTTTTCAAGAGATCCGATTAAGATAACTTCATGGTTGTCCCAGAAAACAGATGACTTCACTTTCTCAGCCGAAGTAACAATCTTTGCCTGTTTTGGAGCCAATTTCCCCTTGGCAGTCCACTATTTTGACTGTATTTTTGATTTTGGAGCGTAGTGGTGTATCCAAGATTAATTAAGAGTAATTAGCCAAAACTCGCCCTTTGTAGACTTTCAAATAAATCAGACTCCACAAAAAGCATGAGCATTATTTGACCACTAGATGCGGCGACAACTTCAAAAGAAAATTGAAGTAACATTTTTTTACTTCTTAATTTTTATTTATTTTTTTGTGATTAATCGTGAAACTCATTTTAAACTCGCGTTGTTTGCATATTGGCCATTCGCTATATCGTCGAGGCCAAAAAGTGGTTTCAAAAAACTTACGTGTGTGTGAATGAGTGAAGGCATTTTTCTGTAGCCTCTAACTCTACTTGTGGAAGTTTCCAAATGAGGTTTTTCAATTGTTGCAAATATTTTGAAAAGCATGAACTTTGTGATAAAATCGATTAAGAACAGAAAGGTTCTAAATTAAATCGGCAACATAATCGCTCCAGATGAGTTTTCCTAAATTTCAGCGTAAATGTCGGTTTTTGATAAAACAAAAACTCTTTTTCCACTAAAAATCAACCTCTGTACAGACAGATTGATCGATTTGGGACCGAACTTAATACTTAAGCTTTTGCAAAAGTTTCGAGCTCCGAAAATGGCAACTTCCTTAGGCATTTTGAGCTAGTCCACTAATTCTAAACAAATGATTTAATAAAAAATACCAAGTTTGCTTGTTCTGTTCCTGAGGTTGGTGTGGAGTTATGATGACCGGAATGAGGATGTCTTCATCTTCATCATTTCCAGCATAGTGTGTATATCAAGGTCCTTAAATTCTTCATCGAACAGGATGGTTGGTAAAGTTCGAATGTATGCCCCAAATTTCTGGGTTTCTGATTGTTGACTCTAGTCAAATATAATATTGCCGATCTCATATAAATTTTTTCGCCAAATTTTTTTTTAAAAGATGGAACCAATGCACACTAACCCACCATACGGACACTTTTTTCATTAAAAAGTTTAGCTAAGACAACAATTTTTGTGAGACATCTAACGTTACATGAACAAAATTTTACGAACTTTAAATTTTTTTATCGATCTTTATTTTCGACGATTTGCGCATGCTGGATGCACATGTTGAAGTATGTGCATACACTTGTTGAATAAAAACGTAAACAAGAAGCAAGGCAAGATCAAGTTTGAATTTCTACAATGGTTTTTGTTTTTCGTAAAATATTATTATTTTTTTTGTGTCCTTTTAAAACAAAATAATGTTTTGTGTCCTATATTACCAACGAGTATGTACATTATGAATGAATTGTGAAAATATTTTATGATAAGAGAGACTCCATTAAAAAGAAGTTATTGTAAATAAGACTTATTATTATTGTTTTAAATTTAATCAAAATAATTTTTTTCGAGTTATGTATATGTAACATTGTTATTCATATTATTAAGCGATAATTTGTTATCCGTGGATAATTGATAGTAGGGATAATAAATATGTAGATTATATTTTTTTTAATATTAAATCTAAGGAAGCATACACGTGTTAATTTTATCTTGTCTTTATGAGTGTGTATTTTAAAAACGCATATGAACAAAATCGACCTTGAACTAGTGTATGAACTAGACATTTTTGTTTTATAAACTTATTCTTAGTGTGGAATACCGTCGATGAGGTAAACTAGTTCAGCGTTGCACTTTTTTATTTATTTATTCTTGCATCGATTGGTTTTGATATCGAAAAAATCTGAGAATGATAAAATTTTATAAAAGGGCCCCAATTTATAAATATAGTCTAGGAAGTAAGAATATTATTAAATTATAGGAGCCTATTATAATGTAAAATATTATTTCGTTAAAGAAACAGCAGCAGATATTTTTTTTTATGAAAGCTGATATTCGATAGGAACTAGAAGAAACTCGCGTTTATAGTTGATAAATTTGAATTTAGTTTGATTTCGGTTTGTTATTTATTTAGTAGAAATGTGGAAATGGGAATTGAAGGAAGACGAACAAATATGAATATTTATACAAAATATTTTTTCCTGTGATGTATGTGCAATAAACTTTTATTTAAAAAAGTCGAATATTATAAATGTATTGTTTCTCCAAAATTATTTTTCCGAGGAATTAAATTATTTTTCCTTTAAATATTATAAACTTTTAACAGGAGAAGCTGCCACATTAGTTCGTCATATTGCAGTAACTGAGGCAAACATAGTGCGGCTACGGAGAAGATTAAATAGAGATACGAAAAAAAGGCTCGTGATGACAAATCTCATAAAGCAGTTTGTTGATAAGCCAGATATATCAAAGGTTTCGGCTAAGGCGCTACATCAAATAGCTGACGTATCGGATAAAGTTGTGAGAGGATTGAGGTGTTAGCCGAAGCGGAAAAAGGGACCCATGGCTCATTCATATTTTGGTAAACAAATTATATAGTGTGACTATGGGCAAATGAGATAACTGTAGAGGATTTCCCTACGATGGGAAGATTTTTCCGATTTTTAAGCAAACGAAGTGATTTATTGTATACTATAGAAGTCAATAAAGTGTCGACCAGCAATCGAGTTAAATCCTTCCAATCAAGTGCAGAGCCTTTGTGCCTTAAATGCTCGCAAGACCATTACCTCAGTAAATGTGACCAGTTTCTTTCCCTAAGCGTTAATGATAGACAGGTAGGTTTTGTGCCTGAGAGAAAGCTGTGCTTAAACTGTTTCACTCCAAGCCATCAGTCAATCGTATGCAGCTCGAGTTATACATGCGGTAAATGCCACAGAAAACACCATCTTATACTACACACCGAAGATGCAGTCAGGCCAACAGCGAACACGGCTACTAGAAAAAACATAGAAGAGGCTATGACTCATGTCGTTGTCAAATGCAGCAACCATATCAAGTTTCCAATCATTATTACCAACAGCAGTAGTTCGAGTTCCAATCTGGAAATCTACAAATATATGCAGAATGTTGCTGGACTTGGGATCTCAAGCGTTATTCATTACCGAGGAATGTATGCAGCGATTAAAACCTACGAGATCAAAGGCAAACTTCGCAATATGGGGCTTGGCACCGAGAAAGGTCACTACGAGAGTTTCAGCTTGTGTCACACTGAAATCCTTACACTCGACAAAGAATGAGGTGCTGATTTTTTTTTAAAATTTTACTGTTACTTTTTTGGTTTTGCGCAGCAGTGTCTAATAAAGAAACTACAACATTTTCATTGTGAACTTTTAATTTTTTAGGTAACATAAAATAGCAAATATGATTAACAATTAGCTTTTCTGAGATTCTGAAATTTTCATCAAAAAATATTTACTGATGTTAAGTAATGTTAAGAGTTAAATGATACAGAAAGAAAATAATTTCTTTAAAAAAATAGAATTCTAAAAGTTTTGTTTAAATTTGAAATACTTTTTAACTGAATATTAATAATTATTATACCTTATTTAAAAGAGAATAGTATCAGCTTTTTAAAGAAATTAATACTTGGAAATAAAAATAGTTATTTCTCAAGATATTGAAGTTTCTTTAATACAAGGTGCTGCGTTGGAAGGCTGCTCTTTAAACATGTATAACTTGAAAGGGGGGCTTTAACGTGCAAAGTGACAGAAGCAACCTTACCTTCGTTTTGATCAAGGAATCTTGTTAGCTACTTTAGGGACACCCTGTATGTATAGATGATAATTAATATAAATATGGGCAAATATTTAAATAATAAAAATTTAAGATTTATTTACTTAAATTTTTAATATTTCTTAATAAATTTTGAGTTTGAGTTTCTTGTATTTTTTAAGTTCTGGAATACGATTCCAAATTAACCAGAAACTTGAATATTGCTTAAAGAGATTAAATGAAATTTGCTATGATCTGCGGGAATTGGATTCTAAAATTAATTGTTTTTGAAGTTGTTACATTGTATTGGAGTGAAATTTCATACTTAAGCTTTTCTCATAAATTAGGAGATCCCAGTTATTTTTAGCCGAAAGTCCGGAAGTGGCGTAGGAGCCTTTTCGGTTTGTGCAAATATTTTGCAAAGTGTATTATTATAATTAGAAAAAACATTATGAACTAAAAGATTTTAAATTAAATTCACAATAATATTGGCTAAAATCAGTGTTTCAATGGAAATGGCAATTTTAATAGAAAACAGTTTATCAAGAAAATTCAGGCTTTGTACAGCCAGACTTTACTATAAATTAAGAGACCGCGTTAATTTTAGAAGTGGCAGCAATATTATATACATTCTGTTATATAACATTCACGAAAAAACCATTAAAAACCAAAAGATTGTAAATTAAATTTGAAACAAAATTTGTTCAGATCATTTTAATTTATTTTACGTATTAAAATAAAGTAAAGTAACCATGAAACATGTTGATCTTGCGATTTTTGTTATTTTGTCACAGAAAAGCAAGGTCTGATGAAAACATCGCTGCTGTGCGAGCTGCGAGAGTGTACGGGAAACTCCTTGGCAGTTAAATTTCTCGTCATTCACAAGATCTAGCCCCGCGACTTCAGCTTGGCAAATTTTGTGTAGAGGCTTGGGTCTACACCCGTATAAAATCCAACTGACCTAAGAACTTAATATAAACGACCATAGACAACGCCGTAAGCTAGCTGGTTTAACTCTGGAGCAGTTAGAAGTTAACCCAAATTTCGCTAAAAAAATCATCTTTATCGACTTCTTCCTTTGGGGCTACCTTAAATTGCAGATCTATGCGAGTAAATCGCAAACAATTGATGCCCTCAAAGTAAACATAACGAACGCCATCCAGCAAATTCAGCGAGATTTATTCGATTCATTGAAAATTGTACCTCCCCAATACGTCCCACCAAGCATAACCCCAACGGATATTTGAATGACGTTATATTCCAAGCTTAAATACCATAAAATATTATTACAAACAAAAAATTTCACACAACATGTTTTATTTACAATTAAAAATCGAGCATCCTCGTAAATTTAATTTCAAACACATTAGTTTGAAGTTTAGCTTTGATAAAGATGTTAAATTGACATCGAAAGCTTAGAAATTAATTATTATAAATTTAAAATCTGAGCCATATACCAAAAAAACCTTATATTTACTATTATTTACTCATAAAATATTTTCCAAATACATTAGTTTGGTTAATTTTTAATTTTTATCGGAAATGATGACTTTTTCTAAAATAAAACTTTATGTCACAAAAGTTCGACATCTATATAGCCCAGTCGGATTGACTAATCTGTATCAATTTGTATTAATTGCGAGATTCTTGCGAGATTTAGTGGGAATCTGTGTTCCAGAAGTGGCAGCTTCCACGGAAGCTTTTTCAATTTTTTCACTGATGTTAAAAAGTTATAGATTTAAAGATTAAAGTTTTAAATAAATTTAAAGATTAAATTTACAACAAGGGTTGATTTTGTTGGTTTTCTGAAGTTTACGCGGGAATTATGATTTTTGATTGTGCAAAACAGTTTTACCAAAAGACAAGTAACTTTAATTTTTCGCTTTAGAAATCAAGTTTGATGTATTCCAGATCTATGTATAGATTCGTGGTAAAAAAAGTGTGGTGTTGGCCACAACATATTCACCAATCCAATTGTTTACAAGTTTTTCTGCATCAATGCACTTTGTGCCAATAATATTTGCCACGGAGATGCTGGCGTTCATGCGTAATGTTTACAAAAAATGTCAACAAAAGTTTCCTTTATATAATATACTCGTAAAGGTTAGTAACATGATACTATAAGTAACTTGTACTATGGAATTTTACTGGAAATAAAATAATAAATTTTAATTTTCATCCCCATGCTTCTTTTATTGCTCGAATTTTAAAAATTCATAAAATTAATTTACATTTAATTGTGTGACGATATTTTAAAAAGTTAAATAACAATCGTTAAAAAATCCAAATGTAATCATTTATTAAATTTGGTTATGCAACCAGTTGCAACTTATTATTTTAAAACAAAAAATCTATATATATATAGAAATCTAAATCTAAAATCTGATTCTATTTCCTGCCAATCAAATTAGATTTTTCATTTTGAATTAATATTAGTGAACTATTTCCATGTTCCAGGAAATCAGCTTAAACAAGTGAAACAATCCCAACTAGTTGAAATTACTCATTCGATAAATTTTTCGTAATCAGCAATAATTTTAATTTTTATTTTTACCAAACCACTGGACTTTTCGCGACCAGGAGGTCAGTAGACTTACTTTGGCAAAAAATCTGAGGAGGAGTTACACGAAACTTGGGATAATCACTTGATTACGCCGAGTTATCAAAATACTTTATTATGCAATGTAAATTACTAAATGGGTACAAGACTCAGTCGTAATATAAATAAATAAAAAAATAAAAAATATCCAGATATCATTACATAAGTCAATCATCTGTTCAAAAGCTAAGAAATATTAAAAAATTTAAGGTTTATTTAATTTGTCCATATTTCATACTTAAATCGTTAAAAAAATTGGCTACCTGCTTTTTAATATTATTAATGTATATTACATCTTGTAATTTGTATGTTATATTAATCTATCGTTTATATATTAGCATTAGAATAAATTGCAGTCGAGAGTACACGATCAACGTAAAAAATAAGAAGAAACAAAATAGGAATTTAAATAATTTCGTTTTTCTGTTTATAATATTTAAAGGAAAAATAATTTAATTCCTCGGAAAATAATTTTGGAGAAACAATACATTTATAATATTCGACTTTTTTAAATAAAAGTTTATTGCACATACATCACAGGAAAAAATAAAAAATTTTTTTGTATAAATATTCATATTTGTTCGTCTTCCTTCAATTCCCATTTCCACATTTCTACTAAATAAATAACAAACCGAAATCAAACTAAATTCAAATTTATCAACTATAAACGCGAGTTTCTTCTAGTTCCAATCGAACATCAGCTTTCATAAAAAAAAATTATCTGCTGCTGTTTCTTTAACGAAATAATATTTTACATTATAATAGGCTCCTATAATTTAATAATATTCTTACTTCCTAGACTATATTTATAAATTGAGGCCCTTTTATAAAATTTTATCATTCTCAGATTTTTTCGATATCAAAACCAATCGATACAAGAATAAATAAATAAAAAAGTGCAACGCTGAACTAGTTTACCTCATCGACGGTATTCCACACTAAGAATAAGTTTATAAAACAAAAATGTCTAGTTCATACACTAGTTCAAGGTCGATTTTGTTCATATGCGTTTTTAAAATACACACTCATAAAGACAAGATAAAATTAACACGTGCATGCTTCCTTAGATTTAATATTAAAAAAATATAATCTACATATTTATTATCCCTACTATCAATTATCCACGGATTAACAAATTATCGCTTAATAATATGAATAACAATGTTGCATTTACAATAATAATAAGTCTTATTTACAATAACTTCTTTTTAATGGAGTCTCTCGTATCATAAAATATTTTCACAGTTCATTCATAAGGTAGGTAATATAGGACATACTCGTAGGTAATATAGGACACAAAACATAATTTTGTTTTAAAAGGACACAAAACAAAAAAAAAATATTTTACGAAAAACAAAAACCATTGAAGAAATTCAAACTTGATCTTGCTTCTTGTTTATGTTTTTATTCAACAAGTATATGCACATACTTCAACATGTGCATCCAGCATGTGCAAATCGTCGAAAATAAAGATCGATAAAAAAATTTAAAGTTCGTAAAATTTTGTTCATGTAACGTTAGATGTCTCACAAAAATTGTTGTCTTAGCTAAACTTTTTAATGAAAAAAGTGTCCGTATGGTGGGTTAGTGTGCATTGGTTCCATCTTTTAAAAAAAAATTTGGCGAAAAAATGTATATTAGATCGGCAATATTATATTTGCTCTAGTATAGGATTTTGGTTTCCATTCGGGCAATTATCTTGAACGGTATGCATTCGCGATTCCACTATTATCGATACCACCTTCTATATTCAGTAAAAGCGCTCTTCAACATATTGTTACGATTTTGCCTTGTCAATCAAGGTTCGAATCACTGGATTGTGAATAAATACACTGCTTCAATTTTAACTCACACAATTTTATTTACACAACACAATTTATTATACAACACAATTTTCACAATTAATTATTATAATTATAACACACTTTTTAATTATCACTTTAATTATCGCTTTAATAATCACTTTAATAATCTTTCTATTTAACCTTCACTGTATCACGTTTAAAATAATACTCAGCATTCCACGTCTACGCGCGCCCTTATATACCAAAATATTTGTTTCTAGAATAATCCTAAATGCGCAGCAAATATGTTAGTATAGAAATACGCCTAAATGTTGAGTATAAATTATAAATGTAATTGAACAATTAATGAAATTAACTTATTCTATTCTATTCTAGGTGTCACCGTAACACTACCCCCCACCTAAGCCTGTTCGTCCCGAACAGGATCCAGATCACCTCCTCTGTAGAGCGCCAAACGCTCTAAATGCACCACCTTTGGTTTACCTTTCCGTCCTTTCTGTATGCGATAAACCACGTCGTTCAATCTTTTAATGACAGTGTAAGGTCCTTCCCATGTGGGTTGCAACTTCGGTGATAATCCCTTGTGCCGTTGCGGGTTGTGAAGCCATACCAATTGCCCTTCCTCGAAGCCTTGATTATTTGCTCGTATGTCATATCGAGCTTTCATTCGATCACTTGATATCCGAATTTTCTCCCGTACAAATTGATGTATTTCATTAAGTTCCTCTTTCATCCGGTCGACGTAATCCTGTCCGCATAGAGCTGCTGATGGAACAGCCCCAAACTTTAAATCTCCGGGTAATCGCAGATTGTTCCCAAATATGGTTTTAGCTGGTGTCACTCCCGTTGTGTCATGTACCGCTGATCGGTAGGCCATCAGGAACATCGGTATATGTCGATCCCAGTTGCGTTGGTTCCTTTCCACAACCTTTGCTAGATATTCCTCCAATGTGCCATTGAATCTTTCCACCATACCGTCCGACTGTGGGTGTAAAGGCGTCGTTCTTGTTTTATTGATTCCCAGCATTTGACATATCTCCTGAAATATCACCGATTCGAAATTCCTTCCTTGATCCGTGTGAATTTCCATAGGTACACCAAATCTGCTAATCCAATTGTTGACCACGGCATCAGCTATTGTTGTTGTTTCCTGATTGGGTATGGGGTACACTTCCGGCCATTTACTGAAATAATCCATTATTACTAGCACATATTTATTTCCGCTCTCGGTGGTCGGAAATGGCCCCGCCACATCCATTGCAATTCTCTCAAATGGTGCCCCGACATTATATTGTTTCATGGTTCCACGGCTTTTTCGTGCTGGTCCCTTTACTGCCGCACATTGGTCACATCTTCGACACCATTCTACTACTGACTGTCTACATCCGGACCAATAGAAACGTTGTCGAATTTTGGCTAATGTTTTATTAATCCCTAGGTGACCTCCACTTGCTCCTCCATGATACTCCTTGATGATTTCCGCTATCCGATCTTTTGGCACCACTACCAACAATTGTTTTACTTTACCATCCGTGCTTTCCCACTTTCGTTTTAAACATCCATTTTCTATGTGGAGGCTATCCCATTGAGCCCAATAAGCTTTTACAATGGGAGTTTTGTCAGCTATCTCACTCCATGTGGGCCGGTGTTCTTTTTCCTTATGTTTCATGATGAATGATAGGTCAGCATCCCGTAATTGCTCCTTCTTGATCATTTCATCAGTCCATTCCTCATCTGGTAGCACTTGCATAAGCCGAATATCGATGATGTTTTCTTTACCTTCCACACGCCCACAATGCTTGCATTCCACGGGACATGGCCTTCTTGATAATGCGTCGGCATTTCCATGTGCGGTTCCCTTCCGATGCTCAATTTGGAAATCGTAACTTTGCAAACGTTCGATCCAACGTGCTACTTGTCCCTCTGGATTTTTGAATTGTAACAACCAGCGCAAAGCTCCATGATCCGTCCGTAGAAGAAATTTTTGGCCATAGAGGTACTTATGGAAGTGCTTAACACATTCCACTATAGCCAACAACTCTTTCCGTGTTACACAATAATTCCGTTCCGGTTTTGATAACATCTTGGAGTAATATGCAATAACTCGCTCCTCACCATTTGTTGCTTGTGATAATACTCCTCCTATACCATCATTACTTGCATCGGTGTCCAAAATGAATTTAACGTTGGGTATAGGGTATGCGAGGATTGGTGCTTCGCATAATCGTCGTCTTAGTTCCACGAATGCCTCTTCTTGATCATCCTTCCATTCGAATGCCTTATTCTTCCTGGTTAACTCGTGTAAACTCTTTGCAATACTGGCGAATCCTGGCACGAATCGTCTATAATAGGTGCACAATCCAAGGAAGCTCCGTAATTCATGTAAGTTTTTAGGTCGTGGCCATTCCTTCACCGCTGCGATCTTGTCTTCATCGGTATGGATTCCATTGGTTGTTACCTTATGACCCAAATATTTTACTTCCGTTCTAAATAGTTTGCATTTCTTTGGGCTTAGCTTCAATCCGGCGGCTTGTATCCGATCCAAAACCTCTGACAAATTCCTTAAATGCTCGTCGAAATCCTTGCCCATAACGATGATGTCGTCCAAATATACGAGGCACGTCTTCCAATGTAATCCCTTTAGCACGCGCTCCATTAGCCGTTCAAAAGTCGCTGGGGCGTTACATAATCCGAATGGCATAACGTTAAATTGCCATAATCCGTTACCCACACTGAATGCCGTTTTCTCGCGATCTTCTTCCTGGACTTCCACTTGCCAATAGCCGCTTTGCAGATCTAATGTCGAAAATATTCTAGCACCCGATAATGTGTCTAACGTGTCGTCGATCCTTGGCAATGGGTAACTATCCTTTTTCGTTACAGCATTTAATTTTCGATAATCCACGCAGAATCTCATGCTACCATCCTTTTTCTCGACTAACACCACTGGTGAACTCCATGGACTGCTTGATGTTTCGATTACCCCTGCTGCTTGCATATCTTTTACCATTCGATCCACTTCTCCTTGCTTTGCCAATGGTAATCTCCTGGGTGGTTGGCGAATCGGCAATTCTGCTCCTGTATCTATTCGATGTTTTACCATTGTGGTTCTCCCATTATTATCCGATGTACTGCAGAATATTGGCATGTACCGCTCGAGCAATTGTTTTGCCAAATTTTTCTGTTCCATGGTAAGATCTTCGGTCCATTTCTCCATGAGTTGTTCTACAACCTCTTTCTGCCCTTGCGAGTTAGTCGTATTAATCGGATTTTTCTGTTCGCACTTCACAATCGCAGATATTTCTTCGCATTTTCCGATTATTGTCCCTTTCTTGATGGTTTTCGTCTTATCCGAGAGATTTAGAGTCCTAATTGGTACTCTATTATTGCTGTCTGGTTTCACTAAAACTTTCCCGATCATAATTTCTCTGGCTCCGCTCCCCGCTTCATTGGCTTCCACAACCCACAACCTGGGTGACCCAGAATCTCCTTCCAATCTTGCCCATACTATTGTTTCCGAGTTCGGTGGCAGCTTCTCCCGATGATCCATTATAATTTGCCTGGTCGTTTCCTCTATAGCGCTAACGTGAAGTGGCAACTCGATATTATCGTAGGTTAATACACCTCGTCCAACATCCACCACGAAGCCATTCGTTCTCATAAAGTCCATCCCCAAGATGACTTCGTCTACAATATCTGCAACCAGCACCTCGTGTTGAAAGTGATTTCGTCCAATCCTTATTTTTACGACCTTTTTTCCTTTTATTGCTGAATTTTCTCCAGTCGCCGTTCGTAATTTCATTCCATTAGCTGGTTCCATAATTCCATCGATAATATCCTCACGAACAATCGTATGAGTTGCTCCCGTATCCAGCGTGATCATGCATTTCTTCCCATCAATATCGGCTTCAATTGTCAAGCTGTCACCGCATCTTGCTACTCTCGAAACATGGATGGAGGTTATGGGGCAATCGGTTGTGGGAGTCAGCTTCTGCCCCTTCAAACTGACTCTTTTTAGTTTAACGACTCCGCTGTCGTCTGACCCTCCTTTCTGGATTCTATCTGCTCCTCGTTTGATCTGCGCTTCATAGGAGATGGCGACCTTGCTCGTTTCTTCTTAATCTCCCAACAGTCCCGTGAGATGTGACCCATTCTATCACATACCCAGCATTTAATCCTGCCACTTCCATCTCTGAACCTTGGCGTAATCCGCTCGGTGTCTATCCTGGAATCAATCTCCACTCGACGAATTTTCATTGCTGGTTTGATGATGGTTTGCGCAGTTTCGTTTGTTAACGCACAAGCGATGGTTTCCGTAAAAGTTGCCTTAGGTGACAACATCACCGCTCTGCGCGTCTCAGGATCTCGAATACCGTCAATAAACGCATCTATTTTAATTCGCTCCATGTAATCGGCCGACATATTTGAATGGGCTAAATGCGCGAGCCGCTCAATTGCCGATGAAAATTCCTGTAGCGATTCTCCTCCTTTTTGGTATCGACCCTTCAATTCCATGCGATAGATTTCTCGTTTGTGATCACTTCCGTATTTTCGATCTAACGCCTTCATAATTCCCATGTAAACGTTCCGTTCCTGCTCGGGAATGATTTGTAGTGTTTCTGCCGCTTCGCCTTTAAGAGCCACAATTAACGCTGCAACACATTGTTCTTCAGTCCACTGATTTTGCTTGATCGCTGTTTCGAATTGGAACTTAAAAATACTGAAGGATGTTGTTCCATCAAATGTTGGTGGTTTTATCTTAACTGCATTAACCGTCTGGATCACTTGCTGTGTCGTTCCATTCGCCTTGACATCTTTGAGCTCCTTCTCGAGACGTTTAAAATCTTGTTCAACCGATTCAAATTTTTGTTGAACCGTCCCTTTAACATTTTGAATTTCTGCGTGTACTTCTGTTTGCAGTTTTTCCACTTTACCGTGTAGTGTAGAAGATAATTCCAAAAACCTCTCGTCTATTTTCTTTTGGCCATCTTCTATTTGGTTTTTAATGTCCGCCCCTTGTTGCTCCATCTGCTGTTTCATGTCCTGGTTCGACAATTTCATTTGATGTTTAATGTCCGCTCCTTGTTGCTCCACTTGTAACATCTGTTGTTTCATATCCTGGTTCGATTGTTTAATGTCCGCCCCTTGTTGCTCCACTTGTAACATCTGCTGTTTAATTCCCTCGTTCGATTGTTTTATTCCCTCCAACTGTTGTCCCATCATCTGATTCATAGCAGCCATCAACTGCGATAAATCGAAACTTCCAGATGGGTTTTGTGTTGTTCCGACCATCGTTTGTTCTTCCTTTTCTTTCTTGTCCACACTGATCTCATCCGTGTTGTCCTCCTCGAAATCATACACATCTGGATTTAAACCGTCCTTCTCCATGGCCTGACGTAGTCGCTCCACCAAACTAGCTTTTGTGCCTTCACTAGCCAAACCTCGCTGCTTCAGTTGCTCCTTTAATTGCGCAAGCTTTAATTCGTAGAGAATCATTTTTCTTATTATTCACAATCCCACCGCTGTCACCAATTGTTACGATTTTGCCTTGTCAATCAAGGTTCGAATCACTGGATTGTGAATAAATACACTGCTTCAATTTTAACTCACACAATTTTATTTACACAACACAATTTATTATACAACACAATTTTCACAATTAATTATTATAATTATAACACACTTTTTAATTATCACTTTAATTATCGCTTTAATAATCACTTTAATAATCTTTCTATTTAACCTTCACTGTATCACGTTTAAAATAATACTCAGCATTCCACGTCTACGCGCGCCCTTATATACCAAAATATTTGTTTCTAGAATAATCCTAAATGCGCAGCAAATATGTTAGTATAGAAATACGCCTAAATGTTGAGTATAAATTATAAATGTAATTGAACAATTAATGAAATTAACTTATTCTATTCTATTCTAGGTGTCACCGTAACAATATTTTTTATTCGCTGCCCTATTTACCTAAATGTAGCATTTTTAAATTATTCAGCGAGCTGAATACTTATTATTCAGCATTTTCAAAACAATATGTAATTAATTCAATTGTGTTTTGTTTATTTCAATTAAAATAATGTTACAATGTAATATTTTATATTATACAAGTACATTCCATCCCTGAGGAATATTTACAAAGAAAACAATAAATAAATTTTTATTTTATACATTATTATTCTGTTTATAATTACTAAAAATAATATTTTAATAATATGGCATGTAAAATTAATTTCCATAAGTTTCAAAAATAAAAATTTAATTCTTATTAATGAAATATAAGTAATTGTGCATTGGTTTAATTCAATTTTTAGTTTATTTACAGATTATTTCCATTAATTATTTGACGAAGATCAAAACAATTATTTTAATTAAAGTATGTTTAAGTGTGTCCTAAAGAACTTTTAGTAACAAGTGCGTTCAATGTAATGTATCCACGTATTCAGTCCACTAAAAAAGTAAGGTATAGTTTTGATGTAACAGTCATCAGTTTTGCCTAAAACAAATATATTCACCTGTTCAAATAATACTGTCCACATAAAAAAAAATTCAAATATTCATCGCTTTTCTTTTAAATAATGTCATATTTATTATTAAATCGTATTTTTATAATAATTTTTATGTCAAATTTTAATTTTCATAAATAATTTATATCTAAATATACATAATTATATAATTTGCAATTTTATCATTTGTTTTTAGAAAGAGGAACCATTTTTCAAATACATATTTATAGTTTTATAATTAATTATTTTAATTTATACAACTTTCTAACACTATAACTATTTTAAACTAAAATTACAATAATAAAGATGAATTTATTTATATATTTGTATCTAACAATATTTTAATAATAATAAAATAATTAAATTATAAACAAATTGTTTTATTTGACAAACAAAAAAAGTAGTTTATTTTTTAAATTGAGCTGACTAGTATTTTGACTGTAGAAATTTTTAACTGTGTACAATTTTTCTTGTTGCTGAATAACAATATTTTTTCTATTAAATAATAGATGGCGCTGTAAAATTTAATTTGATTCGCGACTATTTTCACTACTCAATGGTAGATTGCTATCATGGTTATGATTTGATGATGTTGACGATGGAATGGGTGATTGGCTTACAGGTTCGGCTGGTACGAGTCCTTCTTTAATACGTTTTTTTTGTTTCATTCGCCTATTTTGAAACCATATTTTGACCTGTCAAAGTAAAAACAATTCGTTTAATTAGCGTGAGCTCCTAATTAATTTAATTAAAACTATTTTACACCGATGTGAAGTTTATACTAAATTTATCCTAAAACTCAAATGTTTTTTTTTTACATTATGTGTCATGTAATCATTTAAGCGCTTCACTAAATTTTAGAAAGTATATAATGAATTTAACTGTATTTTAAAGAAATTGTTTACAAATTGCAAAAAATACCGAAACAACAAGGAGAAAACAATTTTTGTATCAAATAAAGAGCTAGTGAATTAAATAAAGGCCAATACGGCATAAGGTTTTCTTAATTATAAAAAGATTAAATAGACTAATGGTGTCTGGAGTGAATACCACCCCAAAATCCTTTAAGCCGTTCGATTAGTATACGTAATACTAAACGGGGTTGCAGAACACGTTACTGAACAAGTTTTATAAAGTTCCAATGAATTATACTAACCCTTATGGAGCCTGGAGTGTATACCACCTAAACATTCTGTAAGACATTCAGTTAGCACGTAACACTAAACGAGGTTGCAGGATTTTGGCTTCGGTTTCCTTAATAATGAAAGTGAATGTGTATAATACCAAGTCCAGCTACTTAGCAAGTTTCATAAAGTTCAAATAATTTCGTTTTAATGTAATGGGGTCAGCAGTGTATACCACCCCATAATTCTATAAGCAGTTCGGTTAGCATTTAATACTAAACGAGGACTTTGGCATCGGTTTACTTGATAATGGAAGCGTATGTAGTGGTGTAATGTTGCATGTCGTGTACACCACCCCATAATTCAGTAAGCCTTTCGTTTAACACGTTATATTAAACGGGGTTGCATTATTTTTGCTTCGGATTCTTTAATAATGAAAGTGTATGTGAGCCTAGTCTATCTACTCAGCAAGTTTCATAAAGTTCTAAAAAATTCTATTTACCCTACTGGTATCAGGCTCCGGAAATTTAAGCCGTTCGCCTAGCACGTAATACTAAATGGAATTGCAAGGTAGAATTCATTATAAGTTTACGAAACTTGCGACGTAGGTAGATTAGGCCTATATCTGATTCCATTATTAATGAAACAGATGAAAAAAATCCTGCAACCCTGTATAGTCTTACCTGCTATCCGAACGGCTTAAAGAATTCTGGAATAGTTCACACTCGGAGCACCACTAGGGTAGGTAGAATTCATTAGAAATTTAAGTATCTAAGTACCTATCAGATAGATTAGCTATACATTTGATTCCATTATCACGAAAACTGATCCAACAATTCAGCAATCTCGGTTAGTAATTCGTCCTAACAGTACGGCTTAAAAATTTATGGTGTAGTATACACTCCGAATACCATTAGGTTACGTAGAAATTATTAGAACTTAGTGCACCTTGCTGACATAGCGGATTAGACCTGTATCTGGATCTATTATCATGGAAAACGATGTTAAAATCCTGCAATCTTTGTTTAGTATTAGGTGCCAATTGAATGGCTTAACGAAATACGACGACGAAATATGTCGGTTGAGTAGACTTAATTTCGCTTTTAATGGTTTTTCTAACTTCTATACCAAAACGCCTAAATGACGGCAATTTACTACAGCACATCCAAATATTTTATTGTTTTTGGAATTAATTAGTATAAACTTCCCATCACTTTATAGGTGTGTGAAGTTTTTCCTAAGTTAAACCTATCTTTTTTTGTTTTAGGATAAATTTACTATAAACTTTACATGCATCTATAGATATTTTACAATACCTGTGTCTCATTCAATTGAAGTGCGTTAGCAATTTCTATTCGTCGTGCTCTTGTTAAATATTTATTAAAGTGAAATTCTTTTTCTAATTCGGTTAATTGTTTATTGGTGAAATTGGTTCGCCCACTAGTATTGTTGCTATTTAATAATAACGAGTTTGGTGATGTTGATGCTGATGGTAGACCTGTGAAAATTTAAGTATAATGTAACCAATTATTAATCTATAGAATTTAAGTATCCTTTCTTACCAAGCATAGAGCCAGAAAGGCCACGGCACGGATCGATTACTGGTCCATGTTGGTATTCTTGTAATGGCTGTGGAATTTTGGGTGCTGAAAATACAATAAAAGTTTTATTTAATTCAATATTAATTATCAGTTTGGTACTTTATATTTATTTGAATGTTCTAATTAGACTATGGCGAACGTAAGACACAAGAGTACAATAAAACCAGACCCGCTGGAAAATAAAAAGAAGTCCTGTTTATAGAATAAGATGAGCAAGTACATTGCTTTAAATATGGTGATGATTTTTATCTTCGTCTAAAGAATTCTGTTTCGAAAACGTTAGAAATTGCTCTGTCAATATACATATTCTAATTTGATAGAAGTGTTTAGACTATCTATGTACAAATATTACCCATTTTTTGCATTATTTTTGACACCAAATCAGTGTCCATCAGTAGTATAGAGGCCAAGTCGATGTGCGAACTGATGTACATCTTGAATTTCAACCAGTTAGCAGTGTTGTGCGCCTACAAGTATTTTAGAGTTGTCTACATGTTGATGTCGAAAAGAGCGTAGACAATTTATTTTTGCGTAAACAATGTGGACAGTTGGTAGAGTATATAGATAATTCGTAGACAATGTCGATTATTGCTTTTTTGTATTCAATTGGCGTTTTTATATGGAGTAAACCTTCTTACAGTTTTTCAGTTCAAATTGGGGCTTTTCAATACATTAAATACTTGAGATTAGTACGTTTAAAATAATTCAACATATTCAAATTAAATCTCAAATTTTTTATTAGTATTGTAATTTATTTTTGTCATTCACAATCGCTAATGCCGCATATTATACGTAATATTACTCAGATGAAGTTCAGTACCGAGCAGTGCAAGCATCTACACACAATTCTGTTTGAAATTTTCTAAGCGCTAGAATTTTTACGAGCGTTATCCGGTTACTTCAGAATATTTGTACTTTTGTAGAATTTCAGAATATTTGTACATTTTCTTCAGAATATTTGTACTTTTCACTGTTTCCCTTCAGTGTATTCGAAAGCGTATGCCGGCAGCTCACAAACAGTAACAACTTGAGAATCCCAGGTGAACCGGTCATTTATACAAATTCCCAGATTATTAACATGTTTCGCAAACTTAATCTTCACATTTCAAAACTTCTTTTAGAAATCAGATTTGCTTACGTTTGAGTGATGTTCAGTGAGATTCCATTAGATTTGGACCAAGCCAATACATTGGATAGATCCAAATTAATATTGTTAAAGGTTTAAAATATTTTCACTAGTACCACCAAGCTAAATTTGACAATCCTCAGCATACATGTGATATTTGCAGTATTTTATTGTTTGTGGTAAGTCATTAAAAAAAGGGAAAACAGAGTTGGGCCAAGTATAGTTTTTTGAAATACACTTACAGGTATACGCTCAGGAACTGATTCTTTTCCATTTACAATGGGCGCTTTCAGGTACCCTATCATGATTAGTGAAATCATCGCCAATTTGATTTGAAAATTTCATAGTGCTAAACATTTTCATAGCGTTGGCTGCGATTTTACTCAACATGTTCCCAACTGTTGAGAGTGCTGAAAGCGCCCAATGACTTTGTGATAGCTATCTGTTAAGTAGATAAACATAACTATAGTGCTGTATTTTCAAAATTAAGGAAAAGCATCAACTTCTGTAACAACAAAACATGGTTCAAAGAGTCGAATGCTTTGGAGTAATCCAACACTTTTAGAACAACAAATGAGTTTTTCCCGTCAAGATGCATAAGCCAGATCGTCTACAACATGAAGGAGGGTAGTCGTTGTACTGTGGTTATTACGGAACTCGGATAGAAATTTATTTAGATAATTACAATTAGCCAAATGCTGGTTGATTTGATCACGAAGAATGATCTCGAATACTTTAGATAAGATGGAAACTAAACTAAGCGGTTTAAGATTATCCAAAGAATACCCTTCTTTTTTACAATCGGAATTACAGCGTTCATTTTCCAGATTTCAAGAAATTCAGAACACATAACGCAACTGTTAATCAGGAATGCCAAAGGTGATACAATATATGGGAAAATGTTCTTTAGAAATTTTAAGTTTATTTTATCGTGACCTATCTAATTTAATAAGAAAAATCTGACTCTGGGACAATGTATTGATCGAGTCATGTACGGTTATGAGTATGTGAGAACGGGACTGAAACTAAATAGTTCACTTTTAAAAGAATATGAAATTTATGAGACTTATCAAGCATACTACAATTTATATCGCAAGCAATTATAAAACGATTCGAATGATACGCATGAATAGCCTTGAGTTTAAAGCATTTTTTAAAGCATTTTTTATAGTAAATGCAAATACCTCCACCCCTAACTATTCAGCGAGACAGATTCGTTATTAATCTATTAATCTTATTTGTAAGCTATGTTTCCATGATACAAAATACGTCGAGACCTTTGGAATCGATAAATATTCTCTGTTTATCGATATGATAAAACATACTACGAGCAATTATAAATCCAAAATTACATGTGCTATCCCAATTCACAAACCTAATTAAGACGTCGAACGAAAACGTTGAACTAAGACACCCTGTCGGCCAACAAGTAGAGGCGACAAAACTTGTACTGCGAAACTCCTCTCTAAAGTAAGCTTAAATGAAACAAATGTGAGTTTAGTTTTATTCCGAACCTTAGAGAGCAGTACTGCCGTCATAAAGAAGAAAGTCACAAACGCCAAAAATCGAAAAATTAGTTAGAGACATATTTAAATTCAGCGAACGAATAGCTATTTATCTGCTTAACTGAAAAGTTCCATATACTTGTTTAAATGCCATAAAATTACGTTTATAAAATAAGAGTTTAGTATTAAGCCTTGGTAAACCATAACATTAAAATTGAAATTACTCAAGATAACAAAAAGGCAAATACGACTTTTTTTCTTAGCACGGCAGAGTAGATGACAATCAACCACGTCTAGATTTTCCAGATTGGATTTTAAATAATCAACTAATGCAGCCTCTTCTGTGTGTGGATTCAGCCTGCTCACGCATATAAGACATCGTTATCTGGAACTTCAACGAATTTTAATGAAGTGGATGCAGCATCAATTCCAATGACATCTGGTGTAGGTTGGTACAAAATTTATTTGTAGTATAAGAAAACCTTTACAGAGTCATTGTTTTGATCGTTCAGTTTAGTTTCAACTTCATTCATATGCGTCAGTGAGCTAGTTTACATCGTCATATTTAGTCCACGGACTATATACACCATATCTGACCTAAACACATGATGTAAACGCTATGTACACTATAGTTACCCAAATTAGGTTGGGTAACTTTTTTGTGTGGACTGACCCAAATTAGGTCGATCAAAAATGTACTGTATACGACACCGACCTAAAGGGTTTTTGCATCATGAAATAGTTGTCAGTAGCGGCATTGATATTAACTAAACATATCAGCATACAATTTAATTTTACAGTTATTAAATCAGTCAAATTTAAAAAATTTAAATGAATGAATTTAATTTCGAAAATGTTACTGGAACTATTTATAAGAAAAATATGAACTGCGATGAGAACATAAGCGATTGCTAAGTGGACCAAAATAGGTTACAATTTAGGTCAGTCCACTAATTTTTTTTCATGATTCTTTTGTGAACTACCTCAGTTTGGTTTACTTTATCAAATTTTATAACAAAAAAAAGTTTAAAGGATGCCTTAACGTAAAACTTCTAATGTGTAGAATTTCTTAAAACGAGACAAAAATCAAAAATTTACAAAAGTTCCCATCGCGAACTACTTAATGGAAAGAGACACGTGTTTTAAAAGATGAAGCAATTCTGACTAGCTGTAGCTCGGAAGCATTTACATCTAATATTAACAATTGGTATGGTAGCTCTAGATTTTCAATCTTTTACTTTGGTTGAAGACAAGGGATTTAAATGATTTGTGAATTTGCTTGATACGCAAGGTTCACACTTCCTATCAGGACAACGTTGCGAGATAAATTACTGACCAACTTTACCTTGAATGGAAAGAAGAATTATCCACCTTTCTGGAAGAGGTCCACTTAACCTGTGATTTACGGAGTTCTCTCGCTAACGAAAGTTTTATTACAGTAATTTTTCATTTTTTCAATGGAGCGATAGAATATCCTGCTAGGAGTAATAAAGGCCTACGGAACATTGTCTTAAGATGCTGTTGTGCTATTGCGAAAAAGCGAGCGCACTTGAACCACCTAAGAAGAAGTGCTCCAAATGAAATAGAGGACTCTGTACATGTTGCAAATAGGATGCATAATCAATATAGGAACAAATCTAAAATAGGGGCAATATCATTGACCTATGGCAAAGAAGGTGGAGTGAATTGGCCAATGGTATATGCATTCATTTCACTTCATTCCAGACATTAAGGCAAGACTCAAAATAAAATTACCATTAACGAGCTCGATGAGCCAAGTAACCTCTGGATATGGTAAGTTTAGAGCTTATCTATACAGATTTATAATATCGGGCCTATGGGGATCTGAAGTAATAGAGCACGTTAAGCACCTATATTTCAAATGTAACGACGTTACCGTCGTGCCACTAAACAAAAGTGGCTGGGTAATACGAACACACACGAATTACAATTGCCATCATTACTAAGCGACGAAGTTCTTCCATAGTTTCGGCAATGGGCGCTTTCAGGGCACCCAACAGTTGGGAACATGTTGAGTAAAATCAAAGCCAACGTTATGAAAATGTTTAGAACTATGAAATGCTCAAATCAAATTGGCGATGATTTCACTGATCATGATAGGGTACCTGAAAGCGCCCAATATTGTGCTGAACTGATCAATACCTTAAGAGAACGGAATAGTGCGTTATAGAAGACCGGAAACCCGAACTGTACATGCCACCACGCGACTAGCGATGGAAACACTGCAATTTTTTAATTGTAAACGGCTAAATGTACAAAACACTGCGATATCTGAAATGTTGACTACGATTAAAGGTCAATACAAATTTGACGTAAAATTTAGCTAACGAAATAGTAAAAAAATATTTAGCTCACGATTTCGCAGATGCGGTACGCAGTTGACGTGAAAAGTTTGTAGTTATCTCATTTACATATAGACTGCGCTAGTTAAAACTCTACAAACGTTTTCGCAGCAACTTATCTGCCTAGAACAATAAAATTTAGAAAAATTTTGATAGCAAAACGTGAATTTTTTTTTTAAAATGGATGAACAAAATAATTTTCTAGACCATGAAAATAGTTTCGAACTATATTTTTATTTGTTGTAGGACAAATAAAACAAACGTCAAAATTTGTCGCTACATAAAATTTTTAGCTTACTAATTTATCTGTAATTTAGTAGAGACTTGTGGAGACCGCGTTAAAATTTATCTTAGCGCGAGCTGGGTATTTAGCTTAAAGGCTAGTATGCAGCTAATGTGAAATTAAATTTTCACTGGTCTCCAAAATTAAGCAGATAAATGTTCCATGAAAAATTAATTTAAAAATTTTTGTAAAATTTTAACGCATGTTGAATTATTATTTTGTTATAACAAAGTTAAAATATTTTTTATGTGAGATTGTTTAACAACAAACAAATAAAAATATGTAAATAAAGATATGTATGTCATTGTTGAACTGTCAAAAATTAGGCTTACTTTTATCGTACCTGCAGATAAAAACGGAATGAAAAATGTGTAGAGTCAAACACATATTTTAATAGGAAACATACTCGTACATATGTCATTTTTGTATGAAAAAATACATTTCACGTCAGCTGCATACTAGCTTTAACCCATTGCCGCACACTTTTTAATTGACGACCGTGCTCAGAAACACACTTTTTGTTTTTCAATTGTTTATGACTGCCATATGAAATTGAGCGTCATTTATATGTTTGGAAGTGAAAATTATCACATTTTCTCACAGTTTTCCCATGAAAACTCTCGACGGCTATCGCCGTCATTTGCTCATCACATCATTTTTTCTATATATTTCCGCCTACAGAAACAAATGACGGCTATATCCGTCCGATTTTTTGGTGATATATAGATAAATGACGACTATAGCCGTCATTTGCGCGAACATAATAGGACGGCTATAGCCGTCATTTGTTTCTGTTGTCGGAAATATATCGAATTGCTAATCATGAAAAATCGCACAAAAATCAATTGATATGTTATCTGGAATGTTACATCTTTTATTCTTTAATGTATTACTGAATAATTAACAAAATCATGCATTAGTACACTTCGTAAGAATGATGTTCCTTTTTTTATTAATTAAAATATGCAGGACGGCTATAGCCGTCATTTGCATATATATCAACAAAAATTTGACGGCTATAGTCGTCATTTGTGGCCGCAGCCACACGAGTGCAAATATCGACCAACGTTGGCGTATTTTATGTTTGGCAAATATTGGTGAATTATGACAATTGATAAACTCTATACTGTCTACACGATTTGTAGTATTTGTTTTTTCCTTTGATCTTTTTTGTAAAACCACCTATTGAGCGAATGTGCGCCAATTTTGGACAAATGTAACCTTGATTTGAATTTGCAATTTGTTTTGTGGCTAACTGGCTACACGATTTGTTATTTGGACAAATACGACAAAGTTGGTATGTATTTGCATTCGTGTGGCTGCGGCTTTAATCTGAATAACAAAAAAAAACAAACTATAAAGTGATTTGCAATTGCGAAATGTATATATCACCAGATGCAATAGAAAGAATAATCTCGAAAAGCAATCGACAAGTATATAATCGCGATCAATTTGGGACGCAGTGGCAGTTGTAATTTGCCCAGTGCTACCAGTGCAAGTTAAAAAGTAAAAAGTAAACAGTGCGAAAAGTAGTGAACAGTAAAAGTGAATTAGTTAGCAGTGAACGTGTGAAATTTGTGAATTGCTGCAGAAAATAAAGATGTTGGAAAATAAAGTTTATAACTTAAATCGCCTAAGTGTTTTATTTGTAAGATCCTGTATACGAATCCATATCGAACGCTCGAAACTCGTAACGTTGGCGAGTTTGGCATTAAAGTAACCGGCGCCCACAAAACGTCGACCATGAGGATGGCAATATATTGAAGTGATGATTAACCTTTCTTTATTGAGGTCATCACATACAGATATTGCTTGAATTTTCTCAGCGCTATGTTCATTTAGAACACAATGAAAAATCCTCTTAATTATAATAATAGCAATTCCTTCTCGACTTCTGCCCAAGGGATGTTTCGTCACGTAAACTTCGTAACCATTTATTTTGAAATTGTGTTTATCGGTTAAATGGGTTTCAGAAACTAACATAAGATCAATCAGTATGATATGGCAGAAAATAAGTAACATAACGCTGCAGTGAGTTTTCATTTTTTTTTTTTATTTTTTTTTTAAATCCCTGCAATCTGTTCTGGGACCGAAGCACTCCCAACTCAGTTATGTCAAATCAAAGACGTACGGCGATTTACGTTACCATCTGCGCACTGCATAGCTCCATGTCCTCACAGATCGTAATCTGTTGACGAAAATTTTCTTTTGTATCCTAGCCCTATCGGGATTCGAACTCGATACCTCCCGAACCAAACGCCAAAGCTTTAACCAATGTGCCGTTTTGTCGGCTAGTTTTGCGTCCATATATTATAGGCATTCGTTAATTATTAATATTTCCTGTCAATAAGCAATATGGACTTCGAATCTATCAAAAACGTGTGATCTTTATTTTCAAGTCACATGTTTTACGGTCGGTGCGATTCGATAAAGTTGTTGTTTTCGCCAGAGTTCATTCTATTTTTATTTTTCGTACTACAAACTCTAATTTACAAGTGATAATGACTACATGTCTACCAGTATAGTTTTTATCATGGAAATAGATAGCCTGCTATATTCATTTGAGGGCCAAAACATGAGTTACCTTATCGTTTCTGTATTAATACACAGGTACATAAATAAATCAACAACAAATTCCATTTCAATAAATACAACAAAAACAATATACATGAAATTAATTTTATAATTTTTAAAAATTGTGTTATTATTTTATCAAAAATCAAGATTAGAAGAAATTTATACATAATATTCATATGTACATACTTGTACTTACAACACGAAAATAAATTATAATCTAATCTTATTTATAAACGAGTACGAGTATATTATAATGTCACAAGTACAAACACTAAAAAAAGATTTAAATAAAAAATTCTAATGTATAATTAAAATATTAATAATTAATATTATCTAGCTATTTATATAAAAATTAATGATTATCAAGAATTTTGTTTGACATTTAACTGACAAGTCCGGTGAATTTTTTTTATTGCGCTACTGTACAAATAGCATATTCGCTGTCATTTTGATTTCTATTTTGACATATCAGAATTTGTTATTTTTCGTTTGAGATAACTTTGTACGAAAAACACTTGAGAGCTCTAGCCAATGTGTCTAGAAAATCTATATGGGGTGTGTTTTGTACGTTGATTGAATTAAAATTATTTGCTGGAAAATAAATTTAATGGTGTCTCGGCTAACAGCTGTCTAGCTTTTGTGATATGGCTGGATTTGAGGCTGGTCTTGGTGGAATATTGATGAGGGACAATCAAATAAACTTTAACTTATTGAAGTCAATATAAACTTTACAAGGGGTTATCAAGTTTACGTAGGTAGCGGCTAGTTAAAATTTTAATACTAATGAGGCTTTAGGGAAGCTCCTTCAATTTGTAAACTAAAACTGCCAACTAAATTTTCAAAGAAATGAAATTCTAATAGAAAATGTGACAGGAGATATCAGCAACACGGAACATAAAATTGGGAAAATTAAAAGAAGAACATATGCGTTATATACAGATCAGCGGCTGCCTATTTGGTTCTGCGGAAATTATTCTGCAGAAAGATGTGTGATTTCTATATGGTGGTTATATAGTTGCAATTTGTTTGCAATATTTGATGTAGATTTAAGATTTAAGTAGGTTACGTTTTCCAATCAGAAGGCGAATATTTAAGTGCGGCATATTTTCTGATAGGGAAACTCATTATAGCAACACTCCCGTCTGATATCTAGAGTGTCCAGACCGTCACAAAATGGTATTTACGGACCAAACTCAGTCAAGGCTTTTGAAAAAAATGACGTGTAAAAAGTTTCTCCCGACTATATCCTTCCCGGGCTGCATCCTGAACGAGATCGACTAACCAGGGTAGTCACACCCAAATAAAGGAATAAAGAATAAAGAATCTTACCACAATATGCCGCCTGTATCCTAAACTAAAGAGTTTGAAGGTCACCTGTGATCCTGTGAGGAGTGACTCTGTTTAGTTAGATAAGGGAAGCGAGGATCAAGACACGGTTACAGGCATTATCTTAAGGGACAAGTTTCAGTCCAGTTTAGAGAACAACGAGAATCATTTAATGACATTAATGAGAAATCAGAGGTCAATAAAAGACTACAGTCAATCTAGTAAAACACAATCTCACCTCACAATGACATCATTGACCAATCTTGTAAAGGATCAACAGAGATTAAAATTGAAAATGCTAATTACCAAATAAACGTTCTTTATTGCTTTACGTTAAAGATCTTACCGTAATTTCAGCAATTATTACTTATCTTGGAACTTGGGTCTTGAAGTAGTGGATTTAAGGAAGTCCTATTCATCAAGTCCTAAAAGTGGATTTAAGTAAGTCCTATTCTTATTGTATTCACAAATTATAAGGCAGCGTTCGCCATGGATCACGCATTTTAGATCTATGCATTCAAAATTATTATCTATGTCTGAAATTAAGTACTCGACTATCACAATTAAAGATTGGGACGCCAAATATCGTCTCGTAATTTTTCGAGAAATTTTAATTTAACGTTAAATTTATAAGAACTGCTTTTAAAATAACGATGCAAAAATATTAGGAATTCCTATTTGTTTAGAGATTACTGAAAAATTATGTTATTTTGTGACTTTTCTATATATATGCTGTGCTATGAGTCATAGTAATTAACAGCTTAAACATAAAATCGTGGAGAGAGCGGATCTTGTATAGCGAGAATTCAAATCTCCGTGTTCCGACAAAAACACTTTCAATAGAAAGTTACTAAATTTAGTGATCGTGCAAACCAAGGTACCGTGCCTCGCGTTCAATTCCCAAATTTGAATGTAAATATCTCATCAAAACGGATGGTTTATACTGAGGATTTTTGCCATTTTGTGCTGACATGTTTGAGGTGTCCTAGTTCCATAGTTAAACGTTTTATTTTTAGTAGCATACTTTTATATGATTTACACGTATTTAATTAATACATTACCCGGGAAACAAATCTGCCCAGTTTAAATTTATTATCCTGAGTTGGACTTTGCATGGGACATAAAGCCTAAATCATAAAACGGATTAAGTATCTTCGGCTTTGTAACAGTGTTGTTGAACATCCTGACTTCTAGATCAAATCTTTTCTTGAAATTTCCTAAAAGTGGTAAAAATTGCTCGAAAGCAACGAAGTACTTTTCATACAGCGAAAGTATCAACAGCCAAGTAGCATCGACGATATCATCCCTGCAGGTAGATTCTGGCTTTCCTATAGAAAAAAGGAATTAGGAAAGATATTTTCATAGTATTTCTGTCGCAATTTTTTTTCTGATTTACTATGGTAAACAGTTGGTGTACATTTTTTTAAAAACAAAATTAAGTTGCGGGAATATTTTTTCTATCCATTTCCGATACGGAAAAAATATTTCCGAAATTATAAAAATTTAGATCAAACAGGATTTCCCAGTAGGCCAGAAAATGATATTTTTGACAAAAATTGAGAACTATAAATGTCCGGGGTAGTGACATCTAGCGCATTAAAAATAAGCTGATTGAGTCTTTTTTTATATGAAACTTTAGCACGGCATACTTTATGAAAATAAAAATTAACATACAAAAATAGACCCAATAAGTTTAATTTTTTTGCCATCAGATCTACAACAGTTCTTTGTGAAAATATTTTTCCTAATACATTTTCCTATAGGGAAAACCAGAATCGAGCTGCTGGTGAGTAGGGCCTTCTCCGGAAACTCCGAAAAAAATCATTAATTGTTGTTGTTTTCAATGCAATTTTTCTTGTACAACTGTATCCGTTTGTTTATATCACTGGTAAAACCACGTCGAAAATTGTCTTTATCAATACTTCACTCGCTAATTTGAAGAGTTATATCAGTGCTTGACACAAGCATATTACAAGAGGGTGAACGTTGTTCGGGCACAACTCATATTCACATTTACATGCAACGGAACATGCAGAACGTCATCAGTAGTAAACTGAAATTGAATGTTTGCATTTTTACTAAAACCAAAATCGTCATTCTCCCTCGAACAAGGGACGTACATATTTCTGAGGGAAGGACATCTGAGAGCACTAAATTTTTCATAATTTGCGAATAATTTAATTTGTATTTATTTTTAAGAGCTTTATATTTCTTATTTTTTAGGTTAATAATTAACGTAATTAATTGTTCAATTGCCAAGTTTATAATTTTATGTAACTGATCAATATTCCAATTTATATTTTCAGAAACTCAGAAAGCATCGTAGTCTCCTTTCTTAATGGTAAAAAACTCCCAAGAATTAAAATTTATGTTAATACACTTTTCAAAAATTATTTGGATGTCCAGTGGTGCTTGAAAAATACTCGAAGAACCGCCAACATCATCACTAGCAATGACTGTGCCATGTAATTCCACTGGTATGAATCCTAGATCGAGGATATTGCTGCTCTGCAGTCCATCACTAGGCCTGTGTGTAAAAAAAGCATAACCAAATAATTGAAAAGCTGTTTGAAAAGCATAACCAAATAATTCTTGAGATGTCTATTCAGATCTGTGAACGACATCGAATTGTTGAACTCTAATGAATTAATTTTGGTAATCACAATATTAACGCGACGCTCAGGGAAGTTTTCACCGAGTTTAGAAAACCGCTCCACTTGCGATATTTAATATGAAAGTGAACGGGTAGATTCTAAGCCATAATCAAGTAGCTCTTGATAGGTCTTTTTCTATCTATGATTGTCCCCGGATTGGGTGTAATCTAATCTTCCTTTAGAAAACCGCTGTACTTTCGATATTTGATTTGAGTAGGGGTTGTTTGAAGGCCTACATTAAGCTATTCTACAAATGTTTATAACTCCGACTCCATGAGTGCACTGAATAAATTCTCAAAATATCTTCCGACGTCAATCTGTTTGAGAATGTCATTGATGTAATTTGAAAGGTTAAATCCATAAGTATCACCTGTTTATAATGAAATCTTGGACATAATAGGTATATCTCGATGAGATATTTTTAGAAAAGTTGGTTTGAATAAGCAAACACTCAACATATAAATCAGAGTCCAATATATGATTTATACATTAAAGAGCGAGTGAGCTCAATATAATTAGAAAGAGACGAAATGAATTTTTAATTTATGTCTTATTATAAAAACATGGGGAGCGTTTCATCTCTTTCTAATATTGTAGTGTTACCGCTTCTAACAATGTGTTTAACAGTGTAAAAACTAGCACATGCAATTTTCTAGAATATTCTTATTGGATTCGTATACATCAGGGTTTGCAAATACTTCTACTTTAGTGTGCCAAAAAACAATTTTTTTTAAATCGCCTATTTCGCGTGCCAACCAATTTCATAATAACATAAAATAAAATATTTTTTTTAAATAGAAATAATATACATAGTTTTAATTTTAATTTAATTCATAAATGGGTTATTTCATAACTGTCTAAATTTTTAAAATTAAGCACCAAAAATAACTTAAATAAAATTAATAGGAACCAAAAGTTAAATCTAATAATTATAAATGAATCTGTAATTAAATTTTAAATTATGGAAAATTTATCATTGCAATATAAGGTGAGAATGGGATTGTAATAATCATCTGTAAAATACACAGGGTCCCAGAAGTAAGTTAACAGCAGCAATAATCATATAAAATCAAACCCGGCCTAGAAAACAAATGAAACTTTATCTGTTTATCTTCACAAAATCCTTGTCTTAGTCATGTTTATGCGTGTTGTTTACTCTTTAACAGAGTACCACAAAACCAAAGACGCATCATTTGAGTTTGTGCTGTCATATGTGCACATCATAAATAAGTTAACAAGACATTTGTGGCAAACTATATAAGAAAGATATACTATAGTGTAGTTTTTTGAATTGTGATTTTATTTCATTGTTATTGGTGTGTTGATGAAGGCAAATATGAAGTAGGTTATGGCCAAATTTAAGCATTTAACCACAGAAGAACGTAAAATTATAATAAAACTATATTCTTCTGGAAAATCAATGCTAGAAATTGCATAAATAGTTGGGAAATCGGCCACTTCAGGCCAAGGCAGAATATCGGAAAATAAAAGGACGGGACAAACCAGAATAACAGCAAAGAGACTGGATTTAAGAATTCAAAACATTTCTTCTACTGACCCAACGTTATCAAATCCAAAAATCCAGGCTATGATTAAAAATGAAAGCAAAAATCCAGTTTCTACAAAAACAATTAGAAGACTTCATGAGGTGGCAAACATAATTGAGTGGCACGTAAAGTGCCCTTCATAAGTAAAGGCAACAAAGGAAAAAGGATCCAATTTTACCAGGAACACATTTTAAAACCTTTGGAATTTTGGAGCCTTGTGTTATGGACAGATAAATCCATGGTCCGATTAAAATACAGCCATGGAAGAATGTACGTGTGGCGAAAGAAGTCGGAAGTTTTGTCTTTCAACAGAACACAGCTCACGTTAAAGATATTAGACAAAGGTCTAATGGTGTGGGGTGGCATATGTTCATCAGGCGTCGGCAAAATTTTTATTATAGAAGGTAAGATGAATGCATTATATATTTAAATCTACTTAAAGAAACAGCAATACCAGAAGGAACGCGGCTTATAGGTGACAATTTCATATTACAACAAGACAATGCGCCTATTCACCGAGCTTAAACTTTCGACAAGTACCTTAGAGAATCAATGGCCACCTCAAATCGCAGACCTTTCACCAATAGAAAATCTATGACGTACTAAAATCACGAATAGCAGAAAAGGCACCGAGGAAATTAGCAGAGTGTCAGAAATACGTTCATTTGTTACTTATTCGCCTGGCTAAATGTTATTTCAATGAAGTTAAATTTTTCTTATGAATTATGTAATTTATTTATTTTTTCATTCAATATTCCTAAGCATTATACTTTTGCAATGAATTAAGTTTTTTTAATTTAAGAAGAAATTGATAATAAAATTGAACTAATAAAAAAAATGTATAAAGAGTTAACTTAGTGGAACCCTCTGTATTTAAGTATTTGGTCCAGCGGTAGATATTTTTTATATTAATTTACAGTAATAAGTAGATGGAAACACAGATAATAACGCTATTGCCAACTTTCTTAGAGATGTGAATGCTTTGCCATACTTTCAATACCTCATCATCAAGATTTAACGATTTATTATCATTCCTTATACCATTTTCAATAATGGTTCTTAAATTTTCAAATTTTTCGCCATCAATTTAGGCTACACTGAAATTTATGCAATTCAGTATCCAACCCATCAAAATTCATCCTGGCAAAATCGTAAAAATTACCATCAGAATGAACTTGTCAGGGTAGCGAACAAGTTTAATAAAGTTTTTAATTATACAGCCGAATAATATATCTAATGGTTTTCTGTTCCCTGCATTTTTTGATTTAAATCATTTAAATGAATACTGAAGTCAGTCAGAAGCGTTAACTGCATTAACTAATTGATATTGGTTAACTCCGGAAATACCTTTTTCTTATCTAGCAGAAATAAACGAATTTCATCCAAACAGTGAACAAACCTTTCCAATGTGATTATACATCAGTAGACAGTAGGGTTTCATATGGTGCATTCATACCTTTCATTAACTTTTAAATAGTTTTTTCGATAAATCACTAGCAACGACATTTTTCATAAACTTAACAACTGTTTTCAATACATGATTTAATTGAAATAATCCATAGCACCTTATGGAATATAGAAATATTCCATGATCACTAACATTTTCGTACATTTTTAAAATTCGGGCCTTCATTGTATTTCCACAGGCCTTCATTGTATTAATTGAATGCCGTGCATGTGTGTAAGTATTTTATCCATGTTATCAAAATTCTCAAAAAACGATTCTGTGCAGTTTATATAAGAGCGGTTTTAAAAAATTCCCCGTCACCAAATGCCTCTCCATATTTAGCTATTTCACTGGTTATGCAAACATCATAATTACAATAACAACACTATCCAGAGGTGGAGTAACGTTTTAAAAGTCGAGGTTGTTTCATTTGTTATTTTATTTGGCTATTCTTTTTTTATGAATAATTTTGTGGTGTGCCGGCGAAATTTTTAAACGTGCCTTGTTTGTCACGCGTACCACGCATTTGCGATCAGTGGTATACATATTACTGTTATTTTTATGTTAGAAACAACACTCATGTATTTTAAAACTAAATAAAGAAAATTTAACCCTAGTACATTTTCTTCTGTGTATAACTACACTTTCGATTAAATTGTGTATACATACACTTTTGATAATTTATTATTTTGTGTAGCTACACTTATGATAAATGATTAAAAAACTTCACACCGGCCAACTTTAACAGTAAGTTAGACAGGTTAAGATCTCGAAAAATCTTCACATAATCAAAATCTGTGTGTAAGTTTCTAATGTTAAATAAAAGTGTAGCACACAAATTAACAAAAAAATGTAGCGTACGCAACAAATATTTTGCATTGTATGCAACTTAACTATATTTAACATGTAAATAATTTATAAGAAAAACCACAAAAACTAACGTTAAATTAATAATCTCGAATTAAAAACAAGTGAAAAACATATGTACAAATATTAAAGTTTTCAAAGTTTTATCATATACTAATATTTACCAATTGAGGTTAAACACATAATTAACACTCCATCCTAGAGTTTATAGCCTAATAGCCACTATCAAATAGTAGACATTCGAGCCTATTCAAATTTGTATAGCCCGTACATATAAAAAGGGTTGGGCTCCTCTGACAAAATTTGATATTTTGATTAAAATTGTATAAGAAAGCTGTACCTATATTGCGTAAACTCTAGGATGGAGTGTTAATTGGGAGTGTAGGTACAACTTCCTTATACAATTTTTATCAAAATATGAATAAATTTGAATATAGGCTCGAATGTCTACTATTTGAGAATACTAGTGGCTATAAGGCTATAAACTCTAGGATGGAGTGTTAATTATGTGTTTAACCTCAATTGGTAAATATTAGTATATGATACAACTTTGAAAACTTTAATATTTGTACATATATTTTTCACTTGATTTTAATTCGAAATTATTTATTTAATGTTAGTTTTTGTGGTTTTTCTTATACATTATTTACATGTTAAATATAGTTAAGTTGCATACAATGCAAAATATTTGTTGCGTACGCTACATTTTTTTGTTAATTTGTGTGCTACACTTTTAATTAACGTTAGAAACTTCACACCGGTGTATATATCAGCTGAGGATCCGTATGGAATGTAAGCAATAAATATCAACATTAGCTTTCCACTGAAAGCAAGTTTAACAGCCAAAATCTCCAACCCGATTGCATAGACTGTTATGCGAAATTGCGAAGACATTTTTACGATGCCTTGTTATTTATTATCGAATCGCCACTACATATTTTACTACAGCAAAATTTTAAAATTAAAAAAACTTAATCTCGCTATTAAGTTTACGAATTTACATAAATACGAGTAATGACTAATGCCTCAACCAGTCAAACTTAAGAGCTTAAGTTGCACGCCGATTGCACCACTTCGGTTAGTGCAACAATCACCAAAACTTTATAGGCTCCTCGTTACAAATAAACAACTGACCTCTAAAATTTTGGTGGTCGTAGCGCGCTTCTAAGTGGTCCAAAACGGAGCACAACTTAAGCTCTTAAGTTTGACTGGTTGAGGTTTAAGTCATATATAGTTAGTCATGTGGCTTTATGGCCAAATTGGTTTGCTATTACGACGTTATAATTTTTTTAACAATTTTTTTCGTTTTTTTTAACATGTAGATTTAATGCTGTATAAGATAGCAGAAAATTTTCAGCAGAAAAAATGTGTTTTGCTATTCACCGCTAGAGGCATCACTATCACAAAAATGAAATTTTTTCTGCTGAAATTTTTTTACACCAGCAGAAAATTTTTGATATTTTTATGCAAATTAAAAATTCTCAGCAGAAAATTTTATGAAAAATCAGAGAATTTATGAAAAAGAAGAGAAAATGTATGTTTAAACATGTTGAAGCGATGAAAGATAATTTTTTTTAAAAAAACGATTTGCGTATGTATAGTGTAAGAATACACAAAACATACTAAAATTATCATGATCATCATTATGCAAACACAGGGCAACATCAAAAAAATGGCCATCGTTGAAAGCACTCCATACATTTCTGAAGTAATTTTAATGTGAAATGGTTTCAGTTTTTTAACAAAAGTGTTAGAAAAACTCACCTGTAACTACCCTGAGTGTATGTTTTTATGGTAGCTGAGATCATAATCTATATACAAGAGCAACGTAAGATTCACACCTGGCGTCAGTAGCCTTCCATACATTTTTGAATTCATTTTAATGTGACATGTTTTCAGTTTTTTAACAAAAGTGTTAGAAAATCCCCCTGTAACTACCCTGGGTGTATGTTTTTATGGTAGCTGAGATCATAATCCATATACATGAGCAACGTAAGATTCACACCTAGCGTCAGTAGCCTTCCATACATTTTTGAAGTCATTTTAATGTGACATGTTTTCAGTTTTTTAACAAAAGTGTTAGAAAAACCCCCCTGTAACTACCCTGGGTGTATGTTTTTATGGTAGCTGAGATCATAATCCATATACATGAGCAACGTAAGATTCACACCTAGCGTCAGTAGCCTTCCATACATTTTTGAATTCATTTTAATGTGACATGTTTTCAGTTTTTTAACAAAAGTGTTAGAAAAACTCACCTGTAACTACCCTGGGTGTATGTTTTTATGGTAGCTGAGATCATAATCTATATACAAGAGCAACATAAGATTCACACCTGGCGTCAGTATCCTTCCATACATTTTTGAATTCATTTTAATGTGACATGTTTTCAGTTTTTTAAGAAAAGTGTTAGAAAAACCCCCCTGTAACTACCCTGGGTGTATGTTTTTATGGTAGCTGAGATCATAATCCATATACATGAGCAACGTAAGATTCACACCTAGCGTCAGTAGCCTTCCATACATTTTTGAATTCATTTTAATGTGACATGTTTTCAGTTTTTTAACCAAAGTGTTAGAAAAACCCCCCTGTAACTACCCTGGGTGTATGTTTATATGGTAGCTGCGATCATAATCTATATACATGAGCAACGTAAGATTCACACCTAGCGTCAGTAGCCTTCCATATATTTTTGAATTCATTTTAATGTGACATGTTTTCAGTTTTTTAACAAAAGTGTTAGAAAAACCCCCCTGTAACTACCCTGGGTGTATTTTTTTATAGTAGCTGAGATCATAATCTATATACATGAGCAACGTTAGATTCACACCTAGCGTCAGTAGCCTTCCATACATTTTTGAATTCATTTTAATGTGACATGTTTTCAGTTTTTTAACCAAAGTGTTAGAAAAACCCCCCTGTAACTACCCTGGGTGTATGTTTTTATGATAGCTGAGATCATGATCTATATACATGAGCAACGTAAGATTCACACCTAGCGTCAGTAGCCTTCCATACATTTTTGAATTCATTTTAATGTGACATGTTTTCAGTTTTTTAACAAAAGTGTTAGAAAAACCCCCCTGTAACTACCCTGGGTGTATGTTTTTATGGTAGCTGAAATCAAGATCTATATACATGAGCAACATAAGATTCACACCTGCCGTCAGTAGCCTTCCATATATTTTTGAAGTCATTTTAATATGAAATGTTTTTAGTTTTTTAACAAAAGTGTTAGAAAAACCCCCCTGTAACTACCCTGGGTGTATGTTTTTATGGTAGCTGAGATCATGATCTATATACATGAGCAACATAAGATTCACACCTGCCGTCAGTAGCCTTTCATATATTTTTGAAGTCATTTTAATATGAAATGTTTTCAGTTTTTTAACAAAAGTGTTAGAAAAACCCCCCTGTAACTACCCTGAGCGTATGTTTTTATGGTAGCTGAGATCATGATCTATATACATTAGCAACATAAGATTCACACCTGCCGTCAGTAGCCTTCCATATATTTTTGAAGTCATTTTAATGTGAAATGTTTTCAGTTTTTTAACAAAAGTGTTAGAAAAACCCCCCTGTAACTACCCTGGGTGTATGTTTTTATGGTAGCTGAGATCATGATCTATATACATGAGCAACATAAGATTCACACCTGCTGTCAGTAGCCTTCCATATATTTTTGAAGTCATTTTAATATGAAATGTTTTTAGTTTTTTAACAAAAGTGTTAGAAAAACCCCCTGTAACTACCCTGGGTGTATGTTGTTATGGTAGCTGAGATCATGATCTATATACATGAGCAACATAAGATTCACACCTGCCGTCAGTAGCCTTCCATATATTTTTGAAGTCATTTTAATATGAAATGTTTTTAGTTTTTTAACAAAAGTGTTAGAAAAACCCCCCTGTAACTACCCTGGGTGTATGTTTTATGATAGCTGAGATCATAATCTATATACATGAGCAACATAAGATTCACACCTAGCGTCAGTAGCCTTCCATACATTTTTGAATTCATTTTAATGTGACATGTTTTCAGTTTTTTAACAAAAGTGTTAGAAAAACCCCCCTGTAACTACCCTGGGTGTATGTTTCTATGGTAGCTGAGACCATGATCTATATACATGAGCAACATAAGATTCACACCTGCCGTCAGTAGCCTTCCATATATTTTTGAAGTCATATTAATATGAAATGTTTTTAGTTTTTTAACAAAAGTGTTAGAAAAACCCCCCTGTAACTACCCTGGGTGTATGTTTTTATGGTAGCTGAAATCATGATCTATATAGATGAGCAACATAAGATTCACACCTGCCGTCAGTAGCCTTCCATATATTTTTGAAGTCATTTTAATATGAAATGTTTTCAGTTTTTTAACAAAAGTGTTAGAAAAACCCCCCTGTAACTACCCTGAGCGTATGTTTTTATGGTAGCTGAGATCATGATCTATATACATGAGCAACATAAGATTCACACCTGCCGTCAGTAGCCTTCCATATATTTTTGAAGTCATTTTAATGTGAAAAGTTTTCAGTTTTTTAACAAAAGTGTTAGAAAAACCCCCCTATAACTACCCTGGGTGTATGTTTTTATGGTAGCTGAGATCATGATCTATATACATGAGCAACATAAGATTCACACCTGCCGTCAGTAGCCTTCCATATATTTTTGAAGTCATTTTAATATGAAATGTTTTTAGTTTTTTAACAAAAGTGTTAGAAAAACCCCCCTGTAACTACCCTGGGTGTATGTTGTTATGGTAGCTGGGATCATGATCTATATACATGAGCAACATAAGATTCACACCTGCCGTCAGTAGCCTTCCATATATTTTTGAAGTCATTTTAATATGAAATGTTTTTAGTTTTTTAACAAAAGTGTTAGAAAAACCCCCCTGTAACTACCCTGGGTGTATGTTTTTATGGTAGCTGAGATCATGATCTATATAGATGAGCAACATAAGATTCACACCTGCCGTCAGTAGCCTTCCATATATTTTTGAAGTCATTTTAATGTGAAAAGTTTTCAGTTTTTTAACAAAAGTGTTAGAAAAACCCCCCTGTAACTATCCTGGGTGTATGTTTTTATGGTAGCTGAGATCATAATCCATATACATGAGCAACGTTAGATTCACACCTAGCGTCAGTAGCCTTCCATACATTTTTGAATTCATTTTAATGTGACATGTTTTCAGTTTTTTAACAAAAGTGTTAGAAAAACCCCCCTGTAACTACCCTGGGTGTATGTTTTTATGATAGCTGAGATCATAATCTATATACATGAGCAACGTAAGATTCACACCTAGCGTCAGTAGCCTTCCATACATTTTTGAATTCATTTTAATGTGACATGTTTTCAGTTTTTTAACAAAAGTGTTAGAAAAACCCCCCTGTAACTACCCTGGGTGTATGTTTTTATGGTAGCTGAAATCAAGATCTATATACATGAGCAACATAAGATTCACACCTGCCGTCAGTAGCCTTCCATATATTTTTGAAGTCATTTTAATATGAAATGTTTTTAGTTTTTTAACAAAAGTGTTAGAAAAACCCCCTGTAACTACCCTGGGTGTATGTTTTTATGGTAGCTGAGACCATGATCTATATACATGAGCAACATAAGATTCACACCTGCCGTCAGTAGCCTTCCATATATTTTTGAAGTCATATTAATATGAAATGTTTTTAGTTTTTTAACAAAAGTGTTAGAAAAACCCCCCTGTAACTACCCTGGGTGTATGTTTTTATGGTAGCTGAGATCATATTCCATATACATGAGCAACATAAGATTCAAGGTAGTTACAGGGGAGGTTATCTAACACTTTTGTTAAAAAACTGAAAACATTTCACATTAAAATGAATTCAAAAATATATGGAAGGCTACTGACGGCAGGTGTGAATCTTTTGTTGCTCATGTATATAGATTATGATCTCAGCTTTCATAAAAACATACACTCAGGGTAGTTACAGGGGGGTTTTTCTAACACTTTTGTTAAAAAACTGAAAACATGTCACATTAAAATGACTTCAAAAATATATGGAAGGCTACTGACGGCAGGTGTGAATCTTATGTTGCTCATGTATATAGATTATGTTCTCAGCTACCATAAAAACATACACCCAGGGTAGTTACAGGGGGGTTTTTCTAACACTTTTGTTAAAAAACTGAAAACATTTCATATTAAAATGACTTCAAAAATATATGGAAGGCTACTGACGGCAGGTGTGAATCTTATGTTGCTCATGTATATAGATTATGATCTCAGCTACCATAAAACATACACCCAGGGTAGTTACAGGAAGGTTTTTCTAACACTTTTGTTAAAAAACTAAAAACATTTGATATTAAAATGACTTCAAAAATATATGGAAGGCTACTGACGGCAGGTGTGAATCTTATGTTGCTAATGTATATAGATCATGATCTCAGCTACCATAAAAACATACGCTCAGGGTAGTTACAGGGGGGTTTTTCTAACACTTTTGTTAAAAAACTGAAAACATTTCATATTAAAATGACTTCAAAAATATATGGAAGGCTACTGACGGCAGGTGTGAATCTTATGTTGCTCATGTATATGGATTATGATCTCAGCTACCATAAAAACATACACCCAGGGTAGTTACAGGGGGGTTTTTCTAACACTTTTGTTAAAAAACTAAAAACATTTCACATTAAAATGACTTCAAAAATATATGGAAGGCTACTGACGGCAGGTGTGAATCTTATGTTGCTCATGTATATAGATTATGTTCTCAGCTACCATAAAAACATACACCCAGGGTAGTTACAGGGGGGTTTTTCTAACACTTTTGTTAAAAAACTGAAAACATTTCATATTAAAATGACTTCAAAAATATGTGGAAGGCTACTGACGGCAGGTGTGAATCTTATGTTGCTCATGTATATAGATTATGTTCTCAGCTACCATAAAAACATACACCCAGGGTAGTTACAGGGGGGTTTTTCTAACACTTTTGTTAAAAAACTGAAAACATTTCATATTAAAATGACTTCAAAAATATATGGAAGGCTACTGACGGCAGGTGTGAATCTTATGTTGCTCATGTATATAGATTATGATCTCAGCTACCATAAAACATACACCCAGGGTAGTTACAGGGGGGTTTTTCTAACACTTTTGTTAAAAAACTAAAAACATTTGATATTAAAATGACTTCAAAAATATATGGAAGGCTACTGACGGCAGGTGTGAATCTTATGTTGCTAATGTATATAGATCATGATCTCAGCTACCATAAAAACATACGCTCAGGGTAGTTACAGGGGGGTTTTTCTAACACTTTTGTTAAAAAACTGAAAACTTTTCATATTAAAATGACTTCAAAAATATATGGAAGGCTACTGACGGCAGGTGTGAATCTTATGTTGCTCATGTATATGGATTATGATCTCAGCTACCATAAAAACATACACCCAGGGTAGTTACAGGGGGGTTTTTCTAACACTTTTGTTAAAAAACTAAAAACATTTCACATTAAAATGACTTCAAAAATATATGGAAGGCTACTGACGGCAGGTGTGAATCTTATGTTGCTCATGTATTTAGATTATGATCTCAGCTACCATAAAACATACACCCAGGGTAGTTACAGGGGGGTTTTTCTAACACTTTTGTTAAAAAACTAAAAACATTTGATATTAAAATGACTTCAAAAATATATGGAAGGCTACTGACGGCAGGTGTGAATCTTATGTTGCTAATGTATATAGATCATGATCTCAGCTACCATAAAAACATACGCTCAGGGTAGTTACAGGGGGGTTTTTCTAACACTTTTGTTAAAAAACTGAAAACATTTCATATTAAAATGACTTCAAAAATATATGGAAGGCTACTGACGGCAGGTGTGAATCTTATGTTGCTCATGTATATGGATTATGATCTCAGCTACCATAAAAACATACACCCAGGGTAGTTACAGGGGGGTTTTTCTAACACTTTTGTTAAAAAACTGAAAACATTTCATATTAAAATGACTTCAAAAATATATGGAAGGCTACTGACGGCAGGTGTGAATCTTATGTTGCTCATGTATATAGATTATGATCTCAGCTACCATAAAAACATACACCCAGGGTAGTTACAGGGGAGTTTTTCTAACACTTTTGTTAAAAAACTGAAAATATTTCACATTAAAATGACTTCAGAAATGTATGGAGTGCTTTCAACGATGGCCATTTTTTTGATGTTGCCCTGTGTTTGCATAATGATGATCATGACAATTTTAGTATGTTTTGAGTATGCTTACACTATACATACGCAAATCGTTTTTTTTAAAAAAATTATCTTTCATCGCTTCAAAATGTTTAAACATACATTTTCTCTTCTTTTTCATAAATTCTCTGATTTTTCATAAAATTTTCTGCTGAGAATTTGCATAAAAATATCAAAAATTTTCTGCTGGTGTAAAAAAATTTCAGCAGAAAAAATTTCATTTTTGTGATAGTGATGCCTCTAGCGGTGAATAGCAAAACACATTTTTTCTGCTGGAAATTTTCTGCTATCTTATACAGCATGTAGATTTACACTTTCTGAGATTCTGTAAAGTTTTTTGTCATTTATTCACTTTAGTTAAGAACTGAAGTATCAGTTTTGTGTAAGCCACTGTCCTCCAGATTTGTATCAGCCGCAACTCCTGTTTGTTCTAGTGCCTAAATTTAACTTTATGAATGAATAAAACATAATTTTACCATTGACTAGTATTACATGATATCGATCATAAAAAATGTTCCTCTCTCGTCACACATAAATTTTTGATTAAATATCACAATCAAATTTCAAATAAACAACTTATAAAATTAAAGTACAACAAAAAATTCAATCTTATCGAAGTTATGCTGATAAAAAAATAACCAAAATTGCTACTGGAATTATTTTTTATTTACACTCTGAAATGTTGAGTTTATTAGTGTGGCATGGTTGGGTTACGGTTACATATGTATATGTAAACTTTATATTTGTGTGTGTTACGCATGTATGTACACAAGATTTAATGAAAATGATAAAAATAAATTAAATAATTTATCATAAAATTACTATCACATTAAAATGATCGAGTGAGGTGATTTTTTTTTTGTTATATTTAATGAGATAGGTAATTGAATAAACATTAGTCGTTCTTGTGAATAGATATATACGAGTAGTTTTGTCTGTCGCTCTATTTGATTAGGCATAACATTAGCATGCGTAGGAATACATTTTAAAATCTAGTACGAATGATTAGGTTTCGTAATCAATTCACCTTCAAAAAGGGATTATTATTGTTATATATGTAGGTCATAGACGTGAGGCCACTCAAAATTTCAGATTATTGCATCATAAAGGTCGTGTAACGTTTGTGGTTCGGATATTCAAGAATGCTTTAGAATAGATTATTAAAACCGCAAAATATAAATTTCCGGAAAATATCAGAAAGTCAGTGTAATTTAGTTTGCAATTGATTCATATGGTGGATAGGATTGGTTCCTGATAAACTTAAACCCGATTTAGTGATATATATATATTTAGATCTACTAAAATTAAATTTTTATCACGTTGCGATAGTACCTGTATTATAAATACATTTTATTGTTAATCCTCGTAATTAGAAGAAACTATAACTGTATTTTACACCCCCTCAAAATTTAGTTTTCTTTTTTTTCACGATTTTAATCTTTCAAATTTTATTTTGTTTTGAATGACATATAAAAACAATAGAACATAAACGTAAAGTATATCGTAGGAAAATACAAGGAAAGTGGTTTTTCTAGCACGAAATGATATTGATTTTCTTTATAAATGAAAGACTTTTTGGTCACCCTTGCCGTTCGCGGTTTCAAGTTCAATTCATACCGGTAGTCACCAAATTAAAATAGTATTTAACATATGCATCAGTCGCTTGTATACAGTTTTAGTCTTATATAGAATCTCACAGTAAGTAGCAAGTTTTATTTTTTATGGCCGCGCTAGTAGAAAGAGAAAAATTCGTGAAAATTTTTCTAATGTTTGGGTTTACGGTACTTTTTCTATTTTAACAATATCTAAGTTAAAATTAACTCCATTCATTCTCACGTGATTTCATGAGATATGATACCCCACTGCACTTGAAATAAAAATTTGCACAGTTCCTGACAATTTGAGGATATTTGAAGCAGGTGTCTGGTTCAAATCTCACTAAGCCTTTTATATAAATTTTACGTACTTATTTTTAAACTGCCGCCGTCTTATGGAAAAAGTATGTCTGAATTACATCATGATAACTTAAATTCAGCTTGGAAATGATTTGTGAAATGTAGGTACTCATTCTTATAGAGATCTTCCTCTCCTCTATATATAGACGAATAACATGAAATAAAAAAATTTATTTCCCGTTGAATGCTCGTGACGGGAGGTTAAATTTTAGACATAATTTTTTAGTGTAGCAAAAATTTCAAAAAATGTGTGCATATCGAAGGTAAGATAATTTTTTCCTGTATCTTCAAAATCATTTTGGAAACATTAATTATATAGAGTTTAAGTGAATTAATTTTACTACATTTAGAAAAAAAAATATAAAAATCAAAATTGCTTGTTGAACATTGCAGGCCGCTTCAAAGAGTTTGCTGCCATATGGCTATCGTCTACGTTATATAGCACAAAACCTATTTTTAGTTTCTGTGCCATACGACAACGGTAGTGATTGAAATACAAGTGTTTTTGTGATTTATTTCTAATATTTTTCCACTATTTGAATTGCTTTTATTTTTGTGTTTTCGGGTTATCAATAGTTTTATTTGTTTTTAAAGAGAATGACCATTGAACAAGTTCACGAATATTTATTATTGCTGGATGCGGAATAAGTCGATGCTAAAGTAGTGAATACTATTAATATCGAGCCACCACCAGCCGAAATTGCTTGAAAGATGATGTAGTCGGACCCGGTTATATCGGTAATCTAGGAAAAAACCACAGAAAAGCGGACTGTCAATTGATCAAGCACTTTTGCTAGTTTGGATGTTACCCCTAACAGTGCACAGCTCATTGAATCGTCACGAATGATAGTTTTGATTGCTCCCGATATTTATGTCACCACAGAAGCAGGTCCTTCAAAATCAATGAAATTAATTCCAGGAATATTGGAACAGATAACGCTGAAAATACTTCCATAAGCAAGCAGAAACATCATCAACTTTGGATATACACTACAGGCCAAAAGTATTTGGTCGATATGGTTTTTATAACTAAAACAATTTTTTATACAGTTTTAACAAATATAATAATTTATTTCAATTAATTTAATTAATTACCAGTTCATAAAGCTAACTTATTACAAAAAACAGAGAAAAAGATAGCGAAATAGCTAAATGGCGCGGCGCGCTCATCGATGTGGCTTCCCTTTGCTTTAATTACTGCGCGACATAGACTTGGCATTATATTCAATAATTTATATAATTGGTAGGATGAAACCTTGTTCCAGGCATCTTGTAATTTTTGTAATAGATCTTTGTAATTAATACTACTTACACACATTAGATGTGTGCTTGGGATCATTGTCGTGCTGGTACGTAAACTATCGTCCTATTAGTCCAGATGATATGGCAAGTTTCTCCAGTATCGAAAGATAGCCAAAGCGATCCATTCTTCCCGTAATTTCGACCAAATCTCCAACTTGGTTGTTACCAAAACAACCTCATATCATCACAGAACCACCCCGTGTTGTAGGAATCAAATAGTCTGAGAGTAGTTTTTCACCGGGACAACGCAGAACGTAAACTGTCTTCTTCGATTCCAAAATTTCGAATTCCGATTCGTCTGATCATAGGACTTTTATCCACTGTGACATTTGCCAATTCTGGTGGTAATTTGCCCAATTAAGTCATTTTTTACGGTTTGTAATCAAAAGAAGTGGTTTTTTAACAGTAATTCTGCCATTTAACCCCTGATCTGTTAGGCACCTTTTTGTCGTAGTCAACGACAATTTATTTTTCCGAGCGTTGTTCACGTGCGCTAATATTTGAAGGATAACATTTCTACATATTCATCCTATTGCGCCAATGCCAATATGGGATGAGTTCTGCCCAGTTTCTTCAAATCATTTCAGCTTGTATTGCACGGTAGACTTCGGAATTTCAAGTTTTTGGCCAATTTCAGCATGCGAAAGCCTCTCTCTATATGTAGAATGACCACGGCTGCTCTTAACTCAATCGCCAGTTCGCAATTTCTGATAATTTTTTATGCTTTTGAAAGTTTTTTCTAGTAAATCAATATAATAATAATATTATAAACATTTAATATCAGAATCAATTTTAAATAAATTGTAAATTTAATTTAAATATTCATAAGTTACAGCAAAATCTAAAAAAGTTTTATACTTTAATATTCATTCACAGATATTTGTTTAATAACTAAAATAAATCAGTTTTTTTCGCAACAAAATATATCGATTTTCATTAAGTTGGTGATTTCTCGAATAAAGCGAGAATTCCATAGTGAGACAATTTCTTCCAGTAAAATTAATACGAGATAAAAATATAAATCCGTTACTTGTTAGAAAGAAACAATTCAGTAAAATTTACTGAGGAAGATGTTGCCATAAAAAGTATGAAACTCAATACTTTTTATGGCAACATTTTGAGTATTTTTCTTTTGTCTTTATCATTCTAACGTAATTTTACGTTAGATACTCTGCTCTTTTCAGTTTCTCAGTATTTTTTACTGAAAAAAAATGTTTCACTGTGGAATCCAAAGCAATATTTATCTTACGACGAATCAATGATACAGTATTTTGGTCGTCACGAATGTAAATAATTTATTAGGAAAACCACTTCGCTTTGGCTTTAAAATGTGGTGTCTGACTATACCGTCTCGATATTTGGTCAATTTCGAAATGTACCAAGGCCACAACCCAAGATTAAATCCGGAATATGGAAAGAACATAGCTCCATTATTTGATATCATAAGAATTTGATGAATCTATCAAAAAGTTTGAATTCTGTTACTTTATTGATAATTTGTTTACTTCACCAGCTGCTTTGATCGGAATGAAGAATCGAGGTTATTACGGAACGGGGACTATTCGAAAAAAATCTATTCCAAAAACTTTTCCATTACCAGTAAAAAAGGATTTGAAGAAATCACCGCGTGGAACTATTGTGAGTACTAATATAGACGGGTCAGATATTAGAATAACTAAATAGCTAGATAATTTGGTTTTTGTAATAGCTTCAACTTTGTATGGTAAATTACAAATCAGAAACGCTACTCGATATTTGAAAAAAATCCTGGTTCCACGTCTTGGTGTTGTCAAAGATACAATATTAGCATGGGCGGTACAGACTGCATTTACCATAATGATCATACATCATTATAATAGTACAATTCCCAAAACTCCATTCACAATCGCTGGTGGACACACACTCACAAAACGGAAGACCTTTTCACTGAGGAGGGAGTGATGTAGCGGCCTGTTTCTTCAATTACAAGAAACACCGCACAATATACATTATTTCAAACGGACAATTCTCCGTAGACTGAATTATTTATTAATGGACAAATCTCCGTATAAATAAGCATATTCCAAAAGAATTTGCAACAACAGTCTTCCCATGCAAAATCGGTAAATTAATAAAATAACAATAAAAAATAAAAAAACAAAATTTAATTTAATTTTTAAAAATTAGTCGAAACAATTTTATTTAAAAAAATAATTATTTTTTTGTGTTACTTGTTCGCGTATCGCGATTTATCGAACTGATTTTTTGAGTTCGTGTGCCAACCAAATCGTGTAATTTGCCGGCAATATGAGCGAGATCCTCTTCAGGTTTTTCCTGTTGCGGGATCAACGCTGTTTGTATGTAATCAGGGAGCTGCCTGATCCATAGTTTTATAATGACATTGGGCGTGAAATTCTTGCCGGCCAACGATTTGGTTTGTGATCGCCTATGTCGATTGTTCCGAGTATTGTTTCTAATTTATGCTCCTCGAAAATGGAGTAGCGATCAATTAGTACTCGTTTAATTGACTGGTATCTATCTTGGCTTGGAGAATCTTATAAAATGAAGTTGATCTTCTTTGCCGGCGTTGCCGAGAGCGATATCACAGTGTGCGCAAACTTTTGTTTGTCGCTAATGATTTTGTTCGTGTCGAACATTATTTTGGCAGTCAAGAACAAACACGTTGGGTTGGTTTCCCAAAACGCTGGTAGCCTTGTCAAATGTTTTGACTTTGAGGGCTCAGGTTGAGGTTTTGGTTCTTGCTGCCGATTATTTTCATCATTGAACATATTGGTTCAAGCGCAAAATGAAATGATTTTGCTTTGATTTTAATTAACTTAATTTAATTTGATTTAACTTGACTGGTTTGGCCTTTAATATTTTATAACTTTTATAACATTTTGTTTTGTTACATTTTATTTTGTTTTATTTATCAAATTTTATGAAATTTTATCAGTTGACTGCTATATTTTTCAATTTTAATCTGCTTGTACTAAGCAGACTCAACCTCTGTTCTCCTTCCGTCCGCGACGGGTATCGTTTTGCTTAGCTGTTCACCTAGTTTGCCTCTTAATAATCAGATTTGATTTTAATACTAATATAGATTTTCCCGCTTGCTACTTTTCTTTAATTTCACAGGTTAAGCAGTTCGATATCCATGTTTATAATCACTGGAATTATACTCAAAAAAATAATAATAATACAGATGGAGACTCCCCGCGCGCGGTTGGGAGGGGTAATAGGTCGTTGGGAATTATTATTATTATTATTATTATTATTATTAATAATTTCACACACGTAAAAAAATATATAATATCACTTTAAAAAAAAAAAAAAAAAAAAAAAAATTTGTATGATGGATCGACCAGAGAAAAATATATTTTATTGAATTTTTAGAAATAATGTCGGAATGGGCACGTATTTTTAAAAAGTTACCAGGGAACGTTTTGACGATTTATTAAAATAGTGCGCTGACGACGGGTGCGGGCATTGGCCACTATTTCATAAAACTCGTCTTGTTTATATTTTAAATTTAAAAAAATAAAACACTGCACATGCACTTTTCGATATAAAAAAAACTTTATTTTCACTTCTCGAAAATAATATAAAAAGTTAAAAACTTACGTGAACGGTAAAAACCGTCGTCAAGGGTCACCAAATATAACGTATGTATGATGCGGACGAAGTGAAAGGCGAAGCACTTAGTAAAACAATAATATAATAATAAAAAATAAAAAAACAAAATTTAATTTAATTTTAGAATTAATGGTTGGCGATTGAACGTCGTAGAGGAAAGACGTGTTTTTGTCTCTCCTCTATATAAATAAGTAATTAATTTAAATATGTCAAAATTCAATAATTAATTAATAATATCTGAATATAAAAATAATAATAATAATAATATTAATGATAATTTGTGTGTTTTAAAAGTAGTTAATAAGTGAAAAATGTTACATATTGCATATTTGTATTAATTTGTGTGTTGTGCGCTTGCAATGGTGTAGGATATGTACATAACAATTTTCGTTTATATGTATGTATTTTGATACCGTTGTTTGAATGCATCATGCATTGTAATGCAAATTTTCAATGTGTATGTAGGACTTTTTGATTGCAAAGGATGGAAAGATAAGTGTTTTTCATTTTTTCATTGTTTTACATACTAAACTACATAACACATAACTTTTTCCCTAAATAAATTTTACTTTTAAGTACACATATAAATACATATTTATAACCCATGAAGGTGTAGAGTAGAATTATTCTCATGTTATGGGTTGTTATCCGACCGAATATAGTTTGCGCGAGAAAGGGTTTTTTTCAATTCTGCTGTTTTTGGTAGACTAGCTAACAATTTTTGTTGTTGTTTTTGGAAGAGAGTATGAATGTTTGGTGATCGACGAGAATTTTTCGTTTGTTTTCTGCTTTTGGTAATTTTAAATACTATCTTTCGTTTTGTGTACTTATTTACTCGTAGTCATACATTCTCGTCGATTATGGAACTCGCGGGGGCGAATCGATTGCGGATTGAAAACTGCATATAAAAAAAAAAATAAAACAAAATTTTAAATCATAGTATCATAGAAGTTCCTATGGATTTTCATACATTTGGTAAAGTAAAATTTGTTTTTAGATCCGCAACGATTTTATTACGTTTGACGGGGAATCATAAAAAATGATTTGTTTGAAAATCAATACAAATTTTCGTGACTACTTTGATCGAGAGCAATTGTTTTCCATTCTATTTATATGCATTTTCAAATCCGCATTCGATTCGCTCCCGAGAATTCTATAATCGACGTGATTATGTTTTACATGGATATTAGTATTGGAGGTGTTTGGCGCGCGGGAAATGCATTTCAATAACCACCGAAAATGTGGTTTTGCGATATATAACTCGAAGCCGATCGCAGTTATATTCTATAGAATGTAATTGTGTTTGGTTCTAAATATAGCATGTTATACGTATATGCGTTTAGCTGTGTCCTATGTATGGGTGTGCGAAGGAACATATGAGATAATAATTATTATTTATTTTACATCATTGTTACATAATTATATATTTGTTGTATACATATTTACGTTTTGTGCTTCTGTGTGCAGATGTTTTACAATACGCGTGTGTAATTCCGTGAGCTAGATTTTTTGTTGTTTTAATCAGCCAAGCTACACACGATTTCAGCTTTTGGTTTCAAATTAAGTCGTGATGGATTTTGTTGTTGGTTTCTAATTTTTAAAATTTAATGTCGCAGTAAAAACGGATTTTGTGGGTAAAAGGGGAAAGAAAGGAAGGTGAAGCCGGTCTTACGAGACCGTGTGTAGCATGGCTGAATGGAAAATTAACGCATGCTTTTCGACTGCGAACGCTATTATATCTTGTCTGTATAATGTTAATTGTTTTTCGGTTCATGATGGTAATGTTTTATTTTGTTTCGCATGGTATTGCTGATGTTCATAACCTTGCATGTAGCATGTAGCACGTTTTATGTGGATTTGTTCAGTTTCGTCGGCTTGTTATGTGAATCTTGCTTGGGTGATGATGAGATTGCGATGGGCATCTCTATTTCCTGTATTTACATTTTTAGCGATTTGGCAGTGGGTACACTTCTTCTCTATATTGTGGAGAACTGAGGGGGGGGGGGGGTTAACGAGTGATGCAATATGTGTGATCAATTTACACAGTGGCAGCGGGAATATGGTATAGTTGTTAATTATTGCTAAATGTTGTGGATGTTTTTGTTAAAGTTTATCGTCAATTTAGCTGGGCGGAATTAGAATTTTAGGGTAAGATAATTACGGTAAATTGATGAAAAATTTCCACTAATTAAAAAGAGTCATCTATTATTTAACTCATTAACTATAATTTTATATAATAAAATAATCTGGAGGTTCAGATATAGATGGAAGTGGAAGCTGAGTCTTTTAAGCCTCATAACAAATAAGGCTATTTACTTTGGTTTAGAATAATATTTAATCATTGTTAATACTAATGAAATTTCAAAATAATTATAGTTTAGATTAATCACATTCCAGTTCATATACAATATTTATAATAAACATTATTATACAAATAAAATGGAATTCAACTAATTTAATCTTATTCTTAATCTCTATTATCTAATATGAATGTTGAATAATTATATTATTAGTATTCCAGGTTGTGTACTATATCTACAAATCTCCTCCAGGTTGATGTTGAGTTGTAGCAAACGACCACTATTATATTAATGCTAGTTTTTAAATTAAATTAAATTTAGAATTAAGTTTATAATATGTTATTGTATGATAGAAAGTATACTTATACTTGGTAAAGTAGTTAAGCTAATTATGATGCGTGCTGATTAATGACAAATATTCGGGTGTGATAATGTTTTAAAAATGGATTGGAATAATAAAATTAATTGAATCCGGATTTAGGAAAGGATTCCGGAATTAATAGTATCTATGCATCTCAATTTACTAACAAATTTAAATTGTAGGACATTGGTGTTTTGGAAGCAGTTTTGTTGGCTACACTTTCGAATATTGTAAAGTGAAATGGTAGTCATTAATCTTAAGTTAATTTACAGGAAATATTTCGGAAGACGACCGGGTTAATAACTATTTAAATTTAGTATTTAGTTATAATAAGTTATTATAAGTTAGACAGAAGTAAATATAAGGATTTTAGATTAGTTTTATTATCAATATAATTGACAGTTTAGTTATGAGTTTATAACTTGTGGATTGTATATCGAACTATCCATTAAATTTTTTTTTTTTTTTTTTTTTTTTTTTTTTTTTTTTTGTTCAAAATTAATTTACTACAAGTTTCCACTGGTTTTTTCAGGGAAATATAATTTCCTGAACAGTCAAGTTTTTTTTGAGTAAATTTTTTGAATGGATAGTAAGATTTTATTTTATTTATTTTATTTTATTTTTATACAATATTGTATTATATTTTAATTATATCATATTTAAATTTTAATTTTATTATATTTCCAACTTTAACTTCAATATTGAAAAGCAACTGTGCATGGGTAACTTTTTTTTTTCTTCTCATTTTGCGCGTTATAATCATGTTTTAGTATCTTGTTTTTATGTTTCTTAATAACTTGAATCGTGAAGTGTAAGTAATAAGGTTGCATATATTAAATAAATTAAGTAGTCAGTAATAAGCATACAGTTTGTTTTCAGGTTTAATAATTAATATATGTTCACTGAGTTATTTTAACGGCCAGTTTGCAGTGAATTTATTAAATGCTAATGGTTTTAGAGAAATTATTAATAATTTAATATTAATTGTTAATATAATTCAATTTATTATTAATATAATTCAAATAACTATGAATTCAGGAAATTTTATTGTAAGTTATGGAGTTGTAGAGGATTAATAAATATTTATATTATTTAGGAAACCGGTAAGGTAGATTAATTAAGAATTAATTTCAGGAATCTTTAGATGTTATGAAGTAATATTTCTTTGAAATATTAATTGCTGGTTGTGTAGATTAGAATTGTGCTTTCATTATGTTATTAATTATTGGCTTCACCTAGGTATTTGGAACCGGTCTGATCTAATTAATCAATTTTGTTTAGATAGCTGAAAAGTATTAATGTAGAATTATATTACAGGAAATTTCCAGATGCACGTGAAATAATATTATTTTTTCTCAGGTTGCTGATTTAGTGAGGCAATTGTTGAAGATCAAAGCAATAACATCGTTATCCATTAAACCTATTAAGCCTTTATCCTTCCTAGTAGATTAAAAGTAGATTAGAATTGTGTTGTGCCGTACGATCGCTAGGTGTCTGCAACCGGATCGTTCCGTCCCCAAAAAAAAACAAAAAAAAACCTTTCCTATCCTTCCTATTGTTATGTGTAAACAGGCTGTAGGAATAGGCCCGGCGTTATCCGGGACTCTTGGCTAGCACTTGGTTCTACAGTCCAATCAATCAATCAATCAATCAATCAAAATTTAATTTAATTTTAGAATTAATGAAAAAAAATTTATTTTTTGAAAAATAATTTTGAACAAATTTGCTGCTGGTTGCTGAGCAGCTCCTGCTGCTTCAAAACTGAATAGGAAAGAATCTTAAAATTTTGTATAATTTATATCCAAAATTTTGTACTGCAATCTGGATCATAAAAGTTGAATTGATCCAGTATTGTTGCATTTGGTAAACAAGACAATAAAAATCTTAATTGAATCCACCAAATCTGGTTTCAGCTGGTTACCAATTTGTTTGGATAATAGACGTGCGTACGCCTATGAACATTATTGCAATGATAAATTTACTTTATACTAATTGCCACGCCATCATGTTAACTATGCATTAAATGATTGTGTCATTGGTTATCACAATCATTTAATGGTGATGGGGAGCATCTATAATAAGATTTTAACAACTACCGTGCCATCGTTTAATTTCAATATTTTGTGTCTTGGTTATCACAAAATATGATGGTGGCAGCCCCAATTGCAATATTGTTCATTTAAATGATTGGTAACGATCTTGATTGACATGCACAAAAAATCAATACAAAAACGCTTGTATTAATTTTGAAGAAAATGTTAAAAAAAACAAAATTAAATATAAAAGATGGCAACATTTAGAACAAGACAAATAATTTGGGAAAACTCTAGTGACAAGCACAGTAACTAAAAAATAGAATTGGAATTTCAATACCATCAACTCTGTAGGAATTCAACGAATTCCAAATTGGCATTGAATTGCATAGCATTGCTGTTATAAATTGGCAAATGAAATATCGCTAAAAACACCATTTCATCTCGTAGTAAATTTTATGTGTTTAGCTGAATTACTACAATTTTTTTTTTCAATTTTGAAGTCGTGTCTGAAGGTAATTCTGTGGCAATTACCCTTATCTTTTTTTAAGCAAATTTTCAAGAGATTAGGTGCAAGATCGTACCATAAGATTGAAATATTTAAACTGCTTTTCGTTTAGCAGTTGAATTCGTAATTCAGAGTCTTCGGTTTCTCGAACTCTATCGAAGAGCCAAATATTTTGCTACATTTTCAATATGGTGTTGGCTGTAATCAAGAGTTATGTCATTTGCATACTTCATCCAGAGATGAAGAGGTTTTGAAGGTTGACAAAAGCAACAAATATAAACGAAAGTCTCTCGAAGTTGTCTGGCCCTTTGAAAGACTGCTGTTTCTGTTAAGCAATGATCCCATTCATCATCGTTTACCAGACCCCGTGTAGCTGTATAGTTTCTTTGAAGGTTTTGTAAATAAAACTGCTTCATCTTCATTACCTGCTTCATCTTCATTACCTGCTTCGAACGTAATTATTTGTTGATTCGGTTGGTAGACAGAAAGACGCATCTTGGCATAAGATCGATCATTTGATATCGCGATTTTCAAAAAAGTAGCTGACATGTGGTGACCAATTTATAAATCATAGTTTGCTATGAAGCAAGGGGGATTAAAACTGTCATAACAATGAATTTGAAAATTCTCGTCCCGCTTGTAGACGTAGAAACCAACGCTATCTACATTCGATTACAATCGCCAATAACAAATTCAGGGTTTTAATAAAGCAAACTAATGGCAAACTCACATAGCGTCAAATATTGGAAATTTTCTGAAACCACCGGAGGTACCCGTTTCGGGTACTTCCCGGTGAAATTTTTCCGATTTTTCTAGCCAGCGCAATATTTATGTCGACCTACCCTGAAAAAATCTAACGGATCGGATCATGTTTAGGGGTCATTTTAGGGTTTATTTTGAAAAAATTAAGAATATTAATATAATACATAGATAGAAGCTGACCTTCGACTGAATAATCAGTCACGTGAATACATTTTATTGAATTTTTGATTAAGAAGATTTTTTAAGATGTAAATTTGATGCACTTTTATCAAAAATAAAGCAAATTCATATACGCGGTTAGTTTTTAAATCTTAAATAGATAGAGTGTCATGACAAAATTGTATTTTTACACTCACAACTATTAACACCAAAATGTATGTAAAATCATTTTATGTTATCTGTTTTGTTTAATTGAGATTCAATTACAAATTTTCTACTCATTTTGTCATCACAGTGTTATGACAAAAACGTCGGCAATTTTAATAAATTTTGTCATTGTCACGGTGTAATGTGTATATTTTGTCATGGCATTCTGGCGTCGTGACAAAACTTTGCTGAAAACACTTAAGGTACCCGTTTCAAGTACTTCCCGGTGGAATTTTTCCTTTTTTCGGATCGATCATTTTAAGGTTGAGTTTGAAAAAATTAAGCGTATTAATAATATAAAAAAATAGATAAAATAAATAGGTTGGTTAAAAAATAAAATATTAATTTAAATGCAGCCTCCGGTGGGATTCGAATCCAATACCTCTCGAGCCAAGCGCCGAAGCTTTAAGGTGGATTTACATATCCGACGATTTTTCGGCGCGACTGCTTGCCGCAGGAAATTCGGCGAACGCGTATTTTCGTTGATTTACATATTCAACGATTTTTCGGCACAGTTTTTTCACACATCCATACATAAACAATAGAATGACACATAATATAAAAAAAACATATGAAGTTAAAAATAAAATATTCTATGTATGCTGTGTCGTTGCGCCGAAAAGATAAATTTTGTTCATGTCTTCGCCGTGCCGAAAATTCGGCGAAGAAGTCCTTTCTGATTGGTTGAATATGCCACGTGATGTTCGGCGCAGAAAAATCGTCGGATATGTAAATCCACCTTTATGCTGAAAACAGATGTGCAGATTTTCTGCATGCAGCACCGCATGCAGATCTGCACGTAAAACACATGAGCATAATTTTTTTAGAGTTAAAGCAAGCTATCAACTTTTTGTCACACAGATAAATATTTTTGCAATTAAAATGTCTTGTATCGTATAAAAATTGTTTTTTTTATAAATTCTGTAATTTTCTCATTCATCTTGACAAAATTTAGTGTCAAAAGTGGAAAATATCAAACAATGTCGCATGAAGTTGCCGAAGATTTTTAGTTTTTTTTTTCATGTTGTCAACACCGACGGATGCGCAGTCAAAATAGAAATCAAGACGACGTGCGGAATTCTGCATGGCATGCGTCGTACATGTATTTTAACCCATATAACTAGTATATTCTAATTTTGATGCATGCAGAATTCTGCACATGTGTTTCCAGCATTAACCACTACACCAATCGTCACATGGAAAATGTACATTCAAAATTCGTATAAAAAAAATAATTTTATTCGATTTTTCGGCTTTTCCTTTGGGTTTTTCGAATTTTCTTTTTTCTAAACCACCACTGTATTGAAACGAACCATCCAAATCGGTCGAGCCGTTCTCGAGTTTTTCCGAGACTAACGCACGGCAAATCATTTTTATATATACATATAGATAATCTCGTGCTAAACAACCCCTACCAATTATCGACATTGTCTATACGCAAAAATCAATGGTCTACAGTATTTTCGACACCAACAATGTGTTTAGGTAATTCGGCAATATGCGTAGATACATAACACTGTAGTGGAGGAATGTAATATGCAAATTGTTGATCATCCAACTTATTCTTAGCCCACTGATCGACACAGATCACTAATCAAAAAATAACTTTTAATTGTAAAAGCTCATTGCTGTTGAAATAAGAAATTATCTAAAGGATGAAACACACCAAGAGCAGCGCAACATATTCCAAACAATCTACACTAACGGCTGCGTATGGGCGTGCACATCAAGCAGTGCAGCAGATTGTTTTGTTTTAGTAGTAAAATTGAATTGTGTAAATTTTATTGAGGTTATGAATAGCAGCAAAGAGCAGCAAATTAATGCTGCTGGGTGTGGAACCTATTGATGCCGCAACAGATGCAACTTCATTCAATATAATTTGTTTAAATTTAAATTTTTCAATTATAAATACAAAATACTTAATTTCTTTAATGGAAATATCTATATTTATACTCAAACTATGATTTTGTATCATTACATAAGCGAATAAGCCAAAATTTAAGTTTGCTACTCGCTGCTGCTGCTTGGTGTGTTTCATCCTTAACTCTAACAATAGCAGCGGCAAATATTTTTCAGTTTCAGTTATAGTGTTTGGGAGCCTCCCGTTAAATTTTACCCAGTTTCATCGAAATCACAATATCGAAGAGATTTTTAACACAACTAATGAAATTGACTAACTGTGTGAGTCACGTCAGAAATCCCATTGTGAAAATCCCACGGTTTTCTTATTTCGTCGAGTAGTATTTGATTGTGTAATTTTGTGCGTCTAACGGTAAATTTGTGTATAATGTATTTTGGGAGATGATGGAGTAGAGACGCGATTGGCTAGCAAGCAAGCAATTTGCAAAATCCTACTCAATCAATTTTACAAAGGAAATTTGATTTTCAAATTATGTTTTTCAGTTTTTTTTGTTTATTTTTGAAATTGCACAGTAAAACAACACAGTAAAATAAACTGTTCCTTTTTTGAAGCTGCAAAATTTACTGTGGAATCGGCAAAAATAAACAAAATTTTTTTGAAAAACATAATTTGAAAATCAAATTTTCTTTGGTAAAATTGATTGAGTAGCCAGGATTTGCTGATCGAGTATCTACCCCAATATGGGATTTCTGGCGTCGTGATCACACCAGAAAGCCCACAGACCCGTTAAATCATTGAAGCAAATGATTGACTTTACTTTAATTGTGCCAAACTGTGCATTCCCAAAACAATTTAGTTCTCCTCCAGAATTGGTCAGAATTTTTCTCAGAACGGCTAAATTTACCCGTTGACGTGCATTATGTACAAAACCTGTTGAAGTAGATCAACTATGTAAGAAAATGTCGTAGTTTGATGGGATTTCTATCGTGACTCACACGAACAACTACTAATTTTCGAATGAATACATCTTTATCGATAATCTAGTCCTGTTTACCTATGTACACGTCTTATATTCCATTTCTAATATATTTTTTTTATGTTTGTTATGCTAGAAAAGGGTTGCAAAATTGCAAGGCAGATTAACTACAAAACAACATAAAAATGACCAGTCTGTACATTAATTAAAAATAACAGAATGACACACATAATTTTACTGACCATCTGTTAATTTGTATACACGGATTAAAATGCACTGCATGACATCGAACAACTTCTAAATTAATTTTGTCTTATGTTACGAAATTTATCAATAAAATATAAGAAAAACTGTGTCGTCGTTTTGTTACAGCAAGATATGCAGTTGGAATTATGATAAGCAGCTCGTTTTATGTTTAGTCGTGTACACAAATAGAAAAAAAAAAAAATTCTACAATTGATTTTATTTTTTTATTATTATTTATTTATTAATTTAATTTACTTTATTTAACTTTTTATTAGTTTAATTCTAGAGTACATAAAGAAAATATGTAATATAAAATTGAAAATAGGAAAATGTAATAAAAGAATTAAAAAACTAAAATTCTTCTTGACATTTACTGACAACTGTCAACTGATAAGGATGGCGCCAGAATTATTCGTATATCATAGTGTGTGTGTGTGTGTGTAGTTTCGTTTTTAATAAAAATATTAATTTCAAATAAATACATAATATTACACTAAAAATATGAAAAATAATGATAAAGAAAAACTCAACAGTGGTCTGGTCTAGCATTGCTTGTTATTTTTGTTGATCTTTTCTATTTCGTTTCTATAAATATTTATTTAAGTTATACCTGACAAAAAGGATGACTTTTCAAATTATTTGTCGTTGTTAAAACAATTTTTTGTAACCACAAGAATTTGTATACGAGTATCTAACTAGCTATGATATATAGGGTATATAAGGGGGCATTTAAACAAATCCGAAATCTGTAGAAATTGTGACATTCTAAAATATTTTTTTTTTGTTTAAATATTAAATGTTTTGACACTTTCAAATTGAATGGCTATTTCAAAATTGACATCTATCTAGCTATACTTACATGTATCGTATTAATTTAGAGAGGGATTATTGTTATTTAGACCAAGCTAATATAGAAATAGGCCAATATACAATTAAATATTTTTAACCTTCTGTGTACGTCTTACATGTATAGGCTTGTAATAGTAAAAGAAATAATGTGTTTGTAAGTTTAGTTCCTTTCCATCTACATAGATTTCAGATTTTATATGTATACGTATTTTGAAATCTTAGTGAATATGATGTGACATGATGACAGGTGCCAATTTTATCTATTAACGTATTGAAAAAAAAAAAAAGTTGATTGAAATTTAACACATTCTACATTTTAATTGGGATTGAAATTGACAAGTAATTGAGTAGTATGATATAAATAGTGATTACATGGAGGGTCCTGGTTTTAAACTGAAGTTTAAATTTTAATTTTAAACATTAAAATAACGTTTTGATGCGTTTTATTAAATTTACTTTGTTATGTGGTCTAAATTATTTAAAACTGATTTACCAGAAATTTACAATTAAATGGTTTTGATTATTTGATTTTCAGTTGTGGATTTTTGCAAATCGAGGTTAATTTTGTGTTGTCTTCTTGGGTTTAGCAGTAACACGACCAAAGGTTTATATATAGGGTTAGTGCCTAACATCGGAGTTTATAGATTTTTGAACACTTTTTTTTGCTTTTGGGTGGCAAATTATTTTTTAAAGCTTGGCCAATGTATTAATAAACACAGACATTTTATTCGCCCCTGAAAGGATAAAAATCCTATTTACCCCAAATAATGAAATGTTGTACTCGTATACAAGATACAAACCCGAATTATTTTTTGCAAAACTTTTTACGAACATTTTAGCCAAGAACAGTTCATTGCGAACAGTTGTAAAAACTTACTCAAAAAACTAATAGATCAATTTCCACTAATAATATTTTCGTCGCTTTTGCAAAAATCTACTTTTCTATTCTTCTATTACGCTATTATTTACCAAAGAAAACTCGATAATAATAGAAATCAATTGATGAATTTAGGTATAAACAGAACAAATATTTCTAATTTTGTCGCCAGCGATACAAGACTGGGAAATGTTTTTTGCGTCGTTATGGTGGTACCAGAAAATTTTTAATTGTCAATTTGTTCCTAACCTTAAATGTAAATTTATTAGTTTTTGATCGAAAAAAAAACTTGCAAAAGACATACCGGTGGTTTTGCTGATTATTATAATTTAATATAATGTCATTTCAAGGAGAAGTTAATAGAACTGGTTAGGGCAAAGCCAATTTAAAAAATATGTTTTAAAAAATTTAAATTATAGGAGATTCAAAATTAAGGAAAAGATTTGGAGAGAGATTGCTGCTAACCTGAAATCTTCAGGTAAACACTTTGATTGTTGATTAAATTCCTTTTTCAGAAAAAATGCGTAACTTCAAATGGAAGAGTTTGCGCGATACATACCAAAGAATACGCCACCAAACATCAACTTCTGGGAGTGCTCCTAATGAACCCATCGACAAAAAACACACAAATAAATGGAAATACTTTCAACAAATGAACTTTTTGGATTGTATAGATGATCAAAGAAAGAAAAGGTTAAATCATCATTTAGGTTTAAATTTTTAAGTTAATTATCAAAATTAATAATATTTTTAGAGTCACCAAAAATTGGAGTTCCAGAATCATTTTTTTTTTAATATTCAGAGGCGGTCATTTCGGCGGCGGTACAATCAATATTTTTAAACGGTGTGGTGTGATGGGATGTGCGTCTGAAAATTTTCTAAGTAAATTAATTTTAATCGGTTTTAAATTTTTTTTAAACGTCAAGTGGTCCCCGTTATGTGGAAGGTTTTATGCGAAAAATAATCAGTACGCACGAGTAATCGTGTGATTAGTTTTATTACATGTTAAAATTTTATTTTGTATTTGTGTATGTAGTGTAGTGATATTTTGTTTAGTGTAGTGAAAAGATAAGTCTAGTTATAGTGTTTAGTGTAGTGTTTTAGTGTAGTGAAATTTTCGAAAGTGTATAGTGAAACAATAAATGTAGTTCAGGTTTTTAGTGTTTTGACATTACAATGAAGAAGATGGCTCGACTCAGCTTAAGAAGGTAAGCCTGTTTTCTTATTTTTATTATTCATGATGTTACGAGTTTTGTTTAAAGCAGAACCGGTTAAATTATAAGTGTTTATGCTTCCACATAACGCGACATACGAAAATTTTTGCGTAACGCGTCTTAACTAAGACTCATCAAAGACTAACTTCGTACTCGTATTATACCGCCATAAGGTGTCTGTTGACATGCCTGTCTGTCTGTGTAGAGTCTATGTCGTCTTTAATTGAAACTGGTTTTACCAACCGGAAATGGCAGCCTCTATAAACGAGTTTTTCCTTTTTTCAGGTACATTTTATAAATTGTTTATTCTCGAATGGATAATATTTCTGAAATGTAACTAGAAGTTACGTTGCCTGATCACAGAGATCGTACCTAATAGTGACATACATCAAATAATGGCGTAAAACGAACCATTTCAAATTTACAAAAAAATTCAAAAATATACTAGATTCTTCCGCTTGTAATGCATTCAAGAAACATCGAACTGTCTCAATTACCTATCAGTGTTTTGGTGTTCCAGTATTTTTTAGGTTTCCCTTCACTATTTGACTACAGCTTCTGTATTTAAAACTGATGATTAAAATTTATAGTGTAAATTTGGGTAATTTTTTCTCTGTCGGCTGATAATTTCGAGTGTATAGCAAAACCTGAATTTCAAGTTGTAGGTACTTTTAGCTGTTAACATATGAAGCGCTCAATTGTGCGATCGGCATGTTAGAATTACAACCATTTTTCAGCTTCAATAAAGCCCCATTTACAACTTTATGAAAAAATCATCTATAACTTTCAAGGATTTCTTGGGCCGGCTTTGCCGACGGATGTTTTGAGATAGTACGTATATTAGAGTGAATACTGACCAAGTGGCCAGTGTCAGCCATATTTTCAAATTTCAATAAATGGCTAGTTTTCAAAATACCCATTCATTATGTTTGGAGCTGGAAATGATAATGTCAAACTGTGAAAAGCTCCACAGTGCCAGTCGTATGTTAAAATAGAAACAATCTTCTATGTTTCAAGGACTTTTTGGGACGAATATGCCAAATGGGGTAAATGTTTGGGGTTAAACTGGGGGACGGGGGGGGGGGGGTGGTGAGTGAATTTTCTACTTTGTGTTAGATATATTGTAAGTAAATGACCTATTTTTTGGTGGCCCGAAAGGTCTCAAACATTGTGAATTTCATAGAAAATAATATTTGTCAGTAAAAAAGCCGAAATTTTTTTAAAGTATAATTCAAACATTGAATAATTTTATTTATTTATTTATTTATTTATTTATTTACATTATACAATTTCGAGTAGAGTTCAACCACATCTTGAGCTTATAAGCTCATTTATAACGTGGTGTGAACTCTATTAAATTTTCCGAAAAAATGGCTTTATTTTAAGTGTCAAATAATTGATTGGGTTATTTGGTTATCAAGGATCCAACAGTTGTGCTGACTTATTGTTAATTCTGTTATCTTACAGATTCTTGATTATTTTAAATTTTTTTATTCTAAAGTTTAATTCTGGTTTAATTTTTAGGTGTTGGACCTCTAAGACTGTGCCAAGCATCCATTATTGATATATTACCTTACAGATTTCAGATTGGCTGTTTTTCAAACCAGATTTCATTTGGTTTTTCTTTAAATAAACAATTGTATTATACATAGATTAGGGATGGCAAGGTTAAGTGACACATACATTTTTTTTTATTTAACTATTTTTTATAAATAAATCCATTAAATCAACAGATTCACAAAGATTTTATCCAATGAAGATAAAAAGGTTGTGAGTTTCTTTCCTGCTTTGATACGAGTTCTACAATATTTTGTGAATTCTGGATTCGATTTATTTTATTTTGATTTAATTTGTTTTATGAGAACCAAATTGGTTTAGTAAATACTAATCATAACATAACATCACATTTATTTATTCAAGTATAATTTAACTCATAATAATGACAGTTTTTTTCAATAAATTTTTTTAGGATGCTGATTGTTCAATAAAAAAAAAAAAAAAAAAAAAAAAATCAAAAATAATTGTGTTATCTTTTGCGCTAATCGCCTTACATTATATTTCTACTAACAATTTACTAACTATTGACTACTTAGGTGTCTGAAACCGGGTCAATTTCTTTAATAACTTATAAAACCTTTCCCATCCTTCCATTTTGGTATATATGTAAAAGAGTGTGCGGATGGGCCCGGCGTCAACCGGGAATCTTACTTAGGTTTGGTTGCACAATTCCTGGAATAAAATATTATTATTATCAGTTGAATTTTCCATAAACTAAATTAAACTGGTTCTCCAAAAAGAACCAGTTTAATTTAGTTTATGGAAAATTCAACTCATAATAATAATATTTTATTCCAGGAAGTTTACTATTATATATGGATATTTAATTAACTATTAAATTTTTTTCAGGGTTTGTACCATAATACAAAAATAATTGTGCTGTCTTGTGCTTTCCAATTTACTAACTATTGACTACTTAGGTGTCTGTAACCGGGTCAAGTCTATCATATTTATAACAACTTTTCCTATCCCACCATCTTGTTATTTGTAAAATAGGGTGTACGGTAGGCCCGGCGTATCCGGGATCCCTGCTTAGTCTTGGCGCCGTACATTCTGGAAATTTTGAAAAGATGAAGGAAAATTATAGTGAGAGCTACTATAAATATGATTACAATTCGGTTGATTTAACGGATTTTGATAACAATGCTCCAGATGTGAGGCTAAGGCGGTTAGTCAATTAGATGAGCCAACCAAACCTGTCAGTTCAACTTCGTTGTTATATTTACATTATTGGCGAATTGGAGATGGAAATATCAAATAGGGTTTATCAAAGATTACGTGAGCATTTTAAAGACACAAACTCGAAATAATCGACAAGTACCTGAATTGGTTTTCCTTATTATAGACACCTAATGTTGAATATACTCGCTTGTGATTTAACCATGTTATTTTAGTCTGAATGAGAAAATTTGAATCAATAAAAAAACTATATGTTGAATTTCAATTTATTCAATCGAACGTCACTCTCCTTATTAATGAAGTAAAATAACGAAGAGCATGTTTAAATATCAGTTGAATGAAGGAAATTTTTTAAACAGTCACTCAATTCGAAAGCTTGACGGGTTGAGCGGTATCCCCTAAAAACACGGTGTTGCTATACTGCCGTACTAAACATACATTACTTAACTGCAAAAAATGAGTTTTGAGATAATCGATGTAAAACTTCTGAAACTTGTATCATTTCTGTGTTAAATAGAAATACATTTTTCTTAATAACAGGTTTCTGTTTTTTTTTAACTTATTGTGTTAATGTTAAAGATAGAGATTAACAATAGCTATCGACTGGCATCATTAACTCAATTTGGCCAAAAATGTAGTTAAGTAATGTATGTTTAGTACAGCAGTATAGCTCTTCACCCTCATCACGCCAATCTCCAGGAATACCTATTCCATTTTGTTCTCGGTCTATGTAGTTCTGGGTCGCTATTCTTGAAATCGGTGGATATTTCCGTCGGCGGATTATCTTTTCTATTAAAATCCTTTATAGTATTTGAATTTTTTGCCGACTAAAAAGGGAAATTTCCGACTGGGTAAACCAATGCAGATTTATTTCCTCAAATAATAGAAAACTTGCAAGCAAATTTGAAAAAATGATTAAAGTAGCCAGCAAAAAATTCGAATAATATAAAGAATTTTAATGCAAATTACAATCCGCAGACGGAAATATCCACCGATTTCAAGAGTAACGGCCCAGAACTACATAGACCGAGTTCAAAATGGAATTACTATTTCTGGATATAGGTGAGGGTGAATAGCTACAGCAACATCGTGTTTTTAGGGGAAATCGCTCAACCCGTGAAGCGTTCGAATTGAGAGACTGCAACGAGACGGACATATTCACCGATTTCAAGAATAGCGACCCTGTGGGAAATATAACTCGCTTTTCTGTAAAATTAAAAATTGTGCAAAACTATAGTAGCCAACATAACTTTCTCAGCATTTTTTGGATGTAGACTCAACGTGGTGCCTAGGATTCTCCATCTATTTCCTAATATACCAAAAGTATTTCCAATTATTATTCTCGCACGCAACAATTTTTTGTTGAACAGCTCTTTGTCTACCGATAAACATTTACCAGGGTATGGACGCATTCAATTTCTTTTTTAAGGGAAAGGCAGAGTCGCCGACAAAGTAGTAGGGGAACTCTATCATGAAATTTGGTAGCGTTTAAGTTTTGGGAAACTCAAGAGATCCGTCTGTCTGCCTATTGCTTGCCAAAACCGATATTTTGAAATTTGCCGGATTTACTCTGGCTTCGACGCCGATAGCAGCAAAAAACTAGTTGGCATCGCATACACCTAATAGTAGGTACCATGCTGTCGTGTCCCTTATAATTATAATATAATGAACCGCTTTTAGGCGGACATTTAAGATTTACATGGAATCTATGCAATTTGGCAGTTTCTAATATTATTTCTCGGACGGTGGCACACATTTGACATTTTAAAACTCCATGCTAAAACTTGCATAGAACATCCATGCGCAAGATACAACTAATCTGGATCCGTAATTCTGATGTTACTAGCTTAATCAACAGATTGATGTGCTCAATACTTATATGCGTCGCCTTTTGAAAATGTTCTGGGTCATTTGTTTATATTTGAAGAAAACTTCGGTGAAAAAAGCCGCGCTTATCTCTACTCAGATTAACACTTCTCACTCACCAGCGCATACGAGACACTATAGACACTACGAGATATCTCAGGTTATGTTGTTTGCTAAGTTATTTTGTTTTGAAATTTGTTTTATCGTCGGTCGCTACCGCTCTTTTGTGCTTACTTAGGCGATATTGCCGGCAGGCAAATTTATTTTACCGTCACCGCTTGTTTATATAACTGATATGAATACATGGATACGACATGCAAAATGTTTTTCATAATAAACAGCACAGATGAATGGTAGAACTATTTTTTCTAGCTGTGCCGCTCATTTTATAAATGCCTCTAAAAAGTTAATTCCGAAAAAGAGTTGTACTTGATTCGAAAATAATTTTATTAAACTTGAGGTAAACACATTAACCATACAAAGATTTTGAGACTGATTAACTAATTAAGGCATGATTTGAACTATATATCAAACACTGCACTACTTATTTTCTGAAGATATTTAACTTTTCGTAACTATTTTTCCTTGAAATTTTTAATATACTCCTTTAAAATAAATCAAAACAAAACAAAATCTAGTGAAACGTCAAAATTCGAACATAAACAAACTTGTTTATACGATTCCATTACCGAATTCAAGACAAGGAAAACAAATAATTTCTTTTCTGTCACACAGAATTAAATTTTTTTCTTCTTCTTCTTCGTTTTCTACCACGAATTTTTGCTTATGTTGTCTCCATGTATTTATCTCAGTGGTTAATGCCTTATCTGTGGAAATTTTAGATTTCTATTTCATTACAGCCAAATAGAAGAAAATATAAATAGAAGGATTTCGCGGAATCGATGAAAATATCAATTTGAAATTTTGGGTTATTCTGGATAGATAGTCAGATAGTATTTTTTTCATATAGAAATCGCATGTATGTGTTAAATACAATAAAATTCGAGGTTACCAAGGGCAGAGAAAAATAAATAAAAACAGAAGTAAAGCTGCATACAAAATTTTTACGCTTATTTTCATAGTAAAACATGGGGTCATGATCCGGTTTCATATTGACCAAATTTAAACATTACCGTTATAATCTGAACGAAAAAAATGTGAAACAAAAACAATAAGAAAAGTCAAAGAAACGCTAAATGTATATTCGAAGAGTTGGACACTCTAAGTTTATTATTAAAGTCGTAAAACGAGTTTGTATTTTGGGGTTACAATCTAAAAAAGTTGTTTCAAAATTTTGTATGCAGCTTTACCTCTGTTTATATTACTTTTCTCTGTGCCAAGGGGTTGGCAATTGCGTAGCGCATCATTATAATTCGCTAAGACATTGTGATTATACTTTGATTAGTACAAGGTATTTTCAATATTTTTGTAGTTTGGTCACTGCAGTCTGATGAGACGACCGAATTTTTTAATACAAAAAAAAAACTCAATGTTTCATTAGTTCGAAACCAAACTTCCATCTTCTTGATAACCTCACCTTTGACCTTGATGTAAAAGTATCAATTAAACTAATTTACAAAACCCACATTTACAAAAATTTGTGCAAATTCGGCAAAAATATTTTCGCCGCAAATGTTTAAACCGACGGCGAAAAGTGATGGATCATGTCATCGTGTGCGTTGGATGTGTCATAAATTTCTGTATCTTTTTCAAGCGCTGCACACGTCCACAGGTCCACACCACACTTTTTAATTGGCGGCGAAAATGTTTTCACCGAACGTGTTCGGCACAATTTTTTGTAAATGTGGCCATGGGCCCACCGTGTCAAATTCCGCACAAAACAGAATAATTTATTTCGACCAAACTATGTATAAACATATTGTTGAACGTGTATACACAAAGTATAAACACAATGTCTTAGCGAATTATTATATTTCGCTAAATATTTGTTAACCGATTCGTAACCTCGATTGTATAAAAATAATTGGCTATTACTCAGAATCACCCATTATTTCAAATAGAATTGGCGTGTATGCGTTAATTAGAATGTAAAAAGTTGCGAGAATTATGATTAAAATAAATTTTTTCAAGAAAGACTGACGAGTCAAAAGTAGTTCAACAAAGATTATGTCGGCCATGTTGAGTCTACTAAACAGGTTTCAAATTCCAACATTGAATGTTAATTTACTTAATTTTAAATGTTGATTAGCATATCGACACACTTAGGATTTTTTGTTATTTTGCTAAGTATTGGGGATTTTCATCGAATGTCGATAGCGTTGATTTCTACGTCTACAAGGGGGACGAGAATTGTCAAATTCATTGTTATGTCAGTTTTATTTAAATCTCTTGCTTCATAGCAAACTGTGATTTACATTTTGTTCAAGATGTCCGCTACTTTGGTGCTACGTTATGGTGCTAAAAAAATCTGGAAGTATTAACTGAGCAAACTAAATTGTTTGTTGCTGTGGTGTGTTAACGTCATTAAATTTATGTGGACAGTTTCTTTTCTGTACTATAGGTAGCAGTACTGTTCGTAAAAAGTTATGAGGCTTAGAGGTTTAACAAAATGTTGAAGGCGTCCGATTAACGTAATAAATTAATGTTTGCTAATGGGCCGGAATATAATTTTTCATTGATATTTTTGTAGTAATTATTGCGTTTTTACTACAAATTGACGTTATCCAAAAAAAAAAAATTATAAATATTATATCATTTATTTGATTATACTGCTATCTATAGTCAAAAATCGTAGACATCGGCACAAAGTGACGTCATGTTACAAAATTCTTAAAGAAATTAGGATTCTAGGTAAACTGGCTGTCCTGTGGGTGAGTATGTGTGTGTGTTTAAGTTAACACACTAAACACTTAAACTAAAAATTATGTTAAAAAATTGGTTAAAATTATTGGTAAAATACTAGTTAAATTTAAACGCGACATTAAACCAAGCCAAAGGTGATAATATATAGGCTTTTAGGCCCGTATTTTAGAACGTGCATAAATCATCGGATTAATCCGTGGTTTTTGGAAATCCGCTGATTCAGCCAAGGCTACTTTTGGTAATTTTAAAGATGGATAAATCCACGGATTTTTTGTGGTATTATTGAATGAGGCTAAAATCTGTGATTTTCGATATCGGCTTTCGAATTAAAACTGCTTATATGATATTATATTATTATTTAAATACTTTTATTATTGGTCAAAAATTATAAATGAAAAGGACAGGCTTATTTTAGTGGAATTGGTGGAGCAAAGTAAAAACAAAGTAGAGAGCAAAACGACAAATTCAGTTTACAATAAAAAAAATTTGAAACTTGGGATGCGATTTTTTTGAAATTTATATGTGATCTTGAATTAAATCATAATATGAATAAATTAATCTATTTGAAATGAATTCATTTAATTTAATTTATGGCATATCAGGAAATACGAGAAAATTTCTTCTTATAATTATGTAGCTCGGTACTGTTCAATTTTGGGCCAAATTGCGACAAATTTCTTCTGTTACATCGAAATTGGCTAGAGCTTCGAACACATTTGGAATATAGAGCATTTCCTCTTTTATTGTGATAGCAGTATTGTGGAGAATTGCCGTTGCCACAAATATTGTCAACGTATTTTTAGCTTTAGTTGTGATTCTAAGGAAAACGATTAGAGTAAATGAAAAGTAAAATAAAACCGTACTTATTGCCAGAACATGGAACCCTTCTCTTCCAATGTCCAAAAGTTTTTTCTATTATTTCCTGCAAAATAGTTCGTTTGCATCTGTAAGGGGTAATTAAATAATTTTTCCACCCAATGAGCAGAATTGTTGAATCCGTTCTGCTCAAATCGAGTTTTAATTTGAGAGAAATAAAAATGGTTTGATCATTTGATGATCCAAACCACCTAAACAAAGAAACGCAAAAATATTTTAATGACTTGATTTTAATATGGTAAATTTAAGAAACTACCTTGCAACAATGTCTATAAATTTACCATCAGCATCACATATGTGTACTAATGGAAAAATATCCTTTACGGTTCCGATAAAATTCTGCTTCATCACCTCATGAGTACCATCAATACAGCGAGGTATTCCTGCTTTATTATAAAAATATTACTGAGCCAAGTAGCATATTTTAACCGTGGTTAGAAATTAACTATTGCTTTTTGAAAGATTACGTTGTGTTTAAGTTATTTTCAGACGGGTATATTTTGAACTTTCAAATCCACGCTGTAAAACCTATTTGTTTGAACCAAATGTTACTGTGTTTAATCATAACAAACTTTTCTGTGAAATAAAGTATAAATTTAACTTCCTATAGTTGTTTTCCGCCGCTTTCTGAACCTTTTTAAACCATGTTAAATTGAATGTACTTTTGTGCATTTTTATGGTTTTAGTTATTATCAAACATTTTCAACCTTAATTTAGACTCCACTTATAATTGAATTCAAAAGTCATTAAAAGTTTACGTCCTGGTTAATATCAAACTTTGATTGACCTAGTTCAAAACTCAAAAGTTTAGCATTAACCTAATTGAGTCAATCCTATTGTCAATATAGAGTAAACAATTAACCTATCGGTTGGCTATCTACTTTGTATAAACTAGATTTTAACCAAAGCGCAATTTAAGTTAAATACCAGTTATGGTTTAAAATTGCGGAAAAGATAAATCCAATATCACAGTAAAGTTAATAATCAACTTATTAGATACCTATCAATCTCGACTCACCTAATTTTCAACCAAAGTTGAGTTGAAGTTAGAATCAAGTTAAAGTTTAACTTAAATGTTTGAAAATAACGATAATAACCCTTAGCTTAAATCTAGTTGAATCGCATATCGATGAAAAGTTAATAATAACTTATTGGTTTACCATCTACCTACATAGTTTCAACTCAATTTAAACCAAAGTTAAATTAAAGTAAGGATCGAGTTATAGTTTAACTCAAAGGTTTGTAAATAACATATTTTAGCCTTAATTACAACCATTGATGCTAAAAAATTTAATAAGCAAAATTTGTTGAACTCGTTGTAACTGTTTTAGTATTTTAATCGTTCATAAGTGTGGTTTTTGGTATAGTGATAATCATAAAATCGTTAATTATTATAAAAAATAAAAATGAAGTGCAATCGCTTAAATAAATTTGTTCGTCGAGACACATTTATAAGACGTGTTCGCGCTTATTTGCTAAAAAATAAAACAATTACTAATGCAAATTTTTGTGAAGTTCAAACAAGTGGATCTAAATATGAAACATCGGATTGTGAATTTATACCAGAAAGAGAAGAAGAGTCGTTGATTTGTATAAGAGATCTACTGAGGTCATGGACTATAAATCACAAAGTGACACATATTGCTATAAACGATCTTTTGGCCATATTAATTAAGCATAAAATATTCGGTTTACCAAGAGACGCAAGAACTTTGCTCCAAACAGCAATCAAAAATATTTGCCGAGTTGTTCCACCGGGGGAATATTCTCATTTTGGGCTAAGTGATATGTTGAAAAAAAGTTTTGGAAAATGTTCCCAGCATCCCACTGAAATTTTAATGTCGCTCAATTATAATGTTTATGGTCTTCCTATTAGCAAAAGTTCAAAGAGACGGTTTTGGCTAATCTTGTGTTCAATACAAAATTTAGAATTAAGACCGTTTGCTATTGGAATTTATTATGGACAATCAAAACCAAACAGTGCTAAAGAATTTTTACAGAATTTGGTAGTTGAAATTAAGGGACAACTTAGCGTAAGGTGTCAACATTAACTCCGTAATAATTTCTATAGAAATAAATAGTTTTATTTGTGATGCTCCCGCCAGAGCATTCCTTAAAGGAACTAAAGGACATAACTGATATTTTGCATGTGATAGGTCTATGGTAGAAGGAGACTACTGTCACCGAAAATATAAAATTAGTTTTGGTCAATTTGATTGTCACTTTCGCACAAATGAGAGCTTTCGCAATAGAACTCAGGAGGGACATCACATATATGACTCACCATTGGAAGAATTACCCATCGATATGGTGTTATCGTTTCAATTGGACTATCTTCACTTAATTTGTCTAGGAATAGTGGAAAAACTGCTTCTAATATGGATAAAAGGAAATTCCAAACTAGGCGTTAAACTTTAAAGGAAGGGCATCATAGGTATACTATATGCAATGGTTTACGGGGAACTTGTTATACCCAACCATTCGAATTTAACAGAGCTATTCGAATGTTAGTTGTAATTAGTTTCTGGAACGGAACAGAGTTTCGTACATTTTTGTTGAATGTAAGACCAATAGTACTAAAAGGATTTGTCTGCAATGAAGTTTAAGATCGCTTTTTACTTCTACCTGTGCAATTACCATTTATATTAGCAAGTGACTTGAGCCACCTACTATTTGGGAGATTTGTTACATAGATTGTAAATTATTTTGTATTGAAATTAATAATGAAGAACTACCATTTTTTCCTTTATGGCATGTTTAGTATAAAGGTAAACACCAAAAGAAAAAGACACACTTTAATATGTTAAAAAATATTAATTTTGATTTTGCAGTTAAACTGCAAAAACTGAAAGGAAAATTATAAATATATTATACTATATGTACAAAAATAAACTGTGCAATTAAAAAAAAGTGCAAGTAAATAATAAATATAAAAAAAACACCTGATGAATAATCAAAATATTAAATACACCATCGTTGAAACCATAGAAGAAGGAAATTCATATTTTTCAGCTGTTCCAGAAACTTGGATAAAAGACGGAGTCTTGCGGTCATTACGAAGTGTCGATGAAATGAATGGGCAAAAATTAGGTTATTATTATACAAGACTTGAAGTTTTTTGTAGAATATATTTAAAATTTATAAAACATTGTATTAACAACAAAAAGTAAAAATTTAAGTTGGTTGTGATATGGTTATAAAACAGGATAATGAATACTCATAATTTTTGTTACAGATAACTTTAAAACTGCTTTAGAACTCGAAGCTGAAATTATGACGTCGAGCTCAGGTGAAGTGTATTCACAAAAAAAAAAACGCATTCGATTCCACTTGATTTCAATGATATAATGGAGGAACTTAATAAGTATGAGTCACCTAATGAGCAGATTCAAATTGAACCGAGTATAGTTCCAAATGAGATTATAGGGAACCACTAATTTGATTTACACCACTGAACAAATTCAAAATGCAGAGTTTGTTGAAACTCAGAATACTGGTAGGTTATATTGTGATTTAAATAAACAAGCAAATATAACCATTGCTGATTAATATTTTTATTTTATTCAGGATGTTATGTGAATTGCACAAACTGCTCGAAAATTGATGAGCGGTTTGTCGCGATGGAGCGATCCATTACAGAAAAATGAATGTAGGATTTAAAGCAATGAAGACGTTCATTACTGAAATAAAAATAACCATGGATGTCATTTAAAAAAAAAATAATAAGTTCGCGTCTGGCTGAAATGGAAACAATCGATGAAAGCGAGTTAAGTTCCACTACAAAATGTAGATGAAATGAAAAGTTTAGAAAAACGCCTGAGAAGTGATAAACCCTATAAAATTAATTTGGTAATTTGAAGGTAAAATTTAAAAATATTTTTCGATTTTGACTTGCTTGATTTGCCCTACATTTAATTTTTCAGAAAAGCAAGTTGTCAATCGTTGGGGGTGCTGATGAGCTGGGGTCCGCCAAAATTTTATGTAAGTGGCTGTTTAAAAACAGTCTGCTCCAAAACTAGGCTGGAATGGCTGAAAAACACGTTTTCAACTCGTTGAAAGAAATATTGGAAGCGATAATTCAAAGCGTTAGAATTAGTTATCCAGCTTATACAGCGCATTCTAATTCAATTTTTTTGTAAAATTATTTTAAACACGCGAAAATTCGGATTCAATCAAAGTAAGTTTACTAAGTTCTCAATAATATTGTCGTTGTAATTTTTAAAAAGGGAAATTTTTTAGTTGGTAAATAGATTCGCGACTATTTCCATGCAAACCACTTTGTGAACAACAAAATTTATAGTGAGATTCAACAATTATTTAAATACATATATGAATATGTACAATTATTGTACAATTTTTTTTTTTATTAATTTTTAGAAACAAATCGAAAAACACAGAAGATAACACCGAGTCAACTGGCATAAATTAAATTATTATTAATATTATTTTTTTATGATTATTTAATATTGAAATTTTTAGTTTTTGTATATGAACTTAAAATACGTACATAATTTTTATTTATATTAAAACTTAGCACGTTTTCAAAAAAATAAAATCTTAATGTTTATCGGGTAAAAATCGGCAAAGGAAGTTCGAAAACGTTAAAAAAAATATTTTAAAAACCGAAAAGTAAGATTTGTGAAGTTTAGCTATAGGTTAAAAAATATTCTGGGCAGTTTCTATTTTTCCTTAGATTCAGGAACCAACGGTTAGCAAGTTACCGTGTTTAAACTGACAAGTTACACGTAAGTTCATTTCTACCGGTTGGTCAACCACATATATACGACTACAATATAACATAGGTTAATATTGACCCTTGAATTTACTTGCCTATCGACAGTTGACTAAACGTTTGAATAACGAGAAATTATCCAAATTTTAACCTATACATTGATTCACGTTTTAACTTTTTGAATAACCTATCTTCAACTTCAAATTGTTACTTGGGGGGTTTTATTCGCTTCGTCGCGATTATATATTACCACTTGTGTGACGAGTAGGTTCTAACATGTGGTAGTGTGATATTAAAACTGCTTTCCACTAGAATACCAATGTTCTGTTCTCCAACTGCCGACAGAAACTCCAGCTAATTCCCGTTGATACTGCAGCACGTTTACCCGCTAGCAATCAGGCGGATGGGTCAGGTTCTTATATCAACATAACTGGAGCAACAAGTGCTGCTTGCTTAATTCTAGTACAAATATTTAAGTGTAAGAACTCCCGCTAGTCTGAAAGTGTTTCCAGATCATACATAGTAGTGTAGTTTAACGCCAGTTATTCATAGGAGTTTAAGCAACGTCTCGTGTGTCTTGAATATTCCCACCCCGTGTCCATAGTGGTATTTGGCACGCCCAGGTATACTTTAAACAAATATCAAAAACATAATGCACGATTTACATGTTCCAATTTTTTTCCCAACAAATTTTTTACTGAAAAATAGAGCTGCACACATATACAAAAAAAGTTACGAGTTAAAAAGAGTCAGCAATATAAACAAATAAGGCAATGCTATAATTTTTTTGCATGTCCCATAAAATTTGACAGTTCGAACAGCTTGCGTTTAAATTAGATAACGAACAATATCGAATTGCAAGTAAAAATAAAATATTTAATTACCGCTCATGTTTGCTCGTTTTGTTTGAATGATGTTTATGGCTGCTTGATGTTTATTTGAAACTTTTTTGAATTTTTTTCATTTTACTGCTATAAAAATACTCGTAGAAACTATATTTTATGGCAACATTCCCAGTTTTATGCCAACATTTGCTCAAATTAAAAAGAAAAAAATCCAATTTTATTTTACTGGAATTTGTTTCGTGCTCCTCTCGCAAACGAAAATCGTAATATACTTAACCTTTCATATTTTACTGGAAAAATTATTAGAACATGTAAATCGTGCATAAATGTCAATACTCAAAAAAACTTGCAAAAAATTAGCTAATTATGGGACAATGTACAATTTCATCATTTGTATAAAAATGTTTTTTAATTGCTTAGCTTGTGGAAGTAATTCACATAATTACGGTATTTAACACAGAAATGCTAAAGTTGGTTCTTTATCTAGAACAATAAGCCGCTTGCCGATTTCTTGAGTAGTAGCTGAGAAATGAATATCCTCGTCAAGTGATGCTCCAAAATCGACGAATACTTCTAAAAATGCTCTAAACATCATGAAAATTCACCTAGAAAATCTGTAGACTGTGCTGCGCAATTACGCAAAACTTTACTTTTGTATAAAGTCATGGGAAACCAAATCTGAGTTATCAGTTAGAACATCAGTTAGTGCATAACAGACTCTAGCACTGTATATTATCCATGAGGATACGACTCAATTAGGAATATAAAGTTTTGATTTTTGATTATTTTTTTTCCTTTGTTTTATTGTAAATAAAAAAACTAAATTAGACAGGTAAAATAAGTTAAATAGATATTGAATGATTAGGCATGTACTCCATGAACCTGACAGTAGACCAAACTACCCGCGTAAGTGGTATCGCGGTATATAATGGTATGGGGAGATATCACTTAATATGACCGTTAAGGACGGTCTAGATATTTTTCGAATGCGCGTCTCGAAACAATGTAAATTTCCGCTGCACCGTTTATTCGATCGACGATTTTCAGCAAAATTTTTAAGCGTGGAAAAATCACACGACTTAGTGGTGGATGACCTTCCGAACTGGTAACCACTTTTCCGCGACGTGACTATCACAAAACAAAAAAAAAAAAATAGATTATTTTAACCGGGGTATTTACCTTTTCCGCTTAGATTAAAGATTTAATTAATGTATCACTTAATTAACATACAACACTCGCACATAGATTATTGTATATTTTTGTTGTTTTGTTTGTTATGTTGAATATTCTTTATATTCACCCACTTATTCTTTAAATAAATATTTCTGGTAATATCAAAGTACCACGTTGAGTTACCAATTTGTAATGAGGTTATTTCTTCTCCAATCTAACGCGTCGGTAACTAGGAGAAGCAATCATACGATAACACGAACTTAATTTTAATCGAACTGATGACGTTATCGATATTATACTGTCAGATTCACCGAGTCAAACACACACCACCACCGAGAAGAAAACGGACCAATAACGACAACGCAGAGGCGGAGGAAAACAAAGCGTAGTGAATCTTGGTATCAATGCAATTGTTACACTTGAAATAACCCCGTTGCAAAATACCTCAAACAAACTAAAATTTGTTGTGTTATGGTTAACGGATACCCGCGAAAGTCAAGTGGTTCAATGTCTTTTTTTAAAATTTGTGCTAAATAATGAACCCATTCTTTTGAAAATTGGAATCCCATCCTAAAATGTTCAGCATTGTAATAATTCATATCAATTCTTTTATGGAATATTTTTGGTTGATTTGTTCGTCGAATTAATAAAATCTCATAATCGGAATCATTAGACTCGGAGTCTGACGAAGATGAATTACCGAGATTTTCCAAATCTGTTAAAAACTGATTATTCACAAATGAAATACATTTTTACACGACTGTTTGACACAACGTTTGACGTTTTCTATTTCCGAGCTTTCAAAAATAATGTAGCCACTGTTTTAGCCATCGATATCAAGGTATAAATCTATGGATGCGTTTTTAATTCAGGTTTCAATCAGTGAATTTAGACGTCCCTTAAGCTAGCAGAACTCATACAGCAGAACATTACAAGATAGTATCGATAATATAATAGGCTAATTTTAGGCTAATTAAATGCCTTATTTAAATTATTTTTATTCTGCTCGATCTAGCAAATGCAAAAGGCTTTATCATTTCAAAGCTAGCAGAACCCAAATCGAAAATCGGACCAAAACCGAAATTAGAACGCAAAACAAGATCAATTGACAATCAAATAATTTTAGGCTCACTATGGGCTGGCTCACTATTCTGGTTTTTCCTATAGGAAAAGGAATTATCTATTTTTGTCAAAAATGTCATTTTCTGGCTTAGTGAGAAATCATGATTGATCTAAAATTTTATAATTTACGTGCTTTCTCATCTGAGCTTGCTTTGCAATTAATTGCAATCGATTTTAAATTTATCATTTTTATAGTACCCATTCAAAAAAAAATCCGTAAAAATCCGGTATATAAATTTTTATACACACACATAAAAAAAATACAATACGATTTGCAATCGAAAGTAGTCGGGCATACATCTTTTTCCATTGTAAATTTTGCATTTGCTCAAAAACTGGAAAATTTCCCTTATTTTATATAAGGAAATTTTCAACCCTAGCATAAAACACAGCAAAAATGACAGCCATTTTTTTTGTTTTGCAATAAAAAAGCAACTTGTTTTGAAATCAAAGATTGTAAATAATTTCAAAATGTTGTGCTAATAAATAGTCGTAGGATGATTGTAATAGTAAACATCTCTATTTTTCAATTATCTTATATTTAATATAGAAAATTCTTTTAATTGGTTTAAAATGTGGCATATCCAGATTATAATGGATATTTTTAAAAGCGAAGTTTTCCGCATCGTCGCTTTTCCTTTTTAGATTTTAGTTTTGCTGCTGTTATTTCTAAATTATATTGTGGCCATTAACCAAAAATCTCATGTAAATCTTCCATTTTAATCCTATAGGAAAAACCAGAATCGAGCTGCAGGTCATTTAACCTAAATTACCAGAAGCCAAATCGAAAATAGGACCAAAACCGAAATTATTACGCAAAACAAAATCTATTTGTTTGTCAATTGATCTTGTTTTGCGTTATAATTTCGGTTTTGGTCCTATTTTAGATTTGGGTTCTGCTAGCTTTAGATTAAATTACCTTAAGTTTGGTCAACAACGGGTGGAGCCCAAAATTTTTTAATGTACCATTTGATTAGACCATAGTGAACCTAAAATTATTTGATTGTCAATTGATCTTGTTTTGAATTCTAATTTCGGTTTTGGCCCGTTTTAGATCGAAACGCGATATTTCAAAACGCGATATTTCGAAACGAGATATTTCAAAACGCGATATGGTAGAAAATGCGATATGGTACAAAACGCGATATTTTAAAACGCGATATTTCAAAACGCGATATGGTACAAAATACGATATGGTACAAAACACGATATTTCAAAACGAGATATTTCAAAATGCGATCTGGTACAAAATGCGATATGGTACAAAACGTGATATTTTAAAACGCGATATTTCAAAACGCGATAGGGCACAAAACGCGATATGGTACAAAACGCGATATTTCAAAACACGATATTTGAAAACGCGATATGGTACAAAACGCGATATGGTACAAAACGCGATATTTCAAAACGCGATATTTCAAATCGCGATATTTCAAAACGCGATATGGTACAAAACGCGATATGGTACAAAACGCGATGTGGTACAAAACGCGATATTTCATAACGCAATATTTCAAAACGCGACAAGGTACGAAACGCGACATGGTACAAAACGCGATATTTTAAAACGCGATACTTCAAAACGCGATATGGTACAGAAGAATGTGCATTGCGAAGCGACAGGAGCGCAACGTCCCGCCTGATATCACCCGGTCCAATACTCCCGCTTTTATCGATTTTTAAATTCCTATAAACTGAAATTTTTTCTAAGGAGCGGAGCGACTGGAGCGCAACGACCCGCCTGTTATAAAAACTCTTCCCGTTTTTATCGATTTTTAAATTCCTATAAACTGAAGTTTTTTTTTCCTAACTAAGGAGCAAAGTGCTTACCTGATATAACCCGGTCCTATACTCCCGCTTTTATCGGTTTTTAAATTCCTATAAACTGAAATTTTTTCTAACTAAGGAGCGACGCGACTGGAGCGCAGTGGCCTGGTATAATCCGTTGCTGTACTCCCGAACTGCTGAAGTTTTTCTTTCTAACTAAGGAGCGAAGTGCTCACCTGATATAACCCGGTCCTATACTCCCACTTTTATCGATTTTGAAATTCTTTAAACTGAAAATAAATTTCTCCTGAAATAACCCGATCCTAAACTCCCACTCCTATCGATTTTTAAATTCTTATAAACTGAAATTAAATTTCCCCTTCTCCAGAATGTACATTGTGAAGCGAAGGGAGCGCAGCCACCCACCTGATGTAACCCGATCCTATACCACCGCTCCTATCCATTTTTAAATTCTTATAAACTGAAATTTAAATTCCCCTTCACCCTCCTAATATAACCCGATCCACTCCCTCTTCTATCGATTTTAAAATTTTTATAAACCGAAATTAAATTTCCCCTTTTCCAGAATGTACGATGCGAAGTGACCTGAGCCGACCCGCCTGATATAACCCAATCCTAAACTGCCACTCCTATCGATTTTTAAATTCCTTTAAATTAAAATTAAATGTCCCCTACATATGTGGATTATAAAAAACATTGAAATAAAATAATTGAAATAACAGTAAATTTTTTTATTTGTATAAAAGTTGGGATTTGGGGCAGTAGCCCTCAATCTTAAGGTATAAATTGATTTAAAATAATCATATGCTTCGAAAACAGAAAATATTTTTTCGCGTTTGGTTGTCTTTTAAGACCATTTGGGGCATTTAGGGCCACTTGGGATCATTGAGAGCTACTTGGGGTCGTTTCTGGATATTTTCATGGCCATATTCGGAATCAGCATTCTAAAGTACCTTAGTACACCGATTTTCAGAATTTTTGGAGTTATATAACCTATTCGGAAGTATAACCACGCAGTTAAAATTTTCGGCCGTCAATTGATATCAGGTTCAAATTGAATGAAAAGTTGAATTTTATTAAAACATTCAATGTTGGGCATTTCTGTATCTTGGACACTTTCATTCAGTCTCTTTAAATTTCTTATTTTTATTTTTACAAGTATGGTAAAAATTTTCTGTATATTGACAACCTCTTTATATTGTAACTTGGACACTTTGAAAATTTTTGTCTAATCTTTAATAAATTATCCTTTGTATATTGGACACGAACACTTTTGTTCAATATCAGTAATTCGATTTAATGATAAAAAATATCACGTTTTGTACCATATCGCGTTTTGTGCCGTATCGCATTTTGAAATATTACGTTTCGAAATATCGCGTTTTGTACTTTATCGCATTTTGAAAAATCTCGTTTTGAAATATCGCGTTTTGTACCATATCGCGTTTTGTACCATATCGCGTTTTGAAATATCGCGTTTTGAAAAATCGCGTTTTAAAATATCGCGTTTCAAATGGGACCTGTTTTCGATTTGGGCTCTGCTACCTTTGAAATGATAAAACCATTTGCATTTTCTAGATCGAGCAGAATAAAAAAAATTTAAATAGGGCATTTAAATAGCCTAAAATTAACCTTGAAGAATTTTCCAATTGTTTTTAAATCATTTTTTGATATGGGTTCTGCTAACTTTTTCTAAAGCTAGCAGAACCCGCGTTTTAGTTGGAAAGAAGAAAGCCCAAACATTTTTAATGCGGCATTTAATTAGCCTATAATTGACCTATAATTCCATAATATCTTGTAATGTTCTTTTGTATGGGTTCGGCTAGCTTAAGGGACGTGGATTTAGCTACGTTTAAAAATACGAAAGAGCGGATCAATTCGCTGATTTATCTCTATCCACGTTTAAAAATACGGGCGTTAGAGAGAAACGAAAAGGTTTACTGCTACAGTTACCAGTTTTAAGGAAGATGGGTTATTGTACTTTAATTTTAGTAACACGTATTATACTAATTAATTGATTTGTCGCATGCACTCTTTCAAAATTATAGAGCCTTTATTTAACCAGAACCAGAAAATTTGTATATCGTATAAAAAAATATCCATTAAGTTCAAATCTCATTCGTATAATTAAATTTAAAACACATTAATTGCCAAAGTGTAAAAAATATGTGTTTACGAACAGAACAAATTGTGTTAATTACCGTCTAATCTGATTTCCAACTAATATATAAGATTATAAAATAAATCGTGTTAAGTAATTAAACAAGAACTAAACCCTTTTTTTACGAGACATAGAATTAATTAATTTCCGGAACAATTGATTATATCGTTTGAAGTTAAATTCGATGTTTATTGGTTTTTGGTACCTTGTTAAATCCTATTTTGTATATTGAACACATACATTTATAACAGGCTAAAACAACATGTATTCGTTGACAGTTAATTAATATAAATTGTCAGCGGATTAATGATTGTGAAATGACTTGCTAAAATTTTCAAAGTCAGTCATATTTTACAAATTGCATTACAGCTGTATATTTCATATAAAAATTTAGACATGAAAATGATTAACTTAGACCTTATTATTATTATTTTGGCACTACTGCAACGTAATCGGAACCCCACATCCATTATTAAATAATTCTGCATTTTAAATCCTAAATATGCAAATTCTTTGCTTCTTAAATGGAAAGTAAAAATAAAATATATTTTTATTCAAAAAATCATATAAAAATCAAAAAATATCAGGTGGCTGCTGGCTCACCGATATTTAATGAAAGAAAACTAAAAAAAAATATCTTTTATGTCAGATGATCACAGAAAGAAACAAAAAGTTTTACACTAAATTAAAAGCTTCTCGAAATTCTATTACACTTTTTAATTCAGTTGTGCGCTAAGAGATCTTAATCCGTATACATACAGCCAATTGTTGTTATATGAATAAGAGATAAAATAAAAAATGAAACAAAGATATAAAAAAATTTAAAAACCAACAGAGAAAGGTAGGTTCAAAAGGTGAATAAAAATAAGATGTTTCTGTGTTTTGTTGGTTCGTTAGTTGTAGAATTTGTTTCGTTTCATTTGGTTATCTTACTTTAATTTTGGATCAAAGAAAATACCAAAGTAAACTTCAAGACTAAAAAAAAACATTGTTGTTGTTTTTTTTTCAATGTCATATGTCAAGTAATTTTTGACAAACATCATGATTTTGAATATGCTGTTTGCTTTACTGAAATTGATTGTTATGTTAGAATTGGTTGAAGGGTGGGAAATTACTAATGTTTCTTTGTTTTTGTGTGTCTGTTGGTTTTATTAAGATGTTGTAGCTCGTGGTTACAAGTTGAATAAGAAGTTTATTTGGAATTTCGATAAAAGCTTTATGGTATTTAATGTGGTGGATGATTATTGGTTTTTCTTTATGATCATGTTTCTGTACTTTAATTGTTTATGTTTTTGATGTTTTTATTTATTTATGTGTGTATCATAAGAATTAGATATGTAATCTTTAAAACAACTTGTTCGATTTTAAATCTAAACACGCGGTCGAATTGCTGTGAATTTTCCAACCCCAAAATTTCGCCAATGTTATAGATGTCTTACTGTATCGGTGTTTATGTTACTTATACAACTTTATCTCAAATTCAAATCAACATCTTATATTTGCCTAAACATCAAAATTACCATTACAAGTGATTTTTTATTATTTTTGCTTTTTTCTTGAATTCAATCTGTGATTATTCATTGAATTTTTTAGAATTACTTTTGTGGGTTTAAAAGTCTGTTTTCTTATTTTTTTTTTAAATCGAGTCTCAAATGTGCAATTGTCAGACATGTCTGGTTAAATTTAAATTGATATCTCATGTGGAACATACATTTATATAATTTTTAGTACATTGTAATTCTTCTGTGCGTGTGTGTGATCGTCTTATCTTTACGTGTAAACACATACACAAATACGATGAAGATATGTAAATATATTTAAGAAAGGAATTGATTGAATGTCAATTGAACTAAATTATACAATTAATTTGTTCTTCTTTTATTTTGTTGTTGTTGTTGTTGTATGTGTGTAATATGACGGTTGGTGGAAGTGTTTCAATGTCAAATATTAAAAATGATTAGAATTTTAAGATTGAATGAAAGATGGAAGCGATATTGATTAAATAAATATACACGATACATTTCTCTTAATGTCAATGAAAAATATAAAATTAATAAATCAAATAATTAAGTAATTACAATTATTAACTAAATGTTAAATAATAATAACAGATATAGATAAATTAATAAAATGAAACAAAGTTACTGCGGATAATAAATGTGTTGTTAGTGATTGATTGGTTTTGAATAAATACGTTTTATCGACAATCGATACGTGTGCGATACACAATTTATGTAAGGTGTTTTATCGTGTGTGTGTGTGTATCAAAACGTATATATCTTTGGTATAGTTTTTCTCAAATCCTGGACAAGGATATATTATATTGTAACAGGATGGATTACGACCGGGCCATAGACATTATTAAAGACCTATCTTTATAGTAAAAATCTATTTTTATTCGACAATTAATTACTTTTTGTTCCTATCGTCCGATCTCCGATACTATACTGCCCCTCTCTCTCCATTTTTGGTTCGCTTTATATACGCTGCCAGCCTCGTACCCTCGTCGCGCTCTCTACTGTCACTATTCTTGGTCGATAGTCTCCAAAATATGCTTTTAGGGCGATTTCTTACAGTTGAAAAACTGTAAGTCGTCTACCGCTGGCTAACGTGCTTTTTATTTATGATACGTAACATTGCTCCCTTCTAGATTCGGACGTCTGGATTAATACATTTGTGGTTTATCCCACTCACACTCTACACTAGTAATGTTGTCTTTGTAACGCTTCCGTGCCCCAATACTTATGTCGTTATTTCTAGCAGCTAAAATTACATTTAAAAAATTGCTTGTTTCTAAGCAGAGTTGAATAATTTATGATATTGGAAACTGCTCTAAGAAATTTTTCACTATAATTAAGGACTATAAAAATCAGAATCCGATTAAGGATGTGGGACATTTAGTTTGGCACGGGAACGGCTTGAATCCGTTTTGTGAAATAGTCTTGGACATACGATACCAAGTCTCTACTCTAGATGATTTTCGATCCACTGAAACCGTTGTCGAATCTTTACCAGCTATTTATGAATTCCGAAATATCCCCTTGTAAGACTATCATGCATCTCCTTTATTACAGTAGGTATAACCTCTTGAGGAACTACAACTTGTCAAATTACTTGTTCTCCATCCGTTACTCCCCGCCGGTGGGAGTCAACAGATGGAAAACAGATAATTTGGCAAGCGGTAATATATCATCTCTCAGTACTAGGGTTTGGAATTGGGCCCAATATGCTTTGAGATGTCACTCAATTCCGGATGCCTGCTCATTTGGGCCTACCCGCAAATCAACGATAATGTACTGAATCCATTAGCTGCGCGTTGTTTACCATCTTTTAGTTTGCTGAATGCTTCCTTGCACTCTGGTTTCCAGTTGTACTCGTAAGCCACAACAAACCTTCTGTAATATGTGGCTACTCGAACGTGAACTGCAATAGCCCTCCGCCGGTCGTAAATGCAGTTTTAGCCCTGTCTTCCTTAGCTTCCGTGCCAGGAACGACTTTTTAGATCTGGATTAGAGAATAATCTAAGGCGTTGAACGTATCGTCAATTCGAGGCAGAGAGTAAGAATCTTTTTGCCTCACCTCGACTACTTTTTCCTCGCTTTGGCTTAAGGAATTAGGAATGATGTAATCATCCATAGATCCGATTCTTGTATTGGACACAGCAAGGAACACGCTCCTTGGAAGGGGCAAAACTCCCTCATTCTAGATATTGGCGTCTATCTACTTCCAATTTATTTGGATTCTGCCATTCTTTAGATCGATAACACTTTGGAACCTTTCTAAAAAATCCGGACCCATGATCCATCCAGCACTTTGTGCTATATGTGTACTTGGCCATGGCGACAAGTCGGATCAACCGCAGTTGTTAAAAATAATGTCTAAAATCACGAAAAGTGCTCATTCCATCAGTTAACAAATGTAGGTTACAGTCGACTTTTTAAATCACTAGAGCCAAATTTTACTACAGGTGAGGATTTTAATGCAAAGAATACCTTTTGGGGATTTAGTTTTCCTTAAAAGGAAAGATATATTTAATGCAGCTCGCGCGAACAGCTATGAATGTCACTATGGCCATAAATTAACATACTATGGCCTACCGACATACATAAAAAAACCAGACCTATTCCTCGTACCATTTCCTTGAGAAAACATAATTATCCTCTTGAGGTCAGATAACTAGTTAGAGAGAAACGGAAAGCTCGTAAAATATGCAAGCGGTCTCGTGCTCCGCAACATTAAAATATCCTCAATTTAAAACAACTTATAAAGGAGATAAAGAATGAAAGCATAAATAAGGTACTTCGAGGTCTTTCTGAACTAAAGTTGGTAACGGTTACTCACGTCAGATCCTAGTAGTGGGAAGTAGAAAGTCTCTCTATTTGCTGTCCATTTCGAAAGAAATTTCAACCGTTGCCGAGTCAAACAGGATAACACTTAATGACTGGATATTGTGGATTGCCGAGAAAGGTTTATGTAAATTAGTTCAAATAATTAATCAGCCTTCAGACTGAAATGTGTTCCACGTCGATGAAAGGTGGCTGAAGTAATTATGGTCCCTAAACCAGGAAAACCAGCAAACGATAAAAATCTCATTGACCGATATACTTCCAGTCAAGCTGACAGATTAATAGATGTCAGTGACAATGCACTTGAAAATAAGAAGATATTCTCCAGTATTTTCTTAGATGCAGATCAAACTTTCGATAAATTTCATCACCAACTTACTTTGGGGTTTTTTTTTTTTTTTTTTTTTTGTTTTTTTTGTTTTTAGTCTATGCCATCTGTTTTGGGGCCGAAGCACTCCCTGCTCTTTCGCAGTTTATTTTTCCGTCTTACTTTACGCATAATTTGCCAAATCGAAGACGTACGGCTATAGGTCCGATTTTTATAACCATCTGCACATTGCAAGCTCCATGCCAGCCTATACTGGCATGGAAGATGGGTCGGCCCATGAAATTGCACTCCGACAGGGGGTCATAGATGTGTTCCATTTCATCACAGATCGTAATCTGTAGATGAAAATTCTCTTTGCATCCTGCCCCTATCGGGATTCGAACCCGGTACCTTGGGGTTGTATACAAATTATACATAATGCTTCCAAAATAAAGTGCTGCATCACCGAGGAAATAGATATTCAAATTATACATAATGCTTCCAAAATAAAGTGCTGCATCACCGAGGAAATAGAGCAACAAGCAAGGAAACAGGTACAACGATTATCTCGACACAAACTTACGTCGTATGTTGGCCACCCACCAATGGAACGATACGATTCCAAAGGCAGAAACCGCTGGATCTGGGCAGTTCTAATTACAATAAGAAATTATTGGAAAATGAGTAACCAATAGGTTATTCTCCATAAACCGAGAAACTCTTTCTGATAGATAAATTATTAGATGATCTCTGAATTGGTTACCCTAAACCGGAAGATGTTTGGAAGACGTTTTTCTTTACAAAATTAATAAATTTTGGAAACTATTGTAATATTTTATTTCGTAGACAAATTTCGAGACCAAAAACAGTTTTAAATCCATTTATGATTTTATGGTAGCATTTGTGGTTTGGAAAATTGTTTTGTCTAATAAAAATGACTTTCGCTTCTTCAGTTAATCTTAACCGTAAATTCTTAAATGCATCGTCTAAACTAATAAACACACACAATCTCTGCACAATTTTATGTCAGAAATACACCACTCACATTTATTTTGAAATGTTACTGCACCAATCACAAATCCTGATTATTGTCCACTTTGTTCAATACGAATTAAAAGGACTGTCGATTGTAAGGGGTTCTAAACATTGCAGTAAATAAGATCGTGCAAGTTTTTCTTGGCATACTTTTCTAAAAACTGGTCTTTTAGTATCATATAATTTTAGCCAGCTCCACAGAATACTCTCTGGCTACGCCTTCTCGGAGACTACTTCAGGTTTGATCTAGGATTACCCACCTCCCTAGAAATGGTATAACCAGAGAGCCGTTGTTTGAGGCGAATTTAATTTTCCTTTCATTATCTTGTTATTCAGACGTCTTTGTTCTAACATTTCGATTTATTAAAATATTTTTATTGCTGTTTTTATAGTAACCATCTGCCGTAACCATATTCTGGTAATTCCTCGGCAATAGGGGATTGAGGAAAGAATTTACATATAATTTATATTTACATAAATAATTTTTTCTGGCATACTAAGGTAAAAGTTAATGGTAATTCTTTTGAACAAAATATTCTAGGGAATAATTTTCACTACCAATTTCGCTATGAAAAAATTTCTAAATTTACAAACATTTACATCAAATTTTTTTTCTTAGTAGGCCAGAAAAAATTAATTTTTAGACAAAAGCCATATGAATTTTTTTTTCTCTTTTAGTTCTCTATTCCCAGGTGGTTGCCCGAATAAGATCACTGGTGTCCGTTTTAGAGATTATCCTCAACTCAAATTGCTAGTGGTATATTTTTTAAATACCAAAGGTCTCAAGAAACAGTTTAAAACCTGAAAAAAATTATTAACGAATTTTAATCTTTTCTTCATATTTTTATTGTTCTGATGTTCGTCTTATCTAAATTAAATGATATTCCATCTCTCGCAAAATGATCATTTATTTTTATAAGTATTTTTAACCCTCTTCGGGACTTTTTTAATATTCTCTCTCTTCTACGGTATTCTCTTCTTCCATCTTCGGTCATTTCTCGTATAAGAATTAACTAATTAATTCAATGCGATATCGAACATATCAGTTCATTTAACACAAAACATATTTGAAATGCCAAACAATTATATAATGCCTACATTTCTAAACAACTCCATCCCCCCCCCCCGCCCTCCTTCTATCATGGGTCATTCTAAATCCACTAAGGCTCTAAATCCACTAAGGCTCTAAATCCATCCACTTTTAACATATTTCATCCAGTATGTTGGAAAATATTTTTCAAAGAATTTTCCGGCCGTATTTCATAATTACGGTCACCCCAGGGGCCCTATTCTCGAAATCGGTGGAAAACAAAAGAGATTAACGAAATTCGTGTTGTTTGAAACCGTTTAATTCGAGGGAAGTGGTATCGAAGTTCTTCGGAACCGTGTTCTTCGAATACCATGTTCTTGGAGAGTTACCTGTATTTATTTCCTTACTAAGGGAAAAAATTCGACTAGGTAAATTGATTCGGAACTATTCCCTTAGTAGGGAGATAAATAGAAAACTTGCAAAGAAATTTGAAAAAATGATTAAAGTAGCCGGCGAGAAATTCGAATAATACTAGTGTTCAGTCCGAGCAAAATGATAAAAAATATCACGAAAACATATGTTTATATGTTCATCTGGTATTTGGCAATACTGAAACATTTCGTCAAATAGGGAATCGGTTTGGGATTAGTCGCAGCTACGCATAATATGTAACCACGAAGCTTGCCTTATTTATGGCTAATGAATCCAAAAAATATGTGAAGTGGCCATCCCTCGAGGAACAAAAATATATTTCAGAAGGTTTCAAAAAATTGTCAAAAATTAATAACATTAAGGAGCAACAGACTGCAGTCATATTGAAATACCAAGACCTAAACCCCACCAGGGATTATTTCAACCGAAAAAAGTACCATAGCTTACAAATGCAAGCAACAGTGGATTATCGTAAAAGATTTACGAGCGTGTTTGTGGGGGAACCTGGTTTAATGCATGATGCTTGAGTATTGCGTCGTTCAACCTTGTTTAAAAAAATAAATGAAAGGCAAAATGAATTGATTCCTTCTAGAGGATTTTTACTTGGGGATCTTGCCTATCCTAAAACTTATATGTGGTTGGTTCCACCTTATAAAATTAATGAAGGATTAAGTGAACAAACAAAAAAAAACAGTTCAACAAGATGCATTCTTCGACTAGAGTCATCATTGAACAAGCATTTGGTCTTTTGAAATCCAGATTTCGGCATATACAGAAGTTTGGAAATATAAATAAAAGGCTCATTGTTTTACTAACATTAAGTGCTTGTGGGTTACACAATTTGAGCATTGACCGAGATGATGAAGAAGAATAAACGGACCTGGCACACGATGGCATTCCAACAGGTGTTAGAATTCCTGTAATTGAAGTGAATCAGTGTTTTTTTTTATTCATTCCAAAGAAGGAATAGAAAGAATAGAATACTGATCACGTGACCTTAAAATATTCCAAACAGAATGTAATAAAAAAACGATTTGGACGGAATGGAATAGATATTTGACAGTCATTTTTTTAGTTTTCTATTATTTACAGTGTTCTACTACATTAAAAAACAAACAAACAACCCTTCAAAACAAAGAATATGGCGACTAAGATTAAAAATATTCCTTTCGTTCTACCTTTTCATCCAGTACGAAAAGAATACGTTCCGAACGTCTAGAATAAATAAAAAAATAACAAAAAAAAGAATAGAAGGAATGGAATGAATAAAAAAACAAAATATGTCATGTTCGGAACGTCCGGAATATTTGGAATGAATAAAAAAAACACTCAATAACGAATCAACCAGGCAAGACCAATTATTAAATGATTTAATTCAGGAGAATGTAATAAAAACAAATTAATGTAAATTTAATAAATAAAAACGATAATCATAAATTATATTTCAGTCCTTTTCAAAAATTCAGTCTATTTCATTATTACTATATACATATTATGAACTATTTGTAAGAAAAATATATAAAATATTTATTTATTTCGGCGCGCTAACTCATTTATAGCATTTGCCACATTATTCAATGCTGCGCCTACGCCATTAAAGGAAGTAATTATACCGACCAACTTCTCCATAAGCTCTTTATGGTGTTTCTCTTTAATTTTGCTTTCAGCCCTTCTGTATTTTAACAGGCGGTCGATGTTTGTGCGACGGTATCGTCGTTGCGACCGTCTGTTATTACTAGGTTCTACTTTAGGGGGAGCCGAAAAAGCTTCTATTGGATTTTCCACCTCCGGTTCCAAATTACTTGGACTATAAGCCCACGGTATGGGGCTATACTTTTCTGGTGTTCGGCCGTCCTCTTCATTTTCGTCGTTTAACCATTCTATTGTATAAGGTTCTTCCTCGAAACCAAGCCCAACCGGATCATTTCCCGACTATGCCGGCCAGTCTCCAAAAATTGCATCCAGCTTATCTAAGTATTCGAATGTAGAATGCGGCTCGCCACTAGTCTGCATTCTATCTTTAGCGGCCTTATATAGCTTGACTAAATTTTGCCACTTGGTTTTAATTTGGGTAATAGAAAAAACCTAAAATATATATTTTATTATTTATACTTTTAAAATTATTTTATAGAATATATATATTATATCATAAATTTAATACTCACAAAACTCTTCACTGACAAATATTCCTTAATATTTTGCCAGAACTGGCGCTTTCCTAAAGGAGCATTAATAAGAAGTTGGTACTCCTCATACCCTTCAATCAATACCTCGGTAGCATATCTCGACCACATTTTCTAATTTATTTCAATCCCGCAAAATTATTTAAAATTACGATCCAATCACGCACACATGAGAAAGCAAAAAAATAACGTACAATATTTTGACAGTTATAACCGAAAAAAATCTTGGTTTTTTTGTAATAAATGAGTGCGTTTTATGGCAAACCATGATAAAAATTATCATGATAGTTTTTATCATTTTGGTCGAACTGAATTGAGAACTATAAATGTCCGGGTTAGTGACATCTGGCGCATTAAAAATAAGCTGATTGGGTCTTTTTTACATGAAATTTTAGCACGGCATACTTGATGAAAATAAAAATTAACATACAAAAAAAGACCCAATCGGGTTAATTTTTTTGCCGTCAGATCTACAAACAGTTCTCTATACGCTGAATATTGAGACTTGTACCTCTGTGCTCTCGCGGAAAAAAATATTACTACGAAAAAGAGTTTATTCCGGTTTTTCTTTGAATTATCTATGAAAAGTGATCTTGGAAAGTTTAATATTACACTAAGGCCTCTATGAGTTGCGTCGATTCGACTTGAGTCAGCAAGTCGAGGCAACTGGAATTTTTCTTCCTTGTTAAATTGAGTACATAGACGAGAATAATGACAGAGGTAAAATATTTTTTTTATAGATAAATACAATATTTGAGAACTGAAATAACAAATGAATTTTCGAGTTGCGTCATTTTCGAGGTGCGTCCCTTTTTTATGGAACGCATTAATGACGCAACTCGAGGCTGTAGTGTATTTGTATATTGCATTAAAATATAAAAACTATAAATTTATTTACAATTAATATTAAAATTATCAATTTAAAAATGGAAAAAGTGTCTCGGGTGTATCTGAAGCAAGCTTCATTTTTTTCCACTGGTGGCGTTTTCTATATACTTTTCCTAGTCTCAATTGACGATTGTAAAAGTTGGTAACCGCAGCTAGCGGAAAAAATAAAAAAATTGTTAGCTATCGTTTAGTGACATTTCGCAATAACACAAAATACGCGTATTTTCAAATTGGCATAGCTGGTTTATATTCGAATTGTCAAATTAACATAGCTCGTTGAGTTTCAAATTTTTGAACGTGCCACTCGTGACCCACCAATCGTCAATAAGGAATTTTAAAGCAGATTATATTTCGAGTACGAAAATTTTCACCGATTTCTAGAATAAGGACCCTGGGAACCAATTTTGGCCGAAAAACGGGAATAAAATTTATGAGTTTTTTATGACCTTTGTTTCACATACGTACTAGACGAAAATATTGAATTTTTCCGCTGTTTCTATTAAACAATTATATGATTTAATGTTTTAGGTCTAGTAGGTAAGTAGAACAACTCTCTCTCTCTCTGGCACTATACATCCCATCAAGGGATTTGGCCGCCTCAAATGAGGTTTCATAATCATATTTTCATTTCGGATAATGAGTGATTAATTCATTGATCCTGAACCAGCCGTGAAATTTTTCCTTGTCACCACCGGGAATCGAACCCGGGACCTCCGGTCGCTGGAGCGAGCATGCTAACCACTTTGCCACCGGGGCGGCAAGTAGAACAACTGTAATTCTCATAATTTTTATACCCATTTTTTGACCAAAATTCGGCCTCAGGTTTCAATATTTATGTCCGACCGTGCTATTTCAAAATCGTGCTAAAAAGATCTCGTAAAGCCAGGAAAGAGTGAATGAATAAATTGAATAAGTTAAAAAAAATATGGATTTCCTAACCTGCTTGTTGGATTCAGTACATCATTTAATAGCAGTTAACTATCAAAATTCAAAAACAAGTATTTTTTAAAAGTTTGGACGAAAGGGGTTAAAACGTTACCTCCACAACATTACAAGATTTACAATAAACTCCTACAGAAAATTTTAATACTCACATAGAAAGGGCTCTAAATACAAAGGGAGAAATTAACTGTAAAGATCCGAACATTTTTGGTATTTATTTATTTCATATTGAACGAAAAAAAGTTGTATAATTATCTGTCAAACACCAAAGTAAAGGTTTTGCAGCTTATCCTTTCTCGACACTGGCATACCTCTTGCCAACTGTTTTTAAGCTGGAAATTCGCAATTAACAGATTTAAATTGAAAATAGGAAGCGTTTCGAAATCGAAAATAGATAGGATTTTGCCTAGTAGTGCCGATTTAACCGTAACATTAAAATTGCCCGGAAATATTATGAACATTATTTTGAGGTCCATTGGTGAGTGTAAATAGAGTTGGAATAGTAGAGGTATAAGAAGACAACATTTTACAGAGTAACATCGAGAACAAGCAGTCATTGTCATCATTTGGACGAATTGGTAACTGGAACCTCTCACAACAGAAAATATATACACACATAGAGCTTAGGTTAAAACCCAAATGTAAAGTAACAACAACGAGATATTAGGGACCAACATGGATGAGGAAACTGAAACGGAAGGACATGCAATTTTGGACAGCTTCTTTAATCGTGATAGAATAGTCATTCATGTACCAAGCCACATGTGCACGGGCACATCATACATTTTTGCCTTTACTAGGCCACTGTGGTACCAGCACATCATGCGTTTTTTCTCTCCGTAACTCATTATCGCCTGTAGATAATACGAGGGTAACTATTCGCAGGCCATTGAGTTTCTGGTAAATCATAATGATATGTACTCGCATTGTAAATGAAATTGTTATGTAAATCGTTTATATAATTCGGGGATTCACCAAATATAATTTTTGGGGGTGATTTTTTAAGAGCTTGAGAACTTTTTTTTAAAAAAAAAACGCATAAAATTTGCAAAATCTCATCGGTTCTTTATTTGAAACGTTAGATTGGTCCATGACATTTACTTTTTGAAGATAATTTCATTTAAATGTTGACCGCGGCTGCGTCTTAGGTGGTCCATTCGGAAAGTCCAATTTTGGGCAACTTTTTCGAGCATTTCGGCCGGAATAGCCCGAATTTCTTCGGAAATGTTGTCTTCCAAAACTGGAATAGTTGCTGGCTTATTTCTGTAGACTTTAGACTTGACGTAGCCCCACAAAAAATAGTCTAAAGGCGTCAAATCGCATGATCTTGGTGGCCAACTTACCGGGCCATTTCTTGAGATGAATTGTTCTCCGAAGTTTTCCCTCAAAATGGCCATAGAATCGCGAGCTGTGTGGCATGTAGCGCCATCTTGTTGAAACCACATGTCAACTAAGTTCAGTTCTTCCATTTTTGGCAACAAAAAATTTGTTAGCATCGAACGATAGCGATCGCCATTCACCGTAACGTTGCGTCCAACAGCATCTTTGAAAAAATACGGTCCAATGATTCCACCAGCGTACAAACCACACCAAACAGTGCATTTTTCGGGATGCATGGGCAGTTCTTGAACGGCTTCTGGTTGCTCTTCACTCCAAATGCGGCAATTTTGCTTATTTACGTAGCCATTCAACCAGAAATGAGCCTCATCGCTGAACAAAATTTGTCGATAAAAAAGCGGATTTTCTGCCAACTTTTCTAGGGCCCATTCACTAAAAATTCGACGTTGTGACAGATCGTTCGGCTTCAGTTCTTGCAGGAGCTGTATTTTATACGGTTTTACACCAAGATCTTTGCGTAAAATCTTCCATGTCGTCGAATAACACAAACCCAATTGCTGCGAACGGCGACGAATCGACATTTCACGGTCTGCAGCAACACTCTCAGAAACAGACGCAATATTCTCTTCTGTACGCACTGTACGCATTCGTGTGGTTGGTTTAATGTCCAATAAAGTAAACTGAGTGCGAAACTTGGTCACAATCGCATTAATTGTTTGCTCACTTGGTCGATTATGTAGACCATAAATCGGACGTAAATCGCGAAACACTTTTCGAACCGAACACTGATTTTTGTAATATAATTCAATTATTTGCAAGCGTTGCTCGTTAGTAAGTCTATTCATTATGAAATGTCAAAGCATACTGAGCATCTTTCTCTTTGACACCTTGTCTGAAATCCCGCGTGATCTGTCAAATACTAATGCATGAAAATCCTAACCACAAAAAAATCACCCTTTATTTGAGTACAGTTGGAAACAAATGTAATTCAGTCGTGATTGATTATTTGGTTGCTCGTTAATTTAATACCAAGATGTCATGAAATACCTTAAGACAATTGTCGTTTTAGCTCTTTTCGCAAATTTTTTACTGATGATATTTTAAATATCATAGTCGAAGAAAGAAATCGAAATGCCAACGAGTCAATAGCTTATTCGTATCGTGTAAAAATGGGCTGCTACAAACCGTGGTGAAATATTAAATTTTTTGGATTAATTATCTATATGGGAGTTGTACCTTATCCCAAAATTAGAAACTTGGTCTAGAAACACCAGAGGCCCTATTTGGGAATTCGTTTCGAATGACAATTCGATTCGAACGACAAATTCGATTCGAATATGATTTGATACTTGTGAATTCGATCGTAAATAAAATTTTACACTGTGAAACAAAGAAAGGGAAATTTTATTTAAATGATAATACCTATATGAAAATTACCAACCTTGTGGAATTTTGACGTTTAATCGTTTTCTTTGGCTTGATTAGAGTGTATATGAATGTGATTTTTTTCTGGGGCCCTATTTGCGAATCCGTTTCGAACGAACATTCGATTCGAACGATAAATTCGAATCGAATATGATTTGGTATTTGTGAATACGAACGTAAATAAAAATGTACACTGTAAATTAAACAGTAGGGAAATTTTAATTTATGGTTATACCTGTTCGAAAAATACCCGCCTTGGTCATGGAATTTTGACGTTTGACGACCAAAACAAAAATTTTATTTTTTTGCAAACAACACACATTAATGTCAATTTGATTTGTAATTAATATTTTCAATATTATTACATTAAATAAAAAATATTAAATCAATCAGCCCGAACGGGCTTTAAGAATTTTAAAATCACGGTTTAGATGTCTGTTAGGTGCAAGAGAACTCCATTATAAGCCAAAAAAAGGTTTCGCAAACAGTAAACGCTTGTGCTACATTACACTATATTTGCCTTGAGTTTAGGGTTCCATTAGCAGAGAGTGCACTATACAACTGAATGATGGCACTGAAGTTGAAATAGATGCTTCCAGTAAAGAACGGCCTTCCTTAGGCTAATCAAATTAGAATTAACATATTAAGTTCTATAAGATAAGTAATTTCAAATAAAAGTCGTTCTTATAAAAATAAAAATTGTATTTCATTTCATAAGTAAATGAAATGAAATAATTTCATTCTTTTATACTCGTATCTAATAAAAATTTATTATAAAAATAATTTATTTCAAATTCTTCTATTGACACCTAATCAAAAAGTTAATAATAAATATAAATGTATTAAATTCAATAATTTCAGTTCCTTAAATAATATGTATACGTAATAGGTACATTGTTATGACATTTTTTATGTAAATAGAATGGCGATCACGTTTTATTAAAATTATGTGCTATCACAGCCTCTTGCACTAGCCTCTTCTAGATCTAATTTCATTTTTTTTATTTCTAATTTTTCTACTTTAAGTTTCCTCTCTTCCAGTTGATCTTTAGCCTAAATTTCACAATTTTTTTTATTATATTCTATTTTCATTTCCTGGTTATGGTTTTGTTGAGGTGATTGTATAATATGATGGTGGGCATCATCCGATTCGCCATTTACGGCTGCCCTTAAATTAATTATTCGTATAACAGTTTCCTCCACTGGAGAGTGGAGAAAATGTGTGTATTTGTGGTGTACCACCACCAGTTGCTGTGATATTTTTTTTTATTTTTTTTTAAAATATTATACTTATAATCAGCCCACACTATTTTACAACAGTCGGATGTTCTAATGAGTGGCTCATGACTATTTAGCTGCGATCCAATTTCGTCCCATAAACGTTTAGTTGAAATTCGTGAGTAAAGATAATAGATGGTTTAATATTAGATTAACATAAAACAAAAATAAATTATTTTATATAATTTTACAATAGAAATACGTATTATTAAATTAATTTTTCGATTAAATTATTAAATTTTGTATATAAAATATTTTGTTTGCTGCTTGCATGCTATACGTCTTTTCCATTCGGCTTCGTCAACAAAACTAACAACGAACTAATTCGTCCATATACGAGTACGTATAAAAATTGGTCGAAAACGGATTGACAAATAAGGGAAATTTATTTTCGTTTTATACTATTAGTTTTCGTTTCCATGGTATTCGTTGAATAGTTATACGTTTTCGAATTCACAAAATAATACCGATTATTCGAAAACGACGTTCGTTGGTTCGACTTCGAATTCTCAAATAGGGCCCCAGGTAAAGATTCGGCAATTAATGAATTTATGATTTCATTTAGAGGAAGATTATCATTCCGCTATATCTTCCAGGAAAAGCTCACAAATATGGTGTCACGGTTTTATAAACCATTATCTGCCCACCGACACAATTGTGTGGGTCAGGCAAACGCATAATGTCAAAACTTTATTTTTGTATGCGTTTGAACCAACTTACACATTTGTGTATTCCTACACTCAATTATGTTGGTTGTAGTACTTCAAATCAAGCGAAGTTTTTTATCAACAATGCCATTACATACTATGTTTTTTATCCACACATTTGTGTGGTTTGGACTTTATTTGAGTCAAATTTTTCTTTTTCTTGGTAGAAAAAGGGATAATAACAGATCGACAAGGCTATAATCAAAAATTTGAGAGGACGGGAAAAGAGACAGCATGTTCTGAATTCTCAAAATAGCCACACTCGTTTGTGTTTGACAACTGATAATTTCTACACATCGCTTGAACTGGCAAATATATGTTTAGAACAAAATACTCAAAAAGGCATTCCAGTTTTTCCAAAATTAGAAAATACCAATCGATTTCAATTCAACTAAAGAATTCGGAACAATGGAAGTTTCAAAAAAGGTAGAAATAAGCAAGATATTAAAAAACCCAACATTATTCTTTCATACAATAAGATTAAGCAAGGCGTTTAACAGCTGTCACAAAATAGTGGAAATTGATGGCTTTAAAGAGCTTGATTATGTCCGCATGATTAAATTTGAATAAGTGCCACTTTGTTAATTGTCTGTTCCTTTTATTGTTTTATTACTTTTAGTATTATATTTTATGAATGAATTGAGGAATATGTTTGAAATAAACAACCAATAAAATTGTTTTACCATAGTTTATTAAAATTTTTTCGTTTGAGGTTTTAAATGTTTTTGATAGAGAATAAAATTGAGATCCCGGTGCATCAATAGCCTATATAGAGATAAAAATGCATGATATTCTGTGTATCAGAGGCTAAGTAGAGGTAAAAAGCATGACGCACAGGTGCACATGTGGCGTGGTACGGAAAAATGCATGATGTATAGGAGCATCTGTAGCAGCGAAAGTGTTAAATGGAAAAGGGTTCAAATTTGATTATTTACATTAATATTGTGATTATTATTTTTATAAGTGTTTGTCAAATTGGACACAAAATTGGCAAGTTAATTATTGTGTGTAATATGTGCAAAGTACATAAAGCACATTTTCCCAGGATTTGATGTTTATTGCTTTGTAATTTGATTAATTATTTTATGTGTAACAACAACCTATCAGCAATGTTTTTCCCAGTCCCAAACCATAAAACACCAATTACAATCCCCAAAATATAAATATTTTGGCAAAAAATTTGGGTTGGGGAATTGCGCCGCATACACAAATTTTAATATTTTTTTTTTTTAGGAAAAGTGATTAATCCACGCGTCTCCTCGCCTATTTACAAATTATTAAGTTAATGTTGTAAAGCAGCGCGTATGATGCTAATAAAAGATAATGTTTTTTATTTTTCTAATACTCATATTTGTTGTATGATGTTGTTGTATGATTTGTTGTTGTAAATTTTCATGTTCAAGTGAAAAACAAATATTTATATGTTGATACAGCAATAAACAAATTTTTATAATTAGCATAGCTGTGATTTTCTCACGTAATTTACCACCGCATCGCAAACCCACCAACTATATTATTTTGTTTGGTGCGCTTCTGCAGTAATAAAAATTACAATTTTTTGTTAGATTTGGCAAATAACTACGTAATTGGCTGTGGGTGTGGGAAAATTTGTAGTTTTCGGTATACATGTTTTTCGATACCCCACCACAGAAGTTTGAATGCTATTCAACATTGATGAGAATTTCATCATCTTCACTTTGAAAAGGGTGACTTAAGTATTTAAAAGTTACATATACTAGTTAATAATCGTGATGTTTTATAATTATATCAAAATAGATTAATTAATAACTCGCCACACTTTAAAATATTTTATAACAGCCCTTAATTTTCGCGCTTGAATCTTGTTTATCTAAAATATAAAGATACGTTCTGATAATTGTTGGTATTACCTGTAGCTATATTTTATAAATGATCCCAATGTTGGATGTAATGTACAGAATGTAAATAAGTGTTTTGCGGAAGGGCGCCAAAAAGTTAAAAACTGTTTTTTTTTTGTAAGCTGGAAATTTTTAAAACCGTTTTTAAATTTTGCAACTATGCATTAAAAGTACAAAAACATTCTTCCAAAAGGTTGACCCTTTGAAATGTAGACTAATACATTTTGTTGCATTATTTCCATATCTTTCAAAATTTCGCAGCAATACACTAACAATACATACAATATAAATTATTGCTTAGACTTCTTATCATAAAAGTATAGTTAAAAACTTTTAACTTTTAGGTTTGTGGACAAGTAATTTCAAATTAATTTAAAAATGAATCTTAAAAAAATGGTTTTAATTTTTTAGTTTAATTACATATGTTGGATCATGATGGATCACTTGAATGCACTGTGAAAACAGCATCCGACTTATTTTAACTATTGGTGTATTTTGTTGAGAAATAAATCTTTTTTGCTTGTTTTTTTTTTAAAACACATTATAATTATATAAATTTATATATTATTCTTAATATACAAAAACAAGAAAATATATTTTTTGACATCTAGTGGTATTCAGCTAAATCAAAATTTTAAAATGCTTTAGTTTTTGCTTTAACCACGGTGGTGTTGTAATCGTGCCAACAAAATACACTATATGTACAATAATTTCATAGTTTCAATTCAATTTTTCATCAAACTGCGCATATGGTACATGTTTATGGCCAGATTATTTCCATTTTCATTTGGATCAGAAAAGTAAGGGCGTACAATTTTGTGAACGTTCATTTCGTAACAGTTTCCAATTTAAGGGGATTTTTAAATAGGTATGACTGTATAGGTGGTCTAAATGACAACATACTAGTTATAATCAATTGATTCATTTTAAAATATGACATACGAGTAAGTAAATAGCTTCCAACCTTATAGGTAAATATGGTATTTTTTTAAGCATTAGCTAATTTTACCGAACCAAGTTATTTAAGAATGGCACGGTATTTCGATTTAAAAATAGAAACAGTGGCTTACCCAATTTATGTTGTCGATCTGTTTAAAAAAAATTTAATTTTTTCTTTAAAATTTTATTTCTCCTCGCTTTTAGCTTATGCTGGTTAGTATAGCAACAAAACTAATGATTTATGCCAAACTCAATAACATTGATTATATTTCCATCGGAATATTTCCATCAATATGGAAAGACTCTTTTATAACTCCAAGCCATAAGAAGGGATGTAAATCTAACGTCTCTAACTATAGACCAATTGCGAAATTATCCTGTATCCCCAAGTTATTCGAGAGTATTGTGTACGATTCCCTTTATTTTCAATGTAAAACATTGTTTTCAATGAATCAGCATATGGCTTCCTCAGAGGACGATCTACTACAACCAATCTAACCGAATTTGTTTCTGCTACTTTGAACATTATGGAACGTGGAAACGCAGTTGATGTTATTACCACGGATTTCAGCAAGGCGTTTGACAGGGTTTCCCATAAGATAATTTTGTTTAAACTCCGGGCGCTTGGTTTTGGACCTCAATTCTTACTATGGGTTGACTCTTATCTTAGGGAACGTTGGTATCAGGTGATCTTCAGGTCATCCATATCTGCTCCTTTTATAGCTACTTCCGAGGTACCACAAGGCAGTCATCTTGGGCCTATTTTTTTCATCTTGTCCATCAATGATGTCGATGTCATGATCAAAAACTCGTCAATTTCAATTTATGCAGACCATATGAAAATTTACAGACAAATCTCATGTTTCACCGATGTTAACTTACTGCAGAATGACCTCAATAACTTTATGACTTGGTGTACTAAAAATAATCTTGATCTGAATGTGAGTGCATAACATACTTAAGAAAACGCACAAATTCCATTAGTCGTGAGTATACCGTCAATAATGCTGTTGTCATAAAAGTTTTAACCATACGGGACCTAGGGGTAATTTGTGACCGCGAACTTAACTTTAGAGATCACATCGATTTTATTGTCAACAGAGCAAACTTTTCGCTTGGATTTGAGAAACGCTGGTCTAAGGAATTTTTGAACCCTTATGTTATGAGGGCTCTCTATACGACATTTGTTCGGCCCCTGCTCGAGAATGCTAGTCAGGTTTGGTCCCCATACCATGAAGTGCACACACGAAGAATTGAAGCGGTACAACGTAGATTCTTGTGCTTTGCTCGGCATGGATTGCTATGGGTGGACGTTTACCATTTGCCTCCTTATCTTGACCGCTTGGAGCTTGTTAGCTTAAAGCCACTAAGCAAGCGACGATCTGTTGCAGACATCGTCTTCATTTATCAAGTTTTATCAGGCAGTGTAGACTTTGCAGCTCTACTCGAAAAGGTAAATCTTAACGTAAGTGATTGTAGTTTGAGAACGATACTACGGCCACAACGAGCCTGTTACAAGAATGCTGCGCGAGATTAATAAATATCGACGTCGTTATCAAAGCTAATGTAAATTTATTAAACAAAATTTCCGTTTCCATACGGTAAATTCAATTATTTTTGAAAAACTCTATGGTAAACTGATTGCAAAATCTGTACAAAAAAATTGTTTTTTACCGTAGTAAACGATTTACCCTTGGATTGGTACGCAGCCAAAAAGCCTATACAGTAAAATTTATTTACAGTAGGCTCAAAAAAGCAGGTACGCCATAACTGTACTTAAAACTATGGGCGGGGCTTAAATCGGTTTTCTATTGATTCCTCTTGGACGCTCTAAAACAAAAATTAGTTTAACTGCAACTGTTTAGCGGATAACGTATATGAAAGAAATGAGTGCGATTTATAAAAATCGATTTGCCAGGTAGAGGCAAAATCCGAACCACTACTAAAACGGATGATTTGGCCATCATACAGTTGTTTGCCGAAAATTCTTCGTTTACGCTGGATGCAGCTGTGAAAAAAATTGACGAAACAGAGTATTATTATATCAAAAACAACCATACACTGAGAGAAAATCTTTGGCCAAAAGAAACAAAAATCTGAGTCTATTTTGCAAAAATCTTGGTAATTTTCGATCAATCAAACCTCTTAGTTAAAAAAACGAACAAGATCTTCGTTGAATAAAATTTTAATTTTAAATAACCAAATCGTGGTTTTTTAATTTTTAACTTACTTACCAAAAACATATGGTTATTTTGATGGATATAAATAAATGGAAAAAAATTGGTAACAGTGGCTAACTATGTTGTTAATGGCCAAGAAAAAAAAATTATTTTGCTATAATGACTTGTTAATCCTACAAAATTTTCTTAGTATTTGTAACCAACCAAATTGGAGGTCAATGTTGAAAAAGTTTTAGATTGAAACAATTATTTGTTAACATTGACGAATTTTTTTTTAAAATACACAAAGTAGTGTTAGTAAGTAAAACTTTATATTGGTAAATATAACTTAATGTTTTGATAAAATTGACTTTTTACCAAGGCGTTGGAACTTGGAAGTTTGGGTTCGAACTAAAATATCATTTAATCTTAAACAATTCGGTCACCTCATCAGACTGCACTTACCAAACTACAAAAATATTGAAAATACTTGAAACTTACATTTAAAGTATAATCTCAATGCCTTAGTGAATTTTAATGATTGCTACGCAGTTGTCAACCCCTTCGTAAATATTGCAATTTTTAACAAGTCTTATATTGTTTTCTGTGGCAGCAAAATATTGATTCCGGATCAATAATATGACGTCATTTTTGATCCAACATGGCTTCTTTGTTTAAATTTTTTGTCTTTTTATTTTTTGATCCCGGATCAATTAAAAAATCCAAAAAATTTGTTGGATTTTTTTTAACGTTTACTCACACATATTGTGTGAGTAAACGACATTGTGGGAGTAAACGTCAAAAAAATCCAACAAATTTTTTGGATTTTTTACTTGATCCGGGATCAAAAAATAAAGACAAAAAATATAAACAAAGAAGCCATGTTGGAACAAAAATGACGTCATATTATTGATCCGGGATCAATATTTTGCTGCCACAGAAAACGATATTAGTTTATATAACAAAAATTATAGGTCAAAATAAGTAATTAAGAAAAATCAAAATACTTTGTTAGATATAACAATAATATTGTTCACCTAACAAAATCTTTTTTGGCTAAATTAAACAAAACTACATACCAACATCCTGGTAACTCAAATTTCACCCATTTTTTGTAGCAACCAAGTAAGGAAATACCAAATTTCTAAATCAAACAAGAGATTTTGTTTATCTAACTCAGAATTTTGTGTTAAAACAACCAAATTAATTTAACTAAGTGTTTGGTAGTAATCTTTCTTCTGAGTGTACAAAATAGAATTATGGAACATGGCTACGCATATGGAAATAATTTGGTGAAGCCACTGCTAACACAAAAATACATAGAAAAGCGACTACAGTGGGCGAATGAATATAAAAACAAAGATTGGATGAATGTGTGTACGGATGAGTCATCCTTTTAGAGTTTTAATGTTAAACGATGTGTTTGGTCTCCTAAGCAAAAAAGAAAAGGATTGTCCGAACTGTCTGACCTAGCCCATGTATGGGGATGCTTCACCAAGTAAGGTTTTTGTAAATTAATCGTTTCCACACGAAACCTAAACGCACCTTTCATGAGTAAAATTTATTCATGATGTTTGTTGCCATCTGTTCTTAAATGATTTGGAACGTGGATCTTGCAAGAAGACAACGATAAAAAAACACTATAGTATACTCTAATCGGAATTTAAAGTCAAAAAGGGCATCACAACATTGGATTGGTCATTCCATTCACCTGATTCCAATCCGATCGAAATTTATGGGCACTCATGAAGAGTAAGCTGAAAATTTGAGCGCCCTAGCGCGAGTTGTCCGGAAGATATCGAAAAATTTATCACCACAGTATGCAGACAATTTGGTTGATAGTATGGACAAAAAGAGCCAGGCAATTATTAACAGTAGTGGTGAATTTACTATGTATTAGTTGATAGCACTCAAGAAAATACAACAAACTTTCATAATAAAAAAAAAAATCGTAGTTTTATTTTTACTTAGTTTTTTGCTGTACACGCTTTTGTTACACATACTGTAATTACAAAATGAATAGGAGGTATATAGTTTTTAAAAAATTATATAAAATATTATTAGAATTTATAAAATAAAAAATGTAATTATTAAATATAAATTTAGAAATTTTTAAGTTAAAATAACAATAAGGGAGACAAAAACAAATTAGACAAAATAATTATAAGCATTTCGAAAATAATTGATGAGATAGAAATATAACTAAAATGGAAGTCATTTCATGAAATTCTGACTTGGAAGTCAACCTTACAATAAGATTAAATGACTGTTTTAGAATGCCAGCCTGCACTTCAATCATTTGACATCCAAAGACGCTAGTTACAGAACTTTTGCTTGTAATGAACTCAAAAGTGAGTACTAAGTACTAAGAATGAATATTGAAGGCAGATACAAATAAAATAATAATTAATCTAAAAATTGGTTTTGGCGACAGTCATATGACAAAAATCGAAGTAAATTACGAGACACTGACATAGTTGCCCTCTCATTCAACGAACTCCGAGGTTAGTTTCATAAAATTGGGTTGGTGGTTAGTAGTTCGATTGAACATTGAAGTCAAATTCATAAAACTGCAAAAATATGCTGAATTTTGACTTCAGGGTCGAAAAAGTATCAAATTTTAGGCTTAAATGTCACTCATAAAATAGACATAAATAGTGAGAATTTCTAGAAATTACTGATTTCGTGATATAATTCGCCAAATCGATAAGTTGTTGTTTTGTAACATAGGTAAAAAAGCACGAGTTGAATTTTTGCAGTTTGGTCGTTGCAATCTGATGAGTAGACCAACTTTTTATTAGTACGAAACTAATCTACTAAGAAGAGACCTGAGGAAGTTCTCATTTTTGAAAGGGTTTGTGTATCTTTGTGTACACAAGTACCATGGGGTTAAAAATGGGGGGGGGGGGTTGCATTTTTTTACTTTTTGTGGTAGATATATTGTGATTTGTGAGTAAATAGTCTCTTTGTTTTCTATGACTAGAAATGTCGTAAACGTTGTATAAATGACAATAAACATAATGTTTTGTCCAAAAAGCCGAAAAAAATCTTAAATCGTTAAATCATCTATTTTAGGAGTGATTTTAAGCCTACAATTTGATACTTTTTCACGTTGGTATTTTGTATACTGTTACACTTCATCTAAAGTCAGATATGAGGGACATGAAAATATTTATATAACCGTCTGTTTGACGAGTGGTCAAGGCCGGACATTTAATTATTTTTGAAGTTAAGAGTTAGTATACTATTAACTTTGTCTAAAGTCAGACTTTGTAGTCAGAAATATAATACACCAAACTAAAACGTTTAGGTTAAGCAGTTAATTGACATCATGACATCAAAGTGGCGAAAGTCTGTTATACGAATGGAGCTGGCCTCCTTTTAATATATACGCGTGCCTGTATTATCTGCCGACTCGGTTCGTCAACAATTGGTATTTTTAGTATTCGAATATCTTGGCTAATAAATGGCTTTTGTTTTACCGGGATTTGTGATAAACAAAAATCAACTGGCAGCTAGCTGTCTAATAGGCTGTCTCTGAAAGAAGTGTTGCCTACTTCTAAGTTCTATAGTATACCTCGAAATGAAACTCCCTTTATTATAGAAACGTTATTACAGTCAAATGTGGTGCGTTCCATAATATCCATCGAGCCCATCTTTGTTGTGCAATCGGTTGTTCTTCAGATGAAGACTTTAAAACATGATTCAACGTAATGTCTCCATAATAATCTGCACGAAGTAAAATGTCGAACGGAACAGGATTAGATTATTTTTTGTGTCTTTTGGTGTCTTTCTTCTTTGTGTTTGCATGCTTATGTTTTGCTTGGATGTAATCGCGTCTTACGTTAAGCTCAACGGCTGAACTTACTGTGTCGACTCCTGTTGCAAGCTTTTTTTGTTATGAATCTGGCCTGCGTTCCAGGATTAACTAAAATCCGGAGAAGCCTATCGGAAGTGTTACACGATGCCTTTATCAAAACAGTTCTTAACAAGGTACAATCGCGGGTTTTGGAATATGTTTTGGAGTGTATAATGGATTAATTGAGTAAAATGTTTTTTTTTATTTAAGATTTTTAGACAATAAAATACTCTTGGCAGTGGATGAATTTTTTTGTGATATGCTGAAGTTTAGCTGCTTCTTCTCGAATTGCGACAGCAACATAAAAAGCTTTGAAAGCTTGACCAGTAGTTACAGTTCCCAATCGCTATAGAAGTGTTCTGTTGTATTCCATTCCAAAGGAGTTTTATCTTTTGTGAGTCTTCTCTTGCCAATGAACTCCTGTTGTTTTGTAGTTGGATGATCGAGAATTCATAATCTTGTTGAAGAATCTTATTTATTTTTTCATCAACATACTGGTTGTCATGTTTTTCGGTTGTATTACCCAAAATTTCTTCATGGTTGTTGACAAAAGTAATGCAGGAGAGGCGGTCGGTAGCGTGATTTTCATCTAGCATGGTTCTTTTACTTGATTTTCGACCAAGTTCAGATTTTTTTTGGCAAGTCAGTTGAACATTTTTCCAACAGAACCTAAAAATTTGTGAGTGTTGCCATATGATCGGTGGTGTCTTCGGCAACATTCAATCATAGTTTCCTGAATAATTATACAGTTATGTGCTGTTTCACATTAGGAATTTGGTATAAATGGAAATTTGAAATTTTTCTAAAATTTACAAAACACACGAATTGATTTTTTTCGTCCATCAACCATAAAACATTTCTATGTTCATTCCATAATTAATAAAGCAATTATTAGCTTTAATTTTTGACATAATTCGTTTTTTTTTATATTGGTACATATAAAAAGTACAGACCATAATTACTTTGATTGTTTATAACAACGCAAACATGTGTTGTAAGGTACTGCTGCACGCAATCAAATAAGTAAAATTTTATTAATCCTTTTCTGCCTATTTTTTCACATAATACAACAAAAACGTTCGTTAACAATAATAAAGCTTTTAAAGAGCTTTCAAGATAAAACTAACAGTACAGTAAATAAAAGGCGGAGTTTTATATAAATTTGCAATGCGCAGATCATATTCGTATATAAGATAAGAGTCTTGCCGATGATAAGGAAAGATAAGGACAAATTCACTTTTCGGATCTCCCCCTCATTCAACTCAGTATATTAGTGTCTTCCACAACGTGTGCACATTTTGGCATATAACAATACAATTTCATAAAATTAATTTAAGATTGATAGAGTTGATAAAATATGTAAGAATTAAATAAAAATATTGTTTGGTTCATCGAATATTGCATATCTCGTATTTGAAAATATTCAGACTGCAATTTATATATCGTTGCTGTTTAATATTTTAAAGTCAGGTAGACAATTTGGCCAAGGACAGACTTTATAAATTCGTATAGACAATCAAAAAAAAAAAACTCAGATGTCTGTATATAAACGAGAGATAATATCATGAGAAGTGATTCATCCAATTTTTAATTTAATATCTAATTAAAATTATATATACTTGTATACCAAATGTCTTATAGATTAATTGTAATTTATACTTCTTACGATATAAAAACCGGATTTTTGGACAGGAATAAGAAATTAAGAATACATAACTTTTCGGTTTACTTTCTGGTTTTTTATTTTATTCTCACTCAATCCGCCGATGCAGATCAATTTCAAATAATCAAAAAGATCAATGAATGCTAAAGTAGTATATAGTTTTTGTGTTGTTTGTGACGAACCCCCAAACAAGTACATTAATATGTCTATTGAGGAAGTATTACATTGATTCGTTTTTATCCATCATTTAATTTCAAATTCTGTGTAATGGATATACACAAAGCTATTTGAAGGAACAACATTTTTATTTGATTTTTATAATTCTTTAATTTCATTTTGAAATAAACAAAAAAAAAATTATAAAACAAACCAAGAATTGTCGTCGACGACCGACCGATCTGTACGTAACTAGAAAATTATTCAATTTACATTTTTTGTGTACGCATACATTTTAGAATTTTGGTTTGTTCGATATTAAATTACAGTGGTTTAGATTATTGTCGCCGGTTTATAATATCAAAAATATTGTGTATAATACTAAAATATTGAAAAATTATTTTATTGAATATCCAAATGTGAAAATATTCTTAAGTTGCTCTATAACGTATAGATAGATAGATACCTTTCACCCTTTTTTCGATACACATTACACACGACTATTGTTGCGAGAAATTTTTGTGTAACCTTATATCACATGAAGTGGCGCCTATTTGACCATTTCACATAATCGAATCAAAATAAAAAGTATTGGTTTCAAAAATTGATTTATTTCAAAACAATAAACCAAACTAGATACAATCTGATTAGAAACTCCATATATACTCGTATGGTTTCGATTTATTTTTTGTTATCAAGTTATGGGTGATATGTATATTTTTCGGTTTTACCCAAAACAAACAATAAGATCAAACAGTATATATTTAAAAAGGTCATAAGATATACATAAAAGTAGAGCAACGACAGTGAAATACGTAATTTTATCAAATTTCTTAAACTCACCCTCCCCGTCACAAATATTTTTGTAGAGCCGAATATTTGTTTTACACATGAAATGAGATCTGCAAATATTATTTAGTCTTAAATATAATAATATTATATAATTTTTTCATTTATCTGTACGAGTATTTATCATATTGGTTTTCCATGCATCTATTGTTTTAGGGTTGGATGTTATCCATATAATATATGGAACTAATCTCTATGTTTACAATTCATCTACATAACAATAAGAAAATTTTGCTGTATAAGATAGCGAAAATGTTGTCATAGTTGGGAGATCTCATTGATTTTTGAACGAAATCGGTCCACCGTAAGGCGTAAGTGACAGCTTCCATAGGAGCTATTCCGTTTTCTGCAAATATTCTGAAAAGTATATAGCATTACATTTCAAACTAAATTATCTAGTTCAGATCACTCTTTAAATTAGTTTTGATAAAAAAAAAGTTTGACCAAAATTCGGCATCTTTATAGTCTACGCGGATTGTCTATTCGGATTGAAACTACTTAAACATTTTCCATTAATTGGGAGATCCCTTCGAAATTTGATGGAAATCTCTGTACCGGAAGAGGCAGCTTCCACTTAAAAAAACGTCATAGAATTAAAAGACTGAAATAATTTCAAAATATGTCCAAACTGGTTTGTTTCTTTAATAAATTTGAATACCCTAATTTTAATCAATTCATTTAATTTGCTTTGCTTATATTATTCTTATGTGTAAAATTAGAAAAAATAATTTCTTTTTCATTAGCCCAGTATGCAATTTTTCCACTGTGTGGAGAAAATAATTTTAATTCCATACCACATTCCATACATAATATCAAAGGCACAAAAATATCGATTTTGAAGGGAAACAGTTTTGTTTCCCTTGATTTCCTCCATGATTTACAAATTTTTTTGAAGGGTTAAAATAAAATTTTATTAATTTTAAGTGTTGCTCGTATTTTGCCATCTTCGCGATCTACAACATTGGACTAAATAGGTAATAAAATTAAATTTTCAAATTTACGAAGTTGCTTTTGATACTGACGATTTTCATGTGTTTATTTTTTTAAATTACATTGGCGAATTCATTGGTACATTGGCGAGATTAAAATTAAAAAATTGTAGTGTGTCTGTACTCTGTGTATTTTATATTAAAAATTGTATATGAACGTATTGTATATGTATGTGTGAATAAATTTGACAAGAAAATGCAAAAAATATCTTTAATTTCAAAATAAAAACGCTATGTGAAAAGTACTATAGAAGAAATACTCTCTCTATCGGCTCGTTTCAATTTGTTTTTCATCCTTTTAGTCGGGATTCACACCAACCCTGGAATTTTTGTGACACTATTCTTTGGCGAGTAGTACGGTTTTCCGTGTACATAACAGGGTTCTTTCCATAGAAAGAGTGTGGTTTTTGCACGCGAATGTAAACGGAATTCCATCGGCATTGCATATTGGGAGTTTGGCTTCTAAACATTGCGTATTATAATAAATTAATAACCGCACTAATCTTGAAAATATTCATTATTTATTAATTTGGACTAAGGAAAAGTCCACTGGAAAAAATGTCGATTTGTGTTTAAAAAAAATTGTTGTTTGGACAGAATATCGACTCAAGATTTTAAAAATGCAGATTTCAAAATATCAGCAGATATACCGACTTTGTATTTTTAGGTGCGATTTCCAACAAAGTAGATGAAATCTGATGAACAAAATGTGAATCATATTTTGCTATGAAGCAAGAGGGATTAAAACTGTCATAACAATGGATTTGACAATTCTCGTCACCCTTGTAGAAACCAACGCTATCTACAATCGATGAAAATCGTAAATAGAATATTATTTAAGTTAAAGTTATGCTGTTTTTTACTATCTTGCTTATTTTAACTATAGCTATTCAAATGGTATAAAACTTTTAAAATTTTCATTCTTGATTGTGCAGTGCAATCGATAAAATCAAACTATTTAAATGGTGTTAAAATAACAAAAATCAAAAAAAAGTGTTAATAGTTAAAAATAAACAAAGATTTGTGATCTCAAGTATTTTGTAGTGTTTATTAATTCAATAAGTGATATTTGATAAGAACACGATCTGCCACGAACAGGTGGTGATCTACCAACGAAGAAGGGTCTTGATAACCCCTCGGATAGGTTAGGTTGCTATCGCACACTTAGGCCAATTATGGCCCATTGTGATACCACAGGATCCAACATCATAAACTCCCTTAAACCCATTTAGTACTATTAATATAGCGTAAAAGATCTCGTATTTTACAGCGTTCAAGATCACAGAGGCTGTCCATGTTATATTTGCCCAAGTGATCATGTCTTCTGCCAGCTAGCGCGGGACACAAGCAAAGGAAATGAACAAGAGTCTCCTCCTCCTCCTCGTCCCTGCAGCTTCTGCAGAAGTCATTCGCATCCAGACCCAGCCTTCTCGCATGTTCTCCGAATAGGCAGTGCCCGATAATTATCCTTACAATTCATACTTGTTTTGCTACTCTGCCAGCTGGCGCTCCACCTGGCATTTGCCAAGGCAACTGCTTCCCTATGGCTTGCTGCTTTCAGCACAAACATAGGCCTTCCTACACATTCCGTCCATGATTCCAGTTGGAGAGTCGTACCGCACCTTGCTAACTCTTCTGCCCTGCAATTTCCCTCAACGTCAGAATGAGCCGGAACCCAGGCCAACTGGATATTAAAATGATCACTCATCTCGTTAAGAGAAGTGTGACAATACAACGCCACCCTTGACGCCAGGGAAACTGAATCCAGCGAAAGAATGGCCGCCCGACTGTCCACATAGATAGTGATATCAGTTAACGATATTACATTATGCTTCAACCAGTTCATGACCTCTTCAATCGCTATAACTTCAGCCTGGCACACACTGCAGTACTCGAGCAGACGAAAGGATAAAGTTACATTTAATTCCTCACAGAATACACCAGCTCCCATTCTACCATCGAGCTTTGAGCCGTCGGTGAAGAATTTAACTGTCCCGGTCTTTATAACGAGACTACTATTCCAATCCTCCCTAGATGGGAGGATCACCTTGAAAAACTTGTCGAAGCACAAACGAAGTGTTTTGTAGTCAAGATTCACCAGTTCATCCCTCACTGAATTAATTATAGTTGAGTGCCCCTTTTGCAGGCACTTCCAATCCGAAGTCGCTGAGAACCGGGCGGTCGTGACCCCTCGGATAACTGAAGTAGCAAATGCATGCGAATAAATTTGGATTACAACAACAAAATGTCACAATCACAAAACACTGATTTTAAACCGGTAACTCTTTTCATTCCCTTACGGTAGATGTTGACTTGAACGATGCTACTGTAAATGACTAAGTCATTATGAACCAAAATAATAAAAAACAAAAAATACCACCAGTCATAACAAGTGATATGATCAATACAAATTCTGTGATATATAATCCTGAAATCAATATCTATCAACAAAAATGATTTCCAGATAAAATTACAATCAGTAGGAACTACAATTCTGTTTAGTGATATAACTCATTACAACCAATTTATTGCGCTCTTAAAATCACCAAATTGTTTAGCTTTGAGGCAAAACTTAATCGACCAATTAACATAGTCCTGTCTGGATTACCAGATTTAGATATGGATTAGAATCAAATGAATTATTTATTATATTTCAACAATGGAACAACAATATTAATCAAATTAAAGAAAACGAAGGCTATTTATAATAACATCATTGTTAATTGGAGCTATTATATTAATCGTCATTCTGGTCCAAACACAATGCAGAAGATGCCAAATGTTCGGACACGGAACCACCCATTGCAACATGACACCTAAATGTTATCTCTGTGTTGATAACCACCTTCTAAATGACTGCAGTCTTCAAAACAGAAGGAACATGAGCGTCGAGAAAAACTGAAATGTGCTAATTGTAGTGAAAATTATAGTACCAAAAAAATATGAAAACAAAGAACATGAGTAAACTGAATAAATCACTGAAATCTTATCCACACTTTAATTCGAGCAATTTCCCTGAACTTAAACGAACCAAAAACCTATGGCTTGAACAATTCTTTGGGGCGAAAAATTCATCTACTATACCAAGTAATTATGAAAATACCTTCAAGACACCAACTGCAAACAACAATTCACTTTCCATGGACGAAATGATGATTATCCTCACTGAAGCATACACAAACATGTCTGTGGTTCCAACAAGTAAATTAAAAAATCTTTAATGGAATTCTCGAGGAATTCGCAACAAGATAACTGAGTTTTATAACTATCTAAATATTAGTTCCATAGATGTGGTTTTGATTAATGAAACTGGTCTGAAAAATAATATTAGACTGTTAGACAGCTCTATAATTATAAAGTCTATAGACTTGATAGAGAACTAAGGAGAATGGGTGGTGTGAAGCCATTTTTAGCCATCTTAATATTTTTAAAATGATAGAAACTTAACTAATTCTGATTGCAGTTATTTCATCTGTAGTGATTTTAACAGTCGGCACCGTTTCTGGGGTTGTAACCGTAATAAGGCCGACGATATCCTATATAACGAATTCAATGTAAACTGTTTTCAAATTCATTACCCATCATCCCCAACATGTTATCCATCCAGAGGGTCGCCATCAATCCCAGATTTAGTGTTATCGAACAATAAACACATCATTTCTCCGCTATCTGTAATGCCAGACTTCACTTCCGACCAGTATCCGGTTACATTTGAAATAGATGTACAGCATATTATGTCACAAAATATTCATCTTCGATTTGCTTATAAACTGGCTAATTGGTCACTCTTTAGAAGAACACCTAATCAAAATTTAGTATTAAACAGTGAATGCCATAATTATAATACTCCCGAAATCATCGATAAGAAAATCACACAAATAACCAATCTCATAGCCAATGCGGAATAATGAGGATAATAGTATTGTAATACCGCAATTTATCTGCAACTTAATTAAAATAAGAAATTCCTCAAGAAGGAGATGGCAGTACGATCGTAGACCAGAATCTCATGTGTACTTTCATCATCTTAACAAAATGATTAAATTCCATATCGACCAAATTTAAAACAAACGATTGAATAATACACGATCAACCTGTGATATGGGCTCAACTTCATTTTATAAATTAACTAAAATAATCAAAAGAAAGGATAAGACTACGAAAAATGTAATATTCTAGCTAGTAGGGTCGCTGAAGCACATACATTAACACGTATAGTCTTTCAAATCCTAAAACGGAAAAACTTGTAGAGGAAAGCGTTAATTTTATCTATGAAATAGAAACTAATTTCAACTCTGCATCACTCATACTTCCGAGAGAAATACGTCATGACGTTAAAATTCTCAAAAATTCTAAGGTTGCTGGGCATGATAAAATTAATAATAAACTTCTAAAACAAGGTCCGAAGAAATTGTTCATTATATGGTGTCACACATCTATAATGCATGTTTAAAAATATGATGTTCCCCACAACTTGGAAGAAAGCAATAAGGCCCGTTGCACATTTCAGCTAAGCTAAGCGAGAAACGTAGTTTATATTAGCATAGTTTAGCTCGCACAGTTCATTCCGCTGCACATTTGAACTAATTACACATCGCTCACACATACATTTGCCAAAATATTAGTGGTGTTGCTTTCGCTAATCCGCTTAGCTTAGCTAAGAAATGTGAAAGCAACAACTTTTGGATTTATTTTTTTAATGCGTTTTAATTTTTCTGTGTTGGTTCATTTTCTTAATATTTATTTTATTTTTTTTTATTTTAAGAAATAGAATAAATTAAATTCGGTATTTTGCTATCAAATAACAAATGCTAAATTATTATTCAATATAAATTTTTCTAGAAAAATAGAAAAATAACGCCTTGCGGTAAACACCATAACCATAAAATGATTTTATTTCCTCTAATCCTAAAATTTTTTTTCTTAACATTCTAAAACAATCGGCTTGAATACAATGCAATTGTTGTTGTAATCTTTTGAAAGCAACACAGCTATTATTAGAATCACATAGGCGGGAACAACAATACTCAAATGTCATCCAAATTTCAATATGTTATAAATATGTACACAATATAACAATGTATGCGTGAGCGATATAGTTGACTTTTGCAATCCAAAGACAACCCGAGCTAAGTTAGTTTGCATCGCTCAAAACGAAAAACATAGCTCGCATAGTTTAGCTCAAGTTTGCATCGTTCCATTAAAACTCTTTATATACAACCAAGAGCGATGAACATCGCTCACATCGCTTAGCTTAGCTTAGCTGAAATGTGCAACGGGCCTAAAGCTTGGTCTTCACTCGCAAAATTTTGTCATGACGATAGCATGTCATGACAAAATTGTATTTTTACACTCACAACTACTAAAACTAAAATGTATGTAAAATCATTTTATGTTCTCTGTTTTGTTTAATTGAGAGTCAAATAAAAATTTTCTGCTCATTTTGTCACAGTGTCATGACAAAAACATCAGCAATTTTAATATATTTTACTCAATACAAATATATTTTGTCATGGCATTCTAGCGTCATGACAAAATTATGCGAGTGAAGACCAAGCTTAATATCACAAGTGCCTAAGCCAAACAAAGATACGTCTGACCCAACCAGTTTTAGACCACCAGTGGCACTATTCTGGCTTTCGCTGGAAATAGAGAATTGGGAAAAATATTTTCATAGCATTTTTGTCTAAATTGTATTTTTCTGGCCTACTGAGGGAATAAGTTTAGTGCAAATATTTTTGATACAAAGTTAAATGGGAAAATATTTTTCCCTATAAAAATTTTGGGGAACAAAAGTTTCCCAATTAACATTGTTTTGAAAATTTGTTTGGCTTAGAAACTGGTGTTATTATTGCTTTCTTCCATGTTGTGGGGAAATATGATATTTTTAAACATGCATTAGATGTGTGACATCATATAATGAAAAATTTCTTCGGTTATTCCGAATATCTGAATATTTATAAATCTTATTAAGAGTAGGGTGTTCAGCGACACACTATACATATATCTGTTGTATTATAAAATAGATTTAGTTTTAAGTAGTTCAGTAAGTTTAAAATTATTATTCAATAAGATTTTTTTCTTTCCTTAGTTTTTCCTTGACAATTAATAATATGTATTATCAACACAAAATGCTAATAGCAATTAATTAATTTATTATTAAGAACTGAGTAGAAAATAATCTTATATCTGAAATCTCACATATTTACTGTAAAGCTTCATTGTTATAGTTTATAATATGGATAACAATTTTAATTGGAATTTGAAAACTATAATGTTTTGAATTTAGTATTCCAAAGAAAAAATTATCAAGTAAGTAAAATGGAATTTTTTCATCAGATTAAAACCGGAACTTGAATCGAAAGGATGTATTCATAGGCTCATTATTATTTTATTAAAACCAAATTTTAAATGAGTATAGGAAATTATTGTACAAAATCTATATTGTATTTTCATTTTTTGATAGATTTTACCAAAAATGAAGGGTGAGACAATCACGTCCTTGGCGTTAATTTCAATTTGTAAAGCGCGGGCTAGTACGAAAATGGAAAATGATTAATACAAAATTTCTAAAAATCCAACAACGCATTCACTTGAAAACTCCACCTATAAATTTTCAAAATATAAAACAAACCTATGTGTTAAAACTATGGTGAAGATGACACTCAATCAACCATTACAAATAGTGAATGAATCAGTTGTGATGATCAATCGATGATTTGACAAAGAAAAAATTAGCAAGTAATACAATTGCACCTAAATTATATGGTTTGCCTAAAATCCATAAACCTGATATACCATACAGTACAGACCTATCGTGAGCTCGACAACAAAGATATTTTCGCATCGCTGATACTACAATTCAAACGTTAAATTGTCATCAGCGCAGTATACAAGTTTCTACACGTGGCCTGATAGATCTTTCTTCAGCTAGGTTACTTGTACATTTGATACATTTGCTGATTGTTGCTGCTCTCCTTTCTGTAGCACTAGTACTAATTTCGCCATCAATACTGCGATCGTTTCGTCGGATTTAACCTGATTTATATTGACTTTCGCTTTTCTTTTTTCGGCGTTGGTCTGTCTTTCAATCATCATTCGTTGGTCGGATTTAGCCTCTTTTTTCGGCTTAAGCCTGTTTTTTAATCATCGTCTTAATGAGCTCTTTAATATCGGTATTCACATTCTATTTTTATTTTTCTAAGTATGAGTAAGACATTTTTTTTCTGTCCAAAACTCAAATTAAAACTAAAAGGAACACGATAAAAAATAACACACCGAATGGTTTTGTAATTTCAGTTTTGTTTGCGTTAGCATGGCGAAACATGAAAATTTTTAAATTAAGATTGAAACTGCAACAAACCCAGTTTTGTTTGTAGAAAAATTAGTTACATAAAACAAAGTGTAAACACACTTATAGGGGTAGATACTCGATCGACTAGCAAGCAAGCAATTTGCTAGCCGAAATCCTGACTACTCAATAAATTTTACCAAGAAAATTTAAATTTTAAATTATATTTTTGTTTTTTGTTTGCGATTGCACAGTAGAACAACACAAAAATTTGCTGTTTAATTTTTGAAGCCGTAAATTTTACTGTAACATCGTAAAAATAAACAAAAAGTTTATGAAAAATTTATTTTGAAAGTTAAATTTCCTTAGTATAATTGATTGAGTAGTCAGGATTTCGGCTAGCAAATTACTTGCTTGTTAGCCGATCAAGTATCTACCCCTTATTTAGCAATCGGAATAGTTGCCGCCTTTTTAAGTTTCCAACTAACTAAGATTGCTTTAGAACTAGTTCAGTTACGGCCAACTAGACAAAAAAATTTTGACACACTTTCCATGAAAACAATGAAACTAACCACTCCGAGGTTGTATCTCGAAATTATAAATGTGTACGAGTAGAACAAACGGCTCAAAATGCCTTCGATAAAGAAACCTTTCGACGTGGCAAATGCTTTCATAATCGAACTCCAGTTAAGAAAAACTGCACAAGGAAACAATTGTAAAAATTTTCAATCGAACTACCCGTCTTACGAGGGTGAGTCAAAATGTCTTTCAATATCATATGAAAAAAAGAGTGAATGAGACAGCAATAATTTTTTTCCACATAATCTACTTTAAGGTTTATACATTTCTTACATCGATCAATTAACTTGTCTGGGTGCCAAGTCTGTACTATACGGTGGATGCGGAATTTCTACGAAGCCACAATGCAAACTGGAGCACCTTTAGCCTTGTGCACCGGTGCATTGTCACGAAGAAGTAAGCTTTTTATCTAACCTTCTTTGGCCGTTTTTCCCGAATAGGTTTTTTCAATTTTCGCAAAACCTCAGCTTAATAGATGCCTGCGTGATTGTGATTTTCGGTGGCATATAAGCAATCATCAATATTCCGTCAGCATCCCAGAAAATTGTTGCCAAAACCTTACCAGCAGACTGTTGAGTTTTGAATTTCTTTGGTGGTGGTTTTCTTTGGTGGTGGTTTGGTGGTGGCACTTACTTTTGACATGTGAAGGTGGTCATGTAATATGGTATAAGTAGTATCATATGAAAGGGAAAGACTATACTACAATTGATTTTGGGAATGAAAACTGCTAATTTTTCTGAAAGTCACGTTTTCATGGCTTATAGCTCGGTGGGACGACTCGGGCGGTTGCCATCTTTTAATGACTCCCGACCACTTTTGAATAATTTTACCCACCTTGTTACTTTGGAATATGATGGTTCAAATTTGCCGTAAAGTTTTTATGTAGAATTGATTGTTACATCGAAATCTGTTTCTATACGTTTTAGCACGGCAAACATTTAAAAAAAAATATATAGTTGTCTCACTCACTCTTATGTTATTATGTTATGTTATTTTTAGTAGGTATCTATATAATCAATAAGTAAGGCTTCATTTGAACCAGCTCCGGGGTTGAACCCTTACATCTCTTGAACCAAAGGTTGCTGCGTTCTTATGCGTATTTGTTGAAAAATGACGAACAGTTTTCGAGGTGTCTTATTTGTAAAATGTGATGCTTTTACTTTTTTGCTATGTGAATTTTATAATTGTATCTCGTTTTTTATTTTTGGTACTCTTTCTTCGAATTTACATCATGAAATGGAAAACCAAACGACAAAATCCTATTAATGTCGGGAAAATCGATGTTCTTAGGCTGGAAAATCATTTTCCGGTTATTTTTAATTCTAGTGTTTGCTAAAACAAGCACCATGTTACCCCATACAAAATTTACCAAATTAGAGGAGAGGCTATACATTATTGATAGCATAGAAAAAGCGCCTTTAGAGCAAACCACAAATATCGTGAAATTGTTTTCTTAAACTAAACGTAAAGGAAGACGGAAAAGTAAAAAATCAAAAATTTATCAATTTCAGCATTTTATTGGCATCGACTTTATTTACCAAAGATTTGTGAGGATTTTCGAATCAACCAATGTAGTTCAATTTTGGTAATCAGTTGCACCCCAAAAAATTACTTGCATTTTGCCACCATCACGCATTTAACTTAAATCTTTAAATTTGCAAATTGCAAAAGTGACCCCAATTTAAGAAACTTGTCAAAATGTAAATAACATAATATTTAAGTACTCCTCGAACACGGTATCTAAAACACAATATTTAAATGCAAATTTTGCAATTTAATAAAATGTTGGCATTTTCGGTCAAACTAGTTTTATGATTTTATTTTGCAATCAATTACTGAAAAACGATTAAGTTGAAAATCTTTTATCTTTGTATATCTAAAAGTTCTCGTGTTGTCTTTACAACATAATCTTTACAAGTTTAGCAAGAAATCAAATAACCGACCAATCGCAGATAAATTATGACATTATGCAAATTTTGTTCACATACGCATATTTGGACGTATGTGTATAGTTATAAGAAATGGTAAAATGGTTAATCATTAAATTATAGTTAAGATTTTGATCTTTAAACTTATTTTTTTTTGCAGTTGTCTGTAATCGTATTCATGGGAAATTACCTACTGTGCAAAAAACACGTATCTGACCATTTCTGTTTGTTTACTTGTCAAAATTATTTTTCTCCCAATTGAAACTAAACATTTTAATTTAGAAAAATTATGGACGACAGCACCATTATTATAGTTTTATGTGCTCTAGGTATATGTATGTACATTGTACACATTCATTCATAAAGTACTATCCATAACACTGCATATTCGATTGTAAGCTTTTGGGATTTTGAAATTCTTTAATTCCTGGAGTTAAATTTTGCAAATATCACAAAAAATATGATTGATTAGTATTTCTATGTGCAGAGTGAGTATCTTTATTATTTCGATTTTTTTTTGATGACAACTAACAATACAATTGAATTAAGATTTTAGAGGAGTATTTCGTGTGTGTGTGTAATTTGACGGTAATTTTATATCTTTGTACGTTGATGTATATAATCTTGATTTTTACCAAATATAATTTAATATTCTTGAGGCCAACCATCATGCAAATGTGTACACATAGAATGTGTGTTGCATAGTTACGCAGAAACCATTTGCTTCGATTAAACCTTCCGATGTTAACCTACGTTAAAAATCGATATGATAAAATGTGCACTGTAAATAAGGATTAAGTTTTGATTGACAATTCAGAATACATTTCTTTTTTTTTTTTTTTTTTGGTGTGCGGTAATACACCTCAAAGACCAATATTGTAAATTAGTCAATAAACTAAAAAACGACAATGTTTAAAATGTAATTTATTATACACGGGAAATTATCAAAAGGCATAATTTTATTATCAGTTTATAAATACAAATTTTATGTTTGAGTAATATATACAAATTTAATTTGTTGTAGGTGTTAAATTGTCGCTAAATATAGCACAGTTTCATATGACCTCGTCACATACATGGTAAAATTAAAGGAAACAGTGTTTCTCAGTGCTGGACTCTTCTCCAAAAAAGGAAGCTTTTGTTAATTTAAAACATAAAATTTTAAAGCCATAATTTCGTAAGGATGCCATAAGGATGAAACTTTGGTTAATAAAATGTATGTGAAGATAGCCCAAATGCCATTCCCGAAAAATGCGATGGCAACACTAATTATTGCTATCATGACATTTTTTTTACTCTCAGCCCAAAAAATCACGATATTTTTACTGTCAGCTTCGAAAATTTACTGTCATGACAGCTAAAACTATCATGACACAATCATTTTTCTGGGGTGAGAGTAAAAATATTGCATTTTGGTGAAGGAGGAATATTTAAAGAAATTTTTGATTTTCGCTGTCGGTATATTTGGCGTAATTTTACTTTACGTATACATCGAGAAAATCAGGTAAGGAGTATAAATTTTTAAATGCAGGATTGTTTACTATCAGTTTTTAGGAGCGGAACATTTTTCACTTTTTTATTTTTCCAATATTTTTTTTATTTTTATTAATATTAATTGCTTCGTCAACCTTGCAGACACAGATCAAAGAGTTTTATCGCTCTTATCGCTTCTTCTGATAGTGGCCACACATGTTAAAAAAATCAACTATCAGTATATACAAAATATTTTTTAATGTAATTTTAATTCGTTGTATACCTTAGAAGATGGGGGCTCCCAAACCTCCGCTTTTCCACAATTTATACAATTCTTCAAGTGTCAAACTAAGTAAAAAAAAAAATTTCAAAACATTTCAAAAATGTAATAGAATAATTGCCGAATTTAGATTTATTTATATTAGATTATTATTAGATTTAGTCATCGTGACTGTTCTGCCACCATTTTCGGATGAATTACCCCGATATAGTGGATAACCGTCGTTTCCATTAATTGTGTATAGCAGCAACGGAAGCGGATACTATTTTGTTCATTTCCCATCGGCTATACACGGTGAATCTAAATTGTGATCTCTGCACGGACCATGCAACTTGTTTGTTGCTACTACCGCGAACAACTCCGGGTCTGCTTCTGAATCTGGTATTTCGGTGCTGATGTTTGAATCGATTGGGTCTGGTCTGATTTTCTCAATTAACCACAGCAGAATGTGTGCATGTGGTAAACCACGCTTCTGCCACTCTACTGAGTACATCCAACAACGTGGCTTTTCGAAAACCATCTGCTTAACGATGAAGTCCATTAGCATCTTGAGTTTTCTTTAAACACACGTGCTGTGATGTCGTGGCGATCGCTGAAAGTTTGTCCTGGCAGTAGATTGCCGGTAATTTCAGGCCATTTTTAGATTGCATGTGAACGTGATGAACAAATCTGGCCGTTCGTAATGCCGCACATACGTATCCTGCGCATATTCATGCATATGCCGTGGGCTGCCAACATATGTTGCTGGGAGAATGGTCAATTGACCAACGTTGGTTACATCTCCGTCCGAAACAATGGCATCGCGCAGATGAGTGTACTGCTCGAAAACGTAGTTTTGATTGATTGATGCGGATAAAATTTAAACGTTCCGTTTCGATTTTCACGTACATATCGACGCAATAATGTTGAAACAATCGACGATATCTCAAAAGATGATTGTGCCTCGCCTTTTCACATCATCAACCGATAAGTATAAAACTGCATGGAACTGACATTCTTATTCGTTTCTTCACCTACAAAATGAATATGTTATTTGTATAGCAATGCAAGTACATGCTGTGTTTTTTTATTAGCGCCCGATAGCTGTATCCGGAGCAGCCAATTTTCTATGTGAAAACTTATATTTAGCGCGCTATTATTGCATTTAATTAATTTATTTAACTCTAAACTAAGATTTTTCATTCAACTTTTTAATTAAAAATCGATAAAAAAATATCTTGGCTCACTTATTTATTGAGAGCCGCTATCGGGAGCGCTATCCATTTCAATGGGAAATTTGAAAAGGCATTTTATTTTGTAAACCCCTGAAACCATTAGAAACTAAATCTTACAATAAAAATTTAAAACGCAGCAAAATGAATTCTTGTTTATAACGTCATGTCAAAATAAATGTCAATTAATATATTTAAGGTGATAAATGTTTGTTTTATTGATGAATTTAGTTTTAATTTTTATAATACAGCGACATCAGTGAATTTGGCTCCGGATAGTGCTCCAATATTAAAACACAGCTACAATCGACATGGAAAACATCAATGGATATTGAAGTGCATTATATGACCGATGAGTTTTGATCACAAAATCGCACGACTCCACATTTTCACCAACTGCGACTCCGTCAATAGTGGAAGCATTGTCTGACATACTGGCCTCTGGTTGGGGTTTTGTCTGCTCTAATGATTATTTTGTAATCTTTGGAAGACATTGTCTCCAAAGCAGTTTTAAACAAACGAACCAGCGCATTGTGTTCATAAAAAAGACATTGGAGTTCTCCGATTATCTCTCGTTTTGACGCATTGAAAAGCGCAAGACGATAACTCAATTCTAATTCGTAATTTCCAACGAAATAAATTTGAAGGAACATGGGTTGGTGGCTTTTTGACACCGAAGCTTTAACCACTGCACCACCTATCACATACAAAATGTACACACAAATTTATATAAAAAAGGTTTTTTATTTTATTTTTCGTAAACCACCACTATTGTATTGTGACGAACAAAGCAAGAAAAAGAATCATCCAAATCGATCGTGTCGTTCTCGAGTTTTTGCGAGACTAACGCACGGCAATTGATTTTTATATAGATTAATAGATACATACTATCTATGTATATATAGAAAGATAGAGAAAATAAAAATATTGGTTAAAAAACAAAATAGTAGTTTGCAAGCAGCCTCCGGTGGGATTCGGATCCAGTACCACCCAAGCCAAGCGCCGAAGCTTTAACCACTGCACCACATGTCTCATAAAATACGTACACACAAAATTCATATGAAAATGGCTTTTTATTCGATTTTTCGGGTTTTCCGACTTTTCCGGTGGATTTATTCACAACTTTCTTTCGTAAGAACCATCTCCTGGTAATTGCAAACACACAAAAAAAGATTGAGCCAAATCGGTTCAGCAGTTCTCAACTGATACATACATTTTTTACACCATTTTTATATAGATTTAGATTTTCAACAAAATACGGCTTATTATACAAGGGTCCCCTAAAGTAGCTGACACGAATGATTTCATTGGATTCCTTGATCAAAACGAAGGGGAGGTAACATCTATCACATCGTACGTTAAAGCCCTCCAATTAAGTTATAAACGTTTAAAGTAGAGCCTGGAATGCACCTGCAACACCTTGTATTAAAGAAACTTCAATATCTTGTAAAATAACCTTTTTCATTTTCAAGTGTGGTGGTTTTAATGAAATTATTAAAAAGCTGATAACATTATGTTTCAAATGAGGCCTAATAATTATGACTATGTAGTTAAAAAGTATTTCAAATTTAAACGAGAATTTTGGAATTTTTTTTTTTTTTTTAAGGACAATTTTTGTGTTTGTGTCATTTAACTCTTAACAATTACTCTACGACAGTAAATATTTTTTAATGTATACCAATATGTAGTATAGCAGCATTAAATAATATTATTTATTTATTTTTTATTTATTATTATTACCAACTTTACATGTCTGGTTACATTATTATTTACATAAAATATTAATAAAATTATATATATAATTAAAAGTTTACAAGTTACCAATAATTCAAAAGAAGCTTCGACATTAATTCCTTAAATACACTTCTAGATAAATTAAAGTCAAAAGCTGGCCGTACTTTATTAAAGGAAGCTGAAGAATGACAAACTGGCTCGCATTTACCGTAGACAAAACGGCAATTTAATTTGGAAATCTTGGTCGCGTAGCACACGTAATGGAGTATATATATCAAGCAAACTCAATATTTCTGAACAATCGGTTTTAGACACTAAAAAATCTCGAATAAACATTGCGCTAATTTCAATTCTACGAATAAACAGCGGCTCAACATTTAATAATTTACATCTACCTCGATACGCTGAGAGTATGAAAGCATCGACATTCATATCTCTAGGCAATCTTCGTAGTGCGTACATTAAAAATCACTTCTGAACCCTCTCTATGCGATCCGAATAGTTATTATAAAACGGATTCCATATTACAACACCATATTCTAACAATGAACGAACAAAAGAGACATCACGTATAAGGATCATGAAAATCTTTAGAAAACCTTTTAACAAATCCAAGAATAGAATTCGCTTTAGAAATGCAACCTTCAACATGTTTGAATCCAATCAACTGGTAAGTAGTTACAATCCAATGAATTGAGTTTCCGCAATAGCAAGTGATGATCGATCTTGTCAAAAGCCTTACAAAAATCAGTGTACACAACCTGCACATTATTACCATTTAAAAGAGCACTTGAAATACGATAGTGAACAAAACTAAGTTAGAAATAGTTGACTTACCTGGAAAAAATCCATGTTGTTTGGAAGAAATGAATGTCTTAACATGAAAGAATAATTGATCTTTAACTAGTCAAAAAGCATTGGTAAATCTGGAATAATAGAAATACCTCTATAATAGTTCTCCACCTCACTTCGAGATCCAGATTTGAAAATCGGCTTAATAAGTGACCATTTTCATACAATAGGGAAGCAACCTTCAGTGAAACTTCTATTAAACAAAACAGCGATATGGGGAGAGATTACCTCACCGATTAATTTTAGAAGAATAGGTGGAATAGAATCAAAACCGGCACTTTGGTTAATATCAAGATTAGACAATTCGGATAAAATAGTATCCACTTCCAGACGAAACATTGAAAATTTGGATTTTCTTACAACATTACTCAAATTACAAAGATTTGATTTCGAATTATATACACTCTCAAAGAAATCAGCAAATAAATTACAAGTATCCTGTACATTATCACAGGAACGGTCGTTCAAAAACATCGTGGACGGGTAACCATTAGATTTACTTTTGTAATTAACAAAATTCCAAAAATGACTTGGCTTTGATTTAATTAAAGACTCAATTTCCAGAATATAACTGCTGTAAAGAAATCGGTTTATATATATATATATATATATATATATATATATATATATATATATATATATATATATATATATATATATATATATATATATATATATAATATATATATATATATATATATATATATATATATATATATATATATATATATACATATACATATATATACTTCTTACGCAATACATCAAACGAGTTGTAATTAACAACATTAGGATGCAATTTATATTTCTTGTGAGCCTTGTCCTTGCTATTTTTTAGATTTATCAACTCACTATTATACCACGGTTCCTTCATAACGCGGAAAGCTTTCTGTCTAGGGATAAAGTTCTCAATACCTACATTAGTAATTCTATAAAATTCACTTAACATACCGTCGATACTATTACAACCACAAAAACACGACCAATCATACGTATCCAGAAATGCATTTAAAGAATGATAATCACCCATTTTAAAGTTATAAATCGATGAATTAACATTTTCTTTGACTAACTCACAATATTCAAACATAACTGAAGTGAAATATTCAACGAAGAGTGGAAAATCCTAGACGATCCAGCCAAATCCACACACATCGATACGGTCACCTCATGATTAAATGGTACAAAAGCCAGATCTAACACATTTCCATACAATTATTCATAACACTGTTACATTGCTTTAACCCCAACGAAAATATTTCCGAGATGAAATTTTCCATCTTATCGTTCATGTTAATAGGAGTCAAATTGTGATCAACATATTCCCATACAATACCAGGAATTTTAAAATCTCCAGAATAAATGGACGCTCCTCTGGCTGAAGAAGTGGAGCAATATTTGATTTCACAGTTTCCGCAAAACTTTGATAAACTGACATACTCGAATTTCACGGTATATATGTTACACAGATGATCAGCGAATATGAATGGAACTGAATACGTGCAGCAACAATTTTGCCATTGCAATTGGCCAATGTTATCGGACTGGATGAATATTTGTTGGAGACTGCAACTACAATACCGCCACCTTTTTCATATGTGCCTCTTTGTAGGCGAATATCCCTCCGGAAAACTGCATAAGATGATGGAAAATACTCCTCCGTTTTGAAATGGGTTGTTAGCCACGTTTCAACAATGCAAATGACATCAAAATCTTCCTCCAGAATTGACAAATATAGAGATTTTGATTTACTTCGGATACTTTTTGAATTATGGTAGTAGATATTTAAGAATGACCGCGGCTGGAGAACTGCTTCACTGCTGCGAGCGGTATCAAAGGTGTGTTTAGGAACGGGCAAGTTACTTTAGATGTTGAAACATGGTCCCTGTCCGGTTTTTTGCTATGCGAGGATAATTTGTGAATGACCGGATTATTACTCCAGGAGGCCAAGCATTGGAGTTATTGAGCAGGTCGAAGTGGGCCTCATTCAATCCAATTTTAAAGGAAACAAACGTGAGTGAACTGTCCGATATACGGTCTTTGGACAGCAACAGTTTACAATTGATTTCCTCCGGTGAGCAGTTTTGCAATTTTTCACAGATGTAGTTAACAATCTGGTTAGATGATACGGATGGATCAATACGACTGATATATAAATATTTATTATCAGGTATAGATACGGTTTTAATCGAAATGACGGGTGCACTTGTCCCCACGACAACTTGCGCTGACCTCGGCGATTCACGGTTAAATGAGTTGGTTTACAACGCAATCACGTCAATTTTCTTCAAAAGCCTGGACATGTTGTCGTTCTCGATTAGTGGTTTGCAGCAATTGCCAAAATAGCATATATTTCCATATTTTTTAATGGAATTGATCGCAGCACGGTCAATACCATTGCAATTGTTTATTTACAAATACTACTGTGGGCAAAAAATAGTAAGACTTTGTTCATAATTTTAAAATTCTTTACTTATTTTTCCTAATCTATTTTGTCCCCCTCAAAGTAATCCCCCCGGCCTCAATACACTTGTGCCAAATGTTGTCAACCCATAATTCCGGCCTTTTTTTATTACGAATAGCTTCGCGCAAATGACACATAACACTCAAATAGGATTCCTTGGTGACAGTTTGGCCGGTCGGAAGGAATTCGGAGTGCACCACACTTCGATATTCGAAAAAAACTGTCAACATCATCTTAATTTTTGACTAGCTTTCACGTGGTTTTTTCGGCTTCGGCTCACCTTTTGCACAATATTCGGCCGATTGATCATGTTTCTGGATCGTAAGCATAGATCCAAGACTCATCGCCAGTTATAATACGTTTCATGACATCCTGGTAGTCGAAAAGCATTGTTTCACAGACGTCAACGCGACGCTGTTTTCCAAAAAATTGAGTGATTTTGGAACCAATCGTGCTTTCACTTTTCTTAGGCCCAAATGATCTTTCAAACTGATCCTTCCGATATTTCAACGATGCCACTAAGGTCTCTGACTGTTAATCTTCGATTCTCGACGACCAATTCCTTGATTTTATTAACGTGTTGATCATCAATTGATGGCCGTCCTAGACGTGGTTCGTCGTCAACACGTTCTCGACCCTCTTTGAACAATTTGAACCAATCAAAAACACTTCCTCGTGACATACAATTATCACCGAAGGCTTTTTGTAACATTCTGAACGTTTCAGCACCACAAAATTAATTCCGCACACAAAATTTAATGAAACTTCTTTGTTGAATAATTTCACTCATTGTAAAAATCGCCGAATGCACTTTTTGTGCTTAAGAAAGACAAGTGTATACTAAACACCAATGATTATTTTGATGTGACATTTGGCATAGATGTCACTGACAGTCATACCAAGATAGAAAAAAAAAATATTTCGACGAATGATTTTCCGCGCGAATTTTAAATTAAAAAGTCTTACTACTTTTTGCCCACAGTAGTATTTACAGTATTCTCAATGTTCAAAATGATCAACGTTAGTTAATTGTTAACTAAATGGATTTGTTTCATAAAATAACTGATTGTATATTAGTCATTAGGCAATCTGTGAATTTAGACATGAGTTAATTAAAATTGTACAATTACAGGAATGTAAACGCTTAAAAATATCTCAAGAAACCTCAAGTTCCGAAGTTCAACTCAGGATTATAGACCTACAGCGTATCAAATCAGATATGACCGATTACAAAACAAGCGGCTATATCTGATTTAGTTTGTCATTGGTCTGTAATCCTGAGTTGAGATACTGAACGTTGAGGTTTCTTTAGATATTTTTAAGCATTTTTAAATTTAAAAAATTGTCGTTTAAAAATATGTGGGGCTTGTGTTAGAAAATGTTAGAAAATCCAATAAACATGCCATTTTGGCCAATTTCAAATCCAGTGAATATGTACTTTCATTTAGTTTCTTTGGGTAGCAAACAAGTCTCCTAAATCAATTAATGCAGTTGCATTTCATTTCTATTAAAAAATTTTGATTGATTTCCATGGTTAACAACTGCTAGGTAGCCTTGATTAGCTACAAAATGTTTCATTCACGCTTTCTGCTGTTTGGTCGCCGATTTCAAAAATTTTGGAAAATTTAACGGATCCGCTGTTTCGCTTTTTCATCAAAATTTAAATTTGATATGTTCCATAAATGAAAAACGGTAGATAACTTTTGCTGAGTGATTTCCGTTCCAATCAAGAAACCTACAAATAAGAATTGCTCTTACGAAAAACCAAACCATACTGGACTAATTAGGAAGTTCGAAGTAACAAACATTTCAACGTTTCTTGTACAGTTAGAGAAGAAACTAGAATCTGCCAAGGATTTAAAAGAACAGTATATTCAGTAAACAGGACCTTACAAATATTTTAGGCTGTAATAATGATTCAAACTAACCGAGAATCAGTATTCCTTGAAAAGTTGTAGGGACTAAGGGTGTTTAGTGAGCTCTATTCGCAATACGATAAATTTACGTTGTAAACGGTATTCCATAAAAATTCCTCATGTCTTAGAAACCCCATCAAATACTAAATGTATTTTTGGGTTAAAAAAAATCAAAACTGACAGGAAATGAACATTCCTTGAATAGTTATAGTGGCTGATAGTGTTTAGTTTTACAATTCGCAACAAGATGATAAATGTACCAACCATCCCGCATACGGGAAATAATATCTGTGTTTGTGGTAGCACTATTCAATGTGGAAACAAATATAAATTTGGGTTTAAGTGCAACTGTATAAGGATGCGTGGAACTAGAAGTAGTATATCATTACTGTTGCTTTGAGTACTGCTTAAGTTGAGATCAAATTTCCTGATCAAGAGTGCTAGTATTAGGCAAGTCTGCATAATGGTAGTTGTTTTTTTTCATTTTTACATTTTAACATTTATTTATTTACAAAATTACAAAAATTTACAATATTTATTATAATATACAAAGTCGATTCATCCCAATGGATTTCGTGTCCTTTTAAGGGAAATCAACTTTATAAATGAGCTTCAAGAACATTAGTACATAAATGTATTTCCAATTTTAAAAATTATTCTGTTATACAATTATATATTCAGTAATATTAATAAAACAATAATTTAATAACAATAAACAAAATTTAAAATTCAACCTATATACTTATTTATAAGAGTTTGATAATATAGCTTCAAACTTTTCTTAAAATGATAGAGATTCACTGATTCTTTTATACTTTCTGGTAGTTTGTTATATAACGAAGGGCCAGAAAATCTAATTGATTTTCGCCCAAGTTCGCTAGTTATAAAACCGCACGATATCACCAAGAAAAAAAACCGTTTTTAAGTCAATAACTTTGACTTATTGAATCGTATTTTTCGAAAATCAGCAATAAAATTGTTTAATGAATAACTTAGTTTTAAGTTTAATAAAAACATGTATTCTATCAATAAAATAAAAAGTTTTACTAATAAATACACTTATTGTAATGACAATGTATTAGTTATCAAGTCTAAACTTACTAAATTTATTGATCCGACAATGTTCGTTGTTAAAATAAACATTACGACTTGATTAAATTATTAATTCAATAACTAAAGTTATTACATTTACAACGTGACTGTTCTCGTTAATCAATAAAATTCGCTAAGGCATTATACTTATACTTTATATGTAAGTTCAAAAATTTTCAATATGTTTGTAGTTTGGTCACAGTCTGATGAGACGACCGAATTTTTAATGTAAAGAATTCAATGTTTCCATTAGTGCGAAACCAAGCTTCCATTATATTTAGTCTTAGATGGAGTTTACCACTAACTTAGTGCTGCAATATCAGCAACACGACTATAGCAACACTCTTCTTTAAGATAGAAACCGAAACAGTTTAAAGATAGAAGCAAGAATATACTCTCCTCTACGGGTCTCACACCCTCTATGGGTAAATGCCCCCATTCAAGATGGACTTGAACATATATTCAAAATGTTTTCCAATTCCAACATCTTGTAACCTCATCTCTCCCTATCAGGATATTATCCAGAATTTCCTTTATTATGATTATTACGCTCTTTGTACAAATTAATAATTTATTTTTTTGAAATAATAACTAAAGAACTTCCAATTTAAAACGTCAAGTTATTGAACAGAACTAAATACTTATTGCTATTACAATTAATGTGTCGATTCTAAGGTAATAAAATCAATAACTATAAAATTGTTACGGCAATAACGTCGTTTATTGGCCAAAAACAACCTATGTTTTTTATTGATTTTGCATATGAAAATTGTTATTTCAACAACTTTTTTTTCTGAGTGTGGCAAATCTGGTATGATAATTATGATTATGGGGTAGATACTCGATCGGCTAGCAAGCAAGCAATTTGCTAGCCGAAATCCTGACTACTCGATCAATTATACCAAGGAAATTTAAATTTCAAAATACATTTTTCATAAAATTTTTGTTTATTTTTGCGATGTTACAGTAAAATTTACGGCTTCAAAAATTAAACAGCAAATTTTTGTGTTGCTCTACTGTGCAATCGCAAAAAAAACAAAATGCTTATTGAAAATATAATTTGAAATTTAAATTTTCTTGGTAAAATTGTTTGAGTAGCCAGGATTCCCGCTAGCAAATTGCTTGCTTGCTAGCCGATCGAGTATCTACCCCTATAACGATAAAATTCTAAGTTAGAGAGAACTGAAGATACATTCAATGTCTTATACATATATAATGTTACTTGGTAATCGTATCACGCACCTATTGGTAAAATACCGTTGGCTTCAGTTTCAAACAAAGTTAACGTACGAAAACGTGCAGGTAGTCTCGAAACTGCCTTCAAACTTTTGTTCTGTAAGATCTAAACTTTCTTTAGCTAAATGTAACTGGCAGTACCATAAACAACAATCCCGTACAGAATTCTGGGGTGAATAAAAGCAAAATACATTAATCTCAGAACATATTTGGGCACATAATATGAGAATCTTCTCACAAGCCCAACCAAAGGAGCCATTTTAGTACAAGTTGTGGCAACATGTTCATCCCATGCCATACGAGAATCAAATATTATCCCAAGATATTTGAAATGTTCAACTCGATCCACTACGACATAATTTATTTTGAAAGATGTTACACTAGGGAGTGCATTACCGTTTACCGATTTACCGATTTACCGTATTTACCGTATAAAATATATTTACGATTTATCGGTAAATTTTTACAAATTTACCGATTTTTTCGGTAAAAATATATTTATAATTAATAGAGCGCAATTCAGTGCTAGCATATAACAGGGTTCATTTTATTGAAAAACATGAAGAGCGTATTTTAAATTTAATCGAACAAAGGATTTATATAAGGTACAGAATTCACATATTCTACATAATTAGAATTATTATGTAGAATAATGTAGCTATACCTACTAAAGATTTATATAATGAATTTTATTTAATGAAACGAAATGAACTTATACAGGGTGGGTGCGTGGACCGATAACATTTTTTGGTAGATTTAAAGGGGGAGGGAAGCTTTCATCCCATGGAATTGATGTTCTAAGTAGCCCGGTAAATGAAATATAATATTACATCAAACTAGTAAACAAACAGCTCCTTTTAATGTAAATAGTATATTTTACAATAGGTTTGTCTCAATAGATTGCCATTTCATCTCATTCATTTTATCTTCCTCTCTCATTTAGAGAAAGCGCGATTGCGCTATTAGTGTTTTTTCAATACCCCATGGGACTCAAACGGTTAAATAACCCAAAATCTCGCCTTTAAATGGTTACTTTTGTGTTTATAGTCGTAGTTGCACGACATAACTTTTATTGTATTCTACAATGTAGTGATTTTATTCTAAATAAATCATTATTTAATACAATTGGTTTTAGAAAAATGACTTATGGGCTTCCAAATCTAAAAAAATGTGTAGTATTATGAAAAACGTCACAATCTAAATAAATTTAAAAAAAACTTATGGTTATTTTGAAAGAAATTTTGCTTTAAAAAATTCTCTAGTATATGCCCTGACATGTAATAGAAAGCCCTCATTTTGTGGTCAAAATACGAGATATTATTTTGTCAGAGTTATTTGTGCCAGGGTTAAGAAAATGTTTTTTAAGTTATTGATAGATTTTAAAAAATAAGTAAAACGGGTGTTAATTACCTTGTGCTGTTCAGTCAATATGTCACTATCTGCTACAGGAAGTGCCCGTGTATTTCACTTTGTTCTTGTTAAATTGTTAATTGTTCTAGGTCACAAAAAGGGTGATAATGCTAGACGGCTGAAGTTTTGTAGAGGTATGGATTTTGTGGACAAATGAGTCTAACTTCAATTGTGAGGGAATTGTGAGTTTACATAATCTGCTTCTTTGGGGCAGTAAAGGCCAAAATCCACACAAGAAAAAGCAGGATTCTTTCCAAAGAAAGTTCAGCGTTAATGTTTGGGCTGGTGTTATTGGTCGAAGCGGTCCATATTATGCGCCAGAATGCCTTTCCGAAAATATTTATCTCGAATTTGTTCAGAATGAGCTATTTGAGCTGTCTTTACCAGTTTTGTAAGATGTGCTGATTAGTAGGGGTTTGCCTATTTATTGGCCCACGTCCTAAGGAATTTGTGTTCGCAATAGAGGTACCCACAGGAGAAATTTCAATTAAAAGAATAAGCGCCGCATTTGAAAAAAAAAATGAAATGCAACTTCGCGGAACAACCGTGGAGATTACAAAACGATGCCGTGCATGCATATACGGAATTGAGGAAGTCATTTTAAAATAAATCTAATAAATTAAGTTGATTTCAAATTTATTAATATCTTAAAAGGTATTTTCTCAACCCTGATATTTCTTATTTTACCACGAAACGAGTGATTTCTATGACATGTCAGTACACATTGGAAAAGGCATAAATTAGAGATATTTAAAAAATAAAGCTAATTTCAAAATAACCATTAGTTTTTTTTAAATGAATTTGGTGACATTTTTCATACTTTTCATACTTCTACAAATTTTTTAGGATTTGGAAGCCCATAAGTCATTTTTCTTAAACCAATTGTATTACATGATTTATTTAAAATAAAATCATATTGCAGAATACAATAAATGCTATTTCATGCCTCTTCGACTACAAACACAAAAGTGACCATTTAAAGGCGAGATTTTGTGTTATTTAAAACAAACTTAAAATATTATATTTCATTTACCGAGCTACTTAGAACATCAATTCCGTGGGATGAAAGCTTTCAAATGATCGACCCTCTCCCTCTCCAATCTGCCAAAAAATGTTGTCGGTCCACGCGCCAAACACAGCGTATATAAACAATTATTTTATGATATGAATTTCATTTTATGTAATGAATTTATTTATTATTTTATATTATAACGTACATTAATTTGTTTCAAGCACTGGTTTATTAATTTTTCACTGATTTAATAGCTAAGGCATAGTACCAAATTATTATTTAAATTAAATTTACCGGTAAATTTTCGATAAATTACCGACCTTACACATAAAATAAAATAAAAAAAAAATAAATAAATAAAAAAAAAATGTAAATTGAAAAATCGGTAAATTTGCACTCCCTATGTTACACTGAATGTTGGTTTATGTGGTGAATGAAAAATCATAAATTTAGTTTTTGCTAGATTCAATGAAATCACGTTAGACTTGAAATATTCAAGTAAAATATTCATGTCATGTTCCATATTATTAATTATAACAGAAGGATCCTTTGTTTCGTAGACTGCAGTATCATCGGCAAACATATTAATTTGTTCAATCAATGGCAAAAATGAAATATCATTAATGAATATTAGGAAAAATAATTACCCTAGCACACTACCTTGAGGAACCCCACAATTAACATCGCGTGCATGACTCCTGATCCCATCAATCATTACGTACTATAGTCGATTAGCTAAATAACTACTGATTAATTTATAAAACATTCCACGAAATCCATAGCAATATAATTTATTAAGGAGTAATTTATGATCAATCGTGTCAAATGCTTTCTTGAGATCAACAAATAGATAATTGATAAATTAGAAAAATTCCGATTTGTTTAAGAACTCCCTAAAGCGCGTGTTTAAGATTTTTTCTATGATTTTATCAAATACGGACAACGTGGAAATGGGTCTATAATTACAAATTACAGTTTTATCACCACTTTTAAAAACTGGCACCACTTTAGCAATTTTTAAATGATTGGGAAATTCACCAGTTTCAAAAATTGTATTAATTAATTTTGCCAGAATTTCAGAGAAATGGGAAGCGTTACGCTTTATAACCAAATTACGTATATTATCTGGACCACCACCTTTACTATTATTTAACATGGAAATTATGTTGTATACTTCCAGAGGATTAGTTGATGACAAAAATATTGAGTCTAAATTCGAGCGCAATGTATTGAACTTATGAATATTTCTATCACTCCCAATCGCCTTCCCAAGTGAATCTCCTATATTAACAAAATAATCGTTAAACAATTTGACTATATCAAATTTATCATTATATTTATCGCCATTAATTTCGATAGCTTCAATACCAGATTTGGTATTGTTGCTGTTCAAAAACTGACTCTGACTCACATTGCTAAACATATTTTCATAATATCGTTTCTTCGCAAAATACTTCTCAGGTGATATTTTCTTATTAAGAGTGTGAAGTTGATTTTGATTTTCTACGTTAGAGTCTAATTTGTACCTTTTCAAAATTCGGTTACGTTTCCCAATGAGCTTCCACAAGTTAAATGTCATCCAGGGACAAGAATCATTCTTCAATTTTGCAATAACTCTTTTAACTACTGTACATTTTACGGTTAAATGATTGTATTTCTCAGTAATTTTCGTAATAGTAGTTTCTGGGTCAACAGTATCAAAATCTGTTTTAGTAAGAAAATCATCAAAATAAAAATCAACTTTCAAAATCAATAACTGTTTGTTCTAATTATTTATGTGAATAATTAAGTATGTGTCCAATCCATCTCCAAATTTGATTGAGTTGATGTGGTCTGTATAGCTTCTACCAGGTCTAAAGCCATTCTGTTCGTCTCGTATCAGAAACCGTTGCTGGTTGACCATTGGTGATATCCGCTCAAGAATGATCATTGCTAACACTTTCATTTTACTGTTCAGGAGGGAGATGCCTCTCCAGTTCTTGCATTTTTTAAGATCACCTTATTATGGAATTGTTTTAGTCAAGCCGTCTTTCCATTACTGTGGAATTCCACCGGTACTCCATGCTTCTGCTAGTAGTGGAGTTAGAATTTCTATAAGGCGGCGCTCCTCATTTTTCCTCCATATATCATCTCTAATCCATCGTTTTCTGATGTAATTTTGGTAGCCAAGCACATTCGTGTAGCAGTTTTAACGTAGGCTTATGCTATTTGGTCCCATTTCTGATCGATAGCGCTGGTTTCGTTACTTGAATGATTGAGTTAGCGTTTGTTTGAATGTGTCTTTGGTGTCGGTATTCTTCAATCTCTCAATGACGAATTTCAAGGCTGCTGGTTTGATTTTAAATTTTGCGGATGATGATCACTGTGTACGTCTGCTCCTCTCATTGCTCTGACATCTTGTAAGGAGGATAGGATTTTCTTGTTAATCAGTACATGATCAATTTGATTTTTGATTTTTCCTTCTGTTGATGTCCACAGTAATCGATGAGTCTTTCTCCATTGTTGTTTCTTGCAGAATCCAGTGCGTGGTTAGCCATTACATCAATAATCACTTTGAACAATTTTTATGTCATTTTTGGGTGTACTAGATATTTTCGACGGTAATCTTGATGCTACTTGTTGCTGCTTGCATGCTACTCAGTGCTACAGTGTAAATTCGAGAGATGCGTTGAATGTTAAGGATATACATGTAGGCTGAATTTGCCGTAATACTTTTCGGTCAGTATATGCGAGTACATACACTATGCCAACTTCAATCAGATAACCATTTTTCATAAATTTTTAATAAATGTAAAACAATAAATATTTGTATTATTTTAAATTAAATTATAAACTCATCCATTTTGACAAACATCGCGTATTACACCGCATTATGAATATACATACATATTTCATATTTTTGTATGTTGTTGATATAAAACAGAGAATAGCGCATAGAACGAAAAAATAAAATTAATTTTCATAATTGAAAAAAAAATTATGTAAACATAATTTTGGCAACCAAATATAATTTTTTGTAAAATGGAATAAGACGTTCCATGCGGCGGTTGATGGAAAATCAATATGTATGGAATTTATATGTTGCGTCGATAATGAAAACCATTTTTTGCGAAATGAAATGAAACCACTTTACGTATGCGAATTTGAGTGGGAGGATTTGAACCACTTTCAGTTCAACAGCATAACGCTATATCGGAAAATTCGGGTATACGGATTACAAAGCCCGAAGGTCCCTTTTCTATTATGTACATACGAACTAATATTCTTGCAGTATGTAACATGCGTATATGTATAAAAATATCCCAATTTTTTAGCCGAAATAAAAAAAAAATTTGGTGATCCGTCAAGTTGTCAGCCTGTATTAGAGAATTAAGAAAGGAATATATATTTGTTGAATTAACGCAGATGGAGCAAAACAACAATTCGGAATAATAAGTAATCTAACAACAACATGGTATTATGTGTGCTCGTACGTACACTGCGGATAAAATAGAAATGTGAAATGTGTGTTTGTAGCATATACTACATGCATCCACTCGCTTTCATATATTTAAGTACATATACACATGATTGACATATATATGTACATTTTTCGATTCTGGGCAATTGTTGAAATCTAAAATGGAAGCCTATATAACATTATATTGTATATGGTATGGTATGGTACCCTAGAAAATGTCTAAACTAAAATAAGTTATTTCGTAAAATAAAATTAAATAAATTTTATTGTATTAACTAGACATGTCATCATTGAATAGAATAATTCTTAGAAATAAAAAAAAATTGTATTTTTACCAAATAGGGCGAAGGGTAAAAAAAAATCTCTATTGTTCTCAAGTATCCGTAAACGTAGGGCATGCATTACATACATAACTCTATATGTTATTTGTAGAATACCAATATGTAGGGAGCATACAAGATGTTGTTGAAAACATTTAATACCAATCAAATTCAAAGTGTTTTTCATTTTGTTGATTTTACAAATTATATCGTAAATAATTATTATGGTGGTCTATATATAGAACTCTAAATCTAGCTCTATATGTATACTTTACGAACTTAATACCGGAAAAATAAAATGTGAAAAGGATCTGAAAATTTTTTAATGCAAAAGTTTTACGGATATACAGTAGTAGTTTTTGAAGTAAATAATCTTCGATTTATCTTATTTCATAGTTCTAATTTAATTTATTTAACAACGACGGGAAAATATAAAAAAGAAAGTTGTTAAACACTTCCTAAAAATGTGTTTTTTTCTAAATAAACTAATACCAGGTTCATTGCCTTTCGAATCTGTTCCACTTTAATCTTTTTTGGTAGCAAGGGAAATCATAATAATAATCATGAAAAAGTTTCATCTGAATTTTGAGCTTTAAAAATAATTTGAGCTAAGTATTTTCAAAATAAAGAATCGGTGAAAGTTTATAATTCTATTGACACTTGACAGATTTTTGGTCAAAAATATATAGACATAAAAAAGCAAAAAAAATAAAGATTTCCAATTTATATGTACTCCAATAATGAATTTTGTTCATTTACTATTCAGGGTCTATTGCGTCACCCGCAATACGTCCCGAGGCTGACATATACTATAATTAAAAAACATAACTTTTTTAGACAGCGCAAGCCTTCAAACGATGACGTTTATGCAGTTATCTCTCGATTCTGTCCCAGCAAATAAAACAAATAGTACTGAGACAAAATTAAACTAATCCATAAAAACTCCATTTGCTCTTAATTTAAGTTAGTGCAGCCCAGAATTTGTTTAAATTCATTCAAAATAAACAGTAATTTGTGAAGTTAGCACAGTGCGGAATTCATTAGAAATCACGTTGAATACAAAAGTTAAATTCGTCCCTTTGAAATTTTGCGAACTTTATCCATACAACCGTTATATCTAAAGAACTCGTATATATTTTTATTAACATTACTCTTGACAGATTAAAGTTACTTGACTCTTTAAAGATATAAACTTGTCGGATTTAAACTATGTGGTTTTGAAAAAGAATGTGAAGTTAGCCCAGTTTTTCATCCCAGAAAAAAAAAATTATTTCCTCAAATAATACTATTTCATCTCATCCCAGTTTTTTCTATTTTAACTTGTATAAGACGGAATTTTTTTTAATTTTTTTTTTCTCAACAACAAAATATCCATCCCAGATTTTTTACATTTATTTGTTGTTTTTGTAGTTTGCATATGAATAAATGATTAAAAATAATTTATCGAAGTCAAATGATAATAATTGTTTGTAAGGGCTCACAATGACTAAGGGGGCAGTACCAGCCTTATTGTTGTATTGGCGAAAATGGCCAATTTCCATATGGCCATATATGAATATGCTAAAACTGTGACATTCTCCAAGATATGATTTGCCGGAAATGATTATTTATGTTTTGAATAATCCATGATACGGACTAACTGTGTAACTGTGGCCAGTTGGACAGTATGGTAGAATTCGCACAATCGGCCAGCTTCCATATGGCTCAATATAAAAATTAATAATTGCCATTCACTGAGCGATATGATTTGCCGGAAATGATTCATACAGTTTTCAGTTGGTAACGGCAAGGGCTTATAATAACTAAGAGCCGTATGGTAGTGTTGGCGCAAAAGACCAAGTTCCATATGGCCACATATAAGAATAACAGAAAGTCAAGCCATTCTCCTAGAAATATGATTTGTTGGAAATGATGTTCAATTAGTAAGTCATGTTTATTCACTGTGCTTGAATTGCGAACTTTTTTTCATGACAAGCTGGGCACCCAGGGGTAAACCTAATTCGAGTATGCTGAGTTCAACGGTGCTAGTCCCATTTCAAAGTTAGTCCCCATTTTTGAGATATCGGTTTCGACATGTTTTGGCTCTGAGTCAAAATATACCCTCATTTTCACGTTGATAGCTGTTGAACCATTAAGATTTTCATTATGCTTTCTTCAGCAAAGTGTTTGCGCAGGTCAAGACCACCAGCTTTGCCGAACATATTAAGACCGAAAAACCACATTTAATTTTTTTTTTGTTTTTCATTTCGACGAAAAACACTGTTTTTATCATTTTGTTGAATTTAAATCGAGTAGAATCGATCAAATAAACATTGCATCGACAAACATAGATATAATAGAAACTATTTAAAAGAAAGTTAAATAGATTCAGTTGATTTTATGGTGATTTTCCTAAAAAAAAAAAAATTCCTAAAAAATTAACATTTTTCTTCTCTTTGACAAAACAATGGCGTGCCGTTGCGATAGTGGATAAAAATCCTGGATTTTTCCATCCCATCGTTTTAACCAATTACATCACGTAAATTATAACGCTTTTGAAGTTAGACCTAAACTAGTCCTCAACCAATAAAAACAAACGAAAGTGTGTTTGTGTTGGTAAAAATTAAATAAAGATTACATTTAGGCGAAATAATGAAATATTTGAATAGTTTTCCAATTGAAATTATTCTTTAAAGTTTAACATTTGAAATTATTCTTTAAAAAAAAACATTTTTCCAATTTTCGTAGTAAAATTAAATAATCTTTTCCGTCCAAAGAAAATAATATTTTCTTAAGAAATTAATTTTCTTGAGAATTCGCCTGATTATCACCTAGTTCTGTATGATTTTCTGAAAGGTTAAGATTAGAACTTCCGAACCTATAAACCATTTAAAAAGCTAATGGGATTCACTTGGTCAAATAAATACTTTAATGACCTGCGCTATAGTAAGAATTTGTGATTTTCTTAAGAAATTAATTATCTTGAGAATTCGCCTGATTATTACCTAGTTTAACGAAAATGAGATTTATTAATGATTTCTAAAAAAAATTTGTTAATGTGGTCGCCTTAAACGGGACAAGGCTATTGCTTAACTGATAATGATGGAATTCGGCACCTTGGATAAATATGGGGTTATAAAATTATAAACTGCTGTACTCGCCAGAAGATGATATACCAAATCATAATTGTCATCTTTTCTGATTATTGCTGTAGTGGAGAGTGTAATTATTGGTTGTTTTATGGAATTAACTCGCAGACCATTTATGCTTTTCTATTGCAAGTACCTCAAACGTTTAAACTTCCGCTTGGTTCGAAAGTGTCTAGAAATCTCAAGGTCTTAGAAGACATCATATTTCATGTTCCCGTGAACAGTTTTCGAGGTCGTTGTTGATAAGAATACTATAAATTTATCGGAACCCTTTGTGTAGGGTTCATAACGTGATTTTTGTGAGAGCAGGTAGTTAGACTGCATCTCAATCCACTAATTACATGAGTAGGTCACGTACTGGTGATATATATTAAAGAATACAGCCTTATCAGAAACATAAAAACATCACGAGCGGATTGCTTCCAGAAAGACACCTGCTTATTACCGAGTTCTGTCCATCCTAGTTTAAATTACAGAATTCCCTCCCAGGTGGTCAAATTTCAGAACTTCTTCCAAAAGTTATTGAAGAATCTTATTTCTATCCACCATATTCAATTTCACCATAATCGGTTGAGAAATTATCGAATTCCATTTCAGGTGGCCATATTTCAGAACTTTTCCAAAAATCAATTAAGAATCCCATTTCCATCCAACGTACCCAATCCCATCATAATCGGTTAAGAATTGATCGAGTACCGTCCGAGATGTCAATATTCCAGTATTTCTTCTCATAAACATTTAAGAATCACATTTCCATTCAGCATACCCTATCCCATCATAATCGGTTAAGAATTGATCGAGTTCAGTCCCAGGTGGAAATATTCTAAAACTTCTTTGCAGAATCATTAAAGAATTTCATTTCTATCCAAAATAGGCAATCCATTCTTAATAGGTTGATCAATTCTTGATCAAGTTCCATCCCAGCCCCAAGCTGGCCATATTCCAGAACTTCTTCCCAATATCGTTTAAGAATCCCATTTCCATCCAACATACCGAATCCCGTCATAATTGGTTAAGAATTGGTCGAGTTCCATACCAGGTAGCCATATTCCAAAATTTCTTCCTAAAATCGTTTAAAAATCCCTTTTCCATCCAGCATTCCTAATCTTATCATAATCGGGTATGAATTGATCGAATTCCATCCTCGGTAGCCATATTCCAGATTTTCTACCCAAAGTCATTTAGGAATCCTATTTCCATCCAGCATACCCAATCCCATCATTATCGGTTAAGAATTTTTTTTAATTTTTTTATTAATCATCCAATGGATTTAATGTCCTTTTAAGGTCAATTAATACTCCCCTTTTCATTCACGCACTCACCCACCCAATCATCTATACTCATACATTTACAGTTTACCACCTGCACATTGCAAGCTCCATGTTAACCCGCTCACTGACATGGACGGTAGGTCGGCACTAAATTCTGCACTGCAACAGAGGGTCTTAGTTGTGTTCATTAACATTACCGATCGTAATCGATGATGAAAATTCGCTTTACATCCTGCCTCTGGTGGGATTCGAACCCAGTACCTCCCGGTCCAAGTGCCGAAGCTTTAACCACTGCGCCACTTGTACGATAAAATGATGGAGTTCTGTCTCAGGTGACCAAATTCCAGAATTCCTTCCCAAAATCATTTACGAATCCCATTTGCGTCAAGCACACTCTTTTCCAGATGGTCACATTCCAAAAATCATTTAAGAATATCATTTCCATCCAACATACCCAATACCTTTATAATCGGTTAAGAATTGATGGAGTTCTGTCCCAGGTAGCCATATTCCAGAACTTCTTCTCAGAATCGTTTAAGAATCCCATTAGCATCAAGCATACCCATCCCAACATAATCGATTAATAAATGCCTGAGTTCCGTCCCAGATTAAATTCGATCGAACTGATTAAATATAAAAAACATTCGGATTTAACGGATAAGCGGATTTAACGGACTCCCCAGTCCCAAATTAGGCCTGAAAATCGAGATTTTTCTGTATAACAGTTTACGTTAACATGCACGTAGAATGTCCGTCAAAAACCAGTACACTAAATGTTTTACCAAACATAAAACCATCGGTTAATGTAATTTTCCTTTAAAATAAAACACAGTAATAATAAAAAATGTATGCCTCGACATTTTTACAAATCCGAAAGTGTGTCTGTAGTAACTTAATGATTGAGCCCCTGAAAAATTGGCTAATCAAATGGTGAAATGCCAAACATAAGTTTTCACTAATTAAATTACAATTATTTTTGTTTGAAATCGGTCTACCGAGAGTGTTACGAGAAGACTGCGAATTCATGTAAGAAGAAATACTAAGAAGGAAAAGATTCTAAATTCAATTTGTAATAATAACGGTCGACATCAGCCAACAAAATATCTAATTTGGCGACAATGACGATAAACATATTAAATCTCAAACTATTCAATTTCTGTAGAAAATTCTAAATTCTTACGTATTTATTGGACCACGTGAGTCCCATTAGCTTTTTAAATGGTTTACTAGTTTGAAAGTTGTAATCTGAACCTTTCAGAAAATCATACAGAAATAGGTGTTAAGCCTAATAATTCTCGAGATATTAAATTTATCAATATAAGGTTTATGTTAGTGATGTGTTAGAAAACTTATCCCAAAATAGTTCACCACTAAAAAAAATTTATTCAAATATTTAAAAATTCGCCTAAATGCCATTTTAATTTTTATTTTACCAATCCATTCTCATTTTTTTTTTATAGTTTAGGACCAATTTAGTTTTAACTTCAAAAGCGTGTACAGGCGTGTGAAGTTTGTGCTAAACTATTCCTATTATTAGTTTTACTCTAGCTAGGTCTAACTTCACACGCATAAATTATACACGTAAATTAAGAAACATATGCGTCAATATATCAACCATCAAATGTGACTGCGCCATTCAATCACAGAAACATACGACGGATAAAAATCTCGGATTTTTCTATCCCAGATTATTTTTCAATTTTTTTCAACTTTTTTGTATACAAAGTGGCGTGTCTGTTGTACGAGGTAAATGTTCGAGTGATGAAAGCCGAATTCAATTCATAAAATTTCTGATATCAAATTTGTGCCGAAAAAAATAATTGCATTCGATTTATCAACGAGTTTTCGGAATGTAAGTGCATTCAACGCGTTGTTGTTGAACATTCCGAAAAATCGTTAACAAGTTGTTTTTTTTACAGCTAGAAAGAAAAATGTAAGCAAACGTGCCGAATGCACAACATTCTGAAAAATCGTTGACAAATCGAATGCAATTGTTTTTTTCGGCACAAAGTTGACATCAGAAATTTTGTGAATTGAATTCGGCTTTCGTCACTCGAACATTTACCTCGTTAAGAGGTTTCTTATTTGATATCAATGATTTTGGCACTGCAAATTGAAAATGAATTGAATTGCAATTCGTTTTATTGTTGTCAGTCAAAACAGTTCACACACACTCGATATCAATTCATTTTTGATTCCTTAAACAATACAATAAAATATACATAGTTTAGTGTGTTAGTTGGAAACAAAAAATAATGGTAGCTACCCTCTCGCTGATAATCCATCTTAAAGATTAAAAAAATCATCATAAAGATTAAAAAAATATCGATTTTATGCAAGGAGACTGTCAAATGTTCAATGTTTTTGGTGATTTTTTCGATCACATCAATTTGTAAGTTTTTTCATTTTTTTTTTTGTTATGGAAAAAGTTTCACTAGTAAAAATTCTCGTAGCAATGATAATAATATGACGTATTTATATTTGTTTCATTGTAATACGTTGATTCGCAATCATTAGGTACCGCAACGGACCGATATTAGGGTGCATTTGAGCCAAAAAATGAAATTTTGCAAAAAAGTAAGGTCGCTTTTAAGTTATGGAGGTCAATATCTAAAATATACGAGTTTTCTGGGACAAACGGTTGATGCCATATTGTAGGTGAGGTTTGTGGCTAATAATCCTGAAAATATATATCCTAAATATATCCTGAATATATAAACAATCATTTCCGGCTAATCATATGTCTAGGATAATGGCTTGATTTTCTGTTATTCTTATAATGGGCCACGGAACTTGGCCATTTGCGCCAATACTACAATACGGCTGGTACTGCCCCCTTAATTATGGTAAGCCCTTACTGTTACCAACTCGAAACATCATATTAACTGATATTGTTCTCATCTTTAATCAAAACAAACAATTATTATAATTTCACTTCGAAAAATTATTTTTAATCATTCATTCACTACCATACGGAGAGTACAAAAGCAACAATTAAATGAAAAAATCTGGGATGGATATTTTGTTGTTGAGAAAAAAAATTTAAAAAAACAATTCCGTCTTGTACAACTTAAAATAGAAACTGGAAAGAGATGAAATAGTATTATTTGAGGAAATAATTTTTCGTTCTGGGATGAAAAACTGGGCTAACTTCACATGCTTGTTTTGAAATGGTCGCACCCATGCCTTACTTTTAGAAAAATTAAAAAAAATCGTTTAGTAGCACCTTTGAGAAATTGGGCCATAGGCCAGATATATCCGTACAACTAAAACTTCACGTTAATTTTTCTGGGATGGTGTAAGGTAGATTTGTATTCCAAGTGTTTTGATGTAGTCAGATATCATTGGGCTAACGAAACTCGATTCATTATGCATCACCATTATTTTTGATGCGGTGAAATAGTGCAGTATTTTATGACTTTGCTGCTTATATGCACAGCTCATCTATCTTTGATATGGAAAAGTTTCGTGAATTTGATGAATTTATCTATGCACGGGATGCATTTTTCCTTCTTAATGTTGATTATATCCATGTGGATGATCTCTGAAGGATAGGTTGGGATTGGTGTTTATTGTAATTTAACTTGTTGTTGTCTTTTTTATCAGACGTGCCATCTGTGGGAAATAATATTTCTTTCATACTCTGCCTGAATGATATTTACATCCTGAAGCACAGTCACTGACTAAAAAATCGTCTGAGGTAAAAGATTTGTCTTTGTTTTGAGTTTAGTCTTAATTATGACACTTTTCGTCTTCTGCGTATAGTCTTAGTTGACATTGGTCTTAAAAAGGGCTTACGTAAGACCATTTTTCAGTTAGTGACTGTGCTTCAGAATCGAGGTGTAAGTTTATTCTCTTCGCATTTTTTGTTTTGTACGATCCTCGATACGAACATCTGAATGTGTTCCTCCGAAATTCTGATTCCATTGGTTCGGCTAGCCCTTTCTTTTAGAATCTTCGTTAGTGTTTTTTTTTTGTTTGTTTGACTTAGGCGACAACGTCTTTGTTTTCTATGATAATGAGTTAATTTTTGAATGCGTTTATGGGTACATCACAGTATGGTATTAAGTTAGTGTTGTCTTGACCTCCACTATGAATCGTCCCATTTGTTCAAAGCCCATTTGTCCAGCCGTGATAGGGAAGGCATCTGTTTCTTTATTAGTGCAACTGGGTTCTAAACTATTTCGTAGTTATATCCTTCCAGTCGTGATTTCCATCACTTTAGTTTTGCGTTGTTGTTGCGATTGCTTGATGATAATGTAAGGGGTTGATGATCCATGACGATTCTAACTTTTTGCGCCATTTAGATAGTTCCGTAAGTTATCTAAGGCCCACGTTATGGCTTACATTTCCATTTTATTTACCACATAATTTTCTTCAATTTTGCTAATGACCTGGATATGAATGTGATAAAGGTTTACCCTTGCCTAGTTTGCTCTGTGACAATACTGATTCAATTGAAGTGTTCGACGTGCCAATTGTTAATTGGGTCTCGAAATTAGGGAAGATGAGTATTTCTGTTGATGAAAATAAGTCCTTGAGTTGTTAAAATGCATGGATCTCTTTCTCTGAAAGGTTGATTCTGACTTTTTTTTGATGATTTCGCCTTAATTTGCGCATTTGTCCGATTTTAAAATGAATCGAGTTGATGTTATTACTGGTGTTGTACATCCAGCATTTTTTATGTCGGAAGAATCTAAATTTTTTCCCACTACCCAGATTGGAGAATTATATGGGCTCCTGGAAAGTATTATGTCATCTTTTAGTTGTTCGATTTGGGTTTCTATCTCACTCCTGATGTTTTCTGGGTACAGACAGGCTTTGGAATAAATAGGTTCTTCCGTAATAGTCTTAATTTCTGCTCTTACACCAGTGTTGATGGTTTCATGGTTGTTGACCGGTCCGAATAATTTTTCGAATTTTGACAGAATACTCTGGAGTTTTTGCTTAGATCTTTGCGAGTGATGATTGACCCGGATTTCTACACTGCTGACTTGTGATAACTTCTTTTCTTCAGTGGTATCTTTATGTTTGGTGTTAGAATTCCATTTTAGGATATCGTTCCCATTATTCCGTCGAATGATTGAAGTCATGGTAATATGAAGAATTCCAAATTTTGTGAATTTTCACATTTTCAAAAATTGTCCAAGAATTTCTCCTTAATCGGAATACTTTCATCAGCCGATTTTGTATTGAACTGGTTGTTAGTCAGAATTGGGTCTTTAGCTAATTTGAATGTAATGAAATTTTTATTTTTTCCCGTATCGATAAAGAATTTGGGCAATTTATTGTCTCTAGTTTTGTATTGTAAGTATGGTAGGCTAGAGAGGCGCCCATCATAAAATTTAACTTGGTGTTTTCACCCTCCGTTCGTCCTCCTGATCGCATATGTCCACTTTCGAATTTTCATTAATTATATGATTATATATAGTTCTGATATTCTTTTTATTTTCCAGGGAAGCTCATTTTCACCTCGGAGGCTACGCCAACAAACGAAATTGTTGACTGTTTGGTGTGGATTTTAGACCGGCGGCATCATCGACATATGAACCAATATGTTTCGAAATTGAGTAAGGGGTCATTTATCATGTCTCCATAATGCTCCCCATTGACTGTAAGGGAGTAGCCCCTTGCTTATTTTCAAAAAATATGTACCAATGATGCCGCCGGGTCAAAGTCCACACCAAACAGTCAACAATTTCTTTTGTTTGCGTAGCCTCCGAGGTGAAAATAACCTTCGTCGGAAAAGTATGATTTTTCGGTAAAAATGCTCATTTTCTTCCAAGCGATCCACAGCCCAAGTAGCGAACCGAAAACGTTGCGGTTGGTCATTTTGATTCAGCTCATTCACTAATTAAACGTTGTACGTCTTCATACAGAGGCATGCAAATTTCTCATCACAAAACTCAGACACATTCTGAGTACCAGCTGCAATGTTCTCGGCTGTACGCGCTTTATCCAAAAACAATCCAGTTTCATAAGCTCGTTTCACAAATTTATTCACAAATTGCCTTATTTCATTTCTACTGAAGTTCTCAATGTTTAATAATTTTGTATAAGCATAAAGCTCAAACATTAAACTAATTTTCTGTCATAACACGAATGACGTAAATGTTGCCACGCTCGAAATAACCGGTAGTTTAAATTGCAAACGCTAGATGGACCATCCGTTACAAATCTTGAACTAAATACCCGATCGGATCATAGATGGTTAAGAAATAGTTATGTTTCACTTAACGCTGTGAAACTTCATTTAAGGCTCATGTTAGAATCCCTCATCGAATTTGACCATGCGTTGGTTAAGAAATGGACGAGAAGAGACTATCATTGTTTAACCTGATTGGCTACAATTTGTTTTAAGTTTTAACAAGATTTGGAAAATAAAGGTTTTTAAAAACAGTATTTTGGCTATCCAAGTATGTGAAACCCAGAATTCGTTCTCATTTTGATTTTCTGGATTTTGAAAACCGGGAATTCACCCGGCGAATCCGGGGAGAAAGTTTTAAAGTCCCCTATCTCAAGCATACTAAATATAAAACGGGCAAGTTGAATTTCAAATAGCAAGTTTTGGTATTTAAACACGAAATTTAATCGGCGTATTTTTGAAGTGCCTGATGAGTGTATCTGACGCACACACTTAGTTAATCACGTATACGTTCAAATATCAATCATTTTACTCGTTTAAATATAGTTTTTGATTTATAACTTAATTATAATCCGTCAATCACTTCATAGCAATCTAATTGTATTAAATAGAGACCGACGACCACCTTTAGATGTCCAACTAGTTATATCAAGTGTGTGAATATTGAAAAAAAAAAATATAATTGATAGCATTTCACGTGCACAATCTAATCGTACGATTTTTAAGAAAATATTTCGGCACATTTAATACGTAAACGGGCCAAACTCTGTCTCAAGCCAATAACAATAACGCAGTAATATAATAAAATACGTATACGTTCTAGGGAACGCTAATCGCGATATGATAACATTTCGCTTGGTATTCAAAGTACATTTCTGTGCAAACATGAATTTCATTTTTTTGGTGGTTTATTAGAAAAGCAAATGTTTTATGTGCAAAATTATCTATTTGTACAAAGTAAAATTATTTGTGATTCACGATATATATGGAATGATTGACAGCTTCAGTCAACAAGCAAAAAAAAAAATCAAATGTGTTTTAAAATATATTCGACTTTGACCATTTGATTTCTATTATCAAATTTACTTTGACGCATTTTTTTGAATTTACCTTCTTTTTAACAACTTAACATAAAACGAAATACGTGTATAAACGTATATTGATTTACCCTCTTATGTATGTATCGTAATTTTGAATTATCAAATTAAAAATATAATAAAAATCACGTGATAATTAATCAAACTTTAAATTAAATTAATTTTTATCACGACAATCATGTTTTATATTTTTGGTACACGACTCGGTGTATGCTTGGGTTTACGAAAGAAAAATCACTTGTTGTCACAATACGTTGAAATTGTTGTTATGCTTGTTGTTTTATAAGATTTAAGATTAGAAATCATTTCGATATAATATAGTAATTTATTTAAAGTGTCTCATAAATTCATTAAGGATTGTTATATCTCGACAAAATAATCGACATTAAGCGTTTAGCGTGTGTGCCTTAAAGTTCAGTGGGTTATTGGATTTTATTATAATTTTGATAAGTTTATTTTAAGTTATAGATGATACCATTTAGAAAGTACCAACCTTTAAACGACATGTATCGAAATTTTTTGACCACACTACTTTTGTTATTTTCAAAATAATGGAAAAATGAATTTCGTTTAAATATTTTTTGATATGACGCCGAACGTTGGTATGCCGAGTTTTAACGTGGTTATATATGGCCACACAGATGATGCTGAATGCTGGGTTAAATCAAAGTACGGTTAAAATAGAATAGATAAAAGGGTGCACAATATCGTAAAGTGAAGTTACGTGTGATAGCTGACACCTTACAGATATCAGAAAGGAGTGTGCATGGACATTTGTGGGTGGCGCATTTGCTCACATTGGACCACAAACCGGAACCATAATAAACCGGATTTTTTGCGTCGGTATGTAACAATGGATGAAATATAGATCCACTACTGCACTCTGGAATTAAAATGTTTGTCAGCTCAGTGGACAGCAGCCAGTGTAAGCCGTTTTAAGTGATCAAAACCGCAAACGTCGGCTGGTAGAATTTTGGCCTCCGTATTTAGCAATGCGCAAGGAATTTTATTCGTCGACTATCTTTAAAAGAAAGAAACATGCTATATCAATGAATAAAACGACGAATATTAAATGGTGGCATTGGTGCGTGTGAAAGAAGAAATTGCAAAAATACGACCCTAAATGCAAAAGAAAAATTGTTTTTTACCAAGACAATGCAAGCAAATTAAAATTTTGAGCTCGCCGTAATTCAGGAATTCCTGTGTAAAAACGTACATTCAGTATCAACCATTAATCAATATTAATTATGTATCGTACTGGGGGGTGGTACTGGAATTGTTTAAATTATAAATTAATAACAATAAATTGGCATGACCACAGTGTACACCAAATGGAAGTACCCCATATTTTTATTAGACCACGATTTTCATATTTCTGCTAATATCGTACTGGGGGCGTAAAGTATAAGTATTTGCAACCTAATTTCAATATATTGGAATAGTTGAATTTCCAAACAGATAAATCTAGTAAGGGAAACTTTAAAAAACATATTTCTCCGTATTGGTAATAGGGTTGTCATATATGTAACAGTCTCTCTTTAAATTTAATGATCCAGCCCATTATGTACAAAACATAAGTACCCTCAAATTTATTACAATTTATCACATCTACAAAATCGAAACATTCTATACACAAAAATCGATAAAAATGCATTAAATAGGAAGTTACTGCAAATAATGTAAATGGAACAAATTACCTTCCTGCACAAAAATGCTCCAGGGAAATTTGCATCTATTTTGAGCCCAAAGATTAGTCGTTCTACAAAAAACGCATTGAAATGTAGTGAAATCGTGAAATGTTGCAAACAATTTATTGAATTTTGAAATAATGAGTCGAATAACGTACCGCTTATTGAAAATTCCCCAAAAGTAAAATGCAAGCACAGTGATAGTGAAATTAGCAGTAAAATACCAGGTATTCCAAAAAATTTATTAACACTTTGACTGCCACTAACATGCTGGCTTTGTGTTTTTGCAGGTTTAATTATAGTGTTTTTAGCAAGAGGTGTCAGAAAAGTTACCACAGGGATAACTGGCTTGTGGCGGCCAAGCATTCATAGCGACGTCGCTTTTTATAGCATAGCAAGAAATCAACTTAGCTTGGAAGAGAGGAAGTTTGTATCTTGAAATGTTATTGGAAGACCGTATAGACACCACGGAAGTTCAAAGATGTTTCAGAAGGGAATTCGATGTATCAGCCTACCTTGATGCAGCTTTTCGAGACACATCGATCGAACGAAGGGGTAGCATTGAATATCCTGCGCGTTCCCCAAACCTCAAGCCCCGGACTTCGTTTTGTAGGGATACCTAAAGGACAGAGTTTATGGCACCAAACCAAAAACAATTGATGAATTGAAATTGGAAATTGAAAGACAATGTCGCGTTGTGTTTACAATAATGGTCATCAATTTGAACATTTGTGAATATGATTCTTCAATTACATTTGTCTTCTGTACTTGAAGCCTTTCAATTTCTCTCTATGTTCATAAATAAAGTTTTTCACGTCATTCGAAGTGTTAGTGCATTTTTTTGGGACACCTGGTAGATTCAGTAAAAACACATTAAATAAATTTTAACAAAAAATTATCAGATGCGATAGTGGTAATTCAACTTCTATGAAAAACCTTCCAAATGAAAGTATTCTGAATCGAATATAAAAATTGAACAAAATTGTGGGTTTTTTCGAATAACATTGCTTTTATAATGTTTCTGAAAATATGTATGTATTTTATTTGTTTACCTGTTTCGAAAAAACTTTTAAATATTGTAAAACAAAGTATAATAAAGAAGTATTTGCTTGTTGCACGGATAACCAAAAGAAAAAAATTAAAGAAATAATTAACACTGAATGGTTGGTATTACTGAAAACTAGAATAAATTCCCCTCGGAAAGTTCTATATTCTCATCATGTTTATAGATTCCCGCTCTTACGCCCCTCGAGATTGAAATAAAAACCCTTCGGTGGATTCTAAGCCATTAGCCCCTACAATTTCACACGAACTCCTTTTTAGTTTAAGTAGAGGCAACCTAAAAGAGATATTTCATCCTTTGTAAATGTAAAAATTAAAATTGCATATTGATTTTCTGTAAATAGTCGAACACAATCAAAATTATTTTGTTTTTTTGCGTATACGTATACGCAGTTTAACGAAAAATCACAAACACAACGATGACATTGGAATAATCAGAAATATTTTTTGTTTCTCTTTGAAAATGAAAAATTTTTTTTGATTGTCTGTGGTTTAAGCGAACTACAATTTAAAGAATTATATCAATGGATTCGTGAACAAAGAAAACTAAGTATTCAACTAAGTATTTAACTTTTGTGTACTCGAGAAAGCTTCCTAAGCCGTTAGCACTACAATTCCACACGAACTCATTTTTAGTGGCAAATTTCAATTTAAAAATACATCAAATTTTATCTGGCGTGTTGAACATTTTTAAGACAACATGGAAGATAAACTGTTAGTATAGTTCATAACCAATTATTTCAACCATTTCTAATTGTAATAATTTTACAAATATTTTTAAGTTTTTCGAATTTTTTTATAATTTCAGAGTTTTAAAGTTTCAGGATTTATTTTTTCAGCATCTTTCTTTTTCGGGATATTTTATTTCAATGTTTTAGCTTTCTTAACTTTAGCTTTCTAATATAAACCCCGTTAACGAGGAGATGAACATGACGTTAATACAGAACAGGCGCTTCTGCCAAATTCATGAACGACACTGAATTAACTAATTGGAAGAGTTCAGTCAATTTAATTATGATTAAAGAATCAATGAACTGTTTCGAGATTAAATTTCCAGTACTTTTTTACAGTATTTTCTGTTTCAAGAATTTTTAGTTTTCTTTGTTTTCGGGATTCTAATGTTTCGGTTTTCTAATACGATCCCACCATGGCATTCTTACGAATGTGTGCTGAACATACCCTTTCTTGTTACAAAGAAATAATTCAATCAAAGAAAAAACAAGGAGTTATGCCTCAACTGTCAAATGATTTAAAAGAAATAATTGTTGACATTTGCATTTGCTAATTTACTTTATTTTTATTTAATTTTGAATATAAACACTCATATTGCGAAATAATCACTGTAATTTCGTATTAGAATCTTCAAATTTTTCTATTAGAATTTGTGGAAGCCGTGTAAAAGATCAACTCCGTCAATCAAGGATGTATCAATTTAAATGCGCGTGAAATACTTCCTAACTCTATCCTAAGTAAAAAAAAAATTAGGAATGATTTAGGAAAAATTTCAGGCTCCTGTACACGCGCATGAAATAATTCCTAAAAAAAATCCTAAGTAAAAATGGTGTATTTGTATTAGTGATAAACAATAAAATAGAAAACATTTAGGCGAAACTAAACTACGAAATGTAAAAAGATTAAAATATTTGTTAATATGTAATATTAATCAAAAATCAAATAACATGATTTAAATAATATTTTAAAATTAATAATATTACACTTTAAATTTACAATTAAGACAAGGCTAAAAATTTTTTTCGATTTCATTGAAATACTCGAGAATTTGCGAGGTGATCATCGATCTCACTATGTTTTAATGTTAGACCTAACAAATGCCCATATCCATGATCATTTTCAGAATGTTTTCATTGTTGTGGAATGGCCAAACATGGCCCAGAAGCATATCATTACTGTTTAAAGAGATTTTACGACTTCATCGGAATACTAGTCCAGATTTTGCGAGGTGATCATCGATCTCACTATATTTTTATGTCAGATCTTATCAAATGCCCATATCCATGACGATTTTCAGAATGTTGTCATTGTTGTAGAATGGCCAAACATGGCCAAGAAGCATATCATTACTGTTTAAAGAGGTTTTACGTCTTCATCGGAATACTAGTCGAGATTTAGCAAAGTGATCATCGATCTCACTTAGTTTTAACGTTAGATCTAACAATTTCCCATATCCATGGCGATTTTCAGAATTTTGTCATTGTTGTGGAATGACCAAACATGGCCCAGAAGCATATCATTTAAAGAGATTTTACGACTTCAACGAAATACCAGTCCAGATTTTGCGAGGTGATCATCGATCTCACTATACTTTTATGTTAGATCTATCAAATGCTAATATTCATGGCGATTTTCAGAATTTTGTCATTGTTGTGGAGTATATTCCGATGAAGTCGTAAAATCTCTTTAAACAGTAATGTTATGCTTCTGGGCCATGTTTCGCCATTCCACAATAATGACAAAATTCTGAAAATTGTCATGGATATGGGCATTTCATAGATCTAACATAAAAACATCGTGAGATCGATGATCACCTCGCAAAATCTGGACTAGTATTCCGATGAAGTCGTAAAATCTCTTTAAACAGTAATGATATGCTTCTGGGCCATGTTTGGCCATTTCACAACAATGACAAAATTCTGAAAATCGCCAAGGATATGGACATTTGATAGATCTAACATAAAAACATAGTGAGATCGATGATCACCTTGCAAAATCTGGACTAGTATTCCGATGAAGTCGTAAAATCTCTTTAAACAGTAATGATATGCTTCTGGGCCATGTTTGGCCATTCCAAAACAATGGCAACATTCTGAAAATCGTCACGGATATTAGCATTTGATAGATCTAACATAAAAACATAGTGAAATCGATGATCACCTCGCAAAATCTCCATTAGTATTCTAATGAAATCCAAAAAAAATTTTATCCTTATTTTAATTTTAAGTTTATCACGTAGCTATATTACATTTGTGTAATAATATTAATTTTAAAATATTATTTAAATCATGTTATTTGATTTTTGATTGATATTACATATTAAAAATATTTTAATGTTTTGACATTTTAAATTTAGTTGCGCCTAAATGTTTTCTTTTTTATTGTGTAATCACTAATACAAATACACAATTTTTACTTACGATTTTTTTAGAAAATATTTCACTCCGGTCAATTTAATACAGGAGCATAAGTTAATAGCATCTAAATTTTGTACAACGTTGGGGTGTTAGTATACGCAGAGGTGTTAGTGTTTTGATAACAGTTACCGAATGCTGTTTTATGATACTGGACGAAATAAAATTACTTGTATTAGAAGCTTTAGTTTCTCATAAAAGGACCTTGTGTTGGAGTAGAATATCTATGATATTCTGGCAACTAAAAAATGAATCAGTATAATTGACATGAATTTTCCAGGAGTGATGATGGGACAATTCTAACGATTGCTGATGAAGACAATTAATTGGAACGTGGTTTAATTTTTAAGATAATTTTAATCTCTTTAATATTGATCTTAGTAATTTTCCACCTCTGAACAAGAGATGGATTTATGATTTTGTCGCCTGAGTCTTAAACTTATTGCCGCCAATTTTTTTTAAATTGAAATAAGCCGCTAAACATTTTTCTTTGAAGTTTCTGAAACAAACTAGAAGTGCGAGAAGCCCGCAACTATGCAAGACGCGCTAAACTATCTTAGGTTTCTTTTGTAATACAAACGCATTGTACTTCTTAGCATAACTTTAAATTAACATCTATTTAAAATCGATTGAATTCTACATGTGCACATTCAATTCGTTCTAATGTAATGTAATAGGTTGTTCAGTAAGTTTGGTCGTTTAATAAGAGATAGCGCTATTAGGTTTATCGTTTTATTTTCCTAAAAGTTGTAATACTTTTTTATGAACACTTGTGAAGTTTCATGTAGATCTGTCAACTCATTCGTATATTAACTGCTGTTCAAAGTTGACGTATCACAGTATTTTTTACAATAAAAATTGATTATCGTGCATTGATAAAATCCTACTGTTCTATTTGACGCTGTAGCACCAAATTCAGGAACGATTGTTAAAAGTATATAAGGATCTTCAATGTGTTCATAAAAAAGTATTACCATTTTTAAAAAAATAAAACGACGAATCTAATAGAGCTATCCCTTATCGACCGGGAAAACTTACTGAACAACCGTATATTTAATAAATTGATTTGACTAAGAAAGTATATTTAGAAATTTTTTTACTACAAAATGGGTGTTTAATCTTTCTTTGATTTTTGATTTTATTGGAAATACTCCTGAGTAGATTATTCCTGAGTAGATACTCCTGATGATGACCTGACAAGTCGAAATCGATCGAGTGATTTTTTAAACTTTTTGAAAATTTTTTTAAATTAAAATATTCAAAAATCTAATTTTTGCGAAATAAAAAACAAGTGTTTAATAAAATGTGTTTATTTAAAAAAAAAACCTATACTTGTTTCTGACCGACCAGCCGAGTGATACATCTTGAATTTTCTCAAAAGTACTCTAAAAATTGCTTGAAAGTGTCAAAGTACTTTTCATAGAGCCAAAGTATCGATAAAAGTATTATAGTATCAACAATATTATTCCTGGTTCTCCTCATGAAAAAAATTGTAATTGAGATTTACTCGTGTACCTTATACACACAGTTTGATGAACGAGGGGTAGAATAATAAAGAGGATTATTAAGAAGTTTATTATTAATTAAGTAACAAGAATTTGACTAGTTTGATTCTGTTATTTAAAAAAAAACCTTAAGTCTCTTAATCCACGCGGGTTGCTCATATGTTCTTGGCCGTATAAACTTTTTCTGTTTTACATTTTTTTGATAGGCTCACTGCTAATGGTGTTGTACTATATTTTTAATATTTTAATTCTTGTTATGACGTATATATGAAAATGTGTTGTAAAACAACTGATTTTTGGAAATCCACGGGCTGAAATAGGTTGAGTAATATAATCGTTTAATATTTCAAGATTTCTGATTAGGAAAAAATATTGTTGTTTTGCTATATTTCATTACCGATGAGTTAGTCTAGTAGTTTATGGGGCAGTAGACATGGATTATGTCGGTAGTCTAGAGTCTCAAAACCTTTACGTTAACTTGACCCTGCCGAATTAACCCTTTGCGGTCGTATTAAGTTTATACGTGGGTGTCATGCTTGTTGGAATTAATTTTCGTTAAACGAACAGTAATATATACTCGTAATATGCAAGATTATGAAGGAAAAATAAAATTTATTAATTCTTTTTTAATTTGGTTTTATTTCGAATTTATTTTTATAATGTATGGAAAACTCCACGAGAAACTAATAAGTGTTTTTCTTAATTTTTCGTAAACGTAAAGATAGAGAAATAAAACGAGACACAAAATTTTAGGCACAAATCAATATGCATTGTTCGTTAGTATTAAGGTCGATTTATATTATCCGTTCCGTTCAGTTCCTACAAGTACGGAATGGATAATATAAATACTCCTATGAAAAATACATGTAACGATGTTTTTTTTTGTCTTACACGATACGTGAAGGAACTGAAAGGAACGGATAATATAAATCGAAATGTATTCGTTTATTAGGTGTATTATTTCAGTCGTACATAAAACAGCAAAAAGGAGGAAGGTGTTGCATAATTTATTGCTGTTTTCTTTTATTAAAATTTTAATATAATATAAGATCAGTATGGTTCTTTGCTGTGGTGGCTGAGAGCAGACATACGTCTGGAACGGTAAAAAAGCGTTGGTGGCTGACAGTAGACATACGACCGCAAAGGGTTAATATTTATATTGTCTGCTTACAATCTTAGCAGTTTTGGGTTAGTACTATCTGCGAAAACTAAATTTAGATTTCATTCTAATGAACATGATTTGTACATGAAATTTAGTTTTCGGAAATCGAAGAACATCTGCAGTTCAGCAGCTATTTTGCTTATTCAGAAAGTCTAACATCTAGTGATTTTTTTGTACTAATTAAACAAATATTTTAGATGCATTTGGAAACAATTTTGATCGCGACACTTAAAAAGCAAATATAGGACGTTTATTCCCGAGGAATATGGAGTTGGGAAAAATATTTTCATAACTTTTTTGGCTAAATTATATTTTTCTGACCTAATGTATTTTGGTATAAATATTTTCGAAACAAAGTTGATTGTTAAACTTTTATTCCACAAAGTTTTTATAGGGAAAAATTATTTCCCATATACCGGGTGAGTTTTTTAAGCTGAAACTTTAAGATATCTCGGAAAATAAGCCCTCTACGATAAAAATGACCTTATCAAAATTAAATCATTCTGGAGGGGAAATACATTTTTTTAACGTTTTAATCTATGCAATCTGTTCTGGAGCCGAAGCACTCCCAACTCTTTCGCAGTTCACTTTTACCGTTCTACTTTACGTATTGCTTGCCAAATCGAGGACGTACGGCTATAGGTCCGATTTACGTAGAACCATCTGCACATTGCATTGCTCCATGCCAGCCTATAGTACTAACATGGAAGATGGGTCTACCCATGAGTTGTGCACTCCGACAGGGGGTCATAGTTGTGTTCATTACCATCATCGATCGTAATCAAATGATGAAAAATCACTTTTGCATCCTGCCTCTATTGGGATTCGAACCCTGTACCTTCCGATCCAAACACCAAAGCTTTAACCACTGTGCCGTTTGGTTGGTGGGAAATACATTAGTGCTAAAATTAGGATCCCCCGCCCCTGTTTGTAAGGGGGTGGGGGGGGGGCAACTTGGAAACTAAGATAGGAACCCTTATTTTTTATTGCAGATTCGGATTCTACGGCTGAAAGTACAAAAAAAAAACAAAAAAAAATAAAAACAAAAATTATAATTTAGTCGCATGTTCCTATGCAAAATCATCGCAGAATCGTATGCATAATGTTCCCAGTAGGAGAAATCAAATTTAAAATCGTCTATTACAGCGCCATCTACCATGAATCGAAAAAAATGTTTCAAGGAAATCCTACGTACTTTTAGCCTTAGAATCCGAATCTGCAATAAAAAATAGGGGTTCCTATCTTAGTTTCCAAGTTGTCCTCACCCCCCCTTACAAACAAGGGCGGGGGGGGGGGTCCTAATTTTAGCACTAATGGATTTCTCCTCCAGGATGATTTAATTTTGATTATGGTCATTTTTATCGTAGAGGGCTTATTTTCCGAGATATTTGAAAGTTTCAGCTTAAAAAACTCACCCGGTATTTTTGTTTCAAAATTCAATTTCATTTTGTTACTGAAAGCGTAGTTTTAACTGATAACAGACATTTTATAGTTGTTTTGTGATATATTTTATAACTTATAATTCTAATACACCTCACAAACTTTGATTGTATTAATAAAATTTTACTATTTTTTAATGCAGTAGCTTGGAATTTGTATGTTAGTTTGCAGTTTTACCAATCCATACAGCCTTGGCCAAAAGTATTGAGCACCCTATAAATTTCGGGCGTACACGATAAGTATAGCAGAAAGCAATCATATTGTTTATTGATTATTTCATCGGCATCTAAAAAGGGTTAAAAACAATGACTTACACCGCAGTTGTGGTAATAAACCATTTTGTGCAATAAAATTTGTTATTTTTTAATTTTGTATTTATTAATCAGTTCGCTACTTTCGCTCATTGTTCAACCAATGATTTAGTGCGCTTTTGGTGTTTTGATTCGGTAAATTTAGTGATATTATTGCAATATGCCGAAACAAAAAGAGTTAAGTTTAGAATAACGTGTGCAGATACAGCTCTGCATGAGCAAGGGAAAGCACAAGTAGAGATTTCTAAAACTGTGAAATGTTCACGCCGAACTTTGCAAAAAATACTATTGAGAGATTCTCCGCTAGTGGATTGTTACGGCTGCATCTATCCATATATACGTAAACGATCAAACAACGACTCAAACGATAGGCGTAATGGTGAAAACAATTAAAAAAACAAAGCAATAAAAATTATTATTGTTGTTGTCATCGGTCAATGACCTATATAAAATTTTTTTTGGTTTTAAATCTTGTTTATCATCTGCGCTTAAAAAACGGATTTTGTTTTGTTGACAAGGTATTTAAATTATGTACATAATTTTTATAAACACACCTCCGTTAACGGGAAACCCATGTGAAATGATCAAATCGAACGAGATGATAATATTATTTGATTGGTACATATATACATTTCGTATTCGCAGTTACCAATTAATAGTAGAGGGGTATTTGTCAAAAGTATATAAAAGTAGGGGATTGTTGTATAAATTGAAATTTATTTTTGGCAAGTAAATTCCACTACGCGTCATTCAAAAGTGCGAGTCCAAAGGATAAACATTAAATTTATAATACATAAAATTAGTAGTAATTATAAATGCTAGTAGTGAGTGTCATCAGTATAGTTTCCACCAATCATAGTGTATTAAGGATAAAACTTATAGAACTCATAAGAGGTAAATTAATGCTTCCATTCTTTTTTTTGTGTTTAAAATTATATGCAGTGCATTAAACATATATTTTCCGCTGATACTCGTATATTACCGCTGATATATTTTCTTTTGTAGTGTATTAGATTTTAAACGGGTTACTAAACGCTGCTACTAAACGGAAGTTCAATTCGAAACAAACGCACGGAAAGATGGTTGCTACATGCTACAGCATTTAAAGCGCGAATGCTAACCCGTAGTTTAAATCGCAATAAGCGTAATATTTAAATAAAAAAATTTATACACAATATTTAAATAGTTTAATTTTAGTAATACTAAATAATTAAAATCAATTAAATATTTTTGTTGCTATTTACCAAATACGGATAAAAATTTTACGTACAATTTGTGGCTCATTGTATAAATTGTTATTTTCGGCCATAATCCTTATTATTATTATTAATTAAATTAGTGTACTAATCACAAATTATTATTATTCAATATTTTTTGCAATTTCTTACAATTTTAATTACATTAGTAAATAATTAGGGATAGTTTTTTGTCAGGGATAAATATGTGAATATTCTCAAAAAAAAAAATATAGTTAAAATTAAAATTAAAAATAGTGAATAAATTAAAATTATATGCATATGAAAAGGGTTCGTAAGAAACGGGGAAAAAATATACATATACAGTTATTAGGATTCATTTCTTTTGGTGGACCAGGCACACATGCGAGGAGTACTCTTTCAAGGTGGTTTGGTGAGTTTTTAAAAATTTCGTTATATTATAACTATATATTTTATTTTTTTTTGATTTTCTTATGAAAACCCGATATATGATCAATTTATTATTATGAATTAAAACTTTTTTAAAATGAAGTGATTTGAGTTTTTCTGGTGAATGATGGAGATAAGAATGATCATGTGGGTGGTATAATGATATTAATATTAGAACGCTGTGCTTATGGTTGCTGTTGTTTTTGCACGTATGGTTTGTCTGCCCATCTGCACTAAGTGGTAAAAATAACCCCCCAGCCGTTGAAGCATACCCGAAACTTATAAACGTGCTATCACTTAGGATGGACGGTTACAGGATCACACAGTAATAACCAACCCAAACCACCACCACATACCAAAAATAGCCTCTTCAAACCTCGCTGCAGAGTTTTCAGTAGAAATTACGAAACCAATCTCTGCTCGCACCACCCGCAGAAAGCTTCTTTAAGCTTGTCTGAAAGGCTGTAAAACCAGGAAGAAACCATGGCTCTCCGAAAAAAACAAGAAGGCTAAAATACCAAAGTTTCACGGAACAAGTTTGGTCAAATATCGTGTGGTCAGACGACTCAAACTTGGCAGTAAGTTGGCAATTCTATATGCCCTAATAATATTAAATAGTATGATTTTAAAATAAAATTCATTGATACAACATTTACATTGATAAAATTCATTGATATTTTAGTTTTCCGAAGTTTTTACAATTTCTTTATTTCAGATTTTGCCTTTTGTGCGTCGCCGGGTAATTACTGATTTAAAAAAACGGAAAAAAGAACGGAACAGATCGCGACAACTGACTTTGTATTATTTTACATTGGATTGTTGTCTATATATATAGAACAATACCATGTTATACTACTAGCGAATTACTGCATAGCGTACGAAATTCGATCGATTCTTTCACATTTCTCATCTATATTACATTTACACAACTAACTTTTCGTGTTTACGAATTTATTATATTTTACTTTGTTTTTCGATTATAATGGTGTTTGTGATTGTTCTATATATTGGTGAGAGTGCTGAAAATAAACGCCTGCATTAACTCGACCGAATAGCAAGGCCTTAATCGGCTAAGTACAATGTTAAGAAAAAAAGAACTCCGTACGTTCGTATATTGATTTCCAGATAGCGTGGACGCAGTTCAGTTCAACTGCGAGCGCTCCTGGAAGGACCGGAAAACAGCGGATTAAAATAAAACGGGTGAGTTTTTGAACCGGTACCATTTTCCTTTCTTAAAACTGTTTACAATTTACGTGGCTTTGAGTATATGAGTATATACAACGTTGATACAAACACGTCCTTCCTTTATATGGGGTGGCGTACATTTAATATCCTATGCATTTAGATACAGCACGGTCGAGTGTTATTATTATTATGTCAAATTATTTTACTTTAACTTACGTATCGGGCCTTTTACATTTAATTATATCAAAGTTTAAGATCTATAAAATCGAAATTATAACCAGTTCATAGATGAATTTAATAAAATTATTTAATTTGGAATATTTGAAATGATGTGGTATTAAGTTAACCTATACAGGAGGATGATGTGAAGTATAAAAATATTAACGGTAAGAAACGGTTGCAAATACCTTTTTTGAATGGCAGTTAAAATACAGTACGAGATTCGAAACCAAACCACTCTGTAACGACCTAGAGCTACCAGCAAAAACATGTCAGCGCCATAGTCTTGCAGAATGTAAAAAATTGTAAGCTCTCTACCCAAAAGAATTTCTGCCGTTATTAAGGCAAATGGTGCGTGCACCCACAAAATATTAATTTTATATAGTTAAATAGTAATGTAAACCTATAAAAATTGTTTTAATTTAATTCAAGTTTATAGTTGTTGTTTTTTAGGAATAATTCGGAAGTTTAGGAAATTCTGCATAACCGTCCAGACTCGTATGAAGTTTTTCCTAAAAAAAATTCCAGATATATTTTTTTTATTTCAGGAAATATGCACTTCACATGTATTTATTTTGTTAGGTTGTTGTTTAATGTGTTTGGGATGAGCATTTGCAAACGTTTAACTACTTTGATCAAATGTCTTACCATGTCACCAATTTATACAACACTAAAGATAAAACATTGCGCACTACGCTTTTATGTTCATAATATGTTTTTTTGCTAAATTTATCAATATCATTTTATAGTGACAGGCTAAACTATAAATAAAACTCTATATAGTATAACATATTCTAGTTTAGTTATACCTATACATATGAGTATATGTGAAATAAATTTATGAATGACACGTCGGAACAAAAAAAAAAAAAAAATATAAACAGCATTATAAAAAAATGACAAAGTCACTTCAACTATTCTACTTGACATGTCTTTACTATTATACACATATTTAGTTTGGATCATATACGAGTACGTACTCGTATAGCTTTTTGTTAGTTGATGTAATTTTCATGTCAAAATGTGACAGCATTTTCACTTTATTATATTATGTATGTAAATATTAATAAGCAAATAAAATTAAAACAAAAATAATGATATTAACATATATCTCCAAAAATTATATTAATTCATAATGTTAATCCTAGACACCCAAAAAAAAACTTATATCCTAAATATGTATACATAAAATAATGTTTAACAACAAGACATACATCAACCTGGGTGTGATCCATTAATTAGTTGTGTCAAATTATCTACTTGTTTGTGGTTGTTATATTTTACCAAATACAAGATAATTGGTTTAGATTTTTACATTTTTATGTATGGGGGGCTTTATATTCGAGAAAGGGGAGTTAATTTAATTATACATTCTTAAAGGGTATATGTGTTGAACACCCAACTATATAGGGATGTTGGAAGATTAGTTTCGTTATCCCAACACTTGTTGCTCTTGGTGCCAGCAAAACGAATAACAAACAACATTATACGTTAGGCAACAAACATTGAGTAACCTGGTTAGTCAAATGCGCATGCGTACGTAACATGATTTCTTAGAAAACGACCGCTGTCATTTCTATGGTGTTAAACCCTTAACAGACAAAATTTGAACCATTTGAAATCAAATTTTAATGATTTTTAAGAATAATAATTGCGTAAACTAAACTACATAAATAAATAATTAATAATTGACTTGATGAAGAAATACGTAAACACCTTTCAATGTGTATAAAAAATTTCACTATAAAAAGGCTTACATCTATATGCTGAATACGAGTATGTGTAACTGGTCAAAAAAATTTATGTCACGAATTTCTGATTTTTTTTTTGCTTCATTTAAGCTGTTGAATTTTAATATTATAAATAAATTTAATGTTATAAATTCAATATCAAAAAAATATTGTTTTGTGTGTTTGTTGTTCATCGTGTCAAAAAAAAATTGACACGCGACAATTAACAACCAAAATAAGAAAATAAATATTATTATTACATATATTATTATTTGGTGTGTATGTGTTATTAAAACGTGTACGAAACTTACAATAAAAAGTTATAACACCATTAATTTTACGTACGTTCACAAATCACAATTACTATATTTGTTACATGCAAGAAGTTTTTGTTCGGGGTTGGGTAGTTTCATACCCGCACGTATTTTTGATATAAAATATTTTAATAATGAACGTTCGTAACGAAATGTTTAATAAAAAACTTTTGGTTTAAGATTAGTAGGAACCTTTAAATATGCACTTAGTTTTCTTCACCTTAAATGTTCCAGTTTATTTTAATTTTAAAACACTTACGTTTATGAGATACTTTATAAAAAAAAATACATAAGGAGCAACCAAAATCTCGAACTTACCTAGAAAAAAATAAATAAAATAAATTTAGTATATAATATTACAAATATTTATTACGTTAATAATGTTTTAGTTTAATTTTAAAATCATCCTTGTTAAAATAGTAAAATTAAGTGTAAAATTTTTGAATTTTGTTGAGGTGGAATTCTTTCCGAACCAAAACACCAGATAACTGCTAACTCGTGTGTAGCCCCCAATTGATAATCTAATTGGATCGGGCTTGTTTTATCCTTTTTTTGTATTACTTTCTTCAATATAAGAAACGCGTAAATAAATCGGCTCACTTTGCACGTGGGCGCGGAAAAAATTGCGGTCGACCGTAAAGAACACTTTGTAAGAAACGTGACCACGTCAGCCGAAACCGTATAGGTTGTGAACTTAAACAGGCACAGCATTTTAAAGAGATGTTCGTTATTTCAAAACAGTTGGGATACCATTAATTAATATTAATTTAATTACTTAAATCTAATTTCAATTTATCGTCGATCTTAGTTTAGTGAATAGTTCGGTTTTAGTGTAATATAGTGTATCTCGTTTACGTGCCTAGCCAGAGAAGAACTTCGACGTGGCAGATAAATGGTAAGTCAATATTTATTTCATAAAGTTTTATTTGATCATATATTTTGATGTTAAAATTAACTATTTTCACGACATAATCGGTTTATTTAAATTGCTAGTTCAATCAACGGTTTTGATGATAAAAATATTAAGGTGAGGAGACCATACGATCATAAAATAATTTTTAATTTTAACAGAATTTAGATATCAAAAATACACAAAAAAAATCAATTAAGAATTCAAATCAATTTTTTTATATTTTTATTTTTTTTTTAATTTTTTTTTAAGAAATTTTTAAATCTGTATAATATTGCAACTAATCATATGGATTATCTAGTAACTGTTTTCTAAGTTAGGTAGTCCATTCTTGTGGGAGACCTATCGGTTCATCCCAGCTGTCAGTCCTTTGATTTAAGCGGCTCAAGGAACCACTAATTCTAAAGGCTTTGTTCTTTTTAAACGCTTTGGTCCATTGATGCGATCCAGTATGTTCCGCAGCTTCTCGTTGTCATGCTGCTGCAGTCGCAGTACATGACCCCTTGCAAATATTTGTATTTCATCGCTGACGTTTTCCATTTTTAAATCTCGATGGAGATTGTCGTTTCTAATGTATCAAGGAGCATTCACAATGTAGTACTTTATTTTGAAATGTTTGAATGATCTTCACTGTAGTTTTCCTTGCGCAGCCCTAAAGCTGAATACCATACGTCCAGATAGGTTTTAGGATTTGTTTATATAACAGCAGTTTGTTGTGCGTTGTCAGTTCGGAGTTTCTTCCAATAAGCCAGTGCATTTTTCTGAATTTTAAATTCAGTTCTTTCCTTTTCTTTTAAACATGCGCTTTCCACCTGAGTCTATAGCGTCATGCCGGGGTACTTAGCATTGTCAGAATATGGTATTAATTGTGAATTCACTCTAATCGGAATATATTCTAATTTCCTATTTGTAAAGTTGATGTGTGTTGATTTCGATTCATTAAGTGTTATTCTCCATTGTTTTGTCCAGTTATTCCAGTTATTATTATATCAACAGCATTTTGTAGTTTTCTTGTGGACTCAACATACTAGCATCGGCGGTCATAACAGCTGTGTCATCCAGCAAACGTTCGTATTCTAGCTTCTTCTATGTTTCGTAGATCATTTGTATACAGGAGGTATAATACGGGGCCTCGAACACTGCATGGTGGAACCCCTGCCAATATTTTCTTCAGTTTAGAGTATTCCTCTTCCTGCCTTACGCGGAAGTAACGGTCGTTGATGTAAGACTTTAGCAATTCAGAATGTTGTTTTGGCAAATCTCGTTGGCGCTTAAATTCTAGACCACGGTGCCAAACCTTATCAAATGGTTGGGCTACGTCTAAGAATATTGCTGAACATACTTCCTGATTTTTCAGCGCCTCCTCAGTTGTATCAGTAATTCTATGTACCTGTTCTATCGTTGAGTGCCTTTCTCGAAACTCAAATTGATGTTCTGGTATAAGATTTCTGCTTTCTATAAATGGCTTTAATCTCTTGAGAAACAGTTTCTCGAAAATTGTTGATGTTGTTGTTAACAAAGAAATAGGCCTATACGATGTTTTGTCATTTAGTCATTTATTAGGCTTTGTAATCATTATGATTTCCGCTACTTTCCACTGTCTCGGAACATAACATAGTCTAAAGGTAGCATTGATTATGTGCTGTAGTTTCCTAAGTGCTTTTTCTGGTAGAGCTTTGATTTTTTGCCTCGTTATCAAGTCGTGCCCAGAGGCTTTTTTATCTTTGAGATTTTTTACTTCTTGTTTGGTTTCTTTCAGAGTAACTGGTAACACAGATGCCTCGTCTACTTTGCTTATCCCTTTCGAGTTCAAAAAAAATTTTTTTTTTGCTTCAAGTTAAGTTCGCCATACACAAATGTGTATGTAAATAATGACAGGTTGTAATGTCTTCCGTATTTTAACATATCTTAATTAAATCGGAATTCTTTTTGAAAAAAGCATAATAATTTGATAACAAATTAATTATATAACATATTAATACTTAGTTTTTGATAACATATTAATTATTTTATCATTATTATAGTTACTGTTATTTTTCGTTCGAAAACAAAATTAAATGGTATACACAATTGGGTATGCTGGTCTTCAATTGTCACCTAATCCTATGTTTGACATATACGGTTGTCGTTTACATACACAATTGTGTATGCGGGTCAGGAAAGGGTTATAAGTGTTAGATATTCATTATCCGCTTGTCCAGTTGGTGGTTTGAAGGTATTTTCGAAGTGTTCGGCAACCAGATCAGCTTTTTGTTTTTCGCTCCGAGCCCAGATTCCATCAACCATTCTAATGGGTGGCAGATGCATTTTAGGCCTTTTTAAACCTTTGGTGGCTTTCCACAGGGAATAGTCTGTGTCAGGTTTACCTGCCAGATTACTTAGGAAGCTTACAACTGACTCATTCTTAATCTCCTTTATAAGTAGTTTAAGTTTTTTGCTCAAGTTGTTTAGGATTGTTTTTTCTTCAGGGACTCTGGTTCTCTGCCAAGTCTTACGAGCTCTTCTTTTTTCGCTAACCAACTCTCTCACTTCAACTGGATAGTATATGCTTTTTTGTAATATTTCTTGCAGATCAGGAGTACTTTCCCAGTCCGCTTTTTGCACACTTTCAATGAGGTTTTCCAATTCTTCTTTTATCGTATAAGCGTTCGAGATCTGCACCTGTAGGTTAATGCGTTCTTCGACTAGCTGTCGAAAGTATTCCCAGTTGGTTTTTTATTTGTTAGTTTTGGAGAGCTTGTCTCCCTTATTACCGTGTCACTTATTGTCATTAAAACTAGAGAATGGTCCGACCATAGCCCTTCTTTATTTTCAACTGCTACGTAGTTTTCGGAGATACCTCTTGATATATAGAAATCCAGAAGGTCAGAATTTTATTTGGGTCCGTAGGCCAGTAGGTTGGCTTTCTACTGGAGTGAAACTCACATTTTAATGTTCTGCCTGCTTCAAATAGCTCCCTTTCTTTGGGACTAGTTCTATTTGATCCCCAGAATATGTGTTTCGCGTTAAGGTCACGTCCAATAATAAAATTATTACCAAGCGATTTAAGACGTTTGATGCAGTCTTATGTTTTTGGGTTATATCTGGGTGGACAGTAGATTGCTAATATACTATAGCTCTTGTTATTTTTGGTTTCGATAGATACAGTAGCTACTTGCATAGCTTCCTCCTCTATTTTTAATTCTTCTTGGTGTTTTATATTATCCTTAATAAAGATTGCTGTCCCGCCTCTAGCTCTTTCTGCTGGATGTAGAGCTTGATAGCACTGGTATTCATGTATTTTGGCATGCGAGGTTCTGGTAAAATGACTTTCTGAGATTAGGCATATACCAATTTTTTTTGTGTTTAAAAATATCTCTAATTCTGAAATGCGTTGAGCTAGGCCATTTGCATTCCAGGTAGCAATTCTTAAATAGTGTGTCATTATTTTTTCTTGATAAGTTTGTTTTGACTAGAATTAATGTTTTTAGTGGATTTACTAGTTTTACTTGACGCATCCGTTATTCTTTTGTCTTGGACCATCGATGCATTTTCTAGTGTTCCTAGTCTCTGTTCTTGTTGTTTCAGTAGCTCGCCTATAGATTCTAGTCTTTGGTCCTGCACAGCCAGATGCAAATTGATATGCGTTTAACTTCTGAAGTATTTCTTGCAGGAAATGGGTTTCCTGATATTTTCGTTCTGCTTAGCCATTTGTGCATATGATATGCCTTCTCTTACTTTGCCGCTATTTAGGGGGATTTGTTTTGAGTAGGATTACATCCTAGGTTGAGAACTCTGACTTGTTTGATTTCTATTGTTCTCTCATTCTTTGCAGCTCTTTCGCTATCTCGCAGCCTCTGTAATTTGCTGGGTGATGATTACCACAGTGTATGCATTTCACTGGTTCGTTCTTACTTTTATTGCATTCTTTTGTTAGATGTTTCCCAGCGCACTTTACTCATCTGGGCTCGCTATTACAGTATTTGCGTGTGTCGTTATATGCCTGACACTTGTAATATTGTGGCATTCTACTAGGGTTCTTTTTTATTCCATATACCCTATCAATGCTCTCAGCGTTGTCAAATGTTAGCATGAAATGGGGGAGGCCAACTTTGGCTGTTTCTCGTTCACCGTTTGCGTTTATAGTGATCTTTCTTTTTAATATGCTAACAGCGTTTAGAATTTTGAATCCTTTCTGGCGAAGTTCCTCAATTATTTCTTCTTTGAAGCATGTATGATGTAGTCCTCTGGCCATGACTTTAATTGGTTGCTCAGGTTTGTTTTCAAAGGTGAACCATTCGATGTTTTGAGCGGTGATTGCATTTGATAACATTCTGTAGGTTTCTGGGCCAAGTGCATTCACTTTCCAATCGTTATTATTTAGTGCAGTGACGTTATAATTATCATTCAGAACTAACTTCACTATTTTTTTAATTGTTTCGTATTCACTAACATTAGGTATGTTAATGGGTGGAGGTGGTATCTCTTTATGTATTGGTTGATTTTCCTGCATTTCCCCTTGGTTAATTACATTGGAAGTTTTAACCTGTTGCATTGGTCTCTCTTTCGGTATCAATGATACGTTCTTATGTACCTTCACTAGGTCCGTAGATGACCGTTCAGGTCGTTGGGGTTGTGGTTTTCTGACGCTCTGTGTTGATTTTTCTACTTCAGGCGAAGATTCTTGTCTTTTTTTTGTTTTGAGGTAAGTTTTAATTTGTATTCGTATAAAACTCGTTGCATATGCCAATTCATCTTCATCTGTTTCATAGATAGCTACAGTATTTTCTTTGGCTTGCTTATCATTTTTGATTACAGCAATTTGTTCTTTAAGATGTTGGACTTCTTTGAAAAGCTGTTCATTGATTTTCATTAAGTTTTCTATCGGTTTCTTTAAATCATCGTTTTCTCTAGCGACATCGTGGTGGTTTTCTTGGTTTCCGTTCTCCCTATGTTCAGCATTTTCATTCTCCTGCTGCGTAGCGGGAAGCGTTTGTCTAGTTAGTGATCCAGAGATACTTGTGCTTGGTATAAGTGGGTTTCGCAATGGTTGGCTTACCCCAGAATCCGTTGAGGGTGCCTCGTGTGAGGTTGGATTGGCCAACTGTAAAGTTGACGTATCACCCGGGGTATACATTTCGTTTTGTTGTACACTCATTGCTTGAATGATGGTTGCCTTAATGATGGTTTATTATTCAGGGTTCCTTCCCCTAGCCAGATTTGGTCCGAGGATGGTATTTTATTTCCTACTTACCCTCCGGCAAGCCGGTTAAAGAGCATTCCCCTATCCGCCACCAGGGGACGCGCCACGATGGGAGTTCGGCATCTCCACACGGGCAAAGCAAATATGTATAAAATATGTTAAGCAATGCCCGATTTTAATTTAGCATTACCCTAAGAAGGGCCCTATTCCAGAATTTTCCTAAAACAATCATCTTCGAATCTAAAATATTTTCGTATATACAAAACGACTATGAGCAAAATCGTTTAAGTTATGATCAAATCCGTTTTGATTAAATAGCTTATATTGGCCACCGAATATTATCAAAACCGAATATAATCAAAATACTTTAGAAATTGACGAGTCTTGTGCTGGCTTTATTCCAGAACATAACCAAATATTAAATTAAGAATCTTCTTGATGTATGACCAAAATTATAACTTCATCCAAATCGAGTTTGAAAAGGTTAAGTTTTATTTAGCCTGTTGGCCATAACTTTCCTAAAAAATTAATGTACAATAATCATTCCTGCATTAATGTACAATAATCATTCCTCCAAATTTAAAAAAATATGAGTAAATGATTTTGCAAATAGAAAACTTTATGTTAACGGTTTTGTAAAATAAGATGTATTTTATTATTTTACATTTATCCGTTATAGAATCAAGATATACCGGATGCCAATCCCGAGATGTTATTAGGGTTTTTTGTTACACGATTCACACATCTCAGTTCTTCCCTTGAAACGATCGTCTGGCACTGACATATGTACTGTTAGCGTCTCACCCACTCCAGGAATATGAGAAGTTATACAGATACGTTAATCAAAGACAACTCCGACGTATCTCACAGTTTTGACCATTTTTGGCAACGGTTGGAGATATTATTGGACTCCGACAACAGTTAAATTTGCCTTTTAGCGCAGCACTATACTGTTTCATCTTCTGAAATTGATATTTTGTTTGTTATATAAATCTCGTGCATTCTATTGTTTGCAATTTGATCTTGACACTAAAATTGTAGTGCTCTAGTTTCCTTCTACCAAAGTGCTTTGGTGATTTGTTTAGTTACAAAATTTAACGTGTTTCTTATTATTGCAGATCGATTACTGATGTAACCATAATATGTCCAATGTTTCCATTACTGGTAGCAACATGACAGGTCATTAATTTCTGAACGAATGTAGATCGTTTTCATTGTTTTATTAGATTTCCACACGTTATAAGGAAATATCCAAATTTTAAGTAGCATATCAGTAATGTTATTATGCTTGGATCTATAATAGGCCAGTCAAGTTGTATTATTTCAGCTTTCAAGTAATCATTATGTTCTCTTCCCACAGAAATGGCAGTCTTTATGGGTCTACGTTTGGTTAGCAGGTAGCTGCAATGATCCTTCACCATCTGTAAGGACTCGTTAAACATTTGTCACCCTAATTTTCGAGCAAGTAACATGGCCCATGAGTGTCATGTTCTGTGGCTTAGCGTTGTAAACTACTTTGCTTAGCTTTAAACCCTTGATGCATGTATTTGATTCCAGAAGAGAGATAATCATAACTTTTTTGTATCTTGTTTTCTTTCCATCTGGTATGCTCTTCTTAATTTGAGCAAAGAAACTCTAAGTTTCCGTAGATTAAAGTTCCACCATATATTTTTTCTGTCATCTCGTTTCCTGGAAATTCAGTTATTGCAGAAATTTGTTAACCGTGTTAAGATCAGGTCCACACGGGCATTAGTTTCATCAGTCGAGTTCATTTATGGATCTGATTTTACACTGTTAAAAGAGCCAACTAAATGGCAAGTTTGATAACTCGTCGTTATGAATTTCTACGAATTTTCTAGCACAAAATCCACTATCGAGCCGCACAACAAGGCCCCATGGATTATTGTTAGATTAATATCAGAGTTTCGATACGATGAAAACGTTAAGTTTTCTGCGTTTCCAATATGAAAAGATCATTCCTAGACACGAAGGTAGGTATAGAAGATTTATGCTGGCTCGATAGAGCGCCTAAGAGCGTTACGACCGACACATAAACCTCGAATGAATCATTACATTCGTCAAATATTGAAAAGATGGGTAAGGAACAAGCTAGCTACCGATTGAGTTCCAACACATGAGTAAAATTGCTATTTTGGGGCTCGCAGAGCAGCCTGAATCTACTTTTGGTGCTTCGGGTTTGGCCATAGAGCGAATATCGTTTTTTCATACATAGAATATTTACACCGCGGTTGGTGATGCGCTGACATCTGTCCCAACTATTTTGGCGCCCTGTGTGTTGAGGTGCACGGTTGTTGAGGCTTTGTTTTAAGTTTGACTATATATCATATTTTGTGTTAGTTTGGCGTTACAGGAACCAAATCATGAGGTTCTTGTATCTGCCTGCAGCTCGCACAACTGATAGGTTTGTCTTTATTGTGTTAGTATTGTGAGCTGTGATTGAACAGTATTTCATATTCGTCAGTTCATCATTCAGTCATCAGTTTCTGGTACAGAAAGGGTAGTATATTTATACTGACTCATTTGCTCTTTTAAATGAAAATACAAATTAATTTTGCAGAAAAGGTACTATAAGAATTAAATAATAAGAGAAAAGATTCTAGTTTTTTGCACAAAAGTAAGTGAACCTCATATGGAAAAGTGAACGCGAAATCACGTTCATGACGAAGTTCCACCTCCTTGTCAAGTCACATTGAGTTTTTCTCTTTTAGTTGAGAATCACATATTAAAACGAATGTTTCGGACAATTCGTGTCTTTTCTTTTTATACCTGTACCATCTACATTTTATGGGTAGAATGTTTTTTCATTACATAGGGTTTTCTCTATACAAAACCTGTTGTATCCTTTCAAAAAAGTAGTAACTTTTGTCCAAAGTTTATTTTATACACTACTCCAACTATGAGAACAAAATAACATATTCCGAAACAAATTTATCATAACTGGTTTTGAAATGATTGAATTCCACCCGTTCAATCAGAATCCACAGAAAATAGCAGTTGAGGATTGTTAATTTAAGGAAGGCAAAGCAATCGTCAACTATTTGTTTTAGACTGTCGTACTGCATGAAACAATTTTTTAAGTAGCCATACTTTTATACCATTCAAAATATATGGTGCATTTTATGTCAAATCGACCACGTGCATTTCCATTTTTGAGATAATATTTTGGCTTTAAAATTTACGTTATCATGGCTAGTTTCTAATGCCGTGTGTCCGTTTTGGATTTTAAAAATGACGGCCCAACAATGGCGTAAAAAATAAATTATCCGCTGAAAAAATCTCTTTTAACTATGTTAATTTGGGCTGATCACGAATTTGAAAAGTTCGAAATGGCAGACCCAAGATGATTGCTCGAATATGGCCGAAGAAAAGAACCAATTTTTCAACTTTCATGAAATTTTTTAAAATCATCTAGGCAGTTTTTAGGGTCGCTGATCATGAATTTGAGGTCAAGATGGTCGCTATAAACTGTTAATTTTCCGACGTTCATCAAAATCAATCAAAACATGACCTAAGGAGTTTTAAAAATTCTATAAAAAGTAAAGGGATTTCCAACAAAGTGTTATTGTTTGAGATTTATCATCCAGGAACCAGCGGCGGGTCCCAAAAACCGCCCTATAAGTGTGTCAGGAATGAACTTAAAGAACAGGATTATTAAACAAAACGTGTATCTCCAGACAAAAATCGTCCAAGGTTGGTTCTTTTTTCTCTAAGAGTAGTTGGATTCTAGGATGAACAATTACCGAGGATCCTATAAACAGTTTTAGTCAATAGGCATGTTCTTTAAATCCATCCCCACCCACTTTTAGGGCAGTGTTTTGGGACCCGCTCATTGTTTCTGGACAAAAAATCAAAAAATAATACTTTTTATTGAAAATCTCGCTACTTTTTGAGATTTTTGATTTTTCATGATCAGCGGTCCCGAAAACCCACTATAATGTTTTATTTATTTTTATGAAAATCGAAAGTCGAAAAATTGGTCCTTTTCTCCGCCATATTCAATCCGCCATCTAGCGTCTGTCATTTTGAATTTTTAAATTCTAATATCAAATGCGTGATCATCGGCCCCGTATTCCTGCTAGATCATGTTTCTATCGATCTTTATGAACATCGAAAAGAGGTCACTTTTAACAACAATCTTGTATCCGCTATCTTGAAATCTAAAAAAACTTAAAAAACATTTTTAATCCGTGACTTCAAAAACACTCTTATGTATAGATTAACAGGCCAGTATAGATTTTCTGCCATTGTTGGTCCGCCATTTTGAAGATAAAAAGAAGTATATCCATACGGCATAGTAGACATTTAACGGAAATTATCAGCTCAAAAAAGTTTATGTATCTCAAAAATTGAAATGCACATCGGCGGTGGCCGATTTGACAGAGAATGCTCCATATAATATGTTAGAAATGCCAGATCCACATTAAGCTGAACCGACAAGACAGAAACATTTGTTTCGAGTCACAACAAAAACAAATACAAAATAACACATTTTGGAGGCCCATCTGCGATATGACATTGTCCACCCGGCATAAAAATGATTAATTGCTTTTACATAAAATTGTATGAGTTCTTTTAGTTAACTAAACTTGTAAATTTATGTCAGGAAAATTTTCAGCAGAAAATTATAATTTTTCGAAGGGGAAATTTGTTTATTTTAACGTTTGAGAGACGCGACTCAAATAGTGAAAAATGTTCTGAAGCAGTTCAAAAGTTTGAACAGCAACACCAACAATTTAAAGATTTTTATAATTGAGCAAGAAGAAATTATAAAATTTTCACTGAATTTAACTAGGCTCTCTATAAGAGAAACAGGCTCATACACCCAGACCTTTTCGACTTCAAAAATTGTAATAAAGCTTTGAAATTTTTTGATTTTTTCGTGATTTATGGTGTTCGCCGGTTAACGAATAGTGGCTGAAATTTAGTCATTTTTTTTTAATTGAACCCAAATTCAATTAAAAGCATATTTTGGCCACAAAATCATCCATTTTCATGGGTTTTATTTTGTAAGATGTTTAAAATGCCTATTTTCTTATATTCCTTTCATTCTGATGATTTTATGTTTCATTAGGACTTAACTCGCCGTTTTGAAATAAAATAAAGGTTTGGAGAGATTTCTCGACTTGATTTCATTTTCAGGAAACCGAGAACTATTTTTGGTTATTTTGGTTAAATTAGCGCAAAATTTTCCTTTTCCTGAGATCATTTCAATATTTACTGTCCTACAGAGAGGTCGGCGTTATTAGTGTATCTGTTCATTTTGAAATTATTTCAGTGTTATTGATTTATGTCTCAATTGACTAAACTAAATGAAGACAAGATGTTCTTGAAATATAAAACAACGTGTCACTAAAATCTATGAAATATAAAAGCATGTGTCACTAAATTTTAATCTGTGTCAATCTGTGTTTTTATCTAAATTAGAAAAAACACTATTCTCACATAATTCATAAGTGTGACCATGTTTTGGATGATTTTTGCAATTTGAAGTTTTTTTTATCCAATTCCAATTCATTGATTAAATTAGCTTGCTCTATAGGTTAACCAATTACACTGTGCTAGTTGAAAAAAGTGACAAGCTGGGCACCCAGGGGTAAACCTAATTCGAGTACGCCGAATTCAATGGTGTTAGCCTCATTTCAAAGTTAGTCCCCATTTTTGAGATATCGCTTTCGACATGTTTTGGCTCTGTATCAAAAATTTATCAAAATACACACTCATTTTCACGTTTAACCATTAAGATTTTCGTTTGGCTTCTTTCAGCGAGGTTGTTCCTATTATTCCGGTCAAATAATTGCACCCAGTGGGTTTTTTATACAAAATGTCGTAAAAAACAGGCATTTTTTTCTTTGTTCACCAATAGTATTTAAACCATTAAGATTTTCGTTATGGAAAGCATTTCCATTCAGCGAAGTTGTTGCGCAAATCAAAACAAACAACTTTGCCGAACATATCAAGACCGAAAAACCACATCCACTTTATACGTGTGTTTTACTTAGGTCAAGGTTAGGTTAGGTTAGGTTGGAGTGGCTGCTTTCGCATACATAGACCAGTAGTGGCCCAAAATAGAAATTCCTGGACATACTGTACACGCCCAAATATGCTGACCGCTTTTCATAATATAAACTTTCGAATGTCATTGAAAATACATTTTTTGCATTGTAATGTGAAAAAATTCGCCGGACATATCACCAGCTGAATCCGATGAGCACGGCGAGCGTTTTCACCAAGTGACGGCAAGGCTCGAACATTAGTACAGTGCAAAAATGTACATGTCTTCTTGACGACACGAACACTCAAAAAAATCTCGTAGGTGAAATTGAATAATCGATTTCGTTGAACTTTGAAGAAACGATTTATTCAATTTGATGGTAATTGCTGTTGATTTGATTATAAAATATTCAATTAAATGCAAAAAAAAATATTAAAAATAAATTTATTCAAATTAATGAGAGATTTCTTCAAATTTGATTAATTTTTCGTTAATAATACATTTGATTAGATTTCTTCATTTTGAAGAAATTGTGATTACGTTGAAGAATTGATATTTCATAAAATTCTACTAAATTTCGTTGAATCAAATTAATTTATTCAATTTAACGAAATTGTTAACCACCTCTAGGAAAAAAAAGCGTAATTTTGAAGAAATTTCTTCAAATTGACGAAAGTGTGGTAATATTATTTTAAACCACGAGGAAAACTACTTTTAAGTCATTTCAATACGCATTGTTCATACGGAAACATTAATTATGTGTGCCTATAGAGTTATAAACTTGCAATAAAAATTAATATTTTTATGAAAATAGTTAATTTCAGAGAGTTAATATATGAATATAGTTGAGAGTTAATATAGTGAATAATATAGTGAATACAACAATAGGTAAGCAAACATTTGCATAATTGTAAATCGAATTGTGAATTGCATAATTGTAATAAATTGTAGTTTAATACAGGGTTATCCAATTCGAGGTTGATAAAATAGAAATCTGTATACCGACATCTGTCAAAGATAAACGTCAAGTACGCTGTCATTTATTTAGTTGACATTCTGCCATTTAAGAATATGGAGCATTTAACAATCGACCAACGCGTTAAAATTATTAAATCCGTCGATGCTGATTTTTCGAACAAAATTTTCTTCAGTGACGAAGCTCATTTTTCGCTTGGTGGACACGTTAATAAGCAAAACTGTAGAATTTGGGGCTCAGAAAATCCACAATTGATTGTAGAGAAGCCATTACACCCGGAAAAAGTCACTGTTTGGTGCGCCTTGTGGTCTGGTGGTGTGATTGGGCCGTATTTTTTTGAGAACAACCATGGACGAACCGTTACCGTCAATTCTGAGCGCTATGGCCGCATGTTAACCGATTATTTTTTTACGAAAATCGAAGATTATGATCTTGACGATATGTGGTTCCAGCAGGATGGAGCAACCAGTCACGTAACACGAGCAAATCGAGATCTTTTGCAAGAGAAATTTCCTGGACGTTTGATTTCGCGATTGGCTGATGTCAATTGGCCTCCAAGATCCTGTGATTTAACGCCTTTGGATTTCTTTTTGTGGGGCTACGCGAAAGATCGTGTTTACGCAAACAATCCTCAAACTCTTGACGAATTGAAAACTAATATTCGTAAGGTAATGGCCGAGATACCGCCCGAAATGGGCCGAAAAGTCACTGAAAATTACCTCAAAAGAATCAAGGCCTGTAAGAAGTCCCGTGGAGGACATTTGAATGATATCTTGTTTAACTAAAAATGGCAAGGATCAATCTGTAAAATGAAATAAAAATTACAATAGTTTACTTTATCAAGCTTGAATTGGATAACCCTTTATTTTTTTTTTTGGGACAAATTGTGGTTTGGGGTTATTTTTGTGTTGTTAATTTTAATAAAAAAAAGTGTTTGTGTTTTATATAAACTACATTACGGAAAATACATTGGTAATCATCTATTTTGTTTAGTAGTTTTAATTAATAGTTCTGCATGTTTGAAAGCAAAATTTGCTTACATATATGTAAGTAAATTTGCTTTCAAGAATGCAGAACTATTAAAACAAAATACATTATTACCAATGTATTTTCCGTAATGTATTTTAGATAAAACACAAACACTTTTTTTTTATTAAAATTAACAACACAAAAATAACCCCAAACCACAATTTGTGGTGCAACTATAATTGCATGCTATAATGCTCTAACCTAGAAATATAGGCATTATTTTAATTTTAAGAAAACTTCGTAGCAAGTTAAATTAAAGTCAAAAAACTAAATCATTATTTTTTACTTGTGACTTTTATATTTATTTTTAAATTGTAAACGTTTTCTATTATTTGTAGGAAGTTAATTTTTTTTAATAAGGTTTCATTCAAGTTTGGGGAATCCGCTCAAAATTTAAGCCCGATTTTTGATTGGACGATCGATAAATATTTGTTAAAGGTTAGAGGTAAGTGTAATAAGCATTTAAAAAAAAAATTAACTTAATTAAATATTTTCCATTTCCATTCCAATTTTCCATTTGCTTCACAGTGTACTGGTTCCAACTACCAGCGTTGTAGAAGGAGCAAACAAGAAAAGGGTCAGAACCAAATGTTCCATAAGTGATTCCCAAGGAAGTTTTTTGATTTAGGGGCGAACTATCCAAGAGTGTGAAGAGGAAATTATGCGCCGAAATTCAAACAAATTTCCTATTCAGCCGCTGATTTTAGTTACCGGGAGTATTTTAGGCCCAACAGCGTTTATTGTGTATTTTGATGAAGTGAAATACATTTTGAACTCATTTATTGAGGCGGTGGATATTTGTTTCAAAATATTCAACATTTTTAGTTTGGAATATCCATTAGCATCCCTCTTAGTGTGGAGGTTTATTCAAAAATATTTTTTTAATATTGTAACAAAATATGATAAGCATAATGTGCAGGTGGAATGCCTAATATCAGCACTAAAATAATATCTTATTAATTAAATGAATATTCATATTTTATTTTTGTACTACAAGTGAATTTTAATTAAATATAATTTCATTAATCGTATTATTTACTTGTTTTTCTTTCATTTATCTCTTTATGAAATATCCTCATTAAAATTTGCAATTTATACAGGTAAATAAATTTTATTACAAAATTTATGACAAAGTCGGGTTAGTTACACCATTTATAACTGAAGAACGGCTGGACCGATTTTTATGATCTTTCTTTTGTTGGATTTGACTCCGTTCCGAATAGCATAATAACTATTAAAACATTGAAAAAATTCACCAAAAAAAAAGTTATCAAGAAAATTCATTTTCTCATATATTTAGTACATTTTGTTTGTTTTATTTTGTTCGTCTCAATACAGTGGTGGTTTAGGAAAAAAGAAAAGTCAGAAAAACTAAAAAGGGAAGCCCCAAAAATCTAATAAAAAAATCTTTTTTTTTATATGAATTTTGTAGTTGTAGTTTGTATGTGACGAGTGGTGCAGTGGTTAAAGCTTCGGCGCTTGGACCGCAAGGTACTGGATACGAATCCGACTGGAGGCTTTTTTATTTCATCTACTTATCTATATAATTCTTGATGGAAATGTAGGATTATTTTTCTTCGATGCGCCCAGTGGAACTGGGAAAGCATTCCTCATATCATTGATTTTGACCACTGTTCGTGCGAGATCCAATATTGCTGTAGCAGTTGCTCAGCGTTGAAATTGTCGTTAGATCTTCAATCGGCTGAAAACCCGACTTGCAACATTGCGAAACATTCAGCAATGGCGAAAGTTTTGGTAGCAAGTAAAATCATCATCGATTATGAATGAACAATGGCGCACAAATGCGCATTTGAAGCATTCAATCGAACTATGAAAGATCTACGCAATGACTCAAGATGTTTTGGAGGCGCAATGATTTAACTGTCCGGCAATTTCCGTCAAAAAATACCAGTGATTCCAAGATTGACCGCTGTCGATGAAATAAACGCTTGCCTCAAATCATCGACTCTGCGTGGCGCTATGTGATGAAACTTCAGCTGGCGACAAACATGCGAGTTGCATTGTTAAACCAGAGACAACTTAACAGAGATATTTCATTCTATGTAAACGTAAAAATTTAAACTGCGAGTTCATTACGTATACGCAGTTTAACGAAAAATGACAGATACAACGATGATATTGGAATTGTCAGAAATATATTTTGTTTTCATTTTTTAGCTCGAACGAAAATTTAATTTGATTGTCTGTGGTTAAACGATCCATCTGCCGAAGATTTCTCCAAGCAATTGCTGACTATCGGTAATGGCCGTGTTCCGGTCGACGAATCGAACAGATTGATTTCGTTTCCTCAGAACTTTTGAATTTTGTTTCAACGAAGGACGAGCTCATCAACAAAGTGTTCCCGAACAATATTACTAACCACAAAAATCACAATTGGGTGAGTGAACGAGTAATTCTTGCGGCAAAGAACAAAAATGGGGATCACTTAAATTTCACAATTCAAAATCTAATCGTCGGTCCACTTCATTCCTTCAAATCTATCGACTGTGTGACAAACAAAGACGAATCGACCAACTGTCCAACTGAATTTTTAAACTCATTGGATCTGGCTGGCTTGCCACCACACAATTTACAACTGAAAGTTGGTGTGTTGCCGGTAATCATCATGCTACGAAACCTGAATCAACCAAAACTATATAACGGAACACGTTTTATTTTGAGAAATCTCAAGGAAAGTTCAAAGGTGAGGAAGTTCTCATTCCGAGAATTCTGATGATCCCAACCGATATGCCATTCGAGTTTAAACGAATTCCATTTCCGATTGGTCTTGCATTCGCCATGACGATCAACAAATCACAAGGCGCATCCTTGAGTGTTTGTGGCCTGAATCTAGAAAATGAATGTTTCTCTCACGGCCAATTGTACATAGCATGTTCACGTGTCAGCAAACCATCCGCTTTGTTCGTTCTCGCACCTGACAATAAAACAAAAAATGTCGTATATCACAAGATGTTTTACTGAAGGGAATCGACCCTATTGCAACCTACTCAAGAAATAGTTTAAAAGGAAGTAGTGCAACAATGCTACGCGAATCATTTCGAATCAATTCAATAAAACGAAAGCCTTGCTGCCACGTGAATTACATTCATTTCAATGTAATTAAAATATATTTCATTTTGATTGAATTTAATTAATTTGGAGTATTCATTTTATCCGCCCTGGAGGTCTCGGGTTCAATTCCCAGTAGTGACAAGGAAAAAATTGCACGGCTGGTTTAGGATCAATGAATTAATCACTCATTAGTCATTATCCGAAATGAAAATATGATTATTAAACCTCATTTAAGGCGGCCAAATCTCTTGATGGGATATAGTGCCAGAGAGAGAGAGAGAGAGAGAGAAATTCATTTAATCTTAATAAAAAAACTCAATTTAATTAAGCTATAATAACTTTAAACAACATTTATTGATTTTGAGGCGGTACGAAGTTCGCCGGGTCAGCTAGTATATATATATAATCACATTTTAAATAATTTTTCATTGAATTGACAAATATTTTCTTCAAATTGACGATAGTTTTATTCGATTCAACAATGATTTCATTAAATTCAATGAATTAATATGATAAAATTTATTTAAATCAACGAATTTTTTATTTAAACCAGCAGTAAAACATTCTTTAATTTGACGAAATTTTATTCATTTCGATAGCTAAATCTTCATTGAATTGAATAGATTTTGTCAATTTATCAATTGCATTTCTTCAATCAATTTATTCAATTCGAAGAAATTTCGTTAAATTAAAAAAATTACTCTTTCATTTTGAATTTGAATAAAAAGTAATCAAATTGATTACCCCTCTTCGTTGACGCTATATTGAACGCTATTTCTTCAAATTGACTGACGGTTTATTCAGATTAACTACTTTATTTTTTTGGGTGAACGAATTAGAAAATTAAAATTAAAAAAGTTAAGGAAAATGTTAATTTTTTAGGAAAAAATTAAAACAAAAATCACCATAAACTCAAACGAATCGATTTAATTTTCTTTTAAATAGTTTCTATTGTATCTATATTTGTCGATGCGATGTTTATTCGATCGATACAATCGATTTAGATTCAATAAATGGTCAAAAAATGATATAAAAAGTGTTTTTCGTCGAAATGAAAAGAAAAAACATAAAAATCTGAATGTATATGTGATTTTTCGGTCTTGATGTGTTTGGCAAAGTTGTTTGTCCTGGCTTGTGCAACAACTTCGCTGAAGAAAGCAAAACGAACATTTTAATGGTTCAAGAGCTATCAACGTGAAAATGGGTGTATATTTTGACCAATTTTTGACTCGAATTAGGTTTACCCCTGGGTGCCCATTTTGTCACAAAATAAAGTATGCGATTCAAGCACAGTGTCGCTATATTTAAATCAAATTACTTTCAATATTGTTAAGTTGTATTTAAGAACTGTATTTTGAATATATGATACAAAAACGAAAGTATTAGAGTCGTTTTTAAAGTTATTTACACCTTCCAACTGGTTAAAATACCACAATAAAGCTAAACATTTAACCGGGGTAATTTTTTGGAAACTTTTTATTTTTGTCTATTTCAATCGTTTAACACATTTTGACAATTGTACGGTTATTTATATTACGTTACGTAAAAATATATTTTTCAATTACGGTCAGTTTATAACCTTTTCAATGCGGCTTCTCTCAAATTTTGTACATGCCAAATTTTAGTTTAAACACAAATTTTATTCTCTAAATAATTTTATCGGTTCTTAAAGCAAGTAAAACAGATTAAAAAGAAATCTATAGTACTTTCGTGCGTATCGTATTTAGAAATTTGACCCTACCCTATTATTTCTTTGGATGAGTACTATTTCGTCAAAAGTCTATATTATTTTCGCAGGAAAATTAGAATTGACCCTAAAACATTTTATTTGGCAGATTTATTTATAAACGTTATATATCTGATACAATATACATACGCAAACTATATACAGTCTGACTTCTAACCTAAACCAAAACAACAGTCACGATATGATGACTCAATTAATCGAGATTAGAGCTAAACAATAATCAAAATTTTGTTTGACTTTCTTAAAAGATATACAACCAACAACCGGAACATAAATATGAAGTCTACTCATATAAAGTATAAGTAAGAATTAAGATCGCTAATTTTTGTTCACTTCTATTGTAAGTCGATTACGCTAATTGAAATAATTGCATACTCATCATGACTCAATATACCGCACATATAGTTCGAGCTAACAATATAATGTAACTGAATTCTAATATTTTGTTTATCAAGATATACGAGAATTTAAATATATAAAAATATTCTATATCATCAATGGGAATTAAAACTATCGATTACACAGCAACCGCCTTGAACTATAATACTTCGGTCTAAAAATTTATCAGCATAGAAATCGTCTATAAAAAGTTTTGCATTGAATTTGGTCGCGGGTAAGTATAATTTGTGTTTTCACAACAAATTTGAATGTTGATTGTGTATACGTACAAACACAATAGTAAAATAAAAAAAAAATATGAAAACATTCATTAATTAATCAGCACAAATAAAAAAATAACTTTATAACTCCAACAGGAAAATAATAAAATTAATTAATTCGTATTTTAGGTTTTAACACGACACTCATGTCCATTTAAAACTGCATGAAATTTAAATATATAAACATGAATTATAACACAATGACGTTAAAAATGTAATGTGTCTAACTATGGCCTAGAGACCATATAGTTCAGTTGTGTACATTATATAGATATCGAAAGATTTTACTCTGTTAAACGAAATCTCAATAAACGCAAAACTATTAATCACAATTATTCAAAAATTGAATCTTTGACAGATCTCTATTCAATCCTGTCAAAACTTATCGATAGTAATCTATTTCCATAAAATAGATTTTTATATCAAAAACTTTTTAACCATAATAATAACAACAACAACAACATAACATCAACAGAAATGTCAAATATTCGTTTTTTATAAGATTCAAATCAGGTTAAAAACCACAACTACAAAAGAATAAAATACACAACACACTACCAAAGTAAATGTAAAAATAACCACGTCAATTACATTGCCAAACGTCGTCTAGTCACTTTGAAGGGTTTTTTTTCTTTTTTAATATTACTACTTTTATAAAATTTTGACACTCACGCAACCCTCCCTACTGCTTTACCGATACAAAGTTGAATATGATTTAAATTTATATCCTTAAATCAATCAGGGTTGTTCAAAGTGGGGGTTTCGAAAGGAAATATTTTTTGGAGTCGAATATTATCTAAATTTTCTTTCAATCATTTGTTTTACTCTGGTTTTTTTCAGATAGTTCAGAAAACCCATATTTGAAATATTTTGACGGAAAATATGGCGAACGCTATAGAAAATGGTAATCAATAAATTAATTTGTAATGGTTTTTATCTTATTTTCATTAAATTAATTGTAAAATTAATAATACGCTAATTTATTATTTTTTTGTGGTAGATACCCAAATTATATATTTTCAGTATTAGGGAAAAAGTCTTTTCAGGTAAAGTCTTATCGAAGTTGTCAGATAAATAATCTCTCTGACTGAGGCCAATAGATGGTGCAAGAGGCACATCTAGTTGTCTTTTATGTCAGAAGTTGTCCATAGCGTGGGCAGTTGTTAATTTTAACCAATTGTAATACCAGCACATATCGGAACGCAAAAATATTTTTTGTAAGAACGAAAATGTCGAGTTATGTGCCTAACAAACAGCATTTGCAAAGAAAGAGCTTCTTGCATTGAATTGTTACTGGAGATGAGAAATGAACCTTTTTTAAGAATACCAAACACAAAAAGTCATGATTGTTACCTGGTGAAGCATCAACATCGATGGCACATTCGGTTGAACCAGAAAGGAATCGTGTACTGAAGCAAGGCGAAATAGTCAATTGGCAACGCTACCGATAACAATTAACAACTCATCATTCTGAACCATGCTCGAAAAACGGCCAGAATGCGAAAATAGACACGAATGAGTGATATTGCAGCACCATAATGCCATCGCACTCCGATTGTCCAGGACATAATCAAAACTCTGAGATGGGATTGCACCCGCCTTATTTGCCAGACCTGGCTCCCTCAGATTATCACTTGGCTTGGCAGCGAAAACAAACAGCTAAAATTAAATTTACCATTACATACTAATATTAGCTCCGTTGATTGATCGACATATCTTTTGCAGTCTTTTTAAAAGTGGTAGATCACTTGGTAAATGCAACATGTTCGTTTACAACGAAACATCCACTAATCATTCAAAGGGCCATAAAGTAGCGATAATGAGACTCAACTACTTACATAAAAAGCATCTACATCCTGGGTCTGCTTTCTGATAATAGGTTTATGGTACAAAAAAAATAAAAAAAACAAAAATCGGCTCTTCCACCCATTCGGCCCTTCGACATTCGGCCCTTCGACATTCGGCCCTTCGACTTTCGGCCCTTCGACATTCGGCCCTTCGATATACGGCCCTTTGATATCATACCGTGAAAAGATCCCACATGTTGTTATGTGGTGTCGTTGTTATGCGGCATCATGTGCAGAGGGATCATAACTGACGAAATCTTGAGGTCAACGATGTAGTATTGGTAAAAGGGGAAAGCATTCCACCGGGCGTTTGGTGAAGAGGAAAGATCATTGATGTGCATCCAGTAGCTGATAGCATCGTAAGAGATCCGGCCTCAACATGAACATGACAGCACTCATGAACAAAAAGAGGGGTGTGTGTTTCCGCATGCGTTAAAATGTATTCACCGAAATTTAGTCATTTTGGACACGCGCAGTTGTTGTTTAACACTCGTCGAGTGAGTCGATGTGAGTGTTTTTTTGAAAATGGAGAAATCTAATGTCGATCTGTTATTAAATATTTATTTTTGAACGGTAATAAGCCTACACAAACCAAAGATGAGCTAAACGCTGCATCCATTACGCTCCAGAATCAAACATACAGTCAAAACAGTGAACTGCCAAGGGGGAATTGATTTCAAATAAGACAAAGCGTATTCTTTCGGCTGGGAAGTGATGGTGACTGTTTTCTGGGACAGTGATGGAGTTATCTTAATCGATGATCTTCAAAAAAGGAAACCATTAGAGTAGCATACTACCTATGATACTTGACAAGAAGGCAGAAATTGCGGAAAAACGACCACATTTGCAGAAAGAAAACTTGCTCCACCAAGACAATGTGCCGTCTCACACCTCAGCGGTTGAAATGGCGAAAATTCACGAATTACGGTTTGAGCTGCTTGCTTCCCTAAGCTAAAAGTTGCGCTCGGTGAACCGAAATTTTCGTCGAATAAGGAAGAAATCACCTTCATAAACAACTAAGAGAAAAGAATTTAATAAAAAAAAATAGTTTTGAGTTGTACTCTAGCTGATTTTGTAATTTCTTGCTTGTGTTACGGCTTTTTTTTGTCATAACAAGCATTTCCCTACATACGATCACTCTTATTTCGTATTTTACTTCTATGGCGAATCTTGCGTTGTGACTGATAGCAATGCCACCTGGGTACGAACACGTGGCAATTTTTCTGTACTAAAATATTTTCTACCATGTGGACTTTTTTTTTTTTAATTCTCGTGTTTGTTCCTACGATAAGGCTGCGCGATCGGTTAAAAGAGAGAGCGAGACCAATGTACATCGGGTGTCTGCGAAACAAGCGCTCTAGAGGAATATTTTTCCTTATATGTTTCTCGTTTTTACAATGCGAATTGATGCAAACGAAAAACAGAGAAGGAAGAAGATTCTTCTAGAGCGTCTCGGCGTTCGTTGTGTGGTGTGCACAGTGGTGTAATAATTCTATGAATTAGAGTACATTTTATGAATAAGAGTTTGTATTGTTAAATTTGTTTTTTGGAAAAATAAAAAAGTAAAAGAATTTAAATCATTTTGCAAAAAAGAATGAAAGTGTAAAACATTATTTTTTTGGGTTTTTTTTTGACAAGTGTGGTGTGACATTCATTGCATTCGATTCCTCAAATTCGTAACTGGAATAATTCAGGCATATCGAATTATTCATAAGTGATTTGACTTCCTTGGAATACTGTTTATTTCGGTAAAAGTGGTTGTGTACCGGGTGAAGTTGTGCAGTGGACGAATTTTGGTCGCATCATATTGATGAACGTATATTATTTTAATAAATCAGTGTCCAATTAATTTTTATTACGGTACAAAATGGTTGTTTTCCGGTGTACGTTTAATGATAACGCATTAAATTTAACTTAAATATTCCTCAAATTAGTAATTGCATCCATCTCTGGAGTCTCATCGGGATTTCATCAAAGATGTCCAAAGTTTTCGACATAGTTTACCAATTTCCAGGTCAAGTGGCATTACAACAAGTAATTGCAATTGTAGTTGAGCTGGTGGTGATATTAAGTAAATTACACTGGGCTTAGAAAACGAGGGGATACAATAAAAGTAAATATCCGATTACTGGCGTGTGTGCCGCAATATTTACGGTTGGCGAGGCAACACCCAACTTTGGTTTGACGGCAGATCAAGGCCATATCAACGGATTTTGGCAAACCAACGCCCAACGAAGGCATGGTAAAGCCCAAAGCAGGCATAGCAAAGCTCAACGAAGGCATAGCCAAAGTCCAATGAAGGCGAGCAGACGCCTGACGGTCCGGGCGTGGAGCCTGTGGCAAGACGGCTATCAGGCCGCAACCCATTCGGCTGAAAGAACGCTGCCGCAACCACTTTACAAGATGACCTTGTTGAAGGTCAGGTACGATTTTTTAATTTTTTTTTTTATTTTTTTAAATATTTTTGATTTGTTTTTCTTTTATTAATTTTAAATATTTTAAATTTTTCATTCAATATTTTTTTAATCGCGCACTAACAATTCGGTGTTCGTACGCGCGACCTTGGTGCGTATTGGTCTCGCCCCAAGAATTTTTTCTCTTTGCGGTTGTGTTATTTATTTCTCTTGGGTTTGTATTTCTTGCGGGTTTTGGTTTCCGTTGCCTCGATGATGAATAAACATAAAATGAATTGCCACGCAAGCCTGAAACCTTACGACCCATAGCACTTCTCCCTGAGTGGTAGACGGCAAAACATCACCGTGTGAGGCCTCTGCGTGTGCTTAGATAAAATCTGCAGAATGGTGTTGAACCATTCTGTAACACTTGGTGATATTTAGTCCTGAACAGTAAACCGTCCAATTGGATAACGTTATTCACGATCCAGAGATACGAACCGGGTTTGGCATTGAAATTTTTTGTTTATGATGTTTGATTTACATGATGAAATTCTGCGTTAAAATTACTAAAATCTTACATTTGTTCAATGATTTATATTTCATTAGATTAACCAAACATAGTTTGTTATATGAACAAAATTTTATGAGGCATTAAGTTTTTCGTAAAATATAACAGGAATATGTTTTTCAATATTAAATCGTTGAACAAACGAATTTATGACGAGGATGAAAATTTATGTTAGCACTTTAATTCCAGAGGTTTTCGAAATTCATAATTGTGAGAACGTTATCAATTTGTGTTAACCACCAGAAACACCAAAACAAGTACTTTCTAATTTGTGTTGTTGGCCGACTAATGGGTTTTGCAATCGTCATTATGCGTAACTTTTACATTGACGTATTGAAGGTTTGATGGCTTCACAAAGATGTATTGTTAAATAAGTCTTCTTACCAGCTGTTAATGAGATTGGAGGGGTTTATATGTTGTGGTCAACATCCGACATTCTCGTGAAATTTGATTCCGTTCACGTTCTAGTATGAACAATAAATTGTTCGTACAAATCAATAAATTCGCATCGGCCGTAGAGAGGACACAGACAGATAGACACCACCTCGAAACTATACTGTTTGGGACTTCGGCAGTATAGCGACTGGTAAATTTGCAAAAATTGCGATGTCGAAAATGTCCATAAAATGTCCATACTATAGTTCCTGTTTCTTAGCTCTATTAAATTTAAAGAAACCGCATCCCATACAATTGTGTTTAAAAAAAAAAAAAATAAGCTCTGTTTCAATTGGTTAAGAAATGGAGAAGGTTCAATTAAATTGAAAATTTGACAGAAGCCTTTCCTACATTTTTAATATATTTCCATTTTCATTATTAATCTGAGTTCCATTGCCTTTGATTGATATGACTTAGTGGACATACGATGGACCAAGACTTGTCATAACGGCTAAACCGGAGCATCTCTTTACAAATTTCCCAAAATCATGATCCATTGCAATGTTTATCTGACATTCTAAAATATCCTCTCTCAAATTTTTTATCAACTCATCACATTCAATCCTTAGTACTCGACCCATATCACCAATTTTTAGTAAAAGTTGTTTGACCCGATAAAATCTAAATGAATTTTCCTAAAATTAGGACTCATTGCAACCAATTCTGGCATTGTAAAACCTTTATCACCGCAATTTTTATCTAAACCGTTCGAGTCGAAAAAATTAAGAAAGGATCCTGAGCCCAACCGAAGGACCTCCTAAACGAATTTTGCCGAAATTAGCACCCATTAAATTCGATTCATGGCATGTGATTCCTTGGGATTCCCGCCAACAATTTTTATCAAAATCGTGCTAGCCGAAAATAAAAATTAAATAAGGAGACCCAGGCCGCACCAGATGACATCAAAATCGTAGATAGCGAATACTGCAAATCAATATTGTTTTTCAAAACTCAAAATTTCTCTTCAATATAATACAAAATCATGCAAAATGGTGCAACATCATGCAATATGACGCAACATGGCACAATATCATGCAACATCCCACACAGTTTGCTTCATTTGGCAAGCAACATGGGACCACATAACAAAACATCATGCAAAACCTGGTCAATATTATGCAACATGGTGGAATATTACGCAACATAGCACAATATGACGGCTCATCCGGAGGACTCCTATATGGATTATCAAGAGATCAGAACTTATTATAATCTGTCCTTTGCATTCGAAATCCCTGTCCCGCCAAGTTTTATGAAAGTCGTTCTAGTGGAACATTACACAACATCCCTCAACAAAACGACTCTTGGCATTCGAAATCCCTCTATCACCATTTTCAACATAACGCAACATGGTACAATGTGACGCAACATGATGTAGCATCAAACAACATGGTGGAATATCTCACAACATAGTGTAACATCATGGAACATGGCGCAGCATCACGCAAAATGGTGCAATATGATGCAGCATGGTAGGATATTACACAACATAGCACAACATGATGGCCTATCCGAAGGACACCTATATTTATCCAGAAATCAGAACTTATTGTAATGCAACCTATATAACATGATTCGACATTCCGCAATATGATGAAACATGGCGCCATAAACCTGATTAACGAAAAACACACGAAACAACATGACCAATATAGTACAAAATCATGCAACATGGTGCAACATCACGCAACATGGTAGACATTACGCAACATGGTGCAATATCATGCAACATCCCGCAACATGAAGCAACTTTAAGCAATATGGGGCAACATAACACAACATGGTATAACATCATGCAAAATGGCGCAGCATCACCCAACATGGTGTTGATATTACACCGCCAAGTTTTATGAAAATCGTTTAAGCCAAATAGAATATTAAGAAGAGGCCCAAGCCAACATGACGCAATATATTAGAACGTCACACAACACCCCTCGATAAAACCACCCATGGCATTCAAAAACCCTCGAAAGAAACCCGGATGGGTCCGTTCGCCTCCTCTGAACGAATTTATTCACCATTATACAAACTGCCTTATAGAGTTTCACTGCATTAGTTAAATATAGTTTACGCAGCCCTGAATATGGACATAGTTCTATATTTCTTCTATATAGTTTCAATGACATTCAAAATTTCAAATAATTTTGTTAGCTGTTTTTCCATATCGTGTGGCATAATTTTTTCAATTTTTATTTCTTATTGGTTTAATTAAGTTTTCATCTAAGTATGCGTACAATATTAAATATTGATTGATCCACCTTACCTTTATAAAGTTATATAGCACCTTTAATTGAATTCAATTAGCATTTTGAATTGTTTTACAATTTACAACAATCATTAACGACATTTAAAAGGAAAAATATTCCTTAAAAAAAAATTATTGAACTCACCAAAGCCGAAAATATTTGGGGTGAATACTATTATGTGGTGGTATTCAAATTAGCCTAATCACCCCCAAATTAAAAAAAAAAAAAAAACTAAACCTCAAGAATACACACAACGAAATACACGAAATTTTATACACGTTAGGTAGTTCGAGTGTTGCGGGTGCGACAAAAAGAAAACAAAACAGAATCGGTACGTTGAATCTACGCACCCTTCCCTGCGTATAATACAAAATTTTTCAAGTGGTTTTTGATTCTTTGGCTTTTTTTCTGTTTTATTTTTGGCTAAACACTTTTAATATTTTTTGGTAGAGGTGAGCTACGTTAAATACTAAAAATATAAAATAGAAATTAGGTATTCAGTTAAGAAAAGGTGATTGCGCTTGAATAATATTTATGTTGTGTGTTTTATAACGATTATACTGAAAAATTGTGGTTATTATGTTTATATTTATGTGTTGTATTATGAAATGAAAAATCACTTAAATAACGAGGAAATTTTAGGTTATTTATTTACATTTTATTAGGTTCCTGTACACTTACTTAGTAAATATATGTGTTAATTTGTAATTGTATAGCTACGATTAATTTGTACAATATAAGTTACAATAATTTAAATTAATGTGATATCATGACGCCACCCATCTATCAGACCACTTAGATGACATTATTGTACCGGAAATGAGTCGTAATAGATTATAAGCTAATTATTTTATGCGGTTATTTCTTATCTGTGATTTCTAAAGTTATTTTGTGTCCGAAATTAAATATTTTGCCAATTTATCAAAAGGGGAATGCGCATCGGTGAACCTTTACTCTTTGTTGAAAAGCTGTCCTGGTTGACATGGTGGTTTCAATATAAGCAGAGTTATACTGTAATCGTGGGAATAGGAGGAATTAATGAGGACAATAAAACAGTAATTAATGCTCTCTTAAAAAGTTGTTAGAATTTCAATTTCTTCATGTTCACGTCCATAATATTTTTCCCACATTGTGTAGAGTTCAATTAAAAGCAGTACTTTTAAAATTGAATTATATTATTCAGATTCTTTTCGTTAACATTTATAATTTCGTCAATTTTTGATTGTGATGCGTCGTGCATTTTTTACCGAAAGCGGTTAATTCAATTTTAAGTGCGAATGCACTACAGAAATATTCGTTTCACTGTGCAATTCATCCGTTAAGTACAACCAATCTCTTTCTACTATACATGAAATTTATAAGGAAATTGTAATTAAAATTCACAACTTGCCTTCATATAAGAGATTTTCAAGTCACCACGAATTTTTTAAAAAAGTTTTGCGGGGGGTTTGATTTTCCAGAACCAAATATTCCAGACGTAAAATTCCAAACCCAAAACCTCAGGACCCAAAACTCCTAAACCCAAAATTCCAACATAGAAACATTCCGAATCTAAAATTCCAAAATCAAAATTCCATTTCAATTGATTTTTTTGAAAATTAGAGAAAAGTGGCGCGCGATTCTGGAAAATAAATTGCATGAGGTACCTTAGTATGAGTTTATAGGAATTTAAAAATCGATAGGATCGGGAGCCTAGGATCTGGTTGTATCAGTCGGCTTTCTGAGCTCGCGTCTCTTCGCTCTTGAGTTAGTAAAAAAAATCAGTTTATAGGAAATAACAAATCGACAGGAGTGGGGGTATATGGTCGGGTTGTATCAGTCGGGTCGCTGCGCTCCCAATTTGGAATTTCTTTTTCAGTGTGTACAAATGTAAAAATCGATAGTAGTATAGGATTTGGTTGACCAGTTTTGTCGCTGCGCTTAAAATTTTAGTTTATATGTAGGAATTTAAAAATCGATAGGAGCGGGAGTGTGGGATCGGGTTAGGTTTTAGGTTTCAGTGGTTGACACTTAGGCCATTTTTTTGGCCCATTATGATACCACGCATTAACGCCACATCATTAACTCATTGACCTGTTCACTTACTCACACAACTACAGTATACCACCTGCACATTGCAAGCTCCATGTCAACGTGTACATGGACGGTCGGTCGGCGCTGAATTCTGCACTCCATCAAAGAGTTTTAGTTGTGTTAATTAACATCACCGATTGTAATTGATGATGAAAATTCGATTTGCATCTAGCCTCTGATGGGATTCGAACCCAATGCCTCCCGGTCATAGGATCGGGTTATATCAATCGGGTCACTGCGCTCCCTAGTTAGAAAAAAATAGCAGTTTTAGGAAGTAGATAGTTTATAGTAGATGATGCCATTGGTATGGGTTCAAGCTCATCAATGTATATATCAAGGGCGAATAATAGAGCATCTGCTATTGTACCATCTCAGATTATTTGAAACGTTACGGTGGAGCGTGAACCAAAAGCCCGTGAGTATCTGCCAAATAAAAACGCACAAAAAATAAAAATTTATCGGGTACATTCTAGTGTTAAAAAAGTAATGAACTGAAATCGGTAACAGCGATATACGAATTAAAATAGTTAGAAGCCGAGCTTTATGTTTTATGAGAAAAAACATTCAATAATGATGAAAAAATCATCGTTTTAGGAACACGTCCCAGTTACAAATTTTTATCGCAATTAAATCCGCAAACATCCGGTATGGATGGAACTATTTACATCGTACCAATAATTTTTAGACAACTGTTCAGTATTCACGGGGTTGTTGAAGGACAGGTATTTCCTCTAATTTTCTGCCTAATAACAAAAATAAGGTCTGTTATAATGAATTTTTCTATGAGTTCAGCTTAGTAGTTGCTTATCAAATTAACTCCACAAGTCATTATAACTGATTTTCAATTAGCGATACATCGTTCTGCTTTGGAATATTTTCCAAATACCAATTTTAAAGAATGCTTTTTTTATTTTGGTCAGTTGATTTAGAGCAGAATCCAAAAGTTAAAGCTAATCAAAAAATACGGGAATTCAGAAGAGTTCTCGCTAAATATTCGAATGCCCAAAGCTCGGCTTTTTTACCACCGGACTACATTTCCCGATATTTCAAACAATTCGAGCGCATATTAGATGATCAGCATCACGTGAAGAACGTTTCCAAAATTTTTAAAAAATGAAACGAAACAGCCAAATATTACTCAAATTTCTGGTCCGTAAACGATTCAATCATAAGCAATAACCCAAAGACTCAAAACTGAGTCGAAGATTGGCTTAGACGGATAAAAGTCATCGTAGAAAAACACAGTGAATTGTACAAAATTATTCAAGAATTCAGAGCAGAAAAAGTCCCCTCGCACAATAATATATAAAAGATGGAAGTAGGTGAAGTACCAAGACCTATTAACAAAACAAATATTATAAAATATAAAAGAATTAAACGTGTGTTAAAAAACAAAAAAAATGGCTGAAACCGATTATTTATCAAATTTGGCTAAGATCATCGTTTTGATCAACAAATGAAAGTTTGGAATTTTATGTATTGGAATTTTTTTTCGAAATTATAGTATGGAATTTTGAAATTAGGAATTATGGATTTTGGAAAATTAAAATAAATGTTACCTAAATTTTTGGAATAATGGAAATGGAATTTTTTTTGGGAATTTTGTCCCCATCTCAAGTTTAGCTATACAAATTAATGAAAATTCACTCCATGCGTATGCGCTTTTGACACAAATCCTTATTTTTATGTATGAGTAAGTTTCAAATAAACAACTGTTAAATTGGGGGGCGAAGTCCGAGATTCATACCTCCTTGCCGGTGCTCCCTGGGTAACGCTAAATGAATCAGGTGGTGTAGTGGAGACGAGCAGACTAAATCTTGTTTACAGTGATGGACACTACATGCCAGGGCGGGCTATTGGTGCCCTAAAACCAATACCAAACCAGCGTCGCGGCTGAAGCGGGCGTCTGTCTTGCATCAAGCGGCTCGCTATATAAATGTGTTTCAAGGTAGGACTGGATGCCTTAAGATTCTCACCAGTACGCGGCCCACACACGTAACAAGCGGGTTGAGCGGCAGGCCAACAAACTTCCCTCATAAAAACATTTAAGTAATGAATTGTACATGGACAACGCTTTCAAAATGGGAACATTGAACGTGCTTAGCCTCTTAAGACCTGGAGATCTCCAGAACCTTTCGTACCAAGCAAAGAGTTACAAATGAGACGTTCTTGCACTACAAGAGCTTAGATGGTCTGGGAGTGGGATCCATGACACCACCAATGGTTACACTCTTCATTACAGCGGCCATCAGAATGGAGGAGAATTTGGAGTTGGCTTCCTAATCCATCGGCGCGTGAAGCATCATATGATCGATTTCCGCCCTATCAACATGCGGGTGTGCACGGTCAGGCTTCGCACTAAGAAATTTAACATCACAATCTTTAATGTGCATGCACCCACCGAACATAAATCGGATGACATCAAAGATTTATTCTTTGTCGAGCTGCAGGAAGTCGTCGATAACATACCGCACCACGACATTAAAATCATCGTGGGCGACTTTAATGCAAAAATAGGTACGAGTGCAGAAAATACATCGCACATCGGTCCTAATAGCCTGGATCTAAGTAGTAACAACAACGGCCAACGCGTCTCCGACCTGGCATTAATGTACAACTTGTTGTATCAAGTACGTTTTTTCCACATAAGAGAATCCACAAAGTAACGTGGAGATCGAATGATGGAAGAACGGAAAACCAAATCAATCACATCATGGTGTCTAAGAAACACTCCACTAGCATATCTGACGTTAGATCCTACAGAGGTGCAGACATGGACAGCGATCATATGCTTGTCGTATTTAAATATCAATGCAAAGTGTCATCTACGTTCAACAGACAAGCACAAAAACCGTTCTATGGAATGTTGATGCTCTTAGAGACCAAACGTCACTGCAGAGTTACCAATCAGCTGTCACTAACTATCTAGAGCGGCCCAGCAACAACAAAGAAGCTCCTTCTAACATCCAGGAGCAGTGGCACACAATACAGTGAGCCATTAATACCGCTGCGCAAAACACTATCGGAAGAATACCTCCGAGACCCCGCAATGATTGGTTCGATGATCAATGTCGGCTGATCATCGCAAATAAACGAAAGCTTCGTGAAAAATGGTTGACTCGCAAAACTAGAAGCACACAAGCAGAATATCTCCGCGCCAGGAAAGCCACGATTAAATACCTTCGACAATAGAAACACAATCATATGAGGTCATGCATTGAAAACATCAGCTTCCAAGTGGAAGTAGGAAATTCAAGAGAATGTTTTGCTAATGCCAGGAATCTCACTAAAGACTTCCACCCAAGAAGTACAGCCATCAAAGACGGGAATGGAGAGCTGAGAACAAACGTGGCTGATGTTCTCTCAGTATGACAAATCTACTTTCAAAATCTGCTAAATCGGAATGATGAAGTGACCCCCATTAGAGCAATAGCTCCGCCAGGTGAAGAGGTCTTTGTCGAATATCCCACAGCAGAGGAAGTAGATACAGCTATTAGTCGATTGAAAACCGGCAAGGCACCCGGTCTCGATGGAATCCCCGCAGAATTGATTAAATTCGGAGGCTCTACTCTTGCAACAAGTTTATACGATCTCATCGTATGTATTTGGGACCAAGAAGAGCTTCTGGAGAATTGGATGTGAAAATTATCATGGCATAGCACTATTGAACACTGCTTACAAAGTGTTGGAAAATGTTGTACTTGCTAGACTCATCCCTTTCGTCGAAAACATCATTGGCGACTATCAGTGTGGTTTTCGTACCAACCGATCGACCACTGACCAGTGTTTCACCATGGGGATGATCTTGGAAAAATGTTGGGAGTACAACATAACCATACATCAAATATATATAGACTTCCGTCAGGCATATGACAGTATAAACCGCGATAGCCTTTGGGCCGCGCTCATATGCCTAGGAATTCCAGAGAAACTTGTTTCTCTGTGCAAACTAACAACGTCTGGGTCTGTATGTAGAATCGTAATCGAAGGAACTGTGTCAGACTCCTTTGAAATAACATCTGGTGTTCGACACTGGCGTCTGTGCTGTTCAATTTGGCGCTTGAGTACGTAGTGAGGAAAAGCAATATTGAAACTTCGCGCTGTTATTTAATAAATCAGGCCAAATTCTTGGAAATGCAGATGATATCGTGCTTCTTGGCCGAAGACCCAGTGATATCAAAGATAGTTTCGTACCGCTCGATCGCTGCACAAGAAGACTTGGTTTGAAGGTGAACAGTAGCAAAACCAAATTTGTATTAACACCCAGGAACATCTCCATGATAAATCTCGGAATTGGCGACCATAACTTTGATCGCGTTGAAAACTTCAAATACCTCGGGTCAGTTATAACATCATCAAATGACATGCAGGCAGAAATAAAAGCCCGAGTCACTGCTGCACAACGAGTTGTCTACGCCCAATCAAAATTCTTGCGATCTAGACATCTATCGCAGTCGTGCACGCTCGCACTTTATAAAGCACTCATAAGACCTGTGCTGGCTTTCGGAAGCGAGAGCTGGACCATGACCACTAACGATTGTAGATTGTTATATACTTTCGAAAAGAACGTCATTCGATCAATCTTTGGTCCAATTAAAGTCGCGAACAATGAATATCGGATTCGCATGAACCACGAGATTCTTGGAGGCAAATTCTTGGAGGTTGCAATATTATCGGATTTATCAAATCCAATCGAGTTAGATGGCTCGGCCACGTTACAAAGTCCCCACAACAACGAATGACCAATAAAGTCATTTATGACGAATGACGAGAGAAAGAAAGAGAGAGAGAGAGAGAGAGAGAGAGAGAGAGAGAGAGAGAGAGAGAGAGAGAGAGAGAGAGAGAGAGAGAGAGAGAGAGAAGAAACAAACTGTTCAATTAGATGCTAATTTGTAACTGATAATTCATCGATAAACTAAATTTTTATTCTAAATACAAGAAATCGGGGATGGATGAGTGAAAACAGTTGCAAAAGCTTCAAAAAATTTGAACCAACCTTGAACATTTATTTTGATTTGTTGGTGAATTTCACGATGTATAGTTTTCTTATTCAAAATCTATTTTCAAAAATATAAGAATAACTCAAGACTATAAGAAATAAGCTGTAGTTTTGAGTGATTTTTGAACACCCCATCTTAAGGTTTCGTAATAATTTTTTTTTTTGCAGTTTATAATAAAATTTAATTGTCACCTTTCGAATTTCGTATTAATCTGTTTATTTATATCTGTCATTGGTTTCCGAAGTCGCTTGATTAGTAATTGTGTTATTAACTGTTCATAACAAAATTTTTGAATGAGCCTAACATTGCTTTTGCCAACTGTTTTACTAATACTTGTGAATTTTTTGTTTTTTCGACCAATTTTATGTTCCATCAATTTATATTATTTTTTATTTTTGTCGGAAACTTTATAGTCGCGAAATCAAATAGAAAAACTCGGACGGCAAATTCAAATTTGCTGTTCTGTGCTTGGGTCCAAATCTCTAGAAAGGCGTGTTAATGGCCGTTTTCACTCAAACTCACAATTTAATTACAAAAGTTAGTAAAAAATTTTCTGTCCTGGTTTCCATAATTTTGGGTAAATGGACTGGTTAAATGGACAATTTTATATCCTGTTCCAGTTGCTATCGAATCCTGAGTCTAAATTCGTTAACAATTTGATGTCTTAGGCTGGATGGGCAATTTAACTACCTATTATAGGTGATATCAGAACCTGAGTCAATCTCTTAATGCCTGGTAGTGGCCGTTTGCCATAATCGCTTAAACTCAAAATAGAAATGCAAACACTTGTAACAAACTTTAGGTTTTGATTATGAAGTTCTAATTAGGCTGACTGGTACAAATCTTTAGGAGGGTGGCGTGGTAATGACCGAAATACAAAAAATTCTTAATAAATTTGCAGTATCGATTAGGAAGTTTTGATATAGCTGGTTGAATGGACAACTTAGCAAGTTATTTCAGGTGCTAAGGGAATCTGAGTCCAAACTCCTGGGAAGACGTGTTCTCCATTTCCGCTCATTTTAGATGATATGGGGACTTGAGTCCAAATCTCTGGCAATGCGTGTTAATACCTTTTACCATTTTCGCTTAAATTCAAAATAAAAATACAACAACCCGCGACAAATTTACTGACTGTCCTGGTTAGGAAGCCACAGTTAGGCTGATTTGATGATCAATTTAACAACCTATTTCAGGTGTTAACGGAACCTGAGTCTAAATTTTTGGGTAAGCGTGTCAATTGCCATTTTTGCTTAAAATCATAACTGAAATATACAAATTAATGATGTGCTGTCCTACCATTTTATATTTTTATTCAAAAACTTATCTGTCACATTAACCAAAAATGTGCAAAGATCATACAATTTCAAAATAAGTCGAATTAAGTAAAATTCCATACAAATTATTATTTTGAAATAAGATTTTGAGTAAAAAATGTTAAATGGTAATTATACATTTTCTTAGAAGAGATTTAAACTCTGCTTTGAAGTTCCTTAGCACCCGAAATGCTTGTTATATTACTCATCCAACCAGCCCAAATGGAAATTTCTAGCAATTACAGCAAATTTATTTATTATTTTTGTATTTGAATAAATGTTAGGGGGTACTTCGAAGGTTTATTCATAGAAATTAGTACAATGTATTTTATTTAAGGTATTGCCCATTGTTAGCTAGCGCTTTTTCCCGTCTTTCAGGCAGCATACAGATTCTGTGTCGAAAAAATTCCACGTTTTTTGAGGCTATCCAAGTATCGACCCAATTTATGGCTTCTTCTTAAGCAGCGAAGTGGTGCTAGGCCAGGCTAAGAGTGACTTTGCCCGTCCAACTAAAACTTGTTTCGATCAATTTTGTTGTCGTCGATGGACCAGAACAAATTTTAGTCGGACGGAGCAATGTCTAGAGAATACATCAGATGGGGTACCATATCCCATTGAAGCGCCTCCAAAATTTTCTTGACACCTCTTGGAACATGTGGCCGAGCGTTGTCGTGCTGAAAGATCACTTTGTCATGTTTTTTGGCATGTCGCCAAAATTCATCAATTGTTATTGAAAACGTTCTCCAGTGATGGTTTCGTTAGGCCGGAGTAGCTCATAATAGAACACTCCACACCGATCCCGCCAGATCTACAGCATTAGCTTCTTGCCATGAATATTCGGACGGTTGAAGTTGATGCATGACCGGGCTTACCCCATGATTTTCTTTTCCGTCACGATTCAATGCAAAAATTCCTTCCGATTTTGTATTTGGAGCAGTTCTTTGCACGTGAAAAAATGACGTTCGATGTCTCGTGGCTTGAGTTCATACGGAACCAAATTTCCATGTTTTGACGGGGTGATCGCAACTATGGATTGTGGATGAAAATACACACGCTTCGTAAACTTTTGTCTTTGTTTTGAATTTTTTGAAGAAATTTTAATTTTACGTTAAATTTAAGAACTGCTTTTAAAATACCAATGCAACAGTATTAAAATTTTCTACTTTTTCACGGATTGCTGAAAAGAGGAAATATTTTGTGATCTTCCTATGCATAATCCTACTATATGTGCTATAGGAGCCAAAATAATTAACCTTTTAAACATGAAACTTTGGCTAGAGTAGATCTTTTGTCAGGCTTATCTGTACTCATGGGAGTTAATATGGATCATAATATTATTAACGTAAATGTGGATTCCAGTTTTCTAACAAATACGGCTTCTGGAGGTACTTTGTGCTTTATTCCTTGCCACCACGGCACATCAAATCAGCGGGACTTAAGCAGAAACAATTCTATTTCTTATAAAGCAGGGTTGGAAAAAATCCGTTTTTTTAATCCGACCCGGTGGGTTTTTGTTCAAGTGCTAAAATTCAATTATAAAATTAACTAACAATTACGTTCCAAGAAGAACCAATATGTTATCAGAAACAAGTTTTATGAAAGTTTTCAGTTTGATTTTGCATGATAAAACACGATTGCACAGGCATCAGGCATATTTTAAATATCGAAACAATATTTGCTCCTCGATCGTATTTTACTTTGTGTGGTGCCTGTTCACACAGCATGTAGTTAAAAGGTACAACATCATTTTCCTTTTGTTGCTTATTATAAGCTATGGTTTTGCTATGGTATAGGAAAAACTATTTGTGTTGCATTTATGTATAACGGGTGGGGCAAAAGTCCCGCGGTGGGGCAAAAGTCCCGCTACCATTTTGATTGCCAATAACTTTGTTCAAAGAAAAGATAAGTAAGTTTGGTTTTCATAAAAAGTTTATTTGGTCTTTACATTTTTTTTCTCGTTATGATTGGAAAATTATATCGGCTAAATGGTGACCGCGATTCGCATAACCAAGAATGGCGCGCAATCAAAATGGTAGCGGGACTTTTGCCCCACCCTTTATATGCTCCTACCGTTTTGTTATGTTCGTTCAATTAAAATTATTAAAAGAAGAGAAAAAGAGTAAATCTTGAAAAAGGAAATACTTCAATCATTATTAAAGTGAATTTTAGTGAGGAATGTTGTGAAACTCGTGATTGAATCGTATACATGTTTTAAAACTAAGTAAAACTAATGTAAGTATATGTACATCTAATTAAAACAAATAAATATTTAGTAGTAAAATACAGGATTTAATTTTGAAATAAAAAGTAATATTCCCCATAGAAATATAGAATGCCTCGAGAAAGTGGACGTACAAATGCAGCTGAGTATGGAATAACGTAGTGCGGAACGAAAATTCTACAAAAATAAAGTGTAAGCACTGTGATTGTGAAATTAGCAACAAAGTAGAGCGCATAAGAGCCATTAATTAAGTTGTAACAAAAAAGTTATAACTTGTGATATGGATACTGATAGAGACATTTCAATTGGATATACGCCCCTTACTGCCACTGATAATTTTCAGCAGAAGAAACAAAAAACCAAACATTGTAACGAAAAATTGGACAAAATTGTGGCAACATTTTTTTCGCGATTAACAATGCTTTTGACGTGGCTATAACAAATGTTTTAAAGAAATGATGGAATCTCTACAACCTGGATATTCTGCCTCTAGCAGAAAACAACTAGCTTATAAGTACCTTCTTGAAATTGATAAAGAAATAACCAATCATTTAATAACAGAATTAAAGGATTCGAGTTTGACACTCATTTTAGATATGGTCGAACATTTCAAATGATCCACTTATCACCTATTCAGTCCTTACCGGTTCTTATAGTTTTGAAATACTTACAGACGACACCGGGTTTGATAAAAAAAAAACTGCTGAATATTGTGTTGTTGTGGCAGAAAAATCGTTTGACTTGGTTGGTTAAAAGAAAAACATGGAGTTATGCCTCAACTGTCAAATGATGTAAGGTGGAATTCTCATGATTGATTTGTTTCTAATTTTCACCTTTATGCGGAAATTAGATCAGAGCATTTAAATGAATTTAATAACGATATCCAAAAAATTTTAAATAGTGTTCAATTGTACAATGAGGCTTAAATCTTCAACAAATGTTATCTCAAATAAAAATGGCATAGATCGTTTGCAAGGTGATTCCACTTCAATTGCCACAGCTGTCGAAATTTAGTATAATTTGCTGAATAATGAGATCTTATTAACAAAAAGGCCTTTAATTGAAAAACGAATGAGAAGTGCACGCACTCCGGCTCACTATTTAGTACAGAAACAGAGAGCGCAGCAGAAGCTAAAAACACCCAACCTTTTTGGCCCACTGTTTGGCATTTAAAATGAACGATGGAGAATACTGCCCAGAATCTATGTTCAAACCGGATTTGCTCCAAAAATTAAGCGAAAAAAATGGTAGAAAGTATTAAACGTGAAAAACGAAAAATCTTCAAAGTTGCCTGAACATTTTTGAAATTTTTTTATACCACTAACTGCCCAGCAAGCACGTCTTCAATAGAAAGAATTTTCTCAACCTTCGGTTTAATTTGGAATAAACTAAGAAACCGACTTAGTTTCGTTAAGGAGTTATCTCTAGTCAAAATTTATCGCCACAGATCTAAACCGCAAGACTTGTAAATTACAAAGTTATTAATTTAATTTTCTTATTTTTTATTATTTAGTGAACTATTTATATTATACTGATCAATTTTGTTTTTAATGTTTCATATCTGTGATATGTATTTCTTCCTTACACATATATATTATAGTTACTTTATTACTAAAAAATAAAAAAATATACAATTGAATTTTGGAAACACCTATCCTCTTTATGTTCTAAAGAATCTAAAGAATGAATTTTATCAAATCATAAGTTCAAAATATGTAATTGAATTTGTTTATTAGAAAACAAAAATTATACGTTTTTTAAGAAGTATTATTACTCCCAAAAAACCCAAGCGGGTTTTTTGAAAGTATTACCCACAAAAGCCCGGGTGGGAACTAACCCTGAAAAAGCAACTACAATAAGAACAATATCATAACAAAAGCTGCTTCTCTTGCGCCCCAATATAGCAAACGACGAAAAGGGCTTGGAATGCTCTATTAATAATCAACAAAACTCCGGCAGCGAGATAAGTGGACTAGGAAGATTATAGAACCGGTGCGAGGCCAAACATAATTGTAACATGTGATCGACAAAGATATTTCGAAGATATTCAAAGATATTAGATTTTTAGTTGTGTGAGTAGGTGAATAGGTGAATGGGTTAATGATGTGGCGTGAATGAGTGGTATCACAATTGGCCAAAATTGGTGTGTGTGCGATAGCAACTACTGAAACCAAAACCAATATGATTTTTAATTTATACACAAAATTTTAAATGAAAATTCTATATGAGCTGTTGTTATTGTGAAACAAATCTGTTTACCAACAACAATTTTAATAGAAAGTTTCCTAATTTAGTGATTGTTTAGACCAAATTATCAGTCATCCAATTCAATAGACCAAAGTTCGAATGTAAATATCTTATCCCAACGGATAATTAATATTGAAGGCTTTCGCCATTTTGTATTGGCACTGTATGTGCTGTCCTATTTCCACGCAGTTAAAAATTATATTTTTTTATGAATTATGCACTTTGTTGTGCTATTTTGGCAAATATCGCCTTAACATTTAGTGTGCCAAGTGGGACTACACTAATCGATATCACTTAATGACTTCTTTAGTACCCTTATTTAACCTATAATTATACGTTCATATACTACCGTATAATACATGTGATTTATTGTGAAAATGTAAACTTGTTTGGTCTCTAGGTATGACAACTAATTACCTAATAATTAGACAGCAACTTTGTCAGACCGGCCAACGTAAAATAAAGAGAAAATTGAGTTTTTAATATCATTTCCTACGTCGTCGACGTAGTCTACATTGTCGTCATCAACGACGGAAAAAATCACTAAGTAATCTTGGTACCTATTATATTTGTGTCGGCAACCTCGTAGATTACATTGCGTAATCTAACTCGCCGATCCCTGCTTTATCGCCAAAGAACTTCTTCCGGTGCAGGCAATAAGGATGCTACAATACAGATCACGTGTTCAGTGTAGGAGAAAAATATATTTCTGGAAAAGAAGCCAATAAGAAATTACATCACAACAACAAATAGTAGTGACAACGATATTAAGGCATATAAGAACCAAATCACATACTTTTTGTGATTAACAGATAACATAAAACACAACGGATCAAGTTATTTTTGTAACTTTGATAAATTGATATATTCGGTTATAGCTCGGTTAAAGCTCTTTGCCCATAATTTATAGCAACATTTCTTCCGCACTACCTGATAAATACTAACTAGTCAACTATCGTTGAAACTGAAGTAACTGATCTGCAATGTACAGAAAGTTCCTCTGAACTTTAATTTGAGAAACCAACTCTCTGGGGTTCCCCCAACGTCATCACTGAATCCAATTTAATATATGTATTTTAAAGCGAATTAAAATATGGCACTCATAAATTATATCAAGATGTTTAAGTTTCTGTTCTGTTCCTTCCTATGAGAACCAAATTTGGAGAATAAAACGAACATCTTCGAAGTGCTCAACAATAAATCTCTAAACGGAGTATGTAGAATCTTTTGAACCAATAATCGTAAAAATAAAGCGTTATCTTCATACAACTATAAAAACCCTTCCTTTGGGACGACAACAGTTACAAATAAACTTTATATTTGATACATGCAGTGTTGTGCGTCTACGCCTAATTAGGAATTTTCGATATATTGGTGTCGAAAATAGCGTAGAGAATCGTCGGCATTTTGGCGTAGGCCATGTTGACAATTAGTAGTGCATGTAGAATATTCGTAGACAACGTAGATTTTGACTTTGTTTTGTTGTTTCCCCATTGGATTTGCCATCTCACAGCTTTCCAGTTCAAATTGCGAATTTTCAATATTGTGTAAAGTTCGAATTCAATTTTTACAAAAGAAATAGGTGATAAGAGTGTATGTTTAAAATGATTCAAGATGTTTTTAAATTTATTTTGCTTGCAATGCCATATGTTTTTTCATTAACAAACTTTAGCGCTACATATTGCCTCCAATATGTAAAAACCAGTGCTGTGAAACGATTCAAAATTAATTTCGTTACAGTTACAGTTATTTCATATTTTAAAATAATGTTTTTGGATTTTAAAATAAAAAAAAAATAAAAAAAAAAAAACATTTATTTATTGTTGGTTTATAAAATAAATAATAAATAAAACATACATATTAAATATATTTTTTAAGTCTGTGTTGGAATAATTTTAATTTTTCAAGTAATAAATAATAAATAATAAATATGTAACTTAATAACTTTAAAAATAATTCGGGTTTATGTTACGTTTTTCGTTACAGTTGAAATAAATTTTCCGTTTCGGTTTTTCGTTACGATACGAAAATTAAATTCCGGTTTTCCGGTTTTGCGTTACGTTACAATAACGTTTCACAGCACTGGTAAAAACCGCCAGCTTCACCTGCCTCCGGCATTTCAACTTAAAACTTTATTTACCATTTTTTACGGTAAAATTTAATGGAATGATCGGCTTAGAAATGCGTCACTATTCTGGCAATTCCAGTAAAGAATTTATATGCACAGTAGGTGCAACAAGAGCGTGTACGGCAAAAAACTAAGTAAAAATAAAACGGTTTTTCTTTGTTTTTTTATGAAAGTTTGTTGTATTTTCTAGGGCGCTATCAACTAATACATAGTTATGTCACAATTACTGTTAATAATTGCTTGGCTCCTCTTGTCCATATGTAGCAATTTGTCTGGCCTGGAGAAGTTTTACGCGACCGGAAAGTAAAGAACGAGAAAAGCAAACTATAAAACATCACAACGAGAGAAGAAAAGAAAAAAAAATATAAACTATCATGAAACAATTTATACGAGGAATTCTCCAGATCACACGAACGCTATAGAAAAATTGGGCTCACTCAGGGACTCTTCGCGGTCGTTGCCGGCTAAGCATCAGGGTATGGGCGTGGGAGTTGAAGAGTATAAGTGAGCCAAGTGTAACCGCGGGAAAGGAACGAAGCCAATTACCTACCTATGCTGGACGGGATACTTACCCTAGTCCATCCTCACCATGCTTATTCACTTAGTTCCACATATTTTATTTCACTTCACATGACCGAAAGTAACGAGAAAATCATTGCACATTTTAATCCAATTAAACGAAACAAAAATAGTATCCAAGCAAAGAAACACACGAGACAAAAGAGAGAAAAAAAATACTGGATTTCTAGGAATGTTAAACAACAACAAATAATGTTTATTCATCCGATATAAAAAAAACGTTATTGAAATGTAAGATGAATATTGGAAATACTGTTAGTAATGTTAGTGTTATATTTTAATCTTAATAAATTTTACTAATTTTTATTTCCCCCAGCAAACAATTTCAAATCAAAACAAAATTTTATTATCTAACCCGGTAATACACCTACAAGAAAATTAATTTGGAAATAACATTTGAAATTGTTGGCTTAACCAAAAGGAAATTGTTTTTGGTATAAAAATTTGAAAAGAACTAAAATTATATACTTAAGATTAATTAGTATTCATTAAATATTATTGAAAATTTATTATTTTTATGTTTTAAGTTTGGAAGATTCATTTAATTATGTTTTAAAAGAAATAGTAATATATAAACAAAATGACTTCCCCGTTGTGGCCGCGGTTAAATCCGGATTTGGAGTTTGATGTAAGTTATTGTTGGATATACCGTAGCGTAGGCATACGTATGATTTGTATTTTTAAAATCACTGCTTCACAAACTTTTTAAAGAACGGTATATACGTGTACGTACAGTTTTCGTATTAAAAGTTTCATATACAACTATTTAGCACACGAATTATCATTTATGCACGACACTCAGATTATTTTCCGTTTATTTTGGTTTTATTCACTTTATTTCGACCGCGCCCGCATTCAGTTATTTTTGCGTGCCGGCATTCTTACATGAATCGTTCTGAATATGGTCGTTATACACAAAGCATCACTTTTCACCGTTTCTATCAGTCCAGTGTTTTAAAGTACCGCTTTTCTTAGCGAACTTACACTTTTACAACTTATTATTATAACTATTATTATTATTTGAATAAATAATTTTCGTTTGAAATTACTAAAATTCTCACTTATGTTTTTTTGTTTTTTACTTATTACACAATATAATTTTATTTGCAAACAATTCTTTTAATTTTACTTATCAACTTAGTGTACAATCTTGATAATATTTATTGTGGCACTATTTCCATTATTTATCTCACAATATACTATACGGTTTAGATACTTTCTATGATACTACTACTAAAAAAAATTGGTGTATGGCTTGCACACTACTCAAAATTTGACCAAGACTATCCTCGTTTCGCGGCTGATTGCCCTTTTTATATTTTTTCTCTGCGCCAAATCTTCCATCTTTACGCGGGACTTTTGACACAACCTCAGGGTTTTTAAAAACAAAATACTATCCAATTGGATTGCCCGAGGTGTCATCTGTTGATTAATATATAGTGTTGGTAACACAGTGTACTGTGTAATCGTTGAGTTTGTCTAGCTGTCATTTAGGGCTCAATCATACGCATCTACCTACAGCATGAATCATACTTACGTCGTATTTTTTTAATAGCACAGTGAAGAAACTAATTGTTACGTGTGCGACTGCACCGTCACACATACTATAAATCAATTTTTCTGCATACTGTTTTGATAAATTTTTCCCTATCTTCCGGAATACTCGCGTTAGAGCGTTCAAATTTTTTATATGATATATTTTCAGCTTAATCTTCATGAGTGCCTATAAATTTTGATCGGATTGGAATTAGGTGACTGAGGTGGCCAATATAATGTTGTGCTGTTTTTTGAGTTTAAATTTCGAACAGAACATGTGTAACGTGTCTTGTCCTAGGGACTGACAGTTAACAGAAATTTTCCCCACTCAGAGGCTTAAGGGCGGTCATGTTTAGCCGGCTAAGGCTCAGGGTAATGGGGTGGGCTTTCCTAAAGCATGAGTGGGACGTGCTAGACCGCAGGGATAACGGTAGGATCAGAAAAAGGAAAAGAAAACAGGAATGCAAACGGGATCTACTCACCTAACTTACCTAGGCCTCATCCTTAGTTATAGCTAATTAAGCCTCTCATTCTGAAAAGCAAGCAACACTTTTCGAACAGCAAAATATTACAGAAGTGTAATAAGTTAATGTAACCCCAAAGAAATTTAATACTAATACCAACAAAACACAAACTTTAAATGAACAATCGATAACCATAACGTTAATATTTTTCTTTTAATGAACAAACAAATCATACTTCTATATAATCACTAAATTACACAAAAAAAGAAAAAAAACGGGAATGATTACATCGAATAATTACTACTAAGATGACGTCATCAAATCGTGATGATAGCTAATAATGTCATTAGGAAATCTAACGGATACGCGTAGAGAATCATGCATTAGCCGCGGAAAGAAATCATTAGCTGTCGTCAGAGAAACTTAACTAACTTCATTTAAAAAAAAAAAAAAAAAAAAAAAAAACCAAATAATAATTAAATAAAATAATAATAATAAGTTAAGCTAAGTATAATAATAAACTCTATAATAATTAGTATACCAATAATTCATAAGTCCGAAAACTTATTATATGTGATAATAATCCATGGTGAATGGGACTTTATTGTGCGCCAAATAAATCCGCAGAATTTAATTCTCGGTTAAATAAACTAAAAGGTGTGGTGTAGCAAAAAAAAAAAAACTGACTCCCCGACGATGATCGACTCATCAAAATTATTCACACACTAACCCCCGTTTTATTAATGTTTACCATTTTATAGGTTTTCACGAAAAAAAAAACAATATCCCCTAAGTAATTTTATGGTTATACCTGGAGTAAGGTTGGTAACCAACCTTAATAGTGGTCGTACTAGGCAGGGGTATTGAACCATATCTCTTGGAACGATAAATGCGTAGCGGACGATCGTTACACATGCTATAGTGTTTTGGATCCTTGTTTTCTTGCAAGATCCAATTAGAGTTCCCCAATCCAAATCATTTAAAGACAGATTTTAACAAACCGCATGTTTAAACTTTATTCATGAAAAGTGCGTTTAGGTTCCGTATGGGAACGCTAGGGCCGGTGCTTCACAGCTTGGATCGATTAATTTTTTTTGCTTAGATGGTCAAACATAATATTCGTAAAATCTAGTCGCTTTTCATTATATTTTTGTGTTACCAGTGGTTTGATCAAAGTATTTCCATATGCGTGTAGCCATGATCCATAATTCTATTTCGTATGGTTATTTTTGGTATAATAATATTCTTTATCGCCAATTTTTCCACAGCTGTATCCAGCGTAAGCGAAGAATTTTCAGCAAATATCTGAATGATGCATGCGGTCATCCTCTTTTTTTAGTGGTTCGGATTTTGCCTTTATTTGGCAAATCGTCAACATTTTTGCAACCGACATTTTTGTCACTTTAGGATGTGCGCACTTAAAAACACCGCTTCAAATCGTTTTTTATAAATCGCACTCATTCCTTTCATATATGGTATCCGCTAAACAGTTACAGTTAAACTAATTTTTGTTTTAGAGCGTCCAAGAGGAATCAATAGACAACTGATGTAAGGCTCCGTACACGCTATTTTTTAACCTTCTGTAATTCCTATTTAATTTTTTTTTTAATACTGATGTAAAAAGCAAGTGTTAATTTTTGTGGAACAATTTTTCTTCACGGTAGGCCGTGAAATTTGAAAAGAAATTACATATCTTGCCCCAATTCTCTATTCCCGGGGAAATACTAGAATAGTGCCACTATGGTGGAATCGTGAAATACGACAGAGAAATTTAAACGGATTGAATACTATTTTCGAACATTCTCTATTAAATTTATTAAAATTAGCCTTAGTGGATGTAGGGTGATGCATAAATGCAGTTTCTCCAATATTTTCTGAGCAGTGAGTTATCTGCAAGAAGATTTCCGAAATTAAATTTCCACCGGTATTAGATTGAATTTCCAGCATTTTTTTATTTATCTAATCTTCTAATCTAATCAAGTTTTGATATCGATCATCTGCACAAAATATTGGAATTCCATATTGGCGTAAGGAAACTACTTGCTAGTACTTGTGAGTAGATGTTTAATGGAACACAATTTTACTAGTTAGAAGTAAGGAATAACAAAGAAAATTTTTATTTGATTATAGTTATGGGTAGCTCGGAATACTTGTGAATACTTTGCTTACGACAATGGAATCCGCTAAATATTGTATGAAATTTTCTTAGATTACTGTGTATACTAAAATTTGTTTCTGTAAAAAAAAGAACAAAATATTGAGATAATCGCCATATTAAAAGTATTTGATGGAATCTGAAAGACCGAAGACTTGTCATACATGTTTCGCTTAAGAGGAAATTATTTTCATGTAAGAAGAATATAATATGTCTCACCGTCGAACGTGAACCTCAATTAGGCAAGTCATTTGACAAACTTATATGACTTGTCATTAGTTAAGCACTTAGTAACAAATCAGTAAAAATCGACCAAAAAATATATTTTGTCTTTTTCATACGCATTTAGAAAAAAAGGTAAGAAAGAGAAACGTATGTCTCTCGTAAACAATTATTGACGTGCATGTTGAATGACAAATTTCCAACTGGGATATTTCTCGGTCGCCAGAAACAATATCTAATGCATTTAAAATGGGTCGCCTATGTTTATCTGTTGAATTTACAGAGTTGTTTTATGTTCCAACTCATGTTTACTAGAAACTGCAGTAGTAAACAATCTTAATCATTGGTCAAGTCCTGTATACCGTCTCGAAAAGTACTTTGGTTAACCGATGCTTTTGATATTGGGCCGATCGAGCAATTTCATTAATTTCAAATTTTTTAATTTTACAAATAATCTAGGGCCAATACATTAATTATATAATTATCAAATGTTTGTTTTATTAATTATTTGAATTAACTTTAATTTTTCGCGCGTTTGAATTACACCGGTACGTCCCTTAATATTAGTCTCAGGTGTATAAAACATTTTGAAATAATTTTTCTGTGTCCAGCGCTCCTTTAAAATAATTGTAAGTTTGTTTATAGTCGTAGTCTGAATGGACTTCATAAAAATATATTTTAACGAGACCAAATAAAGTGTAGTTACTTAATGTACATCCTCCAAACGAATACTGTATCGGATTTCATTGTCCAAGTTCAACATCCATTTCTTAAGCAAAATGGTGGTGTACAGGATTTGCAAGCTCTACATAAATAATGAGGTATTTGAGTGGTTTTACCGGAATAAAATTTTTACTATCTGATAGCTGTCGTGATAATTGATGAACAGCTCCGTATTTCGTTTAAAAGTGTATAACGTTTTACTTTACAACATCGGTTTCTGACCTTTTTCTAATTTTTACAAAATTGTACTAATTCAACTGAAGTATGTACAATGATATCCATTTTTTCCTGTCTTTCCTCAAGAGTACGTCATTACTCATTGACATATGAGGCCTATAATTCCAAAACTGGACATTCCACAATTTAAAAAAAATGAGTTAGATACGTCATATTGAAGAGAGCCCCAATGGCTACAAATTGGAAAACATTCTACACCAAAACTATGCCCATTAGGACTAAAAAACAATAAAACTGTCTAAGTTTACTGTAGCAAAACTGGCCATCTACGCAACAAAATAAATCCTTTTTAAAATTGATACATATTCTATAACTTGATATATTTTCCTCTCTATATAAATTTAAAAATAAAGAGAATCCTCACTAACGGTATTTTTCAACGGATTTTTGCTATCTTATTACTTTTCATTATGTATTAAGTTTTTGGAAAAGTAGGTACTCGTACGTACTACCTGACTGCAATTTAAATTTATTATAAATAATTATAGTTGTGATTTTAAAAATAAACATTATTTTAAAATGGATTTAATCAGCTCCGTAGTTCCAGCTGAGAAGAGTAAATATATAGGAAAAAAAATTACCAATAAAAAAATGTGGCGCAAAAATCTAGAAAAAGTCAAAAGGTTTGCATACACTTTTTTCTAGTGTATGAATGGTGTGAATATTGTGTAGAATGAAGATTATTAAATAAATTTATTCTCGGCTGTGTAGGCATATGTGAGCGAAATCAGCTTTATTATTATACCAATATGTGCACACAATTCAAAATTGTTGGCATGTTCTAGCTTGACCAGAAGAGACATTCAGCATTTTCAGTCAGTTTTTTATAAAATTCCAGATAAAATTACACAAGATAACCTTATTTTATAGTACACCAAGGTTTTTTATCCTAAAGACCTAAACCGAAACAAATTTCAGCTACTGGAAAGCGTGCAAGAAACATAACTATAGCATACCCTATATAAAAAGGATTGAAGCAACTGGGACAAAAGTCTGTCGTTCCTGTATGCAGGAAAGTGTTTCTTAACCTCTCCAAATACAGAGTAAATATGGTATGCAAGCGTCATTTAGGAACTGGGGAACCAGCAAGTGAAAAACGTCAACGCGATTAAAGTATGAAGATAAAAAAAAATCAGTAAAAGAATTTATTGAATGCTTAGCGATCACCAAATCGTATTATTGTTAAACAAATTCTAAGAGGCAATCTTTATAAAGCGATTTAAATATCAGCAAACTATGGCAAATGAACAATGAGTCAAGTACTTCTAATCATAAAGAAAAGCATTCTTTCTTTATAAAAATTTTCAATACCTCGTGTAACATTATGGATTCGGAGCTCCCGCGACTAATGCGTGTTCGTTTCGTATATCTTCTCTTGAAAAAATTAAAGCTACTTCCAATAATTATAACAAAAAATAATTTGATGTGTGAATTGAGGCTGCATAAATTACGAGTTAAAGCTTTTTTCAATTATTAAAAATCCAACGTGATATCGAAGTGAACTTGAGTTACGACTTCTAGAAAAATTTAGTTTTACCAAAAGTAGCTGACCAAACTTACTACTCGCGGCAGTTTTACACGTACAATTTTACGGTTTGTGAAGACTCATATAAAGTAAGTCAGACGACTGAAAATGTACATACCTACTCGAACCCGCTGAGCATAAAGGTGCCAACGAAATAGCTTCAGCCATATTCGATAGATTAACACAAATGGGTTTTACGAACGTCAAGAAAATAAAACTGTTCGCCGATGGTTGTGGTGGCCAAAATAAAAACCACATCGTCATTTTCATGGTTTCCTATTGGTTGATAAATAAAGCACCAAATAATCTCCAAGAGGCTGAGCTAGCATTACCCGTCGTTGTTGGTCGTTCTTATATACCACCGGACAGGGTTTTTGGAAGAATTGAAAAGGCACTAAGAAAACTGCCAACCATAATTGGATCAAAAGGAATATTTAGAAATAATTGCAAAACATGGATCGGTTTCCAAATTAGGCATCGAAGTAACCGGATTTCCATTCAGAAATCTGCAGAAATGGTGTGGGCCAATATCGCGGAGTACTTAAAAAAGGAAAGGTGCTCCAACGAATGGAAAAGATAGAGGAAATTTTGACTGGTACTTATGCTGGAAACAGATGTGCTGATCTTACGCATGCGAAAACGCAAGTTAACTATATGAGCGTATTATTTAGACATTGCGTTTTTATTTTTCGATAGAGTTTTCAATTGACAATATACAATTTGTTTTGGAATTTCTGTCAACATATTGAAAAGCCGTTATGATGTTAATATTAATTCATATTTTTTTTTTTGTTATGTAGTCAACATTGCTGCGGTGCGGTTTTTTAGAAATAGAGACAACTTACGGAAAAACGCAGCCTATGCGGAATACATGTAGTTCATTTCATTTAAAGTAGTGTATTCTAATTTAAACGCACGCGGTTTTCCGCACGTCTGTTTCCAGCATTAAGCATGAAAAGCTAAAGAACATCGAAAAATTATTAACTAAACATTTCGGGAGTAATTGGCATGAAATGAAAAGTTACAAGTTATAATTACAACGAACTAATCAAAATTTCGCAACCAGATCCTAGCCATCAAGAATTAGCTTACGAATGTCAAGGTTCGTGTGAAGGCCACTGTAATGAAGAGATTTGTATTTAGATTTAAGATTTTTATTTAAAAAACTGAATCACTCGAGTAATATAATTTCCTTATTTTAAAATAACATAATATATTTGAAATTCATTAAATGGAAATTTAATTAATATAAAGTTGTTTTTTATTTTGTCCTTCCAAAACCAGCTTTATTTTTTAGTATTATTCTATAACCGCCCAATCATAAATGTTTATAGCAAAACCGGACTTTTGATTTTTTGAAGCATCTATTATACAACTCATAAACGCATTAATTCAAATTATACGCATAACTAATAAAGATATTACGGTTTGTTAAGTTTATGCACATTTTGTGTAAATCCCTGGAAACGGATTTATGAACAAATGTCCAGTTTTGGAATTATTCTCCTCATATAAAAACTTGGTTTAATATTCTTCTAATGTAGGGGTAGGAAAAAAGCTATGAAGCTGAAATGGTTAAATAATCAAAGAAATTATAGAATTCCAATGATTGTTGCGAACAACAATAATTTTTGGCATTCTCTACAATAAATAGCTGTGTTTCTTGACGCTTGATCTGATCCAGTTCAGTTCATGTTTCATGAAACAACCCAAAGGCGCTTGCTAGATTTCAATTCAAAATTTGTGATCTAAAACAAAATTTCGATCATGTTTTCTATATAAAATTTGAACTGATCCGGATCAATGAGCGCCAAGAACACGGTAATTTTCTACATTATCGACGTTAAATTTTTGATTGTCTACATATTATGTTCTCTATACATGTAGAATATTAATTATCTACGCGATGTAGACAATTCGGCACGACACTGAAATTATATCGTTATTAACTATATATTGAAGATCCTGTTCATTAATATATAAATAATGGTAATTGCTGTGCAAGTGTTGCAACTTGCAAGAGTTTGTCAAAAAAACATTTTATTGAATAATTAAAGAAACAAACTGTTTTCATTGATTTTTCTTTGCTTCTCTTTCGAGTGGCACTATTCTGGTAATTCCCCGGGAATAGGGAATTGGGGAAATAATTAATATGTAATTTCAGTTCAAATATTTTTTTTTCCGGCCTACTGAGGAGAAAAGTTTGATGTAAATATTTATAAATTGGGAATAATTTTTCCATATCTAAATTGGCAGAGAAAATTATTCCCAATTTTAATTTGTTTTCAAAAAAACTACCACTAGCTTTTTAGATACCTGGCTCAGATAGAAAGAGCACGTTAAAAAGAAAATCGATAAACTTATACCGTTTTCTTTTTACTAAAAACTGGCAAAAATGTTTGATGTATAGCTAGTACATCAAATTTTTTTGATGTAAATAACATTTTCGCGTTCTTTTAGCCTTTTAGCGGAAAAAATAGCCAAAAATTTGATGTTCATCAAAAAATGGAAATCGCTATTAATATCAAATTGGCTGCTCGGGAAAATTTCGGAATTGTCAACCGAAAATAAATTGCTATTATATCAACAGGTACTAAAGCCTGTATTGACTTATGGAATACAGCTCTGGGGCTGTACAAAGAAAACCAACACAAAAATAACACAAACTTTTCATAACAGAGTGCTACGTGGTATAGTTAACGCTCCGTGGTACCTTAGGAATGATGTCCTTTATAAGGACCTAAATACCCCGATGGTTCAATAAGAAATAGAAAAAACTTGCAGTAACTCATGGACAACATATTTATCAACATGTAAATGAAAAGCTTCGTTGTATGTTGGACACTTCACATGTAGTAAGACGATTACAGAGAACGAAACCAATTGATTTAATGGATTAAGGACATCAGAGCAAAGACTACTTCAGTAAATAACCTATAAATGGGCTGGCCAATGCGTCTCTTCTGATTCACAAGTAACTAAATTAAGAAAGAAAAATTACTAGATGAATTGTATCCAGTTGTAAAAAAACATATAAAAACTTAGAAAAAAGCTTTTCAAACGTGGAGTAGGCTAAAAGCTCTATGAAGCCGAAATGGTTAAATAACCAAAGAAATCATAGAATCCAATGATTGTTGGAAAAAACAATAAATTGGGGCATTGTCTACATTCTTTACACTGTCAACGTCAAATTTTTGACCACATGTAGACTATTAATTATCTACGCGATGTAGACAATAAGGCACAACACTGGATACATATCGTTAATATTGTTATTAACTATATATTGATGAAGATGCTGTTCATAAATATATACCTAGTGGTAATTGCTGTGCAACTGTCGCAACTTGCAAGAGTTTGTGCCAAAAACCATTTTATTGAATAATTAAAGAAACAAACTGTTTTCATCGATTTTTCGTTGCTTTTTCTTCCAAGGGGTGGTATTTCGTAAGATGATAAGATATAATTATAAATTTCTCTAAAACTCTTGACACTTGACCTGATTTAGTTCAGGTCCAGTTTCGTCTGACAACTGATCCGGATCATTGTGTGTCATGAAACGCTGCATAAAACGGCATCAATTTTTCGCAAAATTCATTTATAATTTATAGTCCACATTCAAATAATAAGTTTCAAATACAATGCTCCAATTCAAACAATTATTTATAAAAATTATTATATTAGACTTAAATATTCAAACCATAGTTTGAGATTGATGTTTCAGGTGAAATTTTCACTTTGTTCATTATTTGAATATTTAGAAAAAAATAAATAGTCATAGACATTTTTTGTACTAATTCAAGAAAATCGTGGAATTGCAATGTAAGTTGTGGTTGACTAAGTTTTGGACATAGATTTATGGTCTAATTCACAAACTCTATAACTGTAAAATTTTCGATATATACTAAAATGGTATTCACAAAATGTAACTCAACTCTGTAAACGTAAGTAAATTTAAGATTTTTTGCTTTTCTTATATGCGCCTAAATGTTGATAATGAAATACAAAAACGTACAGTCGAAACAAATAGTTAGTCTGCGATATACACAGAAAAAATATTGTTTTCAAGGTATGCAAACGAATGGCGCCAACTGTTACAATATAAACGCGAGTTTATGTCAAAATTCTCGTGCCGCCATCGAATTTGATAGAATATTTTAAAATGAAATACAGTTTGGTGACAGCAGCAAATTTATGACGCATTGATTTAGAGTGGCGCAAAGTCTACAGTTTGTGAATAAGATTTTATAGAACACTGTATCTTTTTCTCTGTAAGCAATTTCTAAAAAGTTACAGTGTCATCAAAATTTAAACCACTTTTTCGAATATGGTCCAAGGAATTTCATTTGAATTTTTTATTCGGTGGTCCAGATAAAGTTTCTATTTTTCACATATATATTAAATTTTCCTGAAGATCAGTGATCGAATTTTCATAGACATTAATACAGAATAAAAAAAATATAATGAAAATCCGAGCGGAAATCGATGCAATGGACATATTTTATCCGCTATTTCATGATAATACATCGCCCCGTAAAAAACTAAAATATCCAACTAAAACGAACCAAACCGTCGGTGACAAGTATTATGTCATGATTTTTAGAACAAGTCTATAAAGTTGTACCGGTCGATTCGATATCATTTTTAGTCGACTCATCATAATTTTATAAATTTTCAACCAAATCAAACAAAATCAAGTAAAATAAATTTTTTCGATGATCAACATGATCATTGATATAATTGTTAAAGTTACACACTCAAAAAAAAAAAAAACTATATAGCTGTCTTTTTAAATATTGAACATCCAATTTGACATTCGTTGATCATTAAGACATTTTTAAAACAAAAGAACACAAAAAACTACATCTTTGAGATTTACGTATTATTATTTTCTTTTGTTTCTATGTGTATGAGAGTATTTGATTTTAATTCGAACCGATTTTGAACATGATTTGAATTGAATGTGATTTTATTAGATTACGTATATAGAATTTATATTTATCGTCATTTTGTATATTATAAATGTATAGGAGTAGTTATTTCAAAAAATAGTTTGATCGTGATGACAACAAATTTTTTTATTGAATTTTTAGCTTACCCTGCGGCTTTGGCACATTACGTTTCACTTGCATCCATTTATAGGTTTGCACATTTTGCTGTTGGTTCTGCGGTGATTGATGATTTTGTTGGGATTGCTGTTGTTGCTGCTGCTGCTGTGATGATTGTAGTCCGGGCGATGATGTATTTGACGAATGTGATAAACTCGTTTGATTTATTCCACCGGCCATTGGACTGGATAGATGCGTTTGGGATGATAAAGAATTTACACCTCCCAGCGAATGTGGTAGACTACCACCATCCATATAGGCTGGATGATGCCATGTTGGTGTATTTGTCGTTGATGGCGTTATGTGGTGGTGATGGTGATGATGGTGCGGATGGTGCCCACTTTGATTATTTGGAAGTAGCATACCACCATCATTTAGGTTATAATGTAATTTATCATCAGGATGAATATATCCGCTGGCGTTGTGTGGATTTTGGTTGTAAATGTAATCAAGATTTGTATATGATAAGCCGTTATCGGTGCTTATTATATGGGGATCTTGAATTACTCCAGGCGATGGGCCAGAGCCGGCATTAAAGTACGAATGACCGCTGTCCGCATCGTAATACGAATCAGAGGGGGAATTATTGGAAGAAATTTGGGAAGTTGTTATGCCATATTCCAAAGCCGTTGGGCTATATAAATGTGGATGTGTATATAGATGGGCATTAGGCGTACTTGAACCGGGTGTACTACTATTATTATTAATGTTATTGTTGTTGCTGTTAGTACTACAATTAACGATATTATTAGCTAATCCCGCGTTCGTTGTAATCGATGGCGAAGTAATAATATTACTCGCCGCACCAACATTGGTATATCCACTTGTATCATTTTCATTCAGGTTATGGTGCAAATGATGATGATGGTGAATATTATGATGACTAGGAAAATATGAGTAGCCGCTTGATGAAATCAAATCCGAATTTTGATAACCTGTAGAATGATGATTTCCATACATGCTCACGTCCATCATATTGATAATTGTACTTTGACAAAACTAATATTTTATTTCACTATTTTGGCATAATAAGTTGAAACATACACAGCACACAAACACAACACAAATATCGTATAAATATTAAAAATTACGAAGCCCGAAGTTTTTCACTTTTCACATAATTCACTAATAAAATTTTCATTATAACTATATTATACCATTAAAACACTGTTAAAAATATTTTATTTTATAAATTTGTGACACTTAAAACTATTTAATCGAACAAACCCCGAAATGTACAAAAAAAACTAAAAAGAATACGTAACGCATACGTGCTATGTTACCGCGTTCACTATCACTTCTGAACACACACAAATTTATTGTGTAACGAAAAATCGAACCAAAAACTAAAACAACAATAATAACATAAAAATAACACCAAAACAACATTAGAAGTGGGCTTGATAAATAATTTGGAACAGTACAACTATACGTGGGTCTCTTTCTTTCTAAAAATGTTTCTTTAATTTAAAATCACAATCAATTAAAATTGATCCGTATTAAAATTGATTAGAACAAGGATGTTGATTAATTTACACAAATTATAAAATAAGGGTTAATAATCAACACAAAAAATTAGATTAAATTAATTTTAATTAAAATGTGAGAGAATAGGAACGAGTTTAGTTTTGGAAAGGGATGACTATATACATAGATTATGAAAACAAATTGATTCGGTAAAAATCGGTATTTTGGGTTGCCACAAACTGTAGAGTGTAGAAGAACCGCCTTTTAGAATTATCTTTACCAATCGTATACAGGGAAATAGAATATGCGTTACTGATTGGCTAGGGGGTATCGTTGCTTTATGGGCAATTCTAGTGGTAACATCATAAATAACATATTTTCATGGTACGGTTTGACATGTTAAAAAATATTTCTTCGGGATACACGTTTTTTTTTTTATTTAAATCATCTTACGAATTTTTAAACCTTCCATTCGTGAATACTAATAATTTTTTTTTGTGCTGGTTTGATGTAATACTAGGTACAGGTTGATGAAATAATTTTTTATGTTCCATGTATCTTATTCTTTTTGGGAAATTTATGAGAAAAATAGTTGAATCATTGATCGGTTGCGGTGTATGACATACATAAATAAACAGTTTTTTTTAAATAATTCACACACAAAATTTGTATGTGTGAAAAGTTTGTATATAAGAAACGTTTTTGATTGATTAGAAAGTTGTGATACTGAATTTTGATCTTGAAATATATGGGGTATTTATATATATAGAAGAAATTATGGATGAGGAGTGAAAGTGATAGTTTTATTTTATGGATTGTTGAAAAGGCTTAAAATTTGTTATTTGTATTTTCTAAGTATGTTACAAATTTGCTATTAGGATCCAAACCCAAACTCTAGAGTGTTTCGCTACCCAAAATTTTTAATTATTCTTTTATTTTAAACTGAGATTTGTCCTCTCGTTTTTCAGTGGATTTGTTCATCCTTCACTGGTTTAAACTAAACTAATTGTTACAAAATTCCTGATATTATATATCGTAATAAATGCGGGTATTTATGTATGTATCTCAATTAACTTTCAGTCAAGACCAACGCTTATAATATTACAAGTTCCGGTACAGTGGTTTTTGCTTAAACGAAAACTAAAAATAAACTTCAAATTTGGCAGAATTGATGTAGAATTTTTTTAAATTTTTACACATTCTGAATCGCGTCAATATGCTATTAAAATGGCACACAAATCAGATCATTCTAAAGAGCCATGGTCATTTGTAAACATGATTAGGAATTTTTACCGGAATGAAGTCCTTAACATAATTTTTAATGTTTCTAACAAATTTAAAATTTTCGAATTAAACTTAATATCAAATATAAAAATTGTAACTAAACTGTGATTGGAATTATTAATAAATCTTATAAAATAACTAAAATTTCAGAGAAGTGTAAACATAAGCACTAGTATAAATATACAGGAAACATTCAGGCCTATATTAAATTGGTATATGTATTATTCTAATAAAAAAAAAGTTGGGCGCGTCTGAGGATTTTCTATAATCATATAAATTAACTTATAATGGAAATCGAATGGGATGGTTCATACACTGCAAAAAATTTGGCCTAAATTTAATGTTTTTGTAATTAATATTAAGGAATTTATGACTTGATCTGGACCTTATGTATTTACAACCTTATTTTAATGAATAACGACATAATTAGAAGGTTAAAATCTTCATAATATTTCAAGGCAAATGCTACCATATTTTAAAGAATCGAGATTAAATTATATGTTATAGGGTATTAGTTTAATGTTTTAAAATATAAGAATTAAGGAAAAAAACTTAAATATATTTTACTTTAAATTCTAAAATAATTCATTAAATTTAGGAAAAAGTTTCCAATAATTAAGGATCTTTTCTTTGAATTTCATATCATTTTTCTTAAATTTTATGTCACAGATACCAACAATTTAGTACTTATTCCTTAAGTTCAGATGGAAATTTACTTAGAATCTAGACATGGCACATTAAATTAAGGTCATACATATACTTGTTTCAAGGTTTCTTTCATAAGAAATACTGCTTTTAAATTTAAATAAAAATCGTTATATAATATTTTAATACCCAACATTACGAGTATATATTTATAATGAATATGCATATACATGTTATGTTAAAATTAAAATACATTTTTCTTATTTTACAATAAACATGGTTTAAAACATTTTCTTAAATCTAAATATGTGTATAAAGATATCGGTTTTAAATGAGTTCTACCAAATATAGTTCTACCCAATTTCACATAACTATGATCCGATTCAAGACGTCCAACTATAAATGCCCTTAAATGCTGATCATATTTTTCGACAACTTTTGTTTGTGTGATGAAGTAAACTTCGTCGCTTTTAACTACACATGATGTCTTCAATCTTCAGTAATTTGTTTTCTTCTTTCTGATAAATATAGAAGTTAACTTTGTACAATGTGTTATGAAATGTTATTGAACTAAGTAATTGAAAACAATTTGAAGATAAGTGAAGTTTTTCTGCAATAATACTAAAATACGGTTTATTGGCAAATAAAATATCATTTTCTATTTTATTGATGATTAGTGATTAGAGGCTGATTAAATCCAATATTTTCTAAAATTGTAAATGCAAAATTTGATAGACATTTCTTGGCTATCGATACGGATAAATTTTTTCGCGACGAAGTGGAATTTGTGTAACATTTCATCTCTCTGTGTTTCGATTCAAATCGCATAAACCAATAATAGATAGGAGGGCCATAATTTAAGATAATTGTGGGATAATGTGTTAAAATGTGGTGTTTTGGTTTCAACTGATCGTCAAATACTATTAAATACATTTCGTTATGGAGAGCTATTTTCTCCCTTAATAAATTTATTACTATCTCTGAAAAACTATTATAAAGTAATATCTCGAGAACCTCATCCAAGAGGCAAATATATTTCCATACTCTGTCATTTTGTGGTACTTTATCACCCACCAGTAAAGAAAAGAACTGTAACAATTTTTAATTTTCACGAGCCAACATATGAAGTTTTTTATTTTTCAAGTGTTCGAGCTTTATCAATGGTATTCTATTTGTGCATTGTAATCCTCCATAATCAAAATATTGAATTCTATTGTTCAATTCGTTCAGAGAGAAATATTGCATTTGACAAACCATATTTGATCATTCCTTCGAAGCAATCGTGCATTATATCTACACACTGATTTTGAGTCACATGAAATCCTTGCAATTTATTGAAATGAGATTCAAATTTTATGCCTGATTGTTTATAATCATTTTTATTCAAATCATCTTTATAATTTTGTATTGTCCTAAGTTTAGCATAGTCTTCATATTTATGATTATTAATTTCATCTCTCGGTAATTTGCAAAATCGGCAGAAATATTTATGACTGAATGAGGGACTGAAACCTAATAAACAATTTAAACCTAGATTATCACCAACTATACTACCTAATACAAAAAAGATTTTGAATTTGCTATCTTTAATACTTATAGTTATATTTTCTTCTTCCAAATTTTGTAATATTTGTATTAGCTTGCTAAGAGTTTTATTGTAACCATATTTTTTGACTATAGGTGTTTTGACAAACATTGCTGGGAAAATGGATGACAAACTTGAGCAGTTTTGAGGGAGTGTCGGAAAGTTAAAACAAAAAAGCTGCAATTGATTGATTTCCTGCATGGCTTCCTAATGCATTTCCTGTCTCGAAGTCGTCGTAATACAAATTTAAAGGAATTACGTTTTTATCTTTGAAATTTTTAGTTTTTCTTTCCAATTTGCGCCATCAAGTATACTAGCAATGTTCGAAAATGAAACATTATTTTCAAGCATCTTACAATGTTCTAAAGTTTTTTCTAGTACTCGAGGCAACTCAAAAAATTTTCGAATTAAGAAATGGATGGGCATTAAAACTCCAAATGATGTTTTTTTTTTTAGATGGGTGACCCCCTTTTTCAATACTTCAGTTACTTCCGAGTTAATAATAAATTTTTCGGCCGGTCTATATAAATCTAAACTTTTGAGTTGCTTTAACAATAAATGTTCGCTGTTAATTTCGCAAAAAGGTGTTTGACAAATTTCAAATAAAAGTTCACATTTACTTTTCCTTTCATCAACAACACAAGGCAAAATTTGGCTTTTCAATTTATTGAGAATGTTAAGCATTATAATTTCTGATGTTTCTTTTACAATCATTTTTAATAGACTAGTCGTGATATTATTTACTCCATTCAATTTACAAACAAACTTTAATGCAATGTCGTATATCTCTCGTTTAAACTCTGAAATGGGTTTAGTCGGCATATTGAACTTTTCAGTTTTATTTTCAGTGACGTCGGCAACAATATTGATAGGAAAATTTTCTTGGTTTGTGCAATTTGTATTTGGCTGTAAAGTTGGATCTTGCTTCTGTGCGAAATCAGATATGATAGAATCATGAAGTTTAATTTTTTTACAGGAAATATAGTTTTGTTTTAGTTTACCAGCATTGCAAAAGGTTGATAAGCATTTAGGACTTGGACATTTATAATTATCTGAGGACATTTTAAATCTATGAACTATTTTCAAATGAGAAATGTATATGAATCTATTCCATTACAATAAAAGCTACAAATTTGGCAATTCATATTTCAAAATATATTCTAATACAAAACTTAAGATTAATTAAAAGAAATAAAATTAACTTTAAAATATCAATCAAAACTAATTATCCAATTCTGCCGCATTCAAATCTGAAATTAATAATGCAACGTCGACGTCGGTTTTATCACTTACTGTTGTAATATTAAAAAAATATTGCTGTATAAACAACCAAACCTTATAACATTCGGTTGAATATTGTAAATTTAATGCGAAATGAATTTTAAATGCTACTGAAATGCATTCTACGAGATGTTTAAAACAATAATAAATTTGGTCGTAACAGACAGCAAATATTTTTTCTTCCGATTTCTCAGAAATTACAATGATTGGTTGCAGATTAAGTCCGAATTCATTATAAGTATCTCTTCTTTTTTTAATTTCTTCTTGTACGTTGGTTACATCATTGTTCAGTTCCAAAATTAAAGATTTTATGTAGTCCAGAATAGACACTTTCCAAACTTTCTTGTCCTTTCGAATGAGCCGCGCCGAAGGTTTCAGTAAGTAACTTAATGCCTTTAATACTTCCAAATTTCGTGAATCTAAAAATAAAGAGAATAATATCACATTTAAATAATGTTTGTTATTCCTTCCTAGGTTTTATTGTAGGCGAAACTTCTCGATCATCAAGATTATTTTTTAATTGCAATTTTTATTTACAAAAAATGTTTATTAAATTTATTTTATTTGATTTATTTGATAGATTTAATTAAATTAATTAATTGATATTTTTTTAATTTGGTGGTAATGTAAATTATATTTTGAACGTTTTTTTCTTCTGAAGATGAGAAAAGAAATTAAATAAATTATTATCACCAAAATATTTATGAATCGGTTACAAGGTAAAATTATTTAAGCAAATTATATGTTAAAAATTTAGTCTAGACTTACCATCATTTTGATGCTCAGTTAGTTTTTCGAGAACTGCTTTATCTTTGATTCTATTGCTCATTATTGGAATAATTTTCTCTACGAAGCTGTTCCATTTTTTCAGTAGACATCCCTTACCCGGGTATAACATTTTAAATTCGAGATCAATCTAAAAGTAAATCATGTTGTAGTTAAATCATAGTTGTTTAATTCCAAAATTTTGCTTACAAGTCTGAAAGCGTCTGGATTCCTATAAATTATCCAATTTTTATATGAATATGATTGTGTTCGGTTTTGTACATATGTATTTAAAAGTTGAAATTCCTAAAAATGAAGACATGACCTTAAAATTAATGTATGATTTTTATTTAAAATCAAGGCAAATAGACTCTTTAATATAATGATTAAACCGCTACATAATTTTAGTGTTAAACTTACATACATTGATGCATAATTCCTTAAAAATTAATCAATTGCTTATAAATTGGTCTTAATTCAAGTAATTTTTAGAACCTTATATTTATGGAAAATAATGTGGTTATTTATGTTCTATTTTATTTAAATTTCATAGATTTTTTCATTGATTTTTGGAAAGCAATTTTTTTTGCCTTATTTCAAGGAAATTTACGATTCTTTAAAATAAACAGAGCACTTCATTGATTTAAGGCAGTATATTTTTTCAGTGTATACATCTTGCCAATTAACCAATATCTCAGAGTTGTGTAGGCATAACCACTATAGTATAGAAATACAATGGACACTTAAAAGTTTGCAAATAATTCTTGCGTCCAAAGGCAACGGGAAAAAACAACAAAATGTATAACAAATTTTGGCTTAGTGTTATATATACATTTAAACGATTTAATATATCTGAAAAACTATTATCTTTGAAAAAAGTAATTCACTTGCAACGTCGCGGGTGTTAAGGTGCGTTTCGATAGGGTTGACCGTCTATAGCCCTGACTTACGTGGATAATATTCCAACTCTGCAACTATATAGAGACCACCAAATGTGTCTAGTATACTACCATGTGGTAACACCCGAGCAACGTTTTACGTTTTTAAACAACGGCTAAATACTAGAGATGAGTGGATTACACTATAAATATATAGTAAGCAATGAGTAAAACAGAAGAAAGAAATACCCCAGGTGGTACACCAATGGAACCACTGGGTAATCCACTCTTTGATGAGACTGGATCTAAGGATTCTGGGAAGTGGAATATGGAAATAATAAGCCTGAATATGGAAATAATAAGCAGCTCATGATGCAATTAAAGCAGTATAAACTCCAAGCTAAGCCATCAATGAAGCAGAACTAGAATACCAAATATAATATCAACAATGGTTAACGTCAAACCGAATCTCCAATGGTGCAGAATCAAAACATTAATTCTATTCTTTTTTATCAAAATACTCAGCCTCAAAAGTTTGAGACATATGTCAAAAAAGATAAAATATCCCCCACCACCTATCATAGTAGGTGATATTAAAAATTATCACGTCTTTTATATGATATAATTAAGGCGATTGTTTCATTCATTTCTAAATTTATGAATCAAAATAAAATAAGCGTCAACGTAAATAGCTGATATGCAAATAGAAACGTAGTGAAAACTTTGAGCGAATGCTCATTTACCTTTCACACGTATAAAAATAAACAAGAAAGGCCAATCAGAGGCATGGCAAGGAACTTGCATCATACATTTAAGTTACTTACAAAACAATTTAAAATAATCAGCGTAATGAACTAAATTAGCTGGAGAAATAAAAGAAGCTATACATGTTCAAGTGATAAACTTCCAAGGTGTGTTAAATATGCCGGACACCACCTAACTGAAGAATGCGACAATCCACAAGTTCATATAAAGTGAGTACACTGTGGACAAGGCCATCCTGCTAATTATTGAGGTTGTATTGTTGCAAAGGTTATTAGAAAATTAAAATCCAAAGGATGAATAAAACTCAAATGTTTGGTCAGGCAAATCGATACGAGAGGCAGACAAAACAAGACAATAAGCAACTATTTAGTCGCCATCAATTAAGAAACAAAATTGGATGAGAGGCTACAAAAATTGAAAGATAGATCTAAACCCAAATCCACACAAAAATGAACAGCACAATCAAAATCATGTCATGGAATGCTAGTGGTCTGATCCAGCATCAACTAGAACTACAAGCTACAAGTCCTCAACATTGAGATTATAGATGTGTGTCTTATTTCGGAAACACATTTTACTAAGCATTCCTACATAACATTTAAAGGCTATTGCGTATAACACACTACTCATCAAGATAATGCAGCCAGAGGAGGAAGTGCAGCAGAGCCTCCTTAATATAAGAGCCGTAAGATTCCGCCATTTTTTCCCATGTGCTTTCCATAGAGGGGAAGCTTTTTGTACTTTTTCATACCAACCAGTGTATTTTAGTATTTTTTTAGAAGCTTTTTTGTATATAAAAACATAAATTCTTTGTTTGAATTTTCAATGTGAATGGTTAATTCAATATTCAGAAAAAGCATATTTTAATATTGAGTCATGTTATGTTGAGTTAACGCAAAAACATTTAAATTAGTTTAACACAATTTTTTTTTTTTGTAGAAACAAGAATTTGTTTATGTGTATGTACAGAAAATTAGAAATTAGTATAGAGTGTTCCATAAAAAAGTCAGCATTATTTTTCCAAAATAAACGTTCGTTAAAAAATGCTTTTGGAGTAGCAATGTAATATGGGGATTATTGTGTTTTGGGTTCTATTTCAACATTGTTGATGGCAGACTTCGAAAACTGTTTTTTCGTTACTTGTTAAAAATTTGATTTTTCATTGCAACAAATTCGCAGCCTATATTGTTTCATCCTGTAGTATAAACAAAACAGAGCTTCACCAAATAAACATATTATAATTTGATAAAGCTTTTCGCAATAACTAAACCTGTTAAAAGATGTCGCTTTCAAATTAATAAATTAATTCAAATTACCCGTATAGAAATTGGTACACAAATTGAAAGGGGGTCTACAGGTTAGGACGGTTGTAACAGGCGTGTCTTATAGCATTCAGCTCGTTGTATAAACGAGTTCAAAGTACGACTTGTGCTTTAAGATTTTGTATCCATATATGAGCCAATCATGCAAAAAATGGGTAGAGCCACGGGCCATTTATATACTCACAAAAACCATTAAGTTATTAACAGTATACAAAGGCCTTGGGTTATTTTATTGAATTCCACACAACAACGATCCCAGAAAACGCGCATGAACGAAGCTATAAAAATGAAACATGAAACATGCATAGCCTTTCAAGACCAGTAGATCTGCATAATCTATTGAACCAGCCGGGAATTACTACAATGTATACGAACTGTCTGTCATACACCTTAGCCGAGGGCCTTTAGCATCAAAAATCCTCTAAATCCTTGTATTAACAAATTCGTGTACATTGTAAGAATTCCCGCCTGGATTGGATCGAAATGAAAAAAAACAAAAATTTGGAAAAATTGTGACATTTTTCTATTATTGTTTTACAGCGCGCAGCAACTACGATGGTGAATATTTTACGACGAAAAGTTTTATTTACGCCAACCGAATAATAAATAAAATTTATAATTGTTTTGAGTTTTATTAATTATGTTAAATTATTGTATTAAAGATTTCGCACTTAACTTACAATAATAATGGTTTATTTTCGTAAATAGTTATTTAATTATTTTACACATTTTTGTAATTTCAAGTAAATTTATTACAGAGACATCTGTAAAAGGATTTTCAAATTAGAGAGAAATAGAAATAACACGTCTATTTGAAGCAGAAAACAGAAAAGAATGATGATTTCATATATAATTGTAGATATATAATAAAAAGGCAGTTATGGCTAAATTGGGCTTTCCCCGAATTAAATAACAGAAAGCGAAATTTCGTATAAAGGGCGTTCGTATAATGGGGTACTCCAAATAAGAATTATTAATACGCACTAGTTATTAAATATTAACAGAGCCGTATATATTGAACGGGCCTGCTAATACGGGCATTAAAAGTAAAGCTTTCGATAAGGGCACCCAAATGACAATTTTGTATGGAAAAATGGAATTTTCGTAAGTTAAAGTGTCCGAAAAAAATAGATCGTCTTACAATTTAATTCGTGCAATTATTTTTGAGTTCACTTGATTTTAATTTCACACCACAGAAATATGGAAAAATTATATAAACTAATAATTATTATTTAATACCTTTGTCCAAGCTTTTGAACTTTAATTGTGGAATTAATATGCTAGCAGCTTTTGCGAAATATTTGATTTTTGATTGCTTTAAAAAACTTTTCAAGCCCAGAAGAAACTGTCAAACATGAAATTTAAAAATCATACAAAACATCACACCCCATTTTTTAAGGAATGACTTGTTATCTTCTTGGCAATGCGGACATTGCCTGTATCTGGTTCTGCTTGCGCATGTCATCTTAAATTGAAGTTTTCTTCTAGCCTTCTTCCCCTGCGTTGCCTGGCGTTTGCATGTTTGTCGTTTTATTCTGATTGTCCTCCTTATGTTTATCTTCTTCATTTTCCTTATCGGAATTTTCCTCCATACCAAATTCGAAATTATCAGTCATTTTATCATTATCTTTAATCTGCTTATCACCTATCTTCTGCCGCTTTATCGATTGCTTCTACTTCTTTATTCTGTTATGGCTCCTATTTAATGCGGTTGGAAACATTATTTTCTCGATGAAAAATATCGATTCTAAGAAATTTCATATCTCAAAAATTCAACTAGCCTTCGGTCACTATAATATTTTGGTAGACCCATATGTGCACCTATATGTGCAAAATGTGCCAACCCAATTAAACATTTAATAAAGCTCGCATCTCTAAAATGATATTTAATTGAAGAACGGAATTTCTTAGAAAATTTGATTCTAAGAAAATTCGTATCTCTAATTCACATATCTGTAAAACTTTTGAGATATGAATTTTCTTAGAGTCAAAATTTCGAAGAAATTCCATTTTTTAATTATTATTGGCGACAGATTGGCCAGTAAAACTAGAATTTTTATGTAAAACTAACATTTTTAATTTTGCTTTTAAGTTCAATTGAATTTTTTGAAAAGCGAATGCTATAAAGCATACCATGGGTCTATATGAAACATCTGCGTGGTAGATTTTAGGTAAACCATAAGGTTTAGTTAAAACCCAAACACACATATTTTGGTAATTCTTACTATAACCGATTGTAACAATTGTGTAAGTAAATAAACCTCGTCGAATAAATCCGAAAGAACTAACTCCTACTTCTGTGTGGGTATAATATCACTGATTCATATATGATCCAATAGATAGTTCTATTCAAATCAGCGTCTAAATCCAAGTAGCACAATTGTGTAGGTGAAATTTGACGAAATTACGTTTATTAGTTGCAATTCGAATCATTTCATCATTAATAATGGTGGTGTCCACCACACTATCCTAATCTACACCCAAGTTTGATTCCCGGTGGTGACAAGGAAAAAATGTTCAAGGCTGGTTTAGGATCATTGAACTAATCACTCATTATCGGAAATGAAAATATGATTATGAAATCTCATTTGAGGCGGCCAAATCATTTGATGGGATATAGTACAGAGAGAGACAGTTCTTGTTGGAAGTTTTAGTAGGGTTTAAATCCGTTAAAAGAATCTCTCTGACCTCATTTGAAATTTGTACGTTTTGATGATTTGAGGCGGTGTCTTCCATATCACCTGTCTGTGATATTTCGATGTAACACGGTTTGAGTCGATTTACAGAAATATTTAACTCAACACCTTTAATCCATATCATCGATTTCCGCCCTATTAACATGCGGATATGCACGGTCAGACTTCGCACTAAGAAATTTAACATCACGATCGTTATTGTGCATGGACCCACCGAAGATAAATCAGATGACATCAAAGATCTCTTCTTTGTCGAGCTCGAGGAAGTCATCAACAACATACCGCACCACGACATTAAAATCATCGTGGGCGACTTTAATGCAAAAATCGGTAGGAGTGCAGAAAATACATCGCACATCGGTCCCAACAGCCTGCATCTAACTAGTAACAACAACGGCCAACGCGTCACCGACCTGGCAATAACGTACAACTTAGTTGTATCAAGTACGTTTTTCCCACATAAGAGAATCCACAAAGTAACGTGGAGATCGAATGATGGAAGAACTGAAAACCAAATCGATCACGTCATGGTGTCCAAGAGACACTCCACCAGCATATCTGACGTTAGATCCTACAGAGGTGCAGACATGGACAGCGATCACATGCTTGTCATATTTAAGTATAAGTGCAAACTGTCATCTACGTTTAACAGACAAGCACAAAAGACCGTTCGAAGGAATATCGATGCTCTTAAAGACCAAGCGTCACTGCAGAGTTACCAATCAGCTGTCACTAATTATTTAGACCGGCCCCATAACAATGAAGAAGCTCCTCCTAACATCCAGGAGCAGTGGCACGCTATACAGTCAGCCATAACAACCGCGGCGCAAAACACCATCGGAAGAAGACCTCCGAGGCCCCGCAACGATTGGTTCGATGATCAATGCCGAAGGGTCGTCGAAAATAAACGAACGCTCCGTGAAAAATGGTTGGCTCGCAATACCAGAAGCACTCTGGCAGAATATCTCCGCGCTAGGAAAGCCACGATTAAATTCCTTCGACAAAAGAAGCGCGAACATATGAGATTATGCATCGAAAACATCAGCTTCCAAGCGGAAGTAGAAAACTCAAGGGACTGTTTTGCCAACGCCAGGAATCTCACTAAAGACTTCCATCCAAGAAGTACAGCCATCAAAGACGGGAATGGAGAGCTGAGAACAAACGTGGCTGATGTTTTCTCAGTATGGCAAACCTACTTTCAAAATCTGCTAAATCGGAATGACGAAGTTACCCCAATTAGAGCAATAGCTCCGCCAGGTGAAGAGTTCTTTGTCGAATATCCCACAGTAGAGGAAGTAGACGCAGCTATTAGTCGATTGAAAAAAGGCAAGGCACCCGGTCTCGATGGAATCCCCGCAGAACTAATTAAACTCGGAGGCGCTACTCTTGCAACAAGTTTATACGATCTCGTCGTTTGTATTTGGGACCAAGAAGAGTTGCCGGAGAACTGGAAGACCGCACTCATATGTCCGTTGCATAAAAAAGGCGACCGTCTTAAATGTGAAAACTTTCGTGGCATAGCTCTATTGAACACTGCTTACAAAGTGGTGGCTAATGTTGTACTTGCCAGACTCATCCCTTTCGCCGAAAACATCATTGGCGACTATCAGTGTGGTTTTCGTCCCAACCGATCGACCACTGACCAGTGTTTCACCATGAGGATGATCTTGGAAAAATGTTGGGAGTACAACATAACCATACATCAGCTATATATAGACTTCAGACAGGCGTATGACAGTATAAACCGCGACAACCTTTGGGCCGCGCTCATATGCCTGGGAATCCCAGAGAAACTCGTTTCTCTGTGTAAATTAACAACATCCGGATCTGTATGTAGAATCGTAATTGAAGGATCTGTGTCAGACCCCTTTGAAATAACATCTGGTGTTCGACAGGGTGATGCACTCGCGCCTTTGCTGTTCAATCTGGCGCTTGAGTACGTAGTGAGGAAAAGCAACATCGAAACCTCGCGCTGTATATTTAATAAGTCAGGCCAAATTCTTGGATATGCAGATGATATCGTGCTTCTTGGCCGAAGACCTAGCGATATCAAAGACAGTGTCATACCGCTCGATCGCTGCGCAAGAAGACTTGGTTTGGAGGTGAACAGCAGTAAAACCAAATATTTAGTAACACCTAGGAACATCTCTACGGCAAATCTCGGAATTGGCGACCATAACTTTGATAGCGTCGAAAACTTTAAATACCTCGGGTCAGTTATAACATCGTCGAATGATATGCAGGCAGAAATAAAAGCCCGAATCGCTGCCGGACAACGAGTTTTCTACGCCAAATCAAAATTATTGCGATCGAAACATCTATCGCAGTCATGCAAGCTCGCACTTTATAAAGCACTTATAAGACCTGCGCTGGCTTTCGGAAGCGAGAGCTGGACCATGACCACTAACGATTGTAGATTATTATCTACCTTCGAAAGGAGGGTTGCCCGTTCAATCTTTGGTCCAATTAAAGTTGCGAACAACGAATATCGGATTCGTATGAATCACGAAATAAAGCAACTCCTCGGAGGCAGCGATATTATCGGATTCATCAAATCCAATCGAGTGAGATGGCTCGGCCATGTTACAAGGTCTCCCCAACAACGGATGATAAATAAAGTGTTCCACCAACAACCAGCCGGAGTACGTCGTAGAGGAAGACCCCGACTACGCTGGCGCGACGACATCGAACAAGATCTACGAACATTAGGATGTCGAAACTAGAGGACGAGAGCGGTGGATCGAGATGGATGGAGGGCCTTAGTGCAGGCGGCGAAATCCCTTCATGGGATGTGAAGGCCAGAGAGAGAGAGAAAACCTTTAATCAGTAATGTAAAATATTTCTCATTCCGCTTTAAAACTATAAAAAAGGACCTAGGTATATAGGTTGCAGTGAGTATCGATGCGAGTCTGTTCTTATTAACACTAACTGCTGTGCAAATGAGTGTTGATTACCATTTGATCCCTCGCACGTAATAAATTGATCAGTTCCAAAAATTACGATTCGCAATAAGGAATCGGCCACAACGTTGGAACTGGAATATGTCGTATATCGGATTGTGCAATAAAGTCCAAATGACGTTGTTGCCTGGGTGAAGCTTTATCTAAAATTCTCTTCCGTTACAATTTTCAAATTATTTTTTATCCCAGTTTACGACAATCTAATGGAGTTTTAGAACACTAAAAAAAACTTCATTTTATTTTAGAAGTGTTTTTTACCTTTACGAGAACAATGAAGCAACTTTAACCTTTTAATCTAACCCTTTTTCAAAAGGTTTTCATTTGTTTTTAAGAATATTTGATAAGTCAATTAAAATTTATTGAAAAATTCAAGAATTCCTCGGAGTCTCGACCCTCCAGGCACAATCACATTTACATACTTATTTGTACAGGTTATATATCCATGACACTATAATAATGGCGCTGAAAATTTAAATGTACTCGCGATAAATTTTATAATATTATCAGTTTTTCCACCTTAAACTTAATATTCAATAATATTAAATCAAATACAATTCACACATAGACACGTTAACATAACCATTTTAAAATAAACATTGATAGTATTTCAACTTAGTACATAATTTGGTAATCCCAGTTGATCATGCAGTTGATCATGTAAGCAGTAATAGAATTAAAATTTAACTAGTATTCCAATTTTTTATTTTATTTTTAATTTTTTATTTTTTTTTATCAAACAAAATCTAATCCTTCTTATAACAATTTTTGAGATTTATAGGTTTTAGTTACGATTTTTATCAATTTTTTTTATTCGTTTGGTTCTATGCAAAAAATGTTGATTGATTAGATTTTTTGTTGTTGTTGCTGTTATAATATTTTCGAAAAAATATAAATTATTAAATCTTTTATTTTTATTTATAAATTTTATTTTTTGGCTGATCGTGAAATCAATTACACGGATGAACGAAAGTGACAAAAAAGCACAATAATTAGATGAGAAACGAAATCATGTTTTCTTTCAAATACGTTTTGTGATTTCAAAGAAATTATGAACTTTAATGTTATAAATGTTATGGTTGTTTCTATAAGAGTCTTGAATATGTTGTAAGATTCTTATTTTACATTATTTTTTCATCTCCGTACATACGAATGACTGAAGTGACATTAAGATCGATCTATTAACCACCGTATTTTGTCAGCATACATTAAGTAATAATAATGATATTAATTGATTCGTTATTCAATGAAAATTAACAATGCGGAGACTTACTGAGATTTATTCTTTCTTGTTGTAACATTGTTATGATTTGATGAATATTACGATAAAAAAATCTCCAGGAAACAGTTTAATAGTTAACAACCACAAATAGATTTTTCCAATTTATTTTCTAATTTTGGTTATACGTTACGGTTAAAGTTATTTCCTAGAACAGCTATAATTATTTCAGAAAAAAATAAGCCGAGTTACCAATGAAATCAATGGTCAACGTTATAAACAATCAACGTTATTTGGTGTGGGTAATTAGAACCTCAGAAATTTGTTATATATTGTGTTTCATTTGTGTACAGTATTTGGAATTTAAATTCAACACACAAAAATAATTTTAATGGCCACGAATGTGACTTTATTTGAAAGATAATTTTATGCCATTAATGTTTGACTATGATTTCGGCCGCCGCGACTGGTGCGTACAAAACCTATCCAATCGAGGGCCAATTTTCGATTATTCTTTCGCAGCAGTTTTGATCGCATTTCGGTAATAATGCGTCGAATGTGAGGTTCCAAGTGTCCAATAGTCTCTCCCAAAGAAAATAGTTCAGCGGTGTTAAACCTCACGAACGCGGTGGCCTGTTTACAGGTTCATTTCTTGATATTATTTGTTCATCAAATGTTTCTTTCCGTAAATCAATTGTATATCGCCTGCTGTACGGTATATGACCTCGTTTTGTTGGTACTACAGAACTGTCAATACCATCTAATTGAGGTACAAAAAATAGTAATCATGACTCTATACCGGTCTTTGTTTGCTGTAACATTTTCAAAAGCATCATTTTTGAGCACATATGGTCCGATGATTTCTTCGGGCCATAAAGTACACCAAACCGTATACTAACCGTATACTAGCCATTCAACCAAAAACCAGCTTTGTCGCTGAAGAACATTTTGTATATATAAAGTATGCATCGATGTCAATATTGGTTTCGGCCTATTCACCGAATTGGCGGCGCGAACGATGGTTGTATGATTTTAATTCCTGCATAAAATGAATCTTGTAAGCATGTTATCTAAGAACCTTATGGGCCTATTCCACTATACAGCGTTTTTTTTTGCAGAAAACTAGAACGAGATAAAAATATAGATTCTCTCTGTGTGTGACCCGCACATCAATATTTTTTTATTTGAAATTTTTGTTTTGTTGCCATAATTATAAATAAAAAATATCAAGCAAACTATTTTTTATGGCAACAAAACAGAAAAACTTCCCCCACTTCCAGCAAATTTTTATTTTTTTGATATTTTTATGGTGTGTAGTAACATTTTGCGCTTGGTGCGTTGACACAACACGTTCTTTTTATTTTTTTCGCCTGCTGAATGATTTTTGCATGTTTTCCCCTCACATAATTTATAGCAAAACAACTTTAAAAAAAAAAAAAAAAAAAAAAAAAAAAAACTTTTAGATTTTTTTTTTTTTTTTTTTTATTTTTTTTTTTTTTTTTTTTTTTTTTTATTTTTTTTTTTTTTTTTTTTTTTTATTTTTTTTTTTATTGGTAACTATGCGATCTGTTTTGGGGCTCAAGGCTCACCCTGCTCTTCCGCGGTTATGCTTTTAACGTCCTTACTTTACGCCTTGCGGCCAACTCGAGGACGTACGGCTATAGGACCGATTTAAGACCATCTGCACATTGCAAGCTCCATGCCAGCCTATACCAGCATGGAAGATGGGTCGGCCCATGGGTTTTGCACACCGACAGGGGGTCATAGATGTGTTACATTTCACCACAGATCGAAATCTGTTGATGAAATTTCACTTTGCATCCTGCCCCTATCGGGATTCGAACCCGGTACCTCCCGATCCAAACGCCAAAGCTTTAACCACTGTGCCATTTGGCCGGTAACTTTTAGATAGTTTCGTAAATTATCCAAATTAATCAAACATCATATTATTTTTTCATTGCAAAAAATATTATTTTATTTAGTAATTTTTAGGATATAAAATTATTTTCAAACATTAATAATAAAGATTTTTCATATTCTTTAAATAATTTATAGGTTAGTTTTTGTTGATGTCAAAATTTCCCCAACTTTTTGTCCCTCAATTTCCAGAATCGTCTCTAGGGGTGGTTAACCCCCTGAGAAAGGGTGGTTTCGAAAAACCCTCGAACACGTCAACCTTATTTTTTTTATGGAGTAATATAAATTTTTCCAGAATTTTTCGCATCAATTTGGATTTTTTAGACAGTCTTTTTAATTTTTCAACCCCTACCTAGGGGTAGTTTCACCCCCTAGGTAGTACCAAAATCTTGAAAAAATAATATATAATGTAAGTTTCTGAAATACCTATTTTGGAATAAAAAACTTCCAGATTTTTTCATGTTTTTTGAGGAAAATTATCGAAAGTCACTTTTTTACCCCCAACTTCAAGGGCGGTTTTCACCCCCCTTAGAAGGGGATTGAGCACTTAAAAAAATACGTGTCACTTATTTTTTCACTCCTCTACAACATATTAAAGTTTCATCGAAATCGGAGCCGGACACCTGGAGACCCTTCCTTGTCAGTCGCTCTAATATAAATTTCAGTACTTGTCTTTGTCACATTTTCTGCAAAAATTTTGTAAAATTTTTCTGTTTTCAGGTGGAATCGTACCATTAAGCAAAATCCTCCAAGATGTTGGATCAAGTGTGCACAAATTGTTGTGCACTATGATGAATTAATTCAATACTACGCATACAGCAACCCCCGCCTACTTGCGGGACGCTTATTATCATTTAGAGTAAACGTGGTGCGAAAGCAATTTATAGTTAATTTAATTATCTGCCCTGAGTTTTACGAACTGAACTATTATTTTCAAAGTAAATTTGACGTTGCTCTGGCGTGAGTTTATTTATTATGAAATGGTTAACCGAACTAACCAAAAATCAACTGTTAGTTGTCAAATCGGCTGACCCTGAAAAGTGTTTCCAACTTAAACTTCTATATCTCAAAACGAAACACTCTTTATAAAGCATTTACACCCTAATGGGAAGTGTTATTCGCTGCACAAGTAAGTGTATTGTTAAATAGAAATATTGTGTCAAAATTAGAAATTTATGTTTAACAATTACGGTAACGCTTTCACTGTAATAAAGTGTTAAAAGACCAAAACAGGTGGTTTTGGTGTGAAGCTGTCTGGGAGAATCAAGTTGGCACGGCTGTCAGCTCATTGCGGTGACCACCAGACAACTAGGCGTTTGTGGTGTGCCATCCTAAAATACGGTACAAACTGCGCCGGGTTTAGGTGTTAATCGTACCGCACTTATAACCTGCCGGGATAGGGGTCAAGTATAAACAAAAACGGAGGGGTGTAATTATTGTGACCATTTTCAGGTTTTCGTTTACGTCAAATTTCGATTACACTTAGTTTCTAATACGAGAAATTTACCTAAAAATTGAACCTATAACGAATTTGTGATAAAAAAATGTGTGGTATAATCAAAAAATATTATTTCTGCTTAAATTTCAGAATTGTCATGGAAAAACCTTTAATATAAAGCTTTATTCCGAATAGTCAAGTCAATAGTCAGTCATCTGGGCCGATATTGTTGCAAATTTATTTTAAAATCTTTTAGATGATAGTTCTTTTTGCAGTAAATTATATACTTTTCAAATCAATTGCAAAAACTAAAATCCTCCAATGGAAGTTGCCACATCTGGTCGACCGATCTAGGCCAAAGTCACATGTATGTGCACGCCAGAAGTTACGGCAGAAATTCATCCCAGCAAAATAGAAAAAATATCATCGGGTAACAATAAAACTGCAGTGATATATCAGCCCAGAATTTAACGTATAGTAGTTTAGTTATTCAAGCCCAGAATCTGATTTCAAATTTTAAGTATTAAAATCAAAATTAAAAATTATGTACAAATAATAAGTTTAAATTAAAAAAATTTAATTTTTTTAGTACCGTGTAGCAAAGTGGGTCAGCTTCTCTCTAATATATTAAGATTGAAGGTTGAAGTAAAGGAGCAAACCTAATGTTGAGGTTCCTGCAAACTAACTTCCATAATACCAAGGCAGCTTCGGCTGCGCTTATATTCAAACTAAGAGCAGACATTGTCCTACTCCAAGAACCTTAGGTGAATGGTTACCGAGTACTTGGACTTACGCTTAAATATAAACTGCTATAAGCGAAAAAAGTAGGTATAATTGGTTCTAGCATTCTTACTAAAAAATAATCTGGTTAGATTTTTGTTATGAAATTCCAGTAATTCAGACGTGGTCACAAAAAGCATTGACATATATAGTCAAAATCTCTGGCTAAGACTTTCCGGTTTACCTTCCATAAGATGGGGAAGACATTCCACCTGTCATTTTAGGAAGCTCTAAACGGGGTTTAGAGCTAAACGGGGGCTAAAACACGACTCTGCGCCACGAAGGCATAGGGAAAACAGAGTCGTGGCATTAAAAACCAGGTTGTAAGCACGAGAAAAACTTCGTGGGCTATAAATAGCTTATAGCATTATAAGTCGGCAGGACCCGATGGGATTATACTGGCGGATGTCCAACAAACGACTGATTTAATCTTACTCTGGCCTCTGGCTAGAAATTTTTTTAAGGGCAACCTAGAATTCTGTTACATTCTTAGTAAATTGACTAAAGTTAATCTAATATTTATACCTAAAGCGGGCAAAAGATCTCATTGCAAAGAGCTCAGGCCAATAAGTTTACCCTCTTCTCTACTAAATTTTTTGGAAAGACAGATAAAAAGCTCCACCTGGAGTTTGATTGAGCCAAATAGGCTGTCTAAATCCCAACATGCATACTGTAAAATCTATGGAAATAGGTTGGCCTTATTGCTCCTATAGAAATTCTTTGAACTTTAGGATTACTCTGCGATAACTTATCTGGATATAAAGGGGGCCTTTAACAACATCAGTCCAGACGCTTCTCTCTGTGCGTGGATAAGTCACTCAGGGGCTGATAGATCAAATGCTTTACAGCAGGGTCGTGACGAACAGCTTTGGTGGGTCCTCCAATGGCAGATTTGTGAGTAGGGGCACACCACAAAGTGGGACATTAATCTCTTTTCTTTAGAGTTTGATCATAAGTGACTTGTTATTGAACCTGAAAGGGTGTGGCTTTAAGGTGGTTATGCTTATGCGTATGATATTGCGATTGGTGTTTTGGAAAATATCCTTGCACATTATTAGAACCCATGCAAAATTCGCTTGACATTCTCTTCAATTGGGCATAACTAAGTTGCGGTTTAATTGTAAATCAACACAAACTTGATTTGGCCATTATAAAGACATTCTTTTCTTTTAATAATTAATATAAAAGAAACAGTTCAAAGGCTCAAAGATAATCTTTATAAAAAATGTTTTTCTGGGTGAAATTTGTTTAGCCACCACCCCATTTTAATTTGCATTTCCTTTGTGGTTCATGCGTGTTAGTAATTGGTATGGCCTCCATTCTGTTGAACAACACTGGAAATTCGGGAAGGCATTGAATTACATCTAGCCCAGTTTCTTCCCAATCATCCTTAATTACTGACTTTAAGGAAGCTACTGTATCATACTGCATTCCATTATGATAAATTTTACGCTAGAGTATTCCAAACAGATTTTTGTTGGGATTTAAATCCGGATTTAACCATGCAACAAGGATTTAACCATGAGTTTGGCAATATTTAGGCGAGCATCCTTATGAGATTTTTGTAATGGTGTTTTCTTTAATGCTTTTTTGTATACGATGTTCGGTGTATCATGTAAAATTTGTTGTACACGTCGGTTCCGTATTGGTAAGTCCATTTTATGTACAATTTGGGCAGCAGTTTATTTGTTTTTTGTCGCTTTACAACGAAAAATGTTTTTATTCTTGAAAAAATCATTCTATGAAGATTGGTGTCTGTGAGTACGATATGTCTGACCACAGAATTTATACAGGAGCGACATAACTACAGTTTTTAATGGATTTCTTTCGACTCGAATACTTGACGCCATATTTGACATCAAAATAGGAGTGGTAAAAATAGTTTAGGTAAGTAGATAATAGATAGCGGTAGTGATTTTCAAAAAATTAAAATCGATTGTAAAATCTTCGCAGTGTACAACTAAAATTTCCTCTCAATTGGCTCTCTCAATTTCAAATGTCATTTTGATTGGCTGTATCTACCGTATTTCTGTTCTTGGTAAAATAAGACATAATAATTTAAGTCATTGCTTCATTTTAAAATATATGCACATTATAAAGGGAAGTGACAAAATTACAACAAAAATTCCAGCCCAGAAGTGACCATACATAGGGAATTAAATACATATGCTAATATTGTTTTATTTCTAGTTTTGTATCCGGAAGCGATCCGAAATTGTTTTAGATCTAGGATGTGGCACCTAATTCTCTCAATGTTGTCGTCAAAGGCTGGTGTTGAAAATTCTGATACTATTTATGACCATGGGTATTACACGACGAAATAAATTTAAGGATTGATGAAGGGTTGGATTGAGATCGTGATCTTCCTATAGATAAACTTGATATAATTATTGTGTCGGAGTAGATGGGATATTTATTAATTTATGCACGAAAATGGCATTTAAAAGACGATGGATTCCTGCTACCGAATAGATGTAACATCGGTATGGTGGGATACGGTGATACAAATCGAAACAAAGAATTTATCGGTTGTTGGCACAATATTTAGTCCTTTGATATGTTATGCGTGAGAAGTTCTAACGAAGGCAACCATAGATATCCATAGAAATCTGTAACCCAGAATGTTTTCTTACCACATCGAATTCATATACGATTTTAAATTAAATGTTACCTGGGGGCCTACTATGAAAATCGAACGTCGACGTTTTTTGTTCGTTGTTTATATTCAGCAATACTAATTACTATTGCTGAATATAAACAACGAACAAAAAACGTCGACGTTCGACTTCCATAGTAGGCCCCCTGAATCACCATCTCTGAAGATGGCCGATAATGGCCATTCAACATTGTGTAAAATTTGCCTCATGCAAGTCAAGGAAAACGGCTTGTAGCTAAAAAACGGCTCGAGGTACCTATAAATTTGTTTAGTTTTCCTGAAAGGTAATGTAATAATCTATGCCCAGTATCAATAAAACCTGAATCACCATCTCTGTGGATGGCCGATAATGGCCACTCAACATTGCGTAATATTTAGCTCATACAAATCAAGGAAAACGGCTTATAGCTAAAAAAACGGCTCGAGATACCTATAAATTTGTTTAGTTTTCCTGAAAGGTGATGTAATGATATATGCCCAGCATCAATAAAACCTGATACACCATCCCTGTGGATGGCCGATAATGGCCATTCAACTTTGCGTAAAATTTACCTCATACAAGACAAGGAAAACGGCTTGTAGCTAAAAAAACGGCTCGAGGTACCTTTAAATTTGTTTAGTTTTCCTGAAACGTAATGTAATGATATATGCTCAGCATCAATAAAACCTGATTCACCATCTCTGTGGATGGCCGATAATGGCTATTCAACATTGCGTAAAATTTACCTCATACAAGTCAAGGAAAACGGCTTGTAGCTAAAAAACGGCTCGAGGTACCTATAAATTTGTTTAGTTTCCCTGAAAGGTGATGTAATGATCTATGCCCAGCATCAATAAAACCTGAATCACCATCTCTGTGGATGGCCGATAATGGCCATTCAACATTGCGTAAAATTTACCTCATACAAATCAAGGAAAGCAGCTTGAAAGGTAATGTAATGATCTATGCCCAGCATCAATAAAACCTGAATCACCATCTCTGTGGATGGCCGATGATGGCCATTCAACATTGCGTAAAATTTACCTCATACAAATCAAGGAAAACGGCTTGTAGCTAAAAAACAGCTCGAGGTACCTATAAATTTGTTTAGTTTCCCTGAAAGGTGATATAATGATCTATGCCCAGCATCAATAAAACCTGAATCACCATCTCTGTGGATGGCCGATAATGGTCATTCAACATTGCGTAATATTTAGCTCATACAAATCAAGGAACGCGGCTTGTAGCTATAAAACGGCTCGAGGTACCTATAAATTTGTTTAGTTTTCCTCAAAGGTAATGTAATGATCTATGCCCAGCATCAATAAAACCTGAATCACCATCTCTGTGGATGGCCGATAATGGTCATTCAACATTGCGTAATATTTAGCTCATACAAATCAAGGAACGCGGCTTGTAGCTATAAAACGGCTCGAGGTACCTATAAATTTGTTTAGTTTTCCTCAAAGGTAATGTAATGATCTATGCCCACCATCAATAAAACCTGAATCACCATATCTGTGGATGGCCGATAATGGCCACTCAACATTGCGTAATATTTAGCTCATACAAATCAAGGAAAGCAGCTTGTAGCTAAAAAACGGCTCGAGGTACCTATAAATTTGTTTAGTTTTCCTGAAAGGTAATGTAATGATCTATGCTCAGCATCAATAAAACCTGAATCACCATCTCTGTGGATGGCCGATAATGGCAAGTCATCATTGCGTAAAATTTAGCTCATACAAATCAAGGAAAACGGCTTATAGCTAAAAAACAGCTCGAGGTACCCATAAATTTGTTTAGTTTTCCTGAAACGTAATATAATGATATATGCCCAGCATCAATAAAACCTGAATCACCATCTCTGTGGATGGCCGATAATGGCCATTCAACATTGCGTAAAATTTACCTCATACAAATCAAAGAAAGCAGCTTGTAGCTAAAAAACGGCTCGAGGTACCTTTAAATTTCTTTAGTTTTCCTGAAAGGTAATGTAATGATCTATGCCCAGCATCAATAAAACCTGAATCACCATCTCTGTGGATGGCCGATAATGGCCATTCAACATTGCGTAAAATTTACCTCATACAAATCAAGGAAAGCAGCTTGTAAGGTAATGTAATGATCTATGCCCAGCATCAATAAAACCTGAATCACCATCTCTGTGGATGGCCGATGATGGCCATTCAACATTGCGTAAAATTTACCTCATACAAATCAAGGAAAACGGCTTGTAGCTAAAAAACAGCTCGAGGTACCTATAAATTTGTTTAGTTTCCCTGAAAGGTGATATAATGATCTATGCCCAGCATCAATAAAACCTGAATCACCATCTCTGTGGATGGCCGATAATGGTCATTCAACATTGCGTAATATTTAGCTCATACAAATCAAGGAACGCGGCTTGTAGCTATAAAACGGCTCGAGGTACCTATAAATTTGTTTAGTTTTCCTCAAAGGTAATGTAATGATCTATGCCCAGCATCAATAAAACCTGAATCACCATCTCTGTGGATGGCCGATAATGGTCATTCAACATTGCGTAATATTTAGCTCATACAAATCAAGGAACGCGGCTTGTAGCTATAAAACGGCTCGAGGTACCTATAAATTTGTTTAGTTTTCCTCAAAGGTAATGTAATGATCTATGCCCACCATCAATAAAACCTGAATCACCATATCTGTGGATGGCCGATAATGGCCACTCAACATTGCGTAATATTTAGCTCATACAAATCAAGGAAAGCAGCTTGTAGCTAAAAAACGGCTCGAGGTACCTATAAATTTGTTTAGTTTTCCTGAAAGGTAATGTAATGATCTATGCTCAGCATCAATAAAACCTGAATCACCATCTCTGTGGATGGCCGATAATGGCTATTCAACATTGCGTAAAATTTACCTCATACAAATCAAGGAAAACGGCTTGTAGCTAAAAAACGGCTCGAGGTACCCATAAATTTCTTTAGTTTCCCTGAAAGGTGATGTAATGATCTATGCCCAGCATCAATAAAACCTGAATCACCATCTCTGTGGATGGCCGATAATGGTCATTCAACATGGCGTAATATTTAGCTCTTACAAATCAAGGAAAACGGCTTGCAGCTAAAAAACGGCTCGAGGTACCTATAAATTTGTTTAGTTTCCCTGAAAGGTAATGTAATGATCTATGCCCAGCATCAATAAAACCTGAAACACCATATCTATGGATGGCCGATAATGGCCATTCAACATTCCGTAAAATTTAGCTCATACAAATCAAGGAAAGCGGCTTGTAGCTAAAAAACGGCTCGAGGTACCCATAAATTTGTTTAGTTTCTCTGAAAGGTGATGTAATGATCTATGCCCAGCATCAATAAAACCTGAATCACCATCTCTGTGGATGGCCGATAATGGCCATTCAACATTGCGTAATATTTAGCTCATACAAATCGAGGCAATCAACAGAGATGGTGATTCAGGTTTTATTGATGCTGGGCAATCGAAACGGATTTATATCCTTATATGGCTCTGCAAATGTATTTGAAGTGTTCTAATTTGGGTAAAAGTTATACGAAGAATTATCATTAAAGCCATTTTGCCGGCCGTCATTGGTACTGGATCGCTGTTCGTTCACTGTTTGTGTGTGACAAATGATGACACAAACAATTTGACAGATAGTCGAAGAGAGAGAATTATTTTTACACTTCTAAAAAGTTTAGATGTTTATACAACATAAATTATTGTCTTCCAATTTAGAGCCATCTATTGATGAACGTGAGAACTACTTTAAGAATTGTAGTATTCTGCAGCATGATATTATACAGGTGTACATCTACTATAAACTAAAACAAAGGAAATAATTTAAAAATAATCACTAAAAATTAGTATGGGCTAACCAGCTAACCGAATTGAAGACACTATATTAGAAATAGTAAAGCTACACTAATGCTTTACTTCTGTAAAAGTGCCATTGGAAAAAGATAGAGGTAGGAACCTTGAACTTTGGCTTTATATTCCTACTATTAAGCCAGATTTAAATATTTTGAGCAACCTTAAACCTTTGGTGAAAGTACAATGAACAGCTGCCTTGTGTATTAGTGGGGGTCTGGCGATTCTCTTTCATCTCACACCCCTGGTATAATGTTGAACTCCGTCCCCATGCGAAACTGTAACAATACAGGAAACTCATTTAATCTAAGAAACTGGAATATCCCAAATACTACCGACTATACCGTCTCGTCATTATCTTTCGATCAGAGGTTTAGGATTGATAATCCCACCAGAGTGGGCTGGTTGGGAGAAACACTTCTGAATACGAAAGTGTTTATGTTCTTCATAGATGGTTCAAAGATGAATAGCAAGGTTCTGGTGGGGTTTTATTTGAAGAAATAAATGTAAACTTCTCTTTTCGTCTCCCGGCTAGTGCAGCATTGTTGAAGCTGAACTGATTGCGATAACGTAAGCGGTTGACTGTTTAAGGACAGTCAGGCTTCAATTAAGACGCTAAAATCATATTACTTTACGTTGAATGTAACCCAGAATTGCCTCTCTTCTCTTAACGAGATGGTAGATCAGTGCATCGTCCACATTATTGAGAAATTATGAATTAGTCCTATTTAAATTGACAATTTCACGTTCAAAAATCAAAATGAAGTTTTATTCAAAACACTGAGGCTTATACTAGTTCCATTTAATTTATTAGTTTTCGGCAAATTATAGTTTTTAGGTGATTTGGCATTTGCGGCGAATTGTGGTTTTCGGTGTATTACCGATTAATAGACGTTTTCTGTGAATTTTTGCTTTCGCGGCTAATTGCTAACTGATTTATTCTGCGGTGAATTGTCCATTTCAGATAAGTGTGGTTTTAGGTGAAATCTCACGATCGTGGAGCCAGACCTGAGATTTTTGCAAATATCCAATATAAAATAATCAGCATCATAAACTATCGTAAGGATGCTAATCATCAACGAATCTATACAAATTGTTGATGTAAATCGTTTAAGACACAATTAACAATCAAAACACTTTCTGTTATCATTATTTAAAAAACTAATCGACCTAAAGCCTTAACAAGCTTTACTTTATTTAAATTATTGAATCAAAACTGCTTCCATACAACAATTTAATATCACACAAACGTAAACTCAACTTAAACAAGTTAAGCGAATTTAGATGGATAATATTAAACGATTAGCTTCTTTTGAAGTAAACGAAACCGCCAGCATTAGATGAAAAGCACAGATAATCTGTGTAATGATAATGAAAAAAATATTGAATATTATTATTTGTGATGGTTATCGATAATAAAATTAGATATCTAATTTGTTCCCTTATTCGACTCGTACACAAATAATTCGAAATTAAAGTGTTAGCTATAATTCGATGAATTGAGTGATCAAAATTTGTGAGTTGCGTGACTGGTACCGACGTTTTCGATAAGCTGCTACACTACGTCACGTTTTACTTAATCCACGTGAGCTTAAAGTTTTCATTTAACTGTAGATAAACATAAATTAATTATTATATTTTGCTTTATATACGTATGTACAAGTTTAGATAAAATTGACATTTCGTATGCGTTGGATAAAAATTGGTATTTACGCAATTGGATAATAAAATATCCATCGAGGAAAATTATCTGGTTTGTATTTTATATAGAAATACTATGTGTGTCTGATAAGCTTACGATGTTTTTAGGAGTTTACGAGTATATCAATATGAGATAATAATATAAATTATAAACAAAATATTTGATTTAGTTTTTTATTTAAATCCAAATGTTAATTAATCAAAATTGACAACACAAACAAAAAAATATTCGACTCATTGTGCGCTGAACAAATTCTAAATTTACTCGTATTCGAGATATACAAAACCTGGATTATGCAGATTTGGATTATAATCAAAATTTTAACTCAATGTCATGTGAAAGTATGAATTTTAATAAATTAATCATTATGGAATCAAATGAGTGTGATACGTTATCTTAGAATTAAATGATTTCGATATATGTATTTAAAATACTACGTTCATTAATTTACTATGCTTGCACATGATAACATTAAGACGTTACTCCTGCTATATAACAATTAATATTAGTTTTTTCAGATATTGGGAACAAATTTTTTCATAATAATTTTTGTCTACAGGTTGGGGTTATTAAAAAATTAATTCTTTGAAAGTGTTAATTATGGCCGATTAATAGAATCTCAGAAATGTTACCAAGTGTGGGCATATGTCATCTAATAGTGGACGACTTGTTTAGTTATGACGAGGTATTTAAAACGGTTAACCACATTGAAATACATAGTTTTGGGTGACTCCACACAAGTTTTAGGACGTAAAATATTATAAAAATCCCAATATTCTTCAAAATACTTGCTACAATGTGGTTGATTCCAGGAATTTCAGAGATGTTAAGTGTAGACAAATGTCGTGTGCTGTTCAAAACAGTTAATGACATTAAAATTTAAAGATTTTGGCTGGCTACGTACAAATTTAAAGCGCAACATTTTTAAAAAATTCCTCCTTCAACGTAACAAATTATAAATAAAAGTTAAAAGAAAATAAGATTATATTATTGCAACCAGCCGCTTTTTAAATATCAAATCTGGAACCAGTTTTTAAAACATTATCCTCAGAGTTTATAACATCATGGTTATATTTATTAGTAACTACTATGAGAATGTCTAGAACTAGTTACCAGTTCATCATTTGCGTTGACTTCTTCATAAATATCGGTTACTTCAATATCATCGTATTTCATGCCCGGCCCAATTGTATGATTAAGTGATCAAAAAGCGCTAATTTTTTGGTCAAATTGAGCGCTCGAGAACACCTCAATTTGAGCACCAGTTTCTACTAAAATTCGTTAAAAATGCACGAATAACAGACGAACACCAATGAAAGTAGCGTAAAGTAGTGTTGGTAACACAATTTAGTTCAGAAATATTTGATAGATAGTGTATACATTTAGTTCTCACTACATAACACTAGGTGGTATTTCGAAAATTGTGTTTACAATAAAACAATATTTAAAATATTGTGCATACAATATACATATTAATAATAATCTCAAAAAATATTTAGTATTTATTGTACGTAATACATGACATTAAAATAATTCATTACATTTAATACAGAATAAAGAAAAAGTAGTAATTTGTCTATAAAAAGCAAAACATTTTTCAGAAGAATTTTAAAATAAAATGAAACAAAAAACAAAATCATTTTAATTAAAAAGGTGTTTTTACTAGGAAAGCTCTCATACTATCTAATGTTGTCTTCCCTGCATCTAGAAAATATTTAGAGAAATATGTATTATTTTAATTAATTGTAAATAAATTATTATTACCAAATATAATTTGATTTAATTTTAAATTTAATAAAACATATTTTTAGGGGTGCCACCAAAATTTAAATGCATTAAGGTCGTTACTTAATGTTTGCTGAAATGCCACTGTCAGCCCCTTACCCAAACTCAATAAATTGGTGAGGTAATTTATATGAAAATTTTAATAAATCTCAATATAAAACAATTTACAAATAATCAATAATTACGCCTTACCACATCGTCTCTGAACGCCCCTTTAACATATTTTGCATCCAAATCCTCCAGTTTGTTAGTCAGATAACCATCTTTCTTTATACTTGCGCATTATGGGCCTGGTATTATTACTACAGCTGATGAATTGAATGTGGTTGGTGTTCTTATTGTAGCGGATGGTTCTTTGGACACAATAATCTTTTTTTAACTAAAGGCACAATTATCTGGTTTAACCTTATCAGTTTTAATGGAGGTGGCATTGATCGTTTTTGCGTCATTGACCATGAATGGTGATATTTGTTTGGTAAAGCTCGATCTATAACGGTAATATTGTTTTAAGTAGGTAATTAATTGGGTATATTCGTAAAATTCCTATGACCTGCTGTTTAAACACATAAAACAAAAGTATACAGAAATTTCTATATTAAAATTGATAAATGTGCATTAACATATTTTTGTGCTACATTGGCACTTATATATAACACAAAATACACAAAATACAATTGTTATAATACGTGTAATAAAAATGCGCTCTTTGCACTTTTAGGTATAAAAATTTTGTATATAAGTAGATATTCAATGAATAAAAAAGTTAGTACTCAAAAACCTTACTCACATTCTTTTACTAAGTTTATTCCGGTATTAGCCCCCATCAGTGGTCCGCTCGGAATAAAAGGAAAGAATATTCTAGTTCAAGCAGAGGCTGAACTAACACCTGCATTAAAGTACCTTGTTAAAGTTAGCCGAAAGTTGTCAGCCGAAAGTGAAAAAAACGATAATGCAGATAGTGTCTGGACTACATCAGCCGAAAGTTAAAAAAAATATGTTTTATAATGAACCCAATATCCAATGTCGACGAAATTTCGTTTACATTCCCGTTCAAAACGCACACTCTTTCTAAGGAAAGAACCATATTATGTACACGGAAAACTGTGTACCAAAGAAAAGTGTCACAAAAATTCCGGTGTCGGTGTGAATCCCACCTAAAAAAAGAAAAAATCAAATTGGAAAAAAAGTAGATTTTAAATGGAAATTGGCGTTTATTCCACAGCATCTTCATACTGATTTCAGGCACTTTTATGCAGGAAACAAGAGGAACATGATTGTATATATTTTCTAATTGGAATAATAATTATTATTCGATATAAAACAAAATTTTGCATTTATTATAAAATAAATATTAATTTTTTATTGACATATACACAATATAAATTTTCTAAAACCCCGTAAGCGCCATCCAACTAATCCAATTTGCTTTTTGATAATTTGATTTAATTTTAATACAAAATTAAATTTTAAGCAAGTTCACCACGTTCACAATACGTTTCGCTAATTGAATATCCTTTGGCATAATTGTAACCCGTTTGGCATGAATCGCATATAAATTTGGATCTTCAATTAAACCAACTAAATATACTTCGCTTCACGACGAATTTCATGTCATTTCACGTAAAGCTACTGTACCGGAACGATAATGATGTGGTTTTAACTAAGTTGCTATGGTGTACTTTTACGCGCATCCAATTTTAGATCCAAACAAGCACAACCTTGAAAAATAAAAATCGATAACATCGCAAATTTCCATCATTTCATGACGACGCCATTTTAAAATTATTTTATTACCTCTTTTTACATCTAAATTTATTGGTATACAATACGTAATATAATTATTATATATAAAGTATTATATTATAAAGTATTAAGTAATTTAAAGAATAAAAGAAACATAAGTTAACATAATAAAAAAAAAATCGCGGTAAGCACAGGTAATGTTGTGTTATCCTCTCAAGTGCTATATTAAACTGAAGATACAAAACAATAAACAAAAAATAAAAATAGAAACTTCGCGAATGAAAGAGAAAGAAATTTCTTTTTGCCCAAAATCATATTTTTGGGTCTATGATTTTTTGTAGTACGGAATTTAGTACGAAATTTAATCATTTTTTTCCCCACAGTGGAAAAATTGCATACTGGGAAATATCCCAGCCGAAAGTAATGACCTAAAAAATCACCCAAAAACAAATGGGTCATAAGAAACACAAAATTTAAATACTGACAATAAAATATGTGAATATAACTATAAAGTACATGAAACGTATATGGGAAAATTTCAAAAATTTATAAAAACTTGACGTTTAAAGTGTTGTATCTGGAAAAGGTCTCGTTTGAATCGGTTCGTCGATGGTTATCGCTGGAACATTTTCCAGGTTAAGGTTTATGTTGAGAGTCCGTGAAAATTGGGAGTCCGTTTTAGACATAACAGTTTAAACGTTAAGTTTCTACGAATTTTTGAAATTTGCGTGTATATTTCACTCCCCCCAATTTTCCTGGACTCTCAACATAAAACTTGACCTGGAAAATGTTCCAGCTATAACCATCAACGAACCGATTCAAACGAGACCTTTTCCAGACAATACTTTAAACGTCAAGTTTTTATAAATTTTTGAAATTAGGTTATTATTTTCGGCTGGGATATTTCATTATAACCCAATATGCAATGCCCACGGAATTCCATTTACATGCGCGTTCTAAAACCACACTGCTTCTATGGAAAGAACCATGTGTAGCACACGGAAATTCGTACTACCAGCCAAAGAAAAGTGTCACAAAAATTCCGATGTCGGTGTGAATCCCAACTAAAAAGAGAAAAAAAACACAGAAACAAAAAGCACGTGTTTGTATATATTTTCCAGTTGGAATAAATAATAATTCTTATTTGAAATAAAACAAAATTTTCCATTTATAATAAAATAAATATTAATTTTTTATTCACATTATTTTTTATTTGTGTACAAAAAAACATAGAAAATTTATTTACATATTTAAATTTCATAAATTGTGTTTTGTCTTGCATCCGCCACGTTGTATTGCATCCGCCACGTTGTATTGCATCCGCCAGCATATTGAGATCTTGAAAGAAAAAAAATCATTGAAAATTTACTACGTAAATGTATTTCGCGACGACGCCATTGTGAGACAGATCTCTATTACCTTTTTAGTCCAAATTTGCACATCGCGATCACTAAATAAGGTAATAATTATTATTATATATTTAAATTTAAAATTATTTACTTTAACAAATCGAAAAACATTATAATGAAACACAACACTTTAAAGTAAAAAAACTAATTATGTAATGCAACCGTGCACGTCGACTTGTCAGAAGAAACTGAAAATAAAAAATACAATCGAAACTTATAAAACGAAAATAATATTACCGCGAAACAGAAAGAGAAAGACAATTATTTTTCTCCAAAAACGATATTTTTGTGTCTTTGATATTTTGTAGTACGGAATTTAGTACGACATATATGAGCAGTTTTTTCCACACAGTGGAAAAATTGCATACTGGGCTGTTCTTTTTGCTGTTGCCGAAGATTTTCTGTTGATTTTCAAGGGCGGCAACGACAACAATGCTTTTTCGACAATAAACGAATCTGTTAATTAAAATCTTCAAAATCACAAAATGGTATTTGGTCTATAAAATTTAAATTATATTACAAAATTATAAATTTAAGTAATTAATTGTAAAATATAATACCCAGCGGCACCGAAATTAAACTATTTGGATTCGCTACTTCATAGGTCGACGTAAAATACTCTTGGAAGCTCTGCTCCAGGCTATCCATGTTTGAAAAATAAGTATTTAGTAAATTAAATTTAAAATTAATGACTGATTTGATGTATCAGTGGTATGGAAATTATTATATTATTATATAATATATATTTATCTATTATATTAATACGCTTAATTTTTTCAAACTCAACGCTAAAATGAACCCTAAACATGATCCGATCCGTTTAAATTTTTCAGGGTAGGTCGACATAAATATAGCGGTGTGCCTTTGCTAGAAAAATCGGGAAAATTCCACCGGGTAGTACCTGCAACGGGTACCTCAGAGGTTTTCAGCAAAATTTTGTCACTACGCCAGAATGCCATGACAAAATATGTTTATATTGCATCTATGATCATGCGCATTACACCGTGACAATGACAAAATTTATTAAAATTGCCGATGTTTTTGTCATAACACTGTGATGAGAAAATGAGTAGAAAATTTGTAATTGAATCTCAATTAAACAAAACAGAGAACATAAAATGATTTTACATACATTTTGGTATTGATAGTTGTGAGTGTAAAAATAAATTTTGTCATGACATACTCTATCTATTTAATATTTAAAAATTAACCGCGTATATGAATTTACTTTATTTTTGATAAAAGTGCATCAAATTTACATCTTAAAAAATCTTCTTAGTCATTTCTTAACCAAAAATTCAATAAAATGTATTCACGTGACTGATTATTCAGTCGAAGGTCAGCTTCTAACTATCTTCTATCTATCTATTATATTAATATTCTTAATTTTTTCATACTCAACCCTAAAATGACCCCTAAACATGAGCCGATCCGTTAGATTTTTTCAGGGTAGGTCGACATAAATATTGCGCTGTGCGTGGGCTAGAAAAATTGGAAAAATTGCACCGGAAAGTACCCAAAATGGGTACCTCAGGTGGTTTCAGAAAATTTCCAAGTTTTTGTGCGCGTGACATTTGAGAATTTTATGGAACGACCAAAAAACAAATAATTTTGTTCAAATTAGTGGCGCGCGATTCAAATTCAAAGTTGTAAAACAGTTAGTACGCGATTCAGATTCGAAGTTGCAACACTGTGGGAACGCGAATCAATTTCAAAGTTGCTTAATATGGTTGACGCGCGATTTAAATTCAAAGTTAATCATGCCAGGAGCAGAGCTCACAATCATAGACGGGTAGTGGGTGTTCCATTAGGTGGGAAAATCATCCTCATGTGTGGTGACTACCTGAAGGCGGGACACTCGCGAACTTACGAATCGACCATCAAGTTGAACCCGCTTTGGAAATTGGTAAATAAGTTTACACTCATCAAGAACATGCACGTCGATGAAGGTGTGGACGAGCTTGCGCAATATTTGCTTTCTGTTGGAAACGGCAATGCTCGAACCGACCCGATCACATTTCCGGCAGACTTCCTCAAAGTGTGATCGATTTCGTGTATGGTAACATCAACACAACACCAGCCGAGGGAACCATCGAGGAGCGCACCATCCTTGCATCCAAGAATGATGACTGCGCGCTAACCATTCAGCAGGCGCATCACCCCCTGCCGACGAATAAGAAGTCAAACATAGTGCTGATAAACTTGAGAGTGACGACATACATGAGGAACTCCGCCTACCCGTCGAGTTTCTCAACAAGATTGAAGGCTCCGCATTGCCGTGCCATGCCATCCCATTAAAGGTTCAGGAATGTGAGGTGCTGACTGGCTTCTCAAAAGGCTAGCGCGTTCTCATCCCACGCATTAAGCTCTCACCCTCGGAAGGCATCTTCTCATTTAAAATGTCTCGCCTTCAATTTCCGGTTCAGCTCGCGTTCGCCATAACCATCAACAAGAGTCAGGGTTAAAGCTTGAAGAACGAATGAGTGTACTTTCCGGCCCCCGTATTTACGCATGAACAGATGTACGTGGCCTTTTCACGATGCCGCTCATTTGACGGACTCAAAGTGTTTATCGTTGAGACAAGCGATCAATCAGCTGATCGGGATGGACGCATCACAACAAAGAATGTATTTCTTGAAGAGATTTTGTGCATGTAAATTGTAATATATTTTACTATTTTATTATCTACCTTCTACTACTATTTAATTATCCTTTTGTACATTTCTTATGAAATATTTAGATTAAAGTTTGCCTCAGCAATTGTGTGCTTTTCCCTTTTGAGATTTTAATATTTAGTTTGGGTGCGTAAGTGATCATGTGATCCCGAGCGTGCGTTTCCTGTTTGAGATTTGAATATTTGACTTGACACGTAAGTCATACTGTGTACATTTGAGCGCGTGCTTGCCGTTTAAGATTTAAAAATTAACCGCGTATATGAATTTACTTTATTTTTGATAAAAGTGCATCAAATTTACAACTTAAAAAATCTTCTTAATCATTTTTTAATCAAAAATTCAACAAAATGTATTCACGAGACTGATTATTCAGTCACAGGTCAGCTAGTTATATATTATTATATATAATTTCGTTATTCTCCGATATACTGGTATATGGTTTTGAAATATCGCGTTTCGTACCGTATCGCGTTTTGAAATATCGCGTTTCAAATGGGACCCAAATGAAATATAAGTCTACATAATAGTAATATATATTTTATATTTAAAAAAAATACCTAGAAAAATTATCTAATGATTTCATTTTTTCAAATTTTCCGAAAATAGAACCAAATGAGTTGGAATCTGCGCGCGCAGATTTCGACTCATTTGGTTTTATTTTCGGCAAGTTTTGGGATTTTTAATTCGATATTTTTATTTTTTTGAAATTTTGTGTTCGAGCAATTATTTTTTGGTAAATGTGTTATGGGTTTTGAGATTTTTGTTGTTTGGATTATTATTTTCGGGATTGTATTTTGGGATTTTTTTCGCTTAAATTTTTTTTGACCTTTCGATACCAACCCCTGGCTGAAATATGGAGAATACCTGAATATTTTTGGTTTTTATTAGTTAGTTTATTGTTTTTGAATTTTACGCCCTTTTCCAATTACTTACTTATTTGAAACTTATTAACTTATTTGGCGTCACAAACAAGTCGGTTAAGTCATTCCAATTAATGCACCGACTGAATTGTGACGTAATAACAAAAAATAAAACGAATTTTCTATTACAAATTATTGCATTCCAGAACCACCGTGGTTCCCATTTATAACTAAATGTTCGTTGTAATTACCTTATTCAAACCACAAATTAATTTTAAAGCATTTTTTTTGATATACAATTAATTTTATTTTTACTAAATTAACGATTTCGATCATCTTCCGATTTAATTTACAACTAAAACAGAAATCTGCTAATTTTGCCGCTAAAGAAATACTTGCTTCTTATATACTAAAATATATATACATACATAAACAATTTGTCAAAAAAAAGCCTAAAAAACAAAGTTATTAAAACCAGTGCACCTAGAATACTACAGGCCACACTGCTTGCTATGTCATTAAATTTATGTCTACAGTTTATTATTTGAACTGTAGGCGGCAGTCATGTTCATAAAAAGAAAAAACGAAAACAAACACAAAAAAACAAAAAAATATACGAGCGCTAAAAGTAAGGTTATGTCTTCTTGTAAATTATACGAAATGTGTACACATTTTATGCGTGTTTACATATTTAGCACAATTTAGAATGCATAACTTTATAATAATCTTATGAATTAATACTTTTACCAATAGCTTTTTATTCAATTTTAAAACATATTATTAAAATATTTTTCTTGTTGTTTGTTTACAATTTTTTTCGGATCAATATGACAGCAAACACAAAAAAAAATCAAAACAATCTTTTTAATTTTAGTGCTGCCTATAATAGCCAAAGAGAGAACTGTCGACATAAATTGACGTCATATAGCAAAATTTTTAAAGCAGTGTGGCCTGTAGTATTCTAGGTGCACTGTTAAAACTGTACATAAATAAATAAAAATGTATGTGTGTAATTAGGTTGCAACGATTAACATTACATAAAAAAAAATATTATTGTGAAATCAGGTAGACATAGGTGTAGGTACACATACATATTGACAAAGTGATGTTTATAAAAAAGAAGAAAGAAAATTTAAAAAAATTTTAAAAATTGTTAAGGTGGAAAATTAGTGTAGCTATAATTTTCATTTATGTTAAATCATGAAGTATTCTCGTTTATTGTATTCACCAAGTGAAATAAACTCGATTCTATTGCGATTTTATCCTGATTCATTATATCGGGTTCGTGTTTGTTGATGTTCAGGGATTCGTAGGCGTTCAGTTTCCAATAGTTTGGAATTGATTTTATTACTTTAGAATTTGTGACATAAACTAGGTAACTATTGTTATTCATCATATTTTTGGCCACACTATTCCTTGCGTCTTTATTTCTTACAGCTGTAGTGTGTTCTTGAAGGCGTTTATGGAAAGCTCTAGTTGTCTGCCCAATATATTTGCTGTCGCATTTAGTACAGAAAATTTGGTACATACCAGATTTTGATGATGATGTTGAATCTTTGTAAGTGCTAATTAATGATCCAATATTACTGCTTTTTGTTACTAGCTCAAAATTCAATTTTTTCAGCATATTCTGATTTTGTTGGTGATAGCTGAGAAAAAGGCATACAAAGACGTTTTGGACAACTGTTTGGATCGGATCCACTTGTTAACGTAGTATGTGTATTAATGTAATGTTTACGTTTGTGTTTGTCCAAAATTCTTTTAATAAAGCTGTATAGGAACCAAGCGCACATTTTAGTGGAAAAAAATATTCGATATAATTTCTTGTAAATGCTAGAAAAACGTACGTTCAACTTTTAATATTTTTTTAATCATAGCAGACGTATGTGCAACTTTGATTATTTATTATTTATTATGTTTACAAACAACTGGACATTTCGCATTGGTATTTGACGTTTCGATTTGTGTTAATTTGTCGCTGTTTATGTTTTAAATTTGAATGAAATATTTAATTTTGAGTTCAACAAACAAACATTTTTATTTTAAAGATGATCAAAAATCTACATATATGTATGTTCATAATTATAGCTGGTTCCGAATACTGACTTATTTAATTCCAAATAAAAATACTTAAATAATTGGAACATGTATACATATGCATATTATAAAATAAATATGTATAGTCAAATTATATAGGTCAAAGCATCCATTCATTTTTTCAATAAAAATATAAATATGTATAAAAGAATTTGATTGTATCTTTCTAAATAAAAAAAAAATGCTTTCTAAATAACAACAAATTTTATATCTGTACCTCCATTTGTACTGATAAAATTTTGTCTAAATTTAGTCAGTTTTTATGCGGGTTGCATGCACAAAATTTGTATAGCAATTTGGTTGCATACATTCATTTTGATTTAAACGGAAAAAATTATATCGAATATTTTTTTCCACTAAAATGTGCGCTTGGTGCCTATACTGATGTCATATCCATTTATTTTGGCTGTTTCTATTATGAAATTTTCTTCCAGTTTGAACTCGTCGGTGGATAAAGGTAATGTGTAAAGACGGTGTGCCATCGAATGAAAAGCACCCTTTTTATGAGCTCCGCTGTGGTGTGAATCCACACCACAGAAGTTGATACATCTTCTTGTATTTGTCGGTTCGTATTGTGAATTCAACATCTCCAATGTTTGATTTAACTCCGATTTTTTAACGATTTGGTAGTCGTTGTCACTAGATTGAAAATAAAAACAGCATGTATTGTCCCATCATCGAGCAATAAATATATAAGAGAAATCAAGTAGTGCAAATTTATATTTAATTTTTTATTTAATAATATTTAATTTTATATTTAATCCATATTACGAATCTTATAAACATATCGGCATAGTTATTTTATAGTTCATTGTTCTTGTTAAGCTTATATAGATTGCCAATGGTAAAATAGATTAACCTCGGAAAGTCTACATGAGTCCCTCTTATGTATATTTTGCTTTATGATTACATTTAGTCAAGACACAATTTTGGGGACATTTCTGTGTAGATTTACATATTCAAATAAGGTTACTCGCGAGGTTACTTATTTGAATAAGTACGTCTACACAAATAAGTAAGTAATTGGAAAATATCCTCAGAGTAAATTTTGTATAAACTTAAAATCGGTTAATACATATTAATGATGATATAGTTTATTAGTCAAAATTGGGCCAGGCAGAAGAAAATTGCATACTTATAAGTCATTAATTATTATTATTTTGATCTTTTGTACTAGTACAAGGATGTGTCTAACGACTCCCAGAATGTCCATTGGCATCATAAATAAATCCCCGCGGGAAAAATTTCAGATATCACACTGTTTATTTAATTTTTAAAATACATGACTTTTGCTAAAAAAAAATATCAAAAAATACCTTATACCAACGACAACCACACTCTGTGAGGAGAGGGCGTTTTGCTTCGTCATCCAAACAAAAGATAAATAATATACAAGAATTTATTTATTTTAAATACAACAACAATGTTTATGTTTAAAAAAGGTTTCACTTGTCAAATGTATGGCAATTGTTGGTTAGTGATCTTTTATTGGTTTTAAAGATTAAGATTACAACAGATTGAAATGTTTGTATATAGGAATGCTTTAGATGGGTATTTTTATTCGAACGATGTATGCTTATCTTTAGAGATGTTTTTTTATTTTGTTTTAGATTCAACATTTGATTGGAATTACAGTAAGTTTATATAGATTTTACATTGTAAATGGAAAAAAATTGTTTTACTTTAACCCTCCGAATTATATTTATTTGAAGGGTTAAAACGCCATGATATATATATTTGCTGTTCAACAGATTTTGAAAATTGGTATTATTTTATTCATACTAAAGAAATCAAAGTGAATCAGAACTATTACATACCACATCACGGTGCTCTCAAGGAGAGCAGTACAACAACCAAACTACGAGTTGCCTTCGATGCTTCTGCGAAGACCACCACGGGACTATCATTAAATGATTTAATGATGACCGGCCCAAAATTGCAGCAGGATCTTGCGGACATTTTGCTCCGATGGCGACGGTATAAATTCGTACTGACTGCAGATATCAAGAAAATGTACAGACAGGTATGGATTCATGAGGCAGATCGAAATTACCAGAGAGTATTATGGGGAGACGACCCCGCTAAGCCTATCGCTACCTACAGGTTGAATACGGTGACCTATGGAACTACAGCAGCCAGTTTCCTAGTAGTATGAGCCTTGTTGCAACTGGCACAAGATGGTAGCAGTACTTATTGAACAGCATCCAAGGTCCTGTCGTCGGATTTTTACGTGGATGACATGCTAACTGGAATTGATACTCTAGAGAAAGGATTTTTAAATATAAAGGAATTAAAGGAACTCACGGAGGCAGGTGGTTTGAACCTAGGAAAATGGACTTCCAACTACGAGAAAATATTTAAACGTATCCCAGGCGAATTACATCATAAAGGCAACGTACAAATCAAACTATCCGATAGCATAAAGACCTTAGGGATTGTGTATCATCCCTCTACAGATGCGTTTGAGTTCGATGTTTCAAGGTTGCAACTATCACATGGTCAACCAACCAAGCGATCATTGTTGTCGGATTCATCAAAATTATTCGACCCCATAGGGTAGCTGTCACCAATAATTATCACGGCCAAACTAATGATGCAAGAAGCATGGACCCTTGGACTAGGATGGGATGACTCGCTACCAGCGACACTAAACACTAAATGGACGAAGTACAAGGAAGAAATGTCGATAATGAAGCAGATAATGATTCCTCGATGATTGACACAACAACAGAATCATCAATTGAGCTGCATGGATTTTCTGACGCATCCGAGTCTGCGAATGCTGCAGTGGTATACTATCGAGCAACTGACAACGTGGGCCACATTACAACACACTTACTAATGGCAAAAACACGTGTCGCACATATTAAAATAAAACTACCCATCCCTCGGTTACAGCTCAATGCAGCGCTACTACTCACAAAATTGATGAAACACCTTCAAGGCGCCATGAACCTAGTGGACATTAGAACTTACTGCTGATCAGATTCGACCATCACCTTGGCTTGGATTCATGGGAATCCCCGGAAATTCAAAACATTTGTATAGCCAACCGAATATCTACAATAAGAAGCATTTAACGCGAAACCACATGGGGGCACGTGGAATCTTCTGAAAACCCAGCAGATTCGGCTACTAGGGGTACTACACCATTAACCCTGGCCAATAATAGTTTGTGGTGAAGCGGACCAGAATTCTTGCAACTCGAAACAACGTACGATAGTTTTGATGCAGCTAATACTGAAAGCATTGGAGGAGAATTACAACTGGAAGAATTAAAAGATAAAACGATATCAGTTAATTTAGTTACACCAAATGACAAAGTATTTAACAAATTGTTTGAAGGGCATTCAAGCCTTGACAAAATAAAGCGAATTATAGCGTACTGTCATCGGTTCATTCAGCACAAATCGTACAAGGACAGTTACAAAGAAGCGCTATCTAGTCACGAACTTCAATATGCAGAATGAGCAATAGTCAAAGTCATATAGCACCAAGGCTTCAATCGCGAAATCGAGTGTTTAAGATCCTCAAACACCTTGAACCGGAAAAGCCGACTGTTGCCTCTGAATTCAGTCATTGACGAAAACGGCTTGTTGCGCGTGAATGGTCGACTACAAAATTCCGATCTACCAGCGGTCGCACAAAGCCCCCTAATATTATCCAGGAACAACATAGTTACTTTACGGATCATAGAGGATGCTCACCGTAAAACGTTGCATGGGGGCACCCAATTGACGTTAGCCCATCTAAAGAACAAATATTGAATTATAGATGGAAAAAGGGCTGTGCGCAAGGTAATTCAAAAATGCATTAAATGCTTCCGCCACAAGCAACACAATGCGGAGCAACTTATGGGCACTTTACCCGCAGCCAGGGTTCAGCCGCGAAGGGCATTCGCTAACACTGGCATCGATTATGCTGGTCCAATCCAACTAAGGACAACTGGAGGAAGGGGCTACAAGGCATATAAGGGATACATAGCAATATTTATATGCATGGTGACAAAAGCCATACACATTGAGATAGTAAAATCAAGGGTATTCTCTTAGGCGGAACCCCGCTATCGGCTGGCGTCACCGCGATTTTTTTTGTTCGATTGCCGGTTCGATTTTATCGCAACGGTACTCAGGTACGGATACAAGTGCATCACGCCATAAAGAAAATGTTGAAAACGGCTCATCAAAACGCAAAACGGTAAATCGAGTAAGAGTCTTCATATAATATGTATAACTGTCAATAATCATTATCGTCTATCATGGCCTAAATAAGCTAAGTTTTTTATATATTCCTACTTATTATAAATAACATATACACATTACACATATATAACTTAAATTCTGTGGAGTATATACTAATTATTGACAAATGTAATTACAAACTATATGAATAACTAAATACTTATATTTATTATGATTTATTTATTGATTTATTTATAATTATATTAACTTAATTATGATTTTATTTATTTATTGCTTACTTTTCTAATGATCATGTTTATTATAGTTTCTTATTTTATAATTTATTAATTATCATATGTTTATCATGAGTATATTTATTCAATCCCAATAGGGCCGCGGACCCAAAAAAATTAGTTATAAAATAATCAAATTTGTACGTTACAATTACAAATTTCTTATTTTATTATTATTACTTTAGTTTGTTGGGATATTACCATGTCTGAGTAAACTTTATTAGATAGTTAAGGCTAACACGTTAATCAGGGGAGCGTACCAAAATATGATACACGGTATTGCTTGTAGGAAAGGGGAGGCGAGCATGTGGTCTACAACGACCTTGACCACGCTAATAAAATGACTGTACATACTTCACCTTTGTTTAATTAATTATTTGTTGTTTTAGTATTCTTTTTTTTTGTGCGTTGAATTATTTACAGCTCTCTTGATTAATTCCTCAATCAAATAAATAACGATAATGAATTATGAATACCTCCTGTTAATTTCCTGTTTTTTAAGCGTCTCGTTTCATATAAGCTTTCACTCACAATATCATCGGTATGGGTAACGCGGCAGCATATCAAAGTTACTGCAATTAGTGATAAGAACTCCACCCACCGACTGAACCTAGCCTCGCAAACGTGCTGCTATCACATGGTTAAAGAATTGCAGTGACATTCTGTAAACGGAGCAAATATCTTGTTTTGCGTCTGATCAAACCATAGCAGTGGCGCCAAATGGTAGAATCCATTATAGTGGCGCTCACTGCCAAACCATTACAGTGCCGTTCCGTTACAAGTTCACAAACAACCGAGGCCTTCATTGCAGCATGGTTCGTTTCAAGGAGAGGGCTGTGCACAAACATCTACTCCGACAACGGAACCAACTTCGTAGGGGGCTGATACGGTATTAAAAAAGAACTACAACAACGCCATGACCACACTACCAAATGACATAGCGACTATGTTGGCGACGGATGGAACCATTTGGCATTTCATCCCACCTCACACTCCCCACTTCGGGGCATTTGCGAGGCAGGCGTCAAATCAATCAAGTTTCATCTCAAGAGAACTATAGGAGAGCCAACACTGACCTTCGAGGAATTACATACTGTCACGGCCCAGATTGAAGCATGTCTCAATTCTCGACCGTTGACACCACTGAACAACAATCCTGCAGATTTAACAGCGTTAACATCAGGGCACTTCTTATTTGGAGATTCTCTTAAAGTACCACCTTGCGGAGACATTGAGTTTTTAGGTCTAAAGGCAAGGTGGCATGTGGTTGAGCAAATGGTAAAAAGCTTCTGGAAACGTTGGTCATCTGAGTATATTCATCAACTCCAAACCAGAACCAAACAAAGCAGAAGAACTTGCTGATCAACGATCTAGAATTATTGAAAGACGAACAATTGCCCGCCACACACTGGAAGTTGGGACGAGTGGTCGACACCTTTACCGGGAGGGACGGACTGGTTCGAGTAGCAACCATAAAATATGCCGACGCTGTGTACAAGAGGCCCATTGTGAAATTGTGCCAATTACCTGTTGAGGATGAATCTGTATCAACATTATTACCAACCAGTGCGATTCAAGCGAGACCTGGTGGAAAAACGTTGACAATGTTGCCGATATTCATCGCCCTTTGCATTCTGGGTGTAATTCAAGCCAATATTCATATTTCTCTGTTCAATCATTCATTGGGAATATATTTCGAAGAGTTAGGCAGGCTTCAAATAACAGCAATAAAATGGAAATTAATAATCCATTATAATTTAAGCACCTTTTGGGAGGTATTAAACAACTTCAAAGTTGCCCAGCCGGAATTGGAAACGGTATGTGCTGAACTTTCTAGCTTTAATTGCAACCCCATTGTGAAACAACTTTCATGGCAGTACAACAACTTAATGTCGGACAATAAATTGCTATTTGAAGGAAACAAAGAGCCAAGGAGAGTTAAACGTGGTTTTGGAGACACGGTGGGATTGGTCTTGGGAGATATGTTTGGTGTTCTCAGCCAGCGCGAGGCTGAAGAGTACGAACCACAATTTGAGAAAATCAGCAACAACGAAAACCATCTCGTAGCGCTCATTAAAAACCAAACGACAGTAATCGATAACACCATCAAATTGGTTAAAATAAAGCAATCTTAATAAATCAAGCATGCCTATTAAATAGCACTTTCAAATACGGGATATAAAACATAAATAAAAAACCAACTTTTCATAGGTTTGATAAATAAAACATGAATTAAAAATATTGAAAAATTGATTTTTTTTTATATAAATCGATCACATATATAATAGATTTCAACTCATTCGAATGATGCAATCAGTAGGCTTCTCGTTTTCTTTAAATTAATAATGAAAATATAAAGGATTTTCGCTGTACAACAACAACAATTAAAAATACGGGAAATTGATGACGTCATAATATCGTCATTTTAAACTAATTATTAGAGAGAAATAGTAAATTAAAATTTATAAGAAAATAAGATAGACAACAATTTGTTTTAAAAAAGAGAAATCAAATAGAAACGACAATATTAACAACGAAATCAAAAACAATGAAGAGTGCAAACATCGTAATTCAATGGTGAAGATATAGTAAACCGTATAATATACGAAATAAAATCCGAAGCTAAAATCCGAAAATAAAATAGTTACCAATTTGCTATTTGTTTAGTTTAATTTAAAATAGTAGCCGTATGCAGTTTATCATGAATGCATGTCGTTTTGACACGATTTCAGATACGAATAAAAATCGTAAATATTTGAATCATAATATTATCCTTTATGGATTGATTAAAGTTTTTATAATGTGTAAGTGGTTTATTAACTTTTATGGAACCATCCATTAATTTTCAATTAGTCTTCCGTATCATTCTACTAGATACAATTAAAGTATTAAAAAAATATTTGTTACATACTTTTGTCTATGTGGAACGGTTGTTGAAAAAGTATGTATGTTCGATTTTCGGTTCTGAGTAGTTTTGTTCTTCTATTTCGATATGATCATGTATGTATCAATATCTTCTAAATTCCAAAACGCATTGAATTTTGTTCCCGGTCTTGGTGCCTATTGTAACAATTTGCTTTCATAATTTAGGATTTGTCATTTCCATTTAATGCAATGTTAGAGTTTGAACTTACTCGCATGCAAAGATTATTTCTCTCCTAGAACGGACCGAAAACCGATATTACCCGATATTTTTAATGAATTTAAAACCAAAATGGTAACGATTATAATTATAAATAGAACGTTAACCGTAACCGGAGCGCAATTTTCAAACGTTCAATTCATCCTTCTATTTCGTTTCGACTCCCTCTTTAAATTTCTGTTAAAACACTTAAATCGCCTACCAATTATGTTTTAAAATATTTAAAATGAAAATGTAATATTATTTCAAAATTGGCAGAGATTGATTTTGAATTGGAATTAATCACTCCATCCGTAATCAAATTATAAATTACCATACGATAATATGTACTATTATGTTATATGGATCACCTAAACGATCCGTCAAAGGTTCACTAGATTCCATTCTATCAAAATCGTCATAGAAAGTGTTATTGCAATCATTCAAATATGCAGGATGAAGTCTCGCTATATTTTTAGTTGTGGATCATCCTGCTGATATAAGTTTGCAAAGAAATCTAATTTTATAATCTAAATTGCATAACTTATAATTTGTAATTTTATTTCAACGCCATAATGAACCATGTGCACGTTGAATATGGACTAGTATAACCATAATGCGAATCGTTTAAATGATCCAATGACGTTTCAAGATTGTCGAAAGTATTTTAGATAAATATATTTTATCGTAAAGCAAAATTGTATATGGGGTTAGGCATTTATAATAAATTTCAACATAAGTAAACATGTAGTTAGACCATGTTTTGACACATTTGATAAATACTTGACCAAATCAGATGTTTTTAGGATAACCTTTATACTTTTTACACTATTTGCCGTAGGTACTTTTCGACACACACTTACACTTAATAAACATATTTTGTTAAACACCTGTTTTTCTATTTCGCAAAAAATTTAGATTTTTGAATATTTTAATTAAAGAATTTGTTCAAAAAGTTTAAAAAACATTCGATCGATTTCGACTTCAATCTTTATCTTGCACTTCAACTCTAAGGATACTATTTTTATCATCAACCAATCTCAATTAATTTTTATTTAAGCTCCAATGAAATTTTCTTAATGTGATTATTTACACCAAGGTCCCGCTTTGCGTCGCAGTTCGGTTCCACACGAAGAGACGCAAACTGAATTACGACGCATAGCGAACAATTTAAAATAAAGGGTTATCCAATTCAAGCTTGATAAAGTAAACTTAAAAAAAACACACAAAATATTCGGAATGTATTGTAATTTTTATTTCATTTTACAGATTGATCCTTGCCATTTTTAGTTAAACAAGATATCAATCAAATGTCCTCCACGGGACTTCTTACAGGCCTTGATTCTTTTGAGGTAATTTTCAATGACTTTTCGGCACATTTCGGGCGGTATCTCGGCCATTACCTGACGAATATTAGTTTTCAATTCGTCAAGAGTTTGATGATTGTTTGCGTAAACACGATCTTTCGCGTAGCCCCACAAAAAGAAATCCAAAGGCGTTAAATCACAGGATCTTGGAGGCCAATTGACATCAGCCAATCGCGAAATCAAACGTCCAGGAAATTTCTCTTGCAAAAGATCTCGATTTGCTCGTGTTACGTGACTGGTTGCTCCATCCTGCTGGAACCACATATCGTCAAGATCATAATCTTCGATTTTCGTAAAAAAATAATCGGTTAACATGCGGCCATAGCGCTCAGAATTGACGGTAACGGTTCGTCCATGGTTGTTCTCAAAAAAATACGGCCCAATCACACCACCAGACCACAATGCGCACCAAACAGTGACTTTTTCCGGATTCCCAATTGTGGATTTTCTGAGCCCCAAATTCTACAGTTTTGCTTATTAACGTATCCGCCAAGCGAAAAATGAGCTTCATCACTGAAGAAAATTTTGTTCGAAAAATCAGCATCAGCAGATTTAATAATTTTAACGCGTTGGTCGATTGTTAAATGCTCCATATTCTTAAATGGCAGAATGTCAACTAAATAAATGACAGCGTACTTGACGTTTATCTTTGACAGATGTCGGTATACAGATTTCTACTTTATCAACCTCGAATTGGATAACCCTGTATATGTGTTTGGCAGCAAGTATTACAATTTATGACACATTTATCTAGATAAAATTCAAAATAAGACAAATATTAAGATAAAATAAATAAAATCACTCTACTAATATCACTTTATTAGTAAATAATATTAAAATAATACATAAATACTTATGTATGCATTATTATTCTCACTAAATGTTCTCATGGCAACGAGAATTTTCATTAAATGTAACAAAACAAGAAAATATAAGCAACAAAAGGACGACGCATAACGAAAAGCCGACGCAGAGCGGGTTTTTTTTTTTTTAATCGACGCAAGAACGAATAGACGTACAACGAATAGACGCATAGCGGGACCTTGGTGTAATTTAATATCATTAATATAATTATTATTATTATATAAAGCTTTATAAGTTTAATTTTATCGAACACTTTTAGTATCACTCACCACTTAGTAAGAGATGCCATTTCTGGGAAGATCTTGATGACAACTTCAAAAACCGATTTTTTGAACGATTGTTGCACTAAGCTTCAGCAAAAATCTGTTCTAAAAATATCAAACGACTCCTTTGCAAACAGTCGTTTCAAAATTGCTCCCCCAAATATTTAGTTTTAAAATGCAATGTCCCCACAGAAGCATTGATTATAATATTAGCAAAATAATAATATAACAAATTTTATCTTCCACCTAGCCTTAATTTAGACATGGTTTAGTTATACCTACCGTGGTTGTGTTATACCTATAAGTCTGTTGTTTGTTCGTTCATCGTTTTTTGCTTCGCTAACATATAACGTTAAGCGCTCCACTGGGCTAAAAATATTTGAAATCTTCATTTTGCCATCAAATCGTCAAATTTTACAGTGCAAGAAGCAACATAATAGGAACGATGTATGGCTACGATCATTTGCCGATCCGCACTACTGAGCCCGAATACGGTCACTATTAAAATCGAAAACAATTTATTACGCTTCGAAACAAATCCAATCGAGTGTTCAAAATATTGAACTGTTGACGCTATGATAAATATGCTATTAGAATATTTCAAGACTGATGTTGTACCACCAAAATGTTGTCCAAAAAATATGGTACAAATTGTTAAATCTTGCAGGAAATAGGTGATAAAGACGACTATCTCCTTTCCAGATCACGGTTATATTTTGCAGGTCAAAATTAGTTTAATGTACAAAAAAAAACGTTAATACTGGTTATCGTTAATACTACATTATCACTATGGTTCATTGCTTATGCATGTATATTATTTACACATTCGTTCACACTAATTAAATATTGGAATCAGGTACGCAACGTGGCGTATATAACGCCGAATAGTTACGAAATTTGTGAAAAGTTTATTCGAGATTGAGTTGAATGGAACTACACAGATAAATAGAAAATTCAATTGAAATCGTTTTAAAATGCATTGCAATGAATGATACTCGAGGAGGAATGATAAATGACCATCGACAGTGATTCGAAAATAAAGGAGTGTCCTCAATGAGCTTTTGTATTCGACGCGTACATAACACATGAGGACCGAAGAAAAACAATGTTTGGCACTTTTGGTGAAAGAATGGCTTACAACATTAAGAGACGTCGCGTCTCACACATACGTGGGACAAATACGCACGCATTTAACGTTCATTGCTTGTATACTTTTGAAAATATTGTTGCTACTTTAAACAAGTTATAATTCCTCAACTGAATGAGACAGCAAATCAAGCAGTTTGGTAGTACAAAATCCATAACTTATCGAAGAGCTGCTATTGAAATGGCCACTATCTGAGTTTTTCATCATATATCACCGCTGAAAATATCACCGCACGAAATAATCACCGCAAAGAAAAAATTATTTTGGAAAATAACTAAGAAAATCTTTACTCTGCGTAATTTTCTTAAGAATCAAATATTTTTAAATTGCATACAAGTATTATGTCTTTTCGGTGGCAGCTATGGTGTTCGAACGATGTTACAAAATCAAGTACATACTGTAAAAGAAATTGTATAAGTTTTATTACGCTCTAACAAGGAAAGATTGTTCCATAATTTTTTAATCACGTATTTATACATATCTGTGATTCAAAAACATTCTCGCATGCTTTCACAACCACATTGTAGTGGTGACTGGCTGTGGCTGCATGTCGTTATTTATAAATAATAAAAATAAAAAAATCCTGTGCAAAAATAAGTTTCTTGTTTCCATGACAATCGTGTTTTTAGAAAGAGAATGGAAAGAGACCATATTCTGATTTGAAATGATGACGCCATACAACAACAACATTAATAAAAGCTCATTATTTATTTATTTTACAAGCCAATTTTCACACAGTCTAAAGGGTTTTCTTGAATCCCTTTTTGAACTGATTAAAGTTTGAACTTTTCTGCATTTACCCGTACAAAAATATTATAAAAGCTTATGGTTTAAGTATACTTAAAAATAAAAAGAAAATTAGTCGTTTTCCATACATTCCTATAGGAAACTAACATTTATTATATCCCATATTTTAAGTTTAGTGAAAAAAAGCTCGAATAGGGAGGCTCTATTTATCTAGTCGGCTCTGGTTAAACATAATTCCGAGCTCACAGCTACAGCAATATACTTTTTACGCTAGTAGGCACTTGGCGAAACACACTTATACTTAATAAACACATTTTTATTAACCACTTGTTTTTTGTTTCGCAAAATTATTTTGAATATTTTCAAAAAGTTTAAAAAATCACTCGATCGATTTCAACTTGTTAGGTCATCATCAGGAGTATCTACTGATTTGTATTAGTAAAAATTTTGTTATATAGTAGAAAAAAAGCAAAAAAATAAATAAAAGAAGGAGGGACAAAAAATAAGCAATAAAAATTAATCTACGGATCGCACAGGGAGGCGATGAGTCATCGGCTGAGTAACAAAATTCAAGGTATATTATTGCGTACGTGAGAATAGAAAAGGGCTGGGTCTGTAATTGGTGAGAATCGGATTTCTCTCTGTTCGTTAAGGATATTTTGGTTAAGAAATATTGATTTTCTAATTTCGTAAGATTCTAAGATATCTAAACGTCTGCCTTTGGGTTGTATCAGAGCCATCTATGATTTTGAAGAGCCGTAATATTAAAAAGAGAGCTTTCAGTAGAGGGGAAGCTTTTATTGAATTACTATAAGAAATCGTGGTAATTGGAAAATTTTTGAACATGAATTTATGAATAAAAAATTAAACAAATCATCTAAATTTTAATTTTATAAATTTATTAAACTATTCAAAGAACACATATTTGAAAATCAGCCATCATAATGTAGTATTTATTTGGTAAATTTAAACTAAAGCGGAACATAAATTTATTAATTTTCTATAAAAATGAGCTTTCCGTCGTTTAGTTGTGTAGGTTTATAAAGTAAGATAATAAAGGGTGGTGCCGCGGATTCCTCTTACACCTAATTTAAAATTTAGTTTTATTAAAATGTAACTTATTTGGTAAATTCTGGTCACATGCACCTCCGAATTTTTGAAATGAACGATGCACTTAATAGCAATCTAAACATTCTGCATTTATAACAAAATTAAAGAGAAAACGTGATCTGAAACGAAATTTTATGAATCACCATGTAGAAACAATAATATTATTCATATAATAAAAATTTTACTTCAAAATCTATTTACGAAAATTATTTTTGTATACAAAAAATCAACGTTGTCATGATTTTCTTAATTAAATATTATTACAAAACAGAACAAAACGTAAAAAACTTCAATTTTATTCGATTGCAAAACCGAGCTTTCTGTAATTTGAAAATCCGTTTACAGATGTCTCTGTAATAAATTTACTTGAAATTACAGAAAAGTGTAAAATAATTAAATAACTATTTACGAAAATAAATCATTATTATTGTAAGTTAAGTGCGAAATATTTAATACAATAATTTAACATAATTAATAAAACTCAAAACAATTATAAATTTTATTTATTATTCGGTTGGCGTAAATAAAACTTTTCGTCGTAAAATATTCACCATCATAGTTGCTGCGCGCTGTAAAACAATAATAGAAAAATGTCACAATTTTTCCAAATTTTTGTTTTTTTTTATTTCGATCCAATTCAGGCCGGAATTCTTACAATGTGCACGAATTTGTTAATACAAGGATTTATTGAGGATTTTTGATGCTAAAGGCCCTCGGCTAAGGTGTATGACAGACAGTTCGTATACATTGTAATAATTCCCGGCTGGTTCAATACATGGCAGACGAGAATCGTCGGTAAAATGTGCCACCCCACCTTGAATTAGCCACGTCAAAACAATTGACGCGGCTACCGGCATTCTGGGAGAATAACCCGAAGACTTGGTTTACATCAGCCAAGATAATGTTCGACGCGAACAAGATCACCAGCGACAGACAAAAGTTTGCGCAGCATACAGTGTTGTCCCTATCGGAAGCACAAACGGAGAAGGTCGAGTACATTCTACAAGACCCCCCCCCCCCCCCCGAGAACAACAAATACGACTTGCTCAAGAAAATCTTAATTGAACGCTACTCAATCTCTGAGGAGCGCCGATTAGAAACGATCTTGAGCAAAGTCGAAATGGGTGATCAAAAACCTTCGGACGTATTGCACCGAATCAAAACGTTGGCCGGAAAGAACTTCACGACCAACGTCATTACAAGATTATGGATCAGGCAACTCCCTGATTTCATACAGACAGCATTGGTCCCTCAGCAAGAGAAACCAGTAGAGGATCTAGCTGTCATCGCCGACAAATTACACGATATAATTGGTACGCGGACTCAGAGCTTGAGTTCAATGCAACGCGAAACGCGTAAATCAAGCTCAGAGGTACGCGCGCCAAACTCTAGCTTTAGCCGGATAGAAAACACGCTGAAACAAATAAGCGACCGACTAGAAAAGCTAGAACGAAATGCACACACACAACCACGTCCTTCGCGTTCTCAATCACCTTGGAGACGAACACCGTCTCCAGGTAGGAATCGTATACGTCAATCACCCCAGGGAAGCATAATCACATCAAACAACAACCACTCACCAAGATACCAATCCCCACGCAACTGGTGTTGGTATCACGCAAGATTTGGTGACACAGCAGAGAAATGCACAGCACCATGCACTTTTGCTACGCAGCAAACGGGATCCGCAAGCACTGCATCCTCAAACAAGTAAGTCTTAAGATCGTAGCGGCAGACCTAAGACAACCGCAGCACAGCCGCCTATTTCTACGGGATTCGGTAAATCAAATAACATTTTTGATTGATACCGGCGCTGATCTAAGCGTAATCCCGTACCGCAATTATTACTGCTACGGAACGAATCGGAATCCCGATTTAGTTCTGGCAGCAGCAAATGGTACCACAATAAATACTTATGGTACCAAATTACTAGACATTGACATTGGATTAAGGCGTTCATTCAAGCACGCTTTCATTCTCGCCAATGTCAACCGCCCAATTATAGGTGCGGATTTCTTAAAGAAATTTGGTCTTTTAGTGGATCTAAGAAATCACAAGTTGATTGATCCATCCACTAAACTGACAATCAACGCAACTTCAGCACGCGTTGACACACCAACACCAGTGCATTACACAATTAACAATGGTTATGGAGCACTGTTAAGGAAATTCCCTTCTTTAACAGCTCCACCAAATTACAACGCTCCTGTAGCACACAATGTAGTACACCACATTGTGACTACAGGGCATTTACCATTCTCAAGACCAAGACGGCTTGATCCAATACGTCACAAAGCAGCTTTCCTAGAATTTCAACATATGATGGAACTAGGAATCTGCCGACCTTCTTCATCTGCAATTTCTTGTCCATTGCACATGGTAAAGAAGAAGGACAACGACTGGAGACCATGTGGGGACTACAGAAGGCTTAACACAGTCACAATTCCTGACCGTTATCCTATCCCCCACATACAAAATTTCTCCATGCAACTACATGGTTGCACAATTTTCACCAAGATCGATCTCGTCAGAGCATACCATCTCATTCCAATTGCTCCTGACGACATTTATAAAACTGCTATTACCACCTCATTTGGCCTATTCGAATTCACCCGAATGCCATTTGGACTAAGAAATGCTGCACAAACATTTCAGCGGTTCATTAACGAAATCGTGAGAGATCTCGATTTCATTTTTGTATATATCGACGACATTCTCGTAGCCTCAAGGGACGAGAAGCAACACCTACTCCATTTGGAAAAACTTTTCCAAAAATTAGCAATGTACGGTGTCAATATTAACACAGCAAAATGTGTGTTCGGGACAAATAATCTTGACTTTCTCAGTCACAAGATTACATCTAATGGCATTCTGCCGTCCGAAGGACGAATTAAAGCTATTAGAGAATTCCCAGCACCTCAAAGCGTTAAGCAAATCCAACAATTCGTCGGCATGGTAAATTACTACCACCGATTCATACCAAAGCTTGCAGAAGTACTTGCCCCAATTCATTCGCATTTGGCAAGTCTTCTCAAAAAGCCAAAAACTCCTCAAAATTTTTCTTGGACTGAAGAATGTCAAAAACCATTCCTTCAGCTCAAGAACAGCTTGGAAAATGTTGCTCTTTTAGCGCATCCGCTAAATGCAACCAAATATAGCATCACCACTGATGCACCCAACACAGCAATAGGCGCGGTCTTACAACAATTGAATAAGACCTGGGAGCCTCTTGGATTTTTCTCCAAGAAATTATCAGATGCAGAAAGAAAATATTCTGCATTTGATCGCGAATTGCTTGCAATTTTCCAAGCAATCAAACATTTTCGTTATTTTGTCGAAGGTCGGGAATTCACAATATTTACCGACCACAAACCGCTTACTAGAGCAATTACCTCTAAAGCGGAACGAAATCCAAGGCAAGCACGCCACTTAGATTATGTCTCTCAATTCACGACAGACATACAACACATTCAAGGCAAAGACAATGTGGTCGCCGATACGCTATCTCGGACTTCCAATCACGAACTTGCCTCCGCAGCAACACGCTACGACATCACAACGATCGCGAAAGCACAAGCTAGCGATCAAGAACTACAAGATTTACTCTCTAGTTCTACAAATCGGCGCACTTCCAAATGGAAAATAGAAAAATTTCCATTAGCCGATTTATCAATTTATTGTGAAATATCTACGGGTAACAATCGCCCGTATATTCCAGAGTCATTGCGTCGAACTATCTTCGACACTCTGCACAATATTTCACACCCAAGTGTACGAGCAACTCGCAAACTCGTCACTTTAAGGTATTTTTGGCCCAGCATGAACAAAGATTTAACCCTGTGGGCGAAATCTTGTTTATCCTGCCAAAAATGTTAGATACAAAGACACACCAAATCACCTCACGGGAATTTTCAAATTCCACCAGGTAGATTTGAACATGTCCATTTGGATATTGTTGGACCACTTCCACCATCCAATGGATTCACATATTTGTTAACCTGCGTGGATCGTTTTACGCGTTGGCCAGAAGCCTACTGTATAAAAGACATCTCCGCACAAACAATAGCAAAAACGCTCGTCGAAAACTACATTGCTAGATTCGGCGTTCCGGTCAACATTACGACCGATCAAGGCACACAGTTTGAGTCCAAACTATTCGCCGAGCTTATGAATCTTTTAGGCTCACATCGAATACGGACAACTGCCTATCATCCACAGTCAAACGGTATGGTTGAGCGCTTCCATCGCCAACTTAAAACAGCTCTCAAAGCTCGTGCAAATACCGTCAACTGGAGCTCAGAGACCCCAATCATATTGTTGGGAATCCGAGCAACAGTAAAAGATGACCTAAAATGTTCACCGGCAGAACTGGTGTACGGTCAAACGATCAAATTACCTGGGGAATTCTTTGTGGAACATCCACTTACACCTCAAGTAACCACTGACACAGTGATTGATCAATTGCGCTCCTCCATGAACAAACTCATCCCAGCGGAGACACGAAAATTAAATCAAACTGATATATTCGTACCAAAGTCACTGCAAACCTGTGACTACGTTTTCGTACGAATAGATAAAGTACGCACTGGCCTCACACCACCGTATGAAGGCCCATACAAAGTGATACGACGACTTCGTAAGCACTTTGTATTACAAATCAGAGACAAGCAACAATCTGTCTCTATAGATAGACTCAAACCAGTCTATGGTATCCTGAGTACACCCGAGCAAACATCGGGAGTGAGAAAAACTGTTCGCATCCTAGAATAACACAAACAAAAAATTACACCACATGCTCCATCCATTACCACATAGTGTAGATAATAAAAATTAATTGAAATTATTTTTTTATAGGATGGCACAAGTAACAACAGACACGCTGCTACAAGATATTGAGTTGGCAATCCAAACTGGGATGCGCCATATCGGCACCCTGGACAACATGTTCCAGCAAAACCCGTCATGTTCCACGCAGACACCCGACCAACCGGGACCATCTGGTGAAGTTCAAAAACCACCACAGACAGGAAGGACAGGTTCAAAACAACCTGTGGCCAAGAAAACCAAGTCAATAGCCACTCAGACCATCTTTAAAGCGTTAAGAAAATTAACTGCGACGCAAAGAATTGAGCGACTAGAACAAGCCGTATTCAAAAATAAGAGAAGCCAATCACGCCCGATAGGAGTAGCGCGACGTACGGCAGCAGCGAACCCAATGATAAGAACCGCGGAACCAGCACCACCGCGGAACACTTCGCTAAGTGGGCCAATATTTTGCTGGTTCCACGCCAGATTCGCGCACGAGTCGCAGAATTGCACAGAACCGTGCCAATTCAAGGACACCTTCAAAACAGGGGATACAATGGAATAAAAGAAATAATAATAAAACAACAAACAAAAATTTAAAAGGGTGTTGGGAATTTTAAAATAAAAAAAACTGAATTACAAAAATTTTTTTTTTTCTTACATTTTTATTCCGAAAACATCGCCATCTAAATTATGATTTTAATGTATCATTATCATAATTTAGATAAACTCTGGTAAGCAGTATACATTACCACTTCCTTTTCAATAATCATACATCATTAAAAACTACAACGAAAGTCATCCACAAACACAAGCGGATTACAAATCCCCGGTAGGGGAATTCACTGCGCGGTGGGTGATGTAGCGGGTAGTTTCTTTCACAATAAGAAACTCCGCACAATTACTTTCAACGGACAATCCTCCGTTCACATAATTCTTTATAAATGGACAATTCTCCATGTAAAGAATTATTCCAAATAATATACAACAATCTTGTATATACAAATAATGTACATAACAACTTGTACATACATAATCGTACAACAACACTTGTATATACGATATTTGTGTAAGCAAAATATAATTGAAAAATTATATTTTGCTTTCACAACAATTTCGCATTACAATAACCTCTACAATCAAATCATTGAGAGGTACATAAAATCGTATTGATTTTGCAAAAACCAAAATCACGTAAAACGTACATACACACTACCATGCCATTGCACAATAGATGGCCTATCAAACAATTATGTTGGGGTAAACATATTTGCAGCGGGTGCACCAAAAACATTTTGGTGCATGTAAATATCAAAAAAACCAGAAAATCAGGTTTTGATTTTTTTGTTTTATATTTTTGTTAAAAGATAGGTAAGGAGGAAAAATAAGAAAAATAGAACTTCCTCTTTTCAATTTGGATTTTGCCGGAGCAACATCTAGACGCCACAGCTCATCACTCACCAAATAAAAAAACATTTTATGACTTAAATAAAGTTTTTATTATTAATATCAAAAGTAAAAAGTAGTTGTGTTTTATTCATCATTGTTACTTAATTTTATAAAGTGCTTCGCCTCGCAACATAACAAGTGCTCCGCCGCAGAATAAACATCAACAGATTATGCAGATATACTGGTCTTGAAAGGCTATGCATGTTTCATGTTTCATTTTTATAGCTTCGTTCGTGCACGTTTTCTGGGATCGTTGTTGTGTGGAATTCAATAAAATAACCCAAGGCCTTTGTATACTGTTAATAACTTAATGGTTTTTGTGAGTATACAAATGGCCCGTGGCTCTACCCATTTTTTGCATGGTTGACTCATATATGGATACAAAATCTTAAAGCACAAGTCGTACTTTGAACTCGTTTATACAACGAGCTGCCTGCTATAAGACACGCCTGTTACAACCGTCCTAACCTGGAGACCCCCTTTCAATTTGTGTAACAATTTCTATGCGGGTAATTTGAATTAATTTATTAATTTGAAAGCGACATCTTTTAACAGGTTAAGTAATTGCGAAAAGCTTTATCAAATTATAATATTTTTATTTGGTGAAGCTCTGTTTTGTTTATACTACAGGAAGAAACAATATAGGCTGCGAATTTGTTGCTATGAAAAATCAAATTTTTAACAAATAACGAAAAAACAGTTTTCGAAGTCTGTCATCAAATAGAACCCAAAACACAATAATCCCCATATTACATTGCTACTCCAAAAGCATTTTTTAACGAACGTTTGTTTTGGAAAAATAATGCTGGGTTTTTGCGTTAACTCAAACATAATATGACTCAATATTAAAATATGCTTTTCCTGAATATTGAATTAACCATTCACATTGAAAATTCAAATAAAGAATTTATGTTTTTATATACAAAAAAGCTTCTAAAAAAATACTAAAATACACTGGTTGGTATGAAAAAGTACAAAAAGCTTCCCCTCTATGGAAAGCACATGGAAAAAATGGCGGAATCTTACGGCTCTTATATTAAGGAGGCTCTGGTTGTATATGTAATATGTCTAAATTGTTCAAGCTAGCTGTATGATTTTCTGAAGTTAAATGGTTATGGAAAGTTGATTGATTGCAACCAGATAAATGTTCTTTAGCTCTAACTCCAAAATTGCGCCCAGTCTGACCAATATAGGAGAAACTACAATCATTGCAATTGATCCTATAGACACCAGATTTGGAAAGGCGATCAACTCTAGGTTTATTGTTAAAAATCATGTTCTTTATTGTGTTATTATTATAAAAAGCAAAACTATTATTGGTATAATTGGACACGATGTTGCCAATCCGTTAGCTCGTTTTTCCTATATACTCTAAACGACGCCAATTTTCCCGCGTTGGACTATTCGGTGGATAAATACCCGTTAGAGTTTTACGCTTTAGCATTCTATTTAATAACTTTAATATAGTCCTAGTTGCATATCCATTATTCGTTGCTATTTGAAGAATTATGTTAAGCTCAGTGTTATAATTTGAATTTGTCAGAGGGATGTTTATTAGTATATCTATGAGTGAGTGGAAAGCTGACATCTTAATATTATGGGGATGGTTTGAAGAACTAGGGATAACAGCGTCTGTATACGTGGGTTTTCGATAAATTTTGAAGTCTAAAGAAGAATTTATCCTGGTTATTGTTATATCTAGAAAATTAATACATTTATTTTCTTCTTTTTTAACGTAAAATCAATGGTGGGATATTGAGAATTTAACCAAGTAAGGAAAGAGTCTAACAGTTTATCAGTTCCATTCCATAGAAATAATATGTCATCAACATATCTATACCAAAAGATTGTATGACGAAAATAAGGATTGTTATTTGATATGATCATTTGTTCGAAGAAATTCATGAAAATTTCAGCCAACAAAGGTAACAGAGGGGAGCCCATGGATAGACCATTAGCGAATTTGAAATATGTATTATCAAAACAGAAATAATTTTGTTTAATACAAGTCTCAAAAACTAATTTCAGTTCACGACGTAAGCTCTCATCTACAACATCCCTATCTAAGTAATTACAAACTATTTGGGACAAAGTATTAATTGGAATAGAAGTGAAAAGACTGGCAACGTCAAATGAAACTAGTTTTGAATGTAACGGAATGTCGACGTCTTGAATTTTGTTAATCAATTCTACCGAGTTCTTAACCGAGTAAGCTGCCAATCTGGAGCCAATGTGACATAGCCATTTTACAACGCCAAAACGAGCTGGGTAAGGCATGCGAAGTACGAACCTTTAAACCAGCTAATCATTGGATCAACCTCCACTCTCCGTTCAAGTAGATATATGTACTACCCAATGAAACAACAGTCGACGTCGTTTGTGGGGATAAGGTGCAGGGCTACAATCTTCAAGGTTCTGGTATTGTTCACATAGATGCGGGATGCGTGCTAGAGGATTCCGGGGTTCAAATAATTGCTATAGGAGCAATGCACCACAACATTAGCAATCCTGATCGCAAAGCAACCAATATTATACAGGGTGCTAAAAATATAAAAAAAATTACTGCTTATACCGAAAACAGAATAAAATACAGTAATACAGAAGGTCTATTGGCAACTTTAAATACGACCAACTTGGAGAATCACCTAGAAACTCTCAACAGCAATAAATTCCTACCTTCAGATAATGGTATCCATCATATTCATCACTACAGTATGATTCACATACTATTCTGGCGCATATTGATAATCGGAATAATATGGTTGATATGGCATCTACGCAGAAGAACGGTTGACAATCACCAACAATCCACACCATTACCAAGGCTGAGTGTGAGTGCAGTGTAATGTGCATTTACCAGAGCAATTAAAGCTAGCCGGGAATATATTAAGACCAGCTCAACATGAATATGTAATTATATAATATACGAGTACCAACAGAACATAATAACAATTATGAAACTACATTTTTTCTAATTTGCTGATTCTTGATTCTGTATTAAATAATCGACGTAATTGTAATGTATATCATTTATTGCAATGTATAGCTGCATTATTATTTCTTGTATAAAACAATATGTAATTCTTAGAACCTTTTACTGCAATGTATGCAAAAATCATATATAAAAAGAAAAATTTTCAAATAAAATAGTTCAGCAGTAAAAAATTAATACTTCCAACATTAACTATTTATTCGGACCTCACCAGTGGTAATCCGAATAAAAAAAACTACTTCACCAAATCAAAGCAGAGGCTTGATTTGTATACTTGGAATGTGAAGAAGACGATAAATAATTTTAAAAAAGCCTTTTTTTGTTATTTTTTCAACTGAAATCCTTTAATATTAATAAACCTCGAAATTCTTTAGAATTAGGTCCGTTTCCTTTAACTATTACCATTTTCAACTAATTTTCGAAGGATGCTCACAACCGGTTACAATTTTTTTTTTTGCCTCAAAAGATGAATTCACGGAATTGGTCGTAAAACTTTTCTAATTGACGGAATCGAAGTACATAGTTACTTTAGCAACCAGGTAACTAAAGCTTCTAGCTTTCCATTGATTTTCATATCTCCGCGTAATATGAACTCAAAACAAAATTATGGGTCAAAAACAAAACTGTGCCCACAACCGGAGACTCTACCCTAGTTATTGGACTGGCTATTTTTAGTTATCAAAAGCCTGTAGTGTGTAACAAACAACAAGAAATTTAAATTTAAAATTTCTCTAGAAGAATCATATATGCCAGTCCCGTTGATAATAAAATTGTCGAGGAAAGTAAAAATTTGCAAATTAACGCGATCATAAGAGTAAATTATACACGGGTGGGTATTTTTATTGTTAAGATTTATATTCCACATAAACAATAAGAATCAGCCACAACAGTCCTAATTGAAAAAAGAAAACATATTTCTATGACAGCAAACACCACTCCAAATATTATACGAAAACCTTTTTTTTGTGTTTGTTATGTTATCTCTAAAAATCGGATTAGTAATTGAAACCTAACTAGTCATTTCTCAGGTAAATAGATTAAGACTACAAAAAAAAAAAAATATAAAATGAACAATAGACTTGTGTGTATATATTTGACTTTTGGACGAACCCATGAAAATATTTTAATGAATGAACACGAAAAATGTGTATGGAATAAATTTAAGTCCAAGAATTTCAGACACATAGAACACAAAAAAAAATTTTTTAATAATAATATTTTTGACAAGAACACAATAAGATTGTTTAGATTTTTTGGACAGTTTAACAAAAAGGATTAAAGATTTATAAAAACGGATTATAGCACTTTTACTAAATAAAATGTAAACAAATAATTACTGTGTGTACGGCGATCTAGAATAAAAAACAAACAGGAAACTCTAAACATATTTGTGGTTCCAAGAATTCGATTTGCATAAACAGTACGTTGTGTAAAAATCACTCTGCAAATTCGTATATGAGTTGTCATAATATTGTGTGCTAGTTTGATATCATTAAATCTGATTTTTTTTTACAGTATGTGTGTCACATTAATTTATTAGACGTCTAGTTACCTAGATATATTCACCCTGGTCAGTATTTTAATATAATCTTGAAAAAATATCTTTATAACACTCGCACAATCAAAAAGAACCCAAAACAAGTATATTTCTTATTTTTATTTCTTCATTGTGAGTTACATCAAAATCTGTCACTTAAAACACAAAAAAAATAAAATAAAAAATTAAAATTTGAACATGACAATTTAATAACCAAAATATTTTTTATATTCACATTTATATATATATGCTTATATTGTATATTGGGACTGCGAGGGCACACCTTGGTTATTATTAATGTTAATGACAATAAAAAAAAATTTTGTCTTAAATAATGTTACGATATTAGAGCCCAATTTTTTCAGATCAGATTTTAAGAATTTGGTCTGTTGATACATATTTATTTTCGTGTTATAATAATCAGAGGTGACATTTGGAATAAAAACATCCGATTGATTTTAAAATAAACATTTTATCTGTCATCACACATCGGTACAATATTGTGAATACTCGTAATTATAATTAATGTAAACATAATTTCGATTTATAATGCTTTGGCATTGGGTAAATTATTATAGGAATTCTCTGCTAGCGCATACAGTATGAAAATTTCTCCTAGAATAAAATCTATAAAGTAGGCTTTATAAAACCCTATACCCGACAGTGAAAAAATATTATTTGATAAATCAGAATATTATTTTAAATTGTTCAGTGAAGGGACGAAATAATAAATTAAAATTTAGTTTAGTTTATTTCTGCTAAATTTCACTGAATCGCTAGTTTGGGTTCAAGTTTTTTGCACAAATTGTGTACTTTTATAGAAGATACAATTAACGAATATCTAGATAATTAGGGTTAACCTTATTTTGAAAAGTGGTAAAGGCACCTTCTTGAAAAGTGAACTTACTATAATTGTGAAAGTCATAACAAAAATAATAACAAAAAGTTTACACTGTAAAAATTCCAATCGGATTTGTCTACAAGACTCTCTTTTAGCTCATCTCCTAGAGATATTTGTAAACCTCTTTTAGTTAATTAATTTTGTAACGATTTGCAATTTTACTTTATATGCCTAAAAATTAGATACAATTTACTTACAATTTGGTTACCAAACACTAGTATTGTAGGTAACATACTTAATTAATAAAATTGTCATTATGAGTTAAATCAATTATATTATGGAAGCTGAGTTGAGATACTACTGTGGGGAAAAAACGTAATACTTTTTAATTTAAATTTCGCGCGGAAAAACATTCGTCGTTTTTTCTATGTTGGTATGACTGTCAGTGATATCTGTGCCAAATGTCACATCAAAATAATCATTAGTCTTTAGTATACGCTTGTCTTTCTGAAGTACAAAAAGTGCATTCGGTGATTTTTTACAATGAGTGAAATTATTCAACAAAGAAGTTCCATTAAATTTTGTGCGGGGAATCAATTTTGTGGTGCCGAAACGTTCAGAATTTTGCAAAAGGCCTTCGGTGATAATTGTATGTCATGAGCAAGTGTTTTTGATTTGTACAAAACCACGTCAAAGCAAGTCAAAAATCTAGGTGATGTTGACAGATTTCTTCGAGTATTGGGGTATGGTGCACTCCGAATTCCTTCCGACCGACCAAACTGTCAACAAGGAATACTACTATTCGTAAAAAGAGGCTGGAATTATGGGTCGACAACTCTTGATTTTTGCACCACGATAATTCACCTTCTCATACTGCATTGGTTTTACGTGATTTTTTCGCCAAAAATTCCACCCATATCGTTCCGCAACCACCGTATTCACCTGATTTAGCTCCGTGTGACTTCTGGCTGTCCGGCAAACTCAAACGACCGCTCCGGGGAAACCGTTTTGAGTCAATTGAAGACATTAAACGTGAATCGCTACGCGAGTTACGCCCTGTACCAACACAGGCCTTCACCTCACCAACAATAATGGTGAGAACATTACAAAATACATAATTTGACACATACACAAATCGCAAACACATCGCAAATTTGACACATGCATATTCGACAAACCTAATAGTAATGACTTGTCATTATACTTCCTACGTACCCTACAAATTTCAAGAAAATCGTACCGTTCCGATTGGCGCTACAGGTGCACACGTGTTGGTCCCAATATATAAAATATTTTACTCCTTGGTTCCCAGACACCGCTAGTTCTGGAAATTAAATCTAGTAGTAACTACTTATAATCATGTCCGTTACTGACCATTAAAATCTCAAGATAATCCTACCGTTGTGATTGGCGCTACAGGCTCATATTTGAATGGGTCAATACATTTGACAGGGATTTGCTTGAATAGCTCCTGGAATCAAAGAGTTCCGGAAACCAAACCTAATAGTAATGACTTGTCATTATACTTCCTACGTACCCTACAAATTTCAAGAAAATCGTACTGTTCCAATTGGCGCTACAGGTGCACACGTGTTGGGCCCAATATATAAAATATTTTACTCCTTGGTTCCCAGAAACCACTAGTTCCGGAAATAAAATCTAGCAGTAACCACTTATAATCATGTCCGTTACCGACCATTAAAATTTCAAGATAATCCTACCGTTGTGACTGATACTATAATCTCAGTGTAATGTAATTATTTGAAAATTTTTCGTTAAATATGGCTGGGCGCTGAATATATTTTTTCTTTTCATGCAATATGTTTTATTACGAGGTTTTCATATTTCTTGGGCTGAACTAATACCAATTTAATTAATTTTAATGAAACCCTGGGCTGGTATATAAATATATAACTTTAGTGTTGCCTGATGCAAAAATTTATTTTTTCTGGGATGACTTTCTGGGCTAACTTCACATACATTAAATACATGATTACATTTACCATATTATGATAACACTTAATCATTGTTATTATTAATGTCACCATTGTGTGTTAAATACAATCATTTAAATGATTGATTTTATCATACTATTATATTCTTGATCATTTTCTTGATCTTCTTCATCATAAGAATGATGATCACAAGTGGTCACAAGTGATCATCATTCTTATGATGAAGAAGATCAAGAAAATGATCAAGAATATAATAGTATGATAAAATCAATCATTTAAATGATTGTATTTAACACACAATGATGACATTAATAATAACAATGATTAAGTTTTATCATAATAGGGTAAATGTAATCATGTATTTATCATATTTTTTTTCTGAGTGTAATTGTAAAACTAGACAATTGTTTTTCAGCTGATCTTTTTCAAAAATTATAGAGACATATTCCACCTCCTCTACCTGTACGACAACTATGATACGCATTTTTACCCCCCCCCCCCCCTCCCTTTTACCATTAATGTATTTATAGATCTCGAATATTCCAAATTTAATTTCTAATTTCTTAAACGAAAAATTTAACTTATCAGACTTTTGGTAAAACTGTCTTGTATAAACAAAAAAACAATATCCCTGCTTAAATTTCAGAAAAGCATCAAGGTCAACTGTTGTTAATAATAAGCTGTAAATTTATTTAAGTCTTTTAATTCTTTGTCGATCTTTTCAACATCATTACACAAATTTAAAAAGCTCCCATCGAATGTGCCCCTTTCTGGTACAAGGATTTCCACTAAATTTCGCAAGGATCTCTCAAATAATAAAAAAGTTGTTTTGAATTTTTTTTTTCCGAATATTCAAACCTCTTGTGTATTCTTGAAATCGGTGGATATTTTCATCTACGAATTATGATTTGCATTAAAGTTGTTTATATTATTCGAATTTTTTGTCGGCTACTTTACTCGGTTTTTCAAATTTGCTTGCAAGTCTTCTATTATTTATTTTACTACTAAACAAAAATCGGTGGAAATTTCCGCCTGGGTAAATCGATGTGGATTTATCCACCGATTTTTGTTTAGTAGTGAAATAAATAATAGAAGACTTGCAAGCAAATTTGAAAAAACGATTAAAGTAACCGGCAAAAAATTCGAATAATATAAAGAATTTTAATGCAAATAATTTGTAGACGGAAATATCCACCGATTTCAAGAATACTATTCTGGTTTTCCCTGGGAATAGGGAATTTTGAAAAATATTTTCATATCATTTTTGTCTAAATTTTATTTTCTTTGCCTACTGAGGGAATACGTTTGGTGTAAATATTTTCAAAACAAAGTTAAATGGGAAAATAATTTCCCCTTAAAAATTTTGTGGAACAAAAGTTTCCCATTTAACTATGTATGTGAAGTTGGCCCAAATGTCAGCCCAAAAAAACGCAGCGGCAACACGTAAACTATAATTTCTGTCACGTATGAACTACCAGCCCAAAAAAATCGTATGTCACGACATTTGGATGATGACAGCCCAAAACCCAAAAATATTTTTCTGTCACGTATGAACTGTCAGCCCAAAAAATAATCGTATGTCACGACACTTTAATGATGTCAGCCCAAAAAACAAAAATATTTTTCGTTATAGATTTTTGAAGTAAGCCGAAATAAAAAAGCCTTAAACACTATGATTTTCGAGTAGTTTTGGTCTCAACCTTTACCGGTGCAAAGTTTTAGGAGGATGTAATTGGTATCTCATGGCGAGAATGGCCCATATATAGCCACTTTGAGAACACACTGTATATCTTAATGGAAGTTGAGATTTTGGGTATTGGTCATCGGCCTCACTATGATTTTCGACTAGACTTTTCGGTAATAATAAACTATGACAGTTCGGTTATAATAAACTTCGGTTATAACACTATAACAACAGTTGCGTATTTTGAGTTATATACTGATTAAGAAACTTGTTAATTCGACAATCTCAATTTCTTCTCTAGCGAATAACATTCTTAAAACTGTTTGTTTGTTTTTATTCTTTTACTTTTACTGTTAGTTTGTCTATACATGTTCGTATCAATAAATTTGTGTGCCTGGCTGCAATTTTAAAATAATAAACTGTTTTTGAGGTTTTCTTTTGCTATGAGATAAGAAAACTAACCAAATGTTTTAAAAATTTTGTCTGCCCGTCTCTCTGTTCGGCCCAGATTTGATGTGCCTTTACGCCAGAACTACTTCACCGATTTCAGTGTATTTAAAACCGATTTGTAAAGTGAGTTTTAACTATATATGGGTCATTCTCATAAAACTTAAACTTTGCACTGGTGAAGGATAGAACTGAAACTATTCGAAAATGATGGAGTGACCATGAGCAATACTGAAAATCTCAGCTTCCATTAAGATATACAGTGTGTTCTCAAAGTGGCTATATATGGGCCATTCTCGCCATGAGATACCAATTACATCCTCCTAAAACTTTGCACCGGCAAAGGTTGAGACCAGAACTACTCGAAAATCATAGTGAGAGCCATATAGAGTGTGTTCTCAAAGTGGCTATATATGGGCCATTCTCGCCAGGAGATACCAATTACATCCTCCTAAAACTTTGCACCGGCAAAGGTTGAGACCAGAACTACTCGAAAATCATAGTGAGATCGATGACCAATACCCAAAATCTCAATTTCCATTAAGATATAGAGTGTGTTCTCAAAGTGGCTATATATGGGCCATTCTCGCCATGAGATACCAATTACATCCTCCTTAAACTTTGCACCGGCAAAGGTTGAGACCAGAACTACTCGAAAATCATAATGAGAGCCATATAGAGTGTGTTCTCAAAGTGGCTATATATGGGCCATTCTCGCCATAAGATACCAATTACATCCTCCTAAAACTTTGCACCGGCAAAGGTTGAGACCAAAACTACTCGAAAATCATAGTGAGACCGATGACCAATACCCAAAATCTCAACTTCCATTAAAATATATAGTGTGTTCTCAAAGTGGCTATATATGGGCCATTCTCGCCATAAGATACCAATTACATCCTCCTAAAACTTTACACCGGCGGTTTCCTTTGTTTTTGGACAACATATATCATTTAATGGTACTATCCACTGCGTGGACTACCTTGGGTGGACGTTTATAATTTGCGTCCTTATCTCGACCGCTTGGAGCTTATTAACTTGAAGCCACTAAGTAAGCGACGATCTGTTGCCGACATTGTTTTCATTCATCAACTCTTATCTGGCGGTGTAGATTCTTCATCTCTGCTCGATAAGGTAAATCTTAATGTAAATGTTAGCGGTTTGAGAACGACAACAGCTTTTAGAATTGCCCCTCACAGAACGACCTACGGTCAGAACGAGCCTATGGCAAGAATGCTGCGTGAGACTAATAAATATTTCGAACTTTTCGACTACCACATTAGAAAAGTCGCTATTAAGAGATTACTGTTTTCCACCAATCGATAAGGCAATTTTTATTTTATTTTTAGATTAATTTTATTTCTTTTATCTATTTGACTTTACTCTATCGAGTATTTATAATTTTTAACAATTTTTAACATTTGTTAACTTTGCTTTTATCTTTTTTATTTTTTTATTTTCTCTATTTTCCGCTTTTTTCCCCAGTTTTAAATTTGCTTGCTCTAAGCAAACCAGCGGTTGGTCTCTCCTTTTTTGCGGCAAGGTATCATTCTCCTAAATTCAGTATAAATAGATTCATCCATTTCAATTTCCTAACAATAGCTCTTTAAATACATTTTTTATTTTGATTAATTGTTAATAATTTTATTTTTCCCGTTTTCTTTCTTTTTTTTAATTTTTAATTTAGTAGAATGATATCCTTGTTTATAATTTCCCTGGAATTATATTAAAAAAATAATAATAATATTGATGGTGACTCCCCGCGTGCGGTCAGGGAGGGGAGATTGGTCGTTGGGAATTATTATTATTATTATTATTATCTGAATAGTGACAGGGGAGCCCATTACACCTCTGATCCACCTCCTCCCCCAATAAATGATTAGTTCGTTTAATGCGCCAATGCATACTTTAACATAAATTCTAATTCTAGTCTAAAGTTAAGTCTCAAAATAAACTGCCACGGAACTAAAACGTATTATTTTTTTCGTTAATTTTTCATTTTTGATTTGATAAAATTAATTTATATAGCATGCAGGTTTGATAGTTTTACGACATATTTATTTTTGGGCTGACATTAAAACATGGCGGTTTTGTTGTGGTAACAGAATAAGTTTTGATTTAACATATCGAAAATACAAAATATTTGGCAGATACTTGATGCAGTAAATGTTCGTGTATTTTACAGAACCTTAATAGTTTTAGGATTAACATTTTTGGCCCAACTTCATATACATAAAGAACCACAACAACTTTTTTATAAATTTATCATTTTTGTATCTTGATATTTTCTATCACGATAGTTTCATTTTTTCACGACACTTGCATTAGTGTTGCCAGCTTTTAAAACCGCCATTTTTTGGGCTAGAATTTTGGGCCAACTTCATATAGGTCAATTTACTTCGTTTTCAAAATTTTTCCATTAAATTTATTTCTTCAGTAGGCCAGAAAAATACAATTTAGACATTTTTGTAAATATGAAAATATTTTTCCTAATTTCCTATTCCCAGGGAAAAACAGAATAGTGCCACTGGTCTGTAGAGATGCCGAATTTTGGTGAAATAGTTTTTTTTTTATTAAAATTCGTCATATCCGATAAAATTTTAAAAATGATTTGATCTAATTTTGTTTTCAACTTTTTTTATTCGTCGATGATTCTCATTTTCTATTCTGAAGATTAATTGATTCCTATATAATTTATAGGATGGTTTGAAAAGTGAATGAAATATTCACCGGATGTACACTTATTAAAAAAATATGATTGAGCTGATGATAAAAGTAACCATCATTGTTATGACTACATGCAATGATTTAAACTATCTTATTATGATAAAACCAATCATTTGAAATAATTTTATTTAACACACAATGATTATATTTATCATATAAACTATGATTGGATTAACCATCGCTATGATTAAATATGTAGTTATTATGATGAGAATAATCAATCCAATTAATACGAGTAAGAATTATTATGATAATACTGCGAGAAAAAATAAAGATACTACATTAAATCCATAAATTATTTTCTCTGTGGTGAGCATACCGAAAGTTTGGTTTTTCACCACCTCAAAATTTTATTAACATTTGTTATATTCGGTAATCGCATAAGAAAGACTGCTTTACTGCAGCCATAAAACTACAAAGTAAAATCTGGATATTTAGTGTTTACATACGAATTAATCACCCATTGAGATAGCGAATTTTTTATAAATACACTAAAAATTATTAAACGAATCAAAATTTAATTATGTAGTATGTTTATCCTAATCATAGGAGATGAATATGATTACAAGTATCATAATAATAATAATAAGCTCCGTTTTCATTGATTGACATAATTAAACAAATAGTATTTTTAATTATCACGTATATTTTATCATGATTTCTAATGATTTCATTATTAAAATATGGTAAATGCAATCAAGTATTTATCATAATTTTTTTTCTGAGCGTACCCGCAGAATTTGAACGCAGAAATGTTATGATTTGGTTATTTTCTCTTACAGATTCATGTGCCTTCGTTAAAATGTAGTTCATTGTCTGCCTTAGACATTCTGCTGAGTGTATATGTTATGATATTAGGTTTTCCCTCTTTGTAGACTACGTTGTAATCGTAATTTTCAAATTAGAGTCTCTATCTCCATCTCAAGATTTTAGATTTTTTTTCGGATGATTTGATGAGCATGAGAGGTTTGTGGTCTGTTACCAACGTAAATTTGCTACCGTATGGGTGGTACTTCTTGACAGCCAGCGCCTTTTTCTCATTTGTTGCATATTTTACTTCCGTGGTGCGTTTAAAGTTTTTGATGCAAAGGTATTTGAGACTGCACCTAGAGCGAAATCCATGTAAATGGTTTTGTAATGTCCGGCAATATTTTTCTTTAAGTACTTTGTAAAAAAATATTATATGACCTATTTTAGAATAATAACCCCGCTAAAATGTTGCTGGGCTATTCTTCAGATCGATAAGCATTCTATAAAACTCAAAATGGCCTCTGTCCATCAAAAAGACTGTTTTGGCTTGCGATAGTTCTTTCACGGGTATTTAATTGTCGCCCTCGTTTGCTTAGTAAATAGAGGGTTTGCGCTGCTATTCGGGGGTCCTGTGTTCGATTCCTGTTGGTGACCAAGAAAAAGAGTTGCGACTGGGTGTTTTTAACGTGTCATTTGTATTTAAAATGTTCGTCAAGTTTCAAATTTTCAGATTTTACAGCCATAGTACTTACGGCTTTGTCTAATATTTTAGAAGCCAGATTTAATTTATCATCGACTGTTTTCTCTTCAAGATTTCGATATTCGATGATAACTCTTACTGTTAGACGGCAACTTTTAGTGTTTTAGGAAATACCCATATCGGTGCTGAGTAATGACTATTTGAGTATCTGATAATGCCGTTGTTTATCGTTTCTTGCATTTATTCTTCCACATCTCCTTCCCAGTAATGTAGATATTTATCGTTTAGTGCAAACAAGTAGTTCGTTCCGTGTACGAATTACGTGTTTGACCGCTGAAGCTGACGACAATATTTGTTTTTTTAATAGAACCGATTGATTGGCATAAATGCTTTTGATCAGCTTGCTCTGTTCTTTCCTAGTTAAAATTTTATTTGTTTTCTTAAGATCGGTAGGTTGGATCGTAATCTTGTCATTTACTTTCCCAAACTCTGGTAATAACCAGTCATTCTTTTCAGAGGCACTAAATGTATCTATATGGCAATAGAAATTCTCGGAATACTCCGACGCTAAATGCCATCAACAAATTTGAAAAATTCCAATTCATAATACATAGGTTTGTGCTGAAAGATTTCTGTGTATAAAATTCCAATTTCCTTTTTTGATATACAAGGATCTGATTCGATATTATATTGGTTTTATTGATATTTTGATTGGCGCTTGTGTCTATTAATAAGGTCTGGTTTGTTTGTTTTTGCGGCATTTCAAAGACGGTAGGAAGCTTAATCCTCCGTGTCTAAATCCACCTGAAAATTTTTCTGGGCATACATTTTTTGTATTTGAAATTTCAAAAAATTTGTTGCTTTCTGGTACTATTTCGTTGTTGTTAACCAATCTCTTGGTGATCCTATTCCTGATTCTCGCTGAAGGATCTACTTCCATATTTTATGTAGCTGGCACATTTGATCTTTTAACCATAATAAACTCTTTTGTCATGCTTTGAAATTGGTTGAATTTTGGTTAATCCTGTATCGACTTATATTATGGTCCATTTTAGCGACATAGTGGTGGAGCAATCGCACTCCTAAATAAATATACAAGAATAATTATGAAATAAATTAAAATACTAAATTTATACTTTGGAATTATGTATTTATTGTATTCCATAAATTTAACATTTTTTTATTAAATGGATTAGATTAAATGATTAGACGTATATATGTCTAACTCATAATCTTTTCAAACAAAACAATATGACAAGTACACATAATAATAAAATTGTAACCTATTTACAATATTTGCGCTAATTTATGAATTTAAAATATTTGATTATGAAATATTCTAATGATGATAGTTGACTGGTGATAAGCTCAATGGTGTATGAATTGGGCCAACTGATGTTTTTAGAAGTGTTGGTTGTTGTTGATGATAAGCAACTTGTTCAACATTTCCTAGATGTGATACTTGTTGGACCGCAACTGGTACCGAAGCTTTGATGAACTGTTGTGGTTGCTGATAAGCTACTTGAACTGGCTGAATGTTAGCTTGTTTAAATAATGTTGTTGGCTGATAGGCTTGTTGAACATTGTATTGTGGTTGAATTTGTTTAACGATTTGTGGCTGTGCAAGTGCGATAGGTTGCTGTTGGTGATAGGCAATTGGTTGCTGTTGTTGGTAGACAATAGGTTTGGCGATGGTTTGTTGTTGTGGTTGATGAACCGATTTTTGTCCAACAAATTGACGCGAAACTACAGCATTGAAACCACTGTGCGAGTCAGCTGTATAATCTACAGTACGTTGATGTCCATCTGATTCTAACAGTGAGTACTGTCCTTTAACAACATCACCATCACGTTCTTCGTGTTGGCTTTTGAAATCGCCGGTTGTAGCATCCGCAACTTCATACTGGAAACTATATCGGGGGTGTGAGTTAACTTCCTCATTGTGATCTCTGTAGTATTGTCCATTGTCGTGTTGCTTTGTCAAGATCGGTTGAGCAATTGTTGCTAATTGTTGTTGGTGAACGGGTTGTGCCGCAGCTAATACTTGTGGTTGGTAATATTGATTATTTTGATTATTATATTGTTGTTGAATTCCAACGGCACTAGCAATTGCAACAAATGCTAAGAATGGTACGAACTAGAAAAGATTACAAAATATTATTATCCAAATTTGATATAAGTTCAAAAAAAAGATACCTTAAATGCCATCTTGACTTATTTAATTTACGTTGATTAATAAAAAAAAGTTAACTGATTGGTATTAATCCAAAGTACAGAATGATTTTTAAGGAAAACTACAGCCGCTTTTATACGAAACACAATCACTTTTGACTCATTCCAATAAAGTGTATTGTTGTTGGGTTTTTAACCCCAAAAACGCGAAATTTAAGTTACACTACTTTAATTCCCTTCAATTCACTTTTACTGTCGTTTTAACATTTTTCTTGTCTTGGGTTTTAATTTCGTTTTTCTTTTTAAGTTCTTGCGATGTAGTTTCGCATCTTTCAAAGATCAAAAACCTGATTTCTTTTTATTTATCTTAAATGTTTGTGTGTTTTTGGTAAACTATAAAAATAAATTACAATTATTAAAAGACAATACACTTATATGCATATTTACGTATCGTATTGTTTGTAATTTAAGATATTCTGTTTGTACACGCGTTTGTTATGAGATTACAACAACATCAACTATATTTGTTGGTTTGTCGTACGATATAATGTAACAGGTAAATGAATCTTTTATGGAAATAGACAAATTCACCTTTGTTTCGGTGATTATGTAAGACAAGCATTATGTTTCGAATCAGACTATTTGAATTTTTACTTTTAAAGACATCTTCAAGGTTAAGGACAGTAAAGCGGTGCATTGAACATTACTTAATATCGGATCGTGAATTAATTTCTCGTGTGGAATGCTCTGTTTCATCATCAACACAGCAGTTTTATTCCTTCCAGATTCCAAAAATAAACTTAATAAAAGACGGATGTAAAGTTTCCAACAAAAACATACACAAACACAAATTTGTTAAATTAACAAAATAGTACACTGGGTAAAAAAATGTCACAACCAACAAATTATCAAAACACCACAAATGTTTTAAATACTGAAATGTGCATAAACAACATTTATTACACAAAATACACAATCACACAAAAAAAATTATAACAATTTTAACTAATAATGTTGTGTGAGAATAAACAAAAATTTCTAAAAATTGGGTGATCCACAAAAAAAATATTGGCCAGCTCACAGAGTTATTCCGCGGATGTGACCTATATTGCCAGTTAGCTTGGGAATTGCCCCATCGAACGACACTACCAACATATGGATGTGATGATCAGAAAGATTTTGTTGATGTGTGTAAGTAAATAAAAATTTCGAAATCTTGGGTGATCCACTGAAAAAAATATTGGCCAGCTCACAGAGTTATTCCGCAAATGTGACTTATATGGCCAGTCAGCTTAGGAATTGCCCCATCGAACAAAACAACCAACATATGGATGAGAGGGATATAACTTTTTAAATGAGGAAAGTACTTTTATTACATTCCAAAAAATTTGCTATATTTTATTCCCGTTTGAAGTTATTTTTTTTTTAATTCTAAATTTGATGTAAGGTGTATTTTAAATTTATTAATTAAGTTTTCTCTTTAATTAAATTGAAAATATTTTTGGTACTTTAAATAGTGTATATTGTGAAATAGCAGTTGTGTTGATTTACTGAATGAATACGAGTATATAGTTGATATAATTATTCGGTTTCTGTTTTGTTCCCTTTCGATATAAATATCCCGTTAGTTTTTCTAGAGGTGTTTTTAATAAATCTATAAATTCTAGTTTCCCGTCCATTATTGATCTTGTTTATGGTGGTGTTATCATTGAAATTGGAGGATTTTAAATTATCTAGGTGATTGAATTAGATGGGCCGCGAATTGATAATAATTGTTATTTATAGTTTGAAATAATAAATTAGGTAAGTTATATTATATGTTTTCGTTTGGTAATTTAACGTGAAATTTAGGACTAAGTGTTTAAAGTTTAGTTTAAAAAGAGAACCTTAACAGTTTCGTTTATTTGATTGAAATAAAATTGTATGTTTTATTACCGTGTATTTCTTAAATATAACATTAACTAGTTAATTAAAATTAAGAATAAAATAATATCTTTATTTTTAATAATTTTCTGTCTAAAATTGGTTTTACTTGTCATCTAAAATGGGGGACAAATTTAATTATAAAAAAATAGAAGCAAGATATCTGCTGAAAATATTTACAATGCGTTAATTAATAATAATGAGATCCCGGAAGATTTTAAATTTTTTGGATCGAGTACAACTGAAATGAGTAGATTGTGCCAGATAATGCATGTTACAAACAACCGAAGTAGTATTTGTAAGTTATACAGCATCAGTTTAAGCAACAACTTTATCCAACGCGGATCTAAAAATTCAATGCGGATCATGAAAGTATGGATACTGAGCCAAACGTACATATTATTCCATTATTATCTGATGTTAATTTTCCCTCAAGTACGAATACATCAGAAAGTGATATTGATTTTGATTTGTGCAAGGATACACATATTTCGCCCGATCCTAATGGGAACACATTCGAATTTATTGATCTTTCTATTACAAAATCTCACAACAAAAAGCATAGCAATTTTGAATCGATTTGGACTCTTAAATACGAAATGCAATTAACCGAAAATATTGAATTTTTCAGCAAAGAAGAAATTCGTGAACTTATTCATTTAATTTTGGAATCTAAACGAAACTCATGTATATTGTCGATTCAAACCATGCATAAATTTTCTAAAATTAATAAAAAATTAGTTGTGTACGGTTCATGTAAAGATACGTTACATAAACAAAAATATAAAACAGAGTTGTTTAAAAATAATAACAACTTGCGGGTATACACTAAAGGAAACGATTAATTTATTTCTTTGGGTGATAAAGTGTACAGACAATATAGAGGTTTACGTCGATATACAATGAAGGAACTGTCTAAAAATAAAAGCGCTCATGTTACTTACTTGGACTTAGTAAGCACCAATAGGAAATACTCAAGACATAACAACTTCTCACGTTTTAAGAAAAATAAAATCTGAATTCTATAAAACTAATGACTTGGTTCAGGATTGTGACATGGTCGATATTTATTTTCAATGCTGCATGCAACCTCTAACTAATCGGTATGTATATTCAGTGAGCGCGAACCGTTACAGATAGTGCTCTTAAGAAATCGACAAATTAATTAAAACATGGCGAAGTAAGAGCGATTCATTTTGATGCCACTGGTGGAATTGTTAAAATTCGTACGTTCCATGAACATAATTACAAACGAATTTTGTATTTTGCCTGCGCGATCAAAATATGTACATTTTAATAAAATTCCCGTAGCTGAATTTATTTCATGTTAGCATGATGTTTATACAATTAGCAAGTTCCTCTCGTATGTAAAGAAAGAAATGGAAATTAATAATAGGCACGTGAAAGGCTACTATTTTCTAGTCGATTGGGCTTTAATTAATTCGGTAAATTTTGCATTTACCGCTCTGACTATCTCAGAATATCTAACAAAACAAATAACTCCCATTTTCATTTGTTGCTCACACTTTATAAATATAATCACAAAACAAATAGCAAAAAAAAAAAAATTCTAATAATAAAGCAAACAACAGAAATCTTATTCTAGATTTTTTTTTGTGCCATTCTTTGCGCACCATCTTTAACACTAAACATACCAACACTTAATACATACCTATTTCTACCATAGGCATAGCCGGTCAAATGACCGGTCTTCGTGTTTCCTAATTGAATGTACGAAATATGGATGTTAGGGAGGAAATAATTAAAGTAACTTGGTTATACTCGTAATTAAACAAAACTGTATATTGTCGATCTCTACTACAAACACAAAGTATAAGAATAATATTTTTTAATTCACTGCACATCGCTTTTTTTACATATACAGGGCGCCTTCATTGTACATTTTCCGCAAGCATATTTTTCACATTTAGAACAAATTTTGATGGTTTTATTTTCGTTACAATTTTCTATTTGACAAATATTACGTTGATAAGACTCTAGTAGATATAGGTAATGCTCCTTTCGTATTTGTTCTTTCTTTTAATTGTTCACGCAGGCTTCTTGATTCGGCGGCAAGTTCTACTGTTCGCTGGAGTAAAAAAATCGACTCGAGATAATTTCTACTTTTGTTTGCTTGTACAAAATTCAGGCATTAGTTAAATCAAGAATATTGAAAAATACTTGAAGAGGCCATTTGCAAGACTTAGATTTTGTGATATATTCGCTTGCCATTTGATCGGTCATGACTACACCAAATTTAGTTTTATTGTAATATGAAACGGTCTCAGGTTAACATTTATCATAGCTTTAGTGAAAATTTTCGATGAAAAGCGTTCCATATCATCTTTCTTTTGATTCGCAAATATTGGCAATCTCCTCCAATGATTACAGCTCTTCCGCAACCCGTAAGTAGGCTCGTGAGTTTGAGTACAACATATTCAGAGAGTTGTACTGAAGAGGTCCTATAATCATCTTTTCCGAGATATCGAAGTGCATTTATGATGTATTTGCTATCGGCGACCGATGCTAACTAAGATTTTCTTCCAAATTTATCAGGCTAATAAGCCTGATATATTTGGCATCAAATCTTGGTTAGCATATGTATTGCGTAAATCTATATCTTACTTTAGTCGGAAATAGCGGTTCGTCTATAGTAATATTAGCATATAAGGTTTGTAACAGTTTTGGCTGTTCTCAATGAATCTATTCCAAATCATAGATATCATAGCGAATTTGTCTGTTTTCAAAAGTTGGCTCCGGTCACCTTTTTTATCAAAATGAATAAATCTGAGAATTTCTGTAAAATTAGGTCTGCTCATAGTTTCTGAGAAAAATTTAGGCCCCCATAAGTTATTCCACAGGAAAAGGAATTTTCAAACTGTTTGCTCCATATGCATATAAAATTGCAATAAACGCATCTAATTTCTATTGAGATAAACTCCAATCGGTTCCTAACACTTTCTTCGCTTCTTCTGTTATGTATGTTCTTATATGGTTCATAACACGGTGGTCAATTATTAACAAAAATGCAGACCTAATTTTACTCTTCATAATATGACATTCTGCATATATTTTTGGGCCTACTTCTTGCCTGAAAATGTTTTGAAGTGGTGGTCTTCTGGGTGTATCACGTATATGTATTTCTTTCCAAACAGATCCATCAATCGTAACATGCTGTTCATTTTTTTATATCTCTTCTTCAGAACTTGGGAGTATTCTCGTTCTTTTTCGCCCACGAGGTAAATTCACAATATTTTCCTTTTCATCGTCAGTATCTGTACATTCAAACACATTGTCTAATAGATCATTATCACTTCCAACCAGTATATCTTCATTTTCAGAAAATTCATCTTCATCAATTTCCGAATACTCTTCCCTATATTATTTCTATCTTCTAAGAACAAGTACTGCCTTGATTATTTCGAAATTTTTCTGGGTAAAAAGTAACCAGTATTAGAAATGGAGTAATGCTATCAAAATAAAATATAAGCTAACTACCAATACTTTTAGTTTTTGTTACCTTTTCTTATACTAAAATGCTACATCCAATCTAAAATTTAGATACTTTCGTGAAATTTTAATTCACAATTATTTTGATTAAACTAACTAGGCAACAGTGTTTGCTGAAATGTGCAACTAACTGAATACAATATGCTGAATACGCATATACATCATAGTTTACTTTCGGATCCGCTTACCTAAAGCAATAAATCAGTAAATTGTTCTCCCGGTCAAATGACCGGTTGTGGTAGATAACGGTATACGACAAGTGTAAATCAAAATAAACCAAAAAAAAAAATACAACAAAATTGTAGAATATTAATTGTATATAAGTAATAGAAAAAGTCATGACGTCAAATGTTCAAAAGCGATAAGATGATATACGCATTTATTATACAAAAGTTCAAAACTGGTCTTTTGACCGGTTACGGTATGTTTAGTGTTAAGTATCGTAGTTGAACTGTTCCTTCAATTTTGCTACATCATGTGTTCCTAATATAATTACAACAAGCAAATTAGCTTATGAAAATTTTACTAGAAATTTAGGTGAAATTTATAATATTAAATATGCGGGTACTGAAGCTTGTAAATCAGAAGATATTATTAATTCTAATATCAACACATGGCCCGCGGACACTGAAAACCCACTTTAAAGAAAATATAACAGTATCTACTGAGAAGTAAAACATAATATAAGCCAGGAAAGCGCAGACAACATTAATAATTTTTACTCTGACGCCTGCGTCCAGTTTACAACTAAAACATATTTTTCTTATATTATTTTGTGGGCAAATTATTTTTCAAAAATTTTTGGGGTCCAAGAAAACATTTCAAACGCAATAATTGAAAATTGGTTTCATGTTATCAAAAACCATTACCTAAATAATAAAAAATACATTAAAATTCAGATGTGAACAGAGACTTAAATCCATTGACAAGCCGGAACCTCTCATGAAAACCTTAAAGGACAACAAACGCAAAAATATTAACTGTATCGCAGTTACTATCTGAAAATGAAGAACAATGGAATAAAAAAAATGCGTAAACAAGACAATTTTCCAAAACATATCGGACAAAAAGTTTTAAATCGATATGAAAATAAAAACATCTTTAGTTCAATCCAGAAATTTAAAAACTAAATAGTAAAAAATTAATTTCGAACGCATTCCGTTACTAAAGAATGGCTTTTCCTTGAAAATCGGTAACAATTCCGTAACTCTTACAAATTCTTGCAGATTTGGTGCCCTGACCGAAATATTTATATGTATTGCAAGCGACTTAGACTATTTGAATTTACATTTTCAAGAAAATAATAATAATTTCTTTAAATTTATTACACACATCATATGTGAAGGAAAAATGTCGGACGACTTATATCAATGAAGAACTAATTTATTGCTTCAGGCGTTCCAAGAGTTAAATGCTATTACAAAAAACGAAAATGGCACTCAACTAAATGCAGAATGTCAGATAACGTTCTTAATTAACAAATTCATACCTTTACCAACTGATGTGTACCAAAATTCAAAATTGAAAGTACTACACGACTTTGAAAATCATTAAGTTGCTACGAGTACCTACCATTCGAAATATTTAACGTCAATGAGAATACTATTCGCAATGTACAAACTTCTATGTCTTTCGGATCTCTTACATGTTGCGAGTGTGGAGCAAATATAAAAATTCATAAAATTATAAGCAAATGCGGTATGGCCATAGCAGACACACAATCTTTCCATAATTTAAATTACTCAATACAAATATGCGAAATTCAGAAAGAAATTAATTTAAATGATGAAGTTTTCTTTCTTAGGGCATTTATAAATTTCAATTATAACTTAAACATTACACCGCAATGATCGTTGGGAAATCTACGATGATTTAAAAAATTTGCCAACGGAAACTATAGATAAACTATGAGTTAATCCGGCAATATTGTTCTATTGTAAAAAATAATTAAACTATTAAATTAACAGAGCTTAATATGATCAAAAATAATCAAAAATATTACGCTACAATTAATTAAAAGTATGGTACTGACGATAATTGATGATAAGATGCATTATCATGCAAATCTGCTTATTGATTGGCTGTTTAAGAAATACTATTCTAAATTTTCTTCTGGTTTATGGCTGATGTATAATAGGTAGTGTAAACATTGATGCTATTGTAAACGCTACTCCCGAATTCTGTGAGTTTTGTAGTTATATGCTTGCCTCGAAAGGTTATGCAATTCTATAGCTCTTAATAGAGATTTTAACATTGTGTAAAATTGTAAGTGACAGTTGAAAATATGACATATGAAAAATGAAATAAAAATATTTAAATTGTATACTGTCATGGTTGATAAAAATCTTCCATCGCGATAAATAGTCTACGAGTATGTGATAAGAGATACAATAATTACACAACACAAAATTAACAATTAATTATTCCAATTATAAATTATTCTAAAAACTCCATAAAGGCGCAAAAAACAAGAAATGCAACGAACCTCATGTTGAACGAATTGAAGAAATGTCAAAATCATGAATGGTTAGCGATAGCCCGAGTTAAAAAATTTACTGAAACTGCACCCTTTTTACAGGAAAGGCGAGATAAATCGCTAATAAGCTGGGAATCTATGTTTTTAAAGGTTCGAACGGTTGATTGCGTTGTTTTGGACAGCAAAACAAAATTAAATTTTATATGTGCTCGGGAGAGGCATGCAAAGTGAACCGGGAGGTAGCGAATGAATGGGCAGCGAAGTTAAGTGCTTTGACAGAGGGATATGAAGCCAAGAACATTGCTAAGTGTGACAAAACGGGTTTTTTACCATATGCTACCAAAGAATACTATGCACTTTAAAAGAAAAATGCGTTTGTGGGAAATTTCCCAAAGAACGTCTGACCATATTAATTACGGTATTTAACGATGGAAAAATCTATAATACAACCGTAATCGGAAAAAGCCGTAAATCGCGCTGCTTTCAAAACCTCGACGTTAAAACACTGCCGATTAATTGGCACGCCAATCGATCACGTCAGGCTTGGATCACGTCAGAAACTGATGTATCATATCTTATTAAATTAGATATCGACATGCAAAAGGTGAAGAGACGAATTCTGCTTTTTTTTAGACAACGCCACTTGCCATCCTGTTATATTTTTGAATATAAAACTGGTATATTTATCCAGCCAATACTACAGCAGTTTTGCAGCCGTTGGACAATGGAATAATACAAAACATAAAGGTGCATTATAAAAAATTAATGTTTAAATCCATTTTAATAAACTTGGACTCATGTGGAAAAGCTTCTGAACTTTTGAAAAAAATTACTGGTTTGGATGCAATAATGTTTGTAAATAATATTGACATCAGTAACGACGTTAATAAAGTAAACGAATTTATTTCCGATATTTATGGTGGTGAAATTTGGTCTGGCCGAGATTTTGTAGAGGTCGACAACAACGTACGTATTCTTGAGTTATGCGCAAATATTTTCATTGCAAAATTTTTTTTTAAACCCCTAACCCGGAAAACTCCTCGAACCCGGAATTTATAGTCGGTCCATCAATTTCCGCCGTAATGGATTTTTACGTACCAACATATTTGTTTCTAGAATAAACCTGAATGCTCTCCAAGAATCGAGCAAATATGTTAGTATACAAATGACGCCTAAATGTTGAACCAAATCACAAATACAATTGAACTATTATTGAAATTTCATTATTCTATTCTAATCTAGGTGTCACCGTAATAGTCTTTTAAATTATTGTTACGTTTTTGCCTTGTCAGTGGTCACTCAAGGCTCGAATCACTGGATTGTGAATAAATACAACTGCTTCAAATTTGAACTCACACAAATTTATTTACACAACACAATAATTATACAACACAAAATTAACAATTAATTATTACAGTTATAACACACTTTTTAATTATCACTTTAATAATCGCTTTAATAATCACTCTAATAATCACTTTAATAATCTTTCTATTTAACCTTCACTGTATGACGTTTAAAATAAGACTCAGCATTCCACGTCAATGTACGCCTTTACATACCAAAATATTTGTTTCTAGAATAATCCTAAATGCGCAGCAAATATGTTAATATAGAAATGACGCCTAAATGTTCACCTAAATCGCAAATACAATAGAACAATTATTGAAAAACTTATTCTTTTCTAATCTAGGTGTCATCGTAACAATATTTTCCTGTTTGAAAATTATAATATTTTTTCCTTGAAAAAAAAAAAAAAAAAATTGTAGAACCTTCGGAAACCGATTCATTTTGAATTGGGAGAGGCCATATTCGAGTGATTGTACGCTTGAATGTTGAATTAGACGTCTTGACTATAACTACGCGTACTCCTTTAAAATGACAATATTCCCAATACGTACATTTGGATGTGGACTAGTCCATTTTGTGCGCTTCTGCAGCTAGATAAGTACTCAATAGGCCATCTTTTCCAGAATATTTGAAATCGGTATTGAATTTTCTTGTAGTTACCTGATCTATTTTCATTAAATCAACGTTAGTGGTTGGTCTATTAAACTAGTAGAAGCGGACAATTGAAATTGTCCGACAAGCGCTCGATAAAATAGGAAAAATGCAACAGACGGACGGACAGAGGTGTAAAACCTCTGAAACAACTAAGGTGCTAATATGTACAACAAATTAGCCCAATAGACAAAAAATGAATAGAATCTTAAGCAAATCAAAAAAAAATTATAACACTCTTAACACTCTTTTTATTATAGAAAAGAATAATAATTGAATAAGTAGCCTAGAATAATAATCGAAAATTTAAAAAAAAGTAGACAGCCGCATCTGTGTGATCTCTATTTTTAGAAAAAGTTGAATACATCGAAAACTACTTGACCTAGAGTTCCCAAATTTTAAATGTGACCTTTTTAGAGTAGTATCTATCTGTGTGCAAATTTGCTCTCTGGTATGTATAGTTTTTGCTGTGATAGTGCTAACAGACAGACGGCCTAAGTCTTTGTATAAGCTTGCTCGCAAGAGCGAGCGCTAAAATGACCAGGCGTTAAACAATCATAGTCATTTGGATCATTCGACATAGGCCCTATGGGTCGTGGGTTAAAACAAGCATCGATTTCAATGATGAGTATATTGCGAGTTTCAACACTATATGACGAATAACCAAGTATGCGTTTCACGTGATGTTTTGCGTTTTTAATAGCGGCCTCCCAAAGACCACCAAAATGTGGAAACCTGGGTGGAATAGTGTGCCACTGAATCCCGTGATCAATGCAATATCTTAAAACTTTATGTCTATGGACTTTAGACAAAAATAAATCTCGAAATTCGGATCGTGCTCCGACGAAATTCGTAGCATTGTCCGACTAAATATTTGTACAGAGCCCTCGACGACATACGAACCGGCGAAGTGCCACTATATAGGCATTAGTGCTTAAATCGAATCTTAATTGAATAACGAAACAAAGGATTTAATTAGAACTTGTGATCTCTCGTTGGATTTGGTCATGAATGAACCACATAAGTCAATCCCGACGTTTTGAAATGGTCTGAAAAGATTAACACGATGTTGTGGTAGTTGGCACATAATTTGTTGTAAAGTCCACTGATAAGCACGAACGCATCGCATAAACTTCTTCCGCCATAAATCCAAAGTCGTTGTCTTAAATTGTACAACAATGATTGCGCACCTGCATGAAAAAGCCGCATATGTTCAAGATTAACGAGTAATTTGGTAAATGAGTGGTTTGCAGGTAGCAGGAGTTTATGCTTATGATCGAACGAAATACTTGCATGTTTTAGTCTGCCACCAACGCGCAGAATATAATTTTCATCTATAAACGAATTTAATTTCTTTAAATGAGTTTGAGCAGAGACTACATCATTCATTATACTATTCCTTCTGTTACGTTATGTGTTTTATATAGCTTTTAAGGAATTGCCAATTTCTGCAACCGTAAGTTGTTCAACAAATGTGGCCACAGAATTGCACATTTTCAGGACGGATTGTGAGATGCTACCTTTACGAAGATTTATTCTTGCTTTTATTATTTGTACAAATCGAAGTAGAAATCCAACTACACGGATGGTAGTTTAGGGTAACTGGAATATTTAAAAACACATTTCCATTCGTCATCTTTTCCATTTGTCATTTTAATTGCTGAATGGACTTCTAATAAATGTTGAGTTTTACATGCCTTTAAAACTTTCTCAAGCGGTTGATCTGGTGTTTTTAAAATTTGCTGACCACATGAAACAGCATCAGCTGGATTTTTCACCGTCGGGGCATAATACCAATGATTAGGCGAAGTTAAATCTTAGATTTTTCAAATTCGAATGGCGACGAATTTTTCGATTCTTGACGGTACAGATCTGATCCAATATAATGTGATTTTAGAGTCAGTACAGAAATGAATCAATGAAAATTGAATTTCCATACTTGCCAAAACTTTTGTTGCTAGTTGGGACAATAATACCGAAGCGCACAATTCCAGTTCTGGACTTGATCGACCTTTAAGAGGTGCCACTCTTGTTTTGGCACAAAAAATTTTACAACACTATTATTTGACAATTCAACTGATCGGCGATGTAAATGATGGCTCCGTATTCTTTATTTGAAGCATCTCCGAATTCGTGAAACTCGATTATTCGTTTCGAGCGAACGGTAACACACCTTGGAATACAAATTTGTCCAATGGAACTAAGTTCGTCTTTAAACCGGTTCTAAAAAGCACACGACTTTTTGCATAAACGATTTTTCTGTAAGGACAATCGGTGCACATAATCCCAATGAATCAAAAACCTGAGCGATCTCTGAAAGAACAGATCTTTTCGTACATGATCCGGTTATCAAGTACTTCTCGAATGAAAATGTAAATTGATCTGATTCGGTGTTCCAGTTCATTCCCAATATTTGAATTGATTTGGGTCGTTCCATGATATTTGTCGAAGAATACTCAACTTTCTTATTGTTGCTTTGAATTTTGTGAAGTTCAAATCCGACACGAGCTAATATATCAACGATGTCATTTTTTAGTTGATTGCATTTTACTCGGCGTCAGATCCCTTTAAAATGTCATCAACGTAAAAAGCTCATTTACGAATTTTGGACTCGTTAGGAAATTAATCTTTTTCGTCTTCCGCAATTTGGAAAAGACTGCGAATCGTGAGAAATGGAGCACTGGCTGTTCCATAAGTTACCGGAGACAGTTTATATGATTTGAGTGGACCTTGACCTCCAGATGAATTACTCCACCAAATACGTTGCAAGTCTTGTTGATTGCTATGAACGAGAATTTGACGGTACATTTTAGTTATGTATCCAGTTACAGCAAACTCATTTTTTCGAGATCGCATCGTGATCGATAACAGTTCTTGCTGAATTGTTGGGCCTACCATTAAACAATCATTTAAGGAAACATTCGAGAACGATTTTGCGGAGGCGTTTAAAACCACCTTTAATTTGGTCGTACTACTACTCTTTCGCATTACCACATGATGGGACAGATAATAGGTTTTGTCAAAGATGCAATTTGATTCCTCTGACTTATCAACCTCTTCCTTATGATAAAGGGGCATTTGTTAAGCCCATACTCAGCCTAAAACAATTGGTCTTGTTTTGCGTTCTAATTTCGGTTTTGGTCCGATTTTCGATTTGGGTTCTGCTAGCTTTAGATTAAATGACCTCAAGTCGGGTGAAAAACGAGTAGAGCCCAAATTTTTTTAATGAGGCATTTTATTAGCCCATAATGAGCCTAAAATTATTTTTTTGTCAATTGATCTTGTTTTGCTTTCTAATTTCGATTTTGGTCCGATTTCCGATTTGGGTTCTGCTAGTTTTGAAACGTTAAAGCCTTTTGCATTTACTAGATCGTGCAGAATAAAAAAAAAATTAATAGGGCATTTAATTAGCCTAAAACTACCCTTTAATTTTCCAATTGTTTTTAAATCATTTTTTGATACGGGTTCTGCAAACTTTTTCTAAAGCTAGCAGAACTCGCGTTTTAGTTGGAAGGGATGCAGCCCAACATTTTTTAATGTGGCATTTAATTAGCATATAATTAGCCTACAATTATCCATACTATCTTGTAATGTTCTGCTGTATGGGTTCTGCTTGCTTAAGGGGCTTCATTTATGTGACTTTGTATCTAAATATAAACTTTTTGGCCCCTAGGGCTATTAGAAAATTACTATTTTCAACTGAGGTTAAGATTGTCTTTTTTAAAATTGCGGGTTTAATTTTATAAATGTCATGACAGAGTATCATAACACTGCTTACTGTCGCAATAGTCATATTTTTTCAGGATGGGACAGACTATCGCTCTAGCGTCATATACTTGAAAGTCTTTTGAAAAAGGCATCATGATTTGGGGATGCATGTGTTCAGCTGGTGTTGGCCAAATAAAAGTGTTTGAAGGCAAAGTCACCGCTGCAGTGTACCTTAAACTCCTCGAGGATATTATAATACCAGAAGGAAAGAGGTTAATTGGTGAGAATTTTGTGTTACAGCAGGACAATGCGCCAATACACAAAGCAAAATCGGTCACAAACTATTTGAATAGATCTAATGTGAACGTGTTAACTTGGCCACCCCAAAGTCCAGACCTATCGCCCATTGAAAACCTGTGGTCTTTGCTGAAATATCGCATAGCCGAGATGGCTCCAAGAAATTTAATTCAGCTCCGAGCTCTCATCACTGAAGTCTGGTCTCAAATTAGCGCTGTGGAGTGTCAGAAGTATACACACTCCTTACCAACCCGTATTGCACGGATGGCAGAAAGGAAAGGCAGACATTGCGGTTACTGATTTTTTTAAACCTATTTTTGCTGCGCATAATTGGTTGATTTTTTTTTTCTACAAGTTTTCTTAATTGTAGAAAGTTGATTTTTTATTTTTTTTTTTAAATATTGAAATAAAACATTATTGATTACCGAATGTTCTAATCCATGTTTTTATTTTAAGAAAACTGATTGATTAACAGAGAAATTAACAAATAAAATAGTTTTTTAACCTACTTTTGCGAGACAGTGTAGATTTTTGAGACTATAATATCTCTTATTTTCCTGGTTAGTTTTATCTGGAAAACAGCCCGAATGTAGTATATTTTGCCGCACAGATCAATTTTTTAGTAAATTCAATTGCAGTAAAATTGCTAAATACCCGATAAAGGGTTTCAAAAATAGCTTAACTAGGCAAGATATTTGATTCGCAGTGGATTGCGAAATCACGGCACACATATAAAAAATATTACCATAAGACTTCCATATTTGTATAAAACCTTATCAGATCTAAAGATCATCAATCACTAAATGACCTCCACAAATATTTCATCCTTACGACATATCTCTATATATTTAGATCAAAATACGCTGATAACATTTGGCCTGTAAATTACCGGCAGAAATGACGTAATGACAACATTTCATACGTGTGTATGTGCATATGTTTGTGGATACATTTTATTTATTTTCAATTAAAATTGATCAAATTCCATTTCTATGTGATAACACGATTTACTTACCAGCTAAGCAGCTATACCATACAAATACATGTTCTTAAGACATGCCTCCAAAAAAAAAAAATAAATTAAAATTGATTGATTTTTTGATTAATTTTTATGACTTATCATGAATGTATCATCGAATTTTGATTAATTGAGATTGTAAGGTAGTTTATGAAATCATGATGATTTAGAGTTTAACAAAAAATAAAAAGACTTAAATAAAATAAATATACCAGTAAACTTTATAATTTATACCGAATTAAATTTAATTCGTTAATTATTTTTAATGAATAATTTTGATTTGATTACAATTTTTTTTTTGTGATATGCTCTTTGATGGTTACGAAATTTGATGTTTCTTAAGTTCCGAAAAATCTTCAAATGAAATGTGCCGTGTATATGTCCACATACAAATTATTTGAATTGACTTCTGACTTAATAACTACCTCGACATTACAATTTATGTGAGCGGACAGTTGTCTGAATTTAGACGAGTAATACGATAATTTCAGAATTTGTTTTAATAATTTTTGTTCAATTGCGTAATTTGCCTTCTTATAATAAAAATACAATATACTCATATGTATGTTTAAGAATTTAAACAATAAATTTTGTTGTTGTTTTATCTACAGTTAAATTTTACAGCTTCTGCACTAATCTGGTAGGAGCATTAATCACCGAACTTGAAAATTTTAAAAGTGTAGGTGGCAAAACCGCTTCACGGGATGCGACATCTCACAAAATTTCAAAACCATTTGCATAAGGCTGCCATCAAAAATAACTTCGATGTTTTGGTACCACACGAGTCCGTCCATCGGCGATTCTTCGGTCAAACGGAACGAGATCAAGCCATTTCTGAAGCGGATGGAGCCTGGCGACAAGAAGTGGGTCACAGTCGACAATGTCAAGCGAACAACCATCATGGTCGAATGAAGCGGCATGAACGGTAGCCAAACCAGGAGTGACAGCCATGAAGGTTTAGCTGTGTGTTTGATGGGATTGGGATGAACTATGATGAACAACCAGAAACTCCGGGAGCTTGGTTGGGAGATTATTAAGCACCCACCTTATAGTCCAGACCTGAAGCCAGACCAAGCTATTATCTTCTCTTTTTTTATGGCAAACGCTCTTGGCTTTCTAAAAATGACCTCATGAGAGACTTGTGAAAACTGGCTATCTCAGGAAGAAGGCGTTTTGGAAAAGGGAAATAATGAAATTGCCTTTTAAATGGTAAGGAACTATAGCACATATTTGAGCCAAATCGAATAAGCACCCATGTTAAATAAAATTCCGAAATAAACGTAAAAATAATGGATTTATTTTCCCTAACCGTACAAAATTTTTCAACAAATCAAATTTCAATAAAAAGCTGATGTCTAATACTACAGACACATTACTAGTTTTGTAATCATAATTTCGGGATCATAATTTACTAAATGATAACACTTGACACACTACAATTTTCTTTGTCTTCTCATTTGGTTTTAAACAGTAATGGAGTAAGGAGTAGGCGCTGACAAAAATGTCAAGATTGAAATTTAATTGACTTTTAAAGCGCGATTTAGATGATGAAAAAATGTTGTCCCCTGCAAAATATTTGCTGTGTGTTTAGAGCTGAACACAATATAAATTTTTGAATAGAGAAAGCATTAGTTGAATAGAGAAGGAAATATAAACTGCCATAAATAATATTTGTTGCCATAAAATATACTCGGGTTGATTATATGTTATGGCAGTATTTTTATTTTATGGCAGCATTTGCTAAAAACAAGACAAAAACGCACAGCAAAATTTTTGCACGATGGTATTCTTTTCTTGTCATACACACGAAAATTTTAATATACCAAACTCTACTTTTTTTGCTGGCCAACATTTTTTCATCATGTAAATCACGCTTAAATTGTCAGAAATAACTTTTATATTGACCAAAGACTTTAATAATACTATATAGACTGGTAATAACTAAATGTCAAGTGAGTCAATTTCAATGAAAAAAAAAGATAAACAGTACTGGTTCATGAATATTACACAAAATAATTAATCGAATTTATACAATAAAAATTATTTCGAAAAAACTATTGAACTATTCCATATAAAAACTCCGAACTATTCACTGTTTAGTGTTTACACAATATATGTAAATTAATTTTACAATTATCAATAAAGCTATTCAACTCTAGAATGCACATATAACTATAATATTGCATATTTTGTTATTAAAATATTTAAAATACTGGAAAAAATAAAATCCGCCATTTTGTTTCCACATATATAGCACATATATAGCTGAAAACGTTTTCGGTACGGAACGGCGGAATCTATTATACATAATTCATATCATCCACAACAAATAATTTTTTTTCTATACATTTTATTTTAAAAACCCAGAAATTACAAACACACAAATTTGATCACAAAGTTATTCAATACACAAATTCCACCACAAATTATATTAAATTTTCAAATAATTTTATTTTGAAAGACAAATAACCACAAACAAAAGCTTTTAGTTGTGGAAGATATGGAAATCAAAGACAGTGATATAAATAGAATTTTATATATGCATGCCGTCCTAACTGTCCACACATGAAATAGACGATTTTATAACGGGAAAAAGTACATTACCGGTCTACGTATATAGTATATGTCTATGATATTGACAACTGTTAAAGTTGGGGGGAATGTGACATCTAGCGCATTAACAATAAGCTCTATTTAATAAGAGTCTATTTTCCATGAAATTTTAGCACAGCATACTTTATGAAAATAAAAATTAACGTACAAAAATATACCCAATAAGTTTAATTTATTGCCGTCAGATCCACTTGTAGCTGTACATGGGCAGAACAGAGAAAAATTTGCTAGCGCCAACTAAAGGTGGAACCAGCGAAACTGTAACAAATTTTTCTGAAATGAACGAAAAAAAAAACCTTATGGAAATTTGGCAGTTTGGCTACACAAACCATATCGCAAATTTGGTTATTTACGAAATTTGAAGAAGATACACAAAAAGTATAGATCGTGTGGTGTTAGAAAATTTAACCGTACTCGAGATAAATCTTGCTATTATAAGCTAAGAAATAGTTTATTAGCATAATATTGAACCGTCTTATATTGAACTAAATGGATTCTACATTTCAGGTTACATTTTGTGAAATTAAAATGCAAGACGAAGACCAATTTTTTATTCATACTCGTATGACACCAAAATTGTTTAAAATGTTATTAAATCTATTGCAATCCCAAATGAAAGAAAGGCCCAGAAATTTGCTTAGCAGCGAATTTCGCCGTGCGCTCACTCTGTTGTAAGTTAAAAATATTAATCTTAATGAATTGGATATACATTTTTTATCATTTTTAGGTATTTATCACAGGGATGTACATTTCAAACTCTCGCTCGGAGTTGGAAGATTGGTAAGGAAACTACAAGGTTGATAATATACGAAACGTGTGAAACGATATGGCAAGTTCTTGGACAATTGTACGTCACCGAACCAAATTTGCAGACCAACATCCTCATTGCCCATAACTTCAGAGATATGTGGAACTTCCCTAACTGTGTAGGCGCCGTCGTCAGACGTCAATATTATAACTATAAGAAGTTTCATAGCATTGTTCTGATTGCCGCATGTGATGCCAATTATACGTTCACTTATGTAGTTTTGGGAGCTTATAGTTCCAAAAGTGACGGAGGTAATTTATTTATAAAAAGTACTTTGTAATGAGACTTTCATTCTTTTTTATTTTTAAGGAATTTTTAATATATCAACATTTGGAAAGAGGTTATGTGGTGGAAAACTTGACCTCTCAGAACCTGCACCTTTACCAGGTACCAGCACAATGATTACGCATTTTTTATCAGTGATGCCGCTTCTACCCTCACGCCGAACTTTATGAAACCTAACCCAGGAATAGGTATCCCAAAGGAAAAAGAAATCTTCAACAAAAGATTATCAGCCAGATGAGTTATAGAGAACGCCTTTGGGATTCTGGTTAGTCGATGGCGCATCCTTTTAACTACGCTAAACAAAGAAATTAAAAACCTGTATGCCTCGTTAAAATTTATGGATTGGGAAGACAGTCAGCCTTATTGTGTAAGTCGTATCAATCGATAAGCGATCGATATTTATTTATCGTATTGATTTACGTTTCATATTGGCTAACTGAATCGAAACCACATATAAGTATTACCATATTACAAATCAAATAATATACTTTATTGGGAATAATTTAGTTAACTTAGTGATTGTGAATTATTCCTAACATGGCGGACTGTCAAAAAGAAACCAAAATATAAAATTTCAAATAAAATAATTTTTTTAATAATTGATTGTGTATATAATAAATAATGAGTTGCTTGGAAATATTTTTTGATGATGATGAAGGTAAGACTCAGAAGTTACTTTTAAAAAGAAAAAGGAAAATTTTAAGAGATTCATCGAATCCATTAGAACTACATGATCAGATGTAAGTAATACATAATTTCATAATTTGTACTTTATATTGAACTTATATTTTTTTTAGTTTCATTCGTTACTTTCGAATTTCCAAGGCGTGCTTTCAAGATTTTTTGAACGAGATGAGCCCACATCTAACGGTACAGAGGCGCATATCGTCGGTGCCAAATATATTAAAAGTTGCTGCTTTACTTCGGTTTGTAGCGGAAGGCGGTTACCACCGTGGCGCTGGTAATGATTTTAATTTGGGACTGGCTCAACCAACTATGTATTTCATTTTAAAAGAAATAATTGATGTTGCAGAAACTCACATTTGCAATAAATGGATATGTTTTGATTATTCCGAAGAGGAAAAAAGCTGCTAAATTGTATTTCTTTAGGAAATGTTCGATCCCCGGCGTAATCGGATGCGTGGATGGTACGCACATACGAATTATAAAACCGAAAGAGAATGTACAGCATTTATACTACAGCAGAAAGGCCTATCATAGTATCAATGCGATGATAGTAAGTAACTATGTCAATCTAAACACTCAATAAATCAGTGTATAATTGCTCCATATATAGGTATGCGACCATCAGCAAAAAATTCGATACGTAAATGCGAAATATCCCGGTGCTTGCCATGATTCTATGGTGTGGAATGTATCTGGAATAAAACGAACAATGGAAACTTCTTATGAAAACGGTGATAGAAATACTAGACTGCTAGGTATTATTTTTTTTAACAAACATTTTAATTAACAAATGCGGGCTACCCTTTGCAACCAATTTTACTAACACCTGTTCGCGACCCTGAACAAGGGACTACAGAATCACGATATAATGAAAGCCATTCCAAGGGAAGAAATATTGTTGAGAGAACAATAGGTGTATTAAAAGCTCGATTCCGTTGTTTGTTGAGCGCAAGACAGCTTCACTACACCCCTAAGAAAGCAACACAAATAATAAATGTATGTGTTGCTTTACATAATATCTGCGTAAAGTATCGAGTAGAAGATCCAGATGATGTTGTCCTAGAGAATGGGAGGATCGTTGAGTTGAATGAAGCGACGACACATCAGAGGATGAGGAAGAAATACCTACTGCAGTTACAATTAGAAACAAAATAATTAGTTCGTTTCAATAAATAAATATTATTTCAAAAATAAATATTATAATATTTCAAAAATAAATATTTTATATTTAAAATAAAGGTACAAATTTCATTATTTTAAAGTAAAGGTTACGTATTTCATTTCCTCTTTCAGCTTCTTATGAACAAAACTTAAATTCCTTGTTGGACGCTGACTTGCTCTCTCTGCAATTCCAAGATTTGAACTTTAACTTTCAGTTTATCAATTCGGTGGGCTCGTTTTAGTTTTAGCTCTGTTTTATATAGCTCCAGCTTCTCTTGTTTAATTCGTGTTGTTTGTTTTAGTAGCTTATTTGTCCCTTATGTTGTTCATATATTTTACGTCAGAGCTTATTATTTTCCTCAGAAAATTTATATAGATTTTCCTGCGTTACTGTTTGAGCTTTGAGTAGTTCAAACCTTTTTCTATTGAAATCAATAATAGGGTTTTTGTTGGCTCTTTTCCTATTTATATTGTTGCTATTGTTTTCAGAGTCTGCAACGTCTCCATTTATTTGAACAACTTGAATCTCCACATTTTCCTCTAATTCAACATTTTCCTCTCTGTTTTCGTTAAGCCCAAATGCAGTGCCAGGTGGATTTACCGATGTATTTAAATTTAAAATATCGATTATCGATCCTTCTATCGCCGAGAAACTCATCATTCTGTTAGGACCACCACCCGTTCCCGTTAATTCTTTTTTGTTTCGAATAAGTTTCTTTCGAATTTTGTATTTTAGATCCGTCCATACCTAGAATAATTTTTTTTTTTGTTTAACATGAATACGGATGTTTACTAAATATAACCTTTATCCATCCATCCGTGTCACGAATTCGCTCTCCTAAACTATTTAGTTCTTCTGTAAAACGTGCCCATCTATTTTTTACTTCACAATTTACATCCTTCCCTGATTTAACCAAACCACTGGCTATATCTTCGTTCTCGGTCATTAATCGCACCAAACATACAAACTGCTGTTTGTTTGTCATTAATCTAGTCCTAAAATATGTAAATTTTTTTATATATGTATTTAAAAATATTAAATTATTATTAATTTACTATTTTCAACTTACATTTTTTAAATTTGTTTAAATTTTTGCGCGTTCGTGTTTAATTGAGAACAAATATGGCATCGACTGAAATATGACATATCAAACGCTAGATGGCGATTGATATCGTTGTTCACAATCGCAATTTCGTGGAACTGTATGATATCGATATCGATACGATATTCACAATAAGGCTGAGTAATAATCAGCTACACGAAGGCATCTGGAGACAAGAAGTGGTTAATAACCACCCTTATGTCGATCGACAAACGACACGACTTTGTCTTGTCATATCGATTTTTATTTTGTATTGCGTAACTGAAACGAATCAACTAATAAGTGTTGCCACATTACATTAAAATAAATACCTAACATTGCGAATTTTTTTGGTTAATTGAGCAATTGTGAACTTTTTTGTAGAAAACTTCTGTCAATATGACAATAACTGTATTGGTACACAAAATAATTACGTATTTAAAATTTATTTAACTTAACAGATTTTCTTTTAAATTTAAATAAAATAGAAAATATAATAAAATATAAGTGCTGTTCAATTTATATCTGAATTTTTATTGATAATGAGAGTGCGTGGAGCAGAATTTGCTTCCGCTTATTTATCAACGTAAATCTACTGCTTGATGGTAGAGGATTAACAATTTATTTTTGGATTATATCGTTCCATTCACATATTTATATTTAAATACATAATTATTTTAACTTATTTAATAAATATTTCTTATAAAAAATATAATTTTAATTATGTTTTATTAAATTTTATGTTAAACATAACTCACGAAATGTCTAGTCGTGAACAAAAATGTGAACGACAGAAAAATGACGTTTTCACGACAAACGTCGATTGATAGCGACATTCATAATACCAATTTTAGTAGTCGTCGGAAAATCGATATCGACACGACAATCACAATAGGGGTGAATATTCCGTCTATTCAAGGCTCCCGCAGCGTCCATATACTTGGACGAAGCACGGTATTAAAAATTAGGAATACTATTTGCAGCTATGTAAACAACGAAGGACGTCTAGAATGGCTCCATTAATCACCCCTATTGTGATTGTCGTGTCGATGTCGATTTTCCGACGACTGCTAAAATTAGTATTATGAATGTCGCTATCAATCGACGTTTGTCGTAAAAACGCCATTTTTTTGTCTATGACATTTTTGTTCGCGACTCACAAATTTGTGAGCCGTAATCAATAAAAAAATTATAGAAAAACGTTAGGAAAATTAATTTTTTTTAAAATCATTTATTAAAATCAACAAGTAATTAATAAACACATACTAATTTTATTTAAATTAACTGTAATTCAACAATAAATTTGGATGCGTTTCTACAACCAGAATCAATTCTAAATTTATTGTAAATTTTATAATTTGTAAATAAATTCTTACACACACGTGTTACATAAGTTTTTGCTTTTCCTATTTATAAAACCTTTAGTTTCAAATTTGAGCGAAATATCCATCCATAATAGTAAATAAAATTCAATTTAGTTTATCTGACATACAAACTGACAGGTTCTTGACAAAACAGAACAACAAACCTAAGTTACGATTGCTAAGTTAGCCGAAAAATTCACAATAACTCAGATTTTCTCAATTGGAATGTGGCAACATTCTTTAGTTGATTCGTGATAGTTACGCAATACAAAATAAAAATCGACACGACAAGGGAAAGTCGTGTCGTTTGTCGATCGACACGACAACCACAATAAGGGTGAATATTTCATTGTTCATAGTTCATTCAAGATATACTTAATTTATTTGAATAAAACAGTTAAGTTTTGAAATTAACCCTTCCATGCATATTGTATCATATATGATATAACCATTTCATATTACAAAAAGTACATGTATACATAAACATTTCTTATTTGCTTCATAAAAGAATCTTCTTATACACATTTTGAAAACCTATACCAACACATAATTTAGTTTTCCCGCGTATTTTTATAGAATAATGCCGGTTGAGTGTCGCTTGCCGTGGTGATTTGTTTGTCGCAACCAACGCAGATTTTTGGTCGTCTTTTTCTGGGGTATTTATAAACTATTTCACATAATAAAAATATTTTATTAAATATATGTAATTATATTATGTGTTTCAACCATTTTGACATATATATGTCTATATTATAATTGTAAATATTGAAAAACATGGGTTTTATCATATATGATACATCATGCAATTACGGCACAATTCTTGGTTGTATCAAATATGATACAACATTATAAATTGAAGGAAAGGTGGAACTCTTTTTTAATAATAAATTTTATTCAAGATTTTTGGTAGTTAAAAATGACTGATCAACGCTTGTTTTTAAATGCTATGAAAATTGAGGAGTTTATTAATATGTAATTCTATTGACATTGATGAGAAAGAAGACAGTGGGGGCGATGATTTTTATAATTAAAATCCAACAAAGTGCCACTTCCGAATCGAACCACAATCTGAAATTGATGACGATGTACCATTAGACATTCAAAATATACCTGTGATACTACTAAGTGATAAAAATGTGATTGAATTACAAGATTCTGATATTGGCAACGCAATTGAGGTGACAAGTGAAACAAGGGAGGTCAAGGAATTAAAAAAGTTGTATAGTAATACTATTTGGAAAGTAAAACATTTGAATGTTTCATCAGATAAATATAAATTTAACGGTGATGAATCACCACAAGAACTTCTCGAACTACAAACGCCTCTTGAAATTTTCTATTCTAATTAAAATGATGATACCGTTAGAGAATCAAAAAACTACGCAATGGAAACTAACATCAAAAATACGTTTTCAATAAACGGGAAGGATTTGGAAAAATTTCTCGGGGTGTATATTTTTACGTTCATGTACCAACTAACAAGTTTGCGCTGATGCTGGTCCCATGAAATGGAACAATATAATACGAAAAAGCAATTCGAAAAAATTCGTCAGTTTCCTCATTTCAATCGCAATGAGAACAATATGCCACACACAAATCCAAATCACGATCGCCCGTTCAAAATACGACCCGTAATAGATGCTCTCATTAAAAACTTTCAGAAGATTCCAATCGACGAAATATATTTATTGATGAACAGATGTGCTTTACTAAAGGTGGAAGTTACTTGAAACAGTACACGCAAATGAAGCCGCATAAATAGGGCTACAAATTTTTCTTCTCAGTGAAAATTTACGTACAATTTTTAACAATTTTCGGGGCAAGAAAATGATAAACTTATTTTATCAGAAAAAGATTTGGGGAGCTCATCAAATTTGGTCATTCGACTACTACGAAATGTACCAAGAAATGTGAACCACCACGATTACTTCGATTATTATTACACGAGCTTACCATCGAGTATCGAACTAAATAAAGTTGGTGTTCAATCAATTGGCACAGTACGTCGTGACAGACTACCTTCAAGCAAGTTACCAACCGAACGTGCTCTAAAGAATATATAGGTCATCACAAAAACGCTCCAAGAAATGGTGCACACGAATATTTACCATCTTAAGAAATATCCACGGTGGTAAATTCATGGTTACTTTCTAAAAGAATCGCTGCTGATTTAGGATAGGAACATCTCGCTCTAATGAATTTTAGAATTAAAGTTGCTGAAAGTTTGTGCAGAGTCAAACGTAAACCAAAAAAGCCCAACGCAAGTTATACAGCTGCAATAGACGTCGGCCAGTGTATCGCATTTTCTCAACTGGACATCTGAAAAACAGCGGTGTAAGTTACCCGGAAGTTCCAAACTCACTTTTATAATGTGTGAAAAATGCAACATACATCTTTGTTGCACAAAGACAGAAATTGTGTTATGTCCTTTATTATTTTAATTTTTATTATTAAATAGTTTTGTTAAATTAGGCTGTGAAAAACTATGTGACATTTTTAGTTATTTAAATTTAAAATTGAAAAAAAAAATAAAAAATAAAAATATGTTTGTTTTTTAGTCGTAAATGCATGCCGTATCATATATGATACAACCACGAAAATCAATTTTCCGAGGAAACTACAAATAATTAGAATTTCTTATTTTGATATTATAAATAAGGATTGCAGAAACTATAATGTGGAATTTTTTCAACAAAATAGAAAAAATCATGCATTGAAAGGTTAATTTATTTTTATTATTCAACAAATTCAGTCTTATCAATTTAATTATTCAAAGTTAAACAATCGGTATCAAAATATAGATAATATATATTTTGTATTATATATGTAAATTAGTAATATAACATAAAATAATCACATACATCACAAATCATAAAGGAAATTTAATGGATATTACCAAATCCATAAATTAAATATTTCAATTCAATTAAAAATGAAAATAATTGCAATAAAATTCTCCCGAATACAGGTATTTCACAAAATTGGAAAATCATTTAAATTGTTAAATGTAGAGCTCGTAAGTCTGTTATATAATTCATCATCTTTCCCCGCGCAGTGTTTTTTACCCATTCAGGCAGATCTTTATATAACAAAATCAATGTGGCTCCTTCCGTATATAACCATTTTTAAGTTGTTGAAGAGTCTCATTAAACACAGAAGAAGAAGAAGTAAGAATCTGCAAATGGATCTGGTTTTGCTCGTTTTGTCGGAGTTAAATTCGTTTCCTAGGCACTCGATGAATCCTCGGTTTCTTCCTGATGACCAAAATTATTAGTTCGTGTTCTAAAAAACAACAATAAAATGACGCATATTACACGGCGAATAAAATATAATAATGTACTTACCTTCTCGGTTGAATAATTTTTTTTAAGAAAATTAAGCTCTCAAGATACGTCCACTCTTCTATTGTGGCCCCACTGGCTGAAGGGATATCATCTCGCTTTTTAATCACTTTGTTAAATTTGTCCTGCAACAAATTCCATCTTTTTTGCATTCGTTTTTATCGATGTTTGTAATCTCCCCAATTTCAGCCCATGCATTTTCTTTCACTAGAATGTGTTTATAGTCCTTGTCTGCCTTATCATATAAACATTTGTTGCTTTCTACAGCACTTATAAAACTGTGAGTAGTCCATTTTAATCTAGAATAAAATACGAATAAAATCTAGAATAAAATTTTTACGGTTTTATAGTTTCGCTGGTTCCTGCTTTAATATTCATGACAAACAGAAAACTCAAAGGAAACTAGATCTTTTTTAAGCTACCTAAACTTAACTGTCAGGAATCTCCATTTCGTCGAAACTGAGTTAAAATTTAGTTTGAAACTATAGTTAAACATATGACACACTTGAAACTAGTACGAAATCATGATTTCGAGTTAAACATAATTACGAAACTAATGGCAAATTTGTTTCAACCCAAAAAATGATTTTCGATCAAAAAAATTTGCTGTCAGATCAAAAAATGTTGCTCTAAATTACCATCGCATGTTCTTTTCCAAAGAAAACTTGATATATTTCTTCATAGAATCTTCATTTTTTCGTAGATTTTTTCGATACATGTAAAATGTTATGTCAAAAAATCAAAATATAAACATAAACTGCAATCGTAATTTTTATTTGCACTTCAATCAGCTCTTCATTGAACATTATTTACGCTGTTTCAGTCAATAAAATTTATATAAAATTAAAGTGTAGTGTAGTTTGTGTTTTAATTTTTATTTAAATTATAAAATAAAATGGATAAAATAATTGAAGAATCAATTATTGAGGAATTATTGTCTTCATCAACATCATCTTGCTCATTAACTTCATCTTCATCATCATTATCGATGTCGTCTTCTTCATCTTCTTCATCAGAATCCAGTGATCCTTCGATGGATCTCGATGATGAAGATCTAGATGATAAAGTTCATAGCAAATTTGTTAAACATTTGTTTCACCGAGAGTCGAAAAAACGCGTATGCGATTTCGTAACAAACGTAGTTAGGAACTATTCAGATGAAGAAGTAAGTTTGATTTATAGTTATTGTACCTACCTATGTAATAAACCTATATTTTATGAAAGCATATTATAGTTCCGTGGTAATTTTCCTTTATCACGAGAAACAGCTAACATATTAGTAGATATGTATAAAAGCTCAACTTACTTTAAACAACAGAGTGGTGGAAGAAAGGCTGTGTCAGCTGAAACCCAATGTTTAGCATTTTCGTGGTATAGTAAAATATTTTACTGAAAATAAGTTTTCTCAAAAAATGGTTATTGTGTTATTTAAGGTTTTCTGTAAATAAAATTTCCCACAACAGATGAAGAAAAGGAGCAGAAGTCAAAAGAATTTCAAGAGGTAAGACAAAATGAGAAAATATTCAGTGCCTGTTTATAATTTTTTTATTTCAGGTTTCGGGGTTTCCCGATGATTTAGGTTGCATCGACTAACGTTCAGCTTCGTTACTATCATCGAAGTCAGCCCCTCCTGGGTCTGAATTAGCCATTGGTCGCACTGTTTTACCGGTAGGGGATTTCATTTTAAATTGAGATGCAGATTTTCTTGCTACAATTCCTGATGAAATCACTGTATCGGGGGATATGGAATCATCCAATGCCGCAATGATATCCGTTTCCTCGTCAGAAGGAGTTTCATCGTACACTTCCCCGCTCGTTGAATTATTATCAATTTTTTTCCTTCGTTTCATTACTGTCTTGAAACGAGTTTCAACTTGAAGCGCTGTTAACCTTTGCTCATACGTGTTATTTATTTTATCGGCAAGAAACTGCCATAAGTGTTTTTTGACCGGAATTTTTTGCAGGGCCCAACTTCTCCAAAGTACGTTGCATACGTATTCAATAAATACTTTGTCTGTCCCTCCGTCCACCTAATTGGAACTCGAATGTCCCATTGTCCATTACTGCAAAACCATCTTTATTAAATAAAACGTTAAAATTGGAAAGATTTATTTGAATATTTGAATTTTCCATTGTAACGGAAAATAAACAAAATGTCACGAAATATAAACAAAACATGTCATTTAATACCATGTCTACTTATTTTATTTAAAAATACATCTACAAAGAAATAGAGTTTTTGGCCATGTTCTTTACCGTACAATAAAATTGATTTTTTTTTTGAAAATCGAAAAGAATTTACCATAACAGTATGTGTATGACATAAGTCGTAATAAGGGTGAATGAATCAATTCGACATTCCTGTCAAAATTGTGCGTCCGTTGTTTAGATCTCTGTACCAATAACTGTTGACCTCTGTACCCCATGAAAGGCTTGTGCGGTTGAATTTTTTCTCCATATCCTTTCATTTACCATAGATCAGTCACCAATTTTGGCAATGCCGCTTTAGTTCATAACCTACCGGTTTGACGCTGGTACCAAATTATTCATTAATTATAGGATAAATTCTTGTTTTTATTGGGGAAATATAAACCCATTATTTTTACGTTTATTTCGGGGCTTTATTTAACAAAGCTGCAATTATTCGACTTGGCTCAAATATGCGCTATTTGTTCAATAACTTGTTGCCATTTAGAAGGTAATTTCATTATACCGTTTTTACAAAACGTTTTATCTCTAATAGGAAAAAACTGAGATAGCTAGTTATCCCGGAGATTTTGGCGCGTCATCATAAATGTGTGTTGTCCTGGTGGAACCCGATGCCTCTCCTATTGGCTAATTTTGGCCGCTTATAGTCAATTGCTGCCTTCAGTCAGTTCAACTACCGGCAGTAGAGGTCCAAGTTGGGCGTTTGGCTATAGGGCAGCAGCTCATGGTAGATGATTCTCTCCCAATTCCATCAAACACACAGCTATACCTTCATGGTTGCAATACTGGTTTGGCCACCATTTGGGCCGCTTTGTTGCCCTTACACCATGATCGTTTCGACTTGACACTGTCGTAAGTCATCCACTTCTTGGCGCCAGTTAATATCCGCTTCAGAAATTTATTTCTGAATTGGCATGATTTCTTTCCGTTTGGCCAGCGATTCGTAGAGGGACGGACGGTCCATTAATTTTTTTGTGCCAACTTGTGAGGCACCAAAACCTCGAGGTTCTTTTTGAAGCCAGCTCGCTTGCCGGGCTACTTCGATAATTTCCAGGATTTTATTGAAATTTTCTACGATAAGCCTTCCAGTGCGTGGTGCATCTTTGATATCGAAATTACCGGAACGGAATCGACGAAACCAAAATAGCGCATGATTTACTGTGATATTATCAAGACCATAAACACCATTCACAATTTGAGGCACCTGACCTGCGTTTTCATTTTTTATTTTTATGGTGTAAATTTATCTGAAACACCTTAGCTTTCAAACCTACCGTTGTGCGGCGCCACAAGTAATTATAATTTTTCAAATATATTTGAAGCACATTACTTCCTTCAAACTACCGCTGTAGCTCTACAAGCTTTTATATTTTACTCATTCTAATATAATCATGTGGTAAATCATAAATCCTATATTTGTGCACTAGTAGTAACTTTTCCTTTATTAAATATAACCTATACAAGTATTGCATATCATACAATACAAAATGTCTTGAAGTTTTCATTCTCATTTTTCTTGGGAGTTTACTGCTCGAGCAAATTAAAACATTTGGAAAACCTAGTGGACTATGACAAAATAAAAAAAAAAATCTCGTTGTGTATTACGTGCTTAGATTTACGAATTGGTCATCAAATATATCGTTTACATCTTTACTTCCGGATATCAAATTTAAAGTCATCGGCAAAATCAAATACAATTTGTAAACGAGGATTAATTTCCATGATAGAATTAATATTGTTTTGTTTAAATATTCTGAAATTTGAATGGATTCACATGTCTAGTCCGGTGTATTGAATAATTACGGCACGGCAAATTCAAAATATTCAAACTAATTGAAGTATAAGGCGCCACTTAAATACGTTTTAACAAAAAAAAAAAATATAATTCAAGAGCATAACATAAAATGTAATAACTTTATAAATTTTGTAAGTGCGCACGCATACATGCACGTACATTTATTATATAAAAGAAAATACTTGGAAGGGATTATATCATATCATCACTTTCAAGTTTTATGATTGATTGATTTAATAATTATTGTGCGGTTACAAAATAATAAAAAATGACAAAAAAAATAAGAAGCAAGAAAAAATTGGAAGAAGTCGGTTCTTAACCTACTACGAGTATAAAGTGTACAAGACGCAGAGAACATACAAAGATTTTGCAATCTTAAAATATTTAAATGAAATTTTTGTAGTTTTTACGATTCTTGATATTAAGCCGCTATACTTTCAAAAATACGATAAAAGAGTTATAATGAGCATTAAAACCGATATTACACCTTGATTGTGTAGGGGCATTTTTCTGTTATTCTTTGGATTGCGCGAAATTTTACTTTCTTTTCGTGAACTTTTTAACTTACATTTTTGGTAAATTGGATCGTATAAAATATAATTATTTATTTACGTGTTTCTGTATTTATGCAATTCATATTTAAGTGCCTGTGTTCACGTTTTTTCTTTACTTTTTAATGTCATATTTAATTTTAGGTCCAGGTAATTTATGTGAATCCGGTTAAATTATATATTCAGTGTTTTAATCGATAATTTTATAATTGATAATTATCTGTCTGATTGTTTAATTGTTATTATTATTATTATTATTAACCAGAATTGGTTAAAACTCTCGGGGTTCTCTACTTCTTTTATTTACATATAATCATAAATGACTTCCTATTGTCAATAATTGGACCAGCCTGTGCCGAAATAGAATCAGGTATATAGAATCTCTTACAAAAAGATATATACAAAACTAGCTGACCCGGCGAACTTTGTCTCGCTCCAAATCACTTCGTCCGAGCAAACACTTTTGACCTTCACGAAAGTTGATTTTGATGAGAGAAAAATCAAACAACTCAACTCAATTCTCAATAGACGTTTGAGTTAGACGATTGAGTGGCCATTCCATTCACTTTTTCATCGAATTCAACACTAAAGGTAGGTTTATGGTTGCGTTCGTTCGTTCGGTTATTTGTCCGAATCATCTTTTGTACAAAAATCCAGAATCGTCATTTTTGAGCAACACGATTGGTTGGAAAAAATTGTCAGAATGAACGAACGAACGCAACCATAAAGGAGGCATAATGAATTGAAAAGTGAATAAAAGGTACATTCAAACTTAGGCATCTATCGAAAATTTAGTTGTTTTTTGCAAATTGACTTTGTGATTTGTTAATCGTCATAGCGAACGCCAAAAGAACGGGGAACTGAATGCACTTGTTTTTATATTATTTGTTATTATTTGTTAAAGAATGTGCCCAGTATAATCCAGAGAGTAATGTATACTTGGGGAATTACAAGGGAAAACCTGTTCGTGCTACATAAATGACATCATTTTCGATATCCACGTTGCCTCAGAAACACATTGAAAACCTAAATAAAGTGTCCCACAAACTACAGGTAGCCAATTTATAAATACAATTGGACAAATCGGAATTTCTGCATAAAGGAATAGCGTTTCTGGTTTTCTTGGTCTCACGGGTTACTACACGAAATTTATTACTAATTTTTCACATATAACCAAACCCATAAGGAAAGATCTACTGTGCCACCACAAGGAAACATTGGAAAAGGTTTACCGATATGCTACGCATCTCGAACCCTCTCTAAAAACGAACAAAACTACTATACTACAGAGAAGGAGTTGTTGGCAATTGGTTGCGCCACTACCAAACTGCAAATTATCTTATCAACACCAAAAGCTGTAATTCCTGTAACAGTTGTAATTAAAGTTCCATTAACACGTTCGACCAACAGTTAATATATACTATATTTGTCAAATACTCTCAAAGAAGCTCATATAAAAGAATAAATATTATTCGATAAAAAGAAAAGTAACACTTCACATACCTAGGAAAAGCAGGTTCAAAACACTAATCACTTTGATAACAGTTGCGAACCAACCATTATAATGCAAAGACCTGCAAATTATTTTTTTCAACTCATTTCACTCACACCCAAAATTGGTTATTTAAGCTACATACAGCTTGAACATACAATTGGAAACTTTAAAATACAACTTAACATACAGACACCAATCAATATACATCATCACTCAAATATACTCATAAAGTTCAAAAATTATTCAACCACTATCAGGAACGAAAGATTCCAGAACATTCACATTCCATTTAACGAAATAAACATTGTAAACATCAAACCCGAAATTTCATTGGAGAAACTTTACATATCTTCTACAGCTAACCTGCATAAAAGGGAACTACTATACCCAACAACCATATGCTCCATAGTTTAACAGTGCATGAATCAATCTTTTTTGTAATATCAATAATGATCTGTTTTACAATCCACAGAATCAGTAAAAGGTTCACACAATCAGCTACAGTTAAAACCGTCACTGTCCCACTCAACAGGACTTGCACTACATATCGTCGTCGAGAAATGCAGAATGAGTAAGTCCAAACTCATAAATTTTCAAGAAATTGTTAGAACGCCCTTACTCTCATCTTTGCAATTAAATAATTTATTTTTGATAGAAATTTTCTTAAAACTAACAAGCCTGTTTTGGGAAAATTTCTTTCAAAAAAATAAATTATTTAATTGCAAAGATGAAAGTAAGACGTTTCAACTGCGAGTTGAAAATTTACGATTTTGGACTTACTCATTCTGCATTTCTCGCCGACGATATGAGAAGTCATATTCCATGGATACACCGTCGACTCGTATACTATGGAAACAACAACCAAAACGACATTAAACACATTATCAGTGAAGTAGTATAACAAAGGTGCAACGACCCAACTATTCCATTTGTGGAAACCTCTAAAGCAGTAAAATTCAAATGACGAGATAAAAAAACCTTGTTAAAGTTAGCCGAAAGATAATGATAGTGTCTTGACTATTTCAGCCGAAAGTTAAACTCTATTTATACTCTCGCTTCTATCGATTTTTAAATTTCTATAAACTGAAATAATTTCCCCTTCACACGAATGATATAACCCGATCCTAAATTCGAGTTCATGGCTGATTTTTGCTGTATTCAAGACACTATCTGCATTATCTTTCAGCTGGAAACTTTCGGCTAACTTTAACAGTATGATAAAAAACGCGCCGAGTTGCTATGATGCAACAATGTAATTCATGAGAAAACAAACATCTAACTCCACATATTGCTGACTCAACAAAAGTGTTGAGTTCAAAAAAGCCTGATTATCATATTTTATTTTTATCATCTCTTTCAAAATACTATAGATTTAGTCTAAAGAGTTTTATTCATCCCTGACATTCGCAATATTCCAAAATTAACTATTTTTTTAGTAATTCTGAAGAATAAAGATGGTGGCAGCCATGTAGTGCGTAGTTTTGAATAGAATGTAAATAAATGGATTCGTCAACATAACAATTGGGACTTAATCCAACTACCTTATGGAGAGTTTTTCAACTTCTACAACAATTGAAACCATACGATCATCGTTCACACAGCCAATTCGGTGACCGGGAAGAAGCCAATATTGACATCGATGCAAAGCTTGCATACAAAATTTTCTTCAGTGATGAAGTTTACTTTTTTTTAATGATCATGACAACAAGCAGAATTGTTGCCATTGTTCATAAACCATTACAACCACAAAAAGTTACCATTGGTATCCATAAAGCATAATGGACTGAAGAAATCATCGGACCATATGTATTTCAAAATGATGGTAGTGAAAACGTTACAGTAAATGGAGACCGGTAAAGAGACACGATTACTAATGATGTATTCCTCAATTGGATGGTATTGACATAAGACATGTGGTTCCAGCAAGACACATGCCATATATCGCGCGATACAATTCATTTACTGAAAGAAATATTTGTTTGATAAACGATTAATAACGAGAAATGGTCTTGCCAACTAGCCATGGCGTTCGTGTGATTTAACACTGCTGATCTATTTTCTTTTTAGGTATGTTAAGTCACTTTTCTATGCTGATAAGCAGAGACTATTGAACACAGGTAAGCCAACATTCGATGTGTCATTGCTGAAATACGACCAGAAATACAGCGAAGAGTAATCGAAATTTGGACCTCCAGATGACGCCATGCACGCGCCTGCGAGAGGAGCCACATATCCAAAATCATATTCAAACATTAATGGCATACAATTATATTTCAAATAAAGGCACATTCGTGTAGCTATTGAAATTATTTGTCTGTGTTTTATTTAAATTCATAGTACTACTCCTCGAAATGAGACACACTTTATTATATTATTTGAGACGGTCGGAACCAACCCAAATCCTTTGTGTTCTGTATCGTTGGTGTTTTCAACAGTTTTAAGAATGGTAAGGTCATCTGCAAACATTAGGACCTTAGAATTATGACCACCGCGTAATTCCGTTGGGAAAATTGTCGAGATCCATGGGTCAATATGGGAGGTTTGAGGCAAGACCATACTTAACTTAATTCTGGCCTTTTGTTTCATGTTTCGTTATAAACCAAATTTCTCCAATCTTTCTTTTCTACGAAACCGTGAAATACGTCCTGTTATGAATCTGGCGAATTTCCAAAAAATGTAATATTAAACTTAGTGAAACCTAAAACCTAAAATATTTTTTGTATTTTAATAAAAAATCTAAATATTTAGAATTTTTATTGAGTTTCTCATGCAAATTTAAAAAACTATTTTATTTGAATATATACTAAATGTGTTTTACACCCCAATTCTGAAGCACAGTCACTGACTGAAAAATGGTCTTAGGTAATACTTTTTGTGTTTGTTTTGAGTATTGTCTTAATTAGGACACTTCGTATTCTGTACATAATCTTAGTTGGCGTTGGTCTTAAAAAAGTCTTGCGTACCTAAAGGCGGATTTATTGTTGTAGTTCGTTGTGTTCGTTCCGTTCGTTGTGTTCGGTATTTTTACTGGAGTATTATTTTAATGAGTTCATTGTTGATGAAAAAGCAAAACATCAAAACACAAAATGAACAACGTACGTACTATAATACTATATATCATGTCGTCTCTTTCTTGCCATGTTTCTTCGGTAAAATAGTTGAAGATAGATCAATTTGATGAAAAAAATACCGAAGAAATAAAACGTCATTTGCGACAAATCCTATTGGTTTACAAAAAAGCATAACGAACGGAACGAACGGAATGAACACAACGAGCTACAACAATGAATCCGCCTTGTGCTTGAATTGCAAACTTTTTTTTCGTGACAAGCTGGGCACCCAGGGGGTAAACCTAATTCGAGTATGCTGAATTCAACGGTGCTAGTCCCATTTTAAAGTTGGTCCCCATTTTTGAGATATCGCATTCGACATGTTTTGGCCCTGAGCCAAAATATACCCTCATTTTCACGTTGATAGCTCTTGAACCATTAAGATTTTCGTTATACTTTCTTCAGCAAAGTTGTTGCGCAGGTCAAGACCAACAACTTTGCCGAACATATCAAGACCGAAAAACCACATCTAATTTTTTTTTGCTTTTTATTTCGACGAAAAACACTGTTTTTATCATTTTGTTGAATCTAAATCGAGTAGAATCGATCGAATAAACTTCGCATCGACAAATATTGATACAATAGAAACTATCTAAAAGAAAGTTAAATCGATTCAATTGATTTTATGGTGATTTTTCCTAAAGTAAAAAATCCTAAAAAAATTAACATTTTTCTTCTCTTTGACAAAACAATGGCGTGTCGTTGCGATAGTGGATAAAAATCCTGGATTTTATACGTGGAGGTAAGGTGCGATGAGAAGCAAAAATATTAGAGAGTTAAAGTATATCAGCACAAACAACTTTACCGCACAAATAATATCACGTGCAAAAGTAGCATTGGCACACGTACGCCTAGAAGCCTGTGACTGAAGGCCCAGGAAACGACAACGGTCGAGGTAAGGTGAGAGACTATAATCGTCGCGCTGTAAAGAGGGTAATTTTTTGGGAACAAATAACAGAAACTGCTTAAGTATACTTAAATTCTCTTAGAGTTATAGTCATAGACGGGAACCATATGACACTTGTGTACTCAAGCTGAGTACGAACGAAAGAAGTATACAGTGATTTAAAAGTCAGTGAGTCCTGAAAATCTTTAGAATTTCGTTTAATAAATCCCAACATTGAATAGGCTTTATAAACAATTGCATCGATGTGCATGTTGAAAGTTATATCAGATCTAAAAATAACGTCTAAATCATATTAACTCTGAGGGCCTACTATGGAAATCGATCGTCGACGTTTTTTGTTCGTTGTTTATATTCAGCAATAGTAATTACTATTGCTGAATATAAACAACGAACAAAAACCGTCGATGTTCGATTTTCATAGTAGGCCCCCTGTTCAAAATACAGTCGTTTAAAGAGTAAACAAAGACTATTTGAGACTAGGATCTACAATATCTGATTACTTGGCATTTATCCACATTCAAAAACATATAATTTGTAACACACCAATCGCAAAACATGTTCAAGTCTCACTGAAATATAGCACGTTTAATTCGCATGAAATGTTAGCAAATATTTTCATGTCGTCTGCAAATAAAATACAATCAGCGAATGTGAAACAGTCCTCAACGTCGTTAATAAATAATAAAAATAACAGTGAGCCCAAGTGGCAATCTTGAGGCACACCAGACGAAGGAATGGAATGAAATACTCTGAACACGTAATATCAATCTTGACACGCAGTTTACGATTTAAGGGATAATGCACACAGACATAGGAATAATGCCGCAATTTAGATCGCATTAGCTTATTCAACAATAACCGGTGATTGCATTTATCGAAGTCGGTATAAACAACATCGACTTGAATTTCTGGTGCAATGAAATTGAATAACTTATTCTGAAGTTATTCTAAAAACTGCCAAATTAGTGACCGTTGAGCGGTCTGGGAAATATCCATGATGACATGTGCTAATACATTGCTTAGAATAAAAGAAAATTATGTTAATGCCTGGCTTGAGGCTTTTTATTACCTTTTTAGGGACAAAATTTCGTATAGCAATATTTAACAACTAATTAAAAGTGTCTACTGCACCATTGATATCCATGTTTAGTATAGAACAACTGTCCAATCAACTTCAGGGAGGAAATTGTTTATAGAACCGTGGTCAGCATTCGCATAATCAAATACAGAGCAATTCTTAATGAATTTCATGTTATTTGAAAATCCGCTGCGGAAACCGCGGAATGAAACACGTATGTTATAAATACTCGGCAAGTTCATCGCAGGGCTCAAGTTTATAAGATCGATTATTGTTGGTGTAAACAATTAAGTCCAGAGAAGTTCCACAACTCTTAGAAAAGAAGATACAATTGTTTTTTTTGCTTACAGCGGACCAATGAACCGCTTACATTGGTTAACCAAATTACCAATATACTATAAATAATTAAAATAAAATCTGTATGTCATCAATTAATTAAATTTTGTAAAATTTATGATAATCTACCATCTGATTTGCGCCTTAAATATTTTGCAAATATTTTACACATATATTGAATACAAACAATTTCATAATCTCAATTCGATTTATGGCCTCTTTAAAAAAGATTTAATCAAAGTGCAATTAATGAAATATTTAATTTATTGATTTTTAAATAATAATTTCCAAAACAATAAAAATTTTATCATAAATATAACGACGACACACCTTTAAGAAAATTAGTGAGACAAGACGCAAGTAATGAGAAAAAAATTTAAATATTCTGTTTTGTCTTTCAATTCTTCAATTAAATGAGGTCATCAATTCCTTTTACTTTTATATACAGTCGATTATTATGTGTCTGGAGCCGAGGTGTCTGGCTTTGTTGTATATGGAGCAAGTTTGATTTAAGTTTTAATTCCGCATTTAGAAAGTATCATATGTGAGATATGGATATAGGTATCAAATTTTAAGGTATCAGATTATCTTGATTTACATAGTAAATTAGTGCAAGATGTTTTGAAGTGTATAAATTGTAAATAACAAAAAGTCAACCCTGATTATTACAACCATAAAGTTTATATTGATTATACCATGAAAATCATAGGAGTCTAATGAAAATAGAAATTTTATTACCGCTGAAAGTGTTAATAATAAAAAAGTTGTGGCCCATCTTAATAATATTATAAGGTCGTTAAATTTCACCGACATGGTATTAGATAATACATACATTTTTGGAAAAGGCTTAATGATAATTATAATTAATTTTTGTTTTTACCTGATTAAAGGTGAACTTAATTTATGCAACATATTATTAGAAACGTGCGCCTATAATAAACTCAATTCCTTATTACGTTATTAAAAATTGAATAATCTTTAATAACAAGTGAAGTGACTCAAGAAAGGTCGGTTATTTAAACTATAAATAAATACATTGTTGTTTAATTAATTAAATTTAACAATAAAATAAAGGTGAAATAATTTAATCGAATGTGATGACGGACATCATTTAAAATATATTTTATGAAATGTGTTGGCAAATAAATTTTTAATTTAACCAAAATATTGAATCACCCACCAACGCATATCATCGTCGCCGATGTTGTTTTCTTTAAACACCTTTCTTTATATTGTAGGAGTTTAATATATTCATTCGGACTTTTGCAACGATTCTAAGTGAAAGCAATTAAGTTATAAAACGGTTTTTATGCCTGCGCCTTTGATTTATTTTAAATTTTATTCAAAAGTTGTAACGTTGCAGATGGTTTTTGAATTTCTAACAAATAACGTACGAGTATAACATAAGTAAAAGGTTCGACAGTTTAACCTGGGGCTATTGTGCAATTTTTCCGATTTTGGATTTTTTTCCGATATCGAAAAGTCCGAATATCGAGTAATTCGCCGCGAATTTACTTATTATGAAATTAGTGGGTCGGATTTGTCAAATACAAGCAAGACGTTAGCAATAATGCATTTTATAAAATATTAATATTATTTATGAATATAAAAGTGTAATTGGGGTTTGTTAAAAAAAAATACAAAATGGATATACCATACATAGATTTTTTCAAGCATTTAAGCAAAATATTTTCATTGTAATAATTTTATGTTAAAATGCTCTAAAAGAAGTTGAATTATTTTGCACGGGAGTTACACTTAAAAATGCACAAAATACAGTCTCCTAAGAAGCGTAGCATCATTTTGCTCCTACGAATTACACATTCATTACACATTCATGACCTGCTATGTCCGATCTCTACTTTCTCCGTCGGCTAATCCAGTATTTTTTCTTCCTCTCCATGATTCAAACATTCTTATCTTTCTTGTGATAAACATCCAGATGCTTATTCAGAGCCTTCACTTCATTTCGTTCTTTACTTCTGGGGTTCGGGTATTATAGTAGAAGATTGTTGTAGTAATTTTCGGGATCAGATGTGGTCATGAAGTAATGTATTTGTATAGCACTGCTGATTACTTCGAACTAATATCTTTACCGTCCAACAGTAACACACGAAGATGTTCTTACAATATTCCGAAGCTCCTTCAGTTTCTTTAAACTTCAGCACTTTGTATCGTTGCTCTGGCATGTTCAGATATGTTACACTGCATCCCCAATGAAATTCCTTTAACTTTTTCCTTACAGAAAAGTATGAAAAAAATTTTGAGAATTTTTTTTTTTTTTGTTTGGTTGGTGATTTCCTTATGAAAAATGTTATCAAACTTTTAACTTTTTCCTTATGAGAAATACAATGAAGTAAACCGCATTTGCAGAATTGGTTGTTGTTGTTGTTTTTCTGCTTGTCACAAATTAAAAAATATTCAATGCATATTTGTCTTTTAACAATTAGTGTTGTATTTTGTGTCCTGTGAAAAAGTAATAAATAATATATAATATAATAATATAAAATAACAGGTAAACAAAAAATAATTTTGTAAAATGAAGTTAGTTTTACTTTGTCTTTTCCCTATTCATTGGGTATGCTCTTCATAAGGAAAAAGTTAAAGGAAAAAGTTAAAGGAAAAATTATTTTGCATTGGAGATGCAGTGTTAATCTGTATGAGCATTAACCTGATGACATTTGCTACTTCTTTATGATTTGTATACTCGTAAATATCTTAAAGAGGTTTCTCTTTAAGATATTTTATCTCTTTAAGATATCGTTCTCTTCTTGCTGAATCTTGAGTATTTGGTGTTGGAATTAATCTAGTGGTGTGTTCTTTACGGGTCGATCTTTCTTCAATTCGTTGACTCTGCGAGTTAAGGAATATCTTCATGCGAATTCCTCAGCCTTAAACTTAAGTGCCTCGTTTCACAATTTATCACTGACATTTGAACATGAATGGTGTTGACCTATGATGCGATGGTTGGTCGTGTCTGTATTTGCATTGCAGCTGTTCTTAATTAACTGTTCTTAATTAACTACATTAGAACTTTACCCGTTTGACAACATCCATCAGCCTCATTTATGTTCAGTGTGTTCTCCTTCCATTTGTGCGGAGGTAGTATGGCGGTTCTGTCGATGACATTGTCCCGTTGTGCAACATTGTACACCAGTGTGTGAATACCTCCTGATTCTAAAGATTCCATGACGCTGACATACGATTAGATAGGCTACTCTTGCACTTCTTGATCCTCCAAGGACTTTATTTCTGTTTTCATGGCGTTCTTGGTTATCGACCACTCTTTCTACGTTTTACTGGGTCTTCTGTGCTTCTGAATCTATGATTTTTTCCACGTATAATGGGTTATTTGTGACTGGCCATCGAAGTGCTCTTTAGAGTCATATTCCTAGATTAAGAACTTACGAGTGATATTGAGATTTTCCAGATGCTCAGTGGTGACTATGATTCCAGTACCTTGAGTTGTTTTTGGTAACACCAAGGACAGAGTTGTTAATTTTGGTTGGTTAAATTGAAGCAATAATGAAATCCTTATAGCATAAAACCAACACTGACCAACACTAAGCACAACGGCGAAGATTTGATCAAAATTGGTTAATTAATCTTTGAGATTACCTAGGACAATCAATAAGGCAGACTACTTTAAATGAAGATCGCAGCACAAACGAAACATTTGCCGTGCTAATGTGGATCCACTTAAAAAATCGTAGGAAGTTTTTCTGGTATAATTTGGTATATCTGACCATGAACTTTGAAAACGTATGGACCGTGACCGAGAATATCCATAATGTCAACACCAATTGATCAAATGAAACTGTATTTTTATTTGACCTAGTTGGATCACGGAGCTTGCTATATTGAGGGCTTTTTAGAGTATTCTCAAGATCTTCCTTAAAGAAAAGAAATGCAAGTTCGCTGCCGTTATTATCAATTAGCTTTGGAAGTTTAACCTTTCGTTTGAGACAGCACTGTGTGAACAAGCCACCGGAGGGACAATTAGCGAAAACGAATTTTGATTTCAAGAGTTTACAGACGACGTTCATTGCATTACAACTGTTTGGATTTAACCTAATTTCATCCAAATGAGAGCTGCATTTGGGATAGTATCGTTCTTGTGACTCTTGTTGCTGAGTGTGACGATGACTTAAGTATTTTTGCTACTCTTATTGTGACTGATAAGCCTTTGTTCTCGAACCACTTGAGCCGATGTTCTGTGGTCTGGTCATCCTGAGGTTTTTAGTGCACACGCCGAATAAATCAAAACTGATGTTTACGGTCATTAATGATTTAGCAAAAAATATAGTTTCCTTTGAGTTTTCTGTTTGTCAATGACACGTTTAGTTGCGAGAACAATTCATTTTCTCTTCTCTCCATCTAAAAGCCAATGAAATGCAATTTAATAATTTGGATGAAATGGAAGTATTAAAAATAAATGGGTGTTGTATGTACCACGTGCACGGACATATGACGTGAATACGTACAATGTTTCGGAAAGGAAATGGCACAAACAATACACCGAGATTTCAGACGAACGTTGAAAATGTTGGAAAATGTCGGTTAAAGAAATACAGAGTTTCACCTCAGGTGACCATATTCCAGAACTTCTTCCACAAATCATTTAAGAATTCCATTTCCATCCAACATACCCAATCCCATCATAATCGGTTAAGAAAACACAGAGTTCAATACGAACGGCGAAAGTTAAAATGGCGGTGCTTCCGCCTCCACCGCATGCGATGCGTCACAGTCCCAAGTCAACGTAACAATTTTTTTGGTTCTTTAGCTATCGAGCGGTTTTGTTAAATTTTGGATGTAGATGATAGATATATAGCTGCAGCATCAAACTTTATCTACTGATTTCGCTATCATCAGTTTTTTGAATTGCCTGTCTATGAAAGCAAATTTAAAGACGTATTCGTCTAAAATTATCATTTTGATGGAACGTCCATCCAAACCTTCTAGAACATTATTCAATGTCCATTAAGACACTATCTCTTTGAGATCTAATCAGTATTAGGTATACTGAACATTAAAAATGGAAAAGATTCAGAATATATTTGGCGTGTATATTTTTGGCCAGTTTAAGTATTTCAGACTTGCAGAAATTTGTCAAAAGGAGTTCTCTTCTTTTAATTCATTTAAAATAATTCATTAGAAAATATTATTATGTCAGATCAAACTGTTTAAATTTTGTTTTTCTACTTGCGGGTTCTGTTCATTATTTATTTATCATTAAAAAAATAAGCCCTTCCACAATTTTGTGACGATTTTTCATTTAATTTTTGTCAAATGATTTCTTCGCATATATAGGCACTGTATAGCGGCCTGTTTCTTCAATTACAAGAAACACCGCACAATACACATATTACAAACGGACAATTCTCCGTCGACTGAATTATTTGTTAACGGACAATTCTACGTATAAATAATTATATTCTAAACGAATATACAACAGTCTTCTTCTCTTCGACAAAACAATTTTGTACACACTACAAAATTAACAAATTTTATTTTCATACCGATTACCAATTATTGAAACGAACAATATTGCAATTGCATCATAGATGCCACCATCATATTTTATGATTTTTATGATAACCAATACACAAAATATGTAAATTAAACGATGGCTTGGTAGTTATTAAAATAGACACTAAAATAGACCGAATATATTCAACGAAATTCCCCGAATGTATTCAACGTCATAACTGTATGAATTTAACAACAATGCTCACTGGATTAAACGATTGTTAACATGTTTTGGTAGATTACGTATTTTTCCAAATTATTAGTCAGCGGTACGTGCTACGTGACCAATGTGAAAACTCTACCTGTTAGGAATCAGTCAAACTTCTGCACTCCAAAAATAATTGCAAGTGCCTCCTTGTCAATAGTGTCCCGTAATGTAAATGTGTACCTGACATCTTCCTGGATTCAAAAGCGATTGGTAAATCAACTCGGCTATCGCTTCTGTTTCCAAGAACAGTTCCGTTCTCTTTGTCGGATGGGGGTAATATTTGTGTGTAAAAGCTGGCATTTAATTTCGCCGAGACCCGTTTGCTAATGCCTTGTCCATTTAAAATGTTGGCTTTGCCCTGGAAGTGTGTGTAAATCAGCAGCTATTCCATGCAAATTTGGTATGAATCGCTCGTAGAAATTAATTAGACTCATGAAGAGTGTATTTTTTTGATGTTTGTTGGTGGACTGGCGTTAGTGATAGTATAGCGCTTCGGTATGTTTACGGTTGGTGTGCTTTTATGCCACTAATTTGACTAATTCGTTGTTATTCACAAACTTATTTGACAGCTTCACTTGCGTCTGTTATAGGACTTGTATTGCCGTATTTGGTTCGTATTTTGTAACCGAACAAACATATGAAGGAAATGGCATTTTAAATGCTTTACACCATGGTAGAAAAAACAATAATGGCTTTCCATGTTTCATGACAATCACTGGTAATTTGATTGTCGTAGGTTCCATGTACTGTACTGATTGACTTAGCATGGGTAACTTATGACTGCCATATGTCATAACAAGATTAGGTGCCCTAAGATTAGGTGGTCTGTGATTAAATCACAAAGGTTTTAATTGTTTTTGTAACGTTTTACTAAATGTATAGATTTAAAAGTATGTAGTTCAATATACTTGGCCATACAACTTCGATGATAGTTAAACATTTATTGTTCACACTATATTTGAATGTTTCCAAGAAAAGTTTTTGTCAAAAATTATTTAAATATAGAAACCGTTTTAATTAAATTAGGGGACGTCCATATCGAATTAATTAATAATTCTTGGTGTAGAATTTTCAATTAATTTTGCGACATTAAAATTCCGTGACCAGTACACAAAACATAAAACTCGTAACAACGGTTCATTTTTGAACCAAATGGGAATACAATTTTATTTGGTGTTGATTAGAGAGTCCGTATGTCATGTCAACATGTTCTATTAATGCATTTCTATTTTGTAATCTACAGATAAATAACAAAACAAAAAATCTGTGCGATTTACTTGGAATCCGACAATAATACGATTTTCAATTTATATTCAGTTTACATTTTTTAGTTACACATTTATATACATAAAGTTTGACACTACCGGTGAAAATTTTAGATTGATCACTTTTTCATTTAAGGTATTATTTGTGCTTTGCCATGGACGTTGAAAAAAATTGTTTCGTCGTTTTTGATGCCGAAATTTTTTTTTATCCTTTAATTTGTATGTTCCATTATGCGATTGGCTGTATTATTAAATAGCATCCATTCGATTTTATGTTCATTCAGCTTTATTTTTATTAGGAAAAATATGCAACAACTATAATAGGTAGATTCTACTTTCAAAGATAAATGTGATTTTATTAGAATTATCAAGAGAATTACGAGACGTGCTCTTAACAAAATTTTATTTAATTGCGCATGGTTTGTACGTTTTGATCAAGGTTAAATTAATTTTGTGAAATAATGACATACCTATACAAAAGAAGAAAATCACGTAATTAATTTCTTTCGTTTCCTTTCATTTTGGGTAAAAATGAGAGTATCATAAATAAGAAATTGTTAAGTGCGTGCGCGGCTTTTATGATTTGTTGTTACTTGTTTGACAGAAATTTAATTAGCACGTCGTATAATTAAAATTGTATTGGAGTTGACCTTTAATTAATTCTCGAAAAATTATTTTGTATCTCGAATCCAACATTTTTGTGAGTTGGTATGTAGTTACTCGCATATAGTTACTCGCATTTATTTATTTTTTTATTTATTTCCAAAATGATTAAATAAATCTTATCAACAAGATTACTTAGTTGTACTTACAATAATAGTAAAAATAGTTTGCGTGTGAAGTATGTCCGAAAAAAAAGTTCCATGCAACAAATGTCGCACAGAAATGATTTGAAATAAAAATAAATGATAGATTTCAGTGCGTCATTTCCGAAGATTTTATTGCAAAGAATTTCATTCATGTTACATTACATGTTGGAAACATAAAGAATGGATCAAATACACAAAACTTGTTTATTAGAATATGAAATTAAAAATGCGCGCTACCAAATTATAAAAAGAAAGCAAGTGTATACAGATAAATTTTCAAACTATTAATAACAAAAGTCAACTTCTAAGAGACACATAATGAAAGAGACACAGGCGTGACTACGAGACTTTAGCCTTATTCTTGATTTTATTTTAGCATTACTCGTAGGTTTATTTTTTCGAAAATGATGTTGGGTAACTGTATTTTTAAACGCGGCTAAAATCGCGAATTTATTGTTATTTTTAAACGCTACTAAAAGTACCTACAACTTTTCGAAAACACGAAACAAACATAATAAAAAAATGCAATTATCTGTCAAAACATATCAACTATTTAGAAGCAATTAAGTTTTCTACAGAAATACAAGTACAATTTTTGGGGAAGGACCATTTTTTATTAAGGAAATGAGAAAAAAACGAGTCGTTTAAGCGAGGAGGATTAAAATATTATATTAAAAATAATTACAAAATATAAATTTGTAGTAAAAAATAAAAAATCAGATTCTACGTCAAACAAAGATAAAAACGTCTGTTGGGTCATAATACGAGTATGTCGCGAAAATAATGCGAAAAGCATTACAGGAGACAAAAATTGGCAACAGCTTAAATCAGCCAATAAAAATATGAAGGGCAAGTTGTAAAAAGCTATTGAAAATAAAAAGCATCAAGTGTCAGGTACAGGTGGTGGTCCAGCTTCAGCTCCTCTAAAGGAGGAAGATGATGGTCTGCTATACAATTTAACAGCGCCTACAATAACACCACGCCGAAATTGGTATGACGATGATGGCACCAATGATGTCAGTAAAAAAATCAAATAATTTTTTATGACATTCATCTAAAATATTACATTAAATTTCTAGTTCTTTCAGAATATCACGGAAAACATAAGCGCGGGTTTTCACGATTAAATAGAAGAATATCTTGACGATGACGATAACTGCCTAACACCGTACAACTACTTTGATTCCCCCTCAGATCTCAATCAAAATAATCCAAATCCAACTCAAAATCCCACAGTTCGAAATACCCCAACAGCTCGGCGAAATTCACAAACAGATAATGTTCAAGCTACCAAATTCATTGAGTAATGCTTACAATTATTTACGGTTCGTCAGTTGTTTCTTGGTTGAGGTTCTTAAAAGTGGATTCTTATTGTAATAAAAATATTTTTACATATTATACTAGATGATATTTACATTATGTATAATGTTACATTACCTGATGAACTTTTAGATTCAGATGAACTAATTTTAATAAGTTTTAATTATGACTGTTGAACATGAAACAAATGACAAAATGAAATTCTTGAATTCTACTATGCATAATGAATACGTGTTTCAATGAATACGTGATGAAATGAATAATATGTGAATGTACCATTAAAAAATTAAAACAGAAGATATTTTCTTATCATTCAGGAAGGAAAGTTCTATGGGTTTCAATTTATTTGCAAATTGTTTCATTTAATTTATTAGGTGTACAAATAAATTTCCGACCTTTTTTTACTGAAATAAAATACATTAGTTTTTGTAGAGAATGAAAGAATGTTTTATACAAAGTATGCTCCTTCGGAATCTATAACCTTCGCCCATCGTTCATACAATAAACGGATTCCCCGAAGGAAGAAGTCTGGTGGTTTCGAGGCGATCCATTCATCGACCCATTTTTGACGTTTTCGTATGAAGTGAAGTGCTGCTATGCCAGAGCTGATTGCATCGACTGGAACAATCAGAGGGAGCAATGTCTGGTGAATACGGCGGGTGGGGTAGAATTTCCCAGTTCTGCCTGTCTAAGTAATTTTTGACAGGGATAGCAATAGGTGGTCTAGCGTTGTCATGTTGCAAAATAATCTTATTGTGCCTTTTGCCTTTTGACCGGACAAATGGTGCAGTGGTTAAAGCTTCGGCACTTGGGCCGGGACGTACTGGGTTCGAATCCCATCAGAGGCTAGATGCAATCGAATTTTCATCATCAATTACAATCGGTGATGTTAATAAACACAACTAAGACCCTCTGATGGAGTGCAAAATTCAGCGCCGACCCACCGTCGATGTGAATGAGGTTGACATGGAGCTTGCAACGTGCAGGTGGTATACTGTAGTTGTCTGAATAGGTGAATGGGTTAATGATGTGGCGTGAATGCGTGGTATCACAATGGGCCAAAAATGGCCTAAGTGTCAACCACTGAAACCTAACCTAACCTAACCTTTGTCCCATTCCGGTCGTTTTTCAGCTAGAACTTGCATTAAAGCTATCAGTTGTCGTCAATAAACTTGTCTTGTAATGGTTTCACGCTCTTTCAGCAGCTCAAAATAGACCACACCCTTCATATCCCACCAAATACAAAGCATCGCCTTCGAACCATGGATATTTGCTTTTGGCGTTGACGAGCATGGTTCACCTGGCTTGACCCACGCTGGTTTGCACTTTGGAATGTCATAGTGGATCTTTTTTTCCTCCCCAGTGATGATCCGATGCAAAAACCCTTCCTTTGTTGTCGTTGAAGCAACAATTCGCACATGGTTTTCCGACGTTCCATGTCCCTTTCTTTTAATATGTGTGGCTCCCAATTTCCCAGCATGTATATATTGCGAAACACATTGTTGGGTAATATTCAACTCTTCTGCCAATTGTTTTTCAGTCTGACAAGGGTCCACATCAAGCAGCTCTTTCAATACTGTATCTTAAAATTTTCTTGGTCTGCCTTCACGTTCTTTGTCTCTTACGACAAAATCACCAACTTTGAATCGTTGAAACCACTCTTTGCATGTTGTTTTCGATGGCGCATGTTCACCGTAAACTTCCGCAAGCAAACGATTTGTTTCCGCTGCATTTTTCTTCAACAAAATATAATAAAGTAAAACTTCCCGCAAAGGTTGTTTTTTTGGCACAAAATTCGACATCTTCAGAACAAATATCACTAGTAATTATTCAAGCTTGACATCTAACCTCCAAAAAACATGTATTGTCCGATTGAATAATATGCAAGCAGTGATACTAACGACACCTATCTAAAAAGGTCGGAAATTTATTTGTACACCCAATAGTAAAAAATTTCTTTGTAATTGTGAAATGTTTCACTTAATTTGCAAATAGCTAGTCTCGTTTAATTTAAAAAATTTTTCATTTTGTTTGGGTAAGGTTTCACTCAATTTGCAAATAGTTCCGTTTAATTTGCAAAAGGTGTCATTTCATCTGAAAAAGTATTAAAAAAATTTATAATAGAAATTCAGAATGGAAAATTCGGTGTCAAAGGTCAGTTGGAACCTCGGTTAAAACCATCGATATCTAGGATTTTAATCCCGACTACTTATTAAATCCCGGCTGCATTTTGACGTTTTAACCTGGTCTAAAAATAATAAAAGAGTGGCTTTAGTCGCAGTTGCTATTTTAACTTCGTCTGTCGATACGACCCGATATACACAGGGTTTATTCCCACAAGGTTCAAATTAGAAATCTGTTCAACAAAGTTCAAAAGATTGGCATGTGGATAGATTTTCTAGAAGGTTCATTATGGTCTCTTACCGGGACAAACAGATCGAAAGTTTCTTAAATAACGGGATTTTTACAAACGGGCTGTTGATTGACATATGAGTACGTTTCCTGGAATGCTCATGATATGTATCTTACCGGGATAAACGAATCGAACAATTTCTGGGGTCGGAAATATAAATAACGGGTTTTTATTACAGGTGAGTTGTTGCAACAAATTTAAATTAAGAAACCTTTTTTATACGGTTAATCCTGAAATGGTACAATTTCAAGATTCATAATATTTTTTATCGTCGAAATGGGGTTTTGACATCTAAATATGGTCGTCAACTGTACTATGCGTGAGAGAACAAATGTTGATCCAATGCGTGCATTGGCTGTAAAATTAAATCGCGTGAATGATTTTTTCCGATCCTTCAGTTCAATGACCGAGTATTGTAAACAGCCTGAAAACATTATTTCTGAAGTTTGTATGGTCATAAAAGTTAATCGAGATGAAGATATTTGTCGTTTCAATGATGCTGTTCATGATGATGAACCTCCTTTTGAGAGAAATGTTGTTGTTTTTTCAAAATTGTCAAACGCAGTTCGTAGTATTTTTGTTTTAGCTTATCCGTTAGTGTTGCCAAACGGTGATACTGGCAAGCATGTTAATATAGCGGGTGACGCTCTCTTTATCGTACACAATTTATCGTGTTTCAATTTAACGTGAACATTTAACCGTAGAACAGTTTATCTTGGATACAATTTACCGTGGACACAATATATCGTGTGGACAATTTATCATATCGTAGTTTATCGTAGTTTGTAAAAACAAAATTATGCGTAAAAAACAAAAAAAAAATTAAGTGTCTTCGGTTTATAAAATTTTATTGAACTCAGGAACGGAGACGGAACTCAGACATTTCTTAGCCGATAATGTTGGGATTGGGTATATTCAATGAAAATGGGGGTTTAAATGGTTTTTGGAAGAAGTTATGGAATATAAAAACGTGGGATAGAACTCGGATATTTTTTAATCCATTATGATGAAACTGAACATGGTGGATGGAAATATTATTGTTAAATTATATTTGGAAAAAATTTTGGAATTTGGCGATTATGATGGGATTGAGTATATTCGATGGAAATGGGATGCTTAAATTTTTTTTGATAGAAGTTCTGAAAACGGCTAGCTGGACGGAACTTGGCCATTTCTTAATCGATATTGCTGGGATTTTGTACGTTGTATCAAAATGGGATTCTTAAATAATTTTTCGAAGCAGTTCTGGAATAGGGTCACCAGCGACGGAACTTGGAAATTTCTTAACTATGATTATGACGGAATTGACTTTGTTAAATGGAAATGGGATTCTAAATGGTTTTTGGTAGAAGTTTTAGAATATGTCCACCTGAGATGGAACTCGGTAATTTCTTAGCCGGTTATGTTGGGATTGAGTGGAAAATTTTTAGAAGAAGTTCTGGACCATGGCCGCCTGGGACGGAACTATTTAAATAAAAATTGGGACGTGACTCGGTAGTAAGCAGGCGTCTTTCTTGAAGCAAGCGGCTCGTGATGTTAACATGTTTTGATAAGGCTGGATGCCTTAAGATCTATCACTAATATGTGACCCACACATATAATTAGTTGGTTGCGTGGCAGGCCAACTACTTATTATCACAAAAAAGACGTTGTGAACCCTACCCAAAAGGTTCTGATAAATTTATATACTATTCTTATAAACAACGACCTCGAAAACTGTTCATGGGAACATGGAATATGCTAAGTTTTTAAAACCTTGAGATCGCCAGAACTTTTCGAACTAAGCGAAAATTTACATTTTTGAGGTACGTGCGTGCATTATAAGTCGGATTCTTATCCTCCGGCGGGTACAGCAGTTTATCACTTTATAGTTCCCTATTTATAAAACATGCCAAACATCATCATCATCGGTTAAGTAATAGTCGTGTCCCGTTCTACGTGGTCATATTAAAAATAATTAATGAACCTCATTTCCATTAAACAAGTCCAATCCCATCGTAATCGGTTAAAAATGTCGTAGTTCCGTCCCAGGTGGGACCCATATTCTAAAACTTCTTCCACAAATCATGTAAGAATCCTATTTGTATCCAACAAACCCAATAACACTATATTCGGTTAGAGAATGGCCGAGTTTGTCGTGGCCTTTTCCAAAGCTTCTTCCAAAAACAATTTCAGAATCCTATTTCAATTAAACATTTTTCCATTGAATCCAACATGGGGATTGGATGTTGGGTAAAAAAAAAATAATAATAAAAAAATTGGCCGAGTACCGACTCACATGACCATATTGTGGAACTTCGTCCACAAATCATTATAGATACCCCTTTCCATCCAATGTACAAAATCTCATCATAATCGGTTAAGAAACCGTTATACCGGCCAAAGTGGCCATATTGCACAACTTCGTCCAAAAATCATTTTAGAATCTTATTTCCATACAACATACCCAATTTCATCACGATGGTTAAGAACGGCCGAAATCTTTGTGAAGATAGGCCAAATTTTTATCCCCGAAAATTGAAAATGTCGCTTATGGCAATACTATACAAGTTAATGTATACTATTGCGACAGTTAATTAACAATTATAGCAAAAAATCTCAATTAGGGGATACATATTTCCGAATAATAGCTAAATCATAAATAAAACTATTATGAGTTTAATAAAAAAACAATAAAAACTTCCAATAAAACGTTTAAAAAACAAAACAAAAAACAACGAATATTTTGTTCGGCCAACGAATATTTGCTGAGTTTGAAGGATTATATCTCAGCGCTACCCCATAGAATAGACCTCTAGGAAGTTAGCGCGAAAAATTATCCCGAAAAACCATTATAGTTAAATATGGCAAGACTATTATATATTCACAGAATATTTTAATACTATCCTGATAGTCAAGTATATATAATTAATATTGCTGCATATAAATCAAATATATCACGAGATTAGCTATAATATATAGTAAATTATTATATAGTTTTGTAATGTTAAATTAGTATCACGAAATTTTCAATTACAATTATATGTACAAAACATATTATTATTATTATTTAACATTTCGTGATAAATTTTTATATCACCTCGAAAAAATTACACTATAATAATCTACATCAATATAATCAAAATTAATAAAATATAAAAAAAAAATAATTCATATATTTAATATTAGAAAAACAACAATTCTCTGAACTAAAATAGAATTATTTTATTTTTTTAAAATGGTAAGAAGGTATAACAAGTTAAACTTTAGATATAGCTGTATGAAGTCGTAGTAAATATTAATTATGTTGGTATGGAATTTGTAGAGGAAGGATCCACCTTTCAAATGCCCAAAAATTTAAATCAAGACTACTAGTCAAATTTTAGATATAGTCGTTTGAAGTCGTAGTAGATATCAATTAACAGAGCAAGGTTGGTATGGAGATTGTAGAGGAAGGATCCACCTTTCAAATGCCCAAAAATTTAAATCAAGTCTATTAGCCAAATTTTAGATATAGTCGTGTGAAGTCGTAGTAGATATCAATTAACAGAGCAAGGTTGGTATGGAGTTTGTAGAGGAAGAATCCACCTTTCAAATGCCCAAAAATTTAAATCAAGTCTATTAGCCAAATTTTAGATATAGTCGTGTGAAGTCGTAGTAGATATCAATTAACAGAGCAAGGTTGGTATGGAGATTGTAGAGGAAGGATCCACCTTTCAAATGCCCAAAAATTTAAATCAAGTCTATTAGTCAAATTTTAGATATAGTCGTTTGAAGTCGTAGTAGATATCAATTAACAGAGCAAGGTTGGTATGGAGATTGTAGAGGAAGGATCCACCTTTCAAATGCCCAAAAATTTAAATCAAGTCTATTAGCCAAATTTTAGATATAGTCGTTTGAAGTCGTAGTAGATATCAATTAACAGAGCAAGGTTGGTATGGAGATTGTAGAGGAAGGATCCACCTTTCAAATGCCCAAAAATGTAAATCAAGTCTATTAGCCAAATTTTAGATATAGTCGTGTGAAGTCGTAGTAGATATCAATTAACAGAGCAAGGTTGGTATGGAGTTTGTAGAGGAAGAATCCACCTTTCAAATGCCCAAAAATTTAAATCAAGTCTATTAGCCAAATTTTAGATATAGTCGTGTGAAGTCGTAGTAGATATCAATTAACAGAGCAAGGTTGGTATGGAGATTGTAGAGGAAGGATCCACCTTTCAAATGCCCAAAAATTTAAATCAAGTCTATTAGTCAAATTTTATATATAGTCGTTTGAAGTCGTAGTAGATATCAATTAACAGAGCAAGGTTGGTATGGAGATTGTAGAGGAAGGATCCACCTTTCAAATGCCCAAAAATTTAAATCAAGTCTATTAGCCAAATTTTAGATATAGACGTATGAAGTCGTAGTAGATATCAATTAACAGAGCAAGGTTGGTATGGAGATTGTAGAGGAAGGATCCACCTTTCAAATGCCCAAAAATTTAAATCAAGTCTATTAGCCAAATTTTAGATATAGTCGTGTGAAGTCGTAGTAGATATCAATTAACAGAGCAAGGTTGGTATGGAGATTGTAGAGGAAGGATCCACCTTTCAAATGCCCAAAAATTTAAATCAAGTCTATTAGCCAAATTTTAGATATAGTCGTGCGAAGTCGTAGTAGATATCAATTAACAGAGCAAGGTTGGTATGGAGTTTGTAGAGGAAGAATCCACCTTTCAAATGCCCAAAAATTTAAATCAAGTCTATTAGCCAAATTTTAGATATAGTCGTGTGAAGTCGTAGTAGATATCAATTAACAGAGCAAGGTTGGTATGGAGTTTGTAGAGAAAGAATCCACCTTTCAAATGCCCAAAAATTTAAATCAAGTCTATTAGCCAAATTTTAGATATAGTCGTGTGAAGTCGTAGTAGATATCAATTAACAGAGCAAGGTTGGTATGGAAATTGTAGAGGAAGGATCCACCTTTCAAATGCCCAAAAATTTAAATCAAGTCTATTAGCCAAATTTTAGATATAGTCGTGTGAAGTCGTAGTAGATATCAATTAACAGAGCAAGGTTGGTATGGAGATTGTAGACGAAGGATCCACCTTGCAAATGCCCAAAAATTTAAATCAAGTCTATTAGCCAAATTTTAGATATAGTCGTGTGAAGTCGTAGTAGATATCAATTAACAGAGCAAGGTTGGTATGGAGATTGTAGAGGAAGGATCCACCTTTCAAATGCCCAAAAATTTAAATCAAGTCTATTAGCCAAATTTTAGATATAGTCGTGTGAAGTCCTAGTAGATATCAATTAACAGAGCAAGGTTGGTATGGAGATTGTAGAGGAAGGATCCACCTTTCAAATGCCCAAAAATTTAAATCAAGTCTATTAGCCAAATTTTAGATATAGTCGTGTGAAGTCGTAGTAGATATCAATTAACAGAGCAAGGTTGGTATGGAGTTTGTAGAGGAAGAATCCACCTTTCAAATGCCCAAAAATTTAAATCAAGTCTATTAGCCAAATTTTAGATATAGTCGTGTGAAGTCGTAGTAGATATCAATTAACAGAGCAAGGTTGGTATGGAGATTGTAGAGGAAGGATCCACCTTTCAAATGCCCAAAAATTTAAATCAAGTCTATTAGCCAAATTTTAGATATAGTCGTGTGAAGTCGTAGTAGATATCAATTAACAGAGCAAGGTTGGTATGGAGATTGTAGAGGAAGGATCCACCTTTCAAATGCCCAAAAATTTAAATCAAGTCTATTAGCCAAATTTTAGATATAGACGTGTGAAGTCGTAGTAGATATCAATTAACAGAGCAAGGTTGGTATGGAGATTGTAGAGGAAGGATCCACCTTTCAAATGCCCAAAAATTTAAATCAAGTCTATTAGCCAAATTTTAGATATAGTCGTGTGAAGTCGTAGTAGATATCAATTAACAGAGCAAGGTTGGTATGGAGATTGTAGAGGAAGGATCCACCTTTCAAATGCCCAAAAATTTAAATCAAGTCTATTAGCCAAATTTTAGATATAGTCGTGTGAAGTCGTAGTAGATATCAATTAACAGAGCAAGGTTGGTATGGAGTTTGTAGAGGAAGAATCCACCTTTCAAATGCCCAAAAATTTAAATCAAGTCTATTAGCCAAATTTTAGATATAGTCGTGTGAAGTCGTAGTAGATATCAATTAACAGAGCAAGGTTGGTATGGAGATTGTAGAGGAAGGATCCACCTTTCAAATGCCCAAAAATTTAAATCAAGTCTATTAGCCAAATTTTAGATATAGTCGTGTGAAGTCGTAGTAGATATCAATTAACAGAGCAAGGTTGGTATGGAGATTGTAGAGGAAGGATCCACCTTTCAAATGCCCAAAAATTTAAATCAAGTCTATTAGCCAAATTTTAGATATAGTCGTGTGAAGTCGTAGTAGATATCAATTAACAGAGCAAGGTTGGTATGGAGATTGTAGAGGAAGGATCCACCTTTCAAATGCCCAAAAATTTAAATCAAGTCTATTAGCCAAATTTTAGATATAGTCGTGTGAAGTCGTAGTAGATATCAATTAACAGAGCAAGGTTGGTATGGAGATTGTAGAGGAAGGATCCACCATTCAAATGCCCAAAAATTTAAATCAAGTCTATTAGCCAAATTTTAGATATAGTCGTTTGAAGTCGTAGTAGATATCAATTAACAGAGCAAGGTTGGTATGGAGATTGTAGAGGAAGGATCCACCTTTCAAATGCCCAAAAATTTAAATCAAGTCTATTAGCCAAATTTTAGATATAGTCGTGTGAAGTCGTAGTAGATATCAATTAACAGAGCAAGGTTGGTATGGAGTTTGTAGAGGAAGAATTCACCTTTCAAATGCCCAAAAATTTAAATCAAGTCTATTAGCCAAATTTTAGATATAGTCGTGCGAAGTCGTAGTAGATATCAATTAACAGAGCAAGGTTGGTATGGAGATTGTAGAGGAAGGATCCACCTTTCAAATGCCCAAAAATTTAAATCAAGTCTATTAGCCAAATTTTAGATATAGTCGTTTGAAGTCGTAGTAGATATCAATTAACAGAGCAAGGTTGGTATGGAGATTGTAGAGGAAGAATCCACCTTTCAAATGCACAAAAATTTAAATCAAGTCTATTAGCCAAATTTTAGATATAGTCGTGTGAAGTCGTAGTAGATATCAATTAACAGAGCAAGGTTGGTATGGAGATTGTAGAGGAAGGATCCACCTTTCAAATGCCCAAAAATTTAAATCAAGTCTATTAGCCAAATTTTAGATATAGTCGTGTGAAGTCGTAGTAGATATCAATTAACAGAGCAAGGTTGGTATGGAGATTGTAGAGGAAGGATCCACCTTTCAAATGCCCAAAAATTTAAATCAAGTCTATTAGCCAAATTTTAGATATAGTCGTGTGAAGTCGTAGTAGATATCAATTAACAGAGTGAGGTTGGTATGGAGATTGTAGAGGAAGGATCCACCTTTCAAATGCCCAAAAATTTAAATCAAGTCTATTAGCCAAATTTTAGATATAGTCGTGCGAAGTCGTAGTAGGTATCAATTAACAGAGCAAGGTTGGTATGGAGTTTGTAGAGGAAGAATCCACCTTTCAAATGCCCAAAAATTTAAATCAAGTCTATTAGCCAAATTTTAGATATAGTCGTGTGAAGTCGTAGTAGATATCAATTAACAGAGCAAGGTTGGTATGGAGTTTGTAGAGGAAGAATCCACCTTTCAAATGCCCAAAAATTTAAATCAAGTCTATTAGCCAAATTTTAGATATAGTCGTGTGAAGTCGTAGTAGATATCAATTAACAGAGCAAGGTTGGTATGGAGATTGTAGAGGAAGGATCCACCTTTCAAATGCCCAAAAATTTAAATCAAGTCTATTAGCCAAATTTTAGATATAGTCGTGTGAAGTCGTAGTAGATATCAATTAACAGAGCAAGGTTGGTATGGAGTTTGTAGAGGAAGAATCTACCTTTCAAATGCCCAAAAATTTAAATCAAGTCTATTAGCCAAATTTTAGATATAGTCGTTTGAAGTCGTAGTAGATATCAATTAACAGAGCAAGGTTGGTATGGAGATTGTAGAGGAAGGATCCACCTTTCAAATGCCCAAAAATTTAAATCAAGTCTATTAGCCAAATTTTAGATATAGTCGTGTGAAGTCGTAGTAGATATCAATTAACAGAGCAAGGTTGGTATGGAGATTGTAGAGGAAGGATCCACCTTTCAAATGCCCAAAAATTTAAATCAAGTCTATTAGCCAAATTTTAGATATAGTCGTTTGAAGTCGTAGTAGATATCAATTAACAGAGCAAGGTTGGTATGGAGTTTGTAGAGGAAGCATCCACCTTTCAAATGCCCAAAAATTTAAATCAAGTCTATTAGCCAAATTTTAGATATAGTCGTGTGAAGTCGTAGTAGATATCAATTAACAGAGCAAGGTTGGTATGGAGATTGTAGAGGAAGGATCCACCTTTCAAATGCCCAAAAATTTAAATCAAGTCTATTAGCCAAATTTTAGATATAGTCGTGTGAAGTCGTAGTAGATATCAATTAACAGAGCAAGGTTGGTATGGAGATTGTAGAGGAAGGATCCACCTTTCAAATGCCCAAAAATTTAAATCAAGTCTATTAGCCAAATTTTAGATATAGTCGTGTGAAGTCGTAGTAGATATCAATTAACAGAGTGAGGTTGGTATGGAGATTGTAGAGGAAGGATCCACCTTTCAAATGCCCAAAAATTTAAATCAAGTCTATTAGCCAAATTTTAGATATAGTCGTGCGAAGTCGTAGTAGGTATCAATTAACAGAGCAAGGTTGGTATGAAGTTTGTAGAGGAATAATCCACCTTTCAAATGCCCAAAAATTTAAATCAAGTCTATTAGCCAAATTTTAGATATAGTCGTGTGAAGTCGTAGTAGATATCAATTAACAGAGCAAGGTTGGTATGGAGTTTGTAGAGGAAGAATCCACCTTTCAAATGCCCAAAAATTTAAATCAAGTCTATTAGCCAAATTTTAGATATAGTCGTGTGAAGTCGTAGTAGATATCAATTAACAGAGCAAGGTTGGTATGGAGATTGTAGAGGAAGGATCCACCTTTCAAATGCCCAAAAATTTAAATCAAGTCTATTAGCCAAATTTTAGATATAGTCGTTTGAAGTCGTAGTAGATATCAATTAACAGAGCAAGGTTGGTATGGAGATTGTAGAGGAAGGATCCACCTTTCAAATGCCCAAAAATTTAAATCAAGTCTATTAGCCAAATTTTAGATATAGTCGTGTGAAGTCGTAGTAGATATCAATTAACAGAGCAAGGTTGGTATGGAGTTTGTAGAGGAAGAATCCACCTTTCAAATGCCCAAAAATTTAAATCAAGTCTATTAGCCAAATTTTAGATATAGTCGTGCGAAGTCGTAGTAGATATCAATTAACAGAGCAAGGTTGGTATGGAGATTGTAGAGGAAGGATCCACCTTTCAAATACCCAAAAATTTAAATCAAGTCTATTAGTCAAATTTTAGATATAGTCGTGTGAAGTCGTAGTAGATATCAATTAACAGAGCAAGGTTGGTATGGAGATTGTAGAGGAAGAATCCACCTTTCAAATGCCCAAAAATTTAAATCAAGTCTATTAGCCAAATTTTAGATATAGTCGTGTGAAGTCGTAGTAGATATCAATTAACAGAGCAAGGTTGGTATGGAGATTGTAGAGGAAGGATCCACCTTTCAAATGCCCAAAAATTTAAATCAAGTCTATTAGCCAAATTTTAGATATAGTCGTGTGAAGTCGTAGTAGATATCAATTAACAGAGCAAGGTTGGTATGGAGTTTGTAGAGGAAGAATCTACCTTTCAAATGCCCAAAAATTTAAATCAAGTCTATTAGCCAAATTTTAGATATAGTCGTGCGAAGTCGTAGTAGATATCAATTAACAGAGCAAGGTTGGTATGGAGATTGTAGAGGAAGGATCCACCTTTCAAATACCCAAAAATTTAAATCAAGTCTATTAGTCAAATTTTAGATATAGTCGTGTGAAGTCGTAGTAGGTATCAATTAACAGAGCAAGGTTGGTATGGAGTTTGTAGAGGAAGAATCCACCTTTCAAATGCCCAAAAATTTAAATCAAGTCTATTAGCCAAATTTTAGATATAGTCGTGTGAAGTCGTAGTAGATATCAATTAACAGAGCAAGGTTGGTATGGAGTTTGTAGAGGAAGAATCCACCTTTCAAATGCCCAAAAATTTAAATCAAGTCTATTAGCCAAATTTTAGATATAGTCGTGTGAAGTCGTAGTAGATATCAATTAACAGAGCAAGGTTGGTATGGAGATTGTAGAGGAAGGATCCACCTTTCAAATGCCCAAAAATTTAAATCAAGTCTATTAGCCAAATTTTAGATATAGTCGTGTGAAGTCGTAGTAGATATCAATTAACAGAGCAAGGTTGGTATGGAGATTGTAGAGGAAGGATCCACCTTTCAAATGCCCAAAAATTTAAATCAAGTCTATTAGCCAAATTTTAGATATAGTCGTGTGAAGTCGTAGTAGATATCAATTAACAGAGCAAGGTTGGTATGGAGATTGTAGAGGAAGGATCCACCTTTCAAATGCCCAAAAATTTAAATCAAGTATATTGGTCAAATTTTAGATATAGTCGTGTGTCGAATTCGCACGACTATATCTAAAATTTGGCTAATAGACTTGATTTAAATTTTTGGGCATTTGAAAGGTGGATCCTTCCTCTACAATCTCCATACCAACCTTGCTCTGTTAATTGATATCTACTACGACTTCACACGACTATATCTAAAATTTGACTAATAGAAGTGATTTAAATTTTTGGGCATTTGAAAGGTGGATTCTTCCTCTACAAATTCCATACCAACCTTCCTCTGTTTATTGATATCTACTACGACTTCATACGACTATATCTAAAATTTGACTAATAGACTTGATTTAAATTTTATGGCGTTTAAAAGGTGGATCCTTCCTCTACAAATTCCTTACCAACCTTGCTCTGTTAATTGATATCTACTAAGACTTCACACGACTATATCCAAAATTTGACTAATAGACTTGATTTAAATTTTTGGGCATTTGAAAGGTGGATCCTTCCTCTACAAACTCCATACCAACCTTGCTCTGTTAATTGATATCTACTACGACTTCACACGACTATATCTAAAATTTGACTAATAGACTTGATTGAAAATTTTGAGCATTTGAAAGGTGGATGCTTCCTCTACAAACTCCATACCAACCTTGCTCTGTTAATTGATATCTACTACGACTTCACACGACTATTTCTAAAATTTGACTAATAGACTTGATTTAAAATATTGGGCATTTGAAAGGTGGATCCTTCCTCTACAAACTCCATACCGACCTTGCTCTGTTAATTGATATCTACTACGACTTCAAACGACTATTTCTAAAGTTTGACTCATATACTTGATTTAAAATTTTGGGCATTTGAAAGGTGGATCCTTCCTCTACAAATTCCATACCAACCTTGCTCTGTTAATTGATATCTACTACTACTTCACACGACTATATCTATAATTTGACTAATAGACTTGATTTAAATTTTTGGGCATTTGAAAGGTGGATCCTTCCTCTACAAATTCCATACCAACCTTGCTCTGTTAATTGATATCTACTACGACTTCACACGACTATATCTATAATTTGACTAATAGACTTGATTTAAATTTTTGGGCATTTGAAAGGTGGATCCTTCCTCTACAAATTCCATACCAACCTTGCTCTGTTAATTGATATCTACTACGACTTCACACGACTATATCTATAATTTGACTAATAGACTTGATTTAAATTTTTGGGCATTTGAAAGGTGGATCCTTCCTCTACAAATTCCATACCAACCTTGCTCTGTTAATTGATATCTACTACGACTTCACACGACTATATCTAAAATTTGACTCATAGACTTGATCCACAATATTTCTTTTCTTACTAATAACCAGAGTGCTTTGTTTTGCGTTTTTGGATTAACAACGCTAGTAAATTGTTGGTTATTAAATTAATTTCTCGTAATATAAATTTCTGCGCTTCAATATTTTTTTTGGTTTCGGGATGGTTCGAACACCTTTCGCTATTTGTTTACTGAAATTTTCTGTACAGGAATTCTTTTCGGGATAACAAAAAAAAAAAAAAATATCATGATAGTAAAAATGTCATGATAGTAAAAAAATTTCGGGATGACATTCAAAACTAGCGTGATATAGAAAATTTTTCGGGATGACACTGAAAAATGTCGTGATATTTGTTTTATAGTGTTGCCATCGCATTTCTTCGGGATATTTTTCGGGCTAACTTCACAGACATATAGAATAGTTCTGTAAAAAATCACAAAAATTACTTTAAATCACCAGACTAAAGCCGGTTCGATTATAAAATACATCACGTAAAATTCCTTAAAAACATAATCGGGGTTTGCAAATAATTAATATCATTTATTTGTGTTAGCCCCGACAACTTTCGGTTTTCAGATTATCATGAAAATGAAATATTTTTACTCTCAGGCCCGAAAAATGTTTGTGTCGTGATAGTTTTAACTATGATGACAGTAAATATGTTCGGGGCTGAGAGTAAAAATGTGGCATTTTTTGGGCTGAGAATAAAAATGTCATGATAGCAATAATTAGTGTTATACCATCGTATTTCTAGGGGATGGAATTTGGGCTATCTTCACATACATATAGCCGAATTATTATACGAAATACATATTGGAGAACTTTGTATGTTTTTAAGAAATCCACACTTATTGTGATATACGATAAACTGCCCACACGATAAACTGTTCTAAGATAAATTGTTCCACGGTAAATTGTTCTACGGTAAATTGTTTATGATAAATTGTTCACGATAAACTGACAATAAATCCAATACAGCACATAACATAGCTAGAGCTATACTACTTCTTCTTCTACAATAGCTTGAAACAAAGTTACTATGCTTCAATATGCTTCTTTACGATTTGCAATTCGTGATCGGTTTTATATGCAGAAGTTTATAATAATTTAACTGATTTTGTGCATAATTTTCCAAATGGTGTTTATGGAGCTCCTACTGTGGACTGTACGCAATGTGTATCAAAATAATTTAGATGTAATGTCCATCGTACAACATTTCGGCAAACCTTATTTATTTATTTATAACTATGAGGGGCAATCCGCAATGGCCTGAAATTATTAAAGCTCTTGAAGATTGTGTAATGTATTGATCGCTAGGAAGTCATCAACGTGAATTGCACGGTAAATTTTTTTTACTAACCGGTATTCATTTTGTTAAGTATGACCTCTATCTAACCAATTCAAATAGAGTTAACATCTTGACTAGTGTTGTTATCGTATGAGCCAAACGTCTCCATGACATGTTATAAACATTTATAATTTTTTTTTAACCTTCGATGTTGTTAGTCGAGGTCGAACTGTAATTGCATTTTTATTGCACAATTGATTTTCGGTATGCATTATTTGAAACAGTATCGAAGGGTTGTTTTTAGTTGATTTTTGGAGTTGTTATGATAAAGTTGTGTTGTGCCACCATAGTGTGCCACCGTAGGTGTTCCACCTACATAAAAAGGAAAAAAAATTATATTTATTTAATTTTATCACGGTGTTTAATTGCCGCAGTTCGCTATACCCCAAAATATACCAGTTGTAAGTGTGTACCAATAAAATAATAACTATCCCAGACACCAATTAGTTTCTTTCTGACATATCCTTTAGGCATTCTAGTAAACTATCGGTATTGGAATAAATTAGCGTCCGTGTTTGAGTATCTATATGGTGATATACCCTGTAGGGATTGTGAACCATACATATCATAGGTAAATAGAGAATCTTAAGTTTTTTTGATATTTCCTAATTTTTGTGTGTTACCTATTATTTCCTAGTGGGTATATCGCTACGCCAGCTTAGCTTATACGTACCTCAAAAGGAACCAGGAGAAAATTGTGGCCTCCCAAAAAAAAAAAAAAAAAAAAAAATATTGTGCGTGGAATAGGACAGGAGGCAAAAGCAAACACCTTCAAAATTCCACGAGGTACGAGGGTATATATCTCATACGGAACCGGCGGAAAATATCGTAGTCATCTGAACAGTGCAGACAAAAAACCGTTATATGTGAACGAAGCGTGTGTTACTGTTTGCCAGATTGAAAGAGGATGACGATTAGCAATTATCGTTCCGAAAATATCTGCCGTAACCGAAATTTTTGTTATTATTACATCAGAACCTCCAAGGCGGTCAATTGAGTCCGAGTTAGGCTCAGGAGCTCTGGGGTGGTTTTTCTTGGAGGATGACATAATCTTGAAAGACCGCATAGGATTTTGAAGGATTATTGATAAGCTAAGCAGGATGGAAAGGGAAGGAAAAAAATCAGGATCCAAAGAAAAGTTCCAGCAGACAACGGGCATACTCACCTAAACCACCACACTAACCTCACCACCCATATATAATTCACAAATTCATTCCATTATTCTCAAAATTGAAAGTAGTAAAGAAATTAAAGAAGAACGCACAAATATTTGAATTTCATAAAACACCATTATAAAATTTGTATTTCAAAAAAAAACTTAAAAAAAAAAAATTACAAAGTATTACCCTACTACGACCTAGCTAAACCTACTAACATACAGAAATTTATAATATCAAATAATGATCAACTTCACTTTAATAGTTACTCAAAAAAAATTATCAGAAGATAACAAAACTATAGTGCATAAAAAAAATACCGGATGACTCACCGGACAAGTGGTGCAGTGGTTAAAGCTACGGCACTTGGACCGGGAGGTACTGGGTTCGAATCCCATCAGAGGCTGGATGCAAAGCGAATTTTCGTCATCGATTACGATCGGTAATGTTAATAAACGCAACTAAGGCCGGTGCAGGTGGTATACTGTAATTGTGTGAATGGGTGGTCTGTGCGTGAATGAAAGGGGGGTATTAATTGACCTTCAAAGGACATTAAATCCACTGGACAATTAATACATACTTCCTTTAAAAAAAATAAAATAAAAAAAAATTACTTGTGATATATCTTATGTTGATTGCCGAATTGATGTTCGTCGAAGTAAAGATGAAATGTTGAAGCGTTGGACGATTGATTACTCCAAAAATTTTCATAAACCGTAGAATATAACATCAAGCACCCGTATTATTGTATTGGTGCACGTATTTCGAATTGTGGCATGCACTAACAGTTAATATAATTTGTGGTATAATGAGTATGGCCCATGCCACACGTAAAAAAAATGCGGCATTTTTCTTCGTTTCTTTCCCCGTTTACCTATGATACAAGTTTTAATTGCGACTTAAACAAATTTTCTGTTCAACCACACAACTCAAACATAAATGAAATAAAAAATATTTCAAGGACATTTTTGACTCATTTTAGTTAAAATTTTATTTAAGGCTCCTCTTCACGATAACACGTGGTCGATTTTCAAAGCTAAGACACAAAAACATGTGTTTTTTTTATCTAGTAGATGGAGCGGAGCGTACAGTACCATTTTGAAATCTTCATCAAAATTGTAATATTCAAAAATTTTTCATTTTTTTATGTTTTGGAGACATGTGCATCGAAAATAAACATAAAACGAAAGAATGAAAAATGTTTTACAAATCCAAAATTCCAAATACCTAATGGTTTGGTTACAACAACAAACATATGTATATTTTGATTTTTGTTAATTTTCGGTTCTTTGATATATGTATTATGTATTTGATATATGTTCGGATATTTGTTGTTTGTTTTTACAATATTACAATCATAATGAAATAATATCAATTTTTTATAAATAAATCTCGTAGTACGGAGTAGCAAAGTAAATGCGATGGTCACCTCAACTCAGGAACTGACCTCATTGAGCTGGATTTAACGTAATGATTTAAATTATTAATATTTCGGGTGAAAATGCACATACATAATTTTAGTCACACAAATATTTACAGACAGGTCTAAAGAGAGTGTGCGTATCCCTTAGGGTGATAATAAAATGTTTTGCTCATTTGATGATTCCGCGAATGATTCAATTATTTGTATATCTATATATATATATATAAAACAAAGTCGGGTTAGTTACACCGTTTATAACTGAAGAACGGCTGGACCGATTTTTATGATCTTTGTTTTGTTGGATTTGACTCCGTTCCGAATAGCACAATAACTATTAAAACATTGGAAAAATTCACAAAAAAAAAAAAGTTATCAAGAAAATTCATTTTCTCATACATTTTGTATGGAATGGCTTTTATGATGATATCTAGAGAATGGATTCACTTATTTCGATGATTTGTTTTTATTTTGTTCGTTCCAATACAGTGGTGGTTTAGGAAAAAAGAAAAGTCGGAAAAACTCAAAAGGGAAGCCCAACAATCTAATAAAAAAAACCTTTTTTTATATGAATTTTGTAGGTGTAGTTTGTATGTGACGAGTGGTGCAGTGGTTAAAGCTTCGGCGCTTGGACCGCAAGGTACTGGTTACGAATCCGACTGGAGGCTACATGCACATTTCTACTTTATTTTATTTTTATCGTTTCCTCTGAACTTTTGCAATTTTGTCTCAACGAAGGACGAGCTCTTCAACAAAGTGTTCCCGAACAATATTACTAACCACAAAAATCACAATTGGGTGAGTGAACGAGTAATTCTTGCGGCAAAGAACAAAAATGGGGATCACTTAAATTTCACAATTCAAAATCTAATCGTCGGTCCACTTCATTCCTTCAAATCTATCGACTGTGTGACAAACAAAGACGAATCAACCAACTGTCCAACTGAATTTTTAAACTCATTGGATCTGGCTGGCTTGCCCCCACACAATTTACAACTGAAAGTTGGTGTGTTGCCGGGAATCATCATGCTACGAAACCAAAATCAACTAAAACTATATAACGGAACGCGTTTTATTTTGAGAAATCTCAAGGAAAGTTCAAAAGTGAGGAAGTTCTCATTCCGAGAATTCTGATTAACCCAACCGATATGCCACTCGAGTTTAAACGAATTCAATTTCCGATTCGTCTTGCATTCGCCATGACGATCAACAAATCACAAGGCACATCCTTGAGTGTTTGTGCCCTGAATCTAGCTAATGAATGTTTCTCTCACGGCCAATTGTACGTAGCATGTTCACGTGTCGACATACCATCCGCTTTGTTCGATTCTCGCACCTGACAATAAAACAAAAAATGTCGTATATCACAAGATGTTTTACTGAAGGGAATCGACCCTATTGCAACCTACTCAGGAAATAGTTTAAAAGAAAGTAGTGCAACAATGCTACGCGAATCATTTCGAATTAATTCAATAAAACGAAATCCTTGCTGCCACGTGAATTACATTCATTTCAATGTAATTAAAATATATTTCATTTTGATTGAATTTAATTAATTTGGAGTATTCATTTTATCCGACCCGGAGGTCTCGGGTTGAATTCCTGGTAGTGACAAGGAAAAAATTGCACGGCTGGTTTAGGATCAATGAATTAATCACTCATTAGTCACTATCCAAAATGAAAATATGATTATTAAACCTCATTTAAGGCGGCCAAATCTCTTGATGGGGTATAGTGCCAGAGAGAGAGAGAGAGAGAGAGAGAGAGAGAGAGAGAGAGAGAGAGAGAGAGAGAGAGAGAGAGAGAGAGAAATTCATTTTATCTTAATAAAAAAACTCAATTTAATTAAGCTATAATAACTTTAAGCAACATTTATTGATTTTGAGGCGGTACGAAGTTCGCCGGGTCAGCTAGTATGTAATAAATAATATCTACTGGCCGCGTTAAATTGTTAACCCATACATCTCTTTTGTTGCTGGTTTTACACTTTTGTGTAGACTGGAAGTCTGGTAAATTTCATAAATTATTAAGTCCAGAAGTAGCAAATTTTAAAAACAATTCAAAGTGATATCAAGAGTCTAAATGTCTTTCCAAAAATGTATATTGTTTGACTGTTGGTGGTACATTCCATGAAGGTATTTGGCATCCCCAACGATCTTATTTAAAATTTTACTGTTTATAACAAGGAGATGGGAGAAACCACAATCGAGTGAGTTTAGATCCCACTCAACGTGATACAGCCATCGTGTATCAGTTCTTCCGTCAGTTCTACTTTCCATTGAATGAGTTTTAGCTTGCTGACTCCTGAATTCAGTGAATTTTCAATGACTCCAATTCAACATATCTACTTTTTCGAGATGGTTTCTTATCTCGTAATTCATACATAATTCCGAATTACGAATGAATCGTAATTTTCCATCAGCTCAAGTACAACAAGCCTCTGGATGTCTCTTAACCGTATACGGTTAGCGGCAATTAATAGCGACCACCGATGTACCAGCGCAAAGTGCAGATGTTAATTTTAGAATGCCTTCACAAATGTGTAAAAGACAAACCCGATTATTAAAAATCATGAGTTACACATCAAGTGAATGACACGTTATAATAAAAATAACTTTACTCATTAGGAAGATTTGCGGTGTTTGCAAATTACGAATCAACAAAACGCACCGGATCATTTAACAGTTTGTAAATGGCTTTTGGTTCATTTCTAGGTCGATCTGATGAGCTGGGAATTATAATGGCAAGTTGATTTGTTTCAGGAGAACAACGTTGCGAATTAAAACCCAGATGCCATTAACATATGCTAGTATCAGCTGCACTGATCTATATTGAGCTCACATATGACGTATTATAAGAATAAATTAAAAAGTATTTGGCCGATAGTCGTCATGCAGTTTTAAAGGTTGCCGAAACTTTATCTTTGTTGTATACCGTAATTAAAAGTCCTTAGTAATTTGCACATATACATCAGAACTTTTAAATAAACTATAAATATGAAGATTTGATCGGGTGTCTATACGTATGAATGAATTCCACATAAATTGGTATTCGTGGCTAAGATGCGCTCGCTATAAATAACTTTGCTACCACTACGGTTTTTAAGCCAACCTGTGTTAAACAAAGCTATTCCACGATAGATATTACAATTTAATCGATCTTTTTAATAAACAAATATGAATGTAACAAATTCAAAATGTCGGATGGAATTTGAAAATGCCTAAACCAATTTTGATCAAATTTAGTTTTATGGTGGGATTTTAAGCCAATCTTAAATTAAACATAAGGTACTTAAATGGATTAGACTGGTTAGGCTGAACGAAACCCGACAATATTTATTCATTAATAAACTTTTAGTGAATCCCACACCCCATTTTAAATTAAGATGACCATTCTTCGTAAGGAGCGAAATTCCAATCCATCCAAACTATCTCCATTGATCATCTCTTTGGCTTTTTTTATTCCAACATAATCTTCTGATATACTTTTTAAGGGGTATGTGTTTATAATTATTCATCCAATTCAAACGGCATAATCTAATAATCGATAAGGCAAGTTTTTGGAGGCTTCTTAAATAACATACGGGTACAATGTTCGACAATGAAACCAAATAGCTAAGTTTTTTTCATCGTGTCATTAACGACAGAACATACAACAGCGCAGCTCTTGTATTATAAATCAAACTAGTTCGTTTCCGTTAAACCGTCCAACAAATGAGCTTCACATCAGGGTTGTCAGCGATGAGAAAGTTCGATTACTTAGAATCGATGGTATATGAGCAAAATATAATCTCTATATTGCGCAAGAATCACCGCATGGTAAAATTACATAACCGAGTTACACACTATAACACCATCTTTCACTACGAATCTGTTGAAACGAACCAAATTTATTTATTTGTGTCTCTCATTACGTAATGTTTGCGTAATCTACCGCAGATTTCAAATTTCATAAACCTATTGAATTTGACGGCGGGGAAGCCAGATCCAAAAAATCTAGCAAACTATCAAAAAAATCAAATTAATTAGGGTTTGTAATTCTTGATTAAGTTACCGGTCATTGTGCCGTTCACAAAACGATCAAATTTTAGATCCAGAATCTCTATATATGTATATAAAACTGACGTGTGTGTTTCTGACATTAAGAACTGCTGTAACAGTTTTGATAAAAATTGGTGTATAGTTGTATGAGTCATGATAATGGTTTTTAACTGAAAATGGTCCACCGGAAATTACAGCTTCCGTAGGAGCATTTTCGGTCGATAAACTCAAAAACTACAGCATCGACTTCAATAAAAATGTATATATATATATATATATATATATATATATATATATATATATATATATATATATATATATATATATATATATAATATATATAATATATATATATATATATATATATATATATATATATATATATATATATATATATATATATATATATATATATATATATATATATTTATATATTATATATATTATTATATTATATATATATGTTCATTCTCTAGTAAATAAAATACAAATACAATTTATTATTGTATTTTTTAAAGATTGAAAGAAAATCATCTCAATTTCATACACACCACTACGAAATATTGATAGTTTCACAGCTGTACATCGATAATGTTCTTTTGCTTTTATCTTCCATATACATACATATGTACATAAATAGATACACATCGATCATTTGAAAACAATACTGAGTTTTATTACTGTGCGTGGAAACTAGCGACATCTGTTGTATTCTGGTAAAACTAATTAGGAATAAAATCAATAAATTTTACAGATTGGTTCTTTACTTTGCTTTCTTTTTTTACCAAAGGAATTTCGTTTTTTGCTAATTTTTCGGTTAATACTTCAAATTTAGCAAAACGCCACCGTCAATCGTCTCAGATTTTTTTTCTGCGTCTTTTGATATATCACAATCTAAGTTTTGTTGACTAATAACGTCGCAATGGTACCAAAACTTTTGCGATTTTTTCGAATATTGTTCGCTTTGTAATGCCATAGCGGAAAATCTAGAGGGAAAAATGAAAAAAGCCACCGTCAATTTTCCTAAAAAACTTCAATTAAAATTTTAAGATATAAATGTTGGCGATCGGTTGGTTAGTTTTTACGCATTGGTACCACGAAAAGTCGTGTTTTTGCAAAATACGTGAAGAGGGGTCTTAAGAGAGAGCAGAACAAAACATTGGTAGAAAAAAAATGCCAGAATACAAAAAATGCTCGTGTGGCATGGGACTATGCCTGTAACATTTGAATTTATTTAATTTTGACGTATGCCGACACTACGGTACCACAACACCATTAACTTACGCGCACTTTGAAGGTTGCTTTTTAGTGCATATATATTATTATACTTAGAATTAGTTATATACTTTATAAATATTAATAAAATAGTTCTTTAACATCACTTTATAGGCGTATTATTTATATATATTATTATTATTATTTTTCGCTTATTATTATTATTCGGTTATTATTCGAAAGCAGTTAAAATTATCGCATGCTTATCTTGTGTTCTTAACAGTTCTTTTTCCCGAAAATTACCGTTTTCTTTTTGTGGTTTGGCAATTTCGCAATATTGCAACGAAAATCAACCATTTTATTAATTGCACTAAATTTTATTGTAATATTTTTTTTATTTTTATTTTGTTTATATTTCACAATCACAAATTTATTTTATATAGTTCAATTATACTATAACTTTCATGCACTTTCAAAAAAAAAAAAGAAATTAAATTTTAAATAGTTGGTTGGGTTTTAGTAAATAAATGCTTATATCTAAGTTTGACCACCTACGCACTGGTCTGATAACCAACTTTATTGTTCTTTTCAAAGCACTAAATTAAAAATATTATTATGTTTGGTTTTTTGTTTTTATTATTAAATAAATTTTACTTTTTTTCTTTTATCATAAAATAACATTCAAATTATGATTATCAAACTCAAAAGAATTCAAATATTTATAAGTTTTCTTTTCGTGTACAAACAAAATTTTTTTTATTATTATTTTTATGGGGTCTCACACTGCACTCAATCTTTGGTACTCCCAACTCGAGGTACCATTCTGAACTCCTCGTGCAGCGCAAAATTTTCGTTTTTATAGCCAAAAAACCCCACCCGATCAAACGAAGTTAAAACTTGTTTTTCATTACCCAACATAATAGTATTGCCGTATAAACAATTTCAACTGTAGCGTTAAACGTACTGACGTGGCGGCAGGCATTTAGTAAATGCACGAAACGTCATGTAATGTGAGCAGGGCCGTTGAACGTAACACGTGTCCTCAGATAATTTTGATACGTGGAACTTATACGTCGATTATTTAATTATATTATCATATTATATCTTAAAAATTATTATCCGACGCAAAAGAAAAAATATCTGAATTGTTGTCCCTAAATAGTGTATAAAATAATTAAGTTTTGTTTCAGTATAGTCTTCGGTTTTGGATCAGCCTATACCCGCATGATTTTTGTTATAGTTTTGGTTTTGTATAAGCATATAGCATTTTATTAATACAGCACCTTGCGTTAATTAACGTTTTGGAAAGGATATCCGAGCGCTCGCGATCCGGACTAAAATCGTAAGTAGTTTTATTTCAATTTTTTTTATATACCTTATATACTCGTATATATATTTTTTGATATACGTATTCAAATTAAAAACAAAAAAATAGCTTAGCTATAAAGAAAATGTTTAGATACTAATAAATGATTAGATTTAGTCATAAATTAAATTTATTTAAATACATATTTAGGTGTCTTTTGTATATTGTTATGAAACCATAGAAAAATGATGTTACGTGTCTAATTTCGTTGGGGAATTTCGAAATGAGAAGGAACATTTGATGATGTTTGCATTAATAATTCTTGTTGTGGTTGTCTTCGTACTCATCCAAACTACCGTGCTAATCTGCCAGGTCACAAATTTATAAGGGAAGTTCCATCCTTTACCAACAAGAAACACATGTTATAAAATGGCGCCGAAACACATAAAGCTAAATTTAAATTCCTCCGACAATGCCGTATGTTTAAAATGTCATTCACGGCAATTGGGAGAGCCGCCTGCCAACTCATACAAGGCAAATAACAAAACTAGAACGGGAAAGCGGCGCTCTAAGCGCAACGTGTTGTATTTTCAGCTTAAACGGAAACTACATAAAGAATGTGCAAAACTAATACTTAATGAAATTGACCTTTCTAAATCGGATCTTAGACCATACGTAGAGGTGAAAGTGAATGGAGTTCGAAAAAGAGGATTGATGGACAGAGGTGCCACCATCAGCATTCTGGGACATAACGCTTTAAACTTTTTACAAGAACATAACATTAAGTTCGATAGGATTAATTCTGCAGTACAGACAGCCGATGGGACACCGTATCGCGTGTTAGGATATATTAATGCGACGGTCACGTATGAAACGCTCTCCAAAACCATTCGGATATTCATTGTACCTTCGCTACGCGGAGAACTGTATCTCGGTATAATTTTTGGAATACGTTTAATATTGTCCCTATGACGATGTGGATGGACGAAATAGTAAGCGAGTCAGATGCCATGACTCATCACTTAACCGAATCCCAAAGGTCATGTCTCAATGAAGTTAAGAACTCGATTCCATCTTTCGAAAAGCAGGGTTTGGGCCGTACTAATTTGATCCAACAAAAGATTGACGTGGGGAACCTTGAGCCGATTAAACAGCGGCACTATCCGGTGTCTCCAGCCGTACAACTCTATATGGATCATAGAAGAGAGCAACAATGCTTGGAGCTCATCTGTTTTGTTGATTCCAAAACCGAATGGCAAGAAAAGGCTGTGTCTCGAACCAAGAAAGCTGAATCAAGTAACTAAAAAGGATGCTTACTATTTTGGACTTGAAAGACGCGTATTGGCAAATACCACTAACACCCGACTCCAAAGAGAAAACTACTTTTTCGATACCAGGGCGTAAGCACAGAAAAAATAAATATAAACAGAAATAAAGCTGCATACAAAATTTTTAAGCATATTTTCATAATAAAATATGGAGTCACGATCCGGTTCTATGTTGACCAAATTTAAAATTACCATTATAATCTAAACGAAAAAAAAAATGAAACAAAAACAATATGAAAGTCAAAGAAACAGTTAATGTATATCCGAAGAGTTGGACATTCTAAGTTTATTATTTAAGGCGTAAAACGAGTTTGCACTTTGGGGTTACAATCTAAAAAAGATGTTTCAAAATTTTGTATGCAGCTTTACCTCTGTTTATATTACTTTTCTCTATGGCGTAAGTTATATCAATTTTGTATAATGCCATTTGGCTTATGCAATGCTTCTGCTTGTATGTTTCGTCTAATGGATATCGTAGTTCCGCACGAACTGCGCGAAAATATTTTCATTTATTTAGATGATCTGTTAGTAGTTTTACCAACTTTCAATCATCATTTGAACTTACTAAAGATTATTACCGAGAAATTGAGAGATGCAGGTCTAACCGTGAAAATGTGCAAGAGTCACTTCATGATGCGTCAAATCAAATATTTGTAATATTTAGTGGGTGAAGATGGATTACGTAGTGATCCGTCAAAAATTGAGGCAATCGTAAATTTTCCCTCACTAGTTTCAGTTAAACAGGTACGGCATTTCTTGGGTATGTCAGGGTGGTACCGAAGGTTTGTACCAAATTTCGCTGATGTAACTGTCCCGATTACGTCTTTGTTGAAGAAAAACTAACCCTTCAATTGGACCGATGAAACCCAAGCCGCCTTCGACAAAATAAAGCAACTGTTAACGGTTGCTCCTGTATTAGTTAATCCAGACTACAATAAAAGGTTTTATATTCGAGCAGACGCAAGTACGGAAGGATTAGGTGGGGTTTTATTCCAGAAGACCAACGAAGGTTACGAACAACCCACTTCATTTTTGTTTACCAAATTAAATAAGGCAGAGCGAAACTATTCGATTTCGGAATTGAAATGCCTCGCGGTGGAAAAAATCCATAAAAAAATTCCGAGCCTACATAGAAGGATTTCCCTTTACGGTGATCACTGATCATGCGGCTCTAAAATGGCTCATGAGTCAGAAAGACTTGACAGGCCGACTTGCATGCTGGAGCTTAAAGCTGCAAGGATTTGATTTTTTGATAGAGCATTGTTACGACTGTATGGTCGCAACGACGATTTTTGTGTTATTTTATTCACCCCGGTTGTTGTCTTCGTTTCGCCCATCTTCTCTTATGTTTTTATTCACCTCTGTGTTTGTCTGTTAAATTGTGCGCTGAACGCACCCGCGACGTTTTGTTTTATTCCCCATCGTGTGGTTCCGCAGAGGTGGAGAGAGGACGAGAAAGAGAGAACAATGCGCATCGAGTGTGTGCAAAGTAAAACGTTTTGGAAAAAATGTTTTTTCTTATATGTCTCTCTTTTGTACCAACGAAAATTTGATATAAAGGAGAGACAGAGAAGAGAGATTCATTTCTTCTAGAACGTTTTACGAGTTGTGCGGCGTTCGAAATTTTTGGTATGATGACATTAGGTTTGTGATTTTTTGATAAAATGGTCGAGTTTTTGATTTGTATGGAGAGAATTTATTTTGGTGGTGAAAAGTTTTTTTGACGACTTGCTATATTTGTTAAAAGTAGTATGAGAGTGAAATTCAAACATAATAAGATATCAAAACTTTAAAAATTTGTATTATTATATATGATGATAATTTAATGAGTTTTTTATTTAAATATATGTATTTATTACAACTTATCTAAAATAATTATGTTGATGGTGTTTGATTAAACCAAGTGTTGTATTTTGGGCTTTTTTTTCCCTCTCGAACGGTGTTTCAAGTGCCGTATTTTTCGAACCGTGCTAGTGTATTCTTACTGGCTGAGTTGACCTTTCAGTCAAGCTATAGTTAATACGTTTTTTGTGATTGTGAATCCGATACGAGAGTCGGTCATCATTACGGAAATATTTACTGGGACACGTACAAACACGCCCTAATTGTTACAGAGGTGCCACTTTCAAGTGTGTCGGCTGGTATTAAAGGGCGTACGCAACGGTGAGGCCACACATTAATTATTTTTCGGTTTTGTGGGACAACGACCAACCCGTCATTGACGGTTCATCGAGGTCATTTGGTTTTTACGGTGGTTCGGCAAACCAACGCCCAACTTATTTTGGTGGCCCGGCGAGGCCCTTGTGTTTTGTGGTAACGGTAGCCAACCGGCTATTGTTTTTTGTTATTTTGTATCGGTGGTCTGCCGCAACATACGGATAGCCAACCGGCTATTCGAAATTTTTTCGATTATTTTGGTATCGGGGAAAGGCCCCGCAACGTAACGGTAGCCCACCGGCTATTGTTTGTTTTGGTATCGGTGGTCTGCCGCAACATACGAGTGGCCAACCGGCTATTCGGTTTTTATTGGTATCGGTGGAAGGCACCGCAACGGTCCGGGTGGGGCAAGGCCACCTGTGGCATGACGGCCGCTCAAGGCCGCAACTTATTTTATTGATATAATTAAGGTACAAATTTTTTATTTTAAATTTTTTTATTTCTAATTTTTGATTTTCATTATTTTTCTTAAATTTTTATTAAATTTAAATTTTTATATTTTGTAATCGAGCGCCGCACAGCGGTTCGTGTCGCGCGCTCGGTACGCGTTGCTCTCTCTCTCTCGCTTCTCTCTCGATCTCTCCCTTTCTTTTTTTTTTTTGCGGGAAGTTGTGTTTTCTTGTTTTCTTTTAAAAAAAAAAAATATATAAAATAAAAAAATGAAATATTAATTTTTCCGGATATGGTATGATGGGAGCGGAGACTCCCTCTGTGTCGGTTTAGTGTTTGCGGTCCCTTGGTGCCCACATCCAATTCCGTAACCAGGGCTCGTCCCCGTTTGAATTCGGATGGATGCGCGCACCAAGGCATCTCTTCCGTTATCATTTTTTTTTATTTATTTATTATTTTGATTATCTGCTGTTCGTTCCTCAGGTTCCGGCCGACGAGTTTCGGCGGAACATCCGGGTGTTTTATTATTATTTGCGTTCCCCTAACTTTCTGTAATCATCACGGTGTAAGCCAGGAGCCCTGTATGCCTCAAACCCCACGACCTTAGCACTTCTCCCTGAGAACGTAGCCGGCAAAATATCACCGTGGAGGCCTCTGCAGGTGCTTAGTGAAAATCTGCAGGTTGGCAGTAGCCAGCCTGTAACAGCATCAGTGAGGTCGCGAGAATGTGGTGCCGGATACGTTATAGTGCAAATGTTCGTTATGATATTGTCGTTCGTGTATTTAAAGGTAAACTTAAGGAACTTTCCGTTTTAATTTCCCAAAAAAAATATTTTTGGTAATGTAAAAGCAATTATTTCAACTATTTAATTTCAAAAAAACGTGGTCTACCTCATCTGCATATTTTTATCACTTTCGATTAGGATGATAGAATAGATGGGGTTGCTGGTATTGATAAGATTCTGTGTACTGAAATACCTGATATTAAAACACATCCACAACTACACTAGAAATTGTTAGGCTTCATATGATTCCTAGGCCATTGAGACCAGACATTACGTTCACGAACAAATATGGAGCAAATTATGTATGGAAGCGCTGTATTATAACTGAAAGTAAAATATTTTTTATATTCAAATCGAAGTGAAAGCGAAATGAAACAATATCACTATCCGAAGTTGATTAACGTTTTTTGTCAAATTTTTCTGATAGTTAGCCTTAGATTTTTTAGACGCAAAACTTTTTGTCTTAGATCTTAAAAACATTGTTTTTTTTCGAAATAATCTGAGATCATTTAATAACACTGTGCTAGTTGAAAAAAGTGACAAGCTGGGCACTCGGAGGTGCACTCGTTTTTTTTGTATAAATTCACATTGTAAGGGCCAAATATAAGAGTATATGGAATCATAGTCGGGTGTACTTTATCAGTTCTCGTCTAAAGAAATCTTAATCTGAAAAGAAATCTTAAGTTTTTTTTCACACGGTATATTTAATATATTAAGCTAAATTCAAACACCTCAAATATACCTCACACCATTGATAACATCTTAAAATTTCATGCAGGCAGACATAAAAGTTTGAATGGCTGCAGGACCTAAGTCTTCTACCCCAATAAAAATTATTGTAATTTAAAAATATTATTGTTTGCTCTTTTCAAAGCTAGTCTCGACCCTGACAATGATTGGAAAATGTTTGTTTTATGGATCTACATTGGAGAGCACGGTTGATTGTTCCATTGTTGAATTGGATATTGGACTTCTCGGATAGCAATTTCATCTGATTCATTATTAAATTTAGAGATAGGTGATCCCCTTGAAAGTGAGAACCCCTAGCCACGGGTGCCGCTATTTATAATGTTAGGATTTGGTTTTAACTTTATCCGCAATTTCAAGTTTATTTTCTAATTGTCATTGTTACACATTTATGCTAATCTAGGACAAACATCAATGAAATCATATTTTGACTTCCGGTTTTATTTCTAACAAATTAACACAATTCTCGAAAACATTTCCATTTAATCCTCACTCACAAATCTGTAGGTTACTAAAATTCAAAAGTAATATCACTAAAAATTAGAAATCATAAGTAAAAAAAAAACTAATCAATCAAATTATCGTTAAATACTAAACCAATATAATTCCTTTTTATAGAAAATGAATCTTCAAACCCATAATATTAAAAATCAGGATTGAAGGAAAATAAAATCCTCCACACAAAATTTAAATTACGAATATCCTCCTGAGAATATGATGTTGCCGATATCCATTTTTAGAAATCCAATACACGTAGAATAATATTGAGAGCAGTATAGGTAACCCATAAGTAGGTAGAGGTACAGCAGCTTACTAGAACACAAATATGTTTTCCTCGTACCTTTAACACATAAAACATATTCGCCCTGTACCTGTCTTAACTTTATTGAGATGTACATTTTAATTTCAGACAAACACAAATAACAAACATAAAATGTTACTGAAAGAAAATAAAAACACATATGGATATGGATAGAGATGATTCTGGACAGCTTTCGAATCGATCTGTCTTCCTGTCACCTACAATGCGTATTGTGTACATTTTATTCTAACTCCCTACATAAATTTGTTTTGTTCCTGTGTATATGATACATACTTGTAAAAAATATATGTATGTACACGGACGGATCGGACCGTCTGTATTTTCCATCATCATTTTTATCCAAACATGATTTGTACATACGAATATGCAGGCGAGTACACTAAAAAAAAAAGTTAAATAATTTAAAATAAAAGAAATTTACATCCGTTTTACATTCACTTTAATTAAAATTAAGTAATTTTATTACCGTTACTCTTACGTGCGGTCACTATATTTAACCGTTGTGAATATAATCGTAAATATGTAAATAATGTTGGGCGGCGGCAGACGTAGTTATCGTAAAACTCTTGTGGGAACGTAATGATACAAAAATTTTGTTCAACTGTTAATGTCAAATATTGGAATGAAAGTATGATGTCATCAGGTGTTGCCGAAATTGTATTGAACTTAATTCCAAAAGTAAAAGTTGAACGTGTGTGATATATGATAATTTATGGTGCAGGGCCGAGGGACTAGATTGGAGTTGATCGTAAAACAATTGATTTATGCACAATCTTAGACTTAAGTATTACATTGTGAAATTAGTAGTTACTGTTCAAGACTAGATTATTATTTATTTAGCCATTAGTGTTGTTGTACATCTGGTTCAAATCAAATTTGTTAATAAAATTTTATGTAACCCTTTTAAATTCGGCTCTAGACAAATTAAAATCGAACACGTCGGAAACATTATTAAATACATTACTTGAATTAAAAATCAAAGGTTGACTCATGCAAGTGAAGATCGACCACGAAACCTAAGTATCTGGTTGTTCGCGTAGGGGCACGTATTGAATACAAGGACAATATTTGTGAACTATTTGTCAATTCAGTCCATTATAATGTCACGGCCAAAATACGGCGATAGCCGACATACCTAGGAGCATTTACTTTTCGAGGGAGTCGCCTTAAGGCAAACAACAGAAATCAATCATTTGCCTATTGTAAGTTTGGCATTTGATACAAAATTTCGATGCACATTTAAAACGAATGCAAAGCGTAGTCCACGGCTGATGATTAGGTTATATAAGGTTAGGTTTCAGTGATTGCTATCGCACACTTAGCATAATTTTGGCCCATTGTGATACCACAGAATCCAACATCATTAAACTCCATCTAGTGCTATTCACATAGGGAACAAGATCTCACACATTACAGCTTTCGATATCAGAGAGGCTATCCATAGTGTATTTGCCCAAGTGATCATGTCTTCTGCCAGCTAGCTCAGGCATGAGCACAGAAAGTGAACAAGATTCTCCCTCTCCTCATCATCCCTTGCTAATTCGTCTGCCCAGAAATTCCCCTCAACATCATAATGGCCTGGAACCGGGACCAACGAGATATTGAAATGCTCATTCATCTCGTTAAGAGATGTGTGACAATCTACACTTGACGTTAGGGAAATTGAATCCAGTGAAAGAATGGCCGTTTAACTGTCCACATAGATAGTGATATCATGACCTCTTCAATCGCTATAACTTCAGCCGGACACACTGCAGCAATCAGAGAGACAAAAAGATGAACTCACATTTAATTCCCCCACAGAACAGACCAGCTCGCATCGAGCTTGGAGCCGTCGTTAATATTTTAACTGTCCCGGTCTCCACAGTGAGATCACTCTACCAATCCTTGCTAGAAGAGAGAATCACCTTAAAACGCTTGCAAAAGCACAAAAGGCCCCTTTTTGGAGGTATTTCCACCCGGAAATCACTAATAACCCGGCAGCCATATTGATCGTCATTTGCTTACCGATAATATCCAACGAGAGAAAGTACAGCATGACCTCTAAGGCATAAGTGGGTGTCGTTTTTAGCGCCCAACTAATGAGCAAACAGGCTGCACTTTTCACTTCCCGGATCATTTTCTTGCATTATAATTCCTCCAGAGCCGGTCACCATAAACTCACACCAAACAGCAGTACGGGCCTTACCACTGCTGTGTAAAGGCGGTGCACCTGCTACGGTTTCAAACCCCATTTCCTTCCGATGCCAGTTATGCAAGAGTAGAGTGCCATAGTGACCTTCTTCACTCTTTCAATCGTATTTGGTATCTAACTGAGCTTACTGTCCAGAAGAATCCCTAGGAATCTCACTTTATCAGTAAAGGTCAGCACGGTACAATTGCTTGGTGGAACCACTTCCGGAATTTTATACCTCCTAGTGAAAAGGGCCAGTCATGTTTTAGATGGGTTGATCCCCAATCCAAATCTGCTAGCCCAACCCGCAGTGATTGATAACGCATTCTGCATCACGTTCCTGATTGTGCCCAGGTACTTTCCCGAGACCAAATATCGCTTCGTCATTGGCATAAGCAACCGCACCTATTACTTCCCACTCCAGTTCCAATAGTACAGTAGTCATCCCTGAGGTGTACTCCGAATAACCCGTCTTCTGAAGGAGACTTCCTCCATTCCTGCTTTGACCCTTCTGCTTCCTAGTAAGTTATTAATTAGCCTAGTTATTGGGTATTCAATCTCAAGTAGCAGCATTCCTTCCCTAATTGCCTTCACCTTCACATTGTTAAAAGCGCCCTCGATATGGAGAAACGCCACGAACGATAATTCCTAAAAATTCAGTGACCTCACAATTTCCCGAACCAAAGCATGTAGTGTAGTGCCGTCTTCACGGACTTACCCTTATGGTACGCATGTTGAGCCTGTGCCCAGTTCCTAGGTATAATTCTCGAACGAATATGGACATCCAGCAGCCTTTCCATGATGAGAGGCAGACGCGATGAGAGATATTGGTCTTAAGTCCTGAGGATTGCTGTGTAAGCTTCTACCCGCTTTCGGGATGAAAATTACCCTAGCATCTCTCCATTTATTCGGGATGTATCCCAGCTTCAGACACCATTTGAAGATAACTTCCAGGCAGGGGAGCAAGACCTCCGAGTTCTTCTGAATTTCTGCTGACATAATCTCATCCGGTCCAGCTGGCTTAAAGGGCTTACATCCTTTAGACCCCACTCAGTTTCCAAGTGAGTTTCCATCAACAGATCAAGAGCCTCTTCAATAGAAACAGTCCATTCGCCATCCGTTTTTATAAGATAGCCTTGAACAGCTGAGGTGGTAGCGAGAAATTTTCTTAAGCGCGAGGTTTCCGAAACCCCTTCCATTCTATCACAGAACCGCCTCTACGAATTATTTTGCGCATTCCTTGTTTCCCTTATGTAAACTCAAAAACATTCCATATAGGAGTCTCAGTATTGGCTTTCACTCGATCTTTTCGCTGCATCGAAAGCAGACCCACAGACTTTTCAGCACCCTGAGGCAAGAGTAACATCCAGAACCTTTTTCCTATTTCTAATAATACAGGTGGGTTCCTGACATATATTACTAGTAATGAGGTTAGTTTTTAAAAAATATTCAAATATCTGAGCTCGATATCTGAGCTCAATACCTGAGCTACCCCAAATGGTTTGGTGTGCATTTGCAACGCACCCTACGATAACTCTGACCTTCCACCTTTCTGCATTACAAGTATGACCCCAGTTTATCTGGTGGCACTGGCTTACTCTGGTCCATATATGCGGTTGCAAGCCAGAATATTCTACCCTCCATCTCTATGCAGACCACAGTAATGTCCCAATTGCAATACTGCGGACGAAAAAACATTTATATTATTTTTCACCAATATACATGATCTTCTCTTATCCGTCCCGCAAGCGTATACTATGATGTACCCCTTCGTTCGCAGACCACAGGGCTTGTTATTATTGATCCATGGTTTTTGGATCAGAGCCACTCCTGACTTAGCCATGCACAAAGCTAATCATTGTCAACAGAATTCATTTGCCCTTATTACGGCAGCCATGCTGTGTCGGTTAATCGGACCCAACGGAGTCGATGGTAACCTCCGACCCACTACCTCTGCAGTCACTAAACTTAAAGAGGTCCTCCTCTCCCACCTCAGATTCCGAAGTGTCCCCCTTCTCATGCCTAGGGATAGTCGATCCCTAAGTTCCCTAGTAATCCCTCACTATAGAGTTCACCACTGGTTGTTATTTTAATGCCTGAGGAGAGATGATACTCGTCGAGCTACCCTCAACAGGCTGGACCACTTCCTTCCCTTCTCGGGTTGCGCGGTACTCGGTTTTCCCCAGCATTGTCCTTCTTGAACACCTTATGTGTAATAGAACCGAAGCTGAAGTTTATAACCCTTTTCGTTTTTGACAGGGGAGCCAGAGATTCCTAATTGATTATCATGAAAGAAAATCCGAAACTGCAATTGGGTTCCTCCTGAAAATCTTTAGTGATTCTTCCAAGTAATTCGGCTCCGTGGGAATCCAGACCATTCCCCTAGATCTGCAAGGTGGAAATCTTAGGAACTGCCCTGAGCTTGGCTTCTGGCCATACTTTGCCTAACTCCTCGATCGCCTTCCTGTATAGAAAAGCCGATCTCTCATCTGTGCATGCAGTCAGCTTCATCCGTCGTAGATTCTACCCTGCGTCCCTACAAATAGGCGGGGTTTTCCCAGATGTTGAGATTTTGAGAAAAACGAGGTTAGGTGCATTGAACAACAACCCCCATTTTTCTCCTGTAATGCTCCCCTTCCACATGAACTTTGGTTCGTTTCGTCCTCTTCATTAGATCTCAATGATTTAGACCCAAGATTTTCTTGGCGTGCATTGCTGACATCGGCAATGCAACTCTTCGCCCAGTATCACGATGGATGAAGTCACAGACCCCCCGTCCTTACCAGCGTTACAGAAGTGTTGGCCACTTCTTTAATTTTATTTTTAAATGATTCCATAATTGGTCCCATGAGTACTTAATAAACACATTTTTTTTTTTATATTACTCACTTGTTTTTTGTTTCGCAGTTATTTTGAATAATTTTCAAAAAGTTTAAAAAATCACTCGATCGATTTCGACTTGTTAGGTCATCATCAGGAGTATCTACTGATTTGTATTAGTAAAAATTTTGTTATATAGCAGAAAAAAGCAAAATATAAATAAAAGAAGGAGGGACAGAAAATAAGCAATAAAAATTAATCTACGGATCGCGCAGGTAGGCGATGAGTCATAGGTTGAGTAACAAAATTCAAGGTATATTATTGCGTACGTGAGAATAGAAAAGGGCGGGGTCTGTAATTGGTGAGAACCGGATTTCTCTCTGTTCGTTAAGGATATTTTGGTTAAGATATATTGATTTTCTAATTTCGTAAGATTCTAAGGTGCATACGAAATTAGAAAATCAATATATCTTAACCAAAATATCCTTAACGAACAGAGAGAAATCCGGTTCTCACCAATTACAGATCCCGCCCTTTTCTATTCTCACGTACGCAATAATATACCTTGAATTTTGTTACTCAACCTATGACTCATCGCCTACCTGCGCGATCCATAGATTAATTTTTATTGCTTATTTTCTGTCCCTCCTTCTTTTATTTATATTTTGCTTTTTTCTGCTATATAACAAAATTTTTACTAATACAAATCAGTAGATACTCCTGATGATGACCTAACAAGTCGAAATCGATCGAGTGATTTTTTAAACCTTTTGAAAATTATTCAAAATAACTGCGAAACAAAAAACAAGTGATTAATATAAAAAAAAAATGTGTTTATTAAGTATAAGTGTGTTTCGCCAAGTGCCTACGGCAAATAGCGTAAAAAGGTCCCATGAGTATCGGAGAAAATGACGGTCCACCCGTGCAGAGATCCGTATACACGGATGAGGCTATATACAACTGGAGATCGCTAGGTATACAGAGGGCTCCGTTCAAGACTGGGTAATTATTCTTAGATGCGTCCCCACCCTGGCTGATCATTGGAACGGTTCGCATAATACCTTGATCTGACCCATCTACAAGGATTTAGCGTGACCAAGAATGAGAAACTGGAGGCAGTGGCTATTATGAGGCACAGCTGATGATTATATACGAGCATTTGTTTAGTAAAGAAATTGCACACGTGAGGTTCTTTATTTAAATTCATTTTTGGTGCTTCACCACCACAATGTTTAACCATTACCATCTTGTTCTTTTATGAAACTGTTGCGTGTGTGGGGTTCCTGCAATTACTTAACAAAGTATTTTTACTTCATATGAATGTTGCTTTTAACGATTACTGAGTCTAGCTATTTTGTAGCTGTTTTGATTCTGTAATCGAGAGTTCTCCCTCCCTCATCAGGGGGATGAGAAGATCCGAATGATGCGTCTTCATCGTAATATCTGAGATATATAACGTCTTTGTTTTAATTGAAACATAAAATTTTTTACTGTAAATACTCTCCTTCATGAAACGTGGGAGTTATCTCTCTAGTCTTCTCATTATTCTTTTTATCATGTGAAATTTTCTGATTAGGAATAGTCTTTTGTTTCTTTTATGTTTTTGGAAGATTTTCAGTCTTACGTTCACGACTAGCATCGATTTATTTTTGTTTCAAAATATTTTTTTCTAAATTATTCTTTCTTTCACATCAATCTTACGTTGTTCTAATAAAGCGGCTTTTTCCATTCCCAATTTTTTCTCTAGCAGGGGCTGTATTCTTGAAATCGCTGGAAATTTACCCAATCGGAATTCAATTTGCTTTGAAATTTTTCAATCTGCTTTGAAACATTATTTTTCCCCTACTAACGGAAAAATTCCAACTGGGCAAGTCGATTCGAAATTATTCGCTTAGTAGGGAGACAAATGTTAGTAAACTTGAAAACAAATTTGAAAAAATAATTATAGTAGCCGGCAAAAAATTATGATATACATAATTATGGAGAACTTCAAAGCAAATTGAATTCCGATTAGGGGAATTTCCATCGATTTCAAAAATACGGCTCCTGCTAGAAAAGGAATTCGGAAAGAAAAAGCCCCAGGCGTCTTTATAATTTTGAAAAAATTTGCAATATTTTTCCATTTGTATCAATTTTATTTTCAAAAAAAGCTATAGGAATATCAGATACATTAATGACGCGGACATCAGCTGCTGTATTCATCTAGAGTAAATTCCAAAGTAATTAAATACCTATGTTAAGACGCCAACTCTGCTACATACATCAAACTACATGATATACTTCCTTCATTGAATCTTTTTCCGTGTTGAAAATTGTAATTTCCTGACCAATTTCAAGATCGGATGGTGCCCTATTCTGGTTATTAGCAAGTTCGCCATCATAATTTCGTTCCTCTGTTGTTGCTAGAAAGTAAGTATTCCTGTTACCTGAACTATCATCCTAGATTTAAACAGTTTAATACGCAAGAAGTAATAATTTAAATGTGTGCCGAAATTGATTATGCATAGATTTGACTTACCTATTACTGTTTGTCATGTCCTACATTTTTTTTAAAACACAGAAAACTTCTGGATGCGTCCAGTTGAAAGGCTCAAAGGTTCAAAACATTTCTATTTTGTAAGCACCAACAATTTCACTAACTTTTGAAAAACTTATTGAGTTTAGCTTTTCTTCCTGGTTGGCCTAGCATTTGTATCGGTATTTTGATTTGTAGCACTCGACTTTCCAAGGCGTGTTTCACGTGTTTTAAGGCGGATTCATTGTTGTAGTTCGTTGTGTTCGTTCCGTTCCTTTCGTTCGGTATTTTTTCTGCAGTATTATTTTTTAGGTTCATTGTTGATGAAAAAACAAAACATCAAAATACAAAATGAACAACGTACTTGACTACAAAATAAAAATATCGAAAATGTGTCTGTTTGTTTCTACTAGTATACCATATATCATGTCGTTTCTTTCTTGCCATGTTCCTTCGGTAAAAAAGTTGAAGATAGACCAACTTGATGAAAAAAATACCGAAGAAATAAAACGTTATTTGCGACAAATCCTATTGGTTTACAAAAAAGCATAACGAACGGAACGAAAGGAATGAACACAACGAGCTACAACAATGAATCCGCCTTTATTAAGCACAAGTTTGTCATTCCCCAAAACCGAACGTCTTTTGCCCAACCCAATTTTATCGGCCTGAAGACTGCAACATCCACTGGCTGTAAAACTGTAAATTTGTAAGTTATCTTTAGTTCTTCGAATAACTTCGAAAGAGCGTATGTCAGGTAAGTCTTATGATCATCGACATGTAGCACAACTGGAAATTGTATGAAGTGCTCTTTCAACACAGGATAAAATATTTCCTTCATAGAAAACTGCTTCAGACGTCATTCACCCCGAATTAGATATAGTGTATCTAATTTCTTACGGTATCGGGTCGAAAACGATCATAGGGGCTATACAATAAGAGCATTAGCCAAAAATGTAAACATGACAGTTATCAATTCACTTTGTTTGTTTGAACCAAAACTATTCCTTTTGCTCTCGGATACTTTCTAGGACTAACTTGACATTATTATAAATGAAGAGATACTTAAAAAATGATTATTAAGAGCGGCCGTTATACCCAGCTAGAATAAATAAAAACTGGGTAGGTATCCAGGTAGTCTTTGAACTACTTGGCTCATAATTAGAATGTTTGAATACTTTTAAAATTCTAAAATGAGCCCCCCAGCCTATAATTGGAATTTATTAATTTAAAACACTCAATGATGAACCCATAACTTTTTGGTGGGAAATATTAAATGTTTTTGGAAATCAAACGAAAATTACATTATGTACAGATTCAACAGTTAAAACTCATTAATAATAGTTTACATTTACTTACCAATAGGTTTAAATAAATGGATCGCTTGTTAAATCTCTTAAAAAACAGGCATTCAGAACAGATACGGCTTAGGTCTATTCAAAGAGAAATTTCTAGTTCGACTGATAATAAAAGTCACAGTTGGAAGAGCAAAGATATAAAAACAAATAATTTGGGAATTCCCCTTCAAACATAGATTTACACATTATTATATTAAATAGAAAGTAAGTAATTACTAATTACTAATGAGTCTGGGGTGACTGGGTAGTTTACCTTATCTCTAGATAAAATGTTATTTAAAAAAAAATCAGCTCGGTTTGTCAAATATGTCATGATCAACCGGAAAGGAAAGACGTCACATTTGAGCTGTTCCAGTTTCTTAACAAGTAAGACATGATCAATTTTATCGAATACCTTAATCAGCAAACACTATTTCAACAGTGTCACCAGCTTCTAATGCTACCAAAGTTGGTTTACAGAGCTTTATTTTTAATTATTTGACCATCGATTGAAATAATTTAGGAATAGTCCACTCTTAAAAACTGGCTTAATGAAATTGGATTTGTCAATTAAAGAAAATTCTTCACTGGCCAAACTTAAATTGAAGAGGTATGTCGCAGCGGTTAAACTTAGACACAAGCACACTCTTTTAACACGGGAGAGTGCATTTTGTTTGGGCCACATCTGAAGCTAACAAAAATTTCAAGAAATGGTTTTGAAAAGCACGAGATGGTTATTTTGAAGACTGCACTGGCAAACAAAATTATGCGAACCCTACTATCCCACATCGTTAAGGTTTAGTAAGGCCTTTCCACCTATCAGCAGCAGCTTACTGTTCAGAAAGAATACCTTATGATGACGTTTCACAGACAGCTAGGCAGCGATATAAACTACGAGCTAACAAGTAGCACGAACAATGCAACTATATCAACGCTCTCATCTATATGCGGTGATGATCTGCTATTTAAAAGTTTAAATGAAAACTGGTATAAGGACAACATACTAGCTGAACTATTCAACAGCAGTATGAATCGTTTGCCGAACCATTTACAAGGGTTACGAGTTTAAAGATAGTCCTTGCGTTTTTTACATTAATGTTAGTTAGTTTCTACCTCATAGCTAATTGCTCTGAAGATTACGACAATTTCTGTCTGAAAGACAGAGCCGTATTTTTCAAGAGAATGTGACAAATTCACTTTAGGGTGGGGTGTGAAATCAAGCACTACCTAAATCCCAACTTGTAACTTACAGAAACAAACATATAAACTAAATAATTTTTCGAACAAGTACGTTGAGTCCGAGGACATGCAAGCCGTTGGAAGATTTATTACTTTCCTATATAGATGAACAGTTTTCGAGGTTGAGATTCATTATTTTTTAAAGATTTAAATTCAATAAAATCATTCATCTCGTGAAATTATGAAAAGGATTATCTCATGTTTTCTAACTTTCAAAAATCCTTTTTATGGCTCGTAATTAAGACAATCATTATGGCGATATGATCGTAATATCCCTGATATAAAAATCGTTTAGGGCCGATAGAAAAGGAAACGGATTTCCTCTCTTTCAACATTGATTGCGAGCAGCAGTCGTAACGATATTTCACCTTGAAACAATTAGTTCCGTTCCTTGATCACAGCTTTGTCAAAAATCACCTCAATGTTCCGAAATATTTCCAGGGCAAGTTTTGTACTGACCAGTGAATTTTTAATTTGTCCTAGACTTCATGAAATGCTTTTTCAACGGATTGGTGGGTGTATTGTCTACTAACACACTTAAATAGATTAAGTGAAACGATCGATACTCTCATGCGTTTCAAAGTTTAACACCCCTGATACTATTTACTACAACAGTACACATATTTACGAGAAAAAGCGCGCCACAATAGAATACTGGAACAGGGGGATATGGATACCGGTGTAATTGCTTTATAACGGGGATACTGTTGCTTTTGAAATGGTATAAATTAAAATTTTTGGATGCACGCGGGGTCAGTCAGATTTGGTTTGTGATTTAGTAATTTCACCAAAATTAATTTTCGGATAATTTATAAATTTTTTTATTGTAACAAGTTGGTTACTTAAAAATATTATCTTTGTTTCATATCGATCTTATAAATCTATAGTGATGTTAAATAAATTCATTGAGTTTTGTTAAATTAAGTTGCCTAAAACTATATAAAGATAATTGTGTGCTTATAAAAAAAATTAAATTTGCGAAATTCAGTTTATAATTTGTTAAATTGTGATGCAAATAACTAATAATGGACATAATAAAAAAAAAATAATAATAAATCTAAAAATCGAAAAATTTTCTGATACAAAAATAATGTGCGAAATATCTGTCCATTAATGTACGAAGTTATGTACCGCAATATTGCAAATTATATATATATAAACAAAAAAAAAATAATTGCTTAGAATCTAAGAATCTAATGTTAGTGGTTAAAGAAAAGTACTTCTTATGTATAAACTGTATGAATATGCATAAACTAATTTTGTGATAAATCATATGCAGAAAAGTGAACAATTAATCTAATCGTAATAATAAAATATTTGGTGCGGGTAATTAGTGTAAACAGAGTATTGTACGTAAATATTTGTGAAGCATGACGTACCTCTAAAATATGGTGCACATGCGAATATTCGAGCACTTGTAACGTTACACTTTAGTGCTGTATATAACATTAAACTTAGTGAACTAGTTAAATTTTGCAGATCATTAATTTTGTGAAATAAACTTAATAACTAAATAATATCTACAAAATTAACTAATCTATAATATAACTAAATAATATATCTATTGCAATTAATAACAAACTGTTACGGTAGTAAAATGGTGGTGCGCTCCTGTGGATTAACTACATATTTGAATTATCGGCCGCAACGCAAGTAATATTACAAGTACGAGGGTATATCAAAAAGTCTTGCAATATCATATGAAAAAAAAGAGTGAGTGAGACAACAATATATTTTTCAAAACCATTTTTTGTCGCGATGAAACTTCTAGAAGAACATTTCGATGTAAATTTTACAGTTCGTTTGTTTTTGTCAATTTAGTAACACGTGTTTTGAATTTTTCTTAAAATGAATGAAATTGAATATCGCGCCATTATTAAATTTTTCTGTAAAGATGACCGAAATGCAATTTATATATTCAACTATATATCAAAAGTTTACTGCGAATCTGCACCATCATATGCCACAGTAACAAGGTGGGTAAAATTATTCAAAAGTGGTCGGGCATCATTAGAAGACGACAACTGCTCGGGTCGGCCAGCTGATGCTATTAGCCATGAAAACGTAATTTTGGCCGAATCTATTGTATTGGAAGACCGGCGTATTTCTATTCCGCGGTTAGCGTGGAGACTTTCTCTTTCATACGGTACCACATATACTATATTACATGACCACCTTCACATGTCGAAAGTAAGTGCACGATGGGTTCCCCGTTTGTTGAATGCAGAACAAAAAAAATGCGTGTTCAAACTTCAAAGGCGATTTTAGATATGTACAAAGAAGATCCAGAAAATTTCTTGGATAACATAATAACAAGCGATGAAACATGGCTTCATCACTGGGGTCCGGAATCCAAACAAGAATCGATGCAATGGATTAACCGTAGCGAACCACCACCAAAGAAATTCAAAACTCAACTGTCTGCTGGTAAGGTTTTGGCAACAATTTTTTGGGATGCTGAAGAAATTTTGATAATCGATTATATGCCACCGAAAACCACAATCACAGGCATATATTACGCAGCGGTTTTGCGAAAATTGAAAAAAGCGATCCGAGAAAAACGGCCAAGGAAAGTTAGAAAAAAAATCTTGCTTCTTCACGACAATGCACCAGTGCACAAGGCTAATGTTGCTCAAGCTGCATTAAAGGACTGCGGCTTCGTGGAAATTCCGCATCCACCGTACAGTTCAGACTTGGCACCCAGTGACTAATTTCTGTTACCCAATTTGAAAAAAAAAATTAGGGGCCGGAAATTTTCCAGTGACTATGAAGTACAGTCTGTTGTAAATGGATATTTTATGGAGCAAAAGAAATCTTTGTTTTTAGAGGGTTTAGGCAAGTTAATTGATCGATGTGACAAATGTATAAACCTTAAAGGAGATTATGTCGAAAAATAAAAATATTGCTGTCTCACTCACTCTTTTTTTTCATATGATATTGCAAGACTTTTTGATTTGCCCTCGTACAAATTTGTTTTCTATTATTTAAGTATTACTCTAATTAAGATTTTTGTATATTTGAGAATCATTTTTTTTCAATTTTGTTTCCTTTCTTATTTTATTTTCTTCAAATTTTGGTATTTAAATTTAAGTAAATTTTAAAACAAACAAAAAAAAAAGGAAACTTTTCAAATGGTGATGGGTTGTTTAGTTAGATAGTTTAAGATATTCTTTTTATTTTTGTTATATTCATTCACAAACATTCCGGTTCCTAATCGATTTATGAATAAAAATAATGTATTTTATAGTTCTTGGCAATTTAATTCCAATCTTTCATTTGATTTTTTTTTTGTGTTAAGTGATTAATTTTTTTTTCCACTATATAAATTTGATGGTTTTTCGCTTTGATAATATTTTTACTTCAGCATTATAATTTCAGAATGAAAAAATAAATATTTTTTTTGAGGATGAAGTGTTGATAATCACGATCACGTGCTAAAATGGTAAGTTGATCCAACCTTGTCATTTTCGTTCCCAGTCCAGTTAGTTTATCCAGTTACATTATTCACCAAATAATTAGAGTGGTCAATTTAGAAACTTTTCATCTTCGGAAACCCCCACACCCAACCATGAGCCATAGCCGGTAGCACCGACCACTGATCCGAAGCTCTGAATAGTACACCAAACTAAATTCGGTAACGAACGGCATTATGCGGAAACCAAGATTACTGGTAACCTACTCATGCCCCTCTTAGTTCGTTACATAAGATATAAACATAACTTGATTTTTCGCCGAATCTGGAACTTAACGTAAAGCCAAACACGCTCTGAAGATGTTTAGATGATGGCCTAAGATAAACGCCAGACACTCTTGCACAAGAATGGAAAGAATACCATCGTTCTTGAGTTTTTAATTTGGGCAACGGGAAGATGTTGCATCGTTTCTGGTCGATGCATATAGATGCTCTTCTACAGTTTTTCGACCCCTACCTACTTGAAAATAGAAATCCAATAAACATTATTCAATTCTGCTAGAGATTTAACGAACGCCATGGACAGCTCTCTTGAGTTTAGCAGTCATTGAAATGATGTTTATTTGGTACAGAAAGATTTCCATTTCGACTAATTTCCCCTACGCATATATTTTTATGCTCTTTTAAATAAAAATCCGTTTTACCAGTGTTCATGGCATTAACGAGACTTACATTTTAACATTTTTAATCTTCTTTGCTGAAGGTCGAAGTGATTTGTAAAGATTGGATCTATACAGCACCCACTTTACTTTTCATATATTTCTAAATTTACCAATTTCGTTTTACCCACTAAACTAGGCCTAGTGTAAGGTCGTTAGATAATGGTAATATACGATCATTCAATAGGGAAATTTGTTAGGTTATAGCAGGTTTGTTGTTAAAGCGACATCTGCAAGTTTGTTGTGAATTGTTGAGTAGTGTATGACAAATCACACATGTATGTGCACATCATGAAATTTTATTTTCAAAATCAGTGCTGCGTTTGTGAGAAGTTCCATGATTTTTATCCCCACTACAATCGTCTTTGACGCAAGGTCTGCCGAAAACGTCGCCGCTGTGCGTGAGAGTGTATGAAAAATCCCTAAGTAGTCAATTTCTTGTCGTTTACTAGAACTTGGCTATCCTGTGATACAAAACTTGGCGAATTTTGCGTCGGGACTTGGGTTTGCACCCGTATAAAAAGCAACTGACCCGGGAACTTAATATAAATGACTAATTTAAACTACTTAATATAAACTACTAATATAAATAGCTCATAATTTCGTAATGACTGTCTCTTTAATTTTACAAGTTGGTTTATTAGTTCAACCGATGATGATATTTTTATCCAGCATTGTAGAACACGAACAACTAATTAGTACAACTATATAAATAAATAAGTTTTGATATGTTCACCTAGAAAAACTATTTTTCCGCAACAATTCCTTTCGCTGTTTCCGTTAATTTCGATTTTGCGGTTAATTATTTTGCGCTATAATTACCGTCACTTTTTAGAACATGGGTTGTTATCCTCACTATCGATATAATAGTGTACTGCAAGTTCGCATTTTTATAAAGCAAAGTAGCAAAACACTGTTGTGTACTAAATGTGTTTAGAACTATTTTAGTACGTCTAGTCGAGACACTATGTTTTGTAGATAATGTGTTGTTTGCGTTTTGCTTTTTCTAGATGGCGCCACATTTTAATGTGGAATTTATTTATAATATCGTCGCATCAGTATTATCTTGTCCTAGTATAAATTAATAATTGTGAGAAAATTGCTTACTGTATTTTTTGGGTTATTTTAAATTAACTACATTATTAAATTTTAACGTGAAAGATAAAGTGTTCTTCAGTGGAATTATTGTCTTGGATTAATAGAGCTTGATGGTCGCTGAACCATTTATACTTATTTCCATTTGTCCGATATTAAACCCGGATATAAAACCAAAGATAGTTTAGTGAGTTGAGATTGTATTTTTGTGTTTTCTTAATATAGTGTTAGGGCTGGGAAGGACGTTGTCTACGCAAAAATCCCAACATCGATACATCTTTCGACACAATTAATAATGTTATTAAAACTCGCATTGGAAGGTAAATTTTATTTCCTATTATTTGGTATGATAGGCCTCATAATGCAAGTTCCTGTAAGTGGTTATGAACTTTTCATACAGCTTCCGTAAATTTGGATCTCTTTTTCCCAATTGCAAAAATCTTTGGAGTGCTGATTTCCTGGAGAATCCCGCTCATCATAACCTTGCTTGGTAGTTTTCGAAAACGGGTAATCGCACTCGTGGACAGTCTCCGACTAACAAATGTTGCTTGGAGCCTTCACTAATTCCCAAAATGATTCAATAATTTCCTCGAATTTATTACCAGTATGGAATACAGATGCTTCTTGCTCTAAATTGATCAAGGGTTAGGTGTTAAATGACACTCGAGTGACAAGAGAAAACATCATTGTCCAAGCTCCTACTTCATATTCTCTCAATACGATGTCCTAAACGCGTTAAGCGGGAACAAAATTACCCGCAAAAGTAGGGCGTCTTTCGATTTTGTAGGTATAATTGCCGCAGCAAAGGAAAGCAAAAACTTACATGAAAAGCGTAGAGAAATTAAATGCAAACCAGCACCAACCTTCACCAGGAATTGTTAAAATGCAAATGTTATATTAGACTCATATCATCGTCATGAATCACACACATGAGGAAACAACCCAAAAGTTTGAGCAATACAATCAAGTTCTAACAATCAGCTTGTCTCATGAACAATTTATAAACGTTGCTTTACACACAATGCTGGAAATGATGAAACTACGAAACTTTCAAACCACTATAATCAGCACCATCACAGAAGTCCACCAATACATCCTTGATTCGTTGATCATAACTCCACACCAACTTCAGAACAGATGAAGCAAGTCATCTAAAAACACCCACCATCAAAACTATTAAAATTCAGGCAACGGTTATAATCGAGATCAAAATTCCATTAGTGCAGAGGGCTCGATATACATACGCTATGTCAGTCCCAACTATCCATCAGCAGGAATAGATAACATCAAGCCATCTTCAAATTATTATTGATTGTAATAGAAGAAAATGAATAAATGCAGGTCTCTTCGGAGGAACTGGGGGTATTTGTTTTAAAAAGTTTCAGAAGTTAGGTCAACATGTAGTGGATTGATATTATTGCCAGTTAAAGTTTCGACGTAGACTCTAAATACTTTTTCTTGAATACCATTCAATGATCCTTTTCTTTGTCTAACGTTAAAATGAAATGCTTGCAATTTTATAGACCGTCGTGCAAGTCTACCAGCCACGTTTCTCCATCAATCAACGCAAACTTGAATGGTCTTTAATTATTATGAATTGGTAACCATCAATATAAGGCCTAAATCTCTTAACACTCATCACCGCAGCCAAATACCCGAGTTATATGATGCTATAGTTTGAACATTAACATGAATGCAATTAGATGTTCTATTCCGTTGTCGAGCAGTAAAGCATCCATAGTGATGTACTCCCTTTAATGTAAAAGAGTTTCGTAAAATCTTGGCTAACCAGAACCGATTCCATGGCCAACGATTTCTACAGACTTTTGAATGCTGTTTGTAATTCTGGTTTCGGTGCAACTAAACTGGAGTAATTAAACACGAAACCCCTGTACTGTATTCATCTTTGGCTCGATTCTTGTTAAAGTCTACAGTGAAGCATCCTTCACCAATCACGTCGCCTACGTACTTTGTTTCCTTGTGGACAAATTTACTCTGTTCTATATTTATAGTTAGATTTGTTAACTTTACCAATCTATCGACTTCAGGAAATAATGAAAAATACTCCTTTAAAGTTGCAGATACCACTAAGATCTCATCAAGGTAAATATGGACGCGATCGTGCAATTGGCGAGAAATAGCTTTGCGCGTCAGCCAAGACATCGTGTAGGCTGCGTTACAAAGTTTAAACGACGAATTAGTAGAATGGACGATCCACTGTAAATGCTCTGATTCTTGACGAAGTTTTGAGAGGTATTTGCCAAAAGACATTCTTTAGGTCGATAGTACTTATAAATCTCATTTTATCCAATCGATGGATATGACCAGGAACATTTACTTTCTTCCTAACTAACAACTTCCGCGTATGGTCTGTTATCAGTGTTACATGCAATCGTGGATTTAGCAGTTACCTTTTTTATTTCTCTGTAAATGACTTCTTTGCTCAGAATTAGGAACAGTTTGAATAGGCTTTGCTGCAATTGGCATCTTCTAGTTATTCCGATATTTTCTGTAGTATCCTGTAAAATTCGAGATCTGTGTTCGTCACTTAGTCCACCATATCTGGCTTAGAAATATTCGAATTTGGAAAACCAGAACCCCAAAGCTTCTAATACCCTGCTGAAAGTTTTCGTTTTAATAACATTTTTTCCTCATAACCAAAGCAAAACTTATGGGAAATAGGTACATATTGTTCTTTTCGTAGTGGACTGTAATTATTTTATTTAATTTTTGTTGTTTTATAAACTATCGTGTTGGTGAATACGAATTTGTTAAGGAAGTAAGTTTTTGTTGTTTCTTTTATTCCATAGTTAGCTACGTTAATTACAATTCATGTTTGTCCTACCAACCATAAAATTTTATACATTGGGCGCACCAATCGCATATAGGTCAGAATACTGACAGCATTTCATTTTAAAAATGATAATTTCTACAATAATTTAAATTGATTTCAAACATACACACCCGATTAATCGTTCGCAACAGTTTCCTTTTACATTTCAATACTAATAAATAAATTTATAAAATTAATTAATGTTTTTACTGGAAGCTTGGCCAATTTAGTGATTCCTCTCTTAATTATTCCATTTTGAAGCCAATCCCAGAAGCCAATGTGTACTGCGGGTATGTTTCATGCAAGATAATGACTAAATCATTCACTTCAAAATTGGGCTGTGATGGTCGCCATTTGCCGCGCTGTTGTAATGAATGTACATATTCCAAATAAAACCTTTTCCAATACTGTTGCACCATTTGTGTGATTTGTTGCTATTGCGACCATCGGTTTGAAGGCATTTCACTAATATCTGGTTCCGGAATTGTATTAATTGCTTTCCCAATCAAAAAATGACCTGGTGTTAATGGATTCAAATCATTTGGATCAGAAGGCATCTCAGATATTGGCCTTAAATTCATTACACCTTCAATCTGTACTAGCAAAGTGTACAAACATTTCAATGTCATCACCTTAGAACCAAATACGCGTTTCATATGTGTTTTAATTGTCTTTACTCCAGACTACCACAACCCACCGAAATCAGGCGTTCTTATTGGAATACAGTTCTATTGTACACCTTGATTTACGCAAAATTTTGAATTTTGCTTTGGTTTTTGATAAACAATTCTTCAAGATGCTGTAATTTGGTGTGGGCACCTTTAAAATTAGTACCATTATCATTCCATAGTTGAGCGCTCTTTCCCTTCTACTAAAAAATCGCTTTAAGCAGGCTAAAAATGCGTCCAACGTAGCATCTTCGACAACATCTAAATGTAAAACAAACAAAAATGCATACTCATATATGCCGGTAAATCACCCATCAATTACCGATGTGAAACTGGCCCGAAAAGTAGCCCGAAAATGTGTCTTTGCTTAATCTGTAATATTTTCGGGCTGGCCCGATATATTTAGAAAAACTGCATTACCTTTACTTCTTATCTCGTTTTTTTGCATTAACATTCTACAACCATATTTGATTTTGCAAACCAATACTAAAAAATAAAAAAAAATTTAATAAATAAACAAATATGTTTATGAAGAGCAAATTTAGTGGTAGCTTCAAAAAATAAATCTGTAATAAAAATACGAGTATAATAATTATACGTAAAATTTTGCAAAAAAATACGTTTACGTTAATCGAAACTGAAATAGTGGACCCTGATTTCTATACGAGGTTAATGTTGCGTACATGACATCGGAAACAAATATTTCCATACTCGCTAACGAACTCAAAAACAATCAAATTATTTGAAATGCTTTGTACCACGCCTACTAGGTAGTTCCGAACTCGAGTTGAAATTATTTTATCTTTCTTGTTGTTTTAATACATTTTGTGTGTTTCCAGAGAATTTTTTCCGAACTAACTCACTATGTCATGAACGCACTATAAAAGAAGTGCGTGGCAGTCTCAGTAGTTGCTTTCCAATCGACCACCGCAAGTACTTGTAAGTGCGAAAAATGTGTATTGGCTAAAGTGTCGATTGGAAAACACAAAAAATTTATATAGAAAAAATATATAAAAATATATAAATTTATATAGAAAATGCGCCTCGCGCGGATTCGATATTCACCGCATTTTCTATATAAATCATAGACGATTACATCAATTTTTCTTATGATGCGATTAAACATAGCCGTTTTCTTTATCAGTCATAAACGTTTACGTCATTATTTCTCATGATGCAATTAAAAATAAGGTAATTAGCATATGTAACATGATTAATTTTTTAAGTCATAGGCGGTTGTGTCTACGTATTTTTCGCCCAAACTAAAAAAATCAAACTCGAAAACGCGCGAGTACGTTTTACCGCATTTTCTATATAAATCATGGACGTTTACATAAATTTTACTTATGAAGCTATAAAAATAAATAAATTTTTAAACATTTAAAAACTTTAAAACTTTTTAAAACTTTAAAACTTTTTAAACCTTTTTTAAAACTTTTAAAAAGTTTTTAAAACTTTTTTAAACATTTGAAACTTTTTAAAACATTTTTAATCTTTTTTAAACTTACTTAATTTTTTAAAACCTTTCTAACTTTTTTAAAACTTTTAAAACTTTTTTAAATTTTTTTAAAACTTTTTTAAAACTCTTTTTTAAAACTCTAAAACTTTTTAAAACTATTTGAAACTTTTAAAAAGTTTTTAACACTTTTTTAAACCTTTAAAACTTTTTAAAACTTTTTAAATATTTTATTACTTTTTTAAAACTTTTTAAAACTCTTTTTTAAACTCTAAAACTATTTAAAACTTTTAAAAACTTTTGAAAAGTTTTTAAAACTTTTTTAAACCTTTAAAACTTTTTTAATTTATTCTAAATCTTTTTAAAACTCTTTTTTAAAACTCTAAAACTTTTTAAACTTTTTAAAACTCTAAAACTTTTTAAAACTTTTTAAAACATGCGATGTAATTGCGTGTTCAAATGCGCAATTTTTAAATATTTAAATATCATATTTTTATTCAAATTTTATAACTTTTCATAGCTCTTATAGCCAATTTGGATCGCTTTTAATACATTTCATAACATTATTTATTGCTAATTTTAAATTTCAATTTTTTCAATTATTAAAAATTTTAAAAATGTTAAAATATTTTAAAGTTTTTATTTATATTTATATTCAATTTTTTTGATTTTCATTAACCATTTTGTAATTAATTTTTTAAGTTTTAAATTTAGTTTTAATTTTTAAGTTTTTAATTTGTTAACTTAAAAATGAAACCGTTAAAAGTAAGAAAGTTGTTTGCTATTATAATAGCATTCTTATATAAAACTATTTATACAGAAATCAATAATCATATTCCATTATTTTATAAAGCTAGTGTTTCATAGCTATCTTAAATCAAATATATTTTATCATCGTGTGGGTTAGGTGCGGTTTTCAATTGTCTAACAGAGCTTACTGCTTGATTTCTTGAACGAATTTATGATGAGTCATTAATTAAACATTCTTTGAATTCTTTAAACGTTATTCTAAATTTCACAACTTGTCTCTTTACTCCTTTAATATTTTGTATCATTAGCGTCAACAACTTAGAAAGTATACATTTTTGATCTTAATCCAATAAATTCATCCATTATTTTTCCATAATTTTCATTCTTCATTAGACCACTTGTATCGAGATACTTATAACAATCTTTTATGATGGGTTCATATACATCTGGAAAAAACACTTCGTAAACTAAACTATCTGTTTCAGTATTACAAATTTTTATCAAACTTCGGCACCATTAGTCATAATGAAAATAATATAATGTAGTTTTAACTAGATCTAATATGCACATCCCAACATATATTGGTGTGTTGAAATACATTTCCAATTTATTTAATACAACTGCCACGATTGTGTAAGTGTATTGTATAAACCATTTAAATTTCATAACCCACGCATTTTTGATGAAATTTTTTCCTCTGTTTCGTTACTCTTTATAACATTACTTACTCTATGGTTATAGTCAACTATAAAATAATAAGGCCCTTTTCGAAACGGATATTTATTTCAAATTTATTTACTTATTTGGCGCTATCTTAAATAAGTAAGAAAACCCGTTTGAATTGAGTTTGCATACTTATTTTGACTGCAACACGAAAACATTGAATATTTTCAATTGCAAATTCTTCAACCAATATTTTATTTGTTATTTTTATTAATTCAACGTATACAATTTAATAAAATAACAAATATTCATAATATTTGTACTAACTAAAATGCTTAGTAGCAATTAAGAAGTATAAAAACGAAATATTCTTTAAATATCGTATTTATGTTGATATGAATTTTAGTTGGTTCACCTTATATTTTTTATAACATATTTGAGATGCCAAGGCAATCAATAAAGGGTTTAGTTGCGTTCTTAATTAATAGAGACATAATTATTTTACGTGTTATCGGTGATTATTGTCGCCAAACATAGATACAAAACATAGGCCAAACATAGATATAATTTATATACGAAATTATATAATCGGGCTTTGTACATTTTTATTTTAATCATGTTAAATATTTTGCTGTCAACAAAGATCCATTTATTTTCTATAAATATCATCCTAAATCTAAAAAAAATAAATATTCACATGTAAATATCAACAAAAAATGACAACCAAATTAGATTTTCTTGCAAAAAAGAGACAGAAAATAAGTTACCTCGCCAGTATACTTATTTGAATAAGTTAGGTTCCACAAATAAGTATTCGTTTCGAAAACAGCCTAAGTCCCTTATATTATATATCATGCAGTTTCAAAGACACACCAAAGACTATGTCACATTTTGGGATTGGGATTATGCTAGAACGAGCATTAAACAATTAAATCTTAAATACTTTTTAATTTATATCAAATTTGATTAATAGCTCTCGGTTATATAAAAAAATAAATGCTGTTACTTTTTTCTCGCTACGTAAGTACATAGATCGTACAACTAAAAATAGCAACAACCAATCTTTATCACCAACAATGGTATTAACTTTTTATTATATTTAATAACTCTTTTTTAATTACCTAATATAAATTACTATTCAATATTGTCACTTTCCATAAATATTGTATATGTTTTTAAAAAATTTATAATTTTTGTACCATTTTACTACTTTTTCTGATTGTTTAAACATATTTTATTAATTTAATAACGGTTTTGTTACCTTTTTATTAATTTTTTGTTACTTATTATAACTTCTAATAGCATTTTATTATAACTTATAATATCATATTTTTTATACAAATTTTACAACTCTTTATAACTCTTAAACTTTATTTTTTAACTTAGGTACTATACAATTTAGACTCGTAGTTTTTAAAAAATGTACAATTTTTATCTTTTTATAATTTTTTAGAAATACTTTATAAACTTAATAAAGTTTTTTGTTACTTATTATATCTTTAAATAACATTTTTATAATTTTTAAGATTTATTATTTTTTATAACTTTTTAATAATTTTTATATCTTACTCTAACTTTTTGAGTATTTTTTATAACTTTCAACATCATATTTTTTGTTCAAAGTTTACAACTTTTCATAACCCTACAAACTAATGTTTATAACTTTTAATAAATTTTATAACTTTTTATATCTTTAAATGTCTTTATATTTTATAATATAATTGTTATACTGTTTTAACTTATGTACTATAAGTTTTATACATTTTTGCAACTTTTCATTAAATTTGTATAATTTAAAAAATAATTGCAATTTTTACACCATTTAATTACTTTTATAATTTTATTATTTTTTAAACATACTTCGTAAACTTGATAGCATTTTTTTGTTACATTGATCTAGAGTGAAGCTGTATACTACTATAATACTTAGCACAATTTACGAATTAACTGAACAATGATTGACATAGTAGTACATTAGCCCAGTTTTCTTTTTTAAATATAATAATTTTTAATATTAAAGCGTGTGCTTTGTTATCGCTGTCATGAAAGTGTTAAGTCTCGAAATATATTTTATAAAATATAAGTTCGAGCTCATCATACCATCTAGTTATGTATGTGAAACTTCTTCTTACCATCTTTTATAGCCAGGTAACAACGCAAATTTATTGTTCATCGTTCGTTATTAACAGGTAGGTTTTTAAATTTTATAAATTTTAATTTGTTATTTTACTTTTAAAATAGCGGACAACAGAATAAAATATCTGCCGAGTCGGAACAAGTATAGTTTCATATAATACTTAAAAACAAACAAATCCAAACTCAATGTACAAAAACTAATAACGTTTTTTGTTAGTTATAATAACTTTTAAAAGATTTTTTATAATTTTTAAAATTTATTATTATTTTTTATAACTTTTTAATAATTTTTTTAACTTATTATAACTTTTAAGATATTTCTTTTATAACTTTTAATGTTATTATAACTTTTAACATATTTTTTGTTCAAAGTTTATAACTTTTCATAACAATAACAATATATAACTAATTTTATAACTTTAATAAATTCCACAACTTTTTATATTAACAATATTGTTATATTGTTTTAACTAAGGTACTATAAATTTTATACATTTTTGCCACTTTTCATTAAATTTCCATAATTTAAAAAAATTGCAATTCTTACAACATTTAATTACTTTTATAATTTTTTAAACATACTTTATAAACATCGACATTGATCTAGAGTAAAGCTGTATACTACTATAATACTTAGCACAATTTACGAATTAACTGAAGAATGATTGACATTAGCCTAATAAAATAAAATAATATTTCTGTCAGCTGTTTTCTTTTTTAAATACATTAATTTTGAATATTAAAGCCTGTGCTTTGTTATCGCTGTCATCAAAGTGTTCTTTAATTTCTTCTATAATGTGGTCAGGCCCAATACTGACTACGTCACATTTTTAATTATTTTTAAATGTATATTAAATTTCATTTCGGTTATGTAAAAAAAAAAATGCTGTAACTTTATTGCATTGAACTTTTGAATATATCAAAAAGATTGTAAGTTACGTGTAATTAGCATAAAATTAAAGTTGTCAGCTTTGCACTATGTTTTATTTATCAGTTTTGTACTGTATAGCGATAATGTACTTGCGCAAGTCGTTGTCATTTATTTTGCTGTAGAATATTTAATATCTTTGATGATACTGTGATCAGTTTAAACATGAAATATGCTATTAAGAATACTTCCTGATTGGTTTATTAAAATTTATATGAGTTTTCATAATTAAGTTTATTAAACTCTAAAATTGGCATGCAAACTAAATTTTTGATATATTGTTATGCGATAAATAACGTAATTTTTAGTAAATTAAGTAGTAATTTTCATTAATGATTTGTCGCTAGTTATCATAACAAAATATAATCATAAAATAATGACTTAAATGTAGGTGATTCGTAACCAAATATAAGATCTAATTTTACGCGAAAATTTTTTATCGTTTCATCGTTGTTACTGTTGACTATGCAATTATGCATGCTATCCTAAATACAAAATGATTATTAGTTTCTATGCATTGTTATGCGACATAACTTACCATCGTTTTTTCCATTTTTATTTAATCGATTGTCTTATCCCACACCATTGCAACGAAAACATAACTGAAATAATGTTCATACAAGTTAATAAACATGATTTTTTATAATTGTGACAAAAATGTTCGAAACCCGATTATAACAATAACAACTATTAAAAAAATATGATAAAAAATATTATTTGACCTATATTCTTATTATATTATAACTTTCAATTCTCATTTGCATCCATCAGATTTGCTGTTGTTACGATATATATAGCGATACGTTTTCAAGATCAAGTTTAGTTTTATCTTTCTTATTCGCGATTACTTAAAAATAAAATATAGTGATACGATGTGAAGATCAACAAAAAATTTACTATCGGAACAATATTCTTGCATATAACACATCATTCAAATATATATGTAATAACATTTTTCATTACAGTTGAACAGACGAATGACAAATCTTAATAAATTTCAATAAAATTCATATGATCATATGTTGAAATGAAGATTTTAGTTATCAAAACATTATTATATTTCTCAAGTTATATGAATATGAAATGCAAAACCAGTATTCAATATTCAATTGTATTAGTCTTTATATATTTTGCGTATACAATAACAACAACAATCATTTACTATCATTTAAATTTAATATTTGTTACTAAATTAAATATTGGAAATCGCACGTCGGACGTCGGACGTCGGACGTCGCACCCGCGCCGCTTTTGAACACTTTTGTGTGAAATAATTTTAAAAGTAATAAATCAAATAGAAATTTAAAACCAAAAGTTTTCCAAAGTTACTAAAATAATTAATTGTTATATATACATGTGTTTATTGTTACGATTTTCAAGATCAAGTTTACTTATGCATTTCTTATACGTATGTAAAAAATAAAATCCAATTTCAATAATCTTTATTATTATGTACTCGTACACAATAATAATAATCACTTCTAATTTCAACTACAATTTTATTTAAAATTTGTTGTTGTTGTTACGATATGTAATTTTTTACGTTTTTCAAGATCGAGTTTACTAGATTGCAGTTTCTAGTACCAATTTTAAAATTCAATGTTTTAATCTTTATCTATATGATATGCAATCGTATACCATAACAACAACAATTTAATATGAAATAACTTAACCCTTTCAATACTAAAAAAATAATTTTTTATTTAATTTACTATCGAAACAATAGTCTTGCATATAAAGGGTTAACACATTCCATTTCAAATATAATAAAATTCTTCATTACAGTTGAACAGGCGAATGAAAAACCTTAATAAATTTCAACAAAATTCATATGATCATATCTTGAAATGAAGATTTTAGTTATCGAGACATTACTATATTTCTCATGTTATATGTAGATAAAATGTAAAAGCAGTATTCAATATCTAATTACTATGGAAAAATTTTTGGGATGGGATTTATGCCAGAACCATCACAAAACAACTACTAAGGTCATCTCGCCTGTACACAGAAAAAATTTCAAAAAATGGCCAATCTTTAACTCTATTGTAACGGATTTTTCATTTGCAGAAATCAATTCAGTAATGAATGCTTTTAACCAAATGAATATAGTGGAATATTTAAAATTGGCTCATAAATGGACTAACAATTTGGAAGCCAATAAGCCGATATCAGATGTGGTGAAATTATATATTTGCTGCTCCCATTTGTCTCATTCAATAGCAGAGGATGTACATAAACATTTTGATTCCAGTTCAACTCAGAAAGTGGTTAAAGTATTTTTTGCATGAATTTGTATGATAAAAATTATAATTTAATTCAGGATATCTGGAGATGTTTATCAATTCTACTAAAATCGAAACAAATTACCAGTAAAGTACAACATTCGTTAGAGGTAATCACTAAAAAAGTCGGAGGAAATGATATTTGTACTTTGAACAGTAAATACGGATTACCCGAGCAAACCTCAGTTACTAAATTTAACAAAGCAATTTATCTACAAAGTTCATTTTATTTGGATTTAAAAAAAATTAGTGATGAATGTTTATTAGAAGAGCAAAAGTGTAATGGGGTTGATATAATTGGAGGGCCAAATAGCTTTTATAATGTAAAATTTGTTGAAATATGTTTAAAAAAATATTTCACGTATTTACCTTTATGGAATGGCATCTTGCCAGAGTGCCAGAGAGAGAGAGAGAGAGAGAATGGCATCTTGAAAAATGGTCAAACACATAGCAACAGCCACATCGAAAACTACAATGCCACAATCAAACGAAGAATGAAAAATTCTAAAAGAATTGGTAAGCTTCCAACCAAAGTAGGCCGTTTTGTTAGAGAAATTAATTCACGAAACGCGTCAATCTATAAAAGATTAATTACTGGAATTCCCACACATCCTTTAAGGAAAACATCGAATCTTGGAGATCCGGATTGTACTTTATATGATTCTCAAATGAAGGAGTCATTATGGAAGGGAAAAAAATTAAATGAATTAACGCCTAAGGGCAAAAGCAATAGTTTTGAGTTAATGACATTAAAAAAACTGCATACGTTATCGACCACTTATTGTACTATAAACACCATCGGGCTTCTCAGTCAAAATGCATCCAATCAGAAAATCCATACGACAGAGGAAGATACTCCAAAGAGAACATACCCATTAAAAAAAAATTTATTCAAACCGAAACACCCTACTATTCCATTAATAATGAATGCAATAAAAACATGCACGTATTTTACAAATACCTGCTGCCTCGATTCTTTATTGCAACCATTAGCACTGGGATACTTAAACTTACATTTGAATGATGGTCCGATAAAAATGTGTACTTTTTTACAAAACAATTGCAAAATTAAAAAAGCTTATTGGAGAACTGTTATCAAATAATTTAGACTTAGTTTTTAAAATTCGGAAAGAAATTTTAATCGAAATTTATGGAATAACAAACGATTGCTATAGCAGTATATTGGACATTCCCGGTAATGTTCTAAAAAATTTACCAAGTCTTATAGTGACGTTAAAATACGAGAAGTGTGACGCCATATGTACGGAAGAACGATCGCTCATATTAATTGATATGATTAAATTAAGTTCTTTAGGGTTTCCGAAACTAAGCAGTTGCTTTCAAGAAATACCAATAAAAGGTTGTTTAAATTGTCAAAATAAAATGATAGTGGATAACTGTGAATTTCAGGAGCTCATTTGTATTTATTCCGAGCGTACTACGGCAAATCAAATTAAGGCCACCATACGTGATGTAGAACCTATAATTATAATTAACCAGATTTCTTACCAACTCGTCTCTATTATTAGCTATCAACAAATGGGAAATGGACACTTTGTTAGTTATGGAAAAATAAAGGAGAAATGGATGAAATACGACGATCTGAATCCAATTGTTACTTCAATAAGAAATATAAATGTACATCAAATTGATCCGCATTTGATTATATATGTCAAACAAAGTCAAACTTAATTATAATAATCAAAAAACTTTGTATTTATATTAAAACTTAAAAAAATTCGTTTTTTATTCAACATCAATACATAATAAATAATTAAGGTACGATCCTCGAACAGAAATGGGGCTACGATATTTGAATTTCAGATGGCCTACACTAATTGTCGATAGTCACCGAAGTTTCAGGTAATCCCTGTGAAAACCACCACAGAAGAAAATTTCTTAGTAAATTTTTTGTTGAAAATCGTTACATACTGAGACTGGCACGTGCTTCTTTTAACTTCGTTTAGAAATAAGGGTTCACTATTTCAGTTTCGATTAACGTAAACGTATTTTTTTTGCAAAATTTTACCTATAATTATTATACTCGTATTTTTATTACAGATTTTTTTTGAAGCTACCACTAAATTTGCTCTTCATATCATATTTGTTTATTTATTAATTTTTATTTTATTTTTTAGTATTGGTTTGCAAAATCAAATATGGTTGTAGAATGTTAATGCAAAAAAACGAGATAAGAAGTAAAGGTAATGCAGTTTTTCTAAATATTTCAGGCCAGCCTGAAAATATTACAGATTAAGCAAAGACACATTTTTCGGGCTACTTTTCGGGCCAGTTTCACATCGGTCAAAAATTGTAAGATTCTTCGATTTTACCTACTATAATCCAGCTAAATCTGATATTAATCAATATAGCGGTATCATTCGAAATCTGGTATTGATCTTGAAGAATAATCTTGTAAAACACTTCAACCCCTTTAATTAAACTGATTTTTACTGGAACATTAAAAGTTGGATCAGCGAGTTTACATGTTTTTGGTATGCACCAATGTTCAATATTTATAAATGTATGTGATATGCAATTAGCTACTTGAGACATAACCAAAAACTCCTAATCAAAAGCTGTGACGATAGTGATTTAATCGATGCGTTGATTTTATGCTTTATATTTGTTTTAAATATTATTTATACCAGCAATAGATGCGTCTTCGCTTTTAAATTGATAAGACAGTTTATTTGTTAATTCTGCGGAGATGAAATTGCTTTGTGAGGCCGAGTCCAATACTGCTCTACATGAATGGAAATAACCATTTCTGTCGGATATTAAAACTACTGCAGTTGACAACAAAACTTAACTTTGATTTCCATTTCCATTGCATAAATAAGTTGATTTCTCTTTACTATACTCCTCAACTAGAATTGTTTTTTTTAAATTCATCGACATGAACTAATACATTGCGTTTGCCAGTACAATTGATTTGATTTCTTTGATTTTATAAGTGAGACTTTTGTGACGACTTTTTAAACAATTTTGACTTAATCCTAATTTTCTCGACTTTTCCATTCTTTGCTTTGGTGTCATAGCCAAAAATTCGACACAAATCGTTATGAAATATGATTGTTTACATAACAAGCATGAATAATTGTTTGGTGCACTATGATTAAATGATGCCACAAAAGAACTTTGAAGTGTCTTTCGTAAAATATTATTCGCTTCCTTGAATGGTTTAAGAGCACGACATCTTTTATGTAAAGACATAAACATTTCTTGCCAAGTTGCTTGTACATCTGATGCATGCTCATTTTCCCCTAATTTCCTACTTTCTTGGTCAAACCGCTGCTTCACTGTAAATACTATCACCGCGTCGCTTAACTTTTCGCCTAACTTTTCAAGCTCACACACATTTATCTGACTATCATCCAATAACCAATTGAACATAAGCAATTCCCATGCTTAATGAATACCCTTTGACGTAAATGGATTTGCATGCAAAATTTCAAGTTTCTATTGTTTGCCGCTTTTAATTTGAAATGAGAGACCGACGGTCATCATAGATGTTTTATAGGAATGCTTCTTCTAAATTATATAATAACATTCAGCACAAATTGTCAACTATCAATCGAAACTAAACGAATTTTATCCAAATATCGTTATCATAACTAATTCATTAGACATAGTATTGCCTCATCTGACTACGATTAGTGATGTTGCGCATAACATTTTAATACACATGAACTCCTGTTCGACTGCAGAACATAACGCCGAATCATGTTTCATGCACACCAAATGCTTAAAAATCAGTCGAATAGGTTGGCAACTCCATTCTGAATTTGTGAATCAGTTTTGTACAAATTTGAATTTCTTCGTTTAAGTGGATGACATCGAAATCCAAAACGTCGATTAATAAAATCTTTTTAGAAGAATTATGAGACAATCGGAAACTGTCGCAATATAGTTTCGAAAAATTCCGTTTACAACCCGAACTAATCCAAACATGTGTTAGCCTTAAATTAACTATCAGCGATAAACTTACCTTTTAAGGGAAGCTGGACTAAACTTTTTTACAGCAATTCATTTACAGCGGTAATTGCAAATTTAAATAAAACTCATAAACAAATTATAATTTCTTCTACTTAAAATACATTTAATTAAATTAAAATTTTGTTTCATTTTTTAAATTTTTATTTATAAAATTTATTCTCATTATTTTAATTTAATAGTTAATTTATCATTATATAATAATATTAAAACGAATTCATCATATGTATGTACGTATGTATATAATATATTTATAATTAAATTAAATAAACAAAAGAAAATCATATTTTATGTGTGATTAATAATAAAAACAGAATAATAATTTGATTAAATTGTAATTTTCTATATCGCACTTAAATTATAATTAAATTTAATAAAATAAAATAAATATTTAATAATTCTATTTATGTATTTATATAGAAAATGAAACAATAATATAATTATTATTTTTAATTTTGTTATTATTTTTAATATAATAATATTTTTTAATATTTATAATTTATTATTATTTATTTAAATATTTATATTTTGTTTTGCATTTTGCTTATTATTTAAAATAACGGTTTCTGTGTTTTAATTTAATTTATGCATATAGCTAAATAGTTTAAAATATTTTTTTTGTTAATTTTTAGTTTTAATTTTTTTAAATTTTAGAAAGACATATTCTTTATTACGTATATTGAATTTTAATTAAATTAAAAATGATTTTTAGATTTTTTTTTATCTTAAATAACATTATTTATTTGTTAATTAATGTTTATTTACAGAAAGAGAGATAAAAAATTGGTTTTTAAATTAAAATATTAGTTTTATACATTGTTTTTATAAAGTTAATTTTGATTTATTTATTTATATATTTTTAATATCCTAGCATTTTAATTATAATTAATTTACTATTTAAAATTATGTATTATTTTTTATTTAATTAATAAGTACGTACGTATTAGAGAAAAATAAATTTTTTGTGATTTGTTAAATTATAAACTTTTTTTGTGTGTACGATACGATTTTCACAATGAATGGGAAAGCAATAAAAAATGTTGGAGAATTTTTTTCTTGTATAAAAAACCGGTTGCTGGGTGAATTTTGTATATACCCTCCACCATCACACCACTTTTCGGGGGTGAAATGTGAAAAAAAAATTCAATTCTGAAAATAAAAAATACGGTTGTTCTGCCAACAATGGAAATATGTTCTTCTCGCCTAGTTAAAAATTGTATATGTCCACGTGTTGCTCAATTTGTTCTAAAATTGTATGGCAAATTTGTTCGCACAGCACACAACAAACTGTCATCAAATTCAATATCAAATGTCCAAGCCATGATGAATCTGATAAAACATCTACTACCTTCCTGCCGATTCTGACCGCTTATTATGTAAACATTTAAAAATGGATCACATTGTGACGTTGTTCAGTCGAGATTTGCTATTTTGCTTAGAACAAACCAAATCGTAACAAATAAATTGCAATTAAAAATTGAAAAGAAAAAATGGATTGGAAGTTGAAAACAATTTGTTTTTGAATTTAAAACAAAAATTCCAACAAAACATTGAATTTTTTACCAGGCGAGCAGCAATACGAGCGAATGAAGAACTTGAAACAAACGAAAAAAAATTTGTACACGAAAGAGAAAAAAATTGTAATGCATATAGGAAAAAAAATATTCGAATATAAATCCAACCCAAGTGAGAGTACAGAAAGCAGAAGAAATAAAATATGGGATGAAAAAAGAAAGAAAAATGTAGAAAAGAAATTTCATGAACTGAAGGCGGAATTTGTTTTGTGTCGTTTAATGGAGTGGGTTTGGTGGCATAACACAAATTTTCGTTCAACATTTTTTTTTGTGTGGCATACAGTGGAACCCCAATTATTTAACATAACATGTGGCAGATGAATGAGATTGGGCTATAACTTTGTTAAACTTATTGTAGACTGGTTTGACTTAGTATACGCCGTAAGTTTCTTGTTTGGAACGAACATTGTTAAATATGTAATACATTGAAGGCAACGGCCCTTAAATTACATCATTTTATGCAATGCTTTAAATTTCATAACTGCTAATTTGATCAAAATTTTATATAATTACAAAAAGCTTTCTGTTTGGCAAATAAGCATTAGCTTGAAGATGATTCACATTAGCCGTCTCATGATATTTTTACTCCTAAATGTTTATTATAAACAAGAATTAGAACATTTTGAATTGGGTATTGTCTTAGTATTGTGCCGTATTGTCTACATCGCGTAGATAACTAATATTCTACACATGTAGAGTAGACAATTAAAAATTGGACGTCGAAAATGTAGAAAATGTAGACAATGGCGAAAATTATGGTTTCTGATATGAATTAGTAAAATTTTATAATTTCTTGTTTTATTTAACTATTTTGGCTTCAAGGAGTTTATTCCAACCCAAAATTTTTATATGGCAATGACGTACTCCTATGAATTATAAGAAAAACTGGATATTTCTTACATTATAAAATATAATAAGTTGTTGAGCTTTATACACGGTTACGTTTTTAAACTAAATACATAGCCGACAAAATAAACTACTTTGAGCGACGGTTCTCAATAAACAAAATCATACTACGCAATAAAATGTTAATGCACCAGTTCATGGAAGAATTAATAACAGCTATCACATAGTGCAAATTTTATTCCGGTAACACCATTCAAATATGTAGCTCAATCTTTATATGAAAGCCCTTTTGCTTAAGAAATGGATGTTAAACTTGGGTAATGAAGATCGATACAGTATTCGTTTCGAAGATGTACATGACAGCTGGTATTGCACAGAGCATGATTAGAGATGATTAGCTATATTTAGCGACATTTTATTTGGTCCGCAGACAAATTCTTCCAGATTTCTTGACTAATTACTCTAAGTGGATTTCATCGGTGACTATGTGTAGCACCGATACTACCAATAACATATCACGATATGTCACAGGATCGAGCTAAACATTTGGGATTAAAGTTATAGGAGGTCCCGGTGTACGATTATTTACCGATATGCAAACCACGCGAGCTGCTTCAAATTGAGTTTGGAACCGATTCCAACAAATACACAAAAAGCTATGTTAATCCAAATAATTAGTAATACAATCATTTGATAATTATAGAATTAATTTTATTGACCATAGATTTGTAAAACAAACGAACTTTAATTTACGGGAATTGTATCGCTACGTTGTCCTAATAATAAAAGCATTGGTTAGCCAAAGTAACGGTCAAGACGGTAGGCAGAATCCCTAACAATTAATGTTGTTTATTACTGCATTGGTTTATAAACATAAATTGGAACTAAATCCAATCCCGTAAATTCAGTGAATAATTTTAGGCAGATGTTAAAACTATACTAATATAGCCGGATTCAAATTTAATTACAACAACAGTGCTTATTTCAGCTTGTTGCAGGTGCACTTTTAATTGGCAGGAACAAATTTTAGTACACAGTGATCTTTGAAAATTGAAAACAATATAGAGCAGGTCCCATTGGCGTAAGCAAAATACTCGCAAGTTCTTCTAGCACACACTCATAACTAGAAAAAATGAAATATCAAACAGTTGAAAAGTCAAATAAAAAGTTGTATTTCCTTAAAGTACCCATACAGCTGCAGGCATGCTTGATAAATTCCCACACACTATCCAATCTTGTAGTGTACGCGTTATGGCCCTATTCCATGGGAAGAATCTGCTGTCAGTAAAAATAAAAGCGAGAAAAAATATAGATTTTACTGGTTGTGTACAAAACAAAAAATGTTGTCAGTAAAATTTTACTCAGAGTATTTTTTTTACTGAGTTGTGATGGTGTTAGTGTACTGCCATAATACTGGCATACAAAATGTAAATTGAAATATTTTTTTATGACAGCATTGTTCACACATCCACAAAAAATGTTTGACCAATGTTTATTAAAAAGAAATTTTCTCACACTCATACAAAATAAGTCGATCGCCATTTTTATAGTCAAATGTCCATTTGTTTTTTTTCGTGTTGAAATTTGTTAACGTTAGTTGTTTTTTTGTGGTACCGTACATACCGTACATTTTAGGTTATGCCAAAATGTAAAACCATAAAATTTTACAATAAAATGAACTTAAAAATATTTCTGTTCTTTGTCACTCCTATGGAATTTTAATTTTCTTTTTGTTTTGCTTTTTATCAGTAAAAAAATTACAGTCAGCAAATTTTTTTCATGGAATTAAGGCTTTACTTCTATTTGACAACGTCAAGTATAACGTGTAAAATTTGGAAAACAAATATTTGTGTGGCTTTAATTTTAATTTTGGCAACTAAATCGGCAATATAAATGAAAACCAAGAAAAATGTGGATAATGAAATGGCTCCATGAAAACTTCCCCAAGGAGCTATACACTTATCTTTGCCTGGAGATTATCAAAATTTTCTGCGTATGAATTACACATCATTTTCAGAGATTTTGCAAATGGTTACCTCGATAATAGTAAAGCAAGAGGTAATTTTAAGAGCTGTGATTTCGCCACTGTAAGATTATCCAGAATATTGCAATTTTTTGCAACAGGACAGAATTTTGAAGGTAAAATAATTATATAGGCAAACAAACGTAAACTGTAACGTAACATTCTTTTTTAATTCTTTAATTTTAATTTTATAAGATGTTGTCTTTTAACTATAATTTGAAAACTATTCAGCAGTTGAATTTGAATTTTGATCATATCCATCATTATCCGGTGTGTGACACACAAATTCATAACGAGGCATTAATGTATAAGTCACAAATGAATTTGGAGCCATCATTAATAATCATTAATCGCTTTTCGTGTGAGAATTTATTGTTCCAGAATACCATATTGGTTATCGCTAGACCATTTCTTGTTTTTCTATGGTATCTATCCATTTTCGTTTTTGCCCCGGTTCTAAACTAAAGCGTTCAATATTTGAGTGGTTCAGAGTCAAAGTGGATCAACTTAAAAAAATGTAAATTCGAGAAAAATTAAGTTAAAGTTTTACTTATTTTTCTAATTTTGGGTATGTTCGACTGCCTTAATTTTATGGCTATACTTTACAAAATACACAAAACTACCTTTGTATGCCAATATAAAATTATTGGTATTGTTTATTGTAAAAAAAATTATTTATTGTTGTTAAGAATATGTAGTTGATTCGCGTTTACTCCGAAAATATTACAGAAAATATTATTGTTTCACTTTGGCTCTTAATTCTGAGCTAGAATGAATAAAAATATTTTAAATTTTTATGTATTTTATTTATTATCAGTGCTGTTTATGGAAAATTCCGTTTATCGTTAAATCGGTAAGTGGATCAAAATGATTTATCTGTACAGGTTTAGTAGTTTTTTTTGGATTAATTTTAAATTAAATTGATAAAAGAAATAATATTATTTAACTTAGGTACAATACAGTATATTTTAATTTAATTTTTTTCAATTTAATTAGGTATTACCAATAATTTGAAACTTATTCCTTGATTATATCTTTATCGATATAGGAATTTTCCGATGGCAATTTTTTTTTATTAAACAATAATTACGTTGCGCCTTGTTTTTGTGCATGTGTAATACATGTGTGTATATGTTTGAGATTTTATGGTGATGACGAAGATAACTTGCGTAAAAAAGAAGCGATACTTGTATAAAAACCAAACCGCTAAATTAGTTTCACGAGAGACGGACTTGAGTAAATATTGTTATACAAAAGCGCAATGAGTGAGATCCAAAGTGAAAATTCAAGCAATTGTAGCGATTGTTCAGGCCACTGGAGCTTATTTTCAGATACTTGTTATATTCCAAACGATAATGAATACACCTACAACAGGTATGTTATTTAAAAAAAATGTTTTATTCTAGAGGTAATAAAATCGGTAATTTCAATTAGATGATGACCAAGACGAACAATCTGCATCAGTGGTTTATAAAACTAGCCATCATAAAATTTATAAAATTTGTGTAAATAATTGTACAGGCACTATTTCACTAATACACATCATATTTTTGCATTATTTTTTAACACTATGATTATGATTAGGTAATAAAAAATGTACGAAACGATTCAAAGAACGTTCAGCAACATAAAGATGCTTTGCATAGCATTATTGTGTCTATTCCACTTGATAAAATTGATGAACCCGTTTTAATAGATAATAAAGGTAAAATAAAAGCAATTATGGTTTGTAAGGGCTCATTCTCAACAAATATTTTTTGCAGGTTTATATAAAAATAATATAGAAAAAGTAAGTAATGAAATGGTCCACCAAAATTCAATACACTCTACAGATGCACATGAAAAAGTTGCCTCTAGCACAAGTGAAAATGCATGCGATGGCTTGAAAATATTTCATCGGGGAAGAAAAAGAAAACCAAAAACCGATAAATGGAAGAAAAACGAAAAAACAAGCTCGAAATAGTGGGTTGAAATACACAACCAAAAAAGGTATCGAGTGTCCTGCAAAAATGTTCATACCTAATTTGGAATGTGGTTGTCCTCGAGAATGCTCAACTAAGATATCAGAAGAAAACAGAAAGACCATTTTTGATACTTTTTGGAATCTAGGCAGCTTTTTGTTGCAAAACATATACCTTCGAGGCCTAGTCAGTTCGTCTTCAATAAAAGCACATGTAGGATCTAATATTCATTCTTCCAAAACTGTCACGTTTCATTATAATCTACGGGTGCTATGCAATAACGAAAATGTAAGAGTATACAAAACATATTTCCTTAAAACGCTGCAAATTAGTTTCGAGAGACTTTACAGATGTTTGAAAAAAAAACAAGTCTATCGCAACCGATGGTCGAGGAAGGCATCCACCCACTAATAAAATTAATGATGTTGATGTTATAAATCACATTAGTTCATTTGCGGCATTTCAAAGTCATTATTCAAGAAAAGATAACCCGGAAAGAAAATATTTGAATCCAGATCTAAATGTAAGAAAAATGTATGACTTATACAAAGAAAAATGTGTAATTGAAGGTAAAGTTCCAGTAAAACAGAAGTATTATTATCATGTGTTTAGCACAAAATTTAATCTTCAATTTAAACATCCTTATACTGACACTTGTAGAATCTGCGATGAGATAAATACAAGATTAAAAAGAATCGAAAATAATGAAGACGAAAAATGTAATTTGATAGCAATGAGAGACAATCATCTTGTAGCAGCTGAGAAAGTTAGATCAGATCTTATAAATGAGAAATTAAAAGATTCAGACGAATATTATGCCTGCACTTTCGACCTACAGAAAGCTTTACCTTTTTCCGAAACTACAAACATCTATTGCTTACTACAAGAGAAATATGTACGTTTATAATCTTGGGGTTCATTAAATTAATCAAAATGAAGGATTTATGTACATGTGGGATGAAACTGAAGGAGGGCGAGGTTCCGTAGAGGTCTCATCTTGCCTTATGAAGCATTTAAAATCTAACGCAAATTAATGCAGATATATTATATTATATTCGGATTCTTGCGGTGAACAGAACCGAAATATTAAATTGGCACTGTCATTTTTAAAACTAACACAAGAGGTTGGTATGAAAATAACGACTATAGATCACAAGTTTATGGTACCGGGACACTCATACTTGCCCAATGACGCAGAATTTGGAATTATAGAGAGCCATAGTAAAAAGTGCCAATATATTTATTCACCAGATCATTGGTATAAAATTGTTGAAAATGCAAAACGCAAGAAACCACAATTTAAAGTAGTAAAAATGCAGCGCAATGAGTCTGTCAACAGCGACGTTAGAAAGTGTAATCACAAATAGAAAAATATCAGCTGACGGCTATAAAGTAAACTGGCTAAACATAAAACGGCTTCGATATGAAAAAATCTCACCGTTTACAATAAAACTTAAAGAATCTCTAGATGAAAGGGCCCCATTTAAGGAAATACATTTGGAAAAAAAAACTATAGGAAGGAATATTACATCATTGCAAAAGATTCCGCAAACATGTTTATATCCTTTTCGACGTCCTGTAACAAGTTCAAAGAGAAAAGATTTGATGGATTTATTACCTTGCATTCCTCCTTGTCTAAATCAATTTTATAAACATTTACCCTCTTAAAACAGAATCGGAGATTCGCTAATGAAGAAGACAACAACGAATATTTTTTTGTTTAAGTAATTTTAAAATGTTTATATAAGTATAAAATTTATACCTATACCTACTGTAGGTATCATAAATAAATTATAGTTTTGTTACTGAATTAAATTTTGCATTTTCTTTTAAAAATTTTTCGAGCTCAAACATGTTTGATAGTACGAGTTCACGATTCATTTAGAATAAAAACTCAAAAAATTTGGTGCCAAAGTGAATCAAGTAGTTGATTCACTTTAGCTCTGAAAAATAAACTATATTCTTCAGTTCAATAGTGAATTACAGAGATTCTGGTAGTATTTAAATAGTACGGCTTTAATAAATATCACAGTTAGATAAAACAAGTTATTTGGATTCAAATAAGAAGATAATCTCGAATTTAATTTTTTTTTAGTTGATCCACTTTGACTCTGAACCACTCATTTATATTTTCATCCCCAATACTAGTATATAATATAATAAGCGTTAAAAATTAATGTACCCATATTTATTTATTTACAAAGGTAATATTTTCATCATACATACATAGGTATCAAAGACTGAAGAAATATGGAAAAATGTTGCAGACGTATTTTAAAGGAAGTGGAACTTCCTGCATTGCGTCGGCACAACAGACAGTGACACACGATCATTATACTTCAACTACGAGCACATCTTCATTATCGTCCTTTTGGCTGTGGTAAATAGAAACTAGGATTTCATAATTCTGGTTGTTGGCCTGTAAAAATGGAATTATATTTTTACACAATATTGCAAATTCTCAATTTCAGTTGGAAAACTGTGAGATGGCAAATTCGAACTGTAAAAGAATAGGAAAAACAATACAAAATGCAATATTCTACATTGTCTACAAGTGTTCTACATACTCTACGAATTCTCGACATTGCCTGTGCCAAAATGAATTGACTATGCTATTTTCGACAACAACATGTAGAAAGTTCCAGAATACACGTAGAGGCACAACACTATTGTCTACAGTTTGGTGTCAAAAATAGCGTAGACAATTGATTTTAGAGTAGACAATGTCGAGAATTGGTAGAAATGTAAACAATTAGTAGACAACGTAGATTATTGCTGTTTTGCTCTTATTTCCATTGGTATTTTGTACCAGGTCGTCATTTTATAGTTTTACAGTTTTAATTTTGGTTTTCCTATATATCGGCAGCTCAAATTCATTTTTATAAAATAAATATTGAGATTGAAGTATCTATGTCAATCATATTATTTTATAAATCCAATTGGAGTTTCTTTAGCGTATACACTTGAACCTCCCGTAACTTTCGTACAAGCCGTTTACACGATCCTGTCACATTTGCTAATTACAAATCGATTCTATATTAGAGGTGATGTAATCTTTCGAAAATAAATCCGAAAATCTCCTAAGACTTTTTCTGTATCCAGCGATATGTGATCAATACTGTCTTCAACAAGAATACAGGTGGGAATTTTTTAATGTAAGCGATACCATTTTGTGATGGTATATCAATCGACTTTTGTTTTTCCTTGTCCTTTTTCATAGAAGTAATCTTACTTGAAATGGGGGCGAGAGGAAAATATTGATAAGACAACAACAACTTCATAACTAACATCAAGCAATCATTACTTAGGTTAGCAAAAATTCGTCACCAGGAATATCATAAAAGAAAGTGAATAATGGAATGGAAAGAAACCTATCTCCCCGGCATGCCAGTATACCTTGCTCAGAAGCCCTGGCTAGGATTGGACCACTCATTCAAATATCGACCCTCGGCTATCGTATACGGACACGAATCATAAATTGGAACATCAAAATTCTAACAGAAGCAACAAGACTAGCACAACTAGAGAAAGAAATAAAACGTTACAAAATCGAAATTCTCGGTCTCAGTGAAGTAAGATTGAAAAACGATGGTGAAATAAACAGGAGTGAAGTAAATTACCTGATTATATACTCTGACACGATGAATAAGGCGTCGGTATACTAACAACAGCTAAAGCGAACAAATTATAGTGGAATATAAATCAGTAATAATTGTAGAATCGTAACATGATTTCATTCAAAATTACAAATTTAATTCAAGATAGTAGAAGGGAATTTCAATGTGAGAATTGGAACAGAAAACACCGACCTGGCAACCAGCATGGCTAAACAAGCATTATACTCTGTACATAAATGGAGAATGACTCACCGACTAATGCTTCACAAAACAACTATTCATAGGAGTGCGTAAATTTCAACACAAAAATTTACACAAATAGACATGAACATCACCTGATTGTAGAACAACGAACCAAATATATCACGTAATTATCAACAAGAAATTTCTGATGACATTGTAAGTTGTCATTCATTGTCCAGTGGTGCGCAGATATTCAAAGTAACCACCAACTGATAATATCACGGAAAAGTGCCGACACAAGAAAAACGTTCTGCTAAGCGCATATGCTCAGCTTCCAAACTAATAAAGGAGCAGTCATCACTATAGAGTAACAGTGTAAACAAATCAAAGGAGCCCATATTGAAGCAGCTACCGACACACTCGAGCGGGGACCAATAATTCAGATGCTAACCTTTGATCAGTCATAAAAATAGGAAATTGAAGAACGATGGCTACTCAAGTTGCAAATATGCCAACAAAATACGTTGAAACCATTCTGAAAACATGAGAGTAGTCCGCAGCAACCCAAAACAAGCGCATAACTTAAAAATAATTAAATGTGGGCGACAGGCAACTAGAAAATTCACCAATATCTTAAAAATAATGTACGCATGTGTGCAGGAATGGAAAGAATATCTCGGATCCAACACCACTAACGATACACAAATCTTCGAATTAAAAACTGGCGTTAATAATGAACACTCCCCCACCATTAACACTCATTTGCCTCAACTCTTCGTCAACTTCGAACGTTCATTCGACACAATACACAAGGACGCAATTTTGAAGGCACTTACTGAAATTGGTATCCCAAAGAAATTAATCGAAATCAGTTCAATACAACGGCAAGCAAAGTGAATCATACTGTAACAACGAAGGAGTAAGAGAAGGATATGAATAATCTGGCCACTTCTGTTCTTAATAGTATAAAATAGTGATGGAAATTAACGGAGAAACTCAATAATCTATATTACGCAGATGACATATGCCTGCTAACACACAAACACGGTGACATGCAACATAAAGTACAAAAGTTATCAGGTCTAACAAAAGAAGTTGGCCTCAAAATAAATATCAGGAAAACCAATGCAATGAAGCTAAATACAACAATATCCCCACCAATATATATTAACCAAGACAAAATAGAAGAGGTCAATGAATTTGTATACCTTGGTTGTACTGTAGGTAAAACGGGTGGCACAGGTGAAGATATAAAAAGGAAACCAACAAAGCCAGAACAACATTCATCATGTTACACAAACTCTAATAATGTTCAAATCGTTTGTAAAATTAGTATTGCTGTAGGGTTGCGAAACCTGGGGCCATACACACAAGAGAAAACTGAGCTGCTTCTGTTCCATCAAAATAATAAATGTTCAGCTTCTTAGGCGAATGAATTAAGCTGTCAATGAGATCGAATGAGCGAGAACGGGGGGGGGGGGGGGGGGGGCGTTGTATACCAGTGGCACTATTCTGGTTTTCCCTGGGAATAGGGAATTGGGAAAAATATTTTCATAGCATTTTTGTCTAAATTATATTTTTCTGACCTACTCCCTATAAAAATTTTGTGGAACAAAAGTTTCCCAATCAACTTTGTTTCGAATAGGCTAGAAAAATTTCGTAGGCTAGAAAAATATAATTTAGGAAAACCAGAATAGTGCCACAGGAATAATTGGTTGATACAGTTTGGTAGAAATTGCGGTACCTACATGCAATTTACCGGATCCGCTTAAAACGCGAAATTTCAAAAAGGGGATTTTAAAACGCGATATTTTAAAACGCGATATGTTACAAAACACGATTTCAAAACGCGTTATGGTACAGATTGTGCATTGCGAAACGACAGGAGCGCAGCAACCCGATTGATACCGATCCTATAAACTGAAATTAAATTTCCCCTTCACCCGTCTGACATAATCCGATCCTAAACTCCCGTTTTGTACTATATCGCGTTTTGTACTCTATCGCGTTTTGAATTATCGCGTTTTGAAATATCGCGTTTTGATAATTCGCGTTTTAAAATATCGCGTTTCAAATGGGGCCCGCAATTTACATACCTTGACGATCAGCATAATTTTCTTGAATGTTGAATGACTATTGTGATATGAAAGGTAAAGGGGTCTTCCTATTAATTTATTTAACACTATGTTTTCGATAATACAGTTGACAGAATGTTGATATAAATTTCTTTGTTTTCAGATTTTTGCAGATATAGTGATATCCGACGGTATATTAACATACCTTGTGGAAACCATTAACAGGCTATTTAAAACGATATCTAAATCTGTAGTTTCATTGTTGTTGATGAAATATGGGGTTGAAGTGGCAAATACAAATCTACTTTGTTTGTATGTAGCTTATTTAAAATAAACGTTTTAGACACTATTTAGGGAAACAGCAATAAGTGGATTTTTAACGGATTTTTTAACAACTATTTGAAAATAGTTTAAAAATTGATGATTTTGTATAGGTAAAAGTGCGATTTGATTAAATGTTTTTAATTTGTAATAAAGCGTATGTATTGAAAATGTATAATCAAAATGTTAAAATGGGTTGGATTGGGACATTATGAAATAGAAATTACTACAAAAATTAATTTTAGAATCTCAATTACAATACACAGGCCAAACAGTTATATTATTGACAGAGTTTGGCAGTTATTGGCAGAGCCAAACTAATTTTTGATTTATTTTCCGATATTCAATTTAGTAAAAATTTAGTTCAACAGTCTATTTGGCCACGAAAGGCCACGAATTATTAGTAGTGTTGCTTTCGCTAATCGGCTTAGCTTAGCTAAGAAATGTGAAAGCAACAACTTTTGGCTTTAATTTTTTAATGCGTTTTAATTTTTCTGTGTTGGTTCATTTTCTTAATATTTATTTTATTTTTTTTTATTTTATGAAATAGAACAAACTAAATTCGGTATTTTGCTATCAAATAACAAATGCTAAATTATTCAACAAGATAAATTTTTCGAGAAAAATAGAAAAAATAACGCCTTGCGGTAAACACCATAACCATAAAATGATTTTATTTCCCCTAATCCTAAATTTTTTTTCTTAACATTCTAATACAATCGGCTTGAATACAATGCAATTGTTGTTGCAATTTTTTGAAAGCAACACAGCTATTTTGTTTAGTATTTTATCTGAGAAATTCAAAATTATCAGTGATAATTTGTCCCGAGAACAATGAAAATTAATAAATAACTATAACCATAAAAGCATTTTAGAACGCTCACATTTACACTTATAGACTGCGTACGAGTTGCGTCGGATAAATCGTTTACTACAATCAGTGCTGTCCATATTTTCTACACTGCGTATTAATATTGATGTAGACAATTAAACAATTGACTTCGAAAATGTAGTGTGTAGAAAATATGTCAACAATGGAACCTGACTGATAAACATGTGTAACACATTTGAACCTAGTTTATTAGATAATATTATTGCTATTGATTACTTTCGGAAAATCGGAGTGAAAAACTCATGGCCCGTCCTCGAATTGGCTGGCAACCGCGTAAAAGTAAGGACGGAAAAAGCAAACCGCGAAGGAGTTGGGAGAGCTTTGGCCTCAGAACAAATTGCAAGAATAATAAAAATAAAACAAAAAAAAAAAAAATTACTTTTGGAAAACGGAATCATGAAAAAAATGGAAATTTCTTGTATGATTTTGTTGTTTTACGACAATTTCGAAAAAATCGAAGAACGACAGGCATCTGTGAGAAAAAGTAAATTTTTATACAGAATTAAGCTTTTAAACCAACCACAAAGCTGTCAAACTGTAATTTGTACGTCAATGGGCATTAAAATTATTGGGCAAAATGGTTTTTAGATAAGGATCAAAGTATTAATCACTCATTATCCTAAATGAAAATATGATTATGAAACCACATTTGCGGCGGTCAAATCCCTTGATCCCAGGATATAGTGCCAGAGAGAGAGAGAGGTTTTTAGATAAGGGAAAATTAAATGATCATACAACTTCAACGTTTCAAAATCGTTATAAACACGAAAATTTGACAGAAGGTCGAACCATAGAAAAATAAGTTTAACATAGATTCTCATTTGTATAACACGAATTAAATTTTCATTGTATTTGTGACTTAAATTGCGCCGCACAATATAAAATCAAAAATACAATCATGACATTCGAATTTCATTTTTATCTCTCGTTTTATACAAATGAGAAATCTATGGTAAACTTATTTTTCTATGGTCGAACGTTTCAGTGGTAGCATGCTTGAGCGATACTTGAACGAAATTTGGGAAAGGGAAATTGTTGAAATTTTTTCGAGTAGGTTGAAAAGCAATAAATATGAAATAATTTGTAAACGAAACCGTCGCAAATTTTATTCAAGGAAAAAGAGATACAAATTTTCAATAAAATATCGAAATGTGGTGGTGTTGTAGCTCTACCATATACTCGAACTAGGCGGCCGCTTAGGGCGCTGAACTGTTAAGGGCGCCTAAAAGTACGGCTTTTATATTCTTTTAATTTTTTTTTTTATCAAATAAAATCTAAAATCTAATTATCGTATGCTTGGCCAGTTTAACAGTCCCAAAATTACTATATATGTTTTGCAATTTAGTACTACACAATATTTCTACACTAAAAAGACCCAAGTTTTTCTCGGTGGCGAATGGTATAGCCATTTTCAAATGTCAGTTAAATTTAAATTCGTAACCAAACAAACAAAATTAAGTTCAGAAAATTGAATTTGTTTAATTTTAAATATTTAAATAAAATTTAAAAAAATGGAGGATATAGTTATTAAATAAAACGAAAATCGAATCGATTGTTATGTAAAAATGTGCAATGGCAGCTGTTTGTGGTAAAAATGAATACCAAAAAATGTTAAAACATCATCGATTACAGGAGTAGTGTTTGGGCGCCCAAAGTCTTAGGCCCAAAATCCATAACAGGTCGAAATTATGGCAGAAATTATTTTAAAAGAGTGAATATTCAGCAGCGACGTGGACAAGATTGCGATATCGGAAGTAACATGAAAGGAAAGGAAAATGGAGTACAGTAAAAAATTTTGGACATGTTTTTGTATGTATGCACCTTCTTTAAATTTAGTTCTTAATGATGCTGCTATATATACATGTTTCTCAGGTTCAACACGCAGTTGGGATGTTTTGGTGCTATATGTAAAGACGCTGGCTGTAAAACCATTAAGTAACACAAGAAGGGAAGCCGAATTGATGCTTTGAAGACTCTTCGTTAAGAACTAGGAAATATATATATGAAGTCCTTATAGATATCGGTGAAGAAAAAAATTCCATTGGTTCAGTTGGAACACGTTCACAAGCACAAAGATTAGCAGCAAGAATTTTGAAATTTACATGTGTTGTTCAACTTGTAACATGGCATAAGATATTGTTCGAAAATGATATTACATACTAGTAAAATGCTAAGAAAAGTGGCTTTCCAGCGGAATTTGTACCAGAGTCAATCCGCATTCGGTTAAAAACAACAATTTTCATATGAATGGCATGATAATTTCATTCGGAGTCCTTAGCAAAGATTTCAAATGCATTTTTACTTTGCAATCTTTAATACTGCTCTTAACTCCGACAATGATAGAATTGGGCAGATGCAAAATCTCGAGTCAGTTTTTAGATTCATTTTTGACATTCACAGCCTACAACAAGTAACAACACACCACCTATATGCATTGTGTACTAAACTGAGGACATTAACTCAATAAGGATCTAAAGGGAACGAAGCAGTGAATTTATGTAATGATTAATAGTTTCATTTTATTAAAAAAAAATATTGTTTTTTGCTTTGGGTAGGGGGGGGGGGGGGGCGTAAAAATAAAGTTTGCCTAGGGCGCGAGGATTACAAAAAATGTTTGAGCCATCCCTGGATGGTAGAACATGTCACCATAGGCAATATAACTCCAGAGTAAAAAATAAGATTTGTTAATCTCTCAGCCAATTGTAATCCTAATAGTTGGCCAGAAACAAACGAATATCGACATTAAAGGTACTCCCTCCATGAAAACCGAATCAAACAATTTTATATTTTATTCTGGTAAAACGGTTCGCAATGATAATGATTACTGAAAGTTGCGGCACACTTTCCGAAACATTTTGCGTATTGGACAAATAGGAAAATGACAAAATTCTTAACAGGTCTAATCTGTCTTACTTTCTTGGGTCGTACTGAAACACGTGCGCTTATAATAGCTTACCATACAGCTGGCGCAATTAATTGACAGATTGGCAACGGTCGATTGTAATGTTAAAAATATCGGGAAAGTGGCAGTTTTTTAATAAAAGACGTAGTGGAAGACCAAGAGCGACAACATCTGTAGTTGATGATAGAATAGTGATTACTAGCAAGATGAATAGACACAAAATAGCCTCGGAAATAACCGCAGAATTAAATGTTGGTCACCTAAAACTAGTTAGTGTTTCTACGGTTAAACGTCATATACAGGAAGCCGGACTCCGCATGGCCGTGGGTCTATTAAAAAACCATTACTACGTAAACAAAATAAGCAAAGGCGATTTAAATGAGCCAGTGATCACCAACCTTGGACGATAGAAGATTGCAACAAGGTTTTATGGATGGATGAATCCAAATTTGAATTTTCGGTAGCCGAAGACGAATATTCGAGAGAGGATCTTTGGGTGAACGTGCCAGTAAAGAGTGAATTGCCGCTACCGTAAAGCATGGAGGCAGTTCTGTGATGATTTGGGGCTATTTTGCTGGTCCTAGTGTTGGCGATGTTATGAAAATTGACGGAATAAGGCGCTTTATAATTTAATTTGGGTCTGTCCCAATACTGTTCAATTATGTTCCCATCCGATTGGAAATTTGGAAAAATTAGATATTTATTCTAAATGAAGATATGTGACGTAAACATTCTTATCTTTTGAGAAGGTTGGTAAATCTCTTATGATTAGTTGAAATTAAACTGCCGAATTCTAAAGGGGTTTTAGCAAATCCCATATTGTTTTATGTACATGACCACATTGTCAAATTTGAGCCCTTTCACGTTGTATCCATTTCTGAATAAATAATAAATAACAGATTTGAGTCTAGCTCGCAAATGCACAAAATAAAGTTTAGGTTAACAAACACAAGTATTAAAATTTAGTAGACTACTTATGATTAATCCGTGTTCGGAGAAAGAGTCCTGGTAACTACACCAGTCACATTTAGCTAGTTTATGTGTTTTGCCTAATTAATCAAAAGTAGCTTACGACCTAAGCGTTTAGAATGGGACCAAAATGTCTGTCCAGATTATTAAAGCAAATAATATATCCTGGTGACAAGTGACAAAATTACCAAAATCTACCATTGTGCTGAAAGATTTATAAATAATATTTTCGTAGAATTCCTTTGGAATTACTATTGTTATTTATGTACAAACTATATATATAATTTAACAACAAAAAATATTAAACGTAAACAGAATTTTAAAAGGATTATAAACCAAATTTGATTTGCATTTCTAAACTAAAATTGAACTAACTCAATTGGTAGTATTCGGGCGCAAAATCATTCGCTAAATTACTCAAAAAATTAAAATCTGATGAACTATTTGAATTCTCCATGGTCACCACTTCGTTTGTATTATTTGGATACGCCTGCTGCTGGCCGGGGTGGTGATTCGAAAGTGGCGGCGGTGGTGGTATAATATTTGTATTGTGATGTATAAAACCGCCACCGTTATGACCAAGTATCGGATTGTTATTGTTATTAGACGTATTAGGATTATTTGTGGTTATTGGTGGTGCTGCGTTCGTTGCTGGTGGCGGTGGAGGTGGTGGTGTTTCATAATATTGCGTAAATCCAAAATTATCACAGCTATCAGCTTGGAGACTTGATGGCGGTGTCATGTAGTTTGGTTCGTGGTGCGGATGTTGTCCCGCTGGATATTCCGCACTATTATTGGGATGATAATTTAAATTGTCGTAATATGCGGTTTGCGTTTTTGACTCATAGTATCCGGATTGTTCGAGTGCTGCAGCACTTTCGTATTCATTTGGATAATATTGATTTTGATATTGTAATGTTGCACCACTGCCGTTTGATTGTTGTATGAGGGCTGGTGTTGATGTTGGAGCACCAGTTCCACTAGTCGTACCGTCAATAACATGTGAATTCCCGTAATATATTGAATTTTGATGGTGATGATTTTGATGAAATTGGTGATGGTTCGGTCCGATTAAACCGACTGAAGACGGATGATGATGGTTTTTGAGATGGTGAAATTCGTGTGGTGGTATTTTTTGGTGGTGGGCATTAAAATCTCCCGCTTTCACGTTATAATGAAAATCTGCTTTTATATGGTGACTGTTAAATTCTTGTTTCTGTAAAGCTTGGTTATGTGGTCCGGAGAATCCGAGCGGATCATGAATTTTTGGATGATGATGACTCAGTTCCAATTGATGGGGGCCAATTGGTTTGTTGTTGATTGTGTTCGGAAAGTCTAGATCGTGTTGCACAGCATGTTGTTTTCCATAAAATGCACCTTCTTGATGTTTATAATATGCAGGAAAATATCCAGTATTACTGGGCACAATGCCCATTGCACTCATCTCCTGCTGTAATAATTGGTGGTTTGCATTTTGATTTCCAGTAAATCGACTATTCCCTCGCCCCATTCCAAATGGTTGGCTATTGCGAGCCAGTGTTGTATTAAGTGGTGGATGAATTGAATTCATTGGTGATGTATTTGGATCACCATCGCGCCGGTACACATCAAAATTATTGTAGAACGGAGATGTTTTGGCGGAAGTTAGCGATTCCTTTTTAACCTAAAAATTTTTCGTATAAAATTAAATGGGAAATAAATCGATGGTAAATACGCACGTTTCTTACTCTAAGTTTCCCGGTTTCTTCTTTTTTCTTAATTTTCATTGGTATTTGCTCCTCTTCTTCGTCGAGACTTGATGCTACCGACGAATCAGCCGTTATAATATTTGTTACACCGATACCATTTTGAACAGAAGACGTGGGTCCCGACGATGGTGAAACAACAATATCTAACGTTGAATTGGGCGTGGCTACGGTTGTTGAATTTGTCGAATTAATTATTGCTGAATTACTATTGCTATTATTACTACTGGTACTACTGGATGAGCTGTTACTACTATTTGGTCCTTGAATATTTGTTGTATTTGTATTGTTATTATTTGTTGCGCTTGGTGTATTATTATTATGACCACGTGAATTTGATGTTGAGTCAGGAATATCATCCGATGGCAGTTCACAACCTTGACACGATTTTTTCGAATTTGAATCTGTAAAATTTAATTAATATTAAAACAAAATCGATTTTGCAATGCCGCAATTAAATACTTACTACACGATTGACTATCATCATCGCCTTTGAGCCCATCCTTATTTGAATCATCATCGTCAGTTTTCGATAGTGTTTGCCTTTTGTGTTTCATTCGTCGATTTTGGAACCATACTTTAACCTGTAACCAAATACAAATTTGTAAGTGTGCTGTTCGTGCCTTCTGTAATTATAAAACTTGTTTACCTGACGTTCCGTTAAATCCAAACTGGCAGCTATTTCAATTCGGCGGGGACGACATAAATATTTATTAAAATGAAATTCCTTTTCCAGTTCCAGGAGCTGGGTGTTTGTATAAGCAGTACGTAAGCGTCTCGGAAGACCATTTTCAGCAACGAATTCCGCTAGAATGAATAAATTTTGGAAAAAATAAAAATACGCATTATAATAGGGCATATTCTGTAATCCTATTTCGCGAAAATTGCTAAAATTTAATTTAAATCTAGAGAATGAAAAACGTCACCTTTAAACATGATTAAAAAAGAATAACCCAATTAATCATATTAAATTAACCCAATTCCAAAATTAGATCATCTAATATTATTTTGATGTCACCCCCTTCTTATACTCAAGTATTTAACCAAAAAATATTTACAAATAAAAAAGGAAAATCCATAAATTATCTAAATACCAAAATTCAAGGTCACCAAAAATATAAATGCTTTCCCCTTTCGTACGATACTCATCAATATATCCTTTATAATTTCACCGTAGACGTTTTAAATTTGAAATAAAAAACGTCTTACGTTTAATGATAAATGACTTTGAATTAGAGAACAGTGGATTTTACCGAATTTTTCAATATTGTTCACCTTTCAACTTGGACTGACATATCATCTTTCTGTTTCGAATTCGGCTTAATAAAATCTTTAATTTAAAATACTATTATTTAATATTTAATTTATGAAACTTATTATTTGTGTATGAGTGTTGTATACTAAACGTCAAAGAGGGATGCGAATTTTTGTTTTTTTTTGTTGCTTTTGGGATTCTTTAAGAAACGAAATATTAAAATTTTTTTGAAGAGCGCGCAAAATAAAATCAAGAAATCAAAGTGATTAATGATGTGAAATTGTATAAAAATTTAGAAGACGTATAAAAACATCTTATTATATTGTTTAGTAAACGTATTTATATATAGAACTAGTGGAGGAATCACAATCGTCACACAAAAATAGTAAAGATATAAGACGAAGAAAAATGACAAATGTTAAAAAATGTGTTGGCGACAGGTCCTTTTGTTATATGGAATTATATGCATAAATGCTGGCTGACAACAACAATGTATATAGAAATAAAAAAAAAATTGTAACATGAATAAATAAAATATTAAAATTTATCCAAGTGTATATTCATTTTTTAAATCAAACCATTATGCCTTTTGAATATATACAAGGGAATAGTGGATATTAAAGAATTTCAGCTTTCGAGTTAAGCATGTTGAATCGAATTATTTTTCAATTACATTTTTGGACCTAGAATTTATAGGTATTGTAATTATCAGGGTCGTTGACTTTAATTACCTTGGAAATGTAATTTCAAGCAAGTACTTTAAGTACTTTAATAGTAATAGTGGCGTAACTGAAAGAACCGGAGTAGCTTCGGTAAAACTATACAAGAAGCAAAAGTGCAACCATCTTTGGGGAAAGTTTTGTCTTTAATAATATCGCTAGTTTACGCTAGATGTCGCCTCTAACACTAATAAAACAACAAACAATAAATAAATATAAAACGAGATATCTAACATCGGTCAGAAAGCATGATCTCTAAAATAATTGAATTACTCCAAAATGAGTATTTTTGTTAATTAGTTTAAAAAAATATTAATTAAAATATTAAGGACAAAGCCGTAACTACTATGGCTGTAAATCTGAAAATCTGAAAATGGACGAACATATAAATACAGTCGCAACTTTTTACTGGTTACCACCAGGAATCGAACCCGGGACCCCCGAGTCACAGAGCAAGCACACTACTTACTAAGCTAACGAGCGCGACAAACTAAAACCCGCACTTAATAAACACTACAAAAAATATTTCAAACAGGCTCTTTAGTAAAGAGTAACCCGAGATATTTCAAACAGCTCACTGTATCAGTTGGGATGTAACTTTTGCACAAATTTTGCTTGCTGCTCTCAAAAGGGTTTGGTTAATAACATAATTTAAAAATCCATATTAGGACCAAAATACTACAAAGCCAGTTCAACGGCCAACACAACAAGGTAAACCTTGGTTACAATACGGTCAACGCCGCTTTTACAGATATTATATAATTTCGACTATTACATAAAATCTTTTGAATTACTTTATAAAAAATTTTCAAAATATCAATGAACTATTGGAAGCCATTATAGCCACTCGAAGATCTGCTGAAGATCAGAGAAAATTTGAAAGTTTGAAAAATTTGAATACAGTGTGTATTGTGGCGACTTTCGCCACACAACGCGAAGTGTTATCACGTAAACGGTGATAGATTCCAATTGGAGCCTATAATTTTATTTGGCGATTATTATAATCATAAGTATGCATACCGCTCTATATATATCCACTTCTTTGCCGCCGCCATCACCCAACATTAATGGCAAACTTTATTCTTTCCAACATAGCAATTAACTCAGTGTTCATTATGATTTCAGACTCTGTGTATTCGCATTTGTGTCATCTTAAAATTTTATTCATAAGATAATATTCTAAACATTGCGTCTAGATTTTCAGAAAGGTTGCTGAGTCTGTGTATTTACGAACCTTCTCTAATGCAATTGTAATGTAATGTAATGGCCCAGTAATGTAATGTCATTTCTGATTGGTTATTTCATTTCTTTCTAGATGTTGAGGGATGTGGTCCAACAAAAATAAAATATCGATTTCGACTGATATGCAATTGCTGCGTTTATAGACGATACAGTAAAGAGAATAAAAAGCAAACGTTTGGAATTTATAATTTATTAACTATAACATTTTTGACCTGAAGATTTTTGCAGATTTACAATTCGAAAAACCGACGAAATCCGAAAACATTGTTTTCGGGGTGTTTTCGGCTGTCTATCTATCGGTCTGGGCCCTCTCTAAGGCCCAGACGAATTAACTGATTTGACTGAAAGTTCATAGTTAATTTTTTTTTAAAAATAAATTGGGAAATCCCAGTAAAATTTGATGGAAATCGGCAAACCTTTAGTGGAAGCTTCCGTTTTTTGAGGGTTTTTGCAAATGTTTAAAAAAGAAGAAAGAATATGTTGATTTTATATAGTTTAAGCGAAAATGTCAATTTTTGATTAACCCTAACTCTGTCCATTGGGGTCATATTGACCCCAACCGTTTTTAATATCTAAAAAATCATAATTTTTGTAATATAAACAGTGCGAATAATTTAGATAGCCTCAACTAAAACCTTTTACATAGAACCCAAAGCTTTTAGTTGAGGCTATCTAAATTATTCGCACTGTTTATAATACAAAAATTATGATTTTTTAGATATTAAAAACGGTTGGGGTCAATATGACCCCAATGGACAGAGTTAGGGTTAAATACATGATTTTTTTACTACTTTTTGCTTAATTTGTAAAAAAATTTGCTTTCGGAACAAAGTTTTTTTGGGTTATTTTAGAGAAGAACTAATAACTACAAACCTTGAAATGTGCCTCAAAAGTACTCCAATTTATTTTGGCTTGCTAAGTGTTATTAGGAATAAGATAACAGGGCACTCTGAAAGAGAACTGGAATCACATAACTAACCTTTAAGCTGGGGAAAAATTAAAATGTTTGATAATGCAATACACTGATAAATGTGAATTGGGAACACTATATAGAATCCCAAATAACCACAATAGTGCAAAGGAAGTCATCTAACCACAATTATACATGCCAGTGAAGTTTATCCTAAATTAATCCTAAATAGTAAAAATGGCGGTTAGTACTATTTTAGGAAAAACTTCAAACTTCTACTGAGAAGTATGAAGTTTATACTATAATTCAAAATAAAATAAAATGTGAAGATGTATTAGTGATTTGCGAAAATTTAGGCGATTTTACAAAATTGTTAGGGTTACAAATAAATTAAATTCACAACGTTAATTTAGGTTTAGTTTGATTAAAATTCATTATTCTAATAACAGCAAAATTGTAGAGAAATTATTAATTATTATTGTTAAGTAACTAAACATCGTTCACAGATTTAAAAAAGAAAGTAGGGTCAAATAACAGTGGGAATTTTCGGAAAATAATAATCGTTAAGTCATTACGCATTTTATTCCTTCAAAGTGCTCAAAAAAAAGATAGATGATTTAAATTCTTATACAGGTACTCTACTGGTGTGAACTAAAATAAAATTCTAATGAATGTTAAATAGATAAAACCACATTCTTGTGAAACCTGGTATTTCCAAGAAATCTTGATTCTTAATAATTTCATATCCCAAAATTTTAACCGGTTGCCAAACTCGCCATAATAACAACTAGGTACACCAATATGTGCACTCCACTTTTGCCAATACGATAAAAATTCTAATGGAGCTCACATATCTAAAACGACATTCAATTGAAGAATGGAATTTCTTAGTAAATTTGATTCTAAGAAAATTCATATCTCAAGATTTTCACCGATCGGCAAACTTGCCACTATAATATTTTGGTACACCTATGTGTGCACTCTACTTGGTTCAACCCGATTAAAATACTAATGGGGCTTCCATATCTAAAACGACATGTCCTGTCGAATGGCGTTTTAAATATGTAAGCCCCATTAGAATTTTAATCGGGTTGACTCAAGTAGAGTGCACACATAGGTCTACCAAAATATTATAGTGGAAAGTTTGCCGACCGGTGAAAATCTTGAGATATGAATTTTCTTAGAATCAAATTTACTTAGAAATTCCGCTCTTCAATTGAATGTCGTTTTAGATATGTGAGCTCCATTAGAATGAACAATTTTGTTCTCGTTTTTTATCTTCGACTATACATTTGGGTCTACTTAATTTATATACTGACATGTTTTTTGATCGTTCATAATTTTATGGTTCGAAGTATATTTTAGCATATAAAATTAATATAATTTAATTTAGAACTATACATATTGTTAATTTTTTATTTGTTTTTAGACTTTTATAAACGTCTATAATTATTTGTTAACATTATTGTTTTTAAGAAGAAATATTAAAGATGTCCGTGAATTTAATTTGTTTTAAGATTTTTTCGGCTTTTTCGGACAAAATACCATTTTAATGGACACCCATACAATGTTTTACGACAATTTTTGTCGCATAAAAAACAAAGAGGCCATTTATTAACAATATTTCTACCACAAAAGTAGAAAAATGCATTCCCCTCCCCCACGTTTAACCCCAGGGCACTTGTGTACGTGTTTTTTGTAAGGGTTTGTGTATCTTTGTGTACACAAGTGCTCTGGGGTTAAACGTGGGGGAGGGGAATGCATTTTTTCTACTTTTGTGGTAGAAATATTGTTAATAAATGGCCTCTTTGTTTTTTATGCGACAAAAATTGTCGTAAAACATTGTATGGGTGTCCATTAAAATGATATTTTGTCCGAAAAAGCCGAAAAAATCTTAAAACAAATTATTGTTTTTAATTTAAACTTATGAATTAAATAAATAAAATAAATAAATATTTAAATAATTATTTCAATAGAAATATTTTTTTGCCTAAATGACTGCTTTAAACTAATACACTCTCAATAATTTTTGTTTTTGTTGGTTTAGGATTAATTTAGTATAAACTTCAATTGGGTAATTATACTAACAAGTTTATCAACATCTCTCATTTATATTAAATAGACTATCCTCTATGGAAATAAGTCAAAAACTATGAACGCAATGAAATATTCATATAGGAACAAAACAGATAGATAGATAGATATATATTCGTTGGAGGTCTGGAAGGAGAGCTTCCGAGATTATTGAGTATCAGACCCCAAGTAGACCGGAAGCTTTACACCTTTTTCTCAAATAAGAAAACGTCCAATGTCATGTCAGCACAGTTTTGGTAACACCAACATTCGAATACCTCAATTTACCTAACCTCTGCCAATTGAACCCAGAAAAATTACTTAAATAAAAATCGTAGCCCCTATAATCTGCTAAACTGTAATTTTTACTCAGAATTACTACACATTCCTCAAGGGTCCCATTTGAAATACGATATTTTAAAACGCGAATTATTAAAATGCAATATTTCAAAATGCGATATTTCAAAACGCGATATGGTACAAAACAGGAGTTTAGGATCGGGTTATATCAGGCGGGTGAAGGGGAAATTTAATTTCAGTTTATAGGAATTTAAAAATCGACTTGAGCGATACTGTATAGAATCGGTATCAGGCGAGTCGCTGCGCTCCCGCCGCTTCGCAATGCATATTCTGTACCATACCGCTGACCGCATTTTGTACCACATCGCGTTTTGAAATATCCCATTTTGAAATATCTCGTTACGAAATATCGCGTTTTAAAATATCGCGTTTCGAGCGGATCCCATTCCTCAAATAACTTGAAGCTTACACAAATCATTAGATACCTCCCACGTTCGAGCAATCTCAAGGACCGCTCAGAATCCCTTTTAAGAACTACTTTCCAATCAATCCATTCAATCCCGACCGGTAAAATACCAGAACAGACCTCATATGAATCAATTTATCTACAAACGATCTCACTAAAATCAAATCCAACAACATGCAAAGATCAAAGAATCTACCAATTACAAGACGAAAACCTCGTTATATTATCCTATCAAAAAAATCTGAATGATAATGACGCTAATTACGTTTGAACCCTTATATATAATACACCGATGAACCAACTCTGAAACACGAAATGCAATACAATAACAATAATGACGAACATATACAAATAGAACAACGTCACGATATTTATTTTTTAGATTAAGGATCTTCTCGCTGTCTATTTTGTGTGTGAGTTGAAGAACGACAACGCTTTAAATTTTTTAATAGACACTGGTTCTAACAAAAATCATATGCAAGCAAAATACGCCATTCAAAACGACAAATCGGGTTTAGCAAACTCCAGTAGTGGGTATAGTCTTAAGGTAAAGCATCTCGTTCTCATTGATGTTTTCGGGCAAGAGATAAAATTAAAATTTTGTATGTTGCTAAAATTAAATTCATTTGATGAAATAATAGTGAAAGACAGTCTCAAATTACTCCAAGCTACAGTACACACTAATCATTAACAAAGGGGTTGCGAAGAACGTATCGGAATGTCAGAATCCCTTTGAAACAACATATTAACGACTCAGTTAATAGGAATTCTCACCTGAATATTAGAATAACAAAATAATAACGAAACATTTGGGTAATTCCCAGACTTCTTCTCAGATCCTGAAGTGTGGCTGGCTTTTACTACAAAAGTCAGAGAGAAAATTATTTCCTTGAAAACGTAACCAATTTATTCTAGACCATACCCCTACTCTATACACCTAATGAACGAGGTCGAATAATAACTTAAACATCTGCTTGCGAACGAAATATACTTAGATCATCAAAATCCCCGTATAATTCACCGGTGTGTATTGTACCAATAAATTAAAATGCGTCCGAGAAAAAAAACTATCGTCTAAGTAGTCCCGTAATCGATTACCGGAAACTGAACTCTGTGACTATTCTGTACCGGTAGCTTAACCCGGAAATCAACAACATCTTAGCTAATTTAGGAGAAAGTAGTTTTTTTGCTGTAATAGACCTTAGATAAATCACGTAAAATACGAGTTCTCACGACTTCAATATAGGCTCAAGAATGTACAATCAATTGTTGATCAAATTTTTATGATAAGGGAAACATTGTAATCTGTATTTAGAACACGGTATTACATTTGGCAAGGATTAAAACGAACACCTTCGAAATAAGAAAATATTCATCGAAACGTAAGAAAATACGAATATGAAAATTCAGTTAGATAAATGTTACTTTTTTAAGAAGAAGTGGAATTTTTAGGATTCATAATGCCTAAAGACGATATAAAAGCAAATCGTAAAAAGCAAAGGCAATCACTGACTTACCGATGTCCAAAATAAAGAAGCCAACTATAGTAAGTTATAGGGATAGCGAGATTCTACCGCCGATCCATTAAAGACTATGCGAACCTGTAATTTTGCTGTTAAAAGGGGATGATGAACACGTGTCCAAACCACTCTTTAATATTAGATCTATTAATCTTAAAGACAACGAAATCATAGCTTTCAAGTACTTACATACTTCGAATGATGTTATCTTATCATTCACAAATTTCTACAAACAAGTTGAGCTCACCACTGATGCTTCTTCCTTCGCACTAATGTCAACTAGGTCAATCAAAAAAAACGCAATTATATTTTTATCAAGGACTCTGAATAAAACTGAAGCAGGAGCTAAGCAGCGAGAAAGAAATGTTTTTATTTGGACAATATCAGCCTTTAGGAACTTTTTATATGAATCCAAAAAAGTTAACATTGTCACTGATTCTTGACCACTAACGTAAGCATTTTGAGCAATACAAATAATAATTCGAAAATGAAGAGATGGAAAGCAATAATTAAAAAATACAACTATGAATTAAAGTACAAGCCATGAAAAGCGAATACATTTACAGAATATCTAATTGTTCAGAAATTAATGTCATTTTGGCCACAACAAGTAGCGATGGTTCATAACCAAACTATTCAAAATCCTACCGATGGGATGTCATACTCAATAACACAACGCTTTTCAATATACGTAAGACACACTTATACTCATCCCCAATTTACCGAAACAGATATTATAAAAAAAATCAGAGTTAAAGACCACAATACTTATAATGGGGAAATATAGGAGATACAGCCTATACTAGAAAATTATAATAGTAGAAGACATCGTGGACGACAAGGAACAAGCTGACAAAATAATATCTGTTTAGCAGAATGAATTTAGGAAAATATAATTTCCAGTCGAAAGATTTGTATCCCTACACCTATTCCCAACTATCATGAAAACACACTACATACAAGTACAGACATTTATTCAACATAATAACCTAGTATTAACTTCCTTAGTAAAATTGATGAAATTCGAATATTGTAAATTAGTTAAATAAAAAGTGGCAGAAGATACAAAGCAACCGCTGAGAGACATTTGATTCTTTTCTAGCGTTCCAGAAGTGGTCATAATCGACGACGAAGAGTTTTCAAATTTCCACTATGTGTCAGCAATGATGGACGCGCTAAAAATAAAAGCAAGAGCGAAGGAAAAGGTCAGATAGATATATTACAATTCAATTGTCATTAATCAATCATTATTGTAATTGTCAACTACTATAGATCCACGACTACTCGAATAGGCCCGATTTAGTAACACCGAGAAACTAAGACATATAAAGAGAAAAACTGTTAAAAACTACCACTCAAAGAAAACCGTAAATGTTAAACACCATAAAAGGTTATAGGTTCTAGAATTACCGTCTGATATAAACACGAAATATTCAGGAAAAATAAAAACACAACGATATTAGCCGAACTCAAAACCTAAACTAGCAACGGAAAAACAAAAATTCAAGAAAGGCATTTAAAAAAAATGTTGAATGAAATTTCATTATATGAAGAACACTTTGGCAAGATGTTTACTAAATAAAACAATTTTTAATCTAATCTAAACTTTCAAAAACGTTATTTTATTTGTATTAGCTAATTAAATTCAGAAATCTAATGTGAATTTCCAATTACAAAAAAAATTCTCAGGAATACGGTAACCAAAATAAAACAAAAGTGTTCGAATAACAAGTTGGTCCTGTAAGAGTGGTTCTGGAGCTTCCAGCAATACCATCTGCAACCGTGTTCGTAGAAACACGAAAAAATTAAAATCGTCCCCCAAATTTAAAATTTGTGTACCTAGATAATTTGTGTATCTCCCGTGGATTAAATCTATTCGCGACAAACAATAATAACATAAAAATACAGTTTTATGATTTTTTATTATTTTCTAACATTCAATAAATTTTAAATTATGTATTATTTTTATTAATATTACAGAATTTAACTGCGCTAAAATCAACTCACGATTTTCCCATTTTTTTTCGACGAAAACAATACCGAAAAATATGTCACCAAACAGCAGCAACAACAAATGTGAAAATTCCATACTGTACAGTTACTTTTTAGCTTATGCCAGTGTATATCGTACCATTGTGTTATTTTTCATTGTAATGCTCTGCTTTTATGGGTTTTCCATTTTATTATGTATGTATATTGGGAACACAAAGAAAGTTATTTATTCAATTTTTGTATATAAAAATATAAATTTTATAAAAAGGCGGGGAAAATATTATTATTAAATAAAAAAAATTTACATATGTTATTTCTCGAATAAAAATGATATACGAGCGCTGTACTATACAAAAAAAAATGTTACTGATAGCGTTGTTAACACGTGCTGGAGTAATTCACTTGTCTCAAAATAGAAAACATTTTTCAAAAAAAAAAAACTTTTATATATAAATCGATACCGTATATTACGTGTGCAAAAAATATTCTAAATTCCAAAACTCTGAAAAACTTTTTCATAAAAATGTTACCACATTAGAAAATTAAATGCGTAGGAATAATTCTAAAATCTAAATCAACACCATCATATATCATATCTTTCAACAAGGAACACAAAAATGATGCTGGAAAAGTTAAGTTGAATAAACAGAACAAAAAATGTTATCCTTATTTTTCTTGCCTTAACTAATTCCACTTGAATCATCACAACAATGATTTTTTCACATATCATCATCCTATATGTATGTATGTATGATCTTTTCAGGATATTCACATCCCTTTTGTTACACTCGCATATATGTTTTTCATTCGGTTGGAAAATAGATATGGATAAATATCATACATTTTTAACCCTTATTTAAATATTATGTATTATATCCACATAAGATATAATTCCTTATACCGTTATTGTTATTATTATGATTTTTATTAGATGTAAAGAAACAACAGATTTGTTATGTAAACTTTAAGATTTTATGTTTTTGATTAAATGATAATAGTAAATTTATCATAATTTATGTGTGAGATGAGTGGTGAAACTCTATTTATTACAAGTATTTTGAGAACTCTTGAAGGAGGGTTGCATAACTTATGTAGCTACTTTCAATGGTCTTTATTAGGGTCAGGTAAATGCAGTATTTAACATCATTCGTTAACCTTAAATGGAAATCTCCGTTCATATTTACTGTGAGCAGTTTATGAAGTGAAAATTTCTAGTAGTTTATTTCTAGCCTCACATATTCAGGAATTTCAGAACAGTTTCGACTACGCACCTGGTTGGACCTGGAAACCGCGATAATTGCCAGATGATCCCAGTATATATATTTTTGCGTTATTTTTTTAAAGACATTTAATGTTAAAATTGTGATCAAATAGTTATAATGACGCGTGCCTATGCACAAGTTATAAATTTTATTTTTCTACAACGTACAAATCAGGACAGAGCTTACTTTACACTTTAGCCCTGATAATGAAAAATCAGCATTTGAACCAAGTGCAAATAATAACTGGATCAATGCTTCACACAGTGCTTTAACAAACAGCCTGTTTTCGTCTTTTTCCTCTTCCTCGAGGCACAAAATTTGGTACAAACATGGAATTTTTTACAGCACGTTTGCAACAATTATTTATTAAAAATTATTAATTATTAAACAAAATGTGGTGCTTCAAGACCTAGTAGAATAGTTAAATTCATTTTTTTGGTTTTCGTAACCTTTTACAACCTTTTACAAACCTTTGTGTTGGGTATGCGATTTGCATTTAAATTTTGTTCTGATTATTTGAAAGCAAGAATTTACTTTACCAGCCTATGGTCAAAAAATTTTGTCCTTTCGAAATTGGTAATTTTACTTTGCACAAAGCGTTTTCATTTGTGAGCTTTGCTTACGCCTTTATACAGTTCTTTACTCTGAAACGTACGAAAAATCAAACTAACAAACAATTTAATTGAACTCTGTACAACTTTTTGTCTTCGCATTTTATTTTCTAAACGGTTGCGTTTTGCTCCCGTACTGATAATTCAACACCAAACAGAATTCGTACGTCAAGATTAAGACAGGGCGCGATCTTAGAATAAAAATGTTCTATGTTCAGTATTCCTAGTTTCGAGAAAAAGGTACTCAAAGTTTCTCTAAGCTAGGCTTCCTGCAATTGGATATTTTCTTGGGGTTTCTATAAAATTAATAATGCGTCAGACATTAATTATTTCAATTTTATATACTAATTTTCAAAAAAATCTATTTTAAGCAGCGAATGAGCAAAAATGTAATTGCAGTTAGAACCTTTGTTAATTTTTATAACTCAAATGAAATTAAAAGGGTTGTCTGTGATCACATAGGACTATGCTTTACGACTGAGGAGAAAACTAGTGTTCATATTATATAAAAAAATTTATTTACTTGTTTTTGAAATAAATTACAAATAAACGTTTGTAGTATTTTAAAAAAAGTTCTGTTTGTTCTTAGAATATCACTTCAAAATAAATTTAATCTATTTAAAACAATGCATAAGGTATACAAAAAATTTCTCGTACATTTCAATATCATGATATACCTATTTATATAAAATGTAAACATAAAAATATAAATAATATTCCATTTTTAAATTGACTTAAATTATAATAACACAGTAGATTTCACTGGTCTTTAATTTTTCTTAATTTTAACTTGGTGTGTTTTTGGTAAACCTAAAGTTTTTGGTCCTAAGATGGCTTGGTAATAATCAAGGTCTTGTTGCCCCATATATTAAACATCTTTTCAATGTGAATTTTCTTATTGTTAGGTATAGGCTTGTTGTAACACTTAACGGTCGGATTTAACAAAGTTGCAATACCAGCCGGTTTTTGTGGTCGACCGTTATTTCTGATAGTTTTCGTCGGTGGTCTTATTGATACCATTTTATAATTTTTTCGACTAAATCGTAACATTTTTAAAGTACATATTAAACGGCACTACTTTATAGCTGAGATTTTTTGAGCATAAATCGAAGTTTAGAAAATCGGTTGGTTTCATTTGTAAAACCTGGTACGGTCGATTTCTGTTTATTGTTTTTAGCAGTCAAATAAGCCAAATGGGTGAAAAAAACTCATTCTTCGACAACACATTCTCGATTTGGCTATGCTCGTTATCGATTTCCTGAATACAGGAATGGCATGGCAACGAAAATCTCATTTCAATAGACTCTATGTTTGGATGGGTCGATATGAAATGTTTTATAGCATATGCCATGAAAGAGTTTTTGTTTTGTGGCACAAAATAGTCGCTCCACGTTATTAAATTTGTAATATGATTTTCATCGACAACCCGTTCCAAAATTTTCAATAATGCCGATGCAATGTCGTAACCCATACGTCCCATTGTGGTTTCATTCCATATGGCACAATACACTTTCTTTGTTGGTGATAAATGAGCTGTCAGGTTATAGGTATTTAACTTCGATAAATAAAACGACTCGTCGATATTAGTCGGACAGGTAATAACTTTTTCCATATCGAAACACAAAATCGGGACTTTGCTTTGTTTATCACCATCCTTCAATTTGCGCATGGCCGTTTTTAAGCTGATATGCTTAACATAGTCATCGTCTGGCAAGCGTGTATTGTCGATTTTATTCAGTTCCCAAATGCCACATCTATCAGATTTTGGTTTAAAAAAATCTAAATTTAATCTCGTATTAAAAATGTATCTAAAATAGCTGTTTTTCACAAGTAAATCGTTTAGTTCTATATAAACTTTTTAGTGTATAAATCAAACATTTTGGATTGGTTTAAGTTTGCATCCAAATCTCTTTTGCGGGTCTTTTCTCTGCAGTAATGCGACTCAACGAAAAACCGTTCCAGTTATATTCATTTTTTCATATACTGTGTATACGGGTTTTTGCGAAATCGCTAATGTGTACAAATAAAATCGTTTGCACACAGGTATTCGGTTGCCGTTTATACTAAAAAAATAAAACAAACGAAAATTTATGGCGAGAGCTCTTATTAGGGTGGCATTTCCTATTAGTATCGGTCCGTTCTGTCGTCATCGATATGAAGTTGTATTTGCCTGTTTGGTTTAAATTATTCGTCGAAAATGGTTTTCCGTTCAGACCCTGAAATTAGCGTGGCACAACGCTTCTTACAATCTGACAAGCAATTCTTTGAATTGGATTGGATTCTATATTAAATGGATTTCTTTTTTGGGCCTAACTTGTCCTTTATTATTTACAAACTGCAAACCAGCTTGGTATTTTTATTACGCTCGGTTACTCTCAAATTATCAGGTTTACGTCGCCTTTTTCTAGTTGGGTTCTATTAATGAAAATAGTAAATTAAACTATAAAAATATTTAAATTTATTTGGTTATTTACCAATTCACTGTTGGTTCAATCAAAGAATATTCCTTCATAAATGTGTGCCTCTTGGGGAACTGGATTTCGGTGAAACTATTCCATGTTCATCTGTTTTATTATTCGGTACATTTTCCACTGGTATCAGATTTAGTTGTTCTAAATAGTCGCTTTTGTTCCCTACAATAAAACAATTTTGTACATTTGGATCTGTATTTTGTGATCCAATGAAAGAAATAATTTCTGGATCATGTATGATTATAGTATAATCGCTTTTAGATGTAGCAGGTAGTTCAAATTCTAAAATTTGTTCGCCCTCTTCCACCACAGTGTACGCAATGTTGTAGTTTTGCGACATAAATGCCATGTCTGATTTAAATATATAATAGAATTAGTTTTAACATTCAAATTAGAAAAATGCAAAGGTTTAGTTACTTACAATTTTTACAAAATTAAAATTTTTCATAACGCACAATTGGAATATTCTCAAGATTAATACACTACATCGCATGACGAAATATAAAACCAAACTAAAATTTAACCGCGCAAAATCTGACGTTGACACTGATTTTTAAAAGCAACACTGGGTACAAAATGGTTGTAACTGAGCAAAGAGTGTAAAAAGTTGTATCAATAACCACAGATTTTTATTTTTTAGGTAAAAAGTGTGTTATGGTAACAATTTTGATTTTTTACAGATGTATCTTCAAAATGAGCCATTTTTTAGACCAATCGAAAGATTGAGGTAAAATTATTGGGTATACATGTATATCTCACTTTTTTTTAAAATGTCGCTTATTCTAAGGACGCGAGGGGGCAAGGAATTACATTTTATTGCGCACAAACTCTTGCCTAAGTAGAAGGTTATGTTTTCTATTCGTCTTTTAAAGCAAAGTGACTGACATCTGACGGAATATTATATAACAAAAGCGAAAGGTGATTCACTTCCTCAAAAAAACTATTTTTAATTTAATAAAGGATGTTCCATTTGTTAGTTTTATTTATAAAAAAAACAATTAATGTATGTTGGAAATGTAAAATTTTGAAAGCTGGTTCAATGCCATTTGTGTATGGAATACAAAATCGTTCAGAGCCAACCACCACGGCTCCTATTACAGGCCTGCATCCGAACATCAAAATATGGCAACAGATATTTCAATGACTTTTCATATTCATCATTATTTTTCAAAAACACCAAAGAAAATAATCTAACGGTGTCAAATCGCATAATCTTGGTGATCAATTGACATTAGAAACTCTTTTGATAAAAAGCGCTCATTTTGTTCGAGCATCTAATCATCCAAACTATGATGTTGCTGATGGTCAGCTGGCATCAATTGTTGAGTTATTTAAATTTTGTGCATTTAAATGCATGCATGAATCAACATGTAAAATTCGATATAAAGTGTTTAACGACACGTTTAATTGTTGTGAACGACGCTTCAAAGAGATGCATGGCTCTTCACAAACCTTTTCACTTACAGCTGTTACTGTTTCACGAGTACGAACTGGACGGTGGTTTTCATTTGCTCTACGAACTGCAACTGGTTTTGTTACTACAAAACGTTCAATAATTTTGCGAATTCCAGGCCATGTAAATTATTTCTCAAATAGATTAAACCTTACTGTTCTTTTTTGAAATCTTCTAAGTTCTCTGAGGACATCTATCCTTTTTCAATAGATGGCGAACCATTTCGTCATTATCCTTTATAAATGCATTTCCTTCGGATTAGATATCCATTCTAAACAAATATTTATCATTCGAAATTTACCTTTTAGGTATAAATTAATGTTAAATTTAATTATTAATTATTTATAATTAAAGAAATTGGGGCTATTGAATTATGAAATTCATTGAGCTTGAGTGAGTTGATGTGAGTATTTTTGTGAAAATGGAAAAAATCGAGTATCGAGTTGTCATTAAAAATTTATTTTTGAAAGGCAAGGCAGAAATAGATTTTCATCGATTGCAGAGAAAGTCGCCGAATACTATTTGGATGGATTGAATAGATACGAGCTTCGCTGGGAGAAATGTAGAGGCTCACAAAGCGGTAAAATAAACTTGAAAATATCGTATAGCGGGACCAGCGTCATCCAGAACACCAGTTTAGGCTTGGTTATATACAATCACAATCAATCAATCAAAGCATCATTACTTTGTTAGACTATAAACTAGTAGAGACATCTAGTGTAAAGTAGAGATATTATTTTAAAGATCTTGAAAGATGGTTGTACCATCGTTTTGGTAGGTGTATAGTAGAACGTTGGGCCGTGCTTTATAAAATCATTAACAGTATTTTAGTTCTAATATTAACGTTTGTACTACCGATGTTATCAGAGAATCTTTTGAATGTTAAAGCCAACTATATTCACAACAAAATAAAACTTTAAAATTCTTTCTAATGCTGTGTGCCTCAGGACAATTTTTTCGGCTAAATTATGAACTAAACTTTTTGAGGTAACCTTACGCTATTCGCCGCCAGGTTACAAATGAAAGGTCTCCTTACGAGATAACTTTTCAATTTAGTTGTCAAATGTCATTATTTGGTACTTAACCCACATGTGTTACTGTGTACAAATTTGTATACATTTTTACGAGAGACGTTTTTTTCATTTTTAAACAATTGATAGTTTATAATAACATTTGCAAATAATGCAACTTTCATATCATTTTCCATTATTTTAATTTAATTTAATATTTCCATTATCCATGAAAAGTCGACAAATTAGAATTTCGAATAGTTAGGCATGGCTTTTGTTGATGTTACTGTCACCTATAAATGTTTATTGTGAATTACTGAGCAATTTAGTTTAGTTCATCATTTAGTCGAATAAATCGACCTGAGGCACACAACATAAATACGATAAATAATAATAACGAAAGTAAAATATGTACAAAAATGCAAGAGGGAATATTTCGTGGCCAACATCCGAGTAGATCTCGAATGCATCATTGAAAAAAGTGAAAAGCTATTATGCAAGCTATCACTTCCAGTACACAAATTTTCACCACATTTCGCAAGTATATATCCCAATTTATGGATTAAGCTTAATTATAAAGTTTTATCTCGATTAGTCAATCCTCTTGACCTTCGGTAAAAATTTAATAAGTGTCGAGAGGGACGTTTAGTGATGATCTTGAAACTCGTTAGTTTGGAATTACACTTACGAACATTTGCATTTTTTAATTAGAACCTATAGTTTAGTAGGAATTATAAAAGAGAAACAAGCTTTTTCATTAAAATATTTGTTATTTTAATAAATGTTCAAAATATCAGGCATTTAAATCTGAACATTTTTCTAATTGTCTTTCAAAATTAATCTGAGGCGCCTCCAATTCAGTTACTGAAATATTGTTTCTGAAAATATCTTTAATTCTTTGTTTTATATTTTCTGCTGGGGTAGATCGACCTATTGACCTGTTGCTTCTTGAATTTTACCAAAGTTCCGGCAATCTTGATACCATTCAGCTTATAATATATTCATCTCCCGATCATTTTATCGACACCCGCCATATACAAGAATAATGGATTTTATTTATTTTTATTTTACGTTACACCGAAAGAGTGTCTGAACTTGAGAAAATTGTTTTGCTGTAATGCAAACCCTATTGCTCATATTTCAGAAACTATAAACTTTACGAATAATTTTGTATAAACAAAATATATTTATAGGTTCTCCGTATCTCACAAATTAATGAGTTTCAAGATCAATTTGATGAACCGATTTCGACCAAACATCACTGGGCGGATTTATGGAAAACGGTTAAGTACAAAGTTTTATCATATTTATATTATTGTAAAACACTTTTTATCAAAAATAGTAAATTCTGCTCAAATTTTATAAACTGAGGTGGACCGATATTGTTACAAATTTAAATTAAAATCTTTTATTTCATAGTCGAAAGATGAAAAGAAGAAGTTTGTTATTTCAAAAACATAAATTTTTAAGAGGTTGGAGCTGGAGAGTAAAAATTGAAGATCTGATAGGTGCCACCAACAAATATCCTGACGAGGAATTTATTAGCCTTTCTCATCTGAAGAGGTAAACTGTAAAATCGCTGTTTGGTAATTTTAAAAATTACTTAACGTTAAGTAAACCCGTCATTAAAATATGTAATTATTACAGAGATGGCTTAGGCGAAATCACTGCAGAAAAGCGAGTTAACGCACCGCTTTTGTTTCTGGCAAATGCGAACAGTGTTTTAGAAATTTAAACTTATTTGACATCAGTATTAGTTCAACCAAAAGGTGTGTGTATACTAATTACTACTTAAAGATTTTAACATAATCACAAATCGTGCTTCACTTGTCTAATACCACCTTATCGGGAATTAGGAAACCTATTTTGTGCTCAAAAACAATTTAATAAGAAGTATTCCTCAACAAAAGTCGTAGCATGTGATTGAACTTCTCAAACATATTTTTAGTCAATTAAATAAAGTTAAAAATACTCTTCAACTTCATAAGGAACTATCAGAAGAAAACAAACAGAGAGCCAATTTTAGAAACAACCATGAACGCTGCCGTTGATCGGGTTATCAAAGGAAATCTTAGTGTTTATTAAAGAAACGGCTATTTGTCATCGAACATTATTATCAACTTTTAACATAACTAAAAGTGCTCGATGAACAAAAACGGCAGAAAGGAAAATGCAAGTATCCTGGTATGGATATGTACAAAATTCGGTGTTCAACGAGGAAGAAGGAAATAAACTGGAAAAATATATAAAGCATGCTTCCAAGAAATATGTCGACTAGTGCGGTATGCAATTTTTTAAATAAAAATGTTTCGGGATCCTGGTTATTGAACAAGCAAGCGAGGCCAAATTGGCTATCTAATTGTTAAAGAAGCACGAACATGTATCTGTTCATGTTTCATTGATCTACTAAATATAGTAAAGGAACAATTTAATTTTGCTGTTATAGCGATATCTGGAACGTATGGATGAAAACAGGTCGGCTGAAAGAGGACAACTGGTGACAGTTTGCGTTGCTGTATACCAAAAGTTGTTTTGTTTCATGTCATTTTATATTTCCTCCTGTTGATACTCAACAAGGTGCATAATATCGTATGTACTTTAGTTTCAAGTATAATAACTTGCTTGGTCAACTAATATACGCTCATCGTATGTGCTGTATTATATTCATTCATAATAATATGCTTAGTAAACTAAATTTATGTATAAAAACCGTAGAAATTATAATAAAGAATCAGTTGTAAAACAAGAACCTCGTAATATATTTGTGTGCCCTCACCAGTGGTAAGCCACAAATACTAATTAACTACAACAAACTTACATTTGGTCCTTCGAGTTATAAATAAGAACCACGCTTGGAAATACATTTCTAAAAATTTCAAAACCAACATAACATCGAAGATGGATACTATCAAAGCTTTGTGTGAGCAAACACAAACTGGAAAATTAATAAACAAAATAAGAACAAACGTTAAAAAAGATTCAGCTGTTAGAAAAACTGTTAAATATTGTGATGAAAGACTCACAAATATACAGCTGCTCTTTGACAAATTTTCAACTGTGGATGCTGCTTTGGTACATACACTCGACAAAAATCATCCGTATGTAGTCGAAAAATTCTTCAATCAAGTCAAAACTGCATATGAAGAAACTAAAACAACCCTCAAAGATGCCCGAGACAAGGCTATGCCAGCCAATTCATCTGACATAAATGATGAAATGAACAAAAAGGCGGCAAATACTTCTTCATACGTTCTAGAAGACAACGATGATGACGATACTGAGGTGTTCCCGGAAATTGACGTCGCCGACCAAGAACAACGAAAGCGATACAAGATCCAAAACATAAAAGCAAATATGCTACGCACCAACATAAATGGCATAATGGAATTCATTATTAGCACTGAACCACGCAGCAAATCATTTTATGAGATGAAAATGAAATTATTAAATACTTCCTGGATTACCTTCACAAACAACCACGAAGAAATATTGAGCAACGCAACCGAAGAAGAACTCGGCAATAAATATTTTGGTGAGAAAACTTACGAGACACTTCAACAAGAATATGAATTCGTGAACATTCATCTTCAAGATCAACTGGAAAGTATCAGCAAGGAAGGAACTGATAATACCCATTCCAGGATAAAACTCCCTCGGATAGAAATAGCGCATTTCTATGGGAACTGTAAGCAATGGCCAAGCTTTCAAAACTTATTCACTAAAATGATTCACTGCAACAAGGAGTTATCCAGTGAGGAGAAAATGCATTACTTACTCTCAGTAATCCGAGGTGATGCAGCCAAAGTCATAAGTCACCTCACCGTATCAAAAGAAAATTACTCTACCGCTTGGAACATTTTATTCTCTAGATACGAGGATAAAAGACTTATAATAAACACCTTTATTGATACGATTATGGAGTAACCTGTCGTTCAGATAGAATCTGCAAATCACTTAAGAACGCTACATGACACAGTCATAGAATGTCTGCATGCCCTAAAGAATCAAGAAATAAACACAGTTTCTTGGGATGCAATACTCATAAACATTTTGACACGGAAGTTGGATAGAGAGACACATCGGCTGTATGAAACATCACCTAAAAATCCAAAGGATATTCAAACAGTGAAAGACTTCCTGAACTTTCTTCAATTACGCTTCCAATCACTTGGAGTACTATCCAGAGAAAACGTCAACAAAAAAAGAGATCAGCAATCTACTCCAGTTCGGAAGGCAGCAAATGTCATAGTGGCCAAAAAACAAGCGAAATGCAGTTATTGCTATGAAGAACACAATCTACCAGAATGCAAGAAATTTCAGAATTTGCCCCACACCGAGAGAACCAAGGCAATTTATTATCAACCATTATGTCGGCGCTGTCTGCTTCCAAGGCACAAAAATCCATGCTTCAAAAGCTGTGACCTATGTAAGGGTGCTCATCACAGCCTGCTTCATTGTAACGACAATCCAAAGGGAGTCGGTAAATCTCAACCACCAACACAACCGGCTATACAGTCAAGACATACGTGGAACCGTAATTGCATATTGTTAGGCACTGCTATGGTAAAAGCATCTTCTAACACTTCCGAAGAGCTTCTTCGCGTTTTAGTTGACCCTGTATCACAGGCTACGTTCATAACAGAAGAGGCTTGCGACAAGCTAAAAATTAACAAAGTTCAATGCGCACGCAGACATCATTGGAATGGGAAAAACAGAAGCCGGAACAGCAAGTTCAGTCGTTGAGCTTACAATAAGTCCCAGATTCACATCCAATTTCAATATAAAAATCAAAGCGCTAGTTTTCAAAACTTTGACCCGGGACATGCCAGAGCAGCATCTAGATCCTTGGAAATGGAAACACACCAAAAACATTTTGTGGGCTGATCCTACATTCCACACCCCTGGTCCAATCAACACCTCCAAAGCGGTATCAATATCACTTTATACGTTATGCACCAAATGGATCGATAGGATGATAACTGAAGAAATTTTTTAATTTTAGCAGCATTTTATCCATCATGTTCGTCCTTGTTTGTCTCGTCCAGTCTTACTACTCTTTGATAATTATGAGTCATATTTGGAAAATCATACTGTACAATTTGCTAAGAGAAACGTAGTTGTGATGGTTTCATGCTCACTCAATTTTCACTTAAAATGCAAAATGTGAAACCACCCGGGGGAAATTGATGACAATCGATTATTATTCTCTTATGACAATCGATCATATTCCGTATTTGGCGGCTGATGCTGTTCCTAAAGTATTCACATCGGAAGGTGGTAAGAGGATCATAATATTGTAGATCATAATCCGTATTACCTGCTCCAATGCACACAATAAAATATGTCTTTATGCTTTTAACGATACAAGAAATTATGCAAAAAGTGTAACGATTAGCCCCGGTCTACCCTATTATTTTATTTTTACATTAATGAGTTTGTCGTTGTAATTTTTTCATTTTAAGTTTTCGTGTTGTTTTGATTTTTCAGTCAAATTTCATCATTTTATTTTCTACATTCAGATTAATACTTAGCGCCGTTTTCTATATGTAGATTAACTACAACCGCATAGCATGCATTTCCACCGCTGCAACGATTTCGATATATTGAAACATGTACATATATTGTTTTTAGTAACTAATTTTCCGTTAGTTTCGGCTCTCAGTAATGAACAAGACTTCACACATCTAAGTATCAAGCCAAACTTTTTTCCAGATAATATCTTCCTAAGAAAAACACCATTTTAGTGGCAACTGTTCCACTGTTAATTGAGAACATTTTCTAGTCAACGTTAAAATTTTACAATAGTTTTTACTTTTTTTCATTGCCCAATTGAATTTAGTCATTTACTCAACAATCATTCAGAATATTTGGCAACCTATGCAGTCGAACGTGGTTCATAAATGACTTGTACCACGTGAAAAAGGCGAACTTTGGTAAACTCCACCAATTGCGGCATTTATGTACTTAACTATTTTTAATGATAATGAACGGGATAAGTTTTAGTTTCAGAATGAGATGCTAAACATGTTTTATAAACAAAACAAGAAAAGATCCTGGGAACCTTCAAATTTAAATTGTTTCGTTTTATTTTAAATTCCTTTTCAAAAATTTTCATCAACCTACACTTTAGGTTTTACCTCATATAGTTTGGTTTGCTACTTCTCAACTTTACGTGTGTGTAATCAAGAGTGTTACAGTTTCCTTTATAATGAATGATGACCTAGTTTTAAAAAAATCCCAAAAAGCTTAAAATTTAAAAATTATTATTGGAACTAAACTTTTTAAAGTAAAGGAAAGACACAAACTCGGAAAATGTTTAATTTCATTTTGCAACAGTTTTGAGTTCGAGAAAAAGTTTTATCCAATCAAAAATAAAAATCTTTTATTTTTTTTTACATCCCTTAATTTATGCGAGCACATCGAGTACATAATCACAAACTTTCTGTATATAGATTTTAAAAAAATATTTAAATCATTCATTTTGAACCTCTTTATGTACATTTTTTGAATGATTTTGATTGACAGTTTTTACCCCTTGTTATATACGAGAAGAAAAAATTCCTCGATGGTTGTTAGAAACGACGTACAATTTTCATTTATGAAAATTTTCCTGTTTGACAAAATTTAAATTATCTCAATGTATATTTTAGTATTTTGCAATGTATACCTTATACTTATATTTAGGTATTAGAATAACAAATAAGTAATAAATTAATTCAAAATGGGTGATGTACCTCGTAAGTGAATCGATTTTTTTTTAATGTTACACTGAATATATTATTTTATAGAATAATTAATTAATAAACTAAGAGGGATACCCAACGCCACCGTATTGAATAATTTAAAATTCAATATTTATATAAAATCAATAATTTTGTTTGGTTCGTCAAATTTCGATCAAGTTGAATTTTTCATTAAAATACGAGTAATACCCAAAGTAAAAAAAGTTATGATTAATTTTGTTTGACCAAAAATGTTTTTTTGTTTTATTTAACTTTGGTATAGTGGTTATTTAATGGTTGTGGTTGTTTGTTTAACCCTATCAAAAACAGTAGTACAAATATGACCCTTTTTATTCCCAACAAAAATAGAAATGTATTAAATTAATAGCAATCATGAATTTTAATTTCTCATTCATCATTTTTCGGGTTTTCTGTGTTTGGTGGTTTAATAGATCCCAGTGCAATATTGTCTAATGGTTTATGTCTATAATTCGATATAATTCGTTTTTTGACCTTTTACTAACTATAAAATGGTTAGCAACAATGCCGAACATCGCCACAACTGCTGCGAACGTCAACGGCTCGAATCATACTTTTTTTATATTCCTTTATTTCTATTCTCACTTTTTACTAGAAGAATTGTAACAGCCTATAATTATACCTCTAAAATTACATTTTCTATTGACACATTCAGAGAAAGAAGAGAAAATCGAGATAGTGATGGCAGGGAAAAATGGAGTAGGTTCACCACTTTATGTTGATAATTGTTTTGATAATAAAATGCGTAACATATGTATATTCAGTTTTCTAATAAAATTTGCATCTGAGCCGTAGGTATATTTTTTTTCATTTTACTTTAAAAAATTTCTTTAAAAATGGCTAAAAGTCCCACGTCAGCTAATCGCACAATAATAATTGTACAGTTTATTGTTAACAGCGAATATAGCTTCATTAATCCGTTAATTTGCAATTGTAATCTTTTTCTGTAGCGAATACCGCTTATTATTTCAGTTTTAGTTTTGGTTACTCCTTATAATAGTTTCATGAACTGCTATCTTCTATCTATATTATATATCTGTGGCAATTCAACATAACCACTTAATATCAGTTAAGTGATATTGTCAAATTTTATTTCTATCTGTTCCTTTTTGCATCATTTATGACCTAAGCCAACTTTGGACGATTTTGTATGATTTTTGACCATGTTATGGCTATAAAACAAAACCACTTAACTGCACTGAATTGCTATATGTTACTTTATTATTTTGGAAAAAACACTCTGAATATTCATTGAATTTCAGTTAAGTGATTATGTTGAATTGCCACAGATGAATTCCTGTTTGTTTGTTCCAAATGGGCGTTTCAGCTGCTCAACCGATCGCCATGAAATTTTTACCATGTACAAGTTGCATATCCAGAACCAACCTTACGATATTTTGGAAGGGGCTGGACCTCGGGGTCTAGGGGCTGCGCCACAAATTTTCGATTATTCCAAAATGACTTCTCAGTCGCTCAACCGATCGCCATGTAATGTTTACCATGCAGATGTTGCATGTTCAGGACCAATCTTACGATATTGTGAAAGGGGCTGGACCCCGGAGTCTAGGGGCCATGTTACAAATTTTTTCAAAAATTTAAATTTTTTTACGAGAATGAGTTTTGGAAAGGGGTTATATGAAATAAGAGACATGTTCGAATTCGGGGGGTCCGCCTCTAGATCAAAAATTCATTTTTACATGTAAAGATACAATTATTTGATTGTTCTGAAATAACGCCTTAGCCGCTTTACCGATCGCCATGAAATTTTTACCATGTACATGTTGCATGTTCAGGACCAAGCACACGATACTTTTGAAGGGGCTGGACCCCGGAGTCTAGGGGCTGTGGTACAAATTTTTTCTCAAATTTCAATTTGTTTAAGATTTTTTGACGGGGATGACTTTTGGAAAGAGGTGATATGAAATTAGTGACTACCTCCAATTCAGAAATCTGCCCTGGATCAAGAATTCATTTTTACATATATGGATACATTTATGTTCCGAAATAGCGCCTTAGCCGCAAATTTAGACACCAAAAAGGATATTTAGCGTGCGATTGTTATACACAAATCATACCTCTACTATAATTGATTTAATTATTCAAATTAATTTTATTAATTAAAATTTAAGACAATCTTTCATCATTTTAACTGAAGACAAATCTCTGAACACTTATATTATCCATACTAATAATCCATTTTTACTGGTTTGACATGTACTGTTTAGTGATATCCTATTTATCATATCCTGTTTTGAAATGTACCATAGTCAGCGACGAGTTCTAATTTCCACATAACCTCAGAAATAATTAACATTCTATTTTAATCCACTATTCCAACCGGCGGCTTTTAATGAAAATAGTAGTTTCATACTAAACGCCAATAGTTTATTACTTTATTTAGTTTATTACTTAAATAATCAAAGATTGTTTCATAAAATCAATTCTAGGAAAGGTACTAAAAAGTATTGTACGTATAAACTGATTTACTTTGAAAAGTACTAGCGTTTTATATTTGAAAATAGCGTCTTCTACAAGAAAAATCCTTGGATTCAAATTATTGTACGTGTAAAATTGCCTTAGTTTGAAAAAACTTCTTTTGTTTTTCGAAATGTCATTTTCAACCACAGTTCGCGGTAAAGCGTATCGAAGTGGACGTAGTTTTAATCGTTTTGAATAAATTAATATTAATTTGTGTTTCGGATGCCGTTGTTCTCGATTAGTTAGCTATATTGCAATAAAATAATTGTTGGTGATTATTTTTCAGGTATTAAATATTATTTCAAGTGAATATACATTCTTATTAGATTTAAGTTTTCAGTTTATAAACGTGTTAATCTATGATTACTTTTTGATTGTAGATAACATTTGATTTTGCTTAAAAAAAAATCCGTAAAGACATTTTCAAACACATTTCATTAAAATCGTTTTGATAAATTAATACTAATTTCTGTTTTGAATGCCCGTCATTTCTGATGAATTAGCTACACGTTTCATTTTTGCTTAAAAATGCCACCGAAAAAAAGCTCAATTGGGCAAGTAACTGCAAAGTCGAAGAGGATTAGAGCCGCAAGAGTGGCTGAATCAAGCGAACAGTGTGAAACACGACTTGCAAACGTTCGAAGCAGTACATCTTCTTCTAGAGCTAATGAAACAACTACACAGCGCGAAACACGACTTGCAAACGTTCGAAGAAGGATGTCTTTTTCGAGAGCTGATGAAACAACTGAACAGCGTGAAACACGACTTGAAAATGTTCGAAGCAGGATATCTTCTTCTAGAGCTACTGAAACCATTGAACATCGTGACGCCCGGCTGGAAGTCAATCGGTTTCGAGATGGACGATTAATAGAAACTTTTAGAGGTGATTTAAAGTTAGCAGCATTCAATTACGAGAAAGACTATGATTACAATTTTTCAAATGAGCAAATGGAAAACATTTGTTTGTATTGTCAATTGTCATGCTTTAAAGTCTCACAATGAAACGCCTGGAATGTGTTGTTCAAATGGAAAAGTGAATTTGCCTCCTCTGGATGATCGACCTGAACTTCTTCTAGTTTACGTCTCCGGAACTACTGAGTTATCCAGACAGTTTTTTTCGAAAATATTCGAAAATACAACTCATGCTTATATATCTCCCGTGCAACGCCGGGTAACTCAGCTAGTATGAAATAAACGCTTTGATTTTTTCTCCCATTGACTGCCGCTTGAAAGTGTACCTTAATGTTACTTATTGGTGTTTAATAATTAATAGTTCCACTTTTCAAAAAACTTTAGAAGCTCCTGGCAATGTGTTCTTTGCGGCTGATTTGTTCTTTAGCACCTCCTTCATTGCCACTACATTTTTAATTTTATTTTCAATCTAATCTCTTAAATCCGTGTGGGTCTTGCTGGTCACGCAAACGTCTCTGATATCTAACGACGGTCCTAGCGACAGTGGTGATTCGTTTGATTTATGCCCTAATGTATCATTTTTTGAGGCTTCATTACCAAACCTAAAAATGTACACAGATCCGCTTTGCTTTAAGTACTGAAAAATCATAAAAAATTCTATCCACAATTTTAAAATGCATCAACTGTGGAAATGAAAACTAAAGTAAAAGCAAAAAATCGCAAAAAGTTCATCAAAGAGAAGAGGAAAGAGTTAAATTTAAAACTGTCGATCAATTGATTTTCCAAGAGACCACAGCAAAATAGATAGATTCTTTGCTAATACTACGCTATCAAAAAATAATCTAAAGATTATTTGCTGAAATACAAAAACTCGAAGAATTATCAACAGCTATCACAGCAAGGAATTCATACACAACAGAACCAAAATCCAGAACATCAACATGAAGAAACACAACAACTTCAACAAAAATTACAACATATTGAAAAAGAATTTGAAATGATTCATAAACAACCGCAGAAACATTTAAACAGCAAAATTCTTCACAATGTACCGAGCAAAGAACATCTACCCTAATGGAAACCGAACCGCACCGCAATGCCAGCCGGCAAATCAATATCAATCCATAAAAGTGAGCTCGTATTTCTATTCTAAAAAACACGAAAAACAACAAACTTGAACAGAAATGTGTTACAGTTTACCCCAGTTTGTAAATACCGATGAAAGGAACTGTTGCTTCTGCCGACGTCACGAAAAATTGGTTTAATTGTTCATTACGACTTGAAAGCGAGTGCGAGAATTTTTGGATTTCCACTTAGTAATTTTGAATCGCGGTAGACAAACCAGATTAACGAATGCGATTGGTTCCGGTAGTTAGGTTCAATGTTTGAGAATGTTTGTTGAGGAATAAGAAGATTTAAGAACATGAGCGGATAGCTGTGCACGATTTTACAATTAATGCGCAATTAGTATAAACGCAGTCACTATGCATAATTCAGTGTTTTTCATTCTCTTCGCACACTTAAAACAACTTGTGTTTCAATTTGCTATACATTTTATAGCAGGGGTTTCTTTGGACAGTTTTTGACATTAATAGTTTTATTTGGGTTATGGAGGAATTCATTACGCTGTTTAGATAAAATATTATTTCAAATAGCTCCACCTCATATGCAAGACGTACCCGTAAGGGTTAAGCTCAAGTTTACGAATATTATGCGTCACTCAGTTTTTAGCAGACGGCTGCTACCAGAGCTTCATAGGGCAATATAGGATTTATTCAAAACACGGTGAATATCCTTGACTTTTAAACAATCATCAAATGACGGTTGAATTAGCTCTCTATAGTGCCCAATTCAAATGAATTGTTATCTCCTTCAATCGCGTCCACTCTCATCACAGCAACAATATTTTCCTCTTACGCTTGTGAATATAATTTTTAAACGATTCTCATTTTGAATTAAATACTTTACTCGATTACTCGTAATTTGCAGTTTATTTTACAATTTTCAAGTAATAGTTGTTAGTTTAGAGAAATAAGTTTGAAATTGAATATAAATTGGTAGTGCAGGTATAACTACTACAAACTACAACTGCTATAAATGTGATACATCATCAGTAAAATCGAAAACTTTCTGTGACAATATTTTTGTCTAATAAAAAAACGGCATTCACAATTATCGTTTTATCAGAATCTACCCCTTGGAGCTAAACTGACCAAGTGACAAATGACATTTATTTGTGACTTTGTGCAAGTGATGCTAATGAAATGATTTTTTCAATATGTCACAAAAAATTTGTTAGTTTGTTATGTTGAATGTTACTTTAAATTATTTAAAAGTGGGAGGAGGGAGAAGGAAGGGGGTTGTAAAAAATGGGTTTGACATCATTCTACGAAACGTCAAAAATCATTGGGGTCTATTATGAAATTTTTGATTGCGCGTTTTCCGAAACTTTCGTCTAATTCGTAACGAGTATACATATTAGCAACAATATTCGACACCTTGAGGGACATCGGAAATTTTCTAAATTTTCAATATTACAATATTATAAAAATTATATAAATTGATAACGAGGTTTTGATTTGGTGTTGCAAGGTGATGTAAAAAATGAATTAAAAATTTGAAAATTATACAGGGTGCTGTTATGTTACAGGTCGATGTTTTATTTTAATAAATTTAAAATGAAATACAATTTTCTAATTTATATTTTATTGATTGACTGACCTTGTATTTGGTATGTATGGAATCTAATTTCGGGCAAGTGACCGCTTCTGGTGTTATTTCAGCAATTTCGTTTCTAATCTGCTCAATAAGGTAGGGAAGGTTAGGGTTGGTTTATTGGTGTACACTTTTCCTTTCAAGTACCCATAGGAAGAAATCGGGAGTGTCAAATCAGGAGATCGTGGGGGCTGGCTGGACGAGCTGTGTTAAGGGTCATCGTCTTGTTGGAATTACATTTTCTGTAGGCTTAATTACAATTCTGGCACATTATAGTTTTTCACCTGGCGAACCATATATTTACTGTACGAGGGTATACTGATTTTTGGTGAATCAATTAAGGGTTTTCAGTGGCCTAATAGTGGCTTTTCCAGCCAAGTCTAAATGTGTTTCGTCGCACATAATGATTATTGGTCAAAAATAGTGGTCATCTATACCAAGCTGTACAACTCGAGCACTCTAATCTCACCGCCGTTTATGGTCACCAATTGAATTTTATACGAGTAATAATTCTAATCTGCTTTGAGAATTTTTAACAATCATGAAGGAGACATTCTGAATTCTTGAACACGGCATCGATAAGGTACCTGGACATTCAACAACAATCTGCACCTTACTATAATATCATTTATGGTATACGTTGTCATGATTGTAACCTAGTATTGACTTTCTCTTCCAGTCCAAATGTCTACACCTTTTTAAAATTATTCATTATACACTGAATGGTTGACTTGCTCGGCGCATGATTAAAACCAAAAAAAGTCACAATTGAATATTTACTTAAAAACAAATATTTTAATAATTTCAACTCGTTGTTGTGGAGTTGCTCGATGCGAACTGATAAATGGCATCCAACAGAAGATGGCGTCCAAACAAAGTAGATCTGGAACATAAAAAGCACCCTGTATAACCTTTGTTTATTTAAGAAATATAGACAATTTTCAAATTCCAAAGTTGTAGCTGAATCTTTTTCCAAGCAGCGGAAACATGTTCTGCATTTTCGGCATTACTACCAAAAAATTTTTTTGGACATTTTGAACCGAAAACATAAAAAACAAAAAAGAAAAGTTTGGGTTATATAAAAAAGAATATCAGAACATGATTTAATTTAACATTTAATTTAGAGCTGTTTTGTACTTTTATTTTATAAAGTATTAAACAAGCGAACGATAAAAGATATTAGACGTCTCTGAAACTAACACAACCCATACAGCAGAACATTACAAGATATTTGGGATTAAAAAATTTGAGGCTTCATCCCTTCCAACTAAAACGATGGGTTCTGCTAGCAAGAACAAGTTAGCCGCGAACCATATCAAAAAATTATTTAGCAATTGGAAAATTAGGGGCTATTTTAAGGCTAATTAAATGCCTTATTAAAAAATATTTTATTCTGCTCGTTCCAGAAAAATCATTAGGCTTAATCACTTCAAAGCTCGCATAACCTAAATCCAAAATCGAACCTACACCGAAATTATAACGCAAGCCAAGATTTATTAACGTAGCAGTAGATGTTGACCAATTATGGCTTATTTAAAATTCCCGATAACAAATTTGGGGCTCTACTCGTTCTAGACTAAGTTTAAGGAGAAAATTTTAGACAAATTATGGGCTAATGAAATGGGTCATTTTGGTCAAAATTTTGGACTCCACTCGTTCTTGGTCAAGCTTCAGGTCATTTAATCTAAATGCTTTCTAATTTCGGATTTGCCTCTATTTTCGTTTTTGGGCTAGCTTTGAATATGGTTCTGTCAACTTTTTCTAAAGCGAGCAGAACCCATTGTTTTTGTGAGAAAGGACGGAACCTAAAATTTTGTAATAGAGCTTTTAATTAGCCAATTTACATACTATCATGTAACGTTTTGCTGTATGGGTTCTACTAGCTTTAGGGACGTGCGTGATTTTAGGAGCTTCGTTGGCCTTTTAACCAAAATGTGTAGTATGCTAATACTATCCCCATCTGATTCCCAAAAGCAGTACTCTCTTTAAACTCTGCTGCAAAATGACAATCACGTTGGTGGCAAACACTTCTTCCGCTGACACTTTTGACAATTATCGCAAACCAACGGGATTCTTTTACACGATATATAAATGATTTATTTAGCGACACGGATTTATATTCTCGTTAATCAAGACAAGTTGCGAAGGCAGAGTGATAATAGAGCATTACATTTCTAAAAAATAGCGGCCCACAATAATTTACCATACTCATTTTGTGCTCTGGAAAATTCAATTTTCCAAATAATTGAAAATTATATAATTTTCCGTTCTTGACGTTTTTTGTTGTACGCTTAGCTTTAAACTAATTTAAGTAATGGATGGACCTTAACGATGGATGCATTCTAAGGAGGAATGAAAATTACAAATTATGTTGTTGCATAATATTTACGTAAGTACCAATAAGAAAAGACTTAAAACCACATAATACAACATATCAGTATTTTGTCACCCACAGTGTTAATGATTCGTATTTTTTATCCACATACAGACAGACTCGTTTTTAATAAGAATTCCAGTCTAGACAATCGACATTCGAGCATTTCCTTCAACAAAATAATTAACAACCAAATTAATCAAATAAATTATTTAATTGCTGTTAAATGGTTTGATGCCGTCTTTCTCGCTGTTAATTTTGAAAAATGATCGTACGAATAGAAAAAATTTTTAATTCCTTTACCAATCACAAATTTATGTTTCGAAATAAATATTGTATCTTTAAATAGAATTATTTTGTGAATTAATTGTAAATATAAAATCTACTTTTCTATTTTAATAAAATTGAAATAAAAAAAAAAAGTTACCGATTTCCATTGATGGCAGATTATCAAGATAATTAATGGATGTTGCTTATTTTTTTTAAATTTTATTTCGATCGTTTTCTACTTTGAACTTATACATATAGTTCTTCTTACATCTTAAGTTGTCTTGTTGTTGTGTATATTCCCATCGCAAAGAAAATTATTTAATTTTAAAAGTCAAAAATAAAGCCAAGAACAACAACCACCTGTAAATTATAATATTATTCTGTTCTTGTTGTGAACACGGTGCGGCGGTGTGTGGATGTGGAAGCTTAGCACATTGAAATTTAATGTTTTTGATTAATTATAATTTTATTTAATTTAAGGTGTACCTGTCTGCCATATATTCAGGAAATCGTTCTACTTTATATGAATTTAATGTGATATGCTTTTTAGTTTGTGTATCAGTACCATCGAGTATTCCTTACATATTTATCAGATATATATCCAAAAATATGTACTTACAATATTCTAAATATGTCAACCAAATGACAATAAAAAAATGTTAAATATTAAATCTTTAGACAATACAAAAGATGTGACAATGATAATCATTATAATAACGACGAAGGAAACCAAAAAAAAAAAATGAGAAAAGACAGAGTGTGAAAGTTTTTCATTTTTTCACAGTTTTCGTTTTGTGTGATATTGGGCGAATCACAACACACTCACACACACAGGCAAAAAAGAAAATAATGTTTTTTAAGAATGATTGATTTCTTTCTTTCCGTAACAGAAATATGTATAATTTTTTTTTGTCATTTTGACAGATTTTTTTTCATCTTGTATTATTATTTTTTTCATATTATTGATATTGTTATTTATTTTGGATACACATTCTGTGTTATACGTATTATTTAATTTTTTTTGGATACAATTCCAGTACAATGAATATGTGAGCTCCTATATGTAGATATATATGATTTGGTTCTCATACATGTACACAAAATTGATATATTAATTTGAATTTAATAGAATTTGGTTAGATTTTGGTTCGGATTTAATAATGTACAAAAATGAATTTATATTCACGGTGATTGTGTACAAGTAATTGATATCCATATTCATAAAATAGGTACACATAATTTTATATATTTCCACCCTACATACCGAATAAATGCTCAATATATGTATAACATACATAGTACGTATCTATGAAAATAGATGATTTAACATAAATTTTATGTATTCTCAGTAGATGATGCATTTTAAATAGTAGGATCAAATGGGTGTTCACCACATATAAATAGAAAGTGGGAAATATAATATGTTCGCTTCAAAAGATTAGTTCAATTTTTATAAACAACATAAGTAATTTTTTATAATATCATGGTGTAAAATAAATAGGGAAAATTAAGGTCATGCTGCCAAGGGAATTGGGTCAAATGTTATATTGATTTATGTTTATAAATTTTCCGATGAAATAACAAGCAACTTTTATGAAATTATAAATTTTATTTTGTTTTACTATATAAATAATGTAAAATATTTGTAAAGTATCGGAGTGAAGTTTATGCCAATAGAACAAAATATACACTGCTACACTTATAATTGTAAATACATACATACACAAATTGAACTTTCATAATAATATGATTTTTGTGAATTTTATAAAATAACATTTTTTAAAACAAACCACACTACGAATCGCACAGAAGTGATCAAAGCGATTCTGAACATGCTCGGAAATCTCTGAGATTTTTGTTACTCGAGAGAAAATATCATTGAGTGTAATAAAAACTCTTAAATATTTTTATTTCGGCTCCTATGGATCCTGATAACAACAAATATATGTGCGATCCGTAGGGGCCGAGTTTTCAAATTCTTCAAATTTCAAATTCTTTAGAATTGTTTTATTACACTCAATGATGTTCTCTCTCAATTAACAAATATCTCATAGATTTCCGAGCATGTAGATAAATAAGAATTATATCTTAAATCAAGTACTAGTTTAGAACCAATTCGATCATCTCCGTGCGCGTGGACCGAGTTGAATAATTTCAAATGTTTAAGAATTTTCGAATTACACTCAATGATATTCTCTGTCGAATATCAAAATTCATAGAGATTTTCGAGCAAGTGGATAAATAAGATTTGTTTGTTGGATCAATATAGCAGTACACTATTTTTGAAATTTTCATAGTCCACATTCATCGGAGGCCAGTTCCATAGATTCTGAAATCAAGCACTTAACAAAAAATTGAAGACATGGAGCTTCTAAGCTCCAATATTCAACGCGAGTTAGTGTACCTTAAAACATATAAAACAAATCCAAAAACGGAAAACAACACCATAAACCAAGAAGCGTCAAACAACGAAATACAACCTAAAAGAGACAAGTCGCAGAAAACTGAATACTTAAAGGACGAGGGAAATTTAGATAGGGAAACTAACTGGATGTTGCAGAAAAGAAAAGGTAAACAAAACCAGAGGTAGAAAAAGCACCAGAACGGCAACCAGCTCAACAAAATGAAGTATAGCCAAAGGTAAAAGCCCGACCACCGATTTTTATATTAGGAGTAACCATATACTATTCAGAAATTCAAAGTGTAATGAGTACTGTTAACAAGAGTACCAGATCCCTGCTCTGAATAATAATGTATGGACAATTTAACACTTCCAATCAAAACGTATAGAAACTTGTCAATCAACGGTACACGAAAATAATAACGATCGTCCGATCAAGATCATGGCAATAGGCCTACAAACCTGTCAAAGTAGTTCAATAATGGAGGACCTAGAAAATAAATGATTTAAAATCCTTGATACCGTGAACTTTATTAAAAAAGATAGACGTAGAGAGAATCGAGTAGAAGGGGTTTCAAAAAGTGGACTTCCCTTGTTCATGCTAACGTTTGATAAATCCGAACGCAAATAGAAAAAATTTACAATATAACTGGCATACTCAACATGCGAGTAAAGATCGAAGCTATTAAAAGAGGCAGTACAAGAATAGTGCAATGTAAAAAATGTCAAGGCTAAGTGGAAAGCACCCAAAACAAACTTGCAAACTATCTAAAGAAGAACCAGCAAAAGGTATAAACTGTAATGGGTGCAATGCAGCCTGTGAGGTTTGCCAAGCAGCTACAGAAAATGAGGGATAAGGCACGCAAACGCCCCTCCCTCCTTACGTCATCCAAATAAGGATTGAGCATGAAATGAAGTACAAAAGCGCAGGCCTCTTCAATTTCGGAATTCCAAAACCACTATCCAAGCAATTTTAAATAGGTTCTTGAGGAACAGAATAAACTAAATAAGTTAATTCTGGATCGACTCAATCTGCTCCATTTGCCAAGTTCCAAAACAGCTAAAATAAAATAATGTCTGCAATACACAATTCAATTTATAATTCCAGAGCAGAAACCCGGCATCAAAACTATACTCATTAAGAATAGCCATATGGAATGCAAATGTATTAACACAACACCTAGCAGAATTAGAACTATTTTTAATTACTGAGAAAATTGATATAAGCTTAATATCAGAAACTCATTTTACCAGCAGCTCCTTTGTATCGATCCAGATATACTTGTTACCATACTACATTCAGCAGAATGCGGGCCAGACAGTTATAACTATTAAAGAAAATATTAATCATCATGAGGAGTTAAAAATAGAAAAAGAATTAACGCAAGTAACCACCGTGACGGTTAAATTTGGTCATCACAACACCTGTAATATGTACGCAATATCTTGCCTCCTAAGGTATAACCTAAAGAAAGCAGACTGCATTAACCTGTTCCAGAACTTAAGAAGTAACTTCATCATTGGAGGTGACTTGAATGCAAAAAATATCTTCTGGGATTCAAGAATAACCTCTCCAAAATGCAAATAGTTACTTGCAACTGGTTTCACGAACAGTTTCACGAACTGTGAACTTTACTCAGGATTACCAACATTTAGATGTGCGAAAGATAAAGCTGAAGCTGACCTGTTTGTTGAACATTTTGAAAAAACATTTCAACCTCTAGGTCGGCAGACCAGTTACGAAAAGACTGCGCTGATACGCCTAGAATATCTATTACGAAGATATGAGGCCTGTAACATTGAAAGAACTAAACCTGAAATTAAGAACATAAAAGCAAAGAAAGCTCCTGGTTACGATCTCTTAACAGGGCAAATAAAAGGAGCTGCCTGAAAAAGGAGCTGCCCGAAAATTAGTGCACATGTGCCAATGCAGTGGAAAGTAGCAGAAATAATAATGATCCCGAAACCGGGCAAGCCACCGAATGATAGAAAATTTTACCGGCCAATTTCACTTCTACTAACACTAGTGAAATTGTTTGAGAGGCTGTTGCTCAAAGGTTGAAAAGAACCACATAACGAAGAAACCTTATCCTATAATATCAGTTTAGAGTTTAAGAGAGGAACACTCAATTATTGAGCAAGTTCATAGGCTTACAGATGCCATTGAGAATAAATTAGAGAGGAAAAAGGTTTGCTCTAGTATCTTCTTAGGTGTGACGCAGGTCTTCGATAAGGTGTGTCACAGAGGGTTACTCTTCAAACTACATAGAGATTTACCAAAACAATATTATATGATTTTAAAATCATACATAGAGAATCGCTACTTTCGGGTGAAATATGAAGAAGAATATTCCAAGTTAAAAAAGATCCCGGCTAAATATCTAGGGATGACCGTAGATGGGCTCGCACGTTAAAAAGAAAAAAGATGAACTTAGGCTGCGTACCAATTGTCAGGTAAAAGTCAATTTTAAGTAAATTTTTCGGTAAATTTAATTATTATTTTGAAAAACTCTATGGTAAACTGATCGAAAAATCTGTACTAAAATCGATTTTTCCGTAGTAAACGATTTACCAGACAATTGGTACGCAGCCTTAATATCAATTATCGAAAAATGTATTGGCTGCTCGGGAAAAATTCGGAATAGTCAACCGAAAATAGATTGCTATTATATCAACAGGTGCTAAAGCCTGTATGGACTTAAGCAACAACATCTCGAAGGCTGTACAAAGAAAAACAACACCAAAATTATACAAACTTTTCAAAACAAAGTGCTACGCGGTACTTTAGGAATGATAAGCTTCATAGAGACCTAAAAATCCCGACGGTTCAAGAAGAAATAAAAACACTTGCAATAATTCATGGACAACATATTTTTCAACATGTAAATGAAGAGCTTCATGGTATGTTTAACACTTCACATGCAGTAAGACGAATGCAGAGAACGAAACCATTTGATTTAATGGATTAGGGACACCAGCGCAAAGACTACTTCTGTAAATAACCTAGAAATGGAGCTGGCCAATGGGCCTCTTATCATTCACAAGAGAATAAATTAAGAAAGAAAAATTACTAGATGAATTGTATTCAGTTGTAATAATTTAAATAAAAAAGACAATTGTGACGATATTTGCATCCATCATCCCCACTTCAAAATTAATTTGTAGTGGGGATGTTAGTTGCAAATATCTGACAAAAAATCAAAGAATTTCATTAAAAAATGGTTGAATCACAAAGATACGCAATGTACTGAGCGCCAAGCGGAGTGGTTTACCTCCTATGAGGTCATCCTCATATAGATTGTTAGTGATTCAATATTGCAATATCAAAATTCTACAAGAGTTCATATTTTGGATTTTTGTCTCACACCAATCCTCTCTGGAAGCACGTTCCGAGAGTAGAATTGGAAATCCTGACAATTAACTGATAACTGTAAAAATATCTGTCGAAGCATCAACTGAATTCAAAGAGCAACCAACGTTTTTTCAACATTTCCCTTGGGAAAATCATTATTGCTATAACAATCACATAGATGACACCATTTCCAATTTTACTGATACCGTTTTACGCGGAGTATATCCCATCATCATTTTCCAATCGCAATCAACATTTTAAAACATTTTTAAAAGAAGCCGCCAAAGCTGTCACAAGACAAACAGCTGCTCACAAGAAATATAAGGGACTCAAGAAACAACTGTAAAAAAAAATTTTGCTGAAGAAGCAAAAGGAGCTGACAGTAAGAAAGTTGCCAAGGCTTCCGAGTGGTCGCTTCGGTTGCCAATATTTGTAAAACATCCATTTCAGCTTTGTAATGTGTAGACGGTGCTTTTGTGGTGGACCATATTTGCAGGACTTTAGTTATCAGTTATAGGGCTACTTGACGGAGGCGTAACTTATGTGGTTACAAAACGGATTCCATGGAAATTGTCTTCAGAAACTTAAGCAAGCTAAATAACCTATTGATGTATCTTGAAATTAATAAAATAATTTCAGATAAAAGTAGGGCTTCCGTGAAAGCCGGCCTATAACCGATTTCTTCACGTATGTCGCAAACACATTCATATATCAAGGCACTTGATAAGGTTTGGTATGAGAATCTTATTTGTAAATTTGTGTCATGCCAGATTCGATTATCATCAATTATAAAGCTTTCTCAAAGACGATGTTCAACACTGTGCTAAACGGGAGATCATTAACGACACACTCACCAAATACCGGAGTACCTTTGGGATCATTTTTCCCAACGACTTTGTTTTCGTTATACTTTATGTCAAAAAAGTAACGGGAAGTGGTCAATTTATGTTTTATTATACTGTTTATTATTCAATCAAATTTATGGTATCGACTTTAAAGAATAGGCCCCTTCCGAAATAATCCACTTATGCCAACGAATAATCCAATCATCAAAACATTTTTCAAACGTGTTTTCCGGAATTGACTTCAGTTCTCGCTGCGGATTCTCTTTTATTGATTCTATTGACTGAAAACGGTTGCCTCAAAGTGTTAATTTAACTTTTGGAAAGAAAAAGGGTCAGCCGAAGCCATATTACGTGAATACGGTGTTTCGATGATTTGTTGACAAGAATTTCGTTCACTATGATAGCCTTGTGAGATGCCGTTGTCGTGGTGCAAAATCTATCCACAAACCTGGCCTTTTTCAACGAATTTGCTCAAACACCGCACAATGCCCAGATAATATTATTTATTTGCCATCTGGGCTTCTGGCAAGAATTCCGAGTGCACAACACCGCGATAATCAAAGAAAACATTCAACATTACCTTTTTTTATTTTTTATTGTTAACTATGCGATCTGTTTTCGGGCTCAAAGCTTACTCTGCTCTTCCACGGTTATGTTTTTTACGTTCTTACTTTAGGCAATCCAGCCAACTCGAGGACGTACGGCTATAGGAACGATTTAAGACCATCTGCACATTGCAAGCTCCATGCCATCCTATACTAACCGCAAGCTCTTTTGCTCTCCTTTGTTATGTATTACATTGTGCATTGTCTTATATATCTCGAGCCATAGTTATCGGATGTTAATAAACACAACTAAGACCCTCTGTTGGAGTGCAGAATTCAGCGCCGGCCCAGCGTCCATGTCAATGTACAGGTTGACATGGAGCTTGCAATATGCAGGTGGTATACAAAGGTGTGAATGGGTGGTCCATGTGCGTGAATGAAAAGGGGAGTATAAATTGACATTCATGGGACATTAAATCCACAATGAATACTTTCTTATTTAAAAAACAAACAAAAAAAAAAGATGGGTCGGCCCATGGATTTTGTACACCGACAGGGAGTCGAACTATGTGTTACAATCCGTTGATGCAATTTCACTTTTGCATCCTGTCTCTAGATTGATTCGTGAGACACAGAAAGTTCAACGGCTATCGCTCTCAAACCTAAATTACGATTTTCCCGCTCCATTTCCTTCACTTTATTGATGTTAACTTTAGTTGAGGCCGACCAGAGCGAGGTAAATTGCTTTATAAAGTTGATTCGCCGTAAGCCTGCTGTAACATTTTCAGTGGTTCGGCACACGAAATACTATTTGCAATACAAAATTTGAGACGAATTCTTTGTTCAATATTTTTATTCATTATAAAATTGCGAAAAACATTTGAGATGAACTGACAAAATAGAGCACTAAATAAGCAACTAAATGACAGATGTCGCCGCTCAAATTTTACATTAAGATTTTGGCAGTTGTGCCAACTTAGTGATAAAAAATCACTTTTTAAATGATTATTTACAGTCACTTTTTTGATAGAATATACATCAATAATTTGATGGATGGCACTTTTACTGTTACCCTATTTATATAGCTTTAGAAGTTGGCACTTCGGTTAATTCTAATTTGAGTACAATGTTTAAGTGGGGAGAAAGAAAGCAGGTCAAGTTTAACGCGAAAAAACAAAAAAATGCGCACACTCCCGTGTAAAATAAGTCACAACGAATGACCTTTTGTAGTAAACGACTATGTATTCGTAGATTGTGGCTAAATTCGTCAGCTCAGTATTCAACACGTTCACGCCGGCGCGTAACACCGGTGGCCTGCACTAAACTGCTCATCGAGTGGCGCGTACCACCGGTATCCCGCACTAGAGTGCCTTATCGGGCGGTGCGTACCACCGGTGGTACGGATTTGATTGTGCTATTAGACGGTATGTAACATCAAATATTTAGATAAAAAAAAAAATCCAAAAAAAAAATAAAATAAAAAATAAAAAAATTACTGGTAAAATTTTACTGTCAATTTGAACAAACGTAATCTAGTTTGGTTTTATTTTTGCGATATGACACCGCAATATGCATTTTTCATATAACAATCTGCTACATATGAAATAGAAAATTGTATATGGGTAAAATCATCACAAAAATTAAAATTTGTGGAACGTTCGTATTTAGAAATATGTTGCAAAACTCTGCGTGTTCGACAAATTAATGCATGGACATTGGCCATGCATTAATTTGTCGAACACGCAGAGCAGAGTTTTACATACTTATCTAAAGGAGAAAATAGCATCATTCGTTACGCCAGGAACAAGAGTAACGGTCAACGCATTAAAAAAATCGCCTAAGCAAGTGAAGATATGGAAATTGAATACGTCTTCATTTTTTTGAAACAAATAGTGTTTTTAGTTACTATGGTAATTCTGTGTAACTCATCCAATTGTCCTTACAATTTTAATACTCCCATAAATTCCTTAAAGAAAGATATTTTTCTAGCATAACTGTGATTTGCTTTTGCAAAGTCCACTTAGCTTTGAAAAATAAAATATTAGAGGCCAATTTTGGTTTCAGCAATATTTGCTTGTGAATTTCCAGTAACAGAAAATAATTGTTCATCATAGTTGACGTATTTAGCAGTAGTAATTAAAGTAGAGTTGGCTTTAAATAAAACTAAAAAAATAAGATTTTCATAAATAACTATGATGAACAATTATTTTCCGTTACTCGAAATTCACAAGGAAATATTGCTGAAACCAAAATTGGCCTCTAATATTTTTCCAAAGCTAAACGGACTTTGCCAAAGCAAAACAGCTGTCATACAATTCGCGATACATTTTTTCTTTTATTCTACTCAACCTAACACCTTTCGAAGTATGCTCTTATCATTTATCTGTTAATACTTAGATATTTCTTTGGCAATTGCATGCGTTTCAGTTTCCTATATAGCCTTATTGAAATGCTATAGGTTGAAAAAATACGCCAACGGTTAAAAAGTTAAAAATATTTAAAATTAATTAAAATATTGTTGCAGAATTTCTTGAATGCTATAAAGTTTCTGGGCAAATTATATACCGGCTTTCTAGCTGGCCATACTAAATAAGTTTCACTGCGTGAAACCAGGACTACTTTTTGCTATATTATGCATGTCATTATGAGAAGTTCTACCGTCGCTCGATGGGTTCCATCTGTATTGCCAAGTTGCAATGGATGCTTTTTGATTATTTATTTTGCATTTAATCAACAGTATATCGATTGGTATGGCTCCACCGGGCGTAACCGCTTCGGTTGAGGTTGTCTTGCGCAATTGTAATACCAAGAAGTAGTTACGCACTATAACATTCTGCGCTTCTTACTCAATGCTAACCATTGAATTTTCAGCGAAGAGCATTGTCGTCCGTGAATCCTACTTTCTAAACATCATCCTGCATACTACTGTTAAACACGTTACTAACAGGGGCGCAGGCCTAATATCGGGCCATGCGGAAAATTTTTATTTATGCTTGTAGCCTACGTGCCAGGGTCTGACATAACTGTACCTAATCTGTCAGAGAAGTGGCACTTAATGATCGAATAAAAGTTAGATGTGCACATATTCCTTCATCCCAAATATTTTCATTGCATTTTTGTCAAAATTGTATTTTTCTGCCCTTCTAATGGAATACGTTTAGTGTAAACATTTTCGAAACAAACTTTAATGGGACAAAGTTTCCCAATCATCTTTAGGTGTTTTCCAGTTTACCAAACTCTAGTATCAGCTAGCAAACCAAAAGTAAAATAGTTTTTATCTTTGCTAATAGAACTACTTATAACTGCTTTTGATATTTTTTCATGAGTAGAGTTACGCATAATTTCATGGCTAGGGTTGTTTTCCAAATATTGACTTATTTGTGGACTACGACTTATTCAAATAAGTCACCTCGCTACGAAATTTATTTGAATAACCACGCCATTAGTCTGGAGTTAGTTTTCATAAATTTCCTGGATATTATGGGTATCCTGATTTTATTAAAATTTTTTTTATAGTATAAAATTAAAATAAATTAAAACTAAGCATTAAAAAACTAAGATTAACTGAAAAAGTATGTATCGATAATTGTTGTATATCAAGCTTGCGCAACTTTTCAAAATTTGAGAACTATTAACAAAATATCTAGCTATTAACAGAATTTAAGTTCATAAAGTTCATAAATATGATAAACCCGAACATATCGCGATTGATTTTAAATATCAATGACCTAGGTATACAACCGATAATTATCATACCAAACAGTTCGATAGAATTTAATAGTTTCCATAAAACTGGAAACATTATAGAGTCAAAATAACGTAATAAAATTTTGATTTGAATAATACGGTGATCCCTTTTTCAATCGCAATTTCCATACAGTTCACGATGTTTTGCTTTTTTTTGGAAATGCCAAATCTATAGACAATGAACAACAACGAGGATACGAACAGAGAATAGATTATTCTAATTTTAAAATATTTTTTTGTTCGGAGATACAATTTATACAGTAAACAGATTCAGTAAATTGCAGTTCAAAAAGTCATTGTAATATTATTATAGCGTCGTTGAAATTTTTTTGCCATCTTATCCCGTTTCTTGCAATGACTTTAAGTATGAAAGAAGTCTCAAGAAGAATAACAAAATATTTTTTTTTTTGCTGAAGGTAAACACATTTTTTCGATGGATTTTCATATTAAAATTTATTCATTTTTTCGATCGTTGAGCTGGAGAAAAACTAAGTGAAAATAATAATAGCGAATACGAATAATAATAAGAATATGTATTATTTATAAGATTTTAAAAAGAAATTCAATATTGTGATATTCCAAAATTTTGTGTTGTCGAATTGGAATTTTGCTTTTGAAATAGGGTGGAAAGGTTAGAATAATTTCGTGTAATGTTGTACTACATCACATGTAATATTTTATATCAATATTTTTATGTTCGTTCGCATTTGACACAACTGCGTGAAAAAAAAAAACACAATATGTCGCCGATGCTGCATGACCTCATTCACCATGGTACTCGCGCATACATCTACATATTATATTTTGGGCTAATATCATAAGTATGATTTAATAGTTTTTTGTTGTTATTGTAATTTGCGTTAAATTTAGATAAAATAAATTAAATTCTTCACTCAACAATCATCATCATCATGTTTGGTTGTTTATTTTTATTTTTTGGTGTCAAAAATAAACCTCCTCAAATATTTAAAGATAATTATTCTGGTTTGACAGTATATATACTCACTCGTATAGACAAGGAGAAAAATAATGGTTTTAAAATAGATGTCACAAAAAAAAATGTTAGGTTTGAGTATTTAACATATGATTTGAAGTGACATAAAATTTTCAATACAGATTTATCAACATATAACTATTTTTGCTTTATTGTTGCTGTACTGTTAATTGCATGTACGCTATATCCGTTTGACAAATTTTCCAATTATATATGGGATAGTGTTTAATTAATGATTGAAAGTTGGAAGATCACACATCAAAAAATATTTTTTTATTCTAAACATTATGAATAGACGTACACCACCTGTCAAATAGTGAAAGTCACTAAATAATATATTGGCAAATTATTAGCTAATACCGTAAATACATTCATAATCATGACGGAAGTGTAGCAGGTTGCTTCGCATAATTATATTTTTGATCTGCCGATAAAAATAGATAAAATATTTTTGACATATAGGAACATTGTCCTCAGTTTAAGCTGATCAAATATTAAGTATTGTGCAATATAGTTGTCGGTTCATGATTATTTTCGGAATCCAAATCCGGCAGCTTTAAATTTTTAAGTTAAGTTATTTCATTTTTGCAAATCCAAAAATTTCACAATATAAAATATTACATTTCGGAATTTCCAATTCTGAATTCTTTCAGCATTCCTAATTTTGCTTCTAGGAAGGCAAGTTATGGAAACTGCGACTCAAAAGGCCGGAAATGGGAATTTCCAATTTTGGAGCCTATCTAATAGTTTAGATACACGAGAAAATGTCGGGACAATTTCAAACATGCATAAATTAATTATCTTAGATACTGTTCACATTTCACAAGATTTAAATTCTGTTTCCAGTTTTTGTTTCTAATAATAGCTAAACCCTTTATTTGTGTTCACAAATGCACTATGAGGGAAGGATCCAATCATGAATTTGAAATGTATGGCTTGCTATTTAAATTTTTCTTGTTTTTGGAAATTTAATTTTGGTAAAATTGCTATTGCTTTTCCATATAAAGTTTGAATGCCGTCTAAAGTTTCCATGCGGTGTTCATGATTCTTTCCTAGATTTGAAATCCTAGTAAGCCTTTCATTATCGTTGGTCTTCACAATTTTTTAGTTTTAACTTTTTTCAATCGTATAAGAACATTTTAAGAATTATTTCTAAATTGAGAAACAATTCAATTAAATAGGTTTATAATTTTTATAGAAATGTAGGGTTTTTGGCACTGAAATTTGTAAAGTAAAATTTTAGAAATACTTTTGTTTTTGGGGACCGGACACACGAATTTATTTGTACTATTTTTTCCTTGTAAACTTTCTTTCCCAAAGTGCTTTGATAATTTGCAATATCATTTCCGAAAATAGTTTCAAACCTGTTTCATTCTGTAAAAAAAACTTTGCAGTGTTTTGATAAACAAAATTTCAAAATCCGGAATTTGCAATTCAGAATCTTGTAATGCCGAATTCTCACTTAACGAGTTTAACTGTTCTAACCTAACACGAGAATTGAACAATATACCCGTGTTACGATTACTTACGGTGAACAACAAGCAGATACGACTGTCAATTTCAATACAGTGTTTGAATTTTTCTTTAGTCGAAATCCGCCTTCCACGTGAACATGAAGCTTGGATGCAAAGCAATAAACTTTTTTATACAAATCCAATCCGAAGAAGGCAGAGGCGGTCCCATTAGCTAGAAAGGGAATGGCTACGATTTTTTGAAATTTGAAGGGAATGATCTTAATAAACTTTATGAAGCAAAAAAGAGCGATCACGTGTCAGTACCATAGTGCAATATTGGACTTTATTGCTCAAAAATGCTTAGGAGTTCTCAGTCAAGAACCATAATTCAGCAAATTAAAACAAACCGATCGTCTGCAGTTTTTTCACAAATAAGCTGTTGGCAAGCCACTATTTTGATAGTTTTGGAACACAGGAAGAAAAACTGCTAAAATGCTTGGGAGTTGTCAGCTCAGAGCCATTTTTTATATGAAATTAAAAGAGACATTGGCATAGATAAAAAAAAAGTTTTCCTCCACCACCACAACGCAACTGCTCTCTTATCTGGAATCATCGAGGCTCTAACGAACAGGTCATAGTCAAGACAGAAGCGTATTTTAAACAGTTTTATTAATCGTGTTTTTCGAGGTATAAAAATGGTAAATATATATATCGCCCTAAAACGCAATTACGATGAAAAAAATTGCTAGCATCTTGTGTCTTCATTTCTACCACCGGTTTTTACTTATTGAACCACTCTAAAGATAGGTTAAGTTCTAAAATGACGTGCATTGAACTTAGTCTCTTATCTTCACACACAATTGACCTTCATAAGAGCTGAATGAACATTTTTTGTTCTATTTATTTTATACAGTAAATAGAGTCTGAAGAGAATTAAGTCGACAGAAATTAAGGAATTTCCAGTATCCCCGAGTTCTCAATCTCGGGCCGTATGTTAAGGGTCATAACTCGTCACATAAATTAAATTGGCGGAAATTTTCACTATCGGCGAAAATTCGTATCAGGTCATAAATTTGCTAATATAGGGTACAAGAGCCGTGTGGAAGTGTGTAATAGAAATATTAACATTTGAGCTGCTAATGATAAATTTAAAAAAGGCTTAGCAAGCTACCAGTTGTAAATACCACTTGAAAGCAATGATACAGTGGTTGAGGGCTTGGCCACATGGTTCCAGATAGGGCATCTAGCGAAAACATAAATTGAATGAATTATGAAAATTTATTCCTGACCGACTGGCTTGTGATGCGAGCCGGGTTGTACTAGAAAGTTTAGTTTCTAGAATCACAGTAAATAGAATCACAGAGCTCTCGCAGTTACAGATAATAGATGCTGAGAAACCTAAACTACGAAAACAATCTAAAACTCGAAAAGAAAAAGGAAGGACACCGTTCCATTGTACAGTGAGACAGTCACAGCAGGAGCTGAGGAGAAAACACGAAAACAGTGCAGAGGGAAGTCGCGTCCTCATTCTGCACGTCGATTCTAGTTTTTCTATAGGAAAAAGGGATTAGGAAAAATATTTACATAGCATTTTTGTCAAAAAAATAATTTTCTGGCCTACTCAGAAATCATGTTTGATCTAAATTTTTATAATTTAGGAAATATATTTTCCGTATCGAATTTGGATGGGAAACATATTTCCAATTTAATTTTGCCACAACTGTTTACGCATGCAAGAATAAAAAATTTTGCGGCAGAAATACTATGAAAATATCTTCGATAATTCCTTTTTCCTATAGGTAACCCAGAATTGACCGGCTGAAGGCGATTCATACATTTATAACGGTTAATAAGGTTGAGGTAAAAATTAAAAACATTGATGAGGTTACAATAAAAATAGAGGAACATGAAACGAATATAGCCAGCCGCATTTGTAGATGCAAAATATCAGCGGAAGACTGTGTCTTATTTTTGGGAGTCGACTGTAGATACATTCAAACAACGATGATGTTTTTGCCAACTTCGACAACTAAAAGATGAATGTTATAGGCAAAGTACGTACGTGCTCGGTTGGTAATCTCATGAATTAGTGCACAAAAGTTAGCCATAAAGTATTTGAAGTGTCGGCAGTGTGGTCAATCAGCCAAATCATGTTGGTATAACATTGCTCGTTTAGGCCTCGGCTATTAAATGTGAGGAAACGGCCAAGGGGTCAAAAAACGCAAAGCAGAAGTAAAATGTATGCTTTATCGAAGAAGGTTGCACTGTAACCATCTAGCATGAAATAACCATTGTATGACATATATATGAAGGAATTGAGAAGAACATTTAACTAATCCGTTATAAATATAATTTTGCACAGGGCGTAAGTAGAGTGGGGCACATTTATTGTAGGGGCACATTCGCTACATCATTTGTAATTACTTTCCTAAAGAAAGTAGATGTAAATTCTTATTTTTCCCTCCATTTTTATATTAATAGATGAGTATTACGTAAGGTTATTTATTAAATTTTTTTGCTATTTTAGAGATCGTTCATTTGAATTTTCATAGACAAATTAATTAGTTTTCAAGTGAAGTGGTGCAATTAATTAAATCAAAATAAATACTTGAGTTGTTGGTTCATTTGTAATTAACGGGACATAGATCACGTTCGTCAACGTCATATGGAGCAGTTTCGACATTGGCAAGAATTAGCAAGAAGTAACATCTACTTTACATTGTGCGGCAACACAACAATGTGGCGAATGTGCCCCTACGATGAATGTGCCCCACTCTACCTTATGACATTATTGCCATTATAAAAAGTGATATCTTAGAAACTAAAAGATTTTATACTATTTCCTAAAAAACTAGTTTTATTTACAAAATTGTTTAGTCTGACTCTTTTATTGATGAAAGTTGCCCGCATTAGGGCGGCTACGCCTATTTACGGCCTTTCACCAGAAATTAAAAAATATATATTTGTAACGATAAGAAAAAGTTCTTAAGTCGTCAGTTTGATAATATATATCGCTATCTATAATTTTTTATTGATTCGAAAAAAATCTATTACGCCTTTGTTACTTCAATTTTAATGTTAAATGGTTAATGTGTCCCACTTTACCTTACTATAGATGACGTAAAGCTATTTTTGATGTCGCCATCCTATAAGAGTAAGTGAAGAATAAAAGCGGGTGTAACTGGACAATAGGCTCAACAGGTAAATTCGCAAAAGAGGCCATTGGCCGAAAGATCATGTAGTATAGGGCTGCATGTACAGCTGGTATGCCTGATCTAATGTCGACAACTAAGACTTGAGTATTTTTGGACTAATTAATTGCTGATCCCCGATTGCGAAACCCTATTATCACTGGTGGTGAAATCAGCTCCTGGGCAACTGACTTCGTGTGAGAAAGACACGAATAGAAGAGAGGTGACACTAAAGGAAGTACTCACCGAGTTTAACTGAAAAACGTTATGCTGCTCAATACTGGTGATACACTGACTATTCGCACATATAAGGTGGTTCAGTTGACGTTCAGTAGTAGCTGGCTGTTGCGAATATTGACTGTATTAGAATTCAATAAACGTTACGCGTAACATGACCCCCTCTCATACTTTTTAAATAAAACTAACAAGGACAATTGACGTATAAAGCAAATAAAGGAACTGGCGTGCATTAAAATACTACGTTTTGGTAGACTGATTACTACCTTAGTCGTCATCGCGCCTCGTGCAAGGAAATAATAGAAACGTTCCTATAGAGTATAAGTCGTATTATATGATGCGCGAAATTTGCATGGTAAACAGTTTAATGAGGCAATCAAAGCTAGAATGCGCCAATGATGTAAAGAGCATTTCAGTAAAGAGGATCACGATCAACAAGGAGTCATCTCGACAAAACCGTTATAAGTACAGGCCTAAATATTCAAATGCAACGCTTTCCACCTACTTAAAGACACTACACGTGTAATCTCATTTCTCCCAAACAAAATTATGTTAACCCTGTCATTAGTGCAGCAAAATGAACCATTTAATCAGCGTTCCCGCCACAAAATTGTTCAATTTTTGTAAAGTAGTTGATGTCCAATTTTTAAAGAAAATCATATTCTCTGTTCGAGCACATTTTCAGTTCTCCGGTACGTTAAAGTAATAAAACGCTTAAAAATTATTAAGCGGACCACTCGGGATTTCGAACCCTAGTTTGGCAATCATTGAGATAGACAACTTAAGAATAGAATCTATCATAAGATGTCCCAATAACTTTGAAAAATTTCTTGAATGGTTGGGTCGAGGCGAAACAAATGTCTAAGAGCGTTAGAAATATTTATTTATAGCATAGTTTCCTACCATATTACTGCATATGGCACTTATACTCTCTTTAAAGTAACGTAAAGAAAGAAAATTATCAAATGTGTGTTGGTCTGGTTAAAGAAAAACTTTTGAAAACCTCCATGCAACATACACCTAGTAACTTACAGCCAGATGTAACAATCCTTAAACATCATGTTGCGTGTCAGGCTGGAAGGGTGGATTTCCGGACCTTTATCTTTCGAACCTTTGATGCTGTTTTATTGCTTCGGAGATACTCTTGCCATTCTCCTACTTCAGTGCATGTTAAATTATAAATAGCCATGCCATGCCAATAATTGAGAGAGATTCTAGTCGGCTTCTTTGCATCTCGGTTCCATGCAAGGTTTAATTCTAAGAATCAAGCGATTCCGTGCAACAGTTACAATATTTAAGTCTCTTTACTAAGAGGTGTCGTCTGAAACTCAAAGATCACGCTTAAAGTGCTAAGTTGACAGACAGAGTTTAGATTACGCCTATACAAAATCTTTATTTCGTTGGCCCAAATCAGAGCTCCTTATAAAACAAAATTAGCTAACAGAACTCTTTGTTTTTGTATTTAGTATATTATTCGAAATAATGATCGACTCTAAGGAGCATATGGATACTGTTGCCGTTTTGGCAACAGTATCATTATGTTCCTTAAAGTCTAACCTGATGTGAATGGTGATACCCGGAGACTTAATCATTGTTCGTGAGATAACAACACGTTCGCCGAGTAACTTTTTTCTATTCCTACCTACTATAATTCCGTAAATATTCCGTCTTTTGCTCAGCCAATTGTAAATCCATTAACTGCAATCAGTGGTGTCTTGAGTGTACATAATGGAATGTCGAGTGTACATTATGGAATGAGTAATACATAATGGTAAGGTACCTTTTAAAACAATAACTAACTAACAGCACTAACCTTTACTTTTCTCATATCTAAGGCACTATATCTAAGGCACTATATCTAAGGCGCACATATCTAAGGCGAGCATCTAGACAGTTCGGACATCGTTTGAATTACTGTTTTAAGCATCAAATTTGATATGTTGCCAAAGCTAGGTGCTTTATTATCAACCGGCATTTACCAGATGCATTTTACGACAATGCCTTGACCCGCCAGTGAAGAATATAATAAAAAAGACGAGAGCTCACTTTATAAATAATATAATAATTTTAAAGGTTAATCTACAAAGCCCTTATTTTTGTTTGGGCTACCACACCGATGGCTACGTTATCCGCAAAAACCACCATGTCCACTCACTGTGTGTATCATATATTAGCGCTATATTGCAAAAATATTGTGAGATTATTTTCCTTATGCACACGGGTTAAGGCAAAACATGTAGAGCATTGAGGACGACTAGGGAGACTACTGCACAAAATTTTTTAGAGCCTTCCGTTACATTTTATCTTTAAACTTTAGCTGTGTAGGCGATTTTAACGAAGTGTTGAATGGAGTCATGTGTCGATGGAGCCTTTTGAAATCCATACTATCGCTCGGTGTACTTTCCGGCATTATTCAAAGCTTGCCCTAATCGGTTGTAGATGCAATTAATATTTTCACAGCAATGTCAAGCCAAACAATGTTTAGTAGATGGTAGCAGAACCAGACGCTAACCAAAGTAACCTTTGATCCTTTCAATACGCATATTGGCATATGATCTATAGGGCTGCATACAAAGGAAACTCAAATTGGCCTACTCTTTACTTTGTTGAGATTCAGCACCTATATAATGAATTGCATAGTTATGTGGTTTAAATTTTCTGATTCAAAATAGCGTCGATGCAGAAAAATTTTGGGAATCACTGAGGACTCTATTTTATGACACCGGCCTCTATTTTACGAATCGGAAATAAATAATAACCTGAAAAGCAGCATGGATTTAAAATCAGCTAATTTGTCAATTGCGTTTTAAGAACCACACAAATTTAAACTGCAAAACTACCCTTCCACACGCACCCAAACATCTTAAACACGATTTATTTATCCCGCGACTGAAAAATCTACCCGCAAATAAAGTTATTTAGATCTCTCTGTTTATCTCAAATAAATAAAAAACACAGCATTTAACTTGAAAAATAATGGTTTTGGATTATCGTAAATGGGGTGTAAGAAGTTGTAAATAATTTCCCCCCATATACGAGTACCGTGTGTCAGCCAACAAATCTAACCCAGCTACAGAAAAAAACGAGATATTAAATTGATATGCAAATTATTTATTTAGTTCCTTCTTGGGTTGTGTTTGTTTAATTCCTATATTTTTTCATTTCGATTGAATTGTTTTTATTTATTGACGTTGACTTATGAAATTTTTATAAATTTTATTCTCAACAAATTTTTGTATTTTTTGTTGAAACCGCGTACACAACATATAACAAAAGATTTTAATTTGTTTTCCTCACAATTGAATTTAGTGGTATATAGCATTTTTGCGGTAGTGGATTTATATAATATTTTAAGGGTGGATGAAAAGCAAAACCAAAGTAGAGCAAAAAAAAAAAAAAAAAAATTAAGAATAAAACGGAATTAATTTCCTGAGAAACCAAAAACCGTTGGTACAAAATGTTAAATTAAAAGCCACAGACGCGAAATATGCATACCCATGATCATATTTTTCACTTTTATTTTTGTTGTAATTCTTGTTGTTTCATAAAATAAAATATGGAAAAATAAACAACCGAAGAATTTTTTGTTGTTGTTGTATAAATAAAATGCAGGAAATGACTTTTAATAGTAATTCATACAATATTTATTTGGGCGTCTTCATTATGGTCATGATTACAATCATTTTTAATTGTATTTCGCTTTTTTCCTACCAAATCATTATTGTTCAATGTTATGTTGCAAAACGATAAAATGGAAAATCATTTTCCTATCGTAAAGTGTGAGAAAGTGTAATGATTTGTAGAAAATAAAATTGATAACAAAAAAAAATGCGCGAATCAGCGACTATTACGACTATTACGAGTCTACAGGACATTTCAAAATAATAAAATGTTCAGCTTTTATCTTTTTTATGTGTATAGGCATAGGATTTAAAAACCTCGCTTATACGTAATTTAACACATAACATTCTTCATTTCAAGACGTATAAAAACTCACTATCTTGGTACAAGAAAAAAGCACAGAAATAACCATTCACCATTTTTAAATCACCTCAAGTCATTTGAATGAGCAACCGACATAAAAAAAATCTTATATTTTTTTCCACTTCATTTCACAATCCAACTGATAGCCCTTAACAAAAATGCTGTTTGCTATAAAAACATGAATAAATTTAACTTTTAATTATTGTGATCACTGTAGATAAAAAAAATAAGGAAAAAACATTTTATTTGCCGTTTTAAAGATATTACGCGCAGTTTCCTTCACTTAATTTATTTTAGTTGAATTTTTACTTTCCCAATGCAGACTAAGGAAAGTGTTCTTAAATCGGTCCGTTCTTATACGCATGTTAAGCCGCAGTCAAAATTTTTTATGTTTATGAAGAATAAAAAGCATAATGGGGTTTACAAATAAAACATAATTACATTTTTTTAGTAATAGTGAATGAACGATCTTCCAATTCGAAATTCGATTATATATGTATTAATTTTACGTGAACTTTCTAACCATTTTTAACCACCTCAACGCAAGCATATAATATTTAACAAGCCCGCCAAGAACCAGCAAAAATTTATTGCGGCATTTGCAAGTTAGGACAAGAGAGAGTCCTACATCAATTAATGACACCATGAAAATTTGTTGTATTTCACATATTTCGTAATCTCGTGTAAAAATAAACCGTTTTCTATGTATGATTTTGGGTAATTAAGTGATTTAAACAAAATCAGAAGCATACAGTATTAAACTTTAGTCTTGTTGTTGGCCAATATGCAGTGTGATGAGAATACTAATCATTCATTGAAAAATTCAAATGCTCATTAGTTCGAAACTAAATATCCAAATTTTTTGTAATCTTACTTCCTATATATAATTAATAGCTTTTTACTTCCATTGTAAAATTTCGATCCAAACCTTATTTGATTTTGCTATAGAGTCGATGAATAACAAAAAAAATTTATGAATTTGACAAAAATTATAAATTTTGAAGTAAATTCTCTTCATCAGTTAACAATTGTTATAGTTTGGCCGAAGGCTCGCTGGGTACTTCAGGCAATATAAGAGGCAGCTGACCAGAAGAAAATAAATTTCACCAACATTAAAAATCACCCTCTTTGTATTACCCTATCACACAAGTGGAGTATTTTTGTGGTATTACACCGCAATAAGATCAAAGATTCGACCGATTGATATGCGAAAAATAAATTTTGATCTAATTCCATTGAGTGTGTGAAAGCTTATATTAGCCTAAATATTATGCCAAATAATACTATTGAAAACTAGTTTATGTTGTAAACTAGATCTTGAGATTGTACATAAAATAATTAAATTTTGCGAAAGGTAACACTCTATCACTTCTTGTTGTCCTAAAATCGGTTAACCAAATGGCTGGAGAACTATACTTGCAAACATTTTTGTACATAAACTAATGCGTGAATTTAATACAATTTCAGAAATTCAACGGATGACCTTAGGCAATGCATTCATTTTACAATCATAATTGATCCTGGACAGTGAAAAGTACAAATTGAATCGGTACGAAAGCTAGAATTTCAAAATCCTAAATTATTAAAATGTCGCTTTTTCAATTTAACCCTTTCCAAAATCTTGCTTTTAAGTCGGTTATTTCAGAACTCGGGATGTGATTTGAATTAGAATATGAATTTTTCACGAATTGGATTTTTCACATTGGCTCAATTTAACTTAGCCATTTCTCAACCAACAATTGTCAAACTAGACGCACAACTCCTATACATACGTACAAGTTTGTTAACTGAAAAGGTTTTGTTAACTGAAACTGAATTCTATAAAATAGAATTTATTTTAGAATGTTATTATTGTATAGAAGTTTTTTTTCAGATTTTTTTTTAAATATTTAATAGAAACTTTGTTTCGGGAATTTTGTTTTTTAGAACTTTAATTTTAGGATTTCGCTTATGGAATTTCGACTACTTTGGGATTTTAACGTGAATTTTGAATGTGAATTTTGAAAGTTGTGGAATTCGATCATTCTGTACGAAATTTGGACAACTTTTAACCTATTGTCAAATTTGGTATTCAGAATTGTATTTGGATTCTAAAACGAATTATGGATATAGTTTTAAAATTCCACCAAATGGCACACTGGTTAAAGCTTTGGCATTTAGATCGGGAGGTACCGGGTTCGAATCCCGATAGCGGCAGCATGCAAAAGTGAAATTTCATAACAGATTACGATCTGGCATGAAATGTAACACGTCTATGACTCCCTGTCGGAGTGCAGAACTCATGGGTCGACCCTTTCTGTAAAAGTAAGGACGGAAGTAAGCAAACCGCGAAATAGCAGGGAGAGTCTTGAACAGATTGCAGGGATAAAAAAAAAGTTTTAAAATTCAGCAATGATGAATAGAACTAACCACCACCTCTTTACTAATTAATTTTGAACGAAGCTCTGAATTTTGTCCAGGATATATCTAAAAAATTTATATCGTTTTCAGTGGCACAAAAATCCACATTTTTTTCTGATTGGAATCAATTGGAAATGGATTTGTTTACATTTTTTGTCTTTTTTTTTTTTTTGAAAATGGATCAAAAAAAATCCATAAAATTTGTTGGATTTTTTTTTACGTTTACTCACACATATCACAGAATATAGAATACAAACAGAAGGGACATAACCCGATTTTTCTATGGAAAAATTTCGACCGTTTTTTTATCCTTGATTTGTATGGAAAAGGGTAGAATATAGTAGTGAAAAAAATTGTGCACTGAACTTTTTTACATTCAATAAGGGTAGAGTCAAATTTCTTTTTGGTCCATATAGTAGCGTATATACATATATACTTTATAATATATGCACATATACTCAACGTCATTTCAATTGTCAAAATGACCACGCAATTTCTATTTAGATTTTTTATTATATTTGTGATTGTTTAAGCAAGTTGTGTTTAATAAAATAAAAATTGTTTTATTCAAAGTGTTGTTTTATAAAGATTATTGCGTGTGCACCGAAAACAATCTTACAACAAATAAATTAACAAATTATAGTAAATAACGCAAACTTGAAAGCCGTGTTTGTTTCTTGTTTTTATTATAGATGTTACTATATTTTATTAAATAATTCATTTATAATAATGTCTGACGAATCAAATGAAAGCGAATATGGTTAAAATGGATAATAATCGAACTAAAATTATCAACAAGCCTCGAAGAATATGAAAGTTTGCAAAAATTATTTAGACTGTTCGTGACTATTACAGCACGGATATTGCTATCGAATATGCTAAATTAACCGTTTTATGGGATAACGATGAAATCTGGGATGAAATATTATCAAAATATGCCTTTAACTGTCCTAATGACTCTCAGCTGTTTCAAGAGCGACTTAATCATTTTCAAATTAAATTAGATGAGTAAGAGAGATGCATTTGCATTTATTTGAGGTATTCACTAAATTGTGTTTTAATTTCAGCTCTCCAGAAATTATAAAAAAAATGTTAAAGATTTACCAAGCCGAATGTAAACTGTCTCTTATAGAAGTTGAAACAGTATACAAAGAATTCGCTAAAAAACACGAAACGGTAAGTGCAACGGAGATTGACTGGGAAACGGTGGATCGTTGTTATAATCGTACGATTAATATACTCCGTAAAATTCTTCCGTTTGAATTAAAATTAAAAAATCTTGACGCAAAATGTCTTTTAGAAAATTAAAAAATCTTGACGTTTATTCTTGTAGTACATAAATGACTGTGAATATCTCCTGAAAGATAATTTTCTACAGGCGATATACGAGCGTATGATGACCGACTATTGTTTATGTGCGAATGTTTGGTTCGAGTACATGGAATTTATTGATTCATTATTAAATGATAGCGAAGAAGAGGAGGATGTTTTAAAGCAGTCGGTGTTACAAAACTGGATGTAATTGAACGAGCCTTGCGAAAAATTATATGGAGTTCTGAATTTATGTAGAAAAAATTCGTATTAAATTAGAAATCGTTTGACAAATCTAAATATAATGAGACATTCGAAGCAGCTGTTGCGGTAGGTTTCGAAACACCTGATTATTTAACTTATTTGCGTCGCCAGACTGATTTTAAAAATGAAAAAGATATCGAGATTTTACGTAAAAATTTTGACTTGGCATGGAGTACTCTCGACCAACAATGGGGTGTATTAGCTGACCAATAATGTGAAATACTTCAGTTTAGGATAAAATAAAATAAATGAATTTTGAATAAAACAATTTTTATTTTATTAAACACAAATTGCTTAAACAATCACAAATATAATAAAATATAAATGGCGCGTCGTCTTTTTTGACAACTTCACATGACGTTTAGTTTTTTTTATGTGTGAGTAAACGTCAACAAAAAAATCAAAAATTGTGTTCTCTGGCAAAAAATAATAAATCCAAAAATTTGAATCAAGATTTTTTTGCCACTGAAAATCATATTAGTATTTCATTAAAAAAAAATAGCTGACATTTTCAACACGACCACAAAAATACCCTTTATTAACAGAATACATTTATAATAGAAAAAACATTCGCATTAAACCAAAAAATAAAATCTGTAATCTAGATATCGAGTTAATCCAAGGAAATCGAGGGAAACTACCTGGAACCAGGAGAGAGACCGAAGAGCGACCGAAACCTAAAATTGTATATCCGTATTTCATGTTTAAATTTTACTACAGTTCTACATACTTCTTGACATTTTCAAATTATCGGTTGGGAATGGCTAACTTTTATTCCCTATAGCTTAGTGCTTTAAAAACCAAATTTCACCTTAACTTGTTATGAAATGCCGTTTATTTGAACCAGAATCCAAAATGTCTTTAAACATTCATGGTAGAACTCCAATTCACCTTGATTCAAATCCATAAATTATTTTATGTATTTTTTACATTGACCTGTTTGAAATGAACTATTAATTTAAGGCATTCTATTTACTAAAACGAAAATCTGGATTCTGGAAGGGATTCTGAAAAGTGGGATTATGCAAAGCTGGATTTTCAAATCCGTGCTTTTGAACAGCGGGATTAAGATCTCGGAATTTTGAAAAGTAGGCAAACGACCCCAACCCAGTACAAATATTCTAAAGAAATTGTCACGATTGGCGTAAACAGATATTTCTCGAAAATTCAAAATACCTATGACCATTTTATCTTGTTTAAGGTGCGTAATCGCCGGACGTGAACAAATTTTAGTACAAGTGGTTCCATAAATTTTTTTTACTGAAAAATATTTTAATTTCATTTGTCCAATACAATGTAATATAGTTTATTAATGACTAAAACTAAACTCTACACCAAATACGTGTAGACGCACAACACTGCTTTTTTCCTTACTGGTAAGCTGAGAGTTTGCTTAAGCTTTTTGTTAATGCTTTTATGCCATGTTTTTATCTTTTTTAATAAAACTACTAAACACTTTGCTTTCAGAACGCCCAATTTCTATGAACGCCTGCTATATATTTGCTTAAATGTATAGTGCGCGATCAAATTTTCTGTTCTTTTGATGGATGTGGTATTTTTTCCTTTGGGCTGTTTGGTGGGAAAATCTGGTAAAATCAGATATTTTTTGTGGATTGATTGTTTTGGTGTTATTTGATTGAAAGGCGAATTTTGAGTTTTGTTACATTAGTCAAGTTGAGCAAGTCAATCATTGAGGTTGTTGAATAATATTCGGTGACAACCAAAACGATTAAAAATTAAAAATAATAAAGTGAAATATTAAAATAAAAACTAAAATTCGAAAAGATAAAAAGCCGATCGATAGTGAAACTACAAGAAGTGTAGTTTGTTTCAGGGACTTGTAGTGCCTTATTAAGTACGTTTTGAGTGTGTACGGTGTACACTGTGCAGTGTTGAAGAGCGGCAATTGTACAGTTGAGGGGTGTGATTTGAATCGTTGGCATGGTGCTTGTCGAGCATTATTGATCGGAAATATAGTTGTATTTGTGAGTTCGGGATAATTTATGAATCGTACGTGAAAGCCTGAATATCAACCGACCAGTTCAATATATCACCAATTTTTTTTTCTTGGTTGAAAAAGGGATAATATAGGTTTTACCTGTTTTTCAAAAATTGGATTAAAAAAATTATTTTAATTTGCTAGCAATTGAAAAAAAACGAACTAAGCGCCTTTACAATTGTTAGATTTCACAAAAAACGATGTCACTTAATGTATTATTAAATTAAAACACATAGAACGAATAAATATAAATAGCTTTAGAAAATAGTAAAATAAATTGAAAAACGATTCTAGGGAAAACTTAATTCCTGGAAATCAGAAAACTAAAAAATGAAGGTTTAGCCGGGAAATATTTCCCAGGAATTTCAGGAATCACCCTCTAGCAGTCTCATCATCTCCAAATTGTAATAGAAATGTTTGTCATCGGAGATACACATATGTGCAACTTCTCAATCAAATCGGATATTAATAAGTGGATCAAAAGTTGATTGCAAGATTTGGTCCACAGCCAACCGAACAGCAAACATTGGACTGTTATTCAAATATAAATTTTAAACAGCCACAAAAGCGTTTATATTATTATTTTATTGTAAACGTTTCATTCCGAAAATCTTGCCTTTGGCCTGCAAGAGTACTATTTCAATCCTTTCTGTCAACAAAGACAATTTAAAATTAGCTAAATTTTATACTAATCGAAAAGTGTTTTTAAAATTACTAAGAAATTACGTTCAATTCATGCTTGTAAGAAATCCAATATTGATTTTATAATATGAAAGAATCAAAACTAATAACAGTTGACTTTTATAATTATAAATCCAACAAATTTTTATTATTAAGAGCACCCGTCTAGTTGTTCATATTTTCCCCGTGGCACTGGTTTGGTATTTTCCTATTACTAAGGAATTGAGAAAAATATTTAAACATATTTGTCCTATGTAGTAAATTAAGCCTTTCACTGTTTTTAGTGAGACCTTACTTTGCTGGAAATGACCAATTAACCCTTCCATACACTGCGTTTTGCAACAAAACTCAAGCCGCACTTGCCTTTCCACACAAAACTCACGTGCCGTGAGTGTAAAATTATTTTCATTTTATATTAGTGTGTGTTTCAATTGGTTTAAATGCCGCATAAAAAGTTAAAAAAAAATTGTGGTAATTTTTTTAAACTTTTTATCTGTTGCAATTGGTTACATTTTTTGACAAGTCTATGGTTGCTTATTTAACGTAATTATGAACTTAATAAACACGTTTATTAAACACTTGTTTTTTCATTTCACAAAAATTAGATTTTTGAATATTTTAACAAGAAAATGTTGGTTCAAAAAGTTTAAAAAATCACTCGATCGATTTCGATTTGTTAGGTCATCATAAGGAGTATCTGTATTTGTAAAAGTAATTAGTTACATATAGTAGAAAAAAACAAAAAAGGAGAGGCAAAAAATAGGCAATAAAAACTAATCTATTGATCGTCCCAGCCAACTGTTGTTTATACGGAAAAATTAATATTAAAAAAGGGGGAAGAGTATAGCAGGTAGGCGAATAGTCATCGGCTAAGTAACAAGATTAAAGGTATATTGAAGTACATTTAATTACCGGACGTACCTTTCAGTTATATTATCACGAACGTGAGAATAAAACACGGCAGGATCAGTAATTGGTGAGAAACGGAGTTCTCTGTGTTCGTTAAGGATATTTTGGTTAAGAAATATGGATTCTTTCGAAATTGTACTTTATCAAAATTTTCTCAAATTTGTATACCATAAATATAAAATTTTAGAAAATTTTGACATTAAAAAATCAAACTAACCTACAGATTATTTAAAAAAATTCCTAAAATTTTAACTATTTATCTTATATTTAACTATTAAAGCAATTTTGTAATTTATTAATTTCTTATAGCAACAATGTTTGAATTTAATTTTTAAATATCGATTTCGAAATGTAATTTCATCATCAGTTCAAAATTACAACTATTCGAATAGTTGTAATTTTGACCTGATTATGGAATTATATTTCGATATCAGCATTCAAAAATAAAATTCAAACATTGTTACTATAGGTGAGAAGTTAATAAATTACAAAATTGTTTTAATAAGTTATTAAAAAATTTAATTTAATTTTTGCGTTGAAAAAAATATATGCCGTTTAATTATTTTGACCAATTTACGAAACTATCTAAAGATTGTTCTGCTATAAATTAGGTAAGGGAACATTCTTAACAAGTTCGTTAATAACCTAACAAAAATCAAATGTAAAGTGAAATTTATGCAAACAGGCGGAAAAAATTGACAATACTGGTAATAAGAATCGAACCTGTCAAATTTTTTAAAGTAAAAAAATAAAAAATCTTAGAAGAGGAAGTACAAATGTATTACGCTGGTAAATATAAATAGGTAATATAATACACAATGGGAATTTATATTATTTTATTTTTAAATCCAACAAGTTTCGAAAAAGGCACCAAGCAGCTTATGTTCTGAGTTTATCCGAGCATAATAATTGATGAAACATAAAATATGAAGAATTGATAAAATTGAGTGAGAAAAGTTGAGTTTGACCCCGATTGATGTGGATGATTATTCCCTTTGAAATAAGTCCAAATAGGAGAAAAATATAAGCAGTCGACGCAGAGGATACATCGTTTGTGGATCAAAATTTCGTACAGAAAATATGAGTTCGAATTGTTTTTTAATTTAATTTTTTTTTATCCAATCGACCCCACAAATGCAAACGCCGTGTTAAGACGTTCAAATGTTCTCACCACCACGAGAATCGCGACAAAATCATGATATATTTTTAAATTTTGGTTAGTTGGATTTATTTTTAAATTTTGAATTGAGAATATATAATTATTAATTAATTTTTATAGTCGTAACCTTTCGTAACATTTTTTTCCAAAAAAATAAAGTTTTAAGCGTATTGACGCAATAATCACAAACAATCTATGTTACTAAATATCAAAAAAAACAAAAGTTGCTGAGAGTGGGAACATTTTTTTTAGTTTGGTTGCCATAAAATATACCTTGTTTAATATTTTAACATCGAAGATGTTTTTGTGGTCGCATTGGGCCAAGTGAATAAAAATAAGTAAATGCTTTTACTTCAATTTGAGAATATATTATCAATTTAAAAGAATATTTGTAGTAGAACTAGTAGAAAACGGTTTATGAGCCGAGTACTACTTTACTGTTACTCCACCAATTTTAATTATCTGTATGTTTAATTTCCACTGATAAAATTGTTTGACAAAATAAAATTAAAGTAAAAGCATTTACTTATTTTTATTCACTTAGCCCATTATATAGATAAATGCAAAGAAATTTTGTCCCAAGAATATGCAACGAAATAAAAAAAAAAATAAAGTAAATACGAGAGAACCAAAACACGCTGGTGCGCAGAAAATCAATTTATGGGCTCCAACTTTTTATTTAAGCATTAACAAAATTTAATAGCCGAAAATCAATTTTTGGGATCAAACTTTTTTTTATTTTTAGGTCTGTATAAATACAAGTACAAACCAGTAGGATTAAGCTTTTTTATTTAGGCATTAAGCAAAATTTCAATCGCCATCTTCGATGTTTAAATTTTCAGCCTTACGCTCAAACTTGGGATTTTTTATTTATAATTATGGCAACCATCTTAACAATAACATAAAATTTAACAAAAAAATTTAATGATGTGTACCATTACTTAATCTTAATAAACACATTTTATTAAACACTTGTTTTTCTATTTCGTAAAAAATAGAATTTTTGAATATTTTAATTAAAAAATTTGTTCAAAAAGTTTAAAAAATTACTCGATCGATTTCGATTTGCTACGTCATCATCAGGAGTAGGTATCTTCTGGTTCGCAAAAGTAAAAATTTTAGTTATTTATAGTAGAAAAAAGAAAAACCCGAAATAAAAGAAGGAGATAGAAAAAATAAGCAATAAAAATGAGTCTATTGATCGTCCCAACCACCTGTTGTTTATACGGAAAAATTAATAATAAAAAAGTGGCAGGAGCATAGCAGGTAAGCGATTAGTCATCGGCTGAGTAAAGTGCTCAGTATGATGAGTAAATTCATGATCAGTAATTTTTTTTTTCTGAATATTTTTATATATTCAAACGCAGAGACTCCATATTTGTATCTCGTTCTAGTTTTCTGCAATATAAAACGCTGGGGTAGTAGAATAAAGCTATTTCTGCAAACTTGCTGCAAAAAACCTCTACTTACAGTTTTGGTTTTAAGCGAACAGATAAGAGACGAAAAATGTTTAAACTATTTTTTTCTAGCGTATAAGTTAGTAGTAGTATATGCTACAAAGCTTTATATTAGTAGTATAATATAATTGATATTCATTTCCATCTATATGGTGTGGGAGCAAATCGTTTATTCGGTACAATCATGAACTATAGAGTGGAATACTTTTTGTCCTTCAATTCTTAGACTGTAACGCTTCGATATGCTGTAGTCTAGAATTTCACTAAACCTACATACAAATTTATAAACGATTGATTAAGGAAAGTTCTCCACACTAGTACAATTAAGATCGCAGCGAAATGCGAGGTTTAGCATCTTTGGTACACTGACTAGCACACGTCATATAAATAACATAATAAAGGATACAATTGTAATCAACCAAAATATTTAATTAGTCTAGCAAAACGATATGTAAAGTCAAAAGTGTTTTAATTTACTCAAACACTTCGAAATTTTGTTAAAATTAATTACATCATTTAACCCTTCATAACATTATTTAGTTCTAAACATACCACTGTATATAAATTTTATCGTAATAAATTACTGCAAAGAAAAATCCTTTTCTCAGTCTATTTGCTAACCTTAACTCAATATCGCTCAACAAAAAATCTACAACAACACAACATAAAAATGATTTCTTGAAACAGTCAAAATACTATAGTGAGGGGTGGTGTATCACATTTTATAAATAAGATAAATATCTTCTTACCCATTTATTTCAATTAATACGGTATATAAGGATACGGTCAATCCTTTGACCACTATGACTATTATTTTATAATTTTATTTCATATAAATTTTTTGCTGCTTAAATTTTCTGTTGATAAGAAGTAAATATAAATTAAAATTTTAAAGATATAAATAGCGGTCATTGGTTACATTTTTGTGGTGTTGCAGCCCTTTATCCTTTTGACATAGATGCTGCTCCTTATTTAAAAAAAAACATGAAAAATGTGTAATTCTAACTATATGAATAAGGTTGTAAATTGATTCGGAATTTTTATGGTTCGCTTGCAAATTTTTTGCTGGTTGCTTATCTCCTGTGTATAAAATGTAATGTACGAGCATAATAATGTGAAAGTTCAGTCACATATAAGAAGGTGATAATGAGTTTTATGTATGATAATGAATAATTATTTTTACTTCATATACTCATATGGTCAGTTTTTTTTTTAATTTTGACCCTAAATTAGACATGCAACATAACCTTTTTAGATTCGAGTGCTTAATACTCTCAGTACAATTACAATTACCTGGTCTTAACCAGGTTCCATATTTTTCATGAGCTCCGTTTTTCGTTTAGGTGTTTTTTGACCCATAGTTAGTTAGATTTCTAAAAAAATAAATATAGTCGCATGATGATAGCTTAAACTTAAGTCGGTTTGACGAAATAAAAAACCAAATGACTTCTAATTTTAATATGGCTATTATTATTAATAATAAATAAATAAATAAAAAATATTATAATATGTTAGCTCACTAACAGCAATGAGGAGGAATAAATTACGCTTCATGAATCACGGTAAAACTGAACTATTTTTGGTTTATTTCACTATGATAAACTCATATTGGAATATGCCAATTGAGGAGCATCACTTTTACGAAAGGATTACGCAAGTTTGCGCAGCATGTGTGTACCCAGTCGAGGTGTCCACTTTAACAACCAACTGAAATTATTCCATTGCCAATAGTTACCTTTTGAGAATAAATGGCATCTTAAGAATAAGTATTTCAAAATCCGACGTACGGGACAATCACAAAAGTTTTGACAACAAATGATGTGGGTGGTAGTGGCTCAATAAGTTTCCTTCCATTATTTATTATTTTAATATGGTGGGTTATTTAAACGTTACAATAATATAACCGAAATACCCGAGAATTTTTACGCTACATCGGTGTCAAATGTTCGCCGATAATTTTTTTGTGTTTCATTGTTACTATTCGAATATTCGGTATTCGAATTTTTTTTTCAAAATGTTCGATTATTTTGCTCGATAAATTTAATAATAATGTTCAATAATGTATTTCAGTGGTGTGTATGTTTTACAATTACCAACTTCGGTTCAATAATAACTAAAGTAAAATCTTGCTGAACTTAAATTATATTTCCAGTTTTCCAAGTGCGATATTTTCATGAAATAATCGTTGATATTCTCAACAGCTTGGATTGAATGAACGAAATAAAAATTAGGCAGCATTAATTATTGCTGAAGGAGTCATATACATATTTTTAATCAACTAACGGCTGGTTCAATAAAAACTTGAAAACAGACTTGTTTCAACCGTTTAAAATATTGTTTAATTCAGTGATTAATACGTGTCAGATTCGAAAATTCTTGATATATTTCATCACAACCACACACTTCATATTTTTTGATCTCAGTTTGTACATTTTCCGCAAATTTAGCCATTCTATATTTTTGATAGATGGTTCTATATAATAAGGGATTTGCTATTTATTCCAAATTTTTCATTTAAAATTGTATAGGATAATTAGATAATTACCTAATAGCTTTAACTTGCTAATAGTAACATATTATCAGACTGGATAACGTAAACTAATTAGAAAACACTGAAAAAATCGTGTTTTATTAACATTTGCTAGACTGTCGACGTTGTCTACATTATCAATGCCAGGAATAAACAAATCGCCATGTAACTACGTATAGGTTACGTGTCAACAATCGTGTACATTACATTGCGTAATCTACCTCGCCCATCTCTGGATTTGAAATGATGCGATATGATTTATGGCTTGACATGATTTCGTACAATTTGATCTGATTTAGTATGATTTTGGTATGGTTTGATAGTTGATATGATTTGATAAGATTTGATATGATTTGATATGGTTTGATATTGTTTGATATGATTTGATTTGATTTGATATGATTTGGTATGGTTTGATATTATTTGATATGATTTGGTTTGATATGATAGGACTTGCTTTGATATGCTTTGATTTGTTTTGATAGGACCTGGTTTGATATGATTTGACTTAATTTGATATACTTTATTATGATTTGATATGATTTGTAAGGATTTGTTATGATTTGATATGGATTGGTATGATTTGTTATGATTTGATATTATTTGCTAAGATTTGATATGATTTGGTATGATTTGATATGATTTGATATGATTTAATATGATTTTATATGATTTGATATGACTTTATATGATTTATAATGATTTGATATGAAATATGATATGATATGGTTTGATTTATTTGAAATGATTTGACATAATTTGATATGATTTGATATGACTAGATATGATTTGATATGATCTGATACAATTTGATATAACTTGATATGTTTTGATATGATTCGATATGATTTGATATGGTTTGATATGATTTGGTTTGATATGATTGGACTTACTTTAATATGATTTGGTTTGATTTGATAGGACCTGGTTTGATATGATTTGATTTAATTTGATATAATTTATTATGATTTGATATGATTTGGTATGATTTGATATGATTTATATGACTTGCCATGATTTGGTACGATTTGATATGATTTGAAATGATTTGATATGATTTGATATGTTTTTATATTATTTAATATCATTTGATATTATTTGATACTACTTGATATGATTTATAATGATTTGATGTGAAATATGATTTGATATGGTTTGAAATGATTTGACATAATTTAATATGATTTAGATATTATTTCAGTCTAATTAGATATGATGTGATATAATTTGATATGATTTGTTTTGATATGATTGGACCTGGTTTGATATGATTTGATTTAATTTGATATAAATTAGATATAATTTGATATGATTTGATATGGTTTGATATGATTTGTTATGATTTGTTATGATTTGGTATGATTTGATATGATTTGATATTATTTGATATGACTTGATACGATTTGATATGATTTGGTATGATTTGATATGATTTGAAATGACTTGATATGATTTAATGTTATCTGATATAATTTTATATGATTTGTTATGATTTGATAAGATTTGATATTATTTGATATGATTTTATAAGATTTGATTAGATTTGAAATGATTTTGATATGATTTGATATTATCTGAAATAATTTAATATGACTTGATATTGTTTGATATGATTTGATATGATGTGATATGATTTAAGATGATTTAGATATGATTTGATTTGATTTGATAGAGTCTGGTAGATAAGCCTGGTTTTCAAAAGCCTGGTTTTCAAAAGCCTGGTTTTCAAAAGCCTGGTTTTCAAAATCTTGGTTTTCAAAACCCTATTTTTTGAAAACCGATTTTATTTTATTAATTCTGGCCGGCCCGAATTAGTAAAAATAAATTGATTTTCATAAAACAGGATTTTGAAAGCCATGATGAAAAATTACTAATGTTTTTCCTATTTAAAATCATTTTCGGGGAATCACGGTGTTTGATTTGCGGGAATTTACCGAATGTAAAACGGGGAAGTATACAATATGAAAATTACATTGAAAACATACACCTCATCTCCAATAGTAAACTTAAGAACATATCATACAGAAGAGTATAAAAAAAATTTTGAGAAAAAAAAAATTAGTTTGTTAGGTTGGTGAAAAACTTATGAAAATGCTATCAAACTTAACTTTGCACTTATGAGAAATACAATGAAGCAAACCACATTTTCAAAATTGGTTGTTGTTGTATTTTTTCTATTTGTCAATAATTGATTTTGACAAGAAGACAAAAAATGATTTTAAAAAATGCAGTTTGCTTTGCTTGTAACACAAAAGTCGTATGTTAAAAATCATAGCCATAAGTTTTCTATTAGGGATGCGGTGATAAATATCGTTCGCATTTTTTACTTTAAACCTATTTCGGGGAAGCACCGAATTTTATATTGTGTTGATTTTATTTTTAATTGTTTGTTCTAACTCCTGCGTTTATGCGTCAATTGTTCACTATCATGGCAAAATTGGCACAAAGACTGTGTTTTTGGGGTTCGGGATAATGAGCTGCAAAAGTGAAGTGGCATATTTCGAATTATTCTACAAAATTATTCTACAGAGGTCGCCCTCGTTAGCTTAGCAAGTAGTGTGCTTTTTCTGTTACTCGGGGGTCCGGGTTCGATTCCTGGTGGTAACCAGTAAAAAAGTTGCGACACGTGTTTTTAACGTGTCATATGTTATTTATATATGTGCGTCCATTTCAGATTTACAGCCATAGTAGTTACGGTTTTGTCCTTAATATTTTAAATATTTCAAAGTATACAGATGAGCATGCAATTGGGGAATAAGTATGAACTCAAAATTCTTAATATCGGATTTCGAAAAGGGCGTTAAAGCTTTAAAACACTTTTAAACTTTACCCTCTAGATCAGAATGTTTAAAACATTTGTGTTTTTGCCGACGGAAGACGTAATAGGATATTACAAGGAACTAAAATGAAAAGTCCACCCTGATGCTCGACGTGTGGGCAGGTGGTTCGAGATATTTATCTGAAAATCTTCAAAAAAGGTTAATTATATCACCGAAACAGCAGTACTCTCCAAATTTCTGGTCTGTTTGGGTACTTCTCAAGCAAACCTACCTAGGACACAAAATTCTGTTGAAGAATGGCATCGAAAGCTAAATGTGGTAGTAGATAAATCTCATATCGGCGTTTATCAACTAATATCGGAATTGGGGAAATAGTTTATAATGGGTAAAAGGAAAATTGCACAATTGAGGGCGGGAGTATCAAAGCCAACCAAACGAAAATTTTTAATTAAAAATAAGAAAATTTTTAATATAATAAACCAGCGAGATATTTTAAACAAAGTGGATTATCTTCAAAATAGTGCCTATAATCTTGACCTTTTAAGTAAATAATTATGAAGTTTTTACAAATTACTTAGTTTTATAAATTCTAGTCTGATACGTGAAATATTATTTTAATTTATTTAATTTTTTTAAACATAAATTATTAAATGTTCTTTTCTTAACAACCATATCATTCAAAATTTAGAGATAGAAAAATTCTATGAACACAAAATACTAATTTTAGAAAACCAGGCTTTTAAAAACCAGGCCGGCTTTGTTAAAAAACTAGGCTTTTGAAAACCAGAATTTTGAAAACCAGGCTTTTGGAAAACCAGGCCTTTTAAAAATCCAGGCTTTTGAATATCAAGATTAAGAGGGGAACCCGATTTGATATGATTTGATATGATTTAATATGATTTGATATGATTGGATATGATTTGATATGATTTGGTATGATTTGATATGATTTGATATGATTTGATATTATTTGCTATGATTTGATATGATTTGATATGATTTGATATGATTTGATGTGATTTGATATGATGATTTGATATGATTTGATATGATTGGATATGATTTGATATGATTTGATATGATTTGATATGATTTGATATGATTTGATATGATTGGATATGATTTGATATGATAAGCGATGATTTGATATGATTTGATAAGATTTAATATGATTTGATATGATTTAATGTGATTTTATATGATTGGATATGATTTGATATGTTTTGATATGATTTGATATGATTTGATATGATTTGATATGATTTTATATGATTTGACATGATTTGATATGTTTGATATGATTTGATACGATTTGATATGATTTGATATGATATGCTATGATTTGATATGATTTAATATGATTTGATATGATTTTATATTATTTAATATGATTTAATATTTTTTTTAATATGACTTGACATGATTTGGTGTGATTTAATATGGTTTTGATATGATTTGATATGATTTGATATGTTTTGATATGATTTGATATCATTTTATATGGTATGGTATGATTTGATATGATTTGACGGCCGAGTATTTCGATTTCTATTTTCAATATTGGTTACCAAGCATTTGCGTTATACCAACGCAGTAATGCAGTTGCCCAATTTGAATATGGTTTGTAAAAATTTGCTTATTAGGAACTTGGATTCGTAAATATTTCCAAAAGGAGAGAAGTTAAAATTATCTTAAAATATTTCGGTTTCTCGAATAACTTAAATTTTAACAGTGTACCTATTTCATGTTCTTTTGGTATGAATTTTACAATCATATGATTGCTCGAAATTTTTACCGATAAGACCCTTTAATATTTGTATAAAATTACATTTACCTTCTTCATTTTTCATATACTTAGTTCTCAAATATGTATTTTTAGAGATCGACAAAAAATTAGAGTAATAGTACCACGGGAGAAGTAACAAGTTTGACAATTGACTACACTGAAATCTATGAAGTTACTAATTGTATTTTGCTATTGCAACATTGAATAATGATTAGCACGAAAGTTAGAAAACCGTTCTCTGCATCTAATTCATTGGCTGTTTAATTCAATGTCATGACTGATGTGCGCAATAGTGAAGTTTATATTTTAAAACAGGAAAATTGCTTTAAATCAGATATAGGATATATTTCTCAAACGAAGATGTTAAAATTCTAACACACCTACCTAAGCCTATTATTTGTATGTAACCTCATATCTGGCAGTATTCCATATAACAAGTTTCAACATCCTGTGCAAACAAATAACACTTATCAAAAAGGATGTTCTGATTAAAATCAAATATCCTTCTCTTATATCGTATTTCATGTTAAAATGTTTGGTATTACTAACTATTTTCCCAACAAAAATATGACATCGTAACTATTTTGTGTATCACTGATAACTCAATATATTTTCTTCTATTACATTATACCTACGTATAGATGTTTTTTTTGTGGAAGAAAACCCTTGTTTTATTTTAAGTTATTTTTCGAAAAATGAAAATATAAACATTATATCATTTTCCCAAAAAAAAATTTGTTGATAATCCTCGTCGTCTACAGGAAGGGTTGAAAATTATGGAATTATATTCAATTTTGTGGTATTTATTCTGTTTTTCCTATAGCTCTAACTATACATACGTATTTACATGGGCGTAGATTTACGAGGAAATTTTTTTTTTAGGTTTTTATTGAGAGGGATGTCACCGTACCCATAATAAACCAATAAAATTTATCTCGTTTTAATATCTTTAAATTAAGTTAACGAATTTCTATGCGGCACTGTACACTGTTTCACAAAAAATATTACTTTAATTATTTTATATTAAAAAAATACAAAAAAATAATAATTACGATCATGAAATTAAAATTAAAAATTAGTGAAGGGTGGATAAAAGGGATTTAATTTAGTTAAATAATTTGTTTAGTTTTAAAACACATTAGATTGATATGGTATGGTTTTGTATTTAAAATCAGCGTACCTGAAATAATTAAATTCGTTATTTATAATGCATTTATATCATCATGTAACGTATAACATTATTTTTGTACCATGAACATATTTTTCACTTCACAAGAATGTCTAAAAATGTAAATAAATCTTAACATCACATACGTTTTCATTTCGTATATAGTACGAGTACACTATTTGAAAATTTTATGTGTTCTCTCATACCAACACTTCCGATATGTCTTAAAAAAATATTTAAGATATATTATTCATCCTGTTTTCGTATACATTTTGTTTTTGCTGTTGAATTTTTTTTAAGTATCAACCCATCAACTTCAAAAACTTCCGATCACACAAAATATTGTGCACATAGAGAGTATAGGTACCTACCTCTTCCATATTTTGAAATATTTTCTTTTTTTTTGGAAAGAAAAGTTTTTTATTTTCTTTCTCCATGTTTGGTTATGATGTTGTTATCAGAGAATTATGGTTTTTTGGATAAAATTTATGAGTTTTTCATTTAAAAAAGCAACAACAAAACAATTTTTATATTGAAACTTTTCAAGTAAAGTTATTTTTTGAATTATGTGGAAAATATTCGATTTTCTACTTTAAAACAACAAAATTATCATAAAATATTGAAGTGTGTACAGTGAAAATGTTGTGAAAATTTAAACAATATATTGAATGGCGGATAATTCGAATTTATATCGTGAGAGTTTTGTAAGTTGGGAGAAAGTTTTAAAATTTAATTAAATAAACCCCAACAAGTTAAGGCAAATCTAGTTTGGTCAGTTACAAGGTCAACTCTTATTGGTTGTATGTTTAATCTATAAATTTATTTGAAGCTTTTAATTCTTAAAAGGCGGAAAAACTCCCATTGAATTTGCTACTCCCGTATACAGTTTTTCATGGAAGCTGTCGCTAGCCAGAAATTACTAGGGTATACCAAAAACTAAAACTTTAAGTTTTATCCCGATCAGTCAATTCGAAGTGCGGGTCTTGAATTTTTCCTAAAACAGTTTTGTTTTGTCAAAAATCGTTATTTTCTTTTAAATGTTGGAAAACTGGAGTAGAAGGAAATTCTTACAAGATTATTGTTGTTTTACTATTCGTTATATCGCCGAAATCCGAAAAACTGGTTTTTAATGTGTGTGGTTCTGTGCAAACTAAACGCTTGTACCCTCTCTGCAATCCACACTGATTGACTAGTCAAAGTAAAACTTCATATTTAAACTTTTACCATAAATTTAGAAATTTCAGTGGTGATGTTTGGATAAAATCGGTACACGAGAAGTAACAGCTTCCATAGGAGCTTTCTTCTTTTTCACAAATATTTTGAAAAGATATTAGTTATGAGAAAAGCGATTACTATAAATTTACAAATTAAATTTGCAACTATATCTCGGTCCATATAAGTTTTTCAAAATTAAACGAAAATAACGATTTTCGACAGTAATTAACTGTTCATAATTATTTTCCAATAATTGGGAGGTCTATGAAAAATTTGGTGAAAATATGTGAACCGAAAATTAAAGATTAAATTTTTAACCAACAAGGGAAGGGTTGTTCTTTCAGGTTTTCTGAAATTTAAACCGTGAAAATGTGTTTTGATTATACAAGACTGTTTTACCAAAATTCCGATAAGATCAATTATTAATTTGAAAAATCTAGTGTAATATATTCGAGATCTTTCGAAAGAAAACTCGTTGTTGTGCTCAACATATTGACAATTCCAGTTTAATATTTGAATGACGAAATATCATCCAAAATTATTACACACCATCATCCAAATGGAATTTCTATCCAGCGCTTCCAACTTCATTATGTTGACTGACTTGACTTTACACCATCTAGTTTTGCATACAATCCAAACAAATTGAACAAATTGCCCGACCTGGCGCTCTTTATCCAATTTCTTGAAGTGTAATGAGGAATTTTGATAAAAAATAAATATTTTTTCAAGCGGAAATTGGGAGATCCTTGCGCAATGTGGTGGGAATATGAATACCAGCAATTTTAGCACAAATATGTTGAAAAGTATTTACAAAAACCACTGAGAATAAAAGATTCAAATAATTTTACTGATTCAATTTCAAAACGGTTGATCTTGTTGGTGTTTTGAAATTTAAGAGGGAATAACAGTTTTAGATTTTACAAGACAGCTTTTTTAATTCATTTAAGTTTAATTTTTAGCTTTAGAAATCAAGTGTGGTGGATTAGTGTTCTATGTTATGTATTTATGGTAAAAGTTAGTTGGGTGTTGACCACCACATAATCAACTATCATTTTTTTTATTAAAATACTTATACAATCTTCTTTGTTGGGCACTCAAACTTGTGATTCGCTTATTTTATGATTGAGGTGAACCCAGATTGACGTTATTGATAGCGAAATTAATGGTGATATTTTTTCAGTCAGGCTGATTCACGAAGATCACTAAGTTCTACTCCCTTTAATTAAGCATGGTTATCATAAACCACGCATTTTGTCAATAATTCAGTTTTCGAGTCTTAGTTCCAACACAGGTTCCAGGATTTTCTCATTGGGTTTCTTGGCAGTGTAATTAAAAATTCAGTTATCTATATGCAATTAGGAAAATTACTGAATTTTTTTGAGAATTCTGCACACTCAAATTTCGCATGGATTGCCAATTTGGCAAATATCGAGATAAAATGTTACCAACCTAAAATAATTCAAGTCTAAAGGTTGAGGCTGTTAAAAAAATTAATTATTTAAATTAAAGATATTGCCAAATGTATGCATATACCATCCTAATAGTGGACAACTTAAGCCGTTCAAAACAGTTAACCAAATTGAAATAAATAGTGTTGAGGTCAACTTCATAAAAACTCAAATATTCTTCAAAATACTTGCTTTCCAAAATATTTAAGATATTTTACCAATTGAGTGAAGAATCGCGCTGTTTAAAACAGTTAACCACATACAAATAAAAAGTTTTGGGATTGCTTCACGATAATTTTTAAATTAGTAAACATAATGAATAATCTAATATTCGTCAAAATACTTGCTATACAATTGTCTAACTGTATACAATAATCTAATATTCGTCAAAATACTTGCTATACATCTCTCGTTCCTGGAATCACCGACGGTTATTTAAATTTTTCAAAAATTTTGCACGTTAAAGCTTTTGTATTTTTTTTTTCGAACTGTTCCGAACTGTTGAATCTATTCACAGTTAAGCGATATATGCCCTCATTTGGTAACATCTCTAAAATTCCTAGAATCGGCCACAGTGTAGCAAATATTTTGAAGAACATTTGAATTTTTATGAAATTTTACGTCATAAAACTTTTGTGGAGCCACCCCAAAATTATTTATTTCAATTTAGTTAATTATTTTGAACAGTTCAAGTTGTCCACTACTAGATGGCTTATGTCTACACTTGGCAGATATATTGCAAATTTTTTAATCGCCAATAATATCGCATTTGTATCCTTTCAAAAATTTAGAGAATTAATTTTTTTAATACCCTAACTTTTACACTTGAATTATTTTAGTTTGATAAAATTTGATCCCGATACTATTTTTAATGATATTTTTAGTAAAGGTTTGCTATTTATACTTTTCATTGTTACACTTTTTAGACGTTACACTTTTCGTTGATTTGTGTAGCTACACTTTTCGGTAAAAAGTTCACTTCGGTTAACTTAAAGTTGAATGATTAATGAAATAAAGATTAAATCCAATCAAGAACTAACTTAAGGGTTTACAATCCGCTGAAACTACATTGAATCATTCTGATTAAATAATAATGTTATATAATTCTACTTTAAAAAAACCAACGAGGAAAGCCTGTACCTATGTTTAGTATTATTCTGAAATAGAGTTATTATCAACATTACTTTTGTACCAATGATAAAATTAGAAATACTTTAAAATCGCCTACAAGTGTGAAAATTTATAAATAGAAATATAATGCTATCTCAAGCGAAAACTCGAAGCGACAAATTTATTGTCAAATAGCCAATCTTTCACAAATTTTATCATAATTCAGCTATTCGGTTCAAGCCTAATATTTAAGCGTTCATTACAAAACGAGACACAAGATAATAACAAAATATTGTATTAAAAGAAAAGTTCGAGAGGAAAATGTTCCCACAGATGCTTATCGAACCTGCACATAACAACATTTACACAATCCACTCACTGCCCAATTTCCTGTCCAGTTTTGTTTTGCTTTTCTTTTCAAATTTTTTTTTTGTTTCTTTCTATTTTGTTTTTATTTTATAATTTGGCGTTTACCATTCGCTAAATCGCCGACGTCCGAAAAATTGATTTTTATAAAGTTCTGTGTGCGTATGTGGTTCCGTGCACTACAGCCAAGACGAATTGAATAATCAGAGTGAAACCTCATACCTCATAGAAAAATAATTCTAAAATAGATTTCTCATTTTTATAAATCAAGAAATAAAAATGAGTTCAGTGAAAAACTTCTGATAATTCCAATGTCATGATTGTATTTGTGTCTTTACATTGCTCGCAGTATAAAGTTACAAATACAATCATGACATTGGAATTAGTTATTTACTCAACTCATTTTTATCTTTCGATTTATAAAAATGAGAAATCTATGGTAAACTTATTTTTCTATGCTCATATCGTAAGCTTTTTTGATACAATGTGAGTGTGATTTTTGAATGAAATCGGTAGACCGGAAGTGGAAGCTTCCGTTTCCGAGGCTTTTCCGTTTTTTTGTAAATATTTTGAAAATTATGTCCATTACGACAAAAACGATTATGAACTAAAAGATGATTGTAAATTAATTTTGAAACAATTTCGGCCTAGATCAGTTTTCCAAAATTTTAACGGCTATGGCGATTTTTGATAAAAATCTGTTTGGTTTGATCGGACTCAAACTTCATACTTAAATTGTTAGAAGATCTCATAGGAGATTTTTTGTTTCCCGCAAATATTTTGAAAAGTATATCATTTAAAGGGTTATCCAATTCAAGCTTGATAAAGTAAACTTAAAAAAAACACACAAAATATTCGGAATGTATTGTAATTTTTATTTCATTTTACAGATTGATCCTTGCCATTTTTAGTTAAACAAGATATCATTCAAATGTCCTCCACGGGACTTCTTACAGGCCTTGATTCTTTTGAGGTAATTTTCAATGACTTTTCGGCACATTTCGGGCGGTATCTCGGCCATTACCTTACGAATATTAGTTTTCAATTCGTCAAGAGTTTGAGGATTGTTTGCGTAAACACGATCTTTCGCGTAGCCCCACAAAAAGAAATCCAAAGGCGTTAAATCACAGGATCTTGGAGGCCAATTGACATCAGACAATCGCGAAATCAAACGTCCAGAAAATTTCTCTTGCAAAAGATCTCGATTTGCTCGTGTTACGTGACTGGTTGCTCCATCCTGCTGGAACAACATATCGTCAAGATCATAATCTTCGATTTTCGTAAAAAAATTATCGGTTAACATGCGGCCATAGCGCTCAGAATTGACGGTAACGGTTCGTCCATGGTTGTTCTCAAAAAAATACGGCCCAATCACACCACCAGACCACAATGCGCACCAAACAGTGACTTTTTCCGGGTGTAATGGCTTCTCTACAACCAATTGTGGATTTTCTGAGCCCCAAATTCTACAGTTCTGCTTATTAACGTATCCACCAAACGAAAAATGAGCTTCATCACTGAAGAAAATTTTGTTCGAAAAATCAGCATCAGCAGATTTAATAATTTTAACGCGTTGGTCGATTGTTAAATGCTCCATATTCTTAAATGGCAGAATGTCAACTAAATAAATGACAGCGTACTTGACGTTTATCTTTGACAGATGTCGGTATACAGATTTCTACTTTATCAACCTCGAATTGGATAACCCTGTATTAGAAAAGCGACTAGGAACTAAAAGATTCTAAATTAAATTTTCAACAAAATTGGTCCAATCAGTTTTCTAAAATTGTAAGCTGAAAATCGTGATTTCTGATGAAGAACTATTTGCAATAAAAATTCGGCCGATGTTTGGCCAAATCGATCCGGCAGAATTCAACAGCTTCCACAAAGATTTTAGTTTTTTGTAAATATTTTGAAAAACGGAACTGTGAATAATCTGCCACAAATATGGGAAGTGGGTCTCGATAAATTACAGTTATAAAATTAAAGATATTTGAACGAACAGACGGGGAATAGTGCAATGATTAAAATATGGTGCGATATAAACATTCAATTTTTAGAAATTTACAAATTTTTCATGTGAGATATATTCAAACAAGTTTTGGGGCTACTCAACTTAAAAATAACCTAACACTTTTTCCAACAATCAATAAGATTAATTTTATTTATAAGATTTTATTTTAAATTTAGTGTGTTAGAACTAAAGTTTTCGGTTGAAATAAATATTATCATTTTGAATATTTTTATTTGATAAAACAACAAAATAAATACTTTTGGTATAACAAATTCTTGTTAGTATCGACTGAAAAATGTCAGCTGATGTACTATATTTTAATAAGTGACATCACATTTGATACTTTCAACTAAGATGTATATGGTACGTATTTTGTACGTTTATAACATCCGCACGACGTAGTATTAAGAAAACCTTTATTTTTATGTTTAGTTTAGTTAGCCTACATGTGTTAGCTGTTTAATATTTTTCATATTTGGTTAGTTATTAACTTGGTTATTTTCAAAAATTTATACATGAACTAATGAACACTAATATTTGGTAGGTTTCTAAACACTTACGTGTTTTATAAAGAATTTCAAACATATAATGATTTTGATTTTTAGCCCTAAAGCTCTTAACATAATTTTATAACATATCTTCTTAGCAAGAGCCTCTCACTCTCTGACATGGAGCTGTTTGTATATTTTTTATTTTATTGAAAATAAATGTTTAATTAATGTTTAAAAACATAACTTAAACTAAAAAAAATAACAGTTTTAAAAAAAATAGAGACTCACAGGCTCTTGTTAAGAGCTTTAGGGTTAAAATAATTTTAGTGTATTAAATGAATACATTTTGTATTTTGAGCTAACCTCTCATTCCAAAGGATCCACATTGACTGAATAACTTTTGCCTAAAACCATTTCTAAAGCTTTATTTCTTAGCACAATAAAAAACACCAAACCACCACCCGGTTTTACCACTTCGATTTTATAAGACGTTGGTTTGGTTGATACCAGTGAGAGCATTGAACGGTCAAAGTTTAATAACGTTTTATCAGCAAATTAGTGTGGCCACTTACGTAAAGACCATTCTCCAAACAATACTACAAACAATGCTTATACCTTCCATACCAATCTCTACATAGCATTTACGAAAAAACGATTTAAACAAAACAATTGTTAATTTTCAATCAAATTTTTTTCAGAATATTTTTTTAAATTTTATGGGGAATGACGAGTTTTGATCCATCTTTATACTAAAGCTTTTTCATAAATTGGAAGATCCATATGCGAATTGCGGTGTGCATCTTTGTACCGGAATTGCCAGTAGGGTTTGAAAAAACCGTGGATCTTGTAAAACTTGTTTTTAACAGGTTAACCGGGTTTTAAATTGGAAAAAATTAAATCTATAATACGTATATAGCTCTTTTTGCATAACTTTGCTAAAAAACGTATTTAGATTTTTTCATAGTTTTTATTTTTATTCCAATTCAGATACAAAAATTAATTTTCGTATTACAAAAATTAATAAAACCAGGTACAGTTTAATAAAATAGTACAAATATAGTTGAGTAAAAAAAACTCAATGAAAACGTTTACTCTTTTTTCGAAAGAAAATAGTATTTTAGAAATACTAGAGCATTTATCGACTCATCACCAAGACGACTTCTAATTTTATTGCAAAAATTCCCTGATACAGAAAAGGTCCTAACTTCCATTGAAGTTGATTTAACTGTAAGTAAGGCAATAGCCATGTTAAGTTCATCATTAAGCGACATTTCAACATCATTTTTCACATTTGTTATGTTAATCTCGCTATCTTCACCATCCACCAAACTTTCTGGTTCTGCTTCTATTTGAAACAATCTTTCCAATAACCGCTTCCCGAAATTAAGCATTTCCGTTTTTGACGAATATGGCAGAGAAACGCCCAGTTGAGTTAGTGATTTGGTTTTTGTATTTGGATTTTCAAATACCTCGCCATAGATACTGAATTAATATTTCTAGGTTCCACCACTCTCTTCAGCAAGCATTGTTGGACGAGAGTGACGCTCAAACGTAAAAACAACTCGCGGATCAATTGAATGTGTCACGAGAAGCCGTCTTCATACGTTTAAAAACCATGGGAAAGATCCAAAACCTGGGAAAATGGGTTTCGCATAAACTGAATGAGAGGCAACAGGAAAATCGAAAAACCACTTGCAAACTGTTGCTCGTCAGATACAAAACAGAGTCATTTCTCCATCGAATTGTGACTCACGATGAAAAATGGATCTATTTTGAGAATTCAACGCGTAAAAATCCTTGGGTTGATCAAAGACATGCATCGATAATGCTCTGTATTTGGTGGGATCAGAAGATTGTGATTTATTTTGAGCTGCCCAAACCTGGCAAAACCGTAAATATTGAATGCTACCAATAACAAATGATCAATTTGAATTGAGCTTTGCGTGAGAAATGACCAGAATATGATAAAAGACAACACAAAGTGATTTTGCTTCATGGCAATGCACCATCACACAAAGCAAAACCGGCCATGGAAACGTTCGAACCACTTAATTGGGAAATACTTTCACATGCGGCTTACTTTCCATGCCAGACATGGCTCCATCCGATTATCACTTCTTTGCATCGATGGGGCACGGGCTTGCTGAGGAGCACTCTACTTTCTACGAAAATATTCGTAAATCACTCGATACCTATGGTTTGCCGCAGAAGAAGAACCGTTTTTTGGCGTGGCATCCACGAATTGCCAGAAAGACGGGGAAAATGTATAACTATAATAATGAGCCATATTTAAAATATAATAATTTTAATCATTACCATACGATGAACGTGTACTTTTTACTCAAAAATTCCCGTTTCAAATTTACAGACCTGGTAATTTTTTTATTGATCCTTTATTTTTTTTTTTATATAATATAATAAATATAAAAAATAACTATTAGTTCATTATCTATTTTAACTTTCATACTTTACAATTTGGTGTTATGATTTGCCTATTTGCATTTATTTCTTCTGTACCAACAAAGTTGTATGTAGAAAGAAATAAGAAATAAATACTAGGTACGCAAATAAATTTCCGGGTTTCACATATAGATAGTGCTAGCGATACATCTAGTTGTTATTTATGTCAGAAATTCATAGCGTGGACAGTTGTTAATAATAATCAGTGGTAATACCAGCACATACCGCAATGCCAAAAAAAAATTTCTAAGAACGAAAATGTCGAGTTTTGTGCCAAAGAACCAGCATTTGCGGGAAGCTTTGCTGTTCTGCTTCAACTTGAAAAAAGTGCAGCTGAAGCACGTCATTTGCTTGAGGAGACCTTTCGCAAACATGCCCTATCAAAAATTACCTGAGAAGATTGGTTTAAATGCTTCAGAAGTGGCGATTTCGACATTGAGGACAAGAAGCGCTCCGGAAGACCAAAAACATTGCAGATACCGAGCTGCAAGCTTTCTTGAATGAAAATGATACGCAAACTAAAGATCAACTTGCGGAGGCATTAAACACGACTGTCCAAGGTATTTTCAAACGTTTACATGCTATAGGAGAAATTCAAAAGGAGGGAAAATTGGTGCCGCATAAGTTGACTGAGAGACAAATGGAAAATCGAAGAGTCTGTAGGGTAGTTTCTTGCACTATAAGAAACTCCGCACAATCATTTAATTCTTAGTAAACGGACAATTCTCCATGCACAGAATTATCTAAAATAATATACAACAATCTTGTATATAAATATCATGTACATAAACAATCGTACAACAACACTTGTACATAACAAAATTTGTGTAAGCAAAGTATGATTGAAAAATTATATTTTGGTTACACAACAATGTCATGATAATACCTCTACAATCAATTTATTGAGAGGTATACGAAATCGTATTGATTTTGCAAACCAAAGTCATGTAAAACGCACATATACACCACCATGCCATCGCACAAGAGATGGCATGGCAAATGTTTATGTTTATTAAAACATAGTTCGTATAGGGTGTACTCAAATATCTTGGTGCATGTAAATTGGAAGTAAAAATCATTTTTGTCAATTTTTTTGTATTTCGGTAAAAAAAATATAATTAGAAATACAATTCATCTGCCTATTCAATTTGGATTTTTGCTGGAGCAACATCGCTGGAGCCGAACCACTCACCTACACTCAAAATAACATTAGCTTACTTTAGTAAAAAGTTTTATTTAGTTTATATTATTATTAAAATTATTAAGTGCTCCACCACAGATGGACTGTTACGGAACATGAAAAGTCGATCTTTTTAAGAGTACCAAGCGTTTGGTGGGACTAGAAAGGAATCGTGTACCATGAGTTGCTGAAACAGAGCGAAACTGTAAATGGGCAATGCTATCGACAACAACACATCAATCTGAACCATGCATTACTCGAAAAACGGACTGGGACACGAGACACGATTTAGTGATATTGCACCACAACGATCCATGCCATCGTATTCCCATCGTCCAGAACACCATCAAAACGCTGAGATGGGATCGGAGCTACACTTGTCCAGTTTCAAAGAAGGGTAACACTGGTTGGATGAATTCGTCCAAAGACGCAATGTTTTATCATTGTGATATTCATGTAAAAATGTATAGATAAAGAATGACATTTCTCAAAAAAAAACCGAAAATTTAGTTAGAACCTTGAAACCTTATAGTAAATTAACTAAATATGAAAACTTTATCTTTCTTTTTTCTCTTTTCAATACGATATTCGGTTGAAAATTGATATATAATTTTCTTTTTATTATATTCTGAAGGAAATTTTTGCAAACTTTGGCGGCTCCCCTTCAAACTTCTTGCGGGCCTCAGGGGGGGGAACATAATTAGTAAAGTATTCCAACGTAACATTGCGAACTGAATTAGTGCATACGTCGAATTAAATGTCAACTTCATAATTCAACTTCAGAATATTCTTCATTTTCGAGTTCATTATCATATTGGTTATCACAATCAAATTCATCGAATTCATTCGTTTCTATTGCTGCTTCCACTAATCGGGGTGATTTTTTATATAAAATGTCTGTAACGCCAAAATGGAACTTATTGTGTTCATATACAGAATAATTTCAGTTTCTGATTCTTTGTCAAATTTAATATTTATTGACGCTTCGTCACATGTTGTGGCCACAATATCATTTATCAAAACCGCAATCCAAATTTGTTAAGACGTTGATCAATTAGTTCCCTCATTTTATATGAATCACAACTTCCGTGTATGCGGATTAAAACGTTATAAATTCCAAATCGGAATTATAAAGATTCTGGTTCATTTATCTTCTGGCCCGTAGGCTGGGCCACTCATCAAAAGTTGATGATAATTTATTGAATTGTTTTGATTTTATTTTTGCCTTAAGATCATATTCAAATTTTCCCGTATAAAGATGGTTCTAGTAATTTGTCTTATAGACAAATCATCTAGAGCAACGAACCTTGATACAATTTCTTCCAAGCTTTGTCGTCGTACGAACTGTAACACATTAGACTGAAAACTGATTTATTTGAAGGTCTGGCTTTGGCCCTACATCGGCTGTCCCTTCGTTTTCATTTAACTTTTAGTTGAGGTTATGTTGGCTCTTTAAATGACTTAACAAGGTCGATGTTGTTCCATCTTTACATAAAAGAGTTTTTTTTACAAATATTACAATTTACTTTTTCATTTTGAATTTTTGTGAAACGTCAATGAATTTCCAATAAAAATTATAGATTTGAAAATAAGTAGTTTGTCTTCTTATTACCCGGTATTTTTCAAGAAAACCCGTGTTTTCGATTTTTGGTTGTAATTGAAAAACCAGGTTTTTAGAAACCGGTTTGCAAACCCTAACTTCCAGCCTCCGTGAGCTTTTTTGAAGTAAAAATGAAATTTTCAGCAAGGGTTGACCTTGTTGGTTTACAAAAATTTAAGCAGAATAATGATTCTTTATTATAGAAGACATTTTTTTATAAAAATCCGGTAGGTTCAATTTTTCGGTTTAGAAATTAAGTATAGTGTATTCGAGATCTATGTACGTTTGTCATAAAAAATTTGCAGATTTACCATTCACTGTATCGCCAAGTAAAAAAAAAAGTGGATTTAAAAAAAAAACTCTGTGTGAATGTATATGTCTGTAGCTTCTCTACAACATTCACGGATTGACTAATCTGGAGCAAATGATGAGGCAATCAATAAGAGCTTCGTTCCTAAGCATTGCTCATAAATAGGCAGATCCCAATGACTTTGGCCGACAAAAAAATGTTTTTCAGCAGAAAATCGACCACTGTACTGCCCAGACAGATTAGCTGACCAAGATGAAACTTCATAGTGGTGTTTGCCCTAAATCAGTTCACCGAAAGATATAGCTTCCATGGGAACTTTTTCGGATGTTGCAAATATTTTGAAAAGTATATAGAATTTATTGAAAAAACATTAAAACAAAAAGATTGTAAATTAAGTTTCAAACAAAATTTGTTAAGATTATTTTTTAAACTTACCTGGAAATGACGAGTTTTGATTAGAAATTGATTGATTTCAATAAAATTCGGCATGTCTAAGTCTAGGCAAATTGACTTATCGGACCCAAACTTAATACTTCAACTTTTTCCATAAATTGTAAAATCTTTGCGAAATTTGGTAGAAATTTGTGTATTTGCTATAGCAGTTTTTAGATAACCTTTTATAGGTTTTGGCAATGATGCTGAAAAATATACAGCATTTATAATGTGTGGTTGGCTACCACATTATTCACCACTCCATTTTTTCGTTCATACAATGATTTTAATCATTTTAAATGTGTAAACACGTCATAGTACGAATAAAAAACGTTTCAAAATCTTAGTTTAAGATTACTTAATTTCAAGGTTTGGATTTATTATAATTTAAGGATTATGATCTATTCTATTATGCGATATACTCATAAAATCCAATTCGCATAATCGTGCGTTCCACATGCTAAACGTGGTCTTTGTTACCTATAGCGATTTGAAATAATAGACATTGAATTCATTTTAGCATCTATTATAAAAAAATACGTTCCCACCAAATTATAACCAAACCTTCAAAAACCACTCAATAAATACGCAAAGCACCAGCAGATACCAATTATATTGAATTTAAGTTAACAATTTTTTTTATCCAAATTATTCTCTTCCTATAATTTTGATAATTTCATGTTATGGTCACCATTTTAAATTCTTTATAATCCAATCGACCAAATCTACAACAAAAAAACTAACAACCAAGACAAATTAAAGTCCTCCAATTTTATTATTTATTTCTCAAACGAATTGTGTAAAATGCCGACCGTATTTTATAAATGGACACACTCGTACATATGTACAATACACAGCTATGTATGTATGTCGTCCAACACACAAAATATAAAATTCATGTAAAATTATAATAATTTTATATTGCCCATATTATCTATCTATCTATCTAATGTTTTCTAATGTTTTGTGATCATTCGACCATGCCAATCAAATCAACAATCGAAAACTATATGCTCGTAACAATGTTATATACCAACTTTATATGATATAGTTTTGTGATAATAGCAACAATTATGTGAGTGCAGTGTTTCGTGTTTATGTACATTAATTTTGTTAAAATAGAAATAATTTTTTTTTTATCCAAGTACAGTATGTATAGCCAAGAAGAAGGAGAACCTAAAGAACTCTGAATTGACTCAAACCTAAAAAAAACTTTATAAATAAAAATACGACTAAATTATAGCTTTTATGTATATGCTGTACATAAAACATACTTTGCGAGCATACTATATATACATAAATGCCATGGGGAACCAAAAATTAAAAAAAAAGTAAAATAAGTTTTTTATGTATATGAAAATTATGTTTATGCTATAAAACAACAACAAAGTTATGATTGTGGTTGGTATATCAGGCGACGGACTCGAAAAAAAAAATTATTTTTATGAAGTTTTCAAAGGCTGGGCGAAACATATAATTTATTTATTTATAAAAAAAGAAGTCAAAACGTAAAGTAAAATATAAAAATATTAATCCAAAGAAGAAGAAATACTAATAACAAAAAGAAATAATCGTATAAAGCTGTACACAAAACATATAATGGCGGTGAAATGGAAAAGTAAAATTTAAAATAATAAAACAATTGTCTTATATACATTATGTACGTAGGGTTGAAACTAAACCAAAATCTAAATTGAATTTAATAAGCACCATGTACTGTCTCGAGTCAAAATAGAGTACATAATTATATTTATCGACCGCGTTTAAATATATAACGTTGTATTACACATGTTTAACTCGATTGGGGTTTTTGTTTATAACCAAGTTCATTGAGCCGCAGGCTATGTACACCTATTTGCACCCTATGTAGTAAAAATTTAGTAAAATCGATAATGTTTAAAAAATTAGAAACACTGAAATTTCGAGTATTGATTGATTACAATGTATGGCCAAAACTAAGCCAGTTTATTGTTAGCTGCTTCTGTAACTCAAAAACTCATATAATGCAGAGATTTACTGAAATAATTTTCTCAACACCAAGTCAATTTCCTAAAACCAAAAATTTGTTAAAAGATAACATTTAATATCCCGTAAAACATCACTGAAACACCACTTATAGCTGGTAACAGTATTGTCAAATATTAAATAGTATCAATATAGGACACTGCCTTGTAAAATCTTGTTTCAAATTTTTTTTTCTCTATAAGACAAGAATAAAGTTAGCTGTTTTAGTACAAGTTCGAAAAAAAAATTCGATAATTAACACAGCTAGTGCAAAAAACTGTGTGTCAAAATAAAAAAGTAAATGTCATGTCTAATCAAACAAAGCCTCAATTTTTAATGTAGTTTGTTAAAATGCTAGGAACGATGTATACTATAGTTCACCGTTCTGAATATTGGAAGTTCCTAATTAAAAAATTAAAGTCGATCATGTTTTCTTCAGCCATCCACAATGAAAATATTTACATGTTATTGTTCTCGTATTTTTTGGTTGCCGGTGGTAAGTACATGCCGCCCCGTTTAAATGCATAGACCATGTCATTATGTTCGATTCTAATCTATAGGAATTATTTACGATGTAAATGTTGAGCTCTTAAGTGGTGAATCAGCTACTGACGAGGAAGACGGGCAATACATTATGGAAGGTTTGGCAAGTAGTTTTCTGTTTTCGGTCGACTGACTGGACAATTTGAGACGGAATTTTCTCATTTCGAATTATCGTGTCCGTGCTGTTCATATTACATGTGGTTTTAACGAACTGTATATGTTAGGAGGGGTACGTAATGTCCAGGAACCATTATGTAATTTAATTAATCCGTTATGCTTTAAACAATTCTCAATAAATTTTATTTTGTTATGTTTTAGTATTGCTTGCCACACTAGAAGAGAAATGTGAGAAACCTAACCGACATAATATGTAGTTCGAAAAATGAAATATAAATTAAAATTCACTGTAAACGTAATGTCCAGGAACACAATTATGTAATTTCATGAATAAATGATAATTAAAACACTATTTTTTAACTTCCATAACCATTATTTTCTTTGAAATGTAAAAATTGTAAACTTTTTGACAATTTGATTTTACTTCGAATATTTTTTCGAAGTTCGAAAAAACGACAAAAGCGACACCGTGACAAAAATATAATTACGGTGAATGCGATAGGATAAGAGAAAAAAAGAGCACGAACGTCCTATATACAGGGTGTCCCAAAACTGGAGAGCCAAACGTAGCAGGGTGATAGAGGAGATCTTTTCCAACAAAAAAAGCCAAATATTTTTTTTTCGATTTGTTGATGGTTAAAAAGTTTTTTTGCCGCCAGAGTTACTTAAATATCAGTAAAAATTTTGTTTGAAACGAAATGGCTTCACAAAACCATGGTTTTAATTTGACTAAAGATATCAAAGTTAACAAAAATGACTTTATTTGAGAGGCACACGTTCCAAGATCCTATTGAAAAAGTAATATAAACAAAAGAATTGTTAGCTTTTTTAAAATTAATTTTTAGTGCATGCGTATACGATTTCACCAAAAAACACTAAAAGTGGAATAACTTTTTAACCATCAACAAAACGGAAAAAAATTATTTGGCTTTTTTGTCGGAAAAGATCTTCTCTATCACCCTGCTTCGTTTGGCGCTCCACTTTTGAGACACGCTGTATAAGTTATTTAATATATGGTATTGTTGTGTCATTTTAGAAAATTCCCTTCAATCGACACTTCATTGTTCGTTAAAAGAATAGTCTTTTAATCTATTAAGACTATAATTTTTGGAGTGCACTGATAATAATATTGTGTTTTTATTATGGAAACTAAAACAGTGTAATACTATTTTTATATATTTATTAATTTAAGGTTAAATCCAAATTAACACGTTGTTCATTCAAAGAATATAAGAAGATAAGTGAAGTGAAACAAATACATTATGGAGGCGTGTTGTCATTAGAACTAAGTATATGCACATGGAAGAGTGACGTTCCAAAGTTGAATTAAAATTACTCTAACCACTACGGCCTCTAAACTTTTATGAAACTTTAAATTATGTTAAATTGAAATTCGCTCGATGCTTCACAAAAAGGTTGTGGTTGAGTCCCTTCGTCCTAAATTAGGTAATTGATCTTCCGTTCAAATGTATTTCAGCTCGAATTCACCATTCGATTTGTATTCAGTTTAAAACCCCATTTATTCGAAATCAATTTTTGACCTTTCGATAAATCACACAATTACCATCTATCGTTTTGAATTAAAGATGCATATTCTTCGTAGATTGCATTTGTCCACTGTGGCCAATCTGGTTGTTGTTTCGCTTCTTTAATTGAAGTTGGATCATTTTGTACGTACTACTGAGCTGATAGAGCAAAATGTGCCGAGTATTCCCAATCACCATAATGTTTGACTGGCTTTCGTTCTCGATTGGATTTACGTAGTTCGATGTCAACAATGTATCAGAGCAGTCCGTATTAACACTGTTGTCTATTGGTATATTTTTTCCTTATCGGCGAAATGTTCATCAATTGTATTAATAGTACCAACTAATGTTTCGTCATTACTTTTATTTGTTTGTTCGCTTACGGCCTCTGAATCAGGTATTCCTATGATTTTTGCTTTGTTCAGAATTGATCTTTAATCAAATGTTACATGCCGACTAATAACTAGTTTATTTACATCCAGATCCCATAATCTATATGTATGATGCGATGTGCCATAGCCTCATGATACACTTCGAGGATTTCGCATCCAATTTCTTACGATAATCCACAAAAATGTGAATATAACATATTGATCCAAAAATTCGAATGTCTTGTAAATCTGGTTTCGTACCATACCACAGTTCTGCTGGCATATTATCGATAAACTGTTTGCCTAATGCAGACGTCGGATATCGATTTTTTAAATAATTTGCTGCAACCACAGCTTCATGGTTCTATATCGAGAGATTCTCCACCATTGTCAGCCTTCACTTTAAAAATTTTACAACCGTGACGTGCCTGATCGCTACTTATTCTTTGAAATGTTCGAGTTCGTCGCTTTTTCGTGCACCACAGAAGACCATTGTTGCACACGTAAAATCATCAGTAAAAGTGACAAAATATTGAGATCCATCCCAAGTTGGTTCATTCATTGGTCCACAAACGTCTGTGTGGATTAATCCAAAATTCAACTCAATCGTAATTGCTTATTCGGTGGGAATGACATTTTTGTTTGTTCACCATAGACGATTCACAAAATTTCAATTCGGTGCTTATTTTTATTTGCTCCAAGCCAAAAATCATTTTTCTTGAAATAAATTTTTTCATGTCGAAAACATTCAGGTGTCCTAGTCAAAAATGCAGCATGCTTTGGGACACATTCGATTGTTGCTCACTTCAAAAAACAGGAAATACATCACAATCGACATGAAATGTTGTTTCGTACAATTTTCCTTTTTTGTTTGCAACAAATTATAATTTCTTATCGAAAGAACCCACCGATTGGTCAAAGCATTTATTGAAAGTAAGTTGTGTTCCAAATTATTAACCAGCAGCATGTCATTAAAAAAGTTTTAATTTTTATGTTGCCTTGTTGTGTCGATTTCATTTGTTGATTTTTCTTTGCTACTTGGATTGTTAGTTCACTCATATTCGTTATTTTGCTGAAAAAATGTTTGCTGTTTACCATGTGCTCCGTAGCACCAGAGTCCTAGAGATATATATGAATTTAATCAACGCTGAATCATCGTCGCGATTCTGTTCCATACTTTCACTTGCTTTGTTTACACACTCTTCGTAATTAATGATTCGGTTGCATGCATTCGCTTCTTCAAATTTATCATGCAACATCACACTCGAGAATGATTTCTCGTTTCTCGTCGACACACATAAACTTTATGTGTCCTATTTTACCGCATTTAAAACACACAAGGTTTGGATTTCGTATGTGCATTGCATATGATTCGTTTGATTTTCAACTCGAGTCGCCATTGTTTCGTTTCCCATGTTCATCAATTTAACGACTCTTGACAAATTCCACTGTTAAATCATTTGGATTGATCGCTTCGATGGTAGTAACCAAGTTATCGTAGCTTTTTGTAAAAAATTCATAAAATGATCACCAATATATTCCTCACTTTGCATTTTCATTGTCAGCAGCTGTTTTCGTAGTAAAAAAGGTTCCGAAATGCTTTTTCGCTCCAGCACTGAAGATATATGTATAATCAAATATACCGTTTGCGGTCGTTTTGTTCTTCACATATTGAAACTGGCTGAATGCTTTGCACGATAATCGAAATACATGACTTCTCCTCTTCTCTGATATTTCCATGCAGCAATTTATTTTCCTCATTTTTTAAAATATCGTTTAAATCGGTCTTGGTAAATTTACGTAATCCCTTTTCATCCAAAAGAATACCAAGTCGATATTACCAATTGCTAAAATTCGTACCATCGAATTGAGCAACCTTCGATTTATTGTTTTTCAGTGGCACTATTCTGGTAATTCCCCGGGAATATTGAGCTGTGACCCTATTCTGGCTTTCCCTGAGAATAGGGAATTGGGAAAAATATTTTCATAGCATTTTTGTCTAAATTATATTTTTCTGGCTTACTGAAAGAATAAGTTTAGTGCAAAAATTTTCAAAACCAAGTGAATTGGGAAACTTGTGTTCCACAAAATTTATATAGGGAAAAATATTTTCCCATTTAACTTTGTTTCGAAAAAATTAGCACCAAACATGTTCCCTCAGTAGGCTAGAAAAATACAATTTAGACAAAAATGCTATGAAAATATTTTTCCCAATTCCCTATTCCCAGGGAAAGCCAGAATAGTGCCACTGGAAAGAATTTATAATATGTAATTTCTGTTCAAATATTTTTTTCCTGCAAACTGAGGTAAAAAGCTAGTGTTAAATTTTTTGAAAACAAAATTAAATAGGGAATAATTTTCCCTGCCAATTTTGAAATAGAAAAATTATTCCCAATTTATAAATATTTACATTAACTTTTTCGCCTCAGTAGGCCAGAAATTGAATATTTGAATAGAAATTACATATAAGTTCTTTCCCCAGTTCTATATGCCCGGGGAACTACCAGAATAGTGCCACAGAATAGAAATCATTTTATTTATTTATCCTTTTTAAAAATTCTATCTTTGTATATTTATTAATTTAACGTTAAATCCTATTTAACACGTTGTTTATTCAAAGAATAAAAGAAGGGAAGTGAACTAAAACAAATACATTATGGATGCATATTGTCAATGTATGACAGTATATGAACATGGAAAAGTGACGTTACAAAGTTGAATTAAAATTACTCTAACCAACATACACAATGAAGCTTTATTAATCACGATCCCCGGAAGGCCGGGCTCCACCGTGCACCCTTTTTGCACTTATCAAAACCGAAGGAAAGGATCAGAGAGTTACTATAACAGACTTGGTCCGGTTCCAAACACATAAAAAACTAATAGTTCATAATTAAACAGCTTGTCTTGAAATAAATAGTAATCAGAATTAAAACATTCCTTAATACCTGAATATTAATATAATAAATATTTCAGACAAACTGTTAATTTAATAATACTATTAACACTTTTGACACTATTTGCAGTAGGCACTTGGCGAAACACACTTACACACTTAATAAACACATTTTATTAACCACATGTCACCACTATATCGCAAAAAATTAGATTTTTGAATATTTTAATTAAAAATTTGTTTGTTTTAATTAAAGTTTAAAAATCACTCGATCGATTTCGACTTATAAGGTGAGGAATATCTACTGAAGTATAGATACTCCTGATGATGACCTAACAAATCGAACTTGATCGAGTGATTTTTTAAACTATTTGAACAAATTTTTTAATTAAAATATTCAAATGCCTAATTTTTTTGCGAAATAGAAAAATAAGTGTTTAATGAAATGTGATAAATTCAATTAACCATGAACTAACAAATCAAGTTAAATTTAAAATTTATCACTGATAACGTTTCCATTTACTGCAATAATAATAAATTTTTCGTCTTAATTTTTATTTCACTCATGTAGACCAAGCACCATCAATTTCATGTCTACCTAAATCATGAATATATTATTTATTTTCTCCCAAAACTTAAATTGGAATAAATTAAAGAAATGCCATGAATCTAAAATAAATCAAAATTGACTAAATAAAGCTTTGTATAATCAAATATTTAACTTTTAAATAGTTTCTCGGCAATCCGCAGATCTAAAGTCAAACATCATTATAGTTATAATTATGATCACAGACAATAAAAACGATTTTAAACTTAATATAAAAATCAAATTTAACAAAATACAGGAATTTCCGCGTTACCACACTAAATATACTTGGTCGTATACCGGCACACAAAACTCTTTTAAGAAATCATTTCGATTGCAATAAAAATTATTTAAAACTGAACACTAACCCCAAACTTAATAAAATACAAAAATTTTCACGTTATCACACTCGGCATATCAGATCGAGGGAAACAAAACCTGGGGCCCTATCATGGCTTCCGCCACGAAACAATTTTTGCACGATATCGTGAATTTAGAATCACCAAACATGATACCTTTTCGCCATCTATTCGATAGCGAGAAAACTAACGCCTTCAAAAAAGCAGAATTTTTTTTGATATTTGCTTCTGTGATTACTGTCGTTTGTTACACATTAGCAATCATTTTTATTACACTTACTGAGCTGAAGCCAAACTGAGAGGATCGGATTTGTTCCTTAAAATTCTTCGTTCGATTCTTAATTGAACACTTATTTCATTTTCGGCACTTGCAACAAATGATCAATTGAAAAATGATACATTTTATTCAACACAAATCACAATTATCACTCAAACCAAAACAAAATTGGTGTGGAAATTAATGTCATATAAACTGACAAATGTCATCAGCTGGCATTAAATGATTAAGTTTATGACGTTAAATGAGTGCGTTTATGACGTTAAATGAGTGCGTTTATAATCTTTTCGATAGAGGAATTCATGATAGGAAAATTGAAGCGGATCGAAAAGTACATATCGGAAGTTTTTAAGACTCGCCGCGGAAATCATGATATGGCCGCTGTACAAGTTCAATACACTAACAGAAAAGTATACCAGTTTTCTGTGGTGCTAACCAATCTCCCCTTACCACTTGCTTGCCCATGCTATTTAAACTAGAAAGATTTCCAGAAGTGATAAAAATTGTAAGTTTTTTCAATACATATGTATATAAATTTGGAAATCAACTAGATCACAAAAATAAGAAAACTTCTGTCTTGACGACTGTATCAAACGTATTTAAAAACATATTAATACCAGTAAAGAAATTGATTTAAACCTGATTGGATTTTTAATATTTTTAAAATTTGAACTTTCTACTCAAATATGGCTATTTCAGTCGAGCCTAAATAATAGTGCTCAGCTAGTAATTCTAAATGCAACTGCAGGTAGTATCAACCCTGAAAAATGAAGTTTTTCCTGGCACTTATTTTTCGTTAAAATGTGTCGACTCTTTTTTATCATTCGAAAATTAACTTTTGTCAACCTTTTGTCATTTGGATAAAAATTATGAATCTAGTATAAATTTCCTTATTATTTGATCTGACATCATCTTACTCTATTACCAACCATGTCTTTCTTAAATTAAATTTAAAATTTAATTCATTTTATAGACAAAATGTCAAACTATATTACAAAACACTGGAGGGCCTGTTATGAAGTTTTTCCGATTTCGTAAAATTTGATCCGCCGCGAATATTCCTATTATGATTTTTTTTTTCCTTTTATAAAATTCAAAAATCGTATAATCCGTACTATTATGAACAAAAAAAAACGAAATCCAATTTTACGAAAATCAAATGTCAAAATTCGACTGTTAGGTGACGAATATCGTATTTACGAAAACAATAGAATTACAATTTATTTGAAACTTATTTTATTGTGTTTTTTTGTAAGTCACTTACCAATGTTGCCAACTTGACATTTTAATTTCTTGTATGGGAAAAAATGTTCAAACTTTTTTTAAAAATGCACCTCACTAAATAACGCGACTACTCAACATTTGTGGAGTGAAATAATAAACTAATTAAATACAGTTGGTTCACCTGAAAAACCTGTTGACGGTTGAAAAAAATGAGGTTATGTGTAAATATTTGTTGCCGGTAAGACTAATACTATTTGTCCTGTAGGTTTGGAAGTTTTTTAAATATACGGTTAAAAATATAGCGCAGTTTAAAAAAAATGTTTTACTGGAACAGGAGGCGGTCCATACAAAATAAAATAAACGAGCCAGCTAGAGAAGATTGTTGATCGGCTGCTCGATATAATTGGAGAGATCGAAAACAAAACAAATCCCTTGCAAACATTGCCGAATTAACAAAAAGATCAAAATCTACCATTCAAAGAGTGGTTCAAAATTATAATAAAACGGGATCGCTTTTGTCTAAGCCTCGACCAGGACGACCAAAGAAGCTGATGGTTCGCGAGCAGCGTGAAGTGGTGAAAATAATAAAGATGAATCCAAAAGAGAGTGCTCGAAAAATCGTGTGAATGGTTGGTAAAAACTACCAAAAAACAATAACGACCCAAACAGTTCGCAATTTGTTACATAAACATGGATTAAGAGCTCGTGTTCCAAGAAAAAATCCCCTAATTTCGGAAGAAAATTCAAAGAAGCGTTTACAATCCGCTAAAAAGTATGCGAACGAACCTTCAGTGTTTTGGAACAAGGTTATATTTAATGATGAATCAAAATTTAACATTTTTGGTGCAGATGGAAATGTGAAATTATGGCGGAAGAGGAATACTACGATGGAAATAAAAAATTTACCCTGCACTATGAAACACGGTGGAGATAACGTGATGATATGAGGGTGTATGTCCGCAAGGACAAAATGATGTACTTAAACATTTTAAAAAACAATTTAGTGGATAGTGCGTCGAAATTGGGGCTAGAATCGGAATTCTTTTTTCAAAAATGACAACGATCCGAAGCATACAGCTTACGTGGTCAAAGAATGGCTTTTGTATAACGTGAGAAAACAATTACATACACCCCCTCAATCGCCGGATCTCAACCCGATCGAACATTTAAACATTTATGGGAACTACTCGGTCGACAAGTGCGCAAACACCACATATCTTCTAAAGCTGTTCTGAAATCCAAAATTTTAGAGGAATGGGCTAAAATATCACCACAGGTGACTTCAAACCTAGTTGGATCAATTAAATGGAGGCTTGAGGCCGTTATTCAAGCTAAAAGGAATCCGACGAAATATTAATGTGAAATCTGTTTTGTTGAATTTTTATTCTTATTTCAAACGTAAAGTTTGCGTATGAATTTTACAATGAATATTTGCAATGAATTTTAAAATTCAAACATAAAAAAAATATATTTTTTTAATGTAATGAATTTTTAGACTAACTCTTGTTTGAATTGTTTTAATTAAGAATAAATATTATTTTTGTTAATAAAGAATGAGTTTCGAAATATGTTTAGTTAGTCTTTTTATTGATTTTTAATAAACAGACCGGGTGTACGCAGATTTATTTTATTCACTGTACATGGTAAATAACATAAATGAATGGTATAGACTGAGTCGTGGGAACAGCCTCCGTAATGGCAATCAACTGATGTTATTTCCTTTCTATTACAAAAATGATGTTCATTTCGGCCTGGCCTTATTATAATATTTTTATGAGTGCCATCAACACAGTCTTTAACTCCTGAAAAACTCCTTTTATTTAAAAAGTGTTCCTTGGGTCTGCGTTTTTCATCCTCCGAAATATTAAAGTTGATGTATTTACCACACATTGTTGATTCTAAAATGTTTAATGTCTCACTCAATACCACCAATACTGTAGAGTGAGCCGCATGTTAATCAGATAATCTTGCCCCACTGCTTGCTGGTGAGAGCCTTTAGATAGAAATGGTAGCGTGTTTGCAAGCTTTAGTATCGGTGTAATTGTATCCTTATTTTTGGTCGGCTTAAAATGAGATTCGGCTTCCCTCAAAATAATATTGAAGACATCTTTATTTATTAAACAATTTTGTAACAAAAGAAATGTGATTATTGTTAAAAGGTACCAAACATTCGGCATGTCGATACGATTAGAAGTCATTCGCAGGCGTTTCCTCAGAAAATTAAACGATTTTAATTTAAATAAGTTATATTTCAATATATTATATGGATATAAGAATAAACTCAAGAATACAGACAAAATGACGCTTGTTTTTGCTTTGACAATAAATAAAGCTCAAAACTAATGTGAAATTCGAAAGTTTAGTTTTCCACAAAATGGCTTAAATTTTACGACCAAAAAACAAAGTTTCATAATAGAAAAATTCACAGCGGATCAAATTTTACGATTTCGAATTTTACCAAATCGAAAAAAATCACACTCGTAATAGTCACAAATAGTGAAGAAAATAATTTGTACCATCGTTTTGAGGCATTTATCTTTACGGTAGTGAGTGCTTGCTTGTTAGTGTTAGGCGTTAGTTAGGTGTTAGTTGTTCGTATTCAATGTGAGCTTAAGAGGTGCATAAGGTCAATGAATCTAAAAATGTAGTTTTCATAATTTAAATAAGAGTTTGTCGATCGCGAATGCTTGTTTCCCCAGTTATTATGTTCAAGTGTCGATCGTGACTAGTTGTTCAGATACCGAATCATATCCGCCACTGGCGACATCTAATCTCTCAATACAACTTAAATCTGTGCTTAGTCAATTGATAAAGAATGACGTCGTGCGAGTGACAAAGCTATGGTTTAGTTTTGTTTGCTAGCATGATCCACATAAGAAGACCAAAGTGGATGTCAGGCTCCGCTGGATCAAGGGAATTACATGATCGATAAATAAAACACAAAATAACTACTTTATTTACGAGAACAAATTTAAAACGTAAAATGTAGAGGGTCAAAAGTTAAGCCAATAATTTTGATGCGTGGATGCCACGGCATTATATGAACATGCGCACACACCACACCACTAAAAATATTTATTTTTGCACCACAAATTTTTGTAATATTTTAATTTTTATTATTATCCCGGTAAAAGCCGATGTCGCGATCACCAATATAACGTAATTTTATTTTTATTTTTAGAAATGATTTATTTATTATTATTATTATTAAAACATTTTAGTAAATTAAATTGTAATTTTTATTTGATATTGTGCGCCATATACAATGGCAGAGTAGTTTGGCGTAGTTCACAGAATCACGGAAAATTTACAGAAAATAAGTTCAGAAAACTTCAGTTCACAGAACATCGCAGTCTGTGTTGTTGTGGTAGTTGTTGTTGCTTCAGTAGCCGCTGATTAAGAAGTTCAATCAAAGGGTTAATTCGATTATTTCGACAAACTAAACCAATTAAATATTTAACAAACGATTTATTTATTTGCACGATTAAATATTTAATACACGATTTATTATAATATACTGTTTATAAAATATATTTTTGTTACATAAATTATTTGTTTAATGAAGTCATTTATTACTTTATATGATATTATTTCCGTATCGAATGTATCGGATCACGCACCACACTCATGTATTTTAAATCAAAATATGACCGAACTAGTCAAGAACAAACACTCAGTAAAAAGCAACATCGAGAAAACAAAATCTGTAGATATATACTTTCTCTGACTGACACAAAATGGCGTCGACTAATTTCGAGTTCGAAAATGTGCAGTGCAGGATAGTGCAAAATTTATCGATGCGAAATTTACTGCGCTACATCACTCCTTTTTTAGTTCGTAGGAACGTAACGTTGCGGCGGTTGACTGAGGCGCCCATACCTTGTAATTTGTTCAGGAATCACATGAACTATTGGCGTGCTATTAAACGTAAGTGTGCGTTTGCTAGCGGATTCTTGTTTATGTTTTACTATATTCTCGGGTGCGATGCTCACAGAAGGTTCCAGCGACGCGTTGGTTTGTCCAGTTTGGTATTTGGCTTTGCTAATGCGTCCTCGGACTCGAGAAAACAAGGTTTCAATCGATTAATTGAAATATTCGAATGTTTACCTTTAATTTGGACAGTAAAATATTTTTCATTTCGATCAATGACTGGAAAGGGACCTTCGTAAGGAGTTTGAAATGGTGCTCGATAGCCATCAGTGCGAACGAAAACGTGTGAACATGTACGTAGTTCTTTGAAGAGGAAAATGTTGTCTTCCCTATGTCGCGAAGGTGGTACTGGAGATATTTCTTTGAATGTGTTAACTGCCGACGTATTACTAAAACCCTCGCGAAAAGCTGTATGTAACCCGCGCAAGATCGATGGTAAAGATCTAGTCCACTGCTGATTTCGTTTACAAGTGATCGATGTTTTCAAACTGCGATGCCATCTTTCGATTAAGCCGTTACAAGCAGGGTTCTACGCTGTTGTTCGTTTATGTTTGAATCCAAGCAGTTTTGAAAGTTCGTTAAATAAATGAGATTCGAACTGAGAACCACGATCCGTTACTATAGATGAAGGAACACCATAACGACAGATCCAATTTCTGTACACTGCTTCCGCGACAGTATCTGCTCGTATGTCGGGTACTGGAATGGCTTCTGGCCAGCGAGTATAACGATCGATAAGCGTTACACAATATCGATTTCCTTCCGAGGTAGGTAGGGGTCCCACGATATCGAGGTGGATTTCATCAAACCGGTTGGTGGTAATCGGGTAAGTTCCGATCTGGCTCTTGACGTGCCTAGACATTTTTGATTTTTGACGCCTTAAACAGGATTGTGCCCATTTGCGGCAATCCGATTTAACTTTAGGCCAAAAGTATTTCTCTGCAACCATAATTGATGTGGCCTTAATGCCGGGGTGTGCAAGATTGTGTACATGGTCGAATAATTCGCCCGGTCGATATTTCGCAAAATATTTTTTTTTCGTACCAAAAACTGGAAAATCATCAATTTCAACTGAGTTGTCATATCCCTTAAGGGCCCGCCACTCGTCATCGTTTTGTTGTTCCTTTGCTATTTGCTCGTAATCGATGTTACTATCGATCGTAACTTCGTTAATTCGTGAAAGCGTATATCGGCAATCACATTGTCTGTTCCCGATATATGCTGAATATCACAAGTATACTGTAATATCAGATCGATATGTCGCAGTTGCCTAGGTGATGCCTTCTCTGGATTTTTCTTTATGATCAGTAAAGAGTTTATGATCAGTAAAGAGCGGTTTATGATCAGTAAAGAGTGTACATTCGCGACCTTCTAGATAATGCCTAAAATACTTTATAGAAGAATACGCTGTTAAAAGTTCACGATCATATGTACTATATCGTTTTTGCGATTCGTTATAAGTTTAACTGAAAAGAAACTGAACGGCTGCCATGCTTCATTAACGTATTGTTGGACGACAGCGCCAATTGAATTATCTGAAGCATCGACCATTACTGCAAGCTTGATGTCAGCAGATGGATGGTTCAGAAGAGTAACATTAATCAATCGTTCTTTAGAGAGCTCGAAAGCATTATCCAGTTCGTCTGACCATTCTATTAAACGTTTATCATTCTTTTTTGAACCGATCAGTTGGTCATTGAGAATGGCTTGTTCTTCGGCTGCGTGTGGAAGGAATTTCCTATAGAAGTTTATCATACCAAGATAACGACGCAGTTCTGATACGGTTTTCGGTTTAGGGAATTGTACAATAGTCTCGACTTTAGTTTTTGATGGTTTAATGCCTGATGATAAAATAGCATGGCCTAAGAATGTGGTTTCTTCCATGCCGAACACAGACTTACTAGCATTTATAACAAGTCCAACCTCTTTTAATCGCTGAAATATTGCTTGCAGGTGTTGCAAATGTTCATCTTCCGATTTCGACGCAATTAGCATGTCGTCAATGTACACGAAACAGAAATCTAGATCTCTAAAGATGGAATCCATGAGTCTTTGGAAAGACTGCGCAGCGTTTCGTAGACCAAAAGTCATCCGAGTAAACTCGAATAGTCCGAAAGGTGTTCGGATAGCAGTTTTCGGGACGTCAGACTCTACAATAGGTACTTAAAAATAGGCGCGAACTAAATCGATTGAAGTAAAATGTACAGTGCAGGGTAGTACAAAATCTATCGATGCGAAATTTACTGCGCTACAGGTTTAATCAAATTTTAAATAATTTAAACATAAATTGTATGCAACATTGTCCAAGAAAAAGTCATCGAAAGGGCCACAATAATTTATTGTTTCCCAAGCATAGACCTAAATTTTGGACAGATATTCTGCAAGAATGGAATGGAAATTCCCCATAAAGCCGTAACAAAAGTTTCAGCGAGACAAATCTTTTTTACTGTGTGGCAACTGTGACAAATTTCTTACTTCTAGGAAATTTGGCGAATCCTTAAGTTATATGAAAGCCATGGGTTGATATTTTGCTTTGTATAAGGTCACCATAGTTGATTAACCACTATAGTTGTTTTTGTTTGGTCGTCCATATGTAACTATTTATTGCAATAGTGCATAAGAAACTTAGTATGCCACACGATTATAAAACTATTCGGCTCTGGGGGGTTTACTATAGGTGTAATGCTTTGGTAAAATTTAGCGGGTTTTACTTTGATATCTCAAAGCAACAGCTTTTGACCTTAGATTTTTGATGCATTTTAATTTTCCTTTGTTGCTAATAAAACATTTAAATGCCAAATTTCGATCGTGTTCGATAATTGATTATTATGTTGTTTTAAATATAAATACATTAAAAAAAAAATTTAAAAAAAAAAAAAAAAAAAAATTAAAAATGACCGCCTCGCGGTGAACACCATAACTATAAAATGGTTTTATTTTCTTAAAACTAAAAAAATTATTGGTTTACATTAAAGTGTCTTCGGGTTTAGACCGTGCAATTGTTGTTGTGAGCTAAGCGGGCGTTGCCAAAGCAAAGCGACTTATGTATTCCAAAATGAAAGTTATTCCATAATTCATAAATTTGATACGAATTTTAAATTAAATTCGGGAATTACATTTGAAATTCGTATTCGATAGTAAAAAATTTACAAATAGAACAAATTTTGATTTGGAATACATTCAATCAATTCAGTTTTTAAAAGTCAATGGATGAAAATGAATTGACATTATCTTCACTTCGCGAACATTATACATGTGAACACACTACATATTATGTACATTTTTCTATGGTATAAACTAATACGTTTTCACCAATTTTAAAACAACATTTTCAGCTAATAATTTTTTCTCGCATCGTCTATTTTTAATTCGTTTGAAATTTTTTAATTATATTTTAATTGTTTTAATATGTCTCTATTTTATAAGATTAACTGTTAAGATTGCATGCACAATAAAACAAATTACTGTTAAGGAAGTACATAGTTTAATGTTGACAATATTACAAAAAAAAAAAAAAATTGTAAGTAGCTTAAGTAACAAATAAAAATTCTCACAATTATATTTAATATGAGAACTATTATATCGAAATTTCATAAAGGTTAAGTACCTTAACATCTTGTTTAAGTTTAATAAGATGAACATGTCTGAGTTTTTTTATAGCGGCAGGCGTAATTATATACTCGAAATGCAGCAGTATTGATAATGTTGTGTTTCTTTGTCAACCTTGTGTTATAGGAACACTTGTTAAATAGCAAACAGGCACGGGGGAAATGATCTAAAAAATTGATAACTTAATGCCGACTATTTGTTTTGGAAGGCTATCAATCCCATATTCATGTATCTTAAAACAATTTCTTTGGAGTTGTCGTTTGGACCATTTAGTTCAGAGACAAAAAAAACATCAAATTGAAGCTAATAATGCTAATTCACTAATAATGCGGCTCATAAGCACTCAAATCGACACCCTCAAAAATTCAACTTTTTTTTTAAAGCGGCAACAAATTTTTTAAAAGCGTATTGATGAAAGTTTTAGGTGAAATGTATAAAATGGAATTCATTAGTCCTTACAAAAGTAGAAGGATTGTGAGGATTAACATTGCAGGTATTAATATGGTCAACTCAAAATTCCATTAAATAATTGCGCATAAGTGCGTGAAAAATATAAATAAGCATAAAAATCTACTAATACCTATTAGCAAAATCCAATTTATTTAAATAATTAGATAACAAAAATTCAATACCCAAAATGCTACCTTAAAAGCTAACCAAAAAAACCTCAAAATCTACATTATAATTTGCCGTAAAATTAAATCTTTTCATTAAAATTAATTTTTATTATTACTATTATGTGTTGCTTATTGTTATTAACAAAAACTAAAATAAATAATAAACGAAAAAAATGAAATCCAATAAATCAAATAAACCGCGCGATTTATTCCTCGCTCTCTCATGTCGAAAGTAACAAAACCAAAAATACAAAAAAAAAATAACTTGTGATGAACTAATTTAATTTAGCAAAACCGTCTAAAAGTTACGAAAAGTCATCAATTCTCGTTTTTTTCTTAAATTTTTCATACCGATTTTTGTTTAACACTTAACGTAACGTATATTTTATATAATTCAGTTCCGCGTACACAACATGAGCAATTGAACGGCATATACCATACAAACAAGTTCTCTAAATAGTTCGATTTATTTAATGTTTGTACAAGACTATATAAGTAAATTAACATACACCGCGCGAATAAACTGTACGCTGTTGTATAAAAGCAAGCACAAAAAGTTCGAACAGTGTTAACATTGATCAGAAATTTCACTTAATCATTTTTATTTTTGCCATTAGTCCGTGGGTATATTGTACACGTATTACATACTCGTGTGCTTATATACCTCGTTTGAAGAATGTTGAAACAATTAATTTTAATTGCTTTTGAAATGTACATATGTATTCCGTACAGCAATAAAATCACATGTTTGTTGCAAATTATTTTGATTTTGTTTGTTGTAGCAAAAATAACAGCAACAAAATTTATATATGAAACATTTTGTTTCATAAATGCGCTCAAAATGTATGTTCCGCTTAAATTATATGATATATACGGCGATTTGTAATAATTTGTAATATGCTTACATAAAGAATTGCCGACACTTTGCAAAAATCCTTGATTTAATTATTAGCAAAAAAAATAATTTGCGATTTACTAGCACAAAATAATATGAATTATGATATATGTATATCTAGGTGTATTTATGCAAAAGCAACAGGTGATATCTATTAGCGTATTGTTTTACGAGTAGTTCTCCACCCTATAAATATAATTACTGCTTAACTACATTAATTCTTTGCATAAGTTTGGTTAAACACAAAATAGTTTATCGAGGATACTGTTTATTGCTTGAAGCCGTCATTTATATATGCCCAGAACGGTTGTACTACAAATAAATTTTATTATTTGATTTGTGTGGCAGACTTTAAATTTAGTTTCAGTTCAATGGATAACATGCAAGCGAACTCATAAGCGCATACCCTTCGTGTATTGTTTGCCAATAATTATTTTAAACGAGCGTCCACAGTAAAAAAAATCTATTTCGAAATAAATGCTTTTTTAACATTGTGCTTCGAGGCTATGGCGGATTATAATTCTAATGACCTTCGGCTTCAATAAATATCGTGTGACCCAATAAAATTAAACATTACGAATACATTCTAAATTTGTTTGGAATTTCTGTAATTCTTTCCGAAAAACCGCTCCTCTCCGTGTACGTTGAAATTGAGTTATATCAGATATAGAGTTTCAAGTATAACCAACCCAACTTCTATGTCAATACTTTAAGCTGGGAATGCGCAGATAGTTTACGTAAATTTTTTTACGTAAAAAAAAAAGTCGCAGTCGTTTGTCTGCACAAGCTTAGATGGTTTAAACGATACCATAAAAGATCTTACTAAGGCTAATACAGAAGCAAATGAAAGGCTGATGGAGCTTGAATGCAAATATTTGCGACAAGAGGCTAAATTAAACCTGATGGAAGCTCAGTTAGACCAATATAATCAAGAGGAATTTAAAAACAATATCGTCATTTGTGGCTTGCCTATTATTCCAATTCAGAATGTTGATGCTCTTGGTCAAGAAGCCTGTAACTTAGTGCTCGAGACTCTAACTAAAGTTGACGTTGACATAAAAACTGATGATATTGTTTCAATAAAAAAAATGTTTCACAACAAAAACAGCCGATCAACTTTAAAAAACTCATTTATTGTTGAACTCAAATCGACAGATATAAAAAATCATATAATCACTAAATATAATGATAAAAAAAAATCCACACCAAATGATGTTAACGGTTTCAACATTATCCAGCACTTCACAAAATTTCAATCACGACTACACAAAGAAGCTAAAAAATTTCAACTACATCACAAATTCCAGTTCTTGTGGTGTAAAAATGGAAAGATGTTTCTTCGCAAGTCAAGCAGTTCGGAGGTACATCATATCTATTCTATGAACGATATCAATCGCCTGCAGAATGGATTTCGTACTTCTGGGAACACATCATCTTCCATGGATCAATAGGTACTGTACGCCTATTCTTATTGTTTATCATTATCTAAAAAACTTTAAGATATTTTATTTAATTATTATATTAGTATTTACCTGTATCAAATTTTATAAATTTATATTTTTTTTTGTACACAAAAACAAACTAAACCGAATATGTCAAATGACATTTTTTGTTTATTTTGTTAATATTTTCGTCACACAAATTACGGTATTTTTTCGTAGTACAATATTATTGTCTCTTTTACTGCAATTAAAATTTATTTATAGTTCAGATCATTACAAATTTCCTAGAATACAGAACTTTATAATTTCATTTAAATTATTGATTAAGTTAAACTCCGAAATGTTGACTATTTTTCTTGTAATTCATTATAATATACACCAAACAATACGTAAGTGTTACGCTGTTTTTGTGAATTTTTTGATTCTCTCTCTATTTTATTTTCTATTAGTCTTATATTGGCGAAACGTATTTGTTCTAACAAATATTGAATGCATTCTGCACAAATATAGCTTAACCTTACGTATGTGTTATATTTATAATTATAAAATTGATTTTTATGAGCAAATTCAGTAAGACACTAGAAAAAAATTGTGTAAATAGTTGTTTCTTGAACGTTGATGATTACGCATTGACCAAAACAACAATTGATTCCACTTCAAAAAAATTAAACATTCTGCAATATAATGTACGCGGTATGAATAATATGAATACGTTTGATGATGTTATTTTATTTAGTGAAAATCTGAATGAAAACATTGATATCTTGGTACTTGGTGAAACTTGGGTTCATAGTCACAACGCCATTTCATTCCAACTAAATAATTTTCGGAGTGTTTTCTCTTGTCGGGATGATCGCATAGGTGGTAGTTTAGCTATATTTGTTAAAAATAATCTGAATTTTAATATTGTTATGTGCGATGATAATCAGTTTCCCTTTCATTTTATATGTATTGAGCTTACTGATTACACATCGACCAAATTATTAGCTGTTTATAGACCACCAAATTCAGATGTAAACTTATTTTTAGAATTTTTGGATGGCTTTAATGTGGGCAAAACTGATACTATTATTATTGGAGACATAAATATACCTGTAAATAAAAAATCGAATTTAGTTTATGACTATAAAAATATTCTGATGAGCTCAGGAATGATTGTTACTAACACGTTTGCTACAAGATCAATTAGTAACAATATTCTTGATCATGCTGTATCTAGTTTTGTTAATATTGGCACAGTTCAAAATTCCACCATTTTCTCTAATATTAGTGATCATAATTTTGTCTTTACGTCGGTTATCTTCAAAGGGAAATTCTTCCGACGAAAACTGCAAAAAAGGGTTATTAACTTTGATAAAGTTGACTCATGTTTTGTTGATTTTCTCGAAAGCACGCTTTTTGATACTAATGATCCTGATACAACTTTTAAACTGATTATTGAGAAATATAATCAGTTAGTTGAAAAACTTACAGTAATTAAAAGTGTTGTTGCTAAATTGAAGAGCAACTCTTGTCCCTGGATGACTTACAATTTGTGGAAACTCATTGGGAAACGCAATAGATTATTAAAGAAACACAAATTAGACTCCAATAACATGGTAATTCGTGAACAATTGTGTAATTTAAATAAAAAGATATCATCGGAGAAATATTATGCGAAGAAACAGTTTTATGAAATTATGTTTAGTAATGTGAACCAAACACACTTATGGAAAAATATCAACCAGTTTTTAAATAGAAATAATTATAACTCCGATATTCAAACTATTGTTGTTAATGATGATAAATATAGTAATATATCTGATATAGTTGATATATTTAAAGATTACTTTGTACGTATAGGTAATTCGCTGGGAGAAGCAATTGGAAGTGATAGAGATATTAATAAATTTAATACATTGCATTCGAATCCTGACTCTATATTTCTATCGCCCACTACTCCTGCGGAGATTTGTAATATTATTTGTTCTCTGGATAATAGTAAAGGTAGTGGACCAGATAATATTCGCAATCAGGTTCTGAAGCGTAATGTAGCCTTCTTCACTGAAATTATTGCGAAGTTAGTAAATACAATTTTTCAAACCGGTGAATATCCTAATCAATTAAAAATTGCCAAAGTTGTCCCAGTTTTCAAAACTGGTGAGAAAAATCTAATTTCTAACTATAGACCTATTTGTACTCTATCTGTATTTGATAAAATTATTGAAAAAGTTATAAATTCGCGATTCAGGAGTTTCTTAAATGAATCGAACTTTTTCTACGCATATCAGTATGGGTTTAGAGAAGGTGCGGGCACTGATGTGGCTCTTGTTGAAATGACTAACATGATTTACAATGCTTTGGATCGAAAGGAGTATGTTGCAGCCCTCTTTCTAGATCTAAAAAAAGCTTTTGATACTATTGATCACAAGCTGCTTCTCGATAAACTATATGGTTATGGATTTCGTGGTGTAGCCTATAAATTGATTAATAGTTACTTAACTAATCGCCAGCAATATGTTATGATTAATGGAATTAGCAGTAATATTTTAACTGTTAAATGTGGGGTTCCTCAAGGCAGTGTGTTGGGACCATTACTGTTCCTGATATTTATCAATGACATCTCGAATTTACCCTTGATTGGCAAAATTCAAATTTTTGCAGACGATACTGCAATATTTTATGAAACTAAAGTCCCTTCTACAATACAGAATAGCATGGAGCATGATATGATCATCTTACTGGAATACTTCAAATCGAATATAATCTCATTGAATTTAAATAAAACAAAATTTATGATCTTTCGTTCACCACAAAAAACTCCAATTGATTTGCCACATCTTAATATAAATGACGTTGTAGTTGATAGAGTTGAATATTTCAAGTACTTAGGAGTGACTTTTGATACGCACATGTCTTGGGGTGAACACATTAAATCCGTTTGTACTAAAATGGCTCCTTTAGTAGGATTGGTAAGGAAACTCTCGTATTTTGTGCCTAGTTATGTATTGAGACTGATGTACTTTGCATTTATTCATCCCAGAATTCTTTATGGAATTGTTGTTTATGGAACGGCAAGTCGGAGCAGGTTAAAACCTCTTCAAATCATGCAAAACAAAAGTGTGAAAGCTTTCTTGAAGCTCCCTTTTCGAGTATCATCATTGTATTTATATGAAATTGAATCCAAAGGAATTTTGCCGTTGGGTGCGCTGTATGATTACCAAGTTTCATTGTATATGTACAGGACATTAAATGTTTCTTCTACCTTATCTAATTTAGAATTTAGTAATAGTAATCATAAATATGAACCAGATTTGCTAATAACATATCATGCGGATCTATTATTTATTTATTTTTTTATTTTTTTTTATTTATTTATTACATATCTATTTACAAGCATAAGCCGAAGCTTTTATACTATGAAAAAGAAAAAATCACAAAAGAAGAAAAAAAAAACATAATAATAATTATAAGAAAGAGAAAAAAATTAACAATCACATCAATATACAAAATATTTACAAAGGGGTATAATAATATTATTACAAATTATAATTACATTAATAGGTTCTCTGTACAGTTAAATATACTAGATTTTTAAACATTTTAAGAGAATTCAAATTTTTAAGTTCAAAAGGTAAACCATTCCAAATAATAAACGCATTCATCAAAACCGAATTATTATATATGTTACTTTTGTTAAGGGGCAAGTTGATGTTTCTAGTGCGCAGAGACCTGGAAAAATTTATTTTTTCATAAAGATATAGAGGCAATCCAGAGGTAATAATTCTAAAAATAAATACAGCTGTTCTATAATGATAATACTCGAACAAAGTACATCCCAAAATAGAAGCTTTTAAACCAGAAATATGATCAAATTTTCTGAGGCCATGAACGTATCGAATACAATTATTAAATGTAATTTCAAGTAGACGTCGAGAGGAACTATCACATCCACTATAAATCACATCACAGTACGTAAACAAAGGTACAACTAAACTTTTAATCAAAAATACTCGCAACTGAATTGGACATAATTTCTTTATTAATCTTAGCGAATATAAACTATAATTGACACGTTGACACAATGTACTGATATGATCACACCAAGTAAGTTTGGAATTTAATATCAGTCCTAAGTTATTAACAGTCGGAACAAATTTAATTGTGTCATCACCCAAAACAAGAGTAGGCTTAATAATATTCAAATTACTTTTACACAAAAATAATGCTTTACTTTTATTGGGATTAAGCGCCAGTGAGTTAAATTTAGACCATAATAAGATATCCCTAAGATCTTCGTTCAATTTCATTGTAGCTTCATTCAATCCTAATGCTTTACATCCGATGTACAGTTGTAAATCATCAGCATAGAGATGAAAAGAACAATGACGAATTCGCCATGGAAGATCGTTTATAAATATAGAAAAAAGCAAGGGACCGAGAATTGATCCTTGTGGTACACCTAGAGTTACTCTACCCATTCCAGAGCAGTTAACACCATGCTTAACAAACTGCTCCCTACTATGCAAATAAGAGTACAACATATTAATTGCAGAGCTAGAAAATTTATAATATAAATAAAGCTTTTGAAGTAGAAGTATATGATTAACACTATCAAACGCCTTAGAGAAATCCAATAAAACCAATAAAGCTTGCGAACCATGCCCATCCAAGATTGAAGAAAGATCATCAACAATGTGTACCAAAGCCGTTGTAGTACTGTGACCATGCTTATACCCTGACTGAAATTTACAAAGAAAATCAAAATCTTTAAAATGCTGCAGAATCTGGGTTTGCATAACTTTTTCTAACACCTTAGAAAGGGCAGGTAGTATACTTATTGGTCGAACATCTTTAAGACTGGCAACAATATCATTTTTTGGAATTGGAACAATAGAAGCAACTTTCCACAAATTCGGAAAAACTGATTTTGACAAACATTGATTAATTATATATGTCACTTGTGGAAGAAACAGATCAATAAATAATTTTATAATTTTAAAATCAATTTTATCGTATCCAATAGCATTAGATTTAATTGAACGGATAGCACTCAAGACAATTAGCTCGTCAACGCAATCAAAAGCAAATTTATAATTATCATCAGGATCAACAGATCCAATATCTGGCAATGGCAGAACCACTAAATCTTCGCGAAATTTACAGATATCATTTAAAATATCTTCAGCAGTGAATTTTATGTCAACTTTAGCAACAGAACACGAAATACCAAGTTTTTTTAAATTATTCCATGTAATTTTAGAGTTATAAACATTACCAAAATAAAAACTATACTTAGCTTGATTGATAAACTTAGTAGTTTTATTTCGAGCCCTTTTATAGGAACTAAAATCAGCATCTAATCCACTCCTTTTATAATTATTATACTTCAAATCTCTATATTGAATTGAATCCAATATCGTCTGGTTTAACCACGGAGCTGTAGGACAATTGTTAATAGTTCTTTTACGGGGCACACACATAGAATCTAAATGTAAGAAATTTGAATTAAATAAATCAACAATCATATTTACATCAGAGCAACAATAAAGGCTAGACCAATCAAATGAGAAAAAACAATTTACAAAATATTCATGATTAATTTTCCTATAATTGGGCACAATAGAATAAGTTAACTTATCTCTAGTGCGACAACATTTATAAGAAGCAAATTACAAACGAATTTGGACGCAGATCGATCCGATTTTCCGGTCCCCAAATTTACAACAAATTGCCTGAGTCATTGAAAACCGTAATGAATATTCATCAATTCAAGAAACAATTAAAGATCTATTATAGAGAATTGTTAAATAATTACATTTTGTAAATTGTATAACTTGGAAATGCATATATGTATCTGACACATGTATGAGAAATATGTTTATTATAATGTTAATTTCCCTTTAAAGGACAGTAAATCCATTGGGGAATTGACATTATAATTTTATTATAATATTATTTTATTGTAAATAAAGTTAATTAAATAAACGAAAAAAAAAAAAAAAAAAAATCGAACCTAAGGCCATGCATTTTCGATTTGTCTATTAAAAGTAAAAAACAAAAGTTTCAACTTGTAAATCCTTTCATTATACATTTAATAATTAATTGTTACAGTAGTAATCGGTTTACGAAAACTATTAAAATTAATTTTTGGAATTCACCTCCTAGAGATTTATTAAAGTTTATTATTACAGTATGTGAAATTTTAAATGTTTTTTAAATAGTAAAGCGGTATACGGTATTTTTACATTTACAATGTACAATCATTTCCAAAATTACAAAATTATGAAAAATTTACCGAGACAACAACCGTTTTAAATAAATCGTGTTTTTTAAAAATGGTATTTAATCAATTATTTTTTTTAATAAATTTTTAATTAATTAAGATACATATAGTTAATCTAGATAGTTGAGAGAACTAGCATTTATTCTAAATGGCATTACGATCACATTTTTATTACAATTACATTATTTATAATTTTTCACCGTAGTTTACCATTATTTACGTAAAAAATGTAAATCTGTACTCCTGCACAATAAAATATCTAACTATAAAAAATGCTACAGTGGCTAAAGCTCAGGTGCTGGGATCGCTATGTACCTGGATCAAACGACAGAGGCAAAAACGATTTTCTATCGCCCAATTACGATTGGTGATGTAAATGAATATAAAGATCACTAGATGTCAGAGTGCAGTACTTATAGATCAACTCTTATAGAGAGGGATGCTCTCATGTCAGTACTATAGGCTGGCATTCCTTTGGCTGCTGCGTGAGGTATAACATCAAAAGCAATCAGCTACGGGAGTATTATGGCCCAAAACAAATTCTAAAGATTAAAAACCAATACGCAAACAAAATTTTTTGCCCATGCTACAGCAATTCTGATTGAATTTTGCTACCTCTGCAGGTGAGCATCATATATAATTAGTTTTTTTATTTTGTATTTTTTTTTAGTTAAATGAGAAATTCACGCAGTGATCCCAGAGCTGTACAAGTAAATACCAAAAAATGCCAAGTTTGAGCCTATTCCAAGGCCCTATTCCATGGGAAAAATCTGCTGTCAGTCATTTTTTATGACAGATAAGAAATTTTTCTCACACTCATACAAAATAAGTCGTTCGCCATTTTTATAGTCAAATGTCGATTTGTTTTTTTGTTCGTGTTGATATTTGTTAACGTTAGTGGTTTTTCGTGGTACATATATAAAAATTAAAATTTTAAAATATATATTAAAAAATAAATGGAAATATAATATATTAAATAAATTAAAAAAATAAATGGAAATGTACGAAAATGTACAAATTATGCCAAAATGTAAAACCATAAGATTTTAAAAGACTATAAAAATGAAATGAAAAATATTTCTGTTCTTTGTCACTCTTATGGAATTTAAAAAAAAATGTTTTGCGTTTTAAAAAATTCTGTCAGTAAATTTTTTCCATGACATTAAGGCTTAATGCCTAAATAAAAAAGCTTAAGCCTACTGATTTCTTTTGGGCTAGAATACTTGTATTTATATAGACCTAAAAATAAAAAATAAAAAAGTTTGAGCCCAAAAATTGATTTTCGGTACACCAGCGTGTTTCGGTTCTCTCGTATTTACTTTATTTTTATTTTTTATTTCGTTGCATATTCTTGGGACAATATTTCGTTGCATTTTTCTATACAATGCGACGCCAAAAATATCTTCGATGTTAAAACATTTTTATATTAGATATTCAAAATCGAAATTTAAATACATATAATGAGTTTACTATGCAACACGAATACAGTATCGACGTCTATCTTTCGTCAGTATGGTTAAAATGGTGAAGTATAGTAAACTTTTAATATTGCGCAGAAAGATGCAGAAGATCGTGATTTTTATTTCGAAATATGGTAGCCGCCAGACGATTTTCGCCAACCTAAAATGCAATGCCAACGAAATTAAGTTTACATTCCCATTTGGAAGTCGATACTACTCGCAAAAGAAAACTCGCACAAAAATTCCGGAGTAGGCTTAAATCCCCACTAAAGAGAGAAGTAGACAATTGGAAAGGAAGTGGAATTTCGTCGAAAACCTAATATGCAATGCCGACGAAAACCTAATGTGCAAAGCAAACACCACACTCTTTCTGTGGAAAGAACTATGTAAATTACAAGGAAATCCTGTGTGAATTCCGACTAAAAAGAGAAAAAATCATATTCAGTTCCCAAATAGAACAGGGGCCCTATTCCTGAATACGATACGAAAACGAAAGTACAAGACTCCTATTCAATTTTAAATAACAATCGTACGAATCTGATTCAATTCAAATATAAATCTTGTACTTTCGTTTTCGTATCGTATTCAGGAATAGGTCCTCAGCTTTCCATAGCACTTTTATATGGGATTAATAATAACTTTCTATTGAAATTAAAAAGAACTATTTGTTGTAATTTTTATATTTTTGTTCACATGTTCAATACATATTTTTTTTTTATTTAAATTTTACAAATCCTCCTATGTAGGGTATTCATTGACAAGTTCACGTGCCATCCACCAGTTAGATTTTCATCTCTAATCATTCACACATCATTAGATATGTAAATGACGAAAACTGTTTTTTATTACCTTTATTTATTACCTCGCAACCATTTTATAAGTACACTAAATAAAATTAATGTTACTGAAATAATTAAAAATCATTAAAATAAATCAACACGAGAAAATAAAATAAACAAAAACACACGCATGCACAATCGTGTGCGTATTCACCCGTCGACTTGTCACATGAAGCTGAAAATAAAATATACAATCGAAACTTATAAAAAAGTAAATAATATTACCGTGAAACGGAAAGAGAAAGACAATATTTTTCTCCAAAATCGATATTTTAGTGGCTTTGATATTTTGTAGTATGGAATTTAGTATGGAATTAAAACAGTTTTTTCCACACAGGGGAAACATTGAATACTTAGAACTCGGGGTTTTTCATACACTTTTCTATAACAAATTCGAACATATTTATGGACCGCATGGAGCTGCTTAAATAAAACTGATTTCCTTAGTACTTTTCACAGCGAGTTAATAATAATTTTCTTTTGAAATTTATACAGGTATGGTTTTCAATTGTTTTAAAATATTTTATTTTATTTAAAATTACATGATAAAATTTTCCTTTGCACCTTGCAATTGTTGAACAACTTGTAAATGATAGAAGAGACGGACTGAACACAAACTTCTTGTCTTATTGGACTTATTAGACAGTTATATTCAATAGTCAACAATCGAAGTTTAATATTTGTGAAAATTAAAATATAAAATTAAAGAGACATTAAATGAAAAACATAATTTCATCCGTATTATAAAACTGCTAATAAAAAGAAAAAGTACCTATATATACTGAAACCTTTCAGACGTCATAATTATATGAGATTTACATTGACATAAAATTGGTAGAGTTTCAGTATGAACTTGCTCATATTATTTTTTTGACCAAAACTCCCGTTAGCGCCTCCTGATTTTGTAGTGTATCTCATTTAAACTTTCGAATCTGAACGGGCTCAGTATACGATTTTTTTAAAGTAAACTCTCTTCGTCTCCTGATTTTGAGGGAACTCCATTTAGGCAAACAATAAGACTTAACAAGTTTGGCACTAAAATGCAAGAATACAGAAGAGGTTCCTTAGAGTCTGACCTGGATATCATAGAAATTGCACCCAAATACCACAAAATAGAATATAGGTAGTTGCTAAAGATCTGACCTATCAAACAGTGGATGTACCGCTTTAATATGAACTTACTTATTACGATTTTTGAATCAAAACTCTCATCGGCTTTTTCCGATTTCTGAGTGAATTCCATTTAGGTTAACATAAAAACATCAAAGTGATTGCACCAAAATCATGTAGATGGAACTACTATGAGCCTGACCTATCAAACGTTGTGAGGTGAGTTTATATATGGATTTGCTAAATATGAGTTTTTGAATAAAAGCCTTATCGGCTTATTTTGTTTTTGAACGAATCCGATGTAGCTCGCAATGATTAGACATCTTAGGGATTGTACCAACGTACAATCATATAGAGATAACTGTACGACTTCTTGAGCAAAACTCTCATCAGCCTCTTCGAATTTTTGACCAAAACTCTCTCTCAATGGCTCCTTCTGATTTTTGAGTTCATGTCGATAACTTCTATATGAGACTTAAAAAAATAACAATGAGCAATTCCATATATTGAAACGGTTCACACGTAAGAACCCGAAGGAATTACTATTATATATGACTGTATTTTGGTGCAATCTCTGGCATGTCTTGTATTTGGCCTAAACGGGATGCACTGAAAAATTAGAAGGACCCGATAAGAGATGTTGATGTAATTTTGTGGTCATGTTATTGGCTGCATATTAGAATTCACTCAAAAATAAAAAATATCCGATCAGAGTTTTGCTTTAAAAATTTGAACTAACCAAGTCCGTAACGAAACGGTTTACACATCGTTTACTAGATCAGACCCTGTAGAGTTATCTCTATATGACGGCATCTCAGGGATGTCTTGTTATTGACCTAAATGAGATTCACTCAAAAATCAGAAGGAGCCGATGAGAGGTTTGCTCAAAAACTCGTACTGAGGATATCCATATGTTGGAACGAAACGTGCTTCGTTTGATAGGTGAAACCTTGCTGAGTGTTGTACATAAAAAATCGTATTGAGTAAATCTATATTTAAACAATACTATTTAGTAAGTCAAATCTGTAGGAGTTGCTACTATATGGTGGCCTCCTATGCAATATCTGTGATATATTGTTATTGGCAATATTGAGATTCACATAAAAATCCAAAAATCAGAATTAACCGATGAGAGGTTTACTTAAAAAAATATGGATTAAACTGTTCACAAGCCGTTTGATTGGACAGACTTAAGAAGTCACTTCTTTATGATTGCATTGCACTGCCCCCCGCCCCCTTCCTTGTTCGGTATATCAGTCAACTTTAAAATATGAGGATCATCGTTTTAATGATCCAAAAATATTATGGCGAATATGTTTGCACAATTTTTCAAACTTGCTGTTTCTAGCAGTGAGCTTGAGTTTTACGTGGCATTTTTTTTTTTTTTTTTTTGGAAGGTTGCATCCAATCGTCCCTGGCATCTATTGATTTCGATTCTAACACAGATATGAAAAAATGAGATGGAAAATGAAAAATCTGATTAACGATTTTTCATTCGGATTTATGCTGGCAATTTGACTCACCGCTTACAATACTTTTTAAAAAATCACTCTCATGTGAAATTTTCCGTAACATGTGGAGAGATTCAGTCATAATGTTCCTTGATAAGGCTGCAAATCTGATATTACTAACTATAGGCCGATTGAAAATTTGTCCTGCATTTCCAAATTGTTTGAGGGGTTCGTATATATGATAAACTAAGCTTTTACTGTCGACCTCTGCTCTCTGATATTCAGAACGGCATTTAAGGAGGTCGGACCACCACATCAAACATGGTTAGATTAACATTATTTGCTCTTAACACCAAGTGGATTGATATCGTTAAACAGATTTCAGTAAAGCCTTCGATAAATTTTCCTGCTTTGGTTGGAGTCTTACATAAAAAATCATCCCTACCTCGAACGTCTTAACTTAACCGCAATGTTTATGCTCTTAGTGAGCGTCGCATTGTTGCAGATATAACGTTTTTACATAAATTGCTGTCGGACAACAGCACTAGAATGTTGTGTGAAGTAGACGAGCAATTCAAATTTTTTGATTACAACATTTTCAAGTTTACACGAAAGAGGCTCTTCTATTCAAATTTTGACTAATAAAATTTTAGTTTTTTTACTTTTTTTTTATTTTTTTTTTAATAACTTTCTAATTATTATTTAGTTTTAATTTTATTTTCTATTTTTTTCTTCATTTTTAACATTTTCCTAATTTAAATATGTTTGCATTTAAACGGACCAACGTTCGGTAGAGAAGGAGTCACAGTAGAATTCGTAACAATATAAACAAAAAACATATTTTTACTTTAAAAAAACCGAGATAAGGTTGTTGAAGCATGACAATTTCCAATCAACCAACGCGAACTACGATTTCACTTTACTTATCAGATCGTATATTGTATATTCGTTACTACGAATCAGAAGCTTTTCAAAGGTTTGCTTTGCTCACTTGCTTTTTATAGTTTTGCTTTCAAAAATCTTGATTTTCAAAATCTCCGTTTTCAAAATCCGGTGTCTGATCAGTTTCAATATGTTGGAAGTCCCATAAATTTAGAAAGTACAGATTTCAGCGATTCCCAGAAAAAACGATATTTACTTCTTGCATGAAATGTAGTTTACTTAAATAAGGCAAATAATCGTTAAACATGTTCGTAAATTTATAAACGTGATAAAAATCGTGAATAATTAGTGATAAAAAAAATTACATACACATACATGTAATAAATATTATTGGTGCTACTTGTAATATCCATAATGAATATTAACATTGTAAAATCAAATAAGGGGAGAAACAAATTAATTATCGACGAGTATGCATATCACTTGCAAATAAAAGTAAAGTGTTTTAATGGGTTAACTTGAAAACAAAGAATCTGCTTCCTTCGTAAGTCGAGAGTGGTAATTATCATTTAAATAGATCTAATATATAAAAAGTATCCATCCAACCATAACTCAAAGTAAACTCCACACTTAAGCTTTTTCTAGAAAACAGAAATGATTTTTTTGAGAGTGTTTGAATATAAAAATACTCCAACAATTTAAATATTTGGAAGAAAGATTTGTTCTATTAGAAAAAATATTGAAATCAAAAAATTATTTGGTTAGCTGCATTCGTCTATGGAAGCCACTTTGTGCTATTATTCGTATTAATAGCGCAGTGACTCATCGAGTGCATTTTTCATTTTATTAAGCCAAAGTTGGTAACTTAAGATGAAAAGGTAATTTGAATAGGCGAGTTCAAATATAAACTATTTTCGCCACCTTTGGCTCGTGAACATGTAGCGTTCCTAGCATCACTTCGGCGGTATTCACACTAAACACTTTTTTCATGAGGAACGTAAGTTAAAACACAATTCGTAAGTTTAAACACGAATTTTTTATATTTTTATGTTTGATGGCTAATTTTCAAAATTTTTTCCATTTCAAATTTTACGGATAATGTATTTGTGTGTTTAAATTACGGTTAATTTGGATTTTAACGAATAAAGATAATCGCGTTCGTATTTGGCGTGAAAACGGCCTTAGACCTTAGCGAATGGACAAAAACTGTGTTTTTTTGTTATTCCGTTTAAAATTCTGTGCTTCCTTTCTTTTTATAAAACAGAAAACTGTATTCGTTTTTTTCATCATAATGACTGGGGGAAAGTAATGCGGCTAGTAGACAAACATTGTGCCATTCCACTTCGTGCAGCAACAAGATGCATTTTTCCGTTTGAAGTAATACTTTTATACGAGGCTTGGCTCGCGAGGCGAGTACACACTAACACAAACAAAAAAACCAAAAAATAAACGGCTGAGTATATGCAGAGAATTTTATATTTTGTTTCAATGCCTACTAAATTTCTTCATTTGTATTTTTTGTTTTTTCTATCCGTTGTTTTTCTATCCGAGACGAGAGAACTTCTATACTTAGATTATCTATGATAGTTATATAAAGTAAGTAAATCTATTTTATATTTTATTTTTTTTCTTAAATCAAATGGTTTTAATGAAAATTGTTCGATTGAGGTTTTGTAGTACCAGGACCGATTGCGATAGATCCTGATTTCATGAAAAATCGTTTGAGGTTTTCTTAGCTCAAACGATTTAAATGAAAATTGCTTGAAGGAGGATTTCAAGTACCAGGAACCGATGACCATGGATCCTCATTTCCGAAAAAACGTTAACGATTTAAATAAAAATTGCATGAAGGAGGTTTTGTAGTAGCAGAAATCAATGGTAGTGGATCCTGCTTTGTGGAAAAATCGTGTAATGGGTTTTCTGGTGGGCCCCGGGTTAAAACTTAGTTTTTTCTTACCTCAAACAATTTAAATGAAAATTGCTTGAAGAAGGTTTACTAGTACCAGGAACGGAATGCAAGGATCCAGATTACGGGAAAAAACGTGTAATGAGTTTTTTGGTGGGCCATGGGTTTATTTTTAATTATCTTGCTCAACTCTAACGATTTTAAAAAAAACTACTGGAAGAAGGTTTTTGAGTGGCAGGAACCGACGGCAATGAGTCCTCATTACTGGAAAAATCGTGTAAAAGATTGTCTGGAGGGCAACGGGCTTACTTTTAATTTGTTTAATTGGAAAATGTTTCGAGTTTTTTGATGAGATCAATTTAGTTTCAGAAAGCACCTCTTATGCCATCTTTTGATTTTAGCAACTTTTAGCCATTTTAAATTCGTCTATTGTCAGGTTTCCATTATTAACATTGCTTTTACCGACTGTTTGATTTATTTAATTTAACAAATTTTTTTTTTGTCAATTTTATTGTTTTGTTAAAAACTTCCCATCTGTATATATTGGAAATTTTAAGTACAACATATGACATGGGAAGGTTTTTGTCTTATGCCCAAACATCTTCTAAAAATATTAGTCTCACATCTTGAATGGGCCAAACATGATCTATAGTGGTTTCTGGAAGGGAAATATTGATATTTTGCCGTTCAACGTATGATCTGGGTGGTTTTTATCTTATTTGAGCTGTTAGTTTCGCGAGTATTTCATAAGCTACGTGCGCCTCTTGAATGGACTGAGCATGATCTTAAAATATTACTCTGGTCTATGGCCAAGAGCCTACAGTGGTTTCTGGAACTGGAGTTGACAATTTTTAAATTTTGCCGTTCAAGGTATGACGTGAAGTGGTTTTCGTGTTATTTTATCCTGGTTGGTCTCAATTGAAAACTTTATCTTTCTAGGACAGATTAAAACAATAGTTTAAACGCCCATACATATTTATAAAACTTACACTCCGTTAACCATTTAGATACAATATCGATTTCCAAGGAATTAAATTTAACCTTGCATCGAAAATTTATGATATATCAACAAAAAAAACATTTCTTTGTACTCCCAAACACATGATATACATACATAATTTAAACCTAATGGAACAATAGACAACCATATTCAATCGATATGAAATTCATTTATAATTCAATTGAACCTGTGTATTTGTCACTGTCTTGCCACCGAAATGTTTTATTTTGAATTCTTTAAATGAATAGAATTCATAGATGAATAAATAAAATAATCAATCAATAAATTCTTGTTCAATCAATCAAACCTGTATGTAAATATTGATTAATTTGTTGAGCAGCATTCAAAATGAACATTTATATTGAAGTGAAGGTGTTGAAAACCTCTCTTAAAAGAAATAACTAAAACGGATCGAATGCCGGCGGTTATAAGTAGATTGGATATACAGAATCATTTTATTTTTTAGTATATTGGCACCGATTTTATACTGCGGTACGAACATCTTTATGTACAATGCATGTACTGTACATCATATACATTATTCCTCGAATTTATAATTTGGATCAGATAAATAAATAAAGTTGAAAATTTATTCTTGACTTGAATAAAATTAATTGTTTGTACTTTTTGTATTTATATATGCTTCTTCCACATTTATGCCGCAGCATATACGTGATTTTTTAGTATACTAATTTATGTAATTGTATTACATAAATAAAATTACGCCTCACGGCTTAAAAAAAATTATGAAATTAAAACTAAAATCCAGAAGAAACTTTATAATTTATAATTTCAAAAGCATTTCCACTGTGCTCGTATTTATACGTATTCTAGTTAACTGATTGTGTGGAGACACGAAGATATAATTAAAGAAAAATGTCGAATTGTAAAAGAAAGGCGTTTGAAAAATTGTTTTTAATTTTTTATTTATTTATTTATGGAATAATATTATTTATTATTAAGGTGTAACGAATTTAAAGCGCTTTGCCATAATTTGATACGTTACAAAGTACTAATAGTTCTATTTCAGCTATTTCAGGTGTTGTGATTGAAACAATAAAAGGAGTGTGGGATCATTGGGTTTCTTTTTACGAACTTAGTCTTTGCATTATTTTTCCAGTTCGCGCCAGGGATGATATTATCGATATTATAGTGTACTTTTTCGAAACTGTGACATTATGAAAAGTACTTGGATACTTTCGAGTGATTTTTATTACTTCTGACAAAATTCTAGAAATAATACTTGTAATTTGATTCGAGACAACTTTTGTATAGAAGAAAATAATAACAATAACGTAAATCCAATGGACTTCATCTAGAGATCAGAGTATTCAACAACTCTAAATCCTGTATGACTAAGATATTTGCTCAGTTTTGTGATTAAAGTTACTAACGTAGTTTAATATTTTGAGCTAAGCGTAAAATTTTGCGGAAATTCAACTCTTTCTTATAGAAGTCTCTGCCAGGACAAAGCTTTAGTCTTTTATTGGTTTAAATGATAGTTCAAAAATCCCAATAATAAATTTAAAATTTAAATTTATTAATACTCGGCAAATTTTTTTTCTCGAGTAATTGATTAATTAAATTCTTGTACATAACAGATATATAAAACCACGTTATAGGGGTAAAGAAAGGTAACTAAAGAAGTCCTTAAGTGGTATTGATTAGTTTAACCAATTAAAAAGATATTCACATTTAAATTTGGGTCTCCAGACGACATTGGTCTGAACGATCACTAAATTTATAACTTTCGATTAAAATTGTTGTTTAGGGACACGAAGGCTTGCTTTCTAAAAGATCTACTCTAGCCAAAGTTTTTTGTATAAGTGGTTAAATATATTTATTCATAGCAGTTTTGCCCCGCAGAATTTCTGACATAAATTTTCACTCTTTTCAGTAATCGCTTAACAAACTGAAATTCCTAATATTTTTGTATCGTTATTTTTCGAAAAATTCAAAATTATTTCTCGATCCAGGCAGACAGGATTATCGTACTAAGCCATACGCTAAGTTCAAGGATTGGGAATAATAATTTCTAAAATGACGGTAAGATCTGTAACACGAGGCAATAAGAGGATTACGAAACTAAAAAATGTGTTTAATTCCTCAAGTAAAATCGAGCATTATGATAGGCGTAATTTTAATGTTTTTCCTGACTTTTTTGTTTTCAAAAACAGCATCAGAGGCACTCCACAGTTAAAATCCCACTGCTTGCAAAAAAAAAAAAAATGATGGAACGTTAAATACTTCTTTTAAAATGAGGTTGTTGGTTAATGATAATAATCCAAATTACCCAACATTACGATAGCTTTGCAAGAACTGCTTGATATGGACAAGAACTAGTCAGGGTTCGCTAGTCCTTCTACATTATAGTGTGTTAAAAAAGATTTTTTCTTAAATCGCTTATTTCGCGTGCTAACCAATTTCATCTATCTATCTATCTATCTTCTATATTATATAAAAATGAATTCCTGTTTGTTTGTTCCGAATGGGCATCTCAGCGGCTCAACCGATCGCCATAAAATTTTTACACTGTACAAGTTGCATATCCAGAACGAACCTTACGATATTTTGGAAGGGGCTAAACCCCGATGTCTATGGGCTGCGGTACAAATTTTTTTCGAAAATCTTAATTTTCTTTAAATTTTTCCACGAAAATGAGTTTATGGGGCTGGTTATATGAAATTACTGACATGTTCGAATCCGAGGGGCCCAGCCCTGGATCAAAAATTAATTTTTACATGTATATAGATACAAATATTTGATTATTCCAAAATGACTTCTCAGTCGCTCAACCGATCGCCATGAAATGTTTACCATGCAATGTTGCATGTTCAGTACCAATCTTACGATATTGTGAAAGGGGCTGGACCCCGGAGTCTAGGGGCCATGGTACAAATTTTTTCAAAAATTTAAATTTTTTTACGAGAATGAATTTTGGAAAGGGGTTATATGAAATAAGACACATGTTCGAATTCGGCGGTCCGCCTCTGGATGAAAAATGCATTTTTAGATGTAAAGATACAATTATTTGATTGTTTTGAAATAACGCCTTAGCCGCTTTACCGATCGCCATGAAATTTTTACCATGTACATGTTGCATGTTCAGGACCAAGCCCACGACACTTTTGAAGGGGCTGGACCCCGGGGTCTAGGGGATGTGGTACACATTTTTTCTCAAATTTCAATTTTTTTAAGATTTGTCGACCGGAATGACTTTAGGAAAGGAATTATATGAAATTAGAGACATGTTCCAATCCGGAAGTCTGCCCTGGATCAAGAATTAATTTTTACATGTATAGATACAATTATTTAAATGTTTCGAAATAGCGCCTTAGCCGCAAATTTAGACACCAAAAAGGATATCTAGCGTGCGATTGTTATACACAAATCATACCTCTACTATGATTGATTTAATTATTCAAATTAATTTTATTAATTTAAATTTAAGACAATCTTTCATCATTTTAACTGAAGACAAATCTCTGAACACTTATATTATCCATACTTATAATCCAGACAAAGTCATTTCTCAACGTGGGTTGCCAGCACCGACACGCCATAAAAACATTGTTCGTGATAATGTCGTGTTCGGATAATTTTTCTTGCAATATAATACGAAATTCGGGAATTGCCACGTTATTATTAAAAAGATGTAAAATCATTATTTGGGATGAATGTACCATGGCACACAAAAAAGCATTTGAAGCGGTTGATCGTACTTTGTGCGATTTGCGACAAAATAACCAACCAATGGGAGGAGCTCTAACACTACTAGCGGGTGATTTTCGTCAAACTTTGCCAGTCATTCCTCGATCAACACCCGCCGATGAACTTAATGCCTGCCTAAAGGAGTCTCATCTTTGGAAACACGTTACGAAAATCACACTATCTACAAACATGCGTGTGAATTTACATCACGATGGTACAGCTAAAACATTTGCCAGGCAGCTTTTGGACATGGGTAACGAGAAATTGCCAAATGACCCTGTAACATGTGAGATATCGTTCCCGCCTAATTTTTGTCAAATGCTGCCATCAATACAGGACGTGGTAATGAAAGTATATTCAAATCTGCCAAATAACTTCAAAAACCATGTTTGGCTGTGCGAACGTGCACTCCTAGCTCCCAAAAATGACGGCATTAATAAATTAAATAATGTAATACAATCGCAACTACCCGGGCCACTAATGAAATACAAATCTATCGACACGGTTACTAATGTGGATCAATCCGTCAATTGTCCAATAGATTTTCTTAATTCTTTGGAGCCACCTGGTATTCTACCACACATACTGTTTTTAAAAGAGGGTTCACCAATAATATTGCTCCGAAATCTAGATCCACCGAAATTGTGCAACGGAACACGGCTTTGTGTGAAGAAATTGATGCTGAATGTGATTGAAGCAACGATTGTTACCGGTAAAAGTAAAGGAGAAGATGTGCTAATTCTGCGCATTCCTATGATTCCCACCGATTTCCCGTTTAAATTCAAGCGACTACAATTCCCATTACGCCTAGCTTTTGCAATGACAATCAACAAACCCCAGGGTCAATCATTGGAAATAGGTGGCTCCAGAGTGGGAAAACCAAAAAATTTATTTATTTATTTATTTATTTAAAGAAATCTATTTTGTAATATACATGTATGATTTCAGATTATTTACAGTTATAGTTAAAATTATATTAAAACAACAAAAAACTTTAAAACAGAATAAAAAAAAAAAAAAAAAAAAAATATAAACCAAATTTTGGTTTAAACAATTAAAAATTTAGAAAAAAGTCTTTAAGGATATTTTTAAAGTTGTCCTTTGATAAGTTGAAGTCAAATACATCGTCAATTAAGTTGAAAGATTTAGACATCCTATTAATTGGGTTGTTTTCTCCATAGTTGGTGGAATGGTGTTCAAGTGCTAAAAATTTATGGTTTCTAAATGTTCTGCATGGCACGTGAATTGATATGTTTTCCAAGATGTAAGCTGAATCTACGTGACCAAGCAAAACGTTACCAATAAAAGCTGCTCCCAAGAGAAGTCGTCTATTTTCAAGCGTGCATATTTTGTAATCTGTGCATCTTGTTGTGTATGGAGGTAAGCGAGCCACATTTTCATGGAATGGTAAGTTGTGGTCGTAATCCCAGTCACTTTTCTTTAACAAAAAAATCAGGAACTTCTTTTGAATGCTTTCAATTCTTTTTATGTGTACAGCATAGTATGGGTTCCAGACCGTTACAGCGTATTCCAGTTGTGATCGAACATAAGCGAAATAGAGTGAACATAAGGTTTGGATATCCTTAAATTCACCTGTCCATCTTTTAACAAATCCGAACATGGCATTCGCTTTCGCAATACAATTTTCAATATGCCTATTGAAACTGGCGTTTTCGACAAATGTAACACCTAAGTCTATAACCTCATTGACTCTTTGCAGTACTTCGTTGTTGACTTTGTATGAAGTAATTATTGGATTTCGTTTACGATGGTAAGACATGATTTTGCATTTCTTAATATTTAAGTATAGTTTCTTAATATTTAAGTATTTACACACAAATGGAATCCAAAAATATTGTTTATATCAAAAGGCTTTATAATAAAAATTATTAACTTAAATACCTTTATATTTATTATTCACTTTGATCTGGTTGAACGTTTGTAAAAATGGAGTATAATTATTTGGCAATTGGTAACAAATACTAAACCAAAATTAATTAACTATCCTCACAAACAGGATGTCCAATAATATCATTACAAAAGTTTGCCTGGATGCATTTACGGAGGCACCCGTTACTGAATTCAGCTACTTATAATTTTCTTTTCATATGTGACTGCAACTACAGCGATGTAAAGAAAGAATTCTTTCATAACAATCAAGGTATTTGAATTATATACCTCCCGTGCAACGCCGGGTAACTCAGCTAGTAATAACATAAAATAAAATAAGTTTTTTTAAATAGAAAAACAATTGTTTTAATTATAATTTAATTTATAAATGTGTTATTTCATAACTGTCGTAATTATAAAATTAAGCACCAAGAATAACTTAAAATTAAATTAATAGGAACCAAAATTTAGATCTATATAAAATTGAACACATTTTTTCAATACTGACATTCGAATCGATTAAAGCGTTTCTGACAACTTCCAGAATATTAACACCTCTTGTTCGTTTCGGTAATGTTCCCAGTTTCAACAATTCCTCCCGCATTATACCTGCAGTACAACGTACCGTAATTTGCTAGCCTGCCATCGGAGTTTATGTCAGTAGTTTCATCAACTGCCAATGCAAACAGTTCAGCTGCATGGAGATCAGATATTAACTGATCACTAATTTTTTTTTGCTCATTTTTAAAAATCCGGCCCTTTACCGTATTTGCACTAATTGAATGTCTTGTGTACGTGTACGTATTTTATCCTTAAAGTAAAGTAAAGTTTTAAAAGTCGAAGGTTTTTTCATTTGCTATTTTATTTGACTATTTTTTTTTTGAATAATTTTGTGGCGTGCCGGCGGAATTTTTAAACGTCCCAAGTTTAGCACTTGTCACGCATTTGCGATCAGTGGGCTTCTAGCCGAAGAAATACTTTAAGCCCGCTAGATATATTACTCAAAATACCTAGTACAAGTATTACCTCCAAATAATCAAGGGGGTGTCAGGGCTAAATAATTTTACCAAATTGGCCTTAATCTTATGGCGCGCATATTATAAAAATCCCGAAAATTTTGGAACTATATTAATAAAATGTTCTGTATCTTTTGGGTTACTCACTTGTTCTTATAGCAAATTCTTTCGAAACAAAATTTGGATCTTAGATAAAAAAAATGACTGACAATACAAAAAATTTGATCGAAATGTCATTGAAATGCATTGCATTGCCAGTCATGTTTTTGATCTAAGATCAAAATTTTGTTTCGAAAGAATTTGCTATTAGATTCAACTATGGCCATCATAAAGGTATAGGTCATAATTCTATGTAAACTCGTATGGAGTTTGGGCTAGTCTAAAAAATATGGGGGTGTAATGTTGTGTAATTTACAAGAAATCCCGAAATTTTCGGAACCAAATTATAAAAAAGTTCTGTAACTTTTGAGTTACTCACTTTCTCATCGATAAGTTATAATCCTAGTCTCAGGCGGATTTAGGAAAAAAGTGTAAAGGGGATAATGTGTGAACTTTGGTGTAATTTAGTAGAAAACCCGTCACTATCGATACTAAATTAATAAAATATTCTGTAACGTTAGAGTTACTCACTTGATCATGAGATAGGTCTCAGTAAGCTTAGGCGGAGTTTGAAGGGAATTAAGGGGTGTAATGTGGTGTAAATTATACAAGAAAATCTTATCACTATCTAATAAGAGATTTAAATGTCGGTTTGATCATTTCGGATAATCAGTGATTAATTCATTGATCCTAAACCAACCATGACATTTTTCCTTGTCACCACCGTGAATCGAACCCGGGACCTCCGGTCGACCACCATTCGTTACCCACCCATACATGATTACATATTACACCCAAATTGGTGTATCCTCATATCTAATAGAGCACGGAACTTAACACATCACTTTAGTTCCAACACTTCATTTCGAAATTTTACACCTGACGCAATATTCAATGTTCATACAAATTTCATTACACTTTTGAATGAGAAAGCAAAAGTGTTTAATGAGTGGTTGATTGTGCTTTAATTCGTCCAGGTAAGAGGCAAATTGTAATTAACCACCCAAGGTCTCCTACGTAAAGTAAACAAAGAAGAAAACTGCGCTGCACATCTTAATTCTATCACATGAATTTCGTTGTAAAGGGACCTAACTTAACAGGCATATATGAGCGGGTATATAGGCATATATTATATAAACGCAGTAGAAAAATCAAAATGTCACAATCTAGCAGCCTGGTAAATGATATACAAATTGAAACAGAGACAAATTTTATTATACAGAAACGAGAAATAAACTTTGATAAATTATCGAAAACCGGGTGATGTTAGAACATTCCAGCCCAGTAGTGGTCCTTTTCTGGCTTTCCCTGGGAATAGGAAATTGTTAAAAATATTTTCTTAGCATTTTTGTCCAAATTGTATTTTTCTGGGCTACTGATGGAATTAGTTGGATGCAAAAATTTTCAAAACAAAGTTAATTGGGAAACTTTTGTTCCACAAAATTTTTATAGGGAAAAATAATTCGCATTATATCTTTGTTTAAAAAATATTTACGCCCAACTATTTCCAACAGTAGGCCAGAAAAATATAATTTAGATGCTAGGAAAATATTTTTCCCAATTCCCTATTCTCAGAGAAAGCAAGAATAGTGCCACAGGCACCGAAAATTTGTTTACGTCATTTTGTAAAAGTACGGAGTGCCTGCTGTCGAGATTTGACAGGAAATTTTTCGAATAGCCGAATTTTTAATTACAAATTCGATGTCGTTATTTGACAGAATAAAACAAATTAAACTCGACTTCCTTTATAGGTACACCAGATATCGCTTTAAAATGAAGATGTGTGAGTAACATTTGATATTTTCTGGTTGGTGGACGAATTAGTTAATAGTGGTTAAAAGAACCATTCACAGTAAACACTTCTGGCTTTTCATCCAGCACGAACAACGATATTAATCTTGATACAACTCGGAAGTAGACTATATAAACTTCAAAACATATCTGGTTTAAACTCACGCTAGTTCCATGGGGGAACTAGAACTTTTATTCCACGAAATAGTATTCCAAAACGTCTTACGACTCTTCAAAATCCTTCACCCCCTGGTTTGCTCGAATGAATCGCACTGCTCGATATGCAGCAATATAAACACGACCATCGTCCCACGACCACAAACTGGACTCAAAAAAGTACTCGTGTGAATTCTCACCCAATGTAATTTAAATCCATGTATGTATTGTTAATGTATATAATATGTATACATATGTGTTATTATTATTTATTATTAACTACTTTCAATGTTTATTTAATTAGTTTATAATTTGTTTAATTAAATTAGTTTTCTCTCTAATTATTAATAATGCAGGGTGAAAATTTGCACTTAATTTTCAATTTCAAAGAGAGACCTCATGTGTGTAAAGGGAAAATGGTTTTTAATTTTTATTTTCATTTGCAACGACAAGTAAATCTTACATGTGATATCCTTCGGCCTTTTAATGTTGATTATTTTTTACATTGCTTACTGCTCGCTATTTTCTATGAAAGGATTTATCTGGTCTAACAATATTTCTCGAAACAGGTTCGCAATTGCATGGGAACATCAGACAAAAATATTAATGGATTTGAGTTCTAAATCCTATTCAACGACTTGCTCATGCTCCAATTATGTAAGAAGCCTTCCGCGTGGTCCTATCTTCCGATCGTGCCGACATCTCACGTAAACCTTGATTTTTTGATTGATTGAGATTTGCGGAATAGGTTTAGGAATCTGTTTGTAGACAGTATGCAGCGAAAGGTGCATACAATAGTTTTTGTGTACGAATTGGGCAGAATTGGAATTGTAACAAATTTTAGTTTTAGGGGTAGCTAAATTTGACAATGCCAGCTCATTTTGGGTTAAGGCCAAGTTTGGTTCAGCTATGGTGAATGGAGGAACTGGATGATTTCTTGGCGGATTATTTTCAGATTTGTTTTGTAGAAAAATCCAGAACTATTCCATCATAAATTGGAATCTCGATTCAGTTCAACATACCAGATTCGAATATAATTAGTTAAGAAATTGCCTAGCACAGCCGAATTCCAGGACTTTTCTAAAATACATTTTTAAATCCCCGCCCAACTCGAATTGTAGAACTTTATCAAAATGACACGTTAATATCCCAATACAAATTGGCCTTTTTTATTAGAATCCTGGCCCAGCTCGGCGAAATAAATTGGAAAATCATCGGTTGGGAAACGACCTGGTTTCATTCATTATAGCCGAATCGCAAAATTTCGTCAAATTCGGTTTTGCACTCTGAATTTGACCATTATTTGTTAAGAGATGGCCTAGTTTCATAAGTTAGAGTTCTAATCCAATCTTGCATGCCATATTTGACACTAATTGCTTGAGGAGTGATCAATAAATGTTTATATTTTAGGAAATCTACAGATGCTTCTGAAATAATATTTCTTTGAAATATTATTTGTTGATTGTATAGGTTAGAATTGTGTTGTCATTGTGTTAACTATCGACTTTATCTAGGTGTTCCTGACCGATTCAATCAATCAATTTTTGTTTAGGAAGCCAGAAACTATTAATTTAGAATAAAATTTCTGGAAATTTCTAAATGTACTTGAAATAATAATATTTTTTCTCAAATTGCTGATTTAGAGAAACAATTGTGAAGACCAATACCATCATTATTCATTAAATCTATTAAGCCTTTATTGTTTTTCTATTAAATTAGAAGAAGATTAGAATTGTGTTGTGCCGTACGATCGCTTGGTGTCTGCAACCAGATCGTTCTGTCCCAAAACAAAACTTGTTCCTATTCTTCCTATTGTTAAGTGTAAACAGGCTGAAGGAATAGGCCCGACGTTATCCGGAACACTTGTCCAGTACTTGGTCTTACAATCTAATCAATCAATCAATCAATAGTGTGAATTATCCTTAAATCGCGTCCATATTAGATAAAAAATATTAAAGGCGGCAAAAACTAAAAGAGGGTCTTGAATGGCTACATTATCGAAAACGAAATCGACAGTGGTTATTGAAATCTGGTAAGTACCAATTTAGTTGCAAAGGGGGCAACCAAAAAGGAAGATTATTTTTATGTTATTCGCATAGCTAAATTTCACAGATCATAATTCAATGTCTTCAGGATTGGAAATTTGCAATCAATAAACTGTAAAATTCAGCATTCACCACAATAATTACCTCTCTGTCGATTGAATCCGGTTCGAAAGTAGATCCATCTATACGGGAAACATTAAAATCCGGTAGTATTCGTTGTTGTTAAAGCCTTTATTAAAATTGGTATGCGTTAAAACATAAACACTTAAAGGACGATCTTGGGTTTTTAAAAATACATCTTACGATTTTCTGCGAACTTCCCTTACATTTTGGTAGTAAAAGAACAAGCACTTTAGTTTTTTGATGCAGAGTTAGAGTTGTTTTCGTCATTCCGCAACGAACAGATGACATTATCAAGATAAACATAGTTTCTGTATGGGGCGGTCATTTTGAAGGAGGCTACTTTCGAGAATATTATTCTTGGTCAAACTGACTTCATGCGTGACTAAGAATTTCATTATGTGGGAATCAATATTTTCTGGCAAACAACAGCCAGGAGTTACCATAATCCTTATAGGACTAGGGCGATTAAACTTTGAATTGTTTTGGTTGATATTGCGGTCAATATTATAAGCCCCGCCAATTAGTGAGGATACCATGGTAACTGTAGTAAAAAGTGTTTCTCTTGTAGAGAAAGATAATTGGAAATTTCCTCCACAATGATTGGCTTATATAACAAGGAACTCATCAACTTATTTTTAAGGAAACTGAAAATTAACACAAAACATTACAAATTATCAATGAAAAATTGACCACTGTCCAATTCAAATCGAGGCATTCGAATTTGGTTGCTTAGTGTTTCATACATATAGGAGTAAATAGTAAATGTGAGTTGTGGAGTGTTTGCAGAACAAATTTGCTGAGTTATTTTATTATTGGACATGCTTGAACTTAAAAGTGTGTGCAACAGAAGCTTGTTTACACCTTAAAAATGTCATAGTGATCGTCAAAAGATGGTAAAATCAAATTAAAGTGGGCGTAAGATCATGCTCATGTGACAGTACTTGTAAACGGTCATTGAAGGTATACTTCCCTTATTAAAAGTTTCAGCATTTATAAAAGGGAATTAATCGTTTCGGTTCGAAATCGGTTAAATTTACAAAACAAGTAGTTCTAAAAATATTCGGGTTATCTGAAATTATTTTCGTATATCAGGAAGGTTAATGTCCAAATTTGTTGCATACCTTTTTTGAACTCTGATGCTGCTAATCATTTCGGACTTTGTTAAATGCTGGATGCCCTTAGATAAGACGCCGCTGCCTTGTACTATAATATATAATTTTTTAGATTCTCATAATTAAGAAAACTCATCAATAATATTATAAATTATTTTAATGAGATATTTACAGTTACATTATGCTGTTATCTTATCTCATTATCTATTTTCTATATAATTACTAAATATTTCTATATATAGAATAGAAAAAATAAATGTTCTTATCGTGTCTTATTGCTAATTTCTTAGAATTTATTACATTCTCGTACAAATATTAATAAAAATTAATAATTAATTTAATTTCACACGCATTTTGTGTGTTATGTATACACAGACAACACACATCGAGCATTGGTGGTTCAACATCAGCATAAGACCGAAAACTAACTACAATTATTATTATTTCAACTTCTTCCTATACATACTCTCGTATAATGCTTTCTTTGAAACTAAAATTGTTTCTTTATTTGATGTGCGCCGTCTTATAACAAATTTAATTACCATCAATAAAGAGTTTTGTTAATTTTGGTTAAAAAAAGTATAAATTATTTAAAATGTTATTTTGAATACCTAGAAGATTTTGTTGTTGTTGTTGTTAAAATTTTCTTATTTAAACATCTCAAAGTTATTAATATTAAATTGGTCATGGAGGCGTTCTATCTACGTAATTTTTGTTGTATTCAACTTTTTTTCTCGAGCGTAATTATATTTTGAACTTAAATTTGTTTGGTGTTGCTTTAAATCGGTAAGAAGTTCAAAAATTATATTTTGACAATTTGATTGAGATTCTTATTTTTAGTAATAGACCTTGAATATTCATTAAAATTAATGCGGATGATATGCAGTAGGTAAAAGGTAAATGAGCAATGGAAATTGATTAGTTACGAAGACGGTTGCGAAATATGCGGAAGGCATTATGATAATTTATTTGTGTTTAGCACAGTTGATTGATTTAGATATGCGGTGTCAATATATCAGATACAAATTTTATTTAAAATTTGACTATTCAATACATACAGTGCTGTGAAAAAAAAAATTGGGCAAACATATTTTATTGCAAATTGGAGTCTTTTTTTGCTAAAATTACAAAACTTTTGAACGCAATTGGCTTATTGTTTCATTTTAAAGACATGTATGACATAATTTTATGAAAAAAAAAAATTATCTGCAAATTAGGGGGAAACCCCGAAATATGCCATAATATTCAAAATACGGTGATGGAAGTTAAAGTAATGGAATAAATTAACAAATTTTTTTAATTTTTTTTTGTTTTTTATTGATTTATAGAAATTCTATCTTTAATATTAATATTTTGTTTGACCACATTTTGTTTTTTTTTACATCGGTAGAACCCGGCAACTGATGTGCAAAAAACTGACAAACCGACATTAGGGTTCAGATGTTTTATTGCGTGTATTTTTTTTTTGTTTGAGTATAAATAGTGCATATTTTCTAAGATTAAGTTATTCTGTAAGTGATCCTAGTCAAATAAAGAATAAAGTGCAAGTTTAGTTAAAAAAATGGTAAAATTAGTAAGCAGTGTAAAAGCAATATGTTGATTTGGGCGCGAGAAAATTTAACCACGCGTGAAATAGCTGAAAGATTAAACATTCCTACAAGTACAGCCGCGTGGAATATAAAAAAAATTGCGAGAGATGGGCAGTACACAAAGAAAGAAAGGATCTGGAAGGCCCAGAAAGACAACGGCAGTGGAAGATCGTTTCATAATATTACAATGTCTTCGGAACCGTTTTAAAACTTCATCGGACATAAGATGGGATGTTGAGCGAGCAACAGAAAAAGAAATTTCAGCCAGTTTAGTGAGAAAAAGACTTGTTAAAGCTGGTTTGAGAGCACATAAACCAGTCCAGAAGCCTGAGTTCACATTACTAGTGAAAACACAACATTTGCGATGGGCTCAGGACCATGTTTCTTGGACTCCAGAGATGTGGAATGATGCGATTTTCTTCGATGAATCAAAATTCAAGCTGTATGTTGGAGATTGAAGAATTCTGGTAAGCAGAAAACCGACGCGACAGGCTTTGCAACGAATGCCTTTTAAGACTTCCACCGAAAAAGGAAGGAATTATGGTCTGGGAATGCTTTTCTGAAAATGAAACCGGTCGATTGTGCTTCCTTAGTTCCAGCATTACAGCAGCTGTTCATCTGCAGGTCCTACACAACGAATTTGAGCCTTCTGTTTTAAAGCTTTTTGGCGAGACTTTTGAGTACTTGTAATAATAAAGAAAAGTTTAAGAGCAAAATAATACTCCGAAATGATTTTCGAAAACTTTCGAAAACAGATTATCAAGAGCCAGTGCTCTCGAAATAAAATCGCAATTTTATTTATAGCACAATCAGCACCTCATATCCACTAAGGCTAATATTAGGAGATTTATTTGAGTATGTTTGAAATTATTTTGAAAGAGTTTGTCGAACAATTTTAGATTGGTTTGAAAAGAAACCCTATACCACCTCACTGTAGGCTCGATTCCTGTTTTGATGTTGAAATCTAATTCAATTACTGATAGAAAAAATAAAAAAGCATGCAAAATGGTTAGAAGTTCGACAAACGAATTACACGCTTTTATCTCAAAGCATAGTATCAAAGAGCGTTAAAGTTTGGTTTAGCGCCGTCCTATTTTTAGGAAGATCACAAAAAGAATTCAAAAGGCGAAAATATTAAAATTGCATGATAGATTGGATAGTGTGTATAAACATATAACAGAAATTTGTTTGGATCAGCGATTGTTCTGGCAAGTGGATCATTTGTAGCATTCTTAACATTGCAGATAGAATCTTAAGTAAGTTTACCACCTATATTTTATTTAATATGACAGCAAATGACGAAATTCTGTTTTTACTTTACGTCCCGTTTAAAGATTTCAGAATATTAATGAAAACAGAAGAATTCAGATGTATACATTTAATTTAATATATGTAAGTTTTGCATGAGTTGAAAAAACCATGACGTTCATGAAACCAACCTCTCCATGAGAATGCCAGTCATTTATGGTCTCCATTCCACAATAGCCACACAATGTTATTATTGTACAAATTATGAGAATGAATATTTTTAGGCCAAAACTTATTTTGAAAGGAAAATTCATGAGGAACGTTATTCAGATCAAAGTGGCTTACCTGCCAATTTATATGCAGAATAAATTTAAAAAAATTAAACGTTGAATTTGTTTTTAGTCATTTTTAGACTATCCAATCGACTATTAGATTATTCGATATTCGAATATATTTGCATTTTTCTGACTATTTGATATTTCAATACTTTTTCAAAATACTTCTAATTTGCCAACAATTTATTTATGGGAAGTACCAAAATCAATATACAGATTTATTTCGGTTTATAAAAATCAAGTCCCCAGCACACTAATCTTGTTTTGATTTCGAAAATTTTTCTCAAAAAATGTTCTAAAAATAATGAAAATATGGATATGACTAAGCTGATGATCAGGAAAATGACTTTATCGATTATAAATTTTTTGTAGGCGACAATCCTGAGGAAGAGAATACAACTCTACCTTTTTTGAAATGGTTTAAAATGTTCTGAATGTTTTATAATTATAGTTTCCAACTTTGAACGCATCTTAATCCAACTCATAGAATGTGTGTCAAATTATGATTCCAGTTCCTGATTGCGATATTTTCATGATATAAATTCTAATTGATGTGCTCACGATAGATAAAACAGCTCTAATTGAATGCAGTTATTCAAAATGAGGTAACAATAATCAATGCTGAAGTAGTAACAAATTTCTATTCGACTAATGAGTGAAGTGACGCTGAATTTAGTAAAATATATCAGCTGAAATAAAAATTAGAAGGAACAAGAAAAGGGATCGACATTTATGAACATTAAAAAAAAATTCAGTTTTAGATCAACTTCATCCAGAATATATATTTTGTTCAGCCGTATTTGAATTCATAGCTCGTTTGATGAATACGAAATTGTAAAGATTTTCGCGATCCATCGTATGGCTTATCAAGATCGCTGTAATTTATTAAAAATACAACGCTTATACTATATCGACAGGATGTTGCAGCAGCAATGTTAGGGATGTTCTCGGCTGTCGTATTGAATCGCTCTACGATCCCAAACGTCGTATTTTGTGCCCCGGGAGATCAGTCATCAACAAACTGCCGTTTTTCAGCACCAATTTTGAGGCAAAGCGTATATTTAATTCGGTATGCGACATATTTGATTATCATTTATCGATATTTTCAGTTGTCCAAGAGAGATTTAATCCAATTTTATAATAAACAATAAGTAAAGGTATTTTCAATAAGAGTGAGTCGATGTTTGCAGCCTGTGGCGTCCAAGTTGTTTTGGTGGCGTCTGTCAATTTTTTTTAGCCACTGATGACAATTCACCATAACAAGTTACACGATTGAGCAGCAAGTTCAAATGTTGGCAATGCATTCACAAAAAGTTACTGTTTGGTGCTGACTTTTGGCCGGTGGCGTCATTGGTCCATGAAAATAACATTGGTGAGGCCATCATCATCAACCGCGAGCGCTAAAGAACTTACTGATTTCATTTGCCCTATCTTGAACGATGGTATAGGTAGACGACACGTGTTTTCAGCATGACGGGGCTACGTGGAACACAGCAGGCGCAATGATGGACATCCTGTATGAATGATTTGAATGTAGCATTATTTCTCGCAGAGGTGACCTGAATTGGCCACCAAGCTCGTGCGATTGAACCTGCATGACTTTTTCTTGTGGGGTTTCCTCAAGTCGCAGGTCTATCCCAATAAGCCGCAATTGAGGCATTTAATTAGCCTATTATTAGGCAATTTCCCATATTTTTTAATGTTCTGTTGGACTGGATTTGCTAGCTTTAGCCATGTGATTTAAGCTTTTTTCATAAATTGGGAGATCCCAGGAAATTTTGTCCGAAATTGGTTCAACGTAAGTGGCAGGTTTAATATAATTTTTTTCATTTTTTGCAAATATTTTGAATATTACATTTATGGGAAAACGAAAATACACTTAAATATTCTGAATTAAATTTACGACAATATCGGTCTATTTACTAGAATTTAAGCGGAAATGACAATGATCTATAAAATACCACACTTATTTTGTAAGTCAAAAATTGAACCTTTTCCGGATTTTTGATAAAAACTTCTTGTTAGAAAAAAATAATTATTTCTGCACAAAACCAACAAGTTTAACACTTGTTGAAAATTAACTTTCATTGTTTAAATATAAAAAGCTCGTATGGAAGCCGCCGCTACGATTCACAAATGTCCACCACATTTCTGTAGAGTTACAACAACATTAAGTGTGCTCGGCACCAAACACAGAAGCACAGACACACAGAGATTTGTTAGAAACTCCTCTTTGTGCCTTCGGTGAAAAAGCGAATGGTATATCTATGGAAGCTGTCACTTGCAGTGGGCCAAAACTCACGTAAAAAAACTTAAGAATGAAGTTTAATCCCAGTCAATCAATACATTTGAACTGTACAGGGCCAAATTTCTGTTAGAAAACATTGTTTCCAAAAAAGCTCATTTCCGCTTAAATTTAGAAAAACTAATATCCGCACTGATATTGTTGAAAAATTAATTTAGAATCTTTTATTAATTCATAATCGTTTTGCTCGGAAATGGATGTTTTACAAAGTATTTGCAAAAAACGATAAAGGTTCTATGGAGGCTGCTACTTCCGGTGGATCGGATGACCAAACATCATTGGGTTCTCCCATTGAGCTGATTTACAAGAAAAGCTTAAGTGTTATGTCTCATCCCGATTACTCAATCCGTATGTGGTGTACAGAACCGCAAACGCACACACAGAGATTTTTTAAAACACACCTTTTTTAACTTTGGCGATATAGCGTAGCGAGTGGTTTTCATAATTACTATATTTTATTTTACTATACGTAAAAGAATGTAAAATATATACACATATATTCGGCCTTTTTTCAGTCTAGACCGATTAATTAATCAGGCAGAAACATCATACTTAAGACTTTCGCTAAGTTCAATTATCTTGTGATATGTGGAGGAAACTTATACACCAGTAGTGACAGTTTCTTGGAAAAGCTTTCTCATATTTTATAGTTTTTCTCAAATATTCGAGGAAACCATTAGAAACTTAAATGTTTATACATATAAATAAAATTGGTGTGTTTATCTAATTTTTAAGTGCAGCAAGCAAAAGAAGTTTAAATTCCGTAATCTAGTGAAAAACAAACAACTATCGTTTAGGAACACCAATCGCTTAGGAGTATAGCATTTGCTAATGGTAATGTGTTAGTGTAGAGAGCCCCAAAGCGTGAAAATCCACAAAACAGGTCTAACAAGTCATTTAACAGAGGAGCTGACAGGAATTTATGTCTGCTTGACACTGGGGGCAACAGGAGTACAATTTCTGTACCTGTTAATTTTTTTGGAGATGAAGCTCACCCATGTACGTCTTTTATCATATTATATCATATCATATCTGTGGAACCATCTGGAACTCCATCGCACACATTATTATTGCAGGAGGGTTCACCAATAAAAATTCTCCCTAATTGTGATCCACCGAAATTGTGCAAGCCCTGTCGGCTTTGTGTGAAGAAACTGAAGAGAAAATATGCTACTGTATTCACAAAAACAAAATCATCGATACAAAATTGTATCCGAACGAAACACCATAAAATTTTCCTCAAATCTTTTCGTCAATTACAAATCACAATGACGTTGCAAAAATGTATATATGCCGAAACAGCGTGATAGACAAAACTAAAAAAATACATAATAATCACATACATAATAAAACATGCTTTTATCATATCATTTATTTCCATGTCTCAATTCACATGTCACTGTGTCTCATTCCATTTAGTGATTCCGTGTATTTTTTTAAGAAAGGAAATTCCCTACAACTAAGTATGTGAAAATCATGAATTTGCTTTTTATTTTATCTTAAACCAAAAAAAAAGGAAGAAAATTTTCTTATATCTCCATATTATCTCAAATCTCCGTGTAAATGTATAAAAACCACATTCACAACCCAAAACATATATAATTATATTGTTATCAACTTTTTTGGAAAATTAAAAATATTTCCATTATTATTTTGATTTTATATTTTGTACTATAACATAACCGCGATTTTCTTGTTTTATAATTTTATTACAATATCATTTATCACACAGAAATTTTTCTTAATTTTTTTCTTTTTGGGAAAATAAACATTTTGTTAACATTTTGTAATAAAATTAAGTTTTCATTATTTCTCCCACTTTTCGTTTCATAATTTTTTATTTTAAGAATACGGTTTTGTATTATATATACAATCGGTATTATAAGGGAAGGAATTTTATGTATACTCGAAAGGGAAAAACTATAACAAAACCTTAAAAGTTTGGTATAATATGTGGCAATTAATCATATAGTTTATTGCCCACTTACAACAGTGTAGTGTGTACACTGCAGGTAACTTTTAGATGTGCACAAGTACATACCACACAGTGAATATATTTAAGTGTTTTATGGGGATTTTTTTAAATTCAATTATTGATTTTTTTACTGTTCGTGCAGTTTAAAAAAAAAAATCATCACAAAAAGTTTGGAAAACGTTACCCTAATCCGCTACAATAAATCAAACATTAAACGTCATCGTTGTCTGATCAATCGATTGCTGTTTTATATCGTGTCTAATAATGATTTTTATTTTTATATCGTCTCGTCTTTAAAAAAATGCCTTAAGACATTCATCCATCTTTATATCTCTTATATATATTATGTACATACAAAACCAAATATTGTATATAAGAAACAGAAATAAAATGAAATAAATAATAGTAACAGCTATAACACATAATTTCCCGAAAGCAGCAAAAAAATGTTGTGTATTATATATAAACTAAATAAAAAAAATAGGGATGATTTTTGATTGACAGGGGGTGTGGACATGAAAATATTTTTCAAACTTGTTTGAAACAAGGGGAAATTTTTTTTATATATAGCTACGAGTATATATTCCGTATATATATGAAAATTTAAAAAATCGATTCTTATCATGAGAAGATTATTATTTATTTCTTTCGTTCAACCATATGGTGAATTGTTACCTAATGATAGTCATTCGGTTAAAGTATATAGTTTGACTATATACGATACTCGTATATATAGATGTGTACACAATTTTTCAAAACTTATGTTGAATATTTATAACATTAACAGTAAAACAAAGGAAGGAAGTAGTTTCGAAAAAGAAACCAACTATATGGACATACTTTTTAAAACTTATGTGTACCGAGTTTCTCATTTTGTTAAAAAATAAATTGAAAATCTTACACTTGTTAAAAACACTGTAAGATAAACTTCTATACACACATTATACCGGATAAGTCTACAAAAAAAAACTCCACACTTTTACTACATTATATGTATCTGGGATGTAGATTAAAAAGTTTGTCATTGTTGGCAGACATAAAAAAATGTAGCAGCAGCATCCGAAAAATATTCAATTTACCCACCACACATATACATACACATTTAGACATATAATGGCACAACCCAATTCAACATGTGATTTTTACCCATTTTTACCATTTAAGCAAGCAATCAAATCCAGAAGCAGCATCGCTCTCTCTATTATTTTATTCATAAAAAATATGTCACTTAATCTTATTTAGTATCTATAAAATCATAAAATTTTCATATTTAACAGGATCATAAATTTTTTTTCTGGTTTGTTTTTCTTTATGACGCACATGCCAGAATGGGGGTACACAGTGTTATAACCGCGTGAATAAAAACTCAAATCAAGATTTATATTTTATGTCTTATTTGCGTTGCGGATATTTTTTTTATTTGTTCTTCTGTGTGCGCTTGAAATGTCTTAATATCATAACAAATGTATAACTTTCTAAAAATTAAATAAAATAAAAAAAATTTGTTTAGCATTTTTGATTAAAACTAATGACAATTCATTTGTTTTTATAAAAATTCAACGTTGACTGTTGAATATAATACGAAAATAAAAATATGAATTTTTATTTTTATGTCAAATCGTCATAACCATAATAATAATAACCATAATACATAACTTTTTTTTTATGTAATATATTTTAAGCTTTTTGACATTTTGTCAAGTGGATAAATTTGTGATGCAGTGCTATAATAGCCAAAATTGGTGTAAGGATTTAAGGATTAATTTGGAGTGGACAATTAATTTATGTATTTTGGGGTGGGTATGACGGTACGATTTTTAGTGTGAAATGCGTGGAGTGAAGTTATCACGACGTTTGAAAGTTTGTTTTCAAGGTAATGAAGCTTTGAATTCTTTAAATTAAATAATCGGAAGTCTCATCAGAACACAACAAAACATAAGTCTTGATTCACCTTCATGTACAGAATTATAGCCCAGAATAAAACAAAATTTCTCACGTTATAGTCCATAAATCCACGGTTCTGTCGTAACAAATAATCGTTTATTATTGAAAATATACGTGTTGCATATAATAAGTTATTCGATCAACTTATCTAATTAGCTAAAGAGTTCGACTCGAAAAAAAAAATTAAATAATGACTCTTCGCAAACGAAGCCCTCTTTAACCAATTTTTAGAATTATCGTTGGTATCGGAAAAACTTTACAAAAAATGTATAAAGCGGTCCAAGTATTTTACCGACTTAAACACATCAACACAAGTTATTCCTGGACTCCTTGCAATATGACGCAACAAAGTGACGCATTGGCCCTTATGGTGCAACATCATGTAAAATGGCGCAACAAGGTGCAACATGACCATGAAATGGCTTAGCTTTGTTCAAATCTGAACCATATTTATTGTCATACCCGGTTGTTGTCCATTTTCATTCGGCTGGGGAAGCACCAAGTTCTATTCAAAAAATACATTCCCAGAATCACTCATGACGTACTCATATTGGAAGCTATTTTTGTTCTTATAAATCGATCGAGAAATGTCTTAATTATTATTTTCTAGAAACATACGCGGGTCTCATATAGAAAATTAATATTTTTAAGTATTTTGTTTGCTGAGAAAAGGTTAAGTTCCATTGAAATTTGCCAAATCAATTCCATAATGCATCAAAAGTTTGACAATAATGGTTAAGTTAGTTGAAATTTGTATTTTCAATTAACACGTAATTAACTTATATTGGAATTCTATTGTCATCATACAAACCGAATTTTATCATGATCTGTTTAAAAATGGCTTGAAATTCTGAGCTTGAGCTTCAAATTGTATTTAAATGACCCATATGTGCGTAAAAGCTGGCCAAATTCCATAACTTCCGTCCAAAATTCATTACAGTATCCAATTTCAGTCAACATACCAAAATTTGTTGAATAATAAAAACAAATAATTAATTAATTAATAATTTTGTTCCTTGTCCCAATTGGACATATTCCAGAATTTTATTGAAATAGGTTAGACTCGTCCTAGTTGATCAAATTCTTCAAATCTTTTTAGCACTAAATGTAGGGTCACCATACGACTAATAATCACTTAGTCGTGATCGCCTATTTACTATTTATTACAGCATAGTTCCGTTCAAGTTAGAGATAATTTTTTCCGAAAAAAAATTCAAAATTTCATACAAAATTTGATCCTACCGTTTATCAGGACCATTTATGCCTAGTTTCGTCCAAGTTGGCCATATTTCAGAACTATTTCTAACAATTATCCTTAGAATGCTATTTCCATCCGCCGGTCCTATAATTTAAAGTGGTACAAATTAATAAAAAACAGTGGAACATGGTACAACATATCGCAACATTACGCAATGCGATGGAATATTACAAAACACAAGACGCAACACCTAGCAATATGATGAAGGAAGAAACACCAGTTGTAACACTTCGCAACAATATGTAACCAGCTAGTGGAACATGTTGCAAAATGGTGCAACATTTTACATTACACAACATTTTGCAAGATTACGCAACATCCTGCAACATTTTGCAAGTTACGAATTACGGAAAACAAATTTTGCGTAATCCTCACTTTTTCCATGGTTTTTCCGAGCAGTAAGTAATTTCGTGTGCCGCCCCGGTGGCAAAGTGGTCAGCATGCTTGCTCCAGCGACCAGAGGTCCTGGGTTCGATTGCCGGTGGTGACGAGGTAAATATTTCACGACTGGTTTTAGGATCAATGAATTAATCACTTATTATCCGAAATAAAAATATGATTATGAAACCTCATTTGAGACGCCCAAATCTCTTGATGGGATATACTGCCTGAGTGAGAGAGAGAGAGAGAATAATTTCACGGAAGTAAAGAGATCAACAAGTCGACAACTTTTAAATAATAAAATCTTACCTAAACTATCAATGAGATGCTAAAAGAGCACATTGTGGTGGCTTTCATTGACGAAGCCCACGAAGACGGATATACGAGGGCAAATCAATATATTCGTAGTATTGGTATGCAATTATGGAGTGAAAGAGAAAACCATTTTTTTTTCAACTACAAGAAACATCTAGAAATAACTTTTGTTTTTTTTTATGTTTTATTCTATGCAATCTGTTCTGGGGCGGAAGCACTCCCAACTCTTTGGCAGTTCACTTTTACCGTCCTACTTTACGCATTGCTTGCCGAATCGAGGACGTACGGCTATATGTCCGATTTGCGTAGAACCATCTGCACATTGCATTGCTCCATGCCAGTCTATAGTACTGACATGGAAAATGGGTCGGCCCATGAGTTGTGCACTCCGACAGGGGGTCATAGTTGTGTTCATTTTCATCATCAATTGTAATCAAATGATGAAAAATCTCTTTTGCATCCTGCCCCTATCGGGATTCGAACCCGGTACCTCCCGATCCAAACGCCAAAGCTTTAACCAGTGTGCCGTTTGGTCGGTAACTTTTGTTTTATTTTGTTTAATTTATTTCTGGACGTCAAATTTTCAACACGTGCTTAGACAAAAACAGAAAATTATAAAATTGAATATCGTGCGGTAGTTAAATTTTTTTTTTGTAAAGATGAAAAAAACGCTAAATTTATTTTTGATTATACGTCAAAAGTTTATGGTGGATGTGGACCAAAATATTCTACAGTAACGAAGTGGGTTAAATTATTCAAAAGTGGTAGATAATCACTAGAAGATGATGAGCGTCATGGAAGACCACAGGACGCCAACCCGCATCAAAACGTTATTTTTGCAGAACATTTTGTATTAGATGACCGCCGTGTAAATATTGCAGAATTATCGAGAAATCTCAAGCTTTCTTTTGGTACCACATTTACAATTCTGCATGATCATCTTGATCTTTCAAAAATTAGTGCAAGATTGGTTCCCCGTTTGCTAACCCCGGAACAGAAAAAAATTCGTGTCGAAACTTAAAGCAATATTTTAAACATGAAAGAAAATGATCTTGATAATTTCATAAATAGTATCGTGACGGGCGATGAAATATGGATTCATCATTGGGATCCGGAATCGAAACAAGAATCAATGCAAGGAAAAAAATGTGATGAACCTCCTCCTAAGAAGTCTAAGACTCAACAGTCAGCTGGGAAGGTTATGGCCACAATTTTCTGGAACGCAGAAGGAATTTTGTTCATTGATTATATGCCACATCCGGGAGAAATGGAATGGTGAAGTTCGAAGTAAGATTTTACTTCTCCACGACAACGCGCCTGTTCATACGGCTAAAATTGCACAAACTGTTCTACGTGAATGCGGCTTTGAAGAAATCCCTCACCCATCCTAAAGTCCAGATTTGGCCCCTAGTGATTTTTTTCTGTTTCCAAATTAAAAAAAACAATTAAGTTGCTGAAAATTTTCAAATAATGATGAAGTCATGTCCGCTACTGAAGGATATTTTGAAGACCAAATCAAAACATTTTTTTCGACGGTTTAAATAAATTATTTGAAAGACGTGATAAATGCATTAATGTTCGGGGAGATTACGTGGAAAAATTAAAATAAAATTTCTCTAAATATATAACTCTTTTGTGTCGATGCCACGAATATATTGATTTGCCCTCGTATCGTTCAGCAATTGGTATGGAAGGCCTATACCCACTCCGGCTTGACGGGACGGGGAGTGGCACTAGAATCGTATCAAAATGACAACATGTGCTGACCAACGGAGTTTTAGGATCGTTATCGAATCCTTGGAGCTTCTACTGGAAACTCACTTTCCAGGTAGCTGTAAATCTGCCACACAAAGGCTTACGGACATAAGTCATAGGAATTGTAAGGTGATAGTAGAAAATTTTGTAAATAAATATAAAGCTTTAAGCCTTATAATTCGGCAAGGACAAGAGGCAATCACGCAGGGACTCTCCTATCTGTGCGTAAACGAGTCACACAGTGGTTGGGTATATCAAATACTTAAAAGCAGGGTCGTGACGACCAACCTGGGGGTTCTCCAATTAATAGATTTGTTAGTAGAGATACACCGCCGATACAGGTGGGGCATTATCCCCTCTTCCTTGGTACTTGGTCCGAAATGATCTGTTATTAAAGCCGGAATATGTGAATGATATTGCGATTGGTGTTAAATATCCTTGTACCTTAAGATAACGGATGCAAAGTGAATTTGGCATGCTCTCTAATTGCGGTAAAGTTGCGGTTTAACATGAGTCCATAAAAGTCTGAGTTACCCCTTTGCTCAAGAAAAAAAAGTTTCATCCAAAAAGTTTTCACTGATAAAGTTAAGTATCTGAGTCTCATTGTGGACACCAAACAAAGCTGAAAACCTAAGATATTAGACAGAGAATGAAGAAAACTACAACAGCGCTTTACAATAGCCCCTAAAAATGCCGGTGGAAAAAATAGGGCTTGGAGCCCTACATTGTGCATTGGCTTTATCTCTTTACTATTAGGTTCATTTCATTATGCGGGTTATTGTTTGGTGGCCAACTAAATATTAAATATTTTGACCAACCTAAAATCCTTTGTGAAAGTACAGCCTTGTGTATTAGTAGGGCTCTTGCACATTCACTCCAGCACTGGCGACTCTCTTTCATCTCATACCCCTGCAAATTTAATTATAAGGCTCAACTCTATCTACATGTGGAAATGTAACAATTAAGGACATTCATTTATTGTAAGCAATGAGAACTTCCTAGATACTATCGACCAGATAATCGCACCGTAGACGACTGATTAAGAGAAGCATTTTTGAATACTGAAGGTGTATATTTATTCACTGATGCTTGAAAGATGGATGGGAACGTTGGAAGTGTTGTTTCTGTGAAGAACTAAGTGTAAATCTCTCTTTTCGGATCCTAGACTACTGCTGAGTTTTTAAAAAAGAAATAATCGGAAAAAGGGAAGAAATCCCATAACATATTACATGGGATTATATCTTATGGAATTACGCCTACTAACTATTTAAATCGAAAACCATTTAATTTCACGGAAGTTAGGAGTGGTTGGCCGGAAAAATACCGAACTTCAAATATAATATGTGCTTGGCCAAAAAGAAATCGACAATTCAAAAACAAATTTCCGAGTAGGAGTTATGCTAAAATAAATGTAATTTAGACGTTCACTGTTCTGAGGATTGGCCAGTTCGGGGTCAAAGCTAACTACCCATATATATCTTGTTCGTTGGAAAACTCTGTGAGCTGTACAATTCCCGAAAAAGTAAACATTTAAATTGCATTTAGTTTATGATTTGCTAAAATTGATCAAGTTCGAGGTCAATAACAAGCGGATCTGCATAATCGTATTAAAATGGGGATCATTTTTATTTGTTTGGACTTTTCGTATTTCGTATTAATCTATTTTTTGAAATTGTCATTGCTGCAGTCGCTAGTTTACTAATTGCGTAGATCGGTTGCTGTCCAAAACAAAATTTGTGAACGCTTTTGTCAACTGTTTTACTGATACATGTGCATTTTTGCTATTTTGACAAATTTTGTACACCGCCATGTTTTGATATTTTTTAATTTTGTCGGAAATTTCACAGTCGTGAAGCTGAGCTTTTCTTCCATGCTCACATGTGGTCAGCTAAAGTCAGCCGACCCAAGCAACGGTTGCTTAACATCGTGATGTGATGTCGCATTATCTCATTCTGCCACGAAAAAATTAGGAGTAGATGAAAATTAAAGAGATTTATCATTTAATTCTAGTTTTCATAAGGAGCCTTACTAAATTGTGAAAATTATTTTATTATCAAAATGTTACAAAATTGTAATTTCTAAACATAAAAATAAATCTGACTAATTGGTAACTAATTTTGTGGTCCCAATCTCGACATTTAATTTTCGTATAAATATTACGCAAAATGAGATATTTTCATTTCGTATACAGAAAAATTATCATCTCGTAAATTATTTTTTTGTTTGACCTATTCGCTAGGATTGGAAAAATTGCCTTCCCAAAATAGTTTTTATTTCTCAATAAATCGCAAGCCCCTAGGGTTTGAGAAAATCTTTAACATTAATTACCGAATAGAAAAATTAAAACCGATCAATTTCCTACACAACGGCAAGTGGTTAAGGCTTTGGCGTTTGGATCAGAAGGTACCGGGTTCGAATCCCAATAGGGAGAGGAAGTAATAGGGAGTTTTCATCAACCGCCGTACTTCCTCGATTTGGCAGGCAACTGCGTAAGATAAGGACGTGAAAAACCCAGAACAGATTGCAAAGATTAAATAATAAAAAAAAATTAAAATGAATTGTTATGTAAAATAAAAATTAGATAAAATAATTTAAAATTAACGTTTAATGAGCACATAACTGCCACCACTTGTGCACGACACAAACCGTCAACGTCAACGTCAACGTTGACATAGATACTGCGAGCTCTATATCCAAAATTGATATAATTGACCGTCACTTAAACAACAACAATAAATAAATAAAATTTAAAAAATTCCGGTAAATTACAGTTTTGTATTCAATACACGTAAAACTAATAATAATTTATTAAAGCAATCCAAATCATAAAATCAAAAATCACATCCAAACATTTTTCATTAAATCTATCCGATTTAAAATATTCCACCATTATTCCAAAAAAAAAAAATTGTCATTCCAACATATCAAAAACATATGTGGCTTTAGACTGATTATTTCCCATTGACCTTATGGTTGACCTTAAAAAAATCAAGCAGAGAGATAAATTCGTAATGTTTCCATCCCTCATATATACGAGTAATAGTTAAGTGTGGAACATCACCCAACAAAAAACAAATTTTTTGCTCTCGTATATAAATTAAATTAGCATAGGGTAACACATAATCCAATTAATCGTAACAATTTTTTTTTTTTATTTAAAATCTGATTCAAGTAATTAAGAATGTAATTTATCGCATTTGGAAAATTTTTAAACTGGATATCAATGACATCAAAAAATGAAAAAACACACTCAAAAAACCGAAACGAAAAAAGTTTTTCATCTTCACAAAAACTGTATAGAACAGGACTAAAAAAAATCTGTTTTCAATAAGATAAAAAAGTTTTATGTCTTGCTATTTTATTTAGGGATGCATACACAAGTAAAAATACCGAAAACAACAATAAAACTTAAGTGTTTAACTTTTCCCTAAGGAGTTATTTATATAGCACAAAATAGACCGTCTGTAAAATTATGTTAAAGATCATAATAATAGTCCATTAAATTAAAATGTAATTACTGTAAAAATAAAAAATGTATTATCCAACATTCTACATATACGAGTATACAACACGTATATGAATGGCACGGAAAATCAATCAATAAAACAATGGAAATAAAAAAAAAATTGCGGTACAATCGTGCACATTTCCACCATTTCACATAAATTATCTGTTTTTTATAGTTTTCGAAATAATTAAATCATTCCACCCCTTGTTGTCGAGACACCGCATATTACACCACACAAAAGATTTAAATGACACTTTTATAAAAATAAAAGGGATACATGTTTCAGGATATGCAAAAGTCGCGTGTTTAAAAATTATGATTTGTGCGGTTTTATAGCATAGATATCGTAGTACCAAATACAAAAAAAATCTTAAAAGTTAAAACAAATGAATCATTACATTTCCCTCACGTGCGCTCCTCATACTTTATCACTCTGTTCGTATTTTCTCGCAGTTTTCATCAAATCATCATGTACAAATAAAATTTTGATGATATCTAAATGACTTTTCAAATTTTTTTCCCGATTGTACATATTTGTATTTTCATGTATGTATATTGAAATTTTCTTGCAGTTACGGTTAAACCTGGAAACCATACACAGATGAAATGAATACACAAAATCGATTTATGTTATCTTAATGTTTTTTTTTTTTTGATCATATTAATTTTCCTTAGTTTTGAATGATTTTCAAAAATAAACAAAAAAAATATAGAAATATTGAAAATCATTTTATTTTGATTAGTTTTGGGTGCGGAAACGTCTTCATTCATAAAAATGGCAAACTTGTATACAAAAAATGCTGATATCGTGTACACAAATTATAGTATAGTTGTAACCTCAAATATAAATGTTTTTATTGAAAGATGTGGTGGGTTTTCAATGAACAAAATTTTGTCTATGTTCTCTAGACTGGAAACTCAGGTAATTAGCCTTGAAATAAAAGGAGAATAACAAAAATTAAAATATTTAAAGTCAAATTATATTAGTAGTGTGTGAACAGCGAACACTCATGCTCATCGATCTTTATGTTGTAATTTAGTGTGGAGTATGAGCTTTATTCAATGTCGAGTTAATTATTTTCTGTAGTTGCATATAGTTACATTTCATAACGCTAGAAAAGACCATCAATAAATACTCTGAATGTTTTTGCACCGGTTGAAAATGTTGGTGGGTTTTTTCAAACTCTGTTGTAATTTGTTCTTTTTCATAAAGACGAAACCAATTCATTTCATTTTAATATTGTTATTTAATGTATATGAAGCATTTATGTACGATTGTATGGTAATGAGGTAGATACTCGATCGGCTAGCAAGCAATTTGCTAGCCAAAACCCTGGTTACTCAATCAATTTTAACAAGAAAATTTGAATTTCAAATTATATTTTTTATAAAATTTTTGTTTATTTTTGCAATTGCATAGTAAAACAACACAAAATTTACTGTACAATCGCAAAAAAAATATCAAAATTTTTTTTGAAAAACATAATTTTAAATTCCATTTTCTTTGGTAAAATTGATTGAGTAGCCAGGATTTTGGCTAGCAAATTGCTTGCTTGCTAGCCGATCAAGTATCTACCCCAATATTTGACAAATTCATACCCCAAACCGGTGTCAAGTATTTAACGTTAATAAAAAGTGTAGCTACACATTTTAACGAAAAGTGTAGGCTCAAAAAGTGTAGTTACACAAATTATCAATAAGTGTAGCTGCACAAGAAAAAAAAAAGTGTGGAATTTGAAACACGTGGTTTAATTAAAATTATTCAACATAAACAATATATATCGTCGGTACAATGCAATGGTGTATATCTACAAAATTCGTCAAATTCATGTTTTATATTATCCTTAAGATCGCCACTGTTCCCTTCCTAGCTTCAGTTCCAAGTTTGTACACTTTATTTATAAAAAAATCTAAGTATTTTAAGTTCAGAAAATCTTCGGAACCATAAGCCCGAGTTTTGAAATTAGTGTTCTCGACTATTTCTAGTGTCTGAAATTTGCAAAAAAAATTCAAGACAATTTGCTTGTGGTGATTGGCGATATGGCCCTACACGTAAAAGCGTCTTTGGGGGCCAAATTAAGTTAATTGTTTTATTAATTCAAAAAATCATCGGAACAATGAGTGTCGAGTGTGAAATTTTGTGTTCTGAACTTGGCATGATGGCTGAACTTCGTACAAAAAATTTCAAGACAATTTGCATATTATAATTGGCGATATAGCCCTACACGTAGAAGCGTCTTTGACCATACACTTAATTTTTTTATATACCACCTTTTTGGATACCATCGTATTCCCGAATATTTTATTACCAAAATGATGTTTTTTAATAGATCAAAAATTTACTAGTAGGCAGTTTCTCAAATACTAAATTGCAGAAATAAAAATGCTGAAAAATATGCCAAATCACTTTTTGTAAATTTTCGATTTTTAGGGCGAAAAAATTAATCTCAAAAAAAAGCCAAAATTTGCATTTAATTTTATATTTATTTAAGTCTATTAAATGAAAATATGAAAATGAGGGAGCGTAGCGACTTGCTTGATATAACCCGATCATATATACACTCGCTCCTATCGATTTTTAAATTTTATAAACTGAAATTAAATTTCTCCTTTACCCGCCTGATATAACCCGATCTTAAACTCCCGCTCCTATCGGTTTTCAAATTTTAAAATATCGCGTTTTGTACCATATCACGTTTTGAAATATTGAGTTTTGTACCATATTGCGGTTTGTACCGTATTGCATTTTGAAATATCGCGTTTTGTTCTATATCGGAGCAATTTTTTTTTTTTTTTGGTAAATATCTTTTTAGTATTATGGGTTTTGAGATTTTTGTTGTTTGGATTACTATTTTCGGGATGACACTTTGGGATATTTTTTTTGCTAATAAAATTGTTGGCTTTTCGATACCAACCCTGCTGATTGGCTGGTATTCTTGGAGCCTTTAGATTCTAGAAAGTGATTTAAAAATGAAGTTTGTATGTTGATGGAATTCGGTCATTTCCTACTCGATGTAATTAGGATTTTAACAAGAACTTTGAACAAAGTTCTAACCTAACTAAGGTGAAATTCTGTTTAAGGACAAAATTAGGATTCTTAAAGTAGATTTGCTGTAGTAGACTACCAAATTTGATATATAGCACTGAATTGGCATTCGTACAGAAATTTGCAACGAAGTTCTATAATCTGGCCATACTGAAATAATCTCAGTTACCTTAACCGTTTACTTTGACAATCGGTTTGAGCATTTTAGGCAAAAGACTATAATTGTTTTTTGTACAAATGAAATGTAATTTTCATTCTCCATCATGTTGAAATTATTTTGATTTCTTTCTTGAATCATGCTATTTGATCGTTAATAATTATGCGTAAAAGATTTTGTCGGTTAATATTCGGCTCAGCTTCGGTGGCACATATTAATCTGTTTGTCTAAAATACAGTGACATCATTGTTAACTGCTTCTCTATTCCATCATATGCCTTATTATCTCGCCATAAAGACTTTTCTGTTCAGTTAACGCTAAGAAAAGTTTCGTGCTTATACGGTGCTTGAAATAATTTAGAGCACAATAACACTTTTGTACATGTTTTAGGCTCTCGACCACACTTTCACGTATGATAACAAGTTTTTGGGTGGAACGGCCTGTTTGAAAGTGCAGTGATGATATCACATATGCTACTGACTCTGTTATGAAAACAGCCCCGTTTTGAGTGCCTATTTTCATAATAGGCTTCGATAATTTAAATGTGTTGTACCACCCGTGTCTATACATAACTAAACATGTTAATGACAGTAGATACATAAATTCACTAATCTCATGGTAAACCCATGTTGGTGCGCCACTACAGAGAAAGAATGTTTTGCGACAGTGAATTGAATTTTAGACATCACATCGATCGTATTATCAGCCAAGCCAATTCTGCGCTCGGTTTCATCAAGCGTTGGTCGAAAGAATTCGACGATCCCTATGTTACGAAGGCTCTCTACACAGTTGAAAAAATATGCCGTATGTAATGCAAATTGCATTACATATAGGTCCGGAGCAAGCTTGCATTACAAACTAATGCAAACGTTGCATTATATCAGATTTTAATGCTAATTGTATTAATTTTTATTGTATAGTTTACATTAAATTTTAACGGAATATTTTGTTAAAATTGATACAAGTTATATTAAAATTTATAGCACATTGCATTAAAAAATAATCAATATATCCATTTGGAAGCATCATTTTTTGTAGTAAGTTGCATTAAATTTTATAGTCCAGTACTTTAAACACTAAAGCACACTACATTAAAAATTCTCAAATAACTGTTTTAACACTTATATTATTTTGTATTAAAACTAAAAGTATAAGGCAAATTCCACAGATTGCGGTTTTTTACTTCCAATCCAACTCGATTGACGTTAATCAATTGGCGTCCTTACACAGCAAATATATGAAAAATGTTTTAAGGTTATATTAACAGTATACACAATGACTTAGCGAATTATTATAAATTCGCGAAAAATTAGTTAACCCCAGATTATAAAAAAATTTTCTTTCAACGCAGTAATGCAGTAATTTTTGACGCAACTACATCATAATTATATTTAATGCAAGCTTTACATTAGAATGTAATACATGATTGCATCGTATAAGCTTTAATGCAAGGGTTGCATTAAAAATTGCAGCAAAATTTCTAACTGTGTATTCAACATTCGTTCGTCCCCTGCTCGAATATGCTAGCCAGGTGTGGTCGCCTTATCATGAGGTTCACATTAAAAGGATTGAAGCAGTCCAGCGTAGATTTCTTCGCTTTGCTTTACGCGGACTACCATGGGTGGACATGTTTAACCTGCCTCCATATCAAGATCGTCTGCAGCTAATTAATTTACAATCACTTAGAAAGCGCCGAGTTGTTGCGGACGTGGCTTTCATCCATCAAATACTAACTGGGGGTATCGATTCTTCTGCTCTGTTAGGTAAAATCAATCTAAATATAAATTCTCGGGATTTAAGATCAGTACCTATGTTTAGAATCGACCCTCATCGAACTGATTACGGAAAGAATGAGCCCGTCTCTAGAATGTTGTACGAAGCTAATCAGCACTGCCATCTTATCGATTACAATATGACAAAACGTACGTTGAAAAAACGTCTTTATTTTTCTTGACTATAGTTTGATATTTTATTTAACTTATTTGTTTTTTGTTTTTTTGTGTCATTTTATTTTGCTTGACTTTATCTTTTACTATTTAAATTTTTTAAAATCTATCAAATCTGTTTGTACTAAGCAGACTCGACTTCCGTTTTCCTGCCGTCTGCGACGGGTATCATCTTGCTTAACTATTCATTTAGCTATCTATTTATAATCACATTTGACTTTTTTTTTTTTGCCGCTTTAAAATCCAATTTTTTAATTTCTCTGGTTAAGCATCTCGATATCCTTGTTTATAATTCACTTGAATTATACTCAAAAAAATAATAATAATACAGATGGAGACTCCCCGCGCGCGGTTGGGAGGGGTAATAGGTCGTCGGGATAATTTATTATTATTATTATTATTATTTAGCGTTTATATTTTTCCGTCATATTATAATAAATTGTAAGTTCCAAAAAATGGCAAGGGATCTGTTTCTGAAGAGGCGACAAACAAGTGGCAGTTCTTTTTTAAATAGGGTGCAAATCAAAGGTCAACTTAAATACGAAGTTTCATGCTGTTGCCGATAGTATGCTGACAGTAAACCATCTAGGCTGTACTGAGGTCGAATTTTTGTAGAAAAAAAGGTTTTTTTTGTCAAAATGTGTCATTTCTCCTTAAATTATGGAGAAGTAGTCTGAGTTGATCTTGTTGTAAAAATAGTTTAAAATCTTTTAGTTCTTTTAGTTCGTTTAAAGAACACCTTTTTGGCTTCAGTAATATAACGAATGGTAAATCAGCATAAGTCTTGAGGTCAAAATTTTTCATTATTACTATACTTAATTACATTATCATGTACAATTAACCTGTACTGTACCATTTTTTCTATTTTCACGCTCCCGTTTTTTGAAGTCTCGAACAACACGGTATCAAAGAATGCGGAACGAATTAATCGTGTTCTTGGAAGGTTTCCTCTAATTCACCATTCCAAATAATTATTTCTTACATAATAATTATTGGCATCCGATGACAAAGTTCTGAATCATATCTATGGTAATTTAACATAATCACTTAAGTCGAGATAAGCGGTTATATTGAACTATATTCTAATCGATAGTACATATTTCCCGGGTTTTCTTTCTTTTCAATTTTTCATCAAAATCCGAATATTTTGGCCGAGATATAAGCAACAAACAACACATGTTTGTTATATTTGTTTGGTATTTATTGGAAAGCACTTAATTGATAATTTTGGATATTGTAGCATGAAATAAGTGATATTTAAAACAACAATTTTATTTGTAAAATCATTAATAAATTTAGAATAAATGCTTGTCTTGAAATAAGTCTTTATTTTAAATTTAATTTTGCGTCTGGTATTTTCTTAAATCGATATAAGTGTTTTTTCTCAATGCTAATTAAAGCAAAAAAATTGCGAACCCGGAACATATAACAAGTGCTTGAAGGCCATTAAACGCAGTTTAAAAACCCGATACCATGGATCCAAAAATAGTTTACAATATGCTCCATAATGTTTTCACAAATTAATTTAAAATTTAAATTTTGTTCCCCTGGAAAGTAGCTAGAAAAGAGATACAGTACAACCTCTTTTATCCGGAACGACTGGGGGAAACAATTCCAGACAAAATATTTTTCCGGATAAAGATTTTTTTTTAATAATTTCATAGTAAAACACCATATTTTAATATTTTTTAAACTTCAGTGTCATTTATTAAGATTTTAAATTTATTTTAGTTAATTACATAGTAAAAATTCATTTTATTTTTGAAAAATAAGGTAAATAAAAGAGAAAATGATAGAATACGAAAAAAACGTTTTCCAGATATTAGATGTTATTCCGGATAAAAGAGGTTTGTATGTAATTGGTTTTATTGAATTGACAGATATATTAAATGATGAAAACTTCTCAGTTTTGTTATAAACTTGCAAACTAATTATCTTGGTGTAATCCCGTTTGATTACCAAAATGTTTGATTACCCGACCTATACCAAAATGGTTTTGTATTGGTTCAAATTGATAATTGTGTGTACTAAGCCTACGTGCAAATGTAATATAAATTAAATATAACGTATTATAATTTGCAAAAGGCGCCAATATATAGTTTTTGATATCATCCTAGAAACAGATACTGTTCATTGATACTTTTTGTTTGATATCTACAGGTTCTTTTTTAATTCGGGAGTCATCATTACAGAAAAATCAATTGAAATTCTCCAAAAGAATTTGAATACACATACATTTACAGTCCTGAGAATACGCAGCTCTCTTTCATATAAACAACATTTTCTGCAAATAGTTGGATTAAATAATCTTTTGAACAAAAACTTTAAATACTTTTGTAATTACAACCTGTTAGTGGGTTAGATTTGTAACCCACTAGCTCATCGAGTACGGTTAAGTACATAAACGTAATTAGTGCTTAAAACCTGCCTCGATCAAATTTACAAAAGGAAATCTATACCATAATTTGTTACACATTTATTACAATTTATTACAACAAGTCCCGATTTTATAACAGTTATCGTTTTCGAGGAACGAGTGGTCGACTTAGCTTAGCTTACAATTAAACATGCACCGCCAAAATTGTAACTTATGATGCAGCTATGATATCGGGATGGTCTTTGGACCAGAATTGATTACAATTTAATAAGGTTAAATTTCATTCCAAAACAATTATTTATTTCAAAATCGTCAGTTTAACCAACTTTAATAATTTACTACGCCATACCGCCACTAGATATTGCGTCAAATGTTACTCCGTTAACCTTATAAAGTGCAGGTCAACCTTATGCAGATGTGTAATAAATTAATTTTTTTGTCAGGTTACATGGAATTGGCTCCAAATGGTAAAGGTTTCAAATATGTAATTTAAAGGTCTATTTTACCACCTTTAATAATTTATTACACCAGACCGCTACCAGATATTAGGTCAAGTGTTACTCCATGGATCTCCATAAATCTTGTGGAGGGCAGCCTTATTTAGGTGTGTTTCGATTTCTCAGCTGACGCGATATACATACTATTTTTAATGTAAAGGGCCTTCCAAATTGCGCAATTTTTTTATTTACTTTTTTATTTAATACGAAAAACAAAATCTGCCAGATGTCTACTCTATTTGTGGTTCTATCAAATTTTAATTAAATTTTTCTTTCAATAATTCATCCAGCTTCACCAGCAGCATTGTCAAAAAAATACGGCCAGCATATACCACCATACCATAATGCACACCAAACCGTGATTAAAGTACGACTAAAGTTTCTTCGTGAATTATTCGTGGATTTTTCTCACCCCAAATATGACAATTTTTTTTATTAACATATCCACCAAATCATCGGAAAAGATGATATTTTGAGAAAAATCAATACGGTGTTTTTGATCCGATTGACAAATGGACGTTCTGAATGATATGGATTTAATAATTGTACCAAATGGGCCTCTAAAGCTAAATCTTTTCTAAAAATACGCCACGTGGTTGTTGCACTAAGCCCAACATGTTGTAAACGTCGACTAACAGACATATCAACGTCCTCAATAACATTTTCACGAACTAAATCAATATTTGTTTTAAGATTTTTGCGGCTTTTCGGACAAAATATCATTTTAATGGACACCCATACAATGTTTACGACAACTTTGGTCGCAGAAAACAAAGAGGCCATTTATTAACAATATTTCTACCACAAAAGTAGAAAAAATGCACTCCTCTCCCCCACGTTTAACCTCAGGGCACTTGTGTGAAAAAAATTAATCACATTGGAAATTTTAGTACAATGATTCAAATCTCAATTTAAATAAAAAATATATAATATATTAATGCTTAAATTAAAATTTACTAACAAACTGAACCACGTATATTGTGTAGAAATTATCGAAATTTTTCTTTAAACAGATTAGAACTTTAAAACGATAGAATAAATATTTAATAAAACAAGAAAGAGGTTTAAATTCTTAAGTTAAAATGATATAAGAACACCTAGAAACTAAAACTGTTTATCAAAAAACCAGAAATCAAGCATTTTTATTCCCGAAATGGTTTATTTAGGTGACTCAATGACCATCTTCATGCACTAACGGCCACATTGACCGATAATGGCCAAACAAATTTGAGTAAAAATGACATCAGTATGCTGAGAAGATGCTCAACTTGGAGTTTATTGTTACGAAATTTGATATTTTCGGGGTAAATGTCATAACATGTTTACTCGGATTTGGATGATCATTATCGGCAATTCCCAGAGATCGTGATTCAGGTCTGGCTAGTATATGAAATTGGTCATTGGGTCAGCTAACCAAAACCACCTAGTGCTAATAATGCTCAACTTGGAGTTTATTGTTACGAAATTTGATATTTTCGGGGTAAATGTCATAACATGTTTACTCGGATTTGGATGATCATTATCGGCAATTCCCAGAGATCGTGATTCAGGTCTGGCTAGTATATGAAATTGGTCATTGGGTCACCTAACCAAAACCACCTAGTGCTAATAATGCTCGACTTTGGGTTTATTCCTAAGAATTTGAATCTTCTCGGCGTACTTATGTCGTTTTTACTCAAATTTGGATTGCGATTATCGGCCATTCCCAGAGATCATGATTCAGGTCTGGCTAGTACACGATGTTGGTCATTCAGTCACCTAAACAAAATTTTCAAGTGCTAATAATGCACGACTTCCAATTTATTGCTAAGAATTTTGATATTCTCTGTGTACTGATGTCATTTTCATTCAAATTTTGATGGCCATTATCGGCCATTCTCAGAGATCGTGATTCAGGGTTGGCTAGTATATGAAGTTGTTCATTGAGTGACTAACTTAAACCACCTAGTGCTAACAATGCCCGACTTCGTGTTAATTACTTCGATTTTTGATATTCTCTGTGTACTATTGTCATTCTTATTCAATTTGGATGGCCATTATCGGCTAATGATGCACGACTTCGGGTTTATTTCTACGAATTTTGATCTTCTCGGCGTATTTTTGTAATTTTTACTCAAATTTTGATGCCCAATATTAACCATTTCCGATGTTTGTGATTCTGGTCAGAGTCACTTATCAGAGTCAGGAGATTTTTTGTTTTTTTTTCTAAATTTTGATGGCCATTGACGACCATATCTGGAGATTGTGATTCATTTCTCGCTAATTCGTGAAGTTGTTGATTAAGCACCCACCTAAACCCATATTATTTTAATAATGCACTGCTTCAGGTTCATTGTTACAAACTTATACTAAGTTTTATTGCGGTAAAAAGACATTCTTATTTGCTTCTAAAAGTAAAAAATTCTTAAGTTGATTCGGTATATTTTTTTAATTTCTGGAATTTTTGTTACTTCATTTGAAACTTAAAATTTTTTTATTAGAAATCAATGGGAATCATTTCACGGGCCCCCGAAACAGACTGATAAATATTCGATTAATTCGAATTAATATTGCTTGTTGATGGACGAATATGCCAAGAAATATTTTTCACTGAACACCCTTGATTTTCATAGAATAACTCAGCAATTTGAATACATTGCAGTATGGGGTACGACTCTATTTTCACAACCTGGACAAATTCGCAACGCCATTTGTAATTTATGAAATATTAAAAACCCGCGTAAATTGAAATAACCGTAACTTTCCAACTTGTTTATTCTGCATTGTGTCATTGTAATATAGAATAAAACAAATTACAAATAAAAGATGTTCATTGAACTGACCCCCATATTTGTTATCGTGATGTGCTTAGAATTATAACCATATGTAATTCATTTTCCGTTCAAATTAATATTTTAGAACAATGGATACAAGGAATTATTCTTGAATCGAAATATTTCAGTTTAATTTCAAAATCAAAACAATCCCGAATAACCAAAATTTGTGATCACAAAAATAATTGCCAAATTGTGAATAAATTTATGTGTTATTTTGTCACAAATTATTGTGACTATTTTACAACTTACTTTTTTGGGTTTATTGTGACAAAATCATGTGAATAAAAAACGAGTGAATAAGGTTGTTGAAATTTCCTGAAAAACGCAGGTATAAGTTTGATGACCAGAATAAAACGCGAAAAAACAACATTTCACCCGCCCTGCCATTTTATAATCTAAGCTTAAAGTAAAAGGATTAACAAATATATTTGGTGGTTCAGTATTGTGAGTGAATAAATAAAATTTAGTTCTTGTATAAATAATAATAAATTAAAATAATATTTTACAAAACAGTATACTAGTATAAATACTAGTTTAACAGTATAAATATATTTACGTAATATATAATATAATATATAATATTGGTAAGTTACACATAAATATGTTTGCTTAAATATTTTTGGTAAAAATGAAAATGGCGTTTCGGTGTTTTACGCTCTAAAATAAAAAAGTTATAAATCTAGTTTTTATTGCGAAAAAAATTAGAAATGGTAAATTGAAATCAAAAACTACATGCAGCGGGGGAAGGAAAGATTTATCAACGCAGAAAAAAGAAAAATATAGTTATTAATATACCTATTAATATTATAACAGTTGAATTAATTTATTATTTGAAAAATTAAGCCTAAAGCCTTTTATATTTTAAAATCATGAATTAAAGTTATTTTAATTTTTTATGAATTATTAAGCATACAATGTACATATATATATATATATATTTATAATTTTTCCTAATGAATTGTCTGATCTATTAAAAATAAATTAAAAACCGGTATAAGAAAGTGTTTATTTAAATTAGCCGAATTTTCCAAAAGAAATAAAGAAATTCACAAAAAAAAATCACAAAAAATTTGTAGAAAAAGTAAAATGGAAATGTCACTTTAATGTGACCAAATTTCTATGATAAATTTCGCAAAAATCCCACAAAATAGTTCACATAAAAAATCTTATAGAAGTGACATTTGATTAATCATAATTTCAACAAAAATGTTAACCAATTTTTCACTTAAAAGTCACATAAAAATTGGTAAATTTTTGGGAAAATATTGCAACAAAAGTTCACAATTCTTTCCAACGAAATGCCACAAAATTGAGTCACAAAATGACTGTATCAATTTCACAATCAGCGTCAACCCCATCCACCATATCTTAACAATTTTGTGACAAACTTTTACACATTTTGGTCCACCAATCACAAATTTTGGTGATAATATTTTGGTGTTTTTGTGACATATGGTTACTCGGGATAACAGAAAAGACTTGCAGCTAATCTTCTACTTTTACTTATGGACCGGTAGTCTCAATAATATTTAATTATTTTAGTGCATGCCTAAAAATAGTTGTGTAAGTTACTGTAATTTAGCTTTTAAATATTTGATCAAATTTTTAGCAATGAAACTTAGACATTTTTATTTAGTATAAAATTGGCAACATATATTTATTTTATACCGCAACACTAAAATAGTCATAAATTAAACGTTAACAATTGGTGGTGAAATGTCTTATCTTTTTCAAATAAAAAAAAATATTTTTTCAATACATTTAAATATTTGTTGAAAGGGATTTTTATTTTCATCGGTTATAAATAAAATTTTCATTTCTCATCCTAGGCTACGTAAATTTCACCGCAGTTATATGTTCCGCCATATTACATACACATTGATATTATTTTTTTTCATTGATTTCATTTACTTCTAGGAATCGCGAAATTTAATGTGATTTTATGTGTTTTTTTTTGTAAAATCATTCGTTCCCAGGGTAAATCTTAAGACATCGCGCAACATAAGAGGAAGAACGAACGGCACCATACTAAAAAACCGTTCCGCCAGAATACAATATACACAACAACAACCACCAAACAAATACATCTTTATGGAAAGGAAATTATATATTGTTGTTGTTGTGTTAAGGAAAACGTTATAAAAAAAAGAAAAAGGGAATTTGTTTTGTTGATAACACAACATAAAAAACGAGGCCTCCAGTGGTAGGAGTATTCAAGAAATGGAAAACATTTTATTTCCTCTATATTCTGTGGTATCGCAAACGCAAAAAAAAAAATATATTTCCGGTAAAATAAATACAAAATTTTAAATACTAATTTTAATTTTTAAATTTTCAAATACTTTATTTATTCACCGTTATCGATAGTGATACCTTTTCGTATATTCTATCTTATATAGTGATTTATGAAGATTTTGCACATGAATCGATTTTATTAATATGTAAAATGAGTGCACGATTAAAATAAATCTATACCCTTTAAAAAATACAAAATTTATTATGAGCATTTTGCATTTTAAAAGCATAAAACGCAGATTATGTTGATTTTGCCGTAGCTTCTTTTAACCAAAATTTGGGAGAACACAAAACCAAAAAAAAAAATTGTTGAGCGACATATTTTAAGAATCTCGGTTTTGTTTTTCATAATGGATCTCTTTAACGTGCGCGCCGCACCAAAAACAAACCAACGACACAAAAAAAAAATATGGAAAATTAAAATGAAAATTACTTTAAGGATTACTTTCTTTAATGTTTTTAATTGTGTCAATTGAAAAGGGATTATATTTAAAAAATGAATTTTTGGAGGGTTAGACATGGACTGTTCATTTGTTTGTTTTGCTCTTTCTAGGGTGGAACGTTCTTTTTGTTTTGGTTAAATTTTTAATTTTCTTTAAATTATTTTTTAAATGAGAATATAAAGTTTATTATTTAATTTAATCAATATTTTCTTTTTTTTTTGTAAATATGGCATTAAGGTTTTGTACATAATGTGGTGCCATTTATATCTTTAGGAGTGGTATTTATATCAGACAAACAAAATATTTTCTCGTTTAAAGTAACAAGACAACAAACAAGTTGTATAAAAACTATCTTTTTTTGAAAATTTGTTTTGACATTAATTAATGCATTTGTGGAATTCCTTTATCTATAGGCTGCGGGGCCAATAGTCGGGTAAAAGTCAATTTTAAGTAAATTTTTCGGTAAATTCATTTATTTTTCAAAAACTCTATGGCAAACTGATCGAATATTCTGTTCTAAATTCGATTTTTACCATAGTAAATGATTTACCCGAGAATTGGCCCGCAGCCATAAAATGTAATTTGGTATCTGCCTCTTGAAATATTAGTAAGTTAGTAAAATTAAACTTTATATTATTTTTCACCATTTGTACAAAACCACAGACTACGATAAGGTCTCAAATGTGATACGCGGTGCATCGTGGTTAGAAGTATTTTCCAAGTAAAGTGTAAAAAGCTTGAGGTTAAAGAATGTACATAATATTTTGTTCAATTTTCTTTTTCCTGGTCTACTGATGAAAGCAGTTTGGTGTAAACTTTTATAAATTGAAAATATTTTTTTGTTTCGAAACTGGCACGGACAATTTTTTCCAATTTGGTTTTGATTTCAAAAATATTACCACTAAAATTTTACCTATAGCTGGCCAGGAAAATCAATTTAAATAGAAAATAAGTAAAAATATTTTTTTTCAATTCCTTAATGTGAGAAAATAGTACCACAGGCTAGAATTCTTATATTACATAATATGAAAAACAGCTTTGTTATCATTCCTCATTAAAGTTTACTTTGGCTGCGGGCCAATAGTCGGGTAAATCATTTACTAAGGTAAAAATCGGATTTAGAACAGATTTTTCGATCAGTTTGCCATAGAGTTTTTGAAAAATAAATGAATTTACCGAAAAATTTACTTAAAATTGACTTTTACCCGACTATTGGCCCGCAGCCTTTGTCTAAGAATAAAAGTTAGCAAGAATAACAAGTCAAAACATTGCCAAAGCTCTGACACTTAACTACAAGATCAATGAAATTATAAACAAATTTAATTTAATTAATTGAATTTAAAATAAAATTAACAAAATATCGCGCGCTTTTCAAATAATATACATCCGCTTGTGTATAGTTTGATCATGCTTAAATCATAATCCAACTCGGAATACTAAATACGATTGATTATATTGGTTATTGTTCTATTTAGGATGCCAAATTCTAGAAATTCGTTTTAAATTCAATCAAGTAAAATTCCCATTCATTTCTACATAAACATTTGTTCCATAATTCTGGAATGGATTAATTTCATTTAGCATGAAGCTGAAATAGCCTGTAGGTATAGTTTCAATAATACGTTCACGACAGAGCTCCTGCCCTAGCCTGAAGTGACGACAAATCAGGGGCCTTACTATAGAATTCGAGGTTCATTTTCGAAGGCTATCGCGTTTTCCTATAGTAGACAAAAGAAGAAAAATTAAAAATTTATGAAGTTTTTATTAATATTTTCTCTTTTGTTTCTATGCTTCCTATAGGAAAACGATAGCCATCGAAAATGAACGTCGAATTCAATAGTTAGGCCCCAGATGATAAATTTGCACGAAATGAGCTAATTGAAGCCTAATGGTAGAATAAATGTTTTATTTATGTGTTTTTTTGGGGTATCGTTAGTCGTTATTAATATAGTGTGACGCATAAACGAGTCGTCCGTTTTTTAGAACACAATTTCGTTGTATAGACCGCACGACGCACATATAGTATGCATCATATGTGGTCATCAATGTGTTAAACATGACGAAATTCCAAATTCGGTTAAGATATGTCCAAGTTCCAATCGCCATGATCCCAAAATATGTTTCAAAATTGAGAATTACATTTTAGTTTTTTAAGAATAGGCCAAGCTCCGTTTAGTATGACCAAACTCCTATACTTTACCCCTAATTTATGCAAAAATCTCAATACACGTTTTAAAATCCAATTGTTCATTGATACGTTAAGATTTGGCCTAGCTACAATCATTATGCGGCCGATATTCAGAAATTTATCGATAAATCTTTAAGTAAACACAAATCTTTCAATACTAATATTTAAAGTTTTTTGAACAAATCAATTCAGTGTAGCTACTCCAAATAGGAATATACTAAATATTTCGAGTAGCATCAGAGGCACCATATAAAATCGAGTTTTCCTCATCTGATTACGATCTGGCATGCCAGAATGGTACTCTAGGTGCAATAGTAGAAGCGATAATCACTTGCCCGGTAAATATATCTGTAATGAACTTCAGTTTAAGTGGAAAACTTAGGTCCGACCAAGTTTTCATGTGTATTGAGATGGGGTTTACAAAACGTAATTGTGTGCGAAAGTGAGTAGAAATGATGTTTGAATAGAAAAGAGGTTTATTAAGTTTGTCTTTTATGGAACATTAATTACACTTAGTTAAAAAAAGGAATACAAATCAATTTTAGTTATCAATCCTTTTCTTAATTTTGCCCACATTTTTTAATGCATAATCTTGCGAATTAGTAATCTTCAACAATCTACAAATATTGAATGTCGTCTGGGTAATCCAAAGTTCTAATTCTTAATATTACCACCGAGATTTCTTATTCATTTTCTTTTTTTTTCTGCTGACCTGAATTGTTTTTTGTGATAAATTTTCTTAATTTACTATAAATTTAAACCTAGATGTAGGACGTTTACAACTCTATTCAACTAAAATGTGGATGACAAGTGTATCAAAATGTATCGAAGAATGATGTTTTGAAGTTAAAACGAACTATTTTACATGGAATGCGTCACCGTCGGTCTTAAAACGGCCGCTATTAGCAAATTTTTATACTATTTGAAACGCCACGGTTATATAAGCCTGCAAAATTAAGAGTAGTGCACGAATGTGTCACATAACGTCTTAATCATTAGTTGGTTAGAAGCTTTATAATTTTAATACGTATATCGATCTGATAATCTTTTATCGCGTGCAAACTGTCTCATAGTTCATAGCACTGAAGAATACATCAAATTAACTCTGTTAATAGCTAAACTACAACTAAAGTGGTAGACAAATTTAGAACTGGGATGAAAGCCAGACATCGATAAATTTATATTTTAGTTCAGTCGGATTTTTGATCCTAGTGGATATCATTATTTGGATTCAATTCCAAGATGACTTCAATTCAACGGAACAGATTTAACCGGTGTGAAGTTTTAATCAATTATCTACACTTTTGCTGCACAAAAAATCAAAATTTTTTCAAAAGTGTAGTGATACACAGAAGAAAATGTAGCAGGGTTGAATTTTTTTTATAAAAGCAAAAAAACATTTTATAGGGACTTTAAATTTAAAAACCATGATAAACAAAAATATATAAATCATCTAAAGGTATTTAAATATATTTTAATAAAAAATGTAAAATTAAATTATATGTTTATGCATTTAAACGTTTTTATATTAAACCGTAGTATGAGTAATTTGTAAATCCAGTGTGTGTGTACTCTTACAGATTAATTTTGATAACCACCATAGTAACGTAACCCGCGGTGAATTTCTCACCGATTTTAGAATACCGCTCCGTTTGGGATATTTAACAAGAAAGTGTAGGGTAGATTGTGGGCCATAATCAAGTAATTCTAGAGATGTCTATTCAGATCTGTGAATGTCCTCCCTTGTGTGTACTCTTATGGACTAATTTCGATAACCACCATATTAACGTAGCTCTCGGGGAATTTTTCACCGATTTTAGAATACCGCCCCATTTGCGATATTAAAATATGAAAGTGTATGGTAATCTACCCATAGGCCATAATCAAGTAATTCTACAGATGTATATTCGGACTTGTTTTCTCCGTTCTGTTGCCTGATTCATTTAGCATCACCTAGGGAGCACCGCATGGAAATATGAATCTTGGACTTTGCTCCCCTCCTGGATCGCAGTCCTTAATTAATGTTGTTTATAATAAGTTTAAGGTTAGGTGCATTTTTAATTTAAAATAAATATTGATTCTTTTATTTATTTATTTAGTGTATTGGTCATTTGGATATTTAGTGTATTGGTCATATGTTTAGAATTTAAATTTAATTGAATTACCAGTTTAATACTTTGAGTATATTAAAATAGCTAGATTAGTTTTGTGTTTGGAATAAATTTCCGTAGGAAAAGGTAACAAATCCCATATGTTGTTTCGTTTTATAAAAGCTCGAAAGTGGCCAGTTTTATTTGTACTTGTAAATTTTTTAAAATGAATAACACTTTTTAAATAAAATTCATCATCACCTAAATGAATTGTTTTACTTATTTGATCTAGACGGATACTGTACGAATTATTATTTGGCTGTACATCAGCAACAATTAAGCAGTAGTTGCTAAACTAATTGATTGTACGTTCTGTTTTACATTTGGGACAAATCGACTATTTAAAATCTATGCAGTTTTGAACATCACTTAGTGAGTTTTGATTAAAACTAAACACGTTTTCAAAAGGGAGATAAAAGGTTTCCCTTAAAATATCAGGATGCTGGTTTCCCAAACAACTACGAATTTCAGTTAACGGTGGAGGCAAAACTTTTTCTAAAATGAAAGAAATACTACAAGTAGCGTCTAATTTGGTGAAATTTCTCTTTCGAACGAGGTTCTTGCTATCCTTATATATCTTTAGTAATATTTGACTTCTTTCTTCATACAGAACAGAATTATTAGAAAAAAAGTTAATTTCAGACAAAAATTTGAAAAATCGGTTCGTAGATTTTTGAAAACATCCCTTAACCTTTATGTCAACACGACACACCCGAGTGCGCATTTCCATTTTCAAACGTGAAAATTGATCTGATAGAAAAGTTCTAATATAAATAATTTTCAGTAGTTCTCCAGAAACGGGAAATCATAGTAAAGTATATTATGCAATATAAATTTATAAATATTGGAACTTTTAGAATTCCATTTAGCCAGTTACATATTATAATCAACACGAACACACTCGGCTTGACGGAAGGAGAAAAATACTCGTGTTGACACAAAGGTTAAAATATTCTGCATCTTTGTATAGACACAAAATATCTGGGCTAATGCATCAAAAGGACAAGTTTTGCTGATGCAGATTTCCTCGTTTTCGTTTGTTGGAAAAGTATATCCGTTTTTTAAAACGTAAACATCTTCATTTTCGTGGGCTAATAAGTTTGGCGTGGTTGCAGCCGACTGAGTATTAGTTCGTGCCAAACCACTTAAAACTTGTCTACTAAAATGTTTTAGAGACTCGACTCTTTTCTTCTTTTTATTCCATGTGATGCTAAATGAATCAGGCAACAGAACGGAGAAAACAAGTCCGAATATGGATCTCTAGAATTACTTGATTATGGCCCACAACCTACCCTACACTGTTCTTTTAAATATCGCAAGCGAAGCGGTATTCTAAAATCGGTGAGAAATTCCCCAAGGGTTACGTTAATACGGTGGTTATCAAAATTAATCTGTAAGAGTACACACACATTGGATTTACAAATTACTCGTACTACGGTTTAATATAAAAACGTTTAAATACATAGACATATAATTTAACTTCACATTTTTTATTAAAAAATATTTAAATACCTTTAGATGATTTATATATTTTTGTTTATCATGGTTTTTAATGTTTTTTTGGTTAAATAAAAAAAAATTCAACCCTGCTACATTTTCTTCTGTGTACATTACACTTTTGATTAAATTGTGTAAGTACACTTTTCAAAAATGATTTTTTGTGTAGCTACACATTTGATAATTGATTAAAACTACAAACTGGCAGATTTGGCAATCTTGGGACTTTACGATCTAAAACGTTTTGTTCTGATCCACTTCACTAAATTCTTCAATTAGCGTTCTCTGATAACACAAGCATGAGCCAAATCCAATCACATTGACCTTAGGTAAAATGGAAGTATGTATACCAACCAGCAAAACTTGCTTATTGGCCTAAAAGGACTAACCGAAATCGAACTAAAATATTATCGCTTATAATGAACCAGTCAGTCGTGGTTATCTGTAAATTGAAACTTAAAGCCAACCTTTAAATAAATGAAAAGGAATGTGTTTTGCTAGACTTTATACAGAGTTTCCAATTTAAAGAGACACCCTAAATAACATCCAAAATATTTTATCTTGAAAGAAAATCAGCGGTAATATCAAATAAATAGCTGCGATCTTTTTGAACGAAAAACTAATAGTTTGGTCCAATTAACAAAACCTTCGAAACCGAAGTTAATTAAATTGCTTTGAAAACCACGATTGATATAACCAAAATTGATGATCAATTTTATATTAAATTTACTTTTTTGATATTCTAGATAACGAAGAAACTATTATAAACAACTCAAATTCACAAAAATAAGCGTAACATCTTTAGAAAACCGTTATGAAGGTTTAGAAAAACAAACAAAAAATAAAACAATTTAATTTAAATAAATTCTATTCAAATATTTCCAATAAATTTTCTTGCCAACTGCTCAACTGCCATGTAGATACAGCAATCTTCTCGATTCGAATGTGGCAAACAAAAACAAAAATCTTATTATTTTAATTCAATTTTCCAATTTTCTATTTTATTTTAATTTAAATATCTTCTATAATATTTTTTAGTCGCATCATCTTTAATTCATTACAATAAGAATTTTCGTTTTTTTTCATTCAGCTATTTCCTTACTACCATTATTTTTATTGTTCATTGGAAATTTTATATTATTATAATTTCTTTTATTTGAAATATAAAAAATCAATTTTTTCTCATCTTCTATAAATAAATAAAAAAAAAAAAATAAAAAAATAAGAAATGTCATTTATTGCTTGCCATTTCGTTAAATTTTTTTTTTTTTGCATCATCTCGTTTTCCTCTGCCTTCTGGTTACCTCCTTCGATTTTGCGGTTGATGTTTATACGAACGAGAAAAAATCGTGTCTATTTTATCTTCTATCCAGTTTTGTATTTAAGAATTTAAGATTTTATTTTTTCTGCTTAGTGTTTTCAGTTGGGATTACGTTGGTTGATGGAAAGAAAATTGAATGAAAACAAAAAAATAAATTATAAAGAGGGAAAATATTTTTTTTTTGCAGATTAGTTAAGTTATCTCTAATTTCTTGAGGATTACTTGTGTCTTGCTTGTGTTTCATTTCCAGGAACTGATGCTTGTGAATACACAACGATAATAATTAGACATTGTACTTGTTTTTAATTTAAATTGTTTTATTTTTATTTTGTTTTGTATATTTGTGGATAAATAAATTTGACCACCAACTGATTATCACGATTTTGTTTCAGTTTTATTTTCACAATAAATAAATCACGATTTTCTTCACGTGAAATGTGTGGTCGCCATCGAAAAGCATCACAACTAGTTTATGTTAAACTTCAATTTATCATTGTTATGATGAGCATGCTCAATTATGTCAAATTTGTAAACATATTATTAACAAATGAGGTTATGTCAAAACGTTTATGTCAGTATTAATATTTGTACATAGTGAATCGAGTTCTAGATCACTCGTGAATTCATGTACCCAGTTAACTTTGTATTTGTGCTACATAGTTTGGAGGTCACTTGTACGTTTTTAATATTTTTTAAAAAAAAGTACATTTAGTACGTATGTAATATTGATCCTCTCTGTAAGCCCGCCTATTAAACAGTCAATCAAAAATAAAAAAAATTTCTTAAAATATTTTATAAACAGAAACTTCCATGATAAATAATAAAACTTTTTTTTAACAAAACATAAAAACAAAACATAAAAATGATTTATGATTTTACATTTTTTAATTATACATTTTTTGAATTTTAATTTCATTTATTAGAAAAATTAAAATAAAATAAAAAACAAAAAATGTTTTCCTGATTGATATAAGTAACAAAAAATAAAGTAAAACTATTTTTACGTATTGATTGAAAACTTTGATAAACATTTTTAAATATTTTGCTGCCAAACAAAAATAATTTAATATTTTATGTTAACCTTGTTGCTTAATTTTTTTTTTATGTAAACCACGAACTGTATATCCAGGTATTCAATTTCTGGACAACCAAAAAACCAAAACTGCTAAGTGTGCCAAAATAATTTAAATCCGATCTAAATTAAATTACATTTAACAATTTAATTTTATTCAATTTATTTTTATTAACTTATCATTCGGCATAATTTGTGTCAAAATTAAGTTTAACTGTAGCAACACAAAAAAAAACACTTGAAAATATGATACATTAATGATATGTGCGAGATAATAATGATGATTGTTAAATAGTTAATTTAACGGATACATAGCACCTAACAGGTAGGTACCGCGTATATAAAAAAAATTGTTAATTATCTATAACCTTTTAAGCCATAATTAATTTGAATTGTTTATTTGTGTCTGTTCTATGTGGTTCTAAAACCGACAAGAAATCAATTAACTAGTAAAATATATTTAATAATTTTTCTAATCTATGTGCAGTAAATAAATACATTTTTAATTTACATTTAACTTTTAATAGATTTTTGTTGTTTGAAATGCATATTAACAAAAAGAAAGACTCCTATTTACCATATTTAAAATGTCAGAGATTTCTGGGTCGATTATGTAAAACTTTCGAGTTTCGATAAACCATGTCCTATTGTCTTTTATTTAAGACACTTTAAGTTATTGAAGTTTTTTTTAATTAATTTTTTATTTATTTTTTTTTTTTTTTTTTTAAATTAAAAAATTTACATAGGAAAACATTAATTTTTAAAGATAACTTAATTACAAATAAAGCTATCGAAATGCCAATCACACATTATACATGTATAATAAACACTAAATAGATAAATTTTATATACTCTATTGAAAAAAAAAACAAAAGGAACATATCGCACCTTCGATTCAAAAGTGACACAAGTCAAAAATCGTGATTTTTGACAAAATTGTTGCATAATGGTTAAAATAAGCTAAATTATTGATCTACAATAGCGACACATTTAATATTATTCTATTGCTCGTATTAGAGCGCTAGTGTCACTTTTGATTGTGAAAAAAATAACGGATGCAAAAAGAGGAAAAATGACACAATTCAGTTGTGTCTTACCCGTTGACCTAAGTGGATATAGAAAAGTGTTTTATTTGGACTTGTGTCAATTTTTATATTAAAAAAAATATTTAGTTGAAGGCTTAATTTGTGTTGTGACATTATTCTCGTTTATGGTAAGTAATATTTCGAATTGTGTCAGTTTATGTGTTACAATAAATGTATTTCGAGGTCCTAACCTGAGTTGTGACGTTTTTGTTGATATGGAAAGGTAATTTTAATCGTTTGGTTTTTCATGATTTATTGAATGATTTATTGACTTGTTTTTGTGTTAAAATAAAAAAACTTTTTAATTGTGACGTGAAATTGTGACGTTATTGGTGATGAGGGTATGTTATGTTAACTGTTTATTTGTACCAAATTTATAATTAATATTTAGAGTTGTATTTTTTGTATGTATTTGGTGGTTTAAGGTTGTGTATTTTGTACTTAATTTGTTTTTTTTTTGTAGATTAACCAAACATGGCCTTGAGTCGGGGTGAATTAATGGTAAAACTTAGCTTAGAAAAGCAAAGAGAAAAACTGAACGAAGATGTACAATCATTGAATTCAGTACTGAACGAAGATGATGCTTTAATTTTAAGGACGGTATGAGAGTTTTACTGTTATGTATGAATAATTATTACAAAATAATTATTTCTTTTCCTGCAGAAAAATCTTACAGATGTTATTACATAATAAAGATCGTGAAGCATGTAATAGTCGCAGTATTAATCCGAATCTGGAAATTTCACCATCAGTTGAAATTGTTCCTACATTAGCTGAAAAAAGAAATAACGTACAGCCTGATTTATCTGCTGAACGATCGCATCTAATTGAACAAGAGTTACCAGTGTCTAATCCGATTTTAGAAATTTCGCAATCGGCAGTACAGTCTGAAATCTCTTTCGATCGATCACATTTAATTGAACAAGATTTGCCATTGATTGAGGCTGTTACTCCGAATTTAAATATGTCACCATCGACTGAGATACTTTCAACATTACCTACAAATTTACGTAATAAACAAAACAAATTGAACAAAATTTACCAGCAATGGAAGCAAATTCTTCTAAATTTATTTTAACAGTCAATTCTGAAATTTCCACTAAACTGTGCTTTCGTCGATCTTCAGTTAAATACTGTATTTTTCCAGCGGATAGCGATGATAGTGAATATTATGATTCAGACAAAGATCCGGAATTCTCTTACAAGGCGTCTACAACTTCATCAAGTGAATTAAACACAACGACTTCATCAATCGAAACTGATAAGGAATCGTCATCCACTGAATAAGATAACGAAGTCAACCAAAATATTGAATGTGATGTAGAAAGTGCTCTGGAAGAAATATCAAAAAAGGTAGGGAAAAAAGAAAAGCGACGCCTAGTGAGTGGACCATTAAAAAGTCGAAGCTAAACCGAAATTCTGGGAGAAGTTACTTATCTGCTTCGAAAAGCAAGAAAATTTACGAAGCAAGAAAACTACGCCCTGCATGCGGGGAAAAATGTAAACTTGGTTGTAACAAGAAAGTTAATGAACTAAAACGACAAGAAATTTTTGATAGATATTGGGCGCTGGGCGATTTGCACAAACAGCGTTGTTTTATAGCAGGCTCTATGATTCCCATTAAACCGAAGTACCGATACTCATCTACACAAAACCACCGTAACTTAAACAATGCTTTCTATTTTGAAATAGATAATGTGCGTATTAGGGTGTGCAAAACATTTTTTAAATCGACACTAGATATATCTGACCGCCCAATAAGAACAATTATTGCAAAAAAAATAACTTGGGTTTCATTGAACCTGACTTACGAGGCAAACATACTAATCATTCAACCATCGCGCCGGAATTAAATGATGGTGTCCGTAAACACATTGAGTCGATCCCGCAAATAGAGTCGCATTATCTCCGGGCTCAGACGACCCGTAAATTCATTGACGGAGGCCGAACTGTGTCAGATTTGTTTAGAGATTACCAAGAAGCCTGCATAAAAGATGATAACCCGTGTAAACTACGTTATGTATCATAGAATATTTACGCACGAGTATAATATAGGGTTCTATATACCTAAAAAGGACCAATGTGAATTATGCACGTCGTTTAAAAATGCAGAAAACGACGACAAGCAAAAATTAAAACACAAATACGACGAACACGAGCGAGAAAAGGAATTATCACGGCAAGAAAAATACGCAGACAAGGTTCAGGCGAATAAAAATTATATAGTTGCCGTGTATGATTTACAGGCTATTATGCCGAGCCCTAGAGGGGATGTTTCAATTTTTTATTACAAATCAAAATTAAACAGTTTAAACTCTACAATATCGGAATTGAAAAATTTGCATACGGAATGCTATTTCTGGCACGAAGGGGAAGGGAATCGAGGAGTTGATGGAATAGCGAGTTGCGTCTTAAAATTTATTGAGAAATCTATTAGAAATATCGAAGACAGTGAAAAGATGGACTTTGTGTTTTACTCCGACAATTGCGGTGGGCAGCAGAAAAATAAGTATATGGTAGCTGCATATGCTTATGCAGTCAGAAAATACCCGCAAATAAACACAATTACCCACAAGTACCTAGTTATAGGGCATACGCAAAACGAGGGCGACAGCGTACATTCCCCAATAGATAAACAGATTAAAATGAGCTTAAAGTCTGGACCGATCTATGTTCAGTCTCAGTACGCCCAAATAATAAAAATGGCAAAAAAGCGCGAGGAGCCTTATAAAGTAAATTAATTGCCGCATTCGGACTTCTACTCTATAAAGAGTTTATCAGAGTTATTAAAAATAACGTTTACAAAAATAAAAATTACGTCAATAAGAGTATTAAAAATTGAAAAGGAATTCGCAAACAAATTGTTTTTTAAAACGTCTTATTCAGAGGGACAATTTCAAGAAGCTGAACTATCTAGAAAGGATATCGGTTTATTCAGATCAGACCTCCCTGTATTAACCTCCCTTATAAAACTTCATTAAAAATCAAAGATAACAAAAAAGTGATTTATTATCTTTGTTAAGGAATAACCATATTCCTCAATTTTACGCAAATTTTCACAAGCATTTGTAGTTGTGCTTAATTTAATTTAACAAAATGTTAATAATTTTTTATTTTCTTGTTTAATACTTTCTTTTTATGATTAAATTTATTTTAATTGAACTGTACTTAAATAATAAAGTCATGACGTGAAGTTATAAAAGCTTATCTTTGTTTGCTATTATTATTTCGACAATGATCATAATTGAATTTAAAAATGTCATAACTCTAAATTTCTTCAAAATTACGTCAATTCAAAGAAAAAATCGCATACTCTCAAATAAAACAAGTTATAACACATCGTTTTACATACAAATTAAATTTATTTGTGGACAGGTATTATCACAATGATTGTTGGAAAAAACCATTGATTTAAAATTCCCTCTCTTGAAATATTACTTTGTTTTAGTTGTGCCACTTTTAAATCGAAGGTGCGATATGATGATGGTAATATTACATCGAAAACAGGCTATTTTAAAACTACAGAAAATAGTTGTGCAGCAAATCATATTCTTATATGTATCTATTATAAAGCCGCCTTTTAACTGTAGACTTGATAAAGTGCTAAGGACAACGTTTTATCGAATTCTTGCAAATTATTGAACAACTTAACACCTCCATAAAAAATGCTATTTTGGGTTAGTGATAGTTTTTATATTGGGAGACGGTATTACAATTATTACAATTCCGAGTAGCTCTGTTGGTTAATTCAAGATTAGTAGTGGTGAGATCAACATTTGATATTATGAGACCAAGTTTAATTTTGTAGATTGTAATAACGTATTCAAACTCTATAAGTTTGCTAACCGGTAAAATCTTCTCGTTATAAAGTAATTTTGTTGATGTACGGGACGGTAGATGTCTTATACTGCCGTGCTAAGAAAAAAAACATTATTAAAGTTAGCCGAAAGTTTCCAGCCGAAAGATAAAAACGTCGATAATGCAGATAGTTACTGTGTTTTAATATTGGAGCACTATCCGGAGCCAAATGGCAATTTTCTATTGAAACTGAAGCTATTATTCACTGGTGTCGCTGTACTATAAAAATTAAAACTAAATTCATCAATAAAACAAACATTTATCACCTGAAATATATTAATTGACATTTATTTTGACATGACGTTATAAACAAGGATTCATTTTGCTGCGTTTTAAATTTTTATTGTAAGATTTAGCTTCTAATGGTTTCAGGGGTTTACAAAATAAAAGCCTTTTCAAATTTCCCATTGAAATGGATAGCGCTCCCGATAGCGGCTCCCGATAAATAGGTAGAGCAAAATATTTGTATATCGATTTTTAACTAAAAAGTTGAATGAAAAATCTTAGTTTAGAGTTAAATAAATTAATTATATGCAATAATAGCGCGCTAAATATAACTTTTGACATAGATAATTGGCTGCTCCGGATACAGCTATCGGGCGCTAACAAAAAAACACAGCAAGTGCCTTCGCTTTCTCAGCCGAAAGTGTATAAATACGTCGCCGTTGATCAACATTCTTCAGCCGAAACTTAGTCGAAAAATTTATTTCAAAAATACATCAACAAAAACCAATTTAAGTTTATTATTATGCGAAGTTTGTTGTAAAACCTAAATCTATGCAAACTTGTGAAATATTTACAAATATTTAAATCAATCAGTCACAATTCGAAAAGCAATATTGTTAAACCTTGCTTCAAATGAACATAAAATATGGTGGGATGCCACTATGTCTATTTAATATATAATAATATTGGTCAACTTCGGCATAATTGTGGAAAAATTCTGAAGGGGATACAGGGGTGTAATTTAAGAAAATATCACTAAGATCTTCGTTCAATTTTAATGCAGCCCCATTCAACCCTAGGGCTTTACATCCGATATACAGTTGTAAATCGTCAGCATAGAGATGAAAAGAACAATGACGAATTCGCCATGGAAGATCATTTATAAAAATAGAAAATAGTAACGGACCCAGAATTGATCCTTGTGGTACACCCAAAGTTACTCTACCCATGCCAGAGCAGTTAACACCATGCTTTACAAACTGCTCCCTACTATGCAAATAAGAGTACAACAAACTAATTGCAGAACTTGAAAATTTATAATATAAATAAAGCTTTTGAAGTAGAAGTATATGATTAACGCTATCAAACGCCTTAGAGAAATCCAACAAAACCAATAAATCTTGCGAACCTTGCCCATCCAAAATTGATGAAAGATCTTCAACAATGTGTACCAAAGTCGTTGTAGTACTGTGACCATGCTTATACCCAGACTGAAATTTACAAAGAAAATCAAAATCTTTAAAATGTTGCAGGATCTGGATTTGCATAACTTTTTCTAACACAGGAGGTAATATACTTATTGGTCGAATATCTTTAAGACTGGCAACAATATCATTTTTTGGAATAGGAATAATAGAAGCAACTTTCCACAAATTCGGAAAAACTGATTTTGACAAACACTGATTAATAATATATGTCACTTGTGGAAGAAACAGATCAATAAATAATTTTATTATTTTAAAATCAATTTTATCGTATCCAATAGCATTAGATCTAATTGAATGGATAGCACTCATGACAATTAGCTCGTCAACTCAACACAATCAAAAGCAAATTTATAATTATTATCAGGATCAACAGATCCAATATCTGGCAGTGGCAAAACCACTAAATCTTCGCGAAATTTACAGATATCATTCAAAATATCTTCAGCAGTGAATTTTATGCCAACTTTAGCAACAGAACACGAAATACCAAGTTTCTTTAAATTATTCCAAGTAATTTTAGAGTTATAAACATTACCAAAATAAAAACTATACTTAGCTTGTTTGATAAACTTAGTAGTTTTATTTCGAGCCTTTTTATAGGAAGTAAAGTCAGCATCTAATCCACTCCTTTTATAATTATCATATTTCAAATCTCTATATTGAATTGAATCCAATATAGTTTGGTTTAACCACGGAGCTGTTGGACAATTGTTAATAATTCTTTTACGGGGCACACACATAGAATCTAAATATAAGAAATTTGAAATAAATAAATCAACAAACATATTTACATCAGAGCAACAATAAAGAATAGACCAATCAATTGAGAAAAAACAATTTACAAAATATTCATGATTAATTTCCCTATAATTCGGCACAATAGAATAAGTCAACTTATCTCTAGTGCGACGACATTTATAAGAAGCAAAAATTAAATCATGATCCGATATTGATGGAACAGAATGTTGACCATAACTGATAATATTATGTCGGTCAGGCTTAAAAACAACAATCAAGTCTAAAAGGCTTTCTAACCTCATAGCACTAAACGGCAAAAAATACAAATTAAGTATGTTAAAACAATCAGTCAATAAATTATTATTTAGCATATTAAAGTTAACATCACCCAAACAGAACACTTTTTCATATTCTTGTAATAAATTATCAAGAATATCATAAATACTTATAATGTCCACTTTCGCAGTAGGAGGTGGGATATAAAAAACAACAATAAGAAATTTACTAAACTTACCAAACAGTTCAAATGTCATAAATTCGACTTTACCTGTTAAACCACATGATAACACTTTAACATTCAAATTAGATCGATAGTATAATCCTACTCCACCACCACGAGCATTAATATGATCAGACCTCAGAAATTTGTAATTATTAATTTGAAGAGAACTAGTCGAAATATTGTTATTTAACCAGGTCTCCGATACAGCTAGAAAATCAAAATTAAATTTATGCAAAAGTATAATTATCTCATCTAAATACAACGTCAAACTACGTACATTCAGATGACCAAAAAATAAACAATTATTATTAGAATGCGATTTATCATTAGGAATGGAATGATCAGTAACATTTAAAGGAGATTTATCAAATTGAATCTCTATATCACAATTTGTGATGGACGCTGTTTTACTAAAAAAGGATGACTTCTAGACTTATAAACAAATTTCTTCACAAGAATACCAGCCGGCCACGAGGATGCAGTTAACAATTTGTCCATATGAACATTGGAAACTGATAATTTGAAAGACGAATAATCTTGAATAAACCCATTGGCACTTTTTGGATTAAATCGATGAATTTTAACATCACTTATATTAAAATGGTCCTTTAAGTACAGCTTCACATTATCCACATTAACATCAGGATGTAATCTTGAAATAAATAGTTGTGAACGCGGTTCCACAGTACGTAAAGTACACTCTGTAGCTGAACCTATAATAACCTCATTTTGCAGCTCCAACTTATTTGTAACAGTTTCATCATTATCACTTGTATTTTGAAAACTAGGAATATTTTCATTAGACAAACTTTCACAAACAGGTAAATCCATAGGAATAGTCGAACTAAGTTTGTCAGAATACAGCAATTGAGAATTAGGCCGATCAATATGAGCATCAGCTTTACCAACATTGTCGATCGAATTAGTAGAGCCCAGGTTAATAATATTCTTATTCTCTATATTAATTTCACCCTTATCCAAGTTTGCTTGGCATTTTTCTATATTTGAAATAGATTTTTCAATGTTTATTGAAATATGCGACAGCTCAACAATTTTATTTGTGAATGTGTTAAACATGTCACAACACGTATCGCAAAACCATTGCACATTCTTACTTCCACGCATATAAACTCGTACGATGCTTTTTTCAAGCCCGCACAACGATAGTGAGCGACTTGTTTGCACAACCCATAACATATTAAAAAATTCTCACTCGCGTCTTTGTCGCATATAGAGCAATCATACGGTGCCATTATTTACACTTATTTACACTTGAATAATAATTATGTATAAAAAATTAAAATAATAGTTTTTTAGCTCTTTTTATATTTTATTTATTAATACTTAAGCTTTCGGAACCATTTCGGTTCCATTCTCAAAAGTATGTAAATCAATTTACATTGATTGTTTGTAAATTGATTTACATACTTTTGAGAATGGAACCGAAATGGTTCCGAAAGCTTAAGTATTAATAAATAAAATATAAAAAGAGCTAAAAAACTATTATTTTAATTTTTTAAACTTATATAAGCTCATTAAACAATTTAATTTAAATAATTATGTATGTACACAGAAATGTTATAATGGAATATAATATGATGCAAATGCCAAACAAATAATTAAAATAATTAACACACGAAAAAAAAAAATCACAAACACAAAAGTTCACAAAATATCACAAATATTTACATTAATATATACAACTATAACATATATTAATATTATAAAAGCTCATTTAGAGAAAAAAGAAATAAATTAATAAATTTTTACTTGGAGAAATATTTTTACGAAGTATATTGCTCAGCAGACTTGATGAAAAGGATCTAGACTAAGTTTTATAATTTTTTCATAGTCAGTGATAACTTTGGTAAATGTTAAATAAGAAGTTTTTTTAGAAATGACAAATTTTGTCAAAATATACCTATGATCACTGAGATATGTTTCTCCGTAAAAAACATAAAATGTGCTTTGAAAACTAGATAAAACATGATCAAGTGATGTACACGAATTTCCCTGGGAACGGGTGGCTTATGCTTTTGATATCTTATTTATTATATTAAGACCATTTATTTGTAATATGGATTTGTAATTATATAGGTATGTATCGGAATCGTTAAATAAATTTAAATTAAAATCTCCTACTATAATTGTGTTTTTATATCTAGATGTTATTTTATCTAAAGTAGTTAAAAAATCTGCAATTGAGGTGTGAGGTGGTCGATAAACGCAGATTAGTGTAAGGTTTATTGATTTGCATAATAATAATAATAATAAATTATCCCGACGACCTATTACCCCTCCCAACCGTGCGCGGGGAGTCTCCATCTGTATTATTATTATTTTTTTGAGTATAATTCAAGTGAATTATAAACAAGCATATCGAGATGCTTAACCAGAGAAATTAAAAAATTGGATTTTAAAGCAGCTAAAAAAAATATCAAATGTGATTATAAATAGATAGCTAAATGAATAGTTAAGCAAGATGATACCCGTCGCAGACGGCAGGGAAACGGAAGTCGAGTCTGCCTAGTACAAACAGATTTGATAGATTAAAAAAAATTTAAATAGATAAAAGATAAAGTCAATCAAAATAAAATGACACAAAAAAAAACAAAAAACAAATAAGTTAAATAAAATATCAAACCATAGTCAAGAAAAATAAAGACGTTTTTTCAACGTACGTTTTGTCATATTGTAATCGATAAGATGGCAGTGCTGATTAGCTTCGTACAACATTCTAGAGACGGGCTCACTCTTTCCGTAATAATAAAACAACGAACTCATTTTCTTGAGATGTTTCTTTGTGAACGAGTTGGAACTTAAGTAGTGTCTAATTTTTGTTTTCGTTTGGAATTTAAATTTCAAACGGAACGTAAAAGTAATTTTTTTAAGTATTTATAAAAAAAAATTAATGTATTTATATCATCACTCAAAAGTATTTTAAAATCGAAATCGAATTTTTATGACTGAACACAATACTAAATTTTCTAAAATAATATTTTATAAAATATATAATAATTTATTGTGTTGAGTCACAGGTGACCTCTACTAATATTTTACTCCAAATGTCTAACTATACTGAATAGTAAGTGTTTTCGATCAGTTCAGTGATCGCATCGAGCAATATATAAGAGAAATCAAGTAGTGCAAATTTAAGCCAGTTTTTCCGAGGTTAATCTTATTTTATAGTTTTAATATAATTTATATACTTACACAAATTTAATTTTTTTCCATGTTTAATCCATTAATACGAGTCTTAAAAACATATCGGGATAGTTATTTTATAGTTCATTGTTCTTATTAGGCTTATACAGATTGCCAAAAGTAAAATAGATTAACCTCGGAATTTCTACATGAGTCCTCCTATGTATATGTATTTTGATTTATGGTGATCGCCACCGGATGGTATGAACGGGATAAACAAAATTTTAAGTTACAATTTTGTTTCTACATTCAAAGCAATTGACCATGAAATCATTTTTAAGATTTGTATGATAAAATGTTGATGTATGATAAAATGGGCTCTTTCAGGTCCCTCAACTGTTGGATTTCGACATTTTATAAAGTTTAAAACATTCATATCCGTGATTTTACTTAACATGTGGCAAACAGTAGGAGGACCTAAAAGAACCTAATGAAAGGGAAGAAAATAGGTATAATTCTCGTTAACCTCTGGGGATAATTTATAGTAAAACAGCTTTGATGGTAACATAAACAGTTTTGATTGTTGATTTTGAATAAAAATATTTAGTGATCCGAAAATAAATAATTTATTGGGATGGAATACAAATCAGTATGCGATCGACAAGCCGATCGCAATCAACAGGTGCTTTGAAATTTTGCCTTAATAGGTACCTACTTAATAGGTTCTGAGGACAATTGGAAAATTTTTGAAACCAACAATTTTTTAAACAATTTGTCCATAAATTTCTTAAATTAATAAATATTTCCATCAAATATAATGTCATTTTTTAAAGACAATTTTTCTACCTTACCCTACAATAACAAATTACCGGACAAGTGGTGCAATGGTTAAAGCTTCGGCCCTTGGATCGGGAGGTACTACGTTCGAATTCCACCAAAGGCTGGATGCAAAGCGAATTTTCATCATCGATTACGATCAATGATATTAATAAACACAACTAAGTCCCTCTGTTGGAGTGCAGAATTCAGAGCCGACCCACCGTCTGTCATATCTCGTCACTGTAATTATTTGAATGCGTGGTCTCTGTGCGTGAATGAAAGGGGAGGGGGGTATTAATTGACCTTCAAAGGACTTTAAATCCACTGGACAATTAATAAATACTTCCTTTTAAAAAATATAAAAGAACGAAGCTTTTATTTCCATGCACGCTTTCATGTAGGCCAACTGCTGGCATCTTGAATATTTAAATCGTTATTTGAACCATTTATTTTGAAAGTGGCATAAGTCACTTTTTTAAAATCAAGAAATTTAAAGGTTTGCGTTTTAACACGTTTAAAAATATTAATGCCAACTTTCGAGGAGATTTACTTGAATTTGGTATCTCAGGATACTTATATTTTTCTCAGTATAAATAATTTCGGATATAGTGATTGGTAAATTATCATTTTTCAAAACGGAGAGTGACTTATGCCACTTTCATAATAAATAGTTTAGACTATATTAATTTGGTCCGATGTATTTTACTGAAGTGGTCTATTGAAAGGACAGTGATTTAAGAAAATTGATGAATAAATTACATATATAATAACTGTCGTATCCTGAATAGGCGTGTGCGCGTTGGTAGTTTTAAATGATTCAATCAAGATTTTATAACAAAAACGTAGATGCACGTACAGTCAGTCACAGAAGACTAGATACACCACTAAAATTTGCAAAATCGAGATAAAACAAAAAAAAAAAATTTAAAAAAAATAAAAAAATTCATATCACTAAAGTCTACATACAGTAAATAAAATCAAAAGGATCATGTTCAAATGCACTTAAGAACTAAAATTAATATTTAGTTGGGCCACCATAAGACTCAATAACAGCGTTTAGTCGCCTGGACATTGATAAAACCAGGGTCTCAGTAACCGCTGGAAAAATTTCAACCCGCATGTACTCGAAAGGGAACTTTATAATGAATCCCTATTGGTATTCCTATATTTACCAGATATGCTCTACGCAATATGTTCAAATACATTTGGTGATCCATATTACCTTCTATAAATACCAATTTTCCGATACCAGCTGCACCCACAGATCCCCAATTGATTACATTGCCACCGCTGGTTAATTTTTCACCAAATTTTTCCTCCTTCATCGGATCTGAATATATTGAATTTACTTTCTTTAGCGCAAAGCAATTTGCTCCAAAATTCAGTGCCTTAGGCTTATAAATGATTTTTTCTTTAAACCCTTCCATTCGTAAAATTCGACGGCCTGTTTCGGGATGAACACGGTTACCAGTGCTATTCCAAACCCCAACCGCTATTTTTGGAGCAGTAATCCTCGGATTGGATGCAACTTTCTTAATTATGCTTCGAACTTTCCATGCGCCAAGTTTTTTTAGGAAACTATAACTCTTATTCTGTTCCCGTAGCTTTATTATTAAATTTCGTATCTCGATTGACACTTACGTTTGACGCGCCGTTTTTTAACACTAAACATACCGACATTTCATGTATACCTACCTAATCCTACCTATTTTAGTAAAGTAGACTAGATATAATATAATTTGTTTTCGGAAATTAAACAATAAAAAAAGTTGTAAACATTGTAAAATAGGTTGTTTGTATATTTTAGGAAAAGATAGTAAGCCACATGATGATAAAGTAACGTTTTATGTGAGAAATTTTAAACGAAATTTGAAAAACGGTCATTTGACCGCGCATGGTAGGTTTAGTGTTAATGCCAAATACGAAAAATATTTCTCACTCAAGCCGAGTGCAAAAGTAATACTGAATAGGTATTTATATAAAAAAAGATACGGTACTGTTGGTATGATATGTTGCAATAATTCGAGAATAAATAGAAACGTAGATGTAGACTTTGGTGATGAATTTTTTAAAACAAATTATATGAATTTTTTGAAAATTATTATTTTTTTTATTCAATAATATTTTTTTTTGTTTAAAAATATTATTTAATTAATATTACAACAATTAGTTCGTTTTATTTATCTCGATTTTGAAAATTTTAGTGGTGTATGTAAACTTTTATGATGACTGTAGAACTTCGACAGAAAATTGGTCTTAATAAAAAATCAGATTTTAGGAGATATTGAAGACTTATTACAAATAAGAAAAATACCCCATACATTTTTATTGTACTTACCTACAATATCTCATTTATAACGAATATGGCTTTTCTTATATTAGTATTCATAAAACTTTAATTAAATCTATCTCTCTTCCACTAATCCTTACAATTAATTTTCTGAGTACAGTTACTTATGCCACTTTCATAATAAACGGCTCAATTCGTTTAAAATATTTATTTAAATAAATTTATTTAAATTGGCTGCCATTGGGTCTATTTTTTAATTCAAACCGAGGAAGCAGGCTTACACTGAGTATGTTGTACACCGAGTACAGGTTGTGTAGTGCGAAATGATCCAGTGTCCTTAGGGTAATAATTTGTTTTTCACTTTGCATACTCTTCGTACTAGGCATATTTTTTAATTCAACCTGAGCAAGCAGTGCGCTGTCAAAAAATACTCTGTGTTTTTTTATTCAACCTGAGTAATTTTACTCTGCACACTGTGTTTTTATTTGTGAACTGTGCTTACACAGAGCATACTCGGTTTTTTAAATTTTACTCTGAACAGAATGCCTAGTAACCAAAGAGTATGCAAAATAAAAAACAAATTAATACTCTATGCACACTGGATTATTTCGCACTGCACAGGGCAAGCCTGCTTGCTCGGGTTTTATTAAAAAATAGACTCAACGGCATTCTGTTCAAAGTAAAATTTGAAGAACCGGGTAAGCACAGCTCACAAATAAAAACACAGTGTGCAGTGTAAAATTACTCAGGTTGAATCTAAAAAACACAGAGTATTTTTTGACAGCGCACTGCTTGCTCAGGTTCAATTAAAAATAGGCTCATTGATTTGAAAGTTAAATAAAAAGAAAATGTAAAACCAATGTCACATAACTACTGACATTTGGTCAAACAATTTGGAATTGAACTGAACTTTATGAACTGGTTATATGGCTATGTTGACCAAATCATGGACTTATGGCAGGTCAAAAAAATGGTAGCGGTCTTAAAATTTAAAAAATGAAGTATTGAACGGCCGAATATAAATTGGAATTTGTATCGTTGTTTACTGAGCACTTTATTTCTCTTAAAAAGCGCCCTATTCTGGTAACTCCCTGAGATTAGGCAATTGATGAAAAAATTTATAAAGCTTACAACTATAAATCTGTTTTTTCTGGTTTACTGAGGAAAAAAGTTTTATGAATTGGAAATAGTATTTTCATTGTGAAATTGGCAGGGAAAATTATTCCAAATTTTATTTTGTTTTCAAAAAAATTACCACCAACTTTTAACCTTTGTATGAGAGAAAAACTAATTTAAACAGAAATTATAAGTAAATTCATTTCCCTGTTCCCTATTACCGACAGGGTGTGTAGGAAAGCTTTGTAGTCGAGTTTTGAAGGCTGCGATTGAAAGATTCTTAAATAACTGAACAAATAGCAATCGGGCGATAGTTAAATTTATCTGCCCTTTGACCTTTTTTAGAAATTGGTACAATCATAGAGCATTTTAACGCAGCATAAAGTTAGATCCAACAAATTAATTATCGTCAAAACTGAACGGTTAGATTATAAGATAATTATTATTTGGAAGTGATGGTGTTATTAAACTTCATCAAAAGTGGTTGTTCCAACTTCAGTTAGATTATGTTATCTTATGAGATATCATAAAGATAACATAAACTCGTTCAGTTTTGATGATAATTCATCAGTTCGATCTAATTTCCTGCTGCGCTAAAATGCTCTAAAATTGCACCAAAGTATTGATTTTGTATCTTTTAATTTTGTTGCGCTGAGATGTAGGCATTTGGCTGCTTCAATGAGAGTACATTATCAAAATTATGTTCAGATTAATAGTTCATAAGTTTCTTTGATCCTAGCCAGATTTCAGGGCTGCTGGGAGATCATGCTTATGTTTTTTCTTCCTGTTCTGTTCAAAATCGTTACATAATGAGACTGGCAGGAACCTTCTTTCCACCTCGTACAGAAATGGCGCTACTTTATTTGGGATCCAGATGGTGTACATTAATTCATTACATAGCGGCTGAAGTCTCAGGCATTGGCGGTGAAAATTGTCACATAGGAATATATGTTAAATTTGTTGGTTCTCAAAAATTCCTGTGTTCCATGCATTAATTATCAGATATTTTTTAATGAAAATGTTTTAGAGCGATAGATCATCAATGACAAAAATAATACGGTTGGTATCTCAGTTTGTTTTTATATTACAATTTGATTTCCTGCAGATTTTAAATATGTTGTTTTTTAATTTTAACTCCAACTTTCGAGCTAAGAGCTAGATTCCGGTTATCTCAATCTTATACACTAACTTACTTTGCTCAAGAGTGTTAAACCTAAAGTTGTACGAGTAAAAAAAAAAAAAAAAAAAAGATTTCAGCCGAGTACAGCTAATGTTTTTTAACGAAAATAGTGTGATCACTAAGTATCTGTTTAATGATATTGGCAAGACTAAAAATTTCAATATGAAAATTTTTATCAAGCGCATTTCCATCCTAATGAATATGAAGATTCAGTTTATGTTGTAGTTGATTAGCCATTTTTTTACACGTCATGTTGGAACAAAATTCACAAAATCCATTTTTTACTATCAGCTATAAGCCACAAATTTACTATCACTGATCTTTGAACATCGCTTATGAAAATATTTATTACAGGGATCTTTACAAACTTCTTTCTTTAAGAATCTCAATTGTTCGATGCACGAGCCACACTAAATATAAGCATTGGTGGCGGCCTTCATTAGTATGTGTTTGTCGCTATATTTTCGTGATCAGGCTGTAGTAGACAATAACAGAGTTAAGGTCAAAGTTTAAGCGGGATTATGGCTAGATTTATAAAAATTATTTGTTTTATTAGGCTGTGTGCCAAACTTAAGATAAAAGACAATTTTAAGTAAATTTTTCAGTAAATTCAATTATTTTTCAAAAATTCTATTGTAAACTAATCTGTCCTAAAACAAATTTTTACTGTGGTAAATTATTTACCTTATGTTTGGCATACAGCCTTGGTAGGAAATATTTTTTCAAAGTTTCAGATCAAAGTTTATGTGGAATTACGGTTAATTCTTGTAAACTTTAAATGGTATTAAAAATATCTTATTCAAGTGTAATATGTCATAGTGCAATATTCGTTTGTCGTGTTCTGAGAACTGAAATATTTGAAAAATAGTGAGTATGGAAGCTAAAAGCTGTCGACGATAATACTTACTGTTTACTAAATTTTGCAGTACTCTATAGTATGGAAATAAGAAATTTTAACAAAACATGAATGCAGATACGTGTTTATACTCTGACCAGACACAAGTTTTCAATTTGAGCAATTTTACAAGAAAAAAAAATTGTTCTCGTAAACCTGAGCATTTTTAAAAATCTACTCTGATCCTACGTAAAGGACCCCGCACTTTTTATAATGAAAAATGGTTTCAGTCGCAAGGTCTAATTTTTGGTGGAAAAGGTAGATCTCAACATCCTGAACAAAAAAGCTAATGGGCACAAAAAAAATCTACCGTCAGGATTTTGCGCCACGGCCCATAAAAGGTAAAAATAAGCCAAAAAAAAAATTTGCCACATTTTCGATTGTTTATTTACATCAAGATTCCTTGTATTTACCTACAATATCCCCCTCTTGCTCTCTTTCTCTCTCTCCCTTTCTCTTAGGATCTCAGGTGATATGCATTATAGACATCTGATAACAGAGAGCGGTTCTCTTGAAAACCGCGAGAGGAAAATATTGCTTACACACACTGCCACGTATTTGAATAAGCGAAAGCCGAAAATAGTCTGATTTTGACCTTAATTCAGTCAAGATTCACTTTTCAATGATCTTTTGGCTTACGATTGCCGAATAACTTGTCGCAAATAGATTTTTCTTTGTGATTTATGTGTATATTGTGGAGGTTTGCAGTGATTTTTTGGCTCATTTTTACTCATTTTGGCTCATTTTTTCATTTTCCACCAAAAATTAGACCTTGGGACTGAAACAATTTTTCCCTATAAAAAGTGCGGGGTCCTTTTGACCTGAAACTTGGCATTACATCAATCGCAAAACATCATTCTATTTCTTTTCTACGATTTCTAAGAGTATACTAGATTAATCGACTCTATTTGTCACCAAATAATTTTTTCGTGATACGTTTATCGAAATGTAGAAAAGAGAGAAAGCTTCATAATTACATCAAGAGGTTCAAATCGCGATGTAAATCACATAATCGCATGAATCGATTCTGAATTTTTTGAGGACGTGTGATTTGAGTTTGATTCTGGATAAACAGCACAGATGAACAATAATCAATCTGTGGAGCCACAATTGATTCATAAAAAATAACTTTTGTCTGCATTGGTAATTTGTCTTTAATTCTGGTGAAAAGTCCAAGTTTTTTATTCACCTTTTTAGCGATATAACCCATATGATCGTTAAGACTTAAGTGCTCGTCGATATTAACATTAAGATATTTATATTGTTTTACTCGTTCGATAATTTGGTTGTCAACTATTATATCAGCCATTTCCGCAGACTCTCGAGATCTTCGTTTATTTTCAACACTGCTCCTGGAAAAGTTAATGCTGAAATAGTAAGTAACGTTTCATCTGCGAACATATTAATTTTGCAATTTTGTATAACATCGACTATGTCATTGATGTACTGAATAAAGAATAACGAACCCAGGGCTGAGCCTTGAGGTACTCCGAGATTATTTTGTATTACACTTTGAGATGTGAAATTATTAATTTTCGTATATTGTTGCCTCCCCTGAAGATAACTGTTAAACCACTCTAGTTCTTTTCCAACAACTCCGTACTTGGTAAACTTTTTAAGTCGATTTCGATGGTTTCAAAAGCCCTTTTAAATCTAAAAAGATTGTAATGATTACTTTGTTGTCATCTATTTGACTTTGCCAGCTATCCAACATTAGGTTTAAGGGCGTGTCACAAGAATGAAATTCCCTAAATCCAGATTGTTGATCAACCAATATATTGTTATCAGCGATATGATTTACCAGTAATTGTTTTTTAATTACTCGCTCCATAGGACAGTCTCATACAGTGGGAGCATATTTATTGGCCGGAGCTCTTCTGACGTGGTTGGCTTCGTAATTTTTGGAATGGGAACAACTGTTGATATTTTCCATGAATCTGGTACCACTGCTTTAAGCTACAATTAACTAGTTCAGTAAAATCTTCAGAGAACATCTTCAGAATAGTAATTTGTTCAAACCAACATTAGGTAGTTCAAAAACCAATATTCCAGGGATGTTGCGGTGAATATCTATCACGCTGGACACAAACGAGTGATTTAGTGCTTCTGCTATCTGTTGTTTATCGGTGAGTGTTTTGTTATTAAATTGAATGCTCCATTGCATCGTATTTTTAGTCTAATAAATACATAGATTTGAGAGTTTTCCATAACTCCTCTGGGTTTTATTGGTTTTCAATGAACTTATTCTTGAAGTATTCAGACTGTTGCTTTCTTAACGATTGTTTGTAAACATTTCTAGCTTTTTTATAGTTCTCCCAACTCTCGCTTGAATTTATTAATTTCAGAATTGCGCTCCTTTTCAAGTCTTAATAATGACAAATTTTCTGAGAACCACGGGATTTTATTTCTACTTTGAACAATTTTCTTTTGCGTCAGTTCTTTTGCATTTTCTTACTCCAGTATTAAGCTTTCAGCTTTCTCATTCAAATCATTGTGTGTTCTGTAGTGCTGCAGTGTAGTGTTTAGAAAACAATTTAATTTTTCACTAGAATAATTTTTCCGAGATCTAATTTCTTTAAATTCATCAAATAACTGTGAATTGTTACTGCTCCTATCCACACATAACGTACAATGATCACTTATTTGTTGTTTTTTTATAATTTTACATTTAATATTTACTGAATTAGTTATCAAAAGATCTATTAAACTTTTGCTGGTTTGTGTTGCTTTAATTGTAAACTGTAAAAATCGTTGCTTTTCACATAAATATTGAAATCTCCAAATATATAGTTCGTTTTATTATAATTGATAACTTCTTCAAACCATCCTTCTAAATTATTTAAAAATGCTGCTTTTGTTGTTTGGTATGATCTATACACTACGCCAAATATTCCAGTTATATGGTATCCTTTTATGATCTGAATCGCCAAAACTCAAGCGCGGTCTTTCTCGAGATTCGAAATTATTTTAAAGCTTATGTTTTCGTGAATATACATGACAACACCCCTCCAATATGAAGACTATCCGAATCGCACCGTACACATTTATAATTTTCAATAAAAAATTCTGAGTCGTACATGTCTTCTGTTGTTCTAGATTCACTGAGTAATACAATTGGCGGCTTGTATTTAATAATTATTTGTGTTAACTCTAAGAAATTAGAGGGTAAGCTGCGAATATTAGTGTGGACCTTCTCTTGTGTTTTAAACTGCTATTGATAACTGATTTGCTTTTTCAGTGTTTTAATCTTTCGTTCGTATACTGTACACAAGAGGGGTTCCAAGTCATATGGTTAACAGCAACATTTAGATTGAGCTTTGTATTGACAGCAATGCAATTACTACACTTTACTTCTTGACTTTCACATTCACTTAACTTATGATTCTCGCTACATCTTGGGCAACAAGGTTTGCCAGCGCATCTATTGCCATTATGGCCATAACCATTACAGTTAAAGGATCTTGAGATCTCTACTGACTCTACGACATGGCATCTATAAAAATGTTTATTTAACTTCTCAGCTTGTAAAATTTTTGTAAAACCAACGGAGCCTACCTACTTCAATGATTGTATCAATTTTTTGAGAGTTTTTTCTGCAAAAAGTGGTTATTACCTTGATTTCACTATTAACGAGAAAATGGTTGTGCTGGTTTTAGCGCAGATACTATTTCTTCACTTGCTAGCTTCTCAAACATTCCAAGTATTTTTACCATTGGTTTATGCTCGGTTGGTAGGTTTAGTTCATAATCAGCTCCCATCTTTTCCGACACGATTGACTTTATAGTTTCTCCTTGGTATCATTAGTGTTGCACTGCAAAATAATTCCACGGTTAGCAATGTTGCAACGGCTCATTACTGGTATACTTTTTGGGTCGGGTGACATTGTTAAATCTTTTCTAGTTTTTTTATTACCTTGAGGTTGTTTTGATTGTAACATAACCAACTTGATGAGATTACTCTTAACTACTGCTGCAAAAAAGTGTAGCTGGTGTCCTATCTTTATATGGTTTGCCGTTAAATGTTGTTTCATTTCTATGATAAAAAGATTAATTTTGCTGAACTCTTCGTACAACGTATCTTCTTCATAATCTTGGCATCCAAGACAGACAAATCTTGCATATGGACATTCTTTAAATAACTTTCCAGGCTTTTCAAGGTTCCAATCAACCCAAGCATAATGATACAACTTCTTGCACCGCCCGAAACATCTAATTGTAGACAGTAGACTCTCGAATCTGTAGGTTTTTAAAATTTTTTACAATAAGACATTTTAGAAAATTTTACGCGGGTAAAAAGTTGAACTGTTCTGATTAATTAAATTAATTTTAATTAAAATTGCCGCTTACTATATTATTTAATTATTTTTCGATGCACACAATATATTCAGAAAACAGGGTTCTCAAACTTCCCTTCTTCAAATCCTCTCAAAAGATTGCAAATTGGCATCAATGTTTTAATAAAAGCACTCCTGCAACCGTAATTTAGTATTGCGTATAACTAATAATTTTAATAAAACCATAAACGCATGGTACAGAATCAAATAAATAATTTTGTTTAAAATTCCCAAAACTTGACAATCACCTTTGTATATTTGAGCCAACTTAAAAGGGTTAATCAATCAAACCAAACTGCCAACTTATTCCATTTTCACACTATTTAAAGATGCTGAAATCGTTTTTTTATTTCGATATTTAAATCCTTTGAGGAAATACAAATAAAAATACACTAAACAATAAATCAAAATAATTCAACAATTTTACAAACAATTATTTGACCTCTTCAATCAATTCAATACAAAAAAGAAATAACTTTCCTTACATAAACGTATATCGAAATTTCCCTTTTATTTTTTTTAGACATTTTTTAAGGTCAAAATACTAAACAGTGATCGATTACAATTCAATAAAAAAATATTGGGTAAAATAAAAATTACGCACAAGGGTGAAATTTATATCAATTTTACAGTATACCTAATAAAATTGAGATAGTATAGCAACAATAAAATATTTTTTGCTACTGTATACTGATAAATAGATACTTACGGATACTTACGTTCCAAATAACTACTAAAAAATTATTTAGTTTTATATTCATTCAACACAGCATGAAATTGGATAATTATAATATTATTTCATTTAAGTAATTTACTACTTTTTATAATATTTTGTTTATGTGATTTTTAAATGATCACGTCCACAAAATTTTGCTATAAATGGTATAATTAAACTATTAATAGTAAACTGAATTGATTATTATTATTTTGTCCAATTGTAAACTAGAGTTGAGTGTAGCATTTTGCATGCCATATGAGATCGTACATTTTTTTATCAATTTGAAAACAAATAAAAACAAAATCCAAAACATTTAAACAGTAGCAAAGCAAATTAAATAAATCCAATCATATAAATTACACAAAACTTAAACCGCGAAAATCACAACGGGGAGCCCTAGAATAAATCCAGTAAATCCGAATAGTCCCCGCACAGCATAATAAACCAACAAAAAAAAATGAATTTCCACTCCATTCCATTCACCAACATTTTTTATTTTATTTATATATTCCAGTCATCATTATCGTGTAATTCAATTATAAATCCCAAATAAAAATAAAAAAAATTATGTTTTATGATTTTATGTAGCGTCATCTTGTGACTATAAATTTTGATTTTTTTTTTTTTTTTAAATTCAACATAAAATAGAATATAAAATCATAAATCGATGTTAAACCATTTCGAAGACTAAAAAACTACCTTAAGTGCGATGATCCTGAATTTGTTTTGTTGTTATTATTTGGTTTGGTGTGTTCGTTTTAAATTTATTGCTTAATAAAAGGTAATTATCGGAAATCATTTTGTGGTGGGCTAACAAATATGAGCACACCACCGTATGGTTGTTGAAAATCGAACATAAATAATATTTTTGTTTTGATAATCGATAAATTATAAATAGATTTGTCTGTATCGCTGCTGTATGGTTAATAAAATTTATTGATTATTAGCCTGTTAACTTAAAAATCAACCATTTGTGTGAATAATTTATAGCGATTTGGCACGAGCCTTTAATTAAATTGATTATTGAATTAACCTTTAGGCAAACGTTGTTAAAATCGATCTGTACCGGGCGTCATGTCCGACGGAATAATATAATTTTGACGATTGATTGGTACGAAAGGAACATTCTTATAAAAGCTTGAGGAAGTTAACTAAAAGCCAATGTAAGTTGTGTGAATTAAGTAACCCTAAACGCAATAAAATTAAGTAAAATTTCCCGCAGCACATCGCAGTAAGCTGATGTACCTTTTGTCATAGCAACAAATGGTGTATGATTTTAATTGTGAACTATGAAAGTAGCGACTATATAGAGCGTTTGTCTCATATGGGTGACACAAATGATACAGTTGTACTCCTTGATCAACGCATAGGTGACTGAATTTGGATCATAACACAAATGAACTATTTCGTTATGTCGGTTGAGGAATTTTCAGGGAAACATTTTCATTAATGTAGATATTTGATTAGCAAGCAAGCAAGCAATTGGAAACAAGGAAATTTTAATTTCAAATGATATTTTTCAAAATATACTTATGGACAAAAAAAAAATCGCATTTAATTCTTTTTGCTTCATTTATAAGAGGAATTCTTAACGAAATATCTATTATTAAATAAAATTTAATCGAAAATGAAGGCCGGCGATAAACTCTCATCTGACGGTCTGATGATCAAAGGCAAAATCTAGACTCGTCGGAGAACAAAACATTTGCCCATTGTTCCATTGTCCAGCTTTCATGTTCGAGAGCAAATGTTAAACGAGCTCTGCGGTGTGCTGTAGATAATTCTGGACATAAGACTGGCTTTCTTGCAGTCAAATTGAATTCCTTGATTCGTCGACGCACGGTCCTTTCACTAATGGGTGCATCTCGGGATCCGATTAGGTCTAAATTGATGCTACGTCCAGTTACAACCCGTTTTCTCAAGCAAATTAATTTAATATACCTATCCTCAGCGAGTGTTGTACATCAATTTCTCCCACTACCAGCACGACGATGACACTGTCCATTATCCTGGAATCGTTTGATCACTCTTGACATTGTGGATTGGTCCACTCTTAACAATTGTGCAACGTAAGACTGAGTTCTTCCTTTTTCAACTAATGTAATGGCCTTCACGCAATCCTCAACACTCAAATGATTTCTTCCGGCCAACAAGTTATTCATTTTTGTTTGTTTTTAATGAAAAACCTTACTCTTACACTTAATTGTATAATTTAAATAACAATTCACTGTAAATAAACTTCTAGACTGAACAGCCAAAATGCCTAAATTTGTGCTAAACTCGAATTCAACAAAACTAATGGTAGTATTTTTTTAATGCATGTGTATTTCAGTGAGAACTAGATACTATATAGATTTTATCATAATAATTACAAAAACAATTATTAAGCTACTCGTAATTCCAAAAATACAGATTATGCGTTTTTTTTGTCCATAAGTATATTTTATTTTTTTTAGGATTGTTCTGTAAAATTTGCGGCTTTAAAAAATAAAAAGCAAATTTTTGTGTCTTTTACTGTGCAATTGTAAAAATAAACAAATTTTTTTTGAAAAATATAATTTGACATTCAAATTTTCTTTGTAAGATTAAGTAGCCAGTGCTGACATGTTCTACCATCACATTTTCGATACTTTATCGAAGATTATGTCTCGCTTCTTTAGAATAAAATGTGACACTATTTCACATTTTATATCATTTACCAGGTTGCTAGATTGAAAAATTGTGATATTCTACTCAATTTCTATCACGAAATAATTTGTTTTCGATACTTGAACGAAATTAGAGAAAGACAATTTGTTCGCATTTGTACTAGTAGCTTGTGATAGCAATAGGAAAGAAATAATTCATAAATGAAAAAATTGTCCATTTTAGTTTAGGAAAGCGAGACATAATCTTCGATAAAGTATCGAAAATGTGATGGTAGAACATGTCAGCTGCTAGCAAATTCCTTACTTGCTAGTCAATCGAGCTCTATCCCGACAAATTTGTCATCATATGCAGAACTCGTTTCGTAATGATGGAGGGTATGAAGGTTCAATACGATTTTTATGGAAAATAGAATAACCAGTTGACTTTTTCATTTCTCTCTCTTCTCGCTCATTCTTATGTTTTAACTCGTGTGTCAACACGACAGTAAATATGGCAAAGTTAATAAATAATAAAGAAATTAAGGTCCTGAAACGTTTCCTCTGTTGCTAGATTTTCGAATGTCCATATTCACTTCGTATTTTATACCATTATTTCATCCAAAGTCTTTTGTTTGTTTTTCTCCGTATATTGCTATAGTCCAATTAAAATCGCAACGCAAGCTTCTTCAAGCCTATTTTAAAACTGATGAATCACACGATTGATAAAGCCTAGAAGACGGTCGTGTTTGTTTTTTCTTGTCTAAAATCAAAATATTTAATTGTTTTGGATTAATTTTGATTTTGCGGCTTTCTCCACTGGAGTTTGGATTTTTTTTGGTACCTGTATTATTTGGCTTCTCTTTATTTGTTTCTTTTTAAATTTTAACACTTGGAGTCGTGTGACCTTGGTTTATTTACTTTTGATTTTTTGCATATAAGTATTGTTGTTGAAGTGCGCGAGTCGCGAACCCACCGAGAGTATTTCTTTGCCTTCGGTTCTATTAAAATCTATGCTTCGGTCTAGGTCCAACATGTTTAATGTAGTTTGAATGTTCAGAGTCTTATTTTAAATATGTATTTATGAAATTCTTAGTACTTTTAATGGAGTCCCAATTGATGTTATTTGTTTATCGGAAACATTTTTGTCATTAAATATTTCCAATTCTGCGTTGGCCATTAGTGGCTATAATTTTTTCAGGTGGGATAGGGTTAGTCCACCTGTTAATTATGGTGAGGTATGCATATATGTTAACGAGTATAATAAATGTAGTGTTGTATCGTTTCTGACTTTGAGTTTTGTTTTTAAATGTACTTAATAAACACATTTTTATTAATCACTTGTTTTTTGTTTCGCAGAATATTTTGAATATTTTTCAAAAAGTTTAAAAAATCACTCGATCGATTTCGACTTGTTGATGACCTAACAAGGAGTATCTACTGATTTGTATTAGTAAAAATTTTGTTATATAGTAGAAAAAGGCAAAATATAAATGAAAGAAGGAGGGACAAAAAATAAGCAATAAAAATTAATCTATGGATCGCGCAGGTAGGCGATGAGTCATAGGTTGAGTAACAAAATTCAAGGTATATTATTGCGTACGTCAGAATAGAAAAGGGCGGGGTCTGTAATTGGTGAGAACCGGATTTCTCTCTGTTCGTTAAGGATATTTTGGTTAAGAAATATTGATTTTCTAATTTCGTAAGATTCTAAGGTATCTAAACGTCTGCCTTTGGGTTGTATATGTAATATGTCTAAATTGTTCAAGCTAGCTGTATGATTTTCTGAGGTTAAATGGTTATGGAAAGTTGATTGATTGCAACCAGATAAATGTTCTTTAGCTCTAACTCCAAAATTGCGCCCAGTCTGACCAATATAGGAGAAACTACAATCATTGCAATTGATCCTCTAAACACCAGACTTGGAAAGGCGATCAACTCTATAGGTTTATTGTTAAAAATCATTTTCTTTATTGTGTTATTATTATAAAAAGCAAAACTAATATTGGTATAATTGGACACGATGTTACTAATCCGTTGGCTCGTTTTTCCTATATACTCTAAGCGACGCCAATTTTCCCACGTTGAACTATCCGGTGGATAAATACCCGTTAGAGTTTTACGCTTTAGCTTTTTATTTAATAACTTTAATATAGTCCTAGTTGCATATCCGTTATTCGTTGCTATTTGAAGAATTATGTTAAGCTGAGTGTTATAATTTGAATTTGTCAGAGGGATGTTTATTAGTCGATCTATGAGTGAGTGGAAAGCTGATATTTTAATATTATGGGGATGGTTTGAAGAACTAGGGATAACAGCGTCTGTATACGTGGGTTTCCGATAAATTTTGAAGTCTAAAGATGAATTAATCCTGGTTATTGTTATATCCAGAAAATTAATACATTTATTTTCTTCTTTTTCTAACGTAAAATCAATGGTGGGATATTGAGAATTTAACCAAGTAAGGAAAGAGTCTAACAGTCTATCAGTTCCATTCCATAGACATAATATGTCATCAACATATCTATACCAAAAGATTATGAGACGAAAATAAGGATTGTTATTTGATATGATCATTTGTTCGAAGAAATTCATGAAAATTTCAGCCAACAAAGGTGACAGAGGGGAGCCCATGGGTAGACCATCAGCGAATTTGAAATATGTATTATCAAAACAGAAATAATTTTGTTTAATACAAGTCTCAAAAACTAACTTCAGTTCACGACGTAAGCTCTCATCTACAACATCCCTATCTAAGTAAATACAAACAATTTGGGACAAAGTATTAATTGGAATAGAAGTGAAAAGACTGGCAACGTCAAATGAAACTAGTTTTGAATGTAACGGAATGTCGACGTCTTGAATTTTGTTAATCAATTCTACCGAGTTCTTAACCGAGTAAGCCGAAAAGAAATTAGTATGTCAATTGAAAAAATTTATGAAACCCTTACATAGCTTGTAGGCAGGAGCATTGCAATACGCTACTATTGGTCTAATCGGAATGCCTTCCTTATGGATTTTTGGTAAACCATAAAGGATCCTTCTTTTATTTATATTTTGCTTTTTTCTACTATATAACAAAATTTTTACTAATACAAATCAGTAGATACTCCTGATGATGACCTAAGAAGTCGAAATCGATCGAGTGATTTTTTAAACTTTTTGAAAAATATTCAAAATATTCTGCGAAACAAAACCAAGTGATTAATAAAAATGTGTTTATTAAGTATAAGTGTGTTTCGCCAAGTGCCTACGGCAAATAGCGTAAAAAGTTTTTAAATGTCTTTGTGAATAAGCGGAAATTTCTTTTAGGTGTGGTTTATAATCATCCTAAAACAAACAAGAGGTTTTATGCTCGATTTAAAAAATCCCTGTTAGACATTGAGTGTCTTATTAGTTATTTTTCCTGTCGGTATGATGAGGTTTTCATTTCGAAAGATTTTAATTTTAATATTTCTCAAGGGAATTTATTTTTTCGTAGCTATTTAAATATCTTAAGTAGCATTAACCTTTCGGTTTATAATACTGAAGCGCCCACTTATGCTACCGCAAGTGGTTCTTATTCGCTCATTGATCACGTTGGTGCTTGTGCTGATAATTCCATTTGTTTTTTCAATCAATTGTCTCTTGGTATATTGGCTCTCATCATGATCTTCTTGTTTTTTCTATAAATTATTACTCTCGACCTATAGACCTAAAAGTTTCAGCTTTAGGGATTTTTCTAAAATTGATGAATCTCATCTTTCATCAACTTGTGGCTCTATTTGTTGGGACAATATTTTTTCTCTTTGTCTCGATCAAATTGACTATTTTAATTCCTCTATTAATTATGTATTTAATAACTGCGTTCCTCTCGTGGTTTTCCAAATATCGTCTTTGGAAAATTAGCCATAATTCTTTGTCTTATCTAGAGGCAATCTCGAAATAGCGTGGTATTTTTAATTCGTATCGTTAAGCAAAATTTTTTCAAGGATAAGTTAGATCCCTCACTTCCCTTTAATATATTTTGGCGTAACGTACGCAACTTGGGCCTTAGTAGTTGCAAAGAGGCTGCTTCTGTAGATTTCAAAGCTAATGACAAATATATCTACTGTTGATCTGCATGCTGCAATTTGGGTAGTTAAATCGCAATCCAGTTGTCTAGATATGGTTAGTTTAAAATTAGTTAGGCGCATTTTTCCTATTGTATCAAGGTACTTGTTACATATTTTCAATTTTATTTTAACGACCTCTTCATATCCCGATCAGTGGAAGATGAGTAAAAATTTTAAGTTCTCTGGTAGTTAAAAACCAAATTCAGTCTCATATCGATAGCTTTAAATTGCTTAGTTTTTTTCAATCGGGTTTTAGAAGGTTCCACGGTACTACCACTGCTATACTGAATGTTTGTTAGATATTCGTCGTAGTATGAGTAAAAGAGAAATGACTTGCATTAATCTGTTAGATTTTTCTAAAGCGTTTGATTCAATTAATCACCAAATTTTGTTTAATAAGCTTATTTCGAACTTTAATTTTTCTCTCTCTGCTGCTAAATTGATTTTAGACTATATTTTGGGTCGCTTTCAGGCAGTCTTTTATGACAATTCTTTTTCTGACTTCTTACCTGTCTCTTCTGGCATTCCTCATGGGTCGGTTCTTGGTCCTTTAATATTCTCAATATATATATTAATGGCATTGCATGTTCCATTCGCCATTCTTCTTTTCATATATTTGCTGATGATATCCAAATATATAGGAGTAGTCGCTTAGATAATGATTCCATTCACTCTAATATTTCTAATGATGAACGATGATTTGGTAAGAATTTATAATTGGTCATTATCTAACCGATTCGCTCTTAATGCTACATAGTAAATCCCAGTCCATTATAATTTATAAAAAATCTACAGATACTTCCTGTTTTCCTGGAATTTGTCTCCATGATTCTTTAATTCTCTTCTCTAATACAATTCTAGGGTTAATCTTAAATAAAACCCTTACTTGGGGTGATCATTTGATTAAGTAAGAGGTAAGTAAAACGGATTTTGGAAAGCTTAGTTGTTTGTACTATAAAGTTGTAGGGTTCACTGATAGTAATTTTAAAAAGCATATATTCCTCTCGCACCTTCTTCCACATTTCCTTTATGGTAACGTTGTTTTGTTTGGAATGCTTCAGGATAAAATGAATGTTCTCCAAATATGTTTCAATGCTTGTACTCATTTCGTTTTTAGTATTAGGAAATATGATCACATTTCTCCCTTTTAAAATTTGATCCTTGGCTGTAGTTTGGTTGACTTTTATGAACTTCGTGTTTGTTTTTTTATTTTTAAGCTTCTCAGAATGAAACAACCTCCCTATTTATTTAATAAGTTATTGTTCAGTAGGTCCCATTCTTCAAATTTACGTTTATTGCCCCCTATAAATTTGTGCAGATCTTTAAAGACATCCTTTTTTGTTAGGGGTATTTCTCTTAGGAATTCTATTCCATTAGATATTAAGAGGTCAGGGTCGCCTAAATCTTTTAAAGCGTATTATTTAGCGTGGCGCGCTTGAATGATAATACATGTATATAGTACTATTTTTGGAATCATTTTTTATTTGTATTATTTTTGTATGTAGTCTGTAAGTATATTCACTTCTTGCAGTGTGCTCTGTAACAAATAAGCTTGAGCTCAATACGGAGGGTACTAGCATGGAGTGGATTTCTTTAATAAAAAAATCTGAGGTTTTAATGCCTAATGGAAGTATTTTTTTGGTGGTTGTTGTTCTTCATTTATATTGCTTCCATATGTGATTTTCGTTTACCAAAATTGTAATGCCAATGAATAAATAAATAAATAAACTGTGTCGTGTACGAGTATGAGCCCTATAACGATGCATGGATTTTGTATATTCACCAGTTTTAAAATATGTCTGAAGAAGCTTGCGTTGTGATTTATTTGAACTAGCAATATGGAGAAAAAGAAATAGACCTTGGATGAAAGAATTGTATAAAAAATGAAGTGAATATGGACATTCGAAATTCTAGCAACATAGGAAACGTTTGACAATCTTAAATTTTATTATTTATTAACTTTGCCTTATTTATACTGTAATATGACATACCCAAGTTAAAACATAAGAGTGAGCAAATTACACATACACGAGGCAGTTTTGCATGTACAAATGAGAAAATACACTGTCAATCAGCATGCACACTCACAGAATTGTTCATACATGATTGTGTCGTGTATGGACTGACTTACATCTGATACTCTCTGTGGTTTCACTCCCCAAGTGATATGATCAGGTGTTTTCTGACTTACTTGATATGAACCCAACTGGTACGAGGTATGAGATGGAGGATCCGTGATGTTCTATTGGCAACGAAAGTGTTCCATCTGCGGGGAACGTTGGATAACCAGTGGAGCACAATTCTTAATAAACACATTTTATTAAACACTTGTTTTTTATTTCGTAATAATTTTGCGAAATAAAAAACAAGTGTTTAATAAAATGTGTTTATTAAGTGTAAGTGTGTTTCGCCAAGTGCCTACGGCAAATAGTGTAAAAAGTATGGAGCACAATTGATGATCCGTATTTCCACCCGAAATCGAGATTTTTTTCTGAAGCGGATGGTGACTGGCGACGAGAAATGAGCCACAAACGACAATGTCAAGCGAAAACGATAATAGTCGAAGGCCGGCGAAACGCCCCTAACTTTGACAAAACCAGGATTGACCGCCAGAAAGGATTTGTTTTATGTTTGGGGGGATTAGAAGGGACTCATACTAGGAACTGCTGCCCACGCTTGGAGTTACTAAACTCGCTACTGCCGGATGAAACACCTGACGTTACTGGGCCTCAATCAGAAATCCGCAAGATCGCCACCAACAATAGTTGGATATCTGATGCTGAAGACCCCCCATTTACGTGGGAGGAGGTCAACAGTCCCTTACTTGCTTTAAGCGTAACAAGTCCCCTGGACTTGACAACTTGAACGCTGAAATAGTCCAACTGGCTTGGCCCATAATAGAGACTTCTATAGTAAAATTATTACACTCCTGCCTAAAATTTGGCTACTTCCCGAAGGTGTGGAAAAAGGGTGAAATGATTATAATCAGGAAACCTGGGGATAGAGATCCACTTTCTCCGAAGTCTTATAGACCAATCATGATGCTACCTGTCATGAGAAAACTCTTAGAAAGGCTAATAGCGGTTCGTATCTCTCCAAGAATCGAACAGAGCGGAGTGTTCTCGGACAAACAATTCAGCTTCCTACGTAGCATGTCTACGGAGGACGCGATAGTCCGCCTAACAAACACTGTCAAAACCCAAAGTTCAAAATATGTTATGGGTATTTTCTTGGATATAGCTGGAGCATTTGATAACTTAACGTGGCCTAGTGTCATTACAAGTTTATCAGTTTAACATCTACCTGGAAACATCATGAATGTTTTTAAGAGTTACTTCAGCAACCGAGCCGCAGAAATTAGAGACAAATATGGTTCAGTAACAAAACAGGTCACAAAAAGATGTCCTCAGGGTTCAATCCTAGGCCCCCTAATATCGTGTTTAATACGAGTATGATGAATAACCTGGACAAAATAGCATTCGCAGATGACAAAATCATTCTGGTGCATGGCAACTCGAGGCTTGAACTTCAACGCCAGGGTCAAATCGCCATTAATAACATGATACAATGGTGTGAAATAAATAAAATATCACTATCTGCAGAAAAACATGGATGCTGCAGTTAAAAGGCAAATTTGACTCTAGTTGACCACCAACAATATCATTAAACGTTAGAATCATGAAAATGGTCAAGTGCGTTAGATATCCAGGAGTTGTCCTAGATGAACGAATGGGCGTAACATCTCACGTTCTTAGAGTCTGTGAAAACGCTAAGAAACTGTTCCACTCATTGGCGAGAGTGTCAAGAGAGGGATGGTGACTGAATCACAAAGCAGTTGTAATAATATACAAAGGTGTGGCGGAGGCGCTTTTCACGTATGTCGCAGCTGGTTGGTATGACAGGTTAAACTGTCACCACATCAGATCACTAGAAAGTGCTCAGAGGAATATTCTTCTAGGAGTAACAAAGGCCTACCGAACAGTATCTAAAGATGCTGTTGTGGTTCTGGCCGGCTTGCTCCCGGTGGATATTCTAATCAAAAAGAAAGCGCTCATGTATCACTTTAGAAAATTGACCTGTGGCAAATAAAATGGAATGAATCAGCAAATGGAAGGCATACATTTGCATTCATTCCAGACGTAAAAGATCCTCTAAAAATTAAACTGCAACTAACAAGCTCGATTAGTCAAGTCATCTCTAGGCTTGGTAAGTTTAAGGCCTACCTCCAGAGATTTGAAATAATAAAGCATTGTCGATGTCTATGCGGCTCGGAAGTAGAAGATGTAAATCACCTTCTTTTCGAATGTGACGAGGTGACGGTCAAGTCATTAAAACAAAAGTGGCTTGGTAAGGCTTGGTAACTCAAACATAAATGAATTACCACTGCCAGAATTACTGAGTGCCGAAGTATACTCCCACAGTTTCGGGCATATTGTGCCGAACTGATCGACGTCTTAAAGGAACGTAAAAGTGCGTTAGAGTAGACCGGTTAACCGGACGGTACATATCTCCAAGCAACTAGGGATGGTAACGCCTAGCACTATTATCAGCGAACTTGCTAATTTATTAATAATGCAATTATTGCAAAATGAGGCTTATGACCTGATATATATTTAAAAATTCTTAGTTTAAGGTTATACCTAGGTATAAGAATTAATGTAAATTTTACGGGAATGTTGACGACGATTGATAATTGCTTATGAACTGTTGCCCAATGGCCAACCGCACAGTTCCGACCTCTACTACCAGCAATTGGACCGATTGAAGGTAGCAACCGACCAGAAGTGGCCAGAACTAGCCAGTAACAGGACACTCCTAAGCCTCACACGCCCATGATCCTCTCATGGAGTCGGCCCAGGCATGGATCGTGAGATTTTCGTACTGTAAGGATTGAACACAAAAATATGGACTAAATCGCATACTAGGACTGCCCCGCATAGTTCCAATCGTGGTAATGAGAGTTGCTTTAGTGGTGCAACTTTGCTCTTCGCACCTACGGTGGTTACGGTGATGTTACCCTGTTCCTCTTCAGCTCTCAAATAGATGACACCTCCATATGCTTCAGATGCATCACAAAATGCATGTAATTGTATTGACCTTGGCTTCGGGTGGTTCGTCAAGCAACTGGGAATGCTAATGCTACCATATTGTACGTCCTTAGTTAATTATCGTCTCTAGTAAAGGTGAATCTCAATCTAGTTTGAGCAGTCACATTTTTTGCATATAATCTTGAACATGATGATTATGGGCGATAACCATCCGAGAAGATGATACACTTTCGATGCTGCTGACAATATGCTTCGTTTTGTCCACACAATATTGTCGTCAGTATGCTGCACTTTGAATTGGAATGTGTCCGATTCTGCGTGCCACACAATTCCCAATGTTTGACTGCAAGATCATCTTCTATTAGCTTAGGTGTCTCTTCAATCTCTTGTTGGGAGAATGACTGCAGGAACTCGGGAGAGTAAGATCGAAATTTCCTTAGTTGAAAGACGTTTTTGCCTAAAACGGAAATAATATTGGTTTTTAGACACTTGGCATCCTCTAAAGAATCACAGCCCGTTAGTAGATCGTCGATATAGAAATTTGTGCAAATTGGTCGGGATGCTTTACATCTTCAAACTCGTCAGCAGACCGTTGTAGAGTTCGAACTGCTAAATATGGAGCATATGCTGTGCCGTAAGTGACTTAGTTTAGCTTCAATGCAACGACAAATGCATGATTGGTTTGCAAAATTGCAGTAGAATCGTTGTTAAGTCTTGCTGGATTTTGGGTCCGATTTGCAGTATATCGTTGAGCGCTATTGACAGTTTGGTGGTGCTACTGGCTGATTTCAACACTGCATGATGTGGGATGAAGTATTTGTCATCGTCGTCAACAGGAACCTTTGACCAGGGTAGGTGACTCATATGACCTAACTATATCTACTCGAGCATGAAGTCCTTGTAGCTCTTGCAAAATTCTGGACAACTTTCGTCGTGCTGCTTGCCCGGCGTTTCTTAATTGTGGTCTTGGATGTTTAAATAGAAGTCTGACACAAAATTTCCCATTGGTCTCTCGTGTAGTGGTTTGGACATAATGTTTTTCAACCCAGTTGTCAGTAACATTAGGAGACGATTGACTTGGAATTTTTTCGAGTTCCCAAATTTCTTCAACAGCATGCTGACGTCTGCTTCGTGATTGGTTACGGTGGCTGTTGAAATACCAGCGTGAACATTTGTAGTCTCAGCAGGATCGGATTTTAATGGTTCTGCGACGAGCCAACCAAATTTTGAGTTTTGGAGAGTGGGCACACTCAAAAAAATCCTGCATCTATAGAGACAAAAGCTGCATTAATAGTACGAAAAATACGTGAAAACAGCGCCAATGCAGGAGTTCTATAATATTACGAATTACGTTCATTAATAACATAAAACTGACAAATTAATAAATTGTTGTAGCTACGAATTAGTCTGTACCATTTATGATTTGATTCATATACGATACGAAAAAGTTTATAATTTTAATGCAATTGCAAGCGTTTATGGATGAATAATTTCTTATTATTAACGTAAGGCATTGTAAAATAGTACAAAATGATGATTTGTTGAAAGATTAAATTCATAGATAGCACGAAATTTTTCATAACATTTTGGAAATTAAAATTTTTAATAACGTCTAATTCATACATGTAACTAAATAAATTCATTTTATATACGTATCAATACTGATATTTACGAAACTAATGTTATATGTAAGTTGACAATGCCCATAGAATGTGAAATAATTCATAAATAAAACAACTATTTTCGTAAATATATTGATGACGATTATTCAAATATAAGATGCAGTTCATGAATAATAAGCACAATTATGTTTTTCTTAACTTCATACGACGAGAATGTTTTATTTATTAAATCATAATTTAACACTTATAATATCTTTACAAAATATTCGCAATAAAATATAATTTAATGCATAATTAATACTAAGTAAAATAATAAATCAAAAATTATTCAAAACAGCTATTACCATTACACTTATATTCAAATAATTAATTAATTTTAACTATTTTTGTATTTTTATTAGTTTTATTTGATTCATATTTTTATTTTTTTAATTGTAAATTTCAGTTTTGCTCCACCTTATGATTTATTACTTAATTATGTAATTGTAATTATGTAACTTAATAAAATAATAGAAACATAGAAATTTATTCAATGTTTCCTACAAATACAAGTTATAAGTATTAATCAAATGATCAATATTATTTTAATAATATACTTTGAATAATACAAAATAAGTTAAAATGTCTATCAGCTCAGCATTAAAATAGTAAAAATAATCAGTTAGGATAATAAAAAATATAAACCAACAGTACTCTAACTTGTAAGCTCTTGTAATATCAGACTGACTTTAGAGGATTTTTGCTTTGTTTTATAATATGGTAAGATTTGTTAAAAAATGAACATAAAATATTTTTCACACTGCACCACGTTTCCTATACCCAGTACAAATGGCTAAATGCATTCTAATTTTTCTTCATCTAATTTTCCTGGAAAATCCTGTGTAAATTATTGATTCCTGTCCGGTATCATCCTTTTTAATATTCCTTTTGAATAGAAGTTAGGAATCAATGGAAGCACCAGAAAAGCTGAAGAGCGGCATCGTCTAAAAGTAAAAAAGAGTTACAATAAATGTACTGTTTGAATTATATATTTACATATTGAATTGACTTTCACGTTAATTTCTGAATTTAATTTACCTTTATAGAAACCCTTTTAATTGATTTTATTCATTAATTGATTTTTCCTCATTTATTAAAATATTTTGAAGAGATGTTAGGTCGTGTTGTATTTCCTTAATTTTGTATCGGCTACAAGCGTGCCAAATACTCCCGAATTCATTAGCTGATACATCGTCGTAGTTAATGTGCTTTTTAAGCAAGCAAAGCAGCGTCAACTTTCGGATCTATAAAATTATTTAATAATAAATGCCTATAAATAAATAAATTTTTGTGACTACGTAGTGAAATAAAAATGAATGCTGTTCTATCCGGATGATCCAAAAAAAATACCTTTAAATATAATACTTATCTGATATGCAACTAAAATTATCACTATTTTATTACACAAACAAAATAATAGTTGTTTTTATTTTATAATTAATTATGAAAACGAAATAAAACACTATGATTTCAATAAATTATTTCTTTTTAATTTACCACCAAGACACAACTAACTTGCAACAAATTTTAAGAACGAATGAACTAAATGACCGTTTTATGAAATATAATACGTATAAAATATAAATATGACGAACTTTTTGTATATATTATGAATATTTTTCTATCGTCATCTATAATACGAACTAATTCGTAGATATACGGACTTTTCTTATATATTATGAATATTTTTCTATCGTCATCTATAATACGAACTAATTCGTAGATATACGGACTTTTCTTATATATTATGAATATTTTTCTATCGTCATCTATAATACGAACTAATTCATAGATGTACGAACTTTTCGTATATATTATGAATATTTTTCTATCGTTATCTATAATACGAACTAATTCGTAGATATACGGACTTTTCTTATATATTATGAATATTTTTCTATCGTCATCTATAATACGAACTAATTCATAGATGTACGAACTTTTCGTATATATTATGAATATTTTTCTATCGTTATCTATAATACGAACTAATTCGTGGATAACTGTAAATATTTGATGAAATTTCAAAACGAGTACAAACAAATTAATTTTTATTTAACGTTGGGGTGGTGTATAGAAGGATATCTTCTCAAATACATATTTGAAAACTGTATTTCTCAAAATAAGACAGGATTTTTCAAAACAGCATTTTTTCAAAACGGCAATTTATCCGCACACTCTAAAATACATTGGTTACAAAGCCTAAAGTTTTACTCGTGGTTGTGGTATGTGAATACATCCTCAACTTATATCGTAAAAAGGCACACCTTCCGAATATCGTTCTAAAGTTTAATCATGCGCGTGCTTCTTGATTATTTTATAATTGTGGATGGGTAAATTATAAAGAGAGTCGAAGATAAGTTATGGTCAAAGAAAATGTGCGTAAACAGAAGATAAATTTAAAAAAAGATGAATCGTTTGGATGAATATGTTATGAACAAATTCGATCATTTGAATTACATTTTCAATAAACTATACCAGTATGTAATTAATATTATGTTGCATACAACTTCTACATGTTCAAGTCATTAATGATAAAAAGAGACTATGTAAATAATTGTGTGTTCGTTACAGCCTTATATCTTTAATAAATATTTTTAAACATGTTCTATAAAATTTTTATATATTTGTCATAATTAGCTACTATAGATTATAATTTGTAATATTAATAATAAAATTCGTAAAAGTTAACATCGATATGAATATCGAGATACTCGTATACCATAATTTTCGAATTTCGCTATTGTATCTTTACTACGTATAATTTCATATTTTTAAGGAATAAAAATTCATTATTGCGAACCTATTCGTATAAAGACTTTTAACACAATTTTACAATTGAAAGTATCCTTTAACAACAAATATAAATATAATGCAACAATACAAAAAAACTATTAATTGAACTATAAATTTACCAACTGCGATTCTTACTATTAATGCATGCAGTTGTAGAATTTGTTTTGTTTATTTTATTTTCTACGTTTATATAAAGATTTTTACATTAATAGTAGGAATTCGAGTTAACGACTGATATTCGTAAAAAAAATACACAAAATTTTTTTCAGTGCAGACCAGAAATGTTTTTCCGTTCCGGACCTAGTAGTTTGAAGAATATGTCAGCACCTACCAATATATCTCTATTTCTTTATGGTTATGGAATTTGGGATCTACTAACTTTAATGACGTTAGAATTGGATAGTTTGCAAATGGATGCAATTTCGTAGGTACGAATCTGGCGATTTGTGTCAATATATGCTTCCAATGTAATAGTGTAGTGTTTATCTACACGTGATGTTAGCGTTACAACAGCTTCTCCTTCGTAATTCCAGCTGGAGTTGATGCTAGACCGTTGATTGAAAAGGATGAGTGCGTTCGATTTAGGACTAGGCGTTGTATGCAAGATTCTGTCACAAAGAATATTTGCGAGCCTGAATCAAGCAACATTCTAGCTGGGTGGAGTTCTCCTGTACATGATGTACTACTGCTGTGGCAGGATGGTATCGTGAGTTGCATAGAAGGTGTGCAGTACAGTTTTCTTACTACTATCAGATACTGCTAGATGGGCATCTGGTTTAATGGGTATTATGCAAGTTGCTTTCGGATTTGGTGGGTCTTCACTTCACAGCGAACGTGATGATTTGAGATTGGAGTTCGATTTATGTATGAAATTGCTGATTTTAGGTGAACATTGTGAAGCAAGGTGTGGTAGCGTTTATTACAAATAAGAAGGCATGTCTTGTTGTACCATTATTCACTAATATGGCCCTTATGCAAATAGTAATGGCATAATTCATTTTAAATCACTGTTTTGTTGCGAGATTCCAGCAGCATATTTTTAAATGTAGGACACTTGCACAGAAGATGTACCCCCTTATAAACTATGCACCAACTTATTGCTTCACTACTAGTTAGGAAACTTCTGACTGCTGGTTTTATTCTAGTGGCTGACCTTTGAGTACTTGGTTCATACATTTCCAATGTATCGCATCTCACATTTAGAAAGTTTAAGAATTCGCTGAACGATGGAAACTTAAGATCAACTGAATGTTTTGCCCACATTTGCTTGACTCAATATCAACCTTTGACAACATGATATGAATAAGCCAGGGATCACGTGTCTTGGCACCGTGTCCCAGCGCTCGTTATCCTCGGACAACTTCGTCAGCTTGTTCTGCTATACGCCTTAATTCCCTTCCGTTTGCTTGCTGACACGATTTTTGATCAACAAAGAGTTGAATGTCTGAATGAATGATATGACTTAACTTATCGTATCACTAACAGAGTTTATACCACGCCTCTGTGTAATTGACGTCAGAGATATTAATATGACGGATCAGTGACGCGGTATCACCCTTTAGTAATCCACTTAGAATTTGAAATTTGTGCACGTTACTAAGAGTTTTACTATCGTGAACAGTTGTCGTAAAAAGATCATGAAATGACAGCCAATATTGATATTCTTCACAAAACGGTGCGATGGTTATCTTTGGCAGGCGCGGTTGGGCTGACGAATTATTAACTTCCTCATAGAATGACCTTTGTTGCTCTACAAATTGCACCAGTGTCACGTTTAAGTTGTGTACTTCGCAATACAGCTCATCAACCGCTTCGCAAATAGTTGGTGTTCTAGCTCACCGAAAATGCAATACCGATTTTCAAGCAATTCACGACGCACGGCAATTACCTCCATCTTAGTATCATCATTTATTGTGGTGTTGGATGAGTAATCGGGTTTTTCTTCATCGATGTTTATACTCTGAAGGTACTTTAAAAAAGAAATAATAATTTTTTTAATCGGCAACTGTAAACAATTTTGATCTTTATAATACAGTGACATCTACCGTGAGGCATTCAAATGATTAGCAAAAGGCTTTTAGTGTTATTGTCAACTTTATCACACGATAGAGGTCTCTATACTCTACAATCAAATAATTTTAGATACAAAAATATTTTAAATTTAGATACAAAATTGTCTGCTAGGTGAACGGTGTTTAAGCATACTGAGAAAATGGCGGTTCTCATGAACATGCAGTATTTGACAATAAGCTACCACGAAATCTGCATTGGTTTAAAAAAGCTACCGAAACCCTATAAATAGTAATTCTGGTAATTTTTGACTCCCTAAAAAACGTTTTGCATTTGGTCAGCGCATAGTGATTTTTTTTGTCAAATCAAATTTGAAATTATAACAAAAACAAAATTTTTAACTAGACTATTTTGTCAAAATTTTCACACACTCTAGTATGTCACAATAAATATTACGTTGGTAGATAAATCGTCGATAACAACAATCGTTTGTTTTCCACACACTTAAATCTAACTGATCAGTTAATTAACAAATCCTTGATTAAATGACAATTTTATACAAGCAAAGGTTTAATTTTTTATCTATACTAAAATTAAATATGTACATAAATTAATTTGTAAAGAGAAACAATTTGATTTATATACGGATATGATAAACATTTTTGGTATGTCTTCGCCTGGAGATCAAAACTATTAATCAACAAATCGCTTTGCATGCTTTATGAGTAATGATATCTTGTGGCGATAAGTCTAAACATCAGATTTGGCTGACACCTCGAAAATAATAATAGAAGAGCTAACAGAGCAACACATCCGGCAAATGATTTGATGTCTGAAATGCCAATCCGTGTATAGCCTTGATCAATACAATTATTTACAAATTGTATTGATCAGTATCGTGCCATATACAATTACTGGTACACATGCACTTCAGTAATTGTTTAATATTGTGTTGTAGTAAATCATGGTTCGTGATTAAGTTATATCTAAAATATACACAATGTCAATCAATGTCAAATAATTTTGTGAATTTTGATTTATTTAATTGTTGAATTACATAAATAAATAAAAAACAATAAATTATTTAATCTTATGCGATTCGAGTGTATAAAAGTGCATAAATTCTATTTATGTACAGTATTACGTGTTGAGAGTGTAATATATGTTGTGTGTAATCCACATACAATAAAATGAATCAACAGGCTACTAAAAATAGAAAAATATCGTCTCTTGTTACTTCACAATACAATAAGGGAGCTTTTTCACCGAGCCATTAGATTTATTATCCTTTTACTGAGATATAATAATAAAATATCGTATATACTATATATATTTAGAAACCCTTCCATATCCAAAATATAAACACACTCATGAGTTGCGGATAAATTTTCACATTCATCTTCTCACATTTTCTTTGGTTCATTTAAACTTTGTACACCAAGTAGTTTTTCTTTCGTAGATTTTGTAAATATACTGTCTAGTGAGTACAGTGGTAAGAAATATTTTTTACAATTTTCATATGGAAAACTTATAAGTTTTGTACATATATTCGAGCAATACTTTTATAAGAAATTTTTTATTGTTAACCACAATACAAATTTTGTGTTTTGTTCGGGAAAGGATAAAATACCATTTAACCTTTTGAATAATTGATAACACAGAATTTTCTAAGTTTTTGAATGTGGTGTGGAATTAATTTCATTTTATATTTTGTTGTATAAATTCCATTTCAACAGTGAAGAAGTGTACAATTTCTGGATTACATAGACTGTGGCTTAACTTAATTCTTAATTTTTTTACGAAATAACTATAGTCGAAAAAAGAAAGTAATTTTTTTACTGCGGTTCTTCATTTCATTAACGGAATTTGGCCTAATGAAACAGGTTACAGCTCGCAAGTCTGCAGGATAAAGCATATTGGGTCCTTAAATGTTAACGGCGCTACTTTTACAAATTATCCCAAAACTTTGCAATAATTTGGGTTAATTTTAATGTAACTCGATAGTTTTTTAAACAATATTGAGCATCCGTTTTTTGCTTTTCGATCAGATATTTATTTCTCGAGTTTTTTAGGGTTTACTTTTTCCTCCGGTAATCCAACATACACTCTCAAAAAATTGTATATCTTAAAAATTTTAATTGTAGAACTGTTGGCACCTTTCAAATTTGGGGCTTGGCCACGAAATTGTCACTATACGAGAGTAATCATTATTGAATAAACCGCAAGCAGAAGTAGCATTCTTCAATATGCCTTTAAACCAATATTTATAATTTAATTTTGCTATAATTTTGTAAGTGTCTATATTTGTTGACGCCGACGGCCTCTTTGCTAGCTTTAAATGAAATAATAACCAATGGTTCGATTCTCAATTTGAGTTCGGCTATAGCTTTAAATGAAAAACATTAAGAATGGTCAAGAACTATCAGAGCTCAAAATTTTATTATTGGAGCGTTTATTGCTTCATAATTTCGTTTTTTTTTGATTTTCGATTTGTGCTAACTTTAACTGAAATAACCTAAACCTTAGTCAGAAAAGCATGGAGATCAAAATTTTTAATGGAACATTATATTATGCCTATTGCTTTTCAAAAACTGTGAACTAAAAATATTTTTTGTGAGAATTTAATTATCTTAAAATTTACTTTCCATTTTCCAATTGATTTAAATCATTTTTTGGATTTTTCCATAAATTACTAGACCTCACTGATTCTTAACCGGAAATAGCAGCTTCCTTAACAACTTTTTCGTTTTTTACAGATAGATTAAAAGGTATATCATATATATATATAGATAGATTATAGATTATGAATTTAAAGATTCTAAATTTAATTTACAACAATCTTGGTCTAGATCAGCTTTCTTTACAATGCTTACGGATTGACTGATATTTACCTCATATTGTCAGTTTTTATCAATGCTTTTCTTTTTTTGCAAATGTTTTGAAAGGTGTATCATTTTTGAGGAAAACCGACTAAGAGCTAAAATATTTGAAACAATTCCAGTCCACATCATAATGTTCCAAAATGTATGCGGAAAGGACGAAGTTTAGTAAAAAAAAAAACTATCGTTTAAATTCGGCCTATGCACACCCCAGATCCACCGGAAGTGAGCTTTGCCGTTTCGCGCAAATATTTTAAAAAGTATACCATTTATGGGAATAACGACTATAAACTAAAAGATTTTAAATTGAATTTGCAAGTACATCGTTTCACATCAGTATTCTTAAATGTAAACGGAAATCACTATTTTTAATTAAAAATTGTTTTGCATACAAACTTCGACCTCTGTAGAGCGCAGCCGGGATCGTCAATTCAGGGTGAAACTTCATACTTAAAGCTTTTTTCATAAATGGCGCGATCCCAGTGATATTTGACCAAAATCTAAGTACCGTAAGTGGCAGTTTCTATAAGAGCTGTTCGGTTTTTTGCAAATACTTATTTTATTTAGCATTTTATAAATTTTATCAGAAATCATAATTTTCATAAAAAAATATTATTTTTCTGGCGGATTGGTTATTTGGGACGAAACTTTTTCCATAAATTGGGAGCATCTTGAAAAATACGGTGGAAATCTGTGTACTAGAACTTTCTGTAGGAATTTATTCAAAGAAGTTGAAAAGAATAACATTTACAAAAAACAACAAAGATTAAATTTTCATCAAAACCTTGTAGGTTTTCTGAAAATTAAGTGAGAATAAGATACTTTTAATGAAGATCCTAGTTTATTTCTTTCTTTAGAATTCAGGTACGGTAGATTTGAATTAAGTATGTACATTCGAGGTTAAACAAAGTCGGGTGTTAACCTCAACGTATTCACCCATACACTTTTTATTTTAGTATTTTAAGGAGTTCTTCATTTGATTTTAATATTTGTTTTCTGCAATTGAGAATTCATTGCATTTTTAATAAACTTAGTTTTTAATAATCAAGTTGAAAGATAAAAAGTCATGCCCCCCAAAAAACACACCTTACAAGAAATACAGAAAACGTAGTTTTGGCTAGTAGTCATTAAAAAATTGTAAGATTTAATTGTATTTTAATTACCTGTGGCTGTATCGCCATTTCCAAATCGTTTCTTACAAAATTTTTCCAGATCCATTTATAATTTACAACTAAATTCGAAACTAAGAAAATAGTGGGTTGAACAGATTCAATGACACTTAACTAAAAAGCAATTCATCTTCATCGAAAACGACAATTCACCGTAAAATAAATCAGCGAAAACCTTAATTCACTGAAAAAACATTTCTCTGAAAACGACTATTCTCCAAATAAGACAATTTACCGAAAACGACCATTCACCGAAAAAAGAATTCATCGAAAAACATTTCACCGAAAAAGAGAATTTATCGAACAAATTATTTTACCGAAAATGGCAATTCAACGAACAATAATTTACCGAAAATGACAATTCACTGAAAAAGACAATTCGCCGAAAAAACTCTCAAAATATTTCAAACGCTTCGCTTATTTTGAAAGGAGTTTTTCAATATACTGAAATATTGTTGAAAAAAAAATTGTTAAAAAAATCCCGAAACTTTGAAATTCTTAAATTAAAAATACTTAATCAAAACATTTTTAAAAAATTCGTAAAAATGAAAAAAATATTGTTAACAATATTTCAAATCAAAATGGTTAAAATAATTGATTACGAACTGTAACACATAAAAACAGTTTATCTTTCGATTAAGAATAAAAATATCATTTAGCTGCCCTTCCTTCCCCACTTAACCTTGTGATGGGCTTGGAATTTCAATTTCGGGGTGTGTGAGCGGGGATCTTTACGCATGACGTACCTTCCCGATTCAGTGCTATTTTGCCAATTATAAAAGAGGCACCAAATTCACTAACTGAAAGGGTCCAGTTAATTTAATTAAAATTATATTAAAACAACAATAAGCTGTAATAAAAAAAATTAAATATTTTAAAATTCGAGATTTGTCTTTTTTTATTCGAGTATTTTTTATTTGGTGCTTTCGTGATTTAAAGTTTCGGGTTTTCAGTACGATCGACTAAATGAATTATTTTTAGGTTGCTGGAACAAGCATGCTGACCACTTTGCCACCGGGGCAGTACTAGAAAATATTAGGCTCATTTAATTTTCAACTATTGAACTATTTTTACCTGACTAACGCTACTGAATACAATTAATCAATACTGAATACGCTACCGTACAATTAGACATTTTATTTTTGAACTAATTTGTCATTGAAGAAAAAGTATTTCTGTATAGCCGCGTTACCTTGATTTTCACTACAAAATTATTTTCTATGTTTACAAGTTCATCATTTGTAGAGTTTTGTATATTTAGAAAAGCAAGTTTTTTAACAACGTAATTATTTTACTTTTTAAATAAATATTTTCAATATTTTAACTTATTTTTATAAAAATCAGAATTCTTTAAGTGTAAAATGAATTCATTCACTATCAGTCAGTCATAATCTTCATTGTAAAAATTGAAAAAGCTCATACGGAACCTGCCACTTCTGAACACAATCTGATCCTTATTTGTTTGTTAACTTCAATCAATTAATCTGTATGGGCTGCACGTAAAATGGACGAATTTTAAAAAAGCTTAATTATGAAGTTTCATTCCGATCAATCAACCCGTTAGGCTGTACAAGGGCCGAATTTTGGTTGAAAACAGTTTTGGTCAAAAATCTTCATTTCCGCTTAAATTATGGAAAACTGATGTGGGCCGAGAGTTTTTCATAATAATTTAGAATCTTTTATAGTTCATACCCATTTTGTTCTTGAAAATTGTGTTATTTTCAAAATATTTGCGAAAAGGAGAAAGCTCCTCTAGAAGCACGCATACACGCGCAATGAAATAAAAAAGTGCTTTGGGCAAGCGTTAAAAACGCTATTGTTTCATGTTACAAAATTGATTATAGACATCCAATTTATGACATGGACTAAATAAGATTCGATTCCGGTTGGACGCTACAAAAAAAGCTTTATTGCGAACGTGATTCCTTGAACGTATTATAAAATGGCTGCTGAAGACTTGAGATTAAACAGCATTGGGTGTATTTTTCTGGGACACGTGAAAGATGATCGCAGACTGAAGGACGGAACCAAACTCATTTAAATAACTTTTTTCAAATTCATTTTTTTTGTAAATCTGAAATAAATTAATTAATACAGACGAATTTACGAATTTAAAACTTCTTAATCATTTAAATAATTTTCAACTAGAACTATCCATAAACACAATGGAAAATATTGATAAGTTCATCGTATGTTACCATTGGGGTCGTGGTATGAAGTTAGGGCGCTCCTTCAAAAGTTAACTCAATTTTAGAATCAAAAAAAAATCTATTTTGCTTGCCAAATCCCGTTTTTTATTTTCTTTTTCTTTTTTCTGTTTTTTTGTTTCTAGAATTTTTGGAATTGGGCCTGCTCAATTGAATTTGACAATTTCACAATCAATAATGGTAAAATTTAATTTTCAACATTGGAATTATATAAATACGTTCTTTTAATAAAATATATTTTTGGTCGTCCTGAAAAGAACGTTTGGGTTTTTGACGTCATTAATAGATTCTATATAATCCGCTCCTACGTGCGGCACGCAGTGCGACATGTTTGCTGATCCCGGCTCCTACGTCCCCCGAAGTTCAAATCTAAAGCCCCTCGGAGGGCTAAGCGGGGGGGAGCGCAGCGACCTCCCGCGTGCCCGTGAGAGTTATCGAAGCCGTTAGCCTCTACAATTATTGCATTTCAAAATGTTGTGCATTTCAAAACCTTGTCGAATGATTGACAATAATGTGTGTTAATAATACATAATTAACAAAAACTAACTAATACAACTATAGCAAAAAAATAATCTCGTAAACAAACAAAAAACACCACCATAAAAAAGAAGAGAAACAAAATTTCCTTTACTTCATAAACAAACTCAAAAAAAAAATACGAAAACAATGTAACGTGTGCTAATGATAATAAAACGAAGTTTGGCAAGCAAAATAGATTTTTTGTTTTGTTTTTGAAATTGAGTTAACTTTTGAAGGAGCGCCGAAGTTAGCATTAAATAACATATGTATTGAAATTAAAAAGAATTGTCGTCGACCAGTTTTGGTGTTACACATTGTGTATTATAAATTATAAATTAATCAGGATTGCTGATTGGTTCTACAAAATTTTCAAAAATTTTGTTTAATTACTAATTTTTTTAATCGACATGTATGAATTATTGAATTAAGTTTTTTCCAAAAAACATCATGTTTATTATTTGTTATTTTATGACACGATCAAAATGATCGCAAATAGCACACGGAAAGCCGCAGTTTCTTTAAAATTAAAAAATGACCCCTTTGTGGAAAAGTCCTTCATTTATGGACAAGAATTCAGTTCCAGAACCGTGGAAGTTCACATGCACATTTTGTATACTATGAATTGAAATGCTACATTTTTTGAAACTCCAGAAGGACTTGCGTACATCGAGCTAGCAATCTCATGGTGCGTAGCCACGCAAAGAAGAAGATCCAGATTTTCTAAGAATAACTCTGAGCCATGTCGATTTCTTTTTCCTCACAAACCATGTCAACAAACTTGTATTGTGCCACCGCGTTCATTCGAAATGGAGGACGATTCTACACTTTAAAAAGACGAAGGAACGAAAATGGGTCAATTTTTGTAATCTGCAGATTATCGGCTTCTGCAATGCCAATATGGACATACAACCAGCAAATGTAGATGACGGTGTAGCTCACACCATTCGTAAAATTTATCACGACGGAATTAATATCGCAAGAAAGCTCTTCAGATCATTCAGAATGTGTTTATCGATTTTGCCAGTTACCACGTCTATCAAGTTCAGGAAGGTGTGAGGTCATGGACACAGTTGGACATTGCTCAAACATATTTTACCAACATGCAAATCGTGAAAGACAACAAGAGCATAGTTATTATTTCCAATCATTTGTCTATTTAAATTTGCGATAAATTTTATGCCATTTTATGCAAAGAACATTAGTGAAGAAAGCATTAATTCGGAAAAGAAACAGAAACCAACAAAATAAAGTCTCAACAAGCAGGCAAATACAATAAAATGGTAATTAGAAATGTCTCATCGAGTGCATGATAAAAGTGCGTCATGGATGATAAAATAATTGACAAACAAATGAATACCTTGAAATATATTGTGCATGAGACAGACAACTTGTAACTGCGCCTTCATTCAGGCAAAAACCTATCAATCATCTTGAAAATCCAGAAGAAATAGTGGAGGCAGAACTTGAAGATGAAGTTAGAAAACAGGCGATGATAATTAAGAAGTTACAAGATTTGTGTGCTGCAATGAATTATTCAACATCATTAATCGCAGTATAAGTTGTCTCAGAATGTTTGTCACCGGAAACTTGGCACTTTGACCGGTGTAATGGCACGATTCGTTAGTGGAAGAACGCTGCCCATTAAAATTCTCAGATGAGAAAGACGGAAAAATGGTAAAAAATTTGGCACGACTCACCAGTAACTATATGAAGGTCTTGCAAAATCAGTGGAAGGACATCGAATTTCTGTTCACCGGAGATTTCCAAGGTTGCATATAAAATGTTGTACGTGATGATTGTGACAACTGAAAAGAAGGAAAATGAGCCATTCGGTTCCACAAACATTAAGATTTTTGGAAATTTGTTTCAGATGCTACCTATCCGAGAAGCTTAGGAATTCCATCAGCCTGCAAGATTTATTACGGAAACTCCCCAACCGATTCAAAATCTTCTCTTTAAAACCAAACAGTTTTTGAAAAAGTTTTAGACACGTTACAAACACGTAACCGTTTAACCACCTCCTTTAATTTTTAAAGGAATTAAAAAAAATTGTATTAAAACTACTTTTATGTTTTTCTGAAACGGTGACAACCTATTGGTTCTTGGTTTCAAAAACACCGTAACAAAAAATCTTCTGTAACACGACTTGTGAAAAACTAATAAACATCAAATAAATAGATTAGTTTCAAGATCAGAGTATCTAATCAAAATCGGATATTAAATGATTTTATAAAAAATTTTAAATCAAAATCTTCTATAAGTTTTAAAAAATATTGGTTGAATTTTTTTAACCGGTTTGGTTTTTCACTTCGAGATGAGATTGCCAAGTGGTTCATTGTACTTAGTAAAAGATGTGTCAAGTTTTTCAGACGGAATTTGCCAAACACTAAAAATACAGTTAAATTTTTTGTGCTTATAAACCAACTTATGTAACATTGAGTTAGCGAATTATTTTATAAGTTGTTAAACCTTTAAAATTCTAGTGGGAAACATACCTATTTTAATTAATATTAAAAGTTACAAAACGGTTTTAAATACGTTGCAGCAATTGTTAAAACCAGTTCCAAATGGATTCAAAATAACGAGTCAATTTTTGGGTATTTGGAAAGAAACCAACTTTAAAGTTTTGAATTAAATTTAAATAAAAAATTAATTAAATTTTTCTAAGATGTGAATTCTGAATTGAAGAGAAAATTTACTAAGGTATTTCTCCGATTTTTGCAAATATTTGGCTTAATTGATTCGAATTAAATTTCATAATTAAGCTTCTTGCCTTAAATTTCTAGTGATTAGGTCTCCGAATTTTTGCCTATATCAACCGACACCCCAAACGTGACCTAATTTTTTCTTACCTAAACATACGATATTTCGAATTGCGGTGATGCTGATTAAAATTAAATTTGCATTACTTAATTTCAAAAAACAACCAAAGCTCTCTCAATCCTAACTTGGCTTTCCCTCTCTATCAACCAAATGGATTGGATTGAGAGGTGCCGGGTACGAATCCTGGTAGGAGCAGGATCTTAAGTGAACTTTCATCAACAGATTATCTGTGGTGATATGTAACACTTCTATAACGCCTTGCCGGTATGCAAAACCCATGGGCCGACCCAAATTCTTGCCATTATAGGCTGGCATTCAGCTTGCAATGTGCAGATGGTCTTAAATTGATCCTATAGCCGTATGTCCTAGAGTTGGCCGGAAGGCGCAAAGTAAAGACGTAAAAAGCATAACCGCGGAACAGCAGGATGAGGCTTGAGCTCCAAACCAGATTGCATTTTAAATAAGTAAAAAAAACCAAAGCATTACAGCGGAAATGATCTAGAAAAAAATGTATGCCTTATATTTTATTTTTACATAAATTAAGTAAAAGTTAATGCTAAAAATTGGATTTAAATCAACAGCAAACTAAAAATGGGTTTTACATTTAAAAAAAAAATCATGTCAAAAAATTTTAAGTTTGAATTGAGAAATAAATTTCTATGTTTGAAAATTTGACAGTGTAGCATGAAAAGCATTTATATTTAACCAGAGAATTGAATAATAGTATATTGTATAATTAAGAGGAAAAGTACTGCATTCCCGGACGATAGTGGAAATTGGCGGACGAGGCGATAGTCGAGTCCGGCAACCACGGGAGTCCGGGAATGCACTTTTCCTCCGAATTGTACATATTATTTTTTCTCCGATCGGACTTTCAAACGAATATAAACCCAAAATAATTTTTAGTATTATTCATTAATTATCATATTAAGAAATCAAAACAAAGCAAAAAATCGAAAATAACATAAAATTATTGCTTAGTTAGCCACGACATCATAAGACATAAATACATTTTGTTTTTTTTTTTTTTTTTTTTTTTTCAAAAAATATACCCGGCTTAGACCAGAAAAAATATTCTCGTACTATCATTACTTGTTGCTTAGCATCAAATACAACATACTGGAATCATGAGCTTTTCGTTTCGAAAAAACAACGGAAAGATATATTTTTTTCTACGATCGGAGAAAAAAGTTTATTATCGCATTACCGGCGGTACATAAACGAGTTTTTCCGACTTTCTCAATCCAAGCAATTAGAAATATTATTTTTCTGGAACACAATCAACTGATGCAAATTTTACATTTTCTTTGATCGAGCGCCATATATATTCTCGTCATACTGTTATGTCACTATTTGGGGGTCATTAAATATTGAAATAAAGGACACCCGTACGAAATAATTTACTGAAGCGTAAAGTCACGCCAATGGCGTAGCCACAAACCATTTGATATACTTTCTCCTCTACAACAATAATTTAGAAATGTGCCGTCCATATTGCAATTAATAAACATATGGTCACATACCCACCACACAATTTATAAATATAACATCTGCACACATGAAAATACAAAAAATTTGTCTCGATACCAATGTTTTAACCTGTCACAACGTTAAACAGTAAAACTTGTAATTTAACTCATTCAAATCACACACAAAAAATTAAAAACTAAATGAATGAAGTCAGAAACAATAGCAAAAAAATTTTGAAATATTTTATGGCCGTCAGAAGACAATATGTAGTTTTCGAAAAATTATGATTAATTGAAAATGGTTTTATTTTTTGTTTTTTTTTTTTTGCGAAAAATTGAATGTCAAAAATAATATTCATATAAATTGATTTATGTTTTAAACTCTCTAGACATTTTAGAGGCCTGAAACCAAAGTCGGCTTAACTTCTTTATGGCCTTAAAGAAAGCATTCTATCGTCAATATAGTTACACGAGTATATACCAAATACTAAATTTCTTAAAATAGAAACGTTACAATGAACTCATCATACCTACATATTTCCGGTATAACAGAGCCCTTCGAGTTATTTTTAAAATACACTAACATTAAAAATAAACTTGACGAGCACTTTATAAACAAAGAATTTTTAATGTTGGTGAGAACCAAAATACACACAAAATGATTTTCATCCTAAATCACAAATTAACCATGTAGCTTTCGTACATAAGTACTATGATTATATACTTTTCCCGTAATTTAATGTAATAATACATAATATACTCATAAAATATAATAAACATAACCATAAAATTAAAAGACGTGTTCTATTATTTTGAACGAAAACTTTTCAAATACATAATTTTGCGTATACGCGTAAAACGCGCCGCGCGAATAGAGTACTGATTAAAATGTGAATACTAATAAGGGTTGGATTTTTATGGGTACACGCTCGCATCATACTATATACAGTATAACAAAAATAATGTAATTACTTTAAAAACACAACTGCGAGTAAGTAGATCCATCATAATTTTTTTGGTGGTTGTTTATTTTTGATTTAAAATGTAAAAAAAAATGTGAATGTCAATTTTAGTTTTAAAAGGGATTAAATGTGTTTCTTCCCCAATCCGTGTCATACTGTACAGTGAAAAAGAGTTAATTTTAAAATTATATTTTATTGAATTAAGGATTAAATTTCATTACGTTAATAACATTTATTTTGTTTTATATTGTCTTGAGTAAATTGAGTTATATTGAAATCGAGAATGTTTATTATATCGCCCGTTTCACCAGAGTAAAATGAAAAAGTCTAGGAAGGCGTTACGGCAGAAAAATAAAACTCTTTATAAAATTAAACCAAACCGGTGGCAGTTCTTCAAGTGCTTCAACAATCAATTTGAAAGACCGCTTAACGCTGGAAAGCTATAAACAGGGTGATCCAGAAACATTTTAATAAACAATTTTTTACATGTAACTTTAGAATTAAATATTCAGGTAAAGCTTTTTAGATGTTGCTTATATTCTCGATAATGTAGCTGACGCAATTTATACAACCAGACTCGTTTTTTTTATAAACTACTAGGTCGTTCGTATTTCTATTATTCATTAGGCGAAATAAGTGACATTTTAATTATATGTATAGGTTGTACATCGAGTGTTACTACATAAAGGCTACCTATAAAATACATAACTTTTCAGGGTTGTGAACCTTATACATTTGACTTACAGATTCTGAAGTTTGAATATACTTTATGAGTTCTCTGATCAATTGGAATGCAGAATTCGTGATACATTTTTTGGCAGAAAAGTTAAAACTGCTTTATTAAATCTTGATACTCGAGAACAAAATAAGTTCATTGGTGCTGTATTAGCGACTTATATGCGGGCTTTAAATTATATTTCAAAATTTTACAATTTCGAGGATAACCCTAAATTCCATCTCATCTCAATATAAAAATGGAGACCTGAATTTCAAAGCCATTTTAAAAATTGCCGATCTATTAGATTTAAATCTAGATAATGATGTTATATATGATGAAGTAATTACCTTGAATAAACGGTGGGAAATATTGATTTTGGGACAATATTTTCAAATCCACCGATAGTTTAATTAAATTAAAAATGTTAGTGACAAAAGTATTAAGTATTCCTGTCAGCAATGCTCAAAATGGAAGGACGATTGAGATGAGATTAAAACTCGTCAAGGCAGAATTATGTTTGCGAATAAATTAAAATATGAACTGTAAGCAATTTTTGAGTTATTTGAAAGCACCCAAACTAAACAGACTTTTAGAATCAGCGGAAAGTCAAAAGAAATATAATTTTATAAATTAAGAACAATTGTAATGGGTGTACTACAAAATCTCGGTTTTCAAAATCCCGGTTTCAAAATCGCGGTTTTCTTTTATTGTAGTTCTAATTTGTGCAACATTTTGAAATACAATAATTGTAGAGGCTAACGGTTTAGATAACTCTCCACCCCCCCCCCCCCCCTACCCACTTCCCGCTTATCCCTTCGAGGGGCTTTAGATTTGAACTTCGGGGAACGTAGCAGCCTGGATCAGCAAACATGTCGCACTGCCGCACGTAAGAGCGGATTATATAGAATCTATTAATGACACCTGCTAAAAAGGATAAATAATTGCACCATTTTGTTACGCGGGATTTTTTAATTGCAAGATTTTGTACTTGCAACATTTTGTAATTGCGACATTTTGTAGTTGCAAGATTAACAAAAAAAGCAATATTTTGTTAATGCAACATTTTGAAATGCAATAATTGTAGAGGCTGACGGCTTCGATACCTCTCACGAGCACTTAGCCCTTCATCCAAATTTCATCCCTATTAGCCATTTTCTAGAACTTTATCGCAAATCATTTTTGAATTTTGTCAAAAAATCATTTAAGAGTTCCATTTTCCCACATGCCAAATTTTAAAAATTCAAACCGGGATTTCCTAAAAATTGCGTTTTTTATTCTTTTTTATACTTTTGCTTTATACAGCAGAATATGTTGTATAAAAAAAGTCCGTGAGATTTTGAAAACCAAGATTTTGAAAACCGAGATTTTGGAAACCGTGATTTTGAAAACCGGGATTTTGGACACCGAGATTTTGAAAACCGAGATTTAGAAAAAATCGACATTTCGTTATACACCCTTATTTTTAACCTTTTGCACTCGTATGTCACACTGGAAATGACAATAAAAATTTACTCTACATACAACTCGTATGTCACGATAGAAGAAGTGACAATACTAATTTACTCTAAAACTCGTATATCAGTCTGTAGACCAAAAAAAGTACCACACTGTAAAAGATTACAAAAATTAATAATATTTATTTCATTTATTACCATTATAAAATAATATTAATACTTTCAATGCTACCACTGTGAATAATTTTACTTCATTTAGCTAAAAATAATACAAGTTGACATTCAACAACCTTGAAAATAAATCGAGTGCAAAGGGTTAAAAATATTCAGATTCAGAATGTTGGTTCGACCAGAAAGAATATTAAATGAAGTTTTTTAATGTGAAAAACATTTGAGCTTAGAAAAATTATATTTGTTGCATATACATATATATTTTCGTCAATTTTGATTTTCTGGGGTCTACGAACAATTTTCTGGGGTTTCCGAACTAAGTCTATGGGGCTTATGACTTTAAAACTTCGCAACCCTGTGACTTGTCAGTTTCGTAACACAGACATTATTTTTTTTAACGACTAGAAGTGCGTGATTATTCCATTGAATTTTTAAAATGATACATTAAAATATTTTTTGATATACATATTTGGCACTATTCGGATTTTCCCTGGGAATTAGGAAAAATATTTTAATATTATTTTTGTCAAAAATATATTTAGCCTATAGTGGAAAGTTTTGTGCAAAAATGTTCAAAACATAGTTAATTGGGAAATTGTTGTTCCACAAAACTTTTATAGGGAAACTACTTTCCCATTTAACTTTAGTTGTGTTCCTTTCGTAAATCCCGTTTAGCTTAACTTTTGAATCTGAAAGCAACAACTTTTGGCTTTAATTTGTAATGTATTTTAATTTTTCATTTTATTAATATTTATTATCGTTTTTTTATGAAATAGAACAAATTAAAATTCGGTATTTTGTTGTCAAATAACAAATGAAAAATGTCTTTTTTTACTAAAACCCTTCGAAAAAATAGAAAAAATAATCGCCTTGCGGTAAACACCATAACCATAAAATGATTTTATTTCCCCTAAACCTAAAATTAGTTTGGCTTACATTAAAGCCAATTCCGCTTTATACAATGCAATTGTTGTTGTAATTTGTTTCGGCTTTGCAAAAGCAGCGCACTTTTGGTTTCGAAAACATTTACACCAAACTTATTGCCTACTGAGGGGCCAGAAAAATACAATTTAAGCTTCAAACACAATGCATCCGTTCCGTTCCGTTTTACTTTTTTGTCAATTTGTATGAAAAACGGATAAATGCCCACAATAGATGGAGCGGAATAAAACTGAACGGACACTAAACACAAATTTAAATTTTTGCGGACCACATAATCTTCAATCCTGTTTGACATATCGAAAACAATTACATTCATGTAGAACATGTTTCTTTGTACATATATAGATATTAGAAGTAAAATGGGTGGTGCTTTGCTGAGTGTTATTCATTCTTGTGTTATAATTATCTATTATAAAACGAATACAGAGTAATTCATAGAAACTGTAAAATCGTACCCACAGTCCTACGAAAAGCAGATGGATAACAACAGAAAAAACTACATTTGGCCACAATTAAGTAACAAGTTTGATGTCAATGATATGTAAAATATTACCGTATAATAAAGTTCATTATGATTTTCGATAATCGACTTATATTATACATATATCTATTTACAGCAAAAAAAAAGGAACTACCTTCGGGACAAGTACGTCAAGGAAGAACGTAAAATGGAGCATCCATCATGAAGTCCGAGCGCATCCCGAGTATGGTGAGAGAAGTATGGTGAGAGAAGTTTCATTTGTGTCAACCAGAACTTCTCGGAGGAAACCCAATGTAGATGTAATTTCAGAAATTCTTTTGGAATACAGACCATACAAAAAATGTGACTGTAACTATTAATGAAGACGACGATAAAATATTTTTGAATTCTATCTGTTGCGACATGAAGAAGATGAGCCCAGAACAAAAAAGCAAAAACTAGACTGAATTTCAAATTTTATTTAGATTTTATATTGAAACGGAACTGCCCTTTCATTACATAAATGCTTTTTTAGCTCATCCCTCAATTTAATAGCGAATTAAATGGATGTGTGTTTCTGAGTTGTGTGGCACATAATTTTGCGAGGTGTTGCCAAAACCACCGTCTCTGTATTTTTAGGCAGCATATTGAATGGATTTCGTAGAACACTCCACCTGTTCACCAATATGCCAAAAGCATCTTCAATAACCCTACGAGCTCTTGAAAATTTGTAATTCAAAATATCTTTCGATTCGTCGGAATTTATCGATGAACATGGCGGCATTAAGCGCTTTTGAGGTGAAAATGCGGCGTCTCCGATAAAATAGTGTGGGGACATTTTTGAACTGTTTGGTAGATTGCTATTTGGTGCGGGATTGAAAGTTCATTTCAGAGGAGTTGCTTACCGAATATTGATGATATTAAATGCCTAAAAATATATTACAATACATAACGATAAATGACTAAAATTTATTATAGTCAAATGTATATTACCTCCGTCACTTTGACTACCGCGAGCACTAACCGCAACGTGAGAAAAGGTGTTATTGGCATCACACGAGTTAAAAATTGAGCGCTCTAAATATTTGATCTTTATGCGCTGATTGTGTGCTCAATTGTACTACTGGGAATCAAGCGAATTCGTACAATTTTTGTTCGTATTGGTATTCAGAAATAGAGATGATCATTTCATAATCTTTGAACATCATCCTTTTGAATTTTTATCATTATCCATTTGATTCCAAACATAAATTATGTAACACAGTTCGGGTTGAGTTAATTTAGTTTACATTCTGATACAAACTTTAGTATTACGTATATCCCTTTTGTGCTTTACTAACACAATTGTGCGGCTAGGGCAAAAGTACCATGTCAAAAATTTATTTTTGTACGTGTTTTCAACCAACTTACACATTTGTGAATTCCTTTTTAACTTATTTTCGTCAGAAAAAAACACTATATCTTTACACACAATTGTGTTGGTTTTACTTAAAATCAAGCGAAATTTTTTAACAACAACGCCATTACATACTATGGTTCTCTACTCACACAGTTGTGTGGGTTACACTAAAATCGAGTATTTTTTTTTGTTTTCTTGGTTGAAAAAGGGATATACTATAAATTACTGATTATTGCATATTGAACTAGCGAATTTTTTAATGAAAACAAAATTTTTGCGACTATAATTTAAAACAAAATATATTTGCTTTTAATTTTAATAACAAATTATTATATAAACAAAATAATAATTGTTTAAACTAAAAGCATTGAATATTAAATTTTTTTGAGTAATAAATAAATATTTTTCAGAAAAAAGTGTAGAATATTCATTCCTTAATCGTAGTTATTTTATCATTAAAATTAAAAAACGACCATACATTAAAAATATAAATAATACTTATATTAGTTTAACGAACTTTAAATAATTTTAAAGGTAGAATGAGTTCTCTCAATTTTCGCCAATATTAACAAAATAAATTTTCAAAATCAAAGAGAACAATTTTCTAAGTGAATAGGGAGGGGTCACTAGCACTACGAAAGGTTTTTAATTGAATTCGGTGTTCTATTGTAAAAAACAGTACACACAACACGTCCTACGATGCAAATTTTGAGGGAAATTGCTCCTGGCCGAATAATGTCAAAAAGTGGTGATATCGAATGATCCCCATGATCCCCTGATTTGACTCCGCTTACTTTTTTCTTGTGGAAGTACTTGAAGGGGAAGGTGTATACCAATAACCCAACCGCAACCTCGACTCTTAAAACCAATTTGAGAAACGAAATTGCTGAAATAATATCAAAAGTCTGCGAAAATACTATAATGAAAAATGTGCTTAGAAGAGCTCAAAATTGCGCCACGTTCAGAGGCGGCCACTTCACCTACATTATATCCATATACATAATATTAAAGACCATATAATCAATCAGTCAATAAAAAAAATTATATAATTGTATTTCACCCTGTTAATTATGTCCAATTTTTGGGTTTTTTTGAGTTGCATTGTGACGATCTCCAAAATCGGTTTAGTGTAGACTAAGATACGTGTCATCTGAGTGGAGCTTGCGGAAATATTCCTATAATTAAATCCCTACGTATATGTTAGCAAAGTTTAATTTTGAATATTGCGAAACAGTGGGAAATGCGATGAGCGCGAAACTCTGCGAAAACTCTAATGCAATTTATGATAACTGTATGAGTTCCGAATTTGGCTGTTTTATTTAGTATTTCACATTTTGTATCGCCAATTCTAGAGATATTCCAGGGGTTTCGTCTATATGACCAAAGTGAATCCAACTATAATTTTTAACTTGTTTAAAGGATTTTTGGCCGTCGTGGTTTTAAAATTCAAATGATTTTCTAATTTGTGTCTTGTCTGACCTTCTTGGCTCCGCCCTTTTTCTTAAAATGAAACACATTTGTTTGTTTAGAAAATAAAAGAATTATTTATGAAAAATGTGCTCGATCTGCAGCTATTTTTCCCCATCTTTCAGGCAATTTACGGATTCTCTCTCTGATGAATTCCTGGTCTTTGGAGGCGATCCAATCTATAAGCCAATTTTCGAACTCTGCGCGAGAACTGAACCGCTGTTCAGAAAGAGAAGACTGCACCGACCGGAATAAACTATAGTAATCTGAATGCAACAAAACCTTTTCTGTGTTGTCCTTGAAGCAGGATTTCACAAATGGTTTTTCGACGATCGAGGTCTCTTTTTTTTCATGTGGAACCCAGTTGCTATGTTTTGAACCATTCCGATTGTTTTTAAATGTTTTGCAACAGTTGGTCGATCAACATTTAATACTACAGCCAATTTTGATTGTGTGTTTGAAAGCATTCTCAAATTTTTTTGGATGGTTTCCCAAACCATTCTTTGCACGTTGTTTTCGATGAAGCATGCTCACCGTTAATTTCCACAAGCAAACGAAAAGTTTCCGCTGCATTTTTTTTTAAACACAATAATGTATAATAAAACTTCCTGCAAATGATGTTTGGTTGGAATGAAATTCGACATTTTTAAGGAGTGAAAAATACGAGTTGTTTACACTTCAACCAAATATCGCATACTGCATGTGACAGCTGACATGAAGTGCTATAGAATATCATTATCATCTATTTATAGTACGCTCAAGCAGTAGTAGTACTAATAACTGGTGGAGAGACGGATGCGGAAAACGAGAATGAGTTGTTACATCTAATCTTTGCTATTCAATTCTGTATCCGAGCTGGGAAACATTTGAGATCATACTGCAGTCACATAATAATAAATATTTCAACCGCCGGTGAAGAAGTTCATTTAAAAGAGGTTCGATAACATACATGAGAGTCACAACTCTGCAAAAATCTGCAAAATTCTTGGGTATAATGTGAAAAATTATGGTTGATAGCTTTATCTTACCTTTACTTCTACACTACAGTCTATACTACCATATTCACCAATAAGACTGTTATTTCTAAAACAAGTTACTTGGATGTCACTTTGGGCTGGTTATCTCCTGTCGGGTGACCCTTTACTTTCCAGGAAAACCATTTGATTGAGAGTTCCTTGATCGGTTTCGTCCTATTCTGAGACGAAATATTTTCATATGCAGCAAACATCGATTCAGTTCTGATTTAAGTGAAAAATTATTGCGACCCAAAAAATTAATGAGTTTAATTGAAATTTAGTTTATTTTTAAGGAAAATTGATTTTTCCTTAAAATTAAACTAAAATAATATTAAGTATTTACAAATAAAATTGCATGTTACTAAAAAGTTTAACACTGTTTTTAATAGATTTTTTAGTTTAAATAATAGTACGACTATAAGATAAATTCATTAATTAACGAATCTTTCTTACGGAAAAAATTAATAAAAATCTACCAACGGCACAAATTTTGGAGCCTCTTTGAGTATTATGTATTTTCTAATCGTTTTTAACTCTAGTTTTTTCATCAAAATTCATGATTGCTTTGTTCAGAGAAACCAACTTGTTATCATATTGCTAAACATTTTTTCTCGTAATTTAGAGGTTCGAACCCGGTGCTCAAAATAGAAAACCTCTCTTAAAAATCTAGTTCTCAAATTTATTTTTATTAACTCGTTGAGAATATAATTGGGCTGAAGCCCAAAGAGTCTTGTCACAAAGCCGCACGGGGCCGATGATTTTATCCGAAACTGCAAAAAAGTTCTACTGATCATAGCATGTTAAATAAACGTTAACCAAAATAGAGAACATAACTGACCTACAGTATAAAATCTGGAGTAAACTCTTAGTTTCTGAGACAGCAATGATTTGTTATATTTAAATCAATAATAGAATGAATCAGAATAGACGTCTATGCCTCATGAGGTTGACACGTTATCTATCGCATTTAGCGATCGTGTTCCTCAATACTCTAGCCGAAAATGCCAAGAGCGCGATCGTGGTTTTGCCCCCGCACGAACCAATACGATACTCGAAAAATAAAATAAAATAATTTTTGAATACTTTTCGTAAATAAAATGTTTCGAAAAATTAAATATATTTTTAAATTTCTATGTTCCTCTAGATAGCAGCATGGCACTTTAAGCTAATTCTCTAAAAATCATATTTGCACTCGGTCAAAGGGTTAGTACAATTAAAAAATAATTATTATTAAATGTAGCACGTGCGAATGCTTCTTAAAATGTCACACACCCTCCCGTACAGAGTTCAACAGACAACAAAACATTTAATCCGTTGGAAATTATCGAATATACTTGTTTGAAGCACTGATTATGATTAGAAGCTGTTTTATAGGTAAAAGAAATGAACTTAAGATTAAATATTCAACAATATAATTGTATTTCGATTTCAATTTTTAAATAATTTAATACAAAGTTAAAAATAAATAAATATAACTGGATTTATGATTTCAAGTGTTTTTAATAATTTATAACTTAATCTTAAGCTTATAATGATTAAATTCAATATTTTCAAATTAAAATTAAAATTGAGGGCGGGGACCAAAAAAATTATCACCGAATTCGGGCAGCAACTTGAAAAAAAAATTATCGAAAGAGAAATTTGTTCATGTTTGTATCAAATATGTGTGCTAAAAAATATTTATCACACAATTTGGACACAGTATAAGCCTGACAAATTATTTATCATGCCTGACCAAAACCATCATCTATTTCCGAATTAACTCCCCACTTTCGTTTATTCAAGTCCAAAAGTTGAACATTAAAAACTTTTAATTAATACGATAATTAGAAAAATATGTTTGCTATATAGATTAGCAACATGTTTTATTGCATGGTTAACTCTATAACAGAGTTTTGTTACATTTTATCAAACATGCGCCACGTACAACATCATATATATTTCTCTTTTATTGTTCCTTAGGCATGCCGTCGTGTAAACTGACTATAATGTCCGGTATCATATTCCGGTCTCTCTCTCTCTCTCTCTCTCTCTCTCTCTCTCTTTCTCTCTCTCTCTCTCTCTGGCACTATATACCATCAAGGGATTTGGCCGCCTCAAACGAGGTTTCATAATCATATTTTAATTTCGGATAATGAGTGATTAATTCAATGATCCTAATCCAGCCGTGACATTTTTCCTTGTCATCACCGAGAATCGAAACCGGGATCTCGGGTTGCTGGAGCAAGCAAGCTGACCACTTTGCCACCGGGGCGGCTCGATATCATATTGTTAGGCTAAAATAAGATTTCATTATAATCGAAAAGAGACCTGCCACAAATTGTATTTGTGTTGCATGCGCATCTCTATATCAAAAACTATTTGTAAGACATTAGATTAAATCCACGCATGCGCAGTATTAAAAATAATTCTTTTTGTTGTAATAAATATATACAAGCCAGACCAACTATTGAGTTTAGCTGCGACAATTATCAGAATTCCCATCATAATCTATAGCATTCATTCTTTTTTGATTTTCCTTGAGGTGCTAAAGTTTTAGTTGACCAATTTGTCTGGAAATAGTCCCAACTTTTGTTTTTACAAAGTTTGCTTGATGGGGCGCCAGCTTCATGGAGATGACTCGCATCTAAATATTTTTAACTTCGATGACTAAAGTTCACTCCTGTACTTTTAACGTCCGACACAGTTCATTGTCTTAGAATGTAATGGTAATTTTGTATTTTCTTCCCAGAAAGCCCATATTCAGCCAAATTGGCTGAATTCGGTAGTGTATTCCCATGCAGTCCCAAACTACAGTAACCCATAGTATATTTAGCTTGGCGGGCATTCTTACTTAATTTAGCATACAAACCTACATCTAAGTAATTAAGCAATCTTAAACATACTCTGTATAATTCTTTGATCTTCCTCTATTTAAGATAACATTTTTTCATATAGCCGCAGCTAATAATTTATTAAAATTGTTCTTCTATTTCATGTTAACATCTAAAATTACACATCATTTGTCTTGCATTATTTGAAAACAAAACCCAAAATACAATAAATACTGAATAAACACATTCCCAGCATGTGACCTCCTATCGAGCATCTCAACAAGGCGATTATACGTGAACCATGTATACATAAATAAATGACTAATCGGTTTACGGTGTCCGCATAAAAAAATTTACTTACATAATATTTCATCGAAACTTGAAAAGAAGTGGCGCTTCGATACATACAATACAATGGGAGGGTTTCCCGTCGATTAAAGGTTATTCTAGTCCTCGTGTTTATCTCAATCAATCCAACTAATAATTAGAAAACTATCGAAAAATACGCATCTAAGACTTTTAATTTTAATTCTGTTACTACACTACTTTATACCACCCCTTTTTGTCTACATAAACACAAAACAGATAGATTTTTGTCCTCCTAAAATAAGAAGCATTACTTATATATAAAGAAGAAATTAGTGAATAGGAAATTGGGATTTATTTCATGTGATTTTCATCATTTTTTGGTTCGTTCAAGTTTTGACAATCGAATCGATCAAAGTCACATTTCAGCATATACACAAGACAAACAAAATTGTATAGATACACTTAATTCGTATACTTGTCTTGAAAATGAAAGGGTGAAATCTATTCAAGATATAGGATATTGATTCACGATTTTTTTGTTTTTGAGGTAACATTGAAAATTGACGATAACGAAAAATTGTGCTGCTCTCACACAGTTTTAATACATTTGTATATAAAATACTTTACGTAATCTGGTTTTAAACAATTACAACTTAAGAAAAATTTATATTTATATTAAGTCAAACTTTTAATGTTTAAAATGAGATCTCCAGAGCCCATTTTGTGATCAAAATCTATCGCTTGATGCAGACTTAAAGATAAGTAATTCGACAGTCGATTTTGATTTCAAACACTGGAAATGATTTCTTTGCTTTAGAAAATTTACTTAATAAATTTTTCAATTTTAAATGAACGAATAGGCAAATAGTAAAAGAATACGGTTATAAATCATAATATCTGCCATTTTATTTCAATTACTTTGGAAGTAGACGGTGTGCATTTCGGTGTTACACTATCTATCATGGTAAATACTAAATCTCGTAAAAGACCACTAGATTGTCTGGTTTTATGGATTCCAGTTAAAATTTTTGTATAAAAAAAGGAAAATCTTGCTTTCTAGTTAAATTTTAAAACTAACTTTCTAGTCAAAATAAAATCAAAACCAGAATTTTAATAAGTTCTAGTTAGTTTCTAGGTCTAGTGTTTATCTTAATGGGACTCTAGTGGTTAAGTATCTGGTAAAAAAATACTACAAAATTGTTTGATTCTAAAATGGAGTGAATAGTTAATTTCAACAGAAATCACGTTAATTTTGTTACTGGGATTCCATTCCAAATCTAATTCCGGCTTATTATTTTGAATGAAATACGATTTCTATTAAATTTTACGGGAATTCTATTAAATGTATACCCATAGTTAAAATGAAAAAATTCCGATAACATTTTACATTACTTTAGAATTCCAGAAAAAATCTAGTGAAATCCGAAATTTAATTGAATGTTCTCAGAATTCTAATAAAGTTTGTAACTAAAAATGTTTTCACTTTAAAATTAAGCATCTCACACTACTTCTCTAACTTTTCTTATACCAATAATATTATTTGAATTCTAGTAATATTCCAGTAAAATTTAATTGTATACTAGAATTTTCTAATCGATTTTTATCTTTTTTTTATATCGATTTTGTTTATTCTACCTGAAATTCAGCAAAATTCTGGTAAAATTATTGAAATTTTGCTGAATTCTGGTAAAATTAGCAGTTATTCGAGTATGTTACTGTTTTTTCGATATTTATGTATTTTCAAATTATCGAAGGAACTCTTCAGTATTAAGCAAAATTTCAATGAATGACATCGAAATAAAAAAAATGGTATTTCAAAAAAGATAAAAACTCGTGTATAGTTCAAAATAATTAAAGTAACTTTAAATAAAAAAATAAATATATTAATATCCCATAAATCTATACGTCGATTTTTTAAAGTTATTATAAAATTTAGTGTGACTCTAGTGTGATTGATTAAATACTTAATAAAAAAAAATGTTTGTAAATTAAACTTTTAATGGAAATCCAGTAACAAAATCAACGTGATTTCTGTTTAAATTAACTAGGCACTCCATTTTAGAACTCCCAGTAAAATAAACACTAGAACTAGAAACTAACTAGAACTTATTAAAATCCTGGTTTTGATTTTATGTTGACTGGAAATTTAGTTTTAAAATTTAACTAAAAGGAAAATTTTCCTATTTTTTACTAAAATTTTACTGAATTTTAACTGGAATCCGTAAAACCAGACAATCTAGTGGTATTTTACGAGATTTTGTATTTACCGTGCATATGATCAAAACATTAAAATTATTTTTCTAGTTTTATGTTTGCTCTAGTATTTAACATCTTAGTAATTCCATATTGATTTAACACAAATAATTTCATATCATCCAGAAACCTAAAATTCTAGTAATAAAATCATTCTTATTTGATCACTGAAGTAGATATCTGAATTTAGTTGTGGTATTTTGGTTCCTTAACTAATCTTTTAATTTGAATTTTTACCTTAGATGGAACATTTTGTAAGAATCACAACAATCAGTTTCGAACGGATGAGATTATTGATTTGAAAAAAATCAGTCTTCTCATCACGTCGCGATCAGTAGCAGTACTAGCGAGTTTAGCCTACGAAATTCGATTCTTTCACATTTTTCATCTATATTTCATTCGTACGATTTTTTTTATATTTTACTTCGTTTTTTACTATTGTAATGTTTTTTGTGATTGGTACATTGGTCGATTAAAAAAAACAAAGTAAAATAATCTTTTAAGTCAATATTGCTACGCTCAAATTAGACTACTCAAATTAACTACTCAAATTTATAAGCGCGACGTAAATCAATTAAGAAAATTGCATTGAATTTGAAAGCATGATTTTTATTCCACCAAATAGGAGTTTTTTCTATCTTATTTTAAAAACAACAATATTTTGACGTGGATGTTATAGAAAACAGGAGTGTTCATAATTTCCGAAATTGTACATGCATTGCATTTCTATAGACCATGCGCTTTTCGTAGTTCTACTCATACTGGTAGTATTGACAAAGTGTGCCTAGGAAAGGTATTTCTCAGATGTGCTGAAATCAAAATATGAAACTCGAAAGTTTAGGAATAGTTTATTATCCAAATTTTTATTATCCTATTAAACATTGTAGGTTTGATAATTTTGCCAATTGCACTATTTTTGAGATAATTGATAAAATGCAGGTATAGTAGGAGAGGATTGGGTAAAGATACAGTTTATTTTCTATACTCGAAATACATAATTAAAATTATGTTTTAAAAAATAAAAATAGAACTTTAAAAAAAAACAAATTATGGCGAAAGAAATATTTTCTCGCAGTCACGATTCCACAATTAATCAGTATTGTGCCGTATTGTCTACACCGAGCACATAATAATGCTCTACATGTGTAGACAATGTGTGTAGTCAATTAAAAAAATCAGGTCGATAATGTAAGAAATGTAAACAATGAATGTTTCTGGCAGCAATCTTCAAAATTTCTATTTAAATGGAACCATTTCTACTTCACACTTGAATAATTTGAACACAAGTTTTTAAATGGTAATGACGTACTCCTAAGTAGAATATACATATAATACTATAAGTGCTGTTCGGATGACGGAAATTATGCTCGAATTACGGAATGTTAGGACATAGGCCATTTTTGGTCCATTGTGGTACCTCGCATTCACGCCACATCATTAACCCATTCTCCTATTCACCTACTCACACCACTAAAGTATACCACCTGCACATTGCAAGCTCCATGTCAACCTGTACATTTACATGGACGGTGGGTCGGCGCTGAATTCTGCACTCCATCAGAGGGTCTTAGTTGTGTTTATTAACATTATCGATTGTAATCGATGATGAAAATTCGATTTACATCTAGCCTCTGATGGGATTCGAACCCACTACCTCTCGGTCCAATACCGAAGCTTTAACCACTGTACCACTTGTCTGGTTTTAGCTGTGTTACTTCAATTTAAAAAAAAATATACGACAAAAGTCAAAAATCTATGTAACCTAACTTTATACACCATCAATTTCAAATCCAAATACGGATTGCTCAAAATAAAATACTTTGAGCTACGGTTCTCCATAATTTCAAAATCATCACCATTCAACAACATTGAAAAGCACAAATTAATGAAAGGATTTATAACGAATATTTATATGAAGCTTGAGAATCCGCCATATCTGCATTCCGACATTTTGCTTAAGAAATGGATGTTAAACATGGGTAATGAAGGTGGAAATAATATTCATTTCGAAGATGTGCATAACAGACGGCATTGCACAAAGAATGTATTTTATATTCGCGAATCCTCGTACGGCGTTATAATTATACCGATGAAACCGATATGTAACACAATTTTTTGGTAACAATTTACATATTTGGTCTTGTTAAAATACATCTTGATGAACTCAATTTCGACTAGGTTTGAAATTTATAATTTTTTTAATGCAAAGCTGGATGCAGAAAAATTCTGTGAAGATGCTCCTTTTTCCCTACCTAGTTCTTTTCTAATTGGAGATGATCTGTTACTATTAGTAATTTTAAATAATTTGATTTGCAGCCGATGAGCTTGATTATGGCGTTGTCGTATGCAGCATACTTATCGAGAACGTGAAGAACTGTTGTGGTTCTTTTTAGATCAATACTCGTGTCAAACATATCCATGGTTTTATTTAGTACGAGTTGCTTTATTCTGTCCAAATTATAAAAATGTTCAATAATTTAAAAGTGTCCAGAAACTTGACACGAGTACTAATATAACTCGATACAATTTTAATTACATTAATTGGAAATTCGCAATTTAAACTGGAAAACTGTGAGGTGACAATGTTTTTCTGAACAACAATGGAAAAAAACCAAACTAACTATCTACACTATTTTCGACACCAACATGTGGATAATTCTGCGTAGAATGCATAAACACACAACACTGCAATTCATAAATGATTTAATTAAAAATTTTTTTAAATAAAATATACAAAATTAAATTTGACAGAACAGTATGCCATTACAATAAAGCTTAATAAAAAATTTAAAAAATATCACAAAATTGAATATAAAACAATCGTACTCTACACTGTACTTATGCTTATGTGTCAAAAGCGATATGTTAAGAACTCACAACTTAAAATTATAAAATTATAATTTAAAATAGTACCTTAAATTTTAGAGAAAATGTCAACATCCTTAACTGTTAATAATCATTTGTTTAATAGCTGACTAAACTCTTTGACTATATACATTTGCATCTATAAAGCTTGTGGATGCTGGCTATAGGAGCAGTGAATGCAAAGATTTTTTTAATGTTCTTTGTTTGGTTGTGGATTATTAATTCTATAACTATTCCGGAGTCAAAATTTTATACGTCATAAACAAGAGATATGGAGCATTCCATCGTAAAAAAAATTGTTACTTTCAAAACTTCTGTTTGGATTTTTAGTAAAGGATCAAGTAAGAGACATTTTAAAAATTCAGAACTATATATTACGTAAGTAGTAAAATGATCTTAAAGCCGGCCGACATTTTTTTTTTCAAAATGGCCACAAAACTCTTAAAATTTAGTTAGATATCTAATTTTAACCCTAAGTATTTGGACGAGATTACAAATTCAACCAGTACCCAGAGATCATTACAACTAGTCCCGTCACACGAGTGAATGATAAATTAGAGAATTTTGGTCTCGCCTTGATTCATTTATATTAAACAACATGGCTTTAGATATATCACTTAGACTGCGGTCCAATTCAAGACTTATTTTGTGTAGAGTGACTTATTTGAAAATCTACAATAAGTCACATCGACAGGAGACTTATTGTAGAGTTTTCGAACTTATTTGGGACTTTCTACAAAAATGACATTTTATTTGTTTTATATAATAAAGTAAGCTGTGAAAAATATGTTCGAAATTTTAAAGAAACAAACAAATTTTTTTTTGCCAGATTTTGGGCACAAATTTATTTAAAATAAAATGGCAAATAAACGAAAGTTTTATACTTCACGTTGTAAGTACCATAACTAAATTATGTTTTCTATATTTATAATCTACACCTGTCTATTTGATGAAAACACATTTTATTTAAGGGACAGAACAGGAAACATTCTTGCTAATTGACTGCAGAATAAAAGAAGAAACGTCATTTAAGAAGAAAAATGTTTTACCAAAAGAGTTATGGACGCAAGTTTTTGAATAATAGATGTCCATCTATGTTCGTGTATATGTGTATCTTTTATTATAGAAAAATATCCGAAGAGATCAATATTTCAAAAGATGGCGAAGAATGTTTAAAAAAATGGAAGAATCTTGTACAAAAGTATAATGAATTGAAGGAGCCAAAAACCGGATGAGGCATGACGGCAAATAAACTTACCTCGAAGAATTGGGTATTCTATCCAAAACTGACACTTGGGTGGTCGTCATACCATTGCACCAGTAACATTACTGCAAACAATTCATGATGAATTGCAGTACGAATATGTAGAATATCTGGCGGTTTCTGATAACGAAACAATCCATGAAACAGAACTAACCCAATCAAGTACTAATAATATCGCAACAACATCCAACACGATGAAATCTGTTTGCAAAGGAAAAGCAAAAATTTCTAAAAACACTGATCATTTTTTGGAATATTTAAAGGAAAGAGATAAAAAGTGTTGAAGGAAATTAAAAAAATAATATAATAATAGAAAAAGTGTGCAAAAAATACTTTCCAGATATAGTTCTATCCGATACAAATGCAGAATAAATATTTAAAATTTTATTGAGTAATATAAAAATTTCTTATAGTTGTGTATATTATAAAATGAAGTAATAAAATTAATTTAATAACGACTAATACAAAGAACAAGAGTATTTAATTAATTACATCAGTGAAAAAACAAACAATTCCAACATTAGATAGAAGCACATATTTTTCTCTCTGTTGAACAGCTGACTCTGTAATATTAGCAACGACATTTGCTTCTTCGTCTTCTTCCAGGGCGATCTCATTATATAAAACGTCACCCGTACTTAAACACACATTGTGTAAAATACAGCACGCACCTATGACTTTACAGTTTCTTTCCATAGACAGTTCCAAGCTTCTTAAGAAAATAGACCTCCATCTCGTTTTTAACATCAGAAATGCTTGTTCTATAGCGATCCTGGCTTTGCTATGCAAATGGTTATATCTTTTTTGAGCATCATTAATGTGATTTCTTTTATAAGGCGTCATTATTGCTATAGGATTAGTCGTGCATTAATAGCCACTATTGCCAAGTAAAAAATATCCAGCGGGAGGATATGTTGCGAGTTTGTATAGATGTTGCTATTCCTCAACACACGTTGATCATGAACTGATCCCGGAAATCCGATGCAGAGATCTATAAATTTTTTTTGATGGTCACAGACAGCTGAAAAATAATAATTTTGTAAACTTATGTGGCTCAAGAAAATTGATTACCTTGAACTTGAATGGAATAATCTAATTTCCGGTTAATATATTCGTCGTGATGTGCCACTGGGCACTTAATTTTAACATGAGTGCCATCTATAGCTCCCACCGCTTTGCTGAAAGCATCTGATGTAGCCCGTGTCGCAAACCCATTAACAATTTCACTTAATTCGCTGAGTGTTGGTAAATGGATTATTTTTCGTAAGAGAGACTGAAAAATATCTAAATATTTGTGACAAATTCGAACTGATGTCGTTTTAGGAATGTTCATAGCGACGGATAATACTCGGTAACTCGTGCCACATGCTAACCAAAACAGGAACACTATAAGTTCTATTTCCTTTTGATAACCAGAGCGCTTACTTGGGATGATGTCTAAAACTTTTTTGAAAGTGCTGTGGTTCATTCGTAAATGTTTTCTGGTCAAACGACAATCTCCATTAATAATTTTTGCAAGAATTCCCAAATTGAAATTCGTATTACAATATTTCAGATGCTACACAAAATATTTAAATTAGATAAATATTAACATTATAAAAACTTTATGTGTGGAATTACTCACCTTCCGTATATGACGATCTATCAAATACCTTTTTATATCAGCATCACATTTTAGTAATTCTGAATAAAGTGTAATATTCCGATTGAGCATGATTGCTACCACAAACAATTGGCTGCGGCGGTTTTCCATTTCAAAAATTGTACAATATTATTATAATTATTGTACAATTAAACCACTCTTTAAAATGAAATGTATATTTTACTAGCAAATTTAAAAACATATGAACTGTCAATTAATAAAAAGTGACGTTAATATAAATAAGTCCTGTTTTGAATTGGACCGGCAAATGATTTATTTTACAACGCCATCTTGAATAAGTCAAATAAGTCGACTGATTTGAAATAAGTCTTGCATTGGACCCCAGTCTTAGAGACTTAACTTCAACGTGGAACCATTGTTTTATTATTGAGATATAATCCTTCATTTCATTACGCAACGGGTTCGCATTTAATTTCGAATGAGCCAACATTAGCGAAAGCTACAATGTTACTATAAAATTCTAAATTAAAAATAAATTTGAAATAATTCAAAAGCAAAATTGGCCCTAAAAATAATCCGTGAGGTACTCCTGAATTCACAATTTTTCCATTTCTGTTGGTATTATTTATACAGTTTGCTTACGATTTTTTAATATGATTTGAATAAATTAAGTGCTACCCCTCTGAAGTCAATACTAGATAATTTAGATAACAATATACTGTGGTTAACTGTATGTCAAATGCCTTAGCGGTCCAATAAAAAGGACAGACGCTTTTAATTTAGATGTTGATGTAGTGGTGTAAGAAATGAAAGAACTGCCGTTCTTGTTGATGAATTATTTCAGCCACCAATTTGTCTACGACTTGATCAATTTTTCAAAAAATTTTGTTTGTGAATTATTTTTATAAAGTGGTTTAACTACACCAAGGTAAAATACCTTTAGATAAGTACAGTTCTAAAGAAAATCCAAACTGTGGACAATACTACAGATGAATTGCGTTAACAAAACAATTGAGACTCGAAATTAATCACAACATTTAAAATTTCGATTTAGTAAGTGGAGAAAAAGAATAAGTTGAGATTATAATAAGATCGATTAATTAATTTCTCTCTCTGACTTTAGAGATCATCATTCATAATATTGAATCGGACCCAAATATAAACGTTAACATATCCAAAAATCATTTGTTTAAATACCTGATATTTAAACAAATGATCTTTGGATATGTTAACGTTTATATTTGGGTCCGATTCAATATTATGTATGATCATCATTAGATATTTAGTGTATGTTATTCGTCCTATAAACATCCGATTTATGATATTATTATCAACTCTCGAAATACTAGCTCTTGAAATACTTGTGGATCTAAAACTTTAATTTAGGCGTGGGCCATATCTAATTTTTTATTTAAAAACTCGTTCCTATTTCTATCTATTTTCCTTTATAATTTATTATGATAATTAATCAGGATTAATCAACTGCTCGCATAATGTGAAAGTCGACACTGTTGATACTTCATTATCAAAAAATATATTGAATTCCCGAAGCATCGATTTTCAACATATGAAAAGTTAGCTTGAAAAGTCTTCTGAGGCACACAGTATAAACTAAAAGTCCATTGACACTAGAGCTAATTTTTAAACAGGTACGAAGTATCTTTTCAGTTTCCCGTTTTTGTTTCTAAAACTCATGGGATGCTGTTAAAATTAGTGACTCTCTAGGGTAATTTACTTAAAGTTTTGACATGTTTCACGCATTGTGTTTATGAAAGTGTACATCGTGGTTTTATAGGCTCGGTCGGTTAACTCAATTTTAAGAACTAGTTGTATTTTTGGCAACGAACAAGAAACACGTTGAAATAATTTTCTTTGTTAAAAATAATTTTTGTTTTTACACAAGACAGCATTTCTTTTATTCGTTCCACTGCGTATTGGACTGAAGGTTGGAAAATTAATTAACAGGATAGTTCAACAATTCAATAGATTATGGGCCCAGTTCATGGAAATGAATAAATCGAAATAAAAATTAAAACTTTGGTAGCTCGTGCGAGTGGTACGTGTTTAAAAAAATATGACATTTCAATATCTGCGAAGTACTATCAAGTAGTTGAGAAGTGTCGAGAAAGAAATGGTGTTATAATTGCGAATGCAGATTATGTGATAAATATTAATACATGGAAACAAAATTATTCCAAGGCATGACATGCAATTTCGACACCGTGCAAAATTGCTGCAAATATTAAATTGTGATTCTGCCGTTTCAATGTATTCGACGCTCAAAGGTGTATGTATAAGCAAACTTTGAAGGAAAATATTATGTTCTTGCCACAGCGATACTATACAGTTTCACAAAGGAGCCGGACGATGTTATTAGACGTGTATGTAAAACTCATTGAAGTGCGCAACAATTAAAGTTCATGTGAAGGGGTTTCCGATTCAATGGATATGACGAAGATTTAAAAATCTTTGACAGCTGAATATATTCATTATCATAGCGCGCGGGAAACAATGAGTGCGGACAGCCAAGTTATGATAAACTTACGTGTGCGATTAAACGCAGAGGAATTTAAATTGAAGTCGCAGGGTCAGATTAAAAGAATGAAAGCGTTAATAGTGAAGCTGACTTTTTCAAAGAAGAATCCCAATTCAAAAATGGAGAGGTAAATATTTGGCCAATATCCGATTTTTTTCACCATCGAATGTACATACATAAATCATAAACACACCCCACTAGATTTCTAAAACGAAATATTAAAGTTACAGGATTTTTGTTAAAGCTGCTTAAATTTCAGAAATCCAACAAGGTCGGTTTGACGGCCAACCCTTGTCAGTTTGAAATTTAAGATTTAAATTTATTTAAATCTTTTAATTGTTTGACGTTTTTTGTAAATAATAAAGTTTTCAACATAATGGCAAAAAATAAAAAGCTTCAAATGAAGCTGACACTTTCAAAAACTTTATCCATGCTTAGATTTCACAAAACTGACTTCAGAAATCATTTTATTTGGCTACATAAAAAAAAGTAAAATTATTAAAAATATTTAGCAACTGGTTGACTTTGCTATAATGACCCAGTCATTAAATTCTATGAATTCTTTAACATTCACAGACCTATTTCGTTCCAAAATTTCATCGATTATTTTCCATTTTCCTTAATATTTCTTGAATTGTTTAAAAAACATAATATAGAATACATATACCAGAATTTATTAATAAAATTATTTCAAATTTTAATATTAGTATTTTATCGAGAGTAAAAGGCTGCTGCACGACTGTGAGATTTTACCCGCACTCACAGTCTGAAATAAAATTCATCTAAATTATTTGACATTTATTCGTTCGATTGAAATTGTTGTCATTGTGTATTAACATTTCTTGCATATTGTGTCTAAGTGCAAAAACATTAAGATAGCAAAGCGGACCCGTATACCTCCCTTGGAAATCCTGAACTTTATTGGTATATATGTTAATCTTAAGCACTTTCATCAAGAGTTTCGGTATTTCATTATGGTAACAGCGATCCAGCGAATAATCGACTATAGTGTTTCAAATATATTTCACAAACGAAGCACAACAGAGGGTTGGCAAATCGTTGGTAGTAATACATTGAGAAATTTAGATAATTTTAACCGAATTTTATCCAGTTTTAACCGGTTTTATGATTAGAAAACCTTCGTCAGTATATATCGATTATTCTATGGACGATCCGTTAAATTTTCTTAATGAAGCAAGAGATAGTGGGGACAACAATTAATATGGGCCTGATGATATATTTATCATCAATATATTGAGAATATATTTATGATAAATTTGGGTACAAAAGCTGCTCATATCTTTCGAGATGTTGAACCACAGAAATATAAGGAGGCAAAGTTATTAACGTACCGAGTGTTGACTTTGATTCTCTTCTTTTAAAAAAATTTGTGAACACAAGCCAAGCACACAAAAAAAATCGAGTGACAAATACTAGTTGTAAAAAAAATAGCAAAACGCTTGCTCCTTTTCCTTTTTAAGCACAATTTTTTATATCTGTAGGTTGGCCGCCTGCAGATCAAGTGCTCAAAGATAAAAATATTTTAACTCGCAGGGGAATTTTTATATGGAAAATGGCTGTGAGCGACTCTAATCCATGTTTCCAGGGTTTATCAGTTTTTCTATCAATATTTTACAAAATATTTACTTCTAGTAATATTTTTTAAGATATACTATTTTTTATATTAGAGATGTAAGATTCTTTGAACACTCGATTTATGTGACCATGCAACCAAAGAGTAGAAAATAAAAATAACTTTTGTAACTCAGAATAGAACAAAGGAGGAGTGTAAGACAAATAATTCATGTCCAAGGCCGACGACAAGCCCTAACAGTTCTGGGCTATATACGATCCAGAATAGTCAAAAATTTATGAGAACAACACAAAAATCCAGCACCTAACAAATTATTGTAAATCATTTCCAAACACTGTTGAGATCGGCACAATTTTCCTATTTTAACTATATGATAATTTAGATATTTTGAATTCTGAAAGAATTCGAATACGAAAATAAATTTCATTTTAGGCGCGCCAAATAGGTCAAATTAAAGAAATGATTAAAACAATTCGTAGCGCTGACCAAAAACGAATGAAGATGTATTGCTGGCGGATATAAAAATGATTGCCGACTTAACCCGCGGTATACTTTCGATCAAATACAATAATTTATTTTATTTTTTTGTTCTGTAAAATCTTGAATTAAAAATAATTTTGTGGCGTCGTCGATGTTGCGGCCAAACTAATGATCGTAACCAATTTCATTAAGAAATTCTTTTCATCTACTCCACACCGTATCAAATCTAATTTTGAGCATAATTTTTAGTAACATACATAAAGATCATAATGCGTACGATAAATCCGTATAAAAGGTGCATTTTGATATACATGTAAACACACACACACAGAGACGTATACATAGGTATACTAAAAATTCAATTGATCATAAATTTGTGACGGAATTTAATTGAATATATAAAACAAAACAAAAACTATCGGAAGTTCAAAATAATTGAATGAATACACGTAAATAGGTCGTAACCAAAATAATAATAAAAAATTGTGAAGGTCAAAAAATTATTAAAGTTACGATAATTAAGAAGAATATACGTAAGAAAAAAAAATTATCAAGAAGACAAATCAATCATCAAAAAATAAAATAATATAAAAATTGAAGCGGATATATTGTTAAGGTACCCCACACCAAACCGCAGAAGACGAGCGAACCGAACCAAACCAAACGAAAAAAAAAATAGTAGAAAGATCATTTTTTATATTTTTTTTTTTAATCTTGGAGACCGCAATGTTCTTAAAGAAGTTGAAGAAAATATTAAATAAAAAAAGGTTCGGTTTTTAAGTTTTGACAAATGAATCTAAATAACAGGGTACGAATTAAACGTACTCACATATATGTATGTAGAGAAATCATTGATGGATTTTTGACTGAAGTGAAATAGTTTTTTTGAATAATTAATGAAATTCGATTTTTCATTTTAGACAAAAAAAAAAACAAAGCGATAGAACAAATGATAGCAAATTATATAGATTTGTTCGAATTTTCGGTGCGCTTCAGAATTAATTTAATAGTTTTGTTTTTTATGTAACATACGCATGATTAATAATAAAAATATAGAAGCGCCGGATCTAATCATTTTTCATTCTCTAAATTTAATTTAATATTTTGGGTTAGCGCATATATAAATTAATATATAGTAAAGATAATAAAAAATATTTGAAAATTACAATTTTTTCTCAAACCTTGGGCTGTATTCTTCCGGGCCGTTTTCTTTTCTTTCATCCATGGATATTCGGGTACACCATCCATATTACTATTACTATCTTGTGGTCCAATAATTTGATAATTTTGTTGTCCCCCCATTTTGGGTGGACTATCGGGGCTTAAATGTGTTAAAAATTCTGCCATTGATGGCTGAGAATTAATAAAACCACTTTCGTTTGACATCCAATAGGATGTTTGACTATTATCACCAGCACCAATAACAACACCACGTTTATCACAATTATTATTATTATTATTATTATTTGTTGGACCATTAGTTAATTTTGACACGATCGATTGCGGAGTAGATTGTGTTTGAATTTGTAATGGATTCAACGGTGATTCAGATTTTATTTGAGGTCCCCCCAGTTGGGGGTCAACTGTACTGCAAACTTCTTGCATATTTTTTTTAATACTATATATAAATAATTCAATAAACAAATAACACTTAAATATTTACAGATATAATTTTAATTAATCAATCACTAATTTGCACTCATTTTTATTTCTCAATATATACAACAATATACATTTGTATAACACACCAATCAATCAAAATATCACATAACACTCACTAAACACTATAACTATTTTTTTTTTGGTAGCGCGCACTTACAAATTAAAATAAAATTATCCCGCCGCGTTAATTACACTAATTACAATTATGTATATGTACAGTACAATATTAAATACGTAGGTATATTATAAGACCAAAAGCACATGTATACAGTAAAATAAACTTTATATCACACACGATCACTTGTGATCATCATCATCGCATATTATCTAAACTGTTAAACTCAGTATGACGTCCGCAACAACTGAATTATGATAAAACACCCGTGTTCTGATTCCGAAAACCGTCAACGTTCGCGATTTCACAAACGAAAATCAACTAAACACAGAAAAAAAATTTAAACAAATTTTTTTTTTTTTTTTATTTAAAAATGGTTGACGCTTCAAGTAAAACTTAGTTCGGAAAATAAAAATAACAACAGCAACAACAACACGTAAAAAAACTACTTTACCGAGAGAACGAAATAAAAAATATAGTGGCAATGGAACTATGTATATATTTTAATACATTATTTAAATTTAAACTTAAACAACAACAACAAAGAATTCGAGCTTTTTTTTTTTTTTATTTTCCTTCGATCGGTCTCTATACACAAAACTCACTTTGTGTGAGCTCAACACAACAACAACGCCAATGAAATAAAAATAATATAAAAGTTCTATTTATCGAAGCACGTGACACTACTGACCAATGGCGCATTGCCTACTGAAGTTTATTTACACAAAAAAACAAAAAAATTTGATAACAAATCGAAAAAAGCAAACAACAACAAAAAATGTGTATACATATAATAAAATTTTTGTATGGAAAGAGGCGTGGTTTAAAAACATTTTTCATGTAGAAAGCTCGTATAAAAATAATGTACCGATTTTTTTTTTATAGTGGCGTTGTTTTCATGCGCACACGAAAGGCGGAGTCATATTCGATATTTTTGTTTTTGTACACCAATGTCATTTATATAATTTATTTGTGTAGAGTTTTATTTTAAAAAGTCTCCACTTTTTATTTTTCGAATGCATATTTTATTTTTAAAATTGTTTCGAATACATATACATATATTTCTTCTTCTGGGAAAAAATGAAAATGTGAAAAACTCTCGGTATATATCATAATACATCAATAAAAAAAATTTTGTTTTTCGGTTATTTTAATTTTTTTTACATTTAAAGTTTGTTGGTTTGGCTGCGTGAAGATAATTTTAAAATTTAATCTATACACAAAGCAACATGAGAAGAGGGTGCGGCAAAGATTTATATATCAGATATACAGAGCGCGCGAAGTTAATATTGACAGATATCATATTGTTGTGTCTTTTAAAATAATTTAACGTTTTGGTATTGTTATTGTTGTTGTTATTTCATGTTGTATATAAAACATGTTTTCAAAATATATAGTAGGTAAGTTTGATTGTAATTTGATTGAGATTATATAGGATTTTGGATTTTATGTATATTTTGGGAGTTTTCGATTTTTTTATTGTATTTTGTTTTTGTTTGGTACAAAGGTACTGAGTAGATAGCAGTTGAATTCAATTTAAAGATGCGTGTGGGAGTTTTTAATGGAATCAAAATAGAATCAGTTTTCGTTTATAAGAATAATTATATTATTTTGTACACGCAAAATTGAAAACGTGTAGATTAAATAATTTTTTATTTTTATAACTTTATTAAAGAAAAAGCGCAAAAGTTTTACAATGATCGTTATTTAGACTTCGTTTGCTCCGCATTATAGGAATCAGACTTTATAGGTAATTAATATATGGGTTCTACACGGACTAAGATGCTCGCGATTCTTACATACACCAATATAGTTTTATTTGGATTATTTAGAGTTGTTCATGGTAAATGCTTAACATTACGTACTGCTACAAAAATTTAGAAAGCACGTAGAATAAGACATATTGACAAAAAAGCTTTCAATAAAGCAAAAGTGTAAATTGGGAATGAGAGCTATAATTCTAAGTGAGCTAATGCCTGAAGTATCAAAACAGAAACATTAAAACTTGAAAATTGAAAACTGACTTTGACGGTTAATAACAGGACATCATAGAGATTTGAAATATTTGTATTGGTTGGAAAATAATAAATCTATTTTTATTACTATGGTCAAAACCTGGTTTTTCGGTAATCGAAAACCTCTCCCACCAAAACAAAGTAAATAGTTACCTTTCACTGTGACATTTAATCCTTGTAATACATGTTCGAAATATAGATACATGTAATTTTATGCGAATATGACAATCGTATTTGATCGGCCATACGTATTATAGTACGAGAGTCGGAAATTTAACAATACACAACTCATCCCAAACTTTATTTACTTATATGTGATTTTTAAATTATAATATATTCAGTGTCATTTGTTGTGCCATAAGGAGTACCTGGCAATTTAGTGAATGCACAAATCGCACAGTATCTAAATGAATCGTTTTTCATTTATTCGGCTGATGTATTTTTTATTCTTTATACATTCATGTGCAGAACTCGTTGAACATAGACAAAAAAAAAACGATGGTTTGAATAAAAACCACATTTTTTAATATATATTGATTGGCAAATGGGTTTTAAGGTTTACATGTTAGTAGTCGATCCACGCAGTGGCATAACTACTAAATTTTTCGTTTGCAGAATTTTTTACATTTATCACGCTTAATATTTTAGACAAAAATACACACATGAAAACAAATTCAAATGAGCTCATATTCTTTTGGATTCTAAGAGCTTCATCGCGTTCATCTCGTTTTGAACTTGTTAAATTTATTTCGGATAACGCTTTCATTATATCGACAAACCGAATTTTAATACTTAAAAGTGGAGTATACCATGCTACCCAACGCATTGGATTTAATCCTTTTAAAGTTAGTTGCGATACTTCAGTGCAGCATTTAACTGCACCGTTTACAACTACGTTTAAATTATAGATCTTGCTTGAGAAGGGCTTGAACATCTCTGTACGTCCCGCTAATAACATTACGCACCATCATATCCTTGCCCTCTGCATTTGCTTTATGATTTTGCTCAATAATTTTAATGTTTCTGCGTAAAGCCCGGTAGCTGAATGATTATGTATTTCAGTGAACCCCAAAAATACTTCTCGAATTCCAATTGATATTGGCCCATCCTTCTCATTTTTAATAATTTTTGCATAAATAAATATTTGACTGAGTTGATCTTTTTTTGTTATATCTTGAGTTGTATCCATTATAATTGTATAAAAGGGTGAACTATTGATATCAGTTACAAGAGTAGTTTTTAAATGTGTTGCGAGGCAATGAATAATTTCATTCTGAATTTGAGGACTTAAATATTTTATTTATGCATGTGGCATAGTCAAAAGTTGCTTCATAACAGTATCATATTTTGATAGAAGTTGTACTTGCGCTAAAAAATTACCATTATACTCATCATGTAAAGTTTCACCTCTAACCTCTCTAAAACTTGTACCCAAAAATTTGATTCATATCGAATTTGTTCTTCAACGTCCTTATCAATTGTTTCATTGTTCCTCCATTTTTCATAAATGCAACAAGCTGATATATGGCTTTGGCTGCTCTCGTGTGTTTTAATTTTTTTTAGAGAGACCACGCCAATCTCTTATTTCATGTTGACGCCAATTATCTATTCTATTTTTGACAAAAAGCCAACAAGGCTTGCAATACAGCATCAAGCTTCAGGGAATAGCATAACCACTTTCTTTCCATATAATACGGAATTTTGTACTTGTTTTATAAAAGCTCGTGGAAAAGCTACGATAATTTTGTAATGGATCTCGTACAAAAGGTCCTTTTGGTCAGCATGATTCAGTTAAAATAATCATTTTCTTCGTTTCATTTCATAGTATTTTTCCTTCGAAATTCGTCATTTCAGAGGAAAAAGATAAACACGATTCTGGAAACACATTATGTTCATTTTCGTCATGAGTATCACTGTGAGCATTGGAAATATCTTCTTGGTTTCTATCGTAGCTCGTAGATTCATTTAAACTTTCTATATGTACTTCAGTGATTGCATTCACATTGTTGTCATTAGTTTGAACATTCTCGACTGTTACGGCTTCATAATCACGACTACCATGCCTTGGGTTTTTTCTTCTCGATTGGTTTTAGAAAAGCGTTTAGTTAGCGTTTGTTTCTTTTAATTTCCTTCTTTTCGTAGCACCGCTACTGCTACTTAATTTCTTTTCCATTTTATAATTAAATACCTATGTAACACTAAGGAAATTAGGACTTTGTTTATTATGTGAAGAAGTAGCAATAAATCACCAAAAATATCAAATACTTACGGGCGCTATTAATTTTATATTTTACTTCAATATAAGTTATTTATTATTTGTATTTAAAACAATAAATGAAATTTTAACTTTTTACAACCGACCAAATGGCACAGTGGTTAAAGCTTTGGCGTTTGGATCGGGAGGTACCGGGTTCGAATCCCGATAGGGGCAGGATGCAAAGTGAAATTTCATCAACAGATTTCGATCTGTGGTGAAATGTAACACATCTATGACCCCCTGTCGGTGTGCAAAACCTATGGGCCGACCCATCTTCCATGCTGGTATAGATGCTGGCATGGAGCTTGCAATGTGCAGATGGTCTTAAATCGGTCCTATAGCCGTACGTCCTCGAATTGGCCGCAAGGCGTAAAGTAAGGACGTTAAAAGCATAACCGCGGAAGAGCAGGGTGAGCCTTGAGCCCCAAAACAGATCGCATAGTTACCAATAAAAAAAAAAAAAAAAAAAAAAAAACTTTTTACCAGAACACATGTATTTCCGTCACTGATATTTTTATAAACTAGATTTTGCGTTTGTTTTTTATATTTTCATACGTAAATGAATTAAAAAAGAATAAAGAGATATAAATAAGGAAATCTCCATTTTAAATAAAACCAAACCAATTTAAAAAAATTTATTCTATTTTTTGTGATTGTTTTTATTTATATTTTTTTAATGTAGGTAATTTATATTTTTAAAATTAAATTGTACATATGATATAATATATTTCAAATCAAAATTCAATTTTAATTATAAAATTTGGACTTGAAATGTAGAAAATCAAATTATGGAGGGTATGGAACAATTCTCATGACAAGAACCAAGACCACGTGACCCGTGTTGCAGCGGGCCCCCATCGTTGCGGGTCCTTCCGCAGCGTGGGGTTTGCGCCCTTGTAGTTACATCACTGGATCCACGATTCATAATATAGAAATAAATAACTTTGTTTGTAAAATTAACGAAATTCTTGTATTTCATATTCTTCTTTTCAGAAATAATTTGAAACTTAAAGAAAATGCGCAATTTTTTATACAATGTCGTTGTAACTAATGGCAAATTACACGAATCTCAGAATTTGGTTCACATAGTGGCTATTTATTTATTTATTTATATTGAAAAAAGTCTACAATAGGTTTGAAAGAGCATGTGAAGTTAGCCCAGTTTTTCAACAACTAAATATCCATCCCAGATTTTTTCATTTAATTGTTGTTTTTGTACTCTCCGTACAATTAAAAATAGGTTTTCTAAGTAAAATGATTTATAGGAAATAATTGTTTGTTGTAATTAAAGATGAGAACAAAATCGGTCACTATATTGTTTCAAGTTGGTAATAGTAAGGGCTTACAATGACTATAAGATGGCAGTACCAGTCGCATGGAAGTATTGGCGCAAATGGCCAAGTTCCATATGGCCTCATATAAGAATATGAGAAAATCGTGCCATTCTCCAAGAAATATGATGGGATAGACTGCAAATGACTTCCGACGGAAGCCACAGTTAGTCCGTACTATAGGTTATTCAAAATATGTAAAATCATTTCCGGCAAATCATATTTCTTGGAAAATGGCATGATTTTCTCATATTCTTATATGGAACTTGGCCATTTGAGCCAATACTACCATACGGCTGGTACTGCCATATAGTCATTGTAAGCCCTTACTATTACCAACATGAAACAATATAGTGACTGATTTTGTTCTCATCTTTAATCAAAACAAACAATTATTACACTGAAAAAAATAATAGGGTGAAATCTACAAAAAATAAAAGTAAATTTTACTTAAATTCGCTGTTGAAATTGAGCCTAAGTTGCGCAAAGTAAATTTAACAAATTTGGAAATGTGAAATTAACTTCATGCTATGTAAGAATATTTTATAAAAAAATTGTGTCGTTGCATGTAATATTTACTTCACATTTTGTTGATTCATCTTATTGGATGAAAGAAAATGAAAATATATAATACGTAAAATGAAAATATGTGTTCATATGTGGTACAAGTACAATTAACTTTAATTTAAGTAAAATTTACGTTTTGCTTAGTCTAAAAAATAAAATCGTGGTTCTTTTGTATTATAACAAAATATTTGTTAGGTCTCAGTCTCACCTTTTCAAAACCAATGAGATAAAATTTTTGAATCTTTTACTTAAAGATTCGATAATCATCATCAGATTAGATTATGTAGTTATCAAACTACGAAAATTATGTTTCAGACTTCATGTATTTAAATTAAATAAACATCAACTGACTTAGCAAATTATATTAAAAATGCAAAAATAATTATTAAATATTGCCGATGTAAATTTAACACACCAATTTGCAACCTTTACCTTGCAAGTTTAAACTTTGGTTAAAAAATTTATTTTACATTGTCTAAGTAAATTTTACTTGTTAACAATAAGAATAAGAATATAGTGACGATTTTTTGATTTACATGATTTTTACGTATGATAAAGTTCTTTTAACTGTTTAAAAGTTTTTATTTTGTTTTATTTCGACAAATTGTTTTTACATTTCAAAAATTGTTGTTTTAACTTAGGCTAATTAAAGAGAACTTATTAAATTTTTTCTTAGCATGGGTAAATAATGTAAAATATTATGTTATTTTTACAATTTTTAATTTACCTAGCAGGTTATGTAAAAATCGCATCGATTATTTTTTTGAGTGTACTTATAAATCATTTTACTTAGAAAAACTATTTCATTTATTCATACGCACAGTACAAAAACAACAATTAAATGTGAAAATCTGGGATGGATATTTTGTTGTCAAGGAAAAAAATTAAAAAAATATTTCCGTCTTATACAAGTTTAAATTGTTGGGTTGTCGCATAGAATTTTTGAGCAAAATGAATGAGGGAAAATTAGTATTATGAGAAAGAGAGTATAGGTTGAAGGGTATATGGTGAACATGGGCTTCCTGGGGCGAGATTTTGTAACATCACATTTTCGATACTTTATTGAAATTTATGTCTCGTTTTCCTAAACTGAAATTGGCGTCTGTTTCGTTTATAATTTATTTCTTTCCTGTTGCTATCACAGCCTACTAGAATAAATGTGACAATTGTCTATTTCTCTAATTTCGTAGAAATCGAGTAGATATATCACAATTTTTTAATCTAGCATGCTTGAAAATGGTATAAAATATGAAATATAGTGTTACATTTTATTCTAGTGAAGACATATTCTTCGATAAATTATCGAAAACTGTGATGTTACAAAATCCCGCCCCTGATTCAAATTTCACCGATTCTCTTCAACATGTACACGACCTCGATTCACATTGTAAATGACGTTGTCTTGACATAGATAGGAATGTGTGATGGAAATGCCTGACTGTGGTGGAACTGCCTATAGAATCGTATAATGAAAGAATTGAGTGTGTAAATCTGACTATAGGTATTTGGAAATCTGGATTGATAAGCGAAAAAAAGCAAGCTAAAATACCTCCGTGAAGTTATCCCGAATTTTCAGTCGGAAATTTTAATTTTTTACTTATAGCAATACAACTTCTGTCATGACACAAAATATAAGCAAATAATAACTATTAATTAATTGTGTATTAAATAAATATCGAACAAATCGTGGCTTCTAAATTTTGATTAAAATAATAAAAAAAATGTATTACTGCTGGAACATCAAAGTAAAAAAATTATTAGGTCAAGTTTACAAAAAAAAATTCTAAAAATATTTTCAGTGCAATTATGGGAACTAAATTCAGATTGAGAAAAAGTTTATCGGATATTAATTGGAGTATATTCTATTATATTTTGCATCATAAACGATTCAGGAGCAATTGACCTATGTATATCACCGGAATTGCTAAAGTTTTGACTAGAAACCGACAGAATTTCGGAAAAAATCTATCTGGATATGGTCGTTTGAATATCGCCTTACACACGATTCACAATCACTTCACTTATACAATAGGATTCGATAAAATCTTGGCTACAAAACCAGAATATTTCCTGAAAAATCCTTACCTGATACAGGTGATTAAATCTCGTCTCACAGGCAATTCACGAGCACTTGGCATATACCACCGGATTCGTTGACGTTTTGACTACAAACTGAGAAATTTGAAGAAAAATTCTATCTGGAATTACCTAAATATATTCGCTTGAATCTCTACTCAATGGCGATTCACGAGCACGATTTCGGTGATATATGCCAAGTGCTCGTGAATCGCCTGTAAGGCAAGATTCAAGCGACTTTATCTAGATAAATCCAGATAGAATTTTTCTACATATCTCTTAATTTCTAGCCAAAACTTCAACGAATTCGGTGGTGTATTCCCAGTGCTCATGAATCGCCTCTGAGACGAGATTCACTCGTCTTTATCCCGGTTATTCCCGATATTTTTTTTAAAGCTCTCAGTTTGTAGGCAAAATTTCAAACGACTATATCCATAAACAACAAATTAAAATTTTGGGCTGAAAGTTCTTGCTAGATTCATAGTGTTCAATCACGTAATGCTTATTAAGTTTGCGCATTGTCGTTTTCAGGATATACAACTTTCTCGACAGTTATAGTTTAGTATTGCTAACGGGCTTTTTGAACTGAATATCGGGCTAGCTTCATTTAAATCAAGAGGTTAGGTCTGACTAGGCTACCAAGCAATAGTATAATATATATTAAAAATACATAAAAGTAATTTTTAAATTATACGGGCTGAATGTTATAAATGTCATGACGTTGTATCATGACACTGTTTACTGTCGCGACCGGTGTGAAGTTTTTAACGAAAAGTGTAGCTACACAAATTAACGAAAAGTGTAACTTTTGAAAAGTGTAGCAATTAAAAGTGTAAAAAGCACACCTCTACTAAAGAATATCGTCAAAATGTATATTTCATGTAAATATCGGGATCATAATAATTCTAGTCTAAAAATTGGGGTTATTACGTGTAAAAATATTATTCTTTAAATGTTTCAAATGATATACATAGATATGAGACACTATGGCCGAAAAAAAATCTCAGAGATGTTATCAAGTATAGACCTATGCCGGCTATAGTGGAAACATTCAGATATTTAAAACAGCTAAACACATTAAAACTAAAAGGCCTGGGGTTGCTTCACGGCAACTTATACATCGGTAAATTTAATGAATATTCTAATATTCGTCAAAATACCTGCTACACTATGGCCGATTCCAGAAAACTCAGAGATGTTAAGTGTGGGCACATATTTTCTAAAAGTGGATGAATTGACCTATTCAAAATAGTTAATCACATTAAAATAAAAAGAAACCCTGGGGTTTGTAGCGAATTTCGCATTTCGTCCCAGTTTCATTTTTCATCTTTTTCATACAAAAAAACAAATTTTGTTCTAAACAATATCTTCGCGTTGTATTGTGAGTTATGGGTGGGTTGAGGTGCGTATCCCTGTGATAGTGGTTTATAATAATTGTTGTTTAATATCATGATCGCCAATTTAGTGTAATGAACCTACACCAGAACAAATCTGTACGGTTAACTTTAAATAAATGGGTATTAATTTTTTTTGCATTGTATAATTGTGATCGAGGAAAACTGGTATTGATTGATGACGATGAAGGGATGAGGTGATGAGAAAACAAAATATAATTTTGGGATGGCAGTCGGGTTGTGAATTTGATGCAATAATAATTGCTTGCCTAAGTCAAAGTACAAATAAAACGCCAACATTTATTTTGTACGAATAAGACTTAAAGTGCTATTAAAATTATAAATGATCGTGTAATAATTTATAAAAAATTTTCGGTCCATATACTTCCTTTGAAAAAAAAAATTAATATGCATGTGTTCGGAATGTTACACAAAAACTTTATAGCGAGATTTTTTGTGAATAGTGGTCAAGTTGAAATAGTTGAATAGAAAAACTGTTATAAGAAAAAAAAAAACGTTGAACGTTACTTGTGTTTTATTAAGTGATGAACTTTTGTTAAATTTAAAATTGGTTCTTGATATGAAACAAGAAAAAAATATAAGTGAACTCCCCTTAAATAAAACGTTGTGATTATTGAAAAATTATTGTTTTAACGAACATCATAATAACCTCTCTAAAACGTAAAGCACGGACAATTTGTATTAATCTTAAGTGGAAATCCCGATTTATTTGTGCTAAGTTTTTTTTTTTATTTTTTTTTAAATGAGAAGGTTGTTTGAAATGGTAAACTGAACTTATAGATTTGTAAAGTAAGAACAGTATGCAATCTTAAGAACCGTAATTACCATAATCCGAAGTGACGAATAGTGAAAATCGGATATATGTGTGTAATTTTTTTTTGTGTTTAATCGTCATAATATAATAATATAAACTCATACTATATAATATATATACTGCATTAATAAATCTCGAATAATCTTATAAAACTAAATCTATAATTTCAATGTGTTTAACTATTTTGAACAGGTCAACTCATCCACTTTTAGAAAATATGTGCCCACACTTGATAACATCTCTGAGTTTTCTGGAATCGGCCATAGTGTAGCAGGTATTTTGACGAATATTAGAATATTCATTAAATTTACCGATGTATAAGTTGCCGTGAAGCAACCCCAGGCCTTTTAGTTTTAATGTGTTTAGCTGTTTTAAACATCTGAATGTTTCCACTATAGCCGGCATAGGTCTATACTTGATAACATCTCTGAGATTTTTTTTCGGCCATAGTGTCTCATATCTATGTATATCATTTGAAACATTTAAAGAATAATATTTTTACACGTAATAACCCCAATTTTTAGACTAGAATTATTATGATCCCGATATTTACATGAAATATACATTTTGACGATATTCTTTAGTAGAGGTGTGCTTTTTACACTTTTAATTGCTACACTTTTCGTTAATTTGTGTAGCTAAACTTTTCATTAGTTTGTGTAGCTACACTTTTCGTTAAAAACTTCACACCGGTACTGTCGCGACAGTGACATTTATTCGGTTTGGGATAGTAATCTCTCACGATAGTGAGAGGGCTGAGAATCGGGCTAGCTTCATATACGTAGCTAAAATGGATAGCTCTTCGTGATTTAACTGATGAGTAACGAATCTCATATATAGTATGTCCGCAGGTATGGGTTTAAAAAGATAATTAATGTATAGCTTGTATGTACTTACAACCCCATTACATATACCCTATGCTCTGAATTGGATGATGATTCGCCTCCTATATAACAAAACAAAAATCATTTAAAAATAATTCTTCAGAGTTTTTTGAAGTTGTCCTTTGATAAAATAAAGTCAAATATGTCATCGATGATGTAGAATATATGGTTTTGGCAACTTTGGTTCTGTTGCTAAAACTACATCAACTTGACAGTGTTTTTCTATCTCGTTATTCATTTTACTGGTGAATTCAACTATAGCCTAGTCTGATTATAACAGCCTGTTTGTAAAGATGATGAGGATGATGTTCCAAACCAAAATGTTGAATTATTCCCAATTTGAACGATGGTGTAAATGATGAAGTAAACGATGCGTTGATGAAAATTTAACTTTAAAATGATCCAAAAAGGATAAGGAAACCACACTATTGAACACTACTTATGAATTAATAAAGAAAAGCCAAATTTAATAAAAAATTTAAAATGAAACGACACACTACTTATATTTTTATTTTAATCTTAATTTATCGCCTGATTGTAATCGAATGAATACAAAAATATATTTTTCATTTAAGCTATTTGTCAACATTTAAGTAAACCTAAAAACTAAAATGTCACCCAATGTTTGACCGTATTTTGGTCAAATCACAAATTTGATAGTTGACAATTCCTTAAAATGTTTTTCGCTTGCTGTTGGTCAGGGCTGGACAGAAACACGTTGACTGTTGTGTAAGAACTAATATTTATTCCATTATTTATTTCATTTATATACAAAAAAGATCATTTGTAAAACTATTGACTATGCAAAATAAATGTAAAATTAAATGTAAATGCCCTAGTCAATAATATGAAAACCGATACATATTCCGTGTCATCAGTATTTAACGGATGTATATGTATTGAATTGATATATTCAATGTCATAATTTGATAGCATAAGTGTTGTTGTTATAACACCCACTAAAACGTCACCCACCTGATATTGACTTGGGACCAATTCTACATCTTAGCTTGTATCGTGACATGTCTGGCCAAATATCCCGCTTGGTGGCTTTAACTCCAGGTATAGCGGTATAGAATTTAATGTGGACTCATACAGTACCTACGCAAATTATCGCTATTCGGGTTAAATATATTAAAAAAAAAGTTTTACCAGTAATTTTGTTTACATTAATATTATTTTTGTATATTGTTTGTTTTTCTCATGTATAAATAGTATTTCTCGGGATAGTGCTACATTTTGTAATATATTTACACTTTTTCGAGATGGCTACATTTATCGAAGAAATCCACCAAAAAAACTCGGGCTAACTTCATCGACTTAAATATCACAATACATTGTTTTATTGTAACTGGAATTTAGTGAAATTGCATTAAATATAAATAGGTTATTTTCCCGTTATAATACTCGTTGTTCTGCCTCATTGGTTTTAGCATTAGTTTTAGCTACAGAAATTAGAATATTGCGTGATAACGTATCAGCGTAACTACATTGTTAATGTCCGAGATGTGTTGGATTTCAGTTGTGAATTGATCGATAAAATCCAAATAACGAAATTGGCGATCCTTTTTCTGGATCCTGAAAGAAAACAAAGATTAATGGCTTGTGATCTGTAAACAAGGTATAAATTCTCGACCTTTCTAAAATATATTTAAAGTATTTGATGCTAGAATAAGGTGCAAGCAACTCCCTATCATAAGCACTATATCTTCTTTGCGTATTATTAAGATGATCCGAGAAAATTTTTAATGGCTGCCTTGTGCCATCTATATATTGTTAAACCTCCGCCCCAATTTCCGAGTCCATAATTGTTTATCTTCCGCTGATCAATCAATAGGGGTCTTACTGTTTTTTTCTAACCTTTCAAAAAATCATTGAATACAATTTTGTCTGCGAATGAACGATCAACATTTGTCATTACTTTAACTGTTTTTGCGTCAGGTAAATCTTTTGACTTAACACTGTGTGTCCAGGAAAATTAATTTTGGTTTAAGCGCAAACATATTTCTCAGGATTGATGATTGAACTGTTTTCTGATAGTTTTTGAAAAACCGTTACTAGATATTCTAGATATTTTACATAAGAGTAAGGAGCAAATACAATTTCATCTAAATAAACAAAAGCAAAATTTAGTCCCAAAAGAACGGAATGCACAAATCTTTCAATAGTTTGAGCTGCATTCCTGAGAGTGAAAGTTATTTTAATAAACTCAAATAAGCCAGAAAGGAAGCCACAAACAGCCACAACGGCTATTTTCACATATTCCAAGTGGATACGAAAAATCAAGGCGTGGCAACACGACTAACTTCACATGATCTTCAATCTTCGTTTATCGACAAACAAAAGGCAGCGGACAAGACCATACGCTTTTTTGCAATTTTCAATATATCCGGGGTGCCATAGTTTTACAGGAAACAGATCAGAACGTTTCTGGCCGATTTGCAATTTCTTATATTTAACTGGTTTAATATTCAGAGTATTGGTTAAAATATTAGAAAATTCTGGTAGTAAATTTTCAATTTGAAAATTTATTTTGGACTAATCCAGTTGTGACAATGCTGACTTCATTGACAAATACCGAAAAGTCTTTGTTTGCGTAAATTGACAATCAACCCTAAAAATCAGCAAGAATAATACGCAACGAACGACACGTCTACACTGAGAAAAAAAAAATCATTAAAATCAAAAAATATACATATACTTTTTAGGCGAAAAGTCTCGTTTTTAAAATCATAAGGATAATCTTTTTATTTTTGAAATAAATTTTTTCACCAAATTTGTTAATAAAAATAAAATAATTGTTTTTATTTTCAAAAATACTTTCCTTACTTATGTCAAATAGTTTTCTTAAATAAAATTTAGAGATTGTTTTTTAAGAATAAAAAATGTATTGGTTAGTTTTAAAAGATTTATTTAAATTTTTTTTTTAAATCAAAGTAATCAATGTTTGCGACTGCTCAAGTCAACTTAACATATCTACCACGAAAGGTAGAAAATTAACTCCCCATCCCCAATTTTTAACCCTTAGGGCCTTTGTGTAAAAATACACACAACCCTTAAAAAATATAATGAGAACCTCCTTAAATTCTTTTTTGGCAGTTTGGTTAAAAAGTTGTTCTACTCAGTCAGTACAGTACTCATTAGGTTGCAACGACCAAGCTGCAAAAACTCAAACCTTCATACCTTTAGTATAATACAAGAACATATCGATTTGGCGAATTATATAAATAAAAAAAAAACTTTAAAATAAAAAATGAAATATAGACGAATTGAAAAATAATACAACGGGATTTCTGGCAAAACAATTGAAAATTAAAATTTAAATTAGTAATTTCGATGGTTAATTTTGGTTGTAAATTTTGAAAAAGCGTACCAAAGAATTACCAGAATTAACTGTATTAAACTTAATTTGAGGGATCGCACTTTCGTCATATTGTCAGCTCATTTGGTCAGAACATTAACGGTTACATCGTTTACAAAAATAATTAAAATCAGTTGGACTTGAGATTGTAACCTTTTCACATTTGTGTATAGAAATATTTCATTGTGATTGTTAAACTACGTTCGTTGCCAAACGATGATGCTAGAGGTTGGTGGAAACCTGATCACTTACTTTTTATCAAGTCTGCGAAATTGTCATATTATCGGGAGACCAACGCTCCCACTGCATGTTAAAATTTAGTTATTTCCAACCGAATGCTTGGTAAACATGGTAAAATTGTGTCAACGGTTGTGGTGATACTTGAATCAGATTGTGTAGATATCCGAATTCTACAAATTTGAATCCAGAAATTTTTACACGTTTCGTTCTTTGCGACACAATTCTGGTTACTATCCACATTATTTATAGAACTTTGAAAATTCTTAAACTGTTTATTTACAATTTTTTGTAGTTGAGGATATGTTAACTTGAACTGTGAATTTGATGTACTTGATTCTCATTCACCGGCGAACTAGCGGAATATTCCTAATGTGACGTTTCAATTTTTATAAATGAAAATCTTTAAGCATATATTGGATAGATTTAATGAGTGGTGTGGTATCTTCTGGGTGATAAAAACCAAATACCATACATAGATAGATTACATGATGTCAAAATGCAATTTTCCGATACAAACGCTTTCATATAGCAAAGACTGAATACTTAAATTTTGACGTTTTAATGACCCGCTGACGTTACTTTTGATCTGAAGGAAAACTATTCCAACTGTAGTAGATAGTAGGAACACTGAAGTAACTTTAAAAAACATTGTCGTCGGTATTACTGTGTTAGATAACGCGTTTTATCTAACGGTGCGTTCTATTAATTACTTAAACAATTAGTCTTTCATCTGAAAATCTCAAAACAAAGTAAAGTCATGATGATACTTGAAGCTCAACGATTAACTTTGCCAAATGTAATCTGTAGTTATAAGAGTCGTTAGACTACATTCACTATTAATTAAGACTGCAACCTACATATACATATATTTTCCAAGGTTCGACCAAAGCGATTATGAAAGCGTTACCGGTTAAGTGGAGTATTAAAAAAGTGAATGAATTATTATACGCATGTGGAAGTATGCGTACAGATGCTGAAGGAAATGACGATCGAGTGGGTGTAGCAATTTTATTCTCTCAATAAAAAAAACTATGGTGAGATTACATGTGAGTATCTGTATAAGAATGAAGAGTTGACTTAGAATATGAAATGGATCAATTTGAACATGGCATGCATGGCACAAGGAAGGAGGAGAAAAGCTTTGTTCTCTGACAATTGGAGAGTGTTGAATTTTATTAGTATACGTGTGGGTACTCATTGTAATGCATTTGTAGAAATGTTGTATTAGTACCTTCAATCAGATCGAAGTGGAGCCATTCTTCAATGTATATCTTCACACCTACAGATTGATGGTAATGGGAGAGCCGATATGCTTACTAAACAGGGTTGTTCGGTTAACGAAGTAAGTTAATATGAATTCATGAATGTTAGAGATTCACTTAGAATCTTAAAATTTTTGGAAAATGTTGAAAAACAACAAGATATTTGAATTGGTTAGATCACCTTTGAATCGTCCCTTCTTAAAGGTATTGAAAATTGATTCAAGGAAATTGAAAAGAAAGTTCGAGGAAACGTAATTTGATTGAAAGTTAATAATTATGTGGAAGTTGTTCTGTTGTTTAAAATGAATAAGATAAAATTGTGAAAGGCATTCAATGGGAAAAAGAAAGAATTTAAAGAAATAATTATAATTTTACAAACTAAAAAAATATAAATTTTGAAAATGGTCCAGATGCAGCCAAATTTTTTGGGCTGGTGCCAATTGAATAAAACTAAAGGAAGTAAAAATGTAGTACGAAAACGTCATCCTCGAAAGGTTCTCTGTGTGTTAGTGTGTATAAGAATAATCTTTCTGTGCAGACCATATGTTTCAGGCTACATCCGAAATATGATGATCGAGCTGAAACGTTAAAATTTAACGACTTAATCTGTTTTCCAAACACCGACTTATTTGTGGACACCGATTTATTCAAATGAGTCATTTCGCGAGGAGACTCATTTGAATAAATACGTTTATAAATTTCGTTCGTAGAACTAACGTTTTTTTCATTAAAAGACTGTTTTACCATCAGTCGCTTTAGAAATGAACTATGTTGTATTCGAGATGTACGTGTATTTATATTTAAAAAGAAACTGCAATAAATGGTGTTGACCGATACATATATGTATGTACACACCTTCATTTTGTAAGACGTGTTCATGTTAAAAGTAAAATCGAAGGCATTGTCTAATTAACAATATTCGATAGAAACGCTTGCATAGAAGTTTTAGCTCACCACATCATTACTCTTTATTATCTTGCATTTATACAGTATTTAGTTCAAATCGGAATTAAGGAATGCATTCATGTGTAAAGATTAAGACAACCAAGATACAAATAGAAATCGACAATGTTATAAGATGCATAAAAGACTGCCACAAGAAAATTGTATTCTTATCAATTTATTTTCATTTTGTCCATTAGAAAAGTATTTAAAGACAAAAAACTGCAAAATCTACGCTATTGATGATAACATAATCCAAAATACTATTATATAGACGATAATAATTTGTATATTCTATTAGCAGAAGCAGTAGTCGATATCGTATTCAACAACAGAATACAAAAAATTCCTTAATCAATATTAAATCGATATAAAACAGATTAAAGAAATCGTTCGCATATATCCAACTATATATTTTGTTGGATCAAAGGTCACTCGCTCATTATATTCTATAGTTTTTCATTAAGTTTGTGTATGTATAAATTCTTTTATCTCTGTTATCAAAATAAATATAAAAAAGCTTATTTTTCTTACATTTTAATATTCATTCAACAATAAAACCAGCAAAAATATTTATTTATAATAAAAAACCATGAAAATTTAATTTAATTTTTTTTTGTGTATATATTTGTAAAATGGAAAAAGCAAAAAAATATTAAACAATTTTATTTTTCTTATATCAGTCGGAAAACGCGCTTGCGCTGTGAAAGCACATACCAAACAAAAAAGCTTAACGGTTTTACATTCGTTTGTACAGAGTGTACACAATATGAAAATGTAAAAAGTTTATCAGCAAAACAAAAATACTTTTGTGATATTAAAAAAAAATAAAACTTTTTTGTTTTGTTTGTTTTCCTTTCTACATATATATATATATGGTCGTTTTTTTTTGTTGTACATAGAAAAAAAATTTCCCGTATAGTTTTCATTTCATTTTGTTGAATATATTCGTTTATTTTTATGTATAAATTTTATTGTAGAAAACCAAAATAAAAAAATGTAAAACAGAAAATCGTCCAATAGAAAATTTTATATGTAAATTTATGTATTTTTTTGCTTTCTGGTAAGCTTTCTGTATTTTTTGTGTATTAGGATGGCAGCATATATTCGGAAATAATGAAATAAAAAACTAAAATTCAATTTACTGTTTTGTGAGAAAATAAAAAATTTTCCTTTTTTTTGTGACAAATTTTTTGTTTTTGTTTAGAAAATTCGATTAAAAATAATAAAAATGTATGTACACAGTCGCCGAGAAGAAAATATTAAAGATTATAACAGTTTTAAGACGCCAATATGGGTGAAATCACAAATCGAACTTTTTTTAATAGTCACATGATAATAAATTATGAAATCGGAATTGGCGCAGTACTTGTGGTAATAACAGATTTAAGCGGAAATTTAATAAAAAAAAGTTCTAAAATATATTAAAAATAAAACTTATTTTAAATATTTTCTTTTTGGGGGTGGGGGCGTTAGTATAATAACGGCGCGACAACCGAACGTCGAGAATGGCAAATAATGTTTTCTCCACTAACCCGCTACGAATTATAAATGAGAAGTTTTTAACAAAACAACAAAACTAATAAAAAAACAAAGAGTTGGTAAATGAAATGTTATCAATGAAAACGTGACCACAGACGAACTTACTTCTCTTAAAAACTATTATCAAAACTATTATTAAGACAAAAGATTAATAAAATTTGATAATATTGTTACGATTTCTACGCATGCTACACTTGGTATTCGAGCGGTAAAGTTAAACACCACCAACTGTTATCAACCCAAAGGTCGTGAGTTCCAACCCAGTTGCAGACTATAATTTTATTAAACAATTATTATTCTTAACATCATCGATGCTACCGTGACAAATAGTCTTGTTATCAGAGTACTGATGAGAATTGGATTTTATAATGATATTCCAAGTGGCGGCGAATATTCGCGATTAGTAAAGGTGAATTAATTAGTGGACAAGTGAAATTAAAGAACTGCTGTAAAAATTAAAGGTGTTGAGAAATAAAGTTTGTAACTTAAATCGCTGAGTATTTTATTTGCAAAATCAAGTACAAATCTATATCGAACACCCTAAATTCGTAACATATTTAGCCCGATTATAGAACTCGCCAGATTAACCAAGAAGGGAATTTCATTCGAATTTGATGATTTACGTCCACTGTGAAAATTTGGTATTATTAAGGTGACCATCTTTCTGAAATCGAAAACGCGTACATCATATTTCGAAAAATCACACCGTCACTTTATGGGATCCAAATTATTACAATTTATTGTATAATTAATAAAGAAATTCATTATTATAATTAATAAATTCATTAATAATCCTCATATACATATATAAAAAACAAAAACAAAATTAATAAAAAGATAAAGCAATTCAATAAATTTTCAAATACGAGTATTCTTTAATTTTTAAGATTTAGTGCTTACCAGTACTACATTTCTCGACCGAATGTATTTCTTTTAATAGTGTTTCTTCTTTTTCAATAATTCTGCAAACGATGAGCAATTATAATTGCTTAAATTATATTTATTTTACCTCTAAAACGGATGCCACTGTATTCATTTGCATTCTAGATTTATCTTCGGTCCAGAAGTCATTTATTTATGAAAAAACTCTTTCCACACAAGCATTAATTCCAGGTAAACATAAGGCCGCTTCAACCAATAGAATCAAGTTTTTGTAACCTATATGATTTTGTTTAAAATGGACGAATACTTGCACCAAACGATTACCACGATCAATTTCTTCTTGGTTCCATTTGCGCCTTATTTCTTCTGTGCAATATATATTTAACCCTAGAGCTCTTAACAAGAGCCTGTGAGTCTCCAATTTTTTTTTAAACTGTTATTTTTTTAGTTTAAGTTATGTTTTTTAATAAATGAATTAATTTTTTAAAATAATTAAACGTTTATTTTCAATAAAATTAAAAATATATAAACATTTTCATGTCAGAGACTGAGAGACATGCTAAGAAGATATGTTATAAAATTATGTTAAGAGCTTTAGGGTTAATCGTCTAATTTCTTCAAATAACTCGTTGTCATTAATTTCTATTTTAAAATTATCGTTTAAAAATTTTATGGTTTCCACAACATCATCCCAAATAATTACGTTCTCGGGGATAGTCCACTGGAAAATTATAAGGTTATTAAAATGTTCAGACCACTCATCGATGTAGTCAATACAGTAGTCATAAAATATTTTTACTTCCTTCATAAATTTATTTCTAATTTGTGGGTTGCTTTCTTCTGTAATTTTTAATTTATTCATAACTATTATGGGAAGGAAACTTTGCTCTTGTCGCGATCGGATTTGTTGTTTGAGCTCATTGAGTGTTATGGATACTTGTGCGGCAGACACATTATCCTTTTCTATTTTTTGTACAGTAGCGTGGAATATTGTAGCTTGACTATGCACAAAATGTAAGATTAATTCAGCAATATCATTTTCCCAAAACTCCTTTAAGATTTTTGGACATTTATTGATACTGAGAAAGTACGAGTTAAGAGGTTCAAACATTTGAATTATTCTCTAAATTGACGGCATTAGAGATAGCCATCTTACTTTAGAATATCCCAAAATCTTTTTGTATTCTATGTTAGCTACTTGACAAAAATTTTCTAATTCTGTTACTCTGGCAGTAATGCTCAAAACAGATGGGCAGAATTCTGCTAGCAGAATAATTAGAATACACACGTTTATATGGAATGAAATACATAGATTCTGCTTTGCGAGCAGAATTCTGCTTTGTGTCTCTATTTCTAATTTTTCTGCCTTAGAACCGGCTGACAACATAAAAAAAAATAAGAATCGCAACTATGTTCATGCTATTATTATCTTTATTTTTGCTTTTTTTTGTTGAAATGTCAAAAATTTATGACATTTCGAAAAATGGAGGAAAAAGTGATAGAGTTTGTACGGAAACATAAATGTTTATACGACAAAAAAGATGCCAAATATAAAAATGTGTATTGTCGTGATAAATTATTTAACGAACTGGCTGTACAACTAAAAATTCCACGTAAGTAGTTTTAGTATTTTTAGTTTTATTTCGATTTGCCAAAAAGCGGTAAAAAACAACAACAATACCATGTCATTTTTAGATTTTAATCAACTTTTATTGCTGTTTTCTGATAAATCGAATTTAAATCCTAAACGATAAATCCTTATAAATATGTATTACATATTAATAACATTTTTATTTTTTATTTTTAGTTGAAAAGATGAAACAGCGTTGGAAAACTTTGAGGGACAAATTTCATCGAGAAATTAAAAAAGCAACTGGAGCATCAGGAAGTGAAGCAACCAGCCCCAAAAAGGAGTGGAAGTGGCTCCAACATTTGATGTTCCTTAAGGATGTGGACAGTGTAAATGAAAGGTAAAACCTAAAAAAAAATTATTCCAAAATATTTTATTTAACCTTTTATCCCTCATTCTATATTTATAGAACCGTGGGTAATTATCCCAAGACTGACGATGGAGAGGAAGATTTTTTCGAATACTTTGAATTCTTAAGTTACGGGGACACCCAAACTAGTGAATTTACAGTAGGAACGTCCACGTCTAGAACACCCACGTCTAGAACGCCCACGTCTAGAACGCCGAGTTCAAAAAATGTAGTAAAGTAGACTCTGCACTAGAGTCGGCCACAAGGGAAATGGTCGAAATGATATCATTAGCTAAGACCACATTTACAGTTCCACAGCCGCCGGAATCTCCAGCTCAATTTTTTTTAAAGGGATCGCTGCCCAAGTGGACATGGCAAATATATCTCCAATGATATTTGCACAGTTACAGATGGAGGTGCTTAGTGTAGTGACACAAAATTTATACCGAAATGATTAAATAAAATATAATTAAACTGTTTTTATTAAAACCAAAATGTTTTATTTACATATTTTGTGAATTAGGTACATTATTAAGATAATCTTTTAAATGATCTCTCATTGAAAATGCATCCCTTGTTGAGTTAAATCGCGTTGCAAATCTGTATTGTGGCAAAGGGTTGACTTCTTGTCGCCAGCTGCCTTCTACTAGATAAATTTTTACGTAATGGGAAAGCTGCATCCCCGATGAAATAGCACGGGAATTCTTAATTGGTATTTGGCAATATCATAGTTTTTGGAATATTAATATTGCCATCTAAAATCTGTTCGCCAAATGCACTTTTTTGCAGAATTCCACCATCACTTTGGCTGCCATATGCTCCGATATCCACAGCCGAAAACAAATAATTGCTGTCGCAAACAGCCATTAGCACGATACTGTTGTAATTTTTATAGTTGTAATACAACGATCCACCGTGTGGTGGGCATTTGATAGCAAATGCTTTTATAAAAATCTTCTGCTGTTTTTTGCCACTCCTGCTCTGTAGGAGGTGACAAGTAAATGTCGCGCAATTGCTCCCAAATTACTTCATACACTTCAAGTATAATTTCACGGATGGTTGATACACCTATTCTAAACAACCACGCCAACATCTGCCAGGTTGCACCGTGTGCCAAATATCTGAAATTAAATACACATATTTATAATTGACTACACAATGTTTTACATCACTAAATGTTTATTTTAAAAATATATACTTACACTAATGTTATCACCAATCGGCATTCTGGATCAATCGAATTTCGAACCACATTTTCTTTTTTTAAGTATGAATTTAACAAATTATTTAAAATTTAAAATTGTGGTATGCCCATACGCGTCGCTTTTCGAAACTGCTCATCATCTTTTTCTTTAACCACAAGAAAAATTTTAGAAAAAAAGCCGTGTAGCTCCCTTTTATTATCCGTAAAAATAAACCGGGTCCACATTCGCCTATTTTTATTTTTATGCTTCTCACACAACTTTACAACGTTTAAGTATGCACAGTAGCACAAATAAATCATTAACATTTTATTAAAATAATCAAATTTAATTAATGAATTCATTTGAAAAAAAAATCTCTTACAAAACACAACAAAACACTTTGACAAATCAAAATAGAATTAAAAAATAATTCTGCTTGTCAAAAAAATCTGTTCATGTGTTTCACCTAAAATTCTGCTGGCAGCGCTGCTAGCAGAAATTCTGCCCATCTATTTTGAGCATAAATCGCTTAAAAAATAAATAAATTTGTGGTATTGTGATTTCAACATTTATACATAAATTGCTTGTTGCTATGTTTATTGCATTTGAAAGAATATGTGCATTGCACCCGATACCTATAATATTTTTCCCTAGTTTGTCCATTAATTTTTTGTGTAGACAACACCTCGTCGTTTGAGCCCGCCAAAATTCGTATTGGTATTATCCGCCGATAGTGCCAACAATTTCTTTCCAATATTTGCCTCAATAAATGAAGCTACCATGTATTCTGATAATATATTGGATGTTTTTCCCTCGGTGGACGGCATTTGTAATATTTTTGTGCTAATGCCTTCATCAATATCGAAATATCTTACTAAAATCGGGTACACTTTGGTTTCGTTATGGTTTGAAGCATCACAGAGTATTGAAACAAACCGCACTTTTGATAATTTTTCTTTTAAAATGTTTTCAGTAAATTTCTTAAAAACTGACACTACAATTGCTTCACATTTTGTACGGGCACAACTGAATCGAGTATTACGAATTTTTTTTATTAACTTTAAAGTGCAATCCATACTTCAGAAGCTATTGATTATGATGTGTTGTATGAACCGCAAAAGTTCCCTCCTCAATAGCTAATGTCCGCGCATCATAATCAAATTTGGTGTGTTTCGCAAAGGCGGTAATTTTGGATGAAGATGATGCACTGTCAAGGGCCGTTTTGTGTTTAACCATTTTGCAATGATCTTCAATTGCTGATCGTCCTCAGGATCTAATATCAAATTGTGCATTAAAAATCGTGCATTTGACATCTTCTTTCATTTTAATAATAAATGGATATTGTTTTTTCAGATTTTCACTAAAAATATTAACTCTTCGTTTTTTTGGAATCCATAATTCGGGAAATAAAAACTTATTTAAACTTTACAAATTTTAATTAAGAAATTCTAATGAATAATCTGTTTACTGTATCACTATAAACCAACACTAATTTGCAATACGTACTTACAAAAGTGTTGAAAATATGTATTTTATTATAAAAAACTCCTCCTTAACGTTTTTTATCTATTAACGATGTGCTACGATTCAAGATAAAAGCAAAATTATTTAAAAATTTCAATGTGTAAAAGAAAACAAAAATTATTATTTTAAAATAAATTTTTTAATTTTAAAATAATTATTGTAGTTTATGGTGTTTCCCCTATTTTTCTCGCACTTGATATTTTTTAATTACCTTTGGGTGCGTTCTGTAGTAAAAAGTTTGATTTAGCTCAAAACGCAATAAACGTGTACAATCATTAAAAATACTCGTACAAACCCGCTACGAAATTTGAACGCGTACAGCCCAACCGAAACGCGTACTGTACGCGCTAAACGCGTACGAATGGTTACCTTAGTATTATCAAATACGCGCATGATTCGCGCCCATATAGAAAGTGTCATGTTCAAAACGCATCATATTTATTGCGAATTTGAGACTTAGTGGTGTGGTGGTGCTAAACAAATTGTTGTAATTAATGGAAAGTTCCACTAATAAATCTTTAGTTATGAATTACAAAACAATTATCATTAAATAGATTAAATTATGAATTAAATTTGTTTATAATTTATTAATAAACATACAACAAATCTCGCTCCAAAAGAACCCGGATATAGCAAGAAATTTCACTAAATGTGCTATAGAGAGAGGTGCTCAAGGAATTTGGCAAAATTTTAGGGTTCAGATAAACAGCTTGGGATGCCGGATAAATGAAACTGCTTAATGGAAAAAAGATAGTTGAAGGAGTTAGTTATGTTTAATACAAATGTTCATAATTAAAATTTTAGGTATGCAGGGACTATATGAGCCGTTTATTTTGAAAGTGGTTTAAGTCCATTTGTTTTTATATTGAGATATTTAAAGGTTTGTGTTTGAATTGATTTAAAAATATTGGTAACTGGTATTAAGTCGTTTTTGTGTTTTTGTGACCTTAAACATGTTACAGCGTATCCCCAATCGGATCTGCTCGAAACGCGATATTTTAAAACGCGATATTTCGTCTGGTACAGAATGTGCATGGTACAGAATGTGCATTGCGAAGCGACGGGAGCGTAGCGACCCGATTTATACCGATCTTATATTCTCTCGCTCCTATCGATTTTTAAATTCCTATAAACTGAAATTAAATTTCCCCTTCACCCGACTGATATAACCCGATCCTAAATTCCCGTTTTGTACCATATCACGTTTTGTACCGTATCACGTTTTGAAATATCGCGTATTGTACCATATCGCGTTTTGTACTCTATCGTACAAAAATATAAAAATTGTCTACCTTCTAAATGCATTAAATAAAAAACCAGAAGTTGTTTTGAAATTACGTTTGTTTTAAAAACTCCTCTCATTTAAGCCTTTTCTAAGTGATTGATAAAATTTAATCAACTTCATTTATTAAATTTTGTTCAAAATTCTCCTCCACTCCGTATGCATGCAAGGTATCTTTTTTTATCTCCACGGTTGTTGTGCGAAGTTGCATTTCATTTTTCATTTTTTCAAATGCGGCGCAATTGAAATTTCTCTTATGGGTACCTTTGTTACGTACACCAATTCCTTAGCCCGTCCCCAGACGTAGAAATCCAAGGATGTCAAGTCTAGGAACCATGAGGGCCAAGGAACAGGGCCACCCCTACAATCCATGTGTTTCCCTATTGTGATAATAGCCTACTACTATACTTTTTAATTTGTGATAACCAAAACTACCCAAGAAGGCTGTCATATTGAAAACAAATTAAATATATGTAATTTGAAGCAAACATTTAGTTTATTTTAATTTTAATATTTCATCAAAATTTGATTCCTAAATTCATTTGCCTCTGTATAATAATTTTTGCATTTGTGGCTTTTGTGTCTATTTCTGTCACGTCTTGGATCTGTGATTCTCCATGTTCAGGAACATTCAAATTTACTCGGATATTTCGTAGCGCTAGGATATATCAAAGGGTATAATCCAGCATCACCTTTTAAGAATAAATTTTAGCGCTTGGATCATTAATCAATTTATAAAATAAAGTTTATTCTTACCAAGTAAACTAAGGCTCTTATCTCCATTGTGGCACGACCCTAGATACGTAGCATCTACACACCGGATTTTCTTCTTGTTGTCACAAATCTTAAAAAAAATATGTAAAAGGAGAAACAATCAAAAATCTTACTATCATCGTATTCAGACTAAAGTTGCCATTTCGGTTATAAAATAAATGTTCATTGTCTCCTGGTGGCTTAAAAGTTTTATATGGGTACCATCTATAAATTTTCCAATATCGGCAATTTTCGATTTTGAGAAAAAGTGTAATCTATATAGATTCGATTTTATCGGCCTGGTAGCCGCCTTCATCCAAAAATCTTAAAGTCGTGGCAAGCATAAATAAATTCTGGCGTGAAAGATGTTGATTTAATAATCGGTAATATTTTAGTTTTTATTTCTGCTCAAACGTATTTCGAAGCAGCTTTATTTAGTCTAAATTTTTTTTACAAATCTATAAAAAATAACATTCCAACCTAAATCACAAATTCAAAATTTCTACTTACACTGCATCCCCAATGAAATTCCTTTAACTTTTTCCTTACAGAAAAGAATGAAAAAAATTTTGAGAAAAAAATTTTTTTTTTTTGTTAGGTTGGTGATTTCCTTATGAAAAATGTTATCAAACTTTTAACTTTTTCCTTATGAGAAATACAATGAAGTAAACCGCATTTGCAAAATTGGTTGTTGTTGTTGTTTTTCTGCTTGTCACAAATTAAAAAATATTCAATGCATATTTGTCTTTTAACAATTAGTGTTGTATTTTGTGTCCTGTGAAAAAGTAATAAATAATATATAATATAATAATATAAAATAACAGGTAAACAAAAAATAATTTTGTAAAATGAAGTGAGCTTTACTTTGAATTTTCCCTATTCATTGGGTATCCAATCTTCATAAGAAAAAAGTTAAAGGAAAAAGTTTTTTGCATTGGGGATGCGCTGTTACTACCCTTCTGACAATTGAAATATGTATTGGTACAAATTACGAATTGCTTCCCTCCATTCCTTTCTGTTAATTAACGATTCTTCGTTCGATATTTCAAATTCACTGCGAATCGATAAAGCAGTTTTCCGTCGATTTCATTAATCAAAATAATTTTTAGTCGAGTAAGTCGCTCGAGTTCTTTAATCGGGCTGATTAACAAATTCTAGAAAACAATATTTAAGGCCGGTTTAGATGAAATCGAGTTGCAAAGAATACGAATTTACATGCAGATTTTTGGGGTTCGTTTCATTAATACTATTGACGAGATCGCCGTGATACTACCGGGAAGTGAGATATATCAAATGGCGGCTTGAGAGGTGCTCTTTGAAACAAAATCGACCGCATCAAAAAACCACGAGATGTTTCTATTAGTAAATGCGTTGGAAAATCGATTTGCATACAATATTTATGCGTTTTTATGGGTTTCAGTGTATTATTTATTGTCCAGATCACAGATACACTACCAGTACTGGCTTTCATCAAATGGTGGCATATGAGGTGCTCGAGAAGGGAGAAAATACTACAAGATTTTTGTTTTGGATTACAGCCTTTGTTGCAACTTTATAAATGGAAATAAAAAAATACAATAAAATCAAACTAAATTAAAAAAGCTAAAAAAAATAAAAAAGAAAAAAGAAAGAGATTGTTACCTCCTCGTGGCGCTCTTTGAGTAATTGCAAATGGATCAGGCAGTGTAATATTTGTAATTACATGTCACAGCGAGTATTCTCAAGAAAAAAAGTGTATGTTAAGTTTACAAATATGCAAACCTCGTATTTTTTGTGATACCACCAATTTTATTTCAAAGAACACCTGTTATGCCATCATATCATATATGTCAATATTCGGTAGTATCTCTGATCTGACCAATAATTATTACCCTGAAGTTTTGTGATGTGTCAGTTTTACCTCGGAAATATTCATTACAATGATATTCAAAAATCTACAAAAACATTTTATTTCAACAAATTTTTTTTGAAAGAGCTACTCTCCTTATGCCACCATTGGCAAATGGGAAAATGTTGCGTAGTAGTAATACGACACATTTTATCGCTCAGTATGAGAAAAAAACGCTGAACTCCATAATTGTTCATGGAGAGAGAGAGAGAGAGAGAAATAAAGGAATTTACACCTAAGTTGAAAAAGAATTTACAATTTTGAAGAAATAAAATGAATAACTCAAAAAAGCAATTTAAAAATGTGCAGAATTTCGAGTGACATTTAAACTGCAATAATTTAATGCCATAATCCATTTCATACGGATGAAGAAAAATTAGAAACAGAAACAATTACCGACAAGAATTAGAAATAGAAACAGGCTCTTAAACCAAAATAAAAGAGCAAGCAAGAAAAAGCAAGCACTCTCCAGAAATGACAGAAACTTTAACATCAACTTCAATAGATGTTGTTTATATAAGCCAGTTAATCAGCAAGAAATAACTTGATCAAGAACACCGCAGCTAAACTAAAAGAGAAATTACTTCCACCAATTACACTGTGCTAGTTGAAAAATGTGACAAGCTGAGCACTCATGGGGTAAACCTAATTCGAGTACGCTGAGTACAATGGTGCTAGTCCCATTTTAAAGTTAGTCCTCATTTTTGAGATATCGCTTACGACATGTTTTGGCTGTGAGTCAAAATATTCCCTCATTTTCACGTTGATAGCTTTTGAACCATTAAGATTTTCGCTATGATTTCTTCAAAAAAGTTGTGGCCCAGGTCAAGACCAACAACTTTGCCGAACATATCAAGACCGAAAAACCACATCTAATTTTTTTTTGTTTTTCATTTCGACGAAAAACACTGTTTTTATCATTTTTTATCATTTTGTTGAATTTAAATCGAGTAGAATCGATCGAATAAACATCGCATCGACAAATATAGATACAATGGAAACTATTTAAAAGAAAATTAAATCGATTCAGTTGATTTTATTGGGATTTTTCCTAAAAACAAAAATCCTAAAAAATAAACATTTTTCTTCTCTTTGACAAAACAATGGCATGCCGTTGCGATAGTGGATAAAAATCCTGGATTTTTCCATCCCATCGTTTTAACCGATTACATCACGTAAATTATACTGTATGATATCAAAGGGCCGAATGTCGAAGGGCCGAATGTCGAAGGGCCGAATTTCAAATGGCCGAATGTGTCGAAGGGCCGAATTTCAAAGGGCCGAATGTGTCGAAGAGCAGAATGTTGAAGGGCCCTTCGACTTTCGGCCCTTCGACATTGGGCCCTTCGACACATTCGGCCCTTCCACTTTCAGCCCTTCGACTTTCGGCCCTTTGACTTTCGGCCCTTCGACACATTCGGCGTTTCGACATTCGGCCCTTCAACATTCAGCTCTTTGTAACTATTCCAATTATACAACAGACACGCCACCTTGCATATAAAAAGGTTGAAAAAAATCGAAAAATAATCTGGGACAGAAAAATCCGAGATTTTTATCTGTCGTATGATTCTGTGATTGAATGGCGCAGTGACATTTGATGGTTGATATATTGATGCAGATGTTTCTTAATTTACGTGATGTAATTGGTTAAAACGATGGGATGGAAAAATCCAGAGGCCCTATTCCTGAATACGATACGAAAACGAAAGTACAAGATTCCTATTCAAATTTAAATAAGAATCGTACGAATCTGATTCAATTCAAATATGAATCTTGTACATTCGTTTTCGTATCGTATTCCGGAATAGGGCCCCAGGGTTTTTATCCACTATCGCAACGGCACGCCATTGTTTTGTCAAAGAGAAGAAAAATGTTTATTTTTTAGGAATTTTTTTTGGAAAAATCACCATAAAATCAACTGAATCGATTTAATTTTCTTTTAAATCATTTCCATTGTATCTATATTTGTCGATGCGATGTTTATTCGATCGATTCTACTCGATTTAAATTCAAAAAAATGATAAAATATGATAAAAACAGTGTTTTCGTCGAAATGAAAAACAAAAAAAAATTAGATGTGGTTTTTCGGTCTTGATATGTTCGGCAAAGTTGTTGGTCTTGACCTGCGCCACAACTTTGCTGAAGAAATCATAGCGAAAATCTTAATGGTTCAAAAGCTATCAACGTGAAAATGAGGGTATATTTTGACTCAGAGCCAAAACATGTCGAAAGCGATATCTCAAAAATGAGGACTAACTTTAAAATGGAACTAGCACCATTGTACTCAGCGTACTCGAATTAGGTTTACCCCCGGGTGCCCAGCTTGTCACGAAAAAAAAGTTTGCAATTCAATCATAGTGTTATTAATGGCGTTGGAATATCAAACTATTCCACTAAACATTGACTACGGTAGCTGAGTATAAACTAGAATCTATAAACAGTGGTGTCTGGAGAATTAATGTTACAGACTCTAAAACCTATAGAGCGTTAGCTACAAAGCGTACTTCTTACGGGCAACGATAATTTATCTGTTAGGACTGTGTGATCGTTCAAATAAAACTATGGCTAGACGTCTTCACCCAACTTGTGCGAAAGAGGAACTTATTGAGAATCTCAAGCAAAAGATTCATCAAATAGAGAATGTTGTAACAATCACTAAAAAAGAAAAAATATAAACTGCACAAGAACCACAAATCAACAAAAGAGGGCTTCCCACGATCCACGTCTAGGTGTAGTAAAATAGTTTGAAGACGAGGAACTTGAAGTTTTACTGAATAAAACTCCGTGTCAAGCTTAAAAACAGCTTGCAAAACAGGTAGGATTTACTCACCAAGCAATTATACTTCGATTGCATGCAATGGGAAAAATACAAAAGGAAGGAAAATGGGTTCCTCATAAACTGACCGAAGAAAACAAAAACCGAAGAGTTGACATCTGCATGAATTTACTTCCCCGGTACAAAAGAAAGAATTTTTTTTTTCACAAAATCATATATTTTCAATAAAGTTGAATTACCCAAAAAAGCAGAATTTCTACTTGCACACCTAATATATATATATATATATATATATATATATATATATATATATATATATATATATATATATATATACGATCCTCGAGTACCATTTCCTTGATTTTATTAAAGTTTTAATCATCAGTTGATGTTGATGGCCGTCCTAGACGTGGTTTGTCGTCAACACGTTCTCGACCCTCTTTGAACAATTTGTACCAATAAAAACACTTCCTCGCGACATACAATTATCACCGAAGGCCTTTTGAAACATTCTGAATGTTTCAGCACCACAAAATTGATTCGGCACCACACAAAATTTAATGACTCTTTGTTGAATAATTTCACTCATTGTACAAATCACCGCATGCACTTTTTGTATTTCAGAAAGACAAACATATATATACTAAACACTAATGATTATTTTAATGTGGCATTTGGCACAGATATCACTGACAGTCATACCAACATAGAAATGAAAATATATTTCGACGAATAATTTTCCGCGCGAAATTAAATTAAAAAGTCTTACTACTTTTTGCCCACAGTAGTATATTGATTTGTTCATACACAAAACTTACACGCTGTACTATTGCTAGGTCCTAACATTTATAGTTTGATTTAGAACTAGATTTACACGTGATGGAACTGTTCGTGTGCGAACCAGACACGTAATCGTTATTTTTACATCACTTTATTATTATTACCACCGTATCGGCTTTATTATTATATATGGTATACTCGATTTCCACCACTTGTCATCAAACTGTACAATTTCATCAAATTAAATTCAGAATTTTAATCAATTTTTGTCCCGAAATAATAATCATGGTTAGTAAAATCGTCATATAAAAGATCCCAAATATTATTTTTAGAATAAAAATTATATTTTCAAAATGGTAAGCGTACTGGTATTTTTTAATAAAAGCAACACAAAAGAAAAAAAAAACTAAATATCGTCACAGATGTTGTCACAAATCCAATTCCTTCTCTCATATCCATATACAGCCAGATTATTGTCTTTCCTCATCATCATCATCAACGGAATATTTTTTTCTTGAAAAGCGCAAAAAATTGAATTCTTCCACCAAAGATAAGTGACGAAGGACATATTGAATATTATGAAAAATTGAATTTTTGTCATTCGATTAAAGAAAACTAAAATGTGAAATTGTTTGTTTTCACTAAAACTTATACCAAATATATCTATCATTGAAATGTGAGTACTTCTGTAGTTTCGATACTTTTGGAATTTCCAAAAATAACTATTTTGACGTGTTTATATTAGAATATATTTAACCCTTAATCACAAAGAAATTCCCAATAGGGTAGTCAATCTTTATCTTAAATTTTATTTGTCTTAGTTCATATACCCTCTGACCAGTCATTATTATTCTGTGACAAGAAAATGTACATGTTAACTGTTCATGTAGCAACTCCACCCACTTTCTGAATAAATATAATATGTATCATCCCTTTGTGAATCTAAATCTCTATTTTTAGTTTCAAGATTTTTCGTATTCTGATTTTTGTTATAAATTTCTGTATTTGTGAAGATGGAATAGAGAACGAATCCATTTACCAAATGATAACAAATAACTCTAAACCTATAAACATTTTCCGCTTTAACGTCCTATTTATTCGAATGCCGAATGTTAGCGATTCCACCTAAAATTTTATAAATCCAGGTCGTGTAAATGCAGGTTTTCGGTAATTTTGCTTCTAATGCCTTCACTATCCATGCGGATAAACGATCAAATTGTGACGTTGGTATACGTCTCAATATCTTAAAACTATTTTTTTAATTTATTACAATTGTAGGTAATTCCTCGCACCAAGGCCATACATTAAGACATAAACGAAATGACGTAAACTATAGTTTTTTAGCAATACCACAAAAATAGTTCCTACACAGTACCGATAGGTGGCTTTAAATTTAAAAAAAAAAATTCGTTTTGCAACATTATAATTTTTTAGACGTGTAAAAATAAATTCCCACTCATTGATTATCTGTCAAATTTTCTATGTCACTAAATGCCAAACAGTGAGTCAAGCACGGTGAAATTTTGTATTATGGAAATAGATTATATAGAGTGAATGTAAGGAAATGTCAAGTGTCACAAATTCGGAGTGTAAAAGAGAGAGCATACAAATCAACAGGGCCGTATTTAGCATTTTTTCGACCGAATGCAAAGAAGTTAGGAAGTTAAAATTAGCAATTTAAAAGATTTAAATTTAATTAATTTTTATTCCTCTAATATAAGTAGATTAATCGTTTTTATTTAAATACAATATTATGTAGATAATACATAGTTATATAGTTAGTTATAAAACAACTACGCTTATTTATTTCACATTCCTTTCCTAAGGATGTATAATAGTCATGGTGTTTATTATTTTTAATTACATAAATGCAACGACTTGATTGCCATACCACTTAATAAGTTCAACGCATAAATTGGATATTCTTCAACATGAGAAGAAACTTCAATATTAGTCCTAATAATATCGTCAGCATCTTTTATAGAAGTTGGATAAATGTCTTGGGAAACAAATTTAAAATTAGAGTGTTCCAGAACGTCAACCATGTTTTTTTTAGTATGATAAGGAATTATGGTTTGATTAATATTGGGTCATTATTTTCAAGATTATTTTCATCAACGTTAAATCCACACGTTGATACGTCAATGAACCAGGTGGGGATGACCGATTTTTTGATAAAATAAATTTTCTTGTTCAATCAGTTCGTTCCAACAAGTCGTCGCGCAAACTAGTCGCTGCTATTCTACACCACCATTGCATATAGTGGTAATTTCATTGGAAATTAAATTTAAAATTTAATTTAATAAACTAAACTAAAATTAGAAATAATAATAATAATAAATTGTAAATCAATATAATTGATTAATAATAAATTAAGAATATTTTAATTAAATATTAATTTAATAAATAATAATAAAATATATAAAATAATAGTTTATGTTAATAATAATAAATTAAATAAATTTAATATAAAAAAATAATAAGAGTAATAATAACAATTATATTGGTGACCCCGACGTCCGTTTTTACGGGACAAGAAAAAGACAACTTTGTGGTGTGTTAAACAATTTTTTATGTGCATAAACATCCATGATCCATGAGTTAGCAAAACAAAAATCCTCCCACCTCCACAATAACTGCAATGCTCCACCTTTCACACACCAGTTTCATGACGCGTACAATCTTGCGGTCATTTTTCATCGATTAGCTAAACATCATCTTACCAATATCGAGAGATTAGATATCGCAAGTGACAAATATCCTTCGGTATTTCAACAAATGAGCCACGATCGATAAACTTGGAAACTATAATTCGCGATCGGCTTTCTCTTATACTCAGAAAATTGCACTTTTAGATTCAGGGTATCGGTCAACTCACCGACCGACTAGGCACTTTTCACTAAGCTTATGCACATCTTAAGCTCAAATTGAGTAAGAATTACTGCTTAAGATTAACAAACAGATTATCACTACCGAAAAGATAAATGTCTTAAAGAACGGATATCTTTTCGGATTCTAAATCAATAAATCAACCTTATCGCGGAATCATTCATCAGTCATGAATCCCGTGTGGAGATGCCAAACTTCCATCGTGGCGCGTCCCCATGTGGCGGATAGGGGAATGCTCTTTAACCGGCTTGCCGGAGGGTAGGTGGGAAATAAAATACCATCCGCGGACCAAAACTGGCTAGGGGAAGGAACCCCGAACAATAAACCAACCATGGCAGATCAGAAGAAGATTAATGCTACGGTGCAGGGATTAGGATGCCCAGTACCGGCGACTTCGGAAAGTGAGCGAGCGGGCTTCCAGTCGTCGATATCCAGCGACCGCAATGCTTTAGTAGTGGCAAGCTTAGCTACTGGAGCAGATAGAAGTATAAGCCCCATTTCTCCATTAGAACTTATGCATTCTCCAACATTAACGAAAAGACACCGTATGCTTCAAGGCGGCAATGAAATGACATCAAAATTAGCCTCGCTTGAGCGCCAGAATAATGAACTAAGGACAAAATGCCATCAATATGAGTTACAATGTAATAAATACCAAGACATTTTGGTAAACTTACAAAACAGAATCGAATCACTAGAAAGGCAAAATAAACCTTCTACGTCTACTAATGGTAGAAGTCAGAGCCTACAAAGTCTAACCAATGACTACTTTACGGATGAAGAGGAACTTGAGAAAGAAACCCAACCTAGACAAAATAAACTAAATGTACATAAAAAGAGGAGACTCTCCAAAACGCCATCACCAAGAGTAATTCTACCGCAAGATAACGAAATACCAAAACAACCACAACAAGCACACAAAAAGGAGCCCTTACCACCACCAATCAATGTCAGCAACGTTAGAGATTTTAATATACTCAGAGCTCAAGTATTGGCAGTGACAGAGAAACTTGCTCAGTTTAAAGCAATATCCAATAACGACCTCAAAATAACAACGCAGTCTGAAAATGACTACCGTAAAATTAAAAAACTACTTAGCGATATAAAAGACACTGAATCCAATAACAAGGATAGTACACTATATAAGATGGAATACCATACTTATCAGCTCAAAAGTGAAAAATGGTATAGAATCGTAATACGAGGTTTACCGTCATCTACCAATCGCGAAGAGATCAAAGCGGCAATCGAGGACCATGGTCATAAAGTAACCAACATTATTAACGTTCATAAAAAGTTGACAATTAATAATGAGAAAATTATTAGACACTTCCCATTGTTTTATGTAGACCTGTTACAGGGGGAAAACAATAAGGACATATATGAAATTAAGAACCTGCTATATTGCAAGGTGTCTATTGAACCACCTAAAAAGGTAACGGGTATACCTCAGTGTACAAATTGCCAACAGTTAGGACACACGAAGAACTTCTGCAATAGGCAAGCCAAATGTGTCAAATGTGCTGAGAATCATCAAACAAAACAATGTCAAAAGCCGCGAAATGTTATACCAACTTGTGCACTGTGCGGAGAAAAAGGTCATCCGGCTAGCTATAAAGGATGCCTGGTGTATCAGAAAAAACTAAATGCTCAGCTACCGAGAAAAATTACAGTCGCAGAGCGCCTACAGCAAAAGCCAAACCAACAATATGATACAATTAGAGAGGGGGTTTCCTACGCCCAGGTGACCAAAACCTCAAATAACAATTCAAATCAAGTAAGCAGGCAGAAGCCTGTGCCAAACGAGCCAACCATTAGTAATATAATGAAAATGCTCACCGAATTTCAGGCAGAAATGAGACAAAATTTCAGCCAGCTTACTAACAGGGTGGATAAACTGGAAGATAATTCCAAACCACCAAACAAACCGCTAAAACATAAAAAGTAAATGACTGTAACATTCCTACGTATAATTACCTGGAATGCTAACGGGCTTAATGCAAGAGCTCAAGAACTAGAAGTATTTCTAAGAACCAACAACATAGATGTAACTTTAATATCAGAGACGCACTTTACGGAGAAAAACTTTATCAAAATTACAGGATATAGAGCCTATTGGACATTGCATTCTAGTGGTCGTGCTCGAGGAGGGACAGCAATCTTAATCAAACAAAATATCCTACATTTCCAACAAGAAGAAATCAAGGAACCATTTATGCAAGCAACTGTAATAACTATTAACCATGGTGGTGCTGAACTAAGTTTAGGGGCGACCTACTGCCCACCAAGACATAATATCGTAAGAAATCAATATGTCAACATTTTTAATAAACTTGGACCAAGGTTTATTATAGGAGGTGACTACAACGTGAAACATACTGCGTGGGGATCTCGACTCATAATACCAGGAAAAGGAAAAGAACTCCTAAGTGCAATAGAAATGTCAGGATGTGAATATCACTCATCGCGTAAACCTACCTATTGGCCTACAGACATAAACTAAATTCCTGATTTGATTGACTTTTATATCTCGAAAGGAATAGCATCAAATTACATTGAAGTTGAAGGCATTGACGACCTTACTTTCGATCATACACCGGCCTTAATGACTCTGAGTACATTAGTCATAAGAAAGAAAACCAAACTTAACCTTACTAATAAATTTACTGATTGGGAATTATTTAGAGAGAAACTGGATACTCTAATTGAGTTAAAAGTTAGTCTTAAAACTAAACAAGAACTTGAATTACAAACTAAACATTTTATTAACTCCATGCGTGATGCAGCTAAAGAGGCTACACCCGTATTAGGTGAGAAAGTCGTACAAGAGATCAACTACCCCCTGGCGATTCGTGAACTGATAAAAGAAAGGCGTAGGAAAAGGCGCGTATGGCATAGAACCAGAAACATTAATGACAAAAGAGAATTTAATCGGGTAAGTAATAAAGTTAACCGATTAATTAAAGAACATAAAGAAGCTTGTACTGAATATTATTTGAAAGGACTGGGTCCTGAAGCTGACAAAAATTATTCTCTTTGGAAAGCTACTAAAAGATTCAAGAGACCAATAATCCAAGTGCCACCTATAAGGAATATAAATGGAGAATGGGTGCGACGTAACGAAGAAAAAGCAGAACTATTTGTACAACATTTGGCATCAGTATTTCAACCACACGACATACAATCTAGGATTGATCCTAAACCAGTCTATAGATCTCCATCAAATATCAGAAGTGTCACCCCACTTGAAATTGCACAAGAAATTGACATGAATCTGAATCCCAAAAAGTCACCTGGAATTGATGACAAGGAGTTATCAAAGAGAGCAGTGACTATGTTAACATATATATATAATGCTTGCTTTCGACTTACATATGTGCCTGAGTGTTTTAAGGTTGCACAAAAAATCATGATAAAAAAACCAGACAAACCAGCCGAGCAAATGGGCTCATACAGACCGATCTCTTTGTTACCTACTATTTCAAAATTGTTTGAAAAGTTGTTATTGAAACGACTAAGACCAATGATCATTATACCTGACTTCCAGTTTGGATTCAGGAATAAACATTCGACAATTGATCAAGTTCATCGCGTGACTGCAAGGATAGAACAAGCACTTGAAGAGAAGAAATATTGCCCTGCCGTATTTCTAGATGCATCACAGGCTTTCGATAGAGTGTGGCATGAGGGTCTTATCTACAAGATAAGTAAATTAGTGCCAAAAAATTACTGCCAATTGCTCGAGTCGTATCTCTCCAAACGAATATTTAGAGTATCACATGAAGTAACATACTCCAACTTTTACCCAGCCGTAGCAGGGGTGCCCCATCCTATATCTACTTTACACTTCTGATATACCGACAACGGAAACAACCTTCATTGGAACTTTTGCTGATGATACCGCAGTATTGGCATCAAGCAAATCGCAGAACCAAGCAGTAGAATACTTACAGCACGCACTCGATAAAATCAGCCAATGGACCAGGGATTGGAAAATAAAGCTTAACGAGCTGAAATCAGTCCATGTAACATACACGTTGCGGCACAAAAATAGCAACATCCACACATTTCTCAATGGGGTACAAATTCCCCAAGCTGAATCTGCAAAATATCTCAGATTGCATCTCGATTCAAGATTGAACTGGAAACATCATGTTAGACAAAAAGCAGGGCAAATGAAAATGAAACAACGTGAGATGTACTGGCTAATAGGAAGACATTCTTAGCTTAGCCTGTACTGTAAACACCTGATCTACGAAACAATAATTAAACCAATTTGGACGTATGGTATCCAGCTCTGGGGCTGTACTAAACAATCAAATCGTTTAATTATTTAACGTTATCAAAACAAATTTCTACGTACAATAACGAATGCTTACCGCTACGTAACCAACGAGGAATTACACAAAGACCTAAATGTCAAATGGATTGATGAAGTGATCCAGGAATTTGCCATCAAACATGAAAGAAGGTTACTGCAACATACCAACAGTGAAGCAATACAACTTCTTGACATAACACAAGAACTGAGACGCCTTAAAAGAATTAAACCGCATGAGCTAGTCATCTAATAAATAAAGTTTCATTATTGGGAGCAGAATATTGATTTCTGTAAACCTACACTCGCTCCACTTATTAGTTTCAAATAAGTGCGTTATTATCTTTAGTAATAAATTATCATTTGATAAGATTGTACTATTTAAATAAATAAAAAAAAAAAAAAATCAGTCATGAATCGATCAGGTAATACAACGATACCGAAAGATAAGACATGATATCAACAACGAACTGATGTCCAATCTGTATCGTGTTGAGCATATCGACAGATTCTTTCGGTACCATGACTATAGCTTTGATCGGTCTCTTTTTCACTGTGTGACTCATCTGGGGGAGGTGATGTAGCGGTTAGAATATTGCAAACATATATTCTAATCGTACATATTACAAACTTAACATCTCGCAAACTCATTGCTAACTCATCGTTACTCTGTACGCTTGAACAGAGTAAATACATCAATTAATGCACATATACATGCAAGACGGAAACAGCACGCCGAGCATTCCAAACGAAATCAAAAGCAATACGACGAAGACTAAACCAAAGCATAACGAACAAAATGTATTTGATAAAATAAATTTTCTTATTCAATCAATTCGTTCCACACAACAGCCAAAGCAATGTACCGCTCATTAACACTCGCCACCACCATACCGCACACAGCCATCCGCCATTGCACATGGAGGATGAGAATCGGATAAAAATAAATAAATAAAAAAAAATTAAATTAAATTAAATTAAATTAATAAAATAAACTCAAATTAAAAATAACATATTAAAAATATTTAAATAAAATAATAAACTATTATGAAATAAAAGTTTATTTATTTTAATATGTATTAAAAATAAATTTATAAATTGCCAAATTATAATAATACATATAATAATTGAACTTTATTAACCCTTTAACCAAAGAGTATGAAAATTTACACAGAGTAACGAAACAGAGGAAAAAATTTCATCAAAAAAAATGCATGGGTTACGCAATTTAATTGCGTTAAAAACACATTTACGCATTTTTATTTAAAGTAGTTTTTGTCGTTTTCTATAAATAGCCAAGAGTATGACAATATTCAATACTCAAAAAATAAAAAAATGTTGCGTAAGTGTATTGTATGATCGATTTAAATTGCGTAACCCATGAATTTTTTGATGAATTTTTTTCCTCTGCTTCGTTACTCTGTGTAAATTTTCATACTCTGTGCTTTAACTGTTTAATTATTTTTCAGCAAAGACGAGTATACTCGACGAAAACAGAGTAAAATTGTATGCAAAGAAACACCACCAAAAATGAAATAAAAAAATTCAAGGCCATTTTTGTGTAGTGATAGAACAATAAAAAAAAATTTGGGTGATGATATTTTGATACATATATAAAAGAACGGTTTCAAAGCAGTAATAAAAAAAATCCAGTTCATTTTTGTGCTTTATGTTTTAGTCATAATTAATTAAAAAAAAATTCGATAAATTGTCTTGCATCGCTGCGAACTATGCGAAAACATTTTAAAAATTATTTTTTTTTTTAAATTTTCTTATACATTTATAGACATTTTATCGATGACGACTTATTTTGAACCAAGAAGCAGTGCTTTAAAGAAGCCTCGGTGATTTGCCCTTCTTCATGAAAAAAAATAAAATTGAATCGTTGAATAATAAGGACGAATGTAATTTTTTTTATCTTGATGACGAGTATACTCGACATAAACAGTTAAAGGGTTAAACAAAACATTTGCCATTTTGATCGTTGACCTTTTAACATTTTTCTGGTAGAACCATGATCCCATCACTGTAGAACGTCTGTGGCTTAGACTAGAAAAATCAAGACAACTAATTTTCGCAGGCCTCATGAGTTTAACCGTTAGAGTCCCAGACGGTATTGAAAAATACTGTCGAAGAATACCAAACAGCACGGTCGCGCTTTCTCTAAATGAGTACGAAAAAACTCAAACAGCAGTTTTATTTTATGTCCAAAAATACCAAGCGCGATAGTGCTTTGTTTATTTTATATCGATGAATCCCAATCGGAGCAATTCGCGGTTTGAATAATACAGTATCGATTACGATGGGTTCGGGTATGTTGGATGGAAATGGGATTATTAAATGATTTTTGGAAGAAGTTCTGGAATATAGCCAATAATCGTGATTGGGTGATGCTTATATGTATGATCAATGTCAACAGTGGTGGCGAGGATATGACGGAACTTTATTGCAATAAATTTTTCTTTCATATTTATAGTACTTTGATGGTGGTTATTTTATGAGCATTATGTTTCCCAACTTACGGAAGGTTTTATTCATATATGATCTATATTATTATTTATATTAATAAACAATTTTTGGCTATTTTAAATTGTTTTGTTTAGGAGTTGATGTAGTTATCAATTATTAATATAAGAAGGCAAATTTGCGGGTTTACATAGAACCCTTGCCTGAGGTTTAGATTTGTATGTCCAAATTAGTCTCTTTGCTGAATATTATAGATGTTTTTATTGAAGTTTGCCGTAAATTACGCGGGAGCAGAAATATTTTTGAAATAATAGGATGATCAGTCGTACGCTGAAATTTTTGAGCTATAAGAATACCACCACACGTTTATAATCTGGCTTGGATTCATCACGGCATTGTGTATAACTAAGAGTTTTGGATTTTCTAAGAGATGGAATAACTTAAGTACTAAACATTCTTGTTCAATGACACCTACGACGTTTTAAAGTGTTGACATTCCACATTAAAATTTAGTTTATCATTATTCTTGAAAGCGTAAACAACATATTTTTTAATCCCGTTTAAACATGTTGAATTTCGTACCATCAAAACAACATTTGAGGGAAGCATTACTTTTTTGCTTTAATCAAAAGAAAAAAGCTGCTGAAAGTTTTCATTTGCTTCAAGAAACTTATGGTGAACATGCACCAACTCACCAACTGGCGAAAACTGGTTTAAACGATTCAAAAGTGGTGATTTTGATGTCGGTAACAAAGAACGTTCTGGTCAACCAAAAAAATTTGAAGATGAAGAATTGGAAGTATTATTGAAGGAAAACTGAGCTCAAGCAGAAAAAAAATTTGCAGAACAGTTAAATGTCAATCAAGCAGACATAAGCAAACTAACTAAGCCAACATTGAAAATCGTTTAATGGTTTGCAATTCTTTGCTTATAAGACACCGAGGATGGCACTTTTTGTCTCAAATTGTGACTGGCGATGAAAAGCGGATTTACTACCATAGCCCTAAACGCAAAAAAACATGGGTTAATCCAAGTGGACCATCCACATCAACAGCAAAACGCATGCTCCCTATTTACCAGATTGTTCCCCATCAGATTACTATTTGTTCCGAATAATGCAAAGCGATGTTCAAGACCAGCACTTCAGAACCCACGAAGAAATCAAAAAATGGATTGACAAACAATTTTTTTTTCGATGAAATCCATAAATTGCCAGAAAGATGGTCAAAAGTCATACTCGTAGATAACGATAGAAAATATTTTGATTAAAATAAAATTTACCATTTCTTAGAAATAAACGTGTTTTTTCTGCAAAAAAAATCCAAAAAACCTAAATGTTGTTGATTAGTGTTCCAGTAACACTTCATGATTAACGGTATTGAAAGCTTTTGTAACATCTATAAATAGAGCACAAACCTTAAGGTTAATATTCAAATTATTGTGAACGGGCCTTAAAAATGAAACAAGAGCCAGTTCCGTTGATGAATTTTTAATAAAACGTGACGTTTATCGAGAAAATTGTTTTTTTCTAGAAAACTCAATAATCTGGATTTAATAATTTTTTCAAAAATTTTTGAGAATGTGTTCAATAAGGTGATAGGATTGTAATTGTTGGGGTCCGAACGTGAACCTTTCTTAAAAAGAGGTTTCACGATACCTACTTTTAATTTATCAGGAAACACATCTTTACCACACCTTTCCAAGTTCGGAATAACTATTCGAAACTGAACTTAATACTTAAGATTTTTTCATTAATTGGTATCCGATTTACTGTATTCACCATTGAAATTAGAAACTTTAATTTGATGAAGTTTGACAGAAATTTTGGGATACTTTATTGTAATTGTTTGTATTCCCTCATTAAAATACACTGTTTTTTATTTTAATCTATTTTTTCTTTAATTTTTATAACAATTTTTATTAGCATTTACAAAATTTATTTATTTAGAAAATAAATGTGTTGCGGCACTACAGTAGTCACAAGAATATTTGCTTAAGAAAAAAGTATATAGTACGTACTACGTATGCCAAAATGGAAAATTACATTTTCGAAATTTATTATCGACGCGACATCTGTAAGCATTTTAAAGTATTAAAATTCAAACGTAAACTTTACAAATAAATATTAAAATTCTTCTATTGCAAATGAGCAATTGTTAAAATATTTGCAAATGTCACACTGAAATAAAAGACCAGCGAGTGTAATTATATTTGAGTGATAAATTGCTAGTTAAGATTGTTTTTCTAATTTAATTTAGATGTGTGAAAATTAATCCTTTTTTATTTGGATAGTTGTAGCTGAGTGCCTGGTGAATATGTTTACGAAGGCTTAAACAGTAATTGCTCAGTTTTTTTTCGATCACTGTGATTGGTTTTCATTTACAACTATTAGACCACTTCAAAAATAGAGATTAAACTTCATAAAATATTAAATTGAAATTTATCATTAGCTTCTTCAGGAACTTCTTGATACACGATACAATTTTAATTAAATCTTACAACTGTTCTATGACAATTGTTAATAAAAGACGAAGTTCCGGCCAGCATGGACGGTTTGCAAAAGCTACATTTATGAAAGCCAAGCAGCAAACTTTCTCCTCTGGTACCGGTTTCTTCAAACTAAACTCTTATAACGTTCAAAAAATTAAAACAATTTTTTTTTAATTAAGAGAGACGGGGAGGAGCTTTTATTCCTTCTCCCATTGCGATTTGCATCATCTATTTCATTGTTAGTTGAATTTGTTTTTGGTTATCGTCCAACGGTACTTCTAAGATATCTTCCTCGGTATGGTTATATGGAGGTTATGTTTTTTTCTGAACCTGTTAATCTTGTTAATAATTTGTAAATCACAGATATAAGCATTTCTTTATTTAATTTGGAACTTGCGTTATTGACATTGTAGGAACCATCATTAATTCGTAATGCTATAGTTTCGATTTCATTTCATTTGAAATAATACTATCTTTACTTTGCAATCTTGATAACATGAAGGTAATAGCACCGTTCGCAGTAAGACGTTTCGGCACAAAGCCTGTACCTTTAGCTCAAGCACATTAATAATCTCCACCAATAATATCCAATTATTTTCACAAAATTAATATTCGGTGAGGTTAAGTTCTACGATCGCCTTTTGTAGACTAGACTCTACTTTTAAACTCATTCGCGCATTATCAACAGGCTACACCATCGCGTTTTAGAATCTAAGATTAATTCCAATTCTTTCCCATGGTTTAGTTTTACATATTTTTGCAACGTGGTATTTCTTGTTGGAGAAGCTCTAAAAATGTTTACTACTTTACGAATTTTTGTTATAAGGGGATGTATAATAGGATTATGTATGTTCAAATTGGTCAGATAATTCTGAATCTAAATTATGGCTATGTGAAATTTCAAAGTTATCTGCACCGGGATTTACATCATCCTCGCATTCGTTTTAGAAATCTACAGTTTCTGGGTAATTTACATCGTTAAAAGTATCAGCAGTTTTGAGCACGTCAAGCACTGCTAGCTGAATGTCATGAGCAAGGCAAAGCTGATGTTCTCGTTCAATCAACCTCCCAAGTCTTTTCATTACAGATGCTCCATCGGTGATTATACTTACAATGTCCTTTTCCATCGATAAAGGGAAATCGTTTAAATTATTTTTAATTAGCACAATACACTTTTCGGTGGGAGCACTACCGTGAATATGGAGCAAGCCTAAATTCATATTTTTTCATTCTAATGTACATTTACATTTAAGATCAACGGTTTCTTATAGATACTCATCAAAACTTAAAATAAATCAAATTTTACTTCGAGGTTCTAGCTATCAGCCAGAATAACCCAAAATTACATAAATTTAATTTTATTCATTATCTTCTTAAACAAATTCAGATCTTGTTACCTGTTGAATTTTACATCCCTTAAGCTAGCAGAACTCATACAGCAGAACATTACAAGATAGTATGGATAATTACAGGCTAATTAAATGTCGCATTAAAAATGTTGGGCTCCATCCCTTCCACGTAAAACGCGGGTTCTGCTAGCTTTAGAAAAAGTTAGCAAACCCATATCAAAAAATGATTTTAAACAATTGGAAAATTAAAGGTTAGTTTTAGGTAAATTAAATGCCCTATTTATATTTTTTTATTCTACTCGATCTAGAAAATGCAAAAGGCTTTATCATTTCAAAGCTAGCATAACTCAAATTGAAAATCGGACTAAAACCGAAATTAGAACGCAAAACAAGATCAATTGACAAACAAATAATTATTTGATTTCAATAGATCATGTTTTGCGTTCTAATTTCGGTTTTGGTCGTATTTTCGATTTGGGTTCTGCTAGCTTAAGATTAAATGACCTGAAGTCTGGTCAAAAACAAGTGGAGCCCAACATTTTTTAATGGGGCATTTAATTAGGCCATAGGGAGCCTAAAATTATTTGTTTGTCAATTGATCTTGTTTTGAGTTCTAATTTCGGTTTTGGTCCGATTTTCGATTTCTGTTCTGTTATAGCTTTGACATGATAAAGCCTTTTGCATTTTCTAGATCGAGTAGAATAAAAAAATTTAAATAGGGCATTTAATTAGCCTAAAATTATCCATACTATCTTGTAATGTTCTGCTGTAGTTTAAGGGACGTTGAATATTTGCAGCATAATCCATTTGTTATTTTTATGGTGTTCGATGATTTTGGTATTTGATTGCACGTGCATCCTTTGGCAATAAGCAATACACTGAGATCATTTGTGGTCCATAACTGGTATACCAAAAATCTTGTTTATTTTCACCAAAGAATTCAGTTATTTTATTGGATAAACTTCAATCAGAGAAATTTGATATAGATGGGGCACTTATCTTCCGTTTTGCCACATTTATATTGTGGATCGCTCGTAAATGGAAATGAAGCGCACTAGTAGATACACCGCAACATTTAATTTGTTTTCCACATTTCTTGCATTTAGCACAACTTCCAGTTTTTTCTCGTAGTAAATGAGCCCATATCGTGTACTCATCACACTTCTTGTCTTTTCTATATTCTTGAAAAAATTTATTTTCCATGTTTTATATTCAGTAATTTTAAACTATTTATATTACGATTAAATTATTTTGATTCAAAAATCAAATGAAATGAATCAAAAAAATGTAAAAATTTCAAAGAAACCAACAAAAACAATTTATAATACAAGATCGAAAAAGAATAATCCGAAAGTACATACAGAGTCATCTCTTATAAATATAGGAAAATATTTCAAAACCATTTTTTTTTTTCAAATAAAACCGGGTTTTCGGTGATTGAAAACGGAACGATTAATCGGTTAACCGGTTACCCGAAAACCGGGTTTGCAATTACTAGTTAACAGTTAATACTTTATCTGTATTTTTAAGACTATCCTTAAATTAGAAAATATTAATTATTTAGAAAAAGTTAGCTTTATAGTTTTTGAACTTTATGATTTTGGCGATCAATCGTCTTATGCCCGGTTTACATAAAACCAACATTTTTCTTCTACAAAATGAATAAGATATAACATTGACTTTGTGCACATGAGAGACAAGAAAAGCAATATATCCCAACAAAATTTTGCAGAAGAATTTTTGAGCAAAAATGACCATAAAAACGAAAATGTTGCCATAAAATATATTCGATCCGAGTATTTTTATGGCAACATTTAAATTCTGGTGAGAACCACCTCGTATTAATTCCACAGATCTCATTGAACAAGTTCGATTATACCCATCGCTCTGGGACACACGCGATATTAAATTTAGAGACCGCAACTTACGATGGAGAGATTGGGAGGCAATTGTAAGATCCTTAGGTAATAGTGATGTTCGAACTGAGTCGAACCGAATACTTTTAACCTGATACTCAAAAAGTTCGAAATATCAATTGAGTACTTTTAAAAGTATCTGGTTAAAAGTATCAACTAATACATTCGATGCTCAACTCAAATAGAATAACCAAATACATAGTTGGTTTGGTATTCGTATGGTTTATTTCCTTATAGATATAATTTGTTTTGCGAGAAAGCGAATTGTGTATATCGTATTTACCAACTAATAGTATTTTTGGATGTTTCCTTCTGAAAAATAGAGATAAATAAATACAAACATAATATAACAACGTAATATCAGTGCCTATGTATGTGTATACGGCCGTCTTTCATTATATACGCTTTGTATGTATGCAGGCCCAAATAATGTAAACACGAAAAAACACTTTCATACGAATGCTATGAAAATTTTCTGTTCAATATTTTTTTTTGACTTTATTTATCTATATCTCGTAATTGCGGCAAAAAATTAAATTTTCATTCCCCTGGTCACGAACTTTGTTTATTTTTCATTATTTTTGGTAAATTGTTTTTAATTTTAAGGTAGATTTCATTTAGAATTTTACCATTTTCCGGCATGCTGCCTTTTATTTGTTGAACGTCGTATAACACACGATTCAAAGTTTGTGTGTATGCAAGAAGAGTATTCAACAATCAACCATAGTGCCTATGTTTGTACATAAACGCAGTGATCCTATGGCCTATGTTTGTACAGTCGCCTAGTGTATTGAAGAGCACGATTGCACTTTTTGGCACTCAAAGGGTTAACCATTGTAAACGCCATATTTTTGTGTTGTTTATGTATTTTAGTTTTTTTTATAATATACATTTTATTTTCAAAATTTATGAAATTTAAAATAAATTTACCTATAAAATTTTAAATATGCATATAGAACTAATTTATGTTAAAAGAAAATATAAAATATATCAGCATGTTGAATAATGATACTCCACAGCTCGAGAGCAGACGCAATGTGCTGAGAAAAGGATATAAGCACCATAAAAATTAAACCGATTCGCCCGGATCGCGTTATTTTTGGTACTGTTCATCCTACAAATGACACAAATACGAACAAAAGAAAAATAAAAATACAAAGGAATAATTGTGTATTATACACTGTGTACGTATTCGATTTTTTTTGCTTCACTCATTTTAAATGAGAAATCGATATACTGATACTTTCGGTTTCGGTATATTGATATTAATATCGGGTATCTGTAACTATTGTTGATTGTTCGGATTTAATATTGAAATATTTTTCTTTATGGCTGATTTTTATTTCGAATGGATTTAAATAAAATTAATAAATGATTAATTAAATTTTTAATATTATCAAATCTTATTGTTTTTGATTATTAGCCCCTTTTGGGTATTAAATTCATATATGTCACAAAAAGTATCAATTGGTTAAAAGTATCGGGTTAAAGGTATCAGGTAATTCGTTCAAATGAATCAATTGATATTGATACTGAAAAGTATCTAATAAATCCATCACTATTAGGTAAGTCAATTTATATTTGGTGTATTTAATCATTATTGTGGTCTTACTTTGGTAAATTTACAACAGCAATCTTATGTAGCTGGAATACCAAATTGGAATAGTTTTAAACCAACTTTTTTACTAGTATAGAAAAATTCTAATCTACCGGTTGTAAATTAAGTACAATTTGTAATAATATTCAATATTATTCGATCTATTTAATTAGTTATGTTTAGTTGTGTTTTTCCGTTTTTTTTAACTTCAAAATGTAATTGTTCCCAACTAATAAAAATAAGTAAATACAAGTTTTGGTTGTTACTTTTAACACAATATTTATTCTATTCCAGGATGGATTTAGCTTGTACCAAAGTAAGACCACATATATTTAATTATAAAGTATTTTTTCGTAGATATGGTTTCAGAGAAAATCCCATTGTTGAAGAAACGATGGGATTCTTTAAAAACATCCTTCATGAGATCGAAAAAGCCAGCGACGAGTGGTTCTTCCCGCCTGCATTAACCCTATAAATATAATGCGGCATTGTCGTTTTTGAACGACACATTTGAACCAAGAGAGTGAGTAAATATTCTTCTAGTATATTAAATTATAACTTTAATTATTATTTGTTACAGAACGTCCTCTCTGTCAAATTTCGATAGAGCCAAGCTCATACCGGTCGAAGCCAGCTCATACCGGTCAAAAAACCGTATGTTGAACGACTTGCATTTTTCGAATTTATTATTTATAACATTCGTTTCAATATCCTTTTTATTAATTTTAGAAAAAAGACCAGCACTTAATATAAAGAAACGAGCGCTCGATTTGTTAGAACAAAAATACAAAAATCAGGAGCCCATACTCAAAAAATCACCCGGTGATGTGTTTGGAGAGTACGTCGTAGCCGAAATAAACACTTATCCTTCCGAATTTTTTTGCGAAGCGCAACAAAGAATACTCCAAGTCTTTACGGATATCAGAGCAAAAATAAATAATAAAAAACATTTTGGTTTTTTTTAATTTTATTAATAATTTCTTTTTGTGGGAGGAAAAGTCATATGTAAACATAATAATTGATATGATATAATTAAAAGTAAATGTTTCCATTAGACAAAAAACCTCCCGTTTTACAAAATAGCATACAATGTGAAACAATTATTATTTTTTGCTTAGCCGACCGATGAATTAATCAAATCAATTGGGAAACTGAAAATATTGAAAAAAAAAATGATTAAATAATTATAAACTTATCATTTCTCACCTGCCCCTCCCCTCATAAACATCTTCCTTTTACAGTCTTTCTAAGATAAACTATGCTGGCGTTTCCACCTTGTTAAAAAAAATGTTAATAATTTACCAGGGTTAAATTTTTTCCATTTGCCATGGAACAGCTCCTTCGTTTACAAAATATTCCGCAAATTTCTCGCGTACTTCTTTAGCAGCAGCGGTTGAATTGTATGCTTTGGTTTTTATGGGTTGCAGGCTGCTTGATTCTTCGAGCCTCCACGCTCCTTCAACTAACGACCCATCATTCCTGTATGCGTCTATTAATTCTGGTGAGATATATGGCGTCCCACTTTTTTGTTGTCTCAGCCAGTTATGCAGGCATACGCAGGCGTCTACAATTTTTTCCGCTGTATCGATCTATCAAAGTACGTAGTATAAAATTAACCGTAAACTATTGTTTATAGATTTATGTTACTTACCTTTGAAATTATTGGTTGCCGAAATATCCTCCATTTGGACACTAATACTCCAAAAGAATTTTCAATCATTCACCGCGCTCTCGAAAGTCGATAATTAAAAATTTTTTGTTTGGTTGACAACGGGCTGTTGGAAAATGGTTTTAGGATGTTTCTGTGTAACCCGAAAGCATCATCTGCCACAAAACGTATGGAACATCCTTAATACTATTTGTCAAATCGCTTGGTGATGGTAACCTATAAAATAATATTATATGAAACGTTTTATATAATCAAATAAAATAATGGTTACATACGATAAAGAATTTGAAAAGAACTTTTTCCCAAAATTGCTGTGTCTAATAATTCCCCCATCGCTTTGTCTGCCGGCAGCCCCTATATCGCACATAATAAAATTATAATCGTGGTCGCATATTGCTAACAGCACGATTGAATAAAATTTTTTGTAGTTGAAGAATGTCGAACCACTTTCCGATGGAGCCTATTTATAAATAAACATATTATAAATAATATTTATATATTTTTATTTTATATTAAGAATACCTGTATTGCATACATGCTTTCCATCTATTGCACCAATACAATGCGGAAAGTTCCATCGTTCTGCAAATCCATCGGCGATCTTCAAATAATTGGTCTCGTCTAGTCGTGGAAATACCTTCGCTTTTAAAGCTTCAATAATTGCATGAGTAGTCTCACGAATTATGAAGTAGACGATTGCTGGTGAGCATTTGTATGAAGTTGAAATGCTTCTTTGTGATTCACTAGTTGCTAAATATCTAAAAATTAATACAAAATCAATTATAAATGTAGTACACAAATAAATATTATTCTTACCTTATTGTAATGGCCAATCTTGCACCTGGTTCAATAGGCTTCCTTGTCCAAGTCTGCTTTTGAATTATAGGACCAACTAGCTTCAAGAGCTCATCAAATTGGGTCGGCGTCATTTGCATATAATGATAAAAAATTTCTGGGTCATTAAATTTTAACTCGTGGAATACTGTTTGGTAAGACCCAGTTTCATCGCGTACAGTATAATATGGGCGAACCCAAAATTTTCTCTTTTTTCGTTTATTTTTTGTTGTACTATCATCCAACATTCCGGAAAGCCTCATTAGAAAAGCGTCTTCATCGCTTTCTTCCTCACTAAATATTATGTTAAATAATTTAATGTCATCACTATCCATTTTTAAATATATTAAATGTTATTTTGAATTTTAATAATAAAAACTCAAATCGCAAAACCACCAAGTGAATTGATCACTTTTTAAATCAAACTAAACTGATTTTTTTAAAATACTAGTTGCAGAAAAAAACGTCACAAATTTTTATTAATCTAGTTTGATAGCACAAGTCACAATTTATTAATAAATTATTCAATAAATTTATAATTTAAAAATATACATAAATGTAAATAACTTTTTTTTGTCTGCTTGAGAAATGTCAAATTTGAAAAAAAATAAATTCTTTAAAAAAAAATTATAGCATTTCTGTATATGTTTATTTCTTTCTCGCATATTGAATATTTTTATATAGCGGATTCTTTCTTATTTACCTGCAAAAATTTGCAGAAGAAAACATTTTTCTCATGTAAACCGGGCATTAGAGAGTAACATTTTAGGTTTTCAATTCAAAATTTACGGTAGTAGGCTAATTAAACTTTTTAATTGATATTTGCAGTGTACCAAAATATGGAATAATAACCGTTTGATTATGTAATATTGCATTTATTATTGTTTACCCAAGATGATGGTCGCCTGATTTTCTTTAAGCTTTCTATTGTACAAATTTAGTTATATATAAAAATTATCGCAACAATTGCTAAATAACAAGGCGGTATCAAATATAAAAAATTATCTAATTTCGTTCGCAATAACCTAGCTTTCGGCTTAATTTGACTGTAGCAAACTTTTCATTATTGGGTACAGATCAGAACTGATTGATAATAATATGGGTAACGTATATACGACCAACCTACTAAATAAAATTATTTAATTAACGTAAATTTGTGATTGTTTAGAATTAAAAGTATTTCCGCCTTTATCCGTATGTGGCTGTGCTGTTATATGTAATTTGACTAGTGCATGGTATATAATTTTATAATTAACTTTTATTTACTTTGAATATACTTAGATGGAAATGTATAATTATATGATTGTGTTTGTTTATATAAATACAAAATCTTAATTGAACGGCCTTGACTCAAATCTTGTTGATGGTGTTCTTGAATATAATATATGGTATTCTATACATAACCACCATGAGTTTAATTTGAGTTTCCGCTAAGCGGTAAAAATTTTGTTTTAAGTTATCACTCTTGGTTTCTCATTCACAACTATACCGCTAACCTAACCAAGCTTCTGTAAACTCTTGTAGAAGTTTACGTGCTTTAATAAACTACATTTTACCACCATCTAAAGTGAAAACCAAATTATAGAAACAAAATTAGCCAATTTTAATTTAATGCATTTCTTTTACAGAAAATTTATTTTTTTACCATCTTCTAGACTTTTGCAAATACACTTGGGCGCAAAAAAATTGCACATTGCTCAATTTTCCACGAAAGTTGTAATTGCTAGATTGTCATAAAGTTGCAGTGACTGTTGTTTACTTTCGGGCTTTTATGCGTAAATCCACGATTCATCACCTGTCACTATGTCATAGACGTGTTTTGAAGCACCGCGATCGTTTTTTTTGAGCTTTTCTTTAGACCAATCGACACGAGCCTTTTTTTTGAGCGATTGACAAATTGTGTGGGATCCAACGCGAACAAATTTTTTTGACATTCAAATGTTTATGCGTAATTGAATGTATGCTGGTCCCACTAATGCCTAAGATTGTCTCAATCTCACGATAGGTCACATGACGATCTTGCAATATCAGTTCGCGCACAACATCAATGGTTTTCGGAACAACAACTGATTCTGGACGACCTTCACGAAATTCGTCTTGGATTGTACTACGGACCTCGATTGAATTCACCATACCATCGATAAACACTGTTCCTTGATGGAGCTTAATCGCCAAAAATTAAATTAAGTTCATCCATGCACTCTTGCGTCCTTAATCCACGTCGAAAGTTGTAAAAAATAATCGCACGAAAATGTTCACGATTTAATTCCATTTTTTCGCCGAGATGTTGAGTTAATGAGTACTGTAAACAACACAAATAGCGCTCGAATGTCAAAACGTTCTGAGTACGTATAATCTCAAAAATGTCAAACTTTACGATAGAGCTGTCAGTTGCCAGATTGCAACACTAGGGTTGTCCAATCCCTAAATATAAAAGGCAACCTTCGTACTTCGCGATCAAGATTATGCGGAGAGATATGAACCAGTTCCAGCATCGGCTGAATAATTGTACATCTTACATCTAGTAAGCTGGTTTTCCAAGGTCATAAATGTTTTTCAGTATTTTTCAATCTTATAATTTCTTTTAATGCAATGTTGAACGCTTCGCATTATATATTTTTTTTAAATAAAAGTAGGATGCAGAATAGTGGCTATTAAAATATTCTTTGAAAATTATTTGAAAATTTTTTTCGGTAGCGTTACCTGTAATACCTCATACCTGCTTTACGACGAGTTATTTTAAGAAGACTTGTTCTTAAACAAATAGTAGTTCGAGAATTTTTTTTTCTAATAATTGGTTTATATAGTTGTTTTTTTCAAGAATTAGCGTAACAGATACAATTATTGACACCCTTAAGAAAAAATTATACTTAGCCATAGTTGATCCAGCTTTTAGAAATGTTCCAATGGTGAAGTGAATTATTAAATGTAATCTATTTTTATCTGGTATTTAGAGAAAATGTTCGTTGTAAGTATTGCCAATTTAATTATATTCACAATTTAGTAAACCAGTTTGAAAACTATAGTTATTGGCACGCCTACATAATTATTGACACTAGAAGAAAGTACAATAACTGACACCCTCATTTTTATGAACTTAAGGGGACATAGCAATTTAAAAAAATCGAATTTTATTTATAATAGATTATGTTAGAATGAACGTTTAAAAACCTGATTTTAATGATATAAACATGAAAATCTCAAAAAAAAAAAAATGTTTTATTTATTGCGAAACGCGCCAAAGTCTTTTTTTACGCAGTTATCTCGAAATGACGAACTTTAAACGCGGTTATCTCGAAATGACGTTTTTCAAGTTGGCGTGCAAGATTGAGAAAAAACTTCTTATGCAATCGTTCTAAAATTTTAACACGTTGATCTACATATATTTCTGCTCAGAATGAACTACGGAAGGGATAATCAGCTTTCAAGTTTTTGAGTTACAACTAATTGGGGGGAACAAAAAAGCTGCATTTTGAAAAAATGCCGCCATTTTTTTATTTTTCAACCAATTTTTTTCCTTTTAGTTCATTCCAAGGGCGATTTAATGCTGAATAAAACCCCGTTTTGTTTTTTTTTTCAGACGTTTCTGAGAGTAGTTATGATGCACGCCGCGAATTTTCAGTGTTTTTGGAAAACCCTTGTAGTAGACGACAGTGGGCTAAAAAAAATCAAAAAAAAATTTTTTTTGTATACTTTGAGTTAAATAAAATGTCAATGGAAAGTTTCATTAAAAGATATCTCTTTTTATTCCATTAAAAAAAATCTTTGAAAAACTGTTTTTTCAGTTTTGAAGGTGCTATGTCCCCTTAAGATAAATTAAATAGCTAGCTTTAAGCTATAGCTACTTAGTAATAGATACGTACCTTGTTTACGAACAAAAAAAAAATAGATAACTAAATTATTATGTCAGTTGTTTAATATATTGTTCCATATATTGTTCAGTATCAAAAAGTATTCCATTATCACAGAATAAAAATAAAATAAAGCTAGTTCATTCTTTTACGAAATAACAATTACAAATAATATAAAAATAAAATATCGTACATTACAATATAAAATTAAAAATATATTATAAAACATTGTATTTTACAAAATAACTTCAAATCTAAAATTAAAATAGTGCATCAAACAATATAGAAACCATTACATTAATTAAGTGTACAGTTATGAAATATTTAATATTTGACTCAATTAGCTACCATTAATAAGTTCACACAAGTGATTCATATTTGGATCTATATTGTAGTATTAGAAAGCAGTTTGACCCGGTTTAAGTTTAATATTGCACGAGTAGTATCCTCTTTTTGTATAAAATCTAAAAATTAAATGATTTTAAATTAAAACACTATAGCTTCAATAAATAACTAAACTAGCATGTGACTTTCAATGCTACTGTAAAAATTACCCAAAGTATTTTAATATGGCAAAACGTTTTGGCGATTTTTAAAATGTTGATCCGCTTGTAATACACTAACAGAATCATCGATATCCATTCTATTGTATTTAAAAATTAAATAACGATTAAAACTACAAATTATTAATAAATCTATTGCTACTCTAACCTGGAACGTTTAAACTGGTCACCGTAGTTGAAATTTTAGGAGTAGCATTTGGTCGAACTAATTTTATGATTGGCTTTTTCTTATTAATTTTTTCTTTCCTTAATTTTTCCCATCAGTTTTTCAAGTCGTTTCGTTTTCTTCTCTTGTTTAATTTTCAGTTCCGTTAGTTTCCTTTCTTTTTTAATTTGTTCCGTACTGATCCATAATTGGTCGGTTATAAAGAATGGTTTTTTTTTGCCTTATCGCTTTAACGCCTTGCCTCTCTGGTGTTATAGGCCAATCCAGAAATTGACTAATTGTTGAAACTGCTTTTAGTGGGGTTATTCTGAAATTAATGTTTTAGTAATTTTTACCGCATTACCACACTCCTCGATAAATAATTCATCGTTTATGAAAAGAAATTCGTGTATTCCCTCGATATTGACGTCATTGCTTGAATTATTTACAATTGTATTGGTAAACCATTTGGATTAAAATGAAAACACATTTTATAGAGTATCTGCGGTTTTCCTCTGTCCAATTTGACGTGCTGCACTGACCATTAAAAGCAAGTTTAAATTCATGTAGCGTAGGACCACTTACCAGATCTTCGAATTTTTCATAAGACATCTGGTTGTCTTTTTTGATGTCGATTGATGTTTCGGTTGACAACGTCGACGATTTTCCCAAGCATTTAGATAATCTATTGCAGTCCTGTCCCATGGAAATCTTCCACATGCGTGAAACCCATACGTGTAATTATTTCTGGTCCATTATATTCATCAATTACTTGTGCAAGTAGGGTTGCAAATTTTTGTTTTGTTAATAACTTGCGAGGATTTTTTCGCCGCCACTCTAGTATTATTTTATTCCAGCCATTCTTAACTGGCTTAAATGCACTAACATCCGCATGTTGCAAAATTCTTGTTAAAAAAACCACCGGAAATTGGGTGCCAATACGAGCAAGGTGTGGATGAAGAACTTTAGAATTCATAGAATACCTCCTTTGTCATCCACCAGTTTTCGCTGACGGCCAATCCCCAACCTGTAGGCAGCGATTATCGAATGTCCTCAAATATTCTTTTTTAGAGGTATATGACCATAAGAGAAACTAAGGCATCTGAAGCAATAAAATAAAACATTACTGTAAGGTTAGCTTTGGCCATCCCCCTATCGACTTCGTAGATATTTCTGGCCCCCTTAGCTGCTAGGACAGATTTTGTTTTGGAGCATAGCAAAAAATTGGTTTGATCCTCATTCAAATACTCTTGTTGGATCACTTAAAATCTCAAAAAATTGGGCTTCATTTAAGTGCAATACGATAGAGGAAAACCACCCTTTAATATCATTTGCTTCCACATTGGCACTGGCTGTTGTTACAGGATCCGGAGTTCTTACCGATATCGATAAATGGCTTTGTAAAAATGCCCGAAACCATTAATTTCCGCCCACAATAAATCCTTTTTCCTTTTAGAAAATCCTTTCCTCTGAGAGTTAGTTATCCTCTGCTCTAAAATTCTTTCCTCTTCGTTTGTTAATATAGTTGTAGGTCCGGGTCTAACTTTCTTGAATTTATCACTCAATTGAAAAATTAGTGTTGTTCGTGGAATGCCAAAATATTTTGCTGCCCCTTTTTTGGACAGTTTGTTATTTTTCGGATTTTGAAAAACCCAAATAATTAAAATAATAATAATTAATTAAGAAAATAATATTAGAAAAACTATAATTTAAAATAAAACTTAATAAAAATAAAATTTTCAATAATAAACATAAAATTTTTAAAAATAGAATAAAAATCAAAAATTGTTTAGGCGTTCGGCAAACGACTAGAACATCACGAGAAAACGCAGCTGCTTCAAGAGCTTTCTGGATTTCTATTTCCGTATATCCGCCGGTTGTTTTAGGTATTTTAGAGCTACAAAGTTGTTTACAATAAAAACTAGTTATTGGCTCTCGTCACCACAATTATTGACACTGTGTCAATTATTGTATTCCAATAGATTATAGCTATTGACACCTTATGTCAAAAATTAAATATAAAACGTGATTGAATCCTATTATTGACACCACAGTTATAAAGGGTTATCCAATTCAAGCTTGATAAAGTAAACTTAAAAAAAACACACAAAATATTCGGAATGTATTGTAATTTTTATTTCATTTTACAGATTGATCCTTGCCATTTTTAGTTAAACAAGATATCATTCAAATGTCCTTCACGGGACTTCTTACAGGCCTTGATTCTTTTGAGGTAATTTTCAATGACTTTTCGGCACATTTCGGGCGGTATCTCGGCCATTACCTTACGAATATTAGTTTTCAATTCGTCAAGAGTTTGAGGATTGTTTGCGTAAACACGATCTTTCGCGTAGCCCCACAAAAAGAAATCCAAAGGCGTTAAATCACAGGATCTTGGAGGCCAATTGACATCAGCCAATCGCGAAATCAAACGTCCAGGAAATTTCTCTTGCAAAAGATCTCGATTTGCTCGTGTTACGTGACTGGTTGCTCCATCCTGCTGGATCACATGTCGTCAAGATCATAATCTTCGATTTTCGTAAAAAAATAATCGGTTAACATGCGGCCATAGCGCTCAGAATTGACGGTAACGGTTCGTCCATGGTTGTTCTCAAAAAAATACGGCCCAATCACACCACCAGACCACAATGCGTACCAAACAGTGACTTTTTCCGGGTGTAATGGCTTCTCTACAATCAATTGTGGATTTTCTAAGCCCCAAATTCTACAGTTTTGCTTATTAACGTATCCACCAAGCGAAAAATGAGCTTCATTACTGAAGAAAATTTTGTTCGAAAAATCAGCTTTAATCAGATTTAATAATTTTAACGCGTTGGTCGATTGTTAAATGCTCTACTTTATCAACCTCGAATTGGATAACCCTGTATATTTATTTAGTTTAAAACCACACTTTTTCGGTATTAAATATTAAAATTAAATGTTTAATAATGCATAATTTGATAAAATAATTACAAAAATGTTAATATAAAAGTCTTATTGAAATACTTACATGTTTTAATTCCTTAGCTAAAGTCACTTCAAGTCTCCATAAAATGTTGATCCTCAAACATACGTGCTTGTTCACGAAATTCACTGACTATTAAGAGAGTTGATTGCTAATAGAAAGAGAAGTTAGTACGGTTGTTGAATCAAGGAGAGAATTTAAAAATGGTTGAAGTATGTATAAACCTTAAGAAATACGTCAAGTGTCAATAATTGTATCGGCATTCAGAAATATGGCTGGCGAAACCAAAACTAAATTTGGAGAAGAATAACAGTTTTGTTTACTAACTGTTTCTACAAGAAAATTAGGAAATTTACATAATAATACATATTTAACAATATTATAAGCTCGGCCTAATTATATGCCATCTGACGCAAAATGCTGAAAAAGGCACATGACTTTATTTCGATTAATTCAAGAAAATATTTATTAAATTCAGCATTTTTAGAGATTCTATGTTTACACAATAAACAGCTGCCAATATTGAAAAAGAACAACCACCTATTGTTGAGGTCAAACGAAGCAGAATTATTAGACGAGAATAGATTAATAGATAGAAAGAGTAGATTCTATGAAAGCGACCGAAGAGACAAATCCCACTATAAAAATATCAAGCCTTCAATGAAGCTTCCAGATGATCAACTATCTTTTAGAGTCGATTTACAATTAGTAACAATATCTACCAAGCGAACATTAACATTTAATGCCTCTAACATTTTTATTCGTTTGTTAACATTTTTGTTTGTTTGTTAACAGCCAAAACCAGATTTGCTATAACGAGGTGCCGGAGGACATTATACATAATGGTCTAGAATTAACTAAAGCTAGAGCTTTCACAGTTAAAGAAAAGGTGAAAATGAACCGATTCATAGTGATGAATGATATAGAACTATGTATATGGATTTAGCGATACAAAGGAAAGGGCATATGCAGCGGTAATATATGGGCGATTTACAAACGAGAATGGTGACACCCAGACAGAGCTCCTTGTTTCAAGAACGAAAGGTACACCTCTTCTTTCCAAGAGCACATGTTCTTTCCAAATTAATGACGGCAGATAACAAATTATTGAACGATATGTGCCGGTTCATGCTTGGACTGACTCAAACATAGTATTGTAAATTAACTGGGAAACATTTGTTGCGAACAGCGAGTGTCAAAAATATAAAGACTAATGCCGAGAAATCATTGGCGGCACGTTAAATCAGAGTGTAATCGAGGTGACTAGGCACCTAAAGGGGGGGGGGGGGGGGGGGGGGGGCTTGCAATCCAAACTTTTGACGTTCGGTCAATGGTGGTATGGCCACCACGTTTCTAAACCTAAACAGTTATGGCCAACGAGTAAGCACACGAAATTTTATGATGGCACAATCTGCGAACATAACAAAACATATTTGCAATGTCTGTATTTCAAACTCATCATCAAAATGAAAAGGCGAAATATTCGAAGCTATAATTAATAAAACCTTTTCTTCAAGTAAGGCATAAGGTAAAAGACCCAATTGCTGATCGCTAATTTAAAGTTAAGCGTTTGTGTGTTTCTATAGAATTAAATAAATAAATAAATATTATTTTACTTCGGTTTTTACAATTTATGTTTTATTTTTTCTAAATTCAGCTGTTTAAAACATTCGTTTTGCAATTCTAAGAGTTTATTTTTAACAAATATGTAAATTCACTTAAGAGAACAGATTGTAGATGGACTTAGAATTGCATGCGTCTAAAGTGGATCGTTTAATGTTCTAAATGTGGATCTCAGGCTAAAGTCGTCACTTCTGAAATCATTTTAGAAAATAAATTTATTACTAGTACTTAATAACAAATAAATTAAATTAATATTTTTATAGTACTATAAAAAATAATTCTTTATTTCAAAATTTAAATTATAACTTATAAACTTCATATTTCAATACTTAGTTATAATAAAAAAAACTTAATAAAATATAATAAACATAAATAGTGAAATATTATACAATAAATATAATATTTATAATTATCACATAAAAATTCAATTTTTTTAACATTGCAATAAAGTTGCAGTTACAGTTACCTTTACACATCTTGGTTCAAATTAAACTTTTTTCACGTAACAAGTTTATTTCTTGGACGGAATAAATTCCTCGTGCATTGATTAATGCTGGTTCATCAATTTTTTGAATTATATTCCACTTGCTATACCAACATTCATCATCCTTGTCGGGCCACTTCCAATGATTTCCAGACATACACATAACCCGTACACAGTATTCATCATCTTTTATATTTTGTAATGTTCCCGGAAACAGCTCCCCCTCGTATTTAACAATCACATATTGCTGAACTTTAAGTTCCAAATTGAAATCGGCAGTGGCCATTGACGTTACTGTTTCCGTTTTTTTCATGTTTGTCAGATTCTAAATCAAAATTGCACTTTTTCTTACATTTTTCTTGTCTTTGTCGTTTTCTTTCTTCCTTTTCATTAATGTCTTTATCTTTTTTTTCTAATTTATTTTTTGTATATAAAATCCATTGTTGTGATGAGATCACTGCCGGTAATTTTTCCCGTCTACTGGAAATTGTTTCAAGCTTAGGTGTGGGCCAAATTAAATTCTGTTTGAATGGAGTAGGCAAACCATTATTAATTTTGTTTTCATCGAGTTTATTTGTAGTTTGATATGCACTTTCGACAGTTACTGAACCATCCAATGCAACATTTAGGGTCAGAGACTCAGAGCAGTTTCCTGTCCTAAAATACTATCCAAATCAACATCCATTTTATTAAGGTCGAAAATGTCATTGCTCGCTGTTTCTCGAACGTTGAGGTCGGAAGGTCCATCGTGACAATTATCCTTCGATTCATTATTATTTATTTCCGTAATTTTAATTTTCAAATATTTCCAATATTCGAATAAACATGTATCCTCTTTTGATCCAGTCCACGAATTGCACAAATGGGCCATTTCAAAGATATTTATTTTGAGATCTCCTAAATAACTATTCAAATGGTCTAAATTTTTCTGTATACTAATTAAGTTATCACTATTTTGTTGGTCATGTTGTTGGTCGGCTTTTGTTTTTCTCTATTGCGAGTGGGGTTAGTTCACTGCTAAGTAGTTTCCCGTAATTTATTGCATTGTCGTTAAGAGGACATAACCCACAAGCTTTGAACCCATTACTTAAATTTTCTTCAAAGCGCACGTTGTCCAAAATTGATGATAGCAAAGACCCAAAATCTTCACGACGAATCCGTGCTCCATTATTTTTCATTCGCCAATTTTTTACGGCGTTTCTCCAGTCTTGCTGGAGTATAGAAGTCGCATTCGGTAGCAGTGAAATTAATATTATTTCTCTTGGATTGCAAAATTCACTTAGGGTCAAGGTCATGTGCGAAGTATGCCCATCCACGAAGAGAACAACAGGAAAATTAATTTTTTCTTTTACTAACCATGGATAGAATGTATTAGCGATATACTCGAAAAATAGTTCGCCTGTCATCCAGCCGGATTCACTTCTTCCAATTCCCCAACTTTTTGGCATGCTTTTAGCGATGTTAATGGGAATCCGTTTATATGGAAAGACAACCATTGGGGGACCAAGGTTTTCTTTGGCGTTACCCATTACGAGAGTAGAGATATATTCCTTTTCGTCGTTTGCTGCATAAGAATATACGGATTTTTGCCCTTTCTTAACCAAAACAGAATTTTCTTTAGGGCTTAAGAAGAAAGCGGTTTCATCGCAATTGAAAATTCTTTCAGGGTGATCAAAAATATTTAGAAATCCGTTAGCCTCTATGTATGTGGTTATTTCGTGGAACCAGTTTCTAATTTTTGCTTCGTTCACTGCGCCCGATGTTTAACTAAGTACTGCGAGACTCGTTTAGAAATTGAAGGATTTCTTTTCAAAAATCCATTATACCAATGACGACCTAAATCAGATATATTTGGACAAGTCGGATTATAAAATCGAAAACAAAATTGAAAGAAATGTACCAGGTCTACCGTCACGGAAATTATTTGGAATATTCAAATTGTTTACGATCATTTGAACGGAATCCGCAACAGCATTTCTTTTGATATAATGAACCCGATTTTAGCCATGTGATCAATCCAAGTACATAAATGCATTTCTTGTTCCTTTGATAAAATACTTGGTGCGCCTTGCTTTATATCGGCACTCAGGTTCTTAGTATGATGATTGTATAATGTCGTTTTCGGTACATTATAAGTTTTGCTCGCAGAGTGTACCGTCATACCGCCCTTTACTGCTTCCAGAGCCTTTTGTAATCCATCTCTAGTACTTAAATCAGAAGTACTGAGCTTTTTATTAGGTGCCATCTTCTTATTTATCCACGTATTTTTCGAAATTAACCTTTAACAAATAAATTTATTAATTCGATCCGCTTTATGTACGATAGATTTATATAGTAGAACACAATTCAGATCGCACGATCCGCTTTTAAGCCATGAACGCGAAATTTTGAAACATATAATTTTGTATTAAATTTGTAAAATAGAAACTAAGTGTAAACAAATTTTAACTACAATTGATTAGACAAATGAATGGATGAATGGATATAAATTCGATCTACAATTTTTTTATTACTTTGCCTGTAATTAGCTAGATAATGTACCGATGTTAATCTTTAATTATTTAAGAATTTAGGAAACTTTAACTACATATAACAATCAAAATAGAAACTTAATTCTAGATCCAAATTAGCTCATCTCAAAAGAACAATTGTAGGCTATCAATTAAAATCAATGTTTTAAAGTTTATTGTAATTCATAATATAATAAATTTTAATTGAAATTTGTTAGTTTGTGACGGCAAAGTGGATCTCGAGGTTCACAATTGAGTCACTTTGCATATATAGCGCACGTAATGCGGATCTTCGTAAATTAAGCTAATTAATAGTTTTTTCTTTTAAATAACAGTTATTTATTCAATAAATAATCTTTACTTACCTTAAACTCAACAAATATATACTTGAAAACATTTTTAGCGCTTTTAAAATCTTATTTTGCGTGTACACGATCCTTACGATTCTAGTAACGTCATATCACACATAACACTTTCCCGCTACTGTTTCATAGTTGTGATGCATTTATAGTAAAAAAACTAATACTTGTATAAGAGTGAGCTAGACAAAAATTACACACCTGCAGCCCAATACATCTAAAAACATAATGCTATGTTTAATATATGGAATTTTCGAGATGTTTTCTTATTCTAACCGAAAAACCGTTAAACGATCCACAATATGTACCACTATCCGGATTGTGGTATTTTACCTTATATGTTTTGTATCTAATTTCATATAGAGAATACACGTCATACGAAGAAAAAACGACAAGGTTCAATCACTTTGGAAGAATTAATAAGCCGCAACCGATAAAATCATTAAATGGATGCAATACATAACATTTTCACGAGATCCAAACCTAGGCAAGTATTGCAATTTTGTCTCAAAATGTGTGAAACGAAATAAGTGTATCTGGAAAGATATAGTAGTAGCATTTGTGTTTGTGTTAGTTTCGTGCGTATGATTGTTTTACTCCACATGTAAGTCACGTGTCATTCTTTTTTGTTTATTCGAATTTACCCTTTGAGTGCCAACATGATTTCGGCTAGTGTATTTAGGAGCACAATCGAGCTTCTTCAAACTCAAAGGTAAAATTATAATTTTACCTAAGACACATCTTCTCAGTAGAAGAAACTGTCACTGAATTAATAACAGAAGCTTTGATAACAGCTATAAAACGGTTTTTAGCTAGGCGAAATGTATCCAGTCACATATACACTGAGACAATGGAAAAAAATTTGTTGACGCGAATCGAAGGCTGAAAGAGGAGTAAAAGTTCAATAATTTAAATAATAACCAATTCGTCATTTCAGAATATTGCACCGAGAATCAAATCAAATGGCAGCATATTCCTCCTTCAGCACCGCACTTTGGTTAATGGGAATCAGAGGTAAAATCAGTTGAAATACTCACATTTAATCACATTTGAGGAAATGCCCCTATTATTGTGTAAGATAGTGGGTATCCTGAATTCCAAACCATTATGTCGAGTTGATCAGAGAGTGATACTTCCTATTCCAATACACCCACACTGGCGTACTTTCTGACGATTCATCAGTTGCTTCAATTCCCGAATACAATTTAGAAGAAACTGTGATATCTAGGTTATTCAGGTGGCAACAAATTAGGCAAAGAGCATAAAGTTTTTGGAAACACTTCCATAAAGAATATCTCAACAGCCTAAAACAAAGAGAAAAATGGAAATCAAAAGAAGAAAATATTAAAATTGGCGATTTTTTTTTTACCTAGTTTTATTTCTCTTATTTATTTTACAATATTGCTTTATAACTTAATAATTTTCGAGATAAAACTACACTGCTCGTCAAAAAAACCCGGACACTTAAATTTCTTCGTAAATCTTCAATTTCTAGAGCAATTACGCTATTTTAAAAGCACTGTCATATTAAGGGCCTATTTTTTAATTCAACCTGAGCAAGCAGTGCACAGTCAAAACTAGTAGAAGCGGACAATTGAAATTGTCCGACAAGCGCTCGATAAAATAGGAAAAATGCAACAGACGGACGGACAGAGGTGTAAAACCTCTGAAACAACTAAGGTGCTAATACAACAAATTAGCCCAATAGACAAAAAATGAATAGAGTCTTAAGCAAATCAAAAAAAAATTACAGAAACTGGTTTTGAAATATCACTCTTTTTATTATAGATAAAAGTATGCCTAGAATAATAATTGAAAATTTAAAAAAAAAGTAGACAGCCGCATCTGTGTGACCTCTATTTTTAGAAAAAGCTGAATATCTCGAAAACTACTTGACCTAGAGTTCCCAAATTTTAAATGTGACCTTTTTAGAGTAGTATCTACCTGTGTGTAAATTCATTCTGTGTGCATTCAGTACATTCTGTGTGCAGCTCTCTGGTGTGTATAGTTTTTCCTGTGATAGTGCCAACAGACAGACGGCCTAAGTCTTTGTATAAGCTTGCTCGCAAGAGCGAGCGCTAAAATACTCTGTGTTTTTTTATTCAACCTGAGTAATTTTACTCTGCACTCTGCGTTTTTATTTGTGAACTGTGCCTACACCGAGCTTACTCGGTTCTTCAAATTTTACTCTGAAATTAATGTCAGTGTACGAAGAGTGTGCAAAGTAAATAACAATTTTATACTCTATGCGCACCGGATAATTTTACCCAGTACAACCTTTGCTCGGTGTACACTACCCGGGGTAAGCCTGCTTGCTCGGGTTGAATTAAAAAATAGACCCTAAATAGTACATAACCGAAAAGGTAGTGTAGATGTGTAACAGAAACCGTATTTTTTTTTATTTAAAATCCAATCACAGCAACAAAGTGTAATAACTGAAAAATATTCAAAATTTCGATTGTTACGTTTCTAAATTATTGGGCATCTATCAATTGTTTTGAAACATTTAAAGTAGCATTTATTGTTAGTATTATTAATATTATTATTACAGTTAACGTAAACAGTGCTTAGTTATTATTATTAGCAAATATTATAATTATGAAACCAGAAAATATCGCAAAATTAATCGCTTTGAGTGAGGATGGCCGTAACATGCGTTATATTGCTGCCCACCTAAATTTCCCTCGAAGTATAGTTCAAGACGCTATTAAACGATATCGTGAAACTGGTCAGTATGAGCAAACGGTCAATGGTACTGCGAGATCGTTTCCAACCAGCTAGAATCGTCGCTGGTCGATTGGCACTGGTACGTGGTGTCAATATTTCAGTTAGCACAGCATCGCTAAGATTAAATGAACATGAATTGCAGTGCAGGAGGGCTGCTAGAGGGCCAGAGCTGCTCAAAGCTCATCGAAGAAACCGTTTGACTTTTGCTTGTAACCACATCAGTTGGACTACGGACGACTAGTCCGTGTTGTTCACTGATGAATCAAGGTTCAGTCTGCGATCACCGGATGTATGGGAAAGAGTATGGCGGAGATCCGGAGAGCGATATTCACAATGTGCCATATCCCCAAGAGTTTCATTTCATGGCCGCTCACTAATGGTGTGGACATGCATTTCTATAGACGCCCGTATAGACCTTGTATTTCTACGTGGCGGCACTATAACTGCCCAAAGGTATATCGTGAAATGTCTAGAAGAATTTGTGGTTCCATACGCCCCATTTATTGGACAGCAATTCAAACTAATGCATGATAACGCCAGGCCCCACGTTGCAAACTTGGTCAACAATTATTTGGATGAGGTGGGAATTGATCGAATTGTTTTGCCCGCTCGCAGCAATGACCTTAATCCCATTGAGCACATGTAGGATATGCTAGGGCGTCGTGTAAGACAAAGGGAAGTCGTTCCAGAAACCTTGGATCATCTTCAATCAGTTCTGCAGGAAGAATGGGAAATGATACCTTAGGAGTATGTTGCAAACCTTGTGCACAGTATTCTAGATGTGATCAGAGCTCGTGGCGGAAATACTCGATACTAGAATACCGACCACTTAGATTGATTGTTGGTTTTTATTTAAATAAAGATGAAGATAAATCAATATCCGTCTTTCGGTAATTTTGTTATTTCAAATGTTTCGATACTGAGGTTACTTTTATTAAACGAAAACTTGATCCGTTAGTGCCTTTTGACGCACATTATATTATTTCGTACAACCATAACGCTAATATGCGAATAGTTACCGTTAACACAAATATTTACTGAAAAAATGTAGTGTCCGGGTTTTTTTGACGAGCAGTGTAAACATATATTGCTTTATAGTAAGCTCCTAATTTATAACAAATGTATCGGAGCTACGTTTCTAAATACAAATAACCATTATCATTAAAACTAGAATTCTGTACTATTTATAAAAATAAAAATGAACAACTTATAGAAAATTTAAATCATGAATTTAACTGTATAATATCGACAAACTAAAGTATAATAATTTATAATTAGACTGATTTTATAATTAACAAGGATGGAGTTATCAATAAAATATAAAAAATTTCCAATATTCAGACTAACATTAATTCGGAGTTTTAGGAGAAATAAAAAAAATGAAATAATAATTAATTATGGTTAAAAAATAAACAGAAGAAAGCAAAAAGTTTCAAAAAAAAATTTCAATGTTGCTAATTGTAAGTAACCAAACTTTTAATAATCTACAAAATTCATGAAGATTATTAGTTGCAAAAATTGTGGGTGGTAATTGACTATAAAATTTTGGGGCTGTATACGTTGTATTGCGTAGATTGTATATGTGACGCTACTCAAATAACTAACTACACGATTACCGCTAATTATATAGAAAGCTTTTAACACTTTGAAAACATAAAGGTACCAAAAGGGGTAAATAATATTAATTTTTGGCAGGAAGTTACATATTCGCAAAACTGCTTTCTGCACTAAGATCAAAGCCTTGATATTTGATAAGTAAATACCACCCAACATGCAATTCCGTAATGAAGGTGAGAATCAACTGGAGCGTAATATAGGCACTTCATAAATTCATTTCGATTGGAACGCAATCACAAATATTCTGTGTACAAGATAATGAATGATAAATGAGATTTGAAGAGAGATCCTGAATTGTACTATCTATGTAAAAGTTCAATATTTTTGACATGCAGCTTAGTGTCATATTATGCACGTGAAACCATTTTTTTAGCAAAGCAATGTCTTGTTAAAAGCATGATTAACAAATACCATATTTGGGCCAGAATAGAATAAGGCCATACATATCATATGCAAACGCAACAATAGAACCACGCAAAACGCTAAAAATTGAATTACAATATATTCAAAATAACAATGGCCCCAAAACTGATCCTTGTGGGACGCCAATATTGACAGTTTTCTCCTCGCTGAAGATATTATCAATACATACACTTTGTTTACGATTTTGAATGTATGATTTAAACAAATTTAGAGAAACATCTCTCACGCCGATATTATATAATTTTGATAATAATATTTTGTGTTAACAGTATCGAATGCTTTGGAAATGTCAATGAAAAGCGCAGAAGCTTTCATATTATCCTTCAAATATTGATGCAGAGGCGACAAAAATGAGACCAATGCTTTTTCAGTATATACTAAAAATTGAATCTCTATAGAAGAGTTCTTTGTAAAACCGTACTGTCGTCTATCAAGCAAATTAATTTTTTCAAGATATCCCAATAATCTATTTTTAATTGTTTTTTAAAAAAATTTTGGAAACGTACAGAGTAATTGGGCGATAATTATTTGTATCTAAGTGTCAATTTTTTTTAAACAGTGGTTTTACGACACCAATTTTAAGTTTTTCTAGAAAACCTCTTTTGCTAAACAATTATTTAAAAAAAAAGTCAAAACTTGAACTACGCTCCCAATTATTTTTTAAATTATTATATGGGATACTTTGTCAATACCGTAAGAAGCACTATTTTTTAAATCACTCACGATCGTGAATATTTCATCTTCACAAACAGGGATAAAGAAAAAACGTATGCTGTTAAAATTTGAGTGAACTAAGGTATTTCTAACAGTATCATCGATGTAAACGTTTTCTTCATTCGCAGCCAAAAAAGTCGTAAGGTGCGTTGATAAAAAATTCATTCAAAATATTGATAATTTTAGACGGATCAGTTTCAATTCTGTTATCACCAACATCAATTATTGGAATTGCGTTATTGCCTGGTATATTGTTCAAATGCCATTAACAACCTTCCATTTAGATTTTAAGTCTACAGCGGAACAAAACTTAGTTTTTAAAAAACCGTTCTTTGGTTGCAACGACAGTCAAATGGTTATTTCACACCGTTGCAATTTAGGGTTAACATTGTTATAATTAAACGTGCAATAACAAAACAACATTTTTGGCGCGACTTTGTTTGGTGGTAGTAAAACGATCGTTCGATTTTGGTACCGGTTGATAAAAGATAAAGTTTTCTTGATGGGTTGGTGGGAAGGTGAAAGGCAGTCAAGATTTGGTTTTTCAAAACAGAACACCTGATATTAAATTAAATATTAACTGAGGATAAAATAAAAGTTGTGCTCGGATTCGAGGCACGTTTGTGACCTGGGACACAACAGGCTTTGTTTTTGTAAAAGTTTATTTTTTTAAGTTCGGTAACTAATTCCATTAAAAAGCATTTATAAATAAAAGCATATAAAAATATAACAAAATAAAGAAATAAATAATAAAATAACAAATACGAAAGACATGAACTTGTTAAAATAATTTTTATCACATCGAAGTGATTTTCTTTTTATAACACGGAAGGAAAAAAAAAGAACATATTGGTAGTAAGTGAAGTTAAATAATTAAAGGTACCAATATGAAGTGATATTGTATGTTCAGGAGAAAAAAAAAATAAAAAAAAATAAATTGTAATCATAAACAAAAACTAACCGAAATTATTGAATAAAAATTATAAATTATATGAATTTGAAAAAAAAAAAAAAAAAATTTTAAATATAAATGCGGCGTTGTTATTTGTTACCCTGTCAGTAATTGTGGTTGCATTGAATGGAATGTGGTTGGTTGCTAGTTGCTGTGGTTTTAAATTGCGATATGATAAAGTACGTTCAATTAAGTGTAACGCATCAATAATAGCAAACATAACTAACAAATTAAAATAATAAGTGAAACATAAGCCTATCATAAATCTAAACATACAGTTAAATAATAAAAAATTTAAAAAATTTAATAAAAATTCTGTTAATGAAATTTGGATCACAATATCAACAGTACGGCTAATAAATATTCGCCCATTCGATGTTATGTTGTGGTTTATGGTGTTAACAACTTGTAAAAAGCGTTAATCAATTCGAACGCATGTATGATTTTATGTTGTGGTGTCACGACATTTGAAAACGGGAAGCTGCAGTGCACGAGTAATTGCGGTTTGCGGCGAAGCGGTAGTGGCAGAACAGTGAAGCAGCGGTATATGGTGATCATTTCCTTTATACTTTGGAATTTTGGCAAGTTATTCATTTTTTTTTTTTTACATAATATTATTCTTGATTGGTACATTGTATATCTTTCCTTTTAAATTTCTATTGGTTTTGTAAACCGTTATGTTTATTTTTTTTTACCGTGTTTAATCAAAATTTGTTCATAATCATGAGTCTTTGAATTAGGAAAGAATAGGGAATGAAATTAAAACTGGTGGGTTGACTAGCATGTTATGTGACTGTAACTTTCAATTAAGAGTAAAGTTAGTATTTAGAAAAGCGGTTAGTTCTCGATTGCTTGTAGCCTTGGACCACCCACGCCGTACCGACGAGTCATAGCCGGAAATATGTCGCCCGCACCAAGGTACGCTACAAGCAATAAATCTGTTAGCAACAGTTAGTATCTCATTTGAATGTTAAAGGTTGCTACATGGTTTGTGGAAATAAATGTTTTAGTTTTGCATTAACGCTGTGAAATTTTGTGTTTAGTACCGCATTATTTTGATTCTTTCTCAATTTTTTGGCTAAACTGTTTTTATAATTAATCAAATTCAGTAATGAATTTTTCATCCATGGTTTAACTTAGAAATTTATTATTATTCAATTCAACGGTAAGTTTATTAATAAAAATCGAATAAGCCAAACTTGAATCATCAGTAGAGAATACAGAAGTCCAGTCACAAAACGTCAAACATTCTGATAAATTGCTATAATTAATTCTTGTTTGCCATCGAGTTTGACATTGCGGGATATTCTTAATTGGACTGTTTGATTTTAATCCTAGCATTATAGTGTTATGCTCAATCACATGTAGATTTAAACTTTTAACCTCAAGAGAGAATCTGAAATGAAATGTTTCAGAAAAGACCTGATCACTACACGTATTTGAACTTGCCCTAGTAACACTATTCATTAAAGAATCCAGTCCAAAACAAGCACACAACAACAAAAATTTATTCTTCAAAGTAGAATCCTGTACCAAATCAATATTAATGTCATCAAGTAAAATTTTGTTTTTGATTTATCTGTAAAAAGGAAATTATTTAATTCATTTAAAAAAATATCTGTTGAAACAAAATTCAATATATAAACTAAAATAAAACATAGTATTCTCATAATAAAGTATTAGATTGAGAGCATTTGCTGATGAAAAATTTAAAGCAGAAAATTCAAACTAAAGTGTTTTAATTTGGTCTAAATAAAAGAAGATAACTTATCATGTTGTAAATGGGCGATGGGAAGAATTATAGACCAATTTTGACTGATTCAATATTTAATTAATTATTAAGACTTCCCATTATTTTTTGGCTACGAATTATATTGGAAAAATAAATTGTACAGCATGTTTTTATTTCATGGCGGATTAGCATATTTTATAAAACTAAAAATAATTACTGGCTAGGTACGAGCAACTATAATATACACAAAGGTAGTAAATGTTTTTTTAACAGAGACGTCAATCTACATAATTCACCAAACGAACAACTTTGCTTTTTGACAACCATGTATATTTCTTTTTTAATTCCGCTACTTCATAATATTTTCTAAGAATTGAAACAAAAAAAATGAAAAATTTTATAAACTTTATTATTTCTTACGCGATTAATAACAAAACTTAATTTTCATATAAACAATTTTTTTTTCTTCTGCCCAAAAAATTAATTTATTGTGTTTATGATAAAAATCCAATTCGAAAGCAGCATAAAAAATATTATAATTAAAAAAAAATAAAAAAATATATGTATTATTTATAATATTCTTTTGTAATTTCTTATCCCAGCAACATAACATACAAAAAAAAACGAAATAAGCAAGTAAAAACTGTAAACATATAGAAATGTTTAATGGATTAATGTCACGCTATGTTTCCGATTTTATGTTTTATATACATACGTTTTTGTGTTTTCGTTTCTCAATTCAACACAAAATGGTTGATGCCTTTTTATTTCAATCAAAAATCGACCTAAACAATATTTATTTTAGATTCAATTTTAATTTCTATTTTCTATATATTTTTTGTTATAGAATTTGTATTTTTTTATTTGAATCAAAAACCATTAAAATGTGTGATGCTGGCAAAAGATTATATTCAAAAATACGAAAATGATATAACTAAATTAAACACGATATGTGATTAAAATGGTCACGATCATACAGACACCATCATTTTTATGTGTTGATTCAATATTATTAATAATCGACTTACGGTTGGTTTCTTGTATGTAACATTTATTTGACTGTATATGTAAAGATTTACGTTCACAACATTGTATAACAAAATGTACTTACAACATCTTTTACGATGAATGTACATAGATCTCAGATTCACCACATTTAATTTCTAAAGCGATAAATTGAACGTCCCGGATGCATTTCGTTGAGTGAGCTATACGATGGTATTTGGTAATTCATTCACTGATCCAATCTCATGCTGTCTTTAAATGTAGGTGAAAATGCCGTTCCAGAGGCGGTGTTCGAGTTGGAAACCGTATAACTTACGCAGCAACTTACCTACAGTTGCACGACTTACACTTCCATGTTGTTGCCCATAACAGTATACCATATTAGCATACTCAATCAATTAATAGAATTATTAAATTTAATATTTGGCCACATTTTCATTTGTTATTAAACCTGCAGTCAAAACAAAATTTAAAATTCGTATACTTGTTATTCAATCATCATCAAAGTTTACTCTTAGACTGTGTGCCTGAGAGCGATTTTTTCGACTAAATTGCCGACTAAACTAAATTAATGGCTGATTCATATCATTCATTCAAAGGTGGCACTAGTATCTTTTAAATATGCTGTGCCTCTGATTGTAAACTAAATTGCAAACTAAACTAAATTATGACTTTTCATACGTCATATTGTTTTCAGCAACACCGATTTGTTATTATTTAAAATCAAGGGGATAGACAAATTAAAACAAATATGGATATGGGAATCGCAGAGAATATGGATATGGGAGTTTTTAAAACAAAAATTTAATTTAAAATTTAAATAACATGATAAAAATTTAAATAAATTTTAAAAATATACTGGTTCAAATAATATAATATCTTTCTACAATACTTGCATCAAAGTATTACGGAATTCTAAAGCCCGTTGCTCATCAATGTGCGGTCATACGAATTTTCAAATACTTGAATTTATTATTTATTCATCCGAATCAGGATAGCCACAACATACTTTGACAACATATTTTGACACTTGTTCTAATTAGTTTAGTGTTTCTTAAGGCACACATAACGACTTTTGTACTAGTGCTACCTATTGGCATGTTATATGAACTAACCATTCCACTTTTAGTTTAGTTAGTTTTGTTACAGGCTGGCTACTGCCAACCTGCAGATATTCACTAAGCTCCTGCAGAGGCCTCCACGGTGATGTTTTGACGGCTACGTTCTCAGCGAGAAGTGCGAGGGTCGTGGGGTTTGAGGCATGCAGGGCTCCTGGCCTACACCGTGATTAACAGAAAGTTGGGGAAACGCAAATAATAAATAAAAACCGTAGTTCCGCCGAAATTCGTCGGCCGGAACCTGAGGAACGAACAACTCAAAAAATTATAAATGGGAGAGAGGTGCCTTGGTGCGCGCATCCATTCGAATTCAAACAGGGCAAAGCCCCGGTTACGAAATTGGATGCGGGCACCAAGGGACCACAAACACTAAACCGACACAGAGGGAGTCTCCGCTCCCATCATACCACACAAAAAATTTAATAATTTATTTTATTATAACCAAAACAAAGAAACAACTCCCCTTTTCCCCCCGTACCACGACAAGAGAGAACGAGAGAGAGAGAGAGCAATACGCACCGAGCGCGCACCCGCTGTGCGGCGCTCGATTACAAAATAGTTGAAAATATAATGAATTTAAAATATATGGAAAAATAAAAATAAATTAAAATTAAATAAATAAAAAAAAAAATCGTACCTTATTACTACAAAAAATTTGTTGCGGCCTTGCGCGGCCGTCATGCCACAGGGGACTCCTGTCCCCCGGACCGTTGCGGCCTTGGTGCCGTTGTTGTTGCGGGGCCTTTCCCGATATCAATAAATAAACACGAGGTGCCGGTTGGCCACCCGTTCGGTGCGGTGCCTTTCACCGATACCAACAAAATCCAAAGTCGGGCAACCGGTTGGTCGGCTACCCTTCGTTGCGGCAGACCACCGATACCACAAAAAATATAAACCACGAGGGGCCGGTTGGCCACCCGTTACGTTGCGACCTTGAGTGGTCGCACGTTGCGGCAGACCACCGATAATACAATAAAAACTAGGTGCCGGTTGGCAACCCGTTACGTTGCGGGGCCTCTCCCCGATACCAATATAAACCGAATGGCCTCAACTGGCCACCCGAAACTCGTTGGGCGTTGGCTCGCCTTAAAACCGTATATAACGTGGCCTTAACGGGCCACCCGTTGATTACACCGCCGTTTTATGTTTTATAAGCAGGAATATTCCGTCTATTCTCGTGATATATTGTGTAATCAGCTTAAAGACAATTCCTTCAGTTAAATTTTTACACTACGTAAATACCAGTAATCCAAGTGGAAGGCAATTTACAAAAGTTGGCACAATTGATGTAACTGAGTAAATCAATTTGCTGTCTCGAATCGGCTATCCTCAAATACACAACAAAAATCCGATACTTTGTAGCATAATTTGTAACGTTGAGCACACCAGACAATAAAAATTTATTTTTATGATTTTTTTATTTTTTTATTGTAACTACACCATAACCTTTGTACACGTTTTCTTAATTAAATTTTGTGTATTTCTGCACTTTTCGAATCACCAAAACTTGGTTTAACAATCAATTTTTATAATATAAAAAAAAAAATATAAACTTGGTTAAACCAAAACCTCAAACTATATCTTACAGAACTCAAATTTCAAGCTTTTTTTTTTTTTTTAAAGATTACACACCAGAAAAAAAAACTCTTGATATCAATCAAAATCACAAAACCGAATCACTAACCAAAAAAAAAAATATTCGAGCGTCGCACAGCTCGTAAAACGTTTTAGAAGAAAATGCATCTCTCTTCTCTGTCTCTCCTTTGTACCAAATTTTCGTTGGTACAAAAGAGAGACATACAAGAAAAAAAACATTTTTCTCAAAACGTTTTACTTTGCACACACTCGATGCGCACCGCTATCTCTCTCTCCCCCATTCTCGTTCCGTTGCCAACATAACAGAAGAAAACACACAGGAATCCATCCACCAAGAAATCACGTTCAGACAACAAACCCAGACGCAAGAAACCACGTGGAGAATAGAAACAAATTTACAAAAATGTCTTGTTAAGACCACACAGTCGTAACAGTTTAGTCGATTAAGGCACACAGCATTAGTGTCGAATTCATACTATTTTCACAATCTATCTAAAAATCGATGAAAACTATGAAAAAACAGTGTGCTTTTATTTGGTAACCAACATTATCACTTAAAACTTTATAGTTGTAGCAAAAAGCACCTCGACGATCACGTTTTTGAAATAAATGAAGGTAAACACAATTGTCGATACCTTTACATTATTATTAGTTTGAATCCAAAAATTAATAATTTTTTAAGATTAAAATAAGATTAATAGCACTTTTCGACTATTGTATTAAAGGTAGAAGGAAAACGAGTTTTTTAACTTAAATGATTTAAAATGATTTAACGGTAACGAATTACAAGAATCCGTAGTGGTATTTCTGATTTAGACTTCGATGTTATTTTATCCCCTTCAATGGAATACCGTCTGTGTATATAATAAAGTTTCACTTCTTCTTTGATTACAATATTTTCAAAAAAATATTAGATTTCAATTATTACATGCAGGAAGTAAATCTTAAAACCCAAAATGGCTTTATTTGATATCTAAAATGAAATATTTGAATATTGTACTTACATCCCTTTTTCGGCCAGATTTTTTTTTGTTATAATATAAGTCCACCATGCGTTCCACCACGTTCCTGTGGTATCACAATGGGCCACTATTGGCCTAAGTGTGCGATAGCAGCCCTTCTAACCTAACCTAAGTCCACCACGCAAAAATTTGTATGTGAAAAATGACAGGTTGTAATGTCTTCCGGATTTTAACGGATCTTATTTAAAGCGGAATTATTTTTGAAAAAAGCATTATAATTTGATAACATATAAATTATAAAACATATTAACGGTTTGTTTTTGATAACATATTATTTTATTGGTTTACAAAATCTTCAAAATTGAATTTTCAAAACCAAGATTTTGAAAACCATGGTTTGACTGTATATGTATGTATTGAAACGTTTCGTAATAGCCGGGGATACCCATAAATCTAGAAAATTAATTTGTTGGGGATTCTCAGGAAAAAATTATGAGCAGTTTCATAAAAGCCGGGGAAACACTTAATTTGGAAAATTGATTGGTCGGGGATTTCCAGGAAAGAATTATATTTACTTCTTGCATGTAATATTGGTTACTTAAATTACGAAAATCTTTCGCTAATTAATTAATTGTTCTTGGTAAAATTGATAAAGTGTTAAAAGTAGTGATAAAAAGTTATAAAAAACGTTGTTGACGTAGAATCGTAAATATTTGCATTCGAGAATCGCATAATTTCGATTATGAATATCACCATTGTAAAATCAAATAAAGGGAGACAAAAGTTAATAATCGACGGATATACGCGTATCACTTGGAAAGAAAAAGTACAACTTTGCAATGGGTTTGTGCTGAAACAAAATCCCTGTTATGCAAGGGAAGAGTTGGTTACCGTAATCGCGAATGGTTTTCATACAATCAAAAAGGGTCCATCCAACCAAACTCATGATCCTGCTTCTTACGAAAAGGTGACTTTTGAAATGAACAAGAAAGTGAAAACTGACGCAGTAAATACCCCACTGTTGCCTTCCCAAATTATTAGAAATAACGTCGTGAAATATTCACCGGCATGTCGGGTTTACTCACCGAGCAAACAGGCTCAAAAGCAAAAAATAACTTGAGTCCGAGCTACTGTTATAAAACAACCGGAAAGTATTTTAAATATAAGGATTCCAGAAAAAATACGACATTTGAATGAGAACTATTTGTCTTATCAGAAAAGAGTTTTGATGGCATTCAATGGCATTCGTGGCAAAATCGAACGGGCCATTGTACCATTGTTCTTTTGTTTGATGAGTTCTAAAACTCAAGTAGCTTATTTCGACTCATTCTATGAAATATGTAAATTGACATGTGAGTGGAACATACCTTTGAAGCCAAAGGTCGTAATTTCCGATTTCGAAAAAGCAAGCGTATCGGGTTTAAAAATGTTTTTCCCGGAGGCCCAATATAAAGGATGCTTGTTTCATTTTGGGCAAATCATTTGGCGCAAGGTTCCAGCTCAAAGTTGTGTTACCAAATATGGGAACGATGAAAATTTCAGTTTAAATATTCGAATGCTAAAAAAATTAGCTTTGGTACCAGAAAATGAAGTTTTGGGTTATAATAAAGAACTGAGAAATCGATGAATCCAGAAAAGAACTATTTAACGAGAATAAAAGCAAAGCAGACAAGAACCAAAACCCATATATTCTCCAAATTTTTGGACAGTATCGGAAGATCCTAATGACAATTTCCCGCGTACTCAAAACTCTGTAGAAAGTTAGTATCGGCGATTTCAAATACTGATTGGCAAAGCACACATTGGACTTTACCAACTTGCGTCAGAGTTAGGAAAGGAACTCATATGCGCTAAAACACGAGTCCAGCAAATTCGAGCCAGAGTACCTTGTCAAGTTAAACGGAAACTGTTGAAACGAAACATAAAAATTTCCAATGTTATTAAGCAAAGAAAGAATATGCATAAACTAAGTTTCTAAAAAATATCGCACACAATATGGCATTGCAGAAATGAAATGGATTTTTGTTATTTAGTTTCAAGTTTGTTTTATTTATATAATTTTATTAGAATTGTAGAATAGAATTTTAAAAAGTAAAATATTTTAGGTTTAGTTATTTTCAACTTTGAATTACTATCCGTCCTTCTCAGGACGACCATATAGGAAGATTCGAATAAAAAAAGAAAATTTACATATACAATTAATTAGGGGATAAAATAGGAAAATTTCATACTTTTATCCAACCCTCTCATAATTATTGTTTATCCCTTTAGTGATTTACTAACACAATTGTGCGGGTAGGGCAAAAGTACCATGACAAAAATTTATTTTTGTACGTTTTTTGAACCAACTTCCACATTTGTAAATTCCTTTTTAACTTATTTTCGTCCGAAAAAAACACTATATCTATACATACAATTGTGTTGGTTTTACTTCAAATAAAGCGAAATTTTTTATCATCAACGCCATTACATACTATGGTTTTTTACTTACACATTTGTGTGGGTTGGACTAAAACTGAAATAATAATAATAAATTTTTTTGTTTTCTTGGTTGATAAAGGGTTGTACAAATATTTTTAATTCTTTTAACAAACTTTCGGTAAAACCAAGATTTTCAGAACCAGGATTTTAAAAAACCAAGATAGCAAAAAACCAAGATTTCGGTACGCTTCCTTATTATAGTTATAGTGTTATTTTTCATCTTACTCAAATGAGTAAGTACCCCCAAAATAGATACAAAAATAAATTTTTGGCATGATTATTTTCGTCAACCACACAATTGTGATGGCAAGCCAGAAAAGGGATCTATGCATAATTCTTGCGTGTATTCTTACTAACTGGGTTTTCCAAACAAAATTTAACATGCGCAAAGTGAATATCAATATTCATTTAGTGAAATTAAGAGAAATAACCATATTCAAGAACAGTTTGGCTCACGCATTAAGTGCATTATTTATATACAAATAAAATTATATTACAATTATTACATGCAGGAAGTAAATCGCTTCATTGATACAAAAGCGTTATTTACAACATAAATATAATCAACAATTATTATTCCTGCTTAAATTAAGCAAACCAACAAGGTCAACCTTTGTTGAAAATTTAATTTACATCGCAACAATTTAAAAAGCTCCTGCAGAAGCTGCGACTTCTGTTACACAGATGTCCACCACATTTCGCATGAAACTCCCAATTTATTTAGAAAGCTTAAGTATAAAGTTTTATTTCAAAAAGTCAAAATCCGCGTTTGTATCCCGTATTTTGGTGAAATAAAATTTTCTTTTACCAAAACTCGTCATTTCTGCTACAATTTTAAATGTGATCTAAACTAATTTTGTTTGAAATAAAATTCACTATATTTTTATTATAAATGTTTTTTCGTCAATCCTGTCATTTCCGCTTAAACTTTGGAAAACTGATCTGGAACGGTATTGTTGCAAAATTAATTTAGAAATTGTTCAATTTTCAAAATACAGTAAACTCTCCAAGAATACGATTAGTTCGTTCCGTGTTCTTTGAAACCGTGTTGTTCGAGACTATGAAAAACGGAAGTGTGAAAAAAAAACGTTACGTTTTTTTTTGTTATTGTTTACATAAAACAAAACAAAAGATAATCACCGAAAATCGTGTAGTTTGAAACCGTCTTATTTGAGATAAGGTATGTGTGTTCTTCGAATATTGTGTTCTTGGAGGGTTACCTGTACATGCAATCAAGTAAAAAGCACTTAATCAATTTGTGAAAAAGCTTAGGTATTAAGTTTTATTTCAACGTCTTCCGAAACGATGGTTTTTAGTGTCTAGACACAAATGCAACCGGTAGACGGGTTCTTATTGCAGTAGGCAGTGCACATCAACTTTGATGGCCAAACTTTCACCATTATCAACACTGATAATATCGAGCTTATACAAGTATCTGTCAAAATTAAAAATCTTCCACTCTGAAGTGAAGATAACTCCTCCAATAATCCTAAAATTTAAACAAATCATTTTGCCATGCCCAGCCGCTGACTGCGCTTTTTCAATAGTCGCTTTCTCTTGAAATATTTTAATCCATTTAGAAAAGTTCCTGTTTTGTTATGAAGATATACTTTGCGACACTACAAAATGGCAATATTGAGGAAATCCGCAATATTGAGCAGGCGTTTTAAGGAGATATTTACATTCAAATTTTTGGAATGCAATGACTAATACTTTGAATAAAAATGACTAAAAAACTTTTAAATTACAATTGTTGTTGTCGGAATCCGGATGCATTCTATAAAATATCTGTTCTAGTAAAAATTTTATGATTTAGAGGTTCACTATATTGGCATAGTAGGATTATATATAGGAACATCAGAAGATATCTTCTCTCTTCAGCAATCCTTTAGGGATTACAGAACCGAGTTGTTTAATACTGTTGCATTGTTATTTTAATAGCAGTTCCTTAGATTTTACGTCAAAGTAAGAGTTCTCGGGAATTTCAAAACCAAACAATCTTACGAGACGCGAGATGTTTCAATCCCAATCCTCAGTTGCGATAATAGAGTAAACATTTTCACACACAGAAAATACCCGGCCCTAAGATATAAATTTAATTAAATTTGAATGTAGAGAACTAAAAAATTAACAGCTGGAATTTATTTAATTATTGTTTTATATTGAAATAAGTCTAAAAATTTGACTTGAAAAATATTAATTTAAGAATACAAAATAAAATAAATCCGCGTTGGATTTTAAAATTTGAAAAATGAAAGTTAAGTAAAAATCACTGAGAGGCATTAAATTACCTTAACCTACTTTCAAAATTATCTTTAGTTAAAAAAAGTCAAATAAATAGTTAATTCTATTGAAACTTTTACACATCATCTTGACTGGTTCGTTATCACCATAGTTGGTTCTGTGTCTATCTAAGTGGAGGAAGTCATGATCTGAGATTTCTTAGTTTTATACCAGGAACCTTTATTTTAATTGACTTAAGCACATCCGGTGCGTCGATTAGACCTAGTAGGAAATTACCAATCAAGTTGTGTGTGTCCAGTTGTATGTTTTGCGCCCGATTAAATATGGTAGTTGTCGCTATATGTTTACGTGGTATGGTAGATCATGGTCATAAATCCATTCGTTTTTCCAGGTCAAGTAGCGTATAAACTTCTTTTTAATTTTCTTAATACTCTGGATATGATCTTCGTAGAACGGACACCACACATTTACAACACATTCCTTCATTTTATTTGAGTGCATTATTGCTTCAGAAGAGGTGATTTTCCATTACGTCAGTTGATTTATAGTTAAATAATTACTCCAATCTAACCGGTCAGATGAAGCCAACGGACGTCCGAAGGTGTATTTGATTTTGCAACAATGTACGTAAAAATTATCGTACTTACAGTCGAATTGATTGCCCAAAGTGATCCAATAATTACTTAGGACTTACTTAACACCACTCTTTCCGATTCCAATTTCCAGAATTAGTTATATTAATCGCTTCGATTGCGATAGCACACACATCAACTAAAAGATTGAAGTAATTACTCAAGTAAAATGGAGAGTTGTGGTTGGCGCAGTTTCAATGCGTTTCTTGGAACTTTCTCAATAATAGCACGAAGGGCATTCAACAGTCACAATTCCACTGCTTGCTTAACAAAAAATATTGGTTCGTTAAATAATACTTTTAAAATGATGTTGTACATTGATATAAAAACAGTAGAATCCATCCATAATCACCCAAAATTACGATAGATTTACAAAAACATCTTGACATGAGCATGGTTGAGAATAATAATAATGTGATACTATTAAAGTTAGCCAAAAGTTTCCAACCGAAAGATTAAAAAAAATCGATAATGCAGATAGTGTCTTCGCTTTCTCAGCCGAAAGTGTATAAATACGTCACCGTTGATCAATATTCTTCAGCCGAAAAATTTATTTCAACAATACACCAAAACAAAGCAATTTGAATGTATTATTATACGAAATTTGTTGTAAAATATAAATCTATGTATTTAAACTTGTGAAAGACAAATGTTTAAATCAATCAATCATAATTTGATAAGCAATATTGTTAACCTTGCTAAAAATGAACATAGTATGGTGGGAATGCCACTATGGTCATTTGATAGGCCATCGTGTTGGTCAAGTTAGGTTTAATTGCGAAGAACTTCTGAAGGGGATACAGAGGTGTAATTTAGAAAAATTTCGCAAATTCAATTTATCGAAAATGCATTGAATGGCTTGTCGTTCTAGGTTAATACGCCGTGACACTATGGTCATTTGATAGGCCACCATGTTGGTCTGAAAACTTTGATTATAAAATTTGTAGTGTGTGAGTTGGTTGGAATAAATAGGCCTTGACTTTTGCGTCGAGTGGTCGGATTTTTTTCCATTTTTTTTTGTAAAATTATTGAATTTTAAACATTTTTTTTTTTTTTTTGTATATGGATTTATAATTGACCAACTGGTTTGCCTACGAAACTTGTAACAATAATTGAAACTAAAAAACGTTTTAACACATCGGCAGAGTTCTATTGCGTTATTCTACCTCAGGATACAAATTATATAACTCGATGAGACAAATCTCCTTGTATGAATATAAGGGATCCACGACAAACCAACCCACAATCCAGAGAGAACAAATTTAATTAATTGGATTTTTATGACCTGCACATCATTTTATAAATGAGCTTTTAAGCTCAATATTTGGTGTGTAGATCATTACAAAATTATATTGTAAATATTTAAATAAACAAATAAATAAAATGCGATATGTCGGTGAATTAGTTGAATAAAAAAAAAAAAAAACATATAAATGCACATTTTATAATTTCTTCAACCTTAAGAACGAATCACTTCGTCCGACCAATTTGACTCCTTTCTCAAAATATTTTTTTTCTAATGTAATGCATTGTCCTTTCCCAAAAATAAACAGATTCCACTGCATATAAGAATATGGCACTATTACGGAACAAATTAGTAGGGTGGTTCTAATCCCGTATAATACAGTAGATCGGAACACATAGGTATTGATTTACAACAATTTACAGAGTACTGGTCAGATTAGCAAGCATATTGTACCTATACATATCCAATATATTGTTGTTCATATTCATTTTATGAGTGTTATGAGAAACTGTTTTTTGTGGTCAATTTAATGCTGTATCAGATAGAAGAATTTTGACAGCGGAAAATAAGAGATTGCGCTACTCGCCGCAAGTGGCAGCACTATCACTAAAAAGAATTAATTTATTATGTAATTACCAGCGGAAATTTTTCATTCATTATGTACCACTTTTTCACTAAATAAAATATCTTAGCGGAATAAAATATTAAAAGTGAACCTTAAAATGGCAAATTAAATGATCTCCCAAGTAAAAGAACTCGGTAAATGAAATCTTGAAACTTAACAACAATCCGTCTATCCTCCATTTCTTCCACTAATAACCAATTCTTTCGGTTGCTTTCTAATAGCTTATGTCATACTGAGACTATATAGAAAATTTGGGGAAAATTCATGGACTAGAATTTTCACTAGAATTTTTTGATTTTCTGCAACCATATAAGTGATTTTCAGTTGTTGGCCAATATCTCAAAAACTTCCACTAGTAACCAATACTTTCGGTTGTTTTTCTAGTAGCCTAGGTTATACTGAGACTATATAGAAAATTTGGGGAAAATTCATGGACTAGAATTTTTTGGTTTTCTGCGGCCATATAAGTGATTTTCAGTTGTAGGCCAATATCTCAAAAACTTTCACTAGTAACGAATACTTTCGGTAGTTTTTCTAGTAGCCTAGGTCATACTGAGACTATATAGAAAATTTGGGGAAAATTCATGGACTAGAATTTTCACTAGAATTTTTTGATTTTCTGCGGCCATATAAGTGGTTTTAAATTTTTGACCAATATCTCAAAACTTCCACTAGTAACCAATACGTTCGGTTGTTTTTCCAATAGCTTAGGTCATACTGAGACTATATAGAAAATTTGGAGAAAATTCATGGACTAGAATTTTCACTAGAATTTTTTGATTTTCTGCGGCCATATAAGTGATTTTCAGTTTTTGACCACCAATATCTCAAAAACTTCCACTAGTAACCAATACTTTCGGTGGTTTTTCTAGTAGCCTAGGTCATACTGAGACTATATGGAAAATTTGGGGAAAATTCATGGACTAGAATTTTCACTAGAATTTTTTGATTTTCTGCGGCCATATAAGTGATTTTCAGTTTTTGACCACCAATATCTCAAAAACTTCCACTAGTAACCAATACTTTCGGTTGTGTTTTTAACAGCTTAGGTCATACTGAGACTATATGGAAAATTTGGAATTATGTATATGGAAATTTAACTTGGTTTAAAAATACAATTTCATGTCGTTGTTAATTTTTTTCGTTAGTTAAATCATTTCTTTATTTGAAACTAATTTAAATATTTTGCTAGATCATACCGTTTTAAGGAAAATTAACATTTGCGGAAAAATAGTGAAAATGGATAAAGGACATCTCAAATATATTTGTAAAACTCATATTTGTTTTAATCTAATTTAATTTTTCCATTGATATAGGACATTAACAATAAAAAACATAAAAACATTTTTCCAGAAAAAAAATTATGAACCGAATAGCAACGCAAAGCGGGACCTTCGTGTAATTATTACAATAACATTTCAAGGTTTATAAAAAAATCACATATAATGCAGATTCATGATAGTATTTACTTTATTTAGTTTTAACATTTAACGGAACACAAATGGTGCTTTGCAAATAATAATTCAGTAACTGCTTCTAATTTCACGGAAAATGTAAGACATAGTCCATGTTATAATTAAGAAAACAAGGCCGATGCATATGCATTAGTTTTAAGTAGACATTATCTTAGTCCATAGCTCTTAAATGTTACAAAACAGATAGAGCTGTGATATTCAATTAGCAGAAAATACAAAATTCTAGTCCATGAATTTTCCCCAAATTTTCCATATAGTCTCAGTATGACCAAGGCTACTAGAAAATCAACCGAAAGTATTGGTTACTATTGGAAAAATGGCGGATAGACGGATTGTTGTTAAATTTCTAGATTTCATATATCGATTTCCTTTACTTCGGAGATCAATCAACTTGCCATTTTAAGGTTCAATTTTAATATTTTATTCCGCTGAGATATTTTATTTATTGAAAAAAGTGGTACATAATGAATGAAAAATTTCCGCTGGTAATCTATATATATCGCACCATACGTGCAATAAAACGATAAGTACTACTTATCGCGTTATTGCATGATTGCATTTTCAGAATAAGGGCGATAGGCTCTACAGATGTGTCTATTCAGTTTTTTCTTACGGATCCTCCTGTAGAATTTATTAAGCTTTAAAAATTAATTTTACTATGAGCTTACACTAAAACTTTAAGAGAAAAACTGTTTTCCTGAAAAAGTTTGTTTTTGAGTTATAGTTTTATTGCACGGATGGTGCGATATATATAAAACAAAGTCGGGTTAGTTACACCATTTATAACTGAAGAACGGCTGGACCGATTTTTATGATCTTTAATTTGTTGGATTTGACTCCGTTCCGAATAGCATAATAACTATTAAAACATTGGAAAAATTCACCAAAAAAAAATTATCAAGAAAATTAATTTTTTCATATATTTAGTACATTTTGTTTTTTTTTTATTTTGTTCGTCTCAATACAGTGGTGGTTTAGGAAAAAAGGAAAGTCGGAAAAACTCAAAAGGGAAGCCCCCAAAATCTAATAAAAAAACCATTTTTTATATGAATTTTGTAGGTGTAGTTTGTATGTGACGAGTGGTGCAGTGGTTAAAGCTTCGGCGCTTGAGCCGTGAAGTACTGTAGTGAAGTAGTTACACCATTTATAGCTCAAGAACGGCTGGATCGATTTGTATGATCTTTGTTTTGTTGGATTTGTCTAAGGAAAAAAGAAAAGTCGGAAAACTCAAAAGGAAAACCCCAAAAGTCTAATAAAAACCCTTTTTTTATATGAATTTTATATGTGAAATTTGTATGTGACGAGTGGTACAGTGGTTAGAGCTTCGGCGCTTGGGCCGTGAAGTACTGGATTCGAATCCGACTGGATGCATGCAAATGCATGCAAATTTGTATTTTATTTTTTATCCAGTTTTTTTTTTATTTTATCTACTTATCTATCTCCAAGCAATTGCTGACTATCGGTAATGGCCGTGTTCCGCTCGACGAATCGAACGGATTGATTTCGCTTAATCCGAACTTTTGCAATTTTGTCTCAACGAAGGACGTGCTCATCAACAAAGTGTTCCCGAACATCATTACTAACCACAAAAATTACAATTGAGTGAACGAGTAATTCTTGCGGCAAAGAACAAAGATGTGGATCACTTAAATTTCACAATTCAAAATCTTATCGTCGGTCCACTTCATTCCTTCAAATCTATCGAGTGTGTGACAAACGAAGACGAAGCAACCAACTATCCAACTGAATTTTTAAACTCATTGGATCTAACAGGCTTGCCACCGCACATTTTACAACTAAAAATTGGCTCGGTAATCATCATGCTACGAAACCTGAATCAACCAAAACTATCAACCAAAACGGAACGCGTTTGGTGGTGAGAAAACTCACGGGAAATGTGATTCACGCGACGATACTCCAAGGAAAGTTCAAAGGTGAGGAATTATTCATTCCAAGAATTCCGATGATCCCAACCGATATGCCATTCGAGTTTAAACGAATTCTATTTCCGATTCGTCTTGCATTCGCCATGACGATCAACAAATCGCAAGGCCAATCCTTGAGTGTTTGTGGCCTTAATCTAAAAAATGAATGTTTCTCTCACGGTCATTGTACGTAGCATGTTCACGTGTCGGTAAACCATCCGCTTTATTCGTTCTCGCACCTAACAATAAAACAAAAAATGTCGTATATCACAAGGTGCTACAATGACGGGAATCGACTCCATTACAACCCACCTAGCAAAGAGTTTAAAAGAAAGTAGTGCAATAATGCTACGCGAATCATTTTGATTCAATTCAATTTAACGAAAGCCTTGCTGCCACGTGAATTACATTCATTTCAATGTAATTAAAATATATTTCATTTTGATTTTTGTAATTTCATTGAATTTAATTAATTTGGAGTATTCATTTTATCTTAATAAAAAACTCAATCTAATTAAGCTAATATTTTTAAACAACATTCATTGATTTTGAGGCGGTACGAAGTTCGCCGGGCCAGAGTTACATAATAAACACATTTCTCTTTAGTGCTGTCACTTGCGGCGAGTAGCGCAATCTCTTATTTTTCGCTGTCAAAATTCCACTATCTTATACAGCATGTCAATTTAGACATTTGTTTACGATTAGTCGGCGTGGTCTACAAGTATAGTCGACGTCGACATAGATGACTCTTAAACGCTCATCTCTGATTGCGACACCAACATGTAAATAATTATGATATACGTGTAGACGCACAACGACGCTGTTGAAGCCTACAGGTTTCAGGTTATATCGTTCATGGCAGTGTTGAGTGTCTACATATTATATTAAATATATTGATGTTTTTTTGCAAAAATTACAAGACGCAGAAAGCCTTAACAGATGGTGCATTAGTTGTTTCTGTTTTAATATTGTTTGATTCTGGATTCGAATAATTTTATTATATTTAAACTATTATAGTCGGATCGGGTTAGATCAGTAAATATTATTACACTTGATTTCTTATTTAATAAAATATTAATAGTTATTTGGAAAAAATGTCTCTATTAATGATACAGTTATATTACAGAAAGCTTACCTGTTACATTTCAGTAAACTATAAGAGTCAATTCAATGAAAACCAACCTACCCTTCCATTTTGTTATATGTAAAAGGATATGCTAATAAGCCCAGTGGTAATTAAACATTCTACTTACGGTTGGCCGCACCCTGGCCAACTTGAACCATTTGTACCCCGTATTTTTTGTTGTCATTTAACTCTCATTGGACCGACACAATGTAAACCTGTGTATTTTAATATTAAGGCAGTGCAAAAGAAACCATTCAAATATTATAATTTTTAACTTGAAATAAAATCATGTCTGCCGATCATTTAAATCAACTTTTTATTTTCAAATGCAAAATTGTTTATGTTAAAACTCGTGCATATCAGAAAATGTGCTACAGCTAAATCATGCTGGTTTATTATTTTTTATTGCAAAATGAAAATTATTTATTTGTGCTAATATTTCCCCGGCCATTATTATTATTATTTTTTTTATTATTAATATATTAAATGCCATATACCAATTATGGACAATAAAGTGTAATGGCATATAATGACAGGCCGCCGCAATATATACATGCAATTTCGTATTCATCCTATTTCTTGTTTTGTTTTAATAATTTTTTAACAAATGTTTTGATGGTTTTAAGTCAGACTTATGATATTTTTTGTTGTATTTATCAGGTTTTTCATAAAACATGTGTTTATACGAACGATACACAAGCTACATGTTTTTTAATACTATAATAATATACGATAACTTTCTCATCAACATTCATACAAACTAATTTTCTTAGATCAAAGATTGCAATAAAAAAAAAGTTCGGAAAGATACAGCAAATGATTGTTTGAAATTTATGTTATGTACGCGTATAAAAAAATGAAGTGTCAAATGGCATGATAACAAATAATTTAACTTTTTAATATTTTAAGAAATAAACTTAAATCATTGGTATTAAGTATGTTATATAAAATGTACCATACAAACATAAAATAAACAGGGAACGACAAAATAAAACGGAACATAAAAGATTCTTCTTTAGCGAGTTAAAAGTTGTATTAAAATTATTCGGGTCTATCGCTGTCAAAAAATACTTCCTAGTTTTAATTCAATATGTGGCCCTATTCTGGCAATTCTCTATGAATAGGGAACTGGTGAAAAAATATACATATAATTACCAGGTGTTTAAATATGAAACCGGAATTAACCAGTAAATGGTGCCACTTGCGTCGCCATTGTTTTCGTTTGAAACCTGTCAACAACATCCAATTCATAACCATACAAGTTTCATACAATGACGTGTTAAAATTGCCGAGTTTTGTGCCTACATATTACGATTGGCGGATATCATTAATTTTTTGTTTTCATTTGAAGAAAACTGCTGCAGAATCACATTGAATGCTTGTCAAAGCTTACGGTGAGCAAGCTCTGGCAAACAAGTTTGAAGACAACGAATTGCAAGCATTGTTGGATGAGGATGAACCTCAAACGCAAAAACAATTCGCAGATCAATTGAATGTGTCACGAGAAGCCGTCTTATACGTTTAAAAGCCATGAGAAAGATCCAAAAGCTGGGAAAATGTGCTCCGCATAAACTGAATGAAAGGTAACAGGAAAATAGAAAAACCACTTGCAAAATGTTGCTCGCCAGATACAAAAGAAAGTCATTTCTCCATCAAATTGTGACTGGCGATGAAAAATGGATCTATTTTGAGAATCAAAAGCGCAAAATCTCTTGGGTTGATCAAGAACAACCAAGAGTGTGATTTAATTTGAGGGACTAAAACCTGGTGAAACCGTAAATACTGAACTCTACCAACAACAAATGACTAATCGATTTTCGCTGGCTACTACAGTACACTAGCAACTTTTGATTTCCTAAAATTCCAATATTAATACAAGCAATTTCTGGAAAATTTTATCTTTATTCTATAGCACATATCTATGGTTGTTTATGACTCACAAAAGTATTTACCGTTATTTCTCTTGAATTTCTTTTTGAATTTTTTTTTTTATATTTTGTACTTCGTAATACGAGCGATTGATGAACAATATGTAACATTACTATTCAAATAGTGTAGTAAATGAGGAGTAATTATTTTTTTATTAAGTATGGTGTTAGTGGTTCTGTATTGGTGCGATAGTTTATAATATTCAATTGTGTTTAGTAAGTGATTTTTGAGAGTTTCGCGGTACTGTCATTATGGGGCGAAAAACAGATATTACATTGGGAAAAAACGCGTAATGCTGATTTATTGGAACATTCATAATTAATACAATATAAAATTGCAAAAATAGTTGGAACCAGTAAACATGTTGTGTCCAGAATTAAGAAACCACTCCGAATTGGCGAGATCGTGGCTCCATCGCACAGGGAAAATTGCAGAACACAAAGTAAAACATTGCGACGACGCTTTAAGCTATTTGGACTAAAACAATACCGTCCGACGATTAAATAAAAATTAACGCACAACATTATACTTAACCGAATTGCATGGGGACGGAAATATAAGCACTTCTCAGTATCAGATTGGTCTAATCTAAGTAAAAATTTCTGTTTACTTTTTTAATTTTTACAAATTTTCTTACACGAATAAATTTTCAGGTTTGTTTCTCGGATTAATCATCGGTACAAATTACTACCGGGAGATATATTTTTGTTAAATGCGGCTCATATGAACGTTTCAACAAAGACTGTGTTGCACAAAAGGTTAAACATCACACATCTCTCATGGTCGGGGAGGTGTATCACCGCAAAAGGTCCTGGGCCTCTTCATGGAGCTCCTTGTCACACCGCCAGATCCATTAAAAACTATTTGAGTTCCAAAACATACCGCTATTGGATTGCCCTGGAAACACTCCGTATATGAACCCAATAGAAAATGTTTGGACGGTTCTAAAGAAACAGTTATCAGAAAAACATATCACAGACAAACAAACATTGATTAAGGAAATTAAATTTATATGGTTCAACAACCCACTTATTAAAAAACCATAATAAACTTGTTCCATACTATGCCACAAAGAGTCGAAATGTTGCTCAAGAATAAAGGAATGTGGATTTAGTATTGAATAGTACCTTTATTAAAGTTTTATTTTATTTTTTTATATTCATTAAATCTTAATTTAATAAATGAAATGATATTGATTTGTTAAATAAATTTTATTGATATTGAATTCCCCGAAAAACTAAATTTTATAAAAGTTGCTAATTCAATGGCCACCTACTGTATAACCATTTTATAAAATTTCTTATCTTTTTTAAATTAAGAAACATAATTTAAAATCAAAGGCCTTCTTTGAAAAAAAAACTTTGTTCCTCATATTTTATTTTGAAATTACTGTTAGCTTACGAAGAGTGTGCAAAGTATAAAACAATTTATTACTTTATGAACACCGGATCATCTGACATTGTACAACCTTCACCCAATGTACAATACCCAATGTAAGGTTGTGCTTGCTTGGTTTGAATTAGAAAATAAACTCTGCATGACGCCAGAAATGCTACAAGTCATTATCACATCAGAAATCCAATGAATCTACTTTTGAACCAATTGTTTTGCTTTAGTAGAGTCGTGCAAAGTTGTGCATATCAGAACTAATTTAGTTATCTTCCAAAATCAGTTAATCCTCTACGAAGAAAATGAAAACAAATATATTCTGATGTTTCTGAAAATTTCACCTTGTTTTAATGAACTCATTTGAACTGAACAAAATTTTGAAATGAACAAATTTTTGAAAATCATTATTTGGAAGTAATAATTTTTATTTATATTGTTACGAATTCATCTACTCTTAAGTTATACACCACCAAGTGTTACCGTCCCAAACACTGATTCTGGAAATTTTTATTCTAATTATTCGACAATGTTACAGAATTAACTAATGCTTCAATAATGATTGGTAATTGGGTATAACATTGATATTCCCTAAGCTGACCTTTTATCAGGGATGATAGTATGTATCTGGTTTTACCCAAATTCGAATTAGGCCTAGTTCCAATTGAAATTAAAACCGAATAAAATTTTAATAATTTTAAGAAGACATTTTTAACATTTTAAGCGGTTTTATTTTTCTTTGGTACGGTGATAAAAAAGCAAAACTAAGTACACGATTTTTCTGCAAAATCTTGCAAGAACAAAATTTTACATTTTTTTAAAAATCCCGCAAATCAAATATTTGGAAGTATCGCAAGTACAAAATTTTGCAAATAAATCTTGCAAGTACAAAATTTTGGCGTTTTAGTATTTATCTGCGGTGGATACATGCGAACAACATGCGTGTTCATAAAAACTAGCTGACCTGTGACTGAATAATCAGTCACTTGAATACATTTTTTTGAATTTTTGGTTAAGAAATGATTAAGAAGATTTTTAAAGATATAAATTTGTTGCACTTTATCAAATGATCTCTTACGCGCCCAAACCAAACATTCAAATCTGAAACGGAAGCGCGTGCTTGGGAGACATTTTCATTTTCCACTGCAGCAGTTGTTTTATGAAATGCATTCAACTGCTTTTCGTTCAGCAGTTAGATTCGTAATTCAGCTTCTTCGGCTTCTCGAACTGTATCGAAGAATTGCACTTCTATGGGACTTCCCGATGGAGTTGGTATAAGCCGATCATAGCGCAAGAAAGTCCGTGCTGTATAAGAATTATGTTGATATCGTGGAGAACCAAATTTTTTGCTACTTTTTCAATATGGTGTCGGCTGTAATCGAGTCAGGCTGTAATTAGTCATGTCATCTGCATACTTCATTCAGAAATTAAGAGGTATTGAAGGTTGACAAAAGCAACAAATATATGCAAAAGCTCTCGAAGCTATTTTGGCATTTGTCAGACTGCTGCTTCTGTTAAGCAGTGATCCCATTTATCATCGTTTACCAGAAGGCCCCTGCAGCTGCAGATTCTGTGATGGTATTGTAAATAACACCATAGAATGTTCGTACAAATTGAAAGCTGGTGGCAAATTGAATATGTAGCAAAAGCAGCCGCAGGAAGAAACACTCCTCATCTCTCAAGCTTACTGTATACATTCGTCCAACAACCTTCACTCGCGTATGTAAACGTAATAGTAGGGAATGTCAGTATATTGGAAATGACGTGCGTTTTGATCATTGAAATGGAGCTGAAACCATGACTTAAGCTTCGTTCGGCAGGTTTTTCCGGCAAGCAACGCTTCATCTTCATTACCTGCTTCGAATGCAATTATTTGTTGATTCGGTAGGTGGAAAGAAAGGACGCATCACGGCATAAGATCGATCATACATTTTCGACTCGATAAAAAATAATTTGATATATTCGCGCTTTGCAATAAAGTAATTGACATCTGATGAACAAAATGTAAATCGTAGTTTGGTATGAAGCAAGGTGGATTAAAACGGTCATAACAATGAATTTAACAAATCTCATCACTCTTGTACACGTAAAAATCAACGCTACCTACATTGGAAATTTTCTGAAACCACCTGAGGTTCCCATTTCGGGTACTTTCCGGTGGAATTTTTCCAATTTTTCTAGCCCATGCACAGCGCAATATTTATGTCGACCTACCCTGAAAAAATCTAACGGCTCGGATCATGTTTAGGGTTGAGTATGAAAAAATTAAGAATATTAATATAATAGAAGATAGATAGAAGATATATACAGGGTGTCCACGATTGGGATGCTAATCCGTTAAGGGGTGATTCCTTGGTTCATTTCATGAAAAAATCGTACGGTAAGGGGGGAGGGGTCAATTTTTATTATCCTTTGAGATACAGGGTGTTTAAAAATTTTGGTTCGGGGAAAAAATAACAAGCGAATATTAAACTGTAACTTACAAAATATTTTTCGGACGGCAACCAAAAATGCCTCGTTTGACGGACAATTGAATAGGCTATATTTAAGATCTTATTGGCTATCTTGTATTTGTATCCATTTAAGAGGTATGACGTTTTAAAGTTAAAAAAAAAATAAAAAAAAATGATTTTTTTTTTATAAAGTTGAGTTTTTCTCAAAAAATCCCCTAATAAATTTTTTTTTTTTACCTAATTTTAATCCGCTATGATCTCCTCTATAATCCCCCAATTCGTTATTTGTATCCACGTGGTATAGTTTTTTACTTATGAGATGACGAATGAAAACACTACACACAAATATTATCGAAAATACGGTTTTTATAAAAATAATATAGTTATAAATAAATATTTTGGGAAGTACAGTTTAATATTTGTGTGTAGGGTTTTCATTCGTCATCTTATAAGTAAAAAACTATAGCACGTGGATACAAATAACGAATTGGGGGATTGTAGAGGAGATCATTGCGGATTAAAATTAGGTAAAAAAAAAAATTTATTAGGGGATTTTTTGAGAAAAATTCAACTTTATAAAAAAAATCATTTTTTTTTAATTTTGTTTTTAACTTTAAAACGTCATAGCTCTTAAATGGATACAGATGCAAGATAGCCAATAAGATCTTAAATATAGCCTATTCAATTGTCCGTCAAATGAGGCAATTTTGGTTGCCGTCCGATAAATATTTTGTAAGTTACAGTTTAATATTCGCTTGTAATTTTTTCCCGAACCAAATTTTTTAAACACCCTGTATCTCAAAGGATATCAAAAATTGACCCCCCCCCCCCCCATTCCGCCAGCCCCGTACAGCAAACGTTTTCAGCTATGTATGTGGAAACAAACGGAAATGGAGCATTTCATTTTTTTTCAGTATTTTAAATATTTTAATTATAAAATATGTATAATTATAGTTAAATGTGATTCTAGGGTTAATTAATTATATTGATAATTGTTGAACAGTGAATAGTTCGGTTTTATGAATTATATGGAATAGTTGAATAGCAAAAGTTGCGAAATAATTTTATTGTATAAATTCGATTAATTATTTTGTGTAATATTCATGAACCAGTTGCGCTCACTTCATTCATATTCGTTAATAAAAATTGTTAATACAGTACTGAATAGTTTTTGACTATCTCTTTTTTTCTTTGAAATTTACTCGCTTGACATTTAGTCATTACCAGTCTATATACTATTATTAACGTCTTTGGTTATGAGAAAAACATCGGCAATTTTAATAAATTTTGTCATTGTCACGGTGTAATGCGCATGATCATAGATTCAATATAAACATATTTTGTCATGGCATTCTGGCGTCGTGGCAAAACTTTGCTGAAAGCACCTGAGGTACTCGTTTCAGGTACTTCCCGGTGGAATTTTTTTCGATTTTTGTAGCAAAGGCACACAGCTATATTTATGTCGACCTACCCTGAAAAATTTAAATGGATCGGATCATGTTTAGGGGTCATTTTAGGGTTGAGTTTGAAAAAATTAAGCGTATTAATATAACAGATTAATGATTTCTCAATTAAAAACACAATAAGTTATTGTTGAGTTTAGATTAAGTTATCGCATTTTATTATAAAAAAATAAGAGAAGTAGTTATAATTTTATAATATAATTTAAAAAAGTCAAATCAAATAGAATGTAGGTAATTAAAAACAATAATATTATTGGCGATTCTTTTTAAAAAATCAGTTTTACTGCGTCTTTGAGTCCCTGAGTCCTTTTATTAATGATCTGTTTTATTTTTGATTATTGTTTTCTTTGTTTTGAAAGGCGTTGTCCGGATTTCACCTTATTAATTTGAGCCTTTGCCACAATAAGTTCCTTTGCTATATTTGCAATAATTTGCTGCTGGAAAGTTGAACTAAATTAGAGGAGGAGTAACCTAGGAGTAACATAGGAGTAACATTTTTAGGTTTTAAATTTTTAACTTTTTCTCATTTTTAATTATTTTTAAATTTTTGTTTGTTTGGCGCTTTCGTATATTATGAGAAGCCAGGAGCCGCGATTAAAATCAGAAATGATATCATTAAAGATACAGAAAGAATTGCATCGCTCATTATTCAATAAAAGATGTCTGGAATGAAAAACGCAGCGGTTCGGTAGAGGCACCTTTTACAAAATAATTGGCCATAAATTGTAATGTACAATATAGTATTACTAACGTCCGCGTGAGAATGTTTTTGAGTTCATATTTCTGAAGGAAAAGAAAATCAAGGCTCGCTGGCACCTACTCATCGCAAGCTTACACAGACACTTGTCAAAATTTTAAGCTTGTTTCTTATACTTTGATGTTCAAAATTAATATCCAAACACGATTAAATCAGAACTTAGTGGATCTTCTTGTTAAGGAATTAAGGAAAACAGTTTTAAGTTATTTTTACAATATTTCTAAATAAACTATTAAACCGATTATTTTGCATACAATTTATTTCATCGATAATGTGGGATCTGTATCACTTCATAAACAATGTCTTGATTTGGCCTATAAATATTCTGAAACAAAGCTAAATTTGCATGTTTCATGATGTTGATTGAGCGTCTTATCGTATAATCTCCGGTTTTATTCGACACTATTTATTCTGAGTATAGAACACTTAGTTATGCTTAGTTATGCTTAGTTATGCTTACAATATAATATCGTAATGTAGCGGATAAAAGTTGTATTCTAGAAAAAGATTTCGCTTGGTTTCATTGTGGCATTACTTGTTGATTTATACAAAGATGCAAATTATTTCGATTTTGAAAGTTAAATGATGTTTTGATTCTGAAAAGGAGATAAATTTAAATTACTTGATTGTTTTCAGCCCGAGTGTATATACTCCTATTATGCTTTATAATAAATATTTTAATATATTATTGTAATTTTAACTTAAACTATGTATACATACATAAAAATTAAATGTGATTGAAATTAATTGACATGATTGTACTCGTATTTTCACATTATTGCGCTACTAATTTTCTTTTTGTTGTATGGGTGCAAAATACCATTTAAAAATAATTGTGTGGCACATTTTAAATATTTACATTTTTTTTACATTAACATTAAATAATTGTTATAAGATTTGTTATCTTAGATGTCATTCTAAATGTGTCCTAAATTTCAAATTTATTAAATTTTTTGTGCTCAATAAATGGTTTATATCATCATGAAACCAATTGGTGAACCAACCAACATCTGTGAATTATTTTTTACGAAAAGTCTTCGTTTCTATTCCTCACCTTGTGTACGAGAAAGAAGATATAGAAAGAGGTTATCCACGACTAATGATTATCCACGATTCAAGACTAGTGTGGTACAAATTGAAACCATGCCCTCCCAACAAACAATTTTTATTTTATAGTAGTAATTGTAATATTTCCATCACCAAATTATATAACCAAAGTTTTATAGGTTAGTGTTCGAAACTTGATCGTTACCTCTATAAACCCCCTAAAGAGCTTAAATGGAGGAGTTTATAAGGGTTGCCGACACTTGATTATGGTAACATTATATAAATTCCGGTTTTTTAATTAAAGTAACGAAAACATCCGCATTACCTTAATATAACTTGAAAACATTCTTTATAAAGGTATTAGAAACGTTTTCATAACCTCTCATAAATGTCAAATTTTGCTCTTGTCTTTCACTATTGTTACTTTTATAAAAAATATTTCATAAATACAACAATACATTTATTTGTTACTAGTTTTATAAACAAACAAAAAATGCTAACATCGTTTTATAATTTAATTTAATATTTTATATTCATTAAGCATAATTATGTACATTATGATTGCGATTTACGGGCATATTTGATAGAAATCAACTGCGATTTAAATTTTACTGTGATTATTGTTGCTGATAAGACTAAAAACAACAACGCGCCTCAAAAATAAGCAATATTTAAAAATTTCAATTAATTACGATAAATAAAATAAAATTTAATTAGATGATATTACATCTTCAAATTAATTTTTTTATTGTTCTGGTATACTAAGCACATCAAAATATTTGTTCTTTTTGCATTATTAATTAATTTGAAACAGATATTTGTGTTTTAAAAAATTGCGTCTAGCCTACATTTTGTAATGGACATTGGGAAAAAATTTAAAATGGCCGAATGAATGGAATACCTCTATAAAAACTAACGTAGTGCAATATAAACTGTGAGTTCATTATATAAACGGAGTTACTCATATAAAATATTTAGAAATATTAAAAACACTAAAGGCACCGTCTGTGCCTCGAAATTGTGTTCTTATATACCTTTTGGAAAATGTTGTTATCTCTAATCGCGTTATATAATTAAAAGTAACATCCATGCTTTAACTGTGCTACTATATAACTAGTGGTGACGTTTTGTTACTCTTTGTATGTTACATAACTATTAATAACAAAAAAGTACATTATTGACATACGCATTCAAAAAAATCACCATTATAAACATTTATTAGGTTTAAAATAAACTGTATTTATATTAAGTAAGCTGTATTACCTTTTTAAAACTTTAAAAAATATTATTAAAATGTAAGGTTAGGTTCCTACTCGAAAAGTCATAAAATAGTTTGGTACATTATTTCGTTTATATGGTTATATAATATTATTTTAATAACGGCAACTTCCGAATATGGAAAAAAATCATTATAAACGCACAATTATAAAATTGCAAACAAACCGAATTTGTGCATGGTCCCGACAGATTGGAGAACATGAAATTTGAAGCAGTTTTAAAACGGAGCCATTTTATAATGGTATTATTTATTACTAAATGTTCACGATTTTTGTTAAAGTCACTGACGGTTCTACTAGTAATCGGGGTTTGTAAAAGTAACTGTCCATACCTTTATAAAATTTAGTATCAGTTAGTTGTATAACGACGGTAACGTTAACCATTATAAAACTTTTTAATATATCATATGGTAACAGCTACTTAAAGTTTTATAGAACGGTGATAGAAACCGTTTCATCACCAACTGATAAAACTTAAAGTAAATCTATTCTTTCAATAGCTTTAAGTAACTCAATAAAACTTTAAAATAACTTCGTTTCTGAAAGTAATACTATAATACCCTTATATACCCACTAACATTTCTATATAACACGGAAACCAATATATACCCCTTATAAAACGGTCTGAGACTTTTAGTCACCAAAATTTGGAAAAATTGTTTGTTGGGCTGATTGGTTACTGTTCCCATCCCTGTTTTTATAAAAATTTCCTTTTTTTTATATGGGAAATTTTTCAGAATTTACTTTTACTAGATGCGAAACTTGACAAGCAATACAGCGGTGGATTTTTTTCGAGTTTTTGTGTGAAATTAAAATTCTAAACAAATCCAGTTTTAGGAGTAGTGTCCAAATAAAATAAAATGCAATGAAAACAATAAGTTTTCATTTATAAATTGAAAGAGGAAAGCAGTTTTCCAAGTGGATGTGGCGATTTTGACAGCTGCGAAAAAATATTGCCAGATATTGGTGTTTTATGCAAACCGCATTACGTTTGGAGCATTTTTGTAAAATTTGTATGTCTACTCTTCTCTTTACTACCGATAATGTTCTATATGTTATGTTGTTTATAAACGTATTGAAAGAGGGTGTGTGTCTTGGTTCTACCGCTGACGTATCTCTTCAATTTAAGTTTGACGAGTAGAGTATTTCTTTCAATTCAGTTTCATTAAGTCAATTTCCATGAGTGGACGGAGAAAGTAGGTCAAACCAGTTCAGTTAAATAGAACGTTCGTTTCGTCATGTTATAAAATCAATGTAAAGCCAGTGTTGATTAGACTCGCGCATCATTCTAGAAATAGGCTCATTCTGACTGTAATCAGTTCTATGATGGTCGATTCGAAAGATACGTTTCGTTCTTTAATCTCGCGAATTTAGATTAATATTTTCTAATAGAACAGGATAAACGATACCGCTGGTTGAGCGGTACATTAGTAATTGTTGAATTAGCACTACACCTGCAGCAACTTGTCGCTTATACTAAGCGGCTACAAATCAATTATAGCTTGAGACGATCTTGGTATGGAAGCCGGTTCAACATGTAGCCCGCGTAAAACTAAGCGAAGAAATGTACGTTGAACTGCTTCAATCCTCTTTATGTTTTCCTCATGATAGGGCTACCACACCTCGCTAGCATACTCCAAGGGAAAGCCAAGAGCCCTAAGCTTAACAAAATAATTTCATAGGAAATCCTGTCAAACATCTTTCTAAAATCAGTGAAGATAATATCCATCTCATTCCCGGCCTTTTTCATATTTAATGTTTGTGAAGTGAATTCAGTGAAGTTTGTGGCGTTGATCGTGCTTTGCTAAAACAATGCTTATTGTCAGAAAACAACGGTTTACAATAAAAGTTCAGTGAATCATACACAGTACTTTCGAATAGCTTAGGAATACAAGACAATATGTTCGATTTGTAGCCGTTCATATAGATCGGAACTACATTCAAAAAAATAATCGATGCGATTTTTACATAACCTGCTAAGTAAATTTCAAATTGTAAAAGTAACATAATATTTTACATTATGCTAAGTAAAAATTTAAAAAGTTCTATTTAATTAGCTTTAGTTAAAATAACAATTTTTGAAATGTAAAAACAATTAGTCGAAATAAAACGAAATAGAAACTTTTAAATAGTTAAAAGAACTTTATCATACGTACAAATCGTGCAAATCAAAAAATTGTCATTATGTTCTTATTCTTATCGTTAACAAGTAAAATTTACTTAGACAATGTAAAATAAGTTTAACCAAAATTTATACTTGCAAGGTAAATGTTGCAAACTGGTGTGCTAAATTTACATCGGCGATATTTAACAATTATTATTGCATTTTTAATATAATTCGCTAAGTCAGTTGATGTTTACTTTATTTAAATACTTGAAGTGTGAAACATTATTTTCGTAGTTTGATAACTACATAATCTGATCTGATGATGAGTATATCGAATCTTTTAACTAAAAGATTCAAAATTTTTATCTCATTGGTTTTGAAAAGGTGAGAGTTAGACCTCATCTCGACGTGATAACAAATATTTTGTTATCATTTAAAAGAATCACGACTTTATTTTTTAGACTAAGTAAAATTTAAATTTTCCTTAAATTAATGTTAATTCGACATATGTACACATATTTTCATTCGTATTCTATATTTTCATTTTCTTTCATCCAATAAGTTGAATCAACAAAATGCGAAGTAAATATTACATGCAACGGCAATTTTTTTATAAAATATTGTCACATAGCATGAAGTAAATTTCACATTTCAAAATTGGTGAAGTTTACTTTGCGCAACTTAGGCTCAATTTTAAAAGCGATTTTAAGTTAAATTTACTTATATTTTTTGTAGACTTCACCCTATTATTTTTTTTCAGTGAACAAAAAGTGCTGCAAATTTGCTGAACGTAAGAAAGAAACGAGTGAGTTTTCTCATTTCAAGAATGGGTGGACTCGAAGCAGGAGTTTGTAGAAATATAATAGAATTCGATTTGATTGAAAGCATTGGTATTCGATCAACAAAGGCATTCAACAAATCAACAAATTTAACATAAACAAACTTAGAATTCTACATAACATAAATTTTGAAGAGTTTAAAATGAGCCAAGCCAAATCGACATTAAAATTGGAGCTGAATAATATCCAGCAATTGTGGTTAAAGGTATTAACTAAAATTTACTCATACCAACAAAATCTGTCAGTGAGCAATTATATAGTTAGTCGCAGAGAACAAGAGCTAGCTGATCGTGGCAACACTGAACAGAAAGGAGATAATAGCAGAAGAATATTAAGAAAATAGCAATTGCCAGATTATATATCAATTAGAAAGGCGATTCTCTAAAGATGTATATTTTAAAGGGAGATATGTAAAATTCATGAGAGAATACACAGCCATAAAAACATACGGCACTAATGAAGCAACCATCTTTGTGTCAAAGTAATGATTCCAATAGGCAATGAGCAACATTAAATGATTGCTAAACGGGCCAAAAATACAATATGACTTAGATAAACTAATTCTGTACAATGTAAAGTACATAAGCATGTCATAGCGGCAGATACAAACAAAATACTTAGACAAGTTAGCTAAACGATGATGAAAATTATCCCTCTGCTGATAAAATATTAAAGAAAGGCTTTGATTTGCACGAAAAGGAGAAGACACGATTAATAATGGCAAAAATAAAAGTATCACCAATAACGAATACAATTACCATCCCGCAGCTGGAACGAAGTGCAACGCGATACTATTGAATCTATATTAAACCATATTCGAGAACCGACACATTATGATGATGCCGCACTCAACAATCGCTTTAAGTTAGATAAGGCAAATATAAATACTATAAACCATTGGAATCAAATATAGTGTGTCTGCTAGGATAGCTGCTTCCCCAAGCTTCTGATGCCCCTTCTATAGACGGATTACACTAGGGAGACTTCAAAATTACAAGTTTTAGTGAGATGGGGGCAACAGTTGAACACATGTAATAAGCAAGTTGGCTTGAGACTATTATGCCTAGCACGAAAACTAAATTTAAACAGATTCTATCATTAAACGTCTATTGGATACTGGAGCATCTATTTCTACAACTATTTCCGAGAATATCATTCAGAATATCGAAAATTAATCAGAACCATAGCGTATACTCCGAGATTAATAGACAAATGCGAAAAATTAAAAATTACAAGAATATTGGATCGAACATGACATTTCGGTGGTTTGTGGGAAGCTGGATTAAAATCTACAAAATATCACATAAAATGTGTCATGCTTGAACTCGCGCCTCTCTTCACCATTTTAAGTGAAACACAACATCTTTTGTTTTAATGCCAGGACGTTTCCTAATTTGGAGATCATTATTAACAGTACCAGAAGAAAATTATGGGAAAAGAACCGATTGGAAAATCGATTATCTAGATATGAGAATTACTACCACAAATCAAGCAATATTTCTGGAAACACTGGCTTACTAAGTATTTGAAGTCGCATCAACAGCGATACAATTGGCAACAATTACAACCAAATATGGCCAAGAGCAACGGACCACAGTTGTTGACCGGTTGAGGGCAACGGACACAGCTCGAAGATATATTTGTCGGAAGAAACCCAAACAGATGTGGTTGCGACTGACAGAAGCAAGTACCAAGTTCAAGCTAACTTCACACTATCGCAATAGTCTATGCATTGGACGCAGTAGCAGCAGGGCCACCAACAGAATTTAATCGAGATTCACCTCCCATTCTGGGAGGAAAAACTTCCAGCGAAAATATCGAAAAATTAAATGTAATTACTACTATCAACGTCATCAACGTCATGAAACGCATCCATGACTAAACAACCCAGAAATTTGAGACATATAATCAAATTCTAACAACCATCCAATTCCATAAATAATTTACGCTATACACACTTTATTGGAAATGATTAAGCTACGAAGCTTTTAAACAGTCATAATCAGCACCATCACAGATATCCATCAAGGCATTCTCGATACTTAGAACTAAATCAGACTAAGAAAACGGACGCCATTTGTAAAACAGCAACCATCAAAACCATAAAAATTGATGCCATTGAAGAATCTATTCGCGATTACAAGCGAAATTTAAGGGCATCAACTATACAGCAGTGAACATGAGTGTCGTTTATCACTGACACAATTTATTTTTTGAGCATTAAATGCACCTATCATTGCTTTTTCTTTCCATTCAAATCGACCTAATACATAACCACGTGGTTGAGACACGTTTCCATTAAAAGCGAGCATGGTTCGATAAGATCTGTATTCGTGACAACCTTATCCGTTCATTTCCATTATTACTTCGATCTCACACAAGTGTGGAACGATCAATACTTGTGACAAGCGCCCATTCAGCTTCGAGTAAATCGAATGCAAACCAGATGAAAGAAACTTAAAGACGCTCGTGTTTATTTAAAATCAAGCGACATTTAAGTATCATTCAATCCTTTACATGATTTCCTAAGTTTATCATTTTGTAATCCAGATGTGATAAGTCCACGGTCAGCCATACGTTAGGATTTGTGATACAGACCCCTTTGCATATATGGCTCACCATATGAAATTTTAGAAAATACTCTAAAAAAATTAATAATTATTTGGAACCTAAAAAGTGTCTAAAATTTTGACTTTCGATTTTGACTACTAATGATGAGTAACACAGAAATTTGGATATCAGCTGTTTTTTAGAATTTGCACTGTTGCTCATTTGCATTGACCCAACTCCATACGAAGTTTAAAGAAAGTTCTCAATAAAAAACTAATAAGTCGCTGGAACCTACATATAGTGCCAAAAGATTTGACTTATGAATTTGATTCATCAAGATGTCCACCAACTCTGTTTATCATTTGAATGTGAGCCATATGTTAGGAGAGCAGGTTCATTTTCATATGGCAAAATGACCATATAACGCAAATCCTACAATACGGCTGATATTCAAATTTTTATCAGAATTAGTGGACATAATGACGAGTCCAAATCAAAAGCAAAATTGTTAAGCACTCTGTAGGTTCCAAATATGTATTAATTTGTTTTCAGTATTTTGTAAAACTTCAAATGGTTAGCCATAAGAAAAGGAGTCTTTAGCGTAAATCCTAACACACGGCTCATATCTTAATATTTACCAGAGTTGGTGGACACCATGGTAAGTCAAAATCAAAAATCAAATCTTTAGACATTCTTAGGTTCCAGACAATTATTAATTTTTTTTTTGAGTATTTTCCTTAAACTTCATATAAAGGTGGGTCTTAAGCATATATTTGTGTAGCATTAACTTATCAATTTAAATTATTGACGATATTCAATTAAAAACACAAGATCAATTTTATATTTTCTTCTATTCCGGTAGGAATTAAGGAATAAATTAAGGAATTAAGGTAAGGATAAATATTAATAATTTTGTTAAAATAATACAAAATGTCAAAACAAAAAATTTATTTCACGTAAAAATCAAAGAGATGCTCTCAAGTCTCCGAACCCAATCGTATAAAAGTTATATAATGGTAACGTAAAAAAGTTCCGTGCCGTATTTAACTCGCATTTCATTAAATTTTTTTTTCGTTAAATATTTTATTTCATAATTTGTATAAATTGCTGCCATATACAATCTACATGTAAACCTCCCTAAACCTAACGCATAAAAGCTTTATTGAAGTTACAATTTTTTTTTGTTAAATGAAAATGCGTGTACGCGTATATCTGTGAATATTAACATCTGTAAGATTTTTTTTTTATTTTTCATTTAGACTGTGCTTTTGGGTAGGTACCCTTTTATATTATTTATTTGAATGTAATTTCAAATTAATTTTTTATACCTTTGTTCTATATGTTCTATGTGCTATGTGTGTTGTGTTCTATTCTGAACGAACATATTGTTTTGCATGATTGTTTTCAAATATTAATTTGAATGTAGCTACGTATTTATATACGAATTAAAAATTTATTTAATTACGTAAAAAAAATGTTTTCTATTAACAGTATGAAATTGTGATTTCAATTAGTTTGCCGATTAAACATTATTAATTTTGAATTGAATTAGTTTCATGCACAAGTTCTAGTCATATTTTATGTAGAACAGCAAATTCAGTTACTTAGCATTTTTAAGCAAATTATTGTGACGAATATCAACAAATTACTGCAAAGCAATATACTATTAAACAGTCGAGTGACAAAAGTGGTCGTTGCGATAGAGTTATTAATTCGATGCCTCAACAGTTAATAATTTTATTTGGATTCAATACCGATTGAAAATTGGATAAAAATATTTGTTAGAGTACGAAATACTGCATTAATTTGAATTTTTTTACTAAAATTTACACTAAAATAAGATCGAAGGTTCTCGAAAAACAATCGTCGATTGATTATAAATTGACGAATTTCTCGGCGAAATTTAAATCTCAGTTGACTAGATTATAAAATAGTTTTCCTGCAAGGGAAGAATAGTCGTAGGTGGCAACAAAATACTAAATTAATGTGATACACTTATACTTAATATTTTATGTCAAGCTGGATTTATAGCGGAGAAAGTAGTCGGTTGTATATAACCTTGACATGACATTTATTTATTCTCATTAAACTGAACTCATAATTACGAGGACTACCCGCACGTATGCTAATTTACAGAGTGGTATGCAAGAAATACTTGTTGAACCCACTCCACCCAGTGACGATCTTGAATTTGTAAAGCAAAATAATTTCAATTTTCGGACAGCAATTGAATCTCTTATATTTATACCAATATCGAAAGCAAGTAGTACTAGCGTCACACTCTTACGATATTTAGGTTATTATTTAAGGAGTCGTCAAAAATGCAGAAATTTTATTTAATAAACGTTTTAATTTCCAATACAAAATAATTTACATTGAAAAAAAAAATAAAAATAGTCTACATTGCGTACGAATTATCTACATAATTCTAGCAATTGTCGACATTGTCTAATCAAAATTCCATTGTCTACGCTATTTCCCACACCTACATGTGTGACAAACACTTGACAATTTTTGAAATAGGCGTGAACGCACAACACTGTTTCTCGACTCTTTGCTATAGAGAACTGAAATTTATAGTAAAGTCGAATGCCCAATGACAATACATGTGTCAATAATTTACTGATTACAGAAACGAATACTAGAAAATAAAACAAATCGGCAATCACAAATATCGACCCTCGGCTATCGTATACGGGAATTGAAACATCAGAACTGTTATAGAAACATTAAGTCTAGCACAATTAGAGAAAGAAATTAAGTATTACAAATGGAAGAAATTTAACACCGACAAATTAAAAGATGTTGACATAAGAAATACATACTGGGAAGCGTTCAAGCTCAGCTTCCAAATCAATGTAGAAGCACCACCATGCTCGGATATCAATAATACAGATGGAAACTCTGGATCAGTGATAAAACTTGGAGGAAAATTGATGAACGCCCACAACTCAAGTTGCAAACGTGTGAACAAAATACACTAGAGTTGAAATGCCAATACCAAGATTATTGCACGAAGCGAGGAATCAATAAAATAAAAAGGAGTAACTGTAGGCAATTTACTGAAAACATTCTCAAGCTCGCAGTCCCGAAACATGCGACAAATAAATCAATAATCATAGCGTATGATAGGCAACTATAAAATTTACCAATATCCGGCCAATAAGGGATATATCTGGGTAAATCTGAACAACAAATGAAGCACAATTGAAGAGATGGAAGGAATATTTCGAAGGTAAAAATATTTCAGAACTGAAATATTTAAATGAGACATAGCTAGAGAGAGAGACAGAGAGAGAGAGAGAGAGAGACAGAGAGAGACATATAGAGACAGAGAGAGAGACAGAGAGAGATAGAGAAAGAAAGAGAGACAGAGATTAATAAGCAACCGATTCTCATCCAATCGTAAATCTCGCTCGAATGAATTCGTTGCTTTAAAGAGTGTCTAAATAACATGGAGTGTCGTTTGAGAAAAACGGAGCTTTGAATAAAACAGCTAGATATTGTTTATAGCTTGGCTACTAACGGATTGATTAGGTATATACCCTTACAGACAACACTATAAACGTAAACTCTAAACGGTTTAGAATTTCAGTAGCAACAAACATATAGCCTGGAAATTAAATATTATAACTTTACGTAAATCCTGACTAGGGCAATTTTTGCATCAATCATTTGGATATAAACGAAATATTTACAATCGAAATTGAGGCAATTTAAACAAAAATTATATGAATATTTATAAAAAATTATGCATTTTCAAGATGACACGAACAACTATTGCTCAAATCCTTGCTAGAAACGGTGATATCCTAGAAAACAACTCACAACAAACCGAAATAGTAACATACTGGGCTTCCAAAATTAATCACCCAAACTAGCTATACATTCTAGAAAAACAGACATAAATTGGAATGTATTATTGTGTGCATTGTTGTTATTGGAATCCACAACTGTATGGATCGTCGTCGTTAAGAATTTTCATGATCTTGCTCCACACTTTTCTTAATAAGCTCAATATTTTCTAATGACCGACTTGTTCGATTGCTTCTAGCAAGTCTACGGTTACTAGTGGTTCCGTACTGCTCAAATCGGGCCATTATATGTCGAATTGTTTGGCCAGTAGACGCCTGTTGGTGAAGCTATATGTTCTTCAGAGCTCTCGTTGCTTATAGCGATAATTGAGTTATTGTTTCGGGCGTACATTAAATTTATTGCGATACGTTGCTGTCTCGATTCATCTAATTACTTCAAAAAGTTTTAAAATTACTAATTACTAATTACTTCAAAAAGTTTTAAAATGAATCAATAATCGATTCATTTTAAAACTTTTTGAAGTAATTAGCAATAATCTTTACGAAATTTAAAAATAAATTGAAAGAACATCAAAATATATCAAAAGCAAATTTAAGTAATTTTTCCAGAAGATAATATTTCAATATCTCTAAATGCTGGGTAAAGAAAATTTGTGTACAAAGCCACTATATATGAAAATTAGACGATAAGACGATATCCAGAAGACAAAATAAGATAATCAAGTGAGCTAATGGATATTTCGTTAAAAATGGGATACTTCTGAATTTTGTGATGGTAATTTATATCAACTCGTTCGGTATGGGTAGTTTTAGTTTAAATAAAATGTTCATTTGCTTCAACAGTGACATAACTCAAAGTTCACGGATATCTAAGATATTGCACTCAAACGATTCCCGATAATTCAAATTTTGATTATTTTGTATCAAAACATACTTCTCTTAGTTATTTCTAGCAAATTAGATAAAATTCCAATAAAAAATTTTAGGACATTTTAACTATTCCAAGAAAATTTTGTAAATGTTAACGAATTACAATAATTAAGATCCAATTGAGGATGTATACATCCTATAGGAATAGAAAAATATTATTTTACTAATCAGAATGTATTATTATTAATTACTTTTGAAAAATGCCGTTTTTACAAACAATTTTGAGTAATACTTTTTAATTGTTTTCCTGAAAAATTAAAAATTATGGATTTTGTCACTCTTGCAGCAAATGACCGAAATACTGAAATCGTGCAGTTGGCGAATATTATTCTTATTGGATTTGTATATACTATATGTACACGGGATTTTTGGTGGGACAAACTTCACAACCGTGTAACGCACAGTAAATTTAGAAGACATACAAAAATATATAAAAAGATTGTTCGATGGTGTACATACACAGCATGAAAAATTTGTTTTACTCGTGCCATCAATAACTAAAACTCCATTTCTTAAGATATGCCACTTGCTCTACCTGGCGAAAGGGTTATTATCCTGAATGGCAAACTAAATAAGTATTAAAGTTGACAAAGTATAATATGAGATACTTATCATCGATACTTATAGAAACATTTTCTATTTCACCTCATCAACTTTAGCCTATTTATCATTACCAGAGCCAACTACATAGAAACAAGGCAAGAGAGCAACTTCTGAAACACACCAAATGATCTTGAGGTAATTAGTGTAGTGAAACCAAAAAGATGAGTATTTAACAGTATAGAATTCACCCATCAGTCTCAGATGAACAATTTAAAAGACTTGTGAGTTGTTCATTTGTAAATTTAAAGGCAGCTAACAACATCCCAAAAGTAAGTTGCTGCGTCTCATATCCAATAAGGGTCTATGACTTACAATTTGTTGCTAAGATCAATTCTGGAGAGTTGAGTTTTGAGTTTAAAAAAATCACTCAAAAATTACTCAATGTCTGAGTAGTGTGTGCACATCTCAACAACTCAAACTGACATCGATATTAAACCAATATATAAACATTGTTAAATCAATAAACTTATGTTAACAAAAGGCTCAAATAATATCGACCCTGAAGATTATATTAACGGATATGAGTTCTAAACAATTTCTGCTTGTTGAACCTCAGATTTCAACCTGATTTCGTAGTAAACACCTATAGTAACCTGATCTATTTTAATTTGTGTTGCCTTAGAGGATATTTTGTGTAATTCTTAACAAATAAATAACGTTGGTGAAGTTTATCCTAAATCTGTCCTAAAAACAACAATAACAAAATATGTGTATATGTGTTTGTATAATGTCTCGATAGAACGAATTTTACAATAAAAGGTTACATACAAATATTTTGTAACAAAAATTTTAATTTTTCTGAATGTTTTCGGAAATCTAATATAAACCAGTATTAATTAAAGTAACTATTGAGATGCTACTAAGCCCTATCTAATAGGAAAACTAGTTTATTTTCTTAAACTGGAGATTTTAGGGTGTTAAGGACAGTGAAGTTGGCATCTACTCTCTATAAATCACTTGTAAGGTTTTTCTAAGTTTTCTCGAAAAATGCTAGGAAGCCAACATCAAAATGTCTTATATTTTAAGAATCTTCTAAGTCACATTAAACATCAAAACACCTCAATTTTGACCAAATTGGGGGATTAAGGTGTTTAGGACAGCGATGTTGGCATCTCCTCTCTATAAATCACTTGTAAGGTTTTCCTAAGTTTTCTCGGAAAATGCTAGGAAGCCAACATCAAAATGACTTATATTTTAAGAATCTTCTATGTCACATTAAACATTAAAACACCTCACTTTTGACCAAATTGGGGGATTAGGGTGTTTAGGACAGCGATGTTTTCATCTGCTCTCTATAAATCACAAGATGTCATTTTCTCTGTCCTAAACACCCTCATCCCCCAATTTGGTCAACATTGAGGTGTTTTGATGTTTAATGTGACCTAGAAAACTCTTAAAATATAAGTCATTTTGATGTTGGGTTCCTAGGATTTTCCGAGAAAACTTAGGAAAACCTTACAAGTAATTTATAGAGAGTAGATTCCATCTTCGATGTCCTAAACTTCCTCATCCCCCAATTTGGTGAAAATTGAGGTGTTTTGATGTTTAATGTGACCTAGAAGATTCTTAAAATATAATTCATTTTGATGTTGGCTTCCTAGCATTTTCCGAGAAAACTTAGGAAAACCTTACAAGTGATTTATAGAGAGTAGATGCCAACATCGCTGTCCTAAACACCTTAATCCCCCAATTTGGTCAAAATTGAGGTGTTTTGATGTTAAATGTGACCTAGAAGATTCTTAAAATATAAGTCATTTTGATGTTGGGTTCCTGAGATTTTCTGCGAAAACTTTGGAATACTTTGCAAGTGATTTATAGAGAGTAGATGCCAACATCGCTGTCCTAAACACCCTAATCCCCCAATTTGGTCAAAATTGAGGTGTTTTTATGTTTAATGTGACCTAGAAGACTCTTAAAATATAAGTCATTTTGATGTTGGGTTCCTGGTATTTCCGAGAAAACTTAGGAAAACCTTACAAGTGATTTGAAAAACCTTAACACCCATAAATCCCAATTTTAATAAAATAAACTAGTTTTTCTATTAGTTAGGGCCTAGTTGCATCTCAATACTTACTTTATTTAATACTGGTTTATAGGAGATTCCCGAAAACATTCAGAAAATTTAAAATTTTTGTTAGAAAATATGTTTACTTATGTAACTATTTATTGTAAAATTCGTTCTATCGAGACATTATACAAATACATATACACATATTTTGTTATTGTTGCTTTTTGGGACAGATTTAGGATAAACTTCACCAACATGTACACAATTGTGAAGTTTGTCCTAAACGAATCTTAATTTTTTTTTTTTTTTTTTTTTAGGACAGATTTAGGACAAACTTCACGCGAATTAAAAATACCTGTCTCGAAACGGTCTTAAACTACATAACTATACATGTTACAACATCAAATGAGTTTTAAATATTCCATTCAATATGTTACCTCAGTATGAAAGATATGAAAGAGTTGTATTATCCCGTTGGATTACAGGTGAAACCTCGAATTTTTCACATGATAATTGTACACATGTTCCATCTACATCTTCTGCATTTTACAGGGTGTTGTCTGCAGAGTTCATCTATAAAAATTCGATCATGGACATCAAGAATGTATATATTGCCATTTTCTGCATTTCCTTCAGACAATTAAATTTTATATTTTATAATGCCATGACAAAATATCTAACACGGCTTCTCGACCTGCTATCTGAATGCTATTGCAATCTACTTTCTCTTTCTATCAAAATTTGCCAAGATGGAGTCTGGTGTGGTAAACTTGCTATAATTTGACGTTTAGAAATCATTCTTTTGTCGATAGCCTAGACTACTAGTCATTTGAATAAATACTTGAAATGTCAGTAGACACCATATTGAAATAGAAGAAACGTCAAAATATTCCTGCTATATACATGCTATCAAGTTATGCCGATTCATAGCATACTGATAGCATATAAATATTATTGCGAGTCTCCACTTGCTATTTGATCGAAATTTTCTGGCATAACTAGATAGCAATAGCAGGTGGAGAGTCCATGTTAACCCTTTCGAACGCCATTTTTAAATAATATAGCAACAAATATTTTGGGTTTTTTTTGGAATACTTGATTAATTTTGAATCAATCTTAAGGAATACTAAAAAGAATAGAGAATGTATAAAGTAAAATGATTTACATACTCACATTTCTCAAGCAAAAAAATATATTAAGCCTGCTACGTGCGTCCCAAGTCAATGTACAATATATTGTATGGCGTTTGAACGGGTTAAAGAACCGACCACAAAACATCAGTTTGGCTTAGATGAGAATAATCTGGCCCATTTGAGTGAAAACACTAACAAATTTATTACACCAAACAGATAAATATTTTTTTTTTCATCGGGTATGAAATTATGTTAAATCATCAGATTTGATGTTAAATCATCAGATTTACTTATCACCCGACTCGGTAAAACTATACCTTAAGGAAAGTGTGGGTAACTATAGCAGGGAAACTGTCGAATTTCAAAATGAATTTTTGCATACCGATTAAGCTTTTCAAGTTGTTCTAATTAGTGCTCACGGGGAAAAATTAGTGCTAGTCCAGGAGCTGAAAAAACAAGAAAAGAAAATTTCAATTTTCGCGTTAAAGAAAAACAAAACCGATTTCTAGAAAAACCAGAAATTATTTAAACGTAACTTTAACACTGTCCAAATGCAGCAAACTGACAAAATTTGTGCTTATCATAGAAATATAATTATCGAAAATTTTCATTCTTAATTTGAGGAAAACAAACTAGCTCCTAAAAGATACTATATTTCAAAAAAAATACATAGGTTTAAACCGTTCAATAATATTTGTGTTGAACAAGAAATTAAACAAAAGAAATAAAATCTTCTAAAATACAAGAACAAGCATATTCCCGTTAGGCATGTTTTTTTTCTTTTAATCTTTGCAATCTGTCCTGTGGCCGAAGCATTCCCAATTTTTTCGCGTTTCGCTTTTCTCCTATAGTCGTACGTTCTCGATTTAGCAGACAATTCGTACGATAGGACGTACTGCTATAGGTCCGAGAACCTTCTGCAAATTGCATAGCTCCATGCCACTTGGCAATTCTGATTGCACAATCCTATCAGGTATGTTCATTTCTATCCGAAAAATATAGTGGCTGAATTTGTACTAATCTAGATTTTTTTCAATTCCACTGAACATTAAAAACCGTTGAATGAACGAATTTGTAACTTGAAGTTATGAATGACTTTCCATAAATTCATGTGCCATGGAGAACATTTTGAAACCATGAGTTTTTTCTAGCATTGGAACACCATTCTACGAACTATGGAGAAATTAACCTCATTAATAGGTTGACTAAATCATTCAACATCATCGATGACCTATTTGGCTTTAATTTACCAAAAAATAACTACAAAAAATTCCGGAAGAATTGTTTTTTAAATTTTTAATAAAAATTTGATTTTTAGTTTTTGTTTAATTTTTATTTTTGTTTAAATTTTTGTTTGTTTTAATTTAATTTTTGCTTTAAACTAAATGTTTGGTTTTAATCTTAGATCATACATGTAAGTCGCAGAATAGATTTCCTTAGATATAACTAAATAAAGTTTTCTTAAAACAAATGACTTGAAAGAATTTTTAATCAGAAGCTCCAAAGTCTTTGGTTTCTAACACACTTTACGTCAGAAAATCGTTTATAAAAAACACCGTTTACTTTTTTGTTTATTGGACATGGGCCAATTCTGGAAAAGCAAAAATTCCACCAATATATTTTTTATTTTTTATAGGAATTTTTAATCAAAATTTACAAGTTCATTGGTTTCTGTAACTCTTCATGCAAGAAAATGGTTCATTCAACGGTCTTTGTTCTTCATTAGAATTAGGCCAATTCTGGATTAGCACAATTTAAAGCACTATATTTTTCGGATGACAATGAATCTGCCGTATTTTTGAAATCGGTTGAAATTTCCCCCCCTCGTAATACATATTCATTTGAAATTATCTATATTACTCGAATTTTTCGTCGGCTACTTCAATCATTTTTTCAAATTTATTTTCAGAATGTAATCAGAAGTGTCAATTTCATTGGTTTCTAGAACACTTTATGGCTGAAGGTCGTTCATTCAATGTTCAATGAAATTGAACCAATTCCGGATAAGCAGAAATACAGTTACCATAATTTTTCGATGGTAATAAACTTACCTGATAGTTTAATCAAAAGTTCATTGATTTCTAAAACAGTTTATGTCAGGATTTGCACAAGTTTGGCCACTATATTTTTCGAATGACTATGAACATTTCTGATAGGAATATACAACATATTTAACCAAACTAAAGGACGATGATCCGTTCTTTTCCTTACTGTTTGCAGTACACATATAAATGATATCTCCGAAATGTCCAAACTATTCCCAAGAGTTCCAATTCAATAGTAGGACAGCTTCATTCAGCGTCATTTAGCATTGTACCAGCAAATAAAATGAGTAAATCATGTTTTCGAATTCTTGGGACAATATTGCTCCTATTGCGTAATCAGACGCGTCAGTTGTAAGAATACATTAATGATTAAAATTAGGTCATTGCAGCATGGTTGCTAATGTAACAACCTCACGTCATGCAGTGAATGAATCGTCACAATGAGTAACCCACTCAAATTTAATATTTTTTCTTAAAAGTCTGGTCTTTTCCGAAGGTTCCGAAATCCGACAATAATGATTAATAAAAGTTCGGTAGTAACCGGTTAATCAGAGAAAATACTACTTGAGTTACATTCGTCGCTTTGGGGTATTTTTTACAACATTAACTTGCAAAGGGTCAGGCTTAACGCCATCTTGTGTTACTAAACGTCCGAGAAACAAATTTCATTTATTTCATTCAAAGGTTTATAGTTTGATGTTGGTGATGGTTTACTTTTTTCATCTATTGGATTTGAGAACTTCGTCCAAATTTCATGGTAAAAACCCATTCCCAATCCATGAATCCATGAATAGACAAATGATTTTTTACCATAAGAGCTGCTTTTATATGTTCTATGAATTTACTTATTACTGTACCCAAATTTACACTATTTTAAGTATGATTATGAAATATTAATTTAACATTGGTTTTAAATGATCCTATCTAAACAGTATATTGTATAATTATAAACGCCTGAATATATCAAATTAATAATATAGAAAAATAGAGAGGGACGCTTGACGTTTGATTGATTTCATTGGAAAACTAAATAGTTTACAGGAGTAGCATCTGGTAACGTTAAATTGTACTACTGCGTATTTAAGGAGTTGTTAAGAAGGATATCGTAAAATAAGTCACTGGAAATTTTATGTTGGGGACGAACGGAAGTAAAATTTTTTTTTACACTCAGTTTTTATAATGCTTGGATAAAATTAAACAAAAATAATTTTAATTTTTCTCGTATAACGTTCCTTTCTTGTGTACTAATTTCAATTTGATGATGTGGATTTTCCTATTTTCGTGTGCGGTTCTATTATACAAAATCCAATTTTTTGGGGAAAATGACGAAAATTTTATGAATAAATTATATTTTTATTTTTAAGTGAATTGATTATGGAGGACTATATTTGGTTTAATCAAATTAAACACACCTGATATTACTTTTGTGTTTTTCAAATGTAAATATTGATATTTACTATATACCAAAACAGTTTGGACCTGAGACAGTCTAAATAATTGAGATTTAAACAACTATATAAAATCGGATTTTGTTGTTTGTAAACTATCCTATATTTATCGATGAAATAAATCAAGCAAATACGGTGAAAAGTCCCCCCTATTGTTGAATAATATTTTGTGTGTTATACAAATAAGGGATCTTATCGCCATAAAACTATAATATTTTATGGGATAATCCTTAACTATACACTTACACGTAATATGTACAGATATTTTACCACTCCATTTGAGAAAACACTTAGTAATTCATTCATAAACTAAACTACATTGGATGTGTGTGTATAGCAAACAGATCCAGGTATATTATCACTCCTCTCTAATACTATTTTATAATTTTATATATGTGCAAAAATTAAAGCAGGAAAATTGATAAGAGCGTTGGTAGAAAATACGAAATAGGTACATCAGAATCTATATCGAGACGAATCATAAGAAGAACATAAATACGAAAAATACGGAAAAGTGAAACTAATTTTTCACTTTAATTTGATTAATGATCTTCAGTTTTTCATCACAACACGCCAAAAGTATTAATTGAGATGTGTGTCAATTTAGAAGGGATTTTTATACAACAATTACATTTCAATTACTTATTTTTTGTGTTGTGTATTTTAATTAGGAAGCGTAAATAAGATTAATAGTTATTAACAGTTTTAGTTTTGTGTATATTTCTGTATTTACGCTCAATCGATAGGTTTGTCTAGACTTTAGTATATACGCACATTATATTGGATTATTAAAGCTACTAAATGTTTCTCAAATCTTTAATTTCAGCCCAAATTTAAGTGTTGTCATTAAGGACCATAGGGTATTTTCGCTGAAAATATGCTTGAAAATGTGCAAAAATAACTCGTCTATTGGCAAAAGCTCATAGATAGTAACGGCGAATATTTCGATAATCAATCTTTATAACAACTATATTTTCAATAAAGTTGAATTTGACCAAAAAAGCAGAGTTTCTACTTGCACTCCTAAAATATTACGCTAAAGAGCGAATTCGATAATTTGTTAAATGATTAAAAATCAGTTTTAAACGGAGTCATTGCTTGCATAAGTTTACTGACCCCTTCACTTAACCGTAACATTGTTTATTCACTTTGAGGGGATTAAATAGTAGAAAGGAGGTGCAGCATTTTACCGCGTGCCAAGATCGGTTATGTTGGTTTACAAATTTGACTTGGATAGTTATTTTTGTAAAAATGAAATAAATCAGCTTTGGATTTGAAAGTTAACCAGTAACGTTAGTTCACTACCGAAACGAAATCACCCTAAGAGCTTCATCAGTAGTTTTATTCCTATCGATACAAAGTCCTAATTTTTAGTCTGCAATATGGTTGATGAATTATGTAGGAGTAATTTTATGATCGTTACCATAACTTATGTTATGAACTAAGTACTTCCGGTGTCGATTAGGCTCAGAGTTTATACCTAACAATCGTTCAATTCGGACGTGTATTTCATTATTTTATAATTTTTAATTTTTTAAATTATTTTTACCAAAATTCATGACGAGTTTTAATTTTTTTTTTTTTAATTTGATCATTCACGTGCTATTTTCAGTGTTGTTGTACTGAGTTCTTAGTGTTTTAGTGACCTATTTATTAAAAAATTTAAAATATGTGTGAAAAAAATTGCTGCATTTGCAAGACTGATGGTGTGTTTGATAATTTTTTTGTCTGTAAAGGAATTTTTTGTGATCATATAGCGCATTATAAATGTGCTGGCATTAAATCTAGATCATTAGCTACCTTTAAAAATGCGATTATAAATGCAAACGGGGTTTCATGGTTCTGCCCTGATTGTGATCGAAATGTGCAAGTTCTATTTCATAAAATCGAGGAACTTTCGAATAAGATCGATAAGTTAGATTGTGTTAAACCCCCAATTAAATAGTATTCAACTAAATCGTGATATAGTGACCACTGATAACCATATCAGCAATATTAATGAACGACCAGTAACGCGATCGCGCGGGAAGTTATCTACACCGGAAGTTAATAATAAACAAGCAGGAGTTATAAATATGGGATTACCCCAAGATGATACTGTGGTGAATAACGCCATCATTGTTATTCCACCACCACAAATTTCGACGTCATCTTCGCCTGCATCAACATCAAATTCGGATTGTTCGTCCTTGCCGATTGGTACAAACCACATTAACTCAATCAGCGTTGTTAAACCAAGACGATGGATTTTTATTAGTAGGATACACTCATCTGTTACTAATGAACTATTCAAAGGCTTTTTAAATGATAATTTCCAGCTTACAACGGTTAATGCAATCAGAATGGTTCCAAAAGCTAAAAACGGAGGCCTATTTACCACCATATTAAACTCTAAACTTTGGCCGTCTGGCATATTTATTAAAGAGTTTGAATTTGCTTGGAAAAACAATTATTTTCGCTTTTCGGGGCCAACCAGACAAACCACTTGACCGCTAGCAAAGATCTAACATATACCACTACCTATACGGCACTAATGGTGTACTCTCTACTTTTGGAAACTCAGACTGAGGAGGAAGCTGTGTCAACACAATCAACGAACAAATCATTCCTCAAATGTATAAAAACCAAGTTACTTCCAAAAAAGGGCGGCAAATCTATCTATCATGAGGATTTCACAAATGCAAGCCAAATAAGACAAATGTCAAATTAAAGAATTCTTAACAAAAAAAGAACTGAAACTGATAAACTGCTATTCCAAATCTATAAACATCGTTACAAAAGTATACTTAATTGAAGGTAAATCCGTTATAGTTGTCTCAAATCAAGATAAAACCAACTGCACTGACTTAATCTATGTGTTAGATACATTAAAGTCACATTTACAACATAAGCAGGAATCATTTGTCATCACGCTTGACATCAATTGCTTCGTAGATAAACTTAAACTGGCTCTGGATTACATAACTGTTCATGCTCCAATATCAAATGGGTTCTAAATATACCGTTTAACATGTCAATACCTTTTGAAAGAGCTTTGTCGTCTCGTTGGATCACTGGTGAGCTTTCCAGATTTTTGAAGTCTGCCATTAAGAACAATGTGCCAGCTTCATCTCCTTCATACTATGCTGATACTAGCGCAGATTCCTACTATAAGAACTCTGTTATGGAAATAATATTTTATATTAAACATTCTGACAGTATCACTAAAAGTCACCTCCAACACTATACTACAGCAAAAACATCCATTTGATGCCGTTTGCCTCCTCATCTTTATTATCATTGCACATCTTCGTATTTGACAATCTAAACAACAAATATCTTGAGGAACCTACAATTATTCATCAGTTTGGTTTTGATGGCGATCACCTAATATTGTGAGTCCACAAACTCTTTTTTGACATCTCAAAGATATATTTTCTGCTCCGCTGGCACTGAAATTATGCTCGATCTCCTGACATATTCAAATTTACAACATATCTATGCAATAGACAACATCATGCGACCTATCGTTACTGGTGTCCAGGGTGTTCCAGGCTGTGGAAAATCTACATGGATCATAAACAATCACAAACTAGGCTATGATCTGGTCCTATGTGCTACTAAGGAAGGTCTTGCTGATCTCATATCTAAAGTTGCCACCCGTTGTATTAAGGAGTAGATGGATTTCAACAAAATTGAACTTAACTATAAAACGATTGCTTCATACCTAATTAATGGAGCCCGACGTTATGACTCAGTGTTTATTGATGAATATATGATGATACATGCAGGTTATATTGGACTGGTGGCCATGCTCAGTAAATGTTCAAAAATATATCTTCTTGGGGATAAAAATCAAATTCCATTCATCGACAGATTGCACCATGTTAATATTCAATTTTACGATGCTAATAAATTTATTACGAATTCAGATCAGCTAAACATTACATTTAGATGTCCTGTTGATGTTACATTAGCACTAAAAGAATATTATCCTGATATCAGTACCAAAAACCCTATAGAGGTATCAATGGGATTCTTCAAACTACCACTTGATTTATCATCCTTGCCTGTAATTGATAATACATATTATCTAATTTTTACCAAGGCAGATAAGCGCTTATTAATGGACCGGCTTACTTTACCATCTTCTAGTAAAGTCTAAACTATTCATGAGGCACAAGGACTAACGTCGCCAAATGTTATATGCGTCAGAAAAAACACTCATCCGATTAAACTTTTCAGTAGTTTACCACACGCAATAGTTGCAATATCGAGGCACACGTGTTCATTTAAATATTTCTCACCTGTAGCAGATGATTTACTCCATTTGTTAGTGATGAAGGTGCGCCATTTTAACAACAGTTGTCCTGCTATTTATGAATCACCAAATACTACCAAACCATCTACAAAACCGTGTAAAAATTCAGGCAGAGATGTGAGTACAGTTTATTATCAGAATGTAAATAAAATGGCAACAAAAGCATCCAAATTCTATCAATTTGTTCATCAAACAAACTACCCTATATATGTAATTGGGGAAAGTAATCTCAACCCAGGTATTCATAGTACAGAATTCTTTGGGCAGAATTATATTGTTTACAGATGTGATCGCACTCCTGAAACGAGTACGAAGGAGGCAGGCGGTGGCGTATTGATAGCTGTACATTCTAATCTAGAAAGTTCTCCTGTTACATTAGTTCCATCAAGACTTGAGCAAATTTGTGCGAAGATAAAAATAGGCAAACGATATCTATTTATATATACATTGTATATACTGCCACGGTCAAATTGCGATTGCTACGCCAGCTGCATCGATGCAATTGATGAAGTCTTTAAAACATCTAATTCATCGGATCTTGTTCTTATACTGGGCGACTTCAATCTTCCGAATATCAACTGTAAACATGACTTGAAGTTTAACTGCATTCTTCCATGTACTATTAATAGCGATGCAGAGTCCCTATTCGTCGATGCCATGCTTGGTTTTAACCTCAACCAAATTAATATGATTGCTAATAGCATCGATAGGTTTCTGGATCTGGTATTCACTACTGAGGAGGATGCTTTCAAAGTAACTGAATCAATGAATCCATTTGTTGTAAACGATATCAACCACAAACCTTTGGACATTGTATTTGATACAACCTACTGTAACCGGAAGAAATCTGAGCACCTTCCAAGAATGAAATGCCTTTTACAATAAAGTGCCTTTTTACAATAAAGCACCGAAAACTCATCCTCCGTGGTTCGATGACCTACTAACCAATTTAAAAAACCTAAAATGTAAAGCATATACTAAACTGATGAAATCGCGATTGGAACCCGACAAGCTAGCTTTTTTACAGCGCAGTGATGAATTTGACGTCTATTTCAATTTTAAGTACAGGTTACCTTGCTTGTATTGAAACAAGAATTAAATCAAATCCTAAAGAATTTTGGAAATACTTTCGATCCAAACGGGAAATCGAGGGATATCCATCCAATATGACTTATAATAATACGAGCTCTTCGGACGCAAAAGTGAATAAATACACTGATAAAATAGGCAACAGCAATACTTCTATTATTACCCCTGTCATACATGAAGATAATGTTATATCAGCCTTAAAAGAATTTGGAGATGGATGTGGACCGGATGATATACCCACCTTTATATTAAAAAGGTTTGCGAGAAGCTTCACAAATCCACTCTGCAAACTCTTCAACCAATCGATAACCACAGCCGTGTTTCCTGATAAATGGAAAATTTCGAAAATAACACCTATCTTTAAATCGGGTAAGAGAGAGGATGTCTCATGTTATAGAGGAATTTCAACATCTTCGTCAATTCCTGAATTATTTGAGCTGATTGTGTGCAATGCTTTTAAATCTACATTGATACGTCACATCTATACTTACCAACACGGGTTCATGCCTGGAAGATCGACATCTACCAAACTGGTCGAATTTACCTACAAAGTGCTAAATAAGGTAGAAAATCATCATCAAGTAGATGTAGCGTATACAGATTTTAGCAAGGCGTTCGACTCTATATGTCACCTCAAAGCACTCCAAAGTCTGCGCGAATTCGGGTTTTCAACAGAATTTATTAATTGGTTCAAATCGTATCTGACAAACCGACTGCAATTTGTATTAATTGGGAATGAGAAATCCAATGTTATCAAAGTGACCTCTGGTGTCCCTCAAGGATCGCATATTGGACCCTGGATTTTTATTGTGTTCATCGATAGAATAGCCAAGATAATCAAACACTCAAATGTTCTAATATTTGCTGATGATGTAAAAATTTTTCACACAATTAAACATGAGCATGATGTTGATAAACTGCAGGATGGCCTCAACAGACTTAGTGAGTGGTGTGTCCGAAATTCATTACACCTCAATATTACCAAATGTAAAATTATGTTGTTTCATCGGAAAAAATATCCAATAACTTCGGCATATAAAATAAATGGTGCGGAAGTTCCAAGAGTACGTGAGATTATTGATCTAGGAGTCACATTTGTTGAAAACGTTAGTTTTAACCGTCATATAGATAATTGTATTGCTAAAGCTAACTCCATGTTTGGCTTTGTCAAGCGGTGGACTGGGGAATTCACAGATTTACATACTATACGCACATTATATTACGCTTATGTAAGATCTCAAGTAGAGTATGCTGTAACGGTTTGGAGCCCCTCTTACGCTGTGCACTTGAACAGAATCGAAAGCATACAAAAAAAAATTCTTATATTCCTGTTGAAGAAAACTGGCTGGAATTATGATTACAACATACCATTCTACGAAAATGTGGTTCGTTTACCTCCTTACTCTTCAAGGTGCAAAGAATTTAACATGTGCACGCTTGAAAACAGGCGTCTACTTCTGGATGCCGCTTTTATCGGAAATGTCCTTCTCGGCCACATTGATTCATCTTTCATCCTGGAAAACATATCCATAAATGTCCCAAGCAGGACTTTGCGTAATCATCAATTTTTGGCGCTTGAACACCATCCAACCAACTATGGCGACAACAATCCCATTAATCGATCTGCAAAATCTTTCAATGCCGCAATTGATCAATTTGATTTTAATTTATCAAAAACCAGTTTTAAAAAAAAGTTAAAATCGTATTTTCTAAATTTTTAATAAGTCCTTTGACAGTTTCATCTAAGTGTGAATAGATTAATTTTTTTTATTTTCTATTTTTAAAATTCTATTTTCAGATTTAATTTTTTTGTTCTCTTTTTTGTTAATATAATTTATATTTTACTTTTGTTAATTTGAAATCATAATTGCAATGTACTAAATCGATTTCCTTTAATATTTAAATAAATAAATAAGCAGGAGATTACAAATACAAGTGGTTTTTTTTCTAGCGGTTCCAATTTGTATGTCTTACATCCATTGAGACATGTTAGTTGTTGCTGTATATTTACGTGGTATGGTAGAATATAAAGTACTTTTAAATTTTCTCAACAAATCAATATATTGTTCTTCGTAGCCCGGACATTACATATGAACAGCTTATTACAGGTGGGATCGAACGCAAGCTTAATTAATTTTCTCAAAATAAAAAATGTCACGCATCCAACAAGCAAACCAAAAGTTATCCCTAAATCTTTAGTTTCAAGTACTACGAGTAGGTTTCCCATGTATCTGACCGTATTGGTTTTTCGGTGAAATGAAAGAGATTTTTCTTTCCAATGTTGAGACTTAGAGAACTAAACTCGCACCATATTGGTAGATTGTCTTTGTTAACTAAAATCTAATATCAAATTATTAAATAGTTAATCTAATAATTTCTAAAATAAGACCGGACCTTGGATATTTCAAGCATTTTTTGGCTGGACCATCTGGGTGCTATTGCTTTGATTTCCAGTCAAGTCTTTCTGAGTTGTTTCACTTCCATGTTACAGCTGATCGTTCGACTTTCCATTCCAGAGACTAAGAAATTCTTTTGCCTATAACGAGATCACTAATTGTTATTTTATTGGTCCAGAAGCGCCTAAGTATTCTTTTTATAGGCATTTTTGTATGTATGCTTGGATGAGCAACCGTACAGCAACACTGATTTCACACTCGAATTAAATATTCTTAGCTTGGTCGTGCAGAATAGAGCAAATGTGTTCCACAGTTTGTATAAAATGTAGAATGTTGTTCTTTATTTATGTATTTGTTTATTTAGATCTGTATCTGGTATTATCTGGTCGATAAAAATCGGTGTAGATATTGGTGTGATTAGCCTCATCGTGTTGGTTTCCCTGACATTTATTTTGAAGCCAATTACTTTTGTTATATCTGATAGCTTCTGCACTTTATGTTGCATTCCAGCGTGTTTGTGTGTTGGCAGGCATATGCCATCTGAGTAATCCTACACTTTGAGTTTCTCCGTTAATCTTCATTTGATGCTGTTGGGCAACGCGATATCTAATTTTTACGTGGCATTTTCTAGTACTCTGCTAGGAACCGAAATGGCGAGAGTACCCATCCTTGCCTTACTCCTTGGCTGTAACAGTATGATCCACTTTATTTGCATTTGTATATTGAACGCGATTACTCGCATGTATGAATTTGATTAATTTCTTTGGCATGTTCATTTTACAAAGTGCCTTCTATATTGCGTTACTGTGTATTGTTCAAAATTCACATTCATGTGCATTGTGTTTATATAATTGGAGCAACGCGCTTTGATCTGAACCAGTTTGTCCTTTTTTTATTTTCGAGTTGTTTCAGATGACCTTTTGGTACTCATTATAGTAAAATACCTTCAATTTTTGCGGTATTCTATCGGAAGTCCATACTTCTGTTATTGCAGCCGTGAAATTTGTCCTTGTCACCACCGGGAATCGAACCCGGGACCTCCGGTCGCTGGAGCAAGGATGCTGACCACTTTCCTACCGGCCTATTAATCACGAATATTTAAAAAAATCTAAAAAGATAAAAAAGAATAAAAGATAAAAAAGATAAAATTAATTTTTAGCCTTTTCAGGAATGGCAATACTAATTGGGTAGTGTGTCTAATCACTTCAATGTGAAAAAGTTTCCAGAGTCTACGATATAAATAAGTTATGTCTTCCTTGACTTCCAAGTAAGTTTATACATAGTATGTTTTTGTATTTTTCCACTACTTCTGGCTCATCGATTAATTTTTATATAATGTATGTATTTAGATGTTATGAAAATCTCAAATAAATTTTCTACTAAACCTTTTTAAAATTTATTACTACATTATATGCAAGTTAAGGTCAAACAATAAATAATTTAAAAAAATAATCATAAATCGACCATTAATGTGTGACACTTGTTTCTAAGTACTTGGCGAACGGGAAATAAGAAACCAATGCAATTTGTTTTTGTCTTTTTAAAATGTATGATATTTTTCGGTTTGACCACCAAAAATTTCTTCTTGCATTTCAAAATATACAACTCGACCACAGCATTTAATAAATGTACATATGTAAATATATTTTATAAATAATTTTAATTCCCCCATGACAAAAAAGGTTACACCCGAATATTATAAATTCCGTACACCATAAATTCACACATTCTGTGGATAATTCGAATTCTCTAAAGAATACGACAATTTGTAATTAGATGGTAAGTAAAATAAAAAAATAAAAAATCTGAGATACATTTTATTTCATTTGCCGACCTGCTTATTTTAAAAGACCATAAGTAATGTTTTTCACAGTAAAAAATCGTTAAAAGGGTTTTTTTATAATTGTTTCGGTTTGCATCTTTAGGAAACTGTTGAAATTTATTACATTTAATGCATATGAGGATTACCATATACGAGTACAAAAAAAAGGAACACGTACCACCACACGTAAGTAATTATATGGTTTTGTGTATGTTGTTCAAAGATATCGTGCCTAGAATTGTAATTATTACCACCCTGTAAATTCTAAGCTATTTTTTTGTCAGCTTGGCCCAATACAATAAGTAACATGAGAATTTTATGCCGCAAACCTATAATTTACCAACCACTTATTGTTAAAAGCTGGAACTTTATTTTTGTTATCGATTTGCTGTTATGTCGGGCGTATCGGGTGGCGTCAGTAAAATTTTTACAAGTAGAAAAATAAACCATAAATTACAATAATATAACACCACAGCAAAATTTCCGGGGAAGTTGTTGCGCGAATTGTTGATAATAATTTTAATGATTTTATGTTTTCAATAATGTAAATATGTATTTTAGTCGTGCATATAAATGATGATATAATATGAAAATGGTTATGCTCCGTGTATATATAAAAGACTGTCAACTAAAATATTTATTACAATGACGATATAAAATTTCATATAATATTTTTGTATTTTACAGGAGTCAATAAAAATTTGAATAGCGCTCGTCAAAGAAGGCGCATACAAGAAAAGGGTGCGACAGTGTTATACTAATTAAATTAACAATTAAAATAAGTAGTTTGTTGAAGTGAGGTATAGATTTATTTAATATTGACGTAAGGTGGTGTATAGCTATACTGTAATGTTATCATAGTATCTAGCAAATATGGTTTATTGAAATGGGTCGGTGCCTGTATAATTTGCATTTGAAATTTTTTAGTATTGTGCACTACTTTGTCTTAGATAAATGACTTCAACTTCCGAAATTGTTAAAGAAATGACATAAAAGTTAATGTCACACATAATGAACTGAGTTCTATCTATTTTTGCTCTCATGTGAACATAGAAAACATTTCGAAAGAAAAATTACATCGTACATGTTAAACTATGGCTCATTCAACATTATTCAGATGGAAGTATTGACTGCAAAATCCTTATAGTTTGCAAATCCACATAGTCATGACGCCAACAATAATTAATCGACTCGATTAAACAGAAACTGAACAAATTTAATCAGGCAACACTAACATAATGATTATATATCCCGCTAACTCTTGTGTGATGTTTAACTAGCCCGTTTTATGTAATATTTAATTCTAAACAGGCTTTTTATGTGAAATAATATATAAAAAATTAAAATTTTTTTTAAAACTGTTTGAGTTACAAAAACCCACAAAAGCAATCAAAGACAAACAATTATTATTATTAATAAGAATAATAAATTTGCAGATTAGAATTATTTGTTTTCAAGACGGACAGACTCGTACCTCACATTTAGCAATATACGCTTAAACAGCGAAATTAGGGTACGGGTAAAATATTTACATGCAATTCACCGTGGTCCAAAACCAATATTTTAATTGTTCATGCAAAATGTATCAATTTGTTGGATTATTGCTATATGTGGCCCTATTCTAGTAATTCCCCGGGAATAGATAATACTTTCTTTTTGTAGCAACTATTCCCCAAACATTTTGCCAAATTCCCCGTTTCCCAAAAGTTAATTCTGGCGATTGAGGAATAAATTTACGGGAAAATAATTTAATTATTCGCGGTCGACACGCGATTGCAATAAAACAAGACAACAAATGTCTAAAAATAGTTTACTACGTTTAATTGTTTTTTTTGATATTTTAATCGATTTTTACTGAAAAAATAAATTTTGTTTATTAAAATAAATCATCAGATATTGATATTTCCAATTAATATTACCAGTTTTCTTAGTATTGCTATAAGTAAAAACAATAAATTTCTACTCCCAGTTAATTCTTTCCTGAAATAGGGATGGAATAATAAACGTCAAAACTGCTATAATGGAGAATAATTTTTTCCCAAAGAAATTTTTCCCAAAAGCCAGAATACACTTTTGGGGAAAAGGGAATAAAACTGCCACAAAATTTAAAATTTCCCTTCCCTGGCAATTACCAGAATAGAGTCAAGGGATTTAAGACGACTATCACTAAGTTGCCAAATAGATGATGCTGGTCATCCTAAAACTATATAGCCCTAATTTGGCAAATGATTCTTTGTTTTGCCTTAGTGAATTTTAAGTATATATAATCTGTTTATTTGTAGTTATTTTAATAAATTTTACTAAATGAATTTTAATATTCACTCCGTGCATGTAATAATCAGTTTTACTAATTAGCATTTTCTAAATAAATGTACTTGGTATTTTAATTTAAATGATAAAGTATATATGATTGTAACAATGGAAGTATTTACTTTCTGCATGTAATAGATGTAATTGTAATTTTATTTGGGTAAATATTAATATTATGGCTTCAGTTAAATTTTAATATAAATATTCTCTTTATAAGTTCTTGTTTTAATAAATTTTATTAAAGGAATATTAATATTCACTTCGTGCATGTAATAATCTGTTTTTCAAATTAGAATATAACTAGTAAGGTTATAACAATATTCTATGAACCATTGATCCATTTGAATTAGGATATCAAGTAAATGTATTTTGTATTTTAATATAAACTGTCAAACTTATATGGCTGTAACAGTGGGAGGATTCAGTCAATATAATTATTCACTTCGTGCATGTATATTTTGCCAAATGTGAGGTATAAGTCTAGACATCTTAAAACCATTTTATACAAACAAATTAGTACTTTTAACACAAGTATTAATTAACTAATTAAACTATTGCTTTTTATTTGCTGTATGTAAATATTTTGCCCTGAGACTAGTTTCGCAACGGCAAGTTGTAACGGTACAATTTTTTCATATTTTACCAAATATGAGGATTGTTTCTCGCCATTTTAAAATATTTAGCCCAACATTTATACTTTTTCATGACAAATTTAAAATGTTGGTTTAAGATCAAGATGAATTGCATCTAAATATTTTGCACTGAGCCTATTTTCACTAAGTCGAAATGACATCTCTTCTGTAAATCAACATTGCAACTATCATATGTATGCTGATAATGTACAAATTTATGCTGTCAATAAAGTTTATAAAATATTGAGGATTTTACCGCGTCTTTGGTGCTGGCCATTCCACTGTGGAATTTCCATAACTGCTAGTAACTTTTTGTGTCCGTTCGCAGACCATTTAGTTGCACTGAGCTTTAATCCAGCTGCTATAATAAATTGTGGTATCTGCTTGAGATTGTTGACGAGTTTCTCAAATGTGCGGCCTAAAACAATGATGGTATTCAAATGAAACAGAACTGTCTCCTAGAATTTGTGATTCAATGTTATGAAAATTGTTGCCACTGACAGCGTGTCCAATGTACCATCATAGATAGGCGCCAATTCCAATACTTTTCTTTCTAAGTCTTGTAGGCTCTCCCACCTATATGTTACTTGTATTTTGCATAATTATTTGACGTGTGACTTCCCATACTTTAAAATTCCCAAATGAGATCTAGCCATCGATGGCCGAGGTTTGCAATTTATGTGTGTCAATGTGCGCCTCCTCTTGCTTAATTATATTTTGAGCTGCTGCTAGATTTATCTCTCAAATTCTCTTAACTGGCTATCTACTTTTACATTGAGAGGTCTTATTTCTTCTCTTACCTCTTTACCTCAATAATGAGCGTCTTGAATTTGGATGAGTTTCTGGTCTAAATCGGCAAACGGTCCACCTTATTTTATCGTAGTTCTGCCAATTGGGCGCTTTGGTGTTTAAATAGCTCTAATTTTGCGCTCTGCTGATCTAATTTTGAACCTTTTGCAGTGCTGAGTTAATTTTACGCGTTGCTGTTCTTCTTTCAGTTAATTCAAAAAAACCTCCATCATATTTCTGATGGTCAAGATGGTTAAAGGATGGTTTCTGTTGTTCAGGAGAAGGCGGCTGTACTTCAATTGTTGTTTCTGTTCCATCCATCACAAGGCTGGACTTTCATCATTTGCGATAACTGGTGTCATCCGTAATGTTCGTGGCTTCCTTTACTTTTCTTTTTACTTTCCGTTTCATAGCGTTCTGCAGCCTTGACATAAGCTTGGTTTTATTACCTTCGGTTGAGAGCCCATTCCTCTGAAGCTTACCTTTTAAATTCTGAGATATAGGTGTTCACGATTTTAAAACCATGGTTATTTTCTGCAAAATCTTATTTTTGATAAATTGTTAAGAATTCTGGGTGTTCTTAAACAAATTTGCTATTCCACTATGTATCACTTTGTATACCATTGTTCTCTATTTAACTTTTACTTCACACTGTGTAGTTTTCACTTCTCGGCTAGTACTTCCCACCACTGCGATGAAAATTATTCCATGTATAGTACCTGTTGATGTATGTATATCACAATTGTAAATTACTTGTATTTGGTTGTACTCGCGTTGTACATTGCAAGGCATCTATTCCCCTGTCTCCATGATTAACATCATTGTTAATTTCAGTATTTTCCATGGTCACTATTGCCGCTTTCTTTAATTCCATGTTCCCCTCCAAACAGTATTGGGAAAATACTTAATCCGGTAACATCGATGCATGTTAAAACTAATGATCGTACAATAAAATTACTTTTTCAGATTGAACTCAGACCATCGACCTTTGGGGGATAACACTATAAGGTTGTACGCAACCACTAAATCACGAAATTATAATTTTTTGCAGAGTAGAATTCTAAAAATAATGTATTATTTTGTATTGTTAAGATTTTTGATCTGACTCTTGAACGATTTTCGATTGGATTCATTTCATCAAATTGATTTCGTCCAAGTTAAGCTCTGAAAACTGCATATACATAAAAATGTTATACCTACCTTTACGTAGTTCAAGAAAGCCAGATTGGATATTTGTTAAAGATGTTTAAGATTATATTTGAAATTTCACACAACCAATGTTTGTAAATAAATAACTATAGTGTTAGTGGTATAAACTGTAATTCACAAGATAATTCAATGGGAATAAAAACGTTAATTGATTTTTAAAAAGGAGTAAAGACATAATAGGTTCATATATGTATTTTGTGAAGAATAGAACAACAACAATAATTTTGTACGTACGAAACAATTAATGACTTGGTGTTAAATGATGTATGCTGTTTACTAATTTTTTACGATCTAATCCTTCTATTCAATCGAGATTTTCTTCACTTTTACTAAATATAATATAAGATTATTTTTTACTGTAGTGTATTATACTCGTACAAGAAAGTTATGACCATTCTCAATAAATAATATTATAATAGTCAGTGGTAACATACAGTACCCAATAGCAAAAAAGTGTTAAAAAATTAATATTTTTTGTTTATTTTTGCTTTGTTGTTTATTTTTTTTTTTTGCTTTAATTCGTTATAATCTTATTTTCATATCTTTACCATTCCATATTTAGGTTTTTTGTTGTGCATACTCTCAAGTCTTTTGTATTATTTTGTGAAAGAGAAATTATTTTAAGACGATGTGTTATTGTATACAAATGTCTGCTTTGAAATTGATCTGGATGTAAAAGGCATGTTCTAGTTTAAGTAACCCATCCGATTAGATCAATGGAACATTATAGAAGTTCCTTTGCATTAATAGTGATGGCATAAAGCCATCTACAAATAAATTATTAGAAGTAATGGAAAATTTACTATTCCAGAATGAAACTGAACTTGAAAATATTATTAGTTTTGCTCTAATGAGAACTAATTAAAAGAATTAGTTTACCAAACGTTAACATAAAAGCTGAATAATCCATAATCGATTTCGCTGTGAATGTATTTATTTCTTGCATTCCAGATTTATTCGTGAAAATTATCATATTAAAGGAGAAATTTGACTTGATTTTGAAAATTTAAAAGATAAATTTAAAAATGGTGTGTTTCCCATCTTGATGTTGACCGAAAAAAAAATTGCCGAACAAGTGTGAAAGTTGAACTTGTGACATTTATATCGAGTGTTACCTGCTCTATAACAAAATTCAGGAGATGTTAAACTCCTAAACAAAAATAACAATGCAATGTTAACAGCAAAATTACATAAAAGTTCAAGAGGCTGAAACTTCGCGAAGTAATCAAAATGTTGGTCTGAAAATGGACAAACACGAAAATTTCAGTGAAAATTGGGAAACTTCGCGAATTTCCAGTAAAAAACTTGGCCGCAAAATGACTCAGAAAACCAAGATTTAATTTACGATCGTCGTTTATTTTGAAAATTAGACTAGTTTTAACAGTTTTTCGTAATACACAATGAATCAAAAAATAGTACTGGTTCCTTCGTAATCGGAATACAATTTGCTATGAAATTCTTTATTGTTTTCAAATTTGTATGCAAGTTTTCTATTATTTATTTACCTACTAAGCGAATAAAAAATAAGAAGTTTAAAAAATGATTAAAGTAAATGGCAAAAATTTTTAGTAATATAAAGGATTGCATAGCAAATTGTATTCAGATTACGAAAATGTTCACAGATTTCAAGAATAGGGGCCCTGATCCTAAAAACTTGTTAAAAAATTTCGTAAGAAATATAATATGGAAGAAAATTTTTTCCATGAATAAAATTATTATTGTTAACCCGGAAAATTCACACAAAATGAAAATCGAAAATTTCCTTTAATAATTATTGACAAGAAGAATCAGATTCAATTTTGTTGTTTTCCATCAATTTTCCGATTCTAGTGTTATTTTATAGTTTTATTATTTCCTAGCGGCCCGTGCGACCCATGCAAGCATGGGTCGGAATTTATTAGAAAAAGAGTGAAGTGACGATAAATATCAATCATTAACACACTTAAATAAAATTTAAAAATTAAATAAAAATTACGGTTAAAAAAAAAATTAAAAAAAAAATACTATACCCCTAAACCCCAAATAGTGTAATAAGTAGTATTTTTATGTTGCAAAATTAAAAAATATCAATTTTTGAATCACATGTATTTTCAATGGCAAGTTTCTGAATTTTGATCCGCCACAGCTCAGCCCATGAAGAACTTATCGGTGTAATTCCAACAGCTATGAACTTTCCTCACCGAACCCTAAAAGCATACCAAATAACCTTGTTAAAGTTAGCCGAAAGCTGCCAGCCGAAAGATAATGCAGATAGTGTCTTGACTGATTCAGCCGAAAGTTAAACTCTCTTTATACTCTCGCTCCTATCGATTTTTCCTATAAACTGAAATAATTTCCCCTTCACCCGAAGGATATAACCCGATCCTAAATTCGAGTTCATGACTGATTTTTCAATATCGTAAGAAATCAATATGTCAACATTTTTAATAAACTTGGACCAAGGTTTATTATAGGAGGTGACTACAACGTGAAACATACTGCGTGGGGATCTCGACTCATAACACCAGGAAAAGGAAAAGAACTCCTAAGTGCAATATAATATCAGGATGTGAATATCACTCATCGCGTAAACCTACCTATTGGCCTACAGACATAAGCAAAATTCCTGATTTGATTGACTTTTATATCTCGAAAGGAATAGCCTCAAATTACATTGAAGTTGAAGGCATTGACGACCTTACTTCCGATCATACACCGGTCTTAATGACTCTGAGCACATTAGTCATAAGAAAGAAAACCAAACTTAACCTTACTAATAAATTTACTGATTGGGAATTATTTAGAGAGAAACTGGATACTCTAATTGAGTTAAAAGTTAGTCTTAAAACTAAACAAGAACTTGAATTACAAACTAAACATTTTATTAACTCCATGCGTGATGCAGCTAAAGAGGCTACACCCGTATTAGGTGAGAAAGTCGTACAAGAGATCAACTACCCCCTGGCGATTCGGGAACTGATAAAGGAAAGGCGTAGGAAAAGGCGCGTATGGCATAGAACCAGAAACATTAATGACAAAAGAGAATTTAATCGGGTAAGTAATAAAGTTAACCGATTAATTAAAGAACATAAAGAAGCTTGTACTGAATATTATTTGAAAGGACTGGGTCCTGAAGCTGACCAAAATTATATTCTCTTTGGAAAGCTACTAAAAGATTCAAGAGACCAATAATCCAGGTGCCACCTATAAGGAACATAAAAGGAGAATGGGTGCGACGTAACGAAGAAAAAGCAGAACTATTTGCACAACATTTGGCATCAGTATTTCAACCACACGACATACAATCTAGGATTGACCCTAAACCAGTCTATAGATCTCCATCAAATATCAGAAGTGTCACCCCACTTGAAATTGCACAAGAAATTGACATGAATCTGAATCCCAAAAAGTCACCTGGAATTGATGACATTTCGCCAAGGATGTTTAAGGAGTTATCAAAGAGGGCAGTGACTATGTTAACGTATATATATAATGCTTGCTTTCGACTTACATATGTGCCTGAGTGTTTTAAGGTTGCACAAATAATCATGATAAAAAAACCAGACAAACCAGCCGAGCAAATGGGCTCATACAGGCCGATCTCTTTGTTACCTACCATTTCAAAATTGTTTGAGAAGTTGTTATTGAAACGACTAAGACCAATGATCATTATACCTGACTTCCAGTTTGGATTCAGGAATAAACATTCGACAATTGATCAAGTTCATCGCGTCACTGCAAAGATAGAACAAGCACTGGAAGAGAAGAAATATTGCCCTGCCGTATTTCTAGATGTATCACAGGCTTTCGATAGAGTGTGGCATGAGGGTCTTATCTACAAGATAAGTAAATTAGTGCCAAAAAATTACAGCCAATTGCTCGAGTCGTATCTCTCCAAACGAATATTTAGAGTATCACATGAAGTAACATACTCCAACTTTTACCCAGCCGTAGCAGGAGTGCCCCAGGGTAGCGTATTAGGACCCATCCTATATCTACTTTACACTTCTGATATACCGACAACGGAAACAACCTTCATTGGAACTTTTGCTGATGATACCGCAGTATTGGCATCAAGCGAATCGCAGAACCAAGCAGTAGAATACTTACAGCACGCACTCGATAAAATCGGCCAATGGAGCAGGGATTGGTTAACGAACTGAAATCAGTCCATGTAACATACACGTTGCGGCACAAAAATAGCAACATCCATACATTTCTCAATGGGGTACAAATTCCCCAAGCTGAATCTGCAAAATATCTCGGATTGCATCTCGATTCAAGATTGAACTGGAAACATCACGTTAGACAAAAAGCAGAGCAAATGAAAATGAAACAACGTGAGATGTACTGGCTAATAGGAAGACATTCTAAGCTTAGCCTGTACTGTAAACGCCTGATCTACGAAACAATAATTAAACCAATTTGGACGTATGGTATCCAGCTCTGGGGCTGTACTAAACAATCAAATCGTTTAATTATTCAACGTTATCAAAACAAATTTCTACGTACAATAACGAATGCTTACCGCTACGTAACCAACGAGGAATTACACAAAGACCTAAATGTCAAATGGATTGATGAAGTGATCCAGGAATTTGCAATCAAACATGAAAGAAGGTTACTGCAACATACCAACAGTGAAGCAATACAACTTCTTGACATAACACAAGAACTGAGACGCCTTAAAAGAATTAAACCGCATGAGCTTGTGACGAAACGACCTTCCTTAGCGGTTGAATTTTCGTTACGTCGACAGATCTCTCTGTAGCTCTTACATTGGTGACCGCAGCACATTTGCCGGCTAGTTATCGACGGTGGGATGGGTCTTTGTCACCAGCTACAGAAAGCTAGAAGTGCTGCATACTCACATGACGATTGTTAGCGGCTCATATGAAGATGGAACGACTATTTATACCTATTGTATAATTTTTACAGGATCACAGTAAATAAAACAGGAAGAAAAAAATGAACGGGACCTTAACTTAATAATTCACCAAAAACAGTAAATCGAACCTTTTACGTGGGACGTTACAGCCAAGTTTATTTCTTTGTGTGGTCGATATATTGGACCACGTGCTCTCCTCCCTTCCCATACAGGCGATATCTTGCACAATTTGGATATGCCCCCTTAAGAGATGTGTTAGCCCATTTAAATTACTCCATTTTATTCACTCATTGTAACAAAAGCAACTTCCATTCAGTTAACAATAGGTATTTTTGTGGAATTGCAACGAGACATCACAAAACGCAACTAATTACCGAAACACAATTTGGATGGTGAGACTTTCGAGTTAATTAAGAAAATAAAAATATAAAGTTAGGCGTTAACAATAATTATTAGCATCATTCGATTGTACAATAAATATTGGTAATACAAGAAGAAGGATAATAATAAATAATAAATGTAAAAAATATTTAACTAAAACTAAGCATGCCTTTTTAATAGTCATGCATTCTCACACTATAGAATTTTTAGGATCCGCGGTCCATGATTTAATTAGATTGTATAAATAGGATGATTATACTATATATATGCTAATAAATAAATTAAATAAATATGATAGTAATTATAAAGATATTGTGTTCAATAAGAATACATATAGAAAGATTTATGAATATAAATAATCAATAATAGGTAAACCTAGTAATATATCAATAAATATAATAATATATAAATAAATAGTAATATAAATATAAGATGTGTTTTATGGTTTAATAAATACTCGTAGTTGGTTCATCTACGCATGTTCCAACCAAAAAAAAAGAAATGATAAAAAAAAATGTATAGCTTATCTTAATTTTTAAGTAACATCCGATAGTGATCCATTTACTCCATCCATTTACTGTATATATATCCTTATTTGCGTTTTACTGTGCTCCCCCACCGTTATAAAAATTCCGCTACTTTACCGTAAGGCACTCGTTTTATGCCGCGAAAAAAAAGGTGTTGGTATGTTAATCCTGTTGTTTTTTTTATAATAAATCCGTTAGTCACGGGAACAACTTCAATTACAGCTGATTTTTGCCGCGCACGATAAAATTTCTAATCAAAAATAAGAAAAGCGATTTCGTTTTTATATTACTTAAAGGAAATACATATCATTTTTATCACAAGTATAATAACAATATGTATTTAAAGCTAACTATGAATCCAACAATTAAAACAATTTACCTCGGTTTTCCGCGACAATAAATATAATAGCTTATTATACCAACAAGATATTTTTATAAGCAGGTGATTTAAATCACTTAATATTCTTTAAGTTTTAACAATAATTTGTTTCACTTTGCCAATGATCCAAACAATCAAGATCAATGGCCACCGTTTATTAATTTTTCACAACAAACACTACAACTGAATGCGAGACACAGTTTATTTATTATTTTTGGATCTGCACGCAAAACACGAATGATTGATATGATTTTATAATTTATCGACATCGATTTGACGCAAGATTTGCGAAGGGGAAATAAGAGAAACAAAAAAAAACCGGTATGGAAATGATCATCACCTCCATCTATTATTTACAATAGTAATCGAGATACACCAATAATTATTGCCCATTAAACGCGATAAAGTACTTACAATAAGAGGTTATATACAAAAATGGAAACTCTTGATACATTCATAATCTCACCATTCGAAAATCAAGAAACATCAAGGTAAATCGAAAATTCATCCGATAACATATTGTTTACCTCCCTGGAACATTATAAATGTTACAATCGTGGGGCAGCTCCACACCCTTGAGAATGTCTCTTAAAGCCGGGCATTATCTATTATATTAATACGCTTAATTTTTTCAAACTCAACGCAAAAATGACCCCTAAACATGATCCGATCCGTTTAAATTTTTCAGGGTAGGTCGACATAAATATAGCGGTGTGCCTTTGCTAGAAAAATCGGAAAAATTCCACCGGAAAGTACCTGAAACGGGTACCTTAGGTGTTTTCAGCAAAATTTTGTCACGACGCCAGAATGCCATGACAAAATATGTTTATATTGAATCTATGATCATGCGCATTACACCGTGACAATGACAAAATTTATTAAAATTGCCGATGTTTTTGTGATGACACACTGTGATGACAAAATGAGTAGAAAATTTGTAATTGAATCTCAATTAAACAAAACAGAGAACATAAAATGATTTTACATACATTTTGGTGTTAATAGTTGTGAGTGTAAAAAATACAATTTTGTCATGACACTCTATCTATTTAAGATTTAAAAATTAACCGCGTATATGAATTTACTTTATTTTTGATAAAAGTGCATCAAATTTACATCTTAAAAAATCATCTTAATTAACCAAAAATTCAATAAAATGTATTCACGTGACTGATTATTCAGTCACAGGTCAGTTTCTATCTATCTTCTATTATATTAATATTCTTAATTTTTTCATACTCAACCCTAAAATGACCCCTCAACATGATCCGATCCGTTAGATTTTTGCAGGGTAGGTCGACATAAATATTGCGCTGTGCGTGGGCTAGAAAAATTGGAAAAATTCTACCGGAAAGTACCCGAAATGGGTACCTCAGGTGGTTTCAGAAAATTTCCATGTTTTTGTGCGCGTGAAATCTTACAACATTTGAGAATTTTATGGGACGACCAAAAAGCAAATATTTTTGTTCAAATTAGTGGCGCGCGATTCAAATTCAAAGTTGTAAAACAGTTGGTACGCGATTCAGATTCGAAGTTGCAACACTGTCGGCGCACGAATCAATTTCAAAGTTGCTTAATGGTTGACGCGCGATTTAAATTCAAAGTTAATCATGCCATTAGCAGAGCTCACAATCATAGACGGGTAGTGGGTGTTTCATTAGCTGGGAAAATCATCCTCATGTGTGGTGACTACCTGAAGGCGGGACGCGCGCGAACTTGCGAATCGACCATCAAGTTGAACCCGCTTTGGAAATTGGTAAGTAAGTTTACACTTACTAAGAACATGCGTGTCGATGAAGGTGAGGACGAGTTTTGCGCAATATTTGCTTTCTGTTGGAAACCAGCCGAGGAAACCATCGAGGAGCGCACCATCCTTGCACCCAAGAATGATGATTGCGCGCTAACCAATCAGCAGGTGCTTGAACTCCTGCCCGACGAACAAGAAGTCAAACATAGTGCTGATAAACTTGAGAGTGACGACATGCATGAGGAACTTCGCCTACCCATCGAGTTTCTCAACAAGATTGAACGTTCCGGATTGCCGCGCCATGCCATCCCGCTAAAGGTAAACGCGATCGTTCGTTTGATGAAGAATCTAAACACTAAGAAGGGTCGAATCAATGAAACACGCATGCGCGTCGCAAAAATAAACCGCTACATTCTTGAATGTGAGGTGCTGACTGGCTTCTCAAAAAGCGAGCGCGTTCTCATCCCACGCATTAAGCTCTCACCCTCGGAAGGCATCTTCTCATTTAAAATGTCTCGCCTTCAATTTTCAACAAAGAATGTATTTTTTGAAGAGATTCTGTGCATGTAAATTGCAATGTATTTTACTGTTTTGTTATCTACCTTCTACTACTATTTTATTACCCTTTTGTACATTTCTTATGAAATATTTAGATTAAAGTTTGACTCAGCAATTGTGTGCTTTTCCCTTTTGAGATTTTAATATTTAGTTTGGGTGCGTAAGTGATCATGTGATCCCGAATATTTGACTTGACACGTAAGTCATACTGTGCACATTTGAGCGCGTACTTTTCATTTAAGATTTAAAAATTAACCACGTATATGAATTTACTTTATTTTTGATAAAAGTGCATCAAATTTACATCTTAAAAAATCTTCTTAATCAATTCTTAACCAAAAATTCATCAAAATGTATTCACGTGACTGATTATTCAGTCACAGGTCAGCTAGTTATTATTAATAGTCAGATTAGGTACCCCATAGCTGACTGAAAACAACCACGTTAACAATCAAAAAAAAAAATATAAAGAAACAAATCATCTACCTAATATCTTTAGCGTGATATGTTCCAAGGGATTTCCCTGTTTCATCTATTACTTCGTATAACACATTACCGATTCGCTTAGCGATTACAACTTTTAAGAATTTTGGAGCCAGTTTACTTGCAAAGTGATTAGGAGCACTGCTTTGTGAAAAATTACGAACAAAGACGGTTTGACCAATGTGAAATATACGTGGTCGGCTTCGCAAATTATATTTTGTTACATTCCTGGCGTATGCTGCTTCTAGGTTTCGCAAAACCATGCTTTGAGCCTCGGACAAACGCTCGGCTGGAGTAGCTACTCCAATATTATAATCATTTAAGGAATGTAACTTCTTAGGGAGTTTATACATAGATCCATGCATTATTTTGTGTTGACCAAATATCAGATAGTGTGGTGAAAAGCCGGTTGATGTATGCACAGCATTTCTTAATGCACCCGCGATCTCGTCTATATGCTGATCCCACTTTTTATGGTCATCTTTTATGTAGGACCGGATGGCTGCCAGAATCGACCGGTTCACACGCTCCGATACATTTGATTGCGGAGCGTAAATTGCAGTGAACTCATGTTGCACTCCGTATTTATTCAATAGGTTGGCTAGACGAGTAGATTTGAATTGGGGACCATTATCCGAAAATAATACCTCAGGAACTCCGTATAACTGAAATACTTTGTCCTCTAAAAACTGACAAACTCTTGCAGCTGATGCGGTACGTAGGGGCTCAAGAATTGTAAATCGAGTGTAGTGGTCTAAGATGATCATGATATGCGTAGATCCGTTCGTTGTTCGAGGGTAGGGACCCAAAAGGTCTATATAGAGTCTCTGAAATGGACTGACAGATTCAATTAATTTCCCCATTTCCGGACGGGTCGAAAAATTCACAGGCTTGCTTTTCTTACATGTTTCGCAATCAGTCACAAATCTTTTCACCTGGCTAGACATTGAAGACCAATAAAATGACGCTTTAACACGTCTAATGTCTTGAAAATCCCTTGGTGAGCTGCAGTTGGTGGATTATGCGCTTGTTGTATGAGGTTAGTTGTGAGTCCAGTTGGTACCACTAATTTCCACTGCGAAATATCAGTTTCTTGGTGAAGCGAATTCGTGAGATTAATATACAGTTTTCTATCAACAACTTTGAAGTTCGTGATTGCTTTCGGGTTATCTACTATAGCCTGAATTTTGTCCTGATACTCCATGTCTTGAAATTCTGGTGAATCCATATTCAATTGTAAAGGCTCATCGGTCGTTATGTTACATTCTTCCACATTTACTCGAGAGAGACTGTCTGGAACAATATTCTGCGAGCCCTTTCTGTATTCAATCGTGAACTTGTGCGACTGAAGTTTTAAAGCCCACCTTGCTAGCCGACCGGACAAATCCTTCTGGTCCATAAGCCATTTTAAGCTAGAGTGATCGGTAATTATCGTAAATGCGTAACCTTCGATATATGGTCTAAATTTTTTGACGCTCATCACAGCTGCTAGGCACTCTAGTTCTGTGATGGTGTCATTACGCTGAGCTTTATTCAGCTTCGCCGACATATATGCTATGCGGTGCTCTTCTTCCCCATCTCTCTGAAACAGCACGCTGCCTACCCCGCTAGTGCTTGCATCACATTGCACGTAAAAATGCTTTGAGAAATCTGGGTTCTTTAACACGGGAGTGGAAACTAAACAATGTTTAAGTTTATCGAATGCATCTTGCGCAGACTAGTTCCAGTTTGGTTTAGTGCCTTTTCGCAGAAGATCAGTTATTGGGGCAGCTACCGCAGAGTAATTGGATATAAACCTCCTGTACCACCCTGTCATCCCTAGGAATCGTCTTATTTGTTTCGACGTACGAGGAGCGGGATATTCAGCTACTGCCTGGACTTTTGACGGATCCACTCTAAGGCATCCCTCACCAATCACATATCCAAGGTATTTTGTCTCCTTCAACATGAATTTACTTTTCTCTACATTTATAGTGAGATTGGCGTAACGTAACAATCTCGCTACTTCAGATAGTAAAATAATGTGATCTTCGAAAGTCGCGGATACGACCAGTAGATCATCTAGGTAAACAAATACCTTGTCATGCAATTGATGACGGATAACCTTATCCATAAGTCGACACATCGTTTGGGCGGCGTTACACAGCCCAAACGGCATGACGACAAACTGGTAGAGTGGCCGCCCAGCGACGTTACGTCGACAGAGCTTTCTGTAGCTGGTGACAAGGACCCATCCCACCGTCGATAACTAGCCGGCAAATGTGCTGCGGTCACCAATGTAAAAGCTACAGAGAGATCTGTCGACGTAACGAAAATTCAACCGCTAAGGCAGGTCGTTTCGTCACAAGCTAGTCATCTAATAAATAAAGTTTCATTATTGGGAGCAGAATATTGATTTCTAGTAAACCCACACTCGCTCCACTTATTAGTTTCAAATAAGTGCGTTATTATCTTTAGTAATAAATTATCATTTGATAAGATTGTACTATTTAAATAAATAAAAATAAAAAAAAAAATGACTGATTTTTGCTGTATTCAAGACACTATCTGCATTATCTTTCGGCTGGAAGCTTTCGGCTAACTTTAACAGTATAAAAAAATTATATATTAAATTGAAGTACCCAGCTGAAAGTGATTAACCTACAAAATCAGCTGAAAGCATATAAGGCCTGTCGCGTAAATTATAGAAACGATTTTACGCTTATATAAATCGAAAACGCATTTTTTTTATCTTTATTTTTTGTTTTTTGAAAAGCACAGTTTTTTCCAAACAGAGTAAACTAGTGTTATTTTCATTTGTTTGAGACAGAAGTAAAAATGGAATCTCAAAGAGAAGTTGTTTGAGTAAAAATTGAGACTAGGGAAAGTACAGAAAATGCTACCAGTGGAAAAGATGAAGCTTGCTTCAGATGCACCCGAGACACTTTTCCCATTTTTAAATTGATAATTTTAATATTAATTGTAGATACATTTATAGTTTTTATATTTTAATGTAATATACAAATAATATTAATCTTTCCAAGATCACTTTTCATAAATAATTCATAGAAAAAGCCGCGTAAACTCTTTTTCGTAGTAATACATTTTTCCGCGAGAGCACAGGGGTACAAGTCTCAATTGTGCATGAATGGAAGTAAAATAAGCAAACTTCGTATTCCGTGATCACAAAAAACTGCAAAACAACAAAATCAAATGTTTGCAAGACGATAGATCGATTTTTCAATGAACGCACAGTAAAATCCAAATCAAAAAATGGGCGACCGAGAAGAACACGAAACAAGAAGTTAAAATTACACGTTTTAAAGACATTAAAAATACTTCCTCTAAGTCAGTTCGGGATATTGCAAAGAAACATAGAACAACAAACGATATGGCTCAGCGAATCAAAAAAAAAATCATGGACTAAAAACTTACAAGAAGCAGAAAAGTCCTAAACGTCGAAAAAACAAACAAATATTGCATTAACACGAGCAAAATTGCTCTACCAAAATTGCTCTATGAGATGTTCATTGCTGTTTAATTATGCACGACGAAACGTACCTAAAAATGGATTTTTCAACATTACCTGAACCACAATTTTATACAGCAAAACCTGGAGAAGTACTGGATGAATCGATCACTGCAATTTGACAAGAGAAATTTTTGACATACACATGTCGTGTTTTTGACATGTGGTTTTAAAACCACACCGTTTTTCACAAAATCGACAATAAATACCGATAACTACATACAGGAGTGCCTGAAAAAACACCTTTTACCACTTGTACGAAAGCATAACAATTTCACAATATTCTGGCCGAATTTACGTGATTCTGGGCGCATTACGCGAAAAAAACTTTGGAGTGGCTATAGCCGTGAACAATGTGAATTTCGTACGAAAGGAGCTGAATCTTCCGAATTCTCCAGAATTGCGCCCAATCGAGAGATTTTTTGCAATTATGAAACGGAAACTGAGAAACGATAGGTGAACTGTGAAATCAGTTGAAGAATTGAAACAATTTATCAATATACTCAACGAAAAATTGATGGAAATGCCGTACGAGCCCTTATGGTAAACATCAAAGGAAAAATTCGTGAATTCCTGAGTTATCCTCTTTTGGATTAAATTGGATATTTTTTTGAAAAGCTTTATCAATATGAAATTAAAATGAAATATAACTTCAATAATTTTTTATGTAAATGATTCAGCACAGTTTTTTATAATGGTTTCCTTACTTTACGTGACAGACCTTATTAAAACAAACAACAATTAAAGTTTTCAATTTATCCGATAATTTTTCATTGTTTCATATCAATTGTGAAATTTTGTGTTTTCCTTCTCCTGGCAATAAAACCGTTTATCATTCGAGATTTTGCCAGATGGACACCAATCTGACTATGCCAATTCAATAGCCCATGACCATAGGTAGATTCTAAGTATACGGTTGGGATGGGTTTGATGGGGTTATAGTGGTGAAATTTTGATTTTCCCAATTTTTCAACGATAAAATCATTCGTTATTTGTGATTTTGACATATAAACACCAATCTGACTATGCAAATTTGATAACCCATGACAATGGGTAGACTCTGAGTATATGTTAGGGGTGGGTCTGATGGGGTTGTACGAGTGAAATTATGACTTCCATATTTTTCAACAATAAAATCATTTGTCATTCGTGATTTTGGCATATAGACACCAATCTGACTATACCGATTCGATAGCCCATGACCATAGGTAGATTCTGAGTATAAGGTTGTGGTGAGTCTGATGGGGTTATAGGGGTGAAATTTTGATTTTCCTCATTTTTCACCGATTTAATCGTTTAACATTCATGATTTTGGCATATAGACACCAATCTGACTATGCCGATTCAAAAACCCATGATCCTAGGAAGATTTTAATTATAGGTTAGGGGTTAGTCTGATGGGGTTGTAGGGGTGAAATGGCAAGCTGTTTCATACAGCTGAAAGTTGCTAATAAAGAAGATTGAAAATTATTAAGCATCGTCAAGATTCGTTTGTAAATCGAAATTTTTTTATATAGACACCAATCTGACTATGCCGATTCAATAGTCTATAATCATAGGTAGAATTTTATTAAAGGCTACGGGTGCGTCTGCTGGGGTTATAAGGGTGAAATTTTGATTTTCCCTATTTTGCAACGATAAAATCGTTCGTCATTCGAGATTTTGACATATCGAATCGACACCAATCTGACTATGCCGTTCGATAGTCCATTCTGAGTATAGGGTTAGGGTGAGTCTGATGGGGTTATAGGGGTGAAATTTTGATTTTTCGTATGTTTTATCGATGAAAACGTTTGTCTTTCGAGATTTTTAGAGATACAACACCAACATGACTATACCAATTCTAGGGGTCATGGCAAGAGGTATTTTGCAGTTTGGGGTGTCAAAAAATGGTTTTCTTTCCATATTCATCTGCCTGAATCATTAACAGCTACCCGGCGAGCACCACGTAGAGGTATGAATCTCGGACTTCGTTCCCCATTCTCCTTGTGTAGCTCTATGAAATTAAAGCACAAGGAGCGGGTTAAAAATGGGGAAAATCAAAATTTCACTCCTATAACTCCATCAGACCCACCCCAACCATATACTCAGAATCTATATGCCAAATCTCGAATGACGAATGATTTTATATTTGAAAAATAGGGAAAATCAAAATTTCACCCTTATAACTCCATCAGACCCACCCCTAACTTATAATAAAAATCTACTTATGGTCCTAGGCTATCGAATCGTTATAGTCAGATTGGTGTCTACATGCCAACAACTCGAATTACGAACGAATCTTGACGATGCTTGATAATTTTAAATCTTCTTTATCGACTGCTTTCGGCTGTATGAGGCAGAGCTATCAGGCTATCAGACGCACCCCTAATCTATACTCAGAATCTGCCTATGGCCATGGGCTATCAAATCGGCATAGTCAGATTGGTGTCTTTATGCCAAAATCTCGACCTACGAACAAATCTTGACGATGCTTGATAATTTTCAATCTTTTTTAGCGACTACTTTCAGCTGTGATGCAGATATGCCGTTTCATCCCTATAACCCCATCAAACCCATCCCTAACCTATAATCAAAATCTACTTATGGTCATTGGCTATCAAATTGGCATAGTCAGATTGGTGTCTATATACCAAAATCTTGAATGACGAACGATTTTATCATTTAAAAATGGGGAAAATCAAAATTTCATCCCGATGGGGTTATACACCAGACCCACCACAACCCTATGTCACTATGTCATGGTTCATCTATTTGGTACATTTAAATAGTTTATCTGTCAAAATCTTGATATACAAACCATTCATCAGCTAAACGTGACTGCGTCTCATGGCTATTGTATAGATGCCTGTTATTGCGCCAAAACGTTGAATTTGTGAAATAAATTGCTTCTAAAAAAATTTTTTTTTGTACAAAATCTTAAAAACGATATGTCGGATGAGCATATCAGAATGAGACAAAATGTACCTGTAATCAGCGCCACAATGGTAATTTGAATTACTAATATGCTTCAGCAAAATTTATGACATTTTCAAGATCATTTTATTGAAATGCCACACTACATCAATAATTAAATACCAGCGCCAAAACGGTGGATTTATAAACTAAAACACTCACAGCACTAACAACAAAATAATTGCTTTTTACAAAACCTTTTCAGTGATTATGTATCATGATTATATGAAAAATTACGAACTAATTGACAAATATTAATATTTGACCAATCTGAATAATAAAAACTGTATAGAAAAACTGTTACCTTAAGATCAACTACGTTTTGTGTGGAATAAAGTTTTTATATCCGCCTTTGAAAATGGTCGTAGCACTCAAACACCCAGTACTTCGATTTTATTCACGATAAATTTTAAGAGTGTCTCAATCTTATTCACATTAATAATTTTATTTTATATTTTATATAATTAACTTTAATTATTTAACCAAAAAAAAATCGTTCGATCATTAATCCAAGCTTATGAAATAAACCGTTTTGTTTTGTGATTATATTTTTCTCATCTTAAAAAGACTTAGCATTAGCACACGGGTCCTAATATGATTTGCCGTTCAACGAATTCAAGTTCATTATAAATATAAATACGAAATTTTTAAAATCAGGCGTAATCAACTAGGATTGATGGTTGCACGTCCACGCGGCGACTTTTACGGCCAATATTTGATGGTATGAATAACGATTTCTTGTTTCAACAGGACGGCGATACGTGGCATACAGCCAATGAAAGTCGGTTTATTGAGAAACAGATATTATGGATGATTAATTTTTTGTAGAAGGAATGTTAGTTGGCCACTAAGAACGTGCGATCTAACACTATAAGAATATTTTGTTATAGGACTATATGGAAGAAAAGGTTTAATAACCCACAATCAATCAAGGTCTCAAACGCATTACTAAATGCATCATTTGTGAATCGTAAAATTCGACCAAAGTGTAAATAGCGTGGTGAAAATTTGTCAGACATTATCCTATCTTCGATAAAAGTTCTAATTGGAAGACCCTTCATTTATACTTATAACCACACATTTTCTTTATTTCGGACATGATGATGACACTCCCCTGAGCAGCGGCAGCAGCAAAATGTCTGCTTTAGAAGTTTAAACTATAAGATTCAAATGATTTTAATTTTTTTTTCCAAAAAGGGTGAAAGTGAACTCGTATGGTTTTGTGCATGTGCCCAATTATAGTATATAATATGTTAATTATAAAAAAAAAAATTATTTCAATTTAGCAAAATGTTTCATTTAATTTGCGAAGGTTGCATTTAATATGCGAAAGTATTCATTGAACCTGAATCCCCCATAAATAGATTAATAGACAATCCTACTTTGTATTTTAGGACTTAGAAATCTCGAAAACGTGGAAGTCGGACCAGCAGTTCGGCAACCCGACAAAAATGATTCACGATTGTCAACTTTTCTATTTTAAATTTTTCAAATCTCCCAAAATTGCAGGAATTTTAAGGTGATTGATTTAAACTATACTCGAGCCTATATATAGCTTTTCCATTTGGTATAAAATGCATAGGTTTGGATACAGGTTTTCGTATACATAAAGAAAAAGATAAGATTTTATAATTTCACTGCCGTCCTCCATAGTTAAGATTTTTGGTCACGAACAATGTAATGTTGCGAAAATCGGATGGTACTGACATTTATTTTCTTTAAGTAAATACTTTTTTTATATACTTCAAAATATAAAAGTTTTGAAACACAATGTACGACACCAAACACATTTATGCCATGTACGAATAAATATATTTCAGTCACGTTTTAGTTATGATACTGTAAGCTCAAAGCACCTGTTTCATTGTCTTTTTTTTGTTATACATATTTGTATTCCTCTTTGATGGGGTTATCGTTATATGAACAAGGTATACAACATAAAATCTTATCCGCTGATAAGGTAAAAATATTTAAGTGTTTCATGTAGATTAAAGCTTTATACTAAGAATACTTCAAATCAATTACATGTTGGGCACACGTTCATTACAGCATAATTGTTTATGCAGACTTTTATTGTTTAGTTACATATAGCATATATATATCGCTATACAAAGTAAATATTCAAGTCACATGAATAATCCATTATGAATTCATGTACAAGCTTTTTGATGCAATGCAACCCTTTTATTGTACATATGTAGAAAATCCAACTAATTTGATTTCGCTGTTTTGTTAAACATGGAATATGTACACAAGAATGTAAAAAATTAATTTAAAATGCAGTATTACTCATTTTGTAATAAATTAATTCAGTTTATTTAATATTGATAACTTAACAGGTATACTCCGTATACAACGATTATATGTTTGGCATTATACGTACAACTACCGTTTCCAGAAATGTGGAGTACATTGCTAGACCAGTTGCCATCTATTTGAGCACAACAATCTTCGATGTTATATGTCAATTTCTGGAATGTAGCTCTTCTTTCTTGTACCTGCATGGTTACTAAAAAAGTTGTATGGTGTGAGGGCGTTAATGTGGGTTGCGTTTATTTCACATAATGGTCTAGAGTTCTGTATGGCTTCTGTATGGCTTCAAAATACGGTAGTAAAAAAGCTCCGACAAGCCGGGCTATTAAACGTATCATTGCTTAATTTGAATAAACTGATTCAGTTCTAAATAAAAGGAGTAAAACTTATATTATTGCGGTCTGTCGTTCAAGTGAAAATATTGCATCTGTTAGCACATGTGTTGCTGAAGAGACAAACACATAAATTTGTCATCGTGCACTGCAGCAAATAAACCACAAACCAGCAATTTTGTTCAATATTTTACACAAATATGTTCATGTTAATGCAAAATACAGTTCACACAAAAATTAAAGCCAAATAACCAAGCATTAGCATAGAAAAACAAGGAGAATTTTTCAAGCAAATTATCTTCTCCCATGAAACTCATTTTGAAATTTGCGGCTATCTCAACAAACAAAACTGCCGCATTATAGACTGGAGAAAATCCTAGAGAATTGTTTAATAAGATAATGAAACTTAAAAGTTACTGTATGGTGTAGTGGTGCAATTGGTCCATATTTCTTGGAAAATCTAAATGGCAATGCAATTACTGTGACATCGAGAGAGATGAATAAAAATTTGTTGTAGTCAATAGGAAGATATTGATGTGCAGAATATGTAGTTTCAACAGGATGGTGCAGCATGCCACACAGCAACGAAATCTATCGATCTTTTGAAAGAGAAGTTTAATAGTCGAATAATTTCTCGAAAAACAGATGTGAGTTAGTCACTAAGATTAGAGACAACCTCAAAAAGATATTCCATCCCATAAACGTAAAAATTTAAACTGCATGCTCAATTTCTGTATATAGCTGCATACAATAAATATTTTGTTTTTTGCGTATACGTATATGCAGTTTAACGAAAAATCACGTCCCTTAAGCTAGCAGAACCCATACAGCAGAACATTACAAGATAGTATGGATAATTATAGGCTGATTAAATACCAACATTAAACAATTTTGGGCTCCATCTCTTCCAAGTAAAGCGCGGGTTCTGCTAGCTTTAGAAAAAGTTAACAGAACCCATATCAAGAACTGATTTAAAAACAATTGTAAAATTAAAAGTTAATTTTAGGCTAATTAAATGCCCTATTTAAATTTTTTTATTCTGCTCGATCTAGAAAATGGAAACGGCTTTATTATTTCAAAGCAAGCAGAACCCAAATCGAAAATCGGACCAAAATCGAAATTAGAACGCAAAACAAGATCTATTTACAATCAAATAATTTAAGGCTCACTATGGGCTAATCAAATGCCTCATTAAAAAATTTTAGGTTCCTCCTGTTTTTGACCAGGGGCATAGCACGCGTTCTAATATCGGTTTTGGTCCGATTTTCGATTTGGGTTCTGCTAGCTTTAGATTAAATGACCTGAAGTCTGGTCAAAAACGGGTAGAGCCCAAAATTATTCAATGGGACATTTGATCAGCCCATAGTGAGCCTAAAATTATTTGTTTATCAATAGACCTTGTTTTGCGTTCTAATTTCGATTTTGGTCCGATTATCGATTTGGGTTCTGCTAACTTTGAAATGATAAAGCCTTTTCCTTTTGCCTAGATCGAGCAGAATAAAACAATTTAAATAGGGCATTTAATTAGCCTAAAATTAACTTACAATGGTTTTTAAATCAGTTCTTGATATGGGTTCTGCTAACTTTTTCTAAAGCTAGCAGAACCCGCGTTTCACTTGGAAGAGATGGAGACCAACATTTTTTAATGCGGCATTTAATTAGCCTATAATTAGCCTATAATTATCCATACTATCTTGTAATGTTCTGCTGTATGGGTTCTGCTAGCTTAAGGGACGTGAAAATTCACAGATACAATGATGACATTGGAATTATTAGAAAAAAATTTTGTTTTAATTTTTTTGATCAAATGAAAAATGTCGTTTGATTATCTGTGCTAAGATCATGTGATTTAACGACATTGCACTTCTTCTTATGGTGTTTATTGCAGAGTAAAACTTATGCGGACAACTGTTACGAATCCTTTGGATCGTCTCAAATTCTTATTAAAAATATTTGTTAAAGTTGTTCCTACTCCGTATAAAAATTATTATTAATTTTAAATTTGTTAGTTTTGGGTGTTCGCGGCGCGTTAATTTGGGTCCATATAACATACGATATGTGTGTAACCCTGAAAGTGGTTTACGATGCGATTCGTTAATAGTAGTAAGTATATATGTAACCAAAAGTACGATTGGATGGATTATTTCTAAGGCGCCCAACGAGTACTAGTTAAGATTAGATGTAAGTGATTCTTTTACCATATAAATTCTTATAATTTGCACTATTTCATGTTTTTTAATTTTATATGCTATTAAAGTATTTTGTTGTACTAGTCGTAATCCCGGAGTTAATACGGCTTCGTTTTTTTTGGTAAATTAGGTATTGCAAATTATAGGATGTCATATGTTTTTAGTTATTTATAATAATAAATAATTTTTAAGTTTAGTATATATTAAATTTTTCCTTTTGATTCATGCTATCATATGTTCTTTATAATATTGATATATTTTACTTTAATTTTAAATAATTATGTTGGCAAAATTAAATTTAAATTTCTTTTATTTTCTACAATAATATAACATGGGACAATAAAAGCAGATTTGCTACGGGAGATGTGATGAATGGTAGGTGTCCATGAGTGAAATACGTGTGTTCTTTGCCGTCTCGGAACATGTGCAGTGTTAACGGTTTTCCGCGATCTATCTTAATTCTTTCAATTGGTTCAGCTTGTTTTCTGCTTTGTTTCTTTTACTATTTCGTTATGCGGTCTATCAAGATCAGAAGATATCTTGACAACCCCACCCCACCACCGGCGAGTCTTAGCCAGGCTATCGTTGACCGCGTCAAGATCCCTCTTCCGATACAAATATTTCCGTAACAACGCAAGTTGTTACAGATGGCGCCCAAACTTCGGATTTTTTTTTATTATTATTAAATTTCAGTTAAACAACCGTTTCATTAACAGTAATAAGACCACATGTAATGGTTCGTGCTCGTTTTTATACATCGGTATTAGGTTTTTTTTTTGAACTCACACATATGTATCAATCGTTTTTTTTTTTAAATTTAACCAACTTGTGGGAAAAGGGTATTATTATTTTGAACATCTGCTATTTGTTATATTTTTATTTTTTTTAATTTTGTAACCCCAAAACTATACAAACATGGAGTTTAACTTGCCTTGCTTAAACATCGATTTGCTGGACATGGACGAAATCAAGGTTGAATGCGAGCTTAGAAAAATCACTGGATCGCTTCGCCAGCAAATGAAAACCTTAGAAACGCAATTACAAGATGAGTACAAAACCCCCACGGAATTTCCAGAACAGCCTCATCCATCGGCCATTAAGTATCCAAATTCAGAGATAACAACTTGTATTGATCGGCTACAAAAATTGCATCTTAGGATTACTACGCTTTTCGAGACTGGGGATTGTGGAGCCTTAGAGACGATCGTAGCAAAGCTAGTACATATTTATTACCGTTTAGAAAGAGTAAGGAACTTAACATTATCTCCTAACACAGTAAATAGGCTGCTCGATGTAATAAAAAAGTTAGTTGAGTTAGGCGTGAAATTCCAGGCTGCAGAGATACAGCCAGATCAATTAGTAGAACAAGTTAAAGCGTTAGTTATTGATCCCAAAGATATTTTAGATCTAACAGGCATATTTCTCAGTGAGACAAATGAAGATGACGAAACTACTAAGACTACATCTACTCCAAAACAAAGTACAGCCTCCGTTCATAATAGTCCTGTTCATAATAGCATCGTATCATCGGCAGATCGCATCGAGAAGGGAATCTCTAATAAGAATGATTCTACCGTACCTTGTATTGAACGTCAGGTGAACGAAACTAGCCACAAGCTCCCGATATACTTACTTTGCTTACTTTGCTTTATATGCTTACTTTGCTTTATAGACAAAAGCAAAATATTAATGCGGTTCATACAACGAACTTTCCGAAGCCAATAATTACGATTCCTACTAACGGTATTCATCCACCTAATTTCTTACCATATAATCCGTACATGACATACTATCAATCTGTGCCTCCTCCTATTGTGATGCCACCAACAGATAATGTATCAATTTCCCAACAGATAGAAACTCCAGATCAGGCAAACAATGTTCCTAGTACCAAAACTTCAAGCTTTTCAACTCCAATACATAAGTGGAATCTCAAATTCGATGGATCTCCGTCTGGTATTTCAATTGAAAAATTTCTCTTTAGAATTGAACATTTAGCTAAGTCGAATCGAATTGCCCTAGATCAACTCGTTAGTAATATTAATTCTGTCCTAGAAGGGCCGGCAAAAGAGCACTACTGGTTGGTATTAGAACGAAACCCAGTATTAGGGTGGTACGAGTTTAAATGTAACATGTTGCACCGATTCCAAGAAAGGCGCACCGACCTGGATATTAAGCAAGTCCTCGAGAACCGGAAACAAAAAAATAAAGAGCCTTTTGTGGACTTTTATTATGAACTACTTAACCTGGCGATGCCTCTTAAAATTCCGTTGACGGACATCGAATTAATCGAACTAATCTTAAAGAATATGCGCAATGGGTTTCGAGCGCATTTTGCTGGGCGCTCCTTTACGAATCTAACTAGTTTGGTTAATACTTGTATTGCTACTGACGAGGTTTGGAGAAGGATGAATTATTTTCCCGAGTTACATATGAATCTGCCTCCTCGAATCGTGCATGAGCTGGAAGCACATCTAATAAGCTCAACTAGGGCATGTAACAATTATCCGGCGATGCCTTTAAATGGAACTGTTGTCGATGAAATATCTCAAACTCTTCCATCGAACCGACCAGGTGCGGTTAAAACAATAACCACTCCCAGTCCCATTCTTAAACAAAACGTGTTTCAATGTTGGAACTGTCAACGAATTGGGCATCAATACCAGCTTTGTTATATACCATTACGAATATTTTGCGTTGGTTGCGGAGCTCCTGGAGTGTTACAAGCCCATTGTATGACGTGCAATCAGATATTACGGGGAAACCTGAAAGCGGAAATGAGGAATCCTGGGTCCCTACGTTTCCAAGACGCGACTCCTTCGAGTTTCAGGCCCAGATCTCCCCCACCAAAGTTCGGTTCTCAGAATCGGACCAATACTCACCAGTAGAAACAAATCCATCTAAAGTACCCTTACCACAACCAAGTACGATCCAACAAATACATAAACATCGTACGTCTACATATTTTAAGGAACGAAAGCATTATTACACCCGCATTGCTGAATCACGTTTTTCCAGTGAAACCTATTTTGAGTCTGATGAACGCCCCTATGCCCATGTTGACCTAAACGGTACTAAATTTCGAGGGTTATTGGATAGCGGAGCAAATGTTAGTGCCTTGGGGGAAAAATCACACGACTTTATAATTAATAATAAACTAAAAATTTTCCCTATTACTGCTTCGGTTCAAACTGCAGACGGTTCACATCAACGTGTGACGGGTTATGTCACGCTAAGCGTGAAATATCAAAATATTACGAAAATAATGAAATTCTTAGTTGTTCCGTCATTACACCAATCGTTATACTTAGGTTGCGATTTTATGAAATCTTTTGGTATTAACCTATCTTTTTCATCTACTCCAGAACATATTTTGTCCATCAGCAATCTTCAAACTGAAATTATGACTAATACAGACCAGCACAGCGGAAATCAACTCTTTAAACATCACACTCTGACGGACGAACAGCAGCGTCAGCTCCAAAGCATAATCGACACTTTACCCAGTTTTGAAAAGCTCGGTTTGGGTCGCACTCATATACTTTGCCACACAATAGGCACTGGAGATGCTTCACCGGTAAAGCAGCGCTACTATTCTGTTTCGCCCGCCGTTCAGGACAGTATGTATCGAGAGATTGATCGCATGCTGGAACTGGATGTAATCGAGGAGAGTAGTAGTGCCTGGAGCTCCCCTATGGCTATCGTAAAGAAACCCAACGGTAAGGTGAGATTATGTTTGGATGCGAGAAAATTAAATAGCGTAACGAAAAAGGATGCATTTCCGTTACCTTTAATTGAAGGTTTGCTGTCCAGACTAGACAAAACCAGATACATCTCGAGCTTGGATCTGAAGGACGCCTTTTGGCAGGTGCCTTTAGATTTCAGCTCGCGAGAGAAGACGGCGTTTACTATCCCGGGACGCCCATTATACCACTTCAAAGTCATGCCGTTCGGACTCTGTAATGCTCCTCAGACCTTAAGCCGCCTGATGTCTCGGGTTATTCCTCATCACCTACATGACCGAGTGTTTGTTTACTTGGACGATCTGCTCATAACAACATCTACGTTTGAGGAACATCTATCATTATTATCAGATGTTGCCTCACGTATCGCAAATGCGGGCTTAACGATCAATGTTGAAAAGAGCAGATTCCTCCTCCGGGAAATCGAGTACTTAGGTCATGTGGTTGGTGCGGATGGAGTTCGAGCAAATCCGGACAAGTTGAGGGCCATTACAGAGTTTCCGGTACCGAAAAATGTGCGACAAATCAGAAGGTTTTTGGGTGTAACGGGATGGTATCGCCGCTTCATTAACGGATACTCTACAGTCTCGGCCTCTATGGCGAACCTGCTGAAGAAAGGAAGGCGATTCCAGTGGACTGACGAGCACCAAACAGCATTTGATACTTTAAAATTAGCATTAGTTTCAGCACCCGTATTAGCTCCTCCGGACTTTGGAAAAAGATTTTACATTCAGTGTGACGCCAGCTCAACTGGAATAGGTGCCGTTCTTTTCCAGAGGGACCCAGAGGGTATTGAAAGACCCATATCATACATGTCGCAAAAATTAAATGCAGCCCAGCGTAACTACAGTGTTACCGAGAAGGAATGTCTGGCGGCAGTTCTGGCTATTCGGAGATTTCGTTCCTACGTAGAAGGGTTACCCTTCACGGTAATAACAGACCACGCCAGCCTTACTTGGCTAATGTCTTTAAAAGACATTACCGGTAGACTAGCACGGTGGAGTCTGAAGCTGCAAGGCTTCAACTTTGAGGTCGAATACCGAAAAGGTAGCCAGAACTCTGTGCCAGATGCGCTTTCTCGTGTGTACATGGACACTGTAGACGTTTCGCAACTACCATTTAACATAGATCTGAACTCAGCTGCCTTCACTTCCAGTGACTACCGGAAAATGATTGATTCACTGTCTGCATCTTCTTCTAAGATTAACATACATGTTTCCAACAACTTAGCTTTTATTAATCTCAAGCCTTCGATAGATTACCATTCTGGAAGTACTGACTTACCAGTATGGAAACTGATGGTACCTCAAGACCTACGTATCCGTTTAATTGAATCGGCCCACTGCCCACCAACTGGTGCACATTTAGGGATTGCAAAAACAAAAGAATTGGTGTTAAGATATTTCTTTTGGCCTACCATTGCTAGTGACATTAGAAGCTTTATAAATTCCTGTCAGCTGTGCAAATGCAATAAAGCCGTTAACCATCTCGCTATTCCTCCTTTTCATAGTTTCAATCAAACCTTGCGTCCATTTCAAAGGATTTATTTGGACTTTTTAGGACCATACCCCCGAACCCTGAAAGGGAACACCTCCATTATAATTGCACTTGATAATTTTTCAAAGTTTACAATAACTAAAGCGTTAAGGAAAGCTACAGCGGAAGATGTAGTTCGGTTTTTGGAAAATGATATTTTGCTTATGTTTGGGGTCCCGGAAACGTTAGTCACCGATAACGGACCACAATTTGAGTCGAGGGCTGTAAAAACACTCTGTGAACGTTATGGCATAAAACACATTTTTACTGCCAAGTACTCACCCCAGGCAAATGCCTCCGAGCGAGTAAATCGCACGCTACTCTCTTCATTAAGATCCTATATTAAAACTGATCAAAGTTCATGGGATGTAGCTTTACCAGCTGTGACTCATGCAATACGCAATGCCGTACACGAAACAACCGGTTTCTCTCCTCACTTTCTTGTGTTTGGTCAACATGCCATCTTACACGGATCTCTCTATTCCTTGCTTAAGACCACGTATGAATTAACTGGGAATTGTTTAAACTCCGAACTCAAACCAGAATTGTTGTTCAAAATCTATCGTGAAGTACAACAACGACTTTCGGAAGCTTCTAAGAAGAACCTCCAGTACCATCTACGTTACCGTAATCCTCAACTCAGGGCTGGCCAGAAAATATTTGTAAGAAATTTTGTGCAAAGCAAAGCTGTGGATAAATTTGCTGCCAAGCTAGCACCAAAATATATACCAGCAGTCGTTACAAAACTTGTCGGACAAGTAATGTGCGAGGTCCAAGATAGTCAAGGAAAACCGATGGGTACTTACCATTTTAAGGATATTAAATTATGAAAACTCGAATAGTAATAACATTTTACTCTCTATACATAAATACCTGCATAATCTTCATACAAAATCCCGGCATTGAGACTACTCAGGGTTAGGTACGTCCCCACGATTGTTACGAATCCTTTGGATCGTCTCAAATTCTTATTAAAAATATTTGTTAAAGTTGTTCCTACTCCGTATAAAAATTATAATTAATTTTAAATTTGTTAGTTTTGGGTGTTCGCGGCGCGTTAATTTGGGTCCATATAACATACGATATGTGTGTAACCCTGAAAGTGGTTTACGATGCGATTCGTTAATAGTAGTAAGTATATATGTAACCAAAAGTACGCTTTCCACAGGTTAGCATAAAACAAACAAAAAACAAAAAAACTGTACAATACAAACTTAATTATATAAATATGTATAATGGTAATACGGGATAAATTGTGGATGACCGGGAGAAAAAAGTAATTTTTTGGACAGTCGATTTTTGGAGATGAAACGATAAACGTTTTAATTATAAAGATTTATAACTAAATAAATTTAAAAGATTTAATAAAAAAAAAAAAAAAAATGTATAATACTAAAATCTAAATCTAAGGTGTTAAAAAAAAAAAGTATATATAAATTCAAAATCTAACAAATAAAAATAATAATAATTATATTAAGTGCATAATAATAAAATGGAAAACGTGGTGAAAACTGAACTGTTTAAAGTTAAGCCTATAGTTAGTGAAAAAAAAACGGCAAAATTCCGTTGATTAAAATAAAACGTGGTGAAAATCGAACGTAAAATTTTCCGTACTTAATGCTGAAATAAATACAATAAGTTCTAGTTCTATAACTAAGACATTCAATAATAATAAATAGTGAATTCATAATCAAAATAAATAAAATAATACAATTATAAATAATATACACAATATACTAATAAATAATTAATAAATATAATAAATAATTTATAAAAATAAAAATCCGCTCGATTAATAAAATGGTATCCAGTGTTATGTAAACGTTATCCAAAATTAAGATTCGGACGTCACGACAATTTGATTACGTATATATTCTGGATTATTTCTAAGGCGCCCAACGAGTACTAGTTAAGATTAGATGTAAGTGATTCTTTTACCATATAAATTCTTATAATTTGCACTATTTCATGTTTTTTAATTTTATATGCTATTAAAGTATTTTGTTGTACTAGTCGTAATCCCGGAGTTAATACGGCTTCGTTTTTTTTGGTAAATTAGGTATTGCAAATTATAGGATGTCATATGTTTTTAGTTATTTATAATAATAAATAATTTTTAAGTTTAGTATATATTAAATTTTTCCTTTTGATTCATGCTATCATATGTTCTTTATAATATTGATATATTTTACTTTAATTTTAAATAATTATGTTGGCAAAATTAAATTTAAATTTCTTTTATTTTCTACAATAATATAACATGGGACAATAAAAGCAGATTTGCTACGGGAGATGTGATGAATGGTAGGTGTCCATGAGTGAAATACGTGTGTTCTTTGCCGTCTCGGAACATGTGCAGTGTTAACGGTTTTCCGCGATCTATCTTAATTCTTTCAATTGGTTCAGCTTGTTTTCTGCTTTGTTTCTTTTACTATTTCGTTATGCGGTCTATCAAGATCAGAAGATATCTTGACAACCCCACCCCACCACCGGCGAGTCTTAGCCAGGCTATCGTTGACCGCGTCAAGATCCCTCTTCCGATACAAATATTTCCGTAACAACGCAAGTTGTTACACAACCCTCAAACTGCTCAATACCACAAAGACAACATCATCGAGCAAACATCACTAAATTTGAACCATGATTATACCAGAACGTTATTCAAAATTTTGGTGAAATATTGACAGCCTGCTAAGCTAGCAGTGGTGGTCACTTGAACGACATTTTTTCTATTATTATAACCGGAACCAATGTACTTTATTTATTTCTAAATTTATTATATCTAAATTATTTTTTATCTTATTTATTTTTTCTAATTTTATTTTATTTCTAAAATAAAGGTTTCACACAATTTATGCCTTATATTTAAAATTTAACAATATAACTCAAACTTGAACACCTTTTATTTCCGTGTGCAGTGTGTTTATTACTTCCATGATCAAGTACTCGGGTAAACAATGACTAATATGATTTTTTCGATTTGACAGCAGATTTTGCCCACCAAAATTTGGTTCATTTGATATGTATTTAGGAATATTTTATGCGGTTTTGAAATACTTCGCGAAAGCGATTATAAGCTCCAATGAAATTCGAACCATTATCAGAGAAAATCGATTGTGGAAAATCTCGACAAGCAGTAAATTTTTAAGGTGGCGAGAAAGAATTCAGTTGTTATGTATCCAACTTAACTCGCAAGCAACTAAATCGACTGAAACCTCCACACGTACAACAAGGCGTAGGGTACCTTTAGCACTAAAATCTATAAAGTACTTTTCAGATTAAAGCACACGTAGCAAAATGCGATGTTTCGGTGAAAATGTTGACCGATATTTCGGAGTAATCGGAGACCACATACTGTGAATTCGCCATTTCGCTGGCGTCGTTTTGCAGCAAGAGCTAAGATAAGTTTGAGATGGACCTGTTAGTCAATGGACAGTAAGAAAACGCTTAAAGAAAGCCAACCTCACTCCAAGACGGCTCCATGGACTAGCAAAATTGACAGCACGTCACCGCAAAGAGCGATTCGAATTTTCTCGCGAACACTTTAATTGGACCCGAGCAATGGAGGTCCCTTCTATCCACTGACGACTGCAGAATATGTCTTCATGGTAGTAATATAAGAGGCCGAGTCTACCGGCGTCCAAGAGAGTGATTTTTGCAGTGCTGTTTTGCTGAACCAGTCTCGTACAAAAACAAAGTATGCTTTCGTACATGGTGGAGGCCGTAGAGGAGGTCTGACAGCTGAAAGATATATCGAGGACATTCTATTGGATCATAGGGTATACACAGGATATATTAGGGAAGATTTCATATTGATTCATGACAATGCCCGGTGTTACCCTGCTCAAACCATTCGGCAGTTTATGGATGATGTTGCACTAGAGACGATTAAGTGACCATCCCTCAGTTCCGACATGAATCCAATTGAGCATTTGTGGGACGATCCAAAAAGGGAGCGTCCGATCCAGAAATTCGGTACTATTAGTGACCTCAAGATTGCGTTGGATGAGGAGTGAGGTGCGATCTCCCAAGTCTTTGTCAAAACATTAATAAAGTTAATGCAGAACCGCATGCGAACCATTGTAGATGCAGTGGCAGGCATTACTAAGTATTAACCAATGAAATTGTGTATTTTTTATTGAATTTTTTTTTTGTAATTTAAATTTAAATATCCTCAACCAATTTTGGATGCGTTTTCATTCAAAATTCATTATAAAAAAGTACTAAACCAATTTTCATGAAAATAGTGTCAATTTAAATTAAAAAGATCATTCTTTCAAAAATATAATGTCTTGTGCGAATCAGTTAAGCCGTTTAAAAAAATCGTCTTTCTGTGAGCGCTGAGGGTTTGAGTCTATTTAGTTGCTCGCTAGTGTAGTTCCAAGTGATTTGCTTCTGTTCTGCTTCTGTTTTGGTGCATATTTCTATTATTAAATGAATTGTAATGTCCGCAGGCATAATAAATACCCAAACCGAGAGAATGTTACGCACGTTTTTATATTTTCCGCCCTGACATGATATTTGTAATAAGAGTGTTGGCTGTGCGTGTTTGTAATCTAGATGCTTCTCGTAATATTAATGTAGTTACCATTGACTTCCGAGAACAAGAGTAAGTTATTTTCGAATCGGCGTTCGACTCGTAGAACGCCTCAATTGTCCGAAAGTGGGTTTAACGAAATTACTGAACTGTTATAAGCAACTTGTCGGTTGACTTGTAGACACCCGATTTCATCCGAATAGTAGTTGAATTGGTCATATTTGCAAAGTTGACATTAAGAGTCTAAAATTGCAATTCGTAAAAGATAGATACCATCATTCGTCGTTTCCTTGGAGGATCTTGCGTTGTTGATGTATCGAGTTATATATGCATAAACTCCTTGAGAAGTTCGAAACGACGAGTATTTAGAAACAGATTCATTGAACCATTGATTAGTTTAAATCACCAACATATAGTTTGTTTAATTCATAGTCTGCGTTTTTATAGTTTGAATTCTGACATGACCTTTGTTCAATAGAGTGTTGTAACCAGCTTCGACCATGAGACAATAAGTCAAAATGCATTAATTTCTTTTGGCAACAGTGCAGGAGAAGCACAATCAGATGAAGCTTAGTGAGTTGAGAATTTTAGCCATTCAGGCTACATACAAATGTCTTCAATCTTCTAGGATGGCTATAAAGCCAATCTAAAATTACTTTTGAGTCAGTTGAAGTTGGTGGTTTAAAAGACATCGTTTTAATTTTAGATTCGCTTCCTTGTTGGAGTATTTTTTTAATCAACTACTCTTGCATCACAAAATCCATGTAATAAGTGGTACACGTTTTTCGTATTTGAATAAACCACGTAATGGAGGTTTGGTTAATATTTTTTACCTGATTGAGGTTCTTTAGAGGATTGTCCCATCCTTAGTTACTTCCCCAAACTATTATAGTTGAAGGAAGATTCTAAGATTTTTAAATCGGGGCTAGCAATCCGAGTGGATAGTCAATGCTGCTTGCTTCCGAGAGTACCATTCGTTTGGATAGTTGCTCAATATTTCATATATTCGATATAAACTTGCATTCGTCTGTTGTTGGATTCCAAATCACCCCTAACACCTTTACAGAGTGAGATGACAGGTGAGTGTAGTCATCAATTAGTAATAATGTTTCAAATTCGACTCCCATTTTCAAATTTGAAATCCATCATGACTTAATAAACTGTTAATTATAACTCTCATAATGTCTGTTTCAATGACGCTTGAGGGGCAAAGTTTTGTTTTGAGTAGCTATTTCCTTTAAGTTCGAGTAACCAATAAAAGTGCTGATGCCACTGAATTATCAAGCCATTACTTTCCTGTATGTCACGGTGCGTAATTAGTAATGGCGGATTGGATGTGCAGGATTGCATCACCAAACGATTTATGAAGTACAATATACTTATCGGCGGTTCTTATCTGGCGATACATCTGTTCCACATATCGCCTGAACATGCGATACAATGTTCACAAAAGCGTAAAGAATAATCGAATACAATGAGTTTTAATTAGGTGCAGGTTCTCGTATTCTGTCTTGAACATTTTAAACAGTTTCGACAAATCTAAATCGCGAGCAAAATGGCGTTCCGTACTCCGAAGTCAATAGTGGGCAATAGTGTGATTCGGTGATTTTAAAAATTACAGGCTTACTGTAACCTTCCGTTGGTTGACGATCGTGGTTGATCTTTGTATTACTGATAAAATGTTCTTCACATAGTTGTTCTTCAGACGTAAGAATGTCTTGTGCTTGACTGCGTTTCACTGCACATCTCAAAATCTCTTTAGAGTTTGGTCGATACCAATAATGCTTGGTATGTTTGTTGTCATTGAGATGGATACTTGCACGTTGCTAGTGTGGTTCGGTTTACCAATCTATAAAGCAGTCAAAAGCAGTTTTCATCTTACCCTCTTCCAAAAGCTAGAAGAAATAGTCGGCTTCTAAGATCTCAATGTTATTAGGTTTATTAAATTGTTGCTGGTTAACCACAGCTTTAAAATCGTGCGGAAGTTTTGGACTAAGGCAGTTGTATCATCTGTTCTGAGATTTTATCTTTTCTCTACGTTGATTGAGTGAGTGATGTAGCAGTTACAGTAACCAAGTGACTTTCAAGAGTTGGTCTGGTAGCTAGCTGGTTGTTTTGAGATTGATTCTAATAATTCAAGCACATCAATTATTTTTGCTAAGAATTCTAGAATGTCTGCAAAAGTGGGAGCCCAAAGATGTTTAGAATCGCCATCCAATTTCTTTATTTAAATAAAAATGACTCGCAGGTCTCCAAGTTCTGCATTTTCGCCAAGAGCTTTGAGTGCTATGATACTTTCGGTCAAAGTAATAATGAAACATACATGTTACATGTATTCAAATCATGCTTTATTGCACTTTTATAAAAATTGCAACTTCAAAGATGAATTTGCAATATCAAAGAGAACAAAGTGAATACGTAAGCCATGGTAATCCTGTATACCATATTTGATACTACAAAACAGTAGGAAAAGACGTCATGACATTTATTCATTTAAGTACGATGCATGCATGTCCATTCGACGCTAGGTACACATCACAATAAATCGTTAAATCATTATTATTGTCCTTAATTAATGGGACAAATGAAGTGCCTACATACAACATTGTAATGGTTAATTCTCATGATACGATTATTATGTTTAAACAGTTAGCGAATTGAGTATTTGATATTTGATTCGTGTCTAAATAATAAAATTACATTTTTATTTGTTTATAGGATTTGATATTTTGTTAAAATTTAACTTAATAATTTAGTTTTAACAAATTGTACACACGATTCTATCAGGAATAAAAAATTCTCCAACGATTATTTAAAATAAAATGAGATATTTTCCTGTGAGGTTTTCCTTCCAGAACGTGATAAGCTATTGGACCTTTACTGCCCAAACGTCTTTTATTTATTCCTCTTCTAATTGAGTCTCGCATAAACTTTCTAATCTTCATTTTATTTTAAAGTTATATTAAATCTATAACACGGTTATGAAGTTATTTACGTACAAAATATCAAATCTTGAACTAACAAGATAAGACAAGCGTCTAACAAAATGTTGAAATAAAGTACAAACACTTCTTACTTTTATTATTATTATTATTTTTTTTTTCTAAGTCAATTTTCCTCTCTTTATACCGTAATTCTAATGATTTTCATCTTTTCATTTTTTTCAATTCACCTCAAAATAGTAATAAAAAAAATCTCTAACTCATTATTAAAAAATATAAAATCTTATGAACAAAACGACAAAATTTGTTACTTTTTTACCCAGCATCCAGAAACACACAGTACTAGCTATACCCAAGAAGAAGAATATTAATTTTATCTTTTGAAAATGATATTAAGATCCGTTAAGATTTTCATCATTAACGGAAAATGTGCATGTTATTTCATTTTCTCGTTGCTTAGAGTGTTCGAAATAAGAAAATGTATATGTTATAAAAAAACGAAAAGAAGAAAATTTATAGAATTTCTATGTTTTATATAAGAAAAACATCTCATCAACCCCTCATTGCAAGTGAAAAATCATAATAATTTAATTTTTGTTTTTGTTGTATTATTAATATTTTTTTTTTTTTGGTTTTCTGTTATCAGTCCTTAACCATTTCGTCATTTTAATATTTAGTCGTTTCTTTTTTGACGTCATTACCGTTTTATGATACTTTCTTAAAATAATTTGTTGTTGTTGGGTTTTGTGTTATTGTCGTATAAAGAAATATCTTTATTGATGGTTATGGTGTAAATTTTTTTCATTTATTGAATTTGATTACGTACAAACATGCTGAGGAGATCCAAACAACAAATTTTGACAAAAGCAAGCAATTGGTTTCTGCTTATCGCCTAAATAATTGATCATATTACTTTAAGCAGAAAAACTTCACGAAAAAGTCTGATCAAGTATTTTATAAAATTTCTCACAGTTATCAACTGTTCTATGAGAGGCTGCTGTACATCTGTGACAAAGCCGCATTTAAATTTCATTTCAAATAGGCACTCAGAAAAGAACCAGAACACTAGAAATAGAACCCTATTAATTCAAGATATATTCAAGCTTCTAAATCTCAAATTATTGTTTTCCTAACCTCTTTTTCTAGTCTCCAAAATCCAGAAGTCAATTCATTTATCACGTGACTCAATAAGTCCCGAAGCTAACTACAAAAAAAAATATTTTTTTTTGTAAAATTCGAGTTCGTTGATACAATTTCCTTCCGTGATACGGTCATTCCAACACCTAGTATTTTTTGTCTATGTTTTGTCTTCACTTTATACAGTCATCTAAAACGATTTTGTGAAGTTTTTTTATCTGTTCTAGAATAACTTCTGAATTCGGTTGGCCAGAACGTGCATAATCATAGAGGGCCATGTTTTAAAACAGTAAACTAACGTTCGACGACTGCTTTTGAAAGAGCAGAGTTTATTTTAGAATTATCAAGCCATTACTTTGCTTGAGCGGTATGTTTTCTATTAAAAACAGTGTTAAACACACAAAATTCATTTTGTTCCATTGTTTTGAAAATAACAAAAGTAGCGTTACTATTACAACGAATGGTCGGATTGTCCTAAAATTTGGGGTTATATATCGTTGGAAGGTGGGTACTTTCAAAAAATCATACTAATTATCCATTAGATGGGCTATCTATTGATCAGAACTATGATCCTCGGGACTTATTGAGTGACATACTATTCTTATTGTTTACTATTATTTGGAACAAATAAAAAATCAAATCTTACCTCAGTCTTACTGATTCTTGATATTTTTTTCCTCTAATATGTTCTCTAATGTCACAAATAATGGTGAGAATTTATTAAAGGTAATTATCCAGGTTAAAGCCATAACACTATCTGCTGCACATGATTATTTTAGTGGTTTATTTACCGGTACAACAACTTAGTTATTTAATTAATATCCGCAAGTCGCTGTTAGATATTTTGTAATCTCCACGGTAATTAAAATCCAAATTTACTGATTTAAAATATAATTCCTTGATAAAACTTTCAAAAATGTACGTTGGCAGAACTCAAGCGGAGCGTTCGTATCTTAGAAAGGTATACACAGAAAAAAAATGTTAGCAAAGCACAAAAGGAAAATGTTAAGTTATTACGTTAGATAGAGAATAATATCAAAAGGTTATGGGTCAATAAAAGTGCTTCATTTTATTTTCTCACTGAAAATAAAATTTTACCCAACAACCAAAACTCTGTTTTAGGAATAGACTAGCTCAATTATTCTCAAAGTTTTTTCTTTTTCGTAAAAAGCTATAATTAAAGCAGACACTTCCGGCGATCCCTCAATTTATGAAAAAAGCTTTTGCACATATTTTGAAAAGTAGTTAGGAGAAAAACTGTAAAGTTAGGAGAAAAACGGTTTATAAACTAAAAAATTCTAAATTATATTTGCAACAATATCGGTCCAGTACGTTTTACCAGAACTTAAGTGTAAAACACGTTTCTTTTACCAAAAACAGGCTTCCAACAAAATTTTGGTGCTGTACAGCCCAGGTGAATTGATTGATTGGGATACAACTTGTTTTTAAGCTTTTTCCAAAAATTCTGATATCCCAGTGATATTTAGATGAAATCGGCCCACAAGAAGTAACAGCTTTCATAGGAACACTTTTATAAACTGAAAAACGATTATAAGCTGAAATATTTTTAATTATATTTAAGTAGAAATGACGATTTTTGACTAAATCCTGTTTTTCAATAATAATTTGGTCTCAGTACCGCTCAGATTGACTAATTGATCAGGTTGAAATTGCATCTAAGGTTTTTCCACAAATTAAGAGATCCTAATGAATTTGACCGAAATATTAAGACCAGAAGTGAGAGCTTCAATATGAGCTTTTGATGTTTTCACCGGAAGTGGCTGCTTCAATAGAAGGTTTCTCGTTTTTAACGTATTGTAAAAAGTATATCATTTGCGAAAACAACAGTTATGAACTAGTAGATTCTATGTAAATTTTGCAACAATATCGGATCTTCAATCAAAAATTTGGTCCTTATACAGCACAGACGAATTGATTGATTACGATAAAACTTCATTCTTAAGGGGACATAGCACCTTCAAAATTGAATAAAAAAAATTTTCAAAGATTTTTTTTAATGGAATAAAAAGAGATATCTTTTAATGGAACTTTCCATTGACATTTTATTTAACTGAAAGTATACAAAAAAAATTTTTTTTGATTTTTTTTAGCCCACTGTCGTCTGCTACAAGGGTTTTCGAAAAACACTGAAAATTCGCGGCGTGCATCAATAACTACTCTCAGAAACGTCTGAAAAAAAATAAAACGGGATTTTATTCAGCATTAAATCGCCCTTGGAATGAACTAAAAGGAAAAAAATTGGTTGAAAAATAAAAAAATGGCGGCATTTTTTTCTTCAATGAAAGCTGCCACTTTGAGTGGATAGAATTCTACCAAAAACCACTGAGATCTTTCAATTTGGAAAATGTTTAAGTTGAAGAAACAGAATCACATATTCACGCACACAAAGACATTTTTTAGAAACAACTTTAAATAATAGTAATAATAATTCCCAACGCCCAATCACCGCTGACCGCACGCGGGGAGTCACAATCAACATTATTATTATTTTTTGAATATAATTCCAGGGAATTGTAAACAAGGACATCATTCTACTAAATTAAAAATTAAAAAAGAAAGAAACCGGCAAAAATAAATTAATTTTAATCGAAATAAAAAATGTATTGAAAAGCTATGATTAGGAAAATGAAGGCTGTATCTATATGTACTAAATTTAGGAGAATGATACCCCGCCGCAAAAAAAGAGAGACTGACCGCTAGTCTGCTTAGAGCAAGCAAATTTAAAACTGGAAGAGAAAAAAAGGCAAAAAACAGAGAATTAAAAAAAAATTAATCAAATATAAAATTAAGAAACGCAAATGGAGAGAGCATAAAAATTATAAATACTCGAAAGAGTATTTAATTCAAATAGATAAAAAAAAATTAATCTAAAAATAAAACAAAAATTGCTTTATCGATTGGTAGCAAATAATAATTTCTTAATAGCGAATTTGATGATGTGGTAGTCAAAAAGTTCGAAATATTATTAGTCTCGTGCAGCATTCTTGTAATAGGCTCGTTCTGGCGTAGGAAATTCGGTGAGGAGCAGTTCTATAAGCTGGTATCGTTCTCAAAGTACGATTATTTACATTAAGATTTACACTGAGAAAAAGTGTACTGGCTATATGCCTATAAAGGATAGGTAAAAATGATATTGGAGGTCGATCAATATTAGAAGTTATTTTTACAATTTTAAATAATAATTTCGTTGATAGTATGCCTAAAGTTTATAGGTAAGCTTCCAACTTATACTGGATTACTTGATTTTTTTTTTTGTTTTGATTAGGAACTTAATGATTTAGCTGTAATACCTATATAACATTGGTATTGAATCTAATTATTATTGTAGGCTCAGCATATTAAAAAAAACTCACTAATTGTTCGGAGGAATATACCTATATATTTGTTTGACTTCCATATTTATTTACTCAAATATTAAAAGATTCAATTATTACTCGTCCTTGTTTTATATAGCAGTCGCCTAGAGGTTAGTCTCCTCAATTTAACTTTAAATATTTTTAAATAATTGAATGATTTAGTTGAATGATTTATATTAAAATAGAGAAATTTAAAAAATGTTTTTAAAATCAATAATGACAATTGGTACACATTAAAAATATTGAAACTGCGAGCATCATCATGACTTATAAAATAAATAAAATTTGCATTTCGGCTAAAAACTACATTGCATTGTTCAAAATATAGATTCAGGTAATTTAAGCAAATTAATATGTGATAAGTAAATAATAATAAATTTATGTTTGTTATTTAATTGTTCTAAAGGTAAAAAATTAATAAAGCGATGATGGTGAATTATGGAAACAAGGATAGCCAATTTATATTATAAAGTGTGTGCATTAATTTCTATTAATAAATATTTTTGTGTGTTCCAATTAAAAATATGTTGATGTCACAATACTAAATTTTAATGTAAGAAGTAATTTATGAAAAATTGTGTAGATAAATCTAAGTCAAAAATTGTTTATATAATTATTATTAAAATTTTAATTTATTTATAATGGCTTTACAATAAAATATGCTGAATGTGTTAATTTTGGGTTTATATTAGTGAAATTGAAAATTAATAATGTACAAACAAGTACAAGCACACGTATAAGTGAGAATGTATCGAAAAAAACTCAACTTGGTGGTAAATTTCCATTTATTCACCACATGAATACAGGTACCCATCAAAAATGTACGGGCAACACTCAAAATTTATTGGAATTTCACCTAAACAGTACAGCTAGTTTTCAACCTAAATTGACTGAATCCAATACAAATGGGACACACATTTTTTTACATTATTCGGGCGTCCTATAAATTCTAGAAAGTTCAAAGAAAAACTTGGGGCTGCTCATTTTTTATTGAACAATTTTTCACCTTTGTGAAGTTAGCCCGTAAAATCATCCCGTAAAATGATTATAGTTAAGTATGGCAACACCATTATATATTAAAGAAATTATAATGAAACTATAACTATCACGATATAAAAATATAACGATAGTAAGAAAAATTATTATGAAAAATAATACACGAAATGGCGGCCATTATAAATAAAAACCGATTAACAAATTTTAACTTGCGCTATATATAGCTATAATGTATAGCTGACATGATGACAAAATAAAAAATTACATAATTTGTATATGAACGAATGGGTTTGTTTATATAATAAGTAATATATAAATTTGTAAACAACAACAATGTCACAAAAATTTGGTTTCTTCTAAAAATTGTCAAAATTCCAGATTAATTAAATAAAAATTAATTAATAAATAATTTTATTAAATAAAATAAATTAATTAAATAATAATAAATACACTTACGAATATAAATTGCTGTGTACTTCAAAGTACTGTAGTACAGAGATTGACCTGTTTATACAACAAGTAGCAAAACAATTCTTTGATTTAGCGCTCCGCCATAGTCATTTGAATTCGTAGAAGAAGTCCATTACCAGAAACCGGACTATATAGGTTTTGTAGTTCAGGGATTGGCCTGTTTAAATAATAATAGGCAAAAAAATTCTATGATTGAGAGCCTCGCTATAGTAGTTTGAATTTAAATGACAAGAGGCAAAAAAATTCTTTGATTTGGAGCTCCGCTATAGTCATTTGAATTCGTAGAAGAAGTCCATTACCAGAAACCGGACTATATAGGTTTTGTAGTTCAGGGATTGGCCTGTTTAAATAATAAGAGGCAAAAAAAATTCTATGATTGAGAGCCTCGGCTATAGTCGTTTGAATTTAAATGACAAGAGGCAAAAAAATTTTTTGATTTAGAGCTCCGCTATAGTCATTTGAATTCGTAGAAGAAGTCCATTACCAGAAACCGGGCTATATAGGTTTTGTAGTTCAGGGATTGGCCTGTTTAAATAATAATATGCAAAAAAATTCTATGATTGAGAGCCTCGCTATAGTAGTTTGAATTTAAATGACAAGAGGCAAAAAATTCTTTGATTTAGAGCTCCGCTATAGTCATTTGAATTCGTAGAAGAAGTCCATTACCAGAAACCGGGCTATATAGGTTTTGTAGTTTAAATAATAATAGGCAAAAAAATTCTATGATTGAGAGCCTCGCTATAGTAGTTTGAATTTAAATGACAAGAGGCAAACAATTCTTTGATTTAGAGCTCCGCTATAGTCATTTGAATTCGTAGAAGAAGTCCATTACCAGAAACCGGACTATATAGGTTTTGTAGTTCAGGGATTGGCCTGTTTAAATAATAATATGCAAAAAAATTCTATGATTGAGAGCCTCGCTATAGTAGTTTGAATTTAAATGACAAGAGGCAAAAAATTCTTTGATTTAGAGCTCCGCTATAGTCATTTGAATTCGTAGAAGAAGTCCATTACCAGAAACCGGGCTATATAGGTTTTGTAGTTTAAATAATAATAGGCAAAAAAATTCTATGATTGAGAGCCTCGCTATAGTAGTTTGAATTTAAATGACAAGAGGCAAACAATTCTTTGATTTAGAGCTCCGCTATAGTCATTTGAATTCGTAGAAGAAGTCCATTACCAGAAACCGGACTATATAGGTTTTGTAGTTCAGGGATTGGCCTGTTTAAATAATAATATGCAAAAAAAATTCTATGATTGAGAGCCTCGCTATAGTAGTTTGAATTTAAATGACAAGAAGCAAAAAATTTCTTTGATTTAGAGCTCCGCTATAGTCATTTGAACTCGTAGAAGAAGTCCATTACCAGAAACCGGACTATATAGGTTTTGTAGTTCAGAGATTGTTCTGTTTAAATAATAAGAGGCAAAAAAAATTCTATGATTGAGAGCCTCGCTATAGTCGTTTGAATTTAAATGACAAGAGGCAAAAAAATTATTTGATTTAGAGCTCCGCTATAGTCATTTGAATTCGTAGAAGAAGTCCATTACCGGAAACCGGACTATATAGGTTTTGTAGTTCAGGGATTGGTCTGTTTAAATAATAAGAAGCAAAAAAAATTCTATGATTGAGAGCCTCGGCTATAGTCGTTTGAATTTAAATGACAAGAGGCAAAAAAATTCTATGATTTAGAGCTCCGCTATAGTCATTTGAATTCGTAGAAGAAGTCCATTACCAGAAACCGGACTATATAGGTTTTGTAGTTCAAGGATTGGCCTGTTAAATAATAATAGGCAAAAAAATTCTATGATTGAGAGCCTCGCTATAGTCGTTTGAATTTAAATGACAAGAGGCAAAAAAATTCTTTGATTTAGAGCTCCGCTATAGTCATTTGAATTCGTAGAAGAAGTCCATTACCAGAAACCGGACTATATAGGTTTTGTAGTTCAGGGATTGGCCTGTTTAAATAATAATAGGCAAAAATTCTATGATTGAGAGCCTCGCTATAGTAGTTTGAATTTAAATGACAAGAGGCAAAAAAATTCTTTGATTTAGCGCTCCGCTATAGTCATTTGAATTCGTAGAAGAAGTCCATTATTAGAAACCGGACTATATAGGTTTTGTAGTTCAGGGATTGGCCTGTTTAAATAATAAAAGGCAAAAAAATTCTATGATTGAGAGCCTCGCTATAGTAGTTTGAATTTAAATGACAAGAGGCAAAAAAATTCTTTGATTTAGAGCTCCGCTATAGTCATTTGAATTCGTAGAAGAAGTCCATTACCAGAAACCGGACTATATAGGTTTTGTAGTTCAGGCATTGGCCTGTTTAGATAATAATATGCAAAAAAATTCTATGATTGAGAGCCTCGCTATAGTCGTTTGAATTTAAATTACAAGAGGCAAAAAAATTCTTTGATTTAGAGCTCCGCTATAGTCATTTGAATTCGTAGAAGAAGTCCATTACCAGAAACCGGACTATATAGGTTTTGTAGTTCAGGGATTGGCCTGTTAAAATAATAATATGCAAAAAAATTCTATGATTGAGAGCCTCGCTATAGTCGTTTGAATTTAAATGACAAGAGGCAAACAATTCTTTGATTTAGAGCTCCGCTATAGTCATTTGAATTCGTAGAAGAAGTCCATTACCAGAAACCGGACTATATAGGTTTTGTAGTTCAGGGATTGGCCTGTTTAAATAATAAAAGTCAAAAAAATTCTATGATTAAGAGCTATTTCGCGAAAATTATTTGTGATACCCTTGACAGACTAGGGTTTAGCTAAACGCGTTTAGCTAAACTAGTTTAGTTAATCTACTATAAAACCAATTAGATTGACATAAAATGAGGCTTAGCAAACCATGTTTCAATAATAAAAAACGGTTGCGCTATGATTGTCCGGAATCGGTATTAAACAAATGTCATTGTCATTGCTCAGTTCTGAAGTACTCCGTTATTATACAGAATTATACAGAACAACGATATAACAAGAAAACCATACAACTTTTATGACTGATTTTTTTGGTTATACATACATACATTTCTATTAAATCAAAATTATTTAATTTAAAAAAATTAAATTTTAATTTTAAATTGGACCAATTAGAAAATAGCTATCGCGAACTCTACTCGATTGTTTTATAAAAAAACGCAGCTTTTATTTGTCATGGTATTATAATACACACTCTACGGTAAGTGGTATACAAATGTGTATGTTGGTCCAAAACACATACAAAAATCAATTTTTGACATGATTCGTTTTCGTTACCCACACAATTGTGATGGCAGGCAGGAAAAGGGATAGACCCTAGCCTGCCTAGTATACACAATTGTGTATGCCAATTTTGATTACAAGGAACGAATGTGTCAAACATAGAATTATGTATAAATTGAAGACCAGTATACAGATTTGTGTATACCGCTTAGCTATGTTTTGGTCAGAAAAATAACACTAACTATAATAATAATAAAATAATTAATATGTTATCAAAAACAAATAATTAATATCTTATATAATTTATGTGTTATCAAATTATTATGCTCTTTTTTAAGAATTCCCATTTAACTAAGATCCGTTAAAATTGCAACCTGTCATTATTTACGTACACATTTGTGTATGTTGAACTTAAATTGAAGGCAAAAAAAACTGAACTCGAAAAGGAGAAGTAGCAGCATCTATCATTGTATTATAGCACTAAATGGCATTGTCCTATTTTTAAATTTTAACCTTCATTGTTAGATGGCACTCTCGCTTAACCCATTCCGCGGTTCCACACTTTAATTCTTTCAGTGTGATTCTTTCTTCGTTTCTTTCCCCTTCACCAATAAACTAATTTTTTGGAGGGTAAATTTTTGATTATTTTTTCGTCAATATTTTTTTTTGATTTTACTGATTCAAACGACTATAGCGAGGCTCTCAATCATAGAATTTTTTTGCCTCTTATTATATAAACAGGCCAATCCCTGAACTACAAAACCTATATAGTCCGGTTTCTGGTAATGGACATCTACAAGGAACTCAGATGGCTATAGCGGAGCTCTAAATCAAAGAATTGTTTTGCCTCTTGTCATTTAAATTCAAACGACTATAGCGAGGCTCTCAATCATAGAATAAATCGTGATTAGAGCGGAGCTCTAAATCAAAGATTTTTTTGCTTTATGTTATATAAATTCAAACGACTCTAAATCATAGAATTTTTTTGCAACTTATATTATTATTTTGGTTGGTTTTTTGTTTTCCTACTCCTGTACTTAATTTTCCTATATTATTAACTTTATATATCATTTCATGTTTTTTGATATTATACACGTTTTTAGTTTTCAAAAATTATTTATTTTCTTGTTAGAAAATTTATTGAGACATAATCTTTTCCGGGTTGCCATCAGTTTTCAAAACAAATTGTTTATAAATTTTTATGAATTGATACAGTAAAAAACTGTCATGACATTTTTTTTCCGGGATGACATTCAAAAATATCGTGATATAAATATTTTTTCGGGATGACATTGAAAAATGTCGTGATATTTGTATGTTAGTGTTGCCATCGCGTTTTTCCGGGATCGTTTACGGGCTAACTTCACAGACATCAATTTTTCTAGAAAGTGTGTGCCAAATTCCATAGAGTGCAGGCGTGCTGCGTCGAAAATGTTATTTTCGTCCATAATTCTGGTAGTAGTATAATGTGAAAGTTGGAAATTGAGTCTCAAACATTGGAATGTATCCTATATAATGAATAAGATAAGTCTAATGTTTGTTACTATATTGCCAATATTAAAAGCACAACTATAACATAATGGGATCTTAACCGTTGTTTAACATAGCTTACCTTACTACAATAGAGAGATTGTACCTGTTCGATGGATTGCAAAAATATGAGGCATATAACAATAATTTATTGTTGTCACAAAAGCGCCTATAACTATGGTTGTGGAGTATGTAACAACATTTTTTGTGTTATAACCAACGACGCTAAATAAATTTTAGAAATATCGAGTTCCCCTGATCATGATTTTGGATGTCGAATTCAGCAACTCGTTTGCACACAAACAAACTTAAACAATGAAAAAAAACCACAACTTTAATGTATTAGAAGAGGGATAATAATTGAAATTTTTTGGATAATAGAGGAGGGGCAGTCGGAATCTGATTTTTAAAGTGCGAACATCAATTAAAATAAATAACAATAAAATAAATTGAAAGTTGAGAGTAAAAATAAAATCCTAAACTAATAAAAAATAGTACAACTTTATAAGTTTAATTGTAAGTTTAGTACAACTTTATAAGTTTAATTGTAAGTTTTTTAGTATTAGCGTGTTTGTGAAATAACGCAATAAGTACAAAACAAATAGTGAACTTTCATTCGAGTACCGCAAAAACAGTAGTTTTTGGGCGATGTGATACCGATAGCCACGTTTTTACATAAGTGTTTGCGAATAAATTTTCCCAAAATTTAGATGGTATAAGTTATAGACTAATTTAGATACGAATTGAATCTGTGTAATTTAGTGATAAGTACTAGTTAGTAAAGTTCATAAAAATGATAAATTTTTGAGTACAATTTAAAATACATACTATTAAATAAACATAAGTGGCAACTACAGCTAATATAAAATAACGAGCAGTTAGTATAAATTAAAAGTGCTATTGGGTAATGCAATTTGGCCCTCTTAAAATGCAATTTGGCCCTCCTAAACGAATATTAACTAATTTTGGGCATGCTCTTATTTAACCGCAAGGTCCTTGGTTAACCCGTTAAACGTTGGGTAATGAAACGGACAACAAAGTAACAAGTGATATAACATAACGAAAAACCCCAAAATAATACCAAATAATAATACAGTTTAAATAATAATAAAAATTAAAAATAAGTATAAATGAAAAACTACCTAAATTGTCCTAAATAAAAGCTAATAAACGAAAATGATAATATGTATTTCTTATAAATATACACTAAACTACATAGTCCCTAATATAATAATTAAGTAGCTGATATTACAATTAATAACATCAGTGAAATTATAGCGAACGAGATTAATCAAATTCATTGAAATATCTACGTATATATTAGTATCAAAAGCTAAAGTACCAACGGCGAATCAACTAACGGCTTCAATCAACATACATCAATTTTTGGATAGAACGTTGCTACTATAAAAGTTTAATTTTATATATTATTAGTATTAAAATTAGAAATTCTCAAAATATTAAATTTTCTACTCTGATTAATTTTAATGTTCATAGTGATATTTTCTAATTATTTTATATATAAATTTTTGATGGTGGCGGATAGATATTTCTAAGTATAGATATTATTCTTATTATGCGCATATTTTAGTGGGCTAGATATTTAAAATTGGTATGAATTTTGGAAAATTTTGTAATATGATTTATGCTCTTAATAATTATTTGAAATCGCAATATAAAGTTCACGATTTTTATTTATCTCATTCCGCTATTTCGCTTATTTTTTTTTCTTCCGCTTCATATAAATTTTTTTAGTTTCCAGATGGAGTAATTAGTGCCAATTATAAGGATGAGGCGTAAGTAAATATACTTTTTACGCTATTTGCCGTAGGCACTTGGCGAAACACACTTATACATAAAAAAAATGTGTTTATTAAGTAAGTAAATAAGGTGGGTATGGTCTGTCTAATCATGGGTATTAACATCTAGTGGTCAAGCAAAGTAATATTCAACTTCGGCAAAGCCCACACCCCATCCCTCAGTTATAGCCTGTTAACAGTGACCACTATGAAGCTCTGAATATTATTTTAACATTTAACTCAGTATCGATTGGCATATTTCATGGAATCCAGTTCACTCGAAACCCATTCATGCCAGCTCAAGAAGTTACAAGTATTAAAAACATCGGGAATTTTACCAATACTTTTTCAGTGTAAGTTTTCGGGTAGAGTTGCATAATCAACACCGTTGATGAATGAAGACGATGTCTGCAACAGATAGTCGCTTACTTAGTGGCTTTAAGTTAATATAAGTTCCCAGCGGTCGAGATAAGGCAAATTGTAAACTTCCACACAAGGTAAATTACGCAGAACAAAGTGCAAATCTTTTATCACTTTTCCGAACTAGCGAAAATTAGCATGATTATTATGCTTTATTTTACTATTTAAAAGATAGTAAATACAATTCTAAGAAAATGGAATATGATTCTAAAATCCAATTTTCATTCAGTATTGAAAAAATGCTTGATCCGGCAACATCGATACGTCTTAAGAACAGTAATCGCCTCAATAAATAAAATTGTGAACTTTATATTCGAACTTGCAAATTTTGAGTTGACAACATTTCATATAAATCAGTTCAGAAAAGATTTATATGCTTAGCGTGAAACCACTTACCATATTCAGACCCGCTATGAGTTCTAATTGTGAATATCGACTTAGCGACACGCCGATCGCGCATAGAATATTTATTCATCAGGTTTTAGTAGTAATATCGTTTCCAAAAGTATATTCCGTGTAGTTAACGCAAGTACAGGTAATTTTTATTTCTTTGATAGCAAATCTACGATCTAAAGGAAGCTTAAATTTAATATAATTCAGTTTTATCTCTTTTTCCTTTTTAGAGAAGTCATCTAAGCTGGTTTATTATTTCATTTTAATTTTTTGAATTATAAGGCTTTTTCGAATCATCTATTTAATCTTACTTATAGAGAATACAGAATCGTGACTCCACACGTGCGGAATGCGACAGAAATATGGTTTCGTGGGATTTATTATTTTGCCAAAAGATTGGCAAACTGAACAGCATTGTGCATGCAGGCTTTTCAAGTATTCTGCATGATTTACGTTGTATATGGATATTGTCTCAGGCATCAAAGTGTTAAAAAAGGCGCCATTATCTTTCTAACTACTGCCACTATAAGAAGACTTTTTTAACGGTTTGGAATTTTGAAAATACATTTTTGGTTGAGACAGTCAAAAAATGTTTGAGACCTAAAATTGAATTTTTTTTGGCAAGTCTTCGAAGTTTCTTTGTATTCGCGACAATAAAAAAAATGAAAATAATTTTTAATTAAATTTCAATACGATATTTAATGAGAAAATTATAAAATCAAGTTAAAATATAAAATATGAAATAAAATGTTTGCATAATAAATTATAAAATGCAATGAACTAAATTTTATACTTTAATTGTAGTTCTCCAAAATAAAAATCAATAATTGGTGGAGCACACATGCCCTCCAAAACTGGCGGACCCGACGTGATAAGGGGCCATATAGACACATACAAATCAACGGCCGCACTATAAAAAATTAAAAAATCGTTGGTCGCATAAATATTCTACCGCCAAATTATAATTCGTAGTCTGCATTAGAAATTGTACAGCCAAATTAAAAATTCAAAGATCGCGCATTAAAAAATTCTAATAACACATATATCATCTGACGGTTTCGAATAGCAGTGTGACTATGTCTTGTGTCCGAGCACCACTCGCATCGGCTCTAGTGGCACTATTCTGGTAATTCCTCGGTAAAAGGCAATTGGGGGAAGAATTTATGTGTGGTTTCGGTCCAAAAATTTTTTGTCCGGCCTACTGAGGAGAAAATTTGTATGTTAATACATATTAATAAGTTGGGAACAATTTGTAAATTTGCAGCAAAAATTATTGGGTTGGGTTCGGAATCTCGCATTCCAAAATATCCGATTACAAAATTTCTATTACAAAATCTCCTAATTACAAAATCTCTTAAGTACAAAATCTCTTAATTACAAAATTTCGCATAAAATTCTCCCCGTAAACATATCAAAACGCGCGCGCGATTTCATATGTTTACGGGGAATTTTTTTTTGCGAAATTTTGGAATTAAGAGAAAATTAACGCAGGCTTATACAGCTCATGAAATATAATGGGTAATTTTATAAAATATTTAAATAAAATTTTTTTTTTACAAAATCATCAATATCAAAAATTGAAACATGGTTTTTTTAATTGTCAGTCTCTTCTAAAAAACATAACATTTATTACAATATCACTTTATTATGATCACAGATCGTTTTAAAATGATTCATTTTAGTTGATTTACGTGATCTGTGCATATAAATAATAACATTTAAGCAATCTTATTTCAAATTAATTATTCATTGAAAATAATTGATTTTTACATAAAATTTCCGTTATTTTTAAGCATCGCATTACATCGCCGCTCCATAGAATCTACTAATGATTGACATCTTTTAACTGGGATGGTCCACCAAGCGTTTTGAACGTGCTCCCAAAGCTCATTTTTATATTTTGGCCTCGCAATTTACTTAAACCACGTTTTAACACACCCCATAGGTTTTATATTGGGTTTAGATCGGGAGATTGAGCTGGCCATTCCATTACATTAATTCTATTTGCAGCAAACCAGTATTTTACCACCTTGGCCGTGTGCTTCGGGTCATTGTCTTGTTGAAATACCCAGCGCAGGGGCGTGCTTTCTTCGGCATACGGAAGCATAGTATCCCTTGAAACGTCATCCATATAAATTTTTTTTCTAGATTTTTGTAGACCCAGCATATAGGCCCTTTGGTATCCATATCCATCAACTTTTTATTACTTTTGCGGGGTATGGCGACAGTTATATGCATAGCTATGAATATAAAGCTTTGAAATCTATCTTCATAATGAAAGAATAAAATATAATATTTTTTATTTTCTTTTTTGATAAATTATAGAATGGAACCAGCTAAGAATTGCAAAAGCTAGTACATTTATTCGTAAATGTGCGATATATTTCGTTACAGTCCTTACACTTAACATTCCCTACAACAACAGAAAATTAACTTTCTTCGTTTGAAAACGTTTAAACAAGTATTTGCTCTTCTTTTCATAAATTCTTTGATTTTTCTTACAACTTTCTGGTGAGAATTATTAATTTGCTTACAAATTTCAAAAAATTTCTACTGGATTCAAAAAATATCAGCAGAACAAATTTCTAGCGATGAATAGCGGAGAATAACTCCACAGAAGGATGATCACTGCCCCATTGTTGGTCAAAGAAGAATTAATTATTTCTATTAAATATTGGAAATTCGTCGATTAAACATCAATGGCCACATCATTTACAAAAAATACGGCCCTTTATGGTTTTAGAAAATTGGAACTTTTAAAATTCATACGATTAAATTAAGCAACAAATATTATGTACGAGTATGTAGATTGTTATGTTTTTTGCAACAACTAACGGTCAGTCTAGTTTTATTAAAAAGTTATAAATGTTCGTTATTACAGTATAAATATGTGCGGATTTGCATAAATAATTTGTGATTATGAAATAACTCAAAATTACTGTTATACTAATTTAATGTACTGAAATATTAAGAATAATTTTAGATGTAAATGTATTTTCTAGTTTAAGTCTATTAGGTAAAAATACATTAAAAGTATATAAAATCTCAAAGATGTTTAACATAAACATAAATAATTTGAAAAGGAAATGATTTTCAAAAATAAAACAAAATTTTCCCACAGAATGAAAATAATTTGTACCACACATTGCAAAATTAAAAATTTGCTAAAGCAAAAAAATAAAGGCACATAATATAACGTATTTGTCTTTTATGTCAACAATTCATAAATTACTAACTATTTCCATTAAACGTCCCGTGTAAAAATTAGGTCGTCATATCACAATGCTATTGTCATGAGAATATTTCCCGCAGTTTATAACCATCCAATTATTAGTTTGAAATATTCACGAACTAAATATATACTGTTTCGGAAAAGTGAATAACTTCTTCCTCTAACCGGAACTTTGTGTAGAAAGAAATTAAATAAACCTCATCACTCCACACACTGAAACAATCGTGTCGTCGTTACATTGGAATTCGTCTTGTGTTTTCACAAAAACTGATTGTCATCCGATACATCAATCATCAAACCGCATAGTAGTTTTTTTCAATGATTTTTTTCTTAAAAGTTTCCTCATTCATTCGTCCATGATAATAATTTTTATGTTTTTGTTATTTTTATCCTCACACTATAACAGATTATTTTATTTATCTTCATAGTTTCTGTTTTGTATATTTTCTATTTATATTTCCTTGAAAACATATCATCGTGAGGCTTTGAAATTTATATTTACAGATAACAATGTGCGTTTATATTGCGTTTAAGAATAAAGATTTTAAAAATAACTGAAAATCTTATTATCTCTGACCAATGAAAATATCTTTGAAATTAAAGGGCACAACTATGATTGAAGACATAACTATAAACCAATTTGAAACTGAATAATAAACCAAGAAGTTTTATCTTTCAGTGTTGTGAGTCTACGCCTATTTAAAAATTGTCTACAAGTTGGTGTACAAAATAACGTAGACAATGTCGAGAATTACCAATGGAAGTTAATTTCGGGAAGGTAAAATTCAATTTTTACAAAAATTAGGTCATAGTGGATCGTTTAATATAATTGAAGATTTTTTCATTATTACGCAAAACAAACAGATTCTGAACAAAAAAATCGATTGACTTAAACGAATCATTGAGTTTTAAATATTAAAGTATGCTTATATGGACAACAGGGGCCTAACTATTGAATTCGACGTTCATTTTCGAAGGCTAAAGTTTTCCTATAGTTGACAATAGAAGGTTAAAAAATATGTGTGCAATTTTTACTATTCTTTTCTCTTTTATTTCTACGTTTGATATAGGAAAACGATAGTTAGGCCCTAATATAAAGTTCACTCAGTGTACAGTGCAACTCCAGTCAGTGCCCGGTTGCACAGAAAAATGATTAACAACCGATTAGTAATGCGCCTGTTAAATATTTGATATGAATTATTTTTGTTGCAATCAGAAAAAGCTCAAGACTTGATTAAATATATTTTATTCCATATAAGTTTTTCTCGATTAGGCCATTTAAATATTTTAACGCAAGCTAAATATTTCCACGGAATAAAATATATTTAATCAAGTTTGCATTTATTTTTTTGCTTATTGCGAAAACAGTTTTCATATAAAACATTTAACTGGCACACAACTAATCGTCCGTTAGTTTTTTTTCTGTGCAACCGGCTATAAGAAATTTTATCAATCATCTTACACAGAATGCGAGTAAAATATATGCAACTACATACAGTGGCACAATTAAGCTAGAAACAGAACCAGAGCGACGACGACGAGCGTCGACGAATGAATAATAAATATCGCCGCGATATCGCTGTAGCTAACAGAACAAAAGCGTCAGCGTATGGCGATAAAAAAACAAACAAACGGCATACTTCTGTTTTTTTGACACATGACGTTGTGGCGTTAGGCTACTAAATTGAAAAAAAAATGTTAATAATATGACGGTTAAATGATACCAACTTATACATATATAAAAAACAGTTGGCAACATTGTTTCGTCGGCGTCAAAAATAGAAATAGACTCTAAATTTTTTTCAACGAAAAAATCGTTGTCGCCTGCACCGATGGTTGTGTATATTTTGCATGATTTCGTTGTTTTGTAATATGACAATCGATTTCGCTCGCCGCCTTCGCTCTTGTTCTGTTTTGAGCTTTAGGGGAACACTTTATTAAGAAAAACCAAGAAAGCATACAATATTTTTTGTTATTTTTTGTTTTTATAATTTATGTGTTTTTCAATATTTTAATTCCAAATTTAAGTTATTAACAATTACCAGAATATCTAACTCTTTAGTGGTAAAATATTTTTTTAGTTAATTAGTTGTATTTAATATGAATTAATTGTCTAATATGTGAATATAAATTCATTTAACATTAGCATTAGAGCTATTAATTCAAAATTAGCAACATAGAACGCACTGATGTCGCCAGGGCTGTGACAATTATCGAGAATTGCTACACTTACTGCCAAGTGGCCAGAAAGCTCGGTGTGTCCACATCTACCATTTATCGATCCCTTCAACGAAATACAGTCAAACGGGTTCTTGCTATAGAGAAGACGAGGCCAAGGACGAAACCATTGTACTGGCTCCAACGATGATCGTTTCATTGCCATGAAACTTTGAGAAACAGTCCTCAAACAGTACCTCAAACCCGTAATGCTTTATAAGAGGTTCAATGAGTGCGAATAAGCGATCGTGCTGTGAGACGAAGGTTTAAATAAGTCGTTTTGAAATCACACGTTCTCCACCCAAAGGACTCCTACTGCAAAGAAACCACCGAAGATCAAGTTTGAGTTTTGCTCAAGAACCCCGATTTGGACTTTGAACCAGTGGGGACATATTTTGTTCACAGGCAAGAGTCGTTTCTTAGTGAACTCGACCGTTGCACAGCATAAAGAGTATGTATACGACCATATGTGAGCTTATGGTGGAGCCTCAATTATGGTTTGGATTGGTACTTGTTTAGATCCCCGTATAGAATTAGTGAGTATTGATGGTGGATCCTTTACAGCTGATAGATATGTTTGAAATATTCTGTTTGAACATACGGTATCATTTGCCCCATTTATTGGAGGAAATCTTGTTTTAATGCAGAATAATGCTTGGATGCATACTGCACGCTCTGTATATAACGTCATGTTTGCGGAGGTAGGAATATAGAAGCTGAACTGGTTTTGAAGGTCTCCAGATTTGAACCCGATAGAGCATATCCAAGACATGGAGAGAGAGAGAGGTCCAAAGTCGAATTTCAGCAGTTCGAAACTCAGAAGAACTTCGAAATGCATTCCTGGACGTACCTGAAAATTTATCAATAGAAACGATCGACAGTGTTATCGGACGCATGGCATGACGAATGGAAGCAGTTGTGAAAGATCGCGGAGGTAACACCCGTTACTAAGGATTTCAGTTGGTTACATATTTTTTTTGTTATTTTGTTTTATTTGATTATCTCAATCAAAGATAATCCTTGGAAAAGAGATGCATATTTCTATTATCACAGTTTTTTATAATTTTTCAATAAAATATTAAATTTTTCCTGAATTTGGATGTTCATTTTTTCACCTATCTTAGATATTTAAAAATCAATTATACAATTAAATTTACTTGGATCATAACATGCCCATGTGGTTGTAGTCCTTCATTCGTTAGGATTTTCATTGATTTTTTGATGGATTAAGTAAAATTAAATTTAACACGGAGTGTTTCTATTCACTATCTTGTTAGTTTTATTACTTTAACTAACTGGAATAACTTGAAGATATTCAATTTCAGCCGAATTACAGCATCATGGTTAAGGTTATATCTTTAATGTTTCAATTTTTTTGTTCGGTGATTTATTTAATTTTTTCTTCAAAGAGGCCTGCATTATTACTTTTTATTGCGATAATTACTAATATATCATCGCAAATTATTATCAATTCAATGCAGTAATCTGCGTTGCGAATTAAATTGTCAATATTACAGAAATGCCACTAAGGTTAAGATGCGGTCGATATTGACATGAAATTTAATGGAAATGCCTTTCGACCAAATGCTTAACCTTTATGTGACTGAACAAAAAAACAACTTTAGCAAACTGGAATGGGTACAATTGTATCCAAATATAAATAAACAGAGAATTTGACTAAATGATTATTTATAAAATTGTTGTACATAGAGTTAAAAATTTATTTCTCCACAAGCAAATTGATGGGAAAAAAGAATAAAATTAAACATGTCAGAGAGTTTGAGCCACCAACGTAAACTGTGTCATAAAAAATTTAGAGTCAACAGTCACATAAAGGTTTAAAATTGTCGTTTTGTTTTATTAAAAATGTTAAGCTTAATTTATACTTTAAACTGCACGATTACAGATAACAAGCATGAATTTTTGTATTTATAAAAAAAAAGTTTGCCCTAAATATTAGTTTAGATATTTCAAAGAGGTATTTATTATTAAATTGAGAAAATGATTCTTTTTACAGTGAATAAGACGAACAATAAAAGTAGTTTTATATAAGAGAATTGACAATTTCCAAAATAAGAATATAAATCATGCATTCAGCTAAACTAAATTTAAGGATTGAGACACGAATGAGGTTTAGGTTCTAAAATAAAGAAAATGTAAGCAAAATATTTTTATACTTGTAGTAAAAAATTATGTTTATTCTTTCTTTTTTAACCGTGACTGTAAATCTGAATTAAAAACACGTTTTTATTGTATCGAAGTTGGCCATTTCCCTAAAATTATCTAAAGCGAGGAAGCAGTTCCCGTTGCCCGATACAATACAATGATGTGGAAATTAAACCACATTCTGCGAGAAGTCACTACTATATATCAAGACAAGACAGGAAAAATTAGCTGTCAAAAATTTAATTAAATTTATGAAAATGAAGAAATCTTGTTACATAAATAATAAACATTTTCGTTATTTAACGACCCACGAAACGATGGTACCTTAATTGAGAATTCATTTTATAACGACCTTGGAAATATTGAGACAAGAATAAGTTTAAATTGTGTTCTATGGTTATTTCAATGTTACTATTTAAATGAATAGGAAAACATTCGAATGTTTCACCAGACGCCCTTCAAACCAAAGAGCAATACCCACTTGTATTTCTAATTAAAACACATTACAAACGACGTGAATAAAAGTGTTAAAAATCGAAATACGAATCAAATTGCGTTTGGCGAGTAATGCTATAGATACATTACTGGTTTCATAACTATGGTTTCGAGTAAAACATGATTTCGTTGTAATGTGTCACCCCTAACCATGGTTTGCAACTCGGTTTTAACGTAGTTTCGCAATGAGATATTTTTTTCATCCCGAGGTATTTTAGTGCTCACAACGCTGAATACATAAAAAATAAAAATTCCGAACACTAATAGTTTACCAAAAAAATCTAGTTTCCTCCGAATTTTCTGTATATTATTGAGATATTTAGTTGGCGGGAACATTTTTTTCTGTTCTGTCAATATAAAAGTCATTTCTGACAATTTAAGATATAACCAGCGAGTCTGTAAGAAATTTAAGTAACAAAGCGACATCTGAAAAATGTATGTTTATTGACATTACTGACCAGCGAAACTTGAAGTACTTTTCGTTCAGTTTCGTTAAATTTGAATTGTCATTTAGCAACCTGTAACACGAGCGAAAGTTATCGCACAAACTGAAGGAAACGTCAAAATTGTATATTTGAAATGGCGGTATGATGGTATGTGTTAAATTTTTATAATTTACGTGTACAAATGTTATTTATACTTTAATAATTTAAATAATATTTTATGTACATTTTTCATCGGTTTTTTTCAGCTCAATAGATTCCGATTGTTCACCAACATTTGTGGCCGCACAAGGCCTAACAGCATGTTGAAAACGTCACATGTCATGCGAGTTTGGATAAAAAATTGCTGTTGACAGTTCATCATTTCTAAAATCGTTACCTAAAATAAATTATGTACATATACCGGTAAATACTCGTAGATACATTTATTGTATTTAGTCAAATGTAAATACCTTGTAATATTTGAATCTATCTCTTGTGCGATTTAATTTTCGTACCACACAAATCCGTTTTTTTATTTTTGTCCCTTGGTCTTTTAAATAGGGTAAGAAGCTTGCGAATTTTCTCAAATAGATTCATTTTTGACGAAAATCGTGGTGTGGTAATTTGTAATTTTGCAGATTAACATTTAAAAATTCAATTGACAATTATGATAGTGTTACAGATTCGCTGGTCAAACTGTCAAATAATCAGTAACAAAACGTTCTCGTTAAATTCTGTAAGGTTTCGTTACTAACTCTTACAGACTCGCTGGTTATAGCTTTATAAGTTAATTAAATGTCAATCGTGTCAATTTTGTCAATGCCTACTCTATTACTATTCAAAACCAAACGAGAAGACAAAAGAAGTTGTAGTGTGTCTTGAGTTCTCATCTCGCAAACTATAGTTTCCTAATCCTAGTTACGAAACCAGATATGTGTCGATGGTATAACATAGCAAACCCAAATGCAAAATACTTTTCCTTATGATTTTTGCCTTATGACTTTAAATTATGAAGATCATCCCCAATGAATAGGGAAAATCAAAGTAAAGCGTATAAAATCACTTTTTGTTTAATGCCAAAATCCTACCGCCTCGATTAATTTACCTTCCATTATTTATTATTTTTCACAAAACACTTCGCTAAAAAATTGTAAACAAATAAGTTTCATAATTTTTTATTTTTTGACAACTAGAAGAACAACAAAAACAACCAATTTTAAAAATGCGGTTAACTTCATTGTATTTCTCATAAGGCAAAAGTTAAAAGTTTGATAAGTTTTTTCATAAGGAAACCACCAACCTAACAAACAACAAATTTTTTTTTCTCAAAATTTTTTTCGTACTTTTCTGTAAGGCAAAAGTCATAAGTTTTCTATTGGGGATGCGCTGTAAGTTCCTGTGTTACGGAAACATTGCGAAACTCTAATAAGTTTAAAAAAAAAATTCCCTCATTGAAAGGGTAACAGTAACCAAATAAACTGAAAACTGACTGTGAATAAGAGTTTTATTCAAAAACATTCGTCTTATTTTGTATCACCAATAGAACCAACAACAACAACAAGAATGGAACACATCGTTTATGCACCGCTTACATAATGTTAGATAAACATTTGGAAATGTATCATTATCCGTTGCCGCTGACAAATAATCGTATATTGACGAACTAAATAAGTCAATTATCATTTAAAACTATAATTAGAACAATTGTTTTTTCATCGTAATTGCAATGAAATTTCTGAAATTTTTCTCATTTTTTGTGCTAATGAGACAATATCCAATCCGCCTAGACTGTAAAGATGTCAAACTTTCGTGAATGACGTTTTTTATCAAAACTAAAAGCTCCTCTGCTTCAAAAACCACCCTGATCAAAAAAATGTAACTAACACGTTATGTAAAGCGATTGTTGAAAAATTTACTTCACGATGATAGGCGACAGTTACAAGTTTAGGATGTCTCCGTTGGTTTCTCAAAAATTTTATTTGCTGTTAGTTCTACATTGGGCTGGCCTTAATGCTAACTCACGCGATTTTACCCTTTTGGGCCTGGCTTTGACGTTTGGGTGATTGTAGAGCACCTCTTCATGCTTTCGTACTACTTGCTTATTTCGATGCTGCTACCGGTGAGGTTCTTCTGCAAGGTTCCCTAACGAATGTTGCTATTACATTGAATGTTACCTAGGATCATTACCAATATTTTTCAGTACTTTGTTTTGGAATCTTTAAATGATGTTCAGCTTATTCGCTTTAGTGCAACTGAATAGCATTCGTCCATATGGGCTTTAATAAGTGCTTATGAATATCACTAGCTTATTACGTGTTGACAATTGATATTTCCTTCATAACTATGAACTACCATTGAAAAAAAATAAAGCTTGATACAGTCTTTGGTTTAATAATATGAAGAAAGTCAATCTGTATTAAATAAACCAGCAAACTGTTAAGTCGAATATCACCTTTTAGTGACCAATGAATTACTTGTTAAGCTGCCTGTGAACTTCATCAATTGTATTGATGCGATGTCTTGATCAGGATTTATTTGTTAGATAATGAAATATAAATATATAAAACCAAATTAATTAATATCATTGAAATTTCACACTAAAACAAACCACTTGCATACTTTTGCAATTTTAGAAGAGCACTTGGGATATTCTGTGGTTTCACTCTCAAACTGCTAGTGTTTATTAGAAATTCTGTTATTAACTACACGCTTCTGTTATCATGATTTATAGAACAACTTGCAGGGTTATTATAACAGTGACATGTTGACAATTTCTTCGCTGCAGTCTTTATTTCTGGAATGCAAATGAATTATAACTGATAAATTGATACCTATATTTGACTTTGATTATATATATAGTTTCTCCACCGAGACACTTTTTGGTTGGCTAAAGATTGTAATTACCTGATAAAGTCACAATTTTTTGTTGATGGCTCTCACCAACAATTTGATGAAGATTATCAGACGGTAGCCCATGTTTAAAATGTGCAGTGTTCCAAGACAAATTTGTGCTTCTAAACTCGCTATTACTGTTGATAGAAAACATAATATAAAATATTTATTGTCCTCGATAGAAAAAAGCCAAATTAGAGGAATAAAAAACGATTTTTTAGTAAATGAGGTTGGTTTGCACCGTATTGCAGTACCGCCTTGCAATAAACATTTTTATTTTTTCTTAAACGGTTTTTCCTATTCTTAATTTATCTTCAACGTTTATCTTATTTATTTACATTCAATATTCCAACTGCACTGAATAGAGGAAAACCAAAAGATACAAGTTTTGATTTTCTTTTATACCAAAAACAACAACTATACGCTACGTACCGTACATAGCAGAAGAAAAATCCAAGAAATTGTCGGAAAAAGGGAGAATTTGAATTTTACATACTCGTATACACAAAAACCAAAAACACCAACAACAAACATTTTACTTTCATCCCTAACATTATACTACAATAATTCATACATATTTTCTATATACCATTCGTTCATACAACATTCACATTTTGTGTTATCCCACCCTATCCTAGAAAATGTTTAATACATACACAACACAGCAACAAAATAAAAGTACAACAAAAAAAAATTCATGGCGGTCATCAATCTTCTTCTATCGCGTCGATTTTGACAGCCCATGGGTGGGGTATATTTTATACAAAAATATTAAGGTTTTCCCATATCAAAATGGTACGATTTATTCTAAGTACCATGGAATGTTAAAATTGGAATCTTCGCCACCACTGACTCGGATAAAAGCGGATACAATTCTGTACATATTTAGTCTGCATATAGAAAGAGAATATGGTAAAGTGAAACCAAAAAAAAATCGTTCGCGTTTTCATCTCTTAACAATTTTATTTTGGGTTTTTTTTTTTTTTTTTTGTAAATTTATAGATGATCTTTTATTTCGATTTAATACTTTTTAGATTCGTTGTGTGTTATCATTCTAATCCAACATGCAGGAAATTTAATTGTATTATATGTAGAATAGACAGTGCCAATGAGGAAATATATCAAGGTTCACTAGCACGAACCCACATACATTAAATAAGTTGTAAGCGAAATTTTATATTTTGATTTTACATTTTTTGACTTAAAGTTCAATAATAATTATCTAAATTTTCCAGGTGTGATTTACCTAGAATATTTGAATAATTATTGATCCTAAAGTTTAAGTAATGTTGTGTGTGTGTGTGTGTGTGTGTGTGTGTGTGTGTAATTTCTAGTACCATATAAATTTTAGTGTTTGTAACCAATACGCCGGATTGTCAATCACAACTCACGAATAATGGAATAATCAGTATATTACCTCTGAGCAACCAAACGTTAAGAAAACAGCAATCACCCGACCAAAAAAGGAGAAATTGTGGTAAGCACAATGCAACTTCGTCCAAACAATTGACGAAGTTATCAGCGTTTGAGCCTAATCCCAAGAGTGGGTTCATAAACAGAAATGCGCACTTTGTGATTTTACTATCAGCAACACAAGCGAAGAAAATCAATTATATATTACAAGATCCTGCAACTGTTAAAAAGTACGAGACAATTAAAATAGTCTTAGTCGATCGTTACTTCATTTCCCAAGAGCGGGATTTGTAAACAATCCTGAGCAAAATTGAAATTGGTGATCAAAAAACCATTTTATAGTTTGCATCAAATCATCTGCCTGACTACAAACAGCTTTGATCTCACAACAAGATAAACAAGAAGAGGATCTCGTTGATATTGCCAACAAGATTCACGATTTATTTATAGCACTCGAACTCAAAATTTGTGTTCGATATTCAACGGAAGAAGCATACGCCTACCTCAGAGCTATAGATGGCAACCTCAGCTTGATAATAAGATCAAGAGACAAGGCGATCGGTTGGCAAGAGTCGAAATACAGTCACATACGCTGTGAAAACTCTCTCGATCATAATCCATCTGGAGACGTTCTCCTTCACCAAGATACTAATATCCAAAAAGCTGGTGTTGGTGTTACGGTCCATTTGCAGCACCGTCGGTTTCCTAAACCATTAAGTCACAAGGTCGCAGCAGCAAATTAAAGACAAGCACTACATACCCGCATATGTATATGGGATTCAGGAAATAACTTCACGTTTCTTCCGTACCACAAATACCATCGCTAGGGAAAAAATCGCAATCCCGATTTAGTTCTGTCAGCAGTTAATGGGCCCACAATAAACACTTTTGGTACCAAATTATTCATCGTTAACATTGTATTAAGACGTTCTTTCCAATACACATTCATTCTTGCCAATGTCAGTGGTGATTTCCTAACGAAAATTGGTTTCTTAGTGGATTTGAAAAATCAATTTGATTGATCTGGTCCATCCACAAAGTTTACTATCAACGCAACATCAGTACTCGTTGATACACTATCAGCATTGTTCAGCATAATCAACAATGGCTCTGGAGCATTGTTAAAGAAATTCCTTTCTTTATAAGCTCTACTGCACTACAACTGTCCGGTAACGCATAATGTAGTACACCACATCGTGAGTAGGTACAAGCTATTTACCATTTGCGAGACCACATATAGACTTGATCTAATTCGGCAGAAAGCAGCATTCCTAGAATTCCAACACATGGTGGAACTAAGAATTTGATAACCTCTTCTCCAGCATTATCATGTTCAGTACACATGGTGAAGAAGAAGGACAACGAATGGAGACTGTGTTGGGACTACAGGAGACTTAACGAATCGGCTTATTCAAATTCACTCGAATAGCATTTGGTCTCAGATATGATAGATACACTTTCCAGCGTTTCGTCAACGAAATCGTGTGAGATTTCGATTTCGTTTTAATATTGACGTCATTCTCGTATACCATCTAGAGACGAAAAGCAACTCTTACTCCATACGGAACAGCTCTTTTAAAAATTATCAAACTATGGCGTCAATGTTTGGGACAATCAATCTTGACTTTCTCCGTCACAAAATTACACCTAATGACATTCTGCCGTCCGAAGGACGAATTAATGCAATTATAGAATCCCCAAAGCACCGCAAAACGTTAAGCAGATTCAACAATTTGTCGGTAACACAGTTGCAAACACTTCTCAAGAAACTTTAAACGTATCAAAAATTTTCTTGGCCTGAAGATCAAAATGCATTCCTTCAATTCAAGAGCTTCTTAGAAAATATTGATGTTCTAGCGCATCCGCTAAACAGAACAAAATATTGCATCACCACTGATGCATCCAACTCGCAGCAATAGGCATGGTCTTAAAGCAATTAAATAAAAAAACTTGGTAACCTGTTGGAGTTTACTCCAAGAAATTATCAGTTGCCGAAAAAAATATTCCGCAATTGATTTGGAATTCCTTGTAATTTTCCAAGCAATAAAACACTATCACTATTTTGTCGAAGGTCGGGAATTCACTATATTAACTGATCACAAACCGCTTACTAGAGCAATTACCTCTAATGTGGAATGAAATCCAAGGCAAGCACGCCATTTAGATTTTGTACCACAATTTACCACAGATATACAGCATATACAAGGCAAAGACAATGTGGTCCCTGACACACATTCTCGACAATCCGATCATGAGCTTGCCTCCAACTTGCCAAAAACAAGTTTCAATATTAGACTTATACTTTCTAGTTTTACAAATCGGCGCTCTTCCAAATCAAAATTAAATAAACTTCAATTGGCTGGTTTAACAATTTATTGTGAAATAGCTACAGGCATCAATCACACCTTGGAAGACCCCGACTGCGCTGGCGTGACGACGTTGAACAAGACCTACTCGTATTAGGATGTCGAGATTGGAGGACGAGAGCGTTGGACCGAGACGGATGGAGGACCATAGTGCGGGCGGCAAAATCCCTTCATGGGATGTAAATGCAAGAGAGAGAGAAAAATTAATCGCACGTACAGCCCAGAGACATTACGTTGAACTGTGCATAATATTTCGCATCAAGGTGTACGAGCAACCCGCAAACTCGTCACTTCATTATATGTTTAGCCTAGTACGAACAAAAATGTACTCCAATGGGCGAAAAGTCCACGGTCATAACAAATCACCTTAGGGGAAACGATTTAGATATTGTTGGACCACTTCCAGCATCTAATGGGTTCACATACATTTTAACTTGAGTAGATTGCATCACGCGGTGTCCAGACGCCTACTGCATAAGATATTTCCACACCAACGATTGCAAAAACACTCGTCGTAAACTACATTTCTATGTTAGGCATACCGATTTACATTACGACCGATAAAGATGCCCAGTTTGAATCCAAACTATTCTGAGTTTATGTAACTCTTAGGCTGACATAAAATACGGCTATCACCACAAGGTATGGTTGAGCACTTCCATCGCCAACATAAAACAACTCTCAAAGATCGTGCAAAATCGCCAACTGAAGCTCGGAGGACCTAATCATTTTGTTGGAACTCCATGCAACAGTCAAAGATAACCTTAAATGTTCACCCACAGAACAGGTGTACGGTCAAACTACCAAATTACTGGGGAATTTATTTTTCGTTGAACGCCCACATATATTCCATGTAACCACTAACACAGTTATTGATCAATTGCGCTCCACGATGAACAAACTCATCTCAACCAATACGCACAAAACCAATTAATGTGTCACATTCGTATTCAAGCTCTCACACCACCTTATGAAGGTTCATAGAAAGTGATACGATGACTTCGTAAGCACTTTGTATTGCAAAGCAGAGACAAGCAACAATCCGTGTCTATTGATATTGTCTATGGAATACTGAGTTCACCCGATCAAATATCGAAAATGAAGAAAACTGTCCTCAGTTTAGGGTAACACATACTTTACCCAACTCAAACAAGCGAATGTGCGAATGTGTTTCCAAATTATTGCGAAAATGATAAAACAAATTGATTTTTTTTCAATACGTTATAATCTTAAATTTTATTGATTTTAATGTAAATTTGTGTTGTCCAAAATTTGATGTTTATCGCTCTCTTGCCAAGGAAAAAGTGAACGAGTTATTATAAATTTTGGTTAGTCTTAATACTAAAAATTCTAACAATCCAAGAAACCGTATCCGCCATGATTTTAATATAATTTAGTTTATAAAAGAAAATTAATGTTAATTATATAATCCAAAACATAGATGGCAATACGATTTATAAAGATCGGTATTACCGGTTGACATTGAAATTCAAATAATAAAATGTAAACAAACAAGAAATCAGCTGTCTAATACTAATGAATAATCAAAGTACGGGAAATGGTAAGTTAATTTTGATTACAAATTAATGAAAAAAGATAATTGCTAATAATATAACATACAATTTCAATTAAAGGAATAATTATGTTTGGGAATAATGCAAACAAAGGTAAATTACATTCAAATTGTTATCTAGCTTAGAAATAATTAAACTCTATGTTTTCTTTCAGCTTCCGATGATCCTGAACAATAAACTCCAACTCAAAAGTTCTAACCATAATTGCTGGAAACTCCCTCCACAATCGCTGGTCGCCAAATCCTACAAATGGTGGGACCTTTTCAATGCAATGTCTGTACAAAAAATATTTCTTAGAAGGAGTTAAGCCAGACCGCCCGATAGATGTATCGCAGCACCCAATGCTCTATGTCAAAACTTATATTTACAAAACTTATAAAACATATAATAAAGTTATTTAATTCCAAACTAATATTTTTCATTCAACTTTTTAGTTATAAATCGATATAAAAATATGTTGCTCTACTTATTTATCGGGTGCCGCTATCGGGAGCTGTTCATGATAACAGCCAGTGTTCTCGATATGCTGAAACACCTGGAAAACGAATACACAAAAACAGTTAAGTTAGACACTCTTGTGTAGAGTTTGGCCATGTACCAAAAATTATGTCCAACTTGTAATGGAACCAATACGAGTATTGGCCCGTTAGCAGAATTTTACCCACTCAGAGGTCTCGGGGCGGTCAACAGAGGCCGGCTAGGACTCAGGGGATGGCGTGGGGTTTCCCGAATCATGAGTGAGTCATGATAGACCGCAGGAAAAGGAAAGAAAATGAAATGCAGGAATAGGAAATATTGGAGGAGGAAGGAAATGAGACATGGAGCAACCTACCGTGCGAAATCCCATTGTGATCTATTGTCAACTTACCCTATCATTAAGAAACCGTTTATTTTCTCATTCTGAAAAGCAATAAACCAATCGAGCGGAGCGGAAATAAAGCCATGCAAAAATTATAAAAAAAAATTAAAATAAATAGCAAAATGAATTCCGAATCATTACAAATAATTATTTTACTTTTAATTTCCAAAAACATATGGATATCGATTCATTAATTTCACGAGAAGAAAAATAAGATGAATTGTGAAAATTTCAGTTTAGAATAAAATAAATTTATACAAAACTAAATTACCTATGGTATGACGTCATCAACCAACCTAATGCTAAATACAAAAATGTTATAATTAATCTACTAATCCTAGGTAAAATTTGAGCATAAAGCGAAAAGCAAAAAAATATAGATATACATATATAAAAATGTAAAGTTAAAATATAATATAATAAAAAAAATGTATCGGTACTTAAATTACGTTATATGGCCGCGGCCGACGTCCCACGATGCGTATTATCTTTATAATAACATTTGATTATATATAATTGTCTAGTTATTATTTTTACGTTTATTTTTGTAATGTCCATATTAACTTTTAAATTTAGTAATGTTTTACTACACAAAAGAGAAATTGTTTTGACACTGTGCACATAATATTTTGGCCTTTACATGTGGTCACCATATTCTATACTACACTAATAGTTTTTCAGTTTTTATAAAATTTTCTTGATTTACCGTAGAATATTTTTAAAACGAGACCACAGTAACACTTTTAGTTTTTAAGACACAAAAAAAAATTAACCTTTTTGTCACTAGCTATTTTTATTCACTAATTATTATTATTAAGGATATATGTATTTGTATTTGTTTTTGTATTAAGAATTTGTGTTTATTTATTAAAGAGTTTATTTATTTATTATAGAATATATTTACTAAAGATTATTATAATTATTAGGTATCAATTAATTTTATTAACAATAAATTATCCGATAGAATATTCACTTATAATATTGCGAAAAGTTTTCTTATAATTAATTTACACTAGGTACATGTATAGTAACAGCAAAATGAAAATTCACTTTTCAGAAATTTTTTCTTTAAATGTTCGACATTTTGAATCGAATATTACGATAACTATTGTTCAATTTGTTATTTTATAATTTTTTTTCTGTCTACAATTTTATGTAGATAATTACAAAAATAACTATATATTTTAATTCGCGTTCACGGGTTTAATTAATATAAACAAAAAATATAAACTTTTAGTTTTCCACTTTTCAGAAATATATACACAAATAAATTTAATTCCGCGTATATACAGAATATCACAACTAAAAAAAAATCAATCAAAATGATCTCAAATAATCAGATCAATCGATATTTATTAACCGTCTCACGAATATCTTTACTAACAATTAACTATTGACCGCCACGAGCATCAAAAATTATTTGCTTTTATACCCAAACCCACATTGCTAACGGGAATATCAAGTATAATTTCCCCTAATCAATAAATTTTATTTTTTTATTTCATCATTTCGCGCGCTTTTACAATTGCATATCTATTTACGACAATCAACAAAAATCAGGGGTATTAAAACTTGGAACGATGTACTAAGGTAATCGTTGCAAATCGTGGGGACGACCTTCACCCATGAGATGTCTCAACGAGCCGGGCAAAAAAAAAACAAAAAAATGAGATCAAAGAAAATAAAATATGTGAAAAGTTCCCATTCAGAGAGTTGTTCTATTTTTTTTTTTTTTTTTTTTTTATAACAACTTTATTGATATGGCTACTACAATCTTAAACATTATTAATTCATTAGTAAGGTTGACATTAGTACTTATGAGATAAGCATAAACTTGTGTGGGTCTGCTGGACCAGTGTCCAGTTCCCTTGGTTTATAATTTTCATACGGTTAGCTCATGTGGTTTGATTCGTTTCAGCCGCCTTACTTCATTTGTACTGTCCAGTAGTTGTACGACCTCAAGATTGGTGTGGGTAAGAAGTTTCTTTTCATGTGTTATGGTACATTCGCGGATAACGTCGTCTATCAATTGTATTTCTAAATCATTGTGGATTTCCTTGTTAGTCATAAATCGGTAGGCGTTGGTGACCATTCGAAGAAATTTATTTTGGCTTCGTTGTATAATGTCTCTATTGGATTTATGTGTACAACCCCATAGCTGCGCACCATACATCCATATTGGTTTGAAGATAGTCTGGTATACCAGTCTTTTGCAATACAGGTTCATTTTGGAATGATGTCCAATTAACCAGTACATTTGACGTTGTTTCAATCGTATCTGTTCAGCTTTTTGTCTCACGTGATGTTTCCAGTTGAGCCTTGAATCTAAATGCAGACCAAGGTATTTTGCCGATTCAGCCTGCGGCACTTGCACCCCATTGAGGTATATATGAAGAGTGTTATTTTTATGTCGAAGCGTAAATGTCACATAGGTTGATTTGAGCTCATTCAGTGCGATTTTCCAGTCGATTGTCCATTTAGTAACATTGTCCATTGCTCGTTGAAGATTTTCCACTGCTCTTGGTTGAGATTCGTCTACTGACATAATTACAGTGTCGTCAGCGAACGTGCCGATGAAAGTTTTATTCGTCGTAGGTATGTCCGCAGTATAAAGAAGATAGAGGAGGGGACCCAATACGCTTCCCTGCGGAACTCCCGCAATCGCTGGATAAAAGTCCGAACTTGTTTCTTCATGAATGACTCTGAATTGGCGATCAGAGAGGTATGATTCAAGCAGCTTGCAATAGTTTTGTGGTAGCATTTTGCTCATCTTGAATGTCAATCCCTCATGCCAAACCCTATCAAAGGCCTGGGATACATCTAAAAATACGGCGGGACAATATTTCTTTTCTTCTAACGCTTGCTCTATTACCGCAGTTATTCGATGGACTTGATCTATTGTGGAGTGATTATTCCTGAATCCAAATTGAAAATCAGGAACGTTTACCATTGGCTTTAGACGTTTTAGTAGCAGTTTCTCGAACAGCTTTGATAAAGCCGGAAGCAGTGAGATTGGTCTGTATGATGATACTTCTTCATCTGGTTTACCTGGTTTCTTTAGCATAATTATTTGGGCCATTTTGAAGCATTTGGGTACATACTTCAATCTCATACAGGCATTAAATAAGTACGAGTATGTGATCAAGATGATTGCTTTGCGTGGAAGTTCCTTGAATAGACCCGGTGATATTTCATCAATTCCTGGTGCTTTTTTATGATCAAGATTTTTGTCGATTTCTTCAGCAATTTCCATTGGCGTGACCCTCTTGAAGTCCTGATTTGGTTGATAAACAGGTGTTACATCAATGTTGGATTGAATGTCATGGGGTTGGAATACTGCTGCTAGGTGTTGAGCAAAGAGTTCCGCTTTTTCTTTGTCTTGTCGAACCCAACTGCCTTGAGCATTCCTTAAAGGTGGTACTCGAACTACAGGTCGTTTAAATCTTCTGGTTGCTTTCCATAACGAGTAGTCCTTATCCATTTCTGGACCTAGCCCGCTTAAGTAGTTATCGAGGCAATTCTGTTTGAAATTTTTGATTAGCCTATTGACTTTGTTACTTATTCGATTAAAAGTTGTCTTGTCAGCGGGATTTCTGGTGAGATGCCATATTCTCCTAGCCCTTCTTCTTGCCTTGATTTGTTCCCTGATTTCAGCCGGGTATTTGACTTCAATCTCCGCTTTGTCCTTTAATTCAGGAGTAGCTAATCTGGCAGCCATTCGAGTGTATTCAATGAAATTGTTTGTTTGTTGTTCCAATTCTTCGTTGCTTTTAATGCTAACTTTTAATTCAACTAGCTCTTCCAATTTTTCTCTGAAGATGTCCCAATCCGTGAATCTATTAGTAAGGTTTTGCTTTTTCTGTTTCTTTATTACTATAGCGCTTACTGACAACAGTACAGGAATGTGGTCAGATGTTAGGTCGTTAATTCCTTCGACTCTAGTGTAACTTAGAGGAATACCTTTTATGATGAAGAAATCCAGTAGATCTGGTATTTTTCCTGTATCCGTTGGCCAATACGTTGGCCCCCCTGGGGACAGATATTCGCATTTGTTTTCATAAATGGCATTGAACAAGTTGTTTCCTTTCCCAGGAGAAATAAGCCTGGAACCCCAAGCTGTATGTTTTATATTGTAGTCCCCACCAATAATAAATCTTGGACCGAGCTTATTGAAGACGTTATTAAATTGTAACTTCGTTGGTGTATGCCGTGGAGGACAGTACGCTGCTGCAATATTCAGATCTGCGCCATTATATTGGATGAGATAACAGTTGCTTGCAAATAGTTTTCACGAATATCCTCTTGTTGATTATGTTTGATATTATTTTTAATTAGTACAGCTGAACCACCTCTGGCTCTTTCACTAGGATGGGTTGTCCAGTAGGAATTAAAACCCCTTATTCTGATAAAGCTTTTGTTGGAGATGTGCGTCTCTGAAATCAGCGCAATATCAATGTTGTTTGTATGGAGAAATATTTCCAGTTCTTGGGCTCGTTGGTTGAGCCCATTAGCGTTCCAAGCTACAATGCGCAGGAACGAGTTAATCATTTGTGAGTATGTTGACTTTTTCGCTTGGTGGATAGATACAGATTTCCAGTTTTGCCACCCTCTCTGCTAAATGACCAAGTGACTGTTGAATTTGGCTAAGCATTTTAATAATTTCAATGTTATTAGACTCTTTGGTGATTTGCGCATAGGATAATCCAACTGTGGATGGTGTGATTGCTGTTTGTGGTTTAGCAACTTTGGTTTGTAATCGCTGCACTGCGCTTGTTCTATTATTCTGTTGACTTTTAATTTTGTTCTGATATACTCTGCATCCTTTATAATTTGCAGTATGCCCTTGTTCTTGACAAAGAGCGCAAGAAGGCGCGATATCTGGTGTTTTCTTGCATGTTGTCGTGTGGTGATTTTCCGCGCATTTAACGCATTTGGTTTGACGATAGCAAAAGCTCTTGGTATGTCCAAGTTGTTGACAATTCGTACACTGTGGAATTCCCCTTGTCTTGTTAGGTGGCTCAATTTTAACTATACAGTACGCAAGTTTCTTGATATTGTATACTTCTTTATTGTTGTCTTTTTGTTTTAAGTCGATGTAAAACAATGGAAAGTGTTTCCTGACTTTTACACCATCAATTGTGACCATTTTGTATATGTTGGTAATACCTGCGACTTCATGTCCCATTTTTTCTAAGTCTGCTTTAATTTCATCGTGACTAATAGAAGAAGGTAAACCTCTGATAACCACTCTATAGGCCTTTTCACTCTTCAGCTGGTAGGTGTGATATTGAATATTTTCTAGTTGGTTGCTAGATTCATTTTTTAATTCTTCCAGTAATTTTTTGACATTTCTGTAATCATTTTCATTTTCAAAGGTAATTCTAATGTCACTATTTGAGAGCGCCTTAAAATTAGTTGATTCACTAGTGTTTTTTATTATATTTTGTCGAAAAAGTTCGAAATTATTGATATTGCTCACATTAATGGGTGGAGGCAATGGTATTTTTGGGTTTTTCTGTTCAGTGTTACTGTTCACACTTTGTGTATTATTTTTTGGGGGAGTTTTCGTTTTTGTACGCCTACGTTTCTTAGGGTTTCTGTTATTAGCTCTGGAAACTTCTGCTTCCAGTTCGTCCTCATCTGTGAAATAATCCTCTACACTCAGAGCATTAAATCTATTTTGTTGAGAGACTGGAAATTGCTGCAGCAGCCAGTTGGAGTTATTTGAATGATGTTGACTGGTTGATGGCTGAATATGGTTGACAGGCAGGTTGTTAGCTCGTGCTGAAACCTCAGCTTTACTATTTTTAACCTTGTTTTTATTTTTTAGTGCAGAGTTTTCTCTCTTCAGTTCAGTAACTTCATTACTCAGCTGCGCGATTAGTTTCTCCATTTTCTGAAACTTGGTTAACAGATCCTCGCTGTTTATAATGTTTGTTGATGCACTCGGCATTTGTAAAGAAGTTCCTTTTTCAATGGAGACTGCGTCTTTTGCAGTTACTGTGGAGGCAGTCGCTGTTGGCACAATTGTCTCTAATTGTAGCGTACGTCTAGTTACATATGGAGGTGGTGATCTCAACATTTTCATGCTCTTAGGAAAGTTGTTCCCTTTATTTGCCAAGGGTTGGTACCCCCCAGAATCTATGGTACTAACATCCGAAGAAGGTATGGAGCGACCCGGTTGATTTGATGCTTCTATAGACGCATCCGTCTCGTTTCCTAATATTATTAGGCTATTATTTTCATCATTATTTTTCATCTTAAATTTTTATTTTATTCCCACGAGTAGCACGAGAAATTAACGGTCGCCTATGACAGAGCTCTGCGTTATCATAGGAAGGCTATGGGTTTAAACCGAATGACGCCAAATTCGGAGTTCACATACTAACGACTAAGCACCCTCTTAGCCACGCAGCCATAGGCGTATGTAGTACCACCTTAGCTTTGGTGTGCTAGTTTTTGGTCCGCCCCGAGTATTTAATTTCCCCGGTACCTACCATATCTGGCAAGCGTTCCCCTATCCGCCACCCGGGGAGGCGCCTGATGGGGGTACTAGCAAACCCCACACAGGGGCAACAGCAAACCCCACACATTTAATATACCATAGAATTATTGACGAATGTCTTTTGCATGAAAGATGCCTAGACTTTTTCCACTAGTATCGTGTACTTCGTACGCCACATTGCCTATACGTTTGTGAATCATACCCTTTCTAAACTTGGTACATAACTTGGCAGATATTTTATTGGCTGCGTTACTTTGAACAAAATTCCTAATGAAAACAATATCACCAGGATTGAGCTGTCTATGTCGGCTTCTTAAATTATATGTAGTCGTAGTTTGTTCATAAGCTTTTTTCATGCGATCCAAAACAATTTTCTGAACTTGAGTAAGTCGATCCGCGTTCGTCATATCTAAACCAACATCACCTAACTCATGTAACTTTCTTAGCAATTCGTAGTCCGAACCATGACTGACATAATGCTTGGCAAAAACTCGAAAATGCGGAGATTCTTTAGTCATTTCATGCACTGCGTTACGAATTGCTGCACCAATGGAATGCAGATATCTATCCCAATCGCTGTGAGTTTCGTTTATGTAGGCCCTTATTCCAGCAAGGACAGACCTATTTACCCTCTCACACGCATTTGGTTGCGGGTGATAATTTGTAGTGCATAAATGTTGTATTCCGTATTTCTGCATCAATTCGGCAAAACATTTCGATCTGAATTGCTTTCCGTTGTCACTCAAAATTATTTCGGGTACAGAAAATACGGAAAATACTCGTTGTTCCAGAAATGTACAGGCATTGTTGGCCGTGGCGTCTCGTATCGGCTCTAGAAGTACAAATCTTGAGAGATGATCCATCATTATAAAGATAAAACAATTTCCAGTTTTCGATCGAGTGTACAATCCTAGGAAGTCAATGTATAACTTTTGCCAAGTTCGTTGAATTTCGTAGTATTTACCCATAGGGGGACGTAAAGTTACATTGGTTGCATTTCTTGCACGTTTCGCATGATGTAATAAATTCGTGAACATCATGTCGCATATTCGGCCAATAATACATACTTTGTAAATTTTCGTACGTTTTCATTATACCAAAATGCGCAGCTGAAGGCGGGCAATGAGCTGCCTCAATCAGGGGACGTGTTAGAGCTTTAGGAATATACAACTTCCAGGTAGGCAAATCGGATATCAACTCTGTATTTTCTGAAGTATTCCTGCGATAATAAATTCGATTGTTAATCACTTTCAAACTAGAGGTAGCAACGGGGTTGTCATTAAATGTTTTAACCAACGATAAATATTCAGAATCATTAAAATGAGAATCGTTAAGAACAACCCGAAATACATCACTAGTAGAATTATTGGATAATAGCGCATCGCAATGGAGACGAGAAAGAGCATCGGGAACGCAGTTTTCTTTACCTTTTCTATATTCGATAGTAAAGTTGAAGCCCTGTAACTGAAGACTCCAGCGAGCGAGACGTCCAGAGAGATCCCTCTGCCCCATCAACCACTTCAAACTTGCGTGATCGGTGATGATGGTAAAAGCGTATCCCTCTACGTATTGTCTAAATTTCTTGACACTCAACACGGCAGCAAGGCATTCCAGTTCGGTGACACTGTAATTGCGTTGAGCCGCGTTGAGTTTCTTCGAAAAGTAGGCAACGGGACGCTCTTCGCCGCTGGATGTCTCCTGGAACAGTACCCTTCCTCCTCCAATATTTCTGTTACGACTGTGTTGTCTTAACAAGACATTTTTGTAAATTTGTGTGTTTCTATTCTCCACGGTTTCTTGCGTCCGGGTTTTTTGCTGTCTAAACGTGGTTTCTTGCGTCCGGGTTTTTGCTGTCTAAACGTGGTTTCTTGGTGGATGGATTCTTGTGTGTTTTCTTCTGTTATGTTGGCAACGGAGCGAGAATGGGAGAGAGAGAGAGCGGTGCGCATCGAGTGTGTGCAAACTTAAACGTTTTGAAAAAATGTTTTTTTCTTGTATGTCTCTCTTTTGTACCAACGAAAATTTGGTATAAAGGAGAGACAGAGAAGAGAGATGCATTTTCTTCTAAAACGTTTTACGAGCTGTGCGACGCTCGAATGTTTTTTTTTTGGTTTGTCATTCGGTTTGTGATTTTTTGATAGAAAAGTCGAGTTTAGTTTTTGGAAACAAAATAAAAAAAAAAATAATAATAATTCAAGTTGTAATTTTGGATAACTTCCAGTTGTTTCTAATCGAGTTTTTGTTTTTTTTTTGATAAAATGTAAACGAATTTTATGTTAAAAATAAAACATTTTTTTGTTAAAAATTATAAAATAAAGTTGGTGAATATAAACATTTGTAAAAATTTATTTCCTACGATTGATTTGGCTGTGTTCTCGCGAATCGGTCATTCTATATTCCGTTGTAAATTATCAAGTACAGCAACAAGATTGATGAAATTTGTCTTGAATATATGTGCAAAAAGAAAAATATATATATAAAATACAGTTTGTGGTTCTGTTGGATTTATAAACAGGGATTGTGAGCAAAAGAGTATAAATATAAAACAAGAATTTAGTGAAAAATATTCAGCTCAATTGTACGTGGTTGCATGTTTGTGAAAACAAATCACACGCATTAATATCTTATTTTGAAAATACGAGTGTTTCAATAAAACGAGGTACAGAGTGACCAACCTCAAGCGCATTAATTTGGTGCGGTGCATCAAAGCGATAGTGTGTTGTGGTTGTAGTTATAAGGGGTGGCCAGTTGAGGCCACTCAAATATTTTTTTTTGATTTTTGAGGCGAGGCAACGCCCAACTTTTGGCGGCCGATCAAGGCGAAAGGACGCCCAACGGTTGTTATAGTGCCCAACCAGGCAAGCGCTCGAGCGCAAGGCGGGAGTCGCCCAACGACGGCACCAAGGCCGCATCGGGGGGGGGGGGGGGGGGAGGGGGGGGGGGGGGGGTCACGGCACATCAAGCCGCAACGGTCCGGGTGTGGCAAGGTCACCTGTGGCATGACGGCCGCGCAAGGCCGCAGCAGTTTATATAATTAATTAAGGTACAATTTTTTTTATTTTTTATTTTTTTATTATTTTCTTAAATTTTGTTGTTAAATTTAAATTTGAAATTTTGTAATCGAGCGCCGCACAGCGGGTGCGCGCTCGGTGTGTATTGCTCTCTCTCTCTCTCTCTCTCGTTCTCGCTTATCTTGGTGCGGGGTGGAGGGGGAAGTTGTTACCTTTTCTTTTTTCGTTTTTCCTTTTTAAAAAAAAAAAATATAAAATGAATTATTAAATTCTTCGGCTAGGTGTGATGGGAGCGGAGACTCCCTCTGTGTCGGTTTAGTGTTTGCGGTCCCTTGGTGCCCGCATCCAATTCCGTAACCAGGGCTTGGCCCCGTTTGAATTCGGATGGATGCGCGCACCAAGGCACCTCTTCCGTTATCATTTTTTTTATTTATTTATTATTTGATTATCCGCTGTTCGTTCCTCAGGTTCCGGCCGACGAATTTCGGCGGAACTCGGTTATTATTATTATTTGCGTTCCCTTAACTTTCTGTAATCATCACGGTGTAAGCCAGGAGCCCTGCATGCCTCAAACCCCACGACCTTAGCACTTCTCCCTGAGAACGTAGCCGGCAAAAATCACCGTGGAGGCCTCTGCAGGTGCTTAGTGAAAATCTGCAGGTTGGCAGTAGCCAGCCGGTAACATTCCTGCTTTTCATTTTCTTTCCTTTTCCTGCGGGCTATCATGACTCACTCATGTTTCGGGAAACCCCACGCCATCCCCTGAGTCCTAGCCGGCCTCTGTTGACCGCCACGAGACCTCTGAGTGGGTAAAATTCTGCTAACGGGCCAATACTCGTATTGGTTCCGTTACAAACTTCATCATATTTATCATTAAATAATAAATTATATTGTACAACTTACATTTAAAACTTTAATACGTTGACATTCCTAAAAAGAGAAATCTATTTCATTGTAGAGTATAGAAACTTCTATCTTGTGATAGATTCATGATAATAACACTGAACTTCTTTTACTTATCATTTTGAATATCACACGGTAGATGTCACTATAACATAAATAACAAATTGTTTAAATTTGTAAAATAAAAATTATTCGCTCTTGTGGAAAGTGCCTTCACCGTATCAGCACCTAAGAAAAAAGTGATTAAGCTTAAAATTAAAAACGTGTTTTTTTTTGTACAATTACCAATGCATTATCTGGACATACGAATATCGCCCCGTTAATTTAATACCATAGCTCTCTCTCCTGACACAATTAACAAAACAGTTATTCCCCATTTACATGTGACCAACATTTTTCTTCTGCAAAATGAAAGAGACATAACATTGACTTTTTGCACATGAGAGACAAGAATAGAAATACATCCCAACAAAATTTTGCAGAAGATTTTTAGGTCACTATACACCGCCCAAACCACTATAAAATGTTGTCATAAAATACATTCGATCCTAGTATTTTTATGGCATCAATTTTAAAATTAATAAAAATAAAATATTTTATATTAGTAATGTTAAGGACTGACCCATATTAAGATCAGACAAAATTATGGCATTTCTATACCGGTTGGGTTTTTTAAGCTGAAACTTTGAAATATCTCGGAAAATAAGCCCTCTACGATAAAAATGACCATGATCAAAATTAAATCATTCTGGAAGGGAAATACATTAGTGCTAAAATTAGGACCCCCCCGCCCCTGTTTGTAAGGGGGTGGGTGCAACTTAGAAACTAAGATAGGAACCCCTATTTTGTATTGCAGATTTGGATTCTACGGCTAAAAGTACGTAGGATTTCCTTGAAACATTTGTTTCGATTCTTGATAGATTGCGTTGTAATAGGCGATATTAATTTTTTTTCGATTTCTCCTACTAAGAACATTATACATACGATTCTGCAATATGTTTGCATTAAAATTAAGACGTTTTCAATGTAAATACTTGAAATTAGTTTTAAACAAATTGTATTTCTTAAATTAAAAAAAACTACTTTTAGCGTAACCCAGGAACAACGACGGCAATGATTTTGCATAAGAACATGCGACTAAATTTGTTTTCAAATAAATGATATTTTTTGTTTTAAAAATATCGATTCAGTTCAAAGATTATTTCGAAAACAATAAGACCTGTTTGCGTAAGGCTATTACAATTCAAAATGGAGTATTTAACTGTGCAATTGAAATGGTCCTGGTTTATGGAGATGCTGGCCGTAGTCTTGATAATGCGGTAAATATCTACGCTTCGCGTTTTCCAGATAGGATTCGTCTCGTGCTTCATTTTACCGGACTATCAAACAGTTGACTGCTGATGGAAGTGTTCGACCGAATAAAAGGACCCGTTGAGCAACAGTCACTGAGGAAAATAACGAAATTGCTGTATTGGCTGCAGTAGCTTATAATACTCATATTAAGTATACGAGAAATAGCTAGCGAAACCGGATTATCCCAGACCAGTGTTTGCAAAATTTTGAACCGACATAAGTAACATCCGTTTCATATGTAGAACAAATACAGCAAAATCCCAATTTTTTTCGCTATGTTTTGTTCTCCGATGAGTCGTCTTTTACAAACCATGGAACGGTTAATCGACACAACATGCATTACTGGAGTATTGAAAATCCACACTGGCTTCGCCAAAATGAACATAAGCGCCCTTGGACTGTCAACGTGTGGTGTGGAATAATTGGCAACCAACTCATCGGCCCCAATATTATTGAAGGCAACTTGAATGGTCAAACGTACCGAGACATTTGGGAAAATGAACTGCCAACATTATTTGAAAACTTGAGCACGTCGTTGTTCCTGGGTTACGCTAAACGTAGTTTTTTTTAATTTAAGAAATACAATTTGTTTAAAACTAATTTTAAGTATTAATATTGAAAACGTGTTAATTTTAATACAAACATATTGCAGAATCGTATGCATAATATTCTCAGTAGGAGAAATCGAATAAAAATTTAATATCGCCTATTACAGCGCCATCTATCATGAATCGAAAAAATGTTTCAAGGGAATCCTACGTATTTTTAGCCGTAGAATCCGAATCTGCAATAAAAAAAAGGGATTCCTATCTTAGTTTCCAAGTTGCACCCACCCCCTTACAAACAGGGGCGGGGGTCCTAATTTTAGCACTAATGTATATCCCCTCCAGAATGATTTAATTTTGATCATGGTCATTTTTATCGTAGAGGGCTTATTTTCCGAGTTTTTTGAAAGTTTCAGCTAAAAAAACTCACCCGGTATATGTATAGTTAGGTTCAGTGTATTGTTTATGTGAATGTCAAATGTATTTAAATAAATAAATGGCCTCTTCCGGTCTCGAACATTGTACAAGTTAGACGTGTCTTTATTACACTTATTTAATATCAAATTACATCAATAATGGTAAACAAATAATACTTTAAAACGAGTCTTTATCAGTTTTCGTTCTTTTACAAGTCACAGTAATGATGGAATTATTTTATTTCAGTTTCTTAATTTGTCCAATATCAATGCCATCTCGGCCGAACTTGCTGCAATAACTCGGAGGTCTCATTGATTTTTGAAATCGGGCCTTATGAGGTTTTCCTTGTTTGCAAAGATTTAAAACGGTTAGTAAGAAGAATTTAAATTGAATTCAATGTTTTATTTTTTTCGTAACAAAAATTGTCGAACACGAAATTCGTATTTCCGAGTCATGGTCTCCTTAGAAAGAAAACTTTGTTTTTCAAATGTTTATCTTTGTCTTATGTTTACAATATTTTACGGACAAAACGATTACTATGGCGCGCATTTAGAATAATTCAACCATGTCTTTATGTTATCTATGCTTCTTTGTGGCTATGTGGCGGCTGTTCTATGATTTTGCAAGAATTGATTAACTATGAGACAGATAAGTCACAATTTTCAGTAGTTTTTGGAAGTTATGGTTTCTTTTTCTGACGTTATAAAGTGAACAAAACGAGAACTATTTACCTACCGATCAAATTGTATCCGTAAAATTTACAAAGTATATGGTGTTCGCGTAATTTAGTATTTACCATGCAAATCTATTTATGGAGAAATGTTTGTTGAATTGGCCAGGGGAGGAAGCTCCATTTATCGGACAAATACAAATCAAACGGATTATTGAAATATTTTATTAGGTGTTGCAAGTAGAAACTCGTCTCTAAAGTTAATTATCTTGCTATAATCTTACTGTTTTTATGGAACAAATTTCAGTTACAAGCTGTCGTTCCATGTGCATCAATTTGCAATATTTACGTCATTGCATTTTATTCTTCTACTCAAATGAAAACAATGCTGCTCAAGCTATGGAATTGATTAATTCGACTTTGAGTCAACATTCAACAGCACACAAATGGTTTGCAAGATTTCGTGATGGCAATTTTAGTCTTGAGGACGATGCACGTCCAAGTGCAGTAAAATAAATCCACGTGCAGTCCAGTAATGCATGTTGTGTCGAATTTGAAATTTTGAAGTTCGGGTTAATACTTAACCCCTCTGGGCTAACTGTTCATCAACGCCACTAAACTTTCTAGCTAGGCCTATGTCATTTACATTTTTTTTATGACATTTCGAACGAATCTGAGCATTTTTTTACTGATCGTGATGTAAATTGGGATGACAGGATAAATTAGGGTTCGAAAATGTTTTTTGAGAGATGAGGCTATCTGGGACGGATCTAAGTCATTTCTTAACTGAACGTAATGAAATTGGGCAAATTTTTTATGGTGGATGGAAATTGGATTATATAATGATATAATGAAAATCATGGGCGTACGCAGGGATGGGGGGGATTACTAGGGGTTTAACCCCCCATGATTCAACAATAGAAAAAAGTAAACTAATAAATGTATCAACAAGGGTCTAGCAAATGGTTTAATGCAAACTATGCGTAATCTGGAAATAGATTCAAAATTCATGATTGGACAAGGTTATCAAGGTTATGATGGTTATGATGGGGCACCAAAAATATGTAAGCGATGAAAATCAGCTAGCTTTATATGTACACTGTGCATCTCATAGTTTAAACCTCTCTATTTCTGATGCTTGTGAAATTTCATTTATAGGATCATTTCATTTATAGGATGTATAGGATCACTCGGAAGTGTATACAATTTCTTTAACACCCCAAAGCGCCAAGCCGTGCTAAAAAATTGTATAGACGAAACGGCACCTGAATCAACAGCAACGCGACTCAAACAAATATGACCCACACAGTGGAATCAACGCCACGACTCTGTCCTAGTATTTCTGGAGCTTCAAAAGCTGCAATCTTTGCGATGGAAATTATTTCTGATTGGGATGACAAAACAACTTCTTCTTCTGCGATTCAGCTTCTATCTGTTATTAGGAGTACTGAATTTCAAGTATCTCTTCATGTGCTTGCCAAGGTTTTTGGTATAAGGTCGTTCACTACAAACAATAAATCTGGGTCTGGCCCCTGCAAACGAACTGGCAAAAGATGTTGAAGATGAGCTAGTTGAAATACGACGCGAATCAGAAATGCAATTTAACGCAATTTTCAGTGACGTCAAGAAAATATGTGACCAGCTTAATGTAGAAATACGAATTCCTCGTCTAGCCAGGAGAAAAATTCATCGCTGCAACATTGCAGTTGAAAATCCTGAAGAGTATTATCGTATTGCCATCCTTATACCTTTTCTAGATTCTACAAAAATGCAAGTTCACGATCGGTTTCTGAAACATAAAAATATATTGCAAAGTTTTATGTGTCTTTTGCCAAATGAACAAAATTTTTCATTGGAGCACGAAAAATCTGCAAAAATCATTTTGGAAAAATATAAAAGTATTACGAACTGCAGCATAGTTGAGGGCATTGGTGAACTGAAGCTATGGTGGCGCCATGCTATAAATTCTTCGAATACACCAAAATATTGAATTTTTATCATGCGACGAATCATTTTTCCCAACTGTTCGAAAATTTCTTCAAATATTTGTAACACTACCGGTTACAACGTCAAGCAGTGAACGATCTTTTTCAACATTGAGTCGACTCAAAGCGTATTTACGCAACACAACGAATGAAGATAGGGTAAATGGATTAGCGTTACTTAATATTCGTCGTAATGTCGCGGTTTCTGTTGATGTAGTTCTAGATGAACTAGCAAAAAGTGCACGTAAATTATAAATTCGCTTGTAGTAGGTAATTATGAAAAGAAAAAATCTTTGAACTTCAGTCTTAACTTCTATCGCTCTTTAATTGTTTCAGAAAATTATCTTTTGCTGAATCTGCCATTTTTATTCTATTTTATAAGAAAAAATATATAATTTTTAATATTTGTATTAATTTTTCTTGTACATACATCATATTATAATTTTTTATTAACTTTTCTTGATGAATTTTTTATTAAGTTTTGTTATATAATTTTTAAGATATTAATTTTTCTTTAATAGTTAAGTTTTTTCTTGTATAGTTTATGTTTTTATAGTGAGATAAAATAAAATATAATATATCCCTTTTGTGTTTTACTAACACAATTGTGCGGGTAGGGCAAAAGTACCATGTTAAAAATTTATTTTGGTATGTGTTTTCACCCAACTTACACATTTGTCAATTCTGAATTTTTAACTTTTTTTCATCCGAAAAAAAAACACTAACTATACACACAATTGTGTTGGTTGTACTTCAAATGAAGCGAAATTTTTTATCAAAAACGCCATTACATACTATGATTTTTTACTCACACATTTGTGTGGTTTGGACTTAACTTGAGCCAATTTTCTCTTTTCCTTGGTTGAAAAAAGGGTATATTAGCTAATTCTATTACGTAAAAACAAAAAAAAAATTATATAAAATATGTTTTCTGCATACCCCCCCCCCCCCCCCCCCATGGCTTCATCCTGCGTACGCGCCTGATGAGAATAAATTCTACAATATTTTAAACTAAGAAAGAACTAAGCCATTACTTATTATACCTTAATCTAATTGAACTGTCATTGGTGCATTTCACAATTGGTCGGGCCAATGGCAATGAGAATTTCCAAAATGTACTTCTGAAATTCAAGCGTTTTGTGTGAAATGCAATCACTTTTATGTAACTCACTAAATAAAACAAGTTCCACTTGTTAAATAAATAAAAAAGGTCTGATAAAGCTCAATTTTAATTGAAACCCGTCCTACATTTATTTTTATTGAATTTTATTGTTTTACTTTACCTTGTGATTTTGCGATCACCTATTTGTGTTCACTCATATCATTTATTATGCTATTATGTCCACTAAACGAACAAAACAAAAATTATTTTTCTACACAAAAACTGTAATGTTTTGTAAAAATAAACAGTTTCTAAAAATTTTTTGCCGGAGAACAGTGTTTTTAGTAAACAAACATTTTCCCATGTGAGTTGGTAAGGGGTCTATTTTTTAATTCAACCCGAGCAAGCAGGCTTACCCCGGGTAGTGTACACCGAGCAAAGGTTGTACTGGGTAAAATTATCCGGTGCGCATAGAGTATAAAATTGTTTTTTACTTTGCACACTCTTCGTACACTGACATTAATTTCAGAGTAAAATTTGAAGAACCGAGTAAGCTCGGTGTAAGCACAGTTCACAAATAAAAACGCAGTGTGCAGAGTAAAATTACTCAGGTTGAATAAAAAAACACAGAGTATTTTTTGACTGTGCACTGCTTGCTCAGGTTGAATTAAAAAATAGGCCCAAGATGTTCTGTTTTCTGTAAGGAAAAGAAGTTTATTTCCGTTTTCTAGTTAGTTCTGTTGAAAGAGATACTTTTACAGTTTTCCTTTGTTGGTTAAACATTTTATCAACTTTATTGTGATTTTTGAAGACTGTCAACTAACCAAATATCTCGGGTTACGTTTTCTTTGGGTCGCACTAATTAAAAAAAATCCACAACCAATAATACATGTCTTGTCGTCATCAGACATTTTGCAAACTTGACGATATATACGGATACACAGTAGAAACACTCAATAGATAGAAAAAATATATCTTATGAAACAGTTTGTTTTGAAAAAAGAAAACTGTTTATAAAAAACAAAACTTGTTTTTGTTTTGTTTTCTGAAAAAAAAACTGTTCGTTTGGTGGAAAGCCGCATTACATTCGCAACATTTGTTATTATTTTCGTCTTACTTACATTTCGTAAAAAAAAAATGATGCAGTTTTAGCTCTCATGAGACAAAATATTTTCGGGGCTGAGAGTAAAATATGTCATTTTTCGGAGTTGATAATCAAACATTATCATGATATTAATAATAAGTGTTGCCACCTTATTTTGCGAGAATCATACATCGTCAGAATGATACATTAGAATTCATCAGTTTTTGCTGGTATACAATTTACATCACTATAACTATTATAATGATCAAAAATCATTATATTAGTATAATTCTCAAAACTCTCTCCACAATCGCTGGTATATAAAAAAACCTACAAAAGGTAGGACCTTTTCAGAGAATAGTAAAAATTGCTACCCAACGCATTTAAAGGTAATTAAAATTCCCTTTATTGAAAGATACCTCTGATTTATTGAAATACACAAAATGTAAAATACATTTTTTTTCGTTGAGTTTAACCCCACCATTCAAATTGGCATCTCCCATCTTAAAAAATTCAGCGTGTAAGGAATACAGTTGGCTTTTGTAAATAACTTTTATTCTTTGGTATATTATTATTCGAATCTAAATCAATCACGTGTTAATTAAACAAAAATTGGAGATAATATAACAAGGCAATTTGTAAAACATGAAAGGCAACACACATTTTACAATTAATTGTTAAAACGGCAAAGCGACTATAGGCGTATTCATTATACATATGCTCAGACATGCAAAAAGAAAAATTTTGTTCAGCCAATTATCTAAACACAATAAAATTAACATTTTGCAATTAAACAACAGTTGGTTGCAAAACAAATATACGATTATCTCGAAAACTCAAATTTGATTTTCATGTATTCATATGACATTATCAACAAAACTCATCAGAAATGCACACAGCCATCAGTTTGGAAAATGTCAGAAAAAATGGTTTTCATGTTTTATGTGTCAAAAAATATTTGTTTTTTTTTTTGTTGCAAACCATAATAATAATAAATTGCACTACAAACATATACGATACCTAAAAACCACGTAAAATGCGATATAAAAACCATTTCACGTTCCAACCATAAAAAATATATGAAAAGGTGCACGAGAACGTATTATGGAGAGACCGAGACCATCTAAATAGTTCAGTAAGCGGAACAATTAATTGCCTTTTATGTTATTCTTTACAAAGCAAACAATTATTATGTTGAATATAATATCTACAATTACACATATTTTTTTCAATTACAATTATATTTTAATTAAAAGTATAAAAGTCATTAAAATAATAATAATTATAATGCAACATACTGCAATAAATTTATTACATGCAACCTTTAAATAAATTTTTTATTTTTTTTTTTTATTTTTATGAAAAATGAATTTAATATGTTCAACATTTTAGTTCAATATCAAACCGAATGCTAAACTTAATTCTATATTGAACGAACACAACATAAAGATTTATATTGCTGGTGCTTAAAAAGGTGACGAACCTTTGCGTTGTTTATTAAGGTTGGTTAGAATTACAACATTTCTACGAACCACAATTTTATTATAATTAATAAACAAAATAAAATATAAAATTTAATTGAAATTAATTACAAACATTTATTTAACCACGCTTAACAAGCATAATTGTTTTTGGCGAATATATAAAACCGGCGAAGGAATATAATTTCCTATTTTTCATTCAAATGAAGGAAGAAAGATGAAAATAAAAAGCTGTGTAATCTAACACCGAGTGAAAACAAAATAATTAACTTGGTGCCTGAAGAATTTAAATATTTTAGGTGGAATTTTCAACATTCATTTTTGCTGGTAAAGGTTAATACGAATTATAAATTAAAGGATATAGTTTTAGTTCATAATTACAAATGGTAAAAGTAATATATCAACAGGTGAGTATACAACACAGTTGCCATACTAAACCAAAATGACACTTATGCAATAACATAAAATTGGATGCCACTCTTGATCAGAGTCAAGCAAGAAATAGAAATATTCGAAAAAAATAAATTAAATTTTATATTATAAGACTAATATTAAGATTATTATAAGAAAGAACAGAGTCGCCGGTAATTAAAAATTTAACCGTTTCGGTCATAAAGTGCTAATTTGTACCAGAGTCATCTTCAACCAGTGGCCAGTGACAACATCGATTTTTTTTTATAATGATGTCATTTTATACCGACGAGTTCGCTTTTACTATTTTTTAATACAACCACACAAATAACTCATCGATTTTATTCATTTAAAATTAAGCACATTAAAACAGAAAATAATAGTAAATTTGACGTCGATCAATTAAGAGAGACTGACCGTTGACAAGCGTTGCTTCATCGCTTTAGCTAAATATTTCAAAACAGGTGTGGGTAACTGCAGCATAAGGAAACTTTCGAGTTTCAAAATGAAGCTTGGCAAACCGATTAAGCCCAATTTGTGCTAATTAGTGCTCACGGGAAAAAATTAGTGCTGAACCAGGAGCCGAAAAAACGGAAAAAATTAATTTGTTGTTCAACAAAAATATTATTGAACGGTATACATCGCTATTTTGTATGTTCAATATAGTATCTTTTAGGGGCTAGTTTGTTTTTCGTTAACTTATTAATTAAAATTTATAAAAATCATATTACTATGATAAGCACAAATTTCGTCGGTAGAGCCGCTTTTGTGAAGTTTTAAAATTAGGCTTAAATTATTTCTGGTTTTTTCTATAAATTGAGTTTTATTTTTTTCGTCTTTCAGGCGAAATTTAAATTTTCTTTTTCCGTTTTTTCGGCTCCTGGACTAGCACTAATTTTTTCCCGTGAGCACTAATTAGCACAAATTGGGCTTAATCGATATGCCAAGTTTTATTTTGCAATTCGAAAGTTTCCCTATGCTGCAGTTACCCACACCAAAAATAGTAAAGCAAAACCACCATATATGGTGGATGTGGTTTTTCAGCCTTGATATGTTTGGCGTTGTTGGTTATTTTGACTTGCCCAATAACTTTGCTTAAGAAAACATTACCAAAATCTTAATGGATCAAATACTTTTGGTGAACAACAAAAAAAAAATGCCTGTTTTTACGACGTTTTGTATAAAAAACCCACTGGGTGTAATTATTCGGTCGGAATAATAGGAACAACTTCGCTGAAAAAAGCAAAACCAAAATCTTAATGGTTCAAGAGCTATCATCGTGAAAATGAGTGCAAATTTTGTCAAAATTTTGGCTTCTGAGCCAAAACATTTCGAAAGCGATATCTCAAAAACGGATGTATGTGAAGTTAGACCTAACTATAGTATAAAACTAACTTTAGGGCTAGTTTAGCACAAACTTCACACGCTTGTATACGCGTTTGAAGTTAGAACTTAATTAATCCTAACCTAACTCAACAAAAACAAACGAAAATTTGTATGTAGTGGTTAAAAAATAAAACAAGAATGCCATTTAGGCGAAATATTGAATTTGTAAACTATTGTAATTTCAATTTATAATAAATAATCAGAAGTTCATTATTCGGATGGGATATTAGAATTTAGGATTTACTTAAGAAATTGAATATCTCGACTCTTGAATGAAGGTCTAGGTTAGGGTTATCTCCTTTCCAAGCTATTTGAAAAGCTTAAAATTTTTGCGAGATCAAATTAATTTTTTGTTATGCGTTACTTACCTGAGATAGGATTTTCCTTAGGTTTTTTATTTAAGGCTTTCATTTTAAATTCTTGTAATGTTTGATTGAAATAATCATAAATTTCTTGATTACAAAATGACACTATTTTTGATTTTACATTTTTATTATTTACAAAAAATACATTTTTCGTGACTTACAATTAAATTAATGTTGCAGTTTTCATGTACTCGTCTTCCACAATCGTTACACTTTTTAGTTATTGAACTTTCGATTAAAATGTCGAAGCATACTAAACAATGTTGTATCATATCTAACGAATTTTCACCAATCTTTTTTTGTAAATATTTTCAATATTCTGAAAGCTCCGTAACATATTCACTTTCGTTATTTCCATGAATTTGTAGGCGATAGCAATTGTTTGTGAAGAAATCTATTGCATAGATCACCAAAGGACCACAAATATCACTACGCTCCTGTAATAGTAGCAGATATGCTGCTTCCGTTTTAAAATGTTCAATATGCTAGTTCTAAGCTTGTTTCAACTGATTCAAAATCTTTTGACCCTTCCTGTTGAAATCATGCATGTTTTTCTTCATGCGTTATAGGATCGTAAGTTGTAATCTTTTTTATTTCTAGACCAATAATTGTTAAGACCCAATGGTTATGTATACATCGTGGTAAACATATTCGCCTTTTACCACGACATATTGATTGAATAAATTTACACGACAAAATGTAGCTGTTATGTGGATCGTCAAAAATTCTAATATACCTATTATAGGGTCGATGCCCATCATTTATTGCTTTTAGCAGGATGTATGCGCTGCGCATGCATAAATTACATCTGTAGTTAAATGATTATTAGCCATCAGCGATGAAAAACACATTGTTTAACGGGAAATCTCGGCCATGAATATTAAACTTGAAAACTGTTAAACAATAGCCATCAGATGACTTTACAATTTTATTACAGTAATCGTCATTGATAAATTTTAATAATTTTGGTTGGATATATTTATGAACCGCTGCTCGTCCCACATATTTATTTGTTCGGGTTCTGGATTTTCCCTAAAATTTCACTAAATGTATACTCTTGCTCTTCTTTGATCTGGGACGTCCAATTAAATGTTGCGCCAATTTAATCGAATTATTTATCATTTTGGTTTTTTTCTGCAACTGATCAATAAACCGACCATTAGTACACGGGCGATCGAGGTCAATGAACAGGAGACGGAAGAATATCATCAACTTAATATACCATGGGACGAGATGACACATTTTGAAAATAAAATTACAATTTTGGACGAGCAAATAAATTTGAATATTATTGGGCACCACATCGAAAAACATACGAAACGGAATCCAGCGCTTGGCAAAATAGAACATTAGAGGCAGGTGAACACAATTGTGGGACCAATTAAACGGAGACATGGGAAAAACAAGTTGGCGAAACGGTCCAAAACGCAGTTTACACACAATAATAGAGCGGAGGCACCCCAACAACCGGCTGATGATCCAGACTATTTCATTAATTGTGACTATTTGGCTCACATCTTGCGCACCGCAAACAATAAAAAATCTTTGGGTCCAGATCTAATCCCAAATATACTAAAACATCTTCCAAATTCTATAATTACCAAACTTTGTATAATTTTCAATCATCTACAATCAAAGGGCGCAATACTCATTGACATAAAAAATGCGTTCGAGTCCATTCCGCTGGACGGACTGTTGGCAAAATTGAAAATTTAAATTTCGGCAATGATCTTATTGAAATTATCTTTGAACTACTTTATGATCGAAAATTCATTACAACTACGGGCAATATAAATTCAAGTCGGGAATCCAAAATTTTTAATGGTGTACAACAGGGATCCATTACTGCACCAATTTTATTTTATTTATATACGGCGGAAATGATTGGGAATCAACAACTAAATTCGGAAAATATTCAAGTGTGTGCATACGCAGATGATATGGTCATCTATAGTAGTAAATATTTGGTTGGAAAATGAATACGTGGAGAATCGAAATGAACGTGGCCAAATGTGAACTGATACTTTTTCGCAGCTCGCTAAGGAACGTGAATCGAGACTTAAAAAGAAATTTTCGAAAGCTCAGAGTAACGGCCTACGATCAACCAATAGTATTGAAGGAGTCAATGGTGACAATATGTGCTATATGGCGGCACATACAACAGCACAATTGGAGACAGCGCGTAAAGTGTTCATGGGAGCGAGACGTTTCTTTTACAGTAAACATATTGGTAAAAGAGTTAAAACAATCGGATATATGGCACTCATCCGCCCAATAATAACATATGGATGCCAGGTGTGGTTTAATCAGGTACCACGCTACATGGAACGAATAAGAGTTTTTAAGAGGAAATGTATACGACACTGCAGAAATAAATATCGCAGTACACAAACTGGCTATCTACATTACATTTCAAACAAGAATCATTATGAGAATTTTGACGCAGACCGAATTGATATACATACATGTACTTAAATTAATAAGAAATCATATATTACGAGCGACATTAAACACTGATAATTCATTAATATGCGGACCGTACTACATCGACGAGCGGATAGTACAACATTATTTAACCGAAGGTATAGGTACCGGGTCCAAATTTACAACATTAACATTTATTTACACACCTCGATAGTAGAGGGTATGTGCAGGACAGAGAGGGCATACCAACTTTTTTTCATGTTCTGAGAAGGCCCAGTGAGAAGTGGTTCGAGCCTGATAAATTCAATAATCCAGGTGAATATCTACCGTTCGACACAAGTTACAAACAACAAAAAGCCAATGAGTTTGAGGACAGATGTTCCAAATACTGGTGGTTGACAACGGGAGGATGAACCCCATTTAGAGATAGATAGTAATTTAAGATACAATTTTATTATAATCTAGTATGAGTAATTTTAAGTTTTTCGCTAAAATCATTTCTTCGTCTGTGTGTTGTGTTAAAGATTAAATACTGTTTTTTTTGTTAACATTTTTTATTCAGTTCATTATTACTTTACATTATATAATTGTTACATTGTTCCTTTGCCTTATTTAATATTTAATTCAAAGTTAAGTTCTATTTTCAATTATGTTAAGCTTCTGAGTGCCCATATTCGGGACAGCGGGCATTGTATATATGTTATTATAGGTTAAGAATGGCTTTGTTTTGTTAATTAATACACCATTCTAATATTCAATAATTGTAAATAATGTTAAAAATAAAGAATTAATTTAATTTGAATAAAAAAAAATGAAGGATTTCATGATCCAATATTGCAGAAACGACCCAACAGCAGCTGAATCATGTCTATATGATATTAATTCCACTACTGGTGTAATACTTCCTTCGGACTTTTATGACGCATGCGTAATAATAAATCCGAGAAAAATTGTGATGCTTACAACAATTTGGATTACGCACCACTCCACCTGGTGCATCGATATACATAATTTTATTAGTTTGTACTAAAAGCTGTAAGGTACTGCGGCGCATTAACACTATATACAGAGGATCAGATGCCATGTACATATATGTATTTGTCCTCCTGTTGATATTTAAGTCTACTAATACGAGTAGCATCATGTACTTGTCAATTGATTTTGCATGGCGACTCGTCTGGACCCGCGTAACTGTGAAAATTGTTTTATTGGAACATGATCTTGTACGTCTTCACTCGTGGTAAACATACGAGAAAAAGATCTGAAATTTTAAATTTAAATTTCTGCCGATGACTTTTATATTTACAAACACCATATAATGTTTGCAGTGCTTTAGTGCCTTTATTCGTGTTAGCTGTTTTAAAAGTGTAATGTTCCGAATTAATTGTAGTTGTAATGTTCCAAATTAATTAAACTTTTAAAAGTTCCACGATGTGACCATTCATTAGGAGTATTTTGTTTATTAACAAAAAGAATGTCTTCAAGAGGAAGTTCGGGATTACGAATTATACCGGTTTGCTGAAATATTATTGTATCATTTGTATTTAAGGAGTTGGTTATGGCTTGAATTTCCACATTATAGGGTGAAGAAACTGTAATGTAATTCGTTGTTGAAAATAGTCGATGGGGTTCGCTTAAAGGTAAGCCACCGGTTTCACTGCAGTATTCATTTGATGAGCTTGACTTGTTCAGAAATTCAGATTGTTGATTAATTTGGGGTTTCGTTAGAATATTCTTAATTTTACGATTCGATATATAATGCATCTTCCTGTGGTTCTGAGTGGAATTCGTTATTTTTGAAATTGAACAATTTTTTTTGACTCATCAGAAAATCGCCTAAGATCCTTCATTAAGCTTAGATCGAGATATACAATATTTAAAGCTTTCAATAAGCTATCGGAATTAAGCTTTGTAATATTTCTGTTAATTAGCAGATGCATTGTTAAATTTGATAAGCACAGTGTTTTGTCGAAATAATTATGTAATTTGTTTATTTAGTTAATTAATTGACTGAAAAATAATGAATAAGATTCACAAAAATTGTTAAAGTGAAATATCTCCAAAAAAAAATTTTGATCCATGCAATAAATTTTGCACAGAAATCACAAAACAATCTAAAGCACGATTAGAAATAAAAATATTAGGTAGTTTTTCATCACCTATTACCTAAGAGTTTTATCCTTAAAAATTAATAATAATCTTTGAGCTGTTAACTATGCTTGTACAGGCTTGTAATTCAATGCATTGTTATTCATCTTGCATTGTTATTGATTTTGAGAGGTGTGTTGTTGTAATAAAATCGTAGATACCTATTTCTGATACGAGGTTGTACTGCATGATACAATATTATGGGATTTTTAAGGTGTAGGTTATTGTTTAAATTTTAATGATGATCATTTCACGTACAGTAAATACAATTCGATTTAATTATCACTACGGGCACGTGAACAAATACAACAAAACCCAAATTTTTTTCGTTGCGTAATGTTCTCTGATGAATCTTCTTTTACAAACCATGGAACGGTTAATCGACACAACATGCATTATTGGAGTGTTACAAATCCGCACTGGCTTCGTCAAGTTGAACATCAGCGTTCTTGGACTGTCAACGTGTGGTGTGGAATAATTGGCAACAAACTCATAGGCCCCCACATTATTGAAGGCAACTTGAATGGTCAAATTTACCGAAACTTTTTGGTCAAATGTCCGAAACAACACGTGAGAACATGATTGAGCGAATCAGAAATGCGTGTGCTGAAATTCAACCAAACACACTTCTCAGTTGTGTACAATCATTTGAAATGCGTATTAATAAGTGCATTGAAGTCCCAGGCCATCATTTTGAACACTTATTTTAAGCTAAAATTATTTTATTCAACTGCCATTTACATTAATAAATTGTTTTGATGACGAATTTAAAGTATTTCCAATGAAAAAGTGATGTTTTTTATTTCAAACGTATTGCAGAATCGAATGCGTGTGTTCTAAGAAGAAGATATTGAAAAAATTGAATTTCGTCGATTACAACGCCATCTATCATGAACCGGACAAAATACTTCATTCAAATCATACGTACTTTTAGTCGTAGAATTCGTATCTGCAATAAAAAATAGGGCTTCCTATCAAAAAAAAAAAAAAAAAAAAAATGTGTTTATTAAACTTCCTATCTTAGTTTAAAAGTTACCCCCGCCCCACCTACAAAGCGGGGGGTGGGGGACTATTTTTTTGCACTAATGTATTTCCCCCGCGGTATGATTAAGTTTTGATTATGGACATTTTTTCCGTAGAGTGGCTATTTTTCCAGATATTTGATCGTCTCAGTTTAAAAGAAACACCCGGTATACTCTAAACGAAGCCAATTTTCCCGCGTTGGACTATTCGTTATTACTCCTAAAAACAACTCTCGTAAATACAACTTAACGAGTCCCCGATATGGTCTTCTGAGAGTTTCCGCAACAAAGTTTTTTAGTTGGACGGTTTTGAAGGAATACCAGTTGAGATTTATCTTAAAAAACTAGTCTTAACAAAACTATCTCGATTAGAGGTGTAAATTAAATTATTTAAGAAAATCGTAAAATATTTATTTTTTAAATTTTGAAGGAGTAATTTTTCGGAGTCCATAAATATCAATTAATTCCTGGTTTATGGGTTTGGATTCCTTTCAATAAATTACAATTGTGTACAAAAAGTTTCTAAATAGTTTCGCGGTTGTGTAATATTAATTTATAATAATATAAAATTGGTCCAGTACGTATGTCCAGATACGCTTTCAAATTGCCATAACTTTACATAATCACATTATTAAAGTAGATTTAGCAAAAAACTTGATAACATTTTTTTTAAGTATTACTGAACATGAAACAAGTTAATTTACCCACAACGAAAGTTTAAGTATGTAAAATATTAATATATAAAATCTGATAATTGTAAAATTGTCTGATCGTGTTCAAAGTTAATTTTATATATTTCGAAATACACGATTATGGTATACGAAGAAAATTCTCCCAATAATTTAGTAATTTAGTTGTTGGTGTTTTAATTCTTAATCTATTTTACCGTGATTAAAATTATAGAGTTGAATAGAAAACTCCTATATTGAACTTGAGATACACAAATAAAAAATTATAGGTACCCTACTATCGTTTCATAAAAAAAAAAATATATGGGAGATAAAAGTTTAATCCAAAACTATATAATTGAACAAAATAATTTTTTAGTTACAGGCTAAAATTTTTTGTATCGAATTGTATTTATCATGGGATAAATTATAATTTGGGTTATTCATTTTCGGCCATACATATGAAACTACATAATATATTCGATATATACATTTAAATTTTTTGTGAGTTCATTTTAATGATAGCTGGTTCATAAACAAATCAAATTAATTGTGCTTAAATATTTTAAATAAAATGGTTCAATGTAAAATGTGATTGGAGTTTGCAAAAAAGAGAAATTAAAAACTGAAATTACTATTAGAACTTTGCAGTTGATTTTTGAAAAACACGTACTTCCTGATGTGTATGAGTCGATTAGATGATTGATCAAGTCAATGACTAGAAATATTTCATGGTGATGAGTATTTCTCACGACGTCACTAAATAAAATTGGTTCATTTTGAATCACGTATTTCATAAACGCAAATTTTTTATTTTTAGTTCACTAAATTACTAAAGTGGAAATGAAATATTTGAGTATTTTTAATAAGGAACGATGGATAGAGGACAATTAGAATGGGGGAGAGGAGATCTGAGATCGTCTTTCTTTCGAAGAGAAAAACCTGCAATTATAATCAGCCCTATCGAACTTCATCAGATCAGCTATATTGGCTTTTTGACCACGAAATTTTATGTGAAATTGGCAGCCTACTGGCATGGTATGCAAATATTAGGAATTGTTTTGAAAATTTGTTTTTCCACACGCATATGACGAAGGCTGGTCTCATACGTGTCTCGGTATGGCTTATTTTATGAACTGTTGACTTTAATGGCTTATTATAGAAGACTTCTTTCAGAGAAACGATGTTGCGAGGTTTTGCTTTATTTTTCACAATTCAATTTGAAACTCTTTTCAATAATTTGTATAAATTATCAGTGTTGAGGGGATACCTAAATAGGACAAACCTTCCGACAAGGTGTGTCTCTGTACGCTATCGTACATCTGTTGAAAGTCCACAAATTGATTTAAAACGAGGATGTCCTTTCGCAAAGCTTCCCCAAGATAATTAATTTTCAAAGTAAAGGCCTAGTAGCAAATCAATGTTTGATTGGACGAAATCCTCACTGGAGGGTGTCCAAGCCGCGCTCATATCGATAATTTTGCTGCCAGTGCTAGTCACCCTTATTCCGCAAGTCAAGTCATTTGTAGTTTCAAGTGACTATAAAAATTTGCTATTTGTATGAAAAATTAGCCAGTTGCCATGCCAATGAGTGACTTGAGGCGAGAGAAACAATTAAAAACTCATTTTGAGTCGTGTGAAATTTTTAAATTACTATAAAAGGCATAAAATACGTCGTTTGTCGTTTGAAGTGACTACAATAATATACATACTAGATATTTTGGCAAGGCAGCCGTCTTTGGTTTCATATTAAATGAGTCACTTGAAACGACAAACAACTAGATTTGTGTAATAAGGGTGGAAATTTAGTGAAAAATGGTTTCCAACAATAGCATGCAGGATGATGTCGAAATAGCAATCGCGGACGACGGTTCTGCTCTTCGCCGGCAATTCAAGATTGATTATTCAGGAGAAAGTGCCACAGAATGGCATATACAGAATTGTAACTTAGTACAATACAGCGACAAAATCCACCTGCAAAACCGTTATGATACAGCTCAAAACCTCATTTGACATTAGGAAACCACTTTTAGTGGCTATTATACAAGAAGAATACAGATGGTGTCATCGATAAAGTGATTTGAAATTTATTTCAATGAAAGCCTCGGTGTAACCTCGCACGCTAAAAGAGTTGCAGAGAGTAGTAAACAAGTTGTCTATGTGTTCGAAAGGTTAATTAAAGAAAGGTGGGGTGTTTAAAACAAAATACCTTGGCTAATATAAACGAAGGCTTAATAGTTTCTTCCATATGACTTATGTCTGCGCTGGATGGGCAGATAGAATAAACTGCCACCATACCATCGAAGAACACTGATAAGCGCAGAAAGGCCAATTCTCATTGGCATAACTAAAGCGGATTATTCTTAGATGTATAGTCATTCTAACCGATATAATGGTTTTCAAATTCTGAAAGGGATATTTGAAAATTTTCCATACCAACCTGACAAGCTAGAAGGAACCCTCGAGCGTCGGCGGAACCACTTATAGTTAAATACCTAATATAGCAGAAATAATGGCGGATAAATTTACCTTAAGTTCCCCGTTTACGCAAATGCTGTCATGGTACCGAAAATTCGCAGTCTATATACATGCATAGGCTTGGTCTGTGGGTGTATCGTTTTCTCGTTGTCGCATATCTCTGTAAATATTAATATAAAAATAAATTTATTAAATTTTGTAATTATTTCTATTAAGTTTTATTTTTAATAATTAAATTATTTACCTTGTTGTTTGATTTGTTGTTGTGGTTTGTTATGAGATCTTAGCAGTAAAGAAATGTCTAATTCATGACATTTCAAAATGGTATAATGGATGTGTTTTGTAGAGAAATATAATTGGTACAATTGTTATAACTGGTATACAGTCTGGCTTTAGTTGAACTGCTGAATCATAGAGTCCTTAGCTAGGTTGTATACCAGAAAAAATGTATATAAGTTTTGTTTTAAATTTTCACAACCAGAGTTTATTATTAGATTTCAAAGCGTATGGTATTAGATTCCATATTGTAAGATTGGAGAAATAGTTAAGACACAGTTGTGTAGAAATGGATTTCTGTTAAACATTAAATGTTTTTATTATATTAAAATATATAATTAATTAAAAGATAAAAATAAAAAGCATTTATAATTAATGAAATACAATGTGTAAATTTATTGATAAAAATATATAAGTGAATGTTAATAAAATTTGCTGTCTCGCATTATACATCAGCATAGAAGAGCTGATGCTGAGCTGTTAAATAAAAATAATAATGATACATCTTCTAAATTGAATGTATTAATCTTCTAAAGGTCTATCTGATACAAGCAGTTGAAAATGTAGCAATAGCTGGAAAACGACTGAGCATAGATTGTGTTCTCGACGACAGTGCTAGAGATCATTTATGTAGATAAACAAACTAAGGTTGTCGGGCTGGTACAAGAGAGATAATTTTTCGATAGTGCAGGTTGAAATAAAATTCATTACTACTACGAAAATTCATTACTGGAAGAAGTAGTTCCGCGCATAAAAGATGTGTTCAAATCAACAGTGATATTCAACAAATTTATAAATTCATGTCAAAGTATGATCGCTAAAAGATTTAACAGTTTTCCGAAAAACCCTTTAGATATAAAGGATATATTAATCATTAAATTATTGAAAAAAAAACTTAAGTTAAATTAATTTGCTAAAAAACAGTGTTTTGTCAACAACAAAATATTTATGGATGTTCACCTTATAATATAACTGAATTGGATAATATGGACCTAATCCCCGTAAATGGAAAGTATTTGGCGGAAATGATTTTAAATTTAGTCAACGAGAAACTAAAATCATTTAGACTTGAAACATGATGTTATTAGCGTTATGTCGGTTGTGGCTGCTGTGATGCAAAACACTGGTAGCTCGTTTCCTTCCCAACAACAACAACTGTGTTACAATCATGGAATTTATTTGGGTTTTATTAAAGTCTTATATAATAACAAAAACGAATAAGTCATTAACACGCCATCATCATCAGCGTCACAGTCTGAAAATAGTAAGGATCAGAATAGTTCAAACTCAAGAACTAAAAACCGTCGAAATTTCAATTAACTTATTACGCCCAACAATGGCAGCTACCATCACTTAAATTAGGAAAGTTGTAAATATTTCTCAAAACTCTCCCATACGGAACAACATCCTTTACGTCGTCGAAGTAAAAAAAAAACAATTAAAGTTAATTTTCGACAGTAAAACCAGATGGAACTCGTTAAAATCCATGTTTGAACAATTTGTACGACCCACGGAACCAATCAAAAAGCCATTGAGTGATTTAAATCTTTAGAAAATGATAAATGAAGAACACATGAAGACCGCAAATACATAAGTAGGCATTCTCCAACCTCTATCTATTACTGTAAACAGCCTCACTATAAAAATGCTAATTTGTTAATGGAGGAAGGGGCTTTTTAATTTTTATTTAATTGTCTTGAAAAACTAAATACTGAGTTGTGTAAAGAAATGATGCTTTCATTAAAAACTGAACTTTCAAAACGGCGAGATGGAATATTTTTATTTCTAATGAAGTATCTGAATAATCCACAAACATATATGTGTTAACTCAACTGAACGCAGCGAATGAGGAACAGTTTACCGATGGCTCTGACAGTTTAGTAAATACGGACTATTCTGAAAATCATACGTTGTCATTGCAAAAACAGTTGGAACTATTAATTTTTAATATGAAAATTTTAAGTTAAGGAAATAAGTATTTTTCAAAACACGGGAAAAAGAAGTAACTCAATACAATTATTGTTATATTCGCTTATAACAATCAAACGAACATCAACATAGAATGACCGAAATTTCTGCGCGGCTAATTAATTCGTTACCAAAAAAGAAGCCGATTATCTAACGAGGCTCTAATGCTGAATACATACTTGCAGATACAATGATTGTCGCAATCGCTCCCGCAACTTAAACCAATCAAATTGTGTGAAATGCTTTATGCCCCGCCTACTCTTACCGCAATCGAATTGTAATATTTTTTATTTTGAGCTACGGTTTCCTCATGCTTGCCAACCAAAAAATACAAAAGGAACTAAATGTTGTGCTCATTGTAAGCCACCATTTTTGTTTTGCTATAATTTGACAGAAAATATAGATGTATATTTGACAAATATATATTTGTGATGTAAAACCAAAGATTTTAATAATATTTTTAATATTATATAATACTAATATAATATTTAAGAGTTGAATTTTTGCAGTTTGGTCGTTGCAACCTGATGAGTAAACCTCATGGGGAGAGGAGTGCATTTTTCTACTTTTGTGGTAGAAATATTGTTAATAAATGGCCTCTTTGTTTTCTGCGTCAAAAATTGTCGTAAACATTGTATGGGTGTCTATTAAAATGATATTTTGTCCGAAAAGCCGAAAAAATCTTAATTTGGCTGTAAAACAGGATGAATATTACAATAAATCTTATAATATTCACAAGAAGCGGTGGTAGAATTAAAAGTGGATTTTGATAAAGTTGTGAATCCTGTGTGATAACTATTCGAAGTCAGTAACTGATGAGATGCTAACGCGAGAATGACAAAATGCGACCAGAAATATTCGATGTCCGTGCCGAACCCGAGCAAAAGAAAAATCGAAAACCGCAATTGAGCGATTGCGTGATTCCTGAAGACATTTACTTCGTCATCGGGCTACTCGTTAACTAACTTAGAACGATCAACAACTCCATGCTTTGGAAAAAATAAAAACTGCTGAACTGGAAAACGATAGAAATCATTATTGGCCGAAGATGTGAAACCAGCTATCGATATGGTAGCAGAAAGTGTTGCGGGCTGGTATATAATGGGCGAAGCAAATTTCGTTCAAGCTCAAATACTGAAGAACAATGTAGTCAACTTTGAGAATAATTTGTATGAAATCTAGGAAGCTGTTCCGAATCAAGAATGATCTAAAAACTGATATTAATAATCGCAAGAAGATCAATATGATGATCGCAAAAGATAATTGTGTAACAAACGACACTAGTAAAATTTATTATACGGTAATGGTTTTTTAAATAATTATTTCTGTAACAGTTAATTGTATTATTTTAGACAATATTTGCTCTTCAAACGCAACTACAAGTAGTCTTAGGTCAAAATACAAAATTGATTTAAATAAAATGATGCCATGATGTGCCCCTGGCCGATCCAGTGAACACAATTGAGATAGGAAATTTACGGAAGCAACGTAAAAGCGAAACGCAAATTACAATAATTCCAAATTGCACCACATGCTCGCTGATACCCAAACCAACTGGACGAGCCACCATCGGTTAAATTCCACCAACTCCATCGTCGTCATTCGTCGAATACAGTATGTCTGAACTTAATTTTCTACACGATAAAATGGCCATTATAAACCGATCACGGTAAGCATATTCGGCAAACACGGCACTATTTTGTATTGCTGCATGTGATTCGGGGTTATCATTAGTTGTGTTCGATAAAGATGGTACTCTAATGTTACGAAGTGATTACAATTCAATGAAGAGGTCATCAAGATTCATCATCACGCGGTATCGACGATAGTGGTGAAGGGGCTGTAGTTGATATGAAATAACAAATAAAAACTCTTTTATTAAAAAATCAAATTTTAAGAGGAAAAAGTTTCCTGTATTTAATCCATAACATATAGTTGTAAGAAAATAAGGTAGGTAACAAAATGTCGGTCTATGCAATAGCGGTCCTGGTTATACCTATTGGGGCCTAAACCACAAACTAGACAAGCGTACATATCACTCAAAATGTCACCATACAAAACAAATGTCAATTTGGCATAACAAGCACATCATATTTACGTGGATCCTGCACCATGTTTAAGCACACATTATAAAAATACTTAAAATTTCACTTCGGGATTTAACGGCCATGTCACGACAGCAGCGCAAAAAAAACACCATCAGACATTCGCATAATATTGGTCTTATATACCACAGTCACTTTAGTGCGAATGGCTTTGGCATATTGAAACACGAATTCTGCGACAGGCACACCATCAACAATTTCGTGCTCAATACCCGAGTATTCACCTTCCATGTTCTCACGAATTGTAACTACCCACTGGTCATTAAGCAGTTTCAATTTTTCTGCTGTAAATTTGATTGACTTTGGCTAAGGTTAAATAGAATTCAGGGTATTTTATAGTAAAATTACCTGTTACAATATTCGCCATAATCAGTTTTAACTATCTCTCTCCATTCCGACGTGATTATCAACCAGTCATATGAATTATAATAAAAAAAATTTAAAGATGTTACACAGACAAAATTTTCCACCCGAAAATTGAAACGTCAAACTAAAAAAAAAATGTACCCCTACTGAGAAATATTTATATGGCGTGTTCACCGCCCAAGCGAAAATTACAAATGAAAAATTTGACAAACAAAATGACGTACCAAAGAGACTAATATTTTGAGCAATGACTAACTTCAACTCAAAACTGGAGAAGTTTGCCGCAATCGAATCTACAAGTATGTATTCAGCATAAATGCTTTATGCTTTTTAAAAAGTATTTTAAAAGGAAGTCAAATTGAATTTTTTGTACTATTAAAATCATTTATGATTTATTGTTTTAAGAATTAAATCTTTTATTAATTTATTGTATTATTTCATATATGTTTGTTATTTCATATACAGAATACAAAATGCTGTGAATTTGTACCTCAAATCAATATGTTCTGAATTGGTATTTAAAGATTTAAGTTTGAATAAAATTATTGAATTTATTATTTACAATTAAAAAAATATTTTCATTTAATGTTCATAGTTCAAAAAATAGTGTAACTTTACGTTGGTTTTTAATTTGACGTTATTAACAAAAAATTCTAAGAAAATATATATATCGAGATTTGTCGAGAAATATATATTTCTCGTTTTTTTTCTCGAGAAATTTAAAAGTCGAGAAATCAGAAACACTAATTGGAATAATGAGTACCAAATGTGGGATTTAGTGTTTTTAACTTGGTATGGTGTCTTAATTCCCTAATTCATTGATAATTCAGAAAATCATCGGAATAATGACTGCCAAGTGTGAAATTATTTGCCAAGTGTGGAAATATCTTGAATCCCCACTTATGCGGCTTGGATGGGACATACTGTTTCATATAACTTCGAAGTTCCGTGCTGCAAATTTGCTCGTCTATTGAAAGATTTGCTTCCAAACGCGTTTGTAAAAATTTTATTTTTAAAATATTAATGAATGGTCTGATTTTAAATAACCTATCATGATTTGGGTGTTCTTTCGGCAGCATTAAATGGTTGTCGGCGAAATCCAAATTGTTTTTTATTTTAATAAACGTCTTTAATGACATTGCATCTTGCACAATTTTGTTGCCAACATCTGGATCCCAGTAGAGTGTCGTATTCGGTAATTGATGAATTGACGATAGAATGCAGATGCCCAAAAATATCTTAAGTTCCAATTTAGTAAGTGTGTATGGATTAGAAATACTCTTACGAGCGCTGTACAGGTTGGTTTCATTTAGAATCATATCTATCATTTCATCATCAAAAATATAATTAAAAAATGAGAGTGGTGTCTCAAGTTCTAAAATATTTGATGGTAGTGATGCATCGCCTTTGAATTGGGCTGAATTGGACTCGATTTCAAGCGGTGTATTTTTCCAAATCAATTTCTTAAATCTCTCTCTCTCTCAGATTTTTCAACTCAACTTCCTCATTTCGCACATCATTTCCATTTTCAATATTTCGTCCATAATCCATATCATCAGCGTCAAAAATATATGCATCTTCCATATTTAAATCATTAGCGAACACGACAGGAATTGTCTCGATGTTTAAATTCGAAGCCGTTCACTATGGCGCATTTCAAAACAGGATGTAATAAAACAGAACATCACAAAACAGTACATGGTACGGAACAAGACCGATAAAAACAGTACATCACAAAACAGTACATGGTACATTAAAGTACATTTTACTGAACGTTAAGCTGGAGGATTTTTTCAGCTTGATTTGTTAAATATTTTTTATTGAATACGTTTAGTAATTAGGATATTATCAAGTGGATATTTGCCTTCATCTAGAGTAATTAGACAGTATACTATATAGAATTATAATTGCTTTAAGTTATAATAAAATATCCCTTCACCTAACAATATATAACATTATTTTTATTCAAGTCGCTAATACTTGATCGTTGGAAAATAGATCAAAAATTTAAATAGATATATAAATAAATTTATCCCTTTTTTAACCAAAAAAATGGCTCAATTTAAGTCCAAACCACACAAATGTGTGAGTAGAAAAACATAGTATGTAATGGCGTTTTTGATAAAAAATTTCGCTTGATTTGAAGTACAACATCTATCAATTTTGATAGATGCCACGTAGTAGAATCAATAGGCTTAACAAGATGTTACAAGTGCAATGGTTATTCACATCACGGCGATAAGTGTACCAGTAAGCTAACGTGTCCAAAATGTAGCGGAGAGCACAAATATAATGAGTGTAAGAGCACAAAAATCAAATGTAGCAACTGCGTTGAAACAAATAAGAAGCTAAATCTAAACATTGATGTAAATCATGCTACGTGGGATAATAATTACACAGTATATCAGCGCAAGTTGAAAATACTAAGAAACCAAATCAATTACCAATAGCAGTTTCGAAAACAAGACGCCCTATACACCAACATCCGAAGTCTATCGTCAAATTTCATGGAGTTACAGGAAATTGTGTTCAATTTTAAACCAGCCTTAGTATTACTCAGTGAAACTAGAACAACTGAAGAAATGTACGATTCGGAGTTTCATATTGATAACTATAAATTTATACGCTGCGACTCGGATAGTCGACATACAGGAGGAGTTGCTATGTACATTCATGAAAACATAAATTTCAAAATAATTTCAAACTGTGAGAAGGATCGCACTTGGTTTTTAGCAATACAAATCATAAAAGGATATCATACGACTGGGATATTTGGAGTAGTATACAGATCATTTCAAACAACGAGAGCAGTTCTCTTAGATAAATTTGACGAATGGATGGAAAATATCATAAACCATAACAAAGATAATTTCATATTCGGTGATTTTAATATTGATGTCAAATCCAATGAATATTACAGTGTAAAATTAAATCAATTGATAAGTGATCATATACTAATTCAGGTGGTTAAAGAATATAGTAGAGTTACAGCAACCAGTGAGAGTTTAATAGATTTAGTAATCACTAATTCAAAAAATGTGCAATGTGAAGTAGTTAAAGAGCAACAAATTAGTGACCATTGTATGTTAAGCATTAATTTAAATTGTGAGAAGATAAAAGCAACAAGAAATTGTGACCCGATAGAAATACGTTCGCGAAAAAATTGTTCTCATGAATTACTTAACTATGCTTTAAATCAACAATTTCTGGTATGCCAAGATACTAACTTAAACGAAATAGACCAAGAATTAAACGCAGAAGCTGAAGAGTTACTGTTAAAGTTAAAAACTTGTCTGAATGAGTTGACATGTACAAAATTGATTCATAAAACTAGTAAACTACCATGGTTCTCGGAAAATTTGAAATTACTAAAGCAAGATAAACTACGATCTTATGAAATTATGAAAATTATAAACTCAAATGAGAGCTGGGATAATTATAAAAGAGCCAGAAATATATATAAACAATCTTTAAGGAAGGAGCAGTCCACTTATTTCAAAAACAAATTCATAGAAAATCAAAATAATCCAAAACAACTATGGAGAATGTTAAAATCGATGTATAAAACTAAATCCACAACACTGTGGAATATTCAGTTTAATAATAAAGTAGTAACCGATAAACTAGAATTGGCCGAATCTCTTAATAAAACATTTGTATCCAGTGTGATTGACATCCATAACAAAATTCCAAAAGTAAAAAATTTTAATGAATCGAATGCGTATCCTTACACAGTTCCATTCTGTTTTCAAAATATTACAAGTCAAGAGATAACTAAAATTATTAGTAGTTTGAAGTCGAACGCTGGAATTGATGGTATAAACTGTACTATCATGTTAGATGCTATGAAGATCGAAATATTCTCATCAAAATTTACGAACTTAATCAATAAAAGTTTATATGAAGCTAAAGTCCCGAGATCATGGAAAATATCAACGGTTATTCCAATTCCGAAAACTTCTAAGCCAACAACACCAGAAGAACTACGCCCGATAAATATGCTACCAACCTACGAAGCTGTGTTAGAACGAGTAGTTAAAAACCAATTAATAAACCACATTAACAACAATAATATACTAGTCGACCAACAATCTGGATTTCGCGAACACCATTCATGTGAAACTGCATTAAACTTAATGTTAGATAATTGGAAATCTGAAATAGATGACAATAAAGTAGTAGTAGCAGTGTTCCTGGATTTTAAACGAGCTTTTGAAACAATCGATAGACAAATTTTACTAAAAAAATTAAGAAAATATGGAATACAAGGCGCGGCGTTGGAATGGTTCAATAATTATCTTCAAGAAAGGCAACAATATACAAAAGTTGATAACTGTATCTCTAAGCCAATACCAAATAATCTCGGAGTACCGCAGGGATCTACTTTAGGACCATTACTTTTCATCCTGTACATCAATGATATAGTAGAAGTTATAAATAATTGTAAAGTGAATATATTTGCTGATGACACCTTGATTACGATTGCAACACCAACCCTTAGAGAAGCTGTTCAGAATATAAATAAAGATTTGGAGAACCTGAGAAAATGCCTGATGTTCCATAAGTTGGCACTTAACATCTCTAAAACAAAGTACATGGTGATGTCAATAAAAACAATACTAGAATGCAATCAAAATATATTAGTTGATACTGAAGTCATTGAACGTGTTAAACAATATAAATACCTTGGTGTTATCATAGATGAAAAGTTAAATTTTAATGATCATTTGAATTATGTTGCTAAAAAAATGAATAAAAAGTTAGGTTTATTTAATAGAATTAAGGATAAAATGCCACGTGAAACAAAAATTATATTTTACGAATCAATTGTTGGACCACATATTGATTATTGTTCATCAGTGTTATTCATAATGAATCAATCACAAATATATCGTCTCCAAAAAATTCAGAACAGATTCATGCGAGGTATTTTAGGATTAGATATTAGGACACATATAAGTGAAATGCTTAAAGTACTAGGATGAAAGTCTATTAACCAAAGAATACACTACAACGTTTTGAAGTTGATGTTTCGCCTTGAAAACGGAGCTCTACCAAAATACTTGGACTTAATGTTATGCTCTAATAGAGACGTTCATAACTATAATACCAGAAACACACATTATCGATTACCAATGTATAGTAAATCTTTTTCGCAACGATCCTTAGGGTATAATGGAGTCAAATTATATAATTCTCTGAGCAATTTCTATACTTTGGGAGAATTACGAGAGTTACAATACAATCAGTTTTTGGGACTATTGAGTGTATTTATTAAAGATAGAATTAGTATTTAGCTAGTATTAAGTATAATAATTATGTTCTATTTAATTAATTCAAGATAATAATAAGATTAAAAAAAAAAATGTCATTATTGATAAATAAATAAATAAATAAAATAAATACAACCAATACAATTGTTTGTATAGTTATAGTGTTTTTTCGGGCGAAAATAAGTTTGAAAGGAATGCACAAATGTGTATGTTGCTTCAAAAAACATACAAAAATAAATTTTTGACATGGTACTTTTCCGTACCCACACAACTAGTTATTAAAACCGTAAAACTGACTATTAACTATTTTGTGGTGTTCTCTTTTAATATGTACTGTTTTGCGATGTACTCTTCCGTACCATGTACTGTTTTGTGATGTACTGTTTTAATCGGTCCTGTTCCGTACCATGTACTCTACTGTACCATGTACTGTTTTGTGATGTACTGTTTTAATCGGTCCCGTTTCGTACCATGTACTGTAGCGTACCATGTACTGTTTTGTGATATCCTGTTTTGTGACATCCTGTTTTAGCACATCCTGTTATGAAATGTGTCGTTTCGTATGAGACCCTTTTAAATTTGCGATTAATTCATCGTTATTGTTATTACATTCTTCTATTTGTTGTGGTTGAAATTGCTCCTCCTCATTGTCTTCTTCAAGATCATCTTCACTGTTATCAGACCACTCCTCTACAATTATGTCAATCTCTTCTAGAGTCAAATATTTTTTTCGAGAAGACATTATTGCACAACTTTATCATAACAGTCCTAAAATGGAAATTCGTCTAATGGTTATGAATATAAATTTACCAAAATTAGAAAGTGAGCATATATGACACATTAATGAAAAATTGCTTAACGAGTTTTTGTGTCAAATATGATACATAAATTTTACTTACCAATAACTAAACAAATAATTCAGGATTCGTTGAGGAAATCCATCAAAATGATTAATACTTATTGAATTATAATTATAATTCATTTGTAAAAGGATAATACTTTTAATTATATTTTATTTTTATATTTGAACACCACACGATTACATAAAACTAAAACCATCGGATTCCCTCCAATTTTAATGTATAAATGTCATTGCCATGTAAAAGTAACTTGCGCATACAAACGAGTAAATCCTTCTATTTGAATTTGTTATAAACCATTTGTATGTGATAGTTTACTTGACGAAAAAAATATGACACAAATCTGCATTAAGGGTTAAAGATATAAGTGAATTTGGCCAAAGGTGCCTCCATGTGGCCATAACGCCAATCACAAACTGCAAATTGTCTTGAAAATTTTTCTACAAATTTCAGACACCTTTCCATGTTGAAAGACAAGAGGGTGTCTGAAATTTGTAGAAAAATTGAAAACGCTAAATTCATTATTCCGATGATTTTTTGAATTATTAAAGATTTAAGTGAATTTGGCGAAGACGCTTCCAAATGTAGGACAATATCGCCAATCACAACATGCAAATTGTCTTGAGATTTTTTCTACATATTTCAGACACCATAACAATTTGAAAACACTAAAATCAACACTTGGCACTCATTTCTTTGATGATTTTTTGAATTATTAAAGATTTAAGTGAATTTGGCCAAAGACGCTTCCACGGGTGGGGCCATATCGCCAATCACAACATGCAAATATTTTCTACTAATTTTAGACTTTACCCTAAGTTGAGAACTCTAAAGTCAACACTCGGTACTTATGGTTCCGAAGATTTTCTGAATTAAATTACTTAACAAAAAAATGTTTATGAAAAGGTATATACATTTATTTTTGTAGTACCGTGATTTTCATATATATTTATTTTATTATTTTTAATAATTTTAATTAAACCACGTGTTTCGAATTCTAAACTTGTTTTGCTTTTGCAACTACACTTTTTGATAATTTGTGTATTTACACATTTTGAGATTATACTTTTCACTAAAATGTGTAGCTTCACTTTTTATTAACGTTAAATACTTCACGCCGGTGAAGCATCTTCGTAAATTCCGTATTTATTTTAATCGATTAGCCTTCCATTAGTACCATGATATTTATTAAATAAATTTAAAAATTATCTCTTCTCAATATTTTTAGCATGGCGATTTATCTTCATACTTTCGGAAATTACATCAAAATTTAGTTTAGCTTGCGCTGCATATCTAGCGTTAAAGCGAATTCGAAACCGGAAATTTCGTAATAACCAATTTGCCATAAAAACAACTAAAACAACATTTAGGGGTAAAGAACACATTTAGGGGCTCATTTTAATTGTTTTAAAATAACTTATTTCGAGTTACAATAATATTAACAAAAATTAAAATAAATACGTAATACGAGTAACATTAATTTTGATACAAAAATTAAAATTTATTATACGATAATATAATCAGTCAAATCAATAAATTTAACATAAATATGAAAATTCTCTAAATCTATAATTAAAAGTAATAATTTTAAAATATATAAAACTATAAAAAAAAGAAAAAACTTATAAATCTAAACTAAATAAATTTATGATTACAAGATAAATGTCATTTTAATATTCTATAAATCAATTAATTCAGGTGACTCCGTTTTAATGGCACAAACATTTTGTTCAGGATTTCCCCATTGTACTGTCACCGATGGATTACTTATGTTACTACCGTATGACGTTAAATTTTGATTAACGTTCAATTCCGGACTACATGATGATATATTCGAATATCTTGCCATTTGATTTTCATCTAAATATTTTTCGGATTGTTGTTGCCCCAGCTCCTGCTGCCGAATCGCTCCCGTTGTTATTGTTGTTGTTGTTGTTATTATTTCTGGTATATTATTTTCATTTAATTTATCTAATTCATTGTTATTATTATTATTATTATTCCATAGCAATGAAAATGAACAATCATTATTGTTATCGACATTATTTAAAAAATCATGTGATGTGTTGTTTATGAGACAATCGTTACCATTCGGTATATATTGATCTAAACTATCATTATGCTGTTGACCATTACTTGTCGTTTTGGGATCTATTAGTAAATCATCATTCTCCATTTTTAATAAATTATTGCCATCATAAATTTGATTATGATAAAAATTATTAGGATTTTGATTATTTAATTGAAATATATCAACGTTACGTGGATATTGTTGATCATCCGATTTCGGATAATGTTCTGATATTGGAAAATAGTTATTATTATTATTGGGTGCCGTATTATTTGGACAACTTTTAAATTGATTGGCTAGAAAATCATAATTTACTGTTGGCTTTATGACCTGATTACTATTAGCGTAATTGTAATAATATCCATTACGGTTTGTGGTTACATGATTTGGTGGTGGATAAGCAATCGTATTATATCTTATTTTGGTATCGGTTATATCGGTGCTGCGTTGTCGCAAAATTGTTGTTGGTATATATTGCGAATGTGCCATTAATCGATTAACAATACTTTGGTGCCCGTCTAAACTTTCGTCTAATTGATTTGGTTTTTGTCCCGGTTTAACACCATAATCGTCACAAGATTTTGGTGAGACCGATGATTGTTCCGAATCCGACATGGAATTTAATTTCATTTTTGATACGTCCTTTATACTCGATGATTCTTTTTTATGTTTCATACGACGATTTTGAAACCATATTTTTATTTGACGTTCGCTTAACTGCAAATTTTGTGCCATTTCTATGCGTCGCGGCCGGCACAAATATTTATTGTAATGGAATTCTTTTTCCAATTCAACAAGTTGTGCACTTGTGTAGGCGGTGCGAGAACGCTTCGATGATACAGAGACTGTTGCCAATATTGCGTCTGAAATGGAGAGAAAAAGACAGAATTAATTTTCCAGTTCGATAAACTTTTCATCAAGTATTTTTTTTCCGTTTTGTTTGATTTTATTTTTTTAAAGCTTTATTCAAATTAAAATGGAAAATTGAATTTAACTTTTGTGTGCGCGATGGGAAAATAAAAATCTAACCAATAAAAATTTATTCAATACACACTGTACAGTCTACATGTAGAAAATGTGAGACGGGGAAAAATTTAAAATTTAAATTTTCTATTTTTGTTCATACACAGCAGAGTACTGTTTGAAGGGATGCGTGTGTCAAATTAGATAAATCGGCGAGATCGTATTATATAGTCATTTCGACATATTGAAAAGATTTTTTTATTAAAAATATTTTGCTAAACACCTCATCTCATATTGTTTTTTTTTTGTTGTTGTTATATTATGCCAATATAATATAGAATACAAAACAGATTTATATCCTCATCCTATTTACCAAAATGGGGAAAATTATGGAAATATGCTAACACAGTAAATATGTAATAGGAAGAATGAATGATGACAATTTATGAAAAAAATTATATTAAAACGTCATGTTTTCCGTATATAGATTCAAGTGTTGCTATATCGTAATAGATTTCATAAAAAATTGGATCTTATAGATGCGCGAATGAAATCATCACTATAAAAAAGGGTTTTCAAGTGCTTTCAACTAATCTATCAAATACTGGATGGATCATATCGCATTCATCTCTAAAACTATATACAAAATAATTACTAAATTAATTTGTCACCAAAATTTTCAGTACAAAAAATCTATTGTTTGACTTAACTAAAATATCTTACAACCCAGGGATGATATTGTTAAATCTTAAAGATGACTACATAAAAACCGTTAAAATATGTTTTTACATTGATGAGACAAATGATTACAAATATTAATACCAAAAAACTAAAGAATATTTACTTAAGACGAACAATAGAAAATGTATATAGAGTAAAAAAATAGAGGGTGGATAAAATAAAGTATATTGCAACCCTTTTTTAAAAAAAAAAAAAAAAAAATATAATAAAAATAAAACAAAATAGGAGGAGGTATCCGTACATCAATATTTTTTTTTCAACTTACCATTCTTTGCCATATTGTTCTCTATAATATTACTCGGTATAAAATTCGATGATGTCACATCGATGCTTCTTTGCTGGTACTCGGGTGATGAATTCCGTTCGCTCATATTATCCTTTTGCCAATAGTTTTTATTTAAATTCTGAAATTCGAAATGCAAACAAATCGGAATTAGTTAGGCTGACCCTAACACATAATAATCACTTTATCGATATAAAAAATACACACACACACACACATATAATAAAACACGAATTATCACTTATCGATAATTTTAATCAATCACCGGAAAAACAAACAAAAATTGGTAGCCAAAACATAAAAAAAACTATATAAATCCTAATTTCTATAATTTTGACATTTTTCCCATTTATTTAGGGTTTTTGGCACAAGTCAAGATTTTTATCTTTGATTTTATGTTGGTTAACAATAACTACATAAACTAATGAACATTTTTTTTTTTTTAACACACGACAAACTTACCTCGTTTATAGAATAGTTACTTGAAATCACAGCACTATTATCACTGTTACTCACTCCAATGTTCACTATTCCTTTATTATAATCCAAGCTCGTGTTATTATAAACATTGAATAAAGTTGATGGTGGTGAATGATGAAACATTTTCATTTTTTGTGTAAATAAATCACTCACTGTATATGTAAATTTAACTGACGTGAAAAACAAAATATTTTATCACCAGCACCTTTCACGTAATAACACAAATCAATAACTAAATATTTCTTTTAAAATTCTACACTATTTATGTTTAAATAGTTTTTGGGTGTCCACTCGTATTTTTAGGTACAAAACAAAGAAACAAAATAGATAAGTCATACTTTTATATGTGTACCTATAATAGAAAGAATAAGAAAACAAAAGTCAAGTGCAAAACAAGTACCTGCCTGCGATCATGTTGTTGGTAACTTTTTGGTGGGATTAGAACATATAAGCATGTTTATATAGAAAAGTCCACCAGCGAAAAGGTGGTCTAGTCAACCAGTATAAAAAGGCGTCAAAACGGTCATAATTACAGCGAGCTGAGTCTAAAAAAGGCATAAAGCTATAATCGCCACAAATACAGCAATTTAATACCAAAAAACTGGACATTATATAGTTCGTGTCGCGCAATATAATTTTACATCATTTACTCAAGTCCCTTTACGGTTTGATTTCCATACTGGCATTTTTTTTTTTTTGCAGTATTGGCCCATAGTATATAGGTTAAGGTCTCAAATCAAAACCAATCAAATATTAATTAGAGCTGTTTTGTATTTGTTTTTGGTTGTTAATTAGATTCGTGTATACGTTTAAAGCGGTATACGGTCAATTTAATCATACCATGGCATCGATCAATTAAATGCCAACAACAATATTCAACCAAAAAGGAATTTTCGTTAATATTTTTAATGAATGAAAAATCATTATAAAGTGGCGAATGACCAACGTTGTATAGTATCGTAAAAAAAAGGATTTTTATATTAGCGCGTATAGACTAAAATGTAATTAGAATATTATTGGTATAAAGTTAACGAAAAATTCCACCAAATTTTTGTCTTTAATTTGTGTTGTGCGTTTATAAGGCGAGGAAGAAAATCATTATGTTTTGGAAGTCTATAGAGGAAGTAGAAATGCATAAAATGAGTAACGGCAATTAGAGTGGGTCGCAATTTGGTTAAATACTTTCACTATCCGGCAACCACATCAGTGTTGTGCCTTATTGTCTACACCGCGTAGATAATTAATACCCTAAACATGTGTATGTAGTCAATTAAAAAAATTAAATCAATAATGTAGAAGATGTATAATGTTTTCGCTCCAAGCAAATAATTTTGTGCTTCACGAAAATTGATTTTGATTAGAGATAAAATCAAACAACTCAACTCAATTCACAATAGAAGATTGAGTTGAGTGGCATTCCATTATATTTTCATCGAATTCAACACTTAAGGAAAGTTTATGTTGCGTATAGAAATTTGAGTTGTTTTTTCGATTTTTTCTCTCAGTGTGGAAATGAATTGAAGTCAGTTGGAATTCAAAATAATTCAATGTATTTTATTCGAGTGAAATTAAATGGAATCAATACAATGCATTGTGGTAAAAAATATTTTTCCATTCATTGACCATGAGAAAAACACCGAAATTCCAGATTTATTCCGCACTTTCCAAACGATTGACCTTGTGATTTGTTAAGCATATAGCGAACGCCAAACGAATGGAGAACTGAATGCTTTTGAAGTCGAACGAAATGTCTGTTGGAATCAGAAGAATTCTCGGAATTAGAACATCTTCTTCTTTGAATTTGCCATTGATGATCATCGCTTGAATCACATTGTTCATCAGTTTATTCTCAGCCAATCGATGATTGCCAATGATTATCACAGATCCTACCTTGAGTATCAAGTTATACAGTGGTATTCCAGGCAAATCAAGCGTATTAAAAAACTTGGTCGAAGGTTTTCTCGTCTTGATTTGTCAGACAGTCAACGGATTTGTAACAATGCATTTCCCCTGCGATTTGGTTTTGAATCAAGTAATTCAGACTGTTCCTTGTTCTTCGCTGCCAAAATCGCTCGTTTTCTGAGCCAATCATGATTCATAAACGAAAGAAACGAAACCAATCCTGTCAAAACATAAACAGGATTTTGACCATTGTTAAGCACCAACAGTTGTTTAGAAAAATCAGCAGTTTATGAGTCGTTCTATAACGCGACTCTCATGTTCGTGGTCGAAATGATCACCAAAACGTCTTGAGTCACTTTTTAATCCTTCATCGTTCGATTGAACGCTTCCAATGATCGTTTATGTACCATCGTGCATTCGTCCCAGATGATGATTTTGAATTCTTGGAATACCTTCGCCACCACCGAGTTCTTGACAATTGAGCACACTGACTTGTCATTCGTGTGAATATTCATTGGCAACTTGAACGCAGAATGTACCATCTCGAGCGTGAACTGCCTTCGTTAATGCTTCGTAAACGTTCTTTTGCTGTGCATTCAAAAGCGAACATTCGTTTGTACTATTTGGCTCATTGAATTTCGATCGTACACTTGCTCTCGTTGCAATTCATGATTAAATGCATCGTACATCAAACGCATTGGTGCTGGCGTGTCCAATCTGCATTAGGCACGTACATGTCTTCGATCATGAACAAAGCTTCGTTGCGTATCTCATCGTTCATTTTAAGCTCATAATTCGATGTTGCAGTGCGAACTCGATGCAAAATGTCATCAGAATGCCGGCGCAGAAACAGTGGCATCGGCGAGTGTCGGGTCCCAATGTGAGTCGTTTTCCAGCAAATTCAGAGGTTCTCAAGCATCTCGAAACGAAGCAAACGAAAGATAGAAGCATTTGTCTTGTCGTCGATGAACGGTGTACACACGGCCAAGCGCATCAGTCGAATACACATCGGCGTACCCTGTAACAAGCTCAACTTTCTTTGGTCGTTGAAACTTCTTCGTCGACTGGTTCCAAGTATAATAGCGTATGGCATTTCCCAGTAAAGCAATGCTCGTGCGAGCGGATCACTTTCGCAAAAATTTCAAAGAAATTCGTGAGTGTTGTAGCTGCTGGTCACTCTGCTCGTTGTGCTGCCTTACCTTCCGTGAAATAGACACGTTGTACATTCTCTGCAAGTACACCCATAAATTTTGAACAGTGGGATAACGTTCATGTAATGCGAATGAGAAAATACACCAAAACGCCTCATTGCAACTGACATAACGGCCCAATTGGAATCTTAACACCTCGTCATTTACATCCGGAATAGCAATTCCGAACACTGCCAGGTTGCTGCCTTTGTTCACGTATTTCTAGACAAATTAAATGGAATTACAATATTCAACATTACTGTGTGTTGCAAATATTTTCAATAGATGCAACACGGAACGATCCAGTGATTATCGCTCACGATATCTTTTCCTATCACCTCATTGTGATTGTTGTGCCACCATCTTCGGGTGAACGATACCGATATATTGGATAACCGACGTTTTCACTAATTGTGTATGTCACCAACGGACGCGGATATTTGTTTGTGCATTTTGTGCATTTCCCATCGGCCATACACGATGAATCTGGATTATGATCTGTGATTTTCTCAATTAACAATAGCAGAATGTGTGCATGTGGTAATCCGCGCTTCTGCCACTCTACTGAGTACATCCACACGTGTGGTGATGTCGTGGCGATCGCTGGAAGTTTTAGCTGGCAGTAGGTTACCGATAAGTTCAGGCCATTTTGGATTGCATGTGAACGTGATGAACAAATCTGAAGCGTCCGAAGCGATGGCATTGCGCAGATGATTGTACTGCTCGGAACATAGTTTTAATTTGTCGAAGCTGATGTAATTATAACGTTTCGTTTCGATCTTAACATACATTTGAATGCAATCTCTCATATCAACCATCTCCTGGCAATTGCGAATACAACAAAAAAAGATTGAGCCGAATCGGTTCACCCGTTCTCAACTAATGCACAAGAAAGGAAAAACTCAATTTTCTTTTTCGGTGTTTTCCGGAAGTTTTCAAGTTTTCCACTCAGATTTTACAATTTTTCTCTTCTAAAAGACCATCTGGATCGGATACGTGCGAAATCCCGTACAAAAACATAATTTTCAAAGAAGTTAAAATACTGGAGAATAGGTGGCAATATTTTAGCCATATAAAATTTGCTATTTCATCTATCGCAAGCCAGAATAGGATGGTTATATAAAAATCCATATGGTTTACTCATATCTCGCTATAAGAACCCTTCAAATCAGTTTTTTGTTGTTGTGCGAAGTGACGTTTTAAAATTATAAATTTTTAAAATTATTAATTATAATACATAAAAACAATAAAAACTTTATCAAATATTTATTTGTTTATGTAGTGGTGCATTATTTGATAACAAAAATTACAAACTTTTGTGCAAAATGAAGTGTATCGTCAAAAAATGCCAAAATATGCCTAAAAAATACAAGAAGACAAGAAGGAGTATCTTACCATCAGTAAGTTTACCAAGTGTTTAAATAAAATAAAATGTAAATTATATTAAGAAGCAAGTGATTTGTGGTAAATTTATCCTTAATTTAAGTTATAAATTAGAAAAGATTAAGAAAACAATTTTGGTTGTTGGCGTGGGTTCCTATAGATTTTGTTGTTGTTGTAATCCCGTTGATTTAGATGCTTTCTCATTTACCCTCCGAATTTGTGACACTTGATAGTTGCTAACACTCATTCTGTACTTTTAACTTCTTTGATAATTTTTCGATTATCCGTCTTCCGGTGGATTTTCCAATTTTCTTTCGTAAGAACCATCCCCTGGAAATTGGGAACACAGCAAAAAAAAAAGATTAAGCCAAATCGGCCCAGCCGTTCTCAACTATGCGCAAGAAAAAAAATTCAATTTTCTCCGGGTTTTTCCGGAAGTTCCCGAATTTTTCACTCATATTTTACAATTTTTCTCTGTTAAAAGACTATTTTTTAGAAGAGAAAAATTGTAAAATCCCGGATACGTGCGACATCCTGTACAAAAAAATCATTTTTCGATTTTTCGACTTTCCCGGTGGATTTTTCCAAAATTTTCTTTCGTAAGAACCATCCATCTCCTGACTATTCCGAACACAATAAAAAAAGATTAAGCCATATCATTTCAGCCGTTTTTATATATACATATATAGTAGATTTAGATAAATAGATAAAATAGATCGGAAGAAAAAATATTTTTAATTGCATGCAGCCTCCGGTGGGATTCGAATCCAGTACCTCCCAGCCCAAGCGCAGAAGCTTTAACCACTGCACCATCTAACTCATAAAAAATGTTCACACAAAATTCATATGGAAATGGCTTTTTATCCTATTTTTCGGGTTTTCCGACTTTTCCGGTGGATTTTTTCAAAAATTTCGTTCGTAAGAACCATCTCCTGGTAATTGCGAACACAACAAAAAAAGATTGAGCCAAATCGGTTCAACCGTTCTCAACTGATGCGCGCACATACATTTTTTACATCATTTTTATCTATAAATAAGATGTCGAAAAGGAATGTTTATGTTAGCAATCAAGAAAATTCTAAGATTTCTTTGTTAATGGAACCATTTTGGCTTCATTTCTACCTCAAACTTGAAAAAATCTAACACAAATTTCTAAATGGAAATGACGTACTCCTATGTATAATAAGTGTTGCTGTTTTCGAAGTATTTCAATGCGCATCACGATAGGTGAAGTTTCACGATAAGTGGTTTATAATTCAACGTTTGCTTTCTCAATAATTGGAAGGATATCGGTCCACGTACGTTGATTAACAGTAATATTAATTGCCAATGAATAACTATATCACGCAAGTGAAATTCTTCGCCCCTTATATGATCGCTACTACATCAATTGTTAGGGCATTTTACGTGGGAAACAGGTGTTTTGTCTGCTGTAACCACAACTTTGTAATCATCATAATTGGCATCGCAGTGAATGCATCAAAATTTAAATCAGCTTGCAGTTTTCGTCAGGATCGAGCAATATGTACTCAAATGGTTTGCAGTCTTGGTTTCTGTAACTCTGAGCCTCAGTAACTGTTTGTTACTGAAATTTGACATCATTACTATTTTGTCCAAAGTATATGGAGTCGTGTGGAATCTTTTTCCAGTCCGTTTCAACTTGTCGCCATAATTCGTCTTTGTTTTTAGGTGCCTCACCATATTCGTTTAATTGACGCTTGGCGAAGGCCTTTAAATGCTCTATAAGATTCGTATCCGGACTTTGGAATTTTTGATCTTTTAACCATTTTTGCACTGTTTTAGCTGTGTGTTTGGGATCTCCATCTTGCTGAAAAAACGATTTCTTCCGCCGGATAAGCACATTCATACACAAACTCCATTAGATAATACTTGATACTTTAAGAATATTTAATTATTGTTCCTTTTGCATAATACCCTTGACTAGTAGGCCAACATTCCACCAAGTGAAGCCTCATCAGGCCATTACTAATCCACTACCGTCCTTCATCGTTTCCGTAACATGAAGATTCTTTATTTGTTCATGTGGTCGTTTGAAGTAGTAGCACTTCCCATCTGACTGATATCGATTTATTTTCGTTTCATCGGACCAAATCACTCCTTTCCAATCGCCAATAGACCAATATTTTTAAGAAATTTTGTGAATTGGAGGCGCGCCGTAACACGGTCTAAATAATAAAATTATAACTACTGAAATTAAAAACTTAAAATGTTTTCATTACGTATCCATTTTTATCTATTTTATCTATATTATATCTGTAGAGAGAGAGAACATGCTAATTGGCCAACTCAGGCATGGAGAAAACTTTATTTCTTGGACGAAACGCATTTTATCGTGTAAGGACAGTGGAACATCCATCAAAAATATGTTTTGGTCAGACAGTCTGGTACCAGTCAAAGGCATAATGAACGGCTTGAAGTATAAAGATATACTGGGGCGGAAATTACACCATAATTAGGGGAAGTTTATCTTGGAGAAAATGTTATTATTCAACATGATTCATCGCCATGCCATAAATCGAAGTTGATAACGAGCTACTTCGATTAGGAGAAAATTAAATGCCTAGATTGGCCTGATAATTCACCGGACTTGAATCTGATTGAATATTTAGGGCTATTTGTAGGGTTAGAGTTCGGAAACAAGACTGTACAATAGTAAAAAAATGGAGGAAGGAGTTATCAATATCGAGGTTTAGTTCCGGGATCCAGAAATAACTTTTTTTTCTTTTTTTAATAGTTATTAATTGGTGCAACAAATAGCCTCAGAGACCAGCTCTAATTATGGGTTTCGAATCGAAATTAAATGCAGTCAAGATGATTCAGCAATGAACGATGACCGAGACCCACCAAAATCAACTCTGTATTTGATGAAATGTTGTTCAAATACATCAAAATTACCAACAAGGCAATATGCATTTTTGGAAAAATTTGAATTTCACGCCTCATTATAAATGAGCACTCATACTCATTTAATTATTGCAATGCATAACTGTGTGCAGGATGTCATTACAACCAATGCTGGACACAAAAATTAATCATTTAGGAAACATAAATATCATCATTTCAATAAAAAAATCTAATAATTAATAATTTGTCTCATTAATTTTCTGTGTTCACATTAATTCGAACGATACTGTAACCTTAACGATCAGACAGAAATCCGTTTCTCACCAATTACGGATCCTGCCCTGTTCTATTCTCACGTTCGTAATAATATGACTAATATACTTTGGGTAATTAAATGTAAATATACCTTAAATTTTGTTACTCAGCCGATGACATGCTTACCTGCTATCCTTCTCCCCCTTTTTTATTATTAATTTTTCCGTATAAGCAACAGGTGGTTGGGCCGATCAATATATTAATTTTTATTGCTTATTTTTTGTCTCTCCTTTTTTCCTTTTGTTGCTTTTATCTACTACATACTAAATTTTTACTTTTACAAATCAGTAGATACTGATGATGACGTAACAAGTCAAAGTGTAAAAAGTATTACAATTTCACTTGGAAATGTCAAGAAAATCGTTGTGATAATCTATAATCTAATTTCGACCAGAAATTTGAATTTTTCAACCGGCACCACTTATGATGTTACACAATTTAAACTGCTTGAAGTAAACTAATTTATTGAAACGATTCGAGCACCACCTTTTATAATATTCTTGTACCGATCCTGATATTTTTCGAATCTTTTACCGATTCTGATCGGTGGAGTTATAACCTGAATTTTAAATGAAGTTCTGGAATTCTAACATTCTTCGTGGAACTTAAAATTTGCTTGGTAAAAAGGAATTCAAAATGAGAGTTTGTTTTTAAAATGAATTTTGAATTAATTTTTCTATTTCAGAGCTGGATTGGGAAATTAATATAATTTTTTTTAATGAAGATCTGGATTTTTCAGCACAGATTAAATAATGCATATTATTTAAAAGGCAACGGTTTCTATTATATTGATTTCAACCAAAAAACTAGGTAAATTTACAAAACGGAAATGACTTGAGTTCATTAAGTATGACCGAACTCTAAAACTTTGTCCCGACTTCATGTAGAAATCTCATTCCAGCAGGTTGAGAAACTACTTTTTTGGATTGTTTTTCATAAAACAAGGATTTAACCATGATTTGTTAATGAGTAGTCTGGTTTAGTTTTGCCTGGCCAAAGTCCAAAATTTCCATGAACGTTATTATGTCAACATTTCAATCTATCTTGGTTTGAGCCCAACAATTATTCAATGCATTCCTGGTATTCCCCGGCCGTCCCACCGTTTACCGAATTACAAAAAATAAAGGGACTAAAGCGGGATATTGAAAAGCGAGATTTCGTACCCAACCCCTGATGCTGAAACCATTAGTTAGTACGTTAATTAATAACACTTGACAACCCATAACGAAATACACTCATATTTCGTGATTTTGTTGAACAATTTATTTAAGATATTATGAGAAAGAATGAAAAGGATGAGAATCCAAATATGGGGTAGTGAAACTCCCTCCTTATTTCTCGGTTAGGTGATTATTTTATAAATAGGAGCAAGTTACACGATTTTTTACAAATGTCTCATGAAAGGTTGAAGTTACAAACAACGACTGGACTTTTGTCATAGGTAGGAAGTCTAGATAGGTCCCACGTAATGATAAGGTGGAGATGCAACTTCACACGGTAAAAATTCGGACGTCTTGCCTATTTTGGGGGTTAAAATAAGGATAGTCAAACAATATGTAAAAAAAAATTAGACGTTATTTTTAACATTCTTCCAGTATACGATGCGATAATATTCTTTCTTAGTCAAATTCTGAAAATAAAGTTTTATTTCGATAGCTTTTCACTAGCGAAAAATATTAATTGTAACATATTAATTTAAATTACGTTAATTATATTTCCAAATTTTTATCTAGATCAACGCAAACACATGGTTCAAATTGAATAAAAATGGTGGGTCAAATTGACGACCCAGTAAAACCGAGGATGTTAAATTTGAGTACTTATAAATATAAAATTTTTATTTTAACGATCATGGGACGTTATTGTTATTGCCATTTTAAAATCATTTGCCTCTCTCTGAGCAATTTTGTGGAGTATCTTGATTTTTTGTTTTAATTTTTTCGGTTACTAAAATTGGAATGTAATTTTTTCAGTTGCAATTGGAATTTTAAAGTTCAGACAGCGTGTTAAAATTGATTTATAAACAAAAATGTGATAAATGGTATTTAGTGGTTTTTAGTGGATGTAGTGGATTAAATTTGAACAAGTGAATGATAAAAATAAGGTCATCCTCAGCCTTATTCAAATACAGAGAGTGTGATAATTTTTGTATAATATTTTTTACGATGTTTGAAATTTGGTGTTTCTCGGAAGATCGGATTATTATTGATGCAGGTAATATTCAATGTTAAAACAAACAACAAATAACTTAAATAAAATGTAATCGTATAAATCAATGTTTAATTTTTCTGTAGTGAAGTGACGTAGTGTAACTAACTACAATCAAGAGGAGTTTGATTATTGATTTAGTAGTGAAATAATTTAGCGTTTCTCCATTAATATTATTTATATTATTTATTTTTTGGCTCGAGTAAATTAAAACATTGCTCCGGAAATACAATTAAAAATTGTAGATTATAGAGGATTTAAATTAAGCAAACTCTGTATAAAGAGTTCGTACTTAGATTCAACTACAATTTAGGCTTGACAGAAGTCAGGCCATGTTTTCTTCCCCTAGTCCATACGGATCTACCACCAAAACTACTGTTACTAATGATAGTGTAAATTGTATTATTACAACTAGACTCGAAGAATGGAGAAATCAGGATTTCTTAGAGGACCAAGTTTTGAAGGTAAAATTTAATTTTTTTATTAGCTTATTAACTTTTATTTTAATTATCATGGTGCTTTGAAACTGAATGGGCAAGACTTTTTAAAAGGATACGAAACAATCATAGTATAAAAGAACGTGCTCGACGTGCGTCAGTAAAAATCATCACCAACCATTTGTTGGCAATAACCCGAAGCAGTTAAAAAGAATTAAATATTTTCCTATCACAATGCAAACTTAGATACGAGTACACCAGGAAGAAGGGCCGAATTACACCCCCCCCCCCCTCCTATTGCATTGGATGGACGAACAATATTTAATTGAACTAAAACAAGACATTAAAGCTGGGGATCCAAAATGTCGTACTCGTACTATTGGACTACCCACGATTTTCGGACATGTATCAATTTGTAAGAACTTTCAAACTGATTTAGTAAATTTTGATTGCCATTTCTCTAATAACCCGTTCTTAGAATCACAACTTAGAGGTATTATACCCAAATACCTGTAATAACCTGAAAACCAAATGTACGGATGAGTTTTGTCAACATATAGTAACAATCTCTGAACAAATAGGCAAAACAAACCTATTTTTGAATACTTGATAGGTAGAATTGCATTATTTATAATTTGCCCTTCCAATAAATTTAATATACTTGTGGTTTTATCATTTCAGCCGGTGCTAAACTATTCACACAGTCAGTAATTGACGTGTAAATGACGACATTACGGCCGAACAACAACTAATTATGAAAGCTCAAGATGAAAGCAAGTCAAACATATCTAAATTTTACATCTCATTAGATCAAGAGCTTATTCCAACAAATAATACTGTATGGGATGCGTTTGATTTACTTTTTAAATGCCATTATGTATATAACATAACATACAACGAATATTTGTAAAACTTTTTTTGGAAAACTGTTAAACATTATATTTTCGACATTCCAGTTCAAAAACTACCTACTACGGTAAAATATTGGAATACACTACTAAATTCTGAAATATAAATTTGCAATTATGTTTTCGTACAAATAAATTAGGTTAATTAGATTAATTTTTTACTGTTCCTAATATTTTTTTAAATTAAATAATTTTCTTTAATAATATTTATTTATTTATTTTATTTTTTTATTTATTTATTTATTTATTTTTCTCAACCAAAAATCATACATCAACAGTTAACAATAAAAAAGTAACAAAACAGACAGGCTAAGAAATTAGGTTAACCTATGTCAAAGACAGTAGCGATTAACCTATTACAGTCATCAAGACAAATTAATTGTAATGTGGGGATATAAAATAATTCAATCATATCATTATAACTATTAAGTAAAAAATTAACAAAAATTAAAAAAGTACAAATTTAATTTAATATAAAAGCATTAAAATTTAAAATCATTCATATGCATTAAAAACTTATCTAGCAAACATAAATTCAACATCTCTATTATTCAGCAACCAAACATTCACATGACTATTAAACTTATTGGTAGATATCATCAATCGTAAGTACAACGGCAAACGATTAAAAAATGTAATCGCAGATACTAGATAAAACTTACGAAATAATTCTGTAGCAAATCTAGGGATAGTAAATAAGCTTCGGTAGTTGCTGCGCACATTATAACAAGCTATTAATCTCAACAACCGTTGTCCACTTCTTGAATAAAATAATTTTAAAACTCTAAAAATGTAAAGGTGTTTAACTGGTAATATCTTGCATTCCAAAAAAATAGGCCAAGTATGATCTCGTCAACTCTTAAAAAACATGACACGTAAAATATACTTTTGTAAAATGAAAAGAGGTCCCAAGGTACTCATATAACTCCCTCCCCAACATGGTAAACCATATCTCAAGCGGGATTCAACGCAGGCATAATAAAAAATTTTCAATATTTGAGATGAACAAAATTTGCGTAATAAATAAATAGCTCTCAGAGCACAATTAAGTTGTTCCTTAATCTTCTGACAATGAATTTTTCAATTTAAATTAGTGTCAAGATTTAATCCTAAGTATTTATATGAATTCACTGTTTCAATTTTATTGCACGTGACACCACAATTACTTAAATCTCAATTATCTATATGATAGAAAATCAATGGAATATAACTCCGATCACCAAGCAATTTAAAAAACATAACCTTACTTTTTTCACTTAGTAGCATGGAGTGGGCATCAAACCACAAACGTAAGACTTTCATGTCAGAATTAATAATGATGTCAGAATAATATAACCTGGTTAAATTGCCAAACAGGAAATTGTGGCATAGTTATAAGTTTAGTATTATTTAAGAAAAATCAAACTAATTTTTGAATTTTAAAAATTTATAATTCTGCATTTAACAATGTAATTAAATATGTAATGAATTTTAATTAAATAAAGAATTGCACTTTAAAAACCAAATAAAATTTTAAATTTTATAACTGAGTATTCTATGCATCTAAGTAGAGCTACTGTAAGTATAACGAAATTGTTAACAAAATGATGTCTAAAATGACGGTCAACTGATTTTATATCTAACGATACGAATATCGCTAAATTTGACACTAAATAGATGTTTTATTTAACTTTTAAAATAATTTGGTTTTGACGGAAAATAAAAGTACGTTTTCGTATTTTATTACTCTAAGGGAGTTAATTTTGTGTTTAACCAAGTACACGGAGAGAAAGAATTACTAGATTTTTTCCTATTCCTTTATAGCAATCAAATTATAGCGCTCTGTACCATAATTTTAGTAAATACTTCTATTTTTATTGCGGAATTTCCTGTTTCTTTGGTAATATCTGCTATATAGAAATTAGTACTATAACATTAACTAAATCTTATGTGATATAGGAACCGTTGGTTAAGCTAAGGCAACTTGTTTAGGAATAATTCCTTTTTGTTAAGGAATAACTCCCATTATTTTTCACTAAATTAAAATGCATTTTTATTTTTCTCTAGTTATTACAACTTCTTCGTGGTGAACAGGGTTGTTGTGGTTTTAGATGAGTAAAAAATGGTAAACAAAAAAATTGTGCAAATTATTTGTGTCATTTTAAAAGTTTATATACTTTGTTTTTTAATGGTAAGTGAGTGAATTACTTTGATTCAAATTTATAATTATAAATAAATTATTAGAATTACACTTGTATTAAATTATTGGAAATACACTATGAATAAGCTATTTATAATATGAACATTATTATTTAGATATTTTGTAGCATTATTATCCGCCATGATTTATGAGTCTGTAAAGTTATGTTGTAGTCGTATTATTTTCAATTTTTTAGAATTTGTAGTGTGTTTTTGAAACTGAGGAATGAAACTAATCTTACCAAATTGTAATTATAATCATTTCAGAAGAAAAAAATCAGATGACTACCGTACACCCTTATCGTTGTGATACGCGACACATACGTTGTAAGTAAAAATATTTTGTGATTAAAATTATATATATTTCTAACATGTGTACAATTATTATTTATTTCAGATAATATCGTCTAGAAATGGCTAAATGTGGATGCTGCATTTCCAATGAAAATTCTCCAGAGTAACTATTTAAAACTATGTAATTCAACAATATTGTTCGCTTTCATTATAAATAATTTATTAAATATGTATTATGAAATCAAAATTGCGTTTTATTTCTTCATATGATAGACGGGTGCTTTGCTATATTACAATGTAGAAACTTCCATAAATATCATGAATGTTCCTATTTTTCTAGGGATTCAATCCAATAAAATATGCAAATGCTGCAATATTATATTGGAAAAGATGCCAATAATATAAGAATAGTTCCCTTATCGGTGTACATATTATCCTATAATGCATGAGGTAGAGTGCTTTGTGTATGATCATAAAGATGAATATTATAGAACACATTCCTATTTTTATGACAACCGGGTTTAACATTTTTAAATAGGCCACAATTCCGTGGGCTCCGATATTTTATGGAGATGTGTGCTATATTTTTTTTCCGTGTACCTCAGTTTATATTCGTTGGTCAATAGTTTTCTTATTTTGGGTAGATAATTTTCATTGTATTTTCATTCCAAATATTACAATTTTTAGACAGTAATTTTAGCAATAAAAAATAGCTAAATTATTTTTCACGTCCCATATTCGTTACAAACTATCTACCATGAAAAGAGTTTTAAATTTTCATAACTTTAACGTCTCTAGGTTAAGTTCGCGCTGGTGTAAGCTAATAGACGTTAAAAATCACGTCTAATTTCTAACCGTGCAGCATCTCAAAAATTACAACCTTTAGGCGATAAATAATTTATCATTGTGAAAAACTGTCACCAAATGCAGAAAATATTATTTGGGGAAGATTTGAGGGAGGTTGATCACATAGATGCTGGAAGACAACGGGCCATATCAGAAAAACAATATTACAATTAGAGTTCTCAATCTCTCCGACAAGTCAAAATCAAAGAGGAAAGTTTTGCAGAATAGATGGAATGAACAGAAAAATAGTGCGCACAATTACTGAAACGGTATACATGTCCCTTTTCCGTAGCACACCAGCAAGTAACATATGAGACACTGTTTAAAATAAAAAATCGACACCGAAACAGAGGCATCGATTTGCCAAAGACCTTGTTGCCTTTGGCGAAACAAAAAGTGGAACAAATTATTAAAGACAATCACAAAGCTCACCAATGGGGTTGTTCGAAGAGAAAGACGGAACCATGAGATTTTAGGTAAATTTGTGTAACCGTTATACCAAAAAATCTATATCACATTAAACACATTATTGGATGCTAGAAAATCATCCTTTTAGACATTATCGTCATTGGAAAATTTTCAACCCTACGGGACCCGGATATATCATTAATATTGTGTTATAAAAAAGAGGATGGAGGCCAACATAGTGAAGGGACGTATACGAATACTAATGGACACACAAAGTAAGCCTTTTCATAAGAAAATGATTGTTTAAAACAAATACGAGATCGGGCAGTATAGTCAGATCAAGACCATTATTGACACCAATATCGAAAAGTAGAATTTATAATGGATCATCATGGACGTACAAATGCACTAGCAATATTTGACTATTTACACAAATAGCCGGGGTGTATTTTGAATAACATATTAAATTTGTCTTCCAATGAACCGAAATACCAGTCTTAACCCCGTTCGCATGTTGTTCACAAATATATATTTTTCTATGAATTTCGGATTTTCTCTAGAACTACTAATTGATCATTAAAACTACTGAACAGGGGGATTTTGACTCACATAGCCAAGGGCACTACACCTGAAAACAACGAGAAAGTACAAAATTTCTTTATTTACTTTAAATAACAATTGTACGAATCTGATACAACTTAAATGTCAAGAGCACATTAAAGTAAATTAAATATTATAATTTAAGCAAAGCTGCGACAAGCATGAACGAATTAATCTGAACAGTAAATACTAATGTTATAAATTGTTAAATTAATGCTCTCCGCAGCAAGTAAAACCACAGAATAAATAGAAACATCATAACGCTGTTTTTGCATGGAAAAATAGCGGCACATTTTTTGACTTTTGTTCGCCAAAAGGCATAGGAAAAGATCGTTATTTTTGTAAGTTTTAAATTGAAATACAAAAATTTGTAACTCATAACAGTGTACAAAAGTTTTGACAGAAAAACAGTTGTTTTTAGATACCGATCTCGAACGGATTGTCACAGATAAATGTTGTGGAACCGAAAAGCATGCAGAACAGTTAGAAAAAAAAAGAAAAATTTATCGAATGCAGAGAATTGTTTACCATTCCAACCGGTTATATTAACAATGTTAAAGATGGTTTACAATCGGGTGTCTACGCGTCCATTTCTAACTATGTTAGAGAAAAAAATGGATTACAGTTTAGATTTTATACGCACTACACCAATATTGCAAATAGAAAACATGTCATGGTGACATTAATCTTAAAAATGTACTCGTTACATCTTGGAATTGAAACCGACCATCTGCTCGAAGATAATCCGACCGACTATACATATTTCTTTGATATAAGCCGTCGGCGAACATGTTACTTGTATATAGCATCCAAAGATTTTGTTAAATCACTTACATCAGATCCAATGCAATTCCGAGACAGAACGTCTACTACCCGAGATGGATATGTTTTCTGTGGATTGTGCTTTATTGGAAATATGAACCAAAGGTACCGGTCCCATTTGAATTTTATCAGTTGTTCTCTTATCAAAGCGATCAAGACCTTGTCTCAAAACATTTGCAAGGGATCGAGAATTAACACTTAAGTTTGTGCTATAATGGTTGAAATCGATTTTTTAGCGTCACTGTTAACTTTTGTCACTTATAAAATTCAATTAAATGGTTTAAAAAAAACACTTGTAAAATTTCCTTATAGTGACAATATTTTTTTGTTTTTGGAAAATCGATTTCGAAATTAAATTTCTTCTTCAGTTCCTTTTTTACAACTATTACACTTTTCTTAAAATTATGCTGGTAATATACTAGTCTTAGGTCTAATTTGTGAGGCTCCTCCTACTGTAGTTATTGTTTTCTGTAATTAGGTCATAATCTTGTTGGTTTTCGTATTCTGTTTGTCATGTAACAGTCGTTGTTGTCTTTGTAAATCTTGAATTCTTCAAGTCTGTTGATGTTAGGTTGTGGCCAAAGACATTAATTCTTACGTACCGTTTTTTATAATTGATCTCCTCCTAAACGGCTAAACCGATTTTAATGAAATTTCGTTCGTGTATTTGAATGGGTCCCTGGATGGTTTACATTCACAATTGGACCCGATAGGTGGCACTGCAATCGGGTTCAAAGATTTCTATTTTTTGAAAAAAAAATATTTTTTAATATCTCCTGCATATTAAAACATATAACCTCAAAATTTCACCACCCCCACCACCTCTAAAAATTATGAATGGGTGTTTGTAACTGAACTACTCTTAAACGGCTAAACCGATTTTAATGAAATTAGGTGTGTGTTTGAGTGAATCCCTGGATGGCTTAGATTCACGGACTTAGATTTTGGATCCGGTAGGTGGCACTGCAATCAGGTTCTAGCATTTTTTTTTTGTTTTTTGCCGAAATCTTTTTTTATTTTTTTGTGTTTTTCACATATCAGAACATATAACCCCAAAGTTTCACCACCCCCACTACCCCTAATCTTTATAGGTATAATTCTTATGTATGATTTTTTGTAATTGAAGTCCTCCTAAACGGCTGAACATATTTTAATGAAATTTGGATGGTTTAAATTCACAATTGGACCCAGTAGGTGGCACTGCGATCGCGTTCTAGGATTTTTATTTTTTATTTTTTGGACAAAATTTTATTTTTTTATTTTTTTAAGATTTCTCGCATATTAAAACATACATGTAACCCCAAAATTTCACTACCATCACCACCCCCAAGTTTTCTGTACGTGTGTTTGTAATTGAACTCCTCTTAAACTGCTGGACCAATCTTAATGAAATTGTGTGTGTTTGTTTGAGTGGTTCCCTGGATGGTTTAAGTTCACGGTTTAAGTTCGCGATCGGGTTATAGGGATTTTTATTTTTTGCCGATTTTTTTTTTTTTTTTTTTAAGAGTTTTTACATATCAGAACATATAACCCCAAAATTTCACCCTTCATCGCCCCCAATATTTTATAAAATGTATAAAATAAAAAAAACATTGTGAATAATTGACTTTATAAGAATAATTCATAGTTATGTTTGTGTACCATGGGCGGGGCTGATGGTCGAAATCTGTGGTGTTTGACGTACGTATCAATAGATACGCAAGCCAATTGCGAGGTAGCTTAACGTTGTTTTGATATTTGAATTTCTGTTTGCGTGTATATTGAATGTATTATTCATCGACAATGAGTATTATTGAAATAACGTTTTAGATCGTAAATGAAGTCCAATATCGATTTTTCGCCACAAATATATAAAGAGGCATTAATAAAGATTGAAGATTATTTGCATTCTCATTTCGAATATGCTCAATTCTAACCCTCCAGCAACAGACATCATTTACAGCGATATTCAGCGTGAACAACAGTTTGATGCGGCCCACTTGAAGCTGTGGATCCACTTGAAGCTCTTGAAAAAGCAATGGAAGATCTTAATGATAATACGTGGTGATTTCAGACAGACATTGCCGGGTCTTTCTACGCGTTACATGTTTGGACGAAACTAATGCATGTTTGAAACAATCATACCTATGGTGAATCGTAATTACATTACACCTATAGACATAAATATTCACGTCCACCTGCAAAATGATCCATCGGTACTGTCGTTCTTCGAATAATTGTTCAACATTGGCGATGCAAAAATTTGATTTCATGGAAATACAAAATACACCAAATTGCTAGACAGTTTTTGCAACATGATAGCCACGAAAGATAATTAGATTGAAAGCATATTCCCAAATGCACCACGTGAATCATCATTGTTCAACTCGCATTAAGATAAAAACAAAACAAACATTATTTCTTTTACTTTTAAGATTCAACATTTATTTCAATACGTTAATTTTTTACATTAATAAGAATATGACCGTCATGGAAATGAATTGAGTTTTTTCTTTGTTTGCTATTATTTAATCAAAATGAAAATCGTACATATTTGCATCATATGTCATTGGTACAGCAGCGTCACATTCCTCTGCTACTCACAGTCCGTTTTCGGTATATATATGGATTAGGATTAGTGGATCCACAGCGTAGAAGCGTCCATTTTCTTGAGTCGCCACATCTTTAGTCATTTGTAGATCCATTATGAACTCACCGACCAACTGAGTTTCACGCAGTCTTCTCCACACAGCTAAACAAATGAAAAAGAACAACTATCAGACATTTACACAGATACTACAACATCTTTTTTGTAATCACATTATTACACTTACCACCAATCTCACGAAAAGTACCCCTCTTAGAATAACGAGAAATTGAAGTCATTTTTTATTTTACTTTGGACAACAGCAAATCACATAATGACGAAACGAAAAGATTGAAATGTCTAACTCAATGTCAAATGTCACTTAGTATAAAGTTTATGGAAAATTCGAATATCGAAAAAACGTTTGCTGAACCAGCCTTTGGCAAGCCAACGTTCGGGCGGGTCGGTCGGGTTCGCTAGTTGAATATATACCGGAATCTGCATGCTATTTAGTGCATCCTAATATAAGGATTCGACACGAGGTTTGTGGATTAATATCGACGGCAGCTAAAACCCTATCGGCGGTCGATGTTTAATACAAAACTATACCGGTGATAGAACGAACGAATCATTTAAAACACCGTTAATTAAGTGGAAAAATAGAAATTTTTATGGATTGTCTCAAAACTTCTGTGCCACGAACGATATGCAAATAAAAACTTAAAACTCAAAACTTTTTATTAAAACATCATTTTTTTAAATAAATTTATTAATTAAAATTACAAATAAAAAAAAACATTAAAACAACAACTATCAAAAAACTGAGTGAAGAACAGAAACAAAAACTTAATTATGTAATTATAAAAATGGCCATTTTATTTTTTCATGTTTACAAATTAAAACCATTACAACAAAATTATTAATTAAGCGTAATTATATAATTTAATTCATTTTATAAATTAATTTAAAAAAAAATGTTTTGTTTAAATAAATATTTTGTACACGGGCTGACGAAAAATCATTTTACAATAACAACAATAGTAATTTTTTTTTTGATGACGGTGGCAGGCATAATGATTTCTCAATAATGTACAGTGGCTAAATTTTATTAAAATAATTACAGTTCAGAGTTGTAAAAATTTAAGGTAGGAAAAAAATATCTTGGTCTACGCAATTACAGTTCTGGTTATATATGTATTCTGTGGTAAAACTGTATGAACTAGACGAATTTTAGTAATTATCTTACGATGGTAGAATCAATATATATCTTCTAACAAAATTAGTTTAGAAGTATTTCTAATCAAGATTTCCAATCAAGTGATTCTTATGAATTTTTGGTAGTAATGAAAACGATGTAACTGATGATGAAAATTCCTTTTTGCATCCTGCCCCTATCGGGATTTGAACCCGGTACCTCTCGATCCAAACGCCATAATTGTATCCACTGTGCCGTTTGGTCGGTAAACAAGTAGATTGCGGGCAAAAAGACATTGTTGTCGAAGAAAATGCCTTCTAATCGCTGGTGCCGTACGATTTAAAAAAAAAAATCTCTTAAATAAATGTATAAATCCAGGGTTACAGCACCACTATAGCGTGTTTATAAAATTGTCTATAATTTCAAATGAAGGAACAGCATCCAAAATTCAAAAATGAAAGCGATTTTTGCAGCTGATAAAAAATGATGGATGTACATGATAATGTTTTCTTAAAAGAATATTGCAAGGCACTGCCTCCCAAATAAAATCGCGCAATTAACCACCTCGAGATATAATTACAAAGTGCCATAATCGAGCATTAATGAGTTTCATTAAAACACAACCGACTCGATGGTCTTAGTTTCATTCTAAATTTAGACGCATGATAATTTTAGACGGTAGAGAAGTTTTATGACGGAAAAAACAAAAAATTACAAGTTTTGTTCCATTGATTCAAAATATCAGACAAATTAATAAAACCGGCACAATACTTCTTGATTTTCCAAACCAAAGGGGGAGAAATGGGGTAGTTAAATAAATAATTTAACAAATTTTTCCATACAAAGAATTTAGGATTTTCTGAAGAAATTGAATATCTCGAGAATTAATATGTTTATTACCTACAGTACATGGCCATTGAATTAGCAACATTTGATTTTCTAAAATTCCACTATTAATACAAGCAATTTCTGGAAAATTTTATCTTTATTCTATAGCACATATCTATCGTTGCTTATGACGCACAAAATTATTTACCGTTATTTCTCTTGAATTGTTTTTGAATATTTTGTTTTTTTTTACACTTCGCAATACGAGCGATTGATGAACAATATCGTCGGCCCACTACTTAAGTGTTACAAACGACAATAACTTGAAACTGAGATAATCGAATCTAAAAATTAATCGGCTACGAACGTAAGGCTATACACTATTTGACAAAATAAAATACACTTTCTTAAATTACATATTTCAATATTTGTCTCTTACATATTTGTATCTTTCTCTTCTAAAATTAAAAGGAATCTTTAATCAAGCCCACAGTTTAATTTTAAACCGAAATTAAAATTTTTGAAAATTGCGTATGTAACACAAAACCGTTTTTCATATTTTTAATTTGTATGGTATATATCAGTATTTTCGTTTTTCACGTATTACTTGAAAACACAATTATTATTTTGGAAATTTAATGTATCAATAATATCAGAAAATAAAAATTGTTATTTGAAGGTTGTATGCCAAACTTAAGGTAAATAATTTACTACAGTAAAAATCGGGGTTAGGACAGATTTTTTGGTCAGTTTGCCATAGAGTTTTTAAAAAACAATTGAATTTACCGAAAAATGTACTTAAAATTGATTTATTCCTTAAATTTGGCACATAGCCGAAAGCTGCGGGCCAATAGTCGGGTAAATCGTTTACTATGGTAAAAATCAGATTTAGAACAGATTTTTCGATTAGTTTGCCGCATAGAGATTTTGAAAACTAAATGAATTTACCGAAAAATTTACTTAAAATTGACTTTTGCCCGACTACTGACCCGCAGCCGAAGTATTAGAATTAGTTTGCATATATATTGTACGTGTGTATCATACAAGTCCCGTTTTATATTTTGCGAGATTACCTTTGTCGCATATAGATTGTATGCTTGTACCATTCAATCCCTGAATTTACTTTATGCATATATGGCTCGATCTCATATGCTGTTGTATGTTTGTATCATTGAAAACTTAATTTTCCTTTTGCGTTTAAACTTGTTTTTAATATTGATTGTTTGTATGTAACACTTAAGTATTATTCTAATTTTAACTAAAATGTAATAGTAATCTATGTATATTCCCATATATGGTTAGTTTATGTAACAGATAAGTACTTTTTTATGTAACTAATTAAGCATATGTAACACTTGGCACACTGGTATCTTTCAATAGGATTGAGATATGAACATTTTGAAACTACCAATCGAAAGATCTTGTTTTTTTAAGATGGCACTACTAACTCAAAAACGTCCAAAATGCGTTTGTAACATTTAAGTACTGAGCCGACGATATGTAACATTCAAATAGTGTAATAAATTAGGAGTAATTATTTTTTTATGAAGTATTGTGTTTGTGGTTCTGTATTGGTGCTATAATTTATAATACTCAATTGTGTTTAGTAAGTGATTTTTGAGAGTTTCGCGGTACTGTCATTATGGAGCAAAAAACAGATATTACATTGACAAAAAAACCGCGTATTGCTGATTTATTGGAACATTCATCATTAAAACAATATGAAATTGCCAAAACAGTTGGAACCAGTAACCATATTGTGTCCAAAATTAAGAAATCACTCCAAATTGGCGAGGTTGTGGCTTCACCGCACACGGAAAATTTCAGAAAACAAAGCAAAACGTCCGAAAGGGAAGACAGAATCATCTTAAAATTAAGTTTGCAGAATCATAAACGATCAACGACTTCAATAAATGACGTTTTAAAGAAATATGACATCAACATTTGGAAGAGAACATTGCGACGCCGCTTTAAGCAATTTGGACTAAAACAATGCCGTCCGACTATTAAACAAATTTTCATGTTTGTTTCTCGGATCAATCGTTGGTAGAAATTACTGCCGGGAGAAATATTTTTGTTAAACGCAGCTCACATGAACGTTTCAACAAAGACTGTGTTGCACAAAAAATTAAACATCCAACATCTGTCCTGGTCTGGGGGTGTATCACCGCAAAAGGTCCTGGGCCTCTTCATGTAGTAGATGGCATTATGAATGTTGATAAGTAGATCCAGATATTGGATAAGTTTTTTTTAACCAAAACTCCCTTCAATTATTTAGCCGTCGGCAAAGGTATATTTTTCAGTAGGATGGAGCTCCTTATCACACCGCCAAATCCGTTAAAAACTATTTGAGTTCCAAAAACATATCGCTATTGGATTAGCCTGGGAACACTCCGGATATGAACCCAAAAGAAAATGTTTGGACGGTTCTAAGGAAGCAGTTATCAGAAAAACATATCACAGACAAACAAACATTGATTAAGGAAAATAAATTCATATGGTTCAACGACCCACTTATTAAAAAAAAACATAATAAACTCTTTCCATACTATGCCACAAAGAGTCGAAATGTTGCTCAAGAACAAAGGAATGTGGACTAAATATTGAATAGTACCTCTATTAAACTTTTATTTAATTTTTTTATATTCATTAAATCTTAATTTAATAAATGAAATGATATTGATTTGTTAAATGAATTTTATTGATATTGAATTCCCCGAAAAACTAAATTTTATAAAAGTTGCTAATTCAATGGCCACCTATTGTAACCAACAAAAACAAACGAAAGTGAGTTTAGATTGGTAAAATTAAATAAAAATGTCATTTAAGCGAAATATTGAAATTTTTGAATAATTTTTCAATTCATTTTATCCTGCTAATCCTTTCCATCCAACGAATTTAAGATTTTCTTGAGAAATTGAATATCTCGGGAATGAATATGTTTATCATCTAGTTCTCTATGATTTTCTGAAAGGTTAGGATTAGGACTTTCAAACTTCTAATCCATCCTATTTGACCACGTGAATCCCATTAGCTTTTCAAATGGTTAAACAGTTCAATAGTGCCAACTTAGTCCTTTTAGAAAACCATACAGAACTAGGTGGTAAACATATTAATTCTAGAGATATTCAATTTATTAATAAAGAACTTCCGTTTAATGGTAGTTATGTGTATGGCACTAATGAACTCCTCCCAAAATAGTTCAACATACTTAAAAAATTCATTAAGAAAAGAAAGGAAAAGAAAGTGCATTTTCCTAAAAAATATTTAACACTTACACACATTCATGGAAATATAAATAACACTTAGTATTCACACCTATAAAAATAGTCCACTTAGCCAATTGTGAACAATAATCCTGGAATAAACTTGCTGTTCCTTGAATAAACAGCATTTTTCTTAAAAACACAAAGAAATAGTCATGAATGTTACGTAATAAAGAAGGATCAGAATAAACAATACATGTAAACCGGAAGAAAAGATCACAATTTGGTCCAATTTTTTACCCTTCGTTTTTAAAAAGAATTTTAATTTAATCTGTTAATCCTTCGAGAAGTTGGTAAGATTATCCAGTCCGCCTACTTGACTCTAATAGTATTAGTTAACCAAAATATAAATATTAGATAGCTTGAATCCCAGCAGGTGGCAGGTATAAATGTGTATTATTTTTTGTATCCCTAACCGAAAATATCCACAACAAAACGAAAGGATTAATAAATGACGAGACTCGTGTCTTTTTCGTATCATTTCCAACAATACCTTAATGTAGACTATATAGACACTTGGCAATCCTGACGGATCCCATAAATTTATAACTCCTCAAGCTAATTATTTTATAGCTGGCGAATGTCCGAATATTTTATTACAATTGGCTGCTATAGCGAGGGCCTCATTTAACTTTTTATCTCGAAGTTTAAAAGTCAAATATTTTATTTCTTTACAATGTTTCTTTTACGGGGTACGAGTATTTATGGCTGATCCGTTTTGTATATGATAATTTTGATTTATTTGTTTAATAAAATATGTTGGCGCTGTCAGGTAACAAACGTTTTTATACCGTTTAATTAAATTCTTGTTTACTGTTAAAACAAGTTGTTAGATGTTATCAACGAATTGCGCGTATTTTTAGTTGGTTGGAATATACCGATAAAACAATTAAGCAAAATCGCCGGCAGCATTGAATGTTAGCCCGTGTTTATAAGACAAAGTGAAATCAGCTATAGGTACTACGTAGTCATTCATAAATATTTAATTCTATAAAAATTGCCAAAATTCCATAAAGAATTTAACCTTCCTAAGGCATGCATTTCCATATCACTGCAGTCATCTTGTACCCAATCAACCACGGTAAATTCTCTTTAGTGCATTAGTCTAATTTAACCTGTCCAAAAAATGTTTTGTATGATTTATTCCCCACGTGCTGTATTTATATGTAATGTGGATGACCCACCGATAAAAACTTGACTAATGCAGGATGAGGTTAATATTTATATGCATGTGTGTACCTCTATTACATGAAACGCGCTTGTAGAAATAAAATTTGTTATTGTTTTATCTGTTCATTGAACTATTTTCTATAAACTTTACTACTGTGTGTGCCTAACATTTTTATTTTGATAATTTTTTTTTTTGTGCGATAACGAAGTTTAGCCGTACGTATGTAATATATTATACATATGAGTATAAGCATGCCCAGGGAGGTTATTGAATTTTTACGGTTTTTACGAGTTGATTGTAATTATTTGGTGTTGGAATTTCATTCTGTTTCGTAAATAGAGGAACTACATTTATGTCATAAAAATATTAATTATACCAAAAACTAAAATATAAAATTAGTTGTTTATCTACGGAATTTAAAAATATCGTTCATCCTTTTATTCCGGGTGTCATTAAGCAACAAATAGTTTATTGAATATGGTAAAAATACCGCATCCTTCTGTCGGCAATATTAATTAATTATTTTACTTGCATATATGCCAATAAACGTGATAGGTCGTCATATGCAATTGGATAATTGGCTTTGGTGTATATATTTGACAATTATTTAATAAAAATGACAACAGGTTTACAAAAACAAACTTGCTATTATCGGTTATTGGAAAATATTTATTTACAGTTTGGTTTGGTAATTTGCATAATATCTACAAAAGCATATTGAATTTATATAAAATTAATTAAATATGTCCACGCGTGTTGTGACCTTCTTGGTGTTGATTATTTTGACATCGATGGAAATTAACTGGAAATTTAGAAATTAGAATTATTCCATTACATATTATGATTGTGACGTTCTGATTTTTTGTGTGAAAAAAAATGCGCAAGGAAATCAAGTTTTCGTATAAACCTGTAACGCGATGTGTTGAACACCCACAACAGAAGGTTTTAATAAAATCTTTCCACATAATTTACATGGCACTTTCTTTAACCACGAAATATATAAGCCGTTTCAAAAGCACTAAATATTCAATAATTCTACAACAATTGCTTATTAAGAAAAAGTACCGAACCTAATTTGGAATACATAAACTTCAACGCGATATCGCTATTGTGGCCTAAAGCGAAAAATTCAAGTCCGGTAAGACTTTTGGAGAAACTGTCTTAAATAATCAAAAAACATTATCCCTGCTTAATTTTTAAAAATTCAACAAGGTCAACCCTTGTTGATTGAACAATTATTCTTTAATTCTTTGTCGTCTATTGTTTATGCTAAACATAATCGCAAAAATTGAAAAAATTCTTATTGAAACAGCCACTTTCGGTACACGCAGGTATCCACCAAATTTTGCATGGATCCTCCGATTAACAGAAAAAGTTCAAGTATGAACTTTTATTTTAAATAATCAATCCGCCTGGATTGTATATAGATGGCAAATTTTGGATGCTGTGTAAAATAGCGAAAATTTGCCAGCGGAAAATAAGAGATAACGCAACTCGGCACAAGCGGCAGCACTATCACAAAAGAAAATTTATTTTGTTACATATGTATGTATATTCCAGCGGAATTAAATATTGAAAGTGATCCTTAAAATGAATAAATTGATGGATCTCCGAAAAAAAGAACTCGGTAAATCTTGAAATTTAACAATATTCCGTTTTTTCGCCATTTCTTAACGAAATATAATGAAATTTGGATAGTGGTATTGGTTAGGGTTTGTAAAATGTGCTTTAGACAAAATTCTACGATCTGTTCATGGTGGGCGAAACTTGGCCATTTCATAACCAATCATTATGAAATTTGGTTTCAAGATAGATTTTTGATTGAAATGTAAATTTTATATGAAAATATGGTATCTGTATACATTTTTCACGATTAAAATGGATTTTGAGCTGGAGGGAACACAGCTATTTCTTAATTAATAATTGTAAAAATTGCATCACATACAGGGATATTTCGGATAAGTCTTATTGATAAGAATTTTCACTATAATTTTTTGATTTACTGCGTCCATAAAAGTTCTTTTCAGTTTCTGGCCAATATCTCAAAAACTTCTACTAGATACTTTGCGTTGTTTCTCTAATAGCTAAGGTCATACTGAAACTATATGGAAAATTTGGGGAAAACTTATATATTAGAGTTTTCACTATTTTTTTTTTGAACCTGAATTATAGTGAAAATTGTAATCAATCAATAAAATTTATCCGAAATATCCCTGTATATGCGATGCAATTTTTATAATTATTAATTAAGAAATAGCCGTGTTCTTTCCAGCTCAAAAATCATTTTAATCGTGTAGAATGTATAAAGATACCACATTTTTATCTAAAATTCACATTTCATTCAAAAACATATCTAGAAATATTATGATTGGTTATGAAATGGCCAAGTTTCTTCCAGCATGAACAGATCTTAGAATTTTGTCTAAAACATACTTTAAAAACCCTAACCAATACTACTATCCAAATTTCATCGTATTTCGTTAAGAAATGGTGAAAACGGAATATTGTTAAATTCCAAAATTTCAAATACCAAGTTCCTTTATTTCCGAGATCCATCAAATTTTACAAAATAATAAAAAATTTCCGCTGGTAATTATCAAATGCTGTTTTTGGCGAGTCGCGTAATCTCTTATTTTCCGTTGGCAAATTTTCGCTGTCTTATGGTACTATTCCATGGAGAAAACAGAAACATTTTGCTAAACAAACATCTGACAAAGACAAGAACTAAAATTTATATTAGAGCGACTGAAACACAACATTTTTATTTTGTGGTAAAAAAATTAAAGAAATTTCGACATCAACAAAATGTAACCTACAAAATCTTTAAAAAACCAAAAAATCTTCATTTTGAATGTTTAACAAAGAATTTTATATCCCAAAAATTATTAAAAATATAATATTATTTTTGAGATGAACAGAATCATGTGATTTTAATATTTTTTTTATTTTTCGAAAATATATAAAAAAATACTGATAAATATGTAAGGGGAAAATGTTAGCATCAAGAAAATTTAACCTATAAATTATTTTAAAAAAATTAAAAATCTTTATTGTTAATGTTTGACAATAAATAATATCCTTAAAATTACTAATAAATTAAATAATATTTTCGTGACATCATGTTATGTATATCATTTTTATATTCAATTCTCGAAAATAAATAAAAAAGTGCTCCGCTATAAAATTCATAACCTACAAAATAACACGTGCAATCGCGCATTAAATTATTTTTGATAAAAAAAAAATCTTCTCATACACAAGAATTTAACAAATCACTTTCTCTAAAATAATTTTTTGGACTTGAATCAATTTTTACCCATAAAAATATTTTAGAATAAAATATTTTATCCATAAAATATTTTATAAATAAAATTAAAAAGGAGTGGGGATGGGTTTTTCGTTTTCGCTTTAAAAAATAGTAAACTTTATATTTTTTATGAAAAATTATGGCAACACAACAACAATTTGCTCAGCAAATGCTCAGCAAGCTATAATCGGATGCACCTTTCTCTCAAATAGATACTGTTAAAGTTAGCCGACATTTTTCAGCCGACTGATAATGCAGATAGTGTCTCGAATACAGCAAAAATCTTATGAATTTACGAATTTAGGATCGGGCTGTATCATTCGGGTGAAGGGAAAATTATTTCAGTTTATAGGAATTTAAAAATCGATAGGAGCGAGAGAATAAATAGAGATTAACAAATAGTCAAGACACTATCTGCATTATCTTTCGGCTGGAAATATCGGCTAGCTTTAATAGGGTCTCAAATAGTCGATCTACTCGTATATTTGGTTTCGTTTTAGTTTTGCTGAGATTTTTGCCGGGAATATTTTTTCCCCGTGGAGTTGTATACCCTTATACAGCAAAACATTTTTTGTGAAATACATTTTTTTACCAAAACTAACCATTTTTGGTAATATCTAAAAAATTAAATAAAAATTAACAATCGATCTAAGCGGTCGGTACTCTAATATCGAGTATTTCCTAAGTAGCAAACCTCACAACGTTTGCAACCTGGGGTCTGGCGTGTTCTTGCATTAATAATTCAAGTGTCTGGAGCTTTTTGACGAAAAGTGTAGTTAAATGTAAACCCTTTTCTCGAACGGAAAAGTTTGCTCTTTCATGGTATATTCCATAACATTGTGGAGTGTTTCTGCGATATAAGACCAATTTCTTCATGAATGTTTTCTTTCAGTTGCTGCAAGGTTTGGGGATATTCACATACACTTTTTCTTTGAGATAGCCCCACAAGATAATGTGTTGCACCATCTTTGGTGGCAATTGCAGAAATAAAAAAATTTGGAGCATTGCCCTAACGTTCGATAATGCCACACCAAACAGTAACAGGAAATTTTGCAGTTTTGTTTATTTACGAAACCACTCAGGTGTAAAATGTGCTTCGTCGGTCATCATTAAATATGCAAGACTCAGTTTTCATTTTTCTCAATAAGTTTTTAAACTGCTCTACCAAATTCTAAGATTCCCGTGAAGTATGTCCTAACTTTGTCCTAAAATTACAAAAACAAATTTAGGACAAATGTAGGACAAACTTCACGCTTCTATATACCACTATGAAGTTTTTCCTAAATCCTAAATTTGTTTGAAAGTATTAGTGAAAATAATATATAAACGTCTAAATTCAATTTGATTTGCCGGAATGTTGGATATTTTGAAATATAAACACATGCGAACACTACGGCAAAATAAATTTAAACTGCAATGCAAATTTTTAAGTAATAACAGTGTATAAAAAACGAATCAGAATTAAAGTTATATTCAAAATCTAAGTAGCTATGACAATATTTTCATGTCTATGCTGGGATGTTCTAACTTCATCCTTTATCTAATATCTATCTTCATCGTTTGGTTTATTGAACTTTATGTTTCGTTTCTGTATCTACATTATCTCTGTTTCAATTATTATATCATAGAGATTGAAACATGTTGATGTTAAAATTAATTATTTTTGATACTAGAACGAAATTGGTGAAATAGGTATTGTTCAAACGTATTCTAGTAGGTTGTGATAGTAATGGGAAAAAATAATTGACAAACGAAACAAAATTCAAATTATTTCTAGCAGAAAGAAAAGTTGACAAATTTTCCAAAAAATAAGGAAAAGCAACGTGCAGGATTGTTGAAAAATTTTGAAAGTGGTATGCATTAAGTATAAGATTAAAGTTAAATATTTTTAAAAACCAAAAATTTTCTTTGAATAAATGCTGAGAACTACGACAACTGGAACGGCTATTTTTAAAACGCAAAGGGTATAAATAAGCCAAAACGTAATGGTTCTTTGAAAAATCTGAGCTGTAAAAAAGAACGTATTCCAAGTTTTTGATTGATTGAAGTCAATTACGTTTGAAACAGGAAATTTTCATGGATTTTCGTTGAATAAACGCAGACGGCTACCACACCTGGAATTAAAGTTTTCTTATACTAGGAAGCCTGAATTACTCGAAAAATACAAGTTCTTTCAAAAATCTAGAGGAGAAGGGGGTTAGTATTCAATGTTTTTGATTGACGAATTGACTACGTTTGAAACAGAAAATTTTCATGGATTTTCTTTGAATAAACGCAGACGGCTACCACACCTGGAATTGAAGTTTTCTTATACTAGGAAGCCTGAATTACTCGAAAAATACAAGTTCTTTGAAAAATTTGGAGGAGATGGGGGTTAGTATTCAATGTTTTTGATTGACGAATTGACTACGTTTGAAATAGAAAATTTTCATGGATTTTTTTTGAATAAATGCAGACGGCTACCACACCTGAAATTCAAGTTTTCGTATACTAGGAAGCCTGAATTACTCAATTACTCTCACTTATGAATGTTTAATCTTAAATGGCGTACTAAATGGTTAATTTTCTGTTTCAAATTAAATTTGTTAATGATATGATATGATATGATATGATAGGGGCGTACAGGCCAACCATAACGGCGATCCTAGGTACGTTATCATAATCCTGAAATATCAACAATCAAATAACAAATTATACCTGAATGCAAATAATATTTCAACAGATTCCCCGAAAATTCTGCGATAATCAATTATGCGACAAACAATTCATCGAAAAACAATTCATCGAAAAACAAATAAGAAAACTACAATTTTACAATAACCAAATGTGCGTGAAAACAATTTTGAAAAAAACAATTCATCGAAAACACAATTCATCGAAAACACAATTCATCGAAACAAAATTTTTCACCAGTACTTACATAAGATTTCCTAAATAATGATTTTTCAATTATTCATCAAAATAAAATAATATCGATGTTGAGTAGATTTTGAAAAAGATTTTTAAGTTGAAGTGTATTATTTATTTGAATCAAGCATGAATTAGATGAAAAAAATGTGAAAACACAAAAAGCTTGCAAAAAATTAGCTGATTATGGGATAATATGCCATTTCTTTAGAAGCAAAATCTGAAAATCTGATTCTAAAATTTATTACACACTGAATGTCGCAAAAAATTGAAAACCTGTGTTAAATTTCTATAAATTCAACTTATCTGGCACGCAATGGTTCGACCGCCCATTTTTAAAAAATCAGTGTAAATTCCAGGTAATTCACATAAATTTGTAATTTAACATAGGTATGCAATAACTCTTTCTCTATCGAGAACAGAAAGCCGCTTGACGATTTCTTGAGTAGGAGCTGAGATATGAATATTCTCGCCAAGTGATGCTCCAAAATCGACAAATACGCTTGAACAAAATATTATCCAAGCAAATAACCATTTTTTTTATAAGCCCAATCATCATGAAAATCCACATGAATAATCTCTAGACTATGCTGAGTAATTACGTAGAACTTCATTTTTGCCTAAAATCATCGGAAACTGGCCAAATCTGAGCCAAAAGTTAAAGCATATTAGTTATAATGAATATTTTCGATGAATTGTATATTCGCACAATTCGTTTTCGCACATTTTTCTGGTCCCAAAGGAATTTACTATGGAGATTTTACAATTCATCGAAATAAAATTATATCGATATTGCGTAGATTTTCAAACGGATTTTTGTGATTGAGGGCCATCATTTGTTGGAATTAAAATGAATTGCGATAATAATTCGAACATTTCAGGAACTTATGGTGCAAGTGGTTGGCCCCAAGTACTAAAATATATGAAGACATGAATATTATTGAAGAAAATTAGATGATTAAGGGATCATTTCATATCATTCTTTCACGAAAAATAATTTAAAAAATTTTATTTCCGTGATTACGTCAGTTTTGATTTCAAATCCCACTAGAACCATGATGATTGATGATCATAAATGGAAAAAATGTGAAAACACAAAAAGCTTGCAAAAAATTAGCTGATTATGGGATAATATGCCATTTCTTTAGAAGCAAAATCTGAAAATCTGATTCTAAAATTTATTACACACTGAATGTCGCAAAAAATTGAAAACCTGTGTTAAATTTCTATAAATTCAACTTATCTGGCACGCAATGGTTCGACCGCCCATTTTTAAAAAATCAGTGTAAATTCCAGGTAATTCACATAAATTTGTAATTTAACATAGGTATGCAATAACTCTTTCTCTATCGAGAACAGAAAGCCGCTTGACGATTTCTCGAGTAGGAGCTGAGATATGAATATTCTCGCCAAGTGATGCTCCAAAATCGACAAATACGCTTGAACAAAATATTATCCAAGCAAATAACCATTTTTTTTATAAGCCCAATCATCATGAAAATCCACATGAATAATCTCTAGACTATGCTGAGTAATTACGTAGAACTTCATTTTTGCCTAAAATCATCGGAAACTGGCCAAATCTGAGCCAAAAGTTAAAGCATATTAGTTATAATGAATATTTTCGATGAATTGTATATTCGCACAATTCGTTTTCGCACATTTTTCTGGTCCCAAAGGAATTTACTATGGAGATTTTACAATTCATCGAAATAAAATTATATCGATATTGCGTAGATTTTCAAACGGATTTTTGTGATTGAGGGCCATCATTTGTTGGAATTAAAATGAATTGCGATAATAATTCGAACATTTCAGGAACTTATGGTGCAAGTGGTTGGCCCCAAGTACTAAAATATATGAAGACATGAATATTATTGAAGAAAATTAGATGATTAAGGGATCATTTCATATCATTCTTTCACGAAAAATAATTTAAAAAATTTTATTTCAGTGATTACGTCAGTTTTGATTTCAAATCCCACTAGAACCATGATGATTGATGATCATAAATGGAAAAAATGTGAAAACACAAAAAGCTTGCAAAAAATTAGCTGATTATGGGATAATATGCCATTTCTTTAGAAGCAAAATCTGAAAATCTGATTCTAAAATTTATTACACACTGAATGTCGCAAAAAATTGAAAACCTGTGTTAAATTTCTATAAATTCAACTTATCTGGCACGCAATGGTTCGACCGCCCATTTTTAAAAAATCAGTGTAAATTCCAGGTAATTCACATAAATTTGTAATTTAACATAGGTATGCAATAACTCTTTCTCTATCGAGAACAGAAAGCCGCTTGACGATTTCTTGAGTAGGAGCTGAGATATGAATATTCTCGCCAAGTGATGCTCCAAAATCGACAAATACGCTTGAACAAAATATTATCCAAGCAAATAACCATTTTTTTTATAAGCCCAATCATCATGAAAATCCACATGAATAATCTCTAGACTATGCTGAGTAATTACGTAGAACTTCATTTTTGCCTAAAATCATCGGAAACTGGCCAAATCTGAGCCAAAAGTTAAAGCATATTAGTTATAATGAATATTTTCGATGAATTGTATATTCGCACAATTCGTTTTCGCACATTTTTCTGGTCCCAAAGGAATTTACTATGGAGATTTTACAATTCATCGAAATAAAATTATATCAATATTGCGTAGATTTTCAAACGGATTTTTGTGATTGAGGGCCATCATTTGTTGGAATTAAAATGAATTGCGATAATAATTCGAACATTTCAGGAACTTATGGTGCAAGTGGTTGGCCCCAAGTACTAAAATATATGAAGACATGAATATTATTGAAGAAAATTAGATGATTAAGGGATCATTTCATATCATTCTTTCACGAAAAATAATTTAAAAAATTTTATTTCCGTGATTACGTCAGTTTTGATTTCAAATCCCACTAGAACCATGATGATTGATGATCATAAATGGAAAAAATGTGAAAACACAAAAAGCTTGCAAAAAATTAGCTGATTATGGGATAATATGCCATTTCTTTAGAAGCAAAATCTGAAAATCTGATTCTAAAATTTATTACACACTGAATGTCGCAAAAAATTGAAAACCTGTGTTAAATTTCTATAAATTCAACTTATCTGGCACGCAATGGTTCGACCGCCCATTTTTAAAAAATCAGTGTAAATTCCAGGTAATTCACATAAATTTGTAATTTAACATAGGTATGCAATAACTCTTTCTCTATCGAGAACAGAAAGCCGCTTGACGATTTCTTGAGTAGGAGCTGAGATATGAATATTCTCGCCAAGTGATGCTCCAAAATCGACAAATACGCTTGAACAAAATATTATCCAAGCAAATAACCATTTTTTTTATAAGCCCAATCATCATGAAAATCCACATGAATAATCTCTAGACTATGCTGAGTAATTACGTAGAACTTCATTTTTGCCTAAAATCATCGGAAACTGGCCAAATCTGAGCCAAAAGTTAAAGCATATTAGTTATAATGAATATTTTCGATGAATTGTATATTCGCACAATTCGTTTTCGCACATTTTTCTGGTCCCAAAGGAATTTACTATGGAGATTTTACAATTCATCGAAATAAAATTATATCGATATTGCGTAGATTTTCAAACGGATTTTTGTGATTGAGGGCCATCATTTGTTGGAATTAAAATGAATTGCGATAATAATTCGAACATTTCAGGAACTTATGGTGCAAGTGGTTGGCCCCAAGTACTAAAATATATGAAGACATGAATATTATTGAAGAAAATTAGATGATTAAGGGATCATTTCATATCATTCTTTCACGAAAAATAATTTAAAAAATTTTATTTCAGTGATTACGTCAGTTTTGATTTCAAATCCCACTAGAACCATGATGATTGATGATCATAAATGGAAAAAATGTGAAAACACAAAAAGCTTGCAAAAAATTAGCTGATTATGGGATAATATGTCATTTCTTTAGAAGCAAAATCTGAAAATCTGATTCTAAAATTTATTACACACTGAATGTCGCAAAAAATTGAAAACCTGTGTTAAATTTCTATAAATTCAATTTATCTGGCACGCAATGGTTCGACCGCCCATTTTTAAAAAATTAGTGTAAATTCCAGGTAATTCACATAAATTTGTAATTTAACATAGGTATGCAATAACTCTTTCTCTATCGAGAACAGAAAGCCGCTTGACAATTTCTTGAGTAGGAGCTGAGATATGAATATTCTCGCCAAGTGATGCTCCAAAATCGACAAATACGCTTGAACAAAATATTATCCAAGCAAATAACCATTTTTTTTATAAGCCCAATCATCATGAAAATCCACATGAATAATCTCTAGACTATGCTGAGTAATTACGTAGAACTTCATTTTTGCCTAAAATCATCGGAAACTGGCCAAATCTGAGCCAAAAGTTAAAGCATATTAGTTATAATGAATATTTTCGATGAATTGTATATTCGCACAATTCGTTTTCGCACATTTTTCTGGTCCCAAAGGAATTTACTATGGAGATTTTACAATTCATCGAAATAAAATTATATCGATATTGCGTAGATTTTCAAACGGATTTTTGTGATTGAGGGGCATCATTTGTTGGAATTAAAATGAATTGCGATAATAATTCGAACATTTCAGGAACTTATGGTGCAAGTGGTTGGCCCCAAGTACTAAAATATATGAAGACATGAATATTATTGAAGAAAATTAGATGATTAAGGGATCATTTCATATCATTCTTTCACGAAAAATAATTTAAAAAATTTTATTTCCGTGATTACGTCAGTTTTGATTTCAAATCCCACTAGAACCATGATGATTGATGATCATAAATGGAAAAAATGTGAAAACACAAAAAGCTTGCAAAAAATTAGCTGATTATGGGATAATATGCCATTTCTTTAGAAGCAAAATCTGAAAATCTGATTCTAAAATTTATTACACACTGAATGTCGCAAAAAATTGAAAACCTGTGTTAAATTTCTATAAATTCAACTTATCTGGCACGCAATGGTTCGACCGCCCATTTTTAAAAAATCAGTGTAAATTCCAGGTAATTCACATAAATTTGTAATTTAACATAGGTATGCAATAACTCTTTCTCTATCGAGAACAGAAAGCCGCTTGACAATTTCTTGAGTAGGAGCTGAGATATGAATATTCTCGCCAAGTGATGCTCCAAAATCGACAAATACGCTTGAACAAAATATTATCCAAGCAAATAACCATTTTTTTTATAAGCCCAATCATCATGAAAATCCACATGAATAATCTCTAGACTATGCTGAGTAATTACGTAGAACTTCATTTTTGCCTAAAATCATCGGAAACTGGCCAAATCTGAGCCAAAAGTTAAAGCATATTAGTTATAATGAATATTTTCGATGAATTGTATATTCGCACAATTCGTTTTCGCACATTTTTCTGGTCCCAAAGGAATTTACTATGGAGATTTTACAATTCATCGAAATAAAATTATATCGATATTGCGTAGATTTTCAAACGGATTTTTGTGATTGAGAGCCATCATTTGTTGGAATTAAAATGAATTGCGATAATAATTCGAACATTTCAGGAACTTATGGTGCAAGTGGTTGGCCCCAAGTACTAAAATATATGAAGACATGAATATTATTGAAGAAAATTAGATGATTAAGGGATCATTTCATATCATTCTTTCACGAAAAATAATTTAAAAAATTTTATTTCCGTGATTACGTCAGTTTTGATTTCAAATCCCACTAGAACCATGATGATTGATGATCATAAATGGAAAAAATGTGAAAACACAAAAAGCTTGCAAAAAATTAGCTGATTATGGGATAATATGCCATTTCTTTAGAAGCAAAATCTGAAAATCTGATTCTAAAATTTATTACACACTGAATGTCGCAAAAAATTGAAAACCTGTGTTAAATTTCTATAAATTCAACTTATCTGGCACGCAATGGTTCGACCGCCCATTTTTAAAAAATCAGTGTAAATTCCAGGTAATTCACATAAATTTGTAATTTAACATAGGTATGCAATAACTCTTTCTCTATCGAGAACAGAAAGCCGCTTGACAATTTCTTGAGTAGGAGCTGAGATATGAATATTCTCGCCAAGTGATGCTCCAAAATCGACAAATACGCTTGAACAAAATATTATCCAAGCAAATAACCATTTTTTTTATAAGCCCAATCATCATGAAAATCCACATGAATAATCTCTAGACTATGCTGAGTAATTACGTAGAACTTCATTTTTGCCTAAAATCATCGGAAACTGGCCAAATCTGAGCCAAAAGTTAAAGCATATTAGTTATAATGAATATTTTCGATGAATTGTATATTCGCACAATTCGTTTTCGCACATTTTTCTGGTCCCAAAGGAATTTACTATGGAGATTTTACAATTCATCGAAATAAAATTATATCGATATTGCGTAGATTTTCAAACGGATTTTTGTGATTGAGGGCCATCATTTGTTGGAATTAAAATGAATTGCGATAATAATTCGAACATTTCAGGAACTTATGGTGCAAGTGGTTGGCCCCAAGTACTAAAATATATGAAGACATGAATATTATTGAAGAAAATTAGATGATTAAGGGATCATTTCATATCATTCTTTCACGAAAAATAATTTAAAAAATTTTATTTCCGTGATTACGTCAGTTTTGATTTCAAATCCCACTAGAACCATGATGATTGATGATCATAAATGGAAAAAATGTGAAAACACAAAAAGCTTGCAAAAAATTAGCTGATTATGGGATAATATGCCATTTCTTTAGAAGCAAAATCTGAAAATCTGATTCTAAAATTTATTACACACTGAATGTCGCAAAAAATTGAAAACCTGTGTTTAATTTCTATAAATTCAACTTATCTGGCACGCAATGGTTCGACCGCCCATTTTTAAAAAATCAGTGTAAATTCCAGGTAATTCACATAAATTTGTAATTTAACATAGGTATGCAATAACTCTTTCTCTATCGAGAACAGAAAGCCGCTTGACGATTTCTTGAGTAGGAGCTGAGATATGAATATTCTCGCCAAGTGATGCTCCAAAATCGACAAATACGCTTGAACAAAATATTATCCAAGCAAATAACCATTTTTTTTATAAGCCCAATCATCATGAAAATCCACATGAATAATCTCTAGACTATGCTGAGTAATTACGTAGAACTTCATTTTTGCCTAAAATCATCGGAAACTGGCCAAATCTGAGCCAAAAGTTAAAGCATATTAGTTATAATGAATATTTTCGATGAATTGTATATTCAAGCAATTCGTGTTTCATACTGTTCGCTTGATTCAGCCACCCTTGCGGCTCTAATCTTCTTCGACTTTGCAGTTATCTGCCCAATTGATCTTTTTTTCGGGTGGCATTTTTAATCAAAAATGAAACGTGTAGCTAATTAATCAGGAATGACGGGCATTCAAAACAGAAATTAGTATTAATTTATCAAAACGATTTTAATGTTCCCTTCGATACATTTCACAGCGGACTGTGTTTAAAAATGTCTTTACGGAATTTTTTTTAAGCAAAATCAAATGTTATCTACAATCAAAAAGTAATCATAGATTAACACGTTTATAAACTGAAAACTTAAATCTAATAAGAATGTATATTCACTTGAAATAATATTTAATGCCTGGAAAATAATCACCAACAATTATTTTATTGCAATATAGCTAACTAATCGAGAACAACGGCATCTGAAACACAAATTAATATTAATTTATTCAAAACGATTAAAACTACGTCCACTTCGATACGTTTTACCGGGAACTGTGGTTGAAAATGACATTTCGAAAAACAAAAGAAGTTTTTTCAATTTAAGGCAATTTTACACGTATAATAATTTGAATCCAAGGATGTTTATTGTAGAAGATATTTGAAAATTATAAAACACTAGTACTTTTCAAAATAAATTAGTTTATATGTACAATATTTTTTAGTACCTTTCCTAGAATTGATTTTATGAAACAATCATTGATTATTTAAGTAATAAACTAAATAATAAACTATTGGCGTTTAGTATGAAAGTACTATTTTCATTAAAAGCTGCCGGTTGCAATAGTGGATTAAAATAGAATGTTAATTATTTCTGAAGTTATGTGGAAATTAGAACTCGCTGACTATGGTACATTTCAAAACAGGATATGATAAATAGGATATCACTAAATAGTACATGTCAAACCAGTAAAAATGGATTACTAGTATGGATAATATAAGTGTTCAGATTTTTGTCTTCAGTTAAAGTGATGAAAGATTGTCTTAAATATAAATTAATAAAATTAATTTGAATAATTAAATCAATTATAATAGACGCACGCTAGATATCCTTTTTGGTGTCTAAATTTGCAGCTAAGGCGCTATTTCGGAACATTTAAATAATTGTATCTATACATGTAAAAATGAATTCTTGATCCAGGGCAGACTTCCGGATTGGAGCATGTCACTAATTTCATATAATCCCTTTCCTTAGTCATTCTCGTCAGTCAAAAAATCTTAAAAAAATTGAAATTTGAGAAAAAATTTGCACCACAGCCCCTAGACCCCGGGGTCCAGCCCCTTCAAAAGTATCGTGGGCTTGGTCCTGAATATGCAACATATACATTGTACAAATTTGATGGCGATCGGCAAAGCGGCTAAGGCGTTATTTCAGAACAATTAAATAGTTGTATCTTTACATGTAAAAATGAATTTTTGATCCAGGGGCGGACCCCCCGAATTCGAACATGTCTCTTATTTCATAAAACCCTTTTCAAAAACTCATTCTCGTAAAAAAATTTAAATTTTTGAAAAAAAAAATTACCATGGCCCCTAGACCCCGGGGTCCAGCCCCTTCCAAAATATCGTAAGGTTGGTTCTGGATATGCAACTTGTACATGGTAAAAATTTCATGGCGATCGGTTGAGCGGCTGAGAAGTCATTTTGGAATAATCAAATATTTGTATCTACACATGTAAAAATTAATTTTTGATCCAGGGCTGGGCCCCTCGGATTCGAAAATGTCAGTAATTTCATATAACCAGCCCCATAAACTTATTTTTGTGGAAAAACATAAAGAAAATTAAAATTTTCGAAAAAAATTTCTATAATTTTTTATTTAGTTGGAATTCATTTTAAAAATCAATGAAAAAGGTACATTTTAATCCAGAAAAGAACCATTTTTAATTCAGAATTGTTTAATATGTGTGGCCGTTTCACTCATCACAAAATAGAAATACAAATGAGTCCATCCATTCAAACAGGGCCGGACCTATTTACTATAGGAAACACAAAATGGTAAATGTTTCCTCTTCTATTTTGGCACTAGACTCACTTTTACTGATAAAGCGAACTCCCTGGATACTATCTTGGGCGGTAACCTAAATTGAAAATGGAACTTTCAGGGAAAAGTAAATAAAGGCATTATACAGCTATGTACATATTAATGAGATTTGGAAACGTCTTTGATATATTGGCTGGATACTGCCAAAGTAAAACCTGTAAGAATTATGTACGGTGCGAGTTGTAGGAACAGCCTGTATTCATATTAACGAGGCGCTCTGGATATTTACGCGTATTTTAGACAATATGTTCCATCTTAAATCGGGACCGCTATTTTTAGGAAGCGAGAATAATAAATTCAATCGAGAATTTTGATTTTCATTGTACCAAACAGTTTTTACTAATTATACCACTATATACATATGTTACTAAGTAAAATACCAGTAAATTAAATTTTTCAATGTATAGAAATTAAAGGTAATACATACAATATCTATGTAGATCGATGGTAAAAGAAAGACGGATGTGCGATGTTCCCCACACCATAATCACCCTCCGTTTTTATAGCCGGTCTTCAATAAAACATTACGAATGAGATTAATAGTTATCATTTAATTGAAATTTATCATGAACACACAGCACATTTTAATAAAACTCTTTTGACCAAAACGCTATTCATAAATCTAAACTGAAGCCAGCTATATTATTAATTCAAAAGAAGATGCACTTGAGTGGTAACTGCGTCAAAACCATACATTAATTCATAAAAGAACAAAGAAGATTGTTTTCGAAATAATTGCTGTGTTTTAATATTGGAGCACTATCCGGAGCCAAATGGCAATTTTCTATTGAAACTGCCGCTATTATTCACTGGTGTCGCTGTACTATAAAAATTAAAACTAAATTCTTCAATAAAAGAAACATTTATCACCTGAAATATATTAATTGACATTTATTTTGACATGACGTTATAAACAAGAATTCATTTTGCTGCGTTTTAAATTTTTATTGTAAGATTTAGTTTCTAATGGTTTCAGGGGTTTACAAAATAAAAAGCCTTTTTAAATTTCCCATAGAAATGGATAGCGCTCCCGATAGCGGCTCCCGATAAATAAGTGAGCCAAGATATTTTTTTAACGATTTTTAACTAAAAAGTTGAATGAAAAATCTTAGTTTAGAGTTAAATAAATTAATTATATGCAATAATAGCGCGCTAAATATAAGTTTTCACATAGAAAATTGGCTGCTCCGGATACAGCTATCGGGCGCTAATAAAAAAACACAGCAAATATATAACAATTATGTGGCACCAAAGAACTAAATTGATCATTTCCTCATCAGTTACATAGGTGCCAAATTTTGAACATCAGGGGGATGATTTTGTTCAAAATTCGACAGAAAAAACATGACGTTTTCGTATACGAGTATGTATAAGGAGTATAGTATACAACGTTACGAGGGTTGCGTTTTATATTTCGGGATTGGACAACCCTAGTGCTGTAATCTGGCAACTGACAGCTCTATCGTAAAGTTTGACATTTTTGAGATTATACTTACTCAGAATGTTTTGACATTCGAGCGCTATTTGTGTTGTTTACAGTACTCATTAACTCAACATCTCGGCGAAAAAATGGAATTAAATCGTGAACATTTTCGTGCGATTATTTTTTACAACTTACTTTCGACGTGGATTAAGGCAGCAAGAGTTCATGGATGAACTTAATTCAATTTTTGGCGATGAAGCTCCATCATGGACCAGTGTTTATCGATGGTATGGTGAATTCAATCGAGGTCGTAGTTCACTCCAAGACGAATTTCGTGAAGGTCGTCCAGAATCAGTTGTTGTTCCGGAAACCATTTATGCTGTGCGCGAACTGATATTGCAAGATCGTTATGTGACCTATCGTGAGATTGAGACAATCTTAGACATTAGTGGGACCAGCATACATTCAATATTGCATAAACATTTGAATGTCAAAAAAATTTGTTCGCGTTGGATCCCACACAATTTGTCAATCGCTCAAAAAAAGGCACGTGTCGATTGGTCGGAGGAAAAGCTCAAAAAATACGATCGCGGTGCTTCAAAACACGTATATGACATAGTGACAGGTGATGAATCGTGGATTTACGCGTATGAGCCCGAAAGTAAACAGCAGTCGACTGTATGGGTGTTTCAAGATGAGCCGAATTCAACAAAAGTTGTTCGCGCATGAAGCGCTTGCAAGCAAATGATCGCCTGTTTTTTCGGAAAAATGGACATGTCGCAACCGTACCACTAGAACAACGCAGAACAGTCAATTCTGAGTGGTACACAACCATTTGTTTGCCAGTTGTCTTCCAAGAAATCAGGAAAACCAACTGCCGAAGACGGATCACTCTTCACCACGACAATGCGAGCTCTCACACATCGGCTCAAACAACTGCATTTTTGAGCACGCAAAACATCATTTGATGAGTCATCCGCCGTATAGTCCTGACTTCTCACCAAATGACTTCTTTTTATTCCCGTACGTAAAAAACAAACTGAGAGGTCAACGTTTTTCGACACCTGAAGAAGCGGTTACTGCGTTCAGAATGCATGTTTTGGAGATACCTCAATCAGAGTGGAAAAAGTACTTCGACAATTGGTTGAAACGCATGCAAAAGTGTATAGATCTTCATGGGGAATATTTTGAAAAACAATAAAGCGATTTTCGATGATTATTATTTGTTTTTGTTCTCTAATCCCGAAATATAAAAGGCAGCCCTCGTATATTAGTGTGTGTAATTTTTCTGAGTTTAGTTTGTTTATTTTCGGCGAATGTGAGCATCAAAAATTATGAATCGGTACAAATCGGTTGTTTTTTGGTGTTTATGTCCTTCGTCATCTCGCTTTTTTGACATCTCACTAAGTTTTTGAGTGGTGAGTTAACACGTTCGTGTAAATGACTGCTGTATCGAACGTGTTTTAAAACCGAAAAATGCAAACAACTTTATTTTTTAAGGAATAACTCAGCATATTTTTCAATTCTTAACAATTCATTCCTTTCCGCAAAGAAATATCATTGCAATTACAAAAGTTATCAAATGTGTGTTCCTGAGTAACACACATATGTAGAAACTGAGAGTTGATGTGTTAAGAAACAAAATTTTTAACTACACAAAATATATTTTGATTTTATTTTATTTTTTCAATGCGATATCGAATAAATGCTTTTTTCGCAGAAACACAGAATTTGCAATTATTTTAAAACTAAAATTAAATAATTAAATAAATTTAATTTTATTTAAAGCATATTTGCATTTACAAATTTTAAATTATAAATGGAAATGTTATCTAGGAATGTGATATCCAAAAAATTTAAATGGCGCACATTCGTACTGACACAAACACACATACCACCGCTATATACTTGCGGTTATTTTTCGTCATTTGTCGAATTTTGAACAAAATCGACCCTCTGGTATTGATATTTTCGAAGACAACTAATAAACTGATTGGATATGTTTCCTTATAGAATCACATTAGTCTGATAACTCCGGAGCTGCCAGTCCAGTATGGGTAACCCTTTCTGGCATTGCCAGCTCCTTCATTGTTATACTCAAGCCGCTCCGCCACGTCAAGGCTGTGATGTTGGAGGGTGGGAGATGGGGAAATGAAAAGGAAAGGATAGTGAGGAAATGAGTTTAAGGAAAGGATTTATAAGCTATTCTAAAGTTTGGCAATCGAAAACACTTTGTCCAAATCAAGACAAAATACGATATAAATGACGAATTCAAACTATAAACATACGGGAAAGAAATATTTTCGATTTAGTACCATTTAAAAAGTCATTATTCTAATATGTACAACAAAGGAAAACTAACTTGTCTACAAAATGTATCAGTGGAACGAAAACAGATCATTCAGTTTGGTCCATCAATATTGAACTAATTATTTTCAATTATGAAATAAAAAAAACTCGATTCCAATGTTTATTATTCTTTAATACAAATGAAATCTTCCTGCAATGCTATTTTTGAGAGCAAGACGTAATCTTTGGCAAAGATCCACCCTAAAATTAATGAAATTGAACAAACTACATACCACATCCAGAACGTGTTCCATACAAAAACACAAAACTTTGTTTAATTCATGTTAAGACTAAAAACAAACTACAATTCAGATACCCAACAATGCTCTTCTTGGCAATGCACAGCTTTAGCTAGTTCCAATAAATGACGTAATTAATGTATAATGATTCCGTAAAAATTCCAAATAGTGCCATAACTTCAACATATGGTAGGTATATAACTTAATAATTTTAATAAAATAAAATTTTAATAAACTTCTTAAAAAATATTACTTACAATATGTTCCATGCAATAACACAAACCAATACGTGCCAGATTCAATTATGATGAAGATTGACATAACCATTTGAGAGATTTGTTAACGGCATGAGCATCCAAACATATGGATTAGAACAATCTCAAATGAAATAGTGAGGAACAGATAAACGATGCCATCATTTTGACTCAATTCTTATCATATTTAGATAACAAATTCAACATTTACCTGAATGAATTCAGATAATGTGTCATTATTTATTTTAATTAAGATATGATAAAAATGCTAAAAATGGTTTACATCGTGAGGTTAACCGCCACACTTTTTAAATATTCGACCTTATTTGCGGATTCAAAATATTTTGAAGTAACATTTTGCAAACGCAAATTTCGGTCGCGATATTTTTTTTTGGGTGGGGGCATTTCACTACCAGCGTTTATCTGTTCTATAACTACTTCATTTGTGGACTGTTCTAATTGGAGTTTCGTTAGAAACTTCCATATGTTGGGATGATCACAACCTACAAGTCGTCTAAATGCATTATGCCAACCTTCAACATAATTGTTAGTTCTTGGCGTATTGTTCTGTGTGGCATCAAAATGATTCCAGGCATGGATAGCATATCGAGGATTCCTTCTGAATGGTGGCTCGCTGATCCGATCATCGAGTGCACCAATATAGGTATCCTCAAAATATGCTACGAAATTATTCGCACTAGATGGAATTTCGCCAGAGGCTTTCAACGCATCAAATACTTTAATTACATCATATACAGGTACAAAAGCTAGAGACAAAAACATTTTCAATCTAAGAGCAAAATCAGAATCTGAATCATATTTTGCTTTAAGTCCTTCGCACACCACCTTACGATAAAGGTTCTGTGCGAAATGAAATAAACAAAATCTTTGTGTAATTGTAGGAAATACGTTTCTTGCTGAATTGGTAACAGCTTGCTCAAAATCACTCATGATAGATGTAGGATTTAAGCAAGGATTGACATTTTTGAGCTGCTCAAAAATAGTAGTGTAAGTGGTTTCCAATTTATTAGGAAGAAGAGCAAACACCAGAGGAATTGATTTCTTTTCTTTTATTCCATGAACTGTAAATAATTGTCCAAATATTGATGGAACAACACTAAAAGTTCCATCAACGTACCATTCAGAAGCATTTTGTAAACAAGTCATATTCCTGTCCGTTGTAAATAATAAAATTCGATTTTGAATGGCACCAGAATCGAAAAATAAAAACTTTTCTCCGCGTTTAGTAAATTTAAATTCATCAGGTATAACCATGTCTTGTCGTGTTAATGGCAAAGGCATTTTACAATTCCGCACATTTTGAATAGTTCGTGTTAAAGAACTTGTTGAAGGCATGAAAGAAGCTGCTGCTAGAGGCACGGACAGTGAATTTAAGGAGATTATTTCTCGCGTGGCAAGGGTGGAAGTGGAAGCCATTTCTTTTATTGCATTCATCGACCGTAAAACGTCGACTTCTGCTGAATCAGGATTATGGCTATGGTGTACGATATTTAAGGCCACACCGTTTTCGGTGTGAACGCGTCCACGACATCCTGATTTTTGAAAATTAATGCAGCGCCAATACACCTTATTGTTATATTGGCGATCTCTATAATAACGGTAACCGTCGAAAAGAAGAAGGTCTTTTCCTTTTTCCGTTTTCAGGATTTCAAAATCCATAATGTTTAACAATATTTAAGCAAAAATAGAAATGCAAAAAAAAACCAAAATATGGCACAAAATATCGAAAATGTAATTTCACGTATAGGTCTTCACTGCTCAACTACTAACGAGATATTAAATAGTTTTAACAAAAATTTTCTCTTATATACTAAAACGCAAAAATTTTTTTTTTTCGTATTTCTCTTGTTTGGAGTTTAAATTTTTTTATTTTGTGCTCTACTTTACTACCACCGCATGGAAGTAAAAATAATATAATATGTATGTACAAATATAAAATAAAATAGGGAAAGGACAATAAATTTAAATAAAACAAAACTATCTTTATTTAAAGATAATTATAATTACAGCAATGAAGACATAGTTGTATTCTAAATTTATTACAATTAGTGTGGTGGTAGAACAATGTTTAAACAGTTTCTAAATTTCTAAAAATTTACCGTTTGAAGTGTCATGGCTGGAACCAGATTCAAATAAAAGGTCTTAATTATACTCACCCGTAAAAAGTTTCATATCAATTTTCATGTGAGGAGTCCGGGAAAACTCGATTGAATATATCGCATAACCAAAATTTGACATTGTTCTATCACTCTTCATGTCGAACGGGAACTTAATTCGATGCATTTAGATCGATTTTCGTGGCTGTGGGCTGTTGTAATAAATTCAGGGATACCTAGTTCATGCATAGGAAGGAAGTTCGATGCATATTGATCGATTTTCGTGGGTGTGGGCTGTTGTAATAAATTCAGGGATACCTAGTTCTTGCAAAGGAAGGAAGTTCGATGCATTTAGATCGATTTTCGTGGGTGTGGGCTATTGTAATAAATTCAGGGATACCTAGTTTTTGCATAGGAAGGAAGTTCGATGCATTAAGATCGATTTTCATGTGCGTAGGCTGTTGTAATAAATTCAGGGATACCTATTTCTTGCTTAGGAAATAAATTCGATGCATTAAGATCGATTTTCGTGGGTGTGGGCTGTTGTAATAAATTCAGGGATACCTAGTTCTTGCATAGGAAAGAAGTTCGATGAATTTTGATCGGTTTTCGTGCGTGTGCGCTATTGTAATAAATTCAAGGATTCCTATTTCTTGCATAGGAAGAAAGTTCGATGCATTTAGATCGGTTTTCGTGGGTGTGGGCTATTGTAATAAATTAGGGATACCTAGTTCTTGCTTAGGAAGGAAGTTCGATGCATTTAGATCAATTTTCGCGGGTGTGGGCTGTTGTAATAAATGCAGGGAAACCTAGTTCTAGCATATGAAAGAAGTTCGATGCATTTAGATCGATTTTCGTGGCTGTGGGCTGTTGTAATAAATTCAGGGATACCTAGTTCATGCAAAGGAAGGAAGTTCGATGCATATTGATCGATTTTCGTGGGTATGGGCTGTTGTAATAAATTCAGGGATACCTAGTTCTTGCAAAGGAAGGAAGTTCGATGCATTTAGATCAATTTTCGTGGGTGTGGGCTGTTGTAATAAATTCAGGGATACCTAGTTCTTGCAAAGGAAGGAAGTTCGATGCATTTAGATCGATTTTCGTGGGTGTGGGCTATTGTAATAAATTCAGGGATACCTAGTTTTTGCATAGGAAGGAAGTTCGATGCATTAAGATCGATTTTCATGTGCGTAGGCTGTTGTAATAAATTCAGGGATACCTATTTCTTGCTTAGGAAATAAATTCGATGCATTAAGATCGATTTTCGTGGGTGTGGGCTGTTGTAATAAATTCAGGGATACCTAGTTCTTGCATAGGAAAGAAGTTCGATGAATTTTGATCGGTTTTCGTGCGTGTGCGCTATTGTAATAAATTCAAGGATTCCTATTTCTTGCATAGGAAGAAAGTTCGATGCATTTAGATCGGTTTTCGTGGGTGTGGGCTATTGTAATAAATTAGGGATACCTAGTTCTTGCTTAGGAAGGAAGTTCGATGCATTTAGATCAATTTTCGTGGGTGTGGGCTGTTATAATAAATGCAGGGAAACCTAGTTCTAGCATATGAAAGAAGTTCGATGCATTTTGATCGATTTTCGTGGGTGTGGGCTGTTGTAATAAATTCAGGGATACCTAGTTCTTGCATAGGAAGGAAGTTCGATGCATTTGGATTGATTTTTGTGAGTGTGGGCTGTAGTAATAAGTTCAGGGATACCTATATCTTGCATAGAAAGGATTTCATAAATACCACCTTGACATCTGTCCATTTTCTGGGAAAAAATATCAGCTTTAAACACTCAGTGGAGGTTGCTTTCAGCAAAAGAAGAATAATTTCTATTCGCATTGTGTTTCTGTAGGAAAAATCCAGATTGATCCGGCGAATTTAAATCACTTGGATCCATTTATCACTCACAACATACGGTTTTGAAGGATATTACTGTGTATTGTTACATGTAGAAGTTGCCAGTTTAGAAGAACACTTTAAGAATTTCGCATTTGAAAATGACCATACATTACGCTGTCGAGTTTAATAACTGGAAGTGGTTTGATTAGGAGAAATAATCTTCGTAAGGCGTGAGAGCTCGGAAATGCCATTCTATTCCCCATTTCATCACATAAAATTAACCAAGACTTGCTTGTGTATGGTCCGTACGCCTCTTCAATTTAATAACAAAACTTCCTTTAATCTTCCTCAGTTCATATTTAATAATATTAAGGTTCTCCTTGTACGAAATCCAAACCAGAGCCTTTATACTTATGTACGATTTACAAGTTCCAATTTTTATCCAGTAAAAAATGAAGGGTTAACTATATTTAGATTTTCGTTTGCGAGAGGAGAACGAAACAAATTCAAATAAAATAAAATTGGGTTTTTTTCTTTTTAATTTGAGCAAATTTCGTTTACATGTGGCTGACTTTTTTTTACTAGTAACTTTTTGTTATTTGCGTGCAGTTCTATTTTTCAGTAAAAAATTTGTTAGGAAGAAAAATTGGAACATGTAAATCGTACATAATTTTTATTTTATTGTTGGTTTTTCTACCTCTATTTTCTGGTAGGTCTCAAGTTTCACTGACAACCATATTACTATTGGTCTGCCCCAAATGTTGTCTAGTTATATACGCTTTTAACAGCCAGATCTTGTAGTAACAATTCTTATCTCTAGACAAGTCACCATTATATTGCCGTCAGTATATCGAGTAGAAGGTAGGATTAAAAGTTTTTAAATTACTTTTCAGAACAATGCTAAATCTAATATTCCCGGGATTACCTGAGAATATAATTCAATACCTGTTCGCTCTAAGGTCATAATTTATGTTAATTTTTAGTAGCGGTTATTGTATAAGAACTATGTTTTCTCTAGAGTTTGCTAGTTTGTGAGGAAGAACTACCAAAACGGCTTTGTTGTGGTTCAGGATGATCTAAATTAACTGTAGCATGTTTCAGCCAAAAATTGGTTTCCAATTTATTCAGTTTGGCCTCTTGTATCATTTTACACTCAATCCTTGCAATGTACTCCAGGAGTTATTCTTAAATTTTAGTTAAATTTGTAACACCTATTTGTAAGAGAGGCTAGAGATTGGTATTAGTATTAAGAGGGGAAAATAAACAGAATTTTTTTGTTTCCCCTGTATGACGGTATTCTAATTGTGGGAAGATGAAGATCGCTTGGTTAAATAATGCCCTAGATTTTATCCAAATTTCACTGTGTTGAAAAACAAATACCTACTATTGAATTAATTGAAATTTTCTCATTGGTACCAAAGCAAGCTTTCCACTTTGAACTTTAACGGCGATTGGGGATTATAAAAAAATGGTTATTTGCTTGGGTAATATTTTGTTCAAGCGTATTTGTCGATTTTGGAGCATCACTTGGCGAGAATATTCAAATCTCAGCTCCTACTCAAGAAATTGTCAAGCGGCTTTCTGTTCTCGATAGAGAAAGAGTTATTGCATACCTATGTTAAATTACAAATTTATGTGAATTACGTGGAATTTACACTGATTTTTTAAAAATGGGCGGTCGAACCATTGCGTGCCAGATAAGTTGAATTTATAGAAATTTAACACAGGTTTTCAATTTTTTGCGACATTCAGTGTGTAATAAATTTTCATTCATATCTCAGCTCCTACTCAAGAAATTGTCAAGCGGCTTTCTGTTCTCGATAGAGAAAGAGTTATTGCATACCTATGTTAAATTACAAATTTATGTGAATTACCTGGAATTTACACTGATTTTTTAAAAATGGGCGGTCGAACCATTGCGTGCCAGATAAATTGAATTTATAGAAATTTAACACAGGTTTTCAATTTTTTGCGACATTCAGTGTGTAATAAATTTTAGAATCAGATTTTCAGATTTTGCTTCTAAAGAAATGGCATATTATCCCATAATCAGCTAATTTTTTGCAAGCTTTTTGTGTTTTCACATTTTTTCCATTTATGATCATCAATCATCATGGTTCTAGTGGGATTTGAAATCAAAACTGACGTAATCACGGAAATAAAATTTTTTAAATTATTTTTCGTGAAAGAATGATATGAAATGATCCCTTAATCATCTAATTGTCTTCAATAATATTCATGTCTTCATATATTTTAGTACTTGGGGCCAACCACTTGCACCATAAGTTCCTGAAATGTTCGAATTATTATCGCAATTCATTTTAATTCCAACAAATGATGGCTCTCAATCACAAAAATCCGTTTGAAAATCTACGCAATATCGATATAATTTTATTTCGATGAATTGTAAAATCTCCATAGTAAATTCCTTTGGGACCAGAAAAATGTGCGAAAACGAATTGTGCGAATATACAATTCATCGAAAATATTCATTATAACTAATATGCTTTAACTTTTGGCTCAGATTTGGCCAGTTTCCGATGATTTTAGGCAAAAATGAAGTTGTACGTAATTACTCAGCATAGTCTAGAGATTATTCATGTGGATTTTCATGATGATTGGGCTTATAAAAAAAATGGTTATTTGCTTGGATAATATTTTGTTCAAGCGTATTTGTCGATTTTGGAGCATCACTTGGCGAGAATATTCATATCTCAGCTTCTACTCAAGAAATCGTCAAGCGGCTTTCTGTTCTCGATAGAGAAAGAGTTATTGCATACCTATGTTAAATTACAAATTTATGTGAATTACCTGGAATTTACACTGATTTTTTAAAAATGGGCGGTCGAACCATTGCGTGCCAGATAAGTTGAATTTATAGAAATTTAACACAGGTTTTCAATTTTTTGCGACATTCAGTGTGTAATAAATTTTAGAATCAGATTTTCAGATTTTGCTTCTAAAGAAATGGCATATTATCCCATAATCAGCTAATTTTTTGCAAGCTTTTTGTATTTTCACATTTTTTCCATTTATGATCATCAATCATCATGGTTCTAGTGGGATTTGAAATCAAAACTGACGTAATCACTGAAATAAAATTTTTTAAATTATTTTTCGTGAAAGAATGATATGAAATGATCCCTTAATCATCTAATTTTCTTCAATAATATTCATGTCTTCATATATTTTAGTACTTGGGGCCAACCACTTGCACCATAAGTTCCTGAAATGTTCGAATTATTATCGCAATTCATTTTAATTCCAACAAATGATGGCCCTCAATCACAAAAATCCGTTTGAAAATCTACGCAATATCGATATAATTTTATTTCGATGAATTGTAAAATCTCCATAGTAAATTCCTTTGGGACCAGAAAAATGTGCGAAAACGAATTGTGCGAATATACAATTCATCGAAAATATTCATTATAGCTAATATGCTTTAACTTTTGGCTCAGATTTGGCCAGTTTCCGATGATTTTAGGCAAAAATGAAGTTGTACGTAATTACTCAGCATAGTCTAGAGATTATTCATGTGGATTTTCATGATGATTGGGCTTATAAAAAAAATAGTTATTTGCTTGGATAATATTTTGTTCAAGCGTATTTGTCGATTTTGGAGCATCACTTGGCGAGAATATTCATATCTCAGCTCCTACTCAAGAAATCGTCAAGCGGCTTTCTGTTCTCGATAGAGAAAGAGTTATTGCATACCTATGTTAAATTACAAATTTATGTGAATTACCTGGAATTTACACTGATTTTTTAAAAATGGGCGGTCGAACCATTGCGTGCCAGATAAGTTGAATTTATAGAAATTTAACACAGGTTTTCAATTTTTTGCGACATTCAGTGTGTAATAAATTTTAGAATCAGATTTTCAGATTTTGCTTCTAAAGAAATGGCATATTATCCCATAATCAGCTAATTTTTTGCAAGCTTTTTGTATTTTCACATTTTTTCCATTTATGATCATCAATCATCATGGTTCTAGTGGGATTTGAAATCAAAACTGACGTAATCACTGAAATAAAATTTTTTAAATTATTTTTCGTGAAAGAATGATATGAAATGATCCCTTAATCATCTAATTTTCTTCAATAATATTCATGTCTTCATATATTTTAGTACTTGGGGCCAACCACTTGCACCATAAGTTCCTGAAATGTTCGAATTATTATCGCAATTCATTTTAATTCCAACAAATGATGGCCCTCAATCACAAAAATCCGTTTGAAAATCTACGCAATATCGATATAATTTTATTTCGATGAATTGTAAAATCTCCATAGTAAATTCCTTTGGGACCAGAAAAATGTGCGAAAACGAATTGTGCGAATATACAATTCATCGAAAATATTCATTATAGCTAATATGCTTTAACTTTTGGCTCAGATTTGGCCAGTTTCCGATGATTTTAGGCAAAAATGAAGTTGTACGTAATTACTCAGCATAGTCTAGAGATTATTCATGTGGATTTTCATGATGATTGGGCTTATAAAAAAAATAGTTATTTGCTTGGATAATATTTTGTTCAAGCGTATTTGTCGATTTTGGAGCATCACTTGGCGAGAATATTCATATCTCAGCTCCTACTCAAGAAATCGTCAAGCGGCTTTCTGTTCTCGATAGAGAAAGAGTTATTGCATACCTATGTTAAATTACAAATTTATGTGAATTACCTGGAATTTACACTGATTTTTTAAAAATGGGCGGTCGAACCATTGCGTGCCAGATAAGTTGAATTTATAGAAATTTAACACAGGTTTTCAATTTTTTGCGACATTTAGTGTGTAATTGATTCAGAATTCCAAAAATAAACTTAAATCCAACACACTAGTTGCCCGAGATGTTCGATATATTATAACAATTCAATTTGATTTAAATAAATGATGCTCCTCATCACAATAATTCGCTTCAAATTCTGCTTAATATCGATACAATTTTTTTCACCTGAAATTGTCCTGGTTTGTTTTCAGTATATCACAAAATTGAACAATTAGAGAAAATTGATCAATATTTTTTAATATGCATTACGAGTCTTTTCGATGAATTGTTTCTTTCTTTCGCAGATTTGATTTTTCGATGAATTGTTCTGTGTATAATTGTTTCTGTGTACAATTGTTTGTAGTACAATTCTTCTTCTCTGAATTCATTTCTAACAATTGTTTGTCGCACTTTTGTGAGTGTGTTAAATTGTGTTGCGCATAATTTTCGGGTTGCCATTTCAACATCATGCGGGCCCAGGCCCTGCCTGCATCCTTAACAGATAAGGTTATTTAGGAAAGGATGTTAGTCACAGAAACGACTAGGGCGAACCGCAGCAAAGTCATTTTCTAACTACTTAAATATATTAAAATGTTAGTCTCAAATAAATTCACACTCTAGAATAAATGTTGTTAGTTTATTAATTTGGATTAGTTGTGGTTGAGGTTAAATTTTAACCAATTGTTTTTCTTTTTTTTTGACATTCGAACCAGCCAAAAATAATAATTTTATGTAACAGCTGTTGGTTTACAAACAGCTGTTTTATATTGTGAAATGTCTTTTAGAGAAATTTTCAAATTTGGTCATGTTGTTATATATTTTTATATATAAATTTCGTATTTGAAAATGTACACATACACGAGATGCTTTTACATCACAATGAAAAAAGGAAATAAACTAAACAAAATTAAAATATTATAGTAGTAATATAGCGTTTACACTACGACTATAATATCATACCATTAACAAATTAATTTTTAACAAAATTCACTAAAACACCATTTTTACTTTATCGCACATTATTAAAATTAATCACATAATATAAAAAAATATTAAATTAATTTTATTTAATAAATAAAATAGTAAACAAACAAATGTACACAAAATAAATATGGCTTCCACTCCCCGCATCACAAATTTATCTTCTTTCGCTGAGTATAAAACACAACAACAAATCGTATTTATAAGTATTTCTTATTTTTGAGCGAGAAATAGCGCGCACTATTATTTTAATAAGTGACAGCTAAAATTTTACGAAGGGGAAATTCGGCTTCTTACATGAACATTAAGTTTGACTGGGTAATAACATTGAAATGCCATTTATCGCATTGTTATTCTATTATTTTTTTATTTTCTTATTCCTGACTGGTTCCGCTTTTACTCGCAGTCTTGAGAAGCGATGAGAATAAATTCCTATGCTTGACTGGAAAGTCAAGTTATTAATCATGTTTTTTACTTTTGTGTATTTTTATCATTTCAATTAAATAATTATAAATAAAAACTAGTTTTATTTTTTGTACTTTTAATTATTAATTCTTCCTTATTTTAATTAAAAATATAATTAAGGTTTTTAAAATTTTAATTATTAATTTTTAATTTAAAATTAAGAGAAAATCGACGTCTAAATACTGTAACTGCACATTAAAATGACAAAATATAACCTTAAATTTGTATTTTATTTTGACATTTCATGATTATTTTTTCGTAGTGAAATAGCCTCCTGATAATTTGCTGAGATTTCAAGATTTGTACTACAGTATTGTGCGAATTAATGCGAACACAGGAAATTATTGAGACAAATTATTTATTATTAATTTTTTTATTGAAATGAATATTAATAATATATGTGTCCACCTTTGGCCTTAATGACATCTTACACATGATTAGGCATTGCATTAATTAAATATTGACAATTTCCTGTTATTTGTGGATCCGGGAACCAAACCTCGATAACAGCTTCCTCCATTTTTTTTACTGTTGTACAGCCTTGTTTCCGAACTCTTACCTTACAAATGGCCCATAATTGTGCCTACCATATCATGTTTTGAAATATCGAATTTTGTACCGTATCGCATTTTGTACCATATCGCGTTTTGAAATATCGCGTTTTAAAATATCGCGTTGCGAACGGATCCTCATACTTACACATTGATAAAATTAATCTCATGAAGAAAAATCTCAGCAATTTTGCATAGGGTAGACCCCCTGTTAATGACAGGATTGTTTGTATTTTCTTGACATTTGTGTAAATAGTGTCTAACCCTTTTTCTACCAGAGACAATTTTCTTTGTGCTTCAATTTAAGTCCAACCCACACAAATTTTTAAATAAAATAAACTGCAAATGATTACAAACTGAAAAATATTAATGTTTATTAATTAAAACAATAAAATATTTATTTGTTCTGCTGGCTATTTTTAAATTTACTGTACACACAAATTACGAACTAATACATATTTAGACTATACATTCAAAATCATAATTAAAATTACTGCTATTCTTCATCTGGAATTCCATAATTTCATAAGAGATGATCTGCTTCCATTGGTCCACTGTATACTCCTTGTCATCAATCTCATGATCATACATGTCCGGTGCTGGTCCATTCACTTCACTTTCATCGTACCAAATATTTACATAACTATGCTGTAATGCTTCATCAACAGATATTCGATTCGCCGGATCAATAACCAACATTCGACTTAGTAAATCTCTAGCTTGGGTGGCACGCAACCGATTTGAATCAGCTGGAAAAAGTGCGTCCGGAAAGAGACAATCAAACGTAATGCCTGAATATTTTGGACGATTTTCCAAATAATTTCGAACAGTTGGTTGCAATTTGGCCATAAACGATTCATGCGGTGTGCCGAGCCGTTCAATTATTTTGTTCCACTGATCAATGTGATCGGTACCAGGGAATAATATAGATCCTCGAATTATTTCTGCCATAATACATCCAGCTGACCAAATATCGACATTCTCTCCATATGGCATGCCGAGTATCACTTCGGGTGCACGGTAATATCGTGTTACGACATAAGGCGTCATCATAAATGTTGTAGCTGCACTGCGCGCTAATCCAAAATCCACTATTTTCAATGTACAATCCGATTTCACAACTATATTCGATGGTTTTAGATCTCGGTGTATAATGCCGGCCGAATGTAAATGTTTAATACCACACAATATTTGATACAGCAGGTACGACATTCGTTCATGATCCAAATCCATTTGGATCACTTGTCCTAAATGGCCTTCCATTAATTCCGTTACGAGATAGATGTCTTGAAACTCGGACAATCGACTCTGCGGTGTGAACACATTTAACAATCCAATAATATTTTTGTGCCGCATCAATTTTAGTATGTTGAGCTCCCGGTACGCTCTTTTAGCGTGTGTTTCATTTTGAAATGGTCTTGTTAGTTTTTTTATAGCCACATTTTGTTGGGTAATTTTATCGAACGCTGCACACACAACTCCTTGAGCACCAACACCTTTCGGATCCAAATAAACATAACGTTTCGGCACTTCAAATTCAAAATTTTTAAATGTATATCTATGATACTCGAATTGATCCATTATTTAAAACTTAAGATACTTAGCTCTCGCTACGTTGAAAACTTAAATATAACTGTATTGTTTTTTCAAAACAGATCACCTTATAAACAATTTTTTTTATGCGTTGTATTGTGACTTTACTGGCACGGGTTACAAAATGCATATCATAAAAATCCAGGTAAATTTACTGTCCGCATACATTTGCAGCAAAAATTTTATTAAAACTAGGACATTTTTTTTAATTGTTAGGCTACGCCCGCAGCACAAAAATATTCGTGGGTTTAAACAAAATATTATTGGTCTTATATAATAATTTTTAAGACGAGCCAACCCACTTCTGCATTGTTTAGCATTACAAATCAGAAGAGTGGGATTTCCAAGGTAATATATCAAATATTTAATTGTTCTAATTTTATGTAAAAATCAAAAAAGGATTTTTTGAAGTCCTGGTTAGTTCAGTTGTCTATCGAAATTAGTAAAACACTCTCTTTAACCCGATATAAAACGGATTACATGATTATTATTATTCGTTGATTGGCATCCCACGCTTTAGGCTGTTAACGTAAATTTATTTGTATACGATGTTCGGTGCAATATAAGAAAGAGATTGCGAATGAATCACGAGATCTAAAATAATCTTCACAAAAAGATGTGACAATACATCCAAGTGATTCAGCGCGTCATTAGACAACAGTAGTCATGTTTTTTTATTTATTTTATTTTATTCATTCAATAAATGTTTTAAGTTCTTACGAACTTATTCCATCAGATTTTAACAGAAATTTTATGTAATGTGGATACCTAATTCAATACAACTAATACCAACAAACATACTAATAACCTAAATTTAAGTATTGTTATACTAACTAATTATCTACCTATAAAAGCGAAAGCGACAATCTAATAAAAAAAAGCAACAAAATTTAAATATTTTAATTCAATGATGAAAAATACTTTTTACGAAACATAACTGGTGTTTTAGAATTTTTAATTACACTATTCAAGGAGTTCCATATGCATACTCCCCTGACAAAAACGAGGAATTCATAAGCCTACACCTGTTAATAGCAGGCACCAATAGTAGATTGCGGCGATTAGATGAGGTTGTCAGTTTGTCGAGGATATAACAAGGTTGTTGACATTTCAGAAACTTAAATATGTAAAAACATACTCTGAATTCGTAAAACTGCTCTAAAGAACAGCCCAATAATGAGTTAGTAAGATGGGAAATGTGGTCATATTTCCTTAAGCGAAAGATATATCTTAAACATGAATTAAATATAGACTGTAGTTCAAGGAAATACTTTTTTTTTAATTCAAACAAAACAACGTCACCATATAAAAGATGTGGAAGTACATAAGATTTAATAATTTGGAGTCTAGTTTTAGAGTCGAAGACCCTAGTAGTAGACCACAACATTCTCATTAATAACACAACTCTGCGGCAAACAGCTTCAATATGATACTTCCAACACATGGTTTTATCAAAAATTAAGCCCAGATTGCAGACAGCATCAGAGTAATCGACATTCAATCCATTAACATGAATTTTAGGGTAATGGTCCGTATTACGATTAGTGGAAGATATAATGATGCTTTGCGTTTTGCCACTGTTCAAATCCAATTTATTATTTAATGACCACTGTGTTATAAGTTCAATATCGAAATTGACCGCAGTGATGGAATTCGAGATCTCCATAGGGCGCCAATACTTGTAGATTTGAAAGTCATCAGCAAATAAATGATATTTACTGTTGGAAATTATAGATGGCAGGTCGTTTATGTACATCATAAATAGAAATGGTCCTAAGACTGAGCCTTGGGGCACACCCCGGTTGGTATTACAAATATCTGAAATACCTGTATTTGTCCTAACCGATTGAGAACGATCCAGCAGATACGACAAAATTAAGCGACAAGCTGACACCGTGAATTTAAAACAAGAATGCAATTTCTTAATCATAATTGAGTGATTAATTTTGTCAAATGCTTTGCTGAAATCTAACAATACAAGGATGCATATCATACCATTGTCAATAGCACGGCGAATATCATCATTGATATGAAGTAAAGCAGTACTAGTACTGTGATTAAGTCTGTAGGCTGATTGAAATGTCGAAAATAGTTTCCAACACAACAAACATGGATTGGATTCATTCATTGGATTCAACAAACAACAAAATTTGTGATTGGAGTATCTTTTCAAATACTTTAGACAACCAAGGTAACAAACTAATAGGCCGAAAATCAGATAAGCTGGTCGGCATCTTCTTTTTAGGAATAGGTACAATTATTGAATGTTTCCACTCAGATGGAAAAACGGAAAACGTAATTAGACTATTAAATACATGCAATATATGACAGCCAATGCGGTGCAAGAGCAACTTCAGGAATTTTATTGGTATTTCATCAATACCAGTTGCATTGGATTTAATCGAGTTGAAAGAATCCATAAACTCAGCAAAATCAATATTTCTAAAGCTGAAAATTCCCTCAGCTGCAGTAGAATTAATAAGATCGTTCATAATATTGGTATCAGGCAGTGCTGGATCGACGCTATTAAACGAAAAATAATTGTTAAAATCGTCTGAAGAAAACTGGTCAGTTTCTTTGCTTTTTGTAGCAGAAAATGCACCAACAGATCTGACATTTTTCCAAAAAACTTTCGAGGGTAATGATGGATTTAAAACCACAGAGAAATGTTTTGCTTTTGCCCGCTTGATGATGTTATTAATTCGGTTTCTCATGACCCTATATTCATGATATAAGCACTCATTTTTTGTGTGCTTCCATCGACGTAAAATAAAGTCTCTCAGATTTATCATGTTAACAATAACATTATTAAACCATGGTGGACGATTAGGTCGTAAGTTTATAGTTCTCAGTGGAACGGATTCCTCAAACAATTCTCTAATAAATTTCGTTAGGCACTTAACTTTTCCATTGGGATCAGGAATATAATAAAGCAAATCCCAATCTAATTTATCGCATTTGCTGTACATAAGCGATAAATCTATATTCTTAAAGTCGCGAAAAGTAAAACTGGGAATTGTTTTTGTATGTTCAATGCTATACGAGAAAAATAAAAAATCATGGTCGGTAAATCCCACAGATACTTGATTCAAAAACGTTACTTTATCCGTATTTGATATTATCCAGTCCAATAAAGAAGACGAGTTTTTGGAAAAAAAATGTAGGCTCGTAGTTAATGGTTTTTAGGCCAAACTTGTTCAATAAGTTTTTCATTTTTCTTGTATTCGTATTAAGGTTATTCAGATTGCAATTGAAATCACCACACAGTAAAATATCATTATAACCAACACTGTAATTTTCAAGAATGGTCTTTAAATCATCACAGAATTTTTTCCTAGGAGGTTTATAGACAAGCATTAACAGAATTTTACTGCTACCAAATGACAACTCAATTACAAAAACTTCTAAATTATCAGCACAGTGTTGATTAACAATTTTGAAGTTAATTTTAGATTTAAGATAAACACAAATCCCACTGCCTCTTTTAGCATTATTTAGTTTACGATCTAGCCGTAAAACATTATATCCCGGAATACAAATGGACGCATCAGGAATACGATCATGCAGCCACGTCTCAACAAAACAAAGTATATCAAGGTTCACGCCCTTTATCATATGTTTTATCTCATCAATTTTAGGAAAAATGCTGCGAGTATTTAAAAATGAAATATTAAGCCCTGCACATCTATTTATAGAAGCCTTAAGTACAGTGTTATTAATTAAAGAGGAGGGTGCATACGAATTTATCCCTAAATTAGTCATACAAAATTCCAGAATGTTTCGTAAAAAAGATGAGGAAATATAAATTAGAAAATATTTTGTTCACTAAAAATAAACAAAATACCACAAAAATACTACAAAAATAAATTACTAGATTCTCGCCGCACAAATTATAAATATTACTATCACTATAAACTATCATAATAATATAAACACTAAATAAATTCATTATATTGTAATGTTATCTAATCCCAAAATATTATAATTACAAAAATGAGTTGCAATTTACGAGAGTATCATATGTTTTTCTCAATAAGTATTATCAAATATCAGCTGATTAATGAGGTTAACAATGCATTATAATAAATTAGCTTAAAAATTCATAATAAGCAAAAACAAGACAAAAATCAACTAATATTGCCTAGATGTTATAATTCCATAAAAAACAGTAACCAAAATAATGGTACAAAGTAAAATTAATAAAATAATAAAAAAAGAATAACCAAAACAAATAAATTACGGTTTTGTAGATGATGACTTTGATCTAGTAATTTTTCGTTCAATCGAAGTAGTAGTAGGTTGAATAACAGGATTAGTTGTATCCTCGATTTGACTAGATGTACGATGAGTAGCAGGTTTAATAACAAGGTCGCTAACATCAATCGAGGTTAATTGTTCGACGCTACGTAGAAGAATTGGATCGGATGCTTGTGTAGGTTGAAAATATACCAATCCAGACTTGATGAACGTTTTGAAGATCTTTCCGGATTTTATCGCTTTTCTAGCCTCCACAAACAGCTGCTTATTATTTGAAGTAAGCCCACGATTGATGTAGATCCGTGATGAGGAATTAAGGCCAATGTGATGAAGTGATAAATCCCGTTTTAGTTTGTACTGGTTGAAGAACTCAATTGCCGACGATTTCATGGCAAACTTGATAATGATCGATGGCGCACTAGTTTTCGTATCGCCTTTCGACTTAGTGCGGAAAACAGAAAAATGATGCTTATTACAGTCGAATTTGATCGCATTTCCAATGTTATAAACAATATCGGTCAAGTTTTCGATATTAGAAATCGGAACATGTGATACGACAATATCACATGATCTGTTGTCCATTTCTAGGATATCAATTCTTTCGTTGAGCTGCTCAATTTCTTTGTTCATCTTGTTGGTGTTAGCGATAATTGAGTTGATTTGATCTTTGAATTGATTTAAATGTCCATCAATACAGGAAATCAGGTCACTCTTTATGTTGTTGGAGAAACTTTCAAAATCATTAACAAAATTATTAGCTTTAGAGGAAGATGCATTGTTACCACTCGCCATGACTATATGTAAACCAGTGTGTGCAAGTATCCAAAGAAATACTATTACGTATATTACACAAGTGATTTAATCGTATAGCACTTTTCACCAACTTATACAGATCAGTTTTAAGTTTTATTTTTAACCAATTTTTTCATAAAAAAGAAAAAAAAAATTTTATATTTTATTTATTATATGCATAATTTCTCTTGCACGTTTTAAATATTTTTGCAACACAATACTGAACGTAGAATGTACCACAAATCGTATCACAAATATGTACCGCAATGCGATTGATTCACACAACCATATTATTATTAGTTATTTTATACCAAATTTTAATATTATAGTCTTAAATTAGACATTTATTTAGAGGCATATATCACTATACAAATACTAATTGATACTTTTCACCATTATTTTGAAAATAGGAACTAGTTAATACTTGTAACTATTAAAAATAAATTAGAAAATAAAATATTTAAGAGACCAAATATCCACGACTACACAGTTTCCGCCATCTTGAAATATTTGTGTTTGTGTTGCGCGTATCTTTGTTTTGCTTTACTACACATGCATATCACGTGTCATTGTTTTTGTTTGTTCTGTTATCCATTGTAAACGCCACATTTTGTGTTGTTTAAAAGACAGTGTTACTTTGTAAATAATTTATGTCTTTTTCTAATATTTAGTAAATTAATTGAAAATTTATGTAATTTAAAATAAATTTACTTATAAAATTTTATTAATACATATAAAATTAATTTATGATGAAAAAATGTTACATACAAAATTTATTAGCATGTTAAATAATGACACTTCACAGCTCGAGAACAGACGTAATGTGTTGGGAAAAGAAAATAAGCACCATAACAATTAAACCGATTATTTGATTATTTTTTCTTCACTCATTTTAAATGAGTCACAGGACAAAATCGATATACCGGTCCTTTATGTAGTAGAGAATTAAGAGAGATATTTATCACTATTCGGAGATGTCTTTAGTAGGCTAAATTGGGCTTACTTTTACCTTAAATTTAACCAACAGGCTTCCGTGTTGTAATATTTCTAATAAATCCCATAGTCACCAGAGGTGTTGCTTTTCATTTTAGATATCTCATTGTGTATAGTGCAGTTTAACCGGACATTTGGATTTTTCATTTATTCAATATAACAACTGATTCAGAAATTATCTAGTAATTTATCTAGTTACTACCTTAAATTAGTTTCTTGATTTATGATTTTTCTCTCTCTCTCTGGTCTTCACATCCCATGAAGGGATTTCGCCGCCTGCACTAAGGCCCTCCATCCATCTCGATCCACCGCTCTCGTCCTCCAGTTTCGACATCCTAATGTTCGTAGATCTTGTTCGATGTCGTCGCGCCAGCGTAGTCGGGGTCTTCCTCTACGACGTACTCCGGCTGGTTGTTGTTGGAACACTTTATTTATCATCCGTTGTTGGGGAGACCTTGTAACGTAGCCGAGCCATCTCACTCGATTGGATTTGATGAATCCGATAATATCGCTGCCTCCGAGGAGTTGCTTTATTTCGTGATTCATACGAATCCGATATTCGTTGTTCGCAACTTTAATTGGACCAAAGATTGAACGGGCAACCCTCCTTTCGAAGGTAGATAATAATCTACAATCGTTAGTGGTCATGGTCCAGCTCTCGCTTCCGAAAGCCAGCACAGGTCTTATAAGTGCTTTATAAAGTGCGAGCTTGCACGACTGCGATAAATGTTTCGATCGCAATAATTTTGATTTGGCGTAGAAAACTCGTTGTCCGGCAGCGATTCGGGCTTTTATTTCTGCCTGCATATCATTCGACGATGTTATAACTGTATTTAAAGTTTTCGACGCTATCAAAGTTGTGGTCGCCAATTCCGAGATTTGATTTATGATAACTGATGATTATTATAACCTATTGGTGGCTCATTTTACAATAATTTGATATTTTAATTAGAACTACTTTTGCAATATCTGCATCTTTATGTCGATATAAACAGGCTATCCGAATTAAGAAAATTCAATAAATTCAAAATGAATTAAAAAATGCATATCTTATTTCATTTTTTCGAAAATTAAATCAACATATTAAATCAACTTTTATTATTTCATTTTTATCAACTTTTCTTAAATCATTTTCATAATGAACTAAAAACACTTATTTAAATTCAGAAAAACACTTTTCTTAATTCGGGTAGCCATATAAACACTGTACATGTTTCTTTGCTTATTTCTTTATTTCATTGGTGACGTATTCCATCTTTAAGTACCATGGGGTATTTTCAATCCCTGTGCAGTACTTTGTTTTGGAAGTATTATATTATTTGTACATTTATCTTCTTGGTACAACCCCACAGTTGCATATCATAGGTCCATACTGGTTTTAGTATTTGCCTGTACAGAAGCAGTCTGTTGTATATTGGGACCCATGAGCCAGTTCATTTTCCTATACAGCCAAACCTGTAATAGGGATCGCATAAAAAAATCTTCCAAAACTTCACGAGTAGATACAAAAAATTGTTTTCGCAACACATTTAAAAAAAAATGTTATGCGGTGAATATTGACCGCATAAAAAAAGTTGTACGTAGAAAATAACTCAAAACATTGCGCAACCTGACGTAATACTTACGCAATGTGATGAAACATCAAAAAAGGAAAAAACAAAATGGCCAACGACAATTAACTAATTCGATTAATCACATTCAATTATGTTCTAATTTGATTTAAATTTTGAAAGGACGTAAGTAGATTGTACCACAGAATATACAGAAAAGACATAACTCCATTTTTATATGAATTTGTTTCGACTCGAATATTTGAAATTTTTAATCAAAATAGGAGTGGTAAAATTGTTTAAATGGTAGATAATAGATACCGCTAGCATAGTTTTCAATTAAATGAAAATCGATTATAAAATCGTCGCAGCGTACAACTAAAATTTCCTCTCAATAACAAATGTCACTTTGATTTTTTTTGCTACATCAACAGCAATACGTGTTTATTAATTGTAATTAATGTTAATGTAATTGTATGCACTTTATTTAGAAACATAGGTATTTGTCCCATTTAATAGCTGCCTCCTCAAATCTAATGATAAATTGTGTCAGATAACACGGCCGAAGTAACTGCACTCAAAAAGACATTTGTAAATATTTTTCTAATAATTTATATAATAACAAATTCAATTTACAGATATTTTACATTATAATGCATCAGAATAGTAAACCCACACTGAGAAAAATGTGAATTGGTTCAATGCCCATAAATTATAGATTACTGACATATTGGAGGTTATCTATCTTTGAAGATATTTTGGCAAGTTAAAATAAAAATTTCTGTAATTTGATTATAGTTTATAGGTTAGTTTTAGAAATTATATTGTATTACTCGAATCAATTTTTGTTTTGGATAGGAACTAGACCGTTTAGGTGCAGCTCCTATACAATATTGGAATTCAAGCGAGTTAATATAGTCGGTTCGACATATTTTAAAATGCTACCAATTGTCTCATGAAAATATACCTATATATTTCGGTGTGACTGCCACAAGTATTATACTCATTGAAACCAAATAATTTTTACTACTCAGTTGCGATTGCCGCTTAGTTTGATTGTTGTGTCCGAGGTTATTTTGCTTACAAATTGTTGCTAAATTTTTATTAAGTGCAATTAAAAAATATTGAAATAATTATTAATAAATAATAAATTAAAATAGTGAAATTTAAAATTTATAAATAAACAAGTGAATTAATAATACAAAATTAGAATTAATTACATATTTTGAAAATAAGTAACGACCACCAATTAAAATGGGGACTCAAGTGAATTAAAATAAAATATGTTTATCATAATTAGAGATTTATGTTTCGTTTTTCCTAGGATAAAAATTAATCAATAGACAGTGGCGAGATACTGAAGACAATTTTCTTAGTTTGGACTAATATTAAGTGTGTGCATTAATTGCAAAAATAAATGTTTAAGTTGTGTGTTGTTTAATTAAGACAATTTCTTTTTATAATCATGCATAATACTGTGATAATAGGAGTAAGTCGGAAACGATCAAAACTATTACGTCACGATGGGTAATCACTCTGAAATTTGCAATAGATGTTTAAAAAATTGTATATATGTACTCACAAATCTAAGTTCAATTTTTTTTTCATAGTTTTGTTCCATATATGCGGCGTAATTAATATTAATAAAATTATTATAATCAAATTTGCTGAATGTGTTAATTTTATTTTTATTATTAGCGAATTTGAGAAATATCTATTCACAAAATGTACACAAATGAGTAAGTATACCTCCTAAGTTATAGGTACAATTTCAAACTGGTGGGAAATATCCATTCAATCCCTATAAGAATATAGGTATTCATCAAAAATGTATAGGAAACTCTGAACAAATATTTGGATTTCTCCAAATACGTTTACCATCCAATTTGCCTGTATTCCTATACTAATCGGAAAGTACTCTTCTTACATTGTTATTTTTGCCAAACTTCCTATCTGTATTGTACGACAGTCAATAAATTCTAGAAAATGCAACGAAATAAATTGTGTCTGCTCAGTCAGTTTTAACGCACCATTTTCCCCATAATTCTTGAAGTAATACGTATTGCATGTCGTAAAATGATTATATTATTGCAACTGTATCTTTATAATTGATAACATATAGGTCTGATAAAGATTGCTAGATTCCCAATATTTAAAGCACACATACCATACAACGAGATCTTTCGCGTTGATTATTATATCTTACGTTTCCGTAAAAAAAGAGAATTTTCCAGTGCGATAGTTAGCAAAAATATGTGATATTTAACAATAAATTATTGTTGTCCCAAAACCGCCTATACATATGGTTGGAAAATGAGTAAAACATCGGGAAATTTACCAATAGTTTTTTTCAGTGCAGTTTCAAAAACAGCGTTTTGACGGCGTACCAATTAAAACTTTTGGCAAGCAAAATTTGTCATAATTTTGATTATCATCATTTGCTTGCATCATAAAGTCTACCAGAAAACAGACAACTACAGCAATAAAGAAAACTAATAAATTTAGTAGTTTAATTATTAACTGCTTTAATTGCTTGAAAAAATCTAAAATCTTATAAACTACTTATAAAATATAAATTAAATGTTTAATTGTTAAATGTATTTATTGCTAATACTTTTAAAACTATATATTTACATTATTAATTCAAAATCAAGTCTAAATAATAAATACAATAATTCATAAAAATAAAAAAACAATGATAACAATTCAATTATTAAAAGAATATCACAATGATTGCCCTATACTTATTACTACTGTATAATTAATAAAATCTAGTAGTAAATATCACAAAGCAATATCACAAATTAATTATTTGAAAATTGAAATAATATAAAAATTTTAAATTTCATTTTATTTTTACTACTTAGCTCTAAATTAAAAAATTTGATATAATAAAAAAGGCGAGTTCTAATTAAATATTTCAAAAAGAAATCTACGGGAAAATCTGGGCATTCAAATGAAATGTCTAGCTCTTTCATGCAACGATAAATATTGTTAGAAACATTATTATTTTCGACCGATCCTATATCTTCTAAAAAGATTTTTTCTAATTGGCCAATTAAATTAATAAAATTATGTTATAAAACTATAATAAGCTACCGAACGGTCCGCTTTCGTTTGAATATGCTTTGAAATGGACAAATCTATTTTGGTCAGTTATTTCTAACGTTATTTGTGACCGACAAATTTGTTGAAAACGAAACCTGAAAAATATGCTAATGCATTGGAATCGGATATAGAGAAAAGTTTATGGTTGTTACTAACCGAAGGCCAGGTAAAATTACAAATATCTCGAGAATTTGCAGTGACACATCGATTATTAGGCGGAGCAATGTTGGCTAACAGATCGACAAATTCTTGAGGTTCTGCCTCACAATTTCCAAAATTTAAAACAATTAGAAATTGAGAACAGAAATTTTTTTAAATGCTCTAAAACATTGAATGGGCGGAATGAAAGAATTCCCACCTTGTTGACGAACTTTTCCAAAAAAAATTTCTAAGCAATCTTGATTAAGATGCCTAGTGAAAAGAAATTTGTGTTCTTCTGATTGTAGATCTTTAAAAAGATACATCATGGCGCGTATTGATATTTTGCCAACCACTTAGACTTTTAATTTTATTTGAAATATTTTGTCCATTTCTATTAGTTACTGTTACCTTTTTCAAAAAACAAAGAGCGCATCATTTAAAAATTGTTTTTGAACTTGTGAGCCTACATACACTGCTCTAGAGGCCGTCTTGCCATGAAGGGATGATGAATTCATCGTATCAAATAATTCATCGAAAAATTTAATAAATTTAGCAGTTCCAACGCTGGACTGTGGAAGGGTATTATTAGAAATTGAGGATTGAAGGCAGGAATAAACGGAGTGGCTTAAGACTTGGGTGGCATATTTTACCTGCATCCGTTGAAAATAAGTGGGGTAAATGTGGGAGTCTGTTAAGCGAGGCATTAGTCGCAAGTTATTCATATTTCATCACTGTTATAATAATTGGACGTATTTCCAAGAGGTGGCACAGTCATGTTGATCTTTCCAGTGGAAATGATTCATCATTAAATTATTGCGGATACTTTTTATTAAATGAGGCGGGTCGAATACATGATAATATTTTTTACCTTTTCGGACGAAAAATGGTCTATCAGGATTTACCTTTAAGTGGCTAGCTAACTACAGAAAATTCGAACCCTGATCACTAATAATACCTCTAACACTTAATCCAATGCTAGCCAATTTATCCAAAGAAGTATTAACGATCTACGCTAAATTTCCATTTGGACAACTATTGCTTACAAAAAAATAAGCCACAGTTTACTTCCATTTCGATAAAATTCCCCTAACCATGACAACTAGCACTAATTTAGCGGGTATTCCGTTACATGCAACCTCACCAAAATCGACCAAACCTATAATTTTATCCTGCTTGCGGAAAAAAGTTAAAAAAGGTTAATTAGCCATTTCGTCGATGCAGATGACACATTCTTTTTCGATATCCCGAAACTTTTCCGTTTTAATTTGCAACGCTTGAAAAATAAAATCTTAAAAGCCGGGGGAATGTTGAAAATTTTCCGTTATGCTTTGCACAGTGCGAACCGTTGGTAAATTAAAATCTAGGCGTAAATTCTTATAAACCTTAGGACCACAAAAATAAATCGATAAACAATAATTTTTAAACTCAGGGCTGAACCGACCCTTTCTAGTTTGGGCATTCAAAAACATTTCAGCTCTTGGAGAAATATTTGACATTCTATTGCTACTTCGCACCTTTGTTTTATTATCATACTGTAATCGCTTAATACGCCTGCGTAGTTTGAGCTTACGGGGAGTAGCACTACTAATTGCGAGAGGAGTCTGTTTACTAACACTACTGTTATCAATTTTTCGGACAAGTGGTAAATCTTTCAAAGTTACAAAATAAAATAAATAATTGTACCAGTGCAGTATCTCAACCTCCATAATGTCGTCATCCTATAGCATTCATTTATTTTCTTCAGCGCATAAAATTTTTGTTTTCGGTAGTTCCGGCTTCTCGTGTTCTGATGATGATGGAATTGGTGTATAGGGCCAATCAGGAATGGAACTCACTTCCTGGCGCTGTATTACATCCGATTCTGAAATAAAGAAACTATTTTGAATAGGTAGGGACAAAACATTTACCTTTAAGCGATATCTTTTTGTGCTCCTGTTGATATCTTCTTCTTTAAAATGCAATTGGCATATTTTATACTGCGTACATTTTTTGTTCAGTAAATCACGTCTCATTACTCGTGACATCCATATTTTCGCTCTGTAATTTAATATAATTAGCATTAACGCTGATAATTTGAATAATTTTTAAACATACCTGGCTAATCGGGTTGGAAATTTGAAGAACGCCATATTGGGACTACTCGACATGCAAAGTTGAAATTCAACCCAACCTCTATAAATAAGAACAAATACAAACAAAACACAAACTATATCACATTTCCTTCACCTAAAAGTGTAATCACATTTCCTTAACACAAACAAATACAGTAAACTCTCGATTTAACGGACTAATTGGGGAGTCCGTTAAATCCGAATTCCGTTAAATACGGACGGAAAGTTGTTAAATTTAATCGACTACAGATTTTGTTCTGGAATATGGCCACCTAGGACAGAACTCGTTTATCTCTTAACCGATTATCAAGGGATTTTGTTTGTTGGATGGCAATGAGATTCATAAACAGTTTTTAGAAAAAGTTCTGGAATATGGCCATCTGGGAAGGAACTCAGGCATTTCTTAGCTGATTATGATGGGATTGGGTATGTTGGATAAAAATGGGATTCTTAAATAATTTTTGGAAGTTCTGGAATATGACCATCTGGGGCGAAATTCATTCAATTCTTAACCGATTATGATGTGATTGGGTATATTGGATGGAAGTGGGATTATTGAATGATTTTGGGAAGAATTTCTTGAATATGGTCATCTGGGGCGGAACTCGTTCAATTCTTAACCGATTGTGATGGAATTGGATGTTGGATGGAAATGGGATTCTTAAACGATTTATCGAAGAAGTTCTGGAATATATCCTCCTAGGACAGAAATTGCGAATTGTGGATGAAATGAGAATTCCAAATAATTTTTGGAAAAAGTTCTGGAATATGGCCATATGGATTATGTGCTCTTGTATTGCAAGTATCTCAAAATTGTAAATTTTCGCTTGGTTCTGAAGATCTCATGATCTTAGAAGATAGCATATTCTATGTTTCCGTGAACATTTTTTGAGGTCGTTGTTGATAAGAATAATATACATTTATCCGAGCCTTTTGTGAAGGGTTCATAACGTGATTTTTGTGAGAGTAAGAAGTTACCTGCCGCTTAACCCACTAATCCCATGAATGGGTTACGTACTTGTTATAGATGTTAAGGCATCCTGCCTTACAAGAAACATGTTAGCATTACGAGCCACTATTCTTCAAGAAAAACGCCTGCTTATTATCGAGTTCCGCTCTAGTTTAAATTACAGAGTGTCGTGGTTATATTCCAGAACTTCTGAAACAAATCATTTAAGAGTTCCTTTTCCATTCGACATACCCAATCCCATCATAATTTTTTTTTTATTTGTTTTATTTTTATAACAACTTTATTGATATGGCTACTACAATCTTAAACATTATTAATTCATTAGTAAGGTTGACATTAGTACTTATGAGATAAGCATAAACTTGTGTGGGTCTGCTGGACCAGTGTCCAGTTCCCTTGGTTTATAATTTTCATACGGTTAGCTCATGTGGTTTGATTCGTTTGAGCCGCCTTACTTCATTTGTACTGTCCAGTAGTTGTACGACCTCAAGATTGGTGTGGGTAAGAAGTTTCTTTTCATGTTTTATGGCACATTCGCGGATAACGTCGTCTATCAATTGTATTTCTAAATCATTGTGGATTTCCTTGTTAGTCATAAATCGGTAGGCGTTGGTGACCATTCGAAGAAATTTATTTTGGCTTCGTTGTATAATGTCTCTATTGGATTTATGTGTACAACCCCATAGCTGCGCACCATACATCCATATTGGTTTGAAGATAGTCTGGTATACCAGTCTTTTGCAATACAGGTTCATTTTGGAATGATGTCCAATTAACCAGTACATTTGACGTTGTTTCAATCGTATCTGTTCAGCTTTTTGTCTCACGTGATGTTTCCAGTTGAGCCTTGAATCTAAATGCAGACCAAGGTATTTTGCCGATTCAGCCTGCGGCACTTGCACCCCTTTGATGTATATATGAAGAGTTTTATTTTTATGTCGGAGCGTAAATGTCACATAGGTTGATTTGAGCTCATTCAGGGCGATTTTCCAGTCAATTGTCCATTTAGTAACGTTGTCCATTGCTCGTTGAAGATTTTCCACTGCTCTTAGCTGAGATTCGTCTACTGACATAATTACAGTGTCGTCAACGAACGTGCCGATGAATGTTTTATTCGTCGTAGGTATGTCCGCAGTATAACGAAGGTAGAGGAGGGGACACAATACGCTTCCCTGAGGAACTCCCGCAATCGCTGGATAAAAGTCCGAACATGTTTCTTCATGAATGACTCTGAATTGGCGATCAGAGAGGTATGATTCAAGCAGCTGGCAATAGTTTTGTGGTAGCATTTTGCTCATCTTGAATGTCAATCCCTCATGCCAAACCCTATCAAAGGTCTGGGATACATCCATAAATACGGCGGTGCAATATTTATTTTCTTCTAACGCTTGCTCTATTACCGCAGTTATTCGATGGACTTGATCTATTGTGGAGTGGTTATTCCTGAATCCAAATTAAAAATCCGGAACGTTTACCATTGGCTTTAGACGTTTTACTAGCAGTTTCTCGAACAGCTTTGATAAGGTCGGAAGCAGTGAGATTGGTCTGTATGATATTACTTCTTCATCTGGTTTACCTGGTTTCTTTAGCATAATTATTAGGGCCATTTTGAAACATTTGGGTACATACTTCAATCTCATACAGGCATTAAATAAGTATGTGATCAAGATGATTGCTTTACGTATAAGTTCCTTGAATAGACCCGGTGATATTTCATCAATTCCTGGTGCTTTTTTATGATTAAGATTTTTGTCGATTTCTATAGCAGTTTCCATTGGCGTGACCCTCTTAAAGTCCTGATTTAGTTGATCAATGTTGGATTGAATGTCATGGGGTTGGAATACTGCTGCTAGGTGTTGAGCAAAGAGTAATAGGTTAAGAAGTGATCGAGTTCCGTCCCAGGTGGCTATACTCCAGAATTTTTTCAGTGCAATTTGCATCTCTTGCATAGCATAGACGAGAGACTTCACGTAGCTCCATAAAAATAGTCAGGAATTCACCGGGCCGAACGTCTTGCTAAAATCACATATCGACCAAGCCTAAGAAATATTCGAAAAATTGGTGTAAAATTGCAAACGAATTGGCCCTGTGTTTGATTAAATAATATATTTGCTACAAGGAAACGTTTATTTTAGAAATTTGTGAGTAATATACTTTTTAAATTATGAATGAAATCCAAAGTTACTAATTTTACAGTAGGACGGTGATTACCTCTATAACGATTACAGATATGATGTGGCCTCTCATATAATATTTTGATCAAATTAGTGTCCTCTATCACCTCCCGAATTGTAGAGTACTGTATATAGTATATATAGTACGTACAGTACTGGGGTGCAATCATGAAATACGAACGGAAAAATTTAAACGGATTTAAAAATATTTTCAATTTTATTAGATTAAAAGCATTCAAAATTTACTATGATGGATGCAGACTGATGTATAAGTGCAACTTCTTTAAGGTTTTAAGAGCAATGGTTAATCTCTTACAAGATTTTCGAAATTCATTTTTCTCGCCCCAGGTTCGTCGCCATTTCATTTTATGAGATGGCATTGAAGTCTTTTGTAATTTAAAATTGTAAAAATTCCGGGAATAAATATATAATTATTTTGATGTATAAAGGGGCAAGATCATGAAATCCGACCAGAAAAATGAATTGTTAGAAAATATTTCAATGGACAAACACAAAAAAATCGAAAAATGGTTAAAGTTGGCATAGATATTTTGTATGAAAACACAAATAAATGAAAGTTTAACATTAAAATTTAATTCGACAACTATTTCATAATCGAGCAGTTTTAAACGTAAATGTTTTACCGGTAAAAAATTAATTTCGAAAATCTTTTAAGAGATTAGCCATTGCTCTTCAAATATTATAGAAGTTGCATTTATACATCAGTCTGCATCCATCATAGTAAATTTGAATACTTTTAATCTAATAAGTTTGAAAATTCTCCGGTCGTATTTCATGATTCCGCCCCTGTATATATAGACTTTCAACAGAGATATATGAATTAACCGGGAGAACATATGGGCCGTGCTCGTATGTCTAGGAATACCAAGAAATCTTGCTTCTTTGTGTAAATTTACAATAGTGGCTTACATTGGATATATTTGTATAATTGTAGTCGTAGGATTTGTATCAGATTCATTTGAAATAACTTCCGTTGTTCGACATGGTGATAAACTCGGGGCTGTGTTGTTCAATTTGCTGCTTTAGTATACGTAGTAAGAAAAAGCAAAATTAAAAGTTCACGGTGCATATTTAGTAAGCGTGCTTCCGGCGATCAAACTATATCAATGACAGCTTCATACCGTTTGATCGATACACAAGAAGATTTGGTTTGCAAGTGACCAGGAGTAAAACAAAATTCGAGTCAACACCCAGCAATATATCTATGGCAAATATCGGAATCAGCGAGCAAGATTTTGATAGTGTAGAATACTTGAAATACCGTGCAGTCGTGCTAGCTTGCTTTCTATAAAGCGCTCATTAGATCTGTGCGGGCTTTCGGAAGCGATAGCTGAAATTGTGGAAAAAATTGAATTTGCGGAAAACGAATAGCAGATTCATACGAACCATGAGATAAAGCCACTGCTCAGAGCCAGTGATATCATTTGATTCTAAAGAGTGATCCAATAGGGGGTACTTAGTCCAATTGGGATTCTTGTGTGACAACTGTCATGTTCATATGACATTTGTGTTCAGTATTTTACCATGAATAGACTTACGCGAGAACAACGTTTACAAATTGTGGATATTTATTTAAAAAATCAGTGTTCACTGTTCAGTAAAAAATTATTTTCGTGCTTTTCGACCATTTTATTATTCGAAATATAATCAATACATATTTTGAACCACTTTTTCATTATTGTAAGCACTGTTTATTGGCAGTGCCATTTGTCGGTGATCGTATTCGGATCAAAAATTCAAGATATTGATGTAGCCGACTTGTGGTTTCAACAGGATAGTGCAACGTGCCATTCAGCAGGCCATACCATCAATTTATTGATGAAATTTTTTTTAATAAGAATATCATATCAAGAAACGGACTCGTGAATTGGCCTTCAAAATCTTGTGATATGACGCCGTTAGATTACTTTTTATGGGGGTATCTGGAATCACTTGTTTATATCGATAAACCACAATCGATTCCTGCATTAGAAGCGAACATTATACTCGTAATTAACAGAATATCGGCCGAAATGCTCGAAAGAGTGCTCGAAAATTGGACCCATAGAATGGATCACATTAGAGCCAGTGACGGAAAACATTTAAAAGTAATTATTTTCAAACATTAAATGTCATAAACTGAACTTACGTCAGAAATACAATTTTTGATTATTAAATTGATTTTAATGCATTCTATTTCAAAAAAACTTCCAGAAGCTCTTATTGAATCACCATTTATAAATCGAACCAAATGAAATAGCTATGTTAGGTTGCATGCAACGGTAGTTCTCCATTCATTTTAATCCATTGCTTGCACTTTCTAAATCCTTGCAAGGTCCTCACAACAACGGTTAAGATAAAAGTGTCCCAACATCAACCAGCCAGTGTTCTTTTCAGAGAAAGATCTCGACTATACTCTGGCGAGACGACGTCGAATAAGACCTACGTATTCGAATTTAGTAAGTGCAAGCAATGGATTAAAATGAATGGAAAACTACCGTGGTACAGAACTTTATCCTGTCTACTTTGTTGATCAATGATCACAAATTGTTTGACTGTGCGAAGGTTAAAGTTATCCAAACCTATTGCAGAAAAATCAGCAATAAAAATCGTTGCTACAATCGTCTCCACCAAAATTATAGCGCAAATGCTTGTAATTTTATGGTAAGATGTCATCATTATTTCTGTAAGCCTCACATATTGCTATACTCGTACTTGAAGAACGAAGCGTGAGTAATTATAAATTCTATAAACTCTGCGATTTTATGGCCAAATTCAACTTTATTGGAAACATAATTGTTACAAAGATTATTTATGGAAATATTCGCCATTGACATCTATGGCCTTTGCCATTTTTCAGGTAGATGATGAATGCCATCGCAATAGTAACTTCATGGGTTCAAAGCAAAATAGTCATCGAGCCATATTTGCACATCTTCAACTTAAGTGAACCGATGGTCTTTTAAATATGATGACATCGATCTAAATAAGTTGTAACCTGAGAAAGCAAAGTCTGGAGAATATTTCGCATACTGTAAAGCTTTTCAGTCTAAGATGGAGATGAGTTCCTGGGTTGGTTTTGCTGTATGTCCACTTTCTTTGGCTCGTAAATGGTATTTTTTTCACAAGAGTATCGAGACCATAATTTGGTCAATTGGACCTGGTAACGTTCAGCTATAACAGTTCCAGGTTCTTAAGCTTTTAGTAAATGACTCGTTTCGAATCCCACCAGACCCGCAGTAACACTCTCTATGCACGAATATTAACTTTTGCAACAGATGTAGATGGCGGGCCTGGATCAACCAGAGGTTTTCTGCATTTAGGATTAACGTACAAAATCCACTTTTCATCACCCGTAATGTTTTTGTGCAAAAAATTCTTTCGTTTGTACCGTCAACTCTTCGGTTTTTTTTTCTTCGGTCAGTTTAAGAGGAACCCATTTTCTTTCCTTCTGTATTTTTCCCATTCCGTGGAATCGAAGTGATATTACTTGAAGAGTAATTCCTAACTATTCGGTAAGCTCTTTTTGAGTTTGACACGGATTTTCATCAAGTAAAACTTTAAGTTCTTCGTCTTGTTTTACTCCACCTGAACATGGATAATCCTCGAGACTAAAATTGCCCTCACAAAATCTTGCAAACGACTTTTTTTTACTATTGAATGACTCACAGAGTGTTCACTCAAATTCGAATTAATCAATTCCATAGCTTGAGCACCATTTTTTTCGTTTGAATCAGAATAGAATGCAATGACGTAAAATGTTGTTTATCGACATCCATCTCTTAAAATTGATGCAGACGGAACGAAAGCTTGTAAATGACTGAAATTTATATCGTTGAAACAGCAATGATTGCGTTTTGGATGCGTTAAAGTATATTTGAATGCAACCAACTTCAGAGCCGGGTATCTCTATCTGTTCTATCGACAAGATAACTTGTACAACTAAGAACCCGGATTATTAGGAAATCAAGTTCTTCCATAGAGTGAACGAGTTTTGCTAAATCGGTTAATATAAATTGCAGTTTGTTTATAGGCTAAAAATTAGGTACTCAATTGTGAATTCCCAAAAACAAGTAAAAATCTCATTTGCCGAAAACCGATAAAAAATATAATCATAGGTAAATACTCCGGCAGCCATGTGCTCGGATATATGAACAGTTTTAAATGGTCAGCTGATTTTTTAGGGTGATTTATTGTTAGTTTTCGATATCAACTCGAATTTAGTTAAAAAACTATTTGATATCTAAAACATAGTTTAATTTAATATTTCCTCTATTAATTAGGAAAATCAATTTCGCTGTTAAGAATAATAACCAACTAATCCAAATAACATAGTTTTTAAACAGATTGTAGATTAGAAAATTTTAATAGTGTCAGCCAGCATTTTGCAAAGCTTCCTTGTGTTTGAAAATCTCTGTATCTACGCAAGACGATTTACAAGACATCAATGAATCGATGACCCCCCCTCCCCTCCTTCCTACAAGGAGAATCCTAAAGTTTATACTGAGGAAGGTGCGAATAAATTTGAAGTCTTCTTTCGAAGATTCCTCTACTAATCCACCAACTCATAGACATCTTTAAATGAGGACTCCTTGGGGTTTTTTATCTTAACTCATTTCCCATAAAATTTTAAGGATTTGATGGTACTCGGAACGTATCGAGAACCCATTACGTTACTCATAAGAGATATAGTTTGGCCCTGTTTGCGATAACGGCTTCACTTCAACTAATCTTAATAGGTTGTTTGGCCTGCTATGCATATATTCCTAAGAAATTTACAGAAGTTACTATGGTATTCTTTCCGAAGTGGGTGAAAGTTCACATTTCTACCCAAAAGAGCTAAGATCCATTACTCTATCATACTTTCTTCTGAAACTCTGAAAGGTTGTTAGACGAAAACGCTCGAGCTATAGACTAAAATCAAACACAAAATTCACATGAATAATATATCAACATTAAACCAAAACACTGATATTAACAACAACAACAAAAAGTTCATATGTATTGAATACAACAAAAACACAGCCAATCTACTAGTAAAAACATTTAAGAAACATAACTACACAATAGCATTCAAAACTAATAATAAACTACAAAAACGCTTAAGAATACACAAAAACAGAACAAACGAAACCGGGATATACAAGCTGATTTGCGATGATTGTCAAAAATTTTATATGGGTCAAACAGGGCGATCATTCAATATTCGTTTCAAAGAGCATATCGAAGAGGCAAAACGCACTCATAATAAATCAAGTTTTAATTCCAACTACGCACAACATCTCACGGAAGAAAAGCACAACTACACGAACATAGACACAAACCTAAAGATTTTACATAAAATGAAGAAGAGACGTGTCATGGATAGGTTTGAGGAGTTGGAAATATACAAGAATCGTACCAACCATTTGCTGTTGAATGACAAATTAAATACACGTACCAACAGATTATACGACGAAATTGTACGTTTGTGCAATTCATAATATTTAAGCGGGAATCCCCAAATAATTTTTCGATCAATAATAATTTTTTAATTGTATCTCGTTCATTATTGAAACAAAGTTGACAAAGAGCGAACGCTCGAAACCGGTCCTTCAGACTATAAAAATAAATATTAATATCACAATAAATTTGAAAGTGTTTCAAAATATAGTTTTTTAAGTAATAATAAATTTTACTTTATTTATTAAAAAATTTTATGTAAATACACGTTTTTTATTAAACAATTTATGTATTATATTCCATAGTGCCGCACAATAGAGAAATTACTAGACTCGAAAGAATACACTCTTGGTCATCTATTATATTAATACGCTTAATTTTTTCAAACTCAACGCTAAAATGACCTCTAAACATGATCCGATCCGTTTAAATTTTTCAGGGTAGGTCGTCATAATTATAGCGGTGTGCCTTTGCTACAAAAATCGGAAAAATTCCACCGGGAAGTACTCTCAATTAAACAAAATTAAAATCTCAATTAAACAAAACAGAGAACATAAAATGATTTTACATAATTACATTTTGGTGTTAATAGTTGTGAGTGTAAAAATATAATTTTGTCATGACACTCTATCTATTTAATATTTAAAAATTAACCGCGTATATGAATTTACTTTATTTTTGATAAAAGTGCATCAAATTTACATCTTAAAAAATCTTCTTAATTATTTCTTAACCAAAAATTCAATAAAATGTATTCACGTGACTGATTATTCAGACACAGGTCAGCTTCTATCTATCTTCTATCTATTATATTAATACTCTTAATTTTTTCAAACTAAACCCTAAAGTGACCTCTAAACATGATCAGATCCGTTAGATTTTTTCAGGGTATGTCGAAATACATATTGCGCTGTGCATATGCTAGAAAAATTGGAAAAATTCCACCGGAAAGTACCCGAAATGGGTACCTCAAGTGGTTTCAGAAAATGTCCAAGTTTTTGTGGGCGTGAAATCTTGCAATACTTGAGAATTTTATGGGACGACAAAAAGCAAATATTTTTGTTCAAATTAGTGCGCGCGATTCAAATTCAAAGTAAATCATGTCAGGAGCAGAGCTCACAATCATAGACGGTTAGTGGGTGTTCCATTAGCTGGGAAAATCATCCTCATGTGTGGTGACTACCTGAAGGCGGGGCGCGCGCGAACTTGCGAATCGACCATCAAGTTGAACCCGCTTTGGAAATTGGTAAATAAGTTTACACTCACCAAGAACATGCGCGTCGATGAAGGTGAGGACGAATTTGCGCAATATTTGCTTTCTGTTGAAAACGGCAATGCTCGAACCGACTCGATCACACTTCCGGCAGACTTCCTTAAAGTGTGATCGATTTCGTGTATGATGACATCAACACAACACCAGCCGAGGGAACCATATCGAGGAGCGCATCATCCTTGCACCCAAGAATGATGATTGCGCGCTAACCAATCAGCAGGTGCTTGACCTCCTGCCCGACGAACAAAAAGTCAAACATAGTGCTGACAAACTTGAGAGTGATGACATGCATGAGGAACTCCGCCTACCCGTCGAGTTTCTCAACAAGATTTGAAGGTTTGGGATTACCGCGCCATGTCATCCCTCTAAAGGTAAACTCGATCGTTCGTTTGATGAGGAATCTAAACACTAGCAAACACTAGCGTTCGCCGTAACCATCAACAAGAGTCGGGGTTAAAGCTTGAAGAAGGTAGGAGTGTACTTGCCGGTCCCCGTATTTACGCATGATCAGATGTATGTGGCCTTTTCACGATGCCGCTCATTTGACGGACTTAAGGTGTTTATCGTTGAGACAAGCGATCAATCAGCGGATCGGGATGGGCGCATCACATCAAAGAATGTATTTTTTGAAAAATTCTGTGCATTTAAATTGTAATGTATTTTACAATTTTATTATCTCTACACTACTATTTTATTATCCTTTTGTACATTTCTTATGAAATATTTAGATTAAAGTTTGCGTCAGCAATTGTGTGCTTTTCCCTTTTGAGATTTTAATATTTAGTTTGGGTGCGTAACTGATCATGTGATCCTGAGCGCGCGCTTCCTGTTTGAGATAAGAATATTTGACTTTACACGTAAGTCATACTGTGTACATTTGAGCGCGTGCTTGCCGTTTAAGATTTAAAAATTAACCACGTATATGAATTTCCTTTCGATAAAAGTTTGATAAAAGTGCATCAAATTTACATCTTAAAAAGTCTTCTTAATCATTTCTTAACCAAAAATTCAACAAAATGTATTCACGTGACTGATTATTCAGTCACAGGTCAGCTAGTATACTTATGGAAATTGTTAAGATATTACTGAAAACTGCTCACCGAAAATAGTTTGTTTGGCCGGAAATACTCAAAAATGTATGGAGTCGATTTTAAATGATCTCTACCTTTACTATACCCTATAAATTTTCGCTATTTCGTTCAATATATTCCGATATATTTTTCTTAGCAGATGGCAAGGGTATATTTCGTCGAGCATATGTCCCCTAATTTATACAAGCTGCTTGGGACTGTAAATGAGATTTTACTCCTTTTTTAATCTGATTTGATTTAAATTTGTAATATTTTGTTTTGATTTTCACATTTTCAATTATTTTTTTCATAAATCTGCGCGCTCTTTTCATCATCCGCAACCATTGTGATCATTGCAGGCATAATTCTCTTATTATTTATTAATCATAAATATCTTTAGACTCTACTAGAGTGTGGTTTCTCTAACATTAAGAACGTATCATACAATATGGCGTCTCTTAGAATGTACCTTACAATATGACGTCGTCGACTTTCTAATCCTTTTATTAGACGAGACGGCTAGAAGCAATATATTTTAATAAAATTTTGAAGTTGCCATCATTCATAAGTTAACAATTAAGTGACAAGCGCTAAGGGTGAGCCAAATTGTTTGGTGTTCTAACATATAAAAGTTAATTAAATTCTCACAATCATTATTGAATAACAATTATGTTTAATATCCATATTCTAATGCCACAGGTATACTAGAATAAGAATTCCGTAAACCGTTAGATATATCACCGCCAACAAATTCACTAATTACATAATACATTGCCTCAAAAATTGTGTTAAATAGTTTACAAAAATCACATTTAAATCACATTATCAAGCTGTAGTGTCTGCGGTTCGACAGCATGATGACTACTTATCACATAATTAAATTAAATCAAAACCACAACAATATGCATATTATGAACCCGTCAAAATATCAATAATCATTAAACGATTTACACACAAAATATTGTAATTACAATAATCAGAAGTAATTATTATTAAATTATATTTGATGTCATTTTACGTCATTTATGTATAAGGCGGTCTGTAAAGACAAGACTGGGCGGACGGTAAAATGTGTGCATTTTACCCACCATACTTGTCGTGTAACACTATTAAATTATTACTTTTAAGTATATAAGCTATTTAAGTTATAATACCGTACGTTATTAATTTAATTATAGGATTTGTCTGGATAAATTTAAATTGATCCGTTAATTACATTAAAATATTTTAAGTTAACTTTATAATTATATTATGTCCTAAGTATAAATAAATGAATTAAGTTAAAAAATTAATTGCATTTTGTTTTACATCTAATTACAGGTTTAAAATTGCTCCGATTTTAACTCAATTAAATTGTTGGTTTTAATAAAAGTGTTACAGATGTTGACGTAATTTTAAATGTTTTTTGAGTTAGATGTAAAAAGCTGTGAGATAAAACAGCTTCCAGCGCCATAGCGGTAGGCTTTTGTACTAATATGCCTTAGTAAAACTTATTAGATTCTTCAAGACCGTTTCAATAATGTAGATTATATGTTGTTGCTTGATCCATGGCCTCTCAACCTATACGTCACTGGATTAAATGAAATCAAAAAATGTAGCGGTTTTATTTTTTAGTACTGAGGTGCTTCATCTATAATTTCGTGGCATTCTTCAATAATATTTAAATGGTATATAACACGAATAATTTTATCAATAGACGAATAGCAATGCACTCCACCAGCGCTGGAACTGTGCAATTATGAATTAAAGAAAAATTAATTTTTCAAACAAAATAGAGGTTATGGATATATTGAAAGAGATATCACAGTATTTTGTGGGGTTTTAGTGATGTTCTATTGCCGTTACCAGATAAATTTGACCAACAGGTTTCAAAACTTGTTAAATTCTGCTACTTAAAATTAGAAGGAGATGAGTTGAAAAATTCAAATAGCAAAAGCCATTCCCGAATTATCATCAGTGTAGAAAGATTACAATTTATTTGTTGTCAAAGTAAGTGATTTTGCACCTAACTAAGCTTAGTTTATTTATTTATTTGTTCATTGACATTACAATTTTGGTAAAGGAAAAGCACATATGGAAGCAATATAAATGAAGAACAACAACCACCAAAAAAAAATAAAAAAATAAATACTTCCATTAGGCATAAAAACCTCAGATTTTTTCAAAAAAAAATATCCACTCCATGCTAGTACCCTCCGTATTGAGCTCAAGCTCATTTGTTACAGAGAACACTGCAAGAAGTGAATACTTACATTCTTCTTTTTGAAAAAAATTATTACAAAAATAGTACTACATGTATTATCATTCAAGCGCGCCACGCTCCTACTGACCGAAGTAATAAACCAAGTTGTATTACAATGTACCTCGCCGTTAGGCTGACATATGCCCTCCACAGCGAAAGCTTTAGATTTTTGTTCATTCCTTGTTGCCAAACTTCAATTGATTCTTCTTCTTGGTGCAATTTGAGTTATAGAACTTTTTATTCATTTTATTGTGTTCCAAAATGAATAGTGAGTATCTTTTCCATATGTAAATTATCTTAGGTACGAGTTTGTAGCTTCATTTTTTATATTCTTTATTTATCCTTTTATTGTTTGCGATAATTCAAATATTTTTAACAGTACAAATCCTGGGATGTTGCCATTTCTTCCTGTTTTTTTAATTTTTCTGTAACTTGTTCTCTATTTTTTTTGGAGTGTTATGTACCTTTTAACGATCTTTTTAACCTTTTAACCTATTTGTTTCGCGTGCCCTATTCCAAGCTGTCTGTTGTATGTGTATTTTGAACTTTTCAACTCCTTAATCGAATTGTTTTTTAGAGATACGTTGTTTTTATTCTATTATACTTAGGTCGCCTTTGAATCCTTTCTAACATGTACATATATTTGTCAGAAATCATTTTGCAATTGCTCTGAGGAGCTCTTTATCTCTAGTGGAAACAGGTCTTGTTGCCCAATGAGTATGTTTTATATTGAAGTTTTCTCATACAATTTGTAGGAGTTTTACAAATTCATCTGCGGATAGTGAATGATTTTTTCTTTATGCTGATGCTGGTTGTTTATGTTTCTTTTGTTTAATATTTTTAGGTGGGTTGTGAGATAAACCTGATATCCTGTAAGGATAAGCTTATTTTTTACTAGCTTCTTCTTACTTCGCATCTTTTGAGGTTATTTAGCAACTACACAGTCTGTGCGGCTTGCGGGATGTGTTTTGGCATATGTTAGGTCTCTATAGCAATAGTTGTTTCTTCATATACATAACCGCCATCTTTTACAATGAATCAACCTAGATTTTCTTAAGACTTCGATCCTTATCTTCATATTTAAGATTCATTTATTTTTTAAATATTTTAGGTGAAGATGCCTTGCCCTTGTTAATGCTAAAATTCGATATTAAGCATTAACAAGGAAAGAACGGTTTGATCTGTTCTCTTCACAATTTGAGTAACTTCTTCAGGATCTGTGCACATTTTTGGCTATAACTTTTATTGGTCGAAACTGCTTCACTACAACACTAAGCAACTGTTGCTTTGGTAGTACAAATTTGGGAGGCCTGATGGGTACAACAGAAAAATAATTATAAAAAATGAAAGAACATGAGATCATTTCTCCTTTCCACCAAACCAGGCTTGCCAATATGCCTCATTCAGCAGCAGAATGTACCTTCTACAGCCCTGGACTGGATCTGGCTGGCTAGGATTGAATGGGCCAATCATGCATTAATCCGTAATTAAAATTGATTATTTGAATTTAATAACGTGACATGTCTCAATGAGATGTAGCGCCCGCAAAATAAAAATAATAAATAAATTAAAAAATTATAAATTTTTTGTAGTTATCTATGTCTGGAACATTTACTTTGAGCTCTCCACTTTACAACTTTGTTAAAATTACAGCTGCCGCTTTTGTTTGTGGCACTTTTTTACTTTCGCCAGTGTTTTCGTGAGTTTCATGAGATTGTTGAGATTCTTCTTTTTCTTGGGCTGTGTTCAGGACACAAAATTGGTGATTTTTTGATTTTTCGAGTCTTCTTCTTTTATTTCGTTTGCCATTGCATTGGTCTTTGCGGCTGATCCGCGAAGATTATTTTATTTCTTCTCTACAATTCCGTATATGTAAAAACTGATGAGGAAACAGTCAGTCATAACGCTCTTTACAGGTTTCAGATAATTTGTCCCGTCAAAAAAGCTAAATAAAACAACAGAAAATCTAACAAACCTTAATTTTATTATTCAAAATACTTCAAATTTTTAATTAAATTCATCAATAGAACAATTCTTCCGATGGTATACAACCATGTAAATTGACATGACACCACTTTTGAGTTAGTTTTGCTTTATATGTCAAGGAGCACTATCTTGCTGAAAGAAATAATCGTTTTTTGAAACATTTTGAAATCTTTGCACGGCTTTATTTTTTGAATGCATGTCAATGACTCTGAACATACACTTTGAACACTCTGACGTCTTGTAGAAAGATAAATAAATGCCGTTCTACTGACCAAAGAGTAGCATTCCATTCACTCTAAGATTGAAAACCAAATGAATCAGTATAGCATAACACAAACATAAATCAACATCTATGAGATATCAACAATGGTGCGAGATATATAATTATAAATATCGAACAAATTTTGGTACAAAATTGCCTTTCGAAAACAAATTTTCGACGAAGAAAGCGACAGCAATACAAAAACTTCTCGCCCGGATATCCCATTCAAGAAAATCAGTGGAAATTTCAGGGCGACAATGTCTCTACTAGAGCAGATATTTCATACTTTAGTCCGCCCTACGCACTATATAAACTTTAACGTAAGCAAGTCGAAAAAATAGAGGTGTGTAATTATTGTGGCCAACACCAGAACTTATTTTACAACAACTGTACATAGATCTAGAATACACTATATAAATTTCGAAAACGAAAACTTTAAGTTACAGGTTTGTGATAAAAATTGTCTTAGACAATCAAAAATCATATTATTCCTGATTAAATTTCAGAAATCCAACAGGATCAACACTTATTTAAAAATTTAATTTTCATTGCAAAAATTAAAAAAGCTTCTGATGCACCGATGTCCAATACATTTCGCAAAAATCTCCAAATTTATGGAAATAGCTTTAGTATGAATTTATATTCCAAATAGTCCGCCAAGTCGGTAAAGATGCAAATTTTAATGATAATTTTTCTTTGCTGTTGATACTAGTGCTGTTACTAGTTTTGTTTGAAATTTAATTTACAATCTTTTTATTTTAATTGGTTTTTGGTCCTATATAATTTTATATAATTTTTAAAATATTTGCAAAAAATCAGGAAACTTACGGAGAAAGTTTAAGTATGATTGATTCCCATCGATCAATCCATATGTGATGTACGGGGCGGGGCCCAAATTCTAATTGAAAAACAGCTATTTGACAAAAATCATGATTTCAGCTTAAATTTTGAAAAATTGATATCAACCGGTATTGTTGCAAAATTAATTTAAAATCTATAAGTTCATAACCGTTTTTTCTCATACATGACATGATTTTTAAAATACATGCAAAAAAGCTTCTATTGAAGCTATCATTTCTGGTTGGAAAATGAATAAGCACCTAAGAAAGCTATCATTTCCGTTGGGCTGATTTCGGCAATAATTCACTAAGATCTCTCAATTTATGAAAAAGCCTATAAGTATCCCGATCAATCAGCCCACTTGGGCTGTACAGGGGCCGGATTTTTGTTAAAAAACGAGGTTTTATCAAAAATCGTCATTTCCGCTTAAATTTTTGAAAACTGATCTAGAAGAGTATTGTTGCAAATTTTATTTAGAATCTTTCAGTTTTTGTATTTTTGTACTTAAAGGATATACTTTTCAAAACAATTGCAAAAAAGAAATGACCCTATAGAAACTCTCTTCCAATAAACCGATTCCGGCCAAAATTCCCTGGGGTCTTCGAATTGGTGGAAAACCTTAATTATGTGAAACTCCAATCAACTAATCTGCTGGGGCTGTACAGAGCAACATTTTTGTTAAAAAAACTGTTATTGTCTATAAACGTCACGTTCGCCAAAATTTTGAAAATTGGACCTGAACCCACCCGTATTGTTGCAAATTTCATTAATAATCTGTCGTTTTAAATTCGTTTTTCTCGTAAATGATATTTTTTTCAAAATATTTTCCACAAACGAAAAAGCTCCAATGGGAGCTGGTACTTCCGGTACACCGATTTTAGCGAAATACTGGGATCTTCCAATTTATGTAAAAAGCTTTTATTTATGTAAAGAGCGCCGACAGACATTTGGATTTTTGACTTCGCCGATACAGCGAATGGTATAAATCTGTAAAAATCTCGATGTCAAAATTTTTCGTGTTTACTATACTTTATTTTACTTCGTAATACGTTAAAAGTAATATAATATTTCTTCATTTTAGTAAAATTCAATTCAGTTTACACACTCTTATACGTAAACAGGTAAATATGGAAATTTCCTAAAATATTATTATTTACTAAATTTTCATAATAGTACACAACAACTTTTATTTCTCCTTGACAACGTAGTCAGTGCGTCATCAATATGCAGACGGACAACTGTCAATTTATAAAGGAAACATCTTTGGTAGAATAGAATCAAAAATATGAGATTTGTCAAGAAGTTCGATCGAAAATTCATCGGTTGATCAAATCTGTTTTGCCAAAGATTCTAAATTGCATTAAATAAGTTTGCAATAAAGAGAAAATGAGCTACTGGATAAAGCCAAGCAACAAATGGCGCGCATAAAAATATCTCTGAAGTATGAAATACAGATGAAGAACTAAAGCTTAAAAATTCGATACAACGAAATACAGATCCACTGAAATAATTTTTCTTCGCGTTAAGGGGTTTCTGTGCTTTCGCCCATGGAAAAATTAATTTAAATTAAAAATTTAACGAAGCTTCGTTAAATATGAATTGTCATTTAATAAAAATTATTGGAGCGAAATTTTGCGTTCACTCTTAAAAAAAAATTAAAACTTGTATCGTGCTATCTAAAAAAAAACAAACAATAAATAGGTGTCATTTAATATTCAACAATATTTACGGCATACTCGTTACGACTAGTATGGATGGAATGTCATTAAAAATAGGTGTCGTCAAAATTTTTAATTTTTTTAATTTTATAATTTTTTTATTCAAAACGAGATTATACCCCAATGATTTTAGTGAAATTAGAGAATTTAGTCAAAATCAGCACAAATAGTAAACTCTGCAAATTTTTAGATTTACTATTTTTTTTTTCATCGAGAATATCATGGAACGACTAAACAATTGCAATTTACCATTGCTATATCACCGTAGTCCGAAAAAGTGGCTCTCACAAAGTTATTTGTGTGTGTATGTTTGTATGTGTCTGTGCGTGTATGTGGTGAAGTGCAAACTAAATATACATTGGTCCTCCACAGCTTCCATAGAAGTTTTTTAGTTTTTGCAAATTTTTGGGAAAAGTACATATATCAGTTATGAGAAATTCAACGATTAAGAAAAATATTCTAAAGTAATTTTCCCTTAAGACGGTCCTTTACTAAAATAAATTTTAATTTTAAAGCTAACCTAAAATTTAAAAGACAAACATGTACATTCATACTACAATATTTTCCTAGTAGTGGTGGTTATATACATATGTTGATCTCTTGTTTAGTTGTGCTTGTGAATGGAAAAAATCAACATAAGTAGTGTTGCTTTCGCCATTCCGCTTAGCTTAGCTAAGAAATGTGAAAGCAACAAATTTTGGCTTTAATTTTTTAATGCGTTTTAATTTTTCTGTGTTGGTTCATTTTCTTAATATTTATTTTATTTTTTTTTATTTTTTGAAATAGAACAAATTAAATTCGGTATTTTGCTATCAAATAACAAATCCCAAATTATTCTACAAGATAAATTTTTCGAGAAAAATAGAAAAAATAACGCCTTGCGGTAAACACCATAACCATAAAATGATTTTATTTCCCCTAATCCTAAAAAATTTTTTCTTAACATTCTAAAACAATCGGCTTGAATACAATGCAATTGTTGTTGTAATCTTTTGAAAGCAACACAGCTATAGTGTAGTGTTGTTGGTTTATGGAATAAAACCGAAACACATAGCAGTATGCATGTATTGAAATTAAATAATTTGAAGTCATTTAGTGCATTCATGTCCTAATTTTCATGGAAATGTTTTTAAAAATCTCGCGTAAACACAAAATGCATTAATAATGCCTGTATCAACCACGTATATAGAAACGTGAACAAAATGTGTAGGCAAAATAAATAAAGTTTAGTAAAAATTAAATTTATTTTCGTATGTCCTATATTCTTACCTTTATAATTCGATCACTATTGGTTTTGTACACTAGCATATTGTAAATTGCAACTACTAATGTAGCAATGATATCAAGATGGTTCCCAGAATTTATTACAATTTACAAAATTACAATTCAGTGATTAGATGAAAACCACCCCTATGATTTGTTAAAGGGAAAATTGCATCCCAAAACAGGTATTATCATCAACCAATCAATGAAATCTTAGACCACATCAATCAGATTAGACGGAATTGGCCTCAGACGATATAGACCTACAGATATGTACAAAAATGTTGATTGTAGTGAGTTCAATTATTAATAACACCAGATATTGAATCAAACGTTTATTTTCGAAAAAAAGTATGTAACGGTTTATAAGCTCACGATAGAAAAGCCCCATACCATAAATTAATCTGTTACGATTGATTATGATGATCAGCCTTGTGCATCAATGCGTATTTCCAATTCTCCATGTTGGTGTCCAAAATAGCGTAGACAATTGATAGGTAGACAATGTCGTGAATTGGTAGGATATGTAGAAAATTTGTAGACAAAGTAGATTATTACTTTTTTGTTGTTTTTCATTGTTTTTCTGTATGAAAGATAACGATCTTATAGCTTTCCAGTTTAAATTCGGTTTTATCTATATTTTGTCAGTTAAGATTCAATTTTTATTATACAAATAGGTGTTGTCTTGTGAAGGTGAATGTCTTGGTCAATCGATGTCTTTAATATTGGTACAACCATAAGTGACTTACACGGCTAAATTCGGCTATGGTTTCGCAGTACCAAATGCGGTCTGTCATATGAACATTTTCGAAACAAATACTTCATGTATGATTTTAACATCCGGTTTTGAGCAACATGGTTGAGGTGCTACAAAACTTATAGCGTAAATCAGTTTTGTTGATTGTGTACTGTTTTGGTTGTATATTTTGATCAAAATTGAATACAAAAAAAGATTTTCCTTACAGATAATGTAATTTTCCAGACTAAAATTGTCTGATAGCTGTGATGATGATGATTGTCATTAAAAAGTATACAGGTGAGGTTTTTTTTAATGTAGGTGATATCAATTTTGCTCGGGTTAGCTCAGGATTACATTTGACCCAAAGATTCACCAATTGATTATCAACCGACGTTTGTGTTTCCTGGTCCTTTTTCAATGGAGTTATCTTTCTTGAAATTGGGAGCGAGTGGCATAGATATATAAAACAATAACAACTTCATCACTAAAGTCAAGCAACCATTGCTTGGATTATTACAAGGTCTCCGGGTGGCCACTTGGGGACATAATAGAAAAAAGTGAATAATGAAATGGAATAAAACCTCCTCCCAACTTCCCTCCTCCTCCCTCATCCTTCAGCCAGTGTACAATAGAAGTATGCTCAGAAGCCCTGCAAGCTGGCTAGGATTAATCATTCATTGATCCGTGTTCAAAATGATTACAGAAACCAATATTAGAATAAATAATGCAAAATGGCAAATATCCGACACTCGGTTATCGTAGACGGACACATATTTTAAATTGAAAATCAAAACTGTAACAGAAACGTGAAGGCTAAGCGACAATTAGAGTAAAAAGAGAACCGAATTTCTTGGCCCCGTGCAGTGATATAAAACAGTAGTGAAATAAAACCAAATGAAATAACTTAATATATTCTCTGGACGCGATGAATAAGGCGTGGGCACACTCCCTGTGCTCCTAAATTGTAGAAAAAGGGAAAAATAAAGCTTAAAGTATCAGGTGAGCCTTTAGCCATATTTTGGCATTTATTAGGATTATGAACTAGTACTCGTATGGTCATTATTTGTCTCAAAATGTGTTTATGCTTTATCATTTTATTGCGTGGTAATGATGTTGAACATTGTAAAGGGTCTTTAAATAGGGACGCTCGAAATTTGTTGGGTAACAGCAGCCATGTTGTTAGATATTGTCAAATCTGTTATGAATTGTTCAGTTGTATATGGCAAATTGCCGCAAACATGCAGCAAGTTCCTGCACCTCCCTTCCACCATTGAATCCTCCCAAGGATAGGCCCTATTTAAAAACGATTTTTATCGTGTAAATGAATTTAAAAATTTTGAAATTTGCTCATTCAACGATTTTGCACTTTAACCGTAACATAAACCGCACTTTACACGTAGCACTACCATATCATATTTTTAAATGTGACGAAAGAATGAATTCCATCTTGAAATGGTTTGTTTAATTACAAAGAAATAATAGAATTTTGATAATTTTTTTTTTACTTTGGTTTTCGATTATAATAGTGTTATTATTGTGGTTGTTCCGTATTATGGTTGCGAACTGATGAGGGAGAAGGCTGATTTTTTCAAATCAATAATCTCATCCTTTCGAAACTGATTGTTGTGATTCTTACACATTTTCCATCTATAAGTTAAAATTTAAATTTTTATAATTGCTAACAGAAATATAATTTTCGACATTGACTACATTGTCAACGCCATTTTCTTAATTTACTTCATACATTGTCTATACGTGTAGAATATAAATTATCTATGCGGTGTAGACAATACGTTTCAACACTAACGATGATCTGATCGAATAAGATTGATTTATGAGCTCCGATAGTAGTTCAAATACCTATACACGAAATCCAATATAGAAATATTTAAATTTTTACTGTATAAATGTTTTAGAGGTGAGGCCCCAAAGAAGCTCAAAAATATTCATTTCGAGATTTCAAAAGCTCATAAATAGTTCACAGTTCCTCCATGTTCTGTTTCTTGCATGGTTCCCAGGCTAAGGACTTCAACAAACAAATTTCCATGCCCTTTTAAAATCAATTTCTTTTATAGATATATATGTACATACATAGGCTTTACTATATCTATATAAATAAAACAAAGTCGTGTAAGTTACACCATTTATAACTCAAGAACGGCTGGACCGATTTTTATGATTTTTGTTTTGTTGGATTTGACTCCGCTCCGAATAGCATAATAACTATTAAAACATTGGAAAAATTCACCAACAAAAAAGTTATCAAGAAAATTCATTTTCTCATACATTTAGTTCATTTTGTTTTTTTTTTATTTTGTTCGTCTCAATACAGTGGTGGTTTAGGAAAAAAGAAAAGTCGGAAAAACTCAAAAGGGATGTCCCAAAAATCTAATAAAAAAACATTTTTTTATATGAATTTTGTAGGTGTAGTTTGTATGTGACGAGTGGTGCAGTGGTTAAAGCTTCGGCGCTTGGACCGCAAGGTACTGGATACGAATCCGACTGGAGGCTGCATCTACTTATCTTCTATATATATAAAACAAAGTCGGGTTAGTTACACCATTTATAACTCAAGAACGGCTGGACCGATTTTTATGATCTTTGTTTTGTTGGATTTGACTCCGTTCCGAATAGCATAATAACTATTAAAACATTGAAAAAATTCACCAACAAAAAAGTTATCAAGAAAATTCATTTTCTCATATATTTAGTACATTTTGTTTTTTTTTATTTTGTTCGTCTCAATACAGTGGTGATTTAGGAAAAAAGAAAAGTCGGAAAAACTCAAAAGGGAAGCCCCAAAAATCTAATAAAAAAACCTTTTTTTATATGAATTTTGTAGGTGTAGTGTGTATGTGACGAGTGATGCAGTGGTTAAAGCTTCGGCGCTTGGACTGCAAGGTACTGGATACGAATCCAGCCACTGCAGGCTACATGAACAATTCTATTTTATTTTTTATCCATTTTTTCTTTATTTCATCTACTTATCTATATAATTCATGATGGAAATGGTGGATTATTTTTCTTCGATGCGCCTGGTGGAACTGGGAAGACATTCCTCATATCATTGATTTTGGCCACTGTTCGTGCGAGATTCAATATTGCTGTAGCAGTTGCTCAGCGTTGAAATTGTCGTTAGACCTTCAATCGGCTGAAAACCTGACTTGCAACATTGCGAAACATTCAGCAATGGCGAAAGTTTTGTTAGCAAGTAAAATCATCATCGATTATGAATGTACAATGGCACACAAATGCGCATTTGAAGCATTCAATCGAACTATGAAAGATCTACGCAATGACTCAAGATGTTTTGGAGGCTCGATGATTCAACTGTCAGGCGATTTCCGTCAAAAAATACCAGTGATTCCAAGATTGACCGCTGTCGATGAAATAAACGCTTGCCTCAAATCATCGACTCTGCGTGGCGCTATGTGATGAAACTTCAGCTGACGACAAACATACGAGTTGCATTGTTAAACCAGAGACAACCTAACAGAGATATTTCATTCTATGTAAACGTAAAAATTTAAACTGCGAGTTCATTTTCTTTAAATAGCCGCAAACAAAAACATATTTTGTTGGAATTGTCAGAAATATATTTTGTTTTCATTTTTTAGCTCGAACGAAAAATTTAATTTGATTGTCTGTGGTTAAACGATCCATCTGCCGAAGATTTCTCTAAGCAATTTCTGACTATCGGTAATGGTCGTCTTCCGGCGACGAATCGAACGGATTGATTTCGTTTCCTCAGAATTCTTGCAATTTTGTCTCAATGAAGGACGAGCTCATCAACAAAGTGGTCCCGAACAATATTACTAACCACAAAAATCACAATTGGGTGAGTGAACGAGTAATTCTTGCGGCAAAGAACAAAAATGGGGATCACTTAAATTTTACAATTCAAAATCTAATCGGTCGGTCAACTTCATTCCTTCAAATCTATCGACTGTGTGACAAACAAAGACGAACCAACCAACTGTCCAACTGAATTTTTAAACTCATTGGATCTGGCTGGCTTGCCACCGCACAATTTACAACTGAAAGTTGGTGTGTTGCCGGTAATCATCATGCTACGAAACCTGAATCAACCAAAACTATATAACGGAACGCGTTTTATTTTGAGAAATCTCAAGGAAAGTTCAAAGATGAGGAAGTTCTCATTCCGAGAATTCTGATGATCCCAACCGATATGCCATTCGAGTTTAAACAAATTCAATTTCCGATTCGTCTTGCATTCGCCATGACGATCAACAAATCACAAGGCCCATCCTTGAGTGTTTGTGGCCTGAATCTAGAAAATGAATGTTTCTCTCACGGCCAATTGTACATAGCATGTTCACGTGTCGGCAAACCATCCGCTTTGTTCGTTCTCGCACCTGACACTAAAACAAAAAATGTCGTAGATCACAAGATGCTTTACTGAAGGGAATCGACCCTATTGCAACCTACTCAGGAAATAGTTTAAAAGAAATTAGTGCAACAATGCTACGCTAATCATTTCGAATCAATTCAATAAAACGAAATCCTTGCTGCCACGTGAATTATATTCATTTCAATGTAATTAAAATATATTTCATTTTGATTGAATTTAATTAATTTGGAGTATTCATTTTATCCGCCCCGGAGGTCTCGGGTTCAATTTCCGGTAGTGACAAGGAAAAAATTGCACGACTGGTTTAGGACCAAAGAATTAATCACTCATTAGTCATTATCCGAAATGAAAATATGATTATTAAACCTCATTTAAGGCGGGCAAATCTCTTGATGGGATATAGTGCCAGAAAGAGAGAGAGAGAGAGAGAGAGAGAGAGAGAGAGAGAGAGAGAGAGAGAGAGAGAGAGAGAGAGAGAGAGAGAGAGAGAGCGAAATTCATTTTACTTAATAAAAAACTCAATTTAATTAAGCTATAATAACTTTAAACAACATTTATTGATTTTGAGGCGGTACGAAGTTCGCCGGGTCAGCTAGTAAATAATAATACCTTGTAAAATAATAAATTAGTCCACAACAAATATTTTATAGTAATCTTAAATATCAAAGCATGTATGTACGTACATATATAATAAATAAAAATATATATGTGTATCAAAAATTAGATCGTTATCACCTTTGAGTGTGTGTCTTCATTGATTCGAATTTTTTTTAAATCGAATCGAAATACAAATCGCACAACATTTTTATTTGAACATTTCTAAAAATTTACCGTTTAAAGTGTCATGGGTGAAAACAGATTCATGGAAAAGTTTTGAGGTTGATTTCTATGTTCGAAATTTGGGAAAACTCGATTGAATATATCGCACACACAAAATTTGAAAATTTCTAAATATTGACATTTTAAAGTGTCATGGCTGTAAATAGATTCAAATGAAAGGTCTAATTGATGCTCACCCCTGAAAAAAAATCCAGGTCGTTTTATATGTTGGAAGTCCGAGAAAAACTAGATTGAATATATCGCACACACAAAATTTGAAAATTTCTAAAAATTTACCGTTTAAAGTGTCATGGCTGAAAACAGATTCAAATGAAAGGTCTAATTGATGCTCACACCTGTGGCCCTATTCTGGCTTTCCCTGGGAATAGGGAATTGGGAAAAATATTTTCATAGCATTTTTATCTAAATTGTATTTTTCTGGCCTACTAAGGGAACATGTTTGGTGTTAATATTTTCGAAACAAAGTTAAATGGGAAAAAAATTTTCCCTATAAAAATTTTGTGGAACAAAAGTTTCCCAATTCACTTTGTTTTAAAAAATTTTACACTAAACTTATTCCCGTAGTAGGCCAGAAAAATATAATTTTGACCAAAATGCTATGAAAATGTTTTTCCCAATTCCCTATTCCCAGGGAAAGCCAGAATAGGGCCATTGGAAAAAATTCTAGGTCAATTTATGTCGATTATGTTGGAAGTCCGAGAAAACTTGATTGAATATATCGCACACACAAAATTTGAAAACTTCTAAAAATTTACCGTTTAAAGTGTCATGGGTGAAAACAGATTCAAATGAAAGGTCTTATTGATGCTCACACCTGGAAACATTTTGAGGTCGATTTCTATGTTGAAAGTCCGGGAAAACTTGATTGAATATATCGCACACATATATATCGTGTCATTGGTGGAAACTGATTCAAATGAAAGGTCTTATTGGTGCTCACACATGGAAACATTTTGAGGTTGATTTGTATGTTGGAAGTTTGGGAAAACTCGATTGAATATATCGCACACACAAAATTGGAAAATTTCTAAAAATTTACCGTTTAAAGTGTCATGGCTTTATATAGATTCAAATGAAAGGTCTTATTGATGCTTACACCTGAAAAAAATTCCAGGTCGTTTTGTATGTTGGAAGTTCGGGAAAACACGATTGAATATATTGCACACACAAAATTTGAAAATTTCTAAACATTTACCGTTTAAAGTATTATGGGTGAAAACAAATTCAAATGAAAGGTCTTGTTGATGCTTACACCTGGAAAAAAATCCAGGTCTATTTCTATGTTGGAAGTCCGGGAAAACTCGATTCAATATATCGCACACACAAAACTAAATTTCTTAATATTGACCGTTTAAAGTGTCATGGCTGTAAATAGATTCAAATGAAAGGTCTTATTGATGCTCACACCTGAAAAAAATTCCAGGTCAACTTCTATGTTGGAAGTCCGAGAAAACTTGATTGAATATATCGCACACACATAATTTGAAAATTTCTAAAAATTTACCGTTTAAAGTGTCATGGGTGAAAACAGATTCAAATGAAAGGTCTTATTGATGCTCACACATGGAAAAATTTTGAGGTCGATTTCTATGTTGGAAGTTCGGGAAACATCGATTGAATATATCGCACACACATAATTTGAAAATTTCTAAAAATTGACCGTTTGAAGTGTCTTGGCTGGAAACCGATTCAAATGAAAGGTCTTATTGATGCTCACACATAGAAAAATTTTGAGGTTAATTTGTATGTTGGAAATTCGGGAAAACTCGATTGAATATATCGCACACACAAAATTTGAAAATTTCTAAAAATTACCCTTTTGAATTTTCATGGCTGGAAACAGATTCAAATGAAAGGTCTTATTAATGCTCACACATGGAAAAATTTTGAGGTCAAATTCTATGTTGGAAGTTTGGGAAAACTCGATTGAATATATCGCACACACAAAATTTGAAAATCTCTTAAAATTGACCGTTTAAAGTGTCATGGCTGGAAACAGATTAAATGAAAGGTCTTATTGAAGCTCACACCTGGAAAAAATTTGAGGCGATTTCTTTGTTGGAAGTCATGGAAAACTCGATTGAATATATCGCACACACAAAATTTGAAAATTTCTAAAAATTGACCATTTAATGTGTTATGGCTGGAAACAGATTCAAATGAAATGTCTTATTGATGCTTAAACCTCCAACACACCTTCTCTCACACTTCCAACATAGAAATCAACCTAAAAAAAATTCTAGGTGTGTGCATCAATAAGACCTTTCATTTGAATCTATTTCCAGCCATGACACTTTAAACGGTAAATTTTTAGAAATTTTCAAATTTTGTGTGTGCGATATATTCAATCGAGTTTTCCCGAACTTCCAACATAGAAATCGACCTTTTAAATGATGATTATTAGATGACGTGCCACCTTAAAAATTCTCCAAACACTTAACTATAAATACATTTCATGTTTTAACTCCAAACATATAATACAGCACTTAGAGAAATTAGGTTTTGTATATTAATTTTTATTGTTTCGAATGAAAATTTCTTATTTTAAATTTTTTAGTTGGTTTTTAGGAAGAACAAAATAAAAATTTCCAATTAAAATAATTACATTTCGGTATAAAATTCGTATCTATGTATATTATCGACATTTTTCGGCTGGGATGTTACCGATAAAATTCGGCTGTCATTTTCGTTTGATTAGTTTGAATCCGCGTTATCAACATTTTTCGGCTGGAGTCGGCTAACTTTAATAGGGTATGTAGAATAAATTAGTGTTGGTTTCGATTTCATAATCATAAATAAGGATCACTACACATTCATTTTCGTTTTTTTCTCCATTGTTTTGTCCATTAGCCACCAATCGGAAATTTGCTGAACTTATTTTCATGAAAAATGTTGATAAACTATTTTTATTTTTATATTTTATATATCAAAATTGAAAAATATTTAGAAAAGAAGAAAACTAGGCACGAGATTAAGAATTCTAGTTGATTCTTGTGAAAGAATTGTTGGTCTACTGTAAACGTACATTCCAATCGAACCTGCACAACTTGTCCAAGTTTGAAAGCTAATAATAAAAAATTAAAAGAAAGTTTGGAAAAACTAGAAAAACTAGGCACGAGTTTTATATGTTATCTAATGAATATAAAAAAATTCTAGAAGAAAATGTTCTTATTATCGAACCTGCACAAGATACCATTACTTTGGTACAAAACCCTCTTAATACCGGTTGGAAAACCGCTGAAGGTTTTATAAATAAACGAACTAATAAGTTGTACCAATATTTTTTTTTTATTTTAAATCGTTTTATAATTTTTTATTGAAAAAATAAATTATTTTTATTTGAATGAATAAATTCTTTTTATGAAATGATCACGGCACCAATTGGACTTAGACTAAATTTTTATTACAAAATAATTATTTATTTTACAATTTTATGGTCACAAGCGACATATGTATACTCCAAAAATAATTATGGTAAAATGTGAATTTTGGTACATAATTGTGGTAAGAATTAAATTTATCAGTACGGAGTATTCAAAATTATTTTAAAACTATTGGTTCTTATCTGTTATACAATATTAAACAATGTTATGAATGTTAATAATCTAATGAAATGAATGTTAATAATCTAATGTATGAATGTTAATAATCTAATAAGGTAAGTAATCTGCGGTATAATATATATTATATATAGCAAGTAATAATTTAATTTAATATAAAGTAATCTGATCCACCAATTTTCATTTATTGGGAAAAGTTGTTCATGACAATAGACAATGTGAGGCGGGCCCACCGGTTCATAGATAACTTACAGTTACTGTACAGTACGGACGGATTGATTGATCCGGATGAAACTTCATTCATAAGTTTTCTCCATAAACCGGAAAATCAAAGTGATTTATGTCCGGAATCGGTTAACTGAAAGTGGCAAAAGAACATGTTATACCCAAAACTCTGATCTCTTTGCAGCCCAGACGGATTGACTAATCAGGAACAAACTTCATATACTGATGATTTTTCCATAATTTCAATTTCAATGATCTCAGTCAGCTCCTAAATAAACCTTTCTTGTTTTTTAAAGTTTTTCTCAAATATTTAAAAAAAAACAATGACAAACAAAAATATTCTTAAAAAATTTACTATAAAATTGGTCCAAAATATATCGTCGTCCTAACAGTGAATTAATGAAAGTGAAGACGCATTATTTTAAATAGTATAGAAATATTAAACGTTATAACATTTAAATTTAAACTAAAACCTGTGTGATTTTTAAGTTTTAACTTCAAGGAACTTGAACAAAAAATCATCGATGAAAATATATTCATATACACTTTCTCACAACGAGTATTTAATTATGTAAAACAAATGTTCGAAAAAATGTCAGATATGTTAGTTCACTGTTAAGTCAACGATATGTGAAAATACTTTTCATACGATGGCAATAATGTACTATTGGTATTAAACTTGATACGTCAGTTTTTACATAAGGCGGAAGTCCTAGTGAAATTTGGTGAAAATCAGTGTACGGGAAGTGGCTATTTTCGTAGACAACTTTTTAATTTTTGTAATGCTGACCGACTAATAAATTTAAAGAATACATTTTCCGAAGAGTTTTCATAATAGGTTTTCAATCTTGAAGCAGGCATGATACAACACAAACAAAACTGTTTTAACCAAAATTCTGGTAAGTTGTATGTTTTGCTTTAGAAAGCAGATTTAAGGATGTACATTCAGTTTGTATATGAAAACAAATTAGAGAGAGAGAGAGGAAAACTCTAAATAGGGTTTTAAAGTTGGAGTTTCCACCTGGAATCGTACATTTCCGTATAAACAAAACATACAAAACGCAGACATACTAACGATACCAATCAGGCAAACGGATTGTTTTTTTCACCACTAGAGAAGCAAAACCATTCCTCTAGTCTAGAAGTTTATAGCAATTGAAAGATTATTTTTATAGTGGGTCGGACAAAAAAAAATATTTTCATTAACTTTCAAGCAGATTTGACCATTTCAAGATAATTTTAAATTCTATGGACAACTAAAATTTTTTTTAGGCGTTCCTTCATCATTCAGTCTTTTCAAAAATAAATTATTTTACCGAGAATTTGTTTAAATCCGACTATTACTACGCAGCCTAAGTAACCAGACATTAATTTAAATTACACCTAGACAAATAATTCTTTATCGGGAACTTCAAAACACCACTTGTCCAGACTAAAAAAGAAAACAATAATTCCTTTCATTAATAATACCGCGTGTTCAAAATAATTTCGACTCGTTTTTTCTGTTCATACAGTAAAATGTGTTCCATATAGACAGTCACTTGTAAAGCAATACGTTTTTCCTTATTTAATTCTATTTGATTGATGACATTTTTATGCAAATTATAAATTATTATTTGAGTTTTTTTTCCTTCCATATAAAGCAACATCCTACATAGCTTATGTATTTTAGATTTTCAATTTTTATTTAAATTTGAAATAGATAAACTTTATAGAAGGGTCTTTATTCCGTGCATACCGCGCATTTAGTAAAAAATTAAGATTTTTATGTTTGTCGATATTGTGGATTTTATTTATCGAATTTTAATTTTATTATTTACGGAAATTAAAATAAAATTTACCAAACTGGACAATTTATTAGCAAAGCATAATTCAAAAATATCTAGATGTTCATTAGTTATATTAACAATGATGTGGTTGACAGACAAAATTGTGCATTTCCAATCTCAACCGCACATGCTTATCATTTCAACAAAATTTAAAATCACATCACATTGGCAAAACAGGACGATTTTGGTTTGGTATAAATGACGATAAATGAAAGGGATACATTTTGATCACATTCATTTGCGAACAAAAAAAGGGATATCATTGTCCGGAAAATCATAAAACGTTGGTATTTTTTGTTGCTCAATTTTTTTTTTCTACCAAAAATAAAAAAAATAAAATTACAGGAAAAACATCAATTTCCTGGAAAATTTAACTTTCGTTTTGTTTGAATTGAATACAAAACAACAAGCTGTTAACAAATAAATTTCGAACAAAAGTTCCATTTTCTATTTCTGCCCGCAATGTTTAGATAAAATGTATGTACTGGTTTAGAAATATAATGATGGGACTCTCTCTACGTCGTGATAGGCTAAGTGATTTTGTAATAATAAATTTTTGGTAAATGCTTGGGATATTACAAATTTTATAGTGGCAGATAAGAACGTTGGTACCAAATAAATAGCTTATTGTTGGGATTATATAATGTCGAACGAGTTTTGGAAATTTATAAGAATGTACCGCTTTAAATTTTATATTGATAATTTATTGATTCATAAATTATGGGTTTTATTGCACAATTGTTACATTTGCGATAAGAAATAACTGCTTAAATCAAGTTATTTATTGGAAAGGCAAGAACATAGCGCATATTCATATACCTACGGTAATTTTATCTATGAGTCTTAGAATATTACAAAAACAAAAACTGGAATAATTTTAAAATGCAAAACTGCCATAAAATTGATTATAGTTAGGAGAAACTATAAACAATTTTGTCCAAGAAAATATTACTTCAAAACTTTATTTAATAATCACTACCATTCATTGCACTGTTCTCTTTGTTCTCTGAACTTCAAAACATTACTATTAAATTTTTGATATCTCGCTGAACTATTTAAAGTATATAATCTGTCCACAGTTAATGTATTCTGGGTAGTTTTAAGTTGATGAACATCACTGGTAACTAGACTTAGTTAAGTATTCCGTTTCCACTTATCATTTTAAAATTCAATATTCAATCAGTTGCGACGGAATACTTTATGATGTATTCAAGTAATACATTTAACAGTTGCCATAAGGAACGCTTAATTGATTGGAATATTTGAAGGGATTAAATTGGCAGTGAATGAAGGAGAAAGAGGAGGAGGCAATTTGTGTGTGTATGTAGATATGATTTTTGTATGTGTTCTTTTCTGTAAACGTGATGTGACCACACAATGGATCCCATCACATAGACAGATCGAAGGGAATGAACGAGCCGATATGTTAGCTAAAAAGGGTGTATTGAATGACATAGTTCAGAAGCATGGAATGAAAGATGCAAGAGACGTACTTCGAATGCTTCAGATGAATCTGTGGAGAAAATAGGAGAGTGAATTTAACGAAAGAAATGTAACGAAAGGAACGAGGTACCCTACACTGCATGGTACTCCTTTGAGAACTCGTTTTTATACGGTGCTCAAAGGAGAAACGCTAATGTTGCGAACGATTGAGAGTGTATGTATGTCTATTTAAATTTAATTGTTAACTTTTTTCTATTCAAGCACAAGTTAAATACCTTATATTTTAGTTTAAATTTTATTCTTATATTTTACTCCAAATCTTACAGTGATGTTCATTCGTGTACGGATAATTCCAGAAAAAAAAGTTTTATAGATTTTCACATAACAAAATATTGACAAGTAAATTTTGTTGTATAAAGTGACATCTAATATGTGACATTTACATTTGGGTACTTGCCAGGAATCTATTTCAAGGTAGATGTCTCCCCTCACCACTATGAAGTAAGTTATTATTGTTATTCATTTTGTTGTCTATTTTCGGACTCTCTCTCTCTCTCTCTCTCTCTCTCTCTCTTCTCTCTCTCTTTCTCTCTCTCTCTCATGCCATGGGAAATGCTGATCAGCTGTGAAGTCAGATAAGTGTATACACCTGAAGTTTAACCTGAAGTTTAGCCACCTGAATTCGTCTGTGATTCTTTGAGCCATTTTGTCTTTTCAGGTAAATTGCACTGATATTCACTTCTATAAACGGCAGTGTACAGCTGTAATATTATTGTCTCGCAAACATTCTCCCGCGCCTTAAGGAATTTTATTCCTTAAGTAATAATTTTATTGATCTGTGGATTGGACGTTTTAGTTCACTGTTGCTGGTTGTTAGTGTCACCACCCGTGTAATGCCATCACTACCTGGATGTACTGCTATTATACGGCCAATCATCTACTGACTGGGATGCAAATTGTTGTCTCGGATGAGGACGACGTCATCAATGGTGAATTGTTTGGTTATTGACTTCCATTTGTTGCGCTGTTGGAGTGACGTTAAGTAGTTGCGATGCCATCGGCGCCAGAATCCTAGAACTCGTAGTTGAATATTTTGGAATCTCGATAGTTTATTTGATCGTAGTTCGTGCAGGCTTGGTTCCGGTATTGATGTCAATGGTTCACCAATCAGGAAATGGGCTGGTGTCAATACTTCCAAATTGGATGGATCGTCGTTCATTCTGCACAGCGTCAAGGCCGCGTCAAGTAAGGCCTCAATTTGAATGATTAACGTAGTCAATTCTTCAAATATGAGACTTGTATTAGACACTCTTTTTAGGTGGTACTTAAAGGATTTGACCAATGCCTCCCACAGCCCTCCAAAATGTGGAGCATGTGGCGGATTAAAATTAAAAATAATTCGTTTCTGTAGGGAAAATTCAGATATTAAAGGGTTGGTTGATTGAGCAATAATTTGTTGTTTTAAACTTTGTAGTTCTCGATTGGCCCCAATGAAATTACTGCCATTGTCACACCAAATTTGTTCAGGTGCGCCTCGTCGTGAGATAATGCGTTTTAGCGCGGCCAAAAATGATTCTATGTCCAACCCACTTACGACTTCGAGGTGGACAGCTTTAACGGCTAGACACACAAATACTGCTAAGTATGCCTTGTCTGCTGAGGCAGTTTTTCTTGATCATCAATTCAGCAAGCACCTCTATGCAAATACACAGATCGGCGACACCCATAAAATCATCTATCTAAGCGGGGAAACGAAACAACACTCCCAACCAACAGAATAAAATTACCAGGCCGCTTGGGAAATTTTGAACAACAGGTATACCAACAGGAAACTGCTGATTTCAACTTATTTAAAAACGTTGTTTGGTCAAATAAATTTAAACACAAAATCGGCAGCTGACAACTCTACGATACAACAATCGAAATTTTTACGGAATCCGGAATGCAGGTGTAAATATTGAGTCGTGGTCGTCCAATTCCAGACAACAAAAAAGTTTTTGAAATTTTTGAAAGTGAGATTTAAATCATTAGAGGCCGATGGCAACCAAAAGAAAATAATGACACGTAGAACCTCCAAAACAACACGAGACAACAAAAGTCAAATAGTCAAAAGATGCTTTTTAACAACAACAACCATCTGTTTATAATAATGAATGAATGCGGACGATTTAGCAAATTAAATTCCAGGAAGAGATCACAAGTAGGAATGCCGTATAAATTAAGCAGAAACTGTTTATCAGCAGAACATGAAACACATGCGTATGCAAATAGAGGAACCAGCAGGTACTTAAACGTTATTTAACAACGTAGTGCTGTGATAATACCCACGCATGTTCTTTAGAGCATTGATTGACCCATGCTCTTAGGGCATCATTTATCTCTACAAAGACAGCCAAACTTCATTATGGCGAGGCAAAAACAAGTCAATACTAAAGCAACAGGAATGGGAGGAAATGAAGCCGGCAAGTCTGCAATCACAAAGTCGAACTAAGTTTATCCTCAAGGTTTGAGACCTCCTTTGATATTAAGTTAGTTAGCGATGGTGTTCTAGAAATTAATCGACAATGTACCAGTTGTCGAATTTGATTCCAACAGATCGACACATTTGTAGCGTTTTCCGATGGCAGATCCAGAATACAACAAGTCCAACAGCATCAACGTCATAATCGGCTTTGACTATATTTTATACCGGTGTCCATGTCTTTTCGCCCACCTATTGTAAAAGGACTCCACTGAGACCACTACTAGAAGCAACCTTGTATAGTTCGTGTTGAGCGGTGAGATCGTAAAGTGTAAGACACGGTTTGTCACGCAAAGAAGCTCGATTAAATTCAAAAAAGCCTGGCGATGCGGTTTTCCCTAATTAATGTTTTTATCTTCGGACTTCCATAGCAAATTGGTCAGCAGCTTCGAAATTAACGAATTATTCTTAATAAACTTTCGAAAAAAATCGGTGAGGCCCAACAAATCGTCGGACTTCGGTGGGAAAATTCCTTTTTTACTGATTTCCTCTGATTTAATAACGGTGGAACAATCAAATTTCTGATTCATGTTTTCGGCGAATGACTGACGATCAAGGTTCGATTGCTACCAGGGTCCACAAATGAAGAAGTCTCTTTACCATTTCTTTTGATTTCTTTTGAAATGAAATCGTCAACGGTGGCGGTTTATAATGATTTTTCTTCAATTTTAACGACAATCGGCTTGGCAATCGTTTTCGAATCGGCAATTATTTTTCGTGTCCCTGGACATGAAGCGATTTGGTGTGGCGTTCGAAGGGAATTCATGCTCTTCTCTATGGCTCTGGGCATTTTATTGACAAATGTCCTGCGTTGAAGCATTTGTAGCAGATTACGGAATTGAAATTTGTATATTTTTGTATCGGCGGTTTTGCATAATTTGTCGACACGGATGGATTCGAAGATAGTTGTTTCAATAGTGTAGTGAATGATTTAGTTTTCGGGTAGGAATAAATGGTTTTGGTGCGGACGCCGATGTTATTTGCATTATGGGATTATAGTTGACGTATCCTCTGATGGTGGTCGGCAATTCGTTACAATTCGAGAATGGTTTGGATATCTGCTTTTTTCAAATCGTCGTGGTTAATCCCATTAATTGTATATTGGTCGTGCTTAATCCCATTATATTGTATATGGTATATGCAATTATCCGAAAGTTCACCTTTTCTTCCCAGAGACAACATCTTATAATAATACTCCTCAGGTGTTTCGTGAAATTTACGTTGTGTTTCCATCATTTCAATATGAACGTTTGCCACATTCGTCTGATACGAGAAATACTGAAGAATTTTTTTTTAAGTTGTGTCACGTAACAAAGACTTGTTCAACGTCGCCAATCCAATATTTTGCAGGTTCAAAAGCTTCAATTGAACTGTAAAAATCGCAACTCGGTCCGGAGTTCCAGAACTGCTATAAACCTTAGGCAACCCAATGTTGTTCATTGGCATCGGTTGATATGTCAATCCGTACGGGAAACTATGAACAGACTATGATCCAGGTTGGTAAAAAAATGAAAATGAGGAATGGATGACCCAACCAATCTCGGTAATCTATTCGACAGCAAATGAGTACATATAGTATAATAGGACGAAATCGGTCTACCGAGCGTTTTCGTGGCATAACCCATCGATGAAACACTCGTTGTTGCCCTACAACCTTGATTTAATTGATATACCATGTTAGCATTGACCGATGTTGTATTGTTATTTACAAACTGCTGACTGGGTAAGCTAAAATCAATTTGTTGAGTCGGAGTTATAGAAGACAAAAATTGTCATGACGTAACAAACTCAAAGGGACGTGACAAAACTTGTCTGTGTGGTGGTGGTTCAATTGAACTTAGTTCAGAGTTCTGCATCAATGTTGATTCATGGTGATGCTGCAATTGATGGCTGCAATTGCGACTAATTTACGAGATTCTCCCTATGATCTGTCGCTCTCAAAATTGGAATTTCTCTTTCTAACTCGAATATTCGATCAGTCATTGATTTCTTCACGACACTTTAGTATTCCTCATTACTATAAAATACTTCCAGTCGCTCGATGAACTCTTTTCTGTTAGCGGTTGTAGGTAGTCTAGCACTTTTACATTCTTTTTATAATGTATCAGCTTTCAAGTGTTTGAAACTCGAATTTTTTTTATTTTTATGTGATTTTTTTTGGACACCACATTGCTATGTTATCGGTATGTGACATCTAGAAAAAACAACAACTCAATCAGACGCCAGGGGGACAAAAAGGATGAAATCAAAATTCATCTGGTCTTGTTGGCCTTGGTGAGCATCTGCTGTCCCATTGGCATCGCTAAAAAATCAATGCAGATCGAGAATCCCAACCATGCCACTGGCATATATCTTGAGCTAATTACAATGAGATTGACCTTGTTTGTACGATAAAACATATATACGTATTGGGAAGAAACAACTCTAGCTAGGCGTCAAAATCATTCAGAAATAAATATGGAGAATAATAATTGTCAACTGGTGATTCAGCTATTACGATCCCAAATGGGTAGAATATATTAGGGAAATCAATTTCTGCTGTCAAATGCCAATAAAGAAGTGACAAGAGGGAAGCAGGTGATCGGTGACACAACAGGTAACATGTCTGGAATTTAACTCGGAGAGAAACAAATCATTATGAAGAACATTTCCAAACTACAGAAACCAATGAGGATTATTTATTCTTCTTCTCTTATTTACTAATAAAGAATCAAACCTCAATAATTGATAATACAGTAAGACTTTTTAAACACAGTCAAAATGCCACAGTAGAGGCACTTAATAACATCCTGAGGGGGTTGCAGCTCCTAGACAAAAGCATAAATGACACACGCATAACGTAACAACATATAAAGGGTTATCCAATTCAAGCTTGATAAAGTAAACTTAAAAAAAACACACAAAATATTCGGAATGTATTGTAATTTTTATTTCATTTTACAGATTGATCCTTGCCATTTTTAGTTAAACAAGATATCATTCAAATGTCCTCCACGGGACTTCTTACAGGCCTTGATTCTTTTGAGGTAATTTTCAATGACTTTTCGGCACATTTCGGGCGGTATCTCGGCCATTACCTTACGAATATTAGTTTTCAATTCGTCAAGAGTTTGAGGATTGTTTGCGTAAACACGATCTTTCGCGTAGCCCCACAAAAAGAAATCCAAAGGCGTTAAATCACAGGATCTTGGAGGCCAATTGACATCAACCAATCGCGAAATCAAACGTCCAGGAAATTTCTCTTGCAAAAGATCTCGATTTGCTCGTGTTACGTGACTGGTTGCTCCATCCTGCTGGAACCACATATCGTCAAGATCATAATCTTCGATTTTCGTAAAAAAATAATCGGTTAACATGCGGCCATAGCGCTCAGAATTGACGGTAACGGTTCGTCCATGGTTGTTCTCAAAAAAATATGGCCCAATCACACCACCAGACCACAATGCGCACCAAACAGTGACTTTTTCCGGGTGTAATGGCTTCTCTACAATCAATTGTGGATTTTCTGAGCCCCAAATTCTACAGTTTTGCTTATTAACGTATCCACCAAGCGAAAAATGAGCTTCATCACTGAAGAAAATTTTGTTCCAAAAATCAGCATCAGCAGATTTAATAATTTTAACGCGTTGGTCGATTGTTAAATGCTCCATATTCTTAAATGGCAGAATGTCAACTAAATAAATGACAGCGTACTTGACGTTTATCTTTGACAGATGTCGGTATACAGATTTCTACTTTATCAACGAATTGGATAACCCTGTATAACCATTTTGATAACCTTTCTCAAGCTAGCCATCGTCATTGGAAACCTACGAGAGGTACTGGAGGCGCTATGGGACGTTATACACAATGCAGACCTCAACATAATTCGTTAACATTTATTAAGTCCAACAGAACTTTAAGGATAGACAAGCAGCCATCAGAGAGCATAATCCAGTCTCAAAAACAATTCCTGGTCATGGATTACGCAAATTAGACCACTTATTTAAAAATATGACAACTAGGGCACGAGTAATAAAGGGATATGTGATTATCGAGATCAATTCCCTTATCATATTCCTGGACCTACAATATTTACTCCGTAGTAGCTGATCTGCAAAATAAACATTTCACGCAATTAACAGCTAGTGAAATATTTTAATGCAACATCATCAATGATGATCATCTGTTGTACGATGTATCAACAATCCCCACAATTCAGATCAGCAATAATCAAGTTAGGATGTGTCTTAATAGACGATTACGTAAGCATATTGGCCTCTGATAGAATCGAAACCACTATAGAGAACTTCGGAATACCACCATACTTAAGGGAGGTGCACTTACAAGATTTAGCAATTGAAGTATTATTAAAGGAAATTACGAAGGGCTGTTAGAAGAAAAAATCGCTTGCCTGATAGAAAGAGAAGGGAGCACAACAAAAGAGCATTTTCATCATATTTACCATTATATTGAACACATCTTATCCTATGGGTGTCAATAGTGGTTGTGATGATCATGTGTATTTCATGATCCACCACTTAAGAAGAAAAAGAAGGAATCAGTAATCGACCAGAACTATCATTTCTATCCGTGAAAACCCACTATTCTTGATAAATATACTACCAAACACTGCTCGTTAACCGCAAGATGTTTAGTGTGAACGGGATTAATCATATCACGCAGAGACGGATTAGCCACGTGCGCCGCTATAAATGTATAGTGTGTATACAAACAGCGTTATTTTTCTTTCTGGTAATAGTCGCCACTCCGCGGCAAGCTTAGAATAAGGTGAAATAAAAATAAATTCAAGCTGAGGCGGAATCTAACAAAATATTTTATTGACACGATGAAAATTTCTCATTTATTTTCATTTTAAACTAGCTGACTAGGCGAACCTCGTCCCGCCCCAAACTACTTTTGTCTTTCACGAAAATTGATTTTGATGAGAGAACAAATCAAACAACTCAACTCAATTCTCAATAGACGATTGAGTTGAATGACCATTCCGTTCACTTTTACATCGAATTCAACACTAAAAGCAGGTTTGTGGGTGCGTTCGTTCGTTAGTTCGGTCATTTTTTCGACCAATCATCTCTTGTGGAAAAATCCAGAAGAACAAAATCGACATTTTTGAGCAATATGATTTTTGCGTAAAAAATTGTCAGAACGAACGAACAAACGCAACCATAAAGGCGCCATAATGTATTGAAAAGTAAATGATGTGTCGATTCTCTTCTTTGTCTTTTTCTCTCAGTGTGGAAATAAATTGGAGTCAGCCGGAATTCAAAATAATTCAATATATTTTATTCGAGTGGAATTAAATGGAATCAATACAATGCATTGTGGTGCACAATTTTTCTCGTTTTTTTTGTCCGGTGCGTAAATGAAAAACGATGATGGTTTGCTAATTCTCGAACACGCGACGTACAACTGACCATGAGAAAAACACGGAAATTCCATATTTATTCCGCACACTCTCAACGATTGACCTTGCGATTTGTTAATCGTCATAGCGAACGCCAAAACGAACGGGGAGCTGAATGCGCTTTAAGTCGAACGAAATGTCAGCTGGAATCAGGGGAATTCTCGGAATTAGAACATCCTCTCCTTTGAATTTGCCCTTGATGATCGTCGCTTGAATCACTTTGTTCATCAGTTTCTTCACAGCCAATCGCATTTCATTACACAATCTCGGAGAGTTCAGATTACGCAGCATGATTATAACAGATCCTACCTTCCTTGAGCATCAGGTTATGCAGTGGTATTCCCGGCAAATCAATCGCATTCAAAAACTCGGTTGGATAGTTGGTTGCCTCGTCTTGATTGGTCACATAGTCAACGGATTTGTAACAATGCATTTCCCCAGTGATTTGGTTTTGAATCAAATAATTCAGACTGTTCCTTGTTCTTCGCAGCCAAAATCGCTCGTTCTCTGCGCCAATCGTGATTCATAAATAATATCGGCGAATGTCCGGAAACACTTTCGTGATAAGCTCTTCATTCGACTTCGTAAACATGCAAAAATTCGAGGAAAACCAAATCAAACCTGTCAAAAGATCAACAGGAATTTGACCATTGCTAAACGCCATAGTGTGGATAGTCATTGGCTAACGCTATTTGACATCCCGAGTGAATTGTGGCCAAAAGCAATGAAATCAGCATTTTGATTTTGTACGCTATCCTCACGAAATTCTCGTGAGAATTTGTATACGTTTATCATACAAATTCTCATGAGAATTCTCATGAGAATAGCGTAGAAAATCCATGGCCAGAAAGGTGTTACCTATTCCACCGGGAGTATCGAGGAAAAATATTCCGCTGTTTCCTTATTCATCAACTGCCTTCGTCAATGCGTCGTATACATGTTCTTTTGCTATGCATTCGTTTGTACTATTTGCCTCATTGAATCTCGATCGAGCACGTGCTCTCGTTGTAATTCACGGTTAAAAGCACCATGCATCGAACGAATTAGTGCTGGCATGCCCAATTTCGACAAATAGCTGCCGCACATAAGCACGCACATGTCTTCGACCATAGTTTAAACTTCGATGCGTATTTCTCTATTTGTTTTCTAGCAAATTCAGACGTTGACAAGCTTCTTAATAAGTGGCGCACAACACACCATCAATAGTAAGAAGTGATTCGAAATAAGTAGGACCACGAACATGGAACAAAATCAAATGAAGATAGAAGCCTTCGTCTTGTCGTGGATGAACGGTGTACACACGGCCAAGCACATCAGTCGAATACACATCGACTTATCCGTAACAGGTTCCAATATAATAGTGTGGCATTTCCCAGTAAAGCAATATTTGTGCGAACGGATAGCTTTGGCAAATTTTGAAGAAGTTTGTGAGTGTTGTAGCTGGCGATCATTCTGCTCGTTGTGCTGCATTAGCTTCTGTGAAATAGACACGTTGTCCATTCTCAAAGTGCACTCAAAAATTTTGAACATTGGAGTGACGTTCATGTAATGCAAATGATAAAATACGCTAAATCGCCTAATTGCAACTGACATGATAACCCAATTAGAATCTTGGCACATTGTCATTTGCATTCAAAGCAGTAATGTCGAACACTGCCGAACACTACCTTTGTTCTCTTACTTGCAAACATATTTTATGGACTTAATGGAGTTACAGTACGCAACATTACAGTGTGTTGCGAATATTTTACCGCGAACCAGGTTATCAGTTATTTCAGGCTATTTTTAATCTGGCCGTCCGTAATGCCACACATACGTCATAGAATTCTGTGCATATTCATGCATATGCCGTGGGCTGCCAACGTGGGGAGAATGGTCAATGGACCGACGTTGATTGCATCGCCGTCCGAAGTGATGGCATCGCGCAGATGAATGTACTGCTCGGATAGTAGTTTTGATTGATTGAAACTGATGAAATTAAAACGTTCGTTTTGATCTTGACATACATATCAACGCAATCTCTCATATCAACCATCTCCTGGTAATTGCGGATACAACAAAAAACAATTGAGCCAAATCGGTTCAGCCATTCATAACTGATGTGTTAGAAAAATAAATTCAATTTTCTTCGGGTTTTCCGGAAGCTTACAAGTTTACTACCCAAATATTCCAATTTTTCTCTTCTAAAAACCATCTGGATCGTATAAGTGCAAAATCCGGTACAAAAACATCTTTTTTCGATTTTCCGAATTTTCTGACTTTTCCGGTGGGGTTTCCAATTTTCTTTCGTAAGAACAATGTCCTGGAAATTGGGAACACAGCAAATAAAAATTGAGCCAAATCGGTTCAGCCATTCACAACTGATGCGCTAGAAAAAAATTCAATTGTCTGCGGGTTTTTCCGGAAGCTTACAATTTTTTTGTACTGTGTATTTCCAATTTTTCTCTTCTAAAAGAACATCTGGATTGGGTACCTGCGAAATCCGGTATACAAACATCTTTTTTCGATTTTCCTAATTTTCTGACTTTTCCGGAGGAGTTTCCAATTTTCTTTCATAAGAACAATGTCCTGGAAATTGGGAACACAGCAAATAAAGATTGAGCCAAATCGGTTCAGCCATTCACAACTGATGCGCTAAAAAAAAATCAATTTTCTTCGGGTTTTTCTGGAAGCTTACAAGTTTTCTACTGTGTATTTCCAATTTTTCTCTTCTAAAATACCATCTGGATTGGGTACCTGCAAAATCCGATATAAAAACAGCTTTTTTCGATTTTCCGAATTTTCTGACTTTTCCGGTGGAGTTTCCAATTTTCTTTCGTAAGAATAATGTCCTGGAAATTGGGAACACAGCAAATAAAGATTGAGCCAAATCGGTTCAGCCGTTCACAACTGATGCGCTAGAAAAAAATTCAATTTTCTTCGGGTTTTTCCGGAAGCTTACAATTTTTTTGTACTGTGTATTTCCAATTTTTCTCTTCTAAAATACCATCTGGATTGGGTACATTCAAAATCCGATATAAAAACAGCTTTTTTCGATTTTCCGAATTTTCTGACTTTTCCGGTGGAGTTTCCAATTTTCTTTCGTAAGAATAATGTCCTGGAAATTGGGAACACAGCAAATAAAGATTGAGCCAAATCGGTTCAGCCGTTCACAACTGATGCGCTAGAAAAAAATTCAATTTTCTTCGGGTTTTTCCGGAAGCTTACAATTTTTTTGTACTGTGTATTTCCAATTTTTCTCTTCTAAAATACCATCTGGATTGGGTACCTGCAAAATCCGATATAAAAACAGCTTTTTTCGATTTTCCGAATTTTCTGACTTTTCCGGTGGAGTTTCCAATTTTCTTTCGTAAGAATAATGTCCTGGAAATTGGGAACACAGCAAAAAAAGATTGAGCCAAATCGGTTCAGCCGTTCACAACTGATGCGCTAGAAAAAAATTCAATTTTCTTCGGGTTTTTCCGGAAGCTTACAAGTTTTCTACTGTGTATTTCTAATTTTTCTCTTCTAAAATACCATCTGGATTGGGTACCTGCGAAATCCGGTATAAAAACATATTTTTTCGATTTTCCGAATTTTCTGACTTTTCCGGTGGAGTTTCCAATTTTCTTTCGTAAGAATAATGTCCTGGAAATTGGGAACACAGCAAATAAAGATTGAGCCAAATCGGTTCAGCCGTTCACAACTGATGCGCTAGAAAAAAATTCAATTTTCTTCGGGTTTTTCCGGAAGCTTACAATTTTTTTGTACTGTGTATTTCCAATTTTTCTCTTCTAAAATACCATCTGGATTGGGTACCTGCAAAATCCGATATAAAAACAGCTTTTTTCGATTTTCCGAATTTTCTGACTTTCCCGGTGGAGTTTCCAATTTTCTTTCGTAAGAATAATGTCCTGGAAATTGAGAACACAGCAAATAAAGATTGAGCCAAATCGGTTCAGCCGTTCACAACTGATGCGCTAGAAAAAAATTCAATTTTCTTCGGGTTTTTCCGGAAGCTTACAATTTTTTTGTACTGTGTATTTCCAATTTTTCTCTTCTAAAATACCATCTGGATTGGGTACCTGCAAAATCCGATATAAAAACAGCTTTTTTCGATTTTCCAAATTTTCTGACTTTTCCGGTGGAGTTTCCAATTTTCTTTCGTAAGAATAATGTCCTGGAAATTGGGAACACAGCAAATAAAGATTGAGCCAAATCGGTTCAGCCGTTCACAACTGATGCGCTAGAAAAAAATTCAATTTTCTTCGGGTTTTTCCGGAAGCTTACAATTTTTTTGTACTGTGTATTTCCAATTTTTCTCTTCTAAAATACCATCTGGATTGGGTACCTGCAAAATCCGATATAAAAACAGCTTTTTTCGATTTTCCGAATTTTCTGACTTTTCCGGTGGAGTTTCCAATTTTCTTTCGTAAGAATAATGTCCTGGAAATTGGGAACACAGCAAATAAAGATTGAGCCAAATCGGTTCAGCCGTTCACAACTGATGCGCTAGAAAAAAATTCAATTTTCTTCGGGTTTTTCCGGAAGCTTACAATTTTTTTGTACTGTGTATTTCCAATTTTTCTCTTCTAAAATACCATCTGGATTGGGTACCTGCAAAATCCGATATAAAAACAGCTTTTTTCGATTTTCCGAATTTTCTGACTTTTCCGGTGGAGTTTCCAATTTTCTTTCGTAAGAATAATGTCCTGGAAATTGGGAACACAGCAAATAAAGATTGAGCCAAATCGGTTCAGCCGTTCACAACTGATGCGCTAGAAAAAAATTCAATTTTCTTCGGGTTTTTCCGGAAGCTTACAAATTTTCTACTGTGTATTTCTAATTTTTCTCTTCTAAAATACCATCTGGATTGGGTACCTGCGAAATCCGGTATAAAAACATCTTTTTTCGATTTTCCGAATTTTCTGACTTTTCCGGTGGAGTTTCCAATTTTCTTTCGTAAGAATAATGTCCTGGAAATTGGGAACACAGCAAATAAAGATTGAGCCAAATCGGTTCAGCCGTTCACAACTGATGCGCTAGAAAAAAATTCAATTTTCTTCGGGTTTTTCCGGAAGCTTACAATTTTTTTGTACTGTGTATTTCCAATTTTTCTCTTCTAAAATACCATCTGGATTGGGTACCTGCAAAATCCGATATAAAAACAGCTTTTTTCGATTTTCCGAATTTTCTGACTTTTCCGGTGGAGTTTCCAATTTTCTTTCGTAAGAATAATGTCCTGGAAATTGGGAACACAGCAAATAAAGATTGAGCCAAATCGGTTCAGCCGTTCACAACTGATGCGCTAGAAAAAAATTCAATTTTCTTCGGGTTTTTCCGGAAGTTTACAATTTTTTTGTACTGTGTATTTCCAATTTTTCTCTTCTAAAATACCATCTGGATTGGGTACCTGCAAAATCCGATATAAAAACAGCTTTTTTCGATTTTCCAAATTTTCTGACTTTTCCGGTGGAGTTTCCAATTTTCTTTCGTAAGAACAATGCCCTGGAAATTGGGAACACAGCAAATAAAAATTGAGCCAAATCGGTTCAGCCATTCACAACTGATGCGCTAGAAAAAAATTCAATTTTCTTCGGGTTTTTCCGGAAGCTTACAATTTTTTTGTACTGTGTATTTCCAATTTTTCTCTTCTAAAATACCATCTGGATTGGGTACGTGCAAAATCCGGTATAAAAACATATTTTTTCGATTTTCCAAATTTTCTGACTTTTCCGGTGGAGTTTCCAATTTTCTTTCGTAAGAACAATGCCCTGGAAATTGGGAACACAGCAAATAAAAATTGAGCCAAATCGGTTCAGCCATTCACAACTGATGCGCTAGAAAAAAATTCAATTTTCTTCGGGTTTTTCCGGAAGCTTACAATTTTTTTGTACTGTGTATTTCCAATTTTTCTCTTCTAAAATACCATCTGGATTGGGTACCTGCAAAATCCGATATAAAAACAGCTTTTTTCGATTTTCCGAATTTTCTGACTTTTCCGGTGGAGTTTCCAATTTTCTTTCGTAAGAATAATGTCCTGGAAATTGGGAACACAGCAAATAAAGATTGAGCCAAATCGGTTCAGCCGTTCACAACTGATGCGCTAGAAAAAAATTCAATTTTCTTCGGGTTTTTCCGGAAGCTTACAAGTTTTCTACTGTGTATTTCCAATTTTTCTCTTCTAAAATACCATCTGGATTGGGTACCTGCAAAATCCGATATAAAAACAGCTTTTTTCGATTTTGCGAATTTTCTGACTTTTCCGGTGGAGTTTCCAATTTTCTTTCGTAAGAACCATGTTCTGGGAATTGGAAACACAGCAAAAATCACAAATTGAGCCAAATCGGTTCAGCCGTTCTCAACCGATTCGCTAGAAAACAAATGCCAATTTTCTTCGAGTTTTTCCGGAAGTTTCCGAGTTTTCCACGCATTTTTCGATTTTCGGACTGTTCCACTAGATTTTACCAACATTTTCTTTCATACAAACTTTGTCCTGACAATTATGAACACAACAAAAAAAAAATCAGCCAAATCGGTTCAACCGTTCTCAACCGTTATGTTACACAGAAATCTCAAAAAATTATAAATAATTGGATTTTGCTTTTGGGACATATTTCACATGCAATAATTTTAAGATTTGCTCATTTTATTTCTTTATTAAATATTAAAACCAATGTTATCGCTAGATTGAAATAATAAATTTGAGATTTGTTCCAAGTTACTCCGTTTTACGAAATAAAATTGCATCTACGAATAATTTTGAGGACGACTGTATAACAACTTAAATATTTTTTACAAGAGCTTTTGAAAGCTGACGCACAACCTAAAATATAAAAACTATTTTTAAACAACTTGTATGCCACCTATTATTCGTGATTGAAACTCATACAGCTTTTATTTTTAAAAGGGAATTTGAATAATGTGGTGAATATAAATTGTTTGATTGGTTTCTTAGCTAAACTTTTATTGCTTGTATTTTTTCGGATTTCTTTTCTATAAAATGTTTATAATATTTTTGGTTTACATTTTTTTCTCCATTCAAAACAAAAATAAATATTCTTAAACATTTAATTCATTATGGAGATTATAAACGAAATTTTAAATTCTATATAATACGCATGTATAAACTGTATTTGTATATACTTGGTATATAGGATATGTTTATGGTACAGCATTATGTAGTCTTATCGGCTTATTTCGCCTGAGTGATGATATATAATGCAGTACATCGCCAGTATCTCAAACTCAAATGATATCATTCAAGGGATATAGAAAAGTTAAGAAAACTATTTTTATTGCATATATTGTGTTTATGTCGGTTGTCCTAATAATACCCATACGTATACAGAAAATTATTCTACAACTACCTACCTATAAGTAGTATTTTAAAGTTACACTTTTAAATCAACAAAACAAATAAAGTAAAATTTAAAATCCTTTTTTTCAGTAGAGTTCTTTTCTATTAAATAGGAAGGAGATGAAATGATTTTAAAATCTAATAAATTACAAATTTTTGACATTTTTATTATTTTCATAATATGGTGTTGTTGTTGTTTTGCTCTTTCAATTCCTGTTTCTTGAATTATTGTTGTTGCTATTGCTAAATATGTGTTTGTATTTGCTATTTGGGAAAGTACGTTTGTTTGCTGCTGCAGACAGAAGGAGAATATAATTTTCGTTGGATGGAACATTGGTACCAATCTATTTATTCATGTAGTTTGTTCTGTTTAAACATTTTAGGGGTGAAATTTTTTTTTGGTGTGGTGATACCTTTTTTATGCTTGCCAATTCTTATCTTAAAGTTTATTTTCCTTTCTTTAATTCTGTTGTCTCTGCGTATACACTTTGTGTACACGGATATATTATTTGTTGTAATTTTTATGTGTATCGGTTCAAATTTAAATGTACCTTTATGTATTTTGTGATGATCCTCTTAAATATGTAAGTGATATAGTTGTTGAATTGTTAAAGGACGTTATTGTTTCGACAAAACATAAAAAATAAAAATTATTTTATGCTGGATGGTGTTATAGATAATCGATAAGTAGCATTAGAGATAGCTTGTTTGCAGATTAACATTAGGCACGAAAGTGTGGTTTTTATAAATTATGGGTTTACAATAGAGAAATTAGTATTACAATTTTAAGGTTAACTAAAGCTAAATGGCACATAATCAGAGATAATCCGTTTGATTAAGATTGGCATTCAAGTTACTACTTTCAAAAATTTAAATCACGTTAAACGAATTAAATGTAAAATTGTTGTGGTTTACCCTAATAAACTTGAATGTTTTTGAAGAATTATGACGAATAAAATCATTTGGCAAGTTTGGGGCACATTTTGTGTTGATATTGAAGTATTTTTTTTTTATTGTTCTGTGAGAGTTATAAATTTATAACAAAATTAAATTTATTCATGCATCTAATCAAAGTTCTGGAAGTCATTTACGATTTACATCAGTTTGGTTTAAAAAACCACCCTATTCCGTTTTGCAAAACTCTACCATCTCCGCCATTGTTTAGGCTAGAGCAAAATATGGGGACCTTGGTTAGTAAAAAATTGAGTGATCGCTTTAACTTTATGAAAGAAACTGAATAATGGTGTGGAATGAAACCTTCCCTCTAATCATTCATTAATCCAGAATAAAACGGATTATACAAGCCCAAATATCCACCCTCAAAATCCCTCGGCTATCGTACGCGGACACGAGCGAGAAATTAGAACATCAGAACTTTAGCAGAGACATCAGGGCTGTCGCAATTAGAGAAAATAAAAAATGGTAAAGTAAACACAAGTGCGTAAGGAATTATCTAATATTCTATACATGTTACGGGCACAACGAGTCTGAACCAGTTAATGTAAGCATAAACATCTGAATTTGTGTGTAATAATAATAGAGAACGACTCATTGACTTCTGTGTCACAAACCAGCTGGTTCATAGAAGGCCATCAAATTTACACATAAAACAATAAACAAACATATACATGGGCCTTACCAGAATAAGGAACCAAATAGAACGCGTAACGATCAACAAGAAATTCCTCTCGTCTCATTGCAAGATGTTACAATAATTGGTGGCATAAACATTGACAGTCGTAACGGTAATATCGCACTTCCATATTTTAAACCTGTCGCTCAATGTAAAATGAATCAGGACAAATCAGACAAAATTTAACACCGCGATAGATTAAAAAATGACGTCAGTGTAAAGCAACAATGGAGAAATATTGAAGATCAAAGCAGCTATCAACACACTCGGGTACCAAAATATAGACGAAAACCCTGGATGCAACCTCTAGACCAGTAAAAATACTTAGAAAGAAATTGAAGAACATAAACAAGTTTAGTTGCAAACATGTCAAAAATACGTGAGTATTTGAAATGTCAATACGAATTGCACTGAAAACATTCTCAAGGCAGTATAAAAGACTGTAGCAATATGAAAACATGCGCACATCAATGCGTACAGCGGGCAGCTGAAAAATTTACGAATTTTATTAATAATGCAACGCAAAATATAATCTACAGACCTGCCATGTTAAAATATAATTTAAATATTAGATTGTATAATGCTTCAATTTGCATTTGTCACGTTTTATTTACAATTATAACGTTGGTTGGAAGTTTAATGGGATGTATAAGGTTTGTCAAAATGTTGACAGATATATCAATTTTCGTATTCATTTTTAATGGTAAATCATTCAGTTTTATTCGTAGTACCAGGGGACCGAGCTTGCTCGGTGAAAAGAAGACAGTTTTTTAATCTCTTTCGCAAAACTACTTTAGTTTCATTTTATTTTATTCGACTGAGACATAAAAATCGATGTTGCCGAGGTAACCGTCTTCGCTGTCACTATCAAGACTTAGAAATTTCATCAGGAGCGTTCAATGCTTCTTCCCACACAACATTATACGTGCGACGTTCTTTTTCATGTAGTAACAAAATTTTCAAGCTATTTTGTCGTTTACCACGGGAAAATGCTACGTACAACATACCGTGATTAACGACAGGTGTACGAAGGTCAACGCCAACAAATTCGAACTTTTACCCTTAAGATTTATGCATGGCCATCGTAAACGCTGGTCGAAGCGGAAATTGATGCCGTTCCGCCATGCTACACACGGTCTCATAAGACCAGCTTCACCTTCCTTTCTTTACCCTTTTACCTACAAAATCCGTTTTAACTGCGATATTAAATTTGTCGGTGAATCCAAAATGAAAAAATAGAAATGAAAATAAAAAAGACGGGAAAGGTTCGGAACCAAATTCTATAAGCATTTTTGTTGCCTATAAAGGTGTGATGTGTGATCTGCGAATTTTAAATATGACACTCACCCACATCTACCTAACCCCATCTACACGCAGCCCAACCGACCTCAATCCACCATAACTCAACCGACCCCAATCAACCGCAAACCGCCATACCTAAAAATTATTATCAACCCCATCCACTATCCAATGAAAACCCTTAAAACCCATCTCACCCGCACCATACCCTATACCACACTACCCATATCAATAACACCTCCATACCCACTCCCACACACACACCACAAACGCCACCTACACAAACCCTCATCCATCACCAAACCCAAAATTCTCACACCAAACCCAAAACACCTCATCTCGCACCTCTCCACCTCCTATACCCCCACTCCTACCACCCCCGTAACACAACCACCTACCCAAACCAGTATCCACACATATTTTTATTCCACATTCACATTCTCTATGAAACCAAGATAGAATAGAAAATAAAAAAAGAAATCTATCAATTTTAAGGAGGGGGCTTAACAAAATTCTACATATCTCCAAATAACCTAAACACAGAAATGTCCAAATCAATACGGCTCTATCTCATGAATTGCTTGAACTTTTAGTGAAGAAATTAAGTTGACATCTCCATCCGTTCTCAAGTTATCGTGGACACAGGCGGACAGATGGCAAACCGAAACCATATAGAACTTTTTTAACAAAAATGCTTAAAAAATTTAAGGCCATTTTTGAGATGTAGATTTTTGTTTAAATTTTATTTTTGAGAGAACAGAATAAAATAATACAAAAAAAATTGGTGTTTTAATATAAAGTAAGGGTTTCAATTAACAATAAAAATCTATTACGACCTAGTTACATACGACCAATATTTTTATTTTTTTTACTTTGTCTTCATATTTTTTTATAATAAAACTTTGATTTTAATATGACAGATTACCTTGATTTTCATATGTGCAAGAGTTTTACCAGCTAACGGAGACCAACAATCTTGAATTTGCGGAGAATAATTTTGAATAAGAAAGGATTCAAACCTCTTTGCATATTTCTACCGACAAATTATTCTAAACTCTCGACAATCAAATTAAATTGAACGTAGTGTGCTTTTTAAAATATTTAGCATATACGTTCAACTATTCCAAGTATTTGTGCCGTCGTTCATATGCAACATGTTTTTCCAAAACTAAGTCCCTAACCGAATTTTTCCAAAGTCGTGACGTATCTAGATCGTTTTTTCACGCCAGTTTTCGTAGTACGCCAATTTTCAGAAAAAATTATAGTGCCGTTTTCGAGAAAAAATTTACAGATTAATATACAATTATTGCTCGTTTAATACTATAGATACGAGTACACCGTCGTCTGCATATCTGCAAATACTCGAGCATTTTTCCTGGCATCCACTTGATATACACCGGGTTATCTAAGAGAATAGAATATTGTTGAGGTGGCCAAATCCATTCATGGGATGTAACATCAGAAATATTAGTTTTGTTAAGGCAAGCTTTGGTACAGACTGGTACATATAACTTACTAACTTAATAATTTAGTAGGCCAACGAACCTCCAGTAAAAACTTGGTTTTGTATTTCCTGACTTCCGCTGTGCACACAAGTTAAATTTATTAGATCAGTAAAAATATTACTGTACAAAATAAACATATTTTGTTAAATGAAATTTGTAAAGCTAGCTCAGCAACTAAATATTTGTTGCTGTAGTTTAAGTAAAATTTTTCAACGTAAAAGTTAAAATATCGGTTATTTAGCTCTATTTTATATTTTTATTATAACTTAAGCTTTCGGAACTTTTTCGGTTCCATTCTCAAAAGTATATAAATCAATTTTACAAAAAAAAAAATTTAAACAACGTAATTACGCAACGGATAAGTGAGGACACCCATAAAAATACATTACATTGTGGCACACAAGTGACACTGGGAATTTTGTCAAGTAATATAAAAATGCATAATATGCTTTCGCCAAAAACTGAAGAACATGAAATATTTAATGGGCAGTTTATCATCATCAAAAAAGTGAGCAGAAAGACCGTTCCCTAAAACGGGAGTTGATTATGTGGGGCTAATCAAAATAAGAACTACCAAAGATCGAGAAAGCAAATCCTATTCATATGCATGCGGCAACAAGGGCCATCCATACATCCAGATTATGAGAGCCTAACAACGGAAGCTTTCATAGCGGCTTGCAAAAGATTCATCTAGGCGAAGACTGTGGCACGGATATATTTTCTGACAATGTAACTATTTTGTTGGAGAAAATACCAAAATGAAAAAATGTACCGTGCACCATTGCAAAATACTACCAGTGGTACTATTCTAGTTTTCCCTGGGAATAGGGAATTGGGAAAAATATTTTCATATCATTTTTGTCTAAATAATATTTTTCTGGCCTACTATTGGAATTAGTTTGGTGTAAATATTTTTGAAACAAAGTTGATTGGGAAACTTTTGTTCCACAAAAATTTTATAGGGAAAAAAATTTTCCTTTTTAACTTTGTTTCGAAAATATTTACATCAAACTTATTTCCTCAGTAGGCCAGAAAAATATAATTTAGACAAAAATGCTATGAAAATATTTTTCCCAATTCCCTACTCCCAGGGAAACCAAAATAGTGCCACAGATGACATAGCAGCAATGCTGGCCACTGATGAATAAACTTGCACTTTATACCTCGAAACGATGTGGTCGGTAGAATATCTTCACCATCTTCAACAACGGACAAAATGAAGAACCGTGTAACTATAATTTAGCAGTAAACAGTACTAGTAAAAGGCGATCAAGTACCGGTCTCATGATTGGAATTGTGAAGGGTTCTTGTAAATCCTACCGGAAAGGATAACTTGGTGTGAATTGCAACTAAATGCAAGGACGCGAAATACAAACGACCAATAACAAAACTATCTAAGCTTACCTATTGATGTGATGATTCAAAGGAGTCATTACTTATGGAACCAGTCTCAGCGATGCAAGACATAGCAACCAATGATGCCAGTGCAACTCCTGACGAAGGATAATGATTTAGTTTGAATTTTTAAAATATTTATATTTCCGGTCCTATAAAGTAGCTTTATTAGCCTGTGGCTCTATTCTGGCTTTCCCTGGGAATTGGGAATTGGGAAAAATATTTACATAGCATTTTTGTCTAAATTGAATTTTTCTAGCCTACTGAGGGAACATGTTTGGTGCTAATATTTTCGAAACAAAGTTAAATGGGAAAATATTTTTCCCTATATAAATTTTGTGGAACAAAAGTTTCCCAATTCGCTTGGTTTTGCAAATTTTTGCACTAAACTTATTCTTTCAGTAGGCCAGAAAAATATAATTTAGACAAAAATGCTATGAAAATATTTTTCCCAATTCCCTATTCCCAGGGAAAGCCAGAATAGGGCCACTGGTAAAGAACCGATGATTATTTGAAAACTAAGGCAGAAATTACCTATGAATAATGAAATTATTACTCATGGTCATTTATATTTGCGCCCTGCGGCCGTATCCTGATTTTCCCCGGGAATAAGGAGTTGGCAATTAGTGAATTTTTCTAGTAGTTGGGAATTTTTTATTCCCTAAAGTCTATTCTGGCGTTTGGGAACTATTTTTATTGGGGAAAAATAATTCTATTTTATAGCAGTGTTGACGTTAATTTGTCCTCATTATTTTTTGGGTAATTGTGATTCGTACATTTTTGAATTTTTAAACATTATTTTTTCGAATAAATACACATATATTTAAAAATAAACTAAATTTATAATAAGGTCGCAATACGTGTTTTAGTTTATAAATGTCTACATAACAAAAAATTCTAACATAAAAACATAAAAACTATTTTCTCAATTCCTCGGCAAAACCAGAATAGGGCCACTGGTCACTGATAATGAGCAGCAACAAGGAATTCTCTCTCAACGTGTATATAGTGAAGGAATATGAGGATCGGTTTGAGAAGCTCAACTACAATAAATACGAGCTGTTGCCACTGCTGATAAGGAATCAAACAACCTTGATTGCGACAACATGGTCGGTCAAGTTTATCATCTTTACGACAAGAAATGTCGCAGATCCAGCAATATCGAACAAAATGAGGATAGGGTCTGGTCAGAGGATAGGGTCGTTGATTGGCTTGTCAGCGCTAAATCCGTTAGGAAAGCAATTAACATTGATTCATCAACAAGTGCCAGCCTCCATCCCTATTCCAGGGCACAATATTCATGATCTCGTCCACATACACCAAATCATAAAAATTCACAATAGGATAACGCGACAGAGTATAATCATTGAAATTACTCTGCCACTCTCATTCACATGGGAATATACGTTGTTGTCAGTAGTAGTTCCTTACCCGATATACATCACGGTAGAACTGAATCACAAATTATCATCTCAACCGAATATCTCGCCATACAATATTTGATGGATCAGGTCAATCGTTGTCAAATTTTAAAATCAACCCAACTCCTATGCAAAATTTCGGGATTGGATAATTCTTCACGCACCTAATCAATAGATGTATGTAGTAGTACCACATAAAAATGTGGTCATATCCAGCCATACACCTTCAAGAACTCTGGACTTATAAGAATTGACCCTTATTGGGACAACAAGGAAATTCTTGAAATTCTTAAAATTGTGTACAATAAGCAGATGCTTATTCGACAAAATATAAAATAATGCGAAAATCCTAATACATCAGATTTACTGCCACCACTAACACATTTTGAACACATTAAACCATAAAACTATGCCTCAAATCATCGACAAAAACTAAAATTAAAAATCGAAACAATAACCATAAAATAAAATGTAATCAATCACAATTTGAATGCAACACAAAACATAAAACATAAATCTGTGAGAGAATGTTCCCAATGTTGCAATTTGAAGGGTAGTATTTTATGTTTTTGTCTATGCAAGCAACATACACACATAATTTTTATTTATGTATTTTATGCTTTTTTGTTTAGAACATATTTAACAAAAACCTACCACAAATATTTTATGTTGGAAATATTTTTTACAAATATTTAATATATACGACTGTTCGAGTCACTGCAGAATCATACCGGGCGGTAAAAATTTCAGTGTGAAATAAATAAAAAATTCTAAATTTCCAAAAACAAAAATAATTAAAATTAATTAAACGAAAAATTTATTTAATATGTGTTTATCATAATTTATAATTTTTTATGATTTTTGCTGCGACATTAAATTTACATATTTATTAATATTTTCGGTGTGGTTTTAAGTTTAAATTTTTTGGAAAAAACATTTTTTGGAGTGTAAATAATTATTGTGTATTTATAGAAAAAGTATAATTTATTATCGCGCAAATTTTAATTTAATTTTTTTTTTTTTGGAAAATAACTAGAAAATTACAAAAAATTATAAAAATAAAAAACGATTTTATATTTAATTTGCATAAAATAGAAACAAACGTATAAATATAAAACAGTTGCATAAAAAAGCGAACAGAACAAAACATAAAAAAATGTTGAAAAGAAAATTGAATTAGTTTTTCATTTATATTTTATTATACATATTTTTGTGTGTTTGTGTATTTGGTGGTGGTGCACGAGGCGGTGGCTCAAATTTTCCAGTGTTTATATTTATTTTATTGTTTTCATTTAAAACAATAAACCATTTACATTTTTTATCATCATTCAGACAATCATTACGAACCGCTTCGTGTTTTTAGTTTTATCATTTTGTGTATTCTAGTCCTGTATTATCAGCAGTAACATTATAATGATTTTCAGTAATTTATTTTATATATGTGTTTGTGTGTGTTGTGCTGCATGTTATTGGGTGTAGTTGTTTCTTGCTGGTGTTGCGGTTTTTAGCTGGTGGTTAAAGCGAAAATATTTTTGTGTTTTAGTTTTGTGTTCCTTGCGGGATCTGCAAACTTGGTCGACACGAAAATTCAATTATAAATGTAACGGGTAACATTTTCCTTGTTTTAATTTCAAAAGTGTCAATTTATTATCTGGCTCCAGATCTAATGGTTATTTTGTGTACTATAACAAACTACTTGTTATAGTGCTAACCCAAAATCAATAAACAGGGTCGTTGGCCTGACAAAAGTTTCATACCGACATAATTTATTTTTATTGCACGGCGAAATCACAATTTTTAGGAAATGGTACAGCTAAATTTACTGTTGACGATTAAAAAATAATCAAACTGTTTCTACTAAGTTAAGGAATACTATTTATAATTTTTCCATGCCCAAATTACTAAGAAATAGTAATTAAAATGGAGATATCGTGTTTATCTTAATAACATTCCTGTAAGATAAAGGCCAATAAAATCCAGAAAAATTAAAATCCGAAACCCCGAACGAAAATTAAGTATTAAATAAATTTTCAAATTTTAAATTAATTAAAAAAAGTTAGGAGGTCAAAAGCTGATCTATCATTAAAAAATGGTTGAAGCAATCTAAATGCGCAATTTTGAATGTAAAAAGTTTTTGGTACCGTTTAAGGTTATTGAAAATTTGTTTTGGGAAACCTTTTCACAAATCTATTTGGATCCATTGTAACCCATTGGCCCTGTAATCGCAACAAAAATTCTTTTCGAAACTATTAAAACATAGATCAGATTGAATAATGATGCTAAGATAAAAACTCCTGGTCGGTGGGCCGTAGAAGTTTTTAAAATTTTAAAAGGTTAAACTCTATTTTCTACGATAGAAATTAATAGAATAAGTTAGTTTCATCTAAACTAGTGAACTCCCTAACGAGGAAATTCTCGAAAAATTACAGTACATCATATTTTCTAATTCCCGGAATTTGTTTAAAATTTCCCGATATTTAATACTCTAAATATTTTCGTTTTTCCTCGTGAGGAAATTAAAATTTTATTCCATATTTTTGTTTCTTTTTGAAATATAATTTAGTATGCAAGCGTTTTTTCGAAAGGTTTTTTCTTCGTAAATTCTCTAATTTTGTTAATGATATGTAAAGTGGTTGTTGCGTTCAATGCGGAAATTTGAGTTTCAGTTAGATATACAAAAATTGATAACGCGGTAGCCCTCACTTTGTGAATAAAACTTCATCTGTAGATTTTTAATCAGAACAAAATGAATTTATTTGCGATAATGATTATTCAGAGCAGAAATCCTATTCCGAAGTAGTTTGCCATCAATACTACCCAGAGCACTTAAAAGATTCCAGAATCAAACGGTTAGGTTTAATCCTATGAGAATATGTATTCCGTCGATTGTGTATTAGTCAGAGTACCGAAAGTAAACCATAATGTACCGAACAATCACAATCAAAACCATTACAATTTACAATACAAAACAAATAAGAAATCATTTCCATTGCAATAAAAATGACTTAAAATGTAAGACAAAACAAAATTTAAGAAAATACTGTAATTTCTCGTTAACACATTCAGTACCAAGAAACACCCTCTCATTTACAAAAAAATCAAAGAAAAGGCCCGAACACATTAGAGGACCTCAAAAGGTTAATAAAGAAAAAGAGAATAAGTGAGTTCTCCTTTTCTTTGAAAAGGAGAATAATTGAGTGAGCTGGGCCTCTAAAAACATTAACGAAATAGCGAATGCTACAAATCAGTATTATTACTAATAAAAATTAAAATTTTTAAATAATCGCGTTAACGCAATCATAAAACATGTCACCGTAACGCAACCAGCACAACTTGGCGCAACATGGCTCAAGATTATGCAATATGATGGCATAACACCAGAGATTTAATTAACAATTCATGTTTGTTAATTAAACACATGCCTAACGTGAAGCAACAGACGCAATATGGCTCAACATCAGACAGTGCAATACCAAAAAACATGGTGCAACACCATGCAACATGAGGTACACGTGACACATACAACATCTACCATAATCCAACAACATGGTGCAACTTTGTTCGATATGATGAACCATAATGAACATTACTCAACATCCCTAAACAAGATCCAATACCAAACACCATGGTGCAACACCGCGAAACATAGTGCAGTATGACGTAACAATATAGAACATCTCACATGGTAAAACATATCCCAACACTGTGCAACCAACTAAAAATCATACAAAACGGTGCATCATGATTAAACGGGATTGCCAATTGCAAGAAAACGATTACAGGCAGTTTTGATTTGCAGAAATATCATGTAAGGGACCGCGAAAATGCTTACGAGGATCCAAATGAATTTTCTGCAGATTAAAACTGCTTGTAATCGTTTTCTTGCATTCAAAAATCCCTTTTCGCAATAATCAAAATCGGTTAACTCAAATAAGAATGTTAAAAGGAGCATCAAGGACAATCTAGAACTCCCATAAATTAGGTACTGGTACTCGAAAACCTCCTGAATTTTTTTTTTCAAAAAATGAGACCAGGCCCAAGTGGCGTACTTCATAAATGAATTTTTCTGAAATTTGGACTCATCGCCATCTATTCCTGGCATTGGAAAAATCGCCGCAACTTTCATCAAAATCAGTCGAACTGAAATAACCGTGATCGAAAGACCTCCTAAAACGAATTTTTCTGAAATTATCACTTCCAAATTGATCAAATTGATTCCTGCCATTTTTTAAAAATTATACTTGAATTTACCCGAAATGAGGATCCTCACCAAATGACTCCTGGCAAGCGAAATTCTCCCTCATTAAGTTTTATAAAAATCGTTAGAGTCGAAAAAAATTAAAGAAAGCGACTCAAGATGAGTCCAACAGATTTAGGACCAATCACAATCGATTTTTCGTATTTGAAAGCCCTCTTTAACTATTTTTTATCAAAATCTTGCGGGAACGGCTTTAAATCGAATTTTTCATAAATCAAGGCTCACCGGAATCAATTTAGGAACTTCTAAATGAATTTTCCAAAAACCAAGACCCACCGGAATTATTGGTACTCGAAAACTCTATTCTAGATTTTCGTGAAAATTGTTCGTGCTGTTTCCGAAACGTTCGACCTGTTTCCGGAACCCTTCATACAAATATATTTCAAACACACAATTATTTTTTAATCTTGTTGTAGTCTTTAGAATCCAATCCTCACCAATTTTATATTTCTTCCATTTAAATATTTATGGTTGAATTTAAATATAAATTAATATTTTCTTACTAAGTAAATTCATTAACGATCCATCGAACATTTATCACTTACTTAACAAAAACATCTTCCCGTATTTTTTTCGTGAACAAATAATGTTGTATACTTAGAGGTTTCCAAAAAAAATAAAAGGTTAACAGTTTATTTTGATTCTTTTGACATTTTTGAAACTACACACAATATAGTTCCGCATATTACGTTTACGTCAGAGTTGTGTGTGAAGGTCCTCTGAGGAACTCTGAGAATAAAGGATTATTTAGTGTTACTTCGTACGACAGGTGTCAAATGCCAAATCCCTACAGAGAACTGTCAGACAAACTGTAAACTATTGCAAATAGTGTAAGAAATATAAATAATTTAATAAATACGCCAACTTGCATCATTATTTTCGTGCAATCATGTGACTCGCTGCCCTTTTGACATAATATTTACTTTATGCTGTTCTTTTATTTGTTTGGTACTGCAACATTTCAGAGTGAGTATGTGGTTTAGTATTTTCCAAAATTGTAAACCACATATGTGGTTCCAATGTTCTAATAATTTAAAATATTTTTTGTAGTTAAAATATAAGCATGCGTAGAAGATCTTTGGCAAACTGAATAAGATTAAAACCAAATGTAGATTTCTAACGATTTCATTATTTCTAACGATTTAAAACTACACTGATCGTCAAAAAAACCCGGACACTTGAATTTCTTCCTAAATCTTCAATTTCTAGAGCAATTACGCTATTTTAAAGGACCTGTCATATTAAATAGTACATAACCGAAAAATAGGTGTAACAGAAATCGTATTTTTTTTATTTAAAATCCAATCACAGCAACAAAGTGTAATAAATGAAAAATATTCAAAATTTCGATTGTTACGTTTCTAAATAAATGGGCATCTGTCAATTGTTTTGAAACATTTAAAGTAGCATTTATTGTTAGTATTATTATTACAGTTGACGTTAACAGTGCTTAATTATTATTATTAGCAAATATTATAATTATGAAACCAGAAAATATTGCAAAAGTAATCGCTTTGAGTGAGGATGGCCATAGCGTGCGTTATATTGCTGCCCACCTAAATTTCCCTCGAAGTACAGTTCAAGACGCTATTAAACGATATCGTGAAACAGGTCAGTATGAGCGAACGGTTGGATCAGGTCGTATTAAACGAGCGGGACAATCGGTTTATGGTATCAATGGTACTGCGAGATCGTTTCCAAACAGCTAGAATCATCGCTGGTCGATTGGCACAAGTACGTGGTGTCAATATTTCAGTTAGTACAGCATCGCGAAGACTAAATGAACATAGACTGCAGCCCGGGAGGGCTGCTACAAGGCCAGAGCTTCTCCCAGCTCATCGAAGAAATCGTTTGATTTTTGCTCGTAACCACGTCAGTTGGACTACGGACGACTAGAAGTCCGTGTTATTCACTGATGAATCGAGGTTCAGTCTGCGATCACCGAATGGACGGGAAAGAGTATGCCGGATATTCGGAGAGCGATATTCACAATGTGCCATATCCCCAAGAGTCCCATTTCATGGCCGCTCACTAATGGTGTGGGCAGGCATTTCTATAGATGCCCGTACAGACCTTGTTTTTCTACGTGGCGGCACTATAACTGCCCAAAGGTATATCGTGGAATGTCTAGACGAATTTGTGGTTCCATATACGCCCCATTTAGTAGACAGCAATTTAAAATAATGCATGATAACGCCAGGCCCCACGTTGCAAACCTGGTCAACAATTATTTGGATGAGGTGGGAATTGATCGAATTGTGTGGCCCGCTCGCACCCCTGACCTTAATCCCATTGAGCACATGTGGGATATGCTAGGGCGTCATTTAAGGCAAAGAGAAGTCGTTCCACAAACCTTGGATCATCTTCAATCAGCTCTGCAGGAAGAATGGGATATGATACCTCAGGAATACGTTGCAAACCGTGTGCACCGTATACCAAAAAGAATGCTAGATGTGATCAGAGCTCGTGGCGGAAATACTCGATACTAGAGTACCGACCACTTAGATTGATTGTTGGTTTCTATTTAAATAAAGATGAAGATATATCAATATCCGTTTTTCGTAAATTTTGTTATTTCAAATGTTTTGATCCTATGGTTACTTTTATTAAACGAAAACTTGATCCGCTAGGGCTTTTTGGCGCACATTATATTATTTCGTACAACCATAACGCGAATAATGCGAATAATTACCGTTAACACAAATATTTACTGAAAACATGTAGTGTCCGGGTTTTTTTGACGAGCAGTGTAAATAGGAACATTATGAATGCCAAGAATCAATTTACAAAAATCATTATTGCGCGTTTTTCATACCTAGGGCGACCCCTTTTTCCTCATATCTGATTTTCTACAGGACTCAGGGCTAAAAATATTAGAAACGTCTGACGTTTAGAAATCGCTCAAATTGGTTTTTGCTTCGGCTCGTTTTATTTCAGCTCGTTCAAGTAATGCCGGTTTAATATTTTCTAAGTATTTTTGAGGTGCCGAATCCAATGAAATGATTGGCGGGTGGGAAGGTGTTTGGCGTAGTAGGAAACTAGTTTTCGGGCTTTTCATGTCAATAAAATTAAAACTCGTGAGTTCCAGCTAATTTTTAAAATAGTTTTTAAAATGAGACATTGCACGTAATCGTAACTAAAAAATTAACAATTTTATAGCCCTTATACGACCAAAAGTGACAAATTACAAATAATTCTTTGACACTTCCAAAATCAATGATTATAGAGTTTATTAATAAAAAATTAAAAAGAAACTTAAATTGATAAAGAAATGTTACTAGTACTCTGTTTGAAAATTAAATAATGCCTTCATAATGTTTCCAAGATATATAGCTTGTCACGGAGAAGTTTTGTTCCATATTTTTAAAAGACGGAATTTTGCTTAAAGGGCACGGAAAAGATTTAAAATAGAAACACATTTCATTTGTGATTAACAAAATTTTTATATATGATATTTTTTACTAATTTTTGTGTTGCACAGCAGCCTAAAATTTTAAATATTTTTCTTCTTCTAATTTTCGAACCATTACCGTTCTCTTTTGGTTGTCTTGATGCTCATCGAAAAATCCATAAATACCATAAATGGTTTGAGTTTGTAACTAAGGATACCGTTGGATTGGTATTGTTATATGCACCTACCTAGCTCCTTCAGTAGGCTTAAATCATTTGTTGGCGCAGAAGTTGGGTTCGTGCATTTAAACCATTTTGGCAAATAAATCACAATGATAAAGATGTTGAAGTTACGCAGCGCTTTGGATTCAGATACTGCAAAAAAGAAAATTAAATTAGTTCAGTTTAAACGAAACAATAATTTTAAAATACTTAATGAACACATTTTAATTAATCACTTGTTTTTTCTTTCGCAGAATATTTTGAATATTTTTCAAAAAGTTTAAAAAATCACTCGATCGATTTCGACTTGTTAGGTCATCATCAGGAGTATCTACTGATTTGTATTAGTAAAAATTTTGTTATAGTAGAGAAAAGCAAAATATAAATAAAAGAAGGAGGGACAAAAAATAAGCAATAAAAATTAATCTACGGATGAGGAAGGCGATGCAGGCGATGAGTCATAGGTTGAGTAACAAAATTCAAGGTATATTATTGCGTACGTGAGAATAGAAAAGGGCGGGGTCTGTAATTGGTGATAACCGGATTTCTCTCTGTTCGTTAAGGATATTTTGGTTAAGAAATATTGATTTTCTAATTTCGTAAGATTCTAAGGTCTAAACGTCTGCCTTTGGGTTATATATGTAATATGTTTAAATTGTTCAAGCTAGCTGTATGATTTTCTGAAGTTAAATGGTTATGGAAAGTGGATTGATTGCAACCAGATAAACATTCCTTAGCTCTAACTTAAGAACTTGTCCTCAGTCGTTTTCCGTGATACAGAGGTGCAAATGCTTAGCAACGGAGTGAATTTTGCCCCTACGCCAAACAAAATCGACCTTCGATCATTCGAGAATCTGGCTGTAGATGCCGAAACAGCCTTATCTGGCCAGATAACCCAAATAAAATCAGTGTGTGAGTTACAAATAAAGAAAGGTATTGATAACTCTTCTTCAGTTTATAAAATTTCAGTTTATAAAATTTATTTATTTATTATTTATTTATTTATTTATTTATTCAAAAAAATATAACGAATTTTGTGCCGAAAAAACGGCAGAAGCAAATTCGCGTAATACATAAAAATACAACATAATCCTAATATTTACAAAATTAAATGATTAAAATGAGAATAAAATGTGATAAAAGCTTACAATAAAATGACTAAGATACTAATACTATTACTACCATTACCATTACTACTACTTTTACTACTAAATTTCAACTTCATAATATGTGACTAAATACATCAAGTTTTATGTAATAACCCTGAATAAATAGGAGATATCAACAGTTTCAAATAGCCATTGTTTAACTCTAGGTAAAAAGGACTTCAAATGAATGTCCTTCCTAATGTAAATTGGTAGCGCATTAAAAAAGGTTGGTGCAGCGACCAGAATAGAGCGTCGGAAGTGGTCATTGAAGAATCTTGGGATGTTACAAAGAAATTGATGGTTACCGCGAAAATTGTAACGAAAATCGCTTCTCATTATTTGTTGACCACTTCGATTAAAAAAAACTCTCAATACCTTAAAAACATACAAATGTTTCAACGGCAAAATATTCGTCGTAAAGAATAAATTCCATGATGGTTCAGTTCTTGGTTTCTTTAGATATATTCTCAAAATCATTTTCTGTAGAACATATAAAGGATACGAAGTTGCAGCATAACAACCACCCCAGCACGACAATCCATATTCCAATTTAGCCATAACTAGCGCACGGTAAGCTATTTTTAGAACCGACGGAGGACAATAATCACGAAGAAGGTAGAAAATTCTAGCAGTTGATGACAGATACTGGTGGACTGAATTAACATGCGTTTTCCAATTAAGGCAAGTATCCAAGTGAACACCAAGATATTTAAACGAGTCAACTTGTTCGATATCAAAGCACTCAGAGTGGCAACCACTAGACGCACAATCATACCTGCTGTGATTAGTCACCCGCGGCAAAATAGACGTATTAAAGCTACCAGACAATTTAAACAACATGAATTTAGTTTTCCGGCTTAAGATCAGGCGATGTTTGTCGAACCATGAGAGTAAAACTTTTAAATCAGAATTGATCATCGAAATAACGTTGCTGGGAGAATTCCCACAGTAAGCCAGAGCAATGTCATCAGCAAACCCGGTTGAATAACCATGAAGATTCAATTTAAATACGGAGTTTGTATAAATGAGAAACAGCAGAGGGCCTAATACTGAACCCTGGGGAACACCAACGTCAATAAATTACGGATCGCTTAAATTATCATTTATCTTAACTCTCACCGATCTACCATCTAAATACGATGCTAACCACTTATTTGCCACTCCTCTAAACCCTATATCATACATAATAGATAGCAGAAGCTTGTGATCAACCATATCAAAGGCTTTAGCTGTATCAATAAATAAAGCACCGCAGCTATTACCTTTATTTAAACCAGTGTTGATTGTATTTAGAAAATCTAACAAGGCCGATTCGGTACTCATACCATGACGAAAACCATGTTGATGGATACTCAGCACACCCGTTTTATCTAAAAAATTGGAAACCCTATTTTTAACTACCTTTTCAAGAACTTTTAGGATTACTGGCTGCAAGGCAATAGGTCTATAATTACCTTTATCAAGGCGATTACCATTCTTGAAAAGGGGAATTATAGTTGCTGTTTTCAGTCGATCGGGTACAACTCCCAACTCAAAGGAAAGGTTAAAAATGTGTGCAAGAACGGGACTAATATGCCCAGCAATGACTTTTAATATATAATTACTCAGGCCAACATTATCAATTGAGTATTTAGGTTCTAAAGCACAAATGATTGAAAAAACTTCATAACTAGATACTGGGGTCATAAAAAACGTTGTCGGACCGAAATCAAAAGGCAAATTGAAACTAGATGACGTGTTGACAGAGTCAAATTTAGCACCTAAATCTTTAGCAACACTAGAAAAATAACAATTAAACTCATTAGCAATTTCTAGATCACTCGTAAGAAGTTCTCCGTTCTGTGCTAAAATAGATTTGACTAGTGAAGTTTTAGGTTTACGAGTCAGAATCTCGTTCACTAAAATCCAGTTTTTTTTTATATCACCGCGGTTAGCAGAAAAACGCTTAGAATAATAGGTTTCCTTTTCATTTTTGATATCTACATTAATTATGGTGCACATTCTGTTATAGCTATCACGAAGTACTGCATTATCAGGACGCTTATTTAACTTGGACCGCAGTTTATTCCTTTTATTAATACGTTGCGCAAGATCAAAGGAGATCCAAGGCTGCAGGCGTTTAATTTTAGACGAGCAATAAGTGTAGCAGCGTTCCAAGATAATAAAAATATTATCCAAAAATACCTCAAGAGCTAGAGATGGATTGTCGATGTTAAAAATGAACCCCCAGTCCATATGATTCAACCTTTCATATAACAACAACAGATTGAGTTTCTTTCTACTTCTCGTGGAATTTTGGTTCAAATTAGACCTTGGTAACAGTATCTGAGAAGCCTTAAACCGTATCTCAATCAAGTGGTGGTCAGAAATTTTTAAGTCCACAGCCGATGTTCTTATACCTGAAAGATCATTAGACCTAAGTCTAGCAAAAAAGTGGTCAATACACGTTGAAGAAGAAGCAGTAACCCGCGTGGGAGTACAAATCAATGACTCAAGTCCAAAACATGACATAAGGTTTAGATAATCAATGCTGTTGCTTGGAAACCCAAGAATATCAATGTTAATGTCTCCAAAAACAAACAGATTTTTTGACCTAATACTGCCCAAAACCTCGGCCACTTCCCGAACATAGACACTCACAGCTGTAGATTGAAGTCGATAGATGCATAAAAAGACATATAAATCAGAAGAAAATCTCCACTCAACCTTTATGATATCGGCTGATGGTAAGTTATGGGCACTAACTGAGCAATCTAAATTTAAGTCAAAAAAGACGGCAACACCACCTGCTCTATACGAATCATTGCACGCACCGAACAACGTATAACCATTTAAATTATATGAAGACAATTCATTAGTGTGAATCCAAATTTCACTTAAAAATATAAACGAGGGCCTTGTGTTATATGCATTAATATTGGCAACCAGTACGTCAAAATTCCTTCGAAGACTTCGAACATTTTGATGTACAATTAAAAAATCCGCAAAATCACAATTATCCATAAAAACTGAAAAGGTTATTGAATCGCGAGAAATGTACTGACAAATAAATTACAAATACAATCAATACGTCTAAATAAGCAGATAATTGTAACAAATAAAGATCAGACAGCCAATTAATTTGCAAAGTTAACGTTATATTCATCTGTTGATATATCGAATTCAAAGCTATTACATCACACGAAGGTAATGCAGATATTCCAAAATGAATACACGGAAGTATCATACAAAAAGAACAGTCTGAATTAACTAATAGAATATTAGATGCGCCTAAAAGTCCTAAAAGTGTTAACAAAAAAAGACTTAAAATTACTGAGTTATGAAGTAGAAATGTAATATTTATGAAAATAAGAAATAGTTTATGAAACAATAATAATAATAATAGCATTAATAATAATGGTAGTAAGAACAATAAAAAATATTTAAAATTAGGTCGATATAAAATAAAATAGCAAGGATTCAAACTAATATTGTAGAACTTAAGGTGAATAAAATAACATTTGTAGGGTTTTAAAGTAATTTTACAATGAAAATGTATATGAAATGTAAGATTAACATAAAATTCGAAATGAAATCTGATATAATAAAATTTGACAGTGACCAAAAATAAAAATGAAAACATTAATAAAAACAGATGTGTCACTAATTTAAGATTAAAAACTATATAAGTGTTAATAATAAATTGTGATAAATTGTGGAAAGTACAATGAAATGAAACTGTGGTGATTAAAAACAAAAGAGTGGTGAATAAAAAGAAGAAAATGTAGTTTGTTGTGAAAAATTGTGGGCTTAAACTAGTATTATAATTATGCGAGACTAGAGAATGGAAGTTAACAGGTCTTAATAAATAATATAGAGTTATACTTATTTGTGCTTCATAATTAATTTCAGGAATCCAGGGCCTGCTCACTGTTCTGGTGTAATGTTTCAAGTTTACGGATATCGGCTTTTGACTGGATCCTGTTGATGGTAGCTCCTTCAGATTTACGGATGAGTATATTGCCCTCAGAAATCCACAGGTATTTATATTTTGATAACTTTTTGAGTTTAAGTGCTTCGCGAAATAATGAGTGACGTAAAGATGTGAGATGGTCGCGAAAATATAACTGAATATTTTGTTCCGATTTAAATCCAATTTCGTTGGCATATAGTGTAGGTTTCTTCTCTGATAAACTCTTCTTCTTCTGCTGCTTTTAATACTAGCCTCAAAGTGATTGGTGCGATAAACTAAAAACTACGTGACCATGACCTTATGGCGTGTAAAGCGGATAAAGGCAATACAATTACCGTGCTCACAAAAGTCGATTACTACAATAAAATTTCTGATTTTATTACAGAAAGCAAAGCAATAGAGCTTGGCAGAGATCCAACTAAGTCTTTTAAGACTTTGGTTAGTAAGTGTATCAACCAATGCCAGAAGTTATTTGATGGAACTGGTTGGAAGTAATCTGTCATGAATCCATCTGCCCCGATCCTTTATGGTTTAACAAAAATCCATAAGGAAGGCATTCCGATTAGACCAATAGTAGCGTATTGCAACGCTCCTGCCTACAAGCTGTGTAAGGGTTTCATAAATTTTTTCAATTGTCATACTAATTTCTTTTCGGCTTACTCGGTTAAGAACTCGGTAGAATTGATTAACAAAATTCAAGACATCGACATTCCGTTACATTCAAAACTAGTTTCATTTGACGTTGCCAGTCTTTTCACTTCTATTCCAATTAATACTTTGTCCCAAATAGTTTGTAATTACTTAGATAGGGATGTTGTAGATGAGAGCTTACGTCGTGAACTGAAATTAGTTTTTGAGACTTGTATTAAACAAAATTATTTCTGTTTTGATAAAACATATTTCAAATTCGCTAATGGTCTACCCATGGGCTCCCCTCTGTCACCTTTGTTGGCTGAAATTTTCATGAATTTCTTCGAACAAATGATCATATCAAAGAACAATCCTTATTTTCGTCATACAATCTTTTGGTATAGATATGTTGATGACATATTATGTCTATGGAATGGAACTGATAGACTGTTAGACTCTTTCCTTACTTGGTTAAATTCTGAATATCCCACCATTGATTTTACGTTAGAAAAAGAAGAAAATAAATGTATTAATTTTCTAGATATAACCAGGATTAATTCTACTTTAGACTTCAAAATTTATCGGAAACCCACGTATACAGACGCTGTTATCCCTAGTTCTTCAAACCATCCTCATAATATTAAAATCTCAGCTTTCCACTCACTCATAGACAGACTAATAAACATCCCTCTGTCAAATTCAAATTATAACACTGAGCTTAACATTATTCTTCAAATAGCAACGAATAACGGATATGCAACTAGGACTATATTAAAGTTATTAAATAAAAAGCTAAAGCGTAAAACTCTAACGGGTATTTATACACCGGATAGTCCAACGCGGGAAAATTGACGTCGCTTAGAGTATATAGGAAAAACGAGCCAACGGATTAGCAACATCGTGTCCAATTATACCAATATTAGTTTTGCTTTTTATAATAATAACACAATAAAGAAAATGATTTTTAACAATAAACCTAGAGTTGATCGCCTTTCCAAATCTGGTGTCTATAGGATCAATTGCAATGATTGTAGTTTCTAATATATTGGTCAGACTGGGAGCAATTTTGGAGTTAGAGCTAAGGAACATTTATCTGGTTGCAATCAATCAACTTTCCATAACCATTTAACTTCAGAAAATCATACAGCTAGCTTGAACAATTTAGACATATTACATATATAACCCAAAGGCAGACGTTTAGATACCTTAGAATCTTACGAAATTAGAAAATCAATATTTCTTAACCAAAATATTCTTAACGAACAGAAATCCGGTTCTCACCAATTACAGACCCCGCCCTTTTCTATTCTCACGTACGCAATAATATACCTTGAATTTTGTTACTCAACCTATGACTCATCGCCTACCTGCGCGATCCGTAGATTAATTTTTATTGCTTATTTTTTGTCCCTCCTACTTTTATTTATATTTTGCTTTTTTCTACTATATAACAAAATTTTTACTAATACAAATCAGTAGATAAGATACTCCTGAGTCCTGATGATGACCTAACAAGTCGAAGTCGATTGAGTGATTTTTTAAACTTTTTGAAAAATATTCAAAATATTCTGCGAAACAAAAGACAAGTGAATAATAAAAATGTGTATATTAAGTATAAGTGTGTTTCGCTAAGTGCCTACGGCAAATAGCGTAAAAAGTAATTTTAAAATACTTTAATGGAACTTATGACTGAGTTTAAACTGGTTTCGAAATAATTATATTTTTATGCTACAAATATTTTTTGACATTTATTGCGCTAAACTTATGGCACTGCTTATGGCACTTACTTTGTTGTCACAGTGTGAGAAATCACAACTTTGACGGATTTGCTATTTTTTCAATAATAATAACATTAGCAATGTCATAGAGTTTCCATCCATCTTGTAAGAAAACCTCTCTTTTACTTGGTTTTGTTTCATTTTTTTCTACTAATATTTTTTTGAGATTCCGATATGTGTCATTTAATTTAATGATTTTTCTAACAATACTCCCCTTTTCGTTTTGACAAATACCAAGCTTCTGACAAATGGTAGCTATACCATCCGCAATAATGCTAACTTGCATACCTATACTAGTATTTGTCAGATTTTGAAGGAATTGACTGATTAGATCTTGATTCGTTGGAAGATTATCATTTTGTAGACTTACGTAATAGTTTCATCGTTGAAATTATAGAACGAAAAATATCAGATATGAGATTAAAAATGCTAAGTGACAAAACTTACCAATCAAAGAACATGCGGGTCTGTACGTTATTTCCCATGATTATTACCCACTAAAACACTTTCAGAAATTTCTTGAAAAATTAAACTAAATGTGTTACTCATCATGAGTCACCGAAAAATAATAACATAAAACTTAGCGTACTCATAAAATAAAAGTACATGTGTTTATTTGTACATTATTTATCTCCACAGCAATACACTTAATAAGTACAAGTCTACGTAAATAGATTTGTGTATTTAGACAAGCATGATAGGTACTATTAAAAAAGCCCTAAAACTAACTTTATACTATGCCAACTACCTTTTTTATCATTTCATTAGATTCGGCATACTCAAAAATACTTGGAAAATATTACACCGGCATTACTTGAACGAGCTGAAGTGAAAGGGAGGAAAAAATGTTACTAAGGGTCGTTTTTTTTAAAACAACGAATTCCAGCGACCCTTAAACGTGGACCGATCGACCTGCAAATTTACAAACATCATTTATAATAGAAACGAATATTTTAAGTCCTGACTGAGCCCGATAGAAAAAAAGACATAAGATTTCCTCCATATAAAAATGAGTGTTTGTGGGACTCTTGGACTCTGTAGAATAATTTTTTTGAATGAATTATTCATGCAGCACCTATTCCAGTTATACCTTGTTATTCATATGACCAAAGTACATATCAAGGTATGGAAATGAAACTTTCATTCACAAATTACGGAACTTGAAATAACTTGTTTTCCTGATAGGGAAATTTTTTTGCCTGTTTTCTGATAATTAAATAATATTTTATGCTGAACACCAGCATTATAGTACATTCTTTTAATGTAAAGCGCGATAGTAAGTTTTTTTTAAATTTGTATAATCATTGTAATTGAAAAGAATCATAATTAAATAAATATTTGAAATCAAGAACCTTTAATCAATTGTAGAGTCATGTGTTAACTAACAAATGTTGACTTAATTATTTATTTGAGACAAATTATTTGTTTGAAATGTTTAGAATTCTTGAAACTAACTAAATTGATTTTTTGAGTTATACCAAGCGTTTATGTTATAGTATTATAAAAAAATGTCTTTTGTTACTCGGTCATCTATATCTGATTTCGCATGTTCTCCATAAATTAATAGCATCTATTCCAGTATCACGTAGATCTGCAGCAATTAAATAAATTATTATCAGTAAGCCTGAAAAAGCAGTTAAAAGCATAATAAAAAAATTAGAGAATTTAGCGTCATGCTAAATATTTAATGCAGATCACAAATTAAATGTCTCGCACCCGATGAGGCAGAGCGATACCAAGATAGGATTCATACATTATGAATCCTTCGAAATTGTTTTTATCGAATCGAGACGACACCTGCTGATTAAAAAAGTGTTCTGTTTCTCTCGATACTTAAATCCGTATCGATATGATGACACAAAAAAGTACCAAAAAAAATAAAAAAACCGTAACGAAACTTTGACAACATTTTAAAATACAATCCATAATTTCATAACTGTTAAAATCTAAAACAATTTTCTTGTGCTATATACTTGTGCCTTTTCCCAAACCAACAATAATAATTCTACAGTTTTTATATATTTTCATTTCCAATTTTTATTTTTAAAGTATTGATCCTGTCGTCGAACATTTTAGAATTCAGCAACAGCAGCAGCAAAAAACTGTTTTTCATTTTTCAGTACCCAGTGCAAAATGTATACAAAAGCAACAACGACATGTAGTGAAAAATATACGTCGAAATATCATAAGAAAAGCAGGGAAAGAATCCATTGAAAGTAACTGTTTCTTTGTATTTGTAAAGAAAATAACAAAGGAAAATGGGAAAAATCTGTTATCAAAACCATTATCATTATAATCATCATCGTCATTGTGCTATACAAATGAAACCATGGTGAAAAAAAAGGACGAAATAAAAAAACATGGCTGAATGTATATATGGTTGTGCCATGTAGAGCATAAACTGTGTATTAATTCACTAATACATGTGCACATGTTCCTGTTTTTATATGTGGTATATATTTTTAGGTGGGGATATGAACAAATATATAAAAAGGATAGTCATGCGCGATGCCAAGGATATATTTTTTTTAATACGAATACTTTTTACATGGAAAAATTGCAACTGTTCTCGTTTCGATATACCCGAAATCTTTTATTCCTTTTGTACTAAAATAATATGATTCTTCCCTTTTTGCTCTGTGGTGCCTGCATACACACATAATAATATTTCAAGGATTTCTTTTTTATTTTCTGTGTCAAATACAAAATGATTATATTCGGTTTGTTGTTGTATTTCTTGTTTCCCTGATTTTTTATGTTTTCTAAGGATGTACGCATCTATTCAACATAGAACATACACATACATATGTACTTAGTATTGTGATAACAAGAATAAAAGGAAATCAGTTTATATGCGGAACTGTTTGTATTTTTCATAGCCATATAAATATTATTACGATTGTACGTCGTCATACTATTAACTGCATGACGGAAAAATTGTTTCGTGTCAGGAAATTTACTTTCGAGATTTAAATTTTTTTTTTTGCTTTTGTTTCTGTCTGAGTAGAAAACACAGAACAAGATTTTACAATATCCTTAATTATTTTATTGTTGTTTTATTTATATTTTATTTGGATGCTGCCGAGAAATCCTTAGCCATAAATAGAATATAGTATATTATATAGGAGGCACATTTATTTTGTGGCATACACCTAAATACACGTTGCGTGTGTGTTGACATTTAAATAAAATAGGATTACAAAAAATGTATTAGTGTACGGTTATAGTAAGTTCTGAGAAATTAGTCTGTATAACTGTTACTAGTAAACGTAAAATTTATTAAATATTCAGTAAATAAAATTATTATAAATTCTTGTTGATAACATTTCTTAACCGTTTAATTTTAGCGAGAGAGGGTGTCCATAAATTGGCGGGTTTTTTCTACATTTCATTAGAGAATAATTAGTCAATAATCTGAATACAATATTTTTTTTCAGTTTTTAACAATTTATTCAATAATCTTTTTTTGTAAAGTTCAGGGCTAGTCAATACACAATTGAACTCTGACCCCGAGTCACGCTCGAGCAGAACTGTCAAGTGGCTAACTTAATAGAAACTATTTAGCTACTAAAATGTGTGAAATAATCCCAGGATTAAATAATTAAATATAAATGGCCATTCGGTTTAATGTCTGTAAATTGGAATAAAAGTGGCCTAAAGACCATGCATGTGAACCTGGCTCGAAAAAACAGATCGTAAAGGAGCGAGGGGGAGAAGAGATAATGGAATAAAATTATTTCTATTCAGTTGCAAATAAATATTTGACCAATTTTATCAACAGTTCAGAATATTTTCGTAAATTCGCAAACATAAAATCATTGTATGTAAGTACATAGTACTATTTACTATATACCAGGATTAAAGTACAATTATTTTTAATTTTTACAATTGTTTTCTGTGTAATCTTCCAATGGCATTATCAATTTAATAACTTGTCGAAATAATTTTATCTTTCTCCCACTAACTCTTGAAGAAAAAATTATTTCGGTATTAGATATGCGTTTTCCAAGCAATTATGATATTTTTTCGGGATGGAATTGAAGTTATCAAAGAAACACTCCAAAATTTAAAAGTCGCTTTTCGGCTGATTTTTCGAGCCAGCTTCACATACATCTAAGGATCTGACGTATTGTTATACTGGTATATAAGAATTTCATCTACATCATATTGTTCATTGTCTGTTAAAATTGCGAAAACTATCAACATCTTGATAATGGCACTATGTAGTTTTGAAGCCCTTTGTTTGCGCCAAACCTAAAAATAAAGAAAAAAATTGAATTAATTCAGACTATAGAACAATAACCTGTCAATTTCACCTTTATATAAATAAAATTACGGAAAATTGATTGCAGTTAATGTTTAATTTGTATCGTGAACCGAGATCATTTTGTTTTTACTGTTAATTGAATTGAATGGTATTTGTCTTGTGCCAAAACCCGGGATTAATTGTAACTAAACAATTTATCGAATCGAATGCGTTAAAATATCCGCAATTGATATTCAATTCAACAACAAATATTTGGGTAAATTTTAAGTAATAATCAGGCCACATTGTACGTGGTTACCGATAAATTAACATTGTGAACATTTGTGAATTGTGGGATCATTCATCACGATAACGTGGTGCGTTTAGTGACAATTAAATGAAGTTTGAAACTGTGTGAAGGTCAACTAACCAAAAAGCGTATATTAGTTTTTTTGGACTGGTACTACCGTAGTACCCCGTATAGTTGCAAATTACAACCGGTAACCCGTGTCGTTACTGCATAACAGTATATCACACACAATATGTAACGTTTACAGTTTAATATACAAAAACGTGGTTCAGTCACGCGTACGGTAACGGTTATTACAAAATGGATAGACAGATTAATGAAGGAAATGACTTCTGAAGAAGCGCAAACAGTAAACCGTGAACAAATTGAAACACGTATGGATAAACTTGACTGAGGTCAACAATCAAATTGTATTGGCAGGGCAACCGTCTCAATCAGAGGAGTTCGAAGACAAGTATTTTGAAGCAAAATCTAATTTGAAGCAAATATTAAATATTCAAAATGGCGACTATTCAAAATGGCACACGTTCGACGATCAATTTACCGATGCATTTCATAACAACGATTCGTTATCACATGTAGCGAAACTTTATTATTTGAAAGGATTTTTAAATGATGAAGCTGCGAATTTGATTCGACATGTTCCATTATGTGACGCCAGTTATAGCGAAGCTTGGAGCAAGTTGAAGGACCGATATGATCGGAAAAATTATTGCCTAAAGGAGTTGATTCAACTGTTTAAGAATCAACCAACACTACAATTGTCTAATGTCAAGTCATTACTAAGTATATATATATGACACCTGCGATGAAGTGTTACGGACCATTCGTGCAATTCGTTCAAGCAAACTTGATTTGGAAACTCAACAAGCATGGGCGCAAGAGTAGAAGCCTAATGAAAAGGAGAATCCTACTATCGCAGAATTTTAAAATTTTTTGGATTTGAGTTTTCGCATGTTCGAATCCTGCACAGTTCCCAAACGACTAACATCGTCCACACCTAAACATACTACGTTCAAGGGCAAAATAAGGCACAGCTATATACCACCAGCTTTGCCCACAATTCATGTCCGTTGTATTCCGATGACCAACTATTTTTAATATGTAACCAGTTTTAAAAGTTATAAATAACCACACGGAGAAATATCGTGCAAAGGCATCATTTTTGTTTTAATTGTTTAAGGCCTGGTCTCAACTGTTCATCAAGCGCACGATGTTACACCCGTCAGCAAGCACATCATACCTTACTACATGTGCATAATAAGGGATCATTTGAACATAGTATGACAAATAGATCACATAAGGACGACTCACATAATAAGAACAAATCAAACTCTGCATATTGCTCTACTATTAATCCTTGTAGTAGTAGTGAATTACCGAAAGCACAAGCCACCAGCAGCAGTAATTCAGCCGTTAAATCAGACTCGATCAGGAATCCACCTAATTAATAGTCACATGCATAAAGTCAGGGCACTCTTGGACAGTGGTTCACAATCCATATTTATATCTGAAAATGCAGTGCAATGGATGAGCTTGCATTGAATAGCTGCCACATATGTCATTAATACACTTGGGTAATAAAAGTCAAGGGCTGCACGACTCTTCGGTTGGTGTGCATTCATAATCAGGAAAATGCAATCACCACAGATGCATTGATTCTTCAAAAACTGACATCGAAATTATCAGTCGCTTAAGTGCCACAATTAAACCACCTAAAGTTAGCCGATCCATCAGTTAGCCCGCCAAATGATATTAACATCATGTTAGCAAACGATGTGTTTCTTAAAGTCCTTCTTCAAGAAAAAACGCACCTCGATGGCAACTTGATGTTGCACAACACACGATTTTTGACTGGATCTTAGGTTAGTAGAAAGCAGCCCATGTCAGGAAACAATCCAAAGCTTTCATACCACATACTGAAGTAATTTCATCAGAAATGCAATTACTTGAACAATTTTGGAAGGTTGATGATATGTATACCGGATTGAACTAGTCAGAAGTCAGAAGTACACCTGGACTCTATGTTGTACGATTACCATTCCTAAAAGCACCTGATTCGCTTGGCTATTCGCTATACAACGCTACCAAGAGGTTTTTCAGTATGGAACGCAAATTTGCTAAGAATGCAGAATTCGCAACCGCATACAAAACCTTTAGGCAAGAGTACCATCAATTACGTCATATAGAAATGGTACCTAAGGCCGAGTTAACTCGTCACAATTTCTATCTACCGCATCACGCCGTTCTACAAAGAAGCGAGCACAACCACTAAGCTTAGAGTGGTTTATGATGAATCTTGTAAGGCAAGCCATGGATGTTCTCTCAACGACATTTTGGAATGTGGCTTAACGATCCAAGACGATCAAGCAACAATTATATTTGTCGATTTCGTAACTCTAATATTGCAATTATAGCCGACATAGAGAACATGTACAGCCAGGTACTTATTCATCCCGATGATTCTGATTATCAAAGAGTGGTTTGCAGAAATGATACTAATCAAGACATAGAACATTACCGGTTGCTAACAGTCACATATGGTACATCGAGTGCCCCTTTCTTATGGCTGTACCGGTACGTGCATTACATCAGCTTGCTGACGATTACAAGGTTGAGTTTCCCGAGGCATCAAAAATATTAAAACACGATTTTTATGTCGACGATATGATTACGGGAAGTGACGATATTGAAAAGGCAAAAACTATTTACCACCAAATGTCAAACTTAGTTGCATAGGGTGGATTCACATTGAGAAAATGGATGTCAAATTCATGGGAATTAATGCAAACCATTTACCCGAAGTCATCAGAATACCATGATCGTGTTTGATAATTCACTATCAGTAAAAACGTTGAGGTTAATGTGGTGTGCAACACGTGACTTTTTCCAATTTAAGGTGCATCTTGATAATAGAACTTTCCACACAAAACGAAGTTTATTGTCAGAGTCCTCAAGAATATTTCATCCACTCGGATGGTTATCTCCCGTAATAGTGATTTTAAAAATGATATTTTAACGATTATGAGTCAGCAAAGTTGAATGGGATGAAGTATTACTTCCTGACATAAATGCCGATTGGAGTAAACTGAGATCACAGTTAGTCAAATTGGAAGACGTTGAAGCTCCCCGCTGTACAATACCACGATTGCATAATACTCAGCATTGCGCCAAACAGCTTCATGTATTCACGGATGCGTCGCAAAAAGCTTATGGGGCGGTGGCATATTTAAGAACAGAGAATAAAACAAATTCCATTGGTATCCGGATTGTGGTAGCGAAATCTTAAATAGCACTCATCAAAAAGCTCTCACTACCTTTTTAGAGCTTTGTGCAGCTCTATTGAGGAGTCACCTAGTCAAATTCGTGAAACACGCATGCCAAGCAGATAATTAGAAGTTTATGCGTGGTCCGATTCGATGATAGTATGATCGTGGCTTACGCCTTCATCGAGAAAGCGGGAATGTTTGGTCGCCAACCGAGTGGTTGGCCGATGTAGTTTCTAGAGAACTGAGTCCAGCGACATTGCGCAATAACAAATTATGGTGGCAAGGGGCAGATTGGCTTTCAAAATCAAAGGAATATTGGCCAATACGGAATCCCAGTGCGATGGAATTACCGCAGATAATGGAGCCGCAACCGTCCGTACAAGTACATCATACCAGCAGTTATGTCCCGATATGTGACAATTTATTTACTAAATTCAACAATGTATTAAAGATTAAAAAGATATTCGGATATACATATATGGCAATACATTCAAAATTTAAGAATGAGTAGTCAGTTAAGAAGTCAAAAATAACAATTGTTCACGCGTCAATGCACATTCTACCAGCACATTTTTTGCTTGGCCAGCCCAGCACCACAATTCCGGAACATGACGTCACTCATTTAAATACGTCACATTTGTCTCGCTGGCAGATGATCCAGTCTATGAGGCAGCACTTCTGGAAACGATGGCAAATAGAGTACGTCACCTCGCTTCAACCCAGGTCCAAGTGGCAGAAACCGAGGTCACCAGTGAATATTAACGATATCGTCGTCATCAAGGATGATAACCAGCAAGGTCATCAACACAACTCGGAAAATACAAATAATTCACTTTGGCATTTCGATTTAAATCTAATGAACTTACCGAATAACTTCGCATTCCTTACAAATTATGCACATTAAATCTAAAAGTAAACAATTGTGAATTAATTATGTAAACGTAAAATACATAAATACTTATAGCTTTAAACGGATTCAATCCATTGATTTGTGGCGTTTTCACACCTTGTTTCTAAATCTATAATATAAAATTATTTTAAAATTGATTGGCACTGAAATGGTTAGTTGGGTATCCAACTAAAAACATTGTAGTTTCGGTTTTTGTTAAGCTAGCTTTGAAAAATAAAAGTTAGTTTTAGTTTTTATGTTTTTTCTAAAAAGATATATACGGACTAATCAATAATAGTCAAAAAAATATATTATATTAAAAAATAAAAGCCAAAATATTGTTTAATTGTTAAGTGATAATTAATAATTTGTGTTGTCATACGTGTATCAGATTGATACCTATTAAAGCTTGGTGAAGCACTATAACCACCAAAACTGGTGACCACGACGAGATCGGGACAACAAACTTAAATCTAAAATCACGCTGCTTACAACAAAATAACCTAAAAAATTACGGCTGCTTTTAATTAAAAGGACAACAGCCGCTCATTTCATCAACCTTTGGACAAGCAGAATTAATTAAAGTTACGGCCGCTTTCAATTACGGCCAAATCCAAATTCGGTCGATTTTATCAGAAAATTTGGAGCACCGGCAGCAATATCAGTGATATTTCATTATCACTGTCAACATTTACACCAGTCAGATACCGAGGTGACGCCGTAAATAACGTGTCTCTGCAACGAAAGAAAAAAATAAAAAACTAAATAACTGTAAGTACTCAACTAACTATTTTTGGTGCTAAAATTAATAAATTATTTCTTTTCGAAAATAAATTCATATTTGTTTCTTTTTCAATTATTTTCGTTTATTAAAATGTGTTTCACTTTTGCTTTTTCGTTATTTGTTTTCGCGTTTTCGGTATTTTTTCTGATTTTTTCTTTTTTGTTTCGGCGTATTGTTCAAGGTGTGAATGATCCCTTATTCCCTACCAGTGACGATAGAGTCAGACTCGGCAGCGGCATCAAACACCGGTTCAACAAGGGAGTCTAGCATCACGTTGACTCTCATTGAGCTGGCTGGTCTTATTAATGATGCCGTTGCCAGGGCTGTCTCATATTTAAATATTAATTCAAATGGAATTCCAGAGACTTCGCGAGCAAATGTAAATTTTTCTGCCGGTGCTGGACTTGTTGCTCGAGTGGCTTTCAAACCTCCACAGCCATTGCACTCGCAAAATCCAATAGTGTGGTTTGAGATTCTTGAGCAGCAGTTCGCATAGGCAGAGACTACGGTCGAGTCCACGAAATATGCTCATGCGGTAGGAGCTCTGGATGCATGACTACACGACACGTTTGCTTATATTATAACAAGCCCGAAGGGTAACACTCCTTATTCTTCGTTTAAGGCAGAAGTGATTCGGGTACTTGGCGAATCAGAAAAAACGAAACTCAATAATCTGATGCATGGCTTGACTCTTGGAGACAGGAAGCCGTCACAATTATTGAGTCTTATTAAATTAAATGCTGGTGACAATTTTAATGAAGCAACACTTCGTCAATTCTGAATGAAGAGGTTGCATCAGACAGTGCAAATTGTGCTTACACCATTCGAAAATGACGTCTCCCTGTCAGTCCTTGCGGAACGGGCTGACAACGTGCATGAGACGATGACTCAGGCACAAATAAATGCCATTGAGGCATCTGCATCTGGTTCTTCCGGTCAAAATTTAGCTTTCTCTATTGATAATAAACTTTCGGAATTTAAAAAAACATTATTATCGGAGATTTCGGAAATTTTTAGTCAAAATTCTAGATCAAGATCTAAATCCAATTCACGCGGTCCTAATTTTTCACGGTCAAATTCAGGCAATAATTATTCTCGTAATAACTCTTCAAATTTTCGAAAGTCATTCAATCCTTTTTACGGTAATCCTTCGGCTGAAAATAATTTTACGTGTTTTTATCATCATCATTTCGGCACAAAGGCATTAAAATGTAAACCTAATTGTAGGTTCGAATTAAATAACTCCGATAATAATGTTCCAAAAAAATAGATAGTCATTCACAATTGGCGGTGTGTAATAACGAGTCTAAAACTAGCCGCTTTTTAATTTACGAAATTTTTCTTCAAACACATTTTTTAATGGATACAGGTGCAGATGTCTCGGTTTTGCCAGCCCGTTTTGTTCGGAATCTAAGGGTTGACCCATCATTTAGATTGTTTGCAGCAAATGGTTCTTCGGTAAATGCTTACGGGACTAAATTCTTAAAACTTGACATCGGACTGCGTCGCGAATTCCCCTGGGAATTCATAGTTGCTGACGTGTCGATGCCTATCATCGACGCGGATTTTTTGAGGAAAACTGGTTTGCTAGTGGATATACAGAGACAGAGGCTCATAGATCCTTTAACCTCTCTGTTTTCAAATGGTACCTCTTCCTCCTATGATGATAATACTGTTTCTAGGATCGACAAGTCAGCAATTGATCCAGGAGTTTTCAACGTAATATCAAAATTGTTTACAGTCATTCACGGTAATATTAACATTGACAATACTAGACATAGTGTGACTCACAAGATTAAGATGAACGGACTACCGGTTGCATGCAAACCACGACGACTAGCACCGGACAAATTCATCATCGCGAAGACAGAATTCGAAAATATGATGAAACTCGCGATTTGCCGACCTAGTAGCAGTCCTTGGTCCAGTCCGTTACATTTAGTGCCCAAAAAGAATGGGTCTTGGAGACCTTGTGGAGACTTTCGGGCACTGAATAAAGTCACGATTCCTGACAGGTATCCGATTCCACATATCCAAGATTTTACACAAAGACTCGAGGGCTGCACTATATTCACAACGATAGACCTTGTCCAGGCTTACTACCAAATTCCTATTGAACCGATGGACATTCCAAAGACAGCAATTTCAACACCTTTCGGACTATTTGAATTTTGTAGAATGACTTTCGGCTTTATGAATGCAGCACAGTCGTTCCAACGTCTTATGCACTCAGTACTACGCGGACTTGACTTCTGCTTTGTATATTTGGACGATGTGCTCATTGCCTCTTCATGACGAACATCTCGGGCATATTAAAATCATTTTTTCTAAATTAGAAGAACATGAACTTGTGGTTAATGTGGACAAATGTGTTTTCGCAAAAAATAAAATTATATTTTTAGGCCATTTGGTTACTGGACAAGGTATATTACCGTCGCATGAACGGGTTCAAGTCATCAAAAATTTCGAACGACCACAGACTGTAAAACAACTGAAACGCTTTTTAGGTATGATTAACTTTTATCGACGCTTCATTCCGGGTGCCGCTGCTGACCAGGAATTGTTGAATGATTACCTAAGAGGTTACACTAAGAACAGTCGAGTTCCAATCCAATGGTCAGCAGTGGCTATCGAAGCGTTCGATAATTGTAAAAATAAACTTACGGACGCTACTTTACTTATTCATCCATTTTCATCAGCACCTCTGGCCATCATGGTTGACGCTTCCGATACGGCGATCGGAGCAGTGGTTCAGCGGTTTGTATCAGACACATGGCAACCACTCGGTTTCTTTTCAGTACGTCTCAGTAATACGCAAAAAAGATACAGTGCCTATGATCGTGAACTTCTCGCGGCTTATTCGGGAATTAAACATTTTCGATATCTTCTCGAAGGTCGTTTATTCACGCTGTATACCGATCATAAGCCACTTGTCTACGCTTTTAATCAGAAACCTGAAAAAGCATCTCCTCGTCAATTTTGACACTTAGATTTCATTGGTCAATTCACGACTGATATTCTGCACATTGCTGGTCTGGATAACGTTGTCGCAGATTCTCTCTCACGCATTAATCAAATCTCTATTCCCGAAAGTGTTGATTATGCTATCATCGCAGATGCACAGACCGATGACGAGGAACTTCAAGGAATTTTAAGGAGTAACTCTGTTCTCAAATTTGAGAAATTGCCTGTTTCTTTCAATTCAAAAAAATTAATTTATTGTGATATTTCTACTACTACACCTATAGGCCATTCATTCCCCTTAATTTCCGAAAACAAGTTTTCGAGGCTTTTCATAACCTTTCACATCCTGGCGTCAAAGCTTCCATCAAACTTTTGACTCAGAATGTCATCTGGTCATCGATTAATAAAGATGTTCAGAAAATGGCTCAAAGTTGTGTAGCTTGCCAAAAGGCTAAAACCTCGCGACATACAAAATCTCCACTTGGAAACTATAAATTAACTTCTCAACGCTTTTCCACTATTCACCTCGATATTATTGGTCCTTTACCAGTTTTTGATACACTGTGCTTGAATTTCAAACTTTTTTTGCGTGACAAGCTGGGCACCCGGGGGGTAAACCTAATTCGACTATGCTGAATTCATTGGTGCTAGTCCCATTTCAAAGTTAGTCCCCATTTTTGAAATATCGCTTTCGACATATTTTGCCTCTGAGACAAATATTTGTCAAAATATACACTCATATTCACGTTGATAGCTCCTGAACCATTAAGATTTTTGTTATGTTTTCTTCAGCAAAGTTGTTGCGCAAGCCAAGACCAACAACTTTGCTGAACAAATCAAGACCGAAAAACAACATCTACAATCACATTTTTGTGTTATTTTATTTTTTTGCGTTTCAAAAAATAAAATAACACAAAAATGTGATTGTAGATGTCGTTTTTCGGCCTTGATATGTTCAGCAAAGTTGTTGGTCTTGGCTTGCGCAACAACTTTGCTGAAGAAAGCATAACGAAAATCTTAATGGTTCAGGAGCTATCAACGTGAATATGAGTGTATATTTTGACAAATATTTGTCTCAGAGGCAAAATATGTCGAAAGCGATATCTCAAAAATGGGGACTAACTTTGAAATGGGACTAGCACAAATGAATTCGGCATAGTCGAATTAGGTTTACCCCCCGGGTGCCCAGCTTGTCACATTTTTCAACTAGCACAGTGTAATCAGCGGTATTGCGTTACACTGATTGATAGATACACTCGCTGGGCCGAGGCCGTTCCAGTTCCAGATATTACTGCTGCAACTGTTGCTTTCGCTGTCTACTCTCATTGGATAGCTCGTTTTGGTGTACCAGAGTTCATTGTCACGGACCAAGGCATGCAATTCGAATCACAACTATTTCTTGAACTGGCTAATTTACTTGGTTTTGAACGTAGGAGAACAACTAGTTACAATTCAAAATGTAATGGCATGATTGAGAGATGGCATCGGGTCATCAAATCTGCCATTATGTGCTATGATCGATCTGATTGGACTAGTGTTCTTCCTGCAATCCTATTTGGACTACGAACGACTTACAGTGACGAACTAAAAGCTACTCCAGCTGAACTGGTTTACGGATGTACAACTCGAGTTCCTGGAACATTTTTAGATACTACGAACGCTCAAATTTTACAATCGGACTTTATTACTAACTTAAGACGACATTTTGATGAAATTCGACCTGTACCGGCTTCTCGACATTCTACGGACAAAATTTTTATCAGTAAAGATCTGCTTACTTGCTCGCACGTTTTCTTACGGACGGACGCAGTACGCAGATCACTGCAACCACCATATACTGGACCGTATTTGGTAATCGACCGTACAGACAATTTTTATACTTTGGATCTGAACGGACGACACGTCAAAATATCCATCGACCGACTCAAACCATGTTACTCCGACAACCAATCAAAAGCTACGGACGCACCAATTATACAAACTGGATTACTTTTACCGACTCACGAACCAGAACTCAGTATTCGGCTGACGGACCTAAATTACTTACTGAGGAACCAAAAGTTTGCAATAAGCTTCGTTTTGATGTTTCGTCAAGTACTAAATCCACTACAAGATCGGGTCGTGTGTCCAGGACTCCTACCAGATTCTTAGATTTTCGATAGATCTTCGATCTCTTTGGGGGAAGTATTGTGGCGTTTTCACACCTTGTTTGTAAATCTATAATATAAAATTATTTTAAAATTGATTGGCACTGAAATGGTTAGTTGGGTAACCAACTAAAAACATTGTAGTTTCGGTTTTTGTTAAGCGAGCTTTGAAAAATAAATGTTAGTTTTAGTTTTTATGTTTTTTCTAAAAAGATATATACGGACTAATAAATAATAGTCAAAAAAATATATTATATTAAAAAATAAAAGCCAAAATATTGTTTAATTGTTAAGTGATAATTAATAATTTGTGTTGCCATACGTGTATCAGATTGATACCTATTAAAGCTTGGTGGAGCACTATAACCACCAAAGATTCATGACGGTGCTCTGAATACCGAAACCAATATACATTTATCGCTAATATTTACATATTTAGAGTCTCTCACGAACATTGTCATTTAACGTAGGTAATAACACTCCCCTTAGATAAAACACTAACATGGAAATAACGATTCAATCAATATTTTATTTAACACTTCACAACTTAAATTAATCAGATTCAATAATGTTTAGATTTTGTAAACAAAATTCAATCTGACATATCAATGTCATGGCTGCCAACATGTAAAACTATGTAATTGAATATTTGAAACTGCGATATCGATCTTTGCAGCGTTAAAACTTATTGCAGGTTGCAATCAAAATCGGTTTCAAGCTTCAAATAGTTAGGGCAAGCGCCGTGTGATTTTAACATTCCATTCCGCGTGTGTCTTCCGATTAGTGAATAACAAAAATTGAAATTTATAAAATTGATCAAAAAAATATATAAACGTGTATTTCTTTTGGGACACGAGTGGTGGAGAGTGTTGGATGAACCGAAAAAGTGCGTTAGCCATCAACACACAAAAATCAGTCCACTACACCACGCGATGGAATTTTCCGCGCAGCACGACCTCCTTCATTTGGTATCGACACGTCTGCTGTGCCCCTCCAATAATTGAAGAAAACCTACGCATTATTACTATAATTAGTTTTTCCTTATACATTTAAATCTATGTATGTCAATTATATATAGTAAGTCTAGTTTGATCGCAGTTTATCAATTTAACATGTTGACGTAATGGAATTAATCCAATTTTCGTGGGCAGTATGTTTGGGCCAAACCTAAAAATAACGAAGCAAATTGAATTAATTCAGACTAGAACAATAACAATAATCTCATCTGTCAATTCCGAAATGGGAATATCAGTAGACAAACTCAATTGAACTCGTAGTGTAACTCAACCTATAATTTACTTGTTCAACCTATTATAAATATAGCATGTGATAGAGTTTGGTATTTTTATAGTCATTGAGTGTATATAAATTGTAACGTTTTGACATGAGAGTATTAGCATAGTATTAGTTTTTGGTCGATCATCTATGCATAACACCTTTGTATAAATAAAACTACGGAAAATTGATTGCAGTGTTTAATTTGTATCGTGAACTGAGGTCATTTTGTCTTTCTTGTTAATTGAATTGAGTGTTTGTCTTGTGCGCAAACACCCCTCTCCCCCTTTCAAAAAAACCTCATCTTAATTATAATACTTATATATAAGCTCCAAGATTACATATACTATATAAGAAAGTGTTGGTTAACACTCGGTCGGTCTTGGGTATTTTCTGATAACAAATAAGATTGGTCATGTCACTTTTAATGTAAAATTGGGTTTCATTCTTTAAACTGAATATCCTTAAAGAAATGAGCAGATAATCAGTCAATCTCTTATAACAGTTTGTCCTACTAATACACATCGAAAATTTGCACAATCCCAATTTGAACAAATTTCATTCCGAGTTCAGTAATTATAAAGGGTGATTCATTTAGAGGTACTTTTTTCTGTAAGGGTTTTATTACAAATCACATGTGAGTCGCGTCATACAGTTATGGTATTTTGTTCAGTATTGTTTGACATTTCATCGTGGAAGGACTTAGCCCGGCACAGCGTCTACAAATTTTCAGTATTACGAAAATCAGCGTTTATAATCGGCCTACCGAACGCTCAACTCGCTATACCATCGAAAAATTTGAAACCTAATGTTCATTATTGGTTAATTCGCGACCAAATAGACCACATTTATGACGTAATGAAGAAAATAAAGCGGCAATAGCTGAGAGCGTACTCGATGACCGTGATGAATCGATTCGGCGCCGATCTCAACAGCTTGGTCGGACGTATGCAACAACTATCGGTATTTTCCGTAAGGTTCTTGGTTTTAAAGCATACAAAATTCTACTCGTGCAAGAATTGAAGCCGGCCGATCTTCCAAATCTTCACCATTTCAGTCTTTGGGCTCTTGAAAATCATCACTGTTTTTGAACAAAATTTTGTTCTGTGGAAGAGGCCCATTTCTAGCTTAATGGCATATAATAAGGTTTATTTATTTGCTGCCTGAGATTAAAGCCCGTGATTTCGACCACTTTTGGTTCCAACAAGACGGCGCTACTTGCCACACAGCACGGCTTTATTGCTAGAACAGTTCGGTGAACAGTTAATTTCACGCTTCGGACCAGCGGAATGGCCACCTAGATCATGTGATACACACCTGCAGACTCGGGGCTACGTAAAGTCCAAAGTGTACATGGATTGGCCGATTACGATTGAGGAATTAGAAGCCAACACTACTCGCGTCATTGGCCAAATACCACTCGAAGTGCTCGAACTCGTCATCGAAAATTCGAGAATGGAACAAGTTAGCCGCAGTTAAGGGCAACATTTAAAAGAAATCTTAAAAAAATAAATGTAAAGAAGGGTTTTTGTTTATGATAATAAAGATTACTCGATAAAATTGAATTTGTTTTTATTTTTGAAAAAGTACCTCAAAATGAAACACCCATTATATAACCTAGCGCTTATAACTATTTTATGTGTTATTATCAGCCATGTTTATTTTGACAACAACAAAATTTACACTCTGATTTAAATATAAATGAATATCAATTCTCTCACCGGGCAGGTGGTGCAGTGGTTAAAGCATCGGCACTTGAAGCGGGAAGTACTGGGATTGAATCCGGCCAGAGACTTGGGCTGCAAATCAAATTTTCGTCATCGATTACGATCGGAGATGTTAATAAACACAACTAAGATCCTCTGTTGGATAGAGTTCATGTCAGTGTACAGGTACAACCATGAAGCTGCAACGTGCAGCCATACTGTTATTGTGTGAATGAGTGGTGTGTGCGTTAATGAAAAGGGGGCTATAATTAAAAAATTGAACAAATTTAAATCCGAGTTCAGTAGTTATACAAGGTGTCCTAGAATTGGATCAAACGAAGCAGCTCATTTCCAAAAAAACAGCCAAGTCAAGTTTTTTCGAATTGTTGATGGTCCAAAATTTATTCCACTTTTAGTGTTTTCAGTGAAACCACAAGCACACCCACCAAAAAAATTATTTAAAAGAAACAGAGAGTTCTTTTGTTCTTTTTAATGCAACCTAGTGCTTTTCTAATAAAATCATTTTTATAAGCTGTACTATCTTCTGTTAAATATAAACAATGGTTTTGTAGTCTTTTTGTTTCTCAATTTTTTTTATTGATATTTAAGTAACCGCAGCGGGAAAACCATGTACTACAAAAAGTTGACCCACTATCAGAAAAATATACGATACTAATGCAGATTTTAAAATGGAATCACACCGACCAAATGGCACAGTGGTTAAAGCTTTCGCATTTGGATCGGGAGGTACTGGGTTCATTTCCCGATAGGGGCAGGATGCAAAAGTGGAATTTCATAACAGATTACGATCTGGGATGAAATGTAACACATCTATGACCCACTGTCGGAATGCAAAACTCAAGGACCGGCCCATATTCCATGTCAGTATAGACTAGCATGGAGCTTGCCATGTGCAGATGATCTTAAAATCGGTCCTATAGTCGTACGTCCTCGAATTGGCTGACTAGCGTAAACGTAAGGATGTAAATAAGCAAACCGCGAAAGAGCAGGGAGAGCTGAACAGGCCCCAGAACAGATTACAGGGATAAACACAAAAAAAATTGGAATCACACCGAGCAATTCACTGCAGAATATTTTTATTAACTTTTTCACACAGTAGGTCGTATTTATACACTTAACAAAATACCGAATTCGAAAATAGATGCTTTGTCAGAAATAAAACAAAATGAATAAAGTAATGTTTTTAATTTTAAATCGTATAATAAGTGTTCGAAGTGCCCACCATTTGCCAAAATACATAATCGACATCGCCGTATAAAATTTAGCTTAATCCGTCGAAACGCACGTTCGTTACTTTTAATAATATTCGACGCTTCGATTAAACGTTTCCGCATCTCCTGATCGGCCAGGTTTACTCTTTTATAAACCAGCTCATTATAATAATCCTCTCCTTCCAATCAAGTGGCTGTATGGTGACTGTATGGTGACGGGGAGCTCCATCATGCTGCAGCCACATATTTCCACGTATTTGTAAAGGACTCTCATCAAGTAACTCATCCAAGTCATTTTGTAGAAAACTTAGATAAACTTCTCCTTTGTTTGTTGACTTTTCCTTCCCACATGTTCACACTAAATTGGTGTTGAATCCGACTACACCGCACTTTTTTGTATTAACGCGGCCCCAATAGTGTAAATATAGGGATATTAAGTATCTCCACCTTTTTAAAAAATGTTTCGTCATTACATAAAATGTTGTTAAAAAACTGCGAATTTTCTTGGGATCGACGCAGAAATGACAAAATTGCACCCTTTTTTCATGGCCAGCATAGGTAAAAGGTGTTATACATGTCTTGATAAACAACAAACACTTATAGATGGGTCGTTTGTCACCATTTTAATTTATCTATCTTCGCGGTCTATATAAGATAACCGGCTGTTTCATCTCTCTTAGATGACCAGGGACTTCGATTTCACTGTACATTTGATGCCACATTTAAAATACTCTGTAATCGGGAAAGCGTTCCCGATTTGGATATCGTCTCTGGTATTCTTTTGCAGTTACTCGGGCGTTGCCATTACATAAACCATAAATGAAATACGTTTCGGCATATTCGCGGTGGGAATAAGCCACCTAGCTTATTGATGTTTTTATTATAAACGTTCGAGTATGTATGTATGGAACTATTAACATAAATTCCAAAATATTTTTGTTTCTATACCACAAATTTTGTTTAATGTGAATTGGCCGGTGTGATTCCATTTTAAAATGAATCATTTTCAATTTCAGAATAACTTTCGCACCATCAACAATCCGAAAAAACTTTACTTGGCTGTTTTTGTTGGAAATGAGCTCTCCTGCTACATTTGATCGTTCAGTTTTTGTATACTATGTATATAGACATCTAGTCCTCATAAGTATTTAATGTGTTATTATCGGCCATGTTTATTTTGACAACAATAACAAAGATTGATAAAAACAAAACTTATGCTCTGAACAATTTTTACGCGACTTTTACATCAAACGAATATGCATTAAATATATTTAATAAATTTGTTCACGATTCTTGCGACATCTATTACGCATTGTGAATACCGCAAACCTGTACGAATTGGAATCTTAATCAGAAACTGTATGAAATACAGTTATGTTTAATAAAAATTAACGAATAAATGGAAATAATAATTTCTTAATTTATAATTTCTTTTAGACTGTAGAACAGAAAAATTCAAAGAGATTAATAACTGAACTAAAAAGATGAACTTAAATTTGAATAGAATTTTTTTTCAAATAGTTGTTCGATTAAAAGATATAATACCACCTTATTGCTAAAAATCTGTAAAAAAATATTAAAATTAATCAAATCTAATTTCTCCGAGATCCTATTTCAATATTTGGAAATAATCTAATATATTCTAACAAGCGGCGCGGCGGGTTACCCGATATACTCACATTAAAAGTGAAATAGATTGCTCTAGAAGTAATTTCAGTTTTATCGACAACCGCAACCTTTTGTTTTTGTTGTTTTATTATAATATATTTACATAATTCTTGGTATCCTAGTTATACTGTTTGATCCAATCATTTAAATTCATAATTTTTAAAAACATATATACAAGTAATTTAAAATAATTAATCACTAACAAAAACATATAATACAATTATTTACAAATATGTTTTTCTCTCAAATCGCTCAATATTAAATAATAATCAACAGATATGTACAAAACGTTTTCTTGGATAAACTGCACTTCAACAACAAATCAGCAAAATTATAAAAACTTCAATCACAAAATCCATATTCAATTTTTTCAATCAAGTTGCATTGTTAAAACATGTTCTTTTAAACTTACTTTAAAACTACTGTATTTATTACAATTTTTCAATTGAATGGGTAATTTGTTATATTCAATAAGATCATGCTCGACGAAATTATTTTTACCCCTGTTAGTTCTAAAAAATTGAACATAAAAATTTGAATTTGTATTATATTCATGAACATCGTTAATTCTAGTTTGTGCTTATAGAGCCATATTTTAATCAAATCTAAATCATGGCTTACATCATTTTGTAGTACTGTTTCATCATTACATGCATATGTAAGGACGGCATTATCCGCGATAATTCCCTTTTAAATTTATTTTCGCTATATCATTAATGTAGATTTTAAAAAGATCCGGTCCTAAAATCGCCCCTTGAGGTACTCCTTTGCGAATAATTTTAAAATCACTGCTAGTATTTCCAATTCGTACAGCTTGTAATCTATTTTCCAAATAAGATGCAAACAGTGAAATTTGTATGCCTGTAAATCCCAATTTTTTTAATTTTGTTATAAGAATTTCATGATCTACGCAATTGAAAGGCTTTTTAAAATCAAGAAAAACACATACTACAAATTTTTTGTCAACTATACTTCTAGATAGGAAATTCATTAGTTGTATACACGCAGCTGAGGTATTTGAATTTCTACAAAATCCAAATTGCTGTTTATGTAAAAATTATTAGGTTCTAAGAAATCTAATAATCTAATCTTAATTGCTCTCTCAAAAATTTTTGAAAAACTATTCAAAATTGATATAGGTCGATAATTGGACATATTAGTAGCGGGTCCCTCTTTGTAAATTGGAGTTACTATCGATACCTTAAGACTTTTTTTTTTTTTTTTATTTTTTTTTATCCTAGTTTTATATCTATAACAAACTAGCTGACCCGGCGAACTTTGTCTCGCCCCAAACTATTTCGTCCGAGCAAACACTTTTGACCTTCACAAAAATTTATTGAATTTAATGAGAGAAAAATCAAACAACTCAACTCAATTCTCAATAGACGTTTGAGTTAGACGATTGAGTGGCCATTCCATTCACTTTTTCATCGAATTCAACACTAAAGGTAGTATTATGGTTGCGTTCGTTCGTTCGGTCATTTGTTCGACCAATCATCTTTTGTACAAAAATCCAGAATCGTCAATTTTGAGCAATATGATTGGTGGAAAAAATTGTCAGAATGAGCGAACGAACACAACCATAAAGGCGGCATAATGTATTAAAAAGTGAATAAAAGGTCGATTCAAACTTAAGCAACTATTGAAAATTTAGCTGTTTTTTGCAAATTGACTTTGTGATTTGTTAATCGTCGTAGCGAACGCCTAAAGAACGGGAACTGAATGCACTTGTTTTTATATATATAGAAGATAAGATTCTCAAAATTCTACACAACTTATATTTATAGTAGTCCGCAACCAACGCCATATATTGAAAATAATCCGAAATGGCTATTTAAATGAATGATCATTGTCAAAATACAATTTTCATCGCGGTGGTGTTAAGTGTATTTCCCTACAAAATTCCTCTACAAACGCAATTTTCGATTTTCCGATTTTTTTTTTTTTGATTTTTCGGGTGTCGTAAGAACCATCTCCTGGCAATTGCAAACACAATAAAAAAAGATTGAGCCAAATCGGTTCAGCCGTTCTCAGCTGATGCGCGCACATACATTTTTTGCACCATTTTTATAGATTAAGATATAAAGTAATTACATAAAATGAAAAGTAAAAAATCATAAATAAAACTAGTTTAGTAGTCTCCTTATTAAAGATAATGTTTCGAAGCTACGATTCAATTATAAAAAATATTTAAAGAATAAATTAATTACACTATTACAAGTTTAAAATATTAATTATAAATATTACTATTTCTATTCGGGTACTGAATTTTTTTTTTTTTTTTTTTTTTTTTTAAATACAAAAGAAGAAAACTATTAAGATGAAAAAATATTATTGTAATTTGTTGATAATTGTTCATAACAAAAAAATTTTCAAACAAAATGGTAAAATGTTCATTACAAATATACTTCCATGTTATTAATAGTAAATAGCCAATCCTTTAATAATTTGCAAAAATCATTGACATTATTTGTTACAAAAAAAATGTGTCGGTAATTGACTGTATAGTTTAGGAGCGGTATAGTCGAAGAATTTTTTAAAATGTTCCTTATTAGGACGAGGAATATTTATTTTATTAATGTTGCGCAAATTATATGAAACGCTATTCAAATTACTAACTGTACGATTACCGCTAAATAAATAAAAAGCTTTTAATACTTTAAATACATATAGATATCGAAGCGGCAAAATTTTGAATTTCACAAATAACGGGAAGGATGGAGTCAATCTTCGTTTAAAGTCAATTATTCGCAACACTGCTTTCTGAACGGACATCAACGGTCTAATATTGGATAGGTAAATTCCGCCCCAACAAATAACTCCATATCTCAAATGTGAGTCAACTAGTGCATAATATATGCATTTTAGAAATTCCGGACTACAAATATTCCGAAGATAGTAAAAAGTTCTGAGTGTCATCCGTAATTTGCTTTTTAAATTGTACACATGCCTCTTGAAATTTAGTTGAGAGTCCAAATGCAAACCGAGATATTTAAAAGAGTATACGGTTTCAATTGGAATGCAAAAGGGGCCACAATTGGTATGATTGCAAGATAACGAATGATAAATTAAACATGAATTTAATATAGACGTTGTGCCACCTATGGAAAAATTCATAAGTTTAGACTTGCAACTCAGTATCATAAGAACCACTTTTTCAACAAGATGACGTCTTGCTTAATATCACGTTCTAGGGAATCTATATTAAAACCAGAGTAAAGTAATGCCATATCATCTGCGAACGCGACAATATTGCTACGTAAATCCAGGCTGAAAATTTAATTACAATAGATTAGAAAGAGCAATGGCCCCAGAACTGATCCTTGTGGAACTCCAACATTAACTAGTTTCTCATCACTAAACTTCCCATTAACACAAACAGTTTGCTTACGATTGACAATATACGATTTAAACAAATTCAAAGCGACACCTCGTATACCAATATTGTATAGCTTCGATAATAAAACACTATGATTAACAGTGTCGAAAGCTTTAGAAATATCATGGAATAAAGCTGAGGATTTTAAATTATCATTCAAATTACGATGCAGCGGCGACAAGAATGCTATTAAGGCTTTTTCCGTTGAAGAATTCCTAATAAAACCATACTGTCGTACGTCAAGAAAATTAATTTTATCAAGATAATCTAACAATTTATGTTTAATTATTTTTTCAAAGATTTTAGAAAAAGTGCTCAAAAGAGTAATAGGGCGATAGTTATTCTTATACAACTGAGAACCTTTTTTGAAAAGCGGTTTTACAACACCAACTTTAAGCTCAAAACAGAACAAGAGCGAAGGCGGCGAGCGAAATCGCCTGTCATATTAGAAAACACCGAAATCATGCAAAACAAACACAACCATCAACGCAGGCGACGACGATTTTTTCGTTGAAAAAAATTTAGAGTCTATTTCTATTTTTGTTGCCGACGAAACAATGTTGCCAACTGTTTTTTATATATGTATAAGTTGGCATCAATTAACCGTCATATTATTAACTTTTTTTTTCAATCTAGTAGCCTAATGCCACAACGTCATGTGTCAAAAACACAGAAGGTTATGCCGTTTGGTTGTTTTTTTATCGTCATACGCTGACGCTTTTGTTCTGTTAGCTACAGCGATATCGCGGCGATATTTTTTATTTATTCGTCGACGCTTGCCGTCGTCGCTCTTGTTCTGTTTCTAGCTTTAAGTAGTTCCGGAAAACCCCCTTCTGACAAACAAGAATTAAAAATAAAAGTCAAAACATGTACCAGACTACTAATTATATTTTTGATTATTTTATGTGAAACTTCGTCAAAGCCGTATGAAGTACTATTTTTTAAATCACGAACGATCGCAAAAATTACCTCTTCACAAACTGGGAAAAAGAAGAAATTTTGATAATTGCAGTTCGAGAGAATTAAGTTATCTCTAACAGACTCCTCTATATAAACCGTTTCATGATTAGCATTCAAAATTTCAGTAGGTACATTGATGAAATATTCATTAAAAATATTGGCTATTTTGGATGGATCTTTTTCAATTTTATCATCTCCATCCGCAATTGAAATAATTTTATTAGTGCTCAGTGTGTTGTTCAGAATACCATTAACTACCTTCCATTTCGATTTTAAATCGTCAGCAGCAGAAAACTGAGCCTTAAAATACCTTTCCTTTGCTTGAGGAATTAAAAGTTTTAGTTTAGCATTAATCTTTTTAAGTTTATTACTCAACATCGCATTAGTCTGGTTCTTTGCTAGTTTTTTAACTAAATGGTTTTTATAATTAATTAAACTTAGTAGCGATGCGGTTATCCAGGGTTTTATTTTGAAGTCCGACCTTCTTATTTTAGTTATAGATTTGTTCTTATTTATCTCCCCTGTCAGTTTTTTAATAAAAATGGAATAAGATAAATTTGGATCATTAATAGAGAACACTGAGGTCCAATCATAAGAATTTAAAGTATTCAATAAATCGCGATAACTAATTTTTGTTTGCAATCGAGGATGACAGCACGAAAACTGTTTTTTGGATTAAAAATATTTAATGCTAACATAATAGTATTATGATCCGTCACTTGAGTATTTACACTATTGACCTCAAGAGAACATCCTGAAATATTTGATTCAGAAAATACATGATCAATACACGTATTTGAGCATGGCCTCGTAACACTATTCATAAGAGAATTAAAACCAAACGAAGGCACAACAACAAAAAATCATCTTTCACAAGTGATTCTTTCAATAAATCAATATTTAAATCCCCCAGTAAGTTTCTGTGCTTAGATTTATCAGTAACTAGAAAATCATTTAATTCATTTAAAAAAATATCTGAAGAAATAAAATGAAATCTATAGACTAGAATAAAACAGAAATCGATATTGTCAATGCGAACTGTTAGCTTGATAACATCAGCTGATGAGAAGTTCAATGCAGTAAAATGAAAATCAAAAGTAGATCTAATAAAGACCCCAACTCCTCCAGATCTATACGAATCATTACAATTAGCGATAAACGTAAAATCAGATAAATTAAAATTGTTAATTTCATCGGTTGAAATTCACGTCTCGGTTAGAAAAATTATATCCAGATCTCTAATTAACGAATTAATATTTGCCAAAAAAATGTCGAAATTTTTACGGAGGCTCCTGATGTTTTGTAACATGAAATTATATTTAACAACATCTACACTATTCGTTGAAGAAAAAGGAAACAAAATATAAAACAAACTTTTTCAAGAAAAATTTTTGCTAGATAACATAGAACTGATGAGAAACAAAATATCAACAAAACCACAATTTTCATTGAAAATAAAATTGCAAAACAATATTTCAAATACGCACGAAACACCCTACTTAACAAATTAATTTTATAAAAATGTAATAGATTAGTACTTAAATAATAGTCCAATAATATAAAAATATAAGATTGTAATAGATTAGTACTTATATAATAACAAAAGAAAACTTTAGTACTCGATAGAATAAGGCATTCTATAGAAATAATTTTAAAATTAAGTAATGTATGTGTAAACAACAAAAAATTTGTATAAAAAAAGAGCAATTTAAATGTTAAATAGTAAAAAGAACAATTAATAGGTAAGTCCAAGATTCAATAAATTAAAAAATATTTTATACTTAAAAGTTTTATGTGTTGTGCTTCTTTCGTCATTCGGGGGTACATGTTGTGGTGAATTAATCCCATCCAAACGAAAAATATCATTCATACTAAAGATATGAAGAATCGTTGAGTCAGCTGTTCTTCGCAGGAATATTTTACCATCTTTGGCCCATAAATATTTAAAATTATGAGCGTGCTGTAATTTTTTGGCTTCATTGTACAGCTTAGATTGAAACTTGGTGAAGTGTTGCATAATATGTATAACAACCAGCTTTCTTTGAAGATGATGAATTTTTCCGGATCAAATTAAATTTCGACAGAATGGTATTTTTCTCCTCGATAGAGTCTAAGGTAATTATGTACGAATCTCTTAGCGCAGATTTGCTTTTCGTATTATGATATTTTTTTTGAATTTTTGTAATATTCACATCACTGCTAACATGTTTAATAGTGTCCAATATGAAATCATAAGCATCAGGAACGTTGACCGGCAAATCACACATGATAATATTTTTGACCAATTCCCGCTGTAGAGGAATATCGAGCTGTGCCTCCATCAGGTTTACGCGTGCATTTAATTTTCGGTGAGACCCTTCCAAAATTTCACATTTACTGTTTAATGCTGCATTTTCTGTAGCGATGTTCTTAAATTCCGTTCTGATAGCATCAAATTCCTTGCAGATAAACTCTTGTGATTTTTGGACTTCAAAAATCAAAGCCTTAATTTCAGCGAACTGGACATCGAAACGTTTGCATAGGCTATTTAAAGTCGTTTCGAAGTTTGATCCAGATGCCGTATTCGTAGCAGTAGGTGAAGAAATTGGAGAACCAAGATTCTGCGTGGATGTATTGACACAATCGGGTGAGCAAATCCAGTTGGATTCAACAGCTTTCTTGCTTTTGGCAACACCAATAATACCTCTACATGGCGGGTGGTACATCTTATGGCACGAACTGCACACACAGACAGCCTGTTTCTGCGTAATTTCCTTTTTACAGAGGACACAGCACACAACATGTTGGCGTGGTAATTAGGAGAATCCTCCGCACACTCATAAAAAGGCATTTTGGTGCTAAAAATGACACTTCGTATAATAATTTAGAATCACTTAGATTATCAATAAATTGTATATATAGTTTTGCTTTTATATTAAACTTAAAAAACTGAACTAAATAAAACTATGTAATAGCTAGTAACTGTTTTCAAACATTTAATAGGGCGTCAATACTTATAAATCACTTCAACTATTTTTATATTTTATTTATTTTTGCTTTAATGTCAAACACGTCCGCTCAATTCAGACAACACAAATTGAATGACTATTGGGAAATAACGCAGTGTCAAATGCCGAATTGATAAATTTTAAAATTACTGGAGACAGTTAGCTCATGTATTTCAAAATGAAATTTGTTGAAATATTATCATAGCTTCAACTTCTTGTAAGTTAAGTGGCACAAGTTCTAAGCTAACAATAATATTATTTTGAAATGAATTAATATATTCTGTGTCCATAGTATCTGATGGGCAATTTATTTCATCAGTAACATTTATAAAAAAAGAATGCACCATCTACATTAATAGAATTAATAACTGACTTCTCAGTCGGAGCTTTGATAACCATAAACTCCTTAAATAAATTCCATAAAACCTTTCCATTACCAGATTCAGAAGATACAGCTTCAGATTAGTATTTTGTTTTTGCAATGTTTATCAACTCTCTAGTCTTAGTTTTGTAAAGCTTTCTGCTATTAATCTATCTTCAAGGTACGTTTTATTGTGTTTAAAATATGATTCTTGCGAATAAATATTTTGGAGGATCTCTTCGGTCATCCATGCTTTCTTTTTAATATTTTTATTTTTAATTGGGATAATTTGTCGATTATTTTCAATGACTATCGATAAATCACGAACTAAATCATCTATACATATCGAACATACAAATTCAAGCGATCCCAAAACTTATAATTAATTAATTATACTTTTAAATTTGCTATGGTATTAGTTCTTCGGTTCAAAGTTTATACTTGTTTGTATCAGTTTATGATCTAAGAAGGAACAATCTAATAAATTCACATAAAAATCATTAGAATAAATATCACTAATTATATGATCAATTATAGTAGTATTATGAACTCTTGTTGCATTTTATTTAGAATAGAATATCCATTACAACATACATTATCTCAAAACTTTTTTTTAATATCATTGTTTTGATTTAACGCTAGTAAATTTAAATTAAAGTCACCAGCTATTATAGAATTAGTACATATATGTGGAAGTAATGTCATCAATCAAACTAATGAAATCAGTGTTCCGAGTGTGATCCGATTTATAAATACCGATTATGTTATGTACCGATATGTTATGTTCTAAATTTTTACTATTAATATGTTCGATAGGTTAAAAGTTTCTTCAAATACAATAGAAGATGCTAATGCTGTTTCAATATAAATTGCTACTCCCCCATATCCAGTATCTCTATTCGAAAAATACGACCAATACCCATTCAATTGGAAAAACTTATTTCATACTTTTTTAAGCAAATCTCACTCAACACAACACAATGAACTTCAAATTTGAATGAATGGATGGATATACGATTCTAAAATATTGAGTTTATTTCTTAAACTTCGAACTTCGACGAACAATGTTGAAATTATTTAAAAATTCTGCCGAAATGCTATATCATGTTTGAATATTTTACTCTTTTAATCTTTTTGTCGATTTAGAGTTCTTTAATAAACTTTTGAGTTTTTTTTTTATGTTTTAATCTATGCAATCTGTTCTGGGGCCGAAGCACTCCCAACGCTTTCGCAGTTCACTTTAACCGTCTGTACGGTTGGCTTGCCAAATCGAGGACGTACGGCTACAGGTCCAATTTACGTAGAACCATCTGCACATTGCCTTGCTTCATGCCAGCCTATAGTACTGGCATGGAAGATCGGTCGTATCGGGATTTGAACCCGGTACCTCCCGATCCAAACGCCAAAGCTTTAACCATTGTGCCGCGTTTGGTCGGTAACTTTTGAGTTTGATAAGTTAATTATTTATCGAAGTTCTTTTAGACGATTAAACTCACTATACAGTTTATAAATCGCATTGCTTTAAATTTCTCTTTATTTTTAATAGCTTAAATAAAATTGAAGTTTTTAAAAATAACCTTTGTTCATATTAAAAACACGTAAAAATATGCTTATTATCAAACAAAAAGCTTACTTGACGTAAAAGCCGCGATATTAAAAAAAAAAATTGATTAGTCGTAGCAGGAGGTTTGAACTCTATTTACCAAACTCCCCGTAAAGTGCTCAGAGTTTATTTGACTAGAATTTGAATACAACCACCACAAAACTCTAGCTTCTAAAATTTATTTATTTTGTAATTTTATTTTAAGTTTAGATGGATCGTAACAACATGAAAATGACCCATAACATAAAGATTCTACGTCTGATTTATAAAAGGCGGGAAAGTTTGTTTTTTATATTTCTGCTTTCATTTTGATTACTTTGGTTTCAATTTGATTTTTGAAATTTTTTCTACAGGATGAAAACCGGTAAAAGAAAAGTTTATGTCTACAAACTTTTTTTGTAGGTTGTTACTTGTGACTGAGGCGTTCTTAATTTAAACTTTTATTTTATGATATTTTTTTGATGGATTTTTTTGCAGATTGCTTTAGTGTAATTGACCACGGGTAACAATCGGAAATAATATTATATTAACGAGTGGCATGCAAGCATTGACAATTTAGTTAAATTTTAAGAAACAAGAATCTAAATAGCTTTATAAGCTTAACTGTATAGATGCCGCGTTAAGCTGCAAAGACATAAAATGAAAATCAATTTACATAATTTACCATAAATTAAAATCCTAATTATTAATGTTATAAATAAAATACTTAAATTTAATTTATTGCTAATTTTTATTTTAACGAAATTGAATTGAATGTTTCCATAAAGCGAATGAAGTAAAGCAAAATAAAACAGTCAAAGACAAAATAGGAAATCTTTTACGAATATAAATAAAATAAAGAAACAATTTACAAATGATTAATTGAATGTATAAATTAAAATTAATGATTTCCTGATTTGCTTTCCGTATATTTTTTGGAGTAGGTTTTATTGTTATATAGTTAGAAGGAACAATGATAATATGGAAAATTAGAAAAAAAATTGAACAACTAGCAAAAAAAAAACCAATTTTTATTGATTAAAAAGAATGAAGAGAAAATGAAAATATTTAGTTTTTCCATTTACTAACAACATCTTAATATTTTTTTTGGAGATTTTTTGTAACAGGATTCCGCTGAGCGAGATTTTATGTTTGTTCTATATATGTGTTTGTGAACGTCGTTAAGAAACTCTGAAAATAGAACACACTTTTGTTGATTTTCCTTGTTGAGATGTACAGTAAGGTACCGGTGATTTTAATATAAATATTAAAAGGAAAACGCTGCGATTCTTTAATATGAGTTTATTGAATATTTCTCTACAATGCTGTTTTGTGAATAAGAATAAAAAAAAAAAAATCAAAACTCATGTGGTTCAATATAGCGGACCAAAAATGTTTTTATAATCGAAGAAAACTAAAATCAATTATTGAAAGAGTAAAGCACACAACCAATCTGAACGCCAAAGATAACTAAGGTAAGTATTACTATTTTTACAAAAATACTATCCTAAAACAAATGACAACTATGTAACAAAAACTGTTTATTTGTGTTTTAACATACATATTTTGTTAAAGGATTTGACAGATAGCTTTATTTAACCACCCAAGTGTTTGAGTTGAGAACTACGTACGATTAAACTGAGCGAATAAAAACTAAAATTTATTTATCGACTGATTAGGTACACGAACTTCTGATGGTCTAGCTGAGGCCGGTATAGTCCGATTTTGGTAACAAACGAATTCCCGGACGAGTGGATTCGCGAACAATTTCTAATGTAGAGAATATAGTTATAGGCAAGTTCAAGAGGCACATTTAATATTTCGACACATGTTTAAACTTTAACTTTTTGCAAGTGAACCAAATCACTTTCTCATCACTTTCCCACTAGCTTAAACGCCCATAAATATCCTTAACGCTGAAAATTTTGTCTAGCCGACAGAAAGGTGCAACCAGTTCCATTGAAGTATTGATTGTTTCAAAAATGATAGTTTTAATTTTTTATTTGTCCAGTGATTCTAACCTATACGTAATTTGATTTATGGAAATAATTAGAGATAATTAGATAATAGTTAGATTTAGAGTCATAAAATTTGAAAATTCGCAATGTTATTCTGTTAAGATAATGTAATCGAGTTTTAGAACGGATGGATACTTACTTTGTTTGCCTAATTTTTAGATAAATGGCCTAAGTATTCTCCTGTCTAAGCAGTTTACCAGAAAAATACATAAAATATGAAAATTTGATATTTATTTCATTGGATTCATGCATTCGAAAATATTTCAGACTGATTATTCTGCATGTTGTATTCTCAACATATTCCAAGGCCCTTTTGCAACGAGAAATGGAACTACCTCTTGAAATGCATGAGCAATACGAACTGTTGGCAGAAAGAAATATATCGCAATGTAATGGTGGGTGCACGTTAACAATGGTTGCTGATTTTTCTAGTCGTTTCCTATGTTCTTGAATTGAGGCCACGACAATCTAAATTTCTGATACAGTTATTGCTAAGCTAGATTTCAGTCTTAACGTGTGGTCTTCGTTTTTCAACTTATTTCAATTAAATTGTAGCATAAATGAAATTTTCAATTTACTTCTTATTGTCCTATATCCTGATACTTTGAACATATCTCCTAATAAGATCCAATTAAACGCATTTCTAGAATTCCAACTCCAAGGAGTTCATGGTACGTAGGCCCTATCGCGTACAAAATTGGTTGCAATGTGTAAGCATCAATGTGTGCTATCATTAACAAAGATTTAGTCTATTTGTATAGGGTATTTATAGGGTATTAACATACATATTTTTAGAGCCCATGATATACCAAACTTCGAACCAGAACAACAGGCATTTCAACTTAAATCAACCGACACCAGTTCTGCTTCTACCAAAAAAAAAAATCGCCACCTATCAAAAACAACCAAACAACAACCGGCAAATAAACCAGAGTCTACGCTAAAACACAATCGCCAAACAGTCCAATCATACATCAACATAAACCTAGAGCAGGTATTCGACCAACAAATAGACAAGGCAGTAGATTTAGCGCAAATCATTTCAAATTATAAAAAAGATTGTCCAGCTAGGGAAACCAAGAAATATCTGAGGCTCCAAATATTGACTCTTAAAATGGAAATTGATTTCAACCACTACTTGAATTGATACACCAATATTACAAAGATAGACAAACGGTATGTGAAAACTATTTTAAAAATATTGATGACAGACGTCAACGACTAAACAGACCAATAACATTTCAAAATTTACCTTTCACAGTGTGAGGAGATAAACCAGAAGTACCGAATTAAACACCGAATTTCAGTAAAAATCAACTACAATAATTCAACCAACATACTTTCGAATTCGAGGTTTATATCGATAAAGCCGCGTTGCTGAATATGTACTGGCAAGCAACAACAGATCCGAACCAGGGGGCCTATTATGAAATATTTAATTTCGTAAAATTCGATCCGCCGCGAAAATTCATATTATGAAATTTTTTTGCTTTAGTAAAATTCGAAAATCGAAAATCCACCCTATTATGAACCAAAAAAAAATCGAAATCGAATTTTTGCGAAAACCAAATGTAAAGATTCGACTGCTGTATAGATGACGAATATCGTATTTAGGAAAACAATATCGTCTTATTATTTTTTTATTAAAATAAAATGTTTTAATTACTTTTTAGAACGTAAATTACTCAATTATTTTGTAAAAATGGACTAGTTTAATTTATTACAATTTATTTGTAACTGAAACTTTATTATTGTGTTTTTGTAGATCAATCACCAATGGTCGCCAATTGAATATTTTAACTTTTGCTGGAAAAAATCTTGGCATAGTCAAACATTTTTTAAATAAGCCTCAATATAAAGAGACTCCCCAACATTTGTGGAGTAAAATTACAAACGAATTAAATTCAGTCGGCCCATCTAATAAATCTTTTGATGGTTGAAATTTTTGCTTAAACAACACAAAAACAGCAAACTTCATGGTCTTAAATTTTACGAGCATTTTTTTTTTAAATTCGCGTCGGATCGAATTTACGATTCCGTATTGTACGAAATCGAAAAAATATTCATAATAGCTCTCAGCTTTACGACTCAAATTAAAAAACACGGAGAAAATGATGATGCAGATCTACATAAACAATTTTGATGGCAGTTTCCGAAGAACATGAATTAAATTATCATTAACAACATTATTAGAAGAAGGAGAGCAATGCCAGCTTGGAAACACTTGGAAAACCATTTCAATAACAAAAGATTGATCATATCTAATCTACTGAATACTGTAAGTGTAAGTTTTTGATGGCAGCGTCTCATTCCGCTATAGTTGGCTGATATTTTGGGTGACTTATCAGCCAACTAGCAGAATCAGATGCTGCCATCAAAAACGTACACGATACAACAACCGAGTGTATATACGAAATGAAGAAAACAGGCATTAGAATCGACACATGGAGTCTTTTTTTATTTTCACATTATTAAAAGGATTTACAGCGAGTCACGAAATTTGAAGGTTCTCTACAAATGAAATTTCAAGAGTCAAGCCAATTTTTGCAATTCCTTGAAACACGTTTTAAATCTTTAGAATCAATTGGTAGCAAGAGATAAATACCAACACAACAACAAAAGTTTCCAAACCCCAAGTAGCACAACCACTAAAATATGCTAGAACTGCAACACAACTAATTTTCATTTGCGTATGCTGTCAGCAAAAGCCAAACTAAACTCAATTGTTCTAAAAGGAGCTGCAGAAACTGTAAAGTAAAATGAACAAATGTCACCAGAAGTGAATCGCCATGATGTTTTCACTACATGTTTTCCTACTCGACCATAGAAATCCTGATACTACTTTTCGCTATTTTATGTTGTAAATTTAAGGCGCAACGTCGGTCATCAGTACCAGCAGCTCTTGCCAGTGTTGCCAACATAGCCCTTTCTTTCGAGCTAGATTTAGCACTCATTGATTTATTTTACCACCATAAAAATATTTTTGCCTAGAAGGGCAATTTAGCATTATTTCAATATTTCTGCCACACCATGGACGTTTTTTTATTCAGAAAGGATAAAGAAATGGAATACTAATCATTTGACATCAGAAGATACTATATAAATGTATTAAAAACATTTTATAAACAGAATACTTTTTAGACACCTCCAATTCAAGAAAAAATGCGGAATGATCCAAACTACGTTTGTAGTTACTTTAAATTGCAACATGAGATTGATTTTTATCTGAAATATATGACATTTAAAGGACAAAAACATGCGTGATTCGCAAATCATAGCAAACATGTTCGCTTAATTTTTTCAATCAGCATATGTATATTTCAGATATCCATCACCCTCCAGAAATGTGTGATGAACGCAGTCAGAACGATGCCCTATTAAACTGCAAAAATTTGCTAATTCCTCTGTGCTTTATTTTCATTCAATTGTGGGAAAAATGGTTTTCCCCAGAAGTGGAAAATAACGATAAAATGACAATATGTAATGTCAGCCTCGTTGGTAGATAGTAGGTAGATTGCTTGTTCTGTTATTTGTGGGTCTCGGTTCAATTCTCCTTGGTAATCAGTATAAAAGTAGCTATACTAATTATTTTCAACGTGTCATTTTTAAAATCCAGTATTTACGGCATTTCTCCCTAATTTTTAAATTCATATGGAGGTCTAACGTTAATTTCATCTATTTCAAACTTATTTGGAACTGATAATGGGGAAGATACTCGATTGATTAGCAAGCAAGCAATGTGCTAGCCGAAATCCTGACTACTTAATCAATTTTACCAAGGTAATTTAAATTTTAAATTATATTTTCAATAAGGTTTCTGTTATTTTTTTGCGATTGCACAGTAGAACAACACAAAAATTTGCTGTTTAATTTTTGAACCCGTAAATTTTACTGTAACATCGCAAAAATAAACAAAAATTTTATAAAAAATGTATTTCGAAATTTAAATTTCCTTGGTATAATTGATTGAGGTGTCCGGATTTCGGCTAGCAAATTGCTTGCTTGCTGGCCGATCGAGTATCTACCCCAATATGTATTATATAACAAAGTCAATATGGTTTTATGTCAAAATGAACAACTATAACCAACTTTACTTGATTCACAAACTTCACGATTATTGGACTTGAAATTTACAAATTCCAATCCAACGAAATCTCAAAATTACACTTGCATGTTTACTAAAATTGCGTTAATAATCAATTTATTCAATTCATTTATCAATTTAATTTATTAGTTTAAATTTATAAGAAATTGGTTAATTTTAATATTACTTTTCGGGAAATCCTTAAGTTTCATAACATTGTGGGTTTCAAATTTTCTTTTTTACAAATTTGGCTTCGGCAATTTTTTTGTGACCTGGTATAAATCGTAGTTGATCAACCACTCTCAATATATCGAAATGGGAAACAAAAGGCCTGCAATAATTTAAGGCACCTCCGATGTTCCTCAAAGACCTCGTATTGATCTCCACAATTTAGCAAACGTGATCACCGCTGTAGTTCATACTTCTAAGGTCCTAATGTTTGCAGATGACCTCCACAAAGAACTTGGTTTGATTACAATCTTGTCAAATAATATAATATTACTGGCATATTCCTGGACCCAAATTTCAAGACATTATTAATATTCCGAATAAATGTATTCTCTTATCCGAACGAAATTAATAATATTAGCTAATTTTGGAATAATGCGAGAATTTGGGATGAATAAAACTGTTTGGAATGAATACTATATTATTATTTTGTTGTATCTGATTAGCACATGCAAAAACAGCCAATCTGTTGCAGAGATCAATTAGGGAATGCAAAATGTACAATAAATAAGGTCTCTGTTTGATTTTAATTTATTCTAGGAAATGTAATATTGTTATTTTTTGCTTTGTCAGTTTTAAAATAATGTTTTCGTTTTATAAGCGTGGGTAAATCAAAAATTTAATTTTGTATTTTTGTTATTAAAAATCAGCAACGCAAAAATAATTTTTTTAATTTTTATTAAAATTTCGTGATTTTTTTAGTGCTATTTACTGTCAGTCTGGTACTATTTTGACTAAAATCTAACCCTCATGAAAAATAATAATTGGAAACACTGAGCTCTTGCCCAACCAATCTGAGTAGTGAAGTTTGAATGGCAAAACCATTAAGTTAGGTTAAATTCTAATTCTAATATATTTAAGATTCTTTCGGCTTATCGAACCAAATATTATTTTTAATGACATTTATACAACATTTCTAGTCGTAGAAAACAAAGAGGCCATTTACTCACAATATATATACCACAAAAACTAAAAAAAATGCGTTGAAATTTTGCAGTTTGGTTGTTGCAACCTGAGAAGTAGACCAACCTTTTATCAGTACGAAACCAAGCTGGCAAAAAGAGACCTAAAGAATTTCTCATTTTTGTAAGGGTTTGTGTATCTTTACACAAGTACATCCATACCTATATCATTAAAGCCTTCCTCATCAACCGAATGCACCATTTGCAACACACGTTCCAATTCAATTTCAATATCTCTTGTATTATGTTGGGAATCAATCCCTTCAGGCCATAATTTTTTCCAGGAATCTTGAAGAGTTGACTTTTGTAGCTCTTTAATTGCTTGCCCGATAAAATTGACGCAATGTAGAATTGTGTACTTTTTCCAAATTTGACTTACTGATAAAGTTGAGTCCTCTTCTATCTTATCTAGAAGAAACTCGAATACCAGTCGCAAGAATTTAGCCTTAAAAGTTGAAATAATTCCTGAATCTTGAGGCTGAATGAGGGATGTTGTGTTTTAGGCTGAAAAATTACTTCAACGTTGGGGTGGCTTAAATCAGCTAGATAGCATGGAGCATTGTCAATAATTTTGAAACTTAAGTTCTTTTTTTAACGTAATGTTCCACTTCAGGAACAAACATTTTTACAAACTAGAAGCTACTCCCGAAATAAAATGGAAGTCATCCATGCTTTTTTGTTCGCTCTTCAAAATACATGAAGCTGATTTTTAGTAGTACTTTTAAACGCACGAGGGTTTAATGCTCGATGAATGGTTAATGATTTGGTTACCAAATCACCTGAAGCATTACTATATAATATAAACGAAATGCTGTCTTTGGCCGCCTTAAAACAGACCAGTCTCATCGGCATTAAAAATTTGATCTGCCACTTTCTTCGATAAACTGTATAAGCTCGGACGGATATAACTTCGCTGTATCTGTATCAGCTGATGCTGTTTCACCCAATAGCTTAACGTTATGTAAGGAAAATCTTTTTTAAAATTCTCCAGCCATTCTTTGCTTCCAGAAAATTCTGTTATTTGGCTAATAGAACTGGATGGTTAATTTATGATGTGGTTGTAAATACGCACTGCTTTTATACGGATTGCAGTGCCATCCAAAGGCATATTTTTATGGTTTTATCGCTTATCCATATCATCAAAAGCTTCTCCATTTTTTCCATTAAAGGTTTTCTGGCTAAAAGTGTCTTTCTTATCCATCTGATTGTTGAACCAACCTAGACCTATTGTCTTATTTTATTTTGGTTCATCTAAATTGCACGTACTGTTGATTCACCCATTCCAAAATCGCGCCCTATGGCCGCAGGTCCATCCCCTTTTTTAAATCTTTCTAGAATCTTGATTTTGATTTCCATTGAGATTTTTTTCGTTTCACTATTTTATTCGGCATCTCTCTGATAAAATGCTTTGTGTGTAAGTCCTTAATTACATACACACATATGTAAGTAAATAGTTAAATACTTACAACTCTAAGCAATATTCCAGGAAACCGTTAAACAAAAACACATTTAATCAACAAAAAAAAATTTAAATTCTACTATGAAATATGTTAACTATTACTATTAATATTAAAAACACATATACTTAACGTATACTCATTGACTTAGCGAAGTATATAGTATAGTTAGTAAAAAAAATTTTTATTAATAAATAGGTATAATGCACTTCCAAAATAAACCATGACAAAATTAATACCCCTAAGGCTAAAAGAACCCATACATCAGAATATTACAAGATAATATAGATAATTATAGTCTAATAATAAACTAATTAAATGCTTTATGGTCTTCATCCCTTCCGACTAAAACGATGGGTTCTGTCCTGATATAGCTTTCAAAAAATATAATCATATCATTCAAAAAATTATTAAAAACAATTGAAAAATAATGGGTAAATTTTAGGCTAACTAAATTTCTTTTTAAAATTTTTTGTATTCTGCTCGTTCTAGAAAAAACATTAGGTTTTATCACTTCAAAGCTAGCAGAGCACAAATCAACAATTGGACCAAAACCGAAATAAAGATGTAAACCAAGATTTGTTAATGATTCTCCATCAATAATTTAAGGCTCATTATGGCTTATTTAAATTCCACGGCCAACAATTTTGGGCTCCACTCGTTCTTGACTAAGCTAAAGATCATTTAAAACCGGATCTAAATAGAAATTATAACGCAAAACTAGATCTATTGACATATGAAACGTTTAAGGCTTGTGGTGGCCTAGTCAAATAACCCATTAAATAGTTTTGGGTTGCACTCATTCTTGCCCAAAAGTTAGGTCATCTAATTTAAAACTAGCAGAACCGAAATCGAAAATTGGGCGAAAACTGAATTTAGAACGCATAACAAGATCAATAGACACACAAATAATTTTAGGCATTTAAATTGACCTATTAAATAAATTTAGACTCCACTCGTTCTTGACCAATCTTCAGTTCGTTTAATTTAAAACTAGCAGAACACAAATCGATAAACAGACCAAAACTGAAATGAGAACGCATAACAACATCAATTGACAAATAATTTTAGACTCCTTATGGAAAAACTCAAAAAAACGTATTAAAAAATTGTGGACTCCACTCATTCTTGAGTACTAAAATTATTTGTTCGAGTATGTGCATAGATCTAGCTTTGCGTTTTAATTTAGGTTTTAGTCTGATTTTCAATTTAAATTTTGCTAGTTTTAAATTAAATTACCTGAAGTTTAGTCCAGAACGAGTGGAGTCCAGTTTTCTATAATTGGGCATTTTATTAGGCCATCATGAGCCTTAAATTACTTGTATGTCGATTGATCTTAGTATGTGTTCTAATTCGGTGTTTTTCCGATCTTCAGTTTGGGTTCTTCTAGCTATGAAGTGATAAAGTCTAATTCTTTTTCTAGGACGAAAAGAATAAAAAAATGTTAATAGGGTATTTAATTAGCATATTATTCTATCTAGTGGTGTGTGTTCTGCTAGCTTAAGGGACGGTAAAATTACACACCAACAATCCTAGTTTTGTTTACATAAACATACAGTCACCCACAATATTGTTCACGGGTTTAACAATTTAAAAAAATCTTTAAGAAAATATTGCAATTTTAATAAATAGGATTTTACTGTTAGGCATAATTGTTGTTGTACTATCGATAAACATTTTTCTTTCTCTTCTATGCGATCTTTATACGCATGCGCATTATAAATACACTACAGTCTCGAGTTGCGTCGGTAATGCGTTCTAGAAAAATGCGACACAACTCAAAATGACGCAAGTCGAAATGCTTTTTCTCATTTTTTACCAAATTTTTGAGAATTGTTACAGATATTAATATCCTTTAATAACGTCCATAGCGTAGAGAAAACAAAAGACATACATATTGTACATGTTCTTCAAAATACGTATGATGTATGTACTTTAAGAATAAATTATAAACAGCCTAAAACAATAGGAAATATGTTTCATCACATACTAATTTATATATCTACATACATACGAGAGCGGAGTGAGAAGTCTGGTAAAAATGAAACAAGGAATAATATTTTCGGCCAAAAAAATATTTATTTTCCAATGTAGTCGCCTTTTACCTCGATACACTTAGTCCAACGTTTTTCCAATTTTTCAATCCCTTCCGAATAATACGATTTCTCCCACCCTTCAAAATAGACGTTTGTTGCATCGATGATTTCTTCATTAGAGCCGAAGCACTTTCACTCAGCGGTCTTCCAATACCGTATCATGGGTTTTGTCAACCATTTTTGGTGTGGTGACTTCATTTGGGCTTGTACAACCACAACAAAAATCAGTAAACCACTTGTGAATCATTTTAATCGATGGTGAAGAATCCCCATACTATAATATTTATCAAATATTTATCATAATATTTCATATCATAATATTTATCACTTTTTTCGATTTTTGCAAAAAAATCAAGGGTTGTCTGTTTTCAATGCCTGTCAAAACTGAACTAAATGACAGATCTGTTTGAAAATTTTAATTTGGTCTAGTGACAGATGGTATTGACACATGACATCTGGGATTTGCGATTGTGGCGCTCTCTGTATCATTTTTACCAGTCTTCTCACTCCCCCCTCGTATGTATGAAGGCGGCTTTAGGCGGATTCTAGATCAAAGCACTCAATATCGGGTGATGGTTGCGTTTCTTTTGGTATCCTTCGAAACTATCTAGAGTACTCTGTGTGGCAGCTTCCTTTTTTTCCATATACATTTTATTATAACAGCTGATGTTCTTGTTCTAATTTCGTGTCCAACTCTTTCACTTTGTTCTTCATCGGAATCTTCGTTTAAAAAAAAAATTAATCCATCAGATATTAATTTAATCGTTTTGGTAAAGCCTTTGGTATTGTTAAGGTTTTAGTTTCATGAAATTCTAATAAATTGTCAGAATATTCTGTTAAATTATCGGCTATTTCCATTAACTCCTCAGTTGGGATATTTTAATCTTTATCTTGAATAACTTTATCCAATCCTGCTTCATCCATACCCTCGAAGTCATCTTCCTGCTCTAAATTAGTAATTTGGTTACGAACCAGTGGAACTTCGTCAACTTCTAAAGCAGATAATTCACATTCAGGCCAAATTCTACGCCAGACGGCATTCATACATGTTGATTTTACTTCTGCCCATGAATCAGCAATATTTTTGACAGCTTTAAAGACGTTATATTCCTTCTAAAAGGTTTTCATTGTTGTTCCATCATTAGTATCGGGAGCATTTAAAAGCTGTGTAAAATTTCTTCTTAGATAATAAGATTTAAAGTTGGAAATTACACCCTGTTCCATTCGTTGAATGATGGAAGTGGTATTTGGAGGCATAAATAAGAATTTAACAATTTCGCTGATATCATCCATGTAAGCTGGGTATATCCTTAAAATAAATTTTGGCCAATACAGTATTTCCTGAATGCCGGTATAGAGCAATTTGCTACCCAATTTGAAAACAAAAGTGCAGAGACCCATGCTCTCCAATACATAGGAAGCGTTGTTTTATCGATGCCTTTACAAGCCCTTGGATTTTATAAATGATACACTAATAAAGGTTTTTAGTTTTTAATCACCATTAGCGTTACCGCCTAAAAGTTACGATAATCTATCTTTACTGGCTTTAAAGATGCCCAAAATAAACCTGTTTCATCGTCGTTAAGGACTTATTTAGAGCAATAACCACCTTTTTGGACGATAGCCTTGAGGACAATTAAAAATTATTTTGCAGCCGTCATCTCTTAATTGAATGTAGATTTGCTCTAGTTTTAAATCGTGCAAACCAACCACCACTAGCATTAAATTTTTCATATGGCTTCACTAATACATGACACTTATTCTTGTAGATCATCAAAAATATTTTTAGCCTTAGCTTGGATTCTCAATTTGGTAAGGGGCATATTCATTTGGGTTGGCTGCTCAATCCAAAGTGAAAGTAGAGATTTTATTTTCACTAATAGAGGACTTCTGCTGATTACATTGCGGTTAAATTGCGACTCTGATGCTACCTCAGATAATGCTTCAAATTTTACTGCATCTAGTTTGCAAATACTTCGTACCGTTGAAGGATCTAAGATTAATACCTAAGCCACAAAAATCTATTACGACTTATTTTGAAGCATGAAACAGTGCTTCAAAGAAGTACACTGTGGCGCGGGCCAATAAATATGTGGGAAGAAGAAAATAATAATATTTCCGTGTTGCCCGAGATACGTCGAAAATGTGATACAACTTGAAAAGATGGTATCAAATATGTTTGCGACATACGTTGAAACGGCGTAAGTCAAACCGACACAACTCGAGACTAGTGTATTTCATTTTATGAGCATCTGAACGATTTTGTGTATTGTAATTTATTACGCCACAGGAAGTGAACAATATTTTGTATCGTATAAATTTCTACAAATTCTTAATTTGTTTATTAAGTTTTACTAGTAAAATTATTAATAAATGAGAATAATAATAAATAACTGTAAAAATAATTAAAAATATTGGTGATAGTATGGGGGCAGCTAAAAAATCACTACCACACTCGAAAATTCGAGAAGTTGAGAATTTCATAAGGAATTGTAATACATCAATTGGTTTAAAAAAAAAAACCGAAAATATATGAACGTTAATATTTCAAAAAATAAACCCGGAAGAATACGCTTGAAATATTTATTAAATCAATCCTAAGTGTAAAAAATTTTAAGGAAAGGTTTAGGAAAAATTTCACACTCCTACACACAGCCGTGAAATTGAAAAATAGTTAGTGAAAATAGTCTTAAAAGCGAACATTTAGGCGAGAAGATATTTTAGGGAAACTCTTATTTTAAAAAATATGGAAATTAGCTAATACAAACGAATTAAAAAATTTAAATTAAATTCAAACACAAAAAACATCTACAACTAGACTTTGTTGCAAATTTTGCCGAGTACTCATCAATTCCACTATGTTTCTCGGTTAGCCGTATAAAATATCAATTTGATTTTTTGACCATCCAACATCAACTTTACTTTTTACCAATATAATAATTTTATTGAATCATCAACCACCATCTAATTACAAATGAGGAAATAAAATGGTGATGGTGAAAGAGAAGAAATGAAGTAAAAGTTTACTCAGATATGATATACGATATAAATTTAGATAGAATTTACACTCATTTTCCAAATAAGCACTAACAACAGATTGAACATAGTATAAAGATATATCAAATGACAATGTCCATGTTAATTTTCAAAATTTTGTCATAGTTCTGGCATGGGCAAATATGGCCCCGAAACGTGTGAGTTATAATTTACAGTATTTTTGCCATTCAAACGATAACTAATCGAGATTTTGCCCTGTTTTCATCAATCCCGATATGTTTTCCAGACAGAAATATCAAATGTCAATCTTCATGTTAATTTTCAGAATTTTGTCATAGTTCTAGCGAGGGCAAATATAGCCCCGAAACGTGTGAGTTACGTTGCAAAAGTACTTCAAATCATAACTCACACTTTTTGGGGCCATATTTGCCCATGCCAGAAGTATGACAAAATTCTGAAAATTAACTTAGACATTGACATTTGATATATCTTTCTGGAAAACATAACGGGATCGATGAGAACCGGGCAAAATCTCGATTAGTAATCGTTTGAATGGCAAAAATACTGTAAATTATAACTCACACGTTTCGGGGCCATATTTGCCCATGCTCGAACTATGACAAAATTCTTAAAATCTTGACGTTTATTGGATTTTAGTATCATAAATGCATGGCGAGATTGATGAGCATTTCTCTGAATTTTGACTAGTGTATCTATGAAATCTAAAAATTCAACAAACTTTATTTTAATTTTAAGTTTATCTTGTTACGATATATAGCATAATGGTTTTATATCACATTATTAATTGTTTTATAATTAATGGTATTTTAAACATATTGGTACGGTAGAATTTGGAGATATACGTATTGAAAATTTACAATATGTTTGAAAATTTACAAAATTCTACCATAAAGAATTTTCTAAAAAATTTAAAAAAAAATTATTTACGCCTAAATGTTTGTTTTTCGTGTATAACCACTAATACACACACGCAATTTTTACTTAGGATTTTTTTAGTAATTATTTCACGTCAGTCCGGAAGAAAAAAATTGCTAAGTGACACAATGAAACGGGTTATTAATCGGGATATACGAAACTATCCGTCGATCTCTACGTGAAACAGGCTTCAAAGGTAGCGGAAAAATTAAATAACCTTTGTTAACTCAATGGCATCGTTTACTTCGACTAAATTTCGCCAAACAATACAGATCTTGGTCTCTTGCGGATTGGTTAAAAGTCATTTCGTTGGACGAGACTAAAACCAACCGCTTTGAATCAGATAGAAAGAAGTGGTTATGGAGACGCCCAGGAGAGTCAATTAATCAGCGTAACGTTCAACCAACTCTTAAATATGGCGGCGGAACAATAATGACATGTTGAGGCATGATGGCACACGATGGATAGTGCATGATGGTGTTGGTGCGGTCCACAAAATAGATGGTAAAATGACCGCCTTATCATATATAAAGATTTTAGAAGAAAATCTTGACGCCAATTTAAGAAAATGGCGGGATTTTAAGCTGGACATTATATCTTTCAACAAGATAATGATCCCAAACAAAAAGAAAATATGGTTGATAGGCTGGCCGCCCTAATCACCGGATCTTAATCCAATCGAGCAGCTTTGGGGGCTGGGGTCCTAAAACATGATTTGGCAGATTTTTCAACTTCGATGAGAAATTTGAATGAATTATGGCAAAGAACAGAATTAAAATGGATTCGTTTAATTCAGAAACGTGCCAAAATTTAGTTGCCAGTGGCACTATTCTGGCTTTCCCTGGGAATAGGAAATTGGGAAAAATATTTTCATAGCATTTTTGTCTAAATTATATTTTTCTGGCCTACTGTTAGAATTAGTTGGGTGTAAATATTTTTGAAACAAAGATATATTGGGAATTATTTTTCCCTATAAAAATGTTGTGGAACAAAAGTTTCCCAATCAACTTTGTTTCGAAAATATTTACACCCAACTAATTCTAACAGTAGGCCAGAAAAATAGAATTTAGACAAAAATGCTATGAAAATATTTTTTCCAATTCCCTATTCCCAGGGAAAACCAGAATAGTGCCACAGTATGTCTAAACGAATTGAGGCGGTTAAAAAAGCCAAAGGAGGCTTTACAAAATATTAAAAATTTATTTGTTGCTATTTTCTTTAACTCACAGAATTGTTCATCCGTTCCTGAAGTGATTTAATTTTTTTTTATTAATATATGCCAAATAATTAAAATTTTATTTTCTGTTTCAAAAACATGAAGTAGTAAAGGATCGATAATTAAAAATTTATCAAACTCGTGAACAAAACTGTGAGTGACTGTATATGTAACAATTGTGGTGATGTCCCCACCACCCGTAGATAAACAGTCTTCGAGTTGATAAGGAAAACAATCTTCAAAGATAATAGAAAGGTTAGCATACAGTTATTGGGTAGATTATCATTTCAGATCTTCTAAATATTCATTCACTTCACAGCAAGTTTTCTTATTGTGTTTGCAATATAGCTCTGTTCTTGCCATAATCCTGTACTAAATAACCTTGAATGATAAATGATAGTTGAACCCCTATATAGTTATAGTAGAAAAATGGTCATTGAACTTAAACTTCTAAAAACGGATGTGAGTGCCTACCTCATATTAATAATAAAGATTATAGGGGTATATCGATGACGTCGATTTAAATAATCGAATTTCTTTTTAAAAATATACCGTCTATTCCAGATGTTACATATTTTATGAAATTACGTATACTATAACCAAATGTTACGAAGAATTCGCATTTAAAGGCATTCCTCAGAATTAATTTCAGGAATCACGCATGCTTAGTCCTGAATATATGAAGACAGCAGCACGCAATACAAAATCCAGTGTAGAAAGCTTGAAAGGAAATGATTCAAGGCTTTCGTCTCAAACAAGTTTTTTATTATTATGTTTTGGTATTTTGCATACACAAAAAAAAGCACAAAAATATATTTTATAAAACTGAAAATGCGCGCGATTCATTTTTTTGTGCGCTTTTTATGTATAAACGAGAGTACATATACTGTACATGGGTTTTGTTGTTGCTGGCTGTTGGATGATCACAAAAACTAAACAAAATTATTTTTTTATATAAAACTGTTTTCCTATCTAAAATATATAATATATATAAAAACGGAAAGCTGTATTTTCATTATACATTCAATTTTTTTTTTTTTGTATATTTTCATTTTGTTGGTTCATGGGAAAAATTGTTAAAATTAAAATTATAAGAAAATAGTCATCCTAGATCCTTTGTAAGATGAGGACACAATTCGTATACATAAAAAGCATTAGATTTATTGTTATTGGTTCATGGTGTTTTTTTTTTTATTTTGATTTTGTTCGGAATGTTTTCGATGGTGGTAGTGTTGTGCTATAAAATTGTGATTATAACACAAATATAAAATAAAAAATATAAATAATTTTGGAATATGTGTCTGTATGCATAGATTACACATTTTTCCACCCTCGTTTTCATTTCCTTTTTTATTTTTAATTTATTTGTATTTAAAAAATAGGAAGATAGTCACCTAATTTCATCCCCTAAATACTAGTATATATGTATGTAATGGAAAGGAATACACAACCAACAACAAAATATCAAAATAATATTTTTAAAATCCTGAATCTTTTATTTTGTATTGCATCTCTCTCCGATTCATTCACTACTGGTGTACTGTGATCCTTTTCCAGACACAGTTTTACCCCTCCGAGTACAAAATGTTGTTGTTTGTCATGGTTTTTCCTCTCTATTCGGTACATTTTTGGTATATTTCATTTTAAGAAAAATCATCATGATTGTGATGCTGATGATGATGATGGTGATATTGATGATGAAAATTTTATAATTTTCTGTTAGTTGTGAGAAATTTTTTGTGTGTTTTGTGTTATTATGAGAACCGCACCCCAAAAAATAATTTTTCTAAATTTTTATTTTACATCATTTATTCTTTAAATTATAAATTATTAAAGTTTTTAAACTTTTTTAAATATGGCTGCGCGTGGTTATATGACCAACCATAACAATAATTTTGATTTATCTTAAATGTGCGAATTATATATGAGTGATAACTTAATAAAAGAAAAGAAAAATTGTGCTCCTTATCATAACCGATTTGTATTGTGCGTATGTGTATTGTGTGTATGTGTATTAGTGTGGTGTGCTTTTTATTTTTTATTCGATTCGCCTTGTTCTAAATAATGCCATTGGGAATTCAAGACTTTTATGTTATTTTTTTTATGTTGAAATTCATCATCATCCCATTGAGACTATTTTATTAAAACAATAAAGTAAAATTGAAGTTTTTCTTATACTACACACCACTTTCATTGAAGAAAACACAATAATAATAAAGAAGGCGAGTAAGAATATAAATTGTGGATAAGACGAAGAAGAAAATTTGTGGGAAAAAATCGTTGTGATTTATATGAAATTTTTGTGTTAAACACCATTAATTAAAATCTCTTGTATACTAATTAAATTGCAATAATTTTTTTTTGTGTTCGTGTACACGTACGTAAATACAATTTTTCATTCATTTCCAGGTCAACAAAATAGTTAACCTTTTTTCAAAACTTTTATAAAATTTTACATGTGCAAAAAAAATATATATACAAAAAACAGTTTATGAATGAAGACAACAACATTAACAAAAAAAAAAAAATGTATTGTAATTATAAATAATTACACTGTACACCAACAATTTTCAATCATTTGTAATTTGTCATCGTATTTTTGCAACAACAAAAATAATAAATGTTTATAAATAAAAACACCACAACCTCAACCCATTCGGCTCATTTTTCATGTGAACATTTTTTGTTGTTGTGAATGTGTGTGTATGTGTACTGTTTTTATTGTAAAATCAATTTTTCAAGAATTTAGAAAATATTTTTTTTTTTTTTTGCAAAAATTAAATATTAAAATATATAACCGTGACCTCGTGACCTACCCTGTAGTTCCGGGCTTTTGTTAAAAAAAATAATATACAAAAAATATATGTCCGTAAATATAAATAAAATACATTAATTATAAATTAATAAAAATATTATTTATAATTAAATTACGACAAAAAATTACAAAAAAAAAATAAAACAAACAGCGAAATATATTTGAAAATATTAAAAAAATCAGAAGCTCGTCTCTACAGGTATCTCACAGGGTGGAACAACACAACATTAATTAGACGGCGACTCAAGTTTAATATATAAAAATATTTATTTGGGTTTTGCTAACATATTCGGGATGCTGCGATTTGTGAGTATAACGCCTAAATATGAAAATTTGAATTATTTAGATTTGGTATAAAACATTGTATGAATTAATTAGTATTTATTTAGTGTGCTATTTAATTCATATAACTGTGTGAATATTTAAACAGAAATAATTTCTTTGCAGGTTTTTCTTATCGGAAGGTTGGTTGATAACTGGATTAAAGTGTACCACGTATAAATATTTATTTTATTTAACTTGCAATTGTTTTAATTTGAGTGGAATATTTAAGAAGGTTCGATTTAAAAAAAATAATCTAGGTTACAGTATTTTTTAGAATTTCGGAGCGCAAATTTGTTTTATAATTTTAAAATAATAAACAGGAGGAACGTTCGTGCGCTTCATAGGATTAAAATTATTTTAAATCATTAAAAAAATGGAGATCATAGTATTTATAAATCTCGAATACACTGCACTTATTTTCTAAAGCTTTTTTAAAGCTGTTTTATAAAGAGTGATCAAATAAGAGCGCAGTGTAGCCAAAAAAAACGAAACAGAATTTTTTTTTCGAAAATATACTCAGATTTGCACGCTTGTAGTATATTGCCTCCATAAATCGAAGGGATTGTTCAACGTTTAGGTTTTCCATTTTATCCTTAGGTTTTACACTGATAAATGACGTAAGGCATTTTTGAAGATCATTATAGGCGGTTGTTTGTTTCAACTCCTCTTCAGAAGAACTTGAACTTTGATCAATAATAATTCTTGTATTGTTATCATTTAAATACCAACGTAATAATAGTTGAACTGCAAGCTGTTTGGTAGAAAGTTTAGTTTCGTAGCTTAAAAATTCATTTCCTTTAGGATGAGTGCCATGATGCAAATATAACAGTAATGTTATTAATTTCTTTTGTCGCCGCCCATCAACTTCGCTTTTTAAATTACAAAATACAATAGTTCTTGGGAAAGTGGTGTATTAATCTCCTTTAGTTTTTTTTTAGTATGTAGTAAAGTGTACCTTCAGCTGTTTTAAGTGTGGCGTTTTCTTTACATTTAAAAAATATATTTATGATACTAAATATAATTGTAAAAAGTAGGAAAACTTTCTAGATCAAATGAAGCATAATTTGTTGTGATATGTAGAAATTGTATTATGATTTATAAACGATAAAAAAGCAGAATTTTTTTAGTAATTGTATCTATTACCCGAACATATTACCCGGGTATTCGGGTAACTAAAATGTTGGTGAAATACCCGGGTACCCGATACCCGAGAATACGAGCCCTATATATTGGTGAAATAACACCTTTCAAAAAAATAGTTTTTGATTCTAATTGAAGGAAATTTTGTCCTTTCGATATTGGAATCCGGTCTATTTCGATGGTCATACTGCATTCGATGGTCGATGTGATCACACGTACACAATTTGTTCTTAAAATTAAATTTTAATATATCCAATTTATTTATATATTTTGTGATTTAATTTTAATAAATTTGTTATTTAGTTTTCAATTAAATTAACTATTGTTCTAATAACTGTGAGACAGCTAAAAATCATAAAATCTATCAATATCTATGATACAAGTAAAATATAACTGTGATTTTATTAAATATTTTTTATTTTTTTGTTTATTTAAATAATAATAATGTCTGTGTGCTGTGAATGTAGTGCCAAAGTGTCTGAAAACTTTTTTAATTGTGCAGGTGAATGTAATAAACTTATTCATTTTGGATGTGCAGGAATTAAAAAAACCGTGTTTGATGCCATTTCGATAATTCCTAATTTTTCATGGCGATGTGGTGTATGTATCGATGTTTATAAAATTCTCAAGGAAACGAATGATCATATGAGTAATTCGATCAATGCTATATCTATGCGTCCTTGTCATTGCTAAATGAAACATCAGCCGCTATTAATAATAACGTGGAAAGCTTGTTAAAACCAACACCATCTCAACAGTCGTCGTCTGTAAAATTTAAAAAAAAAAAAACAACACAAACTGATATGGAATCTGCTACACCAATACTTACAAGATCAAAGAGTAGTATGAATAATGGTACAATAACGGCTTCAACTGCTAAATCGTTAGACAATAATATGCATTCGCCTAAAAAATTTTTTATTGGTAGTGGTGACTTGAACTCTACTTTGCGTACCGTTGAACCGCTACGATGGATTTTTATTTCTCGATTATGCAAGGACGTTACTGATGATGATCTTATGATGTATATCAAAAACAAATTTGAAGTCCAGAAACCTGTATTATATTGTGGAAAATATATGTTTATACAAATTAAACTTCGCAATTTAATGAAAATAAATAAATGAAACTCAAATATCTTCTTTTGACAATAATAGTTTTAACCCGATTTTATTTCACAATTTAATAAATATTTATTATCGCAGAAATTGCTAACTCAAATGTATCGTCGCCAAAATCGCCCTTTTAAAAATCGCTTTATCCAAAAATGTCGCCAAAAAATTCGCCGATGTTGTCCGTTTGAAGATCACAGCCATAAGAGACATATTTGTTAATATTTTTTCTACTCATTCGCGTAATTTTTGGGTTGCAAGTGGTTAAAGCCCTTTGTGTCTTCTACCATTTCAGCGCTAAACTTTATCGCTTTTAAATTTCGCCTTTTACTATGTCGCGCGCATTCTATGTTGCGACACGTCAAGTTATCTAGTACTAATTATAAATTGAATTTACAAAACATAAACAAAAATAATAATAATGCAATTTTCTATGTACGATAGATGGAGTGAGGGATTTCGTGCGATTACAAGATTGATTTTATACAAAATTAATGTTTACTAAATCTAACTTTATATTTTTGCTGTTTTATATATTTTTTTTTAATTTTATTTATGTTAAAGTCTTCATCTTCAACATAGTCCCCGCCGTTGACGAATTAATTTATATTTCGTCAACAATAATTAATCGAGCGGAAGTTTGCACACCTTGGTTATAGGCCGTTTAATGATATTCGATGTTGTTTTGATGGTAACAACACGAACCATTCCACTATCATCTGGATGATGTTTGATAATTCTGCCCATCGCCCACTTGCACGACGGTAAGTTATCATCTTTGATCAAAACCAAATCGCCAATCTTGATATTGCCTTCACGCCCTTTCCACTTTCTTCTCTGTTGCATATTATTTAGGTAATCTTTGAAGAATCGTTTCCAAAAACTCTGGGCTCGCTGTTCGACTTGCTGCCATCTCGATAACCTGGATGTCGCTGAATCGCCTAAATCGCACTCAGGCACAGATGCCAAAGACGAACCCGTTAAAAAATGCCCCGGTGTAAGTGCTTCGAACGAAACGTCATCTTCCGATATTGGGCATAACGGACGGGAATTTAATATGGCTTCTATTTGGCATAATAAAGTTGATATTTCCTCGAATGTTAAATTTGTGTTTCCTGTCACTCGAACCAAGTGGGTTTTTACGGATTTCACCGCGGCTTCCCACAGTCCGCCAAAATGTGGAGCAGACGGAGGTATATGATGCCAATTTATATGATTGTGAGCGCAATATTCTGAAACTATAGAATCATTAATTTGCAAATTATGGAATTTATATACCTCTTTTAGATGTCGGTTAGCCCCAACGAAATTGGTGCCGTTGTCTGAGTAAATGTCGCTCGGCAAATTTCGTCTCGCTGTAAATCGTTTTAGCGCAGCTATGAATGCCTCTGTAGTTAGCTCTGTGACTGCTTCTAGATGGAGCGCTTTTGTGACCATGCATACAAAAACAGCAATATAACCTTTGATAATTTTGGCTCCACGACCTCTTTTACTGGCCAAACTGATAGGTCCAGCGTAATCAATACCGCATTTTGCAAACGGTCTCGCTGGTGTGATTCGAACTGATGGTAAATTTCCCATAAGTTGCTTCGAAACGGCTGCTCGGCTTTTGAAACATCGGACACATTTTCTTAGTTCATCCCTCACAGTCGCTCTTCCGTTCACGATCCAATAATTTTGGCGGATTAGATGGGATGTATGGGTTGGGCCTGGATGGAGATATTTAATGTGGTAAAAGGAAATAATCATTCTACTGAGGATATGTGATTTTGGTAGAATGATAGGGTGTTTAAAATCATAAGGGTAGTTTGAATTATTTAGTCTTCCACCGACACGCAATAAGCCATTCGCATCTATAAATGGAGTTAGTGTTGACAATTTGTCATGTCTAGCTAATTCATGATTTTTGGCTAGTATGCGAATCTCGTTTGAATACGCCTTATGTTGTACCCATTTTATTAATTTCTCGGTAGCCTTGTTGATTTCTTCTACAGTTATTGCAGAGGTGTGTTGTGGGCCGTTCTTTCTTCTGACTATTTGTATAAATTTATTGACATAACACAATATCCTGATCACTTTACTGAAGGAAAAAGTTTTGTTTAATAGAGTCTCGTACAATTCGCACTCACTGTTGGCTTCTTGTATGTGAAAAAATGGTAGGGACGTGGCTTGGCTTTTTACTTCGCAAAGGGTGTCATCGTAGTAAATGTCCTTTTTTATAATTGGCCACGAGCCTTCTGGGTCCCTTAACCATGATGGTCCTTTCCACCATTGGTGAAGTGTTAGGAGCTTGGATGGTAGAACACCTCTTGATGCGTAGTCAGCGGGATTATGATCGGACTTAACGTGTTGCCAATGATTCCTCGGTAGTAATTGTTGTATTTCTGAAACTCTGTTGGCTACAAACGTTTTCCATTTCATGGGGTGATCAGATAGCCATGCCAAAACAATGGTTGAGTCGGTCCAAGCATACATAGACGGAGACGCTTCTTCATTGAACGTTTTCGTTACTTCTGTCATCAATTTGGAAAGGATATGGGCACCACACAATTCTAATCTGGGCAAAGATATTTGTTTAATCGGTGCAACCTTGGTTTTCGATGCAAGAAGCTCGGTTTGAATTATTCCCTTCTCGTCCTTGAATCTGCCATACACCACCGCTGAATAGGCTCTTTCACTGGCATCGCTAAATCCATGTAATTGAATGTCGTACTTGTTTACATATCTTTGGATCCTAAGCTTCTCTAACTGTTGAAAATCCGCCTTCAATTGATTCCATAAAATTGCGATGTCGTCAGGTAAGTCAGCATCCCAGTCTAATTTTCGCAGCCATAACCTTTGGTATAGGATTTTCGCTATTATGATTGATGGAGACAGTAGACCAAGCGGATCAAAAATTTTTGACGCATTAGATATTAGCGATCGCTTTGTAGGATTTGGTTCTTCTGGTAGGTGAACTTTAAAAGATAAGTGGTCGTCTTCGGAGTTCCATTGCAGACCTAATATTTTTGTCGTTGAATTGGCTTCTTCAATAGGCATCCAAGTTTCTTCCTTTTTAATAGGGTGATCCAATAACTGAGTAGCATTTGACCTCCATTTTCGCAAGCTAAATCCCCTTTGCTCTAGTAATGTTTTTAGTTTATCTTTGAGATCTCTTGCTTCTTCTACTGTATTCGCTCCGGAAAGATAGTCGTCGATGTAAAATTTTGTCAAGATTTCGTTAGTAATGACAGGATATTCTTCTTCGAAATCATGTGAAACTTGCTGTAACGATCGAATCGCCAGAAATGCTGAACTGGCCATTCCGAATGTTACCGTGGTAAGTCTATAACATATTAAAGGTTCGGTTGAATTTTCGCGCCACAAAATTCGCTGGAAATCTTGATCCTCTTTAGCGACTAGAACCTGCCGGTACATTTTTTCTATATCGGCTGCCAGTGCAATTTTATTATATCGAAACTTCATCAGCGTAGTCCACAATGTTGGTTGTATGGTCGGCCCGATCATGAGCTCATCATTGATGGAATTTCCTTTGGTGGTTTTACTGGATCCATCAAACACAACTCGCATCTTGGTAGTGGTGCTCTCGTTTTTTGTGACGGCGTGATGTGGTAAATAATAACATTTGTCCTCTGGGATGTTTTGAGCTTCTCTTGGAATTTCTACCATATGACCTAAATTGAGATATTCGCGCATTACTTTAATATACTCAATTTTGAATTTGGGATTACTATTCAACCTATGTTCTAAATTAAAAAACCTTTTCTTTGCGACGATTAGAGAGTTTCCCAATGTGTTTCGTAAAATTTTGAAAGGCAATTTTACAATATATTTGTCATTATCTCCTCGTAACAAATTGTTTTTAAAATGTTCCTCACAATTATTCTCTTCTTGGGAAAATGATTTGACGGTAGGCATTTCCTCCATTTCCCAAAATCTCCTTAGGGTTTCATCGACATTTAATTCAATATGGTAGTTTAAACTAGTTGAATTTGTTTGACCTTCGCAAGTTGGAACTTCGCCTGATAATATCCATCCAAACATTGAATTTTGCGCAATTAGGTTGTCGCTGAGATTATCTATACGGCCTTCTCTTAAAATGTGAAAGAAGTGATCGGCTCCGATAATGATATCCACTACTGCCGGTTTATAAAAATATGGATCTGCTAACTGCAAGTCCTTAATTTTTTCGAAGTTTATAGTATTTATTTCACGGGTAGGTTTGTTAGCTTATTTAATATTAACACTTCGAATTTTATCGTTTCAGATTCTGGATAAAGTGACACAGCGTTAATGGACAATTTACCTCTTGTCATTTCAGTGCCAGGTGTGAGTCCCTTGATCAAAATCTTCGCGTGAGTGCGTGGTAAAGCGAGTCGTCGGGCACAAGATTCGGAAATGAAAGAAGTTTGGGCCCCGGAATCTAATAACACTCTACAATTTTGATAATGGTTGGATGAATCAAGCACCCGAATCACAGCCGTTGGTAAAATAGCGGAAAACTGTTTAAGCGATAAGGCGTGGGCAACACTCATACAACTCCCGTTTTCAAATTTGTAGTTACCGATGACGTTTGTTTTGCATCCTGGTGTAATATTGAATGGTGCTTCGCTCGACAAGTACCGCATCTATAACGTGAACGACAATGTTGCGATAGATGATTGTTAAACAAGCATATGAAACATAATTTATTATCGGCTACAAAACCTCTTCTTTCATTTACGGACAATTGTAAAAACTCATCACAGTTTCTGAGATAATGATCTTTTCCGCATTTTAAACATATTACCACTTGAGCGTCGAGAGGCATCACTTTCACTGTTGGATTTAAATTTGGGCGCTGATAAATACGTTTTATAGGTTCGCAACTTTCTAAGGTATCGCTCTGTTTATTGAGAAAATCAAAAAATTGCTTAATTGTTGGGAAGTCGATGCCATAACTTCGTTGAGCCCAAGCCTGTTTGGTGGTTGGATCCAGTTTGCTCACTAGGATATATATCAACCACGGGTCGCGTAATTCAGCTTCATCGCCTAAAACCTTCATTCCTCGTAGTACTTCATCTGAAACATCGTGCATGTGGTGAAGCGATTTAGCGGAACTCTGTGTAATGGTGGGCTGGTCCATGAACTGCTTGAGCAGCATTGTGATCACGTGCTTCTTTTTATCGTAACGATGGATGATCATTTCCCAAGCCTCGTCGTAATTTGCTTCGGTAATGGCAATATGGCGCACCAAGGCAGCGGCTTCACCTTTTAACAGACCTTTTAAATACTGCAACTTGTGCACTTTAGACATTTTGGTATTACTGTTAATCGAAGCTTCAAATAAATCGCGAAATGAAGCGAATTCGGAATAAATCCCAGAAAAAAAGGAATGTTTACACGTGGTAAACGAACATCACTTTCACCTTTATTATTTAAATTGCTTACCTCGTGCAAAAATGATCGCTGATTTGCCATTAACTCTTGCAAACTAATATCAAGATCAACTGGCGGTTGTCCTTTGTCCATAGTCATTTCCGCTTGCATCAGTTTGCCCTTGATGGCGAAATATTTTGCCTCGATTTGGTCTTGCAGAGCGATGTTGTCGGGTGCCTCGCTATAAAGATGAGTGGCTGCTTTATAGTCTTCCCATTCCTCAATTAGAAGCTTTATATTCGTTTTAATGCCTTCAATGGGTTCTTTAGTTAAATTACCCGAAGCATAAGTCTCTATTTGCTTAATTCGGTTTAATTTCCGCTGTAGAGCACGCGTGTCGGCCATTTCGAATTATTTTTATATGATCACACAATATTATAAAATTCACTAAATTGTTTTTATTAATGTCACCAATTAAATTCACTGAAATGTCTAACAATTATAGTTCTTAAACGCTTTCTATTAATTTTTAATTTTAAATATTAATTCAAATAAATATTTTGAACCAAATTAGATTATGTTTTTGCCGAATATCCGGCTCGAAGGACCATGGAAAATATATGTTTATACAAATTAAACTTCGCAATTTAATGAAAATAAATAAATGAAACTCAAATATCTTCTTTTGACAATAATAGTTTTAACCCGATTTTATTTCACAATTTAATAAATATTTATTATCGCAGAAATTGCTAACTCACATGTATCGTCGCCAAAATCGCCCTTTTAAAAATCGCTTTATCCAAAAATGTCGCCAAAAAATTCGCCGATGTTGTCCGTTTGAAGATCACAGCCATAAGAGACATATTTGTTAATATTTTTTCTAGTCATTCGCGTAATTTTTGGGTTGCAAGTGGTTAAAGCCCTTTGTGTCTTCTACCATTTCAGCGCTAAACTTTATCGCTTTTAAATTTCGCCTTTTACTATGTCGCGCGCATTCTATGTTGCGACACGTCAAGTTATCTAGTACTAATTATAAATTGAATTTACAAAACATAAACAAAAATAATAATAATGCAATTTTCTATGTACGATAGATGGAGTGAGGGATTTCGTGCGATTACAAGATTGATTTTATACAAAATTAATGTTTACTAAATCTAACTTTATATTTTTGCTGTTTTATATATTTTTTTTTAATTTTATTTATGTTAAAGTCTTCATCTTCAACATATTGCTTTCGACGTAATGATGATCGCAATTTTGTATCTTTTAAAATCGGTATTCCTGTAAGCAAATTTAACCAAATGCTGGATTCATCGGCGTGGCCTTCTGGAGTCTTGATTAAAGAATTTTTAAATTCAAGTCGGAAATCAATGAATAATAATTGTTAGTCCCACGCTCAGCTCTAACGACGTTGTAACAATATCTACTGCAACCTCAACCGATTTTATACGTTTTTCAAATTCGACGCCGCTGTCTGCACCTATCGCTCAACTGACACTGCCACTCTCTGACGAAACCAACACATTGCCTATTTATTATCACAACGCTAGCGGAATTCGATCAAAATCGTGTAAAATGTACTTATCGGTGTTGGAAAATGAATATGATGTCATTTGCATCACGGAAACATGGCGACAAGCTCGCACAATTCTGCAGAGTACTTCCCTCTAACCTACTATGTTTTCAAATGCGATCGTTATACGGATCTTGAATCGACAGCGATAGGTGGCGGAGTTCTGCTAGCTGTCTCGAAAGATATACGTGCGGATATTATTGACCTTGGGAGTAACGAGTTGGAGATTTTGGGTGTTAAACTTGCTTTCAACGGAAAGCTGGAGTTGATAGTTGCTGTTTACATACCATACGGATCCTCCGTTAATATATATGGTGAGCTGTCTATATTTTTCTCAAACCAACTAGCAGTTGCAGCTCCTGATTTTGATTCTGTAATGGTTTTGGGAGATCTTAACTTACCGAAAGTTAAATGGCTTACTGTTGATGATGAACTTCTGCCATTCAATGGTGATCTAACTTCAGATCTGGTGATGGACTCAATCTGTTCACTCGGGCTAAGACAGATTAATAACATCCTGAACCAGTACAGCAATATCCTCGATCTGGTGTTCCTTCCAGTAGAAATACACGGCACAATCATTGCTTGTAATGATCTCGGCGGTTCTTCAAGTATTTTTCACATACATATCCAATCAATAATTGAAAATTGTGTTAATGTTAATGTAAATTTTAATTCTAGTGAGTCTTTCAACTGTAAAAAGGGAAATTATAATGCTTTAAATGAGTTTCTGGACAATATTAATTGGGATCAATATATAACGGGTAGTTTAGATGCTTATATTGATCAGTTTTATAAAATAATGAACTTGGCAATTGAACAATTTATTCCCCGTTCACCTGTAGTTTCGTCGATGCGCGAGCCAAGGTTGAATAGTCGCCTCTCGGGATTAAAAATCGGAAATTGATGATTTAATTGGTTTGGACAGCATTGGTCGCTTGTTTTTATCGTTTGGCCTCTTACGATAAAACGCGGTAAATAACAAATGAAAAATTCAAAAAAAATTGCCGGGTAGCACTTCAGTGCAAGAAAATCATACCGCTTTTATCAAATTTCGTTAGGAAATCGTTAGGTCAACACATGTTGATGCTTGGTAACCAATGAGTCAATTTTTATTACGAGAAAACAAAATCGAAATTATATTATTTCAATAAAATCAGGTTCGTCGCTTATTTCAGAATTTCATTTTACAAAGTTAAATAACAAATCCACTTAGAATATACCATTAGGATAAAAATATATTATCTATTTTCAAAAAATTGTATCTAAAGTGGACGACATATAAGATAAAATAATTCAATTTTTTGGTTCTTCATAACGTCGGAAAGGTTTCGTCGCTTGTCGCTAGTGACTGATTACTAGTTGTTTTCGATTGGTCATCCCTTGCATATAACGAGTTATTGCGAAAACGAGTTATTGCGATGAGGTTAAATCCTCATCTTTCCGCAAGGTCTCAAGCACCGAACACGTGGTTCTGGAAAGTAGTCCAATATTAACAATTTTATAAATCCAACAATCGGAATCATATGGTTAATAGACATTGAGGATTGGTCCCTAGCTGTTCTCATTTTGTTATCTCATTTTCATTCGGTCATCCATACGAAACGATTTATTGCGAAAATTCATAAAAAACTAATCATTCCACACAGTTTGAAATGTGAGGAGCTTGACCAACACTTTTTTTATAAATCGAACGGTCGGAGTCATTTGGTAAATTGTCATTGATGATAAGTCACTATTCGTGTTCATTTGGTCGTTCCCTCGCAATTTGAAGTTTTCGAGCCTGGAATTCTCTACACTCACCAGTTATTAGTATTGGTCAAACGGAAACACTTGGAATCGTGTGGAAAAATGAATTTTTAACACACCATTTCGTAGGGACACATCGTACATCGTTTCGTAGGGATGACCAAACGAAATCAACCAGCGACCAATCTTCAACGAAAGTCGACGAAATGATTTCGATCGTTGGATTTATAAAAATAGTTCGTGTTGGTATTTTTTGCAAAACAAAAAGTAAATATATATTATAATCGTATACTGATTGACTCACTCGAAAACGCACAGGGTGACCAAAAAATTTCGTCCGTATGATTTTTTTTTTTCAAAATTTCGTCAACGAAATACACAAAAAGTAACAACAATGCAATCGTAAAATCGAAAGAGTATATGTTATTTTCGAAGTAGAAAATTCTAATTAATATCTTACAATATCTGAATTTGACATCAAAAGTTAAAATTCTAAAAAATAAGGGAAGCAGAAAAATTTCAAAAAACCAAATTTTGCGAGCTTTCGGCAATTGTTGTGTTTTTTATTAATTTAAAAATACACAAATTGAATGTTAAAAAATTCGATTGTGGGAAAAACTTCGATAATTGAATTGAAAAACAATACAAATATTAATATGACGAACTGCCATTCAAAAAAATCTTTTATACTATACCTGCTACTAAAGTACACAAAACATTTTGCATTTTTTTTCTCGCAATTGAATTTTTTAACATTCAATTAATTTATTTTTAAATTAATAAAAAAACAACAACAAACCCTGATGATGGCGTAATTGTCAAAAGCTCGGAAAATTTGGTTGTTTAATTAGTATACGGGTGCAAAGCAGAAAAACATGTTTTTAATTTGTTTTTATGCACAGAAGAGGAATTATGAATAACGACGAGGGAAATAATAAGGAAAAAAACGTAAGCAGAACAATGCAAGAAAAAGAATATTTATGGCAAGGCAAAGTCAGAAGTCTCTCGCAAAATTACGTGCAAATGGTGCTGAATATCAACGACGACGAATTTCCCAAATGACACCAGATTAATTGCAAGCACATCGAACTGCTCGTGCAGCATCACAACAGAATCAAATCTCCCAAATGACACCTGATCAATTGCAAGCGCATCGAACTGCTAATGTAACATTACTACGTTTAGCTCGAGAGCGTGATGCTGTATAAGATAGCAGAAAATTTCCAGCAGAAAAAATGCGTTTTGCTATTCACCGCTAGAGGCATCACTATCACAAAAATGAAATTTTTTCTGCTGAAATTTTTTTACACCAGCAGAAAATTTTTGATATTTTTATGCAAATTAAAAATTCTCAGCAGAAAATTTTATGAAAAATCAGAGAATTTATGAAAAAGAAGAGAAAATGTATGTTTAAACATTTTGAAGCGATGAAAGATAATTTAAAAAAAAAAAACGATTTGCGTATGTATAGTGTAAGCATACTCAAAACATACTAAAATTATCATAATCATCATTATGCAAACACAGGGCAACATCAAAATATGGCCATCGTTGAAAGTACTCCATACATTTCTGAAGTCATTTTAATGTGACATATTTTCAGTTTTTTATCAAAAGTGTTAACAAAACTCCCCTGTAACTACCCTGGGTGTATGTTTTTATGGTAGCTGAGATCATAATCCATATACATGAGCAACGTAAGATTCACAACTAGCGTCAGTAGCCTTCCATACATTTTTGAAGTCATTTTAATGTGACATGTTTTCAGTTTTTTAACAAAAGTGTTAGAAAAACCCCCTGTAACTACCCTGGGTGTATGTTTTTATGGTAGCTGAAATCATAATCCATATACATGAGCAACGTAAGATTCACACCTAGCGTCAGTAGCCTTCCATACATTTTTGATTTCATTTTAATGTGACATGTTTTCAGTTTTTTAACAAAAGTGTTAGAAAAACCCCCCTGTAACTACCCTGGGTGTATGTTTTTATGGTAGCTCAGATCATAATCTATATACATGAGCAACGTAAGATTCACACCTAGCGTCAGTAGCCTTCCATACATTTTTAAATTCATTTTAATGTGACATGTTTTTAGTTTTTTAACAAAAGTGTTAGAAAAACCCCCCTGTAACTACCCTGGGTGTATGTTTTTATGGTAGCTCAGATCATAATCTATATACATGAGCAACGTAAGATTCACACCTAGCGTCAGTAGCCTTCCATACATTTATGAATTCATTTTAATGTGAAATGTTTTCAGTTTTTTAACAAAAGTGTTAGAAAAACCCCCCTGTAACTACCCTGGGTGTATGTTTTTATGGTAGCTGAGATCATAATCTATCTACGTGAGCAACGTAAGATTCACACCTAGCGTCAGTAGCCTTCCATACATTTTTGAATTCATTTTAATGTGACATGTTTTCAGTTTTTTAACAAAAGTGTTAGAAAAACCCCCCCCTAACTACCCTGGGTGTATGGTTTTATGGTAGCTGAGATCATAATCCATATACATGAGCAACGTAAGATTCACACCTAGCGTCAGTAGCCTTCCATACATTTATGAATTCATTTTAATGTGAAATGTTTTCAGTTTTTTAACAAAAGTGTTAGAAAAACCCCCCTGTAACTACCCTGGGTGTATGTTTTTATGGTAGCTGAGATCATAATCTATATACATGATAAACGTAAGATTCACACCTAGCGTCAGTAGCCTTCCATACATTTTTGAATTCATTTTAATGTGACATGTTTTCAGTTTTTTAACAAAAGTGTTAGAAAAACCCCCCTGTAACTACCCTGGGTGTATGTTTTTATGGTAGCTGAAATCATAATCCATATACATGAGCAACGTAAGATTCACACCTAGCGTCAGTAGCCTTCCATACATTTATGAATTCATTTTAATGTGAAATGTTTTCAGTTTTTTAACAAAAGTGTTAGAAAAACCCCCCTGTAACTACCCTGGATGTATGTTTTTATGGTAGCTGAGATCATAATCTATATACATGAGCAACGTAAGATTCACACCTAGCGTCAGTAGCCTTCCATACATTTTTAAATTCATTTTAATGTGACATGTTTTTAGTTTTTTAACAAAAGTGTTAGAAAAACCCCCCTGTAACTACCCTGGGTGTATGTTTTTATGGTAGCTGAAATCATAATCTATATACATGAGCAACGTCAGATTCACACCTAGCGTCAGTAGTCTTCCATACATTTTTGAATTCATTTTAATGTGAAATGTTTTCAGTTTTTTAACAAAAGTGTTAGAAAAACCCCCCTGTAACTACCCTGGGTGTATGTTTTTATGGTAGCTGAGATCATAATCTATATACATGAGCAACGTAAGATTCACACCTAGCGTCAGTAGCCTTCCATACATTTTTGAATTCATTTTAATGTGACACGTTTTCAGTTTTTTAACAAAAGTGTTAGAAAAACCCCCCTGTAACTACCCTGGGTGTATATTTTTATGGTAGCTGAGATCATAATCCATATATATGTGCAACGTCAGATTCACACCTAGCGTCAGTAACCTTCCATACATTTTTGAAGTCATTTTAATGTGACACGTTTTCAGTTTTTTAACAAAAGTGTTAGAAAAACCCCCCTGTAACTACCCTGGGTGTATGTTTTTATAGTAGCTGAGATTATAATCTATATACATGAGCAACGTTAGATTCACACCTAGCGTCAGTAGCCTTCCATACATTTTTGAATTCATTTTAATGTGACATGTTTTCAGTTTTTTAACAAAAGTGTTAGAAAAACCCCCCTATAACTACCCTGAGTGTATGTTTTTATAGTAGCTGAGATCATAATCTATATACATGAGCAACGTAAGATTCATACCTAGCGTCAGTAGCCTCCCATACATTTTTGAATTCATTTTAATGTGACACGTTTTCAGTTTTTTAACAAAAGTGTTAGAAAAACCCCCCTGTAACTACCCTGGGTGTATGTTTTTATGGTAGCTGAGATCATAATCTATATACATGAGCAACGTAAGATTCACACCTAGCGTCAGTAGTCTTCCATACATTTTTAAATTCATTTTAATGTGACATGTTTTTAGTTTTTTAACAAAAGTGTTAGAAAAACCCCCCTGTAACTACCCTGGGTGTATGTTTTTATGGTAGCTGAAATCATAATCTATATACATGAGCAACGTAAGATTCACACCTAGCGTCAGTAGTCTTCCATACATTTTTGAATTCATTTTAATGTGAAATGTTTTCAGTTTTTTAACAAAAGTGTTAGAAAAACCCCCCTGTAACTACCCTGGGTGTATGTTTTTATGGTAGCTGAGATCATAATCTATATACATGAGCAACGTAAGATTCACACCTAGCGTCAGTAGCCTTCCATACATTTTTGAATTCATTTTAATGTGACACGTTTTCAGTTTTTTAACAAAAGTGTTAGAAAAACCCCCCTGTAACTACCCTAAGTGTATATTTTTATGGTAGCTGAGATCATAATCCATATATATGTGCAAAGTCAGATTCACACCTAGCGTCAGTAACCTTCCATACATTTTTGAAGTCATTTTAATGTGACACGTTTTCAGTTTTTTAACAAAAGTGTTAGAAAAACCCCCCTGTAACTACCCTGAGTGTATGTTTTTATAGTAGCTGAGATCATAATCTATATACATGAGCAACGTAAGATTCATACCTAGCGTCAGTAGCCTCCCATACATTTTTGAATTCATTTTAATGTGACACGTTTTCAGTTTTTTAACAAAAGTGTTAGAAAAACCCCCCTGTAACTACCCTGGGTGTATGTTTTTATGGTAGCTGAAATCATAATCCATATACATGAGCAACGTAAGATTCACACCTAGCGTCAGTAGCCTTCCATACATTTTTGATTTCATTTTAATGTGACATGTTTTCAGTTTTTTAACAAAAATGTTAGAAAAACCCCCCTGTAACTACCCTGGGTGTATGTTTTTATGGTAGCTCAGATCATAATCTATATACATGAGCAACGTAAGATTCACACCTAGCGTCAGTAGCCTTCCATACATTTTTAAATTCATTTTAATGTGACATGTTTTTAGTTTTTTAACAAAAGTGTTAGAAAAACCCCCCTGTAACTACCCTGGGTGTATGTTTTTATGGTAGCTCAGATCATAATCTATATACATGAGCAACGTAAGATTCACACCTAGCGTCAGTAGCCTTCCATACATTTATGAATTCATTTTAATGTGAAATGTTTTCAGTTTTTTAACAAAAGTGTTAGAAAAACCCCCCTGTAACTACCCTGGGTGTATGTTTTTATGGTAGCTGAGATCATAATCTATCTACGTGAGCAACGTAAGATTCACACCTAGCGTCAGTAGCCTTCCATACATTTTTGAATTCATTTTAATGTGACATGTTTTCAGTTTTTTAACAAAAGTGTTAGAAAAACCCCCCTGTAACTACCCTGGGTGTATGGTTTTATGGTAGCTGAGATCATAATCCATATACATGAGCAACGTAAGATTCACACCTAGCGTCAGTAGCCTTCCATACATTTATGAATTCATTTTAATGTGAAATGTTTTCAGTTTTTTAACAAAAGTGTTAGAAAAACCCCCCTGTAACTACCCTGGGTGTATGTTTTTATGGTAGCTGAGATCATAATCTATATACATGATAAACGTAAGATTCACACCTAGCGTCAGTAGCCTTCCATACATTTTTGAATTCATTTTAATGTGACATGTTTTCAGTTTTTTAACAAAAGTGTTAGAAAAACCCCCCTGTAACTACCCTGGGTGTATGGTTTTATGGTAGCTGAGATCATAATCTATATACATGAGCAACGTAAGATTCACACCTGGCGTCAGTAGCCTTCCATACATTTTTGAAGTCATTTTAATGTGACATGTTTTCAGTTTTTTAACAAAAGTGTTAGAAAAACCCCCTGTAACTACCCTGGGTGTATGTTTTTATGGTAGCTGAAATCATAATCCATATACATGAGCAACGTAAGATTCACACCTAGCGTCAGTAGCCTTCCATACATTTATGAATTCATTTTAATGTGAAATGTTTTCAGTTTTTTAACAAAAGTGTTAGAAAAACCCCCCTGTAACTACCCTGGGTGTATGTTTTTATGGTAGCTGAGATCATAATCTATATACATGAGCAACGTAAGATTCACACCTAGCGTCAGTAGCCTTCCATACATTTTTAAATTCATTTTAATGTGACATGTTTTTAGTTTTTTAACAAAAGTGTTAGAAAAACCCCCCTGTAACTACCCTGGGTGTATGTTTTTATGGTAGCTGAAATCATAATCTATATACATGAGCAACGTAAGATTCACACCTAGCGTCAGTAGTCTTCCATACATTTTTGAATTCATTTTAATGTGAAATGTTTTCAGTTTTTTAACAAAAGTGTTAGAAAAACCCCCCTGTAACTACCCTGGGTGTATGTTTTTATGGTAGCTGAGATCATAATCTATATACATGAGCAACGTAAGATTCACACCTAGCGTCAGTAGCCTTCCATACATTTTTGAATTCATTTTAATGTGACACGTTTTCAGTTTTTTAACAAAAGTGTTAGAAAAACCCCCCTGTAACTACCCTGGGTGTATATTTTTATGGTAGCTGAGATCATAATCCATATATATGTGCAACGTCAGATTCACACCTAGCGTCAGTAACCTTCCATACATTTTTGAAGTCATTTTAATGTGACACGTTTTCAGTTTTTTAACAAAAGTGTTAGAAAAACCCCCCTGTAACTACCCTGGGTGTATGTTTTTATAGTAGCTGAGATTAGAATCTATATACATGAGCAACGTTAGATTCACACCTAGCGTCAGTAGCCTTCCATACATTTTTGAATTCATTTTAATGTGACATGTTTTCAGTTTTTTAACAAAAGTGTTAGAAAAACCCCCCTATAACTACCCTGAGTGTATGTTTTTATAGTAGCTGAGATCATAATCTATATACATGAGCAACGTAAGATTCATACCTAGCGTCAGTAGCCTCCCATACATTTTTGAATTCATTTTAATGTGACACGTTTTCAGTTTTTTAACAAAAGTGTTAGAAAAACCCCCCTGTAACTACCCTGGGTGTATGTTTTTATGGTAGCTGAGATCATAATCTATATACATGAGCAACGTAAGATTCACACCTAGCGTCAGTAGTCTTCCATACATTTTTAAATTCATTTTAATGTGACATGTTTTTAGTTTTTTAACAAAAGTGTTAGAAAAACCCCCCTGTAACTACCCTGGGTGTATGTTTTTATGGTAGCTGAAATCATAATCTATATACATGAGCAACGTAAGATTCACACCTAGCGTCAGTAGCCTTCCATACATTTTTGAATTCATTTTAATGTGAAATGTTTTCAGTTTTTTAACAAAAGTGTTAGAAAAACCCCCCTGTAACTACCCTGGGTGTATGTTTTTATGGTAGCTGAGATCATAATCTATATACATGAGCAACGTAAGATTCACACCTAGCGTCAGTAGCCTTCCATACATTTTTGAATTCATTTTAATGTGACACGTTTTCAGTTTTTTAACAAAAGTGTTAGAAAAACCCCCCTGTAACTACCCTGGGTGTATATTTTTATGGTAGCTGAGATCATAATCCATATATATGTGCAAAGTCAGATTCACACCTAGCGTCAGTAACCTTCCATACATTTTTGAAGTCATTTTAATGTGACACGTTTTCAGTTTTTTAACAAAAGTGTTAGAAAAACCCCCCTGTAACTACCCTGAGTGTATGTTTTTATAGTAGCTGAGATCATAATCTATATACATGAGCAACGTAAGATTCACACCTAGCGTCAGTAGCCTCCCATACATTTTTGAATTCATTTTAATGTGACACGTTTTCAGTTTTTTAACAAAAGTGTTAGAAAAACGCCCCTGTAACTACCCTGGGTGTATGTTTTTATGGTAGCTGAGATCATAATCTATATACATGAGCAACGTAAGATTCACACCTAGCGTCAGTAGCCTTCCATACATTTTTGAATTCATTTTAATGTGACACGTTTTCAGTTTTTTAACAAAAGTGTTAGAAAAACCCCCCTGTAACTACCCTGGGTGTATATTTTTATGGTAGCTGAGATCATAATCCATATACATGAGCAACGTCAGATTCACACCTAGCGTCAGTAGCCTTCCATACATTTTTGAAGTCATTTTAATGTGACACGTTTTCAGTTTTTTAACAAATGTGTTAGAAAAACCCCCCTGTAACTACCCTGGGTGTATGTTTTTATAGTAGCTGAGATTATAATCTATATACATGAGCAACGTTAGATTCACACCTAGCGTCAGTAGCCTTCCATACATGTTTGAATTCATTTTAATGTGACATGTTTTCAGTTTTTTAACAAAAGTGTTAGAAAAACCCCCCTGTAACTACCCTGAGTGTATGTTTTTATGGTAGCTGAGATCATAATCTATATACATGAGCAACGTAAGATTCATACCTAGCGTCAGTAGCCTCCCATACATTTTTGAATTCATTTTAATGTGACACGTTTTCAGTTTTTTAACAAAAGTGTTAGAAAAACCCCCTTGTAACTACCCTGGGTGTATGTTTTTATGGTAGCTGAGATCATAATCCATATACATGAGCAACGTAAGATTCACACCTAGCGTCAGTAGCCTTCCATACATTTTTGAATTCATTTTAATGTGACACGTTTTCAGTTTTTTAACAAAAGTGTTAGAAAAACCCCCCTGTAACTACCCTGAGTGTATGTTTTTATAGTAGCTGAGATCATAATCTATATACATGAGCAACGTAAGATTCATACCTAGCGTCAGTAGCCTCCCATACATTTTTGAATTCATTTTAATGTGACACGTTTTCAGTTTTTTAACAAAAGTGTTAGAAAAACCCCCCTGTAACTACCCTGGGTGTATGTTTTTATGGTAGCTGAAATCATAATCCATATACATGAGCAACGTAAGATTCACACCTAGCGTCAGTAGCCTTCCATACATTTTTGATTTCATTTTAATGTGACATGTTTTCAGTTTTTTAACAAAAATGTTAGAAAAACCCCCCTGTAACTACCCTGGGTGTATGTTTTTATGGTAGCTCAGATCATAATCTATATACATGAGCAACGTAAGATTCACACCTAGCGTCAGTAGCCTTCCATACATTTTTAAATTCATTTTAATGTGACATGTTTTTAGTTTTTTAACAAAAGTGTTAGAAAAACCCCCCTGTAACTACCCTGGGTGTATGTTTTTATGGTAGCTCAGATCATAATCTATATACATGAGCAACGTAAGATTCACACCTAGCGTCAGTAGCCTTCCATACATTTATGAATTCATTTTAATGTGAAATGTTTTCAGTTTTTTAACAAAAGTGTTAGAAAAACCCCCCTGTAACTACCCTGGGTGTATGTTTTTATGGTAGCTGAGATCATAATCTATCTACGTGAGCAACGTAAGATTCACACCTAGCGTCAGTAGCCTTCCATACATTTTTGAATTCATTTTAATGTGACATGTTTTCAGTTTTTTAACAAAAGTGTTAGAAAAACCCCCCTGTAACTACCCTGGGTGTATGGTTTTATGGTAGCTGAGATCATAATCCATATACATGAGCAACGTAAGATTCACACCTAGCGTCAGTAGCCTTCCATACATTTATGAATTCATTTTAATGTGAAATGTTTTCAGTTTTTTAACAAAAGTGTTAGAAAAACCCCCCTGTAACTACCCTGGGTGTATGTTTTTATGGTAGCTGAGATCATAATCTATATACATGATAAACGTAAGATTCACACCTAGCGTCAGTAGCCTTCCATACATTTTTGAATTCATTTTAATGTGACATGTTTTCAGTTTTTTAACAAAAGTGTTAGAAAAACCCCCCTGTAACTACCCTGGGTGTATGGTTTTATGGTAGCTGAGATCATAATCTATATACATGAGCAACGTAAGATTCACACCTGGCGTCAGTAGCCTTCCATACATTTTTGAAGTCATTTTAATGTGACATGTTTTCAGTTTTTTAACAAAAGTGTTAGAAAAACCCCCTGTAACTACCCTGGGTGTATGTTTTTATGGTAGCTGAAATCATAATCCATATACATGAGCAACGTAAGATTCACACCTAGCGTCAGTAGCCTTCCATACATTTATGAATTCATTTTAATGTGAAATGTTTTCAGTTTTTTAACAAAAGTGTTAGAAAAACCCCCCTGTAACTACCCTGGGTGTATGTTTTTATGGTAGCTGAGATCATAATCTATATACATGAGCAACGTAAGATTCACACCTAGCGTCAGTAGCCTTCCATACATTTTTAAATTCATTTTAATGTGACATGTTTTTAGTTTTTTAACAAAAGTGTTAGAAAAACCCCCCTGTAACTACCCTGGGTGTATGTTTTTATGGTAGCTGAAATCATAATCTATATACATGAGCAACGTAAGATTCACACCTAGCGTCAGTAGTCTTCCATACATTTTTGAATTCATTTTAATGTGAAATGTTTTCAGTTTTTTAACAAAAGTGTTAGAAAAACCCCCCTGTAACTACCCTGGGTGTATGTTTTTATGGTAGCTGAGATCATAATCTATATACATGAGCAACGTAAGATTCACACCTAGCGTCAGTAGCCTTCCATACATTTTTGAATTCATTTTAATGTGACACGTTTTCAGTTTTTTAACAAAAGTGTTAGAAAAACCCCCCTGTAACTACCCTGGGTGTATATTTTTATGGTAGCTGAGATCATAATCCATATATATGTGCAACGTCAGATTCACACCTAGCGTCAGTAACCTTCCATACATTTTTGAAGTCATTTTAATGTGACACGTTTTCAGTTTTTTAACAAAAGTGTTAGAAAAACCCCCCTGTAACTACCCTGGGTGTATGTTTTTATAGTAGCTGAGATTAGAATCTATATACATGAGCAACGTTAGATTCACACCTAGCGTCAGTAGCCTTCCATACATTTTTGAATTCATTTTAATGTGACATGTTTTCAGTTTTTTAACAAAAGTGTTAGAAAAACCCCCCTATAACTACCCTGAGTGTATGTTTTTATAGTAGCTGAGATCATAATCTATATACATGAGCAACGTAAGATTCATACCTAGCGTCAGTAGCCTCCCATACATTTTTGAATTCATTTTAATGTGACACGTTTTCAGTTTTTTAACAAAAGTGTTAGAAAAACCCCCCTGTAACTACCCTGGGTGTATGTTTTTATGGTAGCTGAGATCATAATCTATATACATGAGCAACGTAAGATTCACACCTAGCGTCAGTAGTCTTCCATACATTTTTAAATTCATTTTAATGTGACATGTTTTTAGTTTTTTAACAAAAGTGTTAGAAAAACCCCCCTGTAACTACCCTGGGTGTATGTTTTTATGGTAGCTGAAATCATAATCTATATACATGAGCAACGTAAGATTCACACCTAGCGTCAGTAGCCTTCCATACATTTTTGAATTCATTTTAATGTGAAATGTTTTCAGTTTTTTAACAAAAGTGTTAGAAAAACCCCCCTGTAACTACCCTGGGTGTATGTTTTTATGGTAGCTGAGATCATAATCTATATACATGAGCAACGTAAGATTCACACCTAGCGTCAGTAGCCTTCCATACATTTTTGAATTCATTTTAATGTGACACGTTTTCAGTTTTTTAACAAAAGTGTTAGAAAAACCCCCCTGTAACTACCCTGGGTGTATATTTTTATGGTAGCTGAGATCATAATCCATATATATGTGCAAAGTCAGATTCACACCTAGCGTCAGTAACCTTCCATACATTTTTGAAGTCATTTTAATGTGACACGTTTTCAGTTTTTTAACAAAAGTGTTAGAAAAACCCCCCTGTAACTACCCTGAGTGTATGTTTTTATAGTAGCTGAGATCATAATCTATATACATGAGCAACGTAAGATTCACACCTAGCGTCAGTAGCCTCCCATACATTTTTGAATTCATTTTAATGTGACACGTTTTCAGTTTTTTAACAAAAGTGTTAGAAAAACGCCCCTGTAACTACCCTGGGTGTATGTTTTTATGGTAGCTGAGATCATAATCTATATACATGAGCAACGTAAGATTCACACCTAGCGTCAGTAGCCTTCCATACATTTTTGAATTCATTTTAATGTGACACGTTTTCAGTTTTTTAACAAAAGTGTTAGAAAAACCCCCCTGTAACTACCCTGGGTGTATATTTTTATGGTAGCTGAGATCATAATCCATATACATGAGCAACGTCAGATTCACACCTAGCGTCAGTAGCCTTCCATACATTTTTGAAGTCATTTTAATGTGACACGTTTTCAGTTTTTTAACAAATGTGTTAGAAAAACCCCCCTGTAACTACCCTGGGTGTATGTTTTTATAGTAGCTGAGATTATAATCTATATACATGAGCAACGTTAGATTCACACCTAGCGTCAGTAGCCTTCCATACATGTTTGAATTCATTTTAATGTGACATGTTTTCAGTTTTTTAACAAAAGTGTTAGAAAAACCCCCCTGTAACTACCCTGAGTGTATGTTTTTATGGTAGCTGAGATCATAATCTATATACATGAGCAACGTAAGATTCATACCTAGCGTCAGTAGCCTCCCATACATTTTTGAATTCATTTTAATGTGACACGTTTTCAGTTTTTTAACAAAAGTGTTAGAAAAACCCCCTTGTAACTACCCTGGGTGTATGTTTTTATGGTAGCTGAGATCATAATCCATATACATGAGCAACGTAAGATTCACACCTAGCGTCAGTAGCCTTCCATACATTTTTGAATTCATTTTAATGTGACACGTTTTCAGTTTTTTAACAAAAGTGTTAGAAAAACCCCCCTGTAACTACCCTGGGTGTATGTTTTTATGGTAGCTGAGATCATAATCTATATACATAAGCAACGTAAGATTCACACCTAGCGTCAGTAGCCTTCCATACATTTTTAAATTCATTTTAATGTGACATGTTTTCAGTTTTTTAACAAAAGTGTTAGAAAAACCCCCCTGTAACTACCCTGGGTGTATGTTTTTATGGTAGCTGAGATCATAATCTATATACATGAGCAACGTAAGATTCACACCTAGCGTCAGTAGCCTTCCATATATTTTTGAATTCATTTTAATGTGAAATGTTTTTAGTTTTTTAACAAAAGTGTTAGTAAAACCCCCCTGTAACTACCCTGGGTGTATGTTTTTATGGTAGCTGAGATCATAATCTATATACATGAGCAACGTTAGATTCACACCTAGCGTCAGTAGCCTTCCATACATGTTTGAATTCATTTTAATGTGACATGTTTTCAGTTTTTTAACAAAAGTGTTAGAAAAACCCCCCCTGTAACTACCCTGAGTGTATGTTTTTATGGTAGCTGAGATCATAATCTATATACATGAGCAACGTCAGATTCATACCTAGCGTCAGTAGCCTCCCATACATTTTTGAATTCATTTTAATGTGACACGTTTTCAGTTTTTTAACAAAAGTGTTAGAAAAACCCCCTTGTAACTACCCTGGGTGTATGTTTTTATGGTAGCTGAGATCATAATCCATATACATGAGCAACGTAAGATTCACACCTAGCGTCAGTAGCCTTCCATACATTTTTGAATTCATTTTAATGTGACACGTTTTCAGTTTTTTAACAAAAGTGTTAGAAAAACCCCCCTGTAACTACCCTGGGTGTATGTTTTTATGGTAGCTGAGATCATTATTCATATACATGAGCAACGTAAGATTCACACCTAGCGTCAGTAGCCTTCCATACATTTTTGAATTCATTTTAATGTGAAATGTTTTTAGTTTTTTAACAAAAGTGTTAGAAAAACCCCCCTGTAACTACCCTGGGTGTATGTTTTTATGGTAGCTGAGATCATAATCTATATACATGAGCAACGTAAGATTCACACCTAGCGTCAGTAGCCTTCCATACATTTTTAAATTCATTTTAATGTGACATGTTTTCAGTTATTTAACAAAAGTGTTAGAAAAACCCCCCTGTAACTACCCTGGGTGTATGTTTTTATGGTAGCTGAGATCATAATCTATATACATGAGCAACGTAAGATTCACACCTAGCGTCAGTAGCCTTCCATACATTTTTGAATTCATTTTAATGTGAAATGTTTTTAGTTTTTTAACAAAAGTGTTAGTAAAACCCCCCTGTAACTACCCTGGGTGTATGTTTTTATGGTAGCTGAGATCATAATCTATATACATGAGCAACGTTAGATTCACACCTAGCGTCAGTAGCCTTCCATACATTTTTAAATTCATTTTAATGTGACACGTTTTCAGTTTTTTAACAAAAGTGTTAGAAAAACCCCCCTGTAACTACCCTGGGTGTATGTTTTTATGGTAGCTGAGATCATAATCTATATACATGAGCAACGTAAGATTCACACCTAGCGTCAGTAGCCTTCCATACATTTTTGAATTCATTTTAATGTGAAATGTTTTTAGTTTTTTAACAAAAGTGTTAGAAAAACCCCCCTGTAACTACCCTGGGTGTATGTTTTTATGGTAGCTGAGATCATAATCTATATACATGAGCAACGTTAGATTCACACCTAGCGTCAGTAGCCTTCCATACATTTTTAAATTCATTTTAATGTGACATGTTTTCAGTTTTTTAACAAAAGTGTTAGAAAAACCCCCCTGTAACTACCCTGGGTGTATGTTTTTATGGTAGCTGAGATCATAATCTATATACATGAGCAACGTAAGATTCACACCTAGCGTCAGTAGCCTTCCATACATTTTTGAATTCATTTTAATGTGACATGTTTTCAGATTTTTAACAAAAGTGTTAGAAAAACCCCCCTGTAACTACCCTGGGTGTATGTTTTTATGGTAGCTGAGATCATAATCTATATACATGAGCAACGTAAGATTCACACCTAGCGTCAGTAGCCTTCCATACATTTTTGAATTCATTTTAATGTGAAATGTTTTTAGTTTTTTAACAAAAGTGTTAGAAAAACCCCCCTGTAACTACCCTGGGTGTATGTTTTTATGGTAGCTGAGATCATAATCTATATACATGAGCAACGTTAGATTCACACCTAGCGTCAGTAGCCTTCCATACATTTTTAAATTCATTTTAATGTGACATGTTTTCAGTTTTTTAACAAAAGTGTTAGAAAAACCCCCCTGTAACTACCCTGGGTGTATGTTTTTATGGTAGCTGAGATCATAATCTATATACATGAGCAACGTAAGATTCACACCTAGCGTCAGTAGCCTCCCATACATTTTTGAATTCATTTTAATGTGACACGTTTTCAGTTTTTTAACAAAAGTGTTAGAAAAACCCCCTTGTAACTACCCTGGGTGTATGTTTTTATGGTAGCTGAGATCATAATCCATATACATGAGCAACGTTAGATTCACAACTAGCGTCAGTAGCCTTCCATACATTTTTGAAGTCATTTTAATGTGACATGTTTTCAGTTTTTTAACAAAAGTGTTAGAAAAACCCCCTGTAACTACCCTGGGTGTATGTTTTTATGGTAGCTGAAATCATAATCCATATACATGAGCAACGTAAGATTCACACCTAGCGTCAGTAGCCTTCCATACATTTTTGATTTCATTTTAATGTGACATGTTTTCAGTTTTTTAACAAAAATGTTAGAAAAACCCCCCTGTAACTACCCTGGGTGTATGTTTTTATGGTAGCTCAGATCATAATCTATATACATGAGCAACGTAAGATTCACACCTAGCGTCAGTAGCCTTCCATACATTTTTAAATTCATTTTAATGTGACATGTTTTTAGTTTTTTAACAAAAGTGTTAGAAAAACCCCCCTGTAACTACCCTGGGTGTATGTTTTTATGGTAGCTCAGATCATAATCTATATACATGAGCAACGTAAGATTCACACCTAGCGTCAGTAGCCTTCCATACATTTATGAATTCATTTTAATGTGAAATGTTTTCAGTTTTTTAACAAAAGTGTTAGAAAAACCCCCCTGTAACTACCCTGGGTGTATGTTTTTATGGTAGCTGAGATCATAATCTATCTACGTGAGCAACGTAAGATTCACACCTAGCGTCAGTAGCCTTCCATACATTTTTGAATTCATTTTAATGTGACATGTTTTCAGTTTTTTAACAAAAGTGTTAGAAAAACCCCCCTGTAACTACCCTGGGTGTATGGTTTTATGGTAGCTGAGATCATAATCCATATACATGAGCAACGTAAGATTCACACCTAGCGTCAGTAGCCTTCCATACATTTATGAATTCATTTTAATGTGAAATGTTTTCAGTTTTTTAACAAAAGTGTTAGAAAAACCCCCCTGTAACTACCCTGGGTGTATGTTTTTATGGTAGCTGAGATCATAATCTATATACATGATAAACGTAAGATTCACACCTAGCGTCAGTAGCCTTCCATACATTTTTGAATTCATTTTCATGTGACATGTTTTCAGTTTTTTAACAAAAGTGTTAGAAAAACCCCCCTGTAACTACCCTGGGTGTATGTTTTTATGGTAGCTGAAATCATAATCCATATACATGAGCAACGTAAGATTCACACCTAGCGTCAGTAGCCTTCCATACATTTATGAATTCATTTTAATGTGAAATGTTTTCAGTTTTTTAACAAAAGTGTTAGAAAAACCCCCCTGTAACTACCCTGGATGTATGTTTTTATGGTAGCTGAGATCATAATCTATATACATGAGCAACGTAAGATTCACACCTAGCGTCAGTAGCCTTCCATACATTTTTAAATTCATTTTAATGTGACATGTTTTTAGTTTTTTAACAAAAGTGTTAGAAAAACCCCCCTGTAACTACCCTGGGTGTATGTTTTTATGGTAGCTGAAATCATAATCTATATACATGAGCAACGTCAGATTCACACCTAGCGTCAGTAGTCTTCCATACATTTTTGAATTCATTTTAATGTGAAATGTTTTCAGTTTTTAACAAAAGTGTTAGAAAAACCCCCCTGTAACTACCCTGGGTGTATGTTTTTATGGTAGCTGAGATCATAATCTATATACATGAGCAACGTAAGATTCACACCTAGCGTCAGTAGCCTTCCATACATTTTTGAATTCATTTTAATGTGACACGTTTTCAGTTTTTTAACAAAAGTGTTAGAAAAACCCCCCTGTAACTACCCTGGGTGTATATTTTTATGGTAGCTGAGATCATAATCCATATATATGTGCAACGTCAGATTCACACCTAGCGTCAGTAACCTTCCATACATTTTTGAAGTCATTTTAATGTGACACGTTTTCAGTTTTTTAACAAAAGTGTTAGAAAAACCCCCCTGTAACTACCCTGGGTGTATGTTTTTATAGTAGCTGAGATCATAATCTATATACATGAGCAACGTTAGATTCACACCTAGCGTCAGTAGCCTTCCATACATTTTTGAATTCATTTTAATGTGACATGTTTTCAGTTTTTTAACAAAAGTGTTAGAAAAACCCCCCTATAACTACCCTGAGTGTATGTTTTTATAGTAGCTGAGATCATAATCTATATACATGAGCAACGTAAGATTCATACCTAGCGTCAGTAGCCTCCCATACATTTTTGAATTCATTTTAATGTGACACGTTTTCAGTTTTTTAACAAAAGTGTTAGAAAAACCCCCCTGTAACTACCCTGGGTGTATGTTTTTATGGTAGCTGAGATCATAATCTATATACATGAGCAACGTAAGATTCACACCTAGCGTCAGTAGTCTTCCATACATTTTTAAATTCATTTTAATGTGACATGTTTTTAGTTTTTTAACAAAAGTGTTAGAAAAACCCCCCTGTAACTACCCTGGGTGTATGTTTTTATGGTAGCTGAAATCATAATCTATATACATGAGCAACGTAAGATTCACACCTAGCGTCAGTAGTCTTCCATACATTTTTGAATTCATTTTAATGTGAAATGTTTTCAGTTTTTTAACAAAAGTGTTAGAAAAACCCCCCTGTAACTACCCTGGGTGTATGTTTTTATGGTAGCTGAGATCATAATCTATATACATGAGCAACGTAAGATTCACACCTAGCGTCAGTAGCCTTCCATACATTTTTGAATTCATTTTAATGTGACACGTTTTCAGTTTTTTAACAAAAGTGTTAGAAAAACCCCCCTGTAACTACCCTAAGTGTATATTTTTATGGTAGCTGAGATCATAATCCATATATATGTGCAAAGTCAGATTCACACCTAGCGTCAGTAACCTTCCATACATTTTTGAAGTCATTTTAATGTGACACGTTTTCAGTTTTTTAACAAAAGTGTTAGAAAAACCCCCCTGTAACTACCCTGAGTGTATGTTTTTATAGTAGCTGAGATCATAATCTATATACATGAGCAACGTAAGATTCACACCTAGCGTCAGTAGCCTTCCATACATTTTTGAATTCATTTTAATGTGACATGTTTTCAGTTTTTTAACAAAAGTGTTAGAAAAACCCCCCTGTAACTACCCTGGGTGTATGGTTTTATGGTAGCTGAGATCATAATCCATATACATGAGCAACGTAAGATTCACACCTAGCGTCAGTAGCCTTCCATACATTTATGAATTCATTTTAATGTGAAATGTTTTCAGTTTTTTAACAAAAGTGTTAGAAAAACCCCCCTGTAACTACCCTGGGTGTATGTTTTTATGGTAGCTGAGATCATAATCTATATACATGATAAACGTAAGATTCACACCTAGCGTCAGTAGCCTTCCATACATTTTTGAATTCATTTTCATGTGACATGTTTTCAGTTTTTTAACAAAAGTGTTAGAAAAACCCCCCTGTAACTACCCTGGGTGTATGTTTTTATGGTAGCTGAAATCATAATCCATATACATGAGCAACGTAAGATTCACACCTAGCGTCAGTAGCCTTCCATACATTTATGAATTCATTTTAATGTGAAATGTTTTCAGTTTTTTAACAAAAGTGTTAGAAAAACCCCCCTGTAACTACCCTGGATGTATGTTTTTATGGTAGCTGAGATCATAATCTATATACATGAGCAACGTAAGATTCACACCTAGCGTCAGTAGCCTTCCATACATTTTTAAATTCATTTTAATGTGACATGTTTTTAGTTTTTTAACAAAAGTGTTAGAAAAACCCCCCTGTAACTACCCTGGGTGTATGTTTTTATGGTAGCTGAAATCATAATCTATATACATGAGCAACGTCAGATTCACACCTAGCGTCAGTAGTCTTCCATACATTTTTGAATTCATTTTAATGTGAAATGTTTTCAGTTTTTAACAAAAGTGTTAGAAAAACCCCCCTGTAACTACCCTGGGTGTATGTTTTTATGGTAGCTGAGATCATAATCTATATACATGAGCAACGTAAGATTCACACCTAGCGTCAGTAGCCTTCCATACATTTTTGAATTCATTTTAATGTGACACGTTTTCAGTTTTTTAACAAAAGTGTTAGAAAAACCCCCCTGTAACTACCCTGGGTGTATATTTTTATGGTAGCTGAGATCATAATCCATATATATGTGCAACGTCAGATTCACACCTAGCGTCAGTAACCTTCCATACATTTTTGAAGTCATTTTAATGTGACACGTTTTCAGTTTTTTAACAAAAGTGTTAGAAAAACCCCCCTGTAACTACCCTGGGTGTATGTTTTTATAGTAGCTGAGATCATAATCTATATACATGAGCAACGTTAGATTCACACCTAGCGTCAGTAGCCTTCCATACATTTTTGAATTCATTTTAATGTGACATGTTTTCAGTTTTTTAACAAAAGTGTTAGAAAAACCCCCCTATAACTACCCTGAGTGTATGTTTTTATAGTAGCTGAGATCATAATCTATATACATGAGCAACGTAAGATTCATACCTAGCGTCAGTAGCCTCCCATACATTTTTGAATTCATTTTAATGTGACACGTTTTCAGTTTTTTAACAAAAGTGTTAGAAAAACCCCCCTGTAACTACCCTGGGTGTATGTTTTTATGGTAGCTGAGATCATAATCTATATACATGAGCAACGTAAGATTCACACCTAGCGTCAGTAGTCTTCCATACATTTTTAAATTCATTTTAATGTGACATGTTTTTAGTTTTTTAACAAAAGTGTTAGAAAAACCCCCCTGTAACTACCCTGGGTGTATGTTTTTATGGTAGCTGAAATCATAATCTATATACATGAGCAACGTAAGATTCACACCTAGCGTCAGTAGTCTTCCATACATTTTTGAATTCATTTTAATGTGAAATGTTTTCAGTTTTTTAACAAAAGTGTTAGAAAAACCCCCCTGTAACTACCCTGGGTGTATGTTTTTATGGTAGCTGAGATCATAATCTATATACATGAGCAACGTAAGATTCACACCTAGCGTCAGTAGCCTTCCATACATTTTTGAATTCATTTTAATGTGACACGTTTTCAGTTTTTTAACAAAAGTGTTAGAAAAACCCCCCTGTAACTACCCTAAGTGTATATTTTTATGGTAGCTGAGATCATAATCCATATATATGTGCAAAGTCAGATTCACACCTAGCGTCAGTAACCTTCCATACATTTTTGAAGTCATTTTAATGTGACACGTTTTCAGTTTTTTAACAAAAGTGTTAGAAAAACCCCCCTGTAACTACCCTGAGTGTATGTTTTTATAGTAGCTGAGATCATAATCTATATACATGAGCAACGTAAGATTCATACCTAGCGTCAGTAGCCTCCCATACATTTTTGAATTCATTTTAATGTGACACGTTTTCAGTTTTTTAACAAAAGTGTTAGAAAAACCCCCCTGTAACTACCCTGGGTGTATGTTTTTATGGTAGCTGAAATCATAATCCATATACATGAGCAACGTAAGATTCACACCTAGCGTCAGTAGCCTTCCATACATTTTTGATTTCATTTTAATGTGACATGTTTTCAGTTTTTTAACAAAAATGTTAGAAAAACCCCCCTGTAACTACCCTGGGTGTATGTTTTTATGGTAGCTCAGATCATAATCTATATACATGAGCAACGTAAGATTCACACCTAGCGTCAGTAGCCTTCCATACATTTTTAAATTCATTTTAATGTGACATGTTTTTAGTTTTTTAACAAAAGTGTTAGAAAAACCCCCCTGTAACTACCCTGGGTGTATGTTTTTATGGTAGCTCAGATCATAATCTATATACATGAGCAACGTAAGATTCACACCTAGCGTCAGTAGCCTTCCATACATTTATGAATTCATTTTAATGTGAAATGTTTTCAGTTTTTTAACAAAAGTGTTAGAAAAACCCCCCTGTAACTACCCTGGGTGTATGTTTTTATGGTAGCTGAGATCATAATCTATCTACGTGAGCAACGTAAGATTCACACCTAGCGTCAGTAGCCTTCCATACATTTTTGAATTCATTTTAATGTGACATGTTTTCAGTTTTTTAACAAAAGTGTTAGAAAAACCCCCCTGTAACTACCCTGGGTGTATGGTTTTATGGTAGCTGAGATCATAATCCATATACATGAGCAACGTAAGATTCACACCTAGCGTCAGTAGCCTTCCATACATTTATGAATTCATTTTAATGTGAAATGTTTTCAGTTTTTTAACAAAAGTGTTAGAAAAACCCCCCTGTAACTACCCTGGGTGTATGTTTTTATGGTAGCTGAGATCATAATCTATATACATGATAAACGTAAGATTCACACCTAGCGTCAGTAGCCTTCCATACATTTTTGAATTCATTTTAATGTGACATGTTTTCAGTTTTTTAACAAAAGTGTTAGAAAAACCCCCCTGTAACTACCCTGGGTGTATGGTTTTATGGTAGCTGAGATCATAATCTATATACATGAGCAACGTAAGATTCACACCTAGCGTCAGTAGCCTTCCATACATTTTTGAATTCATTTTAATGTGACATGTTTTCAGTTTTTTAACAAAAGTGTTAGAAAAACCCCCCTGTAATTACCCTGGGTGTATGTTTTTATGGTAGCTGAGATCATAATCTATATACATGAGCAACGTAAGATTCACACCTGGCGTCAGTAGCCTTCCATACATTTTTGAAGTCATTTTAATGTGACATGTTTTCAGTTTTTTAACAAAAGTGTTAGAAAAACCCCCCTGTAACTACCCTGGGTGTATGTTTTTATGGTAGCTGAAATCATAATCCATATACATGAGCAACGTAAGATTCACACCTAGCGTCAGTAGCCTTCCATACATTTATGAATTCATTTTAATGTGAAATGTTTTCAGTTTTTTAACAAAAGTGTTAGAAAAACCCCCCTGTAACTACCCTGGGTGTATGTTTTTATGGTAGCTGAGATCATAATCTATATACATGAGCAACGTAAGATTCACACCTAGCGTCAGTAGCCTTCCATACATTTTTAAATTCATTTTAATGTGACATGTTTTTAGTTTTTTAACAAAAGTGTTAGAAAAACCCCCCTGTAACTACCCTGGGTGTATGTTTTTATGGTAGCTGAAATCATAATCTATATACATGAGCAACGTAAGATTCACACCTAGCGTCAGTAGTCTTCCATACATTTTTGAATTCATTTTAATGTGAAATGTTTTCAGTTTTTTAACAAAAGTGTTAGAAAAACCCCCCTGTAACTACCCTGGGTGTATGTTTTTATGGTAGCTGAGATCATAATCTATATACATGAGCAACGTAAGATTCACACCTAGCGTCAGTAGCCTTCCATACATTTTTGAATTCATTTTAATGTGACACGTTTTCAGTTTTTTAACAAAAGTGTTAGAAAAACCCCCCTGTAACTACCCTGGGTGTATATTTTTATGGTAGCTGAGATCATAATCCATATATATGTGCAACGTCAGATTCACACCTAGCGTCAGTAACCTTCCATACATTTTTGAAGTCATTTTAATGTGACACGTTTTCAGTTTTTTAACAAAAGTGTTAGAAAAACCCCCCTGTAACTACCCTGGGTGTATGTTTTTATAGTAGCTGAGATTATAATCTATATACATGAGCAACGTTAGATTCACACCTAGCGTCAGTAGCCTTCCATACATTTTTGAATTCATTTTAATGTGAAATGTTTTCAGTTTTTTAACAAAAGTGTTAGAAAAACCCCCCTATAACTACCCTGAGTGTATGTTTTTATAGTAGCTGAAATCATAATCTATATACATGAGCAACGTAAGATTCACACCTAGCGTCAGTAGCCTTCCATACATTTTTGAATTCATTTTAATGTGAAATGTTTTCAGTTTTTTAACAAAAGTGTTAGAAAAACCCCCCTGTAACTACCCTGGGTGTATGTTTTTATGGTAGCTGAGATCATAATCTATATACATGAGCAACGTAAGATTCACACCTAGCGTCAGTAGCCTTCCATACATTTTTGAATTCATTTTAATGTGACACGTTTTCAGTTTTTTAACAAAAGTGTTAGAAAAACCCCCCTGTAACTACCCTGGGTGTATATTTTTATGGTAGCTGAGATCATAATCCATATATATGTGCAAAGTCAGATTCACACCTAGCGTCAGTAACCTTCCATACATTTTTGAAGTCATTTTAATGTGACACGTTTTCAGTTTTTTAACAAAAGTGTTAGAAAAACCCCCCTGTAACTACCCTGAGTGTATGTTTTTATAGTAGCTGAGATCATAATCTATATACATGAGCAACGTAAGATTCATACCTAGCGTCAGTAGCCTCCCATACATTTTTGAATTCATTTTAATGTGACACGTTTTCAGTTTTTTAACAAAAGTGTTAGAAAAACGCCCCTGTAACTACCCTGGGTGTATGTTTTTATGGTAGCTGAGATCATAATCTATATACATGAGCAACGTAAGATTCACACCTAGCGTCAGTAGCCTTCCATACATTTTTGAATTCATTTTAATGTGACATGTTTTCAGTTTTTTAACAAAAGTGTTAGAAAAACCCCCCTGTAACTACCCTGGGTGTATATTTTTATGGTAGCTGAGATCATAATCCATATACATGAGCAACGTCAGATTCACACCTAGCGTCAGTAGCCTTCCATACATTTTTGAAGTCATTTTAATGTGACACGTTTTCAGTTTTTTAACAAATGTGTTAGAAAAACCCCCCTGTAACTACCCTGGGTGTATGTTTTTATAGTAGCTGAGATTATAATCTATATACATGAGCAACGTTAGATTCACACCTAGCGTCAGTAGCCTTCCATACATGTTTGAATTCATTTTAATGTGACATGTTTTCAGTTTTTTAACAAAAGTGTTAGAAAAACCCCCCTGTAACTACCCTGAGTGTATGTTTTTATGGTAGTTGAGATCATAATCTATATACATGAGCAACGTAAGATTCATACCTAGCGTCAGTAGCCTCCCATACATTTTTGAATTCATTTTAATGTGACACGTTTTCAGTTTTTTAACAAAAGTGTTAGAAAAACCCCCTTGTAACTACCCTGGGTGTATGTTTTTATGGTAGCTGAGATCATAATCCATATACATGAGCAACGTAAGATTCACACCTAGCGTCAGTAGCCTTCCATACATTTTTGAATTCATTTTAATGTGACACGTTTTCAGTTTTTTAACAAAAGTGTTAGAAAAACCCCCCTGTAACTACCCTGGGTGTATGTTTTTATGGTAGCTGAGATCATAATTCATATACATGAGCAACGTAAGATTCACACCTAGCGTCAGTAGCCTTCCATACATTTTTGAATTCATTTTAATGTGAAATGTTTTTAGTTTTTTAACAAAAGTGTTAGAAAAACCCCCCTGTAACTACCCTGGGTGTATGTTTTTATGGTAGCTGAGATCATAATCTATATACATGAGCAACGTAAGATTCACACCTAGCGTCAGTAGCCTTCCATACATTTTTAAATTCATTTTAATGTGACATGTTTTCAGTTTTTTAACAAAAGTGTTAGAAAAACCCCCCTGTAACTACCCTGGGTGTATGTTTTTATGGTAGCTGAGATCATAATCTATATACATGAGCAACGTAAGATTCACACCTAGCGTCAGTAGCCTTCCATATATTTTTGAATTCATTTTAATGTGAAATGTTTTTAGTTTTTTAACAAAAGTGTTAGAAAAACCCCCCTGTAACTACCCTGGGTGTATGTTTTTATGGTAGCTGAGATCATAATCTATATACATGAGCAACGTTAGATTCACACCTAGCGTCAGTAGCCTTCCATACATGTTTGAATTCATTTTAATGTGACATGTTTTCAGTTTTTTAACAAAAGTGTTAGAAAAACCCCCCCTGTAACTACCCTGAGTGTATGTTTTTATGGTAGCTGAGATCATAATCTATATACATGAGCAACGTAAGATTCATACCTAGCGTCAGTAGCCTCCCATACATTTTTGAATTCATTTTAATGTGACACGTTTTCAGTTTTTTAACAAAAGTGTTAGAAAAACCCCCTTGTAACTACCCTGGGTGTATGTTTTTATGGTAGCTGAGATCATAATCCATATACATGAGCAACGTAAGATTCACACCTAGCGTCAGTAGCCTTCCATACATTTTTGAATTCATTTTAATGTGACACGTTTTCAGTTTTTTAACAAAAGTGTTAGAAAAACCCCCCTGTAACTACCCTGGGTGTATGTTTTTATGGTAGCTGAGATCATAATTCATATACATGAGCAACGTAAGATTCACACCTAGCGTCAGTAGCCTTCCATACATTTTTGAATTCATTTTAATGTGAAATGTTTTTAGTTTTTTAACAAAAGTGTTAGAAAAACCCCCCTGTAACTACCCTGGGTGTATGTTTTTATGGTAGCTGAGATCATAATCTATATACATGAGCAACGTAAGATTCACACCTAGCGTCAGTAGCCTTCCATACATTTTTAAATTCATTTTAATGTGACATGTTTTCAGTTTTTTAACAAAAGTGTTAGAAAAACCCCCCTGTAACTACCCTGGGTGTATGTTTTTATGGTAGCTGAGATCATAATCTATATACATGAGCAACGTAAGATTCACACCTAGCGTCAGTAGCCTTCCATACATTTTTGAATTCATTTTAATGTGAAATGTTTTTAGTTTTTTAACAAAAGTGTTAGTAAAACCCCCCTGTAACTACCCTGGGTGTATGTTTTTATGGTAGCTGAGATCATAATCTATATACATGAGCAACGTTAGATTCACACCTAGCGTCAGTAGCCTTCCATACATTTTTAAATTCATTTTAATGTGACACGTTTTCAGTTTTTTAACAAAAGTGTTAGAAAAACCCCCCTGTAACTACCCTGGGTGTATGTTTTTATGGTAGCTGAGATCATAATCTATATACATGAGCAACGTAAGATTCACACCTAGCGTCAGTAGCCTTCCATACATTTTTGAATTCATTTTAATGTGAAATGTTTTTAGTTTTTTAACAAAAGTGTTAGAAAAACCCCCCTGTAACTACCCTGGGTGTATGTTTTTATGGTAGCTGAGATCATAATCTATATACATGAGCAACGTTAGATTCACACCTAGCGTCAGTAGCCTTCCATACATTTTTAAATTCATTTTAATGTGACATGTTTTCAGTTTTTTAACAAAAGTGTTAGAAAAACCCCCCTGTAACTACCCTGGGTGTATGTTTTTATGGTAGCTGAGATCATAATCTATATACATGAGCAACGTAAGATTCACACCTAGCGTCAGTAGCCTTCCATACATTTTTGAATTCATTTTAATGTGACATGTTTTCAGATTTTTAACAAAAGTGTTAGAAAAACCCCCCTGTAACTACCCTGGGTGTATGTTTTTATGGTAGCTGAGATCATAATCCATATACATGAGCAACGTAAGATTCACACCTAGCGTCAGTAGCCTTCCATACATTTTTAAATTCATTTTAATGTGACACGTTTTCAGTTTTTTAACAAAAGTGTTAGAAAAAGCCCCCTGTAACTACCCTGGGTGTATGTTTTTATGGTAGCTGAGATCATAATCTATATACATGAGCAACGTAAGATTCATACCTAGCGTCAGTAGCCTCCCATACATTTTTGAATTCATTTTAATGTGACACGTTTTCAGTTTTTTAACAAAAGTGTTAGAAAAACCCCCCTGTAACTACCCTGGGTGTATGTTTTTATGGTAGCTGAGATCATAATCCATATACATGAGCAACGTAAGATTCACACCTAGCGTCAGTAGCCTTCCATACATTTTTAAATTCATTTTAATGTGACACGTTTTCAGTTTTTTAACAAAAGTGTTAGAAAAACCCCCCTGTAACTACCCTGGGTATATGTTTTTATGGTAGCTGAGATCTTTCTCCATATACATGAGCAACGTAAGATTCACACCTAGCGTCAGTAGCCTTCCATACATTTTTGAATTCATTTTAATGTGACACGTTTTCAGTTTTTTAACAAAAGTGTTAGAAAAACCCCCCTGTAACTACCCTGGGTGTATGTTTTTATGGTAGCTGAGATCATAATCCATATACATGAGCAACGTAAGATTCACACCTAGCGTCAGTAGCCTTCCATACATTTTTGAATTCATTTTAATGTGAAATGTTTTTAGTTTTTTAACAAAAGTGTTAGAAAAACCCCCCTGTAACTACCCTGGGTGTATGTTTTTATGGTAGCTGAGATCATAATCTATATACATGAGCAACGTAAGATTCACACCTAGCGTCAGTAGCCTTCCATACATTTTTAAATTCATTTTAATGTGACACGTTTTCAGTTTTTTAACAAAAGTGTTAGAGAAACCCCCCTGTAACTACCCTGGGTGTATGTTTTTATGGTAGCTGAGATCTTTCTCCATATACATGAGCAACGTAAGATTCACACCTAGCGTCAGTAGCCTTCCATACATTTTTGAATTCATTTTAATGTGACACGTTTTCAGTTTTTTAACAAAAGTGTTAGAAAAACCCCCCTGTAACTACCCTGGGTGTATGTTTTTATGGTAGCTGAGATCATAATCCATATACATGAGCAACGTAAGATTCACACCTAGCGTCAGTAGCCTTCCATACATTTTTGAATTCATTTTAATGTGAAATGTTTTTAGTTTTTTAACAAAAGTGTTAGAAAAACCCCCCTGTAACTACCCTGGGTGTATGTTTTTATGGTAGCTGAGATCATAATCTATCTACGTGAGCAACGTAAGATTCACACCTGGCGTCAGTAGCCTTCCATACATTTTTGAATGACGCTAGGTGTGAATCTTACGTTGCTCATGTATATAGATTATGATCTCAGCTACCATAAAAACATACACCCAGGGTAGTTACAGGGGGGTTTTTCTAACACTTTTGGTAAAAAACTGAAAACGTGTCACATTAAAATGAATTCAAAAATGTATGGAAGGCTACTGACGCTAGGTGTGAATCTTACGTTGCTCATGTATATAGATTATGATCTCAGCTACCATAAAAACATACACCCACGGTAGTTACAGGGGGGTTTTTCTAACACTTTTGTTAAAAAACTAAAAACGTGTCACATTAAAACGAATTCAAAAATGTATGGAAGGCTACTGACGCTAGGTGTGAATCTTACGTTGCTCATGTATATAGATTATAATCTCAGCTACCATAAAAACATACACCCAGGGTAGTTACAGGGGGGTTTTTCTAACACTTTTGTTAAAAAACTGAAAACATTTCACATTAAAATGAATTCAAAAATGTATGGAAGGCTACTGACGCCAGGTGTGAATCTTACGATGCTCACGTAGATAGATTATGATCTCAGCTACCATAAAAACATACACCCAGGGTAGTTACAGGGGGGTTTTTCTAACACTTTTGTTAAAAAACTGAAAACATTTCACATTAAAATGAATTCAAAAATGTATGGAAGGCTACTGACGCCAGGTGTGAATCTTACGTTGCTCACGTAGATAGATTATGATCTCAGCTACCATAAAAACATACACCCAGGGTAGTTACAGGGGGGTTTTTCTAACACTTTTGTTAAAAAACTAAAAACGTGTCACATTAAAATGAATTCAAAAATGTATGGAAGGCTACTGACGCTAGGTGTGAATCTTACGTTGCTCATGTATATAGATTATGATCTCAGCTACCATAAAAACATACACCCAGGGTAGTTACAGGGGGGTTTTTCTAACACTTTTGTTAAAAAACTGAAAACATTTCACATTAAAATGAATTCAAAAATGTATGGAAGGCTACTGACGCCAGGTGTGAATCTTACGTTGCTCACGTAGATAGATTATGATCTCAGCTACCATAAAAACATACACCCAGGGTAGTTACAGGGGGGTTTTTCTAACACTTTTGTTAAAAAACTAAAAACGTGTCACATTAAAATGAATTCAAAAATGTATGGAAGGCTACTGACGCTAGGTGTGAATCTTACGTTGCTCATGTATATAGATTATGATCTCAGCTACCATAAAAACATACACCCAGGGTAGTTACAGGGGGGTTTTTCTAACACTTTTGTTAAAAAACTGAAAACATTTCACATTAAAATGAATTCAAAAATGTATGGAAGGCTACTGACGCCAGGTGTGAATCTTACGTTGCTCACGTAGATAGATTATGATCTCAGCTACCATAAAAACATACACCCAGGGTAGTTACAGGGGGGTTTTTCTAACACTTTTGTTAAAAAACTGAAAACATGTCACATTAAAATGAATTCAAAAATGTATGGAAGGCTACTGACGCCAGTTGTGAATCTTATGTTGCTCATGTTTATAGATTATGATCTCAGCTACCATAAAAACATACACCCAGGGTAGTTACAGGGGAGTTTTGTTAACACTTTTGTTAAAAAACTGAAAATATGTCACATTAAAATGACTTCAGAAATGTATGGAAGGCTACTGACGCTAGGTGTGAATCTTACGTTGCTCATGTATATAGATTATGATCTCAGCTACCATAAAAACATACACCCAGGGTAGTTACAGGGGGGTTTTTCTAACACTTTTGTTAAAAAACTAAAAACATGTCACATTAAAATGAATTTAAAAATGTATGGAAGGCTACTGACGCTAGGTGTGAATCTTACGTTGCTCATGTATATAGATTATGATCTGAGCTACCATAAAAACATACACCCAGGGTAGTTACAGGGGGGTTTTTCTAACACTTTTGTCAAAAAACTGAAAACATTTCACATTAAAATGAATTCAAAAATGTATGGAAGGCTACTGACGCTAGGTGTGAATCTTACGTTGCTCATGTATATAGATTATGATCTCAGCTACCTTAAAAACATGCACCCAGGGTAGTTACAGGGGGGTTTTTCTAACACTTTTGTTAAAAAACTGAAAACATTTCACATTAAAATGAATTCAAAAATGTATGGAAGGCTACTGACGCTAGGTGTGAATCTTACGTTGCTCATGTATATAGATTATGATCTCAGCTACCATAAAAACATACACCCAGGGTAGTTACAGGGGGGTTTTTCTAACACTTTTGTTAAAAAACTGAAAACATTTCACATTAAAATGAATTCAAAAATGTATGGAAGGCTACTGACGCTAGGTGTGAATCTTACGTTGCTCATGTATATAGATTATGATCTCAGCTACCATAAAAACATGCACCTAGGTTAGTTACAGGGGGGTTTTTCTAACACTTTTGTTAAAAAACTGAAAACATTTCACATTAAAATGAATTCAAAAATGTATGGAAGGCTACTGACGCTAGGTGTGAATCTTACGTTGCTCATGTATATAGATTATGATCTGAGCTACCATAAAAACATACACCCAGGGTAGTTACAGGGGGGTTTTTCTAACACTTTTGTTAAAAAACTAAAAACATATCACATTAAAATGAATTCAAAAATGTATGGAAGGCTACTGACGCTAGGTGTGAATCTTATGTTGCTCATGTATATAGATTATGATCTCAGCTACCATAAAAACATACACCCAGGGTAGTTACAGGGGGGTTTTTCTAACACTTTTGTTAAAAAACTGAAAACGTCTCACATTAAAATGAAATCAAAAATGTATGGAAGGCTACTGACGCTAGGTGTGAATCTTACGTTGCTCATGTATATAGATTATGATCTCAGCTACCACAAAAACATACACCCAGGGTAGTTACAGGGGGGTTTTTCTAAACTTTTGTTAAAAACCTGAAAACATGTCACATTAAAATGACTTCAAAAATGTATGGAAGGCTACTGACGCTAGGTGTGAATCTTATGTTGCTCATGTATATAGATTATGATATCAGCTACCATAAAAACATACACCCAGGGTAGTTACAGGGGGGTTTTTCTAACACTTTTGTTAAAAAACTGAAAACATGTCACATTAAAATGAATTTAAAAATGTATGGAAGGCTACTGACGCTAGGTGTGAATCTTACGTTGCTCATGTATATAGATTATGATCTCAGCTACCATAAAAATATACACCCAGGGTAGTTACAGGGGGGTTTTTCTAACACTTTTGTTAAAAAACTAAAAACATGTCACATTAAAATGAATTCAAAAATGTATGGAAGGCTACTGACGCTAGGTGTGAATCTTACGTTGCTCATGTATATAGATTATAATCTCAGCTACCATAAAAACATACACCCAGGGTAGTTACAGGGGGGTTTTTTTAACACTTTTGTTAAAAAACTGAAAACATGTCACAATAAAATGAATTTAAAAATGTATGGAAGGCTACTGACGCTAGGTGTGAATCTTACGTTGCTCGTGTATATAGATTATGATCTCAGCTACCATAAAAACATACACCCAGGGTAGTTACAGGGGGGTTTTTCTAACACTTGTGTTAAAAAACTGAAAACATTTCACATTAAAATGAATTCAAAAATGTATGGAAGGCTACTGACGCTAGATGTGAATCTTACGTTGCTCATGTAGATAGATTATGATCTCAGCTACCATAAAAACATACACCCAGGGTAGTTACAGGGGGGTTTTTCTAACACTTTTGTTAAAAAACTAAAAACATGTCACATTAAAATGAATTTAAAAATGTATGGAAGGCTACTGACGCTAGGTGTGAATCTTACGTTGCTCATGTATATAGATTATGACCTCAGCTACCATAAAAACATACACCCAGGGTAGTTACAGGGGGGTTTTTCTAACACTTTTGTTAAAAAACTAAAATCATGTCACATTAAAATGAATTCAAAAATGTATGGAAGGCTACTGACGCTAGGTGTGAATCTTACGTTGCTCATGTATATAGATTATAATCTCAGCTACCATAAAAACATACACCCAGGGTAGTTACAGGGGGGTTTTTTTAACACTTTTGTTAAAAAACTGAAAACATGTCACATTAAAATGAATTTAAAAATGTATGGAAGGCTACTGACGCCAGGTGTGAATCTTACGTTGCTCATGTATATAGATTATGATCTCAGCTACCATAAAAACATACACCCAGGGTAGTTACAGGGGGGTTTTTCTAACACTTTTGTTAAGAAACTGAAAACGTGTCACATTAAAATGAATTCAAAATTGTATGGAAGGCTACTGACGCTAGGTGTGAATCTTACGTTGCTCATGTATATAGATTATGATCTCAGCTACCATAAAAACATACACCCAGGGTAGTTACAGGGGGGTTTTTCTAACACTTTTGTTAAAAAACTAAAAACATGTCACATTAAAATGAATTTAAAAATGTATGGAAGGCTACTGACGCTAGGTGTGAATCTTACGTTGCTCACGTAGATAGATTATGATCTCAGCTACCATAAAAACATACACCCAGGGTAGTTACAGGGGGGTTTTTCTAACACTTTTGTTAAGAAACTGAAAACGTGTCACATTAAAATGAATTCAAAAATGTATGGAAGGCTACTGACGCTAGGTGTGAATCTTACGTTGCTCATGTATATAGATTATGATCTCAGCTACCATAAAAACATACACCCAGGGTAGTTACAGGGGGGTTTTTCTAACACTTGTGTTAAAAAACTGAAAACATTTCACATTAAAATGAATTCAAAAATGTATGGAAGGCTACTGACGCTAGATGTGAATCTTACGTTGCTCATGTAGATAGATTATGATCTCAGCTACCATAAAAACATACACCCAGGGTAGTTACAGGGGGGTTTTTCTAACACTTTTGTTAAAAAACTGAAAACATGTCACATTAAAATGAATTCAAAAATGTATGGAAGGCTACTGACGCCAGTTGTGAATCTTATGTTGCTCATGTATATAGATTATGATCTCAGCTACCATAAAAACATACACCCAGGGTAGTTACAGGGGGTTTTTCTAACACTTTTGTTAAAAAACTGAAAACATGTCACATTAAAATGAATTCAAAAATGTATGGAAGGCTACTGACGCTAGGTGTGAATCTTACGTTGCTCACGTATATGGATTATGATCTCAGCTACCATAAAAACATACACCCAGGGTAGTTACAGGGGGGTTTTTCTAACACTTTTGTTAAAAAACTGAAAACATGTCACATTAAAATGAATTTAAAAATGTATGGAAGGCTACTGACGCTAGGTGTGAATCTTACGTTGCTCATGTATATAGATTATGATCTCAGCTACCATAAAAATATACACCCAGGGTAGTTACAGGGGGGTTTTTCTAACACTTTTGTTAAAAAACTAAAAACATTTCACATTAAAATGAATTCAAAAATGTATGGAAGGCTACTGACGCTAGGTGTGAATCTTACGTTGCTCATGTATATAGATTATAATCTCAGCTACCATAAAAACATACACCCAGGGTAGTTACAGGGGGGTTTTTTTAACACTTTTGTTAAAAAACTGAAAACATGTCACAATAAAATGAATTTAAAAATGTATGGAAGGCTACTGACGCTAGGTGTGAATCTTACGTTGCTCGTGTATATAGATTATGATCTCAGCTACCATAAAAACATACACCCAGGGTAGTTACAGGGGGGTTTTTCTAACACTTGTGTTAAAAAACTGAAAACATTTCACATTAAAATGAATTCAAAAATGTATGGAAGGCTACTGACGCTAGATGTGAATCTTACGTTGCTCATGTAGATAGATTATGATCTCAGCTACCATAAAAACATACACCCAGGGTAGTTACAGGGGGGTTTTTCTAACACTTTTGTTAAAAAACTAAAAACATGTCACATTAAAATGAATTTAAAAATGTATGGAAGGCTACTGACGCTAGGTGTGAATCTTACGTTGCTCATGTATATAGATTATGACCTCAGCTACCATAAAAACATACACCCAGGGTAGTTACAGGGGGGTTTTTCTAACACTTTTGTTAAAAAACTAAAAACATGTCACATTAAAATGAATTCAAAAATGTATGGAAGGCTACTGACGCTAGGTGTGAATCTTACGTTGCTCATGTATATAGATTATAATCTCAGCTACCATAAAAACATACACCCAGGGTAGTTACAGGGGGGTTTTTTTAACACTTTTGTTAAAAAACTGAAAACATGTCACATTAAAATGAATTTAAAAATGTATGGAAGGCTACTGACGCCAGGTGTGAATCTTACGTTGCTCATGTATATAGATTATGATCTCAGCTACCATAAAAACATACACCCAGGGTAGTTACAGGGGGGTTTTTCTAACACTTTTGTTAAGAAACTGAAAACGTGTCACATTAAAATGAATTCAAAATTGTATGGAAGGCTACTGACGCTAGGTGTGAATCTTACGTTGCTCATGTATATAGATTATGATCTCAGCTACCATAAAAACATACACCCAGGGTAGTTACAGGGGGGTTTTTCTAACACTTTTGTTAAAAAACTAAAAACATGTCACATTAAAATGAATTTAAAAATGTATGGAAGGCTACTGACGCTAGGTGTGAATCTTACGTTGCTCATGTATATAGATTATGATCTCAGCTACCATAAAAACATACACCCAGGGTAGTTACAGGGGGGTTTTTCTAACACTTTTGTTAAGAAACTGAAAACGTGTCACATTAAAATGAATTCAAAAATGTATGGAAGGCTACTGACGCTAGGTGTGAATCTTACGTTGCTCATGTATATAGATTATGATCTCAGCTACCATAAAAACATACACCCAGGGTAGTTACAGGGGGGTTTTTCTAACACTTTTGTTAAAAAACTGAAAACGTGTCACATTAAAATCAATTCAAAAATGTATGGAAGGCTACTGACGCTAGGTGTGAATCTTGCGTTGCTCATGTATATAGATTATGATCTCAGCTACCATAAAAACATACACCCAGGGTAGTTACAGGGGGGTTTTTCTAACACTTTTGTTAAAAAACTGAAAACATGTCACATTAAAATGAATTCAAAAATGTATGGAAGGCTACTGACGCCAGTTGTGAATCTTATGTTGCTCATGTATATAGATTATGATCTCAGCTACCATAAAAACATACACCCAGGGTAGTTACAGGGGGTTTTTCTAACACTTTTGTTAAAAAACTGAAAACATGTCACATTAAAATGAATTCAAAAATGTATGGAAGGCTACTGACGCTAGGTGTGAATCTTACGTTGCTCATGTATATGGATTATGATCTCAGCTACCATAAAAACATACACCCAGGGTAGTTACAGGGGAGTTTTGTTAACACTTTTGATAAAAAACTGAAAATATGTCACATTAAAATGACTTCAGAAATGTATGGAGTACTTTCAACGATGGCCATATTTTGATGTTGCCCTGTGTTTGCATAATGATGATTTTGATAATTTTAGTATGTTTTGAGTATGCTTACACTATACATACGCAAATCGTTTTTTTAAAAAAAATTATCTTTCATCGCTTCAAAATGTTTAAACATACATTTTCTCTTCTTTTTCATAAATTCTCTGATTTTTCATAAAATTTTCTGCTGAGAATTTTTAATTTGCATAAAAATATCAAAAATTTTCTGCTGGTGTAAAAAAATTTCAGCAGAAAAAATTTCATTTTTGTGATAGTGATGCCTCTAGCGGTGAATAGCAAAACGCATTTTTTCTGCTGGAAATTTTCTGCTATCTTATACAGCATGAGAGCGTGCAAATTAGGCTCTTCGTAGGGAAGTGATTAATTTCGATGAGTTCAACCTACTGTTGATTATCGTGATTGTGGAGCATTTGATAAGCTGTGCACGTTTTGACAATCAAAAAACTTTTCTGCAGAGAAACCAGCTGACGGATTGTTCATATCCTGCTGTCGAAAAGGCAATGTTATGCTGCCAAATCGAACTGACATTCAAGTACAGATTGTTGAGTATCCTGAATTTCTCAAAAGTCTTATGTCCGACACAACAAATCGAAATCGAACTCATTTCCGACAAAACAATCGATCGTACAACAGCAACATTTCATTCGCATCCATGGGTACAAAAATAGTAGATTTACCAGGAAGAGGACCATATGTATTCAAGATTCATGACACCACTTATCTTCAAACGTCTCACTTGCAAACAATCAATGACCAAGCACCTCAATTTGCACAGCTTTATGTACTTCATAGTACACAAGCTACTGATGTGCGTCAGGAACAAGCCGCAAATGATAACTGACGCCTTGATATTTTGGACAAGATTGATCGCTTTTTTCGTGTACACAATAGATTAGCACAAAGTTATCAACTGATACGAGATGTTGAAGCACAGGAGACTGCACGCGCTACTAAATCAGCAATTGTGAGCATGGAATCAAGACGCGATTGTCAATCGGATCAGCGAAGATTGTGACATCCAGATTTACCCGATTAATCCTGAAGATCCCAATCAGCAGTTCATTAACATCAATATTCGCAGTCCAAACTTGGATCCGATGACTTATGCAATACTTTTTTCCATATGGAGAGCCAGGCTGACATCCTTATTAGCAGAGTGGCAGTTACAGTGGTGCAAAATTAAGTCCAGTTCATAAGAGTATCAGTATGCTCCAATATAAGGCTGCATTGACAGCAATACGAGGTGACTTCAATCCAATCATGAACACAGGAAAACTAACACAGCAATATGGCTGGTTGACTCACATCTACAGGTCGAAGGAAATAATCTCAACTACATGCGTCAAAATCAGAAACGACATGCTCACACACTTGAGGTGAATCGAAGAGTAATTGACTTGATTCATGGTGATGCAGAAATTTACTACAGCGCAGATTTGTTAGTAAGCGAGGATCCTAACGATGCACTCAACGTTCCCGTTGAATTCCTCAATGAGCAGAGGCCATTCGGCATTCCTCCTCACGCATTGCTTTTGAAAAAGGGTGTTATCATAATGGTTCTACGAAATCTTTATCCTAAGAAAGGTATGTGCAATGGAATGCGTTCAATTGTTGAAGAGCTATCGCGAAACTTTATTAAGACCAAAATCATTTCTGAGTGCAACAAAGGCAGTACAGTTCTAAACCCTTGAATTGACTTGGCACCTTCTGAGACCAATCTACCATTTGTTTTGTGACGACGACAGTTTCCAAAAAATCCGATATACGCAATAGCGATAAACAAGGCGCAAGGCCAGACTTTTAATATCGTGGGAATTCATCTTCAAACGGCAAAGTTTTCCCATGGGCAATTGTATGTCGCTTTTTCCCGCCCAAGAGATTCTCATCAAGTGGAAATAAGAATCGAAGATAATCCACAACAGGAAAAGCTTTTCAACGATGACCGTTAATTTTCTCGAAATGTTGTTTTTAAAGAAATCCTGTAGTTTAATTTTTAATAAATATTGTTCTCGTACAAATAATTACAGTTTTTTGTTGATTTTGTAATCTTATATGCTATCTATTTAAAAAATATTTAACTACACTTTGCTGGTAATAAACTGGTGCGAAGCGCGTCAGAACAACCGATAGTTTTTAATAATTATTAAAATAATCGAAATCGTTCGAACTATTCGAATAATTCCATATTCGGATATTCGAACTGGGAACCCATCTTGATAGCCCATGCCGAATTTTAACAAAATCGGCTAACAAATGGCCCACTTCCATCCCTATTGGCCATATACTAGAGCTTTATCAAAAAATAGTTTTAGAATCCTATTTAGATCGCAGATTGTACATTTAAAAAAATCGGGTAAGAAACTGCATAACAAAGATCGAGTTGAAAGAGTGTTAACTTTATTTTTAAAAAAAAGTATCTGTACACAATGTGCTGCTGGATGTACTTTATACAAATAGCATCATTTTGTAATGACGTATATATGTACGTTTACGTCAGTAGAAATGATTTTATGCATAACGTACACGTTACGTTATTCCACGCGGAAAGATTAATTTTGTAAAATGAAATTCCCAAATTAGCGACCATCCTGATTTTATTGAATTAATATATTTTTGATTAATTTTGAAAAATGATCCATTGGTGACCAAATGCCAAAACATGAAGACCAGGATTACCTAATGAAATTTAATTAAATCGGTATAATTTTGTTGCAATGATGTGCTACTCGAGAAGCTTTTTTAAAAATTTTCATTATTTATGTACCGTTTAATCGTAAGTGACCAAACGAAAAAAAACTACTGACCAAACGAATTCAATCATCATTTTTTCAAAACCTTTCGCTGGGGTGCTACATAGGCGGAGCCGTTCAAATCTGTTTATTTTTTTGAGGAAATTTTCTGTTCCGCTTTTTTCGGTCCAGTGTATTTTTAATTTGAAATAAAAATAAAACATCAATAATTTTTTCTATTTATTTTAGATATTGGTTCATGAAATTTTTATTAAAAATTAATTTCTTCTAAATGAACGAAATGAATGTTTTTAAAAATTCGATTATGGAACACCAATTTTTGGCCACTTTTTGACATACAGTTGTGTGAAAAATAATAGTGGTGTACTTATATTTTGTGTATTTAAATATGTAATATTACAACAATATCTTCTTCATGAGTTGGCTGACATCTATCAATAGGGATATTTTAATGTCCACTGAACATAAACCAAACACTACTATCGACATGTTCATCAATTTTTTTTTTTGGGATTCCCCTTATTTTCGATTATCTATCAGTTCAAACTTTGCTTTTCGAAAAAATAGTAGTATCTTGATTAATGTTGTAAAATTATTTTACATTACATAATTGTGTTTCAGTAATTCGTTTATTTCGGCCGAGCAAACCATTGTTCTAAAGAGCGGAGAAATCTTATAAAAAAATTAATCAAAGAACGAGAAACTTATAAATTTATCCAGTAGATATTGGGATGCTCACCTACTGTTAAAAAATATAAAATATAAATATAAAAAAAACAGAAATAAGAGCAAGAATCCGAAAAACTTCGCATGCAACTGATCGAGACTTCGTGATTTATGCGGAAAGAAACACTTCAAGAACTTAAATTAGATATAGATACATATCAACAGTTAGAAAATGTCTTTTAGCAGCAAAATTAAATGGTGTGAGGGGTAGCAAGGTGCCTTTGTTAAATATGCGTCATGTAAAAGCGCGTATAGTTTATGCCAAAAATCATCAAAATTTTTTTTTTTTTTTTTTATTTATTTAGTTTTTTTAATTTACATTAATTTAATTAAAATATTATATTGCAATTAACTTTTATAATAATAATAATAATAATTATAATTTTATTTTTTATACAATAAATAATAAATTATACATATATATTGTTGGATGCAGTTCGCAGTGGATTCAGAATCCCTTAAAGAGAATTGCATACAACAATATTCAATTCTATACTCTACAGATAATAACATATTTCAAAAATACAATGTAAATAAAGACTACTATAATCTTGGCATCTATACCTTTTTATATAATATATTTATTTATAACCGCTTTTAAAAAATCAACTATTCCTTTTTTAAAATTAACATAATTTTGCTGTTTTATTTCAACAGGGACTTCGTTATACATTTTAGGGCCTACGAAACTAATTCGTTTGCGACCATACTCATTAATAATAGTACAAGGTTTCAGATTATTTTTATTGCGCGTGAGATATTGGTGATTATACGGACTCAAATTAATATTACTAACGCTTAGAGTAGCATTTCTTATCCTATAGATATACTTGACAGTCTGCATGAAATGTAAGGCTTTTACCGGTAAAATATTTTCAGCCTTTAGAGCGTATAAATCTCTCGATGAATATAGAATTGGTAATTTATATATTGCTTTAATACAACGGTTCTGCAGAACTTGTAGCTTTCTCAATCGCGATTGGGATGAGTTGCCATAAACAACGAGGCCATAAGTAATTCTAGAGTGAATGAAGGCAAAGTATATGCATCGAAGTATTTTCGTGGGTATATAATGAGAGGCCTTACGTGTAAAACCAATTATTGGAGAAACTTTTGAGCTGACCGTATCAATATGATGCTGCCAATTAAGATGCGAGTCTAAAACCATTCCTAAATACCTATAAGTTTCGACAAGCTCAATATTGACATTTGCTACAGCAAGACTAGGTAATGTAGGAAGAGGTTTGCTAATTGAACGGAATACCATGTATTTAGTTTTAGCCAGGTTTAAAGATAACATATTCTCATTAAAAAAATCAAGTAAAATGTCAAGATCATGTGACATAAACTGCAGTCCGTCAATTGGATCCTTAACTTCATAAAACAGTGCTGAGTCATCAGCAAATAACCTAAGTTTTCCTTTTAATGGGAGATTACCCATGTCATTTATGAATAATAAAAATAACATAGGACCGAGTACACTGCCTTGAGGTACACCGTACTTCACCAAACTACTCTTACTACTAGCGCCATTAACAAAAACGAATTGTTTTCTATTCGCGAGATAACTTTTCAATATGTCATGAGATTTCCCTCTAAATCCATACCAATTCAATTTATCTAATAATAATTCATGGTCCACTGTATCAAATGCTTTCTTTAGATCTAAAAACAAAGCACATACATAGAACTTATTATTTATTGAACTATTAATCATATCAACTGTTTCAACCAAAGCAACATCAGTCCCTGAACATTTTCGGAAACCATACTGAAAATTATATAATAAATTGTGAGTCTCTAAGAACGAATTAACCCGTAATGCTAATAATTTTTCTAACAATTTATCTATAATAGATAACGTAGATATTGGTCTGTAATTCGTTAATTTAGTTTTATCGCCACTTTTGAAAACAGGAATAACTTTTGATAACTTTAAACAATTTGGATATATTCCAGTTTCAAAAACCTTATTAAAAACGTTTGATAAAATCTCCGAAAAATTGTTGATGTGGAATTTTAGGACATTACTATCGAGCAAATATGGTCCACCTCCTTTCTTGGATTCCAAATCAATAATTAAGTTAAATATTTCAACAGATGACGTAGGCTTTATAAATATAGTTTGATTAACAACGTGATAGGTATTAAATTTAAAAATATTTTTGGAACTATTAATCTGACCAGCCAAGTCTTCCCCAACATTCGTAAAATAATTGTTGAATTGAGATGCAATTCTGTATCCGTCAGATATAATTTCCCCACCAATATTAATAACAAGGTTATGATTGTTGTTATTAGTCCTACCCAGTAAAGCATTTATGTTGAACCACAAGTCACGTTGGTTAGGAACACCCCCAAAAACCTTTTCAAAATATCTCTTTTTGGCATAATACTTTTCACGTTTAATCACCTTATCAATTTCTAGAAGTCTTTGGTTATAATCGCTTACATTTTGGTTTGTTGCTGAACTATTACGGAGTTGCCGCTTGGATTTCTTTAGGATTGATTCCTTTTTATTAATTAGTTGCCATAAATCGTACGTAATCCAAGGGCAATACGAATTTTTTAATTTAACCGTTTTTGTAATAGTGCGTGTGTATTTGGTAATTAGTTCTTCATATTTCTCTGTAATGTGAGACAAAATTATATCCGGTTCAAAACAATTTACATCCAGACTTGTCAAATAGTTGTCAAAATCAGCATTTACTCGATTATAATCAATTATTTTCTTTTCTAAAAGTTTATTAACTCTTTTGATATTATACGAGAAGTGTGAAGAAATAAAGTTGTGATCGCTAATATCAGAGAATAGAGTTGAATTTACAACCTTCTGTAATCCATTAAACCCGCAGAGCACATGATCAACTATATTTCCTGATTTAGACCGAGTTTCAAAATTATTCGTTGCAACTATCCCAAAACTTAACAATAAGTTTTTATAGTCTGTTACTACAGGAGTTGACTTATTTAAAGGTATATTAATATCGCCTAGTATAATGTTGTTACACTTTTTATGAATAACTAATTCTAATTCTCTAAAGAAAATATCAATATTCGAGTCAGGTGGGCGATAAAACGCAGTGACATAATTTCGTGAAAACTCGTTAAGTTTTATTTGTATAAACTGAAATTCAAAATTTGATTCGTCAGTTCTGATTATATCGAAGTTAACATCATTCCTAATATACATCACAATACCACCACCGGTTCTATCATCTCTGCACGAAAAAATACTTCTGAAACCATTTATATTATAAAAATTTACATTTTGGGTTTTAATCCAGGTTTCACTAACAATAATTATATGAAAATCGGAATTAAGATTTTCAATGAATTCGAGAATCGAGTGAAATTTATCAAAGTTATTCATGCTACAGGCATTAAACTGTATAACGCGTAAATCCAAGTCAGAGCTTTTGATCGAATTGATATGTCTATTGTAGTCGGATCCGCAAAGGAAATATTTATTTATACAATTATCACTAAATATATTATCTAGGTTGTAGCTAGCCATTACAATAAATAAAAATATTAATATTCCACTCAAATATTGAAGGTATATTACTCATCAAACTACTCTCAAATAAATTGTAAAGATATACAAAAAAAATATTATAGTAGAGAACAAAACCAATTATCAATTCATTAAACATTTGTACGGTTCTATTCATAATATAGCGCCTAAAAGTATATGTATTTTTACTTGGCAAAATTAAACTAAAAAATCTGAGTGAAAACAAAAGTTTGACATTAAACGTCATGTAACTAAATGACAAAAAATCAAAAAAAAAATCTGTAAACAAGTCCCTATGGATATGGATAAAAACTATGTAAAAGGTAAGTTTCAAAAAATATATAAATATGAGAAGTAAATATTTAAAAAAATAACTTAAAAATATACTTAATTTATGATTTATAATTTTAATTTCCGGAATCATCGGCCTGGATGTTGGGTTGCGCTGAAGATGTTGTGGAACTGGAACAGCTTTTGATGGCGTGATTGATATCATTGAATGAATGTATGTGATACACTTTTGCATCAGTTGATTTACGTAAGTAAATTTTATTATCACTACACCACAAAAATTGAAATTTAAACTTGTGCTTAATATTTTTAGCTTCGCTGTATAATCTTGATTGGTATTTCGTGAGATGGTGCATAATGATAATCGGACAATTTGAAGAGTTGTTGCCAGCTGGGTCATGTAGATAAATTGATTTTCTTTTTTTACGAAATGTTGTTAGTATTTTAGATTTTAATTCTATTGATTTTAACGTGACAATATACGAGTTTTTTAATTGTGAATTTGATGATTTGTTGTGGGAAATATGACTAACTGCCATAATATCCTCATTAGAAATTTGTACTCCAATTTTGTCAACAACTTCAACTATAGAATTACAAATCTCGCTATCATTTCCGGATGGTAGATCAACAATAACTATATTTGTTTTATTTAAATCCTGATTTGCATGATCAAGTTGAGCCTCCATATAGTAAATTTTTTGCTCCTGCGCCTCATATCTGGTCTCTAAAGCAGACATTTTTTTATTCGTGGCTTGATTTTCGTTGGATAAACGGGTAACTGTTTCTCTTATATCATCCATTGAATTACACAGGAAACTGAGGGAATTTTTGAAAGATTCAAACTGATGCTGCATACTTTTCAGAATTTGTATAACTTCACTGAGTGATGGATTGTGTGAGCTCAATTGTACAACTAAGTCGTCATCACCACTATCAAGAATAGAATTATTGGTACTGGTACGGCAATCAGGACACACCCAAGTAGCGGATCCTGTTTTGAAGCCATTTAGCATTTCATCAGAAATTTCCGCACATTTTGTGTGAAATATTTTATGACAAGTCACACATTTTACACCAGAAAACCTTCCTTTAGAGATATATTTCTTACACTTGTCACAGTTTCCACTCATGATAAACGAAAGTCAATTTTAGGCGGCAAAATGATTTAAGGTCACTTATGATTTTATAAAATTACTTTGTTTTATAACTTGAGAGTATTTTTTAATATTTATTATATAGTATCCGATCAAAACAAATAATGTTTATTATATTATGTACAACTTTGGAAAAAAGAAAAGTACTATGAAATTTTTAATATTATATTATTATAGCTTAAGGTTATATTTTGTGAACTAATCACTTTGACAGTAGAATACAGAATGCTCACAAACTTAGCGTACAGAATGCTCACAAAATTAGCTCACAAACTTAGCGTAAGCTCTAAAAAGCTCGAAACTTAGCGTAATGTTTTATGGTGGTGGTAGCCATCAGTATGTACGAAGACCACCGAAGTCTGAATTTCGACCGCAGAATACGAGAACGACCAATTAACATGGAGGGGGAAACATAATGGTTTGGGCTTGTTTTCCATGAGTTGGAGTTGGCGCGATATATTGGATTAAAGAAAATATGAATACGGATAAATACGTGGAAATATTGGAAACCGTTATGTTACATTACGCAAAATGTAAAATGCCGCGTAAATGGGTTTTGCAACAAGACAATATCCAAAAACATACCTTTACAAAGGCGATGGAATGGTTCCTGTGGAATAAAATTAATGTTATGGAGTGGCGAGCCCAAACACGCTAACTCAAACTAAATTGAAAATTTATTGGCTGATATAAAAAAAATATTTCCAACTCCAACCCACAAAACTCGAAGCAATTATATGGGAGATAACCAAATCAGCTAGGATTTCCATTCCCATTGAAACTTGTCAACATTTAATTAATTCTATGCCTAGACGAATGAGTGCTGTGTTGTATGCAAAAGAATATACCACCAAATATTAGTTTTAAGTATGTAATTTAACAAATAAAATGATTTTAGTTGAAGTTTTAACACTTTTGTGTTTTACTTAAACAATTGTGCGGGTAGGGCAAAAGTACCATGTCAAAAATTTAGTTTTGTATGTTTTTTTGAACCAACTTACACATTTGTGAATTCCTTTTTAACTTATTTTCGTCCGAAAAAAAACACTATATCACACACAATTGTATTGGTTTTATTTCAAATCAAGCGAAATTTTTTATCAACAACGCCATTACATACGATGGTTTTTTACTCACACATTTGTGTGGGTTGGACTAAAATTGAGCCGATTTTTTGATTTTCTTGGTTGAAAAATGGTTAAAACACAGCTTGACATGTGAACCCTGATACAGTGACTGTTAGATTATCTAATCTACAAATAACTTTTAATTATATCTAAGTTTCGAAAAAGCTAGTACAGGATTGGAAATTTCATAATAAAGTTAAATTATTCATTCGCTACGATTATTTTGCACACGACTATATCTGCACTTGTTTCACCAATAACACGAATAATGTTGGCTTTACGGTCATTGAGTGTTTACATAACCCCAAAAAATATCTGATGGAGTTATTTCGCATGATTTTGGTGGATTACACGGCCGTTAAGCTTTTTGCTCAATAAATTGATTGGGTCATGAGATGTATGTCATGTTGCACCATCTTATTGAAACCACCCGCTAAACAAGGTGAACCGTTTACGAATCATAAACGAATACTACATTTCATACAATAGTTCGCAAATGAATCGATTTTACAGCTCAAAAACGAACCGTTTACGGTGTTCCTATCCCAAGATAATTAGACTTTTTAGCGAAGTATTCGTTCGCATATTGTTCACTTTTAATGATACGCAAACGTAACACTTTTTCGATTCACAAACGCAAGACTTTTGCATATGATTTCCAATAATTTCATCGAAGTTTAAAAGAATGTTGGAAATTGAAACGCAAAATTAAATTTATATTATTTTATTCTCATACTGACTATTTTTCATAATTTTTCATACTTATTTTATTATAATAAAAATAAAAAATATTTTTTTTTGATAAATCATTGTATTTGTAATGAGAACGACATATCTCATTACAAATCTGGTGATTTTTCGATATTCACTTGTTAACTATTCGGTTTGGATTATAGTTGATTTTTGGCACATATTTAATTAAATTCTCTATTTATATTATGATTCGGTCGCTTGTTACCTTCAACGATAGAAAGATAAAGTAAACTCCATAAAATATAAAATATTTACCTAGATTAATTAAAAATTTAGTAACATATAATAACATAAATAATTAAATGATTTAGTTTATGAATCTTGGTTTAATCGCTTTAAAATGGAAAAAAGCAAAAAAAACGTGGTTCGTTAATAGTTCGTTTATGTACCGTATTTTGCGAATTCGATTTTTTGTTTAGAGGGCACATACGGCCCAAATGGAAATCAAATAATTCATGCAACAAATCAGTTATAATGTATCTGTAGCGTTTTCTATTAATGGTACCTGTAAGTAATGCCATTTTCATTTTCAAAATATATGGTGCAATTTCAATAAACCACACCAAACTGTTAATTTTTGTGGATGTAATTGTTGTGCATTTTATGAACATGTGGATTTTTTTCTCCAAATGAGACAATTGTGCTTATTAACGAAACCATTTAACCAGAAATGCATCGCTGAAGATGATTTGCCCATGAAAAAATGGATCTGTTTCAAGTTGTTCTAAAGCTCAATCTGCAGATTTTGTAAGCAAAAAAAGGTTATAGTTCTTGGTAATGGTTAGTTCAATGGTTTAATGGTTACTTGAAGTTCTTGGGTCAACTGAATTTTATACGCCTATAAGCAAATCTTTATGAAGAATGTTCCATGTGCAGCCGTAAGTTCTTGTGAACGACGTCTAACTGATTGTTCTTGATTTTAATCCACACCTTGGTTGACTAGTTGACTGGTCGATAATTTTATTACGACTTACAATTTATTGAAAATATTAAAAAATAGATGGATTACTGCAATTGAGACCGCTCGAATTAACTGATTTCACAAGCCTGATTTTTCGAAAGACCGCCAATTTAAAAATGGACCGCTGTTATTTAGAGCAATGTGTCAGCAAGGATGACAAAGTTACTGTGTTCAAATGGCTTGATAGCAAACCAGTTTGTCTAGCATCCAATTTTATGGGAAAGGGTGATCACAATAAAAAAAATGGAGCGCATCCCTAAATCGATATGTTGACGTTTCACAACCGGAAATTGTAAATTTATATAATAGCGATATGGGAGAAGTTGATTTTTTAGATCAACTAATCCAATATTATAGGACGTTTATCAGATTCAAAAATGACCATTGCGAGAAATGACTCATTTTTTAGATTTTGCGATCAGCGCAAGTTGGATTGAGTATAAACTACGTATGCAAAAGCAAAACCTAAATGCAGCCAAAGACATACTAGATTTGTTGGTATTCCGGTTACATGTGTCACTCTTTCTGATGGATTCTTTTACCAATTCACGAAATAGAGGGCGTCCTCAAACGGATATTACCAATTCCGGATTTCCATCTCATTCAACAAGAACACAGAACGAAATTCGTCCAATTTCGGATATTCGGTATGATCGTATTGATCAATTCCCTGAATTTAGTGAAAACAGAGAGACAACTAGATGCAAGTTGGAAAGCTGTGCTTTTTGCACGTAAGTTTACTGTGAACTATGTTCTATACATCTTTGTATACTAAAAGAAAGGAATTGGGCGCTTTCAGGACACCCAACAGTTGGGAACATGTTGAGTAAAATCGCGGCCAACGTAATGATATGTTTATCACCATGAAACTTTCAAATTAAATTGGCGATGATTTCACTAATCATTACAGGGACCTGAAAAATCTCATTGTTTTTTAAAATTCTATAAAAAATAAATGAGTATAAGCTCGAAAAGTGTAAAGAGCCTGTAGTTGATTGAGAAAACAATAAGTTCCTTTTACTGATGCAATTGCTCCAGATCTCCACTGAAAACTGCCAGTAAAGGACATTATGGTTCGACCACAAAAGAACAGATTAACGCGTTCGGCTCTCCATGGGAGAGCTGCAGATGTCTTGAAATCTGTATGCGCAACAAAAAAATATAAACGAGCCTTGACTGAGTTGGCACTAAAATAAGGACAGTCACACGTTCGAGAATTCTGCAAGATTTAACTCCAAAGCAAGCGGTATTTACTTGGGGAAAGCCTGCAAGATCTAGAAAAGAGTAAGAGAGTTAACGAAATTGATGCGACTAGTTTACGGCAATGCACCTGAAAATTTGTTGAATGGACTAATAATGGACGCATTTATCAGTGGTGTCAACGACGACCATTTGAAACTGTGTTTGATAACCAATACTAGAGGTAAAACCATGAATGAAGTGTTGGCGTTGGCTTTAGAATATGAAATAGTAAGGGCAATTGTAACCATACTGATTCAGTAAAATTGGACAAACTAGATTCTGCTGATAAAACCGAGATATACAAAAAGGGAGGATATGAATCAATTAACACTATGCGAGTGAAGTTCTAGGAAATAACAACAGTTAAATACAGCACTAGGTGACCTGAAAAGTAAGAAAACATGCTTTATATGGGGGAAGTTAGGGATTGTGGAAGTTAGAGACTACATCCGGGATTGTATACAACAGAGAGTGGACATCACGAGGACTCGAATAACGAATTGGCTTATCGAGAAAAGATCCTTGCGGAAAGCCTAACGCAATATTTTAGTAAGTTTGCCGAGAATGAGTTCTAAAGAGATATCCAGAGAGCTGCTAAGAGTGTAAGAGTAAGTTTTTTCATTAAAGACAAATAAAAATTAATAACTTGTCGGCCGGAAGAAATCATTTGAGTGTTGAAAATTGCGTGAGGGCCATTACATTAGTTGAAGAAGGAAGAATACAGTGTTAAATTGCACAACTGTTAAGAGTGGACCAATCCACAATATCAAGAGTGATCAAACGATTCCAGGATAATGGACAGTATCATTGTCGTACTGGTAGTGGGAGAAATCGATGTACAACACTCGCTGAGGATAGGTATATTAAATTAATTTGCTTGAGAAAACGGTTCGTAACTGGAAGTAGCATCAAATCAGACCTAATCGGATCCCGAGATGCACACCTTAGTTCCAGGACCGTGCAATCAAGCATTCCAATTTGATTGCAAAAAGGCCAGCCTTATGTCCAGAATTGCCTACAGCACACCGTAGAGCTCGTTTAACATTTGCTCTCTAACATGAATACTAGACAATGGAACAATGGGCCAATGTTTTGTACTCCGACAGGTCTAGATTTTGCTTTGGATCATCAGACGGTCAGATGAGACTTTATCGACGGCCTTCGTTCCTGATTAAATTTTATTTAATAATACATATTTCGTTGAGAATTCCCCTTATAAATGAATCAACAAGAATTATGCGTTTTTTTTGTCCATAAATATATAACACAGCTAACCCTGATAAAAACCACTTATCTGGGAATCTGTTTAAGAAGAAGAACTACTAGCGCATATTGGAATTCTAATTGTAATTGGAACTCACAAGTCAAATTATGAACCAGTGACGCAGCTGTCGAAGAAAAACGTTTATCCCTTATATCGAATCACAATGCCTGTTCGGTGTTTCTACAATATACGAGTAACTCGGTTCATTCGATTTGATTTTGATGCTACTCGACAGACGCGGATGGAAACAGACAAGGCAGCACCCATTAGCGAAATTTTTGATATATTAAACTCAAATTTACAAAATAATTTTAAACCTTATCAGTCAATTACTGTGGATTAACAGCTATTTCCGGTTAGGGGACGAACCAAGTTCACTCAGTACATTCCTTCCAAGCCCGCAAAGTACGGTTTAAAAATACTGCTTATCCGTTAAACGGGCAAACTTATACAGGAAAAAAAAGCAATCGACGAGAGAAAAATCAAGTAGTACGGGTTGTCAAAGAGCTTATAACACCCTATTAATATAGTGGCCGCAACGTGACTATAACTAACAATTTCTTGAATTCCCTGCCATTAGCTAATGATTTACTAGATTGGAATCTTTCAATCGTAGGAACTATGAAAATAACAAAAGCTGGGTTTTCAGAAGAATTTAAAGCCTTGAAAACCAGAAAGGTTTTGTCTATCCCTTTTGGATTTGGCGAAAAATCAGTTCTTTGATCAACGCAGCACGGTGATGATAGTTTTTCCGGATCGAAGAAAAAGCCGGATATAATCTTGTATTACAACGCCACAAAAGGGGCAGTGGATATACAATGGACAAAATGTTGACATAATATACTACGAAACGTAAAATTAACCGTTGGCCGCTTGCAATGTTTTTGAACAATGTAAACATTGCAGTTCAACAATGTAAACATTGCGATCCTTAAACGAGTGTAGCAAAGAATTTGTTAATGGCCTATGATTATAGCATATAATTTTTGATTTGATTTTAAATATTCCACTGATTTCAGAATTTATTGTTTTACTTGGAATGGTATACGGTTTCGTGACACTTTGATTTTTTATATTTCGGAATTAGAGAACAAAAACAAATATTTATTTATCAAAAATAACTTTATTGTTTTTCAAAATATTCTCCATGCAGATAAATGCACTTTTGAATACGTGTGGACCAATTTTTGAAGCACTTTTTCCACTCCGATCGAGGTACATCCAAAACATGCATTTTGAACGCATCAATCGCTTCTTCAAGTGTCTCATAACGTGAACCTCGCAATTTTTTTTTTGATTTGCGGTAATTATAATAAGTCATTTGGTGCCGAATAACCATTGACTGCTCAAATATAGAGTTGTTTGTGCCGATGTGTAAGAGTTCTCATTGTCGTGGTGGAAAATGATCCGTCATCGGTGGTTGGTTTGCCTTATACCGACGAAGACTTCTGTTGGATATGGCTCAGATTGGATTTGGCTATATTGTTTCGAGCTGATACGCATAGATTCTAGATTCACCAACAGACGCGATGTTGTAGACCTGTTTTGAAACACCGCGATCATATGTAATGAGTATTTCTTTAGACCAATTGACACTAGTCTTGTTTGAGCATTTGTCAAATTATGTGGGATCCAAAGGGTAACAAATGTTTTTGGAGCCCAAATGTTTAGGCAACAGTGTATATATATTCTAATCGACTTCATGTACGGCATCAATGTTTTACGGAACTACTACCGATTTTGGACGTCCTTCACGAAATTGGTCGTTGCGCAAACTGTGGCCACGATTGAATTCTGTAGACGATCGATAAACACTACTGGTCATCGCCAAAAATAGAATTAAGTTCAATGCACTGTTGTTGAGTTAAACCACGTCGAAAGTTGTAAAATATAATCGGACGAAAATGTTCACGATTTAGTTCCATTTTTGCACTGAAATGAAATTTTAAAATCACTACAACAACAAAACATAGTGACGGTGTAAAAAAAAAATATTATGAGTAAATATACCGCCTAATATACATAGATGACTATGACATAGATATGTCAGGCAAAAGAGCACTAGAATTGCCCTCGCCTCCCTTTATAAAAGGCAACCATCGTAGGTTCTACATTGTTTCAAGTATTGTATTATCGATGAATTACGGAAACTTGAAGTTTTTGTGTGTCAGCCAGAATATGTAAAACGGGTCTAATATGTAAGTCTAAATCAGTATAACGTGCAAAGTAGAATTTATACAGAAATAAATATCCTATTTAGACACTCATGTGCGGTTGATTTTAAAATATTTATAAAAAACATTTCGGAATCGAATAAACTCAAAGTATAGTTGAAAGTTGTAACACAGCTATTTCCTTTAATTGCATAGCTTCAGTTTTTCTACTGATAAATCTACTTCTCGAACTATTCGGTGAAACAATTTTGACTATAACTTACTGGAAGCTCCCAAATTTCAGAGAAAATTTGTCCAAATTTTATTTCGATTAGTGGACGATTAATTACGATGTAGATATCAAACAGACAAACTCCGTTCTTCCACAGATTATCAATTTTTCAACTTGAGTTGGCTGTAGTCCAGTTGTGTTGTAGCCAGGAGGAGGCAAATTGATAATATACATGATCCAGGTTAAGACCAAATATTAAACGAAATAAAACATGGAAGTTAAAATTGGCCAGGAAAACGAAGGCTCAGTAGAGGAATTATTAAATTATTTGCCTTCAGGTGAGTATCTTTCAGACTTTACTTCAGATTATATTTTCTATATTTAGAATGTTTGGGTCCATTAGGCTCCAATAATAAATACGTAAAACATCTCTTTTCAGTTATAGATGTATTGTCCAAGTTTGTGTGAATATGTCCAATCTCAATAGAAAGTTAATCAACAACAGCCGTTTAAGCCTAAGCAATTTCAAGAACACTGTTTGGGGTTTTAACTGTGTCTTGAAAATTTACGACTTCGGACTTACTCATTCTGAATTTCTCACTGGCGATGTGTTGATTTTGCTTGGGTGATTTTGCCTGGGTGCAATGTGGTGAAATTAAGTATAACATGAGGGTTTCGTCAATTGTAGAATAATTTATTTTCAACACACATAAACGTATGGATGTGGATTGTTTACCTACAATGACCATGTAAATATTTCTGGTAAGCGGGAGTACGAAAGATTTTTATGGCAAGAAGGACGAAGATGACTTATTAAATGTGATATCACATCACCAGTGAAAAGATTATTGGTGAAAAACCAGAAAAAGTTAGTTTATAGAATTCAAATATTTGTGCTTGATTTATTTCATTGGAATTGTGGAATTAATGTGAAATTAATTTAGCAGCGATTTGTTCACAGATGTAATGGCACCGGATATAACAAAATTGGAAACTATTTTGATTGAGAAATATTGAGTTGTGTTTATATGTATAAATAATTAAGTCTTGTTAATTAATAAAATATTAATTATTTTGTACAAAGTAGTAGTTATGTATGTACTTAGTATGTTTAAGTTCACAATGTTGTTTTAATCGTTGTAAAATGAGCGCTTCCGTTTCCTTTATGTACACCTAGGGAGCTCTAGCTAAACACATCCGCATTGCGGGGGTTGAGTCAAAATGCCAGGTGGTACAGCTGTTTGGATTCCGAAAATATATCACTTGGTATACAAAAACAATCATCAACAGCAGATCACTCACGATGAAGCCCAACCTGAAAATAGAAGAAACACAAAAAACACAAAGAATCATCGAAATTAAATACATTAAAGTTGTATACTTATCTGATAATCACGGCTAATCAGTGTATGCACTGCAAACTATTGATACCTAAAGGAAACGCCTATTTACATACATTAAACTATTAAACTTGCATTATATAGCTAAAATTGTGACATCAAGAACTTTGTTTTGTATAAATTTGACAAGTCTAAAAAATAAGAAAAATTATTGTAATAGATTAGCACACTAACCATGAACAAATTTCGTACTAAATATTATAGTAAAATTATTTAATTAAAATGTTCAAGGTTAGAGGTCTCTATAGCGTTAATAGTAAAATTTTTAGTAACCATAAGTTTGTTAAAAAAGAAAAAGTTCTCTTCTAATCTTGCTGTCGACCCAACTAGACCAAATATTGTAACAATAAACTTTATATTGTAAATTAAAGGTGTGTTTTAATTGAACGAGTGATCGTAAAGTAAGCCATCAGGAACGAGCAAATATAATAAATTTCCTGCGAGATTTTCTCAACAAAGTGGTACTGTCTCGTACATTGGTCCTTCGAGCCGCGGATTGGGTTCCATTTTGAAAAAACGCAATTACAATATAATTGGTGATCACCTTTTGGAGATACATACAAACGACACCACGTGTGGCGGACAAACAAAATTTGGTGATGTATAAACTGTATCATAATTAATTGATAGTATTAAGCTATTATAAAACGAAATTTTTCACGAGTGTTTATTAAACGCAAAGTGACTTTCTGTGGGCGGGGAAAATAGTTTCTCGAATAATCATAGCGTGTGAGAAATAATTTTAAGTGTTGATCTCCATTATAATGGACTCTTTAGTCAAGCAACGAAGTGCCTGCAAGGGTAGTATGACAAAGATTTTAAATTTCGCAAATGCTCTATCCGATAAATCAGGAGAATCGATAGATGACATCAAAGAACGTTTGTCATATGCCCACAAATTGCTCGATCGATTTCACACGATTGAGGACAAACTTTTGGCGTACCCAGAGAAAGAGTCGCAAATAGACGAATTTGAGAACTCATATTACCCTGCGGTCTCAAAGCTCAATACATGGTTAAGAAAAAGACAGTTCGGGCTAGAAACTGCAAATATAAATGATACCGCGAATCAAAGTGTCTCCCAAAACGTGTCGAGCGTTGTAAAATACTGTAAAGTTGAAATATCTGTATTTTCGGGTGACTACACTGAATGGACTAGTTTCATAGACCTGTTCAATTCGGGAGTGCACAATAACGATGCATACACGCCTTCGCAAAAATTCCAATTATTAGTGCGTTATCTCCGCGGCGAAGCACTCGATCGCGTTCGGCATCTGAAAATCACAGATGCTAATTACATAGAGGCGATCAAAAGGCTCACTGAAAGATATGATCGAAAAAAATATATAATTAATTCGTTTATTCGTGATTTTTTAAATATCTCCAACATTTCTAGTGCCAACGCGAATAACATCCGAAAAACCCATGACACCGCAGATACAGTGGTTAGAGGGTTACATGCGCTCGATATTGAAAGTGAATCCAGAGATCCATTGCTGATTTACCTTCTTTTGGAGAAATTAGATGAGGGCACGAAGGCTTTATGGGCAAAAGAGTCTGCAGATATCGACATTCCAACTGTACATGAATTTCTGAAATTTCTGGATAAGCGAGCAGACACTTTCGAATCAACGAGAACATTTTCATCAACGTCTGGTCCTGCAAAAAGAAGTCAAGAAACTACGGCTAGAACAAAATGTTTTGTGTCGATTCCTGAGTTTGGCCCATGTTTACTTTGCAAAAGTGGGGGTCATCGGTTGTCAGAATGCCCTAAATTTAAGGAAATGGCATTAGAGGAAAAACGAGGCTACATCAGCAAAACCAACCGCTGTTTCAATTGTTTGAGCATCGGACATCGAGTTATCGAATGCAGATCGAAGAGTAGGTGTCAGAATTGTCATCGCCGTCATCACACGATCATTCACGAAAACGAGAGCAAGGCAGGAAACCAAACACAGAACAAAGGTGATACAGTGGTGTCAGCATTAAGTCAATCGAGGGTTAGTAGCAGCGCAGCGTCATTCGATGACAGTAGTATACGAATTTTACCTACAGCCATCGTTCGTATTACGGGGGATGGTGGTACAGAGAGAGAAATCAGGGCGATGTTGGACTCATGCTCACAGACCTCATTTATAACAAACGATTGTGTACAAAGGTTAGGTCTGAAACGGAGAAATAGTCGAATCTTAATAAAGGGAATAGGTGGCGTTAGTGCAGGAAGTTCTAAGGGAGTTGTCACCATATGTATAAGATCGCGCCATGACGTATATCCAGAAGCCGATAAAATCATTATACAGGCGTTGATCTTGCCAACAATTTCATCCAGATTACCAAATTTAACCGTCAAGCAGGGGGATCGACAATGGTTAAAAGACATAACGCTAGCAGATCCGCATTTCAATACCTCGGGAAACATCGATCTATTACTAGGAGTTGATGTGTTCTTCCATATTCTAGAGGATGGCCAGATGAGGTCTCCTGATGGCAATCTCGTAGCTCAGAAAACCAAGTTTGGATGGGTTGTTGGAGGAGGCTCGCTAATAGGGTCAAGTGATACGGTCTCAACGTACACAACAACAGTTGATATTGATGCAGCTTTAAGAAAGTTTTGGGAGACAGAGGAAGTCACTGGTGCGTTAGAAAGTCATATGTCTTTTGAAGAGCAAAATTGCGTTCGATACTACCAAGAAACCACAACTCGAGCCCAAGATGGAAGATTCGTTACTCGGCTTCCATTCAAAGAATCTACTTCTCAGTTAGCAAGTACATTCAATTTAGCCCTACGTTGCCTGGAGAGCATGGAAAGGCGATTTGAACGAGATCCAAATTTACGTCGTTTGTACATCGAATTTTTGGACGAATATGAGTTATTGGGACACATGAGCAGAGTGAACGGGGAAATAGATCAGAGCGCGTATTTCATGCCACACCACCGAGTTCTGAAGCAATCGAGTTCGACCACAAAGCTACGAGTAGTTTACAATGCGTCAGCTAAAGTTGGTGGGAAAAAATCGTTAAACGAAGTTTTGTTGAAGGGACTAACCGTGCAACCGAGCTTACACGAAGTAATATTGAAATTCCGAATTTTTCAATACGTTTTGACCGGAGATATTGAAAAAATGTTCCGGCAGGTACTTGTACACGAGCATGACCAGAAGTACCAGATGATACTATGGCGAAGATCACACGAAGAAAAAATTGCTGCCTATCAATTAAAAACCGTCACGTACGGCACGACATCAGCATCATTTGTAACCACGTACACGTTAAATCAATTGGCTAAGCAATTTGAAGATACGAAATCAGAAGCAGCACGGGTCATCAGACAAAACATTTACGTAGATGACTTGATGATGGGCGCTGAGTCTCCGAGCAAGCTGTTAAAGCTCAAGACAGATGTCGTGAAAATATTATCGAGTGGGGGATTCAATTTGAGAAAGTTCACAACAAATGATGTGGCACTCCGGAAATTACTGAACAGCGCGTCAGATACATCAACCAAGACACTATCCGATCATCCAGATGCAGTACGAGTTCTTGGTATTCGTTGGAATCCAGAAGAAGACAATTTCATGTTCTCTGTAGAAATGCCGAACACTGAAAAACACACCAAGATACCTTTCTTATCAGAGATTAGTCGAATATTCGACCCACATGGCTGGTTGTCACCGCTGCTAATCAGGCCGAAGATGTTATTACAGAGCTTATGGCTCTGTGAACTTGAATGGGATGACGAGCTTCCAGTCGAAGTCGCGAAGGATTGGCGAGATATAAGAGCAGAAATAGTTAATGCATCTGCAATACGAATTCCGAGATGGCTGGAAGTAACTGAAAACCTTGTGCTGCACGGATTTTGCGACGCAAGCGAGAAAGCTTACGCCTCTGTTATATACGTGCAGTCAGTAACGAAGGGAGAGTCTTCAGTTAATCTTGTTGGAGGCAAAACACGACTTGCTCCTCTGAAACAAAGAAGTTTGCCGCAATTAGAGCTTCTTGGAGCACAGTTACTCACGAATCACATGAGAGCAATTATAGATCAAAGTGGGTTACGTCCGAGGGAGATATGTTTGTGGACCGACTCAAATATCGTTCTCGATTGGCTTCCAAGTCATCCAGGAAGGTAGAAAACATTCGTTGCCAATCGGGTTTCGGTGATTTTGGAGAATTATGGCAGAGGTTTGTGGAGGCATGTTCCAACCAAACACAATCCTGCCGATTGTGCAACGAGAGGGTTATCAGTTGCCGAGTTGTTGGATTTTTCCTTATGGTGGAGAGGACCAGATTTTTTACGTAAATCAAAAGCAAACTGGCCGCAACAGAAGAACAACGATGTAACCGAACATCTGTATGAAAGGAAATCGCCAATCATTTCACAACTTGCGTACAAGGCAAGTGATTTTATTGAGCGTCTGGTTTCCACCACATCAAAATACCTACGTCTACTCCATATCGCGTCTTATGTTCGAAGAGTATTTACGCGACCCGGAAACAAACAGAAGCTAAAACATTTGTCCGTAGAAGAAGTCGACGAAACAGAACGGTGGTTATGCAGAGAAACACAGAAGATACACCTTAAAGAAGAATATGAGAGACTGCTGAAGAAAAGAGATTTATCGAAAAGGAGTCCGTTGTTGGAGCTATCCCCATTTTTAGATGAATTCGGAGTAATGAGGGTCGGCGGGAGATTGCAAAAGTCGCTGGCGCAATATAACAAAAAACATCCGATTATTCTTCACGCAAAGGCTGATTTTACTCAAAGAATCGTCTATCATTACCATCAGATAAATTGTCATCCAGGACCGGGACTACTGCTACAGCTTGTAAGAGAGAAATTTTGGATAATACGAGGGAGAGATTTGATGCGTCGGACATTTCGTAACTGCATCAGGTGTATACGTTATAAGCCAAGAATGCAGGAACAGCTTATGGGGGAGTTACCTATTGAGAGAGTTCGAATGACACATCCATTTGCATGTGTTGGCTTGGATTTTGCTGGACCTTTCCGAGTGCATCCATTGAGAAGAAGAGGTGCAATTCCAGTCAAAGCGTACCTGTGTATTATTGTTTGTTTAGCAACTAAAGCTGTACACCTGGAGTGCTGTATGGAGATGAGCACACAAAGTTTTTTGGGAGCCTTAAAGAGGTTCGTCAGTCGTCGAGGCCTGTGCAATACCATCCTGTGTGATAATGGGACTAACTTCGTGGGCACAGCTAATTATCTCAACGATCTGCAAGTATTTTTATCCAAAAATAATGAAGAAATAAACAAGTCTCTTTTAGATAACCAGATTATATGGAAATTTAATCCCCCTGGGGCACCGCACATGGGTGGCATGTGGGAAGCAGCAGTTCAATCAACCAAAACTCTACTGAAACGAACGGTAGGAGAACAAATATTGACACTAGAAGAATTCACAACACTGAGCTGTCAAATTGAGTCTATATTGAATTCGCGACCCATTTCCATTACAAGCACTGATGACCTCAACATGCTTACTCCAGCACATTTTTTGATACACCGACCAATGAGTCAAGTTCCCGATGTGGTGCCAGATGAAAGACTTTCAGCCAACAACCGATGGGATATCGTCCGTCGCATAGTAACACACTTTTGGAGACGATGGCATGTAGAATTTCTGTCTACTCTGCAAAATAAAGTCAAATGGAAGACCGGTAAGCCTGACATTAAGCTCGATGATGTTGTATTATTACAGAATACCAATTTACCACCTGGGAAATGGCAACTGGGTCGCGTGGTTCAAACTCACACAGGAGCTGATGGACGAGTAAGAGTAGCAACTGTAAAAACAATGGACGGAAAATTTCTCCGACCAATAACCAAAATGTGCATACTTCCAATCAATGAATCGGGTGATTCATGGCCGGCGGGATGTTTGGATTCCGAAAATATATCACTTGGTATACAAAAACAATCATCAACAGCAGATCACTCACGATGAAGCCCAACCTGAAAATAGAAGAAACACAAAAAACACAAAGAATCATTGAAATTAAATACATTAAAGTTGTATACTTATCTGATAATCACGGCTAATCAGTGTATGCACTGCAAACTATTGATACCTAAAGGAAACGCCTATTTACATACATTAAACTATTAAACTTGCATTATATAGCTAAAATTGTGACATCAAGAACTTTGTTTTGTATAAATTTGACAAGTCTAAAAAATAAGAAAAATTATTGTAATAGATTAGCACACTAACCATGAACAAATTTCGTACTAAATATTATAGTAAAATTATTTAATTAAAATGTTCAAGGTTAGAGGTCTCTATAGCGTTAATAGTAAAATTTTTAGTAACCATAAGTTTGTTAAAAAAGAAAAAGTTCTCTTCTAATCTTGCTGTCGACCCAACTAGACCAAATATTGTAACAATAAACTTTATATTGTAAATTAAAGGTGGAACTCGGTGTGTTTTAATTGAACGAGCTGATCGTAAAGTAAGCCATCAGGAACGAGCAAATATAATAAATTTCCTGCGAGATTTTCTCAACAAAGTGGTACTGTCACGTACAACAGCAGTAGAGATTTTGACAAATTCATTCTCATTAGAAACTAACCTAATTATTTCTGGGCTGGCCAGTCATTATTGACCTATTTGAACGAAGCACCAAACTTTCAAGACAATCGGTATCTTCAACTGAAATTATCTTCTAATACTAAAAAATAAATTGCTGGAATCCGTGAACAATTAAGAGAAATAAAGGAATTTACAGCTAAATTGCAAAAAAAAAAAAATAAAGATGTGGAGTAGGCACAATCACGAAACCTGGTCAGTATGTTCAGTACAACCTGTTTCAAGTCATTTCTGTAATAAAAGACGAGATTTCGAAAAATCACCCATACACATATAATATTTATTTACGGTTGATTTGGCCGATGGAGAGTAGCCACAGCTGGGAAGTATTTTTAGTACATCTAGTTTACGTGATTTCATTGATAGAAGGTGTGGTTTCGTGATGTTGTATAAAAATGTTATAAAGCTTTACCAAAAGTCTTGGATAATTAACTCAGATTTACAACATCACTACAAGAATCTAGGCTAATCGGAAACAATATCGTCAACCACAGTCACCACAGATTTTTCCTCTGTCAATTCGTTACAAATTTTAAATCCATAAGTAATAAGAGCTGGGTATTCAGATTGTACACGAGTCACTTCAACATTTCGTTCATCATTATGAACGTATATATGCCTCAACGGAGGAAAAATAGAAACATTATAAACACATTTTCTACGAACCTTGAAAGTATTTTAAACCAAATTCCCCAACAAGATGTAAAAGTTCTATCGGCCCAGATTCCCTACACCTTGTATCAAACACCAACGAGATGCGCATCACCGAGCTACCTGAGTAAATAAAATCGGCCACATCCTTATGTTCAAAAAGCATTTATCTAGCATAAATGGTATTAGGGCGAAATTCATCGTAAACATCGATTCTGACCACTTTCTGGTAGTTTCGAAATATGCCGTCCGTCTATCCACCATGTATAACAACCTATTTCAAAGAATCTCACATTGGAATACCAAAGCATTAAACAAACAAGTTAGTGAATGGCAAAAGCACCAAGCGCTTAAAGACGAAACTCTCAGTTGAAGAGACAGATATCGTTCTATGAAATAAATCGCTATATAGTAAACACACAATTCGCAACGAATTTTGAGGGTTACAAATGGCAACAAAGACCGTCCTGACAGTGTAGCGAGATTATTTCTCGTCACTCTTAAACATACAGCAGTCATCCTTGAGCAAACAGCTACCATCATTGCATGAATTTGATATCTATGTAATAATGGCATCTCCCCTGTTCCAGTTTACGATGACGGACGACGAAGCATTCCAAACATAAAAAGGGGCGTGGCGAGGATGGCATCTATAATGAAATGCTGAAGAACTGCGGAAATTACCTATGGAATATTTTGGTTGGTTTCATCCATTTGGTTCGCAGCGAGAATCCTAGACAATAATCTTAATTTATAGACTACATAAAAAGGGAGACCATCACTCACCGGCTACAAGGTCTTGGAACAACCGATCAAATTTTTTCTCCGAGGATTGTGTTAGAAAAAAGCTACGAAAAGAACATCCCTATGTATTTTCTATTTGTAGGTTTGCAACAGGCGTATGAAAACATCCAGAGGAACACATTATGAAGAATTTTAACACATTTAGGCATTCCTGCAAAATTGATAATCATGCACAAAAAAAATTATGGTAGGCTCTGTTCGGTGACATAGCCACAGGGGTTGCTAGGCGTATAACTACTCTACTCATATAAGGTAAGTTTGGCGATAAAAAGATAGTTTTTGAAACATTTTTGAAACATTTTATTATTTTACATCGGCAACCCGAGAATTATGCGCAACACAATTTAACATAATCACAAAAGTGCGACAAACAATTGTTAGAAATGAATTCAGAGAAGAAGAATTGTACTATAAACAATTGTACACAGAAGCAATTGTACACTGAACAATTAATCGAAAAATCAAATTTTGACCTGAAAAACAAAAATGCGTATTATTTTATTCAAAATACGAACAAATGTGTAATTTTTATAAAAATTTTGATATTAGGATTGTATATCAACAGTTTTTCGACAGTACAAGTAATTTTTCCGAGAAAATTTGCAATTTTTCTAGGAAAATTTTGAAATTTTTTCAAATTTTTTTTTTTTTTTTACTTAATTCAAAATAAAATTTGACACTTAATTCAAAATAAAATTTGACACAATTGTATAAATTCTGGAAAAGCGGGGGTTTGAGGGCGGCAGCCCCCATCTCCTAAGGTATACAACGAATTAAAATTACATTAAAAAAAAAATTACATTTACCAAATTTGATTTTTTTAACATTTGTCGCACTATCAGAAGAAGCGATAAGAGCGAGAAAAAACTCTTTAATCTGTGTCTGCAAGGTTGACGAAGCAATTATTATTAATAAAAATAAAATAAAAAATATTGAAAAAATAAAAAAAAGAAAAAATTTCTGAAAAATCGAAAAATTTAATTTTCCCCTCCTAAAAACTGATAGTAACTTTATAGTGGAAAATTTTAATTCGATGAATTGTGTTTTCGATGAATTGTTTTTTCCAAAATTGTTTTCACGCATATTTGGTTATTGTAAAATTATAGTTTTCATATTTGTTTTTCGATGAGTTGTTTATCGCATAACTGTTTGTCGCAGTTTCTTCGGAGAAACGAATTGGTCTATGATACGAAAAGTAAGAAACCGATAAAAGAAGTTCTGGAGTTATTTTTCTAATGAATGACAAATCTATGTAATGTCGATTTTCATTGAACAAATCATAGTACCTTATGGTACCCTATGGTACTCCAACTGCTGTCAAAATGTTTCATTGAAAAAAAATATTACCCCGAGGGTAATATTTTGTTACTCCCGGGGTAATTTTCTATACTCTAGGTTTTTGGTGGAGTATACGATTTTGTTGTTGTTATGCCATTTTTTTCCTGTCATTTGTCAAAATATACGGCGCGTTGGTAATTTGATTGGTGAAATTATAAAAATCAAATAGAGTAGTACATTTTTGTTCCATTGAAAGAAAATGGGAGTAAAAAATGAGGGTAACATTTTGGGAGTGAGCAAAATCAATGAAAATCGACATAAGTATTTCCTAATGTTCTTGAGGGATTTAATGGTTGAGGAATTTAATTAGCTATTTAACTGTGACTGAGATTATGACCAAAATTTACTATTCCATGAAAATGTTACCTCCGTACTTATAAAGATGCACGGATTACAAAATATGCTCGCTTGAAAATAGACGGCTTCTCTTGAGCGCGGCTTTTATTGGTAACGTTTTGCTTGGTCACGTTGATTCAGGTTATACCTTGGAAAACATATCAATTCGTGAGCCATATCCAATAATCTCAATCTGCCGTTCTTTATTTTCATTTATATGCGCTAAACCCCATATTAGAAATGTGCCTACAAAAATCGTAATTTTAGCTTTGACTTAGTTGTCAGATTTGTATAAATTTCGTTTATTATTTTAGAGTCAGCTTTTCCCAATGAAATATTAACCACGTCTCTACCATTAACAGTTTTGAAAATATAAACGTGTATGTAGACATCAAAATCTATCTAGTTCTACGTCAAAATTAATTGATAGCTCTAAAAACAAGATGATAGTTGAAGGCAAACTCCCGCAAATTTTCGTAATAACATCAGGAGTACTGCAAGAGGACCCAATAGGCCAAATTATTGTCAAACTTTCTTTAGAATATCTCATTCACCAGCTCAACATAAATCAAGCCAAATATTAATTGACGTTTTATAAGAAGTTCTACTCCCGTTGGAAACAACAGCCCAACAAATCGGCCCTAATATCAACGAAACGAATACCAAATAATTAACTATCGCGAGAAAACAAACACGTGGAGAATTTTTAACAGGCGACACACAATACGTAGAGATGAATGAGTTTCACCTAGGATTGATGCGGAAAATGTCCAAAACTACGTCTCTGCAGATGCAGGATGAGGACAGGATTTTGTGGGAAGCCCCGTATTCGGTGGATGCAGACGACGTATAGAATAAGACAAGAGCACTTTTGAGACGGTCCTCCATACAATGTAGAGCCAGTGAAGAAGAAGAGAAAAATAATAAAATGGATTTTCATTAATCACCTAGACAAAATTGTTTTAAAAATGATCTTTCGAGACAGCATACAATTCTGGCGGAAGGCATAATCAAAAAATGAGTATTTTTAATACTTCCAGTTTAAGTTTTCTACGGGTGATTTTGGCCCGAGAGGGAGTAGGCACAATCATGAAATTCTGTCAGTATATTCAATACATTCAGATTACATTATTTAAATTGGGATTTCCAGAAATCTCCAATAGGACTGAAATAACTATTTTTAATGTGGTTCTGGCCGATATGGAGTAGGCACACTCATGAAAATTGGTCAGTATACCATTTTAAGAGATTTTAATAACAAAGGAGGGATTTCCAAAAATCACTGATAATTTTTTTTTCACAAATTTGACTTGTGAATAACTAATTGAGTTAAGGATTTCTTATGACCATTTTTGGCTGATATGGAGATGAAAAAGTAAATCCTATAGCCTTATTAGGTTGAATACATCTACTAAACAATTTCAGCAAAACAAAAAATTCGATAGGTATTTTCTAGCTTATTTAGTCTACTTCAACAGATTCTGTACAAAACGTACTTAAATGGTTAGATATTGCCGTGCACATGGTTAATTCTGACCAAGACTGGATGAGAACTAGGAGTTATGGGATTTGTGGTGTGATAATCAGGTAAGAAATCCCACTTTATCTCCTTAAAATAAGTAATACACAAATTTTACCGTTAGCCGCACAGAATTGCACAATCAAATACTACTCGAAAAAATAATAAAACCGTTGGATTTCAAAATGGGGTTTCCTTCATGATTAACACGGTCCGACTGTGAATTAAATGTTAATTAACGACTGTTAATTATATCAAATCAAACTATAGTAAAAGATAATTTAATATCAATATTTTTTACTTTGTAATTAAATGTTGTGTCTTACGGCTATAATTTTAATAATATTCTAGTGTCTTTTATGAAAAATACTACAATTCCGAAAATATTTGCTCAATATTTTTTTATTTAGCAAAGAAACAACCCATATTTTTAGTACTTAACAGTTTGGCTACTGAAATTTCGATGGCGCTCACAATTACAAACGAGTATTTTTTCTATTATTTACCCCAATTTATAACATTTGAAATTATTTGGTATTACAGATGATGTACAAATTTTTAATCTAGATGTTTAATTTTTTTAAATTAATTAAATAATTAAAAGAATTTTGTTTGAGATAAATAATTTGTACATGTACATGTTTGTCAACCGATTTATCAATTTAATCAGCTTGCCGATAAGGTAAATGCGATAAAAGTCGACTTTAGTACAAATTAACTATATGCATACAGTAATTGATATAAATTTGTCTTAAAGTTGGCTTTTACCCGATTTACACATTTAAATATGGTAAAATCGATTTTAGTACAAATTTTGGTTCTAGAAAATAAATTAAATTTACAGAAAATTGTCTTTTTATATGGTTTTATTACAAATACGATAAATGTGAAACGTTTTAGCGGGGATTTAGTAGGTACTTTGGCTATCGGACACGCCGAATAAACAATTTAATTCGATAAAAATCGACTTTAGTACAAAATTTGCTTCAGTATGTCAATTTATCAAAGATTTTGTTGTAAAATTAAACTTTTTAGTTCAGGTAGATTAAATAAAACGTCTTTATTGGTTCACAAACTTTCAGGGTAATCCTTTAAGTTAACCTATCAACATTTCTATCAAAATGCATGTTAAAATGTCCTAACATCCATTACCTCAAATAAAGTTGCTGAGAAGATTTGATCGTGTATTCCTCATAGCTATGTTCCAAAAGTCCGTTTCAAATTCGCATGATAAAATTTCAATTTATTTTATTGCCATCGGTTAATCAACGGTCAAGTTATTTCAGTCTCACCAGAAATCACAACTTTGTTCAACAACTTTTAAAAAATAACTGGTCACAGATACGGTTTAAGAAATGTTGCATCTATCAAATGAATCTCTGATACATTTTCGCTTTTTATACGAGGTTTCAAGTTCAGGCTTAGGTGTTGAAACGACGTTCTTGAAACGTTTAATTTATGAAGCTTATGAGAAAGGTTTGATGCATTTTCGTTAACTCTACGTGATAGGTCGTTAACTTCCTGGAATTGGTTCTCAAAGGTTTGCTGCTATGTCCGACTTATCAAAATTTAAGATTAAAGAGTTCATCAGCTAAAAAAAATTGAAAAATTCGAATTAGGACAGAAAAAATTAATTTTTCAATTATTAAAATTAATTTAAGCTTTCTGTTAAAATTTTACTTTTTATCAAATATTTTAACTAACTTACTAACGATGCCGTTCGCGAAGTTTCCCTAATTCAAGAACCATACCTGATTGTGCTGTTTCTGAATTGAATACTAACAATGGTAAAAACCTATTTCTGTAAATATCATTCTGCATATCTACCGTATGACATGTGGCTGAGAACAAACTTTTTATTTCAGCTTGTCACAAAGTGATCAATATCAGTTTGTGTTCCATGTCTATTATCGGTTTGAAGATAATAGAAAATTGACAAATCGGGAAATGTTAACAAAAAAAAATTCAAGTTAAACATAATAACTTGCTAAGGCATTGTGATTATATACTTTGCATGTTAGTTCAAAATATTTTCAATATGTTTGTAGTTTTGGGCACTGCAGTCTGATGAAACAACCAATTTTTAGAATTTAAAGAATTCAATGTTTCATTAGTTCGAAACCAAACTACCAACGTCTTGGTAATCTCATCCCGATGTAATCAAAATATTCAGAATAAACCTATTTAGTGCTCTATTTTGTAGAGGTTAAGGCAAACTGCTAGGAAATCTAAAAAAGAGCAGGGAGAACGAAACTTTAGGTCGACTGGGGTTCCTGTCACTTGGCTCAATAAAATCTAGGCTAAAAATGGTAATTGCCGACAAGATTCCCTTCTACTACTTTCTGGTATTTTTACTTCGTCATCAAAGGAGGTCACCTCGATCTCCTTCTCTTTAATAATTTTCCTAGATGCATTACAGTGACCTCAATAATACAGTGACGGGCCAGTCTATTATTAACGAAACTGCTAACTGGAATTTAGTCCAAAAAATGATAACGTAGGAGCGTTCTGATTAATTTTTTTCTGTTTTGTTACAGCATGGTTATCTCACATTAAAGGATCATTTGATCACTTCTGACTGTACCGATCCGAAATTTTTTGTCTGCCATCGACTTTTTAGAAACTTTGAGAAAGAATCTTGGAAGGATTTATTAGAGACCATTCTTTATATTTAACTCCCCTCAGTAAGAAGCAGCATAGCTACAGAGTGGGCAAATTTCGAAAACGTCGCACTTCGTTTGCCACTATCAATAATGAATGTCACAAATGTGGGCTTGATAAGTGTGAATTGGATTGAATACATGCTTAAGTGTGCCATTGTTGAGTTTGAGTTGAATAGTTTTTCTACTTCACGGAGCTTACGGTGAAATTAAGGTGGCCTTATCATATTCCCGCTCTCTTTGGAATTCACAATCTCTAATTGGGACTATTTATAAGGTATCTGGGAGTTATCTTAGGTTATTTCGTCCAACTGGTAGATATCCTTAAAGTTACATCTGCGAAACTCAGTCGCCTGTAAAATTTTACTTGTGGAGTCTATTCTTTACCTTCTTCAACTGTAGTCCTCTATTTTAAATTCTGCATGTTCTGTGGGCTATCGTTTAAAAAGCAATGAAGCCTCAAATAATCATCCTGTTCTTGTGGGGCATCGACACATTCTTTACTAGCACCATTCATTAATACCCGAAATTATTAATGTGATTAACGATGCGTCCTTTGAAGGTCAATTAATACCCCCCCTTTCATTCACGCACAGACCACCCATTCACACAATTACAGTATACCACCTGCACATTGCAAGCTCCATGTCAACCTGTAAACTGACATGGACGGTGGGTCGGCGCTGAATTCTGCACTTCAACAGAGGGTCTTAGTTGTGTTTATTAACATTACTAAGTATAAAGGTCTACTGCCCCATCTTTGTGCACTTACGGCTTTAAACAACAAAACACCCCCCAATTTTTTTTTAATTTAAGTTTTATGTTAGTTCCGAGGCTGTCTTGCAAAAGTGAAGGTCAATTTGAATTATTTAGGCCTGTCGTCTAAAAGTGACTCTGCCTGCGGATTATATTATGTGACCCCAATGAACTCGAAATCTCCGAGTTTGTCGTGTTTCCAGAACCTAACATCGCCGATGCTCGTTTGTGGTACCTAAGTCCCGGAAGTGTTAATTTTATCTTTGTTTTTATACCTTCAGCTTTATGTGATGAACCCAAAGCTGACAACGTAATTGATCTTTGCCAGTGCAACCAGCGACTATAATGTTAGTAAAGTTACAGATTATCTTTAATCAGTTTTGTTTTTTTCCAAATTGACGATGACCTAGCTGGAAGTGGTAGGTCTGGTAGCTCAAATATCTCCCTTGAATCGTTAGGTTCCTTTGGGATTCATATCCGTGACCTTGGACTACAGGGAATATCTTCTCCAGAGATAATCTCATGAAGCAGAAAGCTATGAATGGTCGGTATCATAACATAATCTGACCACTTGACTTGCTTAAAATATCACATTATAATTATTTTAAATACACCTTACTCAAATTTTTCAATTGCCGCTATGTGCCATGGATGAAATTGCCGATACTTTAGCACTTTTTTCGATACTATGGCTGTATAAAAAGTACTTAGATACTTTCGTGCTATTTTCAGTACTTTTGAGAAAATTTACAAATTATCACTCGTAGTCCGTTATGGAACAATTTTAGAAGATCCAATCCTTTGGATTTTGTCTAGTGACGGGTGTGGCCCATCTAGCGTTTGCAATTTCAACTAACGGTTATTTCGAGTCATTCGTGTTATGACAGAAAATTAATTTAGTTTTGGAAGGGTCGCTTTACGCTTGAACAAAATTGGGAAATTATGGAAAAGTTATTTTCAAAGTGGAAAAATCTTTACCCAAACTGTTTGAAATAAACATAGAAAATTCAGTAGAAATGAAATGGCTGCAAGGCAATTTGGATCAATTAATGAAGAGGGTTCGTGAAACTGGATTGTTATTGGATAAACCATCAAGTGCACGTGTATTTAAACACGTACAGCCGAGAACATTGCAGCTATCGCTCAAGATATGTCTAAGCTATCACCAACATCAACTCACTATCATACTCAAGAATTGAATATTTCACTCAGTTCTGTGATTAGAATTTTGCAAGACCTCGGTATAAATGTGTACAAAGTTGAAGTAGTGCAGGAGCTGAAGCAAAATTATCGTTCGCAACGTTTTCGTTTCGCTGATTGGGCTGTGGAACGCTTGGAAGAAAATGTCGCATTTGGGGCTCAGAAAATCCACACGTATAACCATGGAGAGGCCGATGCATTCACAGCGAGTGACTGTTTAGAGCCAAATGCTAACTTTTGCATCTCTGTTCAAAGAATTAGTCTGTTATTGGTTTACGAAGTTATAAATGTAAAATCTAAATGATAAGCCTAAAATTGAAATTTATTTATCTCGGTAAATTTGCTTCAAGAGTAACTGATAGATAGTTTAAACCATTTCTAAAAAGTGGGGGTGATATTTGCCAAAATGTTTCAATAAAAATGCTTATCTGATCAAATATTAATTATTTAAATTTACATTTAAGTTGTCTGTTGAATTGAATCCGAAGCCCCGGTACCTTGGGCTGTATACGATCACCGAATTTAGTCGAATCGCTACAGTCGAATTTATGTTACGTGCGTCAGAATTCTCCCGAAAAGTTTATCGCACTTTGAAATGAGATTGGCTAAGATTTGTTCTAACAATCATAAAAGATTAACAATTCTTGTTTTGTGAATTGGCATCACTGCGTCAAAATTTGTCGAAAGAAACATATTTTAATTGAAAGCGGAACAAAGGAAATATAAAGAGGAAGTTTTTAACATAATAAAATATTTTGGTTGGTTAGTTTTACTCTCTTTCAATTCCCTCAGACTGTGCTTTGTCGGGAAAAATTAGACGCACTTAGAAATGAAATAAGCTGAATACCGTTGTGTTTTTATTTCTCGTAAGCGAACACACAAAATGAAATTTGAATTTTTCTAAAAAATAGTAAGCAAAATTTTCCTTATTGGACCAAAATAAAACAATTTAATCATTAGTTTGTACTGTTTGTAAAGTAGATGATGATGGTGATGTTGATGTTCCCAAATGTTGAGTTATTTTTCCAATCAAGAACGGTGATGAAAAATGGTGAAGAAAAGATGTAACGATGGAGTTGTAATTTTAGATGAACAGGAAAGAAATAAAAAGCCACACTATTGAACACTATTGTTATTATTAATAAAAGCCAAAGTAATTTATTTTTTAATTAAACGAACTACACACTGTATATTTAGTTTTTTTAATCTTAATTTGCCACTGGTTTGTAATCGAATGAATGAGATTTAATTTTACAATATATATTTTTCATATTATACGTTAACCCCCAACTGTCATGTTTGAATTCAAATTAATGTAGATTGTAAGTTTGAATATAAAAATATACTACTAATAATTATAAATAAAGTACTAGTACGATATACTACATAACTAATTATATTATAAAACGCACCCATCGTGCTACTATACTCTAGTACTACAACATGACATAATGAAAATAATGACAGTTAAGTCAACAAGTTGTGTTTACAAAGTGAATTTTACAGGAATGTCAAAAGATAAGTATAAATTATATAAAATAAATGTTTTGACAATATAAAATTATTAATTATTTCCTTAATTTTAGATACATATTATTTGGTTCAATTTAACAAAGTTGGTAAGTGTGATGTGAATATAAAATAATTTTTATCTTTTGGTTTTAATTTTAGGTACAGCTGATGATGATGCCGTAGCAATTGGAGTTGCAAATAACTGTGTGTTGGTTTGTTTACAAACATTTAATAAATCGTTGAGTAAACCAGCTGTTATTTGTTTGTTTTATTTTAGTTTCGCTAACAGTACAGATAAATATTTTTTTATTGCGCAGGGGAACACTCAACATGAAGAAGGGGTAGATTTGTTTGCATGTATTTTGATCCACCTAACTTATCCCAGACTTTTACCCCACAAAATTCAGTAGATCGTGGGAATTATCACAATTCAAATAAACTTGACACCGTTGTACCGTTGAAAAATTAAAAAATCTACTGCCTAAGGATTTTAAAGGTCAGCAAATTTGTTAATTTTGATAACTTCTAGACTCCAACGATCATCTACGGTGCGAGTAAGAGAACACGCTAGTCGTGGGAGTTTACGCTATGAAAATTTGACATAGCAACACAGAGAAATTCCTCAGCCATAAGGTTAAAAGGTCCGTAAATTAGTTAATTTAGCTAAATTCTAGATTCCTATAGCTCGAGCGAGCCTAATCAAACGAGCGATTATATGGATCCGCTTAACAGGGGAGTCCCCGCTATTTTAATTAGAGTGAGAGTTTGATGATATTCTACGAATTTGAGCAACGAAAATTTCTCCGGGATGGGTTTCCCCATTTTAACGTCTCCGGGACGGGTTTCCCCTTAAATACGTTTTCCTTATTACGTATATTCGAATAGTGGGAATTTTCACGATCAGTGGAACTTCATGTTTAAGTGGAACTTAAGTCAACGCACCTCTTTCCAGTCCGAAGTTCCAGGCTTAGAAATATTAATGATGGTAATCGTAGAGATCCTTGACGTGAAGCAACCTGCTTAATTTTACTTACTATCTATCTAATAAACAGATGCAGTTCACGTTCTCAAATAAAATCGAGCGTTAAGGTTGGTGCAGTTTTAACGCTCTTGTTGAAATTAACTAAGACCACAAGGGACGCTCAGCCATTAATCACTATAAGTTTATGCTGGTTCATTACTACTTTTCAAAATAGATTACTCGTAATAAATAAATAAATAGCCTTCTTTTTAAAACGAACCACCAAACCAGTAGAAATCAAATTACCCACAAATACGAAAGAATTGCAAGAATTTTTTCTTTCAACTCCTGCAAAATGCTATTTTGATGTGCTTTAAAAGAGACTGAATTGAATTTGTCTTAAAATTTGCTTGTTTATAGATAGCCAATTATTGGTGAAGTAGGTAAATGTGCGGAAAGTACTTTCAAATTAGATTCAGTACCCTGTTCCTTAAAAATGTAGTACTTTTGATATCTTAGCAATATCATCCCTGCTAGGTGCTCGTTGAAGCTATATAAGCAGCAAGGAAGAAACGTCACTATTCCCAAATTTGAATATATGAATATATGATTATTGCAGTACTTGTTTATAAACTTACAATCTTCTAAATTTACGCGGAATTTCTGAACATAAGAGGAACAAGAACCGAACTCAATCTAATCAGAAAGTTAATAAATTACAAAAATTCTTAAGATTGCTTTATTATATATTAAACTTATTTTTACAAGAAGAGTAAGTGACGGATATTTAATAATGATCGTATTTTAAGTCGGGGTCCTCATTTTGTGTTACCATTACGAAACATAATTAAAACTTCGAAATGAGAATTATGTGTAATCCAGTTGAAAACAATAATAAAACGGGATTTCATTTTCTAACAATAATGATTAATGTATGCATAAGAACTGTATTCAATAAATTATAACCCTACTTCCGGAAAACTCATTTACTCATGTTATACTTTCATGTGTTATATAACAAAATCACATTTAATTATTACGTTAAACTAAAAACTTTTATTCGTTTTCCCATTTTTGCACGACATCATTTCGTAACTTCGGCTATATACAGTTTTTCCTTTTACCAAATTTTTTCTTATAATGCCGCGCGCGTTTGTGCCATACTTGTCAATCAAACTAACACACAAAATAAAGTATATAAATTACCCAAAAATGGCGTTTTTAGAAGGAAAACATCATACACACGGAAATTATATTTTATGTAAGAAAATCATTTTCCTTTTTCTTAGTATTTTTTTTTTTTGTTTTAAATCGAGCTTTTTCGTTCGTTCTTATTATTCATAAAAAAAATTTTAATTAACGCGAAAATATGTCTTATACATATTTCACACATTAAAATCTCATATCACCCTCTAATTTACAAAAAAAAAAAATGTTTTTAAAAAAATGTTAAGAAAACACAAAAGAAACCAAGGATGAATTTTGATTGGATTTTATTTTAAGTTAACGCAAATTTTTTTAAATTTCCAAGTAAATTTTGTAGTCTTTTATAACAACAAAATAGTAAATAAATAAAGTAAGGAATACGTATTTATATAAACAGGTTTGCCCCGTATTGCGCGGTACAACAACCGCACAAATTGGTTTGATAAATTTTTTGGAAATTTTAACGTCTGAATTATTTTTCATACTACTCTTGGTTTATTTGAAATCGCTTTTAAATGGAGGCGGGGTCCAAGAAATAACCATCCCTTGTAAAATCAGCATTATAAAGTTTTGTAATATACGTTCCGCCATTTTTGAGTAGGAACGTACCATACAAATGTTTACAAAAAAAATGTATTAGAAAGTTATAAAATGATACGTCTTTTCGGTTTACATTTCCACACTAACGTAATACAATTTACTCATCTACACATTTTGCTGTCTATTCATGTGTTATCTAATTCGGGGAATCCCATTTTGAAATATCTTTTTTGTTTTTCGCAATAAGGCAACACAAAATTAAAGGAAACGAGCAATAATGTAAAGCAGCTTATATAACAACGAATAATTGTTTGGTTATAGGCGCAAGAGTTAATTCACAACATATTAATAAGAAAATTAATATCGCCGTATAAAAGCTAAACTCGAGTTTGTAAAAAAAAATTATTTTAATAAAAAAAATTAGAATCGTTTCTCAAAAAAACTAGAATCAACAATTTTTTTTCGAAGTGGCAAATTGTTAGTTATAAAAGTATTGGGAAATCGTGTGAGTCACGACAGAATTCCCAAGGTTTTCTTATTTTGATCGAGTATCATTTGATTGCGCAATTTTGTGCGTCTAACGGTAAAATTTGCGTTCAATGTATTTTGGGAGTTAATGTGGGATTTCTGACGTGAATATCACGTGATTGAAAATTTAATATAAAATTAATATAAAATTTTAAATATATAAGAAATGAGAAAATAAAAATAAAATCAAACAAAAAAAAATAAAAAATTGTACCTTAATTAAATTTTTTATCAAAAAAAAAAAAAAAAAAAATCTGTTGGGGCCTTGCGTGCGGATGCGCGCACCAAGACTGTTATATTTATTGTGTTGTTCATTCCTCCGGCTGACGAATTTCGGCGGAACATTCGTGTTTTATTTATTATTTGCGTATTTAACTCTCTGTAATCACGGTGTAGGCCAGGAGCCATGCACGCCTCAAACCCCCCGACCCATAGCACTTCTTTCTGATTTGTAGCCGGCAAAAGATTACCGTGGAAGCCTCTGCATGTGCTTAGATGAAATCTGAAAGATGCCAGTATAGCCATCCTGTAACAAACTGTGTATTGCAAAAGCAATTTAGTTCTCCTCCAGAATTGGTCAGGATTTATCCTAGAATGGCTATATATACATTCTACAACGTTGAGGTAGATCGACCATATGTAAGAAAAAATCGAAGTGTTCTAGCCACATTGTTTAAACTAGGTGTATATAACCTGAACAGGCAAAGATTCACTGGTGACATACTCCATATCAGCCAAATTTTGCAAAGTGATTTCTGGAAATACCACCTTTTATTATATAAATCACTTAAACTGCTTATATTAAAACCACTGACCAAGTTTCATGATTGTGTCTACTCTCCATCAGTCATTTTTAAAAAAAAATTGTAGCAGAGACCGGGGCAAGATGAAACACGGGGTGCTCTCAAAAGATTACAACAACAACTGCATTGTATTAAAGCCGATTGTCTTCAATGTTAAGAAAAAAAAAATTAGGATTAGGGGAAATAAAATCATTTTATTGGTTATGGTGTTTACCGCAAGGCATTATTTTTTTTATTTTTTTCGAATTTGTTTGCAAAATACCGAATTTAATTTGTTCTATTTCATAAAACAAAAAAAAATAAAAAAATATTAATAAAATTAACCAACACAGAAAAATTAAAACGCATTAACCCATTTTTCCCCGCATTATATTCTGCCTTGAAAATTTCGTTTCATTACTAAAATTAGTTTAGTTGGGTCACAATTAAGCCGCCACAAGCCACATATAAGGCTGGAGCATATAGTTTAAAAGTTTAAGCATGTTGCGTTCACGCAGCGTTAGCGAGAAATGAGAAAAAAATAATTCAAGTTTTTTTTTCACAAAAAATCAGTTTTATTAAATTATTTTATTTATTTTGAGGGATATATTGGAACACATTTTTCATGCAATGCCACATTACAAATGTTGCACTTAAAAAAACGTTTGTGGCATGCAAACATTGCATCTGCTTCTCATACTTTGGCGTACAAGGTGATGTGGCTTAATGGCAGATGATGCCTGTTGTGACTGTTTTGAAAGGCTGCTTGGTCTGCCAATTGAAGTCGCAGTTGTTGTTGATGATTTCAACAATACTAGGGCTACTTCTCTTTTAAATGCTAAGAGTGTTTTTTTTATGGTTTGGTTGTAGATCACACCATAGTCTCTAAGCATTACATAAAGAAACGTCAACAAAATTGGAGAATATAGGCCACCACCATTTTTTTTCCACGTACTCGTATTCTATATGTGGATACAAAATTATCACACAAATCGACACCCCCATATATTTGTTATACTCCTGGAAAACTTTTGGCTGCGGAACAGAAATGTAAGCCTTCTTTCTGTTAGAGAATACCGGACAAGTGGTGCAGTGGTTAGAGCTTCGGCACTTGGACCGGGAGGTACTGGGTTCGAATCCCATCAGAGACTAGATGCAAATCGAATTTTCATCATCGATTACAATCGGTGATGTTAATAAACACAACTAAGACCCTCTGATGGAGTGCAAAATTCAGCGCCGACCCACCGTCCATGTCAATGTACAGGTTGACATGGAGCTTGCAATGTGCAGGTGGTATACTGTAATTGTGTGAGTAGGTGAATAGGTGAATGGGTTAATGATGTGGCGTGAATGCGTGGTATCACAATGAGCCAAAAATGGCCTAAGTGTCAACCACTGAAACCCTTCTGTTAGAGAAGCGAGGCACATTTTTAATTGGTTCAACCGTTCCAATATTTGTAGCCACTGTAACTACTGCACTGTCTTACCATCTAACAATCAATATTTCTTCATTTTTTTCGAAACGATAATCAAAAAATCCTCTTTCCTCCTTTTTTAGATCCATCGCGACAAACAAGAACGTACCAGGGGGCATGTAACGTCTTCATCTAATGAAAAATACATTTCCTCTTGAGGTAATTTGTTATATCCGGTTAGTAGAAGGAATCCAATATATAGTATGTTTTGATATTCTCTACTGTGGCTTGAAACTCGTTTCTGTTGTTTTGCGCTGCATAAACACTACTTTCCTTTACCAGTAACGAAATAAGTTCTTCATCAAAATTTTTTTCAAATAATTCAGTGGGTGAGTATTCCCCTATTGTTTCTTCCAGATTATGAATTTTATCCTTTTGTACATTTATTGGTTCCCGCGAGCTAGATGAAATATCTTTCCGCCATTTACAATTTAACGGTTGACCCTGAAGTGTTTCATCTTCGTTACTATTTACATGTACTTCCAAAGTTACAGCGTTATCATTTGGAAGCCTTCATTGAAGCCTTCTTCATCAGTAACTTGATTCGGATCAGGGGGCAGAATAACAATGTCTGTGTCCTCATCATCACAATTCATAAAAAGTCGATGTCATCTTCAATTTCTTACAATGTTTAATATTCTCGTCTATTCATATTCACCTATTTACGCAAAAGTAATAACATTTTTATTTATTATATTATTATACAAATTTTTTACGTATTTAACTACACTTGGAATATTTTTTTTTTCACAAAATCAATTTTTTTAAACAATTTTAATGGTATTTAAATAGACATAAAAAACATGACAATGAAGTTTTAAAAAATTAAAGCCAAAAGTTGTTGCTTTCACATTTCTTAGCTAAGCTAAGCGGATTTGTGAAAGCAACCCTACTTTTGTAAATAACTCACAAAGTATTATAAATAGAATTTTAGTTTATTTGACTAAAATATTCTCTTCGTTGTTTTACGGCATAGCTATTGTGAAAAATAAATATTATCAGATAACATATGTCAGTGATTTTTATGAGAAGAGAACTGTTTTGCGCATAACAAAGTAAAAAAATAGGAGATAAGTGTGTTTTGTGTTATTTTTTTATTATTTTACTGTTATTGAGCTAAAAGAAATTTAAGTGTTTTAATTGTTTATTTTGTTTTAACTTTATGATAATACTTTTTCATAATTTAGTTAATTTTAAGGTAAAAATTAGATTTTTATTAGAAAATGCTTTAGGGCAATTTGAAACCTTTGTCACGCTGCAAATTGAAAGACCGTTTCAACTTGCCCCGAATTAAAATTACTTGATTATGCCTTAAGTTGGTATATTATTTATATTTTATTTTTTCAAACATGCGAAACTACAAACGCAAAACTTAGCGGAAAAATTAATGAAGCTGTCCGTCCGCTTAGTTATTAAAGAGAAGAAACCAATTCGACAAACAGCACATTCGACAAAAACATTGCTCATTCAACATTGCGACAATGTTGAAATCCTGACTACTCAATCAATATTATCAAGGAAATTTAAATTTCAAATTATATTTTCAATAAGCTTTTTGTGTTTTTTGCGATTGCATACCAGTGGCACTATTGTGGTTTTCCCTAGGAATAAGAAATTGGGAAAAATATTTTCAAAGCATTTTTGTACAAAATATATTTTTCTGGCCTACTTTTGGAATTAGTTTGGTGTAAATATTTTCAAAACAAAGTTGATTGGGAAACTTTTGTCCCACAAAATTTTGATATGGAAAAATAATTCCCAATATATGTTTGTTTCAAAAATGTTTACACCAAACTAATTAAAATAGTAGGCCAGAAAAATATATTTTATTCAAAAATGCCATGAAAACATTTTTCCCAATTTCCTATGCCCAAGGAAAGCCAGAATAGTGCCACAGAACAAGACAAACATTTGCTGTTTAATTTTTGAAGCCGTAAATGTTATTGTAACATCGCAAAAATAAACAAAAAATTTATAACCTAAAAAGAATTTTCAAATTTAAATTTCCTTGGTATAATTGATTGAGTAGTCAGGAGGATTTCGGCTAGCAATTTGCGTGCTTGATTAATCGCAAAATAAATTTAAATTTAAATAAAATGTGTCAATTGGAATGGCAAATTTAATCTAGTAACCATATTTCTGATCGCAAATATTTAATTTGTGACCGGATGGAGGATATACCCCATAAACATATAAATGTTGTAATGGTAAAACTTTAAAACTCAAAAATAATGGACATGCAGAAACCCGCGAAGACTTAAAACACATGATACGAATAGCATATTTCTGAACAATAATGAGAATTTTTAAAGTGGAATGATAGCAACCACCCCAACACGATAAAGCATATTCGAGCCTAGAGTTAATGCAAGCATAGTAGAATTTTAGCAATACCGATTTAGGAGCTACAGGTCTGAATAGATATAAGGTTCGTAATGCATTGCTGAGAGACTTATTTAATTTATCGACATGATGCTTCCAACTCAGATTACAATCAACAATAATTCCAAGATACTTGAAACTCTCAACAGCTTCAATGGAAATGCACAAGCTGGAGCAATTAACGGCATTACAAAAACTGGAATGATAAGTTAACGGTGAAAGTAAAATACTGCCACACAAACTAAAATGCATAATCTTAGTTTTGTCACCTAAAATTAAGAAATGCTGGTCAAACCATTTCCTTAAAACTAAAAGGTCCGCTGCAATTTTACGGCGAACATCAGTTTGTGAGGACCCACGATAACATAAGCTCATATCGTCTGCAAAGGCAACAATCGTGCCTGCCAAATTTGTACTAAAAATTTAGTTTATGTAAATCAAAAATAAAAGGGGTCCCAAGACGGAACCTTGAGGAACACCAATGTTTAAAACATAAGGACTGCTCATAGTTTCATTCACCTTAACAACATGATTACGATTTGCAAGATATGATTTAATTCCTCTGAAACCGATTTTAGAAAGCTGATGTAATAGAAGATTATGATCATCCATGTCAAAGGCTTTTTTTATGTCTACAAAAAGCCCAGCGCAAGAGTCGGTCATATTTAAAAGAGAAGTTCCAATGAAACCGAATATTTCAATAATGTTGCATATGCAAATGTAGCCCACGCAATTTTTACCGATGAAGAAAACAATAAATTGAGGCAGTATGTCAAACATGCCTCAGAAGTATACTTTGGAATTACCCCAAAAAAGAGGCGAGAAAGGTAGCTTATGAATGTGCTTTTGCATACAACAAATGAAATTTAGACGAAACAGGTGTCACAACCGTTCAAAAACTGACCAAAATGATCGAATTATATATCTTCGGAACGCGGAGTTTTAGTAACTGTTTGCACAGTTGTTTCCGCAATTGGCAATTCCGCACCACTAATGCTTATTTTTCCGCGTAAAAGAAATTGCAAAAGTTTCTTAGGATTAGTTCCAATTGGTTCTATAGAAACTGGTAACGCTTCTGGATGGCAGACATCGGAATCGTTCAAACATTTCATCAAACAAACACGTCCGTCTATTGAGAATCCAATATTGCTCCTTTTGGAAAACCGCACGAGTCACATTTGGTGGTGAATACAATTGATCCCATAAACTGCAGCCGCTAGACCGTAGTGTATATGACTCATATACACTAACCGTTACAAATTCATAAAAACGAACAAGAACCGTTTGCGTTATAGTGGGATTGCATTCTCTTTCAACTACAGGAGAGTTGGCCGAGGAAAATATATTGCCATTGCCAAATACAACATTTTTGAGTAATGAAGAACAAGTTGACATATTCCAACAGTTTCAACTATAATTTTAGATTTCGTCTTTTCTGAAGGTAATACACCGGTATTGAAGGTACCGCTTATTATAGCAATTTAAACGGTAAGCAAGAACTGGAATATTATGCATTGTTAAAAAGCATTTTAATATTTAATTAATAATTCTTTTGTTTAGGCAATATCTAATTGGATATGGATATGCCCGATGCAATTCTAAGTGAGTGTGAAAAAACTGTTGAAACACTGGACCCATATTAGGTATTGTTTTTTTTAAATTACTTAGATATAATTTAATCCGAAAAAGGCATCAGCTCAAGTCAATCAGTTGAGGTACTATCAGGTGCATCTTCATCTTTTACAATAGTTCAACCTGGACTATCCGTAAAATTTTGAATAAATTTACTTTTTATGCTTATATTTTATTGTCTATATTAGATGCACGCCTTAAAGATTTTTCACCCAAATTAATTCGGCCTTTCCCGAAAGCACCTGAAAGGAAATCATCTAAAATTACCCGCAAGAAACGAAATCAGCAATATTAATCTCTACTCCGGAGAAATCGGCACTTGAAGGAAAGCAAAATAAAAAACAAGAGACGAAGATCTTTATGCAGCAACACGTAACAATAAAGAAAACAAAAAGAGGCAAATTACAAACTGGACTGCAAGAGCGTAATCGTGACGAAAAAGAGTGGTTCTGTTTTGTTTGCTAATGCATATTCTGAGAGCAAATTTGGAGAGGATTGGGTTAATAAATGCCAGAAATGTGACCAGTGGGGTCATGAAAAATGCATTCCATGTATAAAAATATGTGAAAGTTGTGAATAATTAAAATGTCTTTATATAGCAACAGTCATTGCATGTTTTTATGTTTTTATTTAAAAATGAAGTACCGACAAATCTATAAGTCTGAAGCTTGAAATTAATATTAATTTGTTTTTATTTAAATGTTTTACTTTGTATTAAAAACCAGTCTCTGCGGGGACTGGTTTGCTATTTTCGACATCGTACATATGGTAACCTTCGCCTGTCCTTTTGTGACGTAGGTTACAAAATGCAAAGGCTCTAATAAACGTTGAAGCTCGTTATCTTCGGAAAATCCCATTTTAAAATATTTAAAATATTCGGATAATATTTTAGAAAGTTTCCCTCTGATTTTAAGAGTTTTTTAAACATCGTTGAGATCACCAATTCTTAAATTTTTTGAGATTTAACATGTTGAATGTTACATCATTTTCATGCTTGTTACAACAGAAACACAATTGGTTTAATTTTGTAATGTTTAGTTTTGTAAAACATGACATTCTGTGCAAAATTGTAATAAATGTGACCTGTCCCGACTTATAAAGACTTACGGGAATTCTTCAGATATTTTATCTAAAATATAAAAACATTGGTTTAAATATTCTATCTAACATATTTCATTTGGCGTCGTTCATTTGGCGAGCCAATAGGAAATAAATAAAGCAGTATGTTTTTGTGACCACATTTGACATACTGGAACGCATATACAAAAATATGTTTTGCTTTTGCAGAATCTATTTTCTTAAGAGGAGGTTCAATTAGAGACCCAGTACTGTCAATGGTGTTAAAAGAATAGCTTCTTAAATCAGATTTAAATATGTATATTTATTTGCAAATCAGTAATTTATTGTCTCCATTAATAAAAGTAAGAGCACACAATTAGTCACTATGTAACACGTTTTTAGTTTTATTAAATGCTTTATTTGAATAAAAGTATGGAGTTTCGGAACACCTAAATTCAGCTCCATCACCAAGTCTACCTTTAAAGCTCAAATTCCAATCTAGTTCATTTTTGTCTGGTTTAGACTGAACATTTCAACACTCCAACCGATTGGTACAACTTTTTTAATTCTATGACGATTTCCGTCTTTAACCGATCTGAATTCTGGTTCAAATAAACGTTTTTAGGATTATTAAAAATTTCATAGTCCCTCCATTGAACTTTCATTTTCAAAACTAGATTCAACTTCTCAATTTTTTCTCTCACAATTACTCTCAAATGATTCAAATAAATTTGTCTCATTATCCCCGTTTTCAAAATCGATTTATTTAGTCCCTCTAGCTCGTGTCAGTGAAAGATGTGGATTTTCTTGAAGAAATTTGTAATATATAGTAAATCCCACTTTTTCAAAAACTTGATCGGTCCTTGGATGTCTGAGATATTTTTAATTTCGGAATAACTAAAGCTTTTTTCACAAATAGACTGAAACATAACTTTAACATTTTTATAATTGAAGTGATTTAATCTTTTTCGTGTTTTTAATGAGATTTCCCTAATTTTAATTAATACAGATATTGTAAATTTCTAATCTTATGCGTCGTCAAGTTTTTGGCATTTTAATTTAAATAATCATTAGGAATTTTTTCTTGTGGATTTTATTATTAATAAATAAATAGATATGTCAGCCCTGTACTTCCACTTTTTATTTATCTTTTGAACAAGGGACGGGTTTTGTTATGATCGACCACAAAGTCCTGCTATCTATTCTTTCTGATATTGGTTTCAGGGGCCTTGCAAATAAACAGTTTATCTCGTATCTCGACAATAGATCAAACTTAAATGAGTCAAACTTAATGATACGCTAAGTGAGTTAAGGATTGTTCAATTTGGTGCTCCACAAGTCTCAGTATTAGACCCTCTGCCATTTTTAATTTACAGTATTTTTTTTTAAACGTTTTACATTTTTTTATTAGTACTTTTGTCAAAACGATACAAAGAAAGTAGTGCAAAAGATTAAATCTGCATTTCCTTAAAACCTTAAATTTAATATACGATTTTAATTCTCAGTATTTCGAAACCTTCGGTAATACAAAGTGCCTTCATATTAGCCGCGCTGAACAGCGTGTCCCTGTACCTACATGAACAAAAACAAAATACACCAAAGAAATAATACACCAAAATACAAAAAAAAAAACCTGAGACACGAATATACCACATTTCGTGACGAATGATTAATGATTTCACTGATTTCTGATATATATGTATAGTATTAAATAAAAATAGTATTTTTCTCTTCACAACAAAAAAAAAAATAAATACAAAAATTATACAAGAACGTCATTCAAACACCTTTAAAGTAATTAGATTTACTGTGAAAACGACGAACAGCACACCAGAATATTATAAACCGTACTCGTACTACGAACGCGCAACACACAAAATTAAAAAAAAAAAAAATTGAAAATTATCTAGACATGAATTTTTTAATTAATAATTTTCATATTATGAATATTTTATGTAAATACGCATGCATACGTCAAAAATTTCAAAAATTCTTTATTTTTTTTATCAAGATTTTGTATTTAATTTTTATTTTATTTTTTGTTCGGGGGTTAATTAGTTTCGATTAAAACTACATTAATTTTGTTGCTCGGTTCTTGTTCGATCATTTTAAATTAACTTAAATGTCGATAAATTACACCCGATGGATCGGTTGGTTTGAAATTAATTATGACCTCCAAGTGTGATCGGTACAAGAATATTGATTTGAATTTAAAATATAAATGTACATGATAATGGAATGGACCTATCCAATTTAAAGATGTAAGAGGTAACAAAACCAAAACTGAACAATTTTCTAAGAATCAGAATAATTACAAAAATGGTTGGAAAGAGCATCCAAATGTGCGGTTAGATTTCTTGGGTTATTTTAAATTATTAATAAATTAGCATGGGGCTGGAATAAAATCTCGGATACGGTTTATGTTTTTATTGGAGTAGAAATTCTTTACATATGTTTAACTGTTTTTTATAGCTATACTGATATTAATAACGTGGTACTAATAAACTCAAATTTTGGAGCGGTGAATGATAGTACGTTGCAAATTAAAATATTAAAAGCTACTAAAAAAATTGGATGAACTAACGTTTTTAATTATAAACTAAAAGCACCATTATTACAAATAAATAAGGCGATCGGTACGAAAGCCCGAATTACAGAATCCCGCTTTTCGAAATCATTCAATATCCCTCTGCTTATTAAAATCTCGATTTTGCTTAAACTATTAAAAAACCCCGCCAAAAAGCGGAATTTTTTTTGAGACATATTAAAATAGTGCTGCCTCATATATTTTAACGCAATAAGCAATACTTCATTCGTGGTTTTATCTCTCGTACTCGTTCTTAAATGCAGTTTCAGGTGGTTGTCCTTGACCGCGCTGATAAACATATGCTTGATGCGCTAATTTCGTTAATACTCTCTCCAAGTCCTGCCGGCTTTCCCACGTAGTTATTGCTCTCTTTGGAGTTGAATCTTGCACAATTCTTTGACGTGTGATTGCCCATAACTTAGCTCCAAATCAGTCATGAACCGCTCATAGCTGCTTTTTTGTAGCGGACAGTTTAGAAGATATCTGCTGCTCTACCACGAAGAGGCAAAATGAGGGCATTAAGCTTCTCCGCTGCACCTCACTAATTTTGCAGCACTGCTGCTTGAAACTGCAATTCTCAAATAGGATTTCATCATCGAATGTCGGAGGTTTCGATGTTCTCCTTGAGCTTCCAGCCATAGGTTGTGTTGAGAATGTTTTATCTAGCTGACCTTCTGGAATAGTATTTGATCTATGTGTTCCGAAGCGTGCCTCCATTCGTTTAATTTTATTTTCAAATTCCTTGAACTGGCCGTCGACTTTCACCTCCAGAATTGGTGGAGGTTCTGGTCTAACTCAGCAAACTGCCCGCCTTGTTCTGCTTGTAGTTCTGTCAACTAGGCGTTTTGTTCCTTACGAAGCTCAGCAAATTGTTCACCTTGCTCCGTTTGTACTTTTGAACCTTGCTGGTTTAATTTGACAGAGGGTCCGCTCTCACTTCCTTCATTTGAAGTAACATCACCTTCATTATTTCTCCCATGTCCAAAGTCGATTTCTGTTGTTCTGGAGTAGGCGACTGTTCTGAAATGTTTGTTCCTTTTTTGCTTCATCGCCCTGGTTGCCTCATTTTAACTTCCTTTTCACACGGCTCTACTTTTCCTTTTGGGGTAACTGACAGAATTCCTGATAACCCTGACGCCAGTGATGATTGTCGCGATCTTCGTCGTCCTGTTTCAGCTGAAAACAGCTCACTCTTATTGTAGAAGTTGTTAAGACGAAGAGGAGGAAGAGACGCTAGATCACTTTCTATGCTCGTGTCCGGCACTATCATACAGAAGGCATAAGTATTTAGGTGTGTACAGTATGGACAGCCTTTCGCAACTCGCGGGCTGTGGAATGCGAGATATTTTACGCTACATAAGTAGCTCTGGATGGTTTCAGCAGGAGTAAAGGGGTGCTAGCCACTACTGGCCTAAGTGTGCGATAGCAGCCACTCTAACCTAACCTAACCTATTGCCTTCAGCTGAAAATTAAAGGCTTTGCAGCTTTTCTCTCAATTGCTGTGATGTGTAGGTGCTTATGTTTTCAACCATTACTGGAAATTGCAAAATCCCACTACTGACACCAAAAGTTATGAATTTTGGGTGTTTACTACGGATTCGTACTTGATTTTACAAAAAAAAAACATACTCTTCGTTTTAAGTTTCAAATTTTATTTCCCAACCCAACAATGAAATTTTAGACTGTGTGCCTGAGAGCAATTTTTTCGACTTAATTGCCGACTAAACTAAATTAATGACTGATTTATATCAATCTATCAAAGGTGGCACTAGTATCTTTTAAATATGCTGTGCCTCCGATTGTAAACTAAATTGTAAACTAAACTTAATTATGACTTCAACAACACCGATTTGTTATTATTTAAAATCAAGGAAATAGCAAAAATAAAACAAATATGGATATGGAAATGGCATTATTCAAGAATGTGATTATAAATCACAATTGAAATTTAAGAATGAAAATATTTCCTTTTAGACATTTTTACTCGTATGCAAACGATAAAAAAATAATAAAAGCAAAAAATGAAAATGACAACTAAATAGTCAAGCAACTTCAGCAGGAGTCTAAATGATAAAACCTCGTGGCTAATAGCATAACTACTCATTAATTTAGTTTAGTCGGCAATTTAGTCGAAAAAATCGCTCTCAGGCACACAGTCTTAGTTTAGCCTTTATAGCAATATTTTGTCACTTTTTTGGTCACAGTGACCAAGTTCTATGACTAAATAGTTAATAGCAATTTAGCATAATTCATATGTCAGGAAATCATTTTTTTGATCAAAAATTTAGCTAATTTTCGGATATGACTAAAAAGTATTTAGGCGGGCATTTTACTAACAAAAAATAGCAATGCAGCCACTACGATAGCCATTTGGCTTAATAGCAAATAAGTTATTGTAAAAGGTAATATACTATATTGTTGCTAATTTGCATTGCATGCGGGCAAATTAACAAGAAAATAAAATAGCACAATAGTCACCACAGTAAAACGTTAGTATTAACAGCAAAACAGTCATCTTAAAAGATGTTATGCTATATTATTGCTTTAGTGGCAGCTTAATAGCAAAAAATGACTATGTAGCGTTGATCGAAATTAAATGGTTATTTTAGCAAATTAGCTGTTTTTTGACATCAATTGCAAGTTCTATTTTAAAATTTTTAATATTAGGAAATATAAATACTGACAGTACGAGATGTAGAAGAGAAGAAAAACTAATCGGCAAATTTCCTGACAAAATAGCAACTTTTATAGCATTTTTGTTATCAGAATAGCTAATTAACTATATAATGACTAGTTAGCAACCTACGTGGCCATTTGGTCATATTGTCTTTACTGCCTCTACTACAGCTACTATGCCATGCGTATTTTGAAAAATTAATTGTTTAATGACAATTTTGTGATGTGGATAGCCAATTAAACAGAGATAAAAGTTATTTTGCTTTTCCGACGACTAATTTGCTAAACATGCTATTGGTAATCTTTGGAGGCAAAATAGCATTTCTTTATTGCATTTTTGTCCCCAGAATAAATAATTAGCTGTAGAATAAATATTTAGCAATCCACGTGAATATTATAACGTATTGACATTATTGCTTCTGCTAAAGCTATTTTGTTATGGCTGAAATTTTCCGCTTTTATGCCACGGTTGCCATTTTTTCCCATATTTGCATTATTTATTTTCTTAATTTTCTTCGTTTTTTGCTGTCGTTCCTAGAAAAGAAATACGTTTTCATTCTATCTTTCAATTTCGTATCGATTGTATTTAAAAAGTATCCTTAATTACTCCATATTTTGGAATTTGTCCAAAAAATCTATTTTCTGTGTACAATAAATAAGACGTATTTCTGAGGGGCGTTATGCTTTTTAGAGCTACTTTGAAAAACTACCTGATGAAACTTTCTTCCCAACTAATTTTAGGTCGACAGATGCGCGTATTTATTAGAAGATACTTTCATTATTATTTCATTACGTATAATGCCTCCGTTATCATTAATATTTTCAACAGTATTTAGAAGGATGTAAAGTGTCAATACAAATACAAAATACCTAGACATTTTATAAAAATATGCTTTTACAAAAGTTCTTTTGTAATTTTTGGAAACAATCTTAATTTTTTTACAGCCATATGGTCATGTTAGATTCTTAGCCATGTACTCGTAAAATGCGTAAATGCTTGTTTGACTAAATTTCTACTTGAAACACTATTATATACCAAATAAATATTTTGCCTTTCAAATTACTAATTTACCATAAATGTTATTTTGTTTTGAATATTACAAATAAGCTGTGTAAATGATTATTATACTTTATAGTAGTTTTGATGATCACACAGCTAGCTTAAAAATTTAGCATTTGAGAAAGCTAAAATCATTCCCCACTTTGATTAGCACGACACGTTTTTGTCAGTCATTTTGACGTTATCTTGACTTTTAAGCATTTATAGCAATGCTAAATAACCCACAAAAATTGGTCAATGTGACCAAAGTTTGGACACAAATTGTTACTTGGGAAGACCTTTAATTTGTACAGCAATTCACTAGTTTCACTTTCACACGTTCATTCTGCTCACTAATTCTCTTTTACTATGCTCACTATTACTGTTTACTACTTTTCACTTTTTACTTTTTGACTTCTACTATTCCTGGTTGTTACAATAGTCGCTGCGTCCCAAAATTGCTCGCACTTTTATACTTGACAATTGTTGTTCGAGATTATTCTTTTTATTGCATAGCGAAGCATGTGTACTGCAATTGCAAATCACCACCATGTAGTTGTATATTCGCGAACATCACGTCATCAATTCGCCCGTCTTGATGATGAACGCCGTCGTTTACAATTGCTTTTGCTATCTGCCTAAACCCCTCCTCTTGGAATTTGATTCTAAAATCTAAATCACAATCAGTATTGGGGCAATACTTGATCCGACAACATCGATTATGTTAATGAATAATATCGCCTCAATAAAATTATAGACTCTGACAAGATTCGAACTGGTGCTCTTCGGGTTCACCACACTTGGAAGTGAACAGTGTACACCTTTACACTCGACCACCAATTTATATAGTTGTTAAGAGTAGAATTTGTAACGATATTATTTTACCTAAATTTTTATTTAGAAATCGGCTATTTCTTGACTGATCTTGGTCAAATTATGGGCGGGGATTTACATTTTAAAATAATTTTTCAAGAATTTATGAATTTGGCCATATGCTCAATGGAACTTGACTATTCCTTAACCAATAATTGTTAAATTTGGTATGCAGAATAGAATTTAAATTTTTACTTGAATTTTGAACGAAGTTCCGGAATTTGGCTTTACTGAATTTATTCTAAATTAATCTTGGCCATTTCATAACTGATCATGGCCAAACTTAGATTGTAGAGCAGGATTGGAATTCTTACAGATCAATTTTGATTGAAGTTTTCGTTTTGGATCTGTTGAAAAAGAAGCTAGTCCATTTCTTCTTCATTTTGAATGGAATTTCAAAATGTCTTAACCTCTTACGGTCAAATTTATTATGTACGACTAGATTAGGATTCTTATGTACAAGAATTTAGAGGATTTTCTGGAATTCGTTCTTGATGTTTGGAACTCACGTATTAATATAAGCACTGGATTGGAATTTTCACACAAATTTTAGATGCAGAACTAGTTTTTGACAATACTGATTGGAACTAAGTTATTTATGACAAATTATTGTCGATTTTAGTATGCAGTTTTCGATTAGGAATTCTTGGATTTATTTATCCATTTTATATTGGATTAATTTATTTGATTTTTATTTGATTCTTACGTAAACGTATTGCAGATTATAATAAATTATTTTAATAAAATTTATTTTTTTATTCGTAAAAAACGGAAATTCCAAATTTCTTACAATGTAGAATTGCAGCTAGATTTGGAACCAACAATAATTTTATGTATTTATTTTATTCGTTTGTATTTAGTTTATCAAAAGTTCGCTTTTTTAGCGAGGTAATCAGAATTTTGAATAGCGGGATCTTGATAATCGATGGATTTTTAAAAGCGGGATTTTGAAAGCGGACAAACAACCCCAACCCATAATTTAGGTACTGATGAATGTTTGGTGAATATCTGAGTTTTGCATTTAATTTCTTTACACTGCATTTTCTTAGTACCAAAATTTTTCGGGAGGAATAATTGACTTATCGATAAATTATTCGATTTAGTGCGCTAGATTTAATTAAAGTTCCTGGGTAGGAAACTTACAATTTCAGCAGAAACCTACAATCAAAATAACATATGACAAGTAGCACGATGCATTGTGCATCATGTTGTACTATATATTTTTTCAGCCGGAACCTTATAATTCCGACCAGAATCAAATAAAGCCAGCCAAAACCGAACTACAGCGAAACCAACTAAAGCACAAGTAGCACAAGTAGTTGTTTGGTTCCTGCTGACATGGTTCCGGCTGGCGTGACGGACACTAATCTTTTTATTTTTGAAATAAATGTTTTCGCCAAACTTTTTTATAAAAATAAAAAAATGGTTTTTATTTTCAAATATGCTTTCTTTACTTATGTCAAGTAGTTTTCTTAATTTTTAAGAAATTGTTTTTTAAGAATAGAAAACTATTGGCTAGTTTTAAAAGATTTATTTGAATTTTTAAATAATTATTTTTTAACAAAATGTCACATAACTTTATTAAATCAAATTAATCCGTAATACACTTTACAAGTACAATGCCATTCACAATCTTTGCGACTCATAACATAATATATCTACCATTTAAAGTAGAGAAGATTAAAAGCGGAACCAGTCAGGAATAAAAACTTAAAAGAATAAGAATGCGATAAATGGTATTTCAATGTTATTACCCACTCAAACTTAATTTTCGTGTAAGAAACCGAATTTTCCCTTCGTTAAATTTTAGCTGTCACTTAATAAAAAAATAGTACGCGCTATTTCTCGCCCGAGAATTAGAAAAACTTAAAAATACGATTTGTTGCTGTGTTTTATGTACAATAAAAGAATTTAAATTTTTGATGAGGGTGGAAGCCATATTTATTTGGTGTACATTTTTTGTTTACTATTTTATTTATTAAATAAAATTATTTTAATATTTTTTCATATTGTGTGATTAGTTTGTGTACATTTTCAAATATGAAATTTATATATAAAAATATATAACAACATGAACAAATATGAAATTTCTCTAAAAGACATTTCACAATAAAAAACAGCTGTTTGTAAACGAACAGCTGTCACTTAAAATTATTATTTTTGGATGGTTCGAATGTCAAAAAAAAGAAAAACAATTGGTTTCGCTAAAATTCGTATTTATTTGTTTTGTTAAGTACTTATTCCTGACTGGTTGAGGATTAACTCCCACTCCCCAATTTTTAACCCCCAGTGCCATTGTGTAAAAATACACACAACCCTTCAAAAATATAATGAGCACCTTCTCAAGTTCTTTCTTGGTAGTTTGGTTTCGTATTGTTAAATAGTTGGTCTACTCATCAGGTTTCAACGACTAAACTGCATAAATTCAAACCTTCATACCTTTAGTATAACACAAGAACATATCGATTTGTCGAGTTATATCACCAAATTAAAGCTTCTGGAAAAGTGAATGTCATTGCATTTGTTAATAATATTTTGTCTAAAAAAGCCGAAAAAACTTTAAAATAAAGAAAAATAAAACAACGGGATTTCTGGCGAAACAAAAAATATAAACATTTTCATAAGTTGTCATTATTATCCAAACAAATTGTTTTAAAATGCTACAACTCTTCTTTTGAAATAAATTATTCTGTTTAAATAAATAAACTTTTGAAATTTAAAAAGTAATTTAGAAATCATTTTACAAAATGTGTTATTAAAATGAAAAAGCTATTCATTAGTTTGCAAAAATCTCATTTAATTTAAAAAAAATACTTTTTAAATTCAAAAAAAATTAAAATTTTGAGAAATTAAAAACTTCCTTTTTTAATTTTACTTAATTTTACAAACCAAAATGTTTATCAGTGGTATAACAATTATAAAACAGCGACAATTTTCATCATCTGAGTCCTAGCAGCATCATCAAATTTGTTGTAATTTAATTTTATTATAGAAAGACATATCAATTCTTTTCTTTATTACCAGAATCTATTGTCAAATCTAACATACCAACGCAAATAGGATCGCTTGACATGTCATCACATCTTTTCCCCAAAAATTTCAAAAATTGTTCGATTGATGGAAATGCGTTGTCAATTGATTCCTTTGCCCATGATTGTCGTGTGTCTGTACTGGTATGGTACGTTGTTGTCAAGAAAAAGTCAACCAAATAAACGTCTTTTTGAGTGAAAAATATTGCGCAGGTTCGAGTTAAAATTTTGATGGCACAAAATGTTAATTGTCACTTCTAACAAAATCAAACAAATTTGTTACTTAATTTATCGACAAACTATTTTTTGAACCCGCGAATAATGGGCTTGCGGTTTATAGGGTAAGGTATTCTTTATATATATGCAAAAGTTTCGCTATATATGAATGTTTCCTTCTGCATAGTGCATAATCTTAGAATTTTGTAAGAACCAATACAAACAAAATAAACTTTGTCAATGCATGTTGATGAATGCAAACGTCCATTTTCCAATAATAACATTAATCTTATCCATACACATTATAAGCAATAGTGGTGGCCTTTTTCTACAGTTTATATTCATTTTGAAACAAACAGGTAACAGCAAAAATATAAGTTTTGGAAACAAAGTTGAACTGAAAATAATTTTAATTTACGTTGATGCGGAACGAATTTAAAATGGTATGGTATAAAAGAATAAAAATTATGAAATATGATTTTCTATATGTTAAAAATTTTTTTATTATAAAATTTTATAAATTCGATTTATATGTTAAATATAATAAAATCTCGATTTGTGGCCTTTTGTATACAAAACTCGAAATTTAATATTTTCATGGCTGGCCAAATTGATTATCGCTCAAGACAAATTAAATATGATCGATTTAAAATAAACTCGCAACGTCGTAAAATTGTAATCATTAATATTGGCGGCCATTGAACCATGATATGTTCTATATTCATTTGATATTTGACATCTAAATTTATTGTACATTATTATTTATAAATATAATCATGCACCATTAAAATCAATAAAAAAAAATCTAACAAATTATTTCAGTTCTTCAATATCTTTTGAATATACCATTAAGATTATTAAAGTACACTTTGTATTAATATTATTCGTTGAAGCACATCAATGGTTAAATTATAACAAGTCATACTTTAGAAAAATTTGTGTATCTAGCTAATTATACCAACACCATTATAATATTTTATAGTAACTATTATACCGCCACTATAAATAGTTATCCAAATAAACATCTCGGTTATACATGAAAATATATAAATAAAAGCAGCGTCTGCAGAAGTTTAAAAATTATTAATAATAATTTAAAAACGATATTGAGATGATAGACAATAATAAGTGACGAATACAATTTGGTTTCGTTATTGTGGTATTTTGTAATAAAAAGATTAATAATTTGGCCAAGTCATTATTTCTTCTGTGGATTTGAACGTATACTCGAATATAAGAAATAAATTTGGATTAGTGTTTTCTAAAACGGCATATATGTAATACCTACACCACATGTACATCAAAATTTTAAAAACGTCTATTCGTGCGGCTATCCATGTCACCCTTTATAATTTCATTGTTAAAAAATCAATACCATCATTGTTCCTAATTACCATTATTCGATCACGAATTTTCATTTAAGATCTCAATAATAAATTTTGGTAGACAATGACAATTTTTTTTTTATTTTTTATTGTAATACTTGGTAAGTATTTTCAACTGTGTGTTGCTTCTTTTTCAAATTGAAAAATTCAATTATCATCGTTCATGACTACTGATTTTATTTAATTGATCTATTTATTCTGTATAATAAAATATTAATGTTTATAAAATTAACCATTTACTTGGTTTAATTGATTTTATAAATTAAAAACAAAATTAAAACTTGTTATGGTACGTTTAACAAATTGCTTACAAGTAAGGTTCATTTACACATCCACAACTTGGGTATTTGAACGTATAACTTAATTCACAGGACATATGAGCAAATTGCGGTCTAGTGCAGTAGCACCTGCCAAGACAAGCTCCATCTCGTACTTTTTCTAGAATTGACGAAAACCTTTCGTCTAACAATCTGGCAAAGCAATCAAACCGAAGAGCCCAATGCCATAATTTTGAAACGGCCAAACACAGTGAATCTTATCTAACGTATACATTTTGGCTGAGACAGTCAGTGTTCAAACGAACCTATGAGCACGGTTTTTCAATTCTGTAGAAACCCTTCTTGGTGCCAAATGGAGATGTTCTGAAAGTGTTAGTGATAGTTCCAGTCCCTGGAATTTTTATGTTCCGCTTTTCAGCTGAAATTTTCGGTTCCTGGTTTCAATCGTGCTTCGTTTGACAGGAATTTAGTCGTATCTTTCCCAGCACGGAGATATTCTGTTAAAGTGCTTCTTATGTTGCAATCGAACTACTATATTTAAGCTTTTGTTTATTTTCGACGACCAGGCAGCACCGAATATCGAGCTAATCATTGCGCGGTCTCGTTAGTCTTCTTCCGATAGTATTTTGCGCTGCGGTAGCTATGACTGAGTGTATAGCTATTTTATATTAAGATGACCAGTTTCTTCGATGTTACTGTGCCAATCTAGATAGTCAGTGACAGCTGACCTGAGACCCTGCAATCATGCTTGGTCTGAAACACATCGACGTTCAATCGAATGTTTTTTGGTATTTGTCTATGGTAAGCTCCTTTTATGTTTCACGCCTTGATAATTTGATCTAGTCATACAGAAATTTTCTTTATATTGGTCCATCAACTTTGGGATTATTTTCAAATAGAAAATTTACAATAAATTAACCTTCGCTTTTACTTGAACCTACGCTACTGACTTAATCGTACAAAATTTCCGAAGGGTTTATCGAAGTTGATGATATATTGTTATAGCCTATAACATAGTTGACAATTGGGTGGTTTGATTTTCAACAGTTTCTCAGGCAACTGCACCAAATAAAGATGGCTTTCACGTCATATTTCTTTTTAATCAGGTTTCAGGCAATAGAAATTGTTATTTATACCTGAAAGTATTGTTTGTTTCTAAAAATTAAATGAAGCAACCGTCATTTTTTATTTTTAAGTGGTTAACTGGCTTTTCTCTTTGAGAAAATATGTACCACACTTCGGTAGCATCTCTGAGTTTTCTGGAATCGATCATAGTGTAGCAGGTATTTTGAAAAATATTAGAATTTTAAGAATTTAATTTAAAACCGTCCGTGATATTAATTCATTTGAGATTTTTTTCGGCTTTTCGGACAAAATATCATTTTTAATGGCGCCCATACAATGTTTACGACTTTTCTAATCGTAGAAAACAAAGAGGCCATTTACTCACAATATTTCTAATGTAGTTTTCGATTGATCATAATAACTTGCACTGAGTGTAAAAAGGGTACCCTTTTCATCCCGAAAATGTTCGATTGATCAAAAATAATTGTACTGACAGCTAAATTTTATTACATCGAGTAATTTTTGCTACACTGGGTTTTTTGGTAGAGTACCCCTCTTTTCACGCACACCAACTACTGTATTGTCATTGTGCTGTCATTTTGAATTTGACGATTGTCAATTACGTACGTGATGCGCAACAGCTAACACACACAGACACATAAATGAGGGTAAAAAAAAATGTTTGTTCGATTGACGCAAAAAATTAGTGTACTATGTTAGTGGGGGGTAAAAAATCAATCGAAAACACCATAAAAAAAGTAGAAAAATGCACTCGCCCCATTTTTAACCCCAGGGTTCTGGTTTAAAAATACAAGACGGAAGATAGAGAGTCTTTCTGCTATTTACTGACATAAATAATTGTCAGCTCTTGGAAGATCACGAAAAAACGCGGTTCTTCGACTACGATATATGGAGCCTCGGTTTTCTATGAGTGATCTATACTCTGCATTGAATACAACAGGTCCATGCAGGACAACCTGGAATTGGGTCAAATAAAGCAAGTTTTAAAAGACGGTGCTATCTTGCTCATCACGATGTAATGTACCGTAAACCTCGCGTGATATCCGTCGCATCACAGAAGAACTACGGCATATCGCTAAATAATATCTTTGAAATATTAACCCGTTCTTTTAAACATAAATTCGTTTTCGTTACAGGTATCAAGCATGTGCCAACATATCCAGATACCACACGAACACAGAAACTAGTATTAGTAAACAAAATATTTTGAAAAAATCAAAGGCACAGAAAAATTTATAATAGAAGTATGTCAAAAAACAGTTCTACGTATATTACATAATTCGAAGGGTAGGGTGCAAATAATCGCCAGAAATTATTATACCACCGGATTATTACCCAAGGAAAAGCGATACGGAGCTAGAGTCTCATTACTGTCGTGGTTAAAGCACTCGTCAATATCTACCTTGCCATCTAACAATAAATACATTATTAAAGATGTATAATAACCAAGTTCCAGAAGACATTTTGAATTACATTATAACGTTGGAATCGGGGCTTCATCATTCGACACCTGCTCTCACTGCAGTGAGTTACTGGAAAGTATAAAACGGGAGAAAATCATCAGGAACAGGTGTCAATACAAATACAAAAAAGAGTACATAATTAAGAAGCTAAAGCTTTCTTCAATAAATTTAAAGAGGAGTCTCCCAAAATGATAACATTTTCGTATGATTGCCAAAAAAAATTGGTAAATCCAAAAATTCAGGATCAGATTACATACATAGCCGACAACTAATATATGAATAATTTTACTGTTGTTAAAGGGTCTCCAAACACCAAAATGACAGCCGAAAATGTTTTTATTTTTATACATCAATGGAGCACGAATTTCAGAAAGGGTCAAATGAAATAGCATCTGCCGTTCTTTATCAGCTGATATCAAGTGAACATTCATCTGTCTCCAAAATCAGGCTTTGTGGGGATGGTTGTGGTGACCAAAACCGTACCTCCACAACAGTTGCTATGGTCACATTTTTCCTGGTAAATGAATCCCCTTCAAACATAAAAAGTGTGGAGCTAGTCTTCTCAGTTAGGGGACACTTGTTCCTTCCATGGACAGGATCATTGGAAGAATTGAAAAAAATAAAAAAAAAAGACCAGAACATATCCACAAGATTATTTAAATGTATTTAGCCAACATGGAACGGTAACGAAGCTTGACAAATGCGGAGTAAATGGAAACAATTGGCTAAAAGTCATTTCAAGAATATTCAGTCATGGCAATTCAAATTCTCCACACCAAAGAGAATTTTCATCGAGAAGGAAAATATAGGTTCGAGGAGATGTGAAGTACATACAACGTTGATGTGGGATTGAATAAATCGATTTCCAAGCGAAAAAAACCTATTAATCTATTTATTTTTGTTTATTTATTTAAAGAAATCTATTTTGTAATATAGATGTATGATTCCAGCAGGGCCGGCGCTAGGCCTTTTGGCGCCCCGTGCACTTTTCAAAAATGCCGCCCTAAGGAAAGGTTTGCATTAAATAATCCGTTTCCACATCACCCGTGAGGTAGGACTTGCAATGCATTTTTTTTAACGAGGTGTGCCACGTAGGTATAGTCCTCAAAAATATATATTTAAAAAATAAATAAAAAGGTTAAATATTACTATCGTACTAATTCAGCGTACGAATACACAACAAAATATATACAAAATATCTATAACAAAAAATAAACTAAAAATATTTGTACAAAAAGCACTAAAATTCACGGGTGCATTTAAATACATAAATAAAACAAATATTTTGTAAAAATAGATTAATTAATTAATTAATTAAAGTTTACTTTCCGTGCTTTAAGTTTTGCAAAATCGTCTATCAAGTCAGTATAATCCAAGTTGCTCAGAAAATCACTTTCTGATATTCTAGCTAAATCTACAAGTCTTTCTTGTCCCGTGGTACTACGTAAATAATTTTTAATAATTTTTAACTTTAGCTACGTTTTTTTACTTTTGGTTTTTATCAATTGTAATGGTGTATTATGATTGTTCCGTATATTGGTCTGTTTCAGCACTCTCGAATTAATTATACAACCGTAGGAAATTCTTCCATTTGCGTCAATCTGTATGACAACGACTATGATAATCGACATCTACTTATACACAATCAACTTCTCAACCACCCCATACATTTTTCTTTCCTTTAACGCTGGATCGCGGATATATATATATATAGACAATATTTCAATGTAATAAACAACATCAGTCGTCGCGACCTGATGAGAAGACTGATTTTTTCAAATCATTAGTCTCATCTGTTCGAAACTGATTGTTGTGATTCTTACACATTAGCCATTTAGAAGTCAAAAATTCAAATTAAGCTACGTTCTCCAGAAGCTACTGTAACTGGTATTGTCAATAAAATTCTTAGCGCTACTGCTAGATTTGGTAATATCGACTCTAATTTCTTATTAAATATAAAATCTAACGATTCTATAGGGCTTAAAAAAATTTCTGAAACTGTACTTTGAAATATTTTAATTTCGTCTAATAGTTCTAATCCTGCTATATCGGAATTTGAGTTGAAAGTTAAATGCTTTTCTAGGGAAAGTCATTTACGTAAAAGATCAGGATCATTTAATGAAACTACAGAAATATCATGCAAAAATTTGAAAATATTATTGTGTTCCGAAATTTGTTCAAACCGTTCGCTAACAGATTGAATAGCCCTATCAAGGATTTGGAAATAAAATTCAACTTTAAACTTTCGTTCAGGATTTGATATAGTTTCGTCTCTACCTTCGTATGAAAAAAGTTGAGGTTTTCGACTGGGGCGTCTTGGAGCATCAGGGAAATGTGGTGGAACATTTAATTTTAAAGCCATTTCTTTAGCTTGAAGGACAAACCCCTGAAATTTTTCCTCATTTCTTAAATTTGTTAAAAACTGATTTGTATCCTGTAACATATTTACTGCCGTCGTTAAGCAAATAGCAGGTGATTGTAAATATTTGCTAAATATATTAATTTTTTCTAAAATACTATACCAAATAAATAGAGAACAAATAAATTCAAATTGAATAATTTTAAGAGACAAACTATTCGCGTTAATTCTTGTTATCCCGTCCTTGTCCGTGTCGTTTCCTATTTCAAATAAAGCGTCATAAATATTATCTAAACTATATATTAAGGGTTTTAAAGCTTATATACGACTTTCCCATCTTGTCGTACATAATGGCTTTAGAGTTAGTGTTTTGAATTTTTTTTTTTTCGAATTTCCCATCTTGAAACAGAACTAGAAAAAACACATATAATCATTGGATAGTATCAAAAAAAATTACAGCTTGAAGTGAACATTGAACTGAATCCAAAAGAACTAGGTTAGCTGAATGTGAAGCACATGGCACAAAAAATACTCTAGGTTCTAAATGCTTAATTTGAGCTTGCATTCCAATGTTTTTTCCCTTCATATTCGAGCCATTATCATAACCTTGCTCTCTGCAGTCACTAATTGAAAATCCTAGAGAAGTTAGTCGGTCTAAAACTAAATCAGTCAAGCCCTTACCCGTTGTGTCTGTAGCTTTTAAAAAACCCATAAAAAGCTCCATAATTTCAAAATTATTTTGATTTCTATGAACAACTCTAATAATGAGTGATAATTGTTCATTGCGACTCTGATCTGGAGTACAATCCAAAATTATCGAAAAATATTTTGCTCCTTTTATGATGTTATTTATTTTTTTTTTTCAATTACATTAGAAACGATCGAAATAAGCTCATTCATAATGCTTTTATGCAAATATCTGTTTTGCGTCTCACCGTTAGTTATGCGCCGTAGGTGTTCTGAAAGAACAACGTCAAATTCAGCTATAGCTTCCAATAACTTTAGAAAATTACCATTATTTTTCTCGTATAATCTGTCTGACCCACCCCTGAATGCCAAAGATTGCACTGAAAGGAATTTAACGAGAATAACAAGTCGTTTCAACACGTCTCTCCAATGTTGAACTTCTTTGGATATTGTATTTTGAAAAGTGCTATCAATTGTGGAGTTTTTCGAAAGTCTTAGTTAAAATTCCTTCCATTTTTTAAAATTCTCTATGTGAACGACCCCCTGTTGATGTTCTCTAAGAACCGTAACTATATGATTTCATTTGTTGAATCCTATACTACTAATTGGAATAAGAGAATTTTTCTTAAATAACCTACAAGAAAAACAAAAAATGGAATCACTTGAAACTGAATACACTAACCACGATCGTACAACTGTTTCCCCATTTGACAAAATCCTTGTAAAATGTTTGTTATTAAATTTCCTACCGGACGTCGCAGGATAACAAATATCTTTGATTTGTTTGGGGCCTTTTTCAACAAGGTAGATCATTTAAATCTAATTTTGAACTAATTGGCATTTTTTTGAAATCGTTTCAGAAAATGAAACCTCACCAGCGTCTTCTGATCTACCTAATACAGATCTATCATCACAACTTGAATTATTTTGTAGTGGTGGATCATCAATAACATTGATACTTTCAATGCCATTGGCAGTGTTGATTTGGGTAGCTATTGTTTGTTGCTGTATGTTTGCATTTCCTGCTTTAAAAAATTTATTTAGAGCATTTTGTTGTTTTTTAACAGAAAACGACAATTGCTTTTTTTGTCTGTTAGCGTGACCAGACAATTTTCGCTTGGACAACATTATATTTAGATATAAAATGCACCAAACACAACAAAAACAGTTCAAAAAATGAATAAAAATTTAATTACAAATCAAATATTTACCAAATATTATTTTTTTTTGAAAAATCACATTAATAATTGCATATGCACCACTGAAAGTCTCACTCACTGAACTGAACTGTCCGTTGCTTTTTGCTTATATAAATATAACGTGAGTATTTTTATTCTGTTTCGCCAATCGCCTGTTTCTAAATTGTGAAATAGTAAATGTATGTGTAAGGCCGGATTTAAAAGCAAAAAGTACGTATAAGTTCCTTTGTCTTTCGCACAGGATCTTCATATGATTTTGTTGTGTATCTCACTCATTTCGTTTGTTGTTTTTACTTCGTTTTTATTTTTTTTGTAATGAAATGAAACAAATGATTTCGCTACTCGTTAACCGTTGTTAGTATGTAGTTTAGTACATTTTTGATTTTGTGCATATTTCGGTTTATTTGGTTTTATACTTTATTTTTGATTTTTCTTCAATTAGTTTTAGTTCATTAACAATAGTAGAAGGAGAAGTATGATTTTCGCTGCCCGAACATTTTTTTCAGATTTACGTAAAAAATATTTTTCCGTTTTATTTTTTTTACAGTTTGTGGAAACTAGGATTCTTGGAATTAAGTTTTTGGAATTTTTATTAATTTATTAAAATAATTTTACTTCTTATATTTATAATAATAATGATATAAAAATTAGTTATGTATTTCCAATTTTCTGAATGTGATGAATATCTTGACGACATCACAAAACTTAACTTTTTTAGTACAATACTTTTCCTCCAGACAATCATGAACAACAATCATATGAAACTTATTTATTATTTTATAAAAAATATACATAATTAAAATTTGCATAAAATTTTAATCACATCATTATTTTTAACTTCACATTATCAGTAAATAAAAATATGATTGATTCAGTTTTATTCAATGCGTCTGTTTTGAATTAAAAATAAAAATTATATTACAAATACAACATTTTAAAAATGCAATGTACCACTCAAAAATTTTTCAGCACAGAATTTTAACACTGTTCATAGTTCATATGCAAAGCAAAAATATCAATAAAAATCCCCCACTATTCCTTATATAAAAACAACTCGCTCATGAACAGTATGTTTATTCTGTGCAATGTGCAAACGGAAAGTGTAAACACAAAATTGAGAGAAACCGACGTGGAAAAAATGACTTGTTGTTTTTTTCTATTCCCCTTTTTCTATATTGAATACTCTTTTTAGTCGCTCTCCATTATTAGGCATATTATTTTTTAATTATCTATTTATGCGTAAAATTATGTTCATTCAAAATCCACGCAAGTGTATAAATACAAGCCGTTGCACTTGCGCACAGAATATAAATACTGTTCATGAGCGAGATGCTTTTATATAAGGAATGGTGGGGAATTTTTATTGAAATTTTTTCCTTCCATAATATGAACTATGAACAACGTTAAAATTCTGTGCTGAAAATTAAAATGTTTTTGTGTATATGGTAATGTAATGACTGTAAAGCTATTCTGCAAATTTTAATAGAGTTGTGCAGTATAGTAAAATGTAATTTAAAATTAAATATTTTCTAATAAATAAATTTTTTTTAAAATATATTGGCGCCCTGAAATGTTTGCGCCCCGGCAAGCTGTTCATACTGTTCTATGGGAGGGCTGGCCCTGGATTTCAGATTATGTACAATAGTTTAAACAAAAAATAAACAAAAATTAATCAAAAATTATTAAAACAACAAAAAATTTTAAAACAGAAAAAAATATAAACCAAATTTTGGTTTAAGCAATTAAAAATTTAAAAAATAGTTCTTCAGGATGTTTTTGAAGTTGTCCTTTGATAAATTGAAGTCAAATAGGTCATCGATTATGTTACATAAATGATTTAAACATCCTATTAATGGGGTTGTTTTCTCCATAGTTAGTAGAATGGTGTTCAAGTGCTAAAAATTCATGGTTTCGAAATGTTCTGCATGGCACGTGAATTGATATGTTTTCCAAGATGTAAGCTGAATCAACGTGACCAAGAAAAACGTTATCAATAAAAGCCGCGCCCAGGAGAAGTCGTCTATTTTCAAGCGCGCATATTTTGTAATCCGTGCATCTTGTTGTAAGTTTCTCCGTATCTAACAATCCATTAATAGTACACATCATCTACACATCATCTTTCACATCATCTGCAAATATGAGCACGTCTGAGTTTTTGATTATCCCGGTTATTCGGTCTATGAAAACAATAAAAATCCAAGGCCCGAGGTGTGATCCTTGGGAACACCAGATGTAACTTTAATAACGTTTAATTTCTCATTTCCCATTATTACAAATTGGCGCCGATTTGATAGATATGACTTAAACCAATTTATATGATCCAGAGAGAACCCAAAATTGAATAAACTCTGGAGTGCTTTATGATGACCGATAGAATCAAATGCTTTACTAAAATCCGTGTACGCTACATCAACTTGACGGTGTTTTTCTATCTCGTTAATTAGTTTACTGGTGAATTCAACGAGATTGGTCGATGTGGATCGGCCAGGCATTAACCCATGCTGGTTTATTGATATATGACGTGCAATTGTGGATTTAAAGCTGTTGCACAATACTAACTCAAATAATTTCGGAATTGATGATGTAGTTGATATTCCTCTGTAGCATGAAATATCATCATGTTTACCCGATTTAAAAATTGGAGTAATTTATGAAATTTTCCATCTTTCGGGAAACACGCCGCCGCCGGTGCTTAAGGAATTATTGAATAGATAACATAATGGAATTGTTAAAATTTCAGCGTACTCCTTCAGAATAGAAGAGGATATATCGCCAAGACCGCAACCATCTCCAAACCCCCTTAAAGCCGATAAAATGTTGTCCTCAAAAATAATAGGAGAAGTAATTGATGTGTTGTTGTTGCTGGGTTGTTCGTACAATCCACTAGTAACGCTTGGTCTATAGACTGATTGAAAAAACGACGCGAACATGTTAGCTATATCTTTGGCGTTTGAAGAGTAGATATTGTTGTAGGTCATATTAGCAGGGTATCCTTCAATTTCGCGTTTATTCCTAAAGTATTTCCAAAATTGTTTTGGATTTACTTTGATTTTGTCTTGAATTTGATCAAGATATGACCTGTATTTTGATTTGAAATTAGTTTCAAATTCATTACTATGTTCTAGAAACGTAGTTTTGTCTGCTTCTAACCCGCTTTTCAACATTTTGGAATACGTTTTCGACTTCCGATTTTTTAAGTTAACTAGTCTATCATCAAACCAATGAGGGTGAGCATTTTGTGGTTTACAGCACATAGGTACATACAGTTCGAAGCCTTGAAGCATGATGTCATTAAATTTGTCTAAATTTCGTTTATATCATTGGAATTGAGAGTTATTTGCCAGTTGATGGATTCTAGGTTACTTTGTAACCCCACACGGTTAGTTTTTTTAAAGTTGTATTTGATTGGTTGTAGGTGTTCTGATCTCGCCATTTTAGCTAAGTCAAATACAATATCCAAAGATTTGTGATTTACATCATTTATGACAAAAGGTAATAGGGATTCAGAAATTTTAAAGGTGTCAATGTCGTTGCTGTAGACAAGATCCAATAATCTATCACGATTATTAGCTATAACCAAGCATGGCGTCTACAAATAAAGATTCCGCATCTGTTGTTATATTGCAAGGTCAAATACAGTTTAGTTCTGGGTCCAAGTTCCAAGTTATATTTGAAAGATTAAAATCACCAAGCACAAGAACTAAATCTGACGAGTTTGTTGTATTAATAACTTCATCAATCGCATCAATGCAAGTTGCATTATGATCACTATTTGATTGAGGTGGTATATATGCTGCGTAGATGATTAGATTGGTTTGGTTGATTTTGATTTTTACACCGATCTGTTCGATTCGCGATGGGGTTAAAGTTACTGGAGCATTCCAGAGTTTAGAATGTACCGCTATTAGAACGCCACCACCTGATTTCTTTGAACTAATTTCAGGAGACCAATCGCATCTATAAACAACGTAATCATGGCCAAAATTTCGCTGCTCCTTATGCCGGGTTTTAATGAAGTTTCACAAATTACATATAAATAAGGTAGTTTGATTTTAAAACGAAGTTGTAGAATTTATATGCTTTTGATGCCATTTTGTTTACGTTTTGATAGTAAATTGCACATTTCTCATATAACAATGTTTTCTTGGACTTTATGGGTTGATTTAACTTTTGAGTAATAGTATAAGATCGAGCTTTCATTAAAAGTGAGTGTAATCTATCATTAGCCACAGGTGAAAAATATTTAAATGATTGTGTGTGTCTAGAGATTGCAACTATGGCATGCGGTATACTATCGAACAGCTCAAGAGGTTGAGAATTGGTTCTTATACATATTACATTAGGTGAGGTTAAACCTTGTGATTCATGGATCGTCAAGACTTTACTGGTTTCTGGTATCTTAAGCTGAGTAACTAATTGTTTATCAGCTTTGGTAAAAGTTAGATAGAAAGTGTTCTCGAACACAGGTGATGATGATAACGCTGGTGGCAGGTTCATTAATTCGGCGGAAGTTTCCACTGTGTTCATACTATGCATGTGAAGTTACTGCTAAAGTTTTACTAGTAAAAAAAATTAACAAAAACTTCACATGTTTATATAACAGTGTGAAGTTTTTACTAAATTTATGCTAAACGTTTATATGTATTGGTGCCTATTAAAATGATACCTCTATTAAGCGAAATTAAGGTATATCTTAATTTATTAGTTTTATTTTAAATATTTGGTAATTATCTTTCAAATAACACGAGAGAAATTATAATATATTTACCATTTCATTAATCAATAGGTATTCACTAATATAATATTGAAGTTAATAAAAGTTAAAAAAATAAAATAACTAGAAAATCGGTATCCGAGGCAGATTAGTAACAAACACTACATGCTGCACTAGATAAGGATGAATTATTGAAATTAAATGAGATAGCTGGAGAAATTATAATCCACACTCTGGTATAATGGGTGGGAAAATAGAAGAAATAATACCAAGCTCCAAACGCAGGGAATTTTAGAAATGGTAACAAATATAATGAGAGTTTTTAGGGCCACAATATATATCTATAGAGATCTAAATACAGCCTAAGGAATGTGAATTATTAGTTGGGGCTCACGTTAGTAAGATAAATAGTGAAGACATCCTTGTCTAGGGATGAGATCAAATGTAGAATGATGTATTATAACCAAAAATATTTTAAGAATTGTTAGATAAACTGAGATATGCCTATAGAAATCTATTCACAAACTAAGGTATATGGACTGTTACTTGAATATCAAGGTGAATTAGAGAAAAAATAATTAGGAGCTCACCATCCAGGAGTGAGCACTATTTATAGAATTTTCTATTATGACCAAATATAGTAAAAAAACAGTGCTTTAAACATGTACCGAACAAATGAACCCGCCTCAATTAAACCCATACCATAATTTGTTACACATTTATTACAATTTGTTACAATAAATCCCGATTTCATTACAGTTTTTGATATCAAAGAACGAGGCGTCCGGTTCCGCTTACAATTAAACCTGCACTGCAAAAACTGTTTCTGTTAATATCTCCCCATTCAGTGGAGAGGCAGTTAATAAAGTTTTGTATTATGACCAAATATAATAAAAATTTCAGGCTAACTGAGATATTCCTAGAGATCTAAACACAACTTCAGGTATATGGGGAGTTAATTGGTGACCATTTCAGTTAGAAAATATATTCAGATGCTCCCCAACTAACTCCTCATATACCTGAAGTTGTGTTTAGACCTCTAGGGATATCTCAGCCTGAGCATTTTTATTATATTTGGTCATAATACTAAATTTTATTAACTGGCCCCTCCCCTGGATGGGGAGAATCTGAATAAATTTTCTAATTGAAATGGTCCCCAACTAACGCTTCATATACCTGAAGCTGTGTTTAGATCTCTAGGAATATATCAGTTAGCCTGAACATTTTTACTACATTTGGTCATAATACTAAATTTTATTAACTGGCCTCTCCCCTGGATGGGGAGCATCTGAAAATATTTTCTAACTGAAATGGTCCTCGACTAACTCCCCATATACCTGAGGTTGTGTTTAGATCTCTAGGGATATCTCAGTTAGCCTGAACATTTTTATTATATTTGGTCATAATATAAAATTTTATTAACTGGCCCCTCCCCTGGATGGGGAGAATCTGAATATATTTTCTAACTGAAATGGTCCCCAACTAACTCCCCATATACCTGAAGTTGTGTTTAGATCTCTAGGAATATCTCAGTTAGCCTGAACATTTTTATTATATTTGGCCATAATACTACATTTTATTAACTGGCCTCTCCCCTGGATGGGGAGAATCTGAATATATTTTCAACTGAAATGGTCCCCAACTAACTCCCCATATACCTGAAGTTGTGTTTAGATCTCTAGGAATATCTCAGTTAGCCTGAACATTTTTATTATATTTGATCATAATACTAAATTTTATTAACTGGCCTCTTCGCTGGATGGGGAGAATCTGAATATATTTTCTAACTGAAATGGTCCCCAACTAACTCCTCATATACCTGAAATTGTGTTTAGATCTCTAGGGATATCTCAGTTAGCCTGAACATTTCTATTATATTTGGTCATAATACTAAATTTTAAAAACTGGTCTCTCCCTTGGATGGGGACTATCTGAAAATATTTTCTAACTGAAATGGTCCCCAACTAACTCCCCATATACGTGAGATTGTGTTAAGATTTCTAGGGATATCTAGGTTAGCCTGAACAATTTTATTATATTTGGTCATAATACTAAATTTTATTAACTGGCCCCTCCCCTGGATGGGGAGAATCTGAATATATTTTCTAACTGAAATGGTCCCCAACTAACTCCCCATATACCTGAAGTTGTGTTTAGATCCCTATGGATATTTTATTATCAAGAATTCTTAATAAATATTTTTATCTACTGTACTGTATAATTTGTTGTTTAGAATTATGAATACGACTTATTTTTACTGTCTGAATATGAGCAAGTTTTTCTTAGCATTTATCATAACAAGATACAATACAGGTACAGATACATAACAAGAAGAATTTTTTGCTGTGCTTTCTCTGAATTAAGGCAAAATGGTACAGTAAGTTTTATAATTAGTAGTGTAATGATAGTTTTTCGAGAATTTTAAATAATGGGTGATTTTTTAAGAGCTTGAGAACTTTTTTTTAAAAAAAAACGCATAAAATTTGCAAAATCTCATCGGTTCTTTATTTGAAACGTTAGATTGGTCCATGACATTTACTTTTTGAAGATAATTTCATTTAAATGTTGACCGCGGCTGCGTCTTAGGTGGTCCATTCGGAAAGTCCAATTTTAGGCAACTTTTTCGAGCATTTCGGCCGGAATAGCCCGAATTTCTTCGGAAATGTTGTCTTCCAAAACTGGAATAGTTGCTGGCTTATTTTTGTAGACCTTAGACTTGACGTAGCCCCACAAAAAATAGTCTAAAGGCGTCAAATCGCATGATCTTGGTGGCCAACTTACCGGGCCATTTCTTGAGATGAATTGTTCTCCGAAGTTTTCCCTCAAAATGGCCATAGAATCGCGAGCTGTGTGGCATGTAGCGCCATCTTGTTGAAACCACATGTCAACTAAGTTCAGTTCTTCCATTTTTGGCAACAAAAAGTTTGTTAGCATCGAACGATAGCGATTGCCATTCACCGTAACGTTGCGTCCAACAGCATCTTTGAAAAAATACGGTACAATGATTCCACCAGCGTACAAACCACACCAAACAGTGCATTTTTCGGGATGCATGGGCAGTTCTTGAACGGCTTCTGGTTGCTCTTCACTCAAAATGCGGCAATTTTGCTTATTTACGTAGCCATTCAACCAGAAATGAGCCTCATCGCTGAACAAAATTTGTCGATAAAAAAGCGGATTTTCTGCCAACTTTTCTAGGGCCCATTCACTGAAAATTCGACGTTGTGGCAGATCGTTCGGCTTCAGTTCTTGCAGGAGCTGTATTTTATACGGTTTTACACCAAGATCTTTGCGTAAAATCTTCCATGTCGTCGAATAACACAAACCCAATTGCTGCGAACGGCGACGAATCGACATTTCACGGTCTTCAGCAACACTCTCAGAAACAGACGCAATATTCTCTTCTGTACGCACTGTACGCATTCGTGTGGTTGGTTTAATGTCCAATAAAGTAAACTGAGTGCGAAACTTGGTCACAATCGCATTAATTGTTTGCTCACTTGGTCGATTATGTAGACCATAAATCGGACGTAAATCGCGAAACACTTTTCGAACCGAACACTGATTTTTGTAATATAATTCAATTATTTGCAAGCGTTGCTCGTTAGTAAGTCTATTCATTATGAAATGTCAAAGCATACTGAGCATCTTTCTCTTTGACACCTTGTCTGAAATCCCGCGTGATCTGTCAAATACTAATGCATGAAAATCCTAACCACAAAAAAATCACCCTTTATAATTTTGAGTCAAACTAAACATTCATGTGATTAGTCGAAATAAAGTAGTTTTATATTATTTAGTTATTTTTAATAGAATTGAATAATTACATCCAAGAAAACTCTAATTTTCGATAATTTTCCGTCTTACCCAGGTAATATCACTAACACAAACAGAATTAATATAATTAGCAAAAGTTTAGCATTTTCTTCACACCAGTGTTCATACTAGTGATGTTAGGGTAGTGTTCTTTGAGAGCAGAAGTAACATCTATACGTTACATCCGTTACATACGTTTCAATCGTATTATTGTTGGTACCTACTGTACCAAAAAGGGGGTTCGAAGTGAAGCAAAATTGAGAGACGTTAAAAAATTGCTGCTTTTGCATTTTAGTGAAAATTGGGAGGAAAGTGAAGGGCAGGAATTTTACAAACACTTAATTAATTCTTAGATGAATATGCTATAAACGTTGACGACTTCTATGAAGCTGAACTCCATCAGCAGCTGCCTGAGCTATCCAACAATTTACAAATTTAATACCACATTATTTTAGTTTATTATTATTTTATTGTTTTTATATAGTTTTATGAACTTTTATGAAGAAAAGAATTATGAAACCATGAAAACGTATTTTTTGTAAAATATATGTTGTTGTAAAAAAATTTGTTTAGCAAGAAATCTAATCTTTATTATTACAAGGCTCGTGTAATCCAAACATCGCCATGTCGAAAGTCACCTAATCCAATTTGTCGTGCCAAAAGTCACCTATATTCCAAAATTAGTTTATACATATTTGAAATGAAATTGATTGATAATATTTATGTTTTGCCAAAATACATCTAATATTTAAAGTTAATCGCTATCAACATTGTGAAAATACCGAAGACACACGAATTATCATAGTCTATGGGCATAGTAATTTTTGACAGATAAGTCATAATTTAATCGGTTGGAAATTATCGAATGTACTTGCTTGAATGAACATGTTTGGGGCATTGAATATCATTAGAATCTTTTGAGATGTGAAAGAAATGGACTTAAGGTTACATACTCAACAATATTGTTGTATTTCGCTTTTAAATAATTCAATACAAGTGTTTTTAATAATGATTAAATTCAATATTTTAAGCAACTTGAAAGAAAATTATCGAAAGAGAAAATTTTTCACGTTAGTATCAAATATTTGTGCTAAAACATATTTATCATACAATTCGAACCCAGTCTAAGAAACAAATTTTTGCTATTTCTGAAAAAAGTGTACGACAAGACGAGTCTTGAAATAGATCTCCTCAGATGGATAGAATTATTCTATGGTCTTATTGGCAGGAGTTGCTTGAATTTTTAATTGGTCTGACATTCTAAGTATTTTTCAGTAATTCAGAATGAACCTCAGAGGCATTGCCGGACTTCTTAGTTCCCATAAAGTATATATGAGAAGCTAAATAATTTCAGACAACTCCAGCTTTACTTTCAGTGCTTTTTCTTATCTGCTGAGAAAACATTAAAACAGTTCCACGACCCTTTCGGCTACATCCGGTCTAATCCATTTGATACTATTAGAGATCTAATTTCTAATAGTATGGTTGGTCTACTTCATAATTTAAAAAAAAAATATTAAATTGTACAAACCAAGCGAAATTGTAAAAAACAATTGTTCGGGGATCAACTTGGTTTGATGAAGTACTAATTTTAAATCACCCAACCGAAAACAGTCTATTCGAAGGATTCGAGAACTGAGTCATTAATTTTTTCGGGTATTTGCAAACCATATAAAGAGATATAAATTACTGTAATGGTTAATAAATATTATCCACAAATTCTGGTTAAAACATAAAACATAATTAATTCAAAAATAATTTCTTAACTTCTTATTTATGCGCGAAATTGTAATTCAAGTAGCAGAATCGCAATATAAAATAATCTAAAACTAAACATAACCAGTTTCTCAAAAACAAAAATCAAAAAATTTAAACATTTAAAAAGTAAAAATATTTTGAAGATAAATAAGACAAGAATTTTAAACTCATCAATCATTAGAAGAAAAAAACAGTCAAGCAAAATATTTAGCTGAAAAAAATGGTAACAATAATAATAATAATACTTTCATAGCAAATTTTTATACAACGAATTATACTCTGGAGAATACAAGTTTCTTAAATCAAACTTGTCAAAATATTTTATTTATTCACAAAAGTTTAAAGTTGACAATCGTATTTGCAACGGTTATCAATATGTGAAATAGAGATAAACCATCCCATACAAGTAAGTAGTCAACTTGTACCCCGATTTGATTGATTGAGTAGAAAATAAAGTGCTACCGTATAAATATGTAAACGTAGCTATACTATATAGTTTCGATTTGAATAAATTCCCACTGGATTATAGGAGGTATCTAGCTAGTTAGAAAACAAACACACTGGAATAGAATATTAAACCGAATTATAAATGCCACCCAATTAGATGTCGCCATGGATGTCGATGTCAGTGTGTATTTATTAGAGAAAAAAAAATAAATAATCAACATAAAACTACAAGCTAACTAATTAATTCCATGTTTTGTGTATGTTTTCTATTCAACATTAATTTTTCATTTATCTTCTGCTTGTATAAATGATTTCGAGTAGTGTAGTGTAGTCTCGACATTTCGTCATGAAATTAGAAAATGAATATTTCTTACAATATTATAAGGTTCTCGCCTTGTTTTAAATGATTTGTGTATAAAAATTATTTGATACTATCATCACCGGTTAGCTTTATGTAGGTTCTGTCTATAAAACCTGACGTGTAATTGTATATGTAGTGAACCAAACGAAAATACCAACTACTTTTATTACTTTGCATCCAAAGCGTTGATATATAAAGTTTCTTATTCTTTTCGGATCTGTCTTATTTTGGTTACAACCATTTATTTATTTTTTATGTGTAGTTTTTTTTTGTTTGGTGTAACATTAAATCGTTTTGATTGTTGTCACATCATCATGATTTAGATTTATTGTTTTTATTATGTGAGATTGATAAAATTTGTATGGTCGTTGGTCTCTGATTAATTAATTTTTCGCGAACCATACTGTTTTGGATAAATGTGGAATTCAGAATGTCGGTATTTGTTTGGTTTTTAGAAAGTAGACGAATATTATTTTGCAGTTCAGTTCAAGTTCATTATTAATATTATTTATTATTCAAAATTATAACAGGTCGTTTCTTTTGGGTTTATTTTAATACTAAAGGCTAACGCACTTTATATAGTTACGTACTCTACGTCTTATTAGCAGAATATTTGGCACAAGTCTGTTTAACAAAATAAAAACAAAAAAACAGTCTTTATCCATATCGCATTATTTTTCATGAGGGCCGAAACCTCAACCCATGGATAAAATGTGTTCAGAGTTCCAACCAATAAATAATGAAATACAACAAGTAGGGAATATGCCAACGAAACTCAAAATAAGCAAGAAAAAAGTTTTTTTTTTTTGATAGACAACAGGAAATTAAAATCACAGTGGTGGATTCAATTTATATGTAAATTTTTTCCATCATTCTTCGGTTTTTCTTGTGAATTATTCTTTCTTACACATTTTGATTGAACGTTATACATTTTCGTCTTGCCCTATCGTTGATTATTTTCATGATTACTTTAATGAAATTCAATGTTTTTGGCATACATATAAATTCGCTGTTTGCTTTAAACCATTCCTCGATATTCCTACCTACACCCAATATACAAGTTTTTTTTTGTGTTTGATCTTATGGCAAGGATTTTTTTTTATAAAATGGATTTAGGAGTAAACAATGGGTTGCAAAAGTTGAAGCAATTTAAAGAATAGACATTTGCAAAATTTTGTAATTTGCAACAATGGTGACACATAGTAACAGCAACTAATGATTGGTGCGTGTGGGTGCTGGAAAAGCAGCAGGCGGTAATGATAGGCAAAATTAAAGGGAACAAGAAAGGGTTATATTATAATTATTTGTAACAGATGTTTCTGAGTAAGCACATATATATAAAAATACTTGCAGTATACCAAAATGTACCGAATGCCGAAAAAATTGGTGACAATAAAACATTTTATTAGCATCGGTCGACAGACACAACAAAAACACAATATGTAGGTTACTGTGTCATAAACTATTTTTGAAATGGACAATTGTTGAGTTTTAGTGTAAAAACGGAATGAATATATTAAATTGTTACAGTTGAAGCCAAATCAATTATTTCGCTTCATATTGACAACTGGTAAGACTTTAGTTAAAAAAGATTTCATAGCACATTTTATTCATCAAATAAGCTCAGTCTCCGATTGGTTTGTATATCAACATAAAGCTTAAACTATTTCCGCTTATCTGTTGACATGTTTCATAGAGTCGTATCACTCTGTAATATAAAAGGTTTTCCAATAAGAAGTTTCATTTTGATATTAAAAAAAACGAGTAAAGGGTGGAAGGGTAGGAGAAAAGGTCTGTCATTAACACATGAAAAGGATATCAGCCACGGCTACGCTTGCACCATATCCTTTTCTTGAAATTTTTCATGATCAATTCGTACATTTGCGGCTCTATAACTTTACGAATTCCAACTTTAACGTCTTGAATCGATAGTGCAGCATTGGCATAGACCTTATCTTTCACGCCAATTGTCACCTCTTTGAGAATAACACGATCAGGAAACGTTTCTTGCAAAATTGCGATTGTTTCATTGCTTGTGTCGACCGGCTTGAGTTCTTGTGTTAACTGAAATTTAAAAGCCTTAATTCCTAAGTCTTTATGCAAAATACGGTGTAATTTCGTTTGTGAAATGCCTAATTCTAAAGACCAACGAGGAATCGGAAAACCTGAGTTTTCGTCAACACTACGGGATACAGCAGCAATATTCTTAGTTGTTTTTGAGCGACGCACACGGTTTCGATTCTTTACATCACTCCCAACAGCTCAATTTTTTCCCCCAGTTTCACTATTGCTGGCCGAGAAGGTGCTTCACGACGACCCAAAAGTGCTTTAATTTTGCGAACTGCAAAATTTTCACCATTTTTGTAGTGAATTTTAACAACTTCAATGCGTTGTTTTAACTTGTCAAATGTCAAAAGGTGACAGCTTCAAATTTGACAGCTGCCCAAATAGCAAGATATTCAAAAGCTGCGTTGCTTTCGCAAATCCCGCTAAGCTTTAATATTAGAGGCCAATTTTGGTTTCAACAATATTTGTTCATGAATTTCCAGAAACGAAAATAATTGTTCATCATATGGTTGGCGAATTTATCAGTAGTAATTAAAGTCGGGTTGGCTTTAAATAAAATTAAAAAAAAAAAAAAGATTTTAAAAACCGATTTTCATAAAACCGATGATGAACAATTATTTTCCGTTACTGAAAATTCACAAACAAATATTGCAGAAACCAAAAGTTGCCTCTAATATTAAAGCTAAGCAGCCTTGCGAAAGCAAAACAGCTAGACCTCTTATTGGAAAACCATTTACTATATTATTTAATTTAGATGTTACTGTGAATGTCCGAAATCGGTAAATGTCCGAAAAAAATTGAATTAAACTATTTTATTGCTCCGAAATCTATAAAATAAAACCTCTATATTTCCGAAATGATTCACCTTTCAACCAATGGATATTTTTTTATGGTATTACAAAGTTCACCGTTCCAACCTTCCACAAACATCTAGTTAACATCGGGCTACTGTACAATCGGTTTTTAATCGTGTATATACGAAAAAAAAAATTTAATTTCGGACATTTACCGATTTCAGTCTTTGACCATCTGTACGGCCAAAATCTATTTTTGTTTTTTTAGCTGATGATCAATTACAACTGAAGTTTCTGAAGTTAGATTCGAATGTAACAGCCAAAATTTTGGTAGCCGAAAGAAGACTTTATTGCGTTATCGGGCAGATAAGATGTGCAACGCCAAATATAGCACTGAGCATCTGAAGTATCATATTTGAAAATGATATCAAAAGAAGTGTCCTACTAATGACTATGATTAGAAGAAAAAAAATTTTAGAGCATCTGTCAAACACAAAGTCCGCGAATTAGTCTTTTGAAAATTTCTAAAAGTTGGTCGTTTGAAGTACCATGGCAGGAAAAAGATTCAAATGAAAGGTGTTAGTGATGGTTATTTTAATGTGCGAAGTCTGGAAAAATCCGTTTGAATATAGCGCACACGCAAAATTTCATATTTCTAACAATTGACCCTCTTATAGAGTCATGGCTCGAAAAGGTTTCAAATGAAAAGGCTAAGTGGTGGTTACAAATGGTGGAAGAAATTTCAGGTAAACTTTCATATTAGGATTCCGCGGAAATTCATTTTAATATTTCGCTCACACAAAATTTAAAATATATAAAAAATGATGGTTTAAGTCATGACTGGAAAAGTATTCAAATGGAATGGCTAAGTGATGGATACCAATAAAAAAAATCAAGTCAGTTCTCACAGTTTCATTTTAAAGTGTCATGGCTGGAAAAAGATTCAAGTGAAAGGATTCAAATGGCGGTAACCTTTGTAAAAAAATTTAGATCAATTTTGTTGTAAGGAGTCCAAGAAAATATTGCATTTAATCTGTTTCCAGCCAGGCCAAATTTAAAAATTTCTCAAACTCTGTATGATATATTCACATGAGTTTCATTCAAGCCCTTACAAAAATTTATTTTAGTATTTTTGGTTTAATTGCTTCAGATGAAATTTATTTATTTACATAGTTTTAGTTTACTTTTAGGAAATCAAAATACTAATTTTAATAACAAAACAAAAATGCGCCAAACATGAAAATTCATCTGCAATTTTTCAATCGATTACTATTTCTATATGGCCGTTCATTTCAATCCTTTTCCAGCGATGACACCTTAAGCGATTCATTTTCCGAAATTTTCATTTTAGTGTATCTTTTGTACATTCAAACGAGGTTAATAACGACTCATAATATGGAAATTCACTTGAATTTTTTTCTAAACGAAATGTTTAAATCTTATGTGTATGACATATTCAAAAAAGCTTTCCCAGACCCCCCCCCTTCCTCTTCTTTTCGAAATTTAATCGGAAATTTTTACCATAAGTAAACATTAATGAGACCTTTCATTTGAATACTTTTCTATTCAAGACACTATGAACAGTAAATTATTAAAAGTTTTCAGATTTGTGCGATTTATTAAAACGAGTTTTAAGCAATTCCATTTGAATCCATTTTTAGCCAAGACACATCAAGTGGTGAATTTAAACAAAAATCAAATCTTGGGTGTGTAATATTATCAAATGGGGATTCTCGGACTACTCACATGAAAATTGACCTTTTCTAAATGTAACTATTACCAATTACTAAGACCTTTCAATTGAACTCTTTTTCAACCAATTACCCTACATGAAAATTGAATTGAATTTTTTTTCCTAAAGTAACTATCACTAGACCATTTCATATGAATATTTTTCTTGCCATGACTAAACCGGGAATCTTTTCCAATTTTCTACTTTTTTGTGCTTTTTCCGGGCTCTTAATATGAAAATTGACCGGAATATATTTCCAAAGGTTACCAACACTAAAACCTTCTTTTTTTAGAATCATGAATCAAAAGCAAGAGTTATTTTCACCACTAAAGTTAGCTTTTAAGATTACACTACTTTTAAAGAATTTTGGCCTAATAGTTTCCCCCCAAACTTTTCACAAAGCTCTGAAATAATTTTTGTCAATTTTATCACAGATGGCCTCTAATATAATTTTTCACCCAATAGAATGCAGCATTCTTACAAAAGCTGACATAACTGTTCTACATTATTATGTACTTCTACTTGTAGTTTCGAAAGAGAAATATAATAAAACGTTACTGAATATTGCAGGGGCCTTTGATACTCCGGTTTATATCAAATTGAAAATTTGATAGAAACACTAATTTTTAATTTGACTGGACATCGTTGAATAAATTAGATTCATGCTCAGGAATCGCACTGTTGAAGTCGAGATAGATTACCCTTCAGGCTCCATTAAAAAGTTTGGAAAGTTATAACCTCCATGGATTCATAAATCTCTAGTGAATTTTGGCTATCGATAATATACTTGTTAAACTATAGCAATCTATGGGATGACCTTGTCTTTACAGATTTACATGTTGTAGAGGTGTTACTCTTCGAGACGGAAGTAACTCGATCCTAGATAAGTTTATTAGTCTTTATACTAGACGAAGAAATATAGGCGAACTGTTTGGTCCTGCTTTTTAAGGGAAATGGTCTTCCGATTAGATATCATCATATATATCTTGACGTTACCTTAGACAGTAAACTTTTCTGAATATTTCACTTTAAAAATAGTTTACAAAAAGCCAATGCTGTTTTTTTGCATTGTTTAGCAGAAAATTTAGGAAATCCTTAGGCTCTCGATAGTTCTGATGTTTATTTACAAATTGTTGGTTTTGTCTAAATTTCCTTCTTTCATGCGTCAAAACGCTACTATTAACTTGAAAGGAAACAAACAAGTTGAAGTTTACATGTATTTGAAACTGGCCCGAAAAGTAGCCCGAAAAAATTGTGTTTTTGCTAATCTGTAATATGTTCGGGCTGGGCTGAAAATCCTAGAAAAGTGCATTACCATTCATTCCTATTCCGAAATTTTTTAAACTGGCCCGAACACTAGCCCGAATATAGTTGGGTCTTTGCTTAATCTGTAATATTGTCGTGCTGGCCCGAAAACCGTTGAAAAATTACATTACCATTAATTTCTATCCCGAAATATCTTTTACATCAGCGTACTACAACGAGATTTTATTTTACACGCCAACACTAGAAAACAGAATAAAATTTATTGAATAAATAAAATAAATAGAATAATCTATACATAATAAGTACTCGTATATGAAAAGCAAATTTCCTGACAATTTCAAAAAATTAGAATTTATACACTATACGAGTATAATGATATTACGTAAGATTCTGAAAAAAAAGAAAAAATACCAACACATTTTCCTATGAAGCGATTGCTACAGGGATTGCCTGAGATTTCGGCTACCGTCGAGAATTAGTGTAGGCCATCTGAAATCCAAACAATGTAGCCCCAGATCAGTACGAGGTGGAAAGAAGGTTCGTGTTAGTCTCAGTATGTAACGATTTTCAACAATTTCCTAAGAGTTCGGCTACCGTCGAGAATTAGTGTAGATTATCTGGAATCCAAATAACGCAACCCTATTTCTGTACGAGGTGGAATGAAGATGAGTGGCAGAAATTTTCTTCTGTTGCGATTGCCACAGGGATTGCCTGACACTTCGGCCGCTGTTACAAAATAGTGAAGGTTACCTGGAGTCCAAAAATTGTAGCATTACCAACTAGTTATGAATCGTACCTGACTCAGTGGTATTGATGTCGAATAAAAACGATTTTTTTGAAGTTTTAATATAGAAACAAAGTGTATTGATTTAATTTAATTAAGTTTGACTCTGTTTTACATATATAATCAAGTGCGGATCAATTTGTTGAACATTAAAATTTCTTATTGACGATACAATTAGATTAAGATCGTCGTATTTCATCCATTTCTCCTTTATTTCCCCATAACTAACAAAGTGTCCATTTCCCATTTGTTGATAGCTAATAATGGTTAACTAAAATTATAGGTTCTACATCATGTATGGTGGCTTTAATTTGATTTGCAGTAGTGCGCCTGGAATAAATACAAATGAGATCCTGAAATTTACAGTTATTCACTATCATTTCGTTTAACAACCATTTAAACAAACAAACATTTAAACAACCTTTTATTGGTATTTGTTGAAGGCCACTGCTTAGTTTTGATATTCCTAAAGTATTTAATTTAGACATATCTATTAATAAAAACGATCGTTTCTCTGTACAGCGTCACATTTCTCGCATTTTGACGTAACTATAAGAATTGGTAAATTTTTTAGAACATTACCGGCTATGTCTAATATACTGCTATAGCAATCGTTGGTTATTCCATAAATTTCGATTAATCTTTCCGAATTTTATAAACTAGATATAAATTGTTGGACAACAATTCTCCGATAAGCTTTTTTATTCTGCAATTGTTTTGTATAAAAGTACTCAATTTTATCGGGTCATCATTTAAATGTAACTTTAAGTATCCCACTGCTAATGATTGCAATAAAGAATCCAGGCAGCAACTATTTTTAAAATACGTACATGAATTGAATTCATTATTAATGGGATAGTAGGTTGTTTCGTTTTGAATACATTTTTTTAATGGGTATGGTCGCCTTGGAGTATCTTTCTCTGTCGTATTGAACTTTTGACTGGATTCATTTTGACTGAGAAGTCCAATGGTGTTTATAGTACGATCAGTTTCGCATAGCGCATGTAGTTTTTTTAATGTCTTTAATTCGAAACTATTGTTTTTACCCTTCATTTAAATTATTCCCCTTCCATATTGACTCCTTCATTTGAGGATCATATAAAGTGCAATCCGGATCTCCAAGAGTCGGTGTGTTTTTTAAAGGATGTGTGGAAATTCCAGTAATTAATCGTTTATAAATTGACGCGTTTCGTGAATAAATTTCATAAATAAAACGGCTTACTTTGGTTGGAAGTTTTCCAATGGCGTTATAGTTTTCGATGTTGCTATGTTTCTCGGCATTTTTTAAGATGCCACTCCATAAAGGTAAGTAAATACGTGAAGTATTTTTTTAAACATAGTTCAATAAATTTTACATTATAAAAGCTTTTTGGCCCTCCAATTATATCCACCCCATGACACTTTAACTCTTCCAATAAACATTCATCACTTATTTTTTTCAAATATAAATAAAATGGACTTTGTAGATAAATTGCTTTGTTAAATGTAATAACTGAGGTATGTTCGGGTAATTCGTATTTACTGTTCAGAGTACAAATAACGTTTCCTCCGACTTTTTTAGTGATTACCTCTAACGAATGTTGCACTTTACTGGTAATTTGTTTTGATTTTAATAGAACTGATAAACTTTTCCATATATCTTTAATTAAATTATAATCTTTTATCATAAAAATGAAAGCAAAAATTTCTTTAACCACTTTTCGGGTTGAACTGGAAGCAAAATTTGTATGTACATCCTCCGATATTGAATGATACAAATGGGAGCAGCAAAGATATTATTTCACCACATCTCATCATTACTGAATTTATTTCTGAAAATGAAAAATCCGTTACAATAGCGTTAAAGATTGGCCATTTTTTGAAGTTTTTTTCTGTGTACAGGCGATATGATCTTAGCCATCACCTAATTGTGTCCATTGTATGGCTGGCATTTATCATATCTGTAATGTAGTATTTCGTCGTAATTCGCTCAGAAATGACAGCTGCTGGAATTATAATCGCGTAGTAAAATATTGGTTTACACCGTTTGTATGGCGCTCGAATCAAGCTCCCAGTGGCGTCCATATTCTCTTCCAAATCTTCTGTGGTATTTCAATCAGCCATCATTTTTAATATTTGGTTTTGTTGCTTGCTATACGTCACTAAAAAGAATTGTCGGTAACCAATTTTTTGAATGTATATCGATTTTCAATACCTGGCTTCAACATTTCCTCTGGAATGTCCAAAATATCGTCTGATATATTGTCCTGCACTTTAATTACCTCTGAACGAATCTTCCGTAACACGTCACTACTTATTGATTTTTGTATTGTTATATTTTAATACAAAATTAGCATCTTCCTCATCTATTAGCATTTCGCATAAAGACTCTGCCATGTTTTGCAGAAGCTTTTTTTTGTGTATATCTCGAACAAGTTTCGAAGTTACATGAAATTTTTTATTTGCATGTACAACTGCACCATCTGTTCTGTAAACGGCGAAAATCCCTTTCTCAATCTCTCGATTGATTAATTTATTTTTCCGGCAATTCATTTTATCACTTTTGTGAGTACAGTATAGGCTCTAATAGTAATATGGTTTTTGCTATATCTTTTTATATTAATTTGGCACCCATTTAGCTTCGTGAGGTTTTCGGATACTATAGAGCTGTAGGTGTGCGAATTATTTTTTTTTCTGATGCCATAAATATGTTGGCGCAAACATCAAATTGCGTAGCTCATAATCAGTTTTAATAAAAACATACCCTTACGCAATGTTTGTTTTTTAATTGTTGTATTTTTACCAGACATTTCATGATATTTTTTAAATTAGATGCGTTTTCACCATAATTTTTATTTTTTCTCCTCCAAATACTATAAATTGAAATTCTACTTTTCTTATTGTTTTTTGTGCCATTTAAATCACAAATTTCTCTCATTTGTGACGTATCTGATGAAGATACTTTTGTGTCCCGTCTCTTTAATTCGTTTATTGAGCTCAAAGCATTAGTTAACGATTCGGGAGTAACAAGATCTCGTTTCATTTTGTGATTATACCGAATAGTCCGCTTCATCCTGATACAACAGGTTGTTTAAATTAAATGAAATGAGAGTACTCTTTGCATATGCACAAATATACAATATACTGATACAATCGTAACTATCACCAGAAAAAATACCGTTAATAGTTATATTTAATGTTTCACAAAACGTAGTTTAAATTTGGCAAATGACAATACGATTATTAAACACTATTTCACTATAACGTTCGAATTGTAATGACCAACAGATTAAATACCGTTACCACTTTAATTATTTCTGAAATGCAGTTTATAAACTTTTACTAAATTGACACCACGTTGAACAACTAAATTGAAAATCGTTTCATAGTGGGACTGGTACGAACCTTCTTTCTACCTCGTACAGAAATAAGGTTACATTATTTTGATTCCAGAAGGCAACAGATCGTATTCCTATCGGAATTCGAACCCGGTACCTCCGGATCTAAATGCCAAAGCTTTAACTACTGTGCCATTTGGTCGGTAAATTAATATTTTGATGTGAACTGCCAAAGCTGGTGTTTGAGCTGATAGTTTTTCAATGTTGTCCAGATGACAGTTCAAACTTCGATACAATAAATTATTTTACGTTTTCTAAAAGAAATCACAAAACAGGTGGCATCTGAAAATGAGTGAAAAATAAAATATCTCTGGTAAGGGAAAAACGATTCCCATTTGTCTAATAATACATATAATATGTGGCACTAAATTTCGTATTTTAACCGCATACTAAAAAAATTTGCTTTATAAAATTTAATTATAATTTTCTCAATATATTGAAAATTAGCAACTTGAACTGCAAAAACTGTGTGGTGGCAACCTCTTACGGAAAAACAACAGGAAACACAACAAAAAAACTTATAATCTGCATTTTCTACGAGTATTATACGTACTTTACACATTGTTGACAGTATCTACGCGAAAATCAGTTGTCTACGTTATTTTCGACACCAACATGTCGACAATTCCATTTTACGCGTAGACGCCCAACATTGAACACTATTTCCACAAGCTTACGTAGGTTAAGGGCAACCAAATTGTTTAAAAATTACCCACCACTGCTCTGTCGTATTATGTAGAATATTTTCTCATGTTCACGCACAGTTCAAATTTTGTCCGTCAAAATAAATTAGACCTCCAAAATGCTATTCCATTTCGAAATTTGTTTATATTTAAAAAAAAAAAAATATTGTACAGACATACAGCTTACGATTTTCTTCTTACATCAGTGTTTTATCTTATTTACTTCATTTTTTTATATTCAATGTTTTGTTGCTGTATTTTTTGATATTTTAAGCCGCCCAGAAATGGACAGTGACAGTGTGTCTTAATAAATTTCCATTATTTAATTCTATTCACATAACATTTTTAAAACGTAAACGCTCTATGCCAGAATGATGGGAACAATCATAATATACAAAACTTCAAAGCTCTTTATAAGCTTAATATATAAATTAATCCTCGGAATAAAAAAATATTACTGAAAATCTTGTATAACTCTAAGAATTATGAATTTATATTTTTATTATTATTATTAAAAATGAAGTCTTTTATTTATTGTGTACCAATAAAATTTTTATAAATTTTTCAATTGTTTTTTGATTTGTTAAAAAAAATCTTTTTATACGGATCAAAGTAAATAATAATGTATATACGTATTTCTTAAAGTGTATATAATATCTTATTGTTGTTCAATCAAAACCTCTTGAGGGCAATAAATGTTGAAAAAAAAAAATTAAATTGTATTCTGTCAAAAAGTATTATAACGTACGAGTATTTTGTGTTTTTTGGGAATCTCTCAAAATTTGGTTACGTAAAACATTTTAATCGAGTGAAGTGTTAAAAGGTTTTGTGTGCCAATTTCCATAGATCGTATTAATACCACCCTGAATAGAAGTAATCGGATTAAATGCGTTACGGTGCCATATATAGAATTTGTATATAATGTAGCTAAATCTTCTTAAATTTTGTAATTTTCATTATGCAGAATCCATGTATACGAGATAAGATGGTTTACAAAAAATATATCCTTCAATCTCGTATATACTTGTATATAATTGTTTGTCTTCTAATAAGTTCCATCTATATATCAGATCACTACGAGAAATTTTTCGTTTCATCCATTTACCACACCACTGTTAAAATTTTTATTTTTTTTTATTTATTTTTTTGCTTTTTATTTTTAAACTGTCAACAAAGTAGTTGACAATTACAAATGATATGTCATTTTCTCTATCACAGTTTTTTGTGTTTATACTCGTATATTATATGGATGTGTGTGTATGCTTGTTTATCCAGAATAAGTTGAAAACAGAAAACCTAAGAAAGTTTACTTTCCTTGATTCATTGATTTTTTTTCTGATTGTTTTATAAAAAAAATCGATTTAGGATAAAATGACCGGTTCTACAATACAAGTATAATCCTAAACACTTGACGGACATTTACATTTTTTCAATCGCATTTTGTATCATATCAATCTAAGGCCGATTATCACTATTTGCATTATTCCGTTGGTTTATTCTGCGATTATAAATCATTTTTAGGCTGTTGTGTCTTTATGTTCTGTGGACTGCTTGACAAATTAGTTCGGCAAGTACTGTAAAATTAAAATTTATTAACAGATAGTGTATATTATATTACAACATAGATTCTGGTAGATTAATGATATATAAGTAATACTTCTTATCGCTTATCATTAGAATCAATCGTTATGCAAAAATTCAATTTTCTGATAAGGAATAAGTAGAGCTCAAAGTAACTTCAACCGATTTATAGGCTGCTTGGAGCTGATTTGAGTTTTTACATAGATGAGAGGCTAAAAGACCGCCTTTTTGACATATCTGTTATTAAAACCTTTCAGTTATCTAAAAGAATGTGGGCGTTTACATACCGTCTAAAGTCGGCTACTTTTCGACAACATCGACAAACAACTTGTAATTCACGCCACTAGTGATTTAATTTTCTACATCGCTCATTTGATGCAACAGTGGCACAACTATAAATTCCTTCATTTCTAAAATATTCAAATAAAATCCCAATAATTGATATTTTTATTATTTTGTATCAAAACATAATCTCTTACGTAATTATTTCTTGCAAACTATTTAAAATACTATATAAAAAATGACACAATTCGCGAAAGAATTTAACATTTTAAGATATTGGAAACTATCCTAAGAAAATTTGGAAAATATTAAAGAATTATAAAAATTAAGATCCGATCGACGACGTAGGAATAGAAAAAGAATATTTTACCACTCAGAATGTAGTTTAATTTACTTTTGAAAAACTCCGTTTTAACAGGCAGTTTTGAGTAGTATTTTTAAATCACTCTACTGAAAAATTAAATATTTTTGATCGTGTCACTCTTGCAGAAATGAGCGACATATTCTGAGCTTCTTTATGTTTGGAGGTTTTAGTTAATACAAGTTATTTGTACAATAAGATATGCTTCCAAGCTGCCGTTGGTTTGTACTACTGATTAATATATTAACTATAGTTGTCACGGTTTCCATACAACGTATGTGTTATTTATGCTGGGTGCAAAATCGACTAAACTAACTAAACTAAAATTGTAATTGTTAGCTCATAGAATATGCCAATAGGTAGCACTAGTGCAAAAGTCATTATCTATTCCTGAAAGAACACTAAATTAATTACAATCACCCGTTCCACACAAGATGTCAATGAAGCACTACTTCACGCTTCAAAATAAGTCGTGCTAATGTAAAACTATATGCTAATGTAAAACTTTATTTTATATTTAAACACAAAATTTTTTGGGTTGGTATCGAAAGGCCAACAAATTTTATTAGCGAAAAAAATATCCCAAAATGTCATCCCGAAAATAAAAATCCAAAGAACAAAAATCTCAAAACTCATAATACTAAAAATAAAATGTATCAAAAAAAAAAAATTGTTCGAGCACAAAATCTCAAAAAAATAAAAATATCGAATTAAAAACCCAAAATTTACCGAAAATAAAACCAAATGAGTTTCTTCAAATCAGCTTCTTTTTCTCTCTTTCCTTGTTTACATATGAAACCGGATTTAATTGCGATTCATTTTTGAACAAACAATTTTTCGGTGAGCTAACACAAATAGAAATGAAATAAAAAAAATGTAAGGCCATTTTTGAGATGTAGAAGTTAGTTTAAATTATATTTTCGAGAGAGCAGAATAATTTGTTTAATTCTATAGGTTCCCCGAAAATGCAACGCGTTAAATTCTATAATTTATAAAAGGATAATGTCGAACGACAATGCATTCATTAAAGAACATCTAATAGTAACGGCTGACTCATTAAATAAAATAACCGAACTTTTCATCGATCGTGCAACAAGAAAAGGATACACTGTAAAATTCTGGGTTTCTGTGTTTCTGTATTGGCTAGCATGTGGAACTAGCTACCGGGTTACGGGTGTAAGCTTTAATATATCCAGGTACACTGTGACAACAATAGTGCACAATATGCTCGACTATTTTGTAGCGATTGCGCCAAAAACAATAAAATACCCCAGTATCGATTCGTACGTAGTGATTGGAGCTCAATTTAATTAGCGGTGTGGATCTTCAATATTTTCCAACGCCATAGGAGCCATAGACGGGTGCCACGTAAAACTCGTAGTACCAACTTCATTGCATACTCAATATATAAACAGAAAATTGGAAAATTTATAAACAAATGTTGTGGTTATCCAGGTTCTGCCCACGCAATAGTTAAATGTATCGAAACAGAGCGTTCCCACCACAAGGCTACTTTCAATTAGGAGAAATCGGCTACCAATGCTCACTGGAACTGGTTGATATAATAACTCCAGTTAAAAATACTAGGACTGCAACTGAAAATACATTTAATAACGTGCATAGCAAGGCTGGTAGCATTATTGAAAATGCTTTCGGATTATTTAAAACACGGTGGCGTTGAATTTTTCTCAAATCCATCGAATTAACAATAGAAAATTGCATAAAAGTAATTACGGCTTGGTGTGTTATGCATAATGTTTGTTTGGCCGAGAATTTTGAACTTCAACCGGATGAGGAAATATTAAATGAGGCATTAGAAAATTCACATGACTTTATTGATGATCAACGGGCTTTAGGATTCCGTAACACTTTGATGCAAGGATTGTTGAAGGATATCAGTGAACTTGAACCAGACAATTTATGAAATTTATTTAAATTCTTATTATGTTATCTACATTTGAAATAAAAAAATTAATTTTAATAATAATTCGGTCTTTATTTTATATTGTATAATTCATTTCATTATAATTCATTAAAGATATCACCTTATAGGTATCACTTATATACATAGGTGTTGTATACTTATGTGCTGTGTATAATACATACATAAAACTCATAGCAGCACATTCATCTAAATAACACAAAATTCCAATAAAAATTATTTGATTTATGGTTGTTACCCACCCACAAGGGTTCGCCGACAATTTAATCGCTGTCATCGCTGCTGTCGCTGGAGAGCACAACCAAAGATTGCATATATTTAATATAAAGCTTGGTAGTTTTTTTCATTAGTTTTAACTGCTACCTCTCATCTTCATCTACTTCACAACATTTAAGTTTACAACTATGCGAAGATGGAGTAATTTCATTTGACGTTGAGTCTGATGTTGTTGGCACATTTTCTTCGGTTCCGTGTCCACAACCAATAAGGGATTTGTATTGTGCCTTTCGGAACAGTATTGGTGCATTATTTCGAAATAGGGCCTCATAGCCGCTCGTGCTCCTACTTCCTCTGTCCCCGACCCTGTAGGTGTTTCAATAGTGGTCTGGAAATATTTTTTTAAATGCTCTTTATAAATTGTACTGTAAATTACCTTATATCTATGCATTAAATTGGACCATTTTTTTTAAGTTTGTGCCAATCGTCTACCTCCAACTGGGCTTCTAATCCAACTTTTCTGTAATTAAATTTGTCCACAATTTTTTTAAATAAATGTTACATATTTATACACTATACAATTTACTTACTCCCAACTTGATTTTAGATCAAAAAATTTAATGTTAAAAAAATATTCCTATTTAATGCGTGCTGCAATAAATTTCTCGGTTTCATCTTGTGTCCCTAAACCGAAAAAGAAATTAAATTAAAATGTTTTGAAACAAATATGAACAACTTACATCGAATTGAATAGTGACGTTTCTCCATTTTTTTTGGTGGTTTACTGTTTTACGTCTCGCAGTATAATGAAAAGTCACTGAAAAGTAACCTCGGCTGCCAACTAGTGGTTAAAAGCATAATCTTCGCATTTTCTTTTAGTTTAGTTAGTTAAGTCGATTAAGGCACACAGCATTAAACCTAAATTACCTCAAATTAAGTTTGCCAATTAGAATAAAACTCTAGTATTATGTGTTTCACACCCTCTATTAATAGCTGGTACTAACTCGGTTTAACAAAATTAATGGTTAGTTCATACTAGTCATTCATAGATGGCACAAAACTTGTCGCCGTCTAATTTTTTTTTAATCTGTAAAATAAATTGGATCAATTTCCAAAATATTTTTAGTCAGCAATTGATCTGAACTAAACGTGAGTGAAGAACAAAACCTCAGGCTCATTTTGGTTTAGGAACATTAGCAATGTCTTTAAACAAGTTGTACGAACTAACCATCATTTTATAGTTAGTCGAAAATTTAGACGAATATATCGGCGTGAGACACACGACATTGAACGTTAATTTAAGACGTATGATAACAGTCAACAGCCTGACATGATTTTTCAAACTAACGACTAGTTAAACTTATTATTAGTTCATACCAATATTGAAGGAGCAAAGGGGGGCAAAGTCCTAGATTCATACCTCCTCGCCGGTGCTCCCTGGGTAACGCTAAATGAATCAGGCGGTGTAGTGGAGACGAGCAAACTAAATCCTGTTTATAGTCATGGACACTACATGTCAAGGCGGGCCATTGGCGCCTCAAAACCAATAACAAACCAGCGTCTGATCTCCAGGTTAGGAGCGGCTGAAGCGGGCGTCTGTCTTGTATCAAGCGGCTCGCTATATAAATGTGTTTCAAGGTAGGACTGGATGCCTTAAGATTCTCACCAGTACGTGACCCACACACGTAATAAGCGGGTTGAGCGGCAGGCCAACAACCTTCTCTCATAAAAACATTTAAGTTATGAACCCTAAACAAAAGCCTCGGATTACCATATCGGATTCATTACAAACTCGACCTAGGAAATTGTACACGGACAACGCTTTAAAAATGGGAACATGGAACGTGCTTAGCCTCTTAAGACCTGGAGATCTCCGGAACCTTTCGAACCAAGCAAAGAGTTACACATTAGACGTACTTGCATTACAAGAGCTTAGATGGTCTGGGAGTGGGATCCATGACACCACCAATGGTTACACTCTTCACTACAGCGGCCATCAGAACGGAGGAGAATTTGGAGTTGGCTTCCTCATCCATCGGCGCGTGAAGCACCATATCATCGATTCCCGCCTTATCAATATGCGGATATGCACGGTCAGACTTCGCACTAAGAAATTTAACATCACGATCGTTAATGTGCATGCACCCACCGAAGATAAATCAGATGACATCAAAGATCTCTTCTTTGTCGAGCTCGAGGAAGTCATCAACAACATACCGCACCACGACATTAAAATCATCGTGGGCGACTTTAATGCAAAAATCGGTAGGAGTGCAGAAAATACATCGCACATCGGTCCCAACAGCCTGCATCTAACTAGTAACAACAACGGCCAACGCGTCACCGACCTGGCAATAACGTACAACTTAGTTGTATCAAGTACGTTTTTCCCACATAAGAGAATCCACAAAGTAACGTGGAGATCGAATGATGGAGGAACTGAAAACCAAATCGATCACGTCATGGTGTCCAAGAGACACTCCACCAGCATATCTGACGTTAGATCCTACAGAGGTGCAGACATGGACAGCGATCACATGCTTGTCATATTTATGTATAAGTGCAAACTGTCATCTACGTTTAACAGACAAGCACAAAAGACCGTTCGATGGAATATCGATGCTCTAAAAGACCAAGCGTCACTGCAGAGTTACCAATCAGCTGTCACTAATTATTTAGACCAGCCCCATAACAATGAAGAAGCTCCTCCTAACATCCAGGAGCAGTGGCACGCTATACAGTCAGCCATAACAACCGCGGCGCAAAATACCATCGGAAGAAGACCTCCGAGGCCCCGCAACGATTGGTTCGATGATCAATGCCGAAGGGTCGTCGAAAATAAACGAACGCTTCGTGAAAAATAGTTGGCTCGCAACACCAGAAGCACTCTAGCAGAATATCTCCGCGCTAGGAAAACCACGACTAAATTCCTTCGACAAAAGAAGCGCGAACATATGAGATTATGCATCGAAAACATCAGCTTCCAAGCGGAACTAGGAAACTCAAGGGACTGTTTTGCTAACGCCAGGAATCTCACTAAAGATTTCCACCCAAGAAGTACAGCCATCAAAGACGGGAATGGAGAGCTGAGAACAAACGTGGCTGATGTTCTCTCAGTATGGCAAACCTACTTTCAAAATCGGAATGACGAAGTTACCCCCATTAGAGCAATAGCTCCGCCAGGTGAAGAGGTCTTTGTCGAATATCCCACAGTAGAGGAAGTAGACGCAGCTATTAGTCGATTGAAAAACGGCAAGGCACCCGGTCTCGATGGAATCCCCGCAGAGCTAATTAAACTCGGAGGCGCTACTCTTGCAACAAGTTTATACGATCTCGTATTTTGTATTTGGGACCAAGAAGAGTTGCCGGAGAATTGGAAGACCGCACTCATATGTCCGTTGCATAAAAAAGGCGACCGTCTTAAATGTGAAAACTTACGTGGCATAGCTCTATTGAACACTGCTTACAAAGTGTTGGCTAATGTTGTACTTGCCAGACTCATCCCTTTCGCCGAAAACATGATTGGCGACTATCAGTGTGGTTTTCGTCCCAACCGATCAACCACTGACCAGTGTTTCACCATGAGGATGATCTTGGAAAAATGTTGGGAGTACAACATAACCATACATCAGCTATATATAGACCTCAGACAGGCGTATGACAGTATAAACCGCGACAACCTATGGGCCGCGCTCATATGCCTGGGAATCCCAGAGAAACTCGTTTCTCTGTGTAAATTAACAACATCCGGGTCTGTATGTAGAATCGTAACTGAAGGATCTGTGTCAGATCTCTTTGAAATAACATCTGGTGTTCGACAGGGCGATGCACTCGCGCCTTTGCTGTTCAATCTGGCGCTTGAGTACGTAGTGAGGAAAAGCAACATCGAAACCTCGCGCTGTATATTTAATAAGTCAGGCCAAATTCTTGGATATGCAGATGATATCGTGCTTCTTGGCCGAAGACCTAGCGATATCAAAGACAGTTTCATACCGCTCGATCGCTGCGCAAGAAGACTTGGTTTGGAGGTGAACAGCAGTAAAACCAAATATTTAGTAACACAACACCTAGGAACATTTCTACGGCAAATCTCGGAATTGGCGACCACAACTTTGATAGCGTCGAAAACTTTAAATACCTCGGGTCAGTTATAACATCGTCGAATGATATGCAGGCAGAAATAAAAGCCCGAATCGCTGCCGGACAACGAGTTTTCTACGCCAAATCAAAATTATTGCGATCGAAACATCAATCGCAGTCGTGCAAGCTCGCACTTTAAATGCACTTATAAGACCTGTGCTGGCTTTCGGAAGTGAGAGCTGGACCATGACCACTAACGATTGTAGATTATTATCTACCTTCGAAAGGAAGGTTGTCCGTTCAATCTTTGGTCCAATTAAAGTTGCGAACAACGAATATCGGATTCGTATGAATCACGAAATAAAGCAACTCCTCGGAGGTAGCGATATTATGGGATTCATCAAATCCAATCGAGTGAGATGGCTCGGCCACGTTACAAGGTCTCCCCAACAACGGATGATAAATAAAGTGTTCCACCAACAACCAGCCGGAGTACGTCGTAGAGGAAGACCCCGACTACACTGGCGCGACGACATCGAACAAGATCTACAAACATTAGGATGTCGAAACTGGAGGACGAGAGCGATGGATCGAGATGGATGGAGGGCCTTAGTGCAGGCGGCGAAATCCCTTCATGGGATGTGAAGGCCAGAGAGAGAAAAAATATTGAAAGATGTTTCTAATGTCCATACACAAAAATTTATTTCAAAACTGAAAATTATTTCAGATTTGTCAATCGCTGATTATAAATATTGTGAAGACGGAAAATGTTTAATTTAATTGGCTCGTTCCATATACGGCTTCAGCTTCTGGCTTCAAACTAAGTAGTAATACATTTTTTTTATTGCTAATTTAAACCCTTTAGCTGTGTTGCTTTCAAAAGATTACAACAACAATTGCATTGTATTAAAGCCGATTGTCTTTAATGTTAAGAAAACAAATTTTAGGATTAGGGGAAATAAAATCATTTTATGGTTATGGTGTTTACCGCAAGGCGTTATTTTTTCTATTTTTCTCGAAAAATTTATCTTGTAGAATAGTTTAGCATTTTTTATTTGATAGCAAAATACCGAATTTAATTTGTTCTATTTCATAAAACAAAAAAAACCTAAATTAAAAAATAAAAGTGAAAAGTTGTTGCTTTCACATTTCTTACAACAACACTACTTTTGTTTTATATTAAAACACAAAAGTTTTTCGTATTGTTTTATTCTCTCTCTCTCTCTCTCTCTCTCTCTCTCTCTCTCTCTCTCTCTTTGGCACTATATCCCATCAAGGAATTTGGCTGCCTCACATGAGGTTTAATAATCATAGTTTCATTTCGGATAGTGAGTGATAATTCATTGATAATAAACCAGCTGTGAAATTTTTTCCTTTGTCACCATCGGCAATCGAACCCAGGGCCTCCGATCGCTGGAGCAAACATGCTAACCATTTCGCCACCGGGGCGGCGGTTTTATTCTGCTTTCTCGAAAATAAAATTTAAACAAAAAATTTCATCTCAAAAATAGCCTTAAATTTTTTTTATTTTCATTTCTATTGGTGTTAGTTCGGCTTCACCGAAAAATTTTATGTCGCAATTAACATCGATTTTATAGGTAAAGGGGGAAGAGACGATGGTGAAGCCGGTCTTTTAAAGCCGTGTATGGAACGGACCATTGGCGATTTTGCATTATACACCAGACGAGGTTGGTATTGTGCCATCTATGAACAACTAGAATGAACTAACTATTAATTATGCTAGTAGGAAATTTAGTCAAACAAATATGTGTAAGGTGTATAGTATAATTTAAAATTGTTTCTATAAAGTCGTAAAACATAAAAAATATATGTTAGTGTTAAAATAATTATTAAGAATTCATAGTGTCCTCTCTATAAATTTTTTAAATCGAACCGTATATGTTTTGGTGACATCTACTGATATTTGGTTAAACTAAAAAAAATATCAAGTTGAATTCAATAAATAAATGTTTCGTTTACCGACTTGTTGAAGTTTTGTCATTGCTTCTGATATACACTTTCCAGTTGCCAGAATAGCTGAATCGTCTGCAAATGTTGCTATGGTAGCACCAACTGTATTTGATATACTGGTATATAGGATATACAATATAGGACCCCCGCTACCTTGTGGTATGCGTGTTGCTATTCTCTGTAGTTCAGAGTACTACTAAATATCCGTTATATTTTACACGGAAATACCGATGTGCGATGTACGATTTAAGAATTTGATAGTGATTTTCCCTAACTCCAAATTGGTGCGGTGGAATTTAATTTTGTTCTTTTATTATTGGCTTGAGCCTCTTGAACAGTAGTTTTTCAAATAATTTTGAAATGACAGGAAGTAGTGAAATCGGTCTGTACGATTTTTTTTGTTTGCTGGTTTGCCTGGTTTAGGAATCATAATTGATAATGGCAGGAAAACCTGCCATTGTTGTGGGACATATTTTAGTCTGAAGGCAGCATTGATTATTTGAACCAATTTTCGTAATCGCTTCTCGGGAATGGCTTGTACGACTTGGCCAGTAATTAGATCATAACCTGGAGCTTTTTCGCATTTATATTGTACTTGCCTCTTTCAATTCCTGTAATATTACAGATCGTATATTATGGTCATCAATTTTGCTAATTGTTGTTGTGTTTTCAAGTGCAGTTTGCGTGGGTAACGGTTGAAAGGTTCCTTCCATTTGAGCCGCAAATAAAGTAGCTTTTTGCTTGTCACTTTTGGCCCAGGTTCCATCCTCATTTGTAATAGGCGGTACATGCATTTTCGTACTTTTTAATCCTTTTGTTGCTTTCCAAAGAGAGTAATTAGTGTCTTACGCCTACGGGATTCGGTATGATTAGTAGGAGAACATTTCCATTCTGTTTGTTGAATAGTACTGTTAAGTACCTCCAGTTCGTCTTCCAGTTGTATCGTTGTTTTAATTGGCACTTGAAGGTCTATTTGCTTTCATTTAGTTCTTGGAATAGGTCCCAGTCAGTTTTATTATTTGTTAGTTTAGGCAAGTTATCCTTGTTAATTATCATTATGCTGGGCGTCATGATAATAGGTGAATAGTCAGAATTATCCTCAATAATCCCTTTCATTATATAGAAATCAATGAGATCTGGTATTTTATTTATATCAGCATTCCAATATGTTGGTTTACCTTCAGAATAGAACTCGCAACCCAACTTGCTTCGAAAAGCTCTTTTTTTTACGGGTTGTAAGTCTTGATCCCCAATAGGTGTTCGTTGCATTAAAGTCACCACCAATAATAAAATTGGATCCTAGTGATCTAAAGAGTCTGTTATAATCTTCTTTGTTTAGATTATAGCGTGGAGGACAGTAGATAGAGGAAATACTGTATTCATTGCATACTTTCTTCTTCGATACCAGGCTCTTCATAATGATTGATATTCTTTTTCATTATTACTGATGATCCTCCTCCTGGGTGAACATAGCACGATAACATTTATAATCACGTATAAATGATGTTTCTGTTAAATGGCTTTCCGATATATCTATTTTTTCTAAATTTAGAAAAATTTCTAACTCTGGAATATGTTGCGCTAGTCCGTTCGCGTTCTTGCAACCACGTTCTTGCTTTGCTAGCCTAGTATTTATGGCTTCTATGCTTCATACATATCCTTTCGAGAGAGTTATCAGTAATAGAATTAGATGATTGTTGTACAATTTGCGAGTAGGTTTTCCGCCCTGTACCTACTCGTATAATTAGTGGCTTTGACTCCCGGTGGTGTTTGCTTAATTTCTCACGGTAACCTTAGAGCTTTGAGGAAATTGATTCATTTTGTTTCTTAGCTTTTGAAGTTCTTTGGCTACTTCACGTCCTTTGTAATTCGAAGGATGATGCCCTTTACAGTTTATGCATTTTGCAGGGTTGTTTTTACTTTCCTTACGTTGTATTTTCTAGCAAATTTTACGCATCTAGTCTTCCGACTGTAATGTTTTTGCGTGTGGTTGAAACCTTGGCATTTTTTTGCATTGAGGTATAATTAGCCTCTGATTTTTCGTTAGGGGTCTATTTTAACCCCGATAGTATTGCTTTGATGTTGAAAATTTTTTCAACTTTCTCTTTTTTATTAAAAGTAAGCAAATAGAGCGAGGGTCCTTTTTAACTTCATTGTTCTCACCTTTTTCTCGTTTTAGGATATTTACTGCATCTTCTATTTGTAGATCTTTTGCCTTTAGGTCCTCCATTATATCCTCCTTCTTACACGTTGGATGAAGGCCATAACCTTAATTGCACGGTTGTTTTAGTCCTCGTAGGTGAACCATTTACCTTCCTCGTAGACGTTTGTGGCTAGAGCTCTATTTGTAGCGGAATCTGGTGAATTGATTTTTCACACGTTAATGTTTAGTGACACTATTCTGTAATCCTTAGTAGTCACTGATTTCATTATAGTTTGTATTCTAGCAAATTCCGATATGCCGAACACATTAATTGGCGGAGGAACCTTTTCTTTCGGTGCAACCTTTTGTTATTGATTTTCTTGCTGTTGTTTTTGTTGTTGATGAGCTGGATTTAGTAATACCAGATACAAGAGCTTGCGATTGTTCTCAAACTTCAGGCGAGAATTCCGCTGTTCGTTTTAACTATTCTGCTGATTTGCTGAGTTAGTTTGTCTAGTTGGTGATCTTGACAACTTTGAACTTCTTAAGAATGGGTATAGCAATGATTGGCTCACCCCAGCACCCATTAGACCAGCCTCGATTGATGGTGGATTAGCCAACTGGGTAGTTGGTGTATCATCTGGGGTATTTTCTCCTTTTTCCGTTGTATCCACTGCTTTAATTGGTCAGGTTATACCTCCCAACACTAAGTCCCTGGCAGAACTTAGCCACTGCAAGCAGTGCTCAGCCCCCGCAACGTGGACGCGCCTACCAGGAATTTTCCGAAGCCCATGTGTGCCCACAGCCGAGAGACAATACATGATTATTAAAATAAATTGGTTAGTTTGTCTTTGGTAAGGTTTCAAAGTTTATAGTTTTTTAGGAACGTTCAAATCAATTTTTTCATTTTTTTACCTCAAACAACTAAAAAAATGTCCATCAAAATGTTAAAAAACATAAAATTGACGTATCAATACGATTATCAAGATTAGTCCTCAAATGACGTAGAAAATATAAAATTTAGTTTAAAAACCAAAACTTATTTTTTTACGCCCCAATGCCGATTAAAATTATCTTTTTATTTTTACGCCCCAATGCCGATTAAAAGTTTTATTTATTATTGTTACTAGATGGTTAATCTCTAAAAGAAGTTTAATAATCAGCCACCAGCATACAATTTGCACAATTTAAGGCGAATTAAAGGGTTGCAGCTGGTTGGTCAACAGGCAAACTGTACGTTATATTACAGTATTTTTTTAGAAACGGTAGTTTTATGTGTGTGAACTTCTTCTGAGCTGCTAGATATCAGATCTTGGATTAAAATGCGCTTTACCTGAAAACCATAAAGGTATTTATAATATCCAGAGTTTTAAAAAAAATCCAACACTTATCCCAACTACTATGCCTGCAACAAATAATTACCCGTTTATTATATTATCATTTATTTCAAAAAACAAAAATTAATAATAAATTTAATTTTCGAAAATATTAACCGAAATTCATATCTTGTAAATTATCGTACTAAATAAATCAACATTACATGCTATCCATATTTAATGAATTTTTATTGATTCCTCATTTTCATCACCTAATATACTCCGTGCATACCTAAAATGAAATAGTTTTTTCTTCCTATGTAAAACCATAAATTATGTACATAAATTGGAGAATTATAGATAAATCATCTTTACATTTACAAATTTCTTTCAACGAATTGTTATTGGATGTAGTAATCAATTTACAAATAATAATCAGTAATTTTCATATTTAGGTTTATTTTACCTTACAACTATTATTTTTACATTTTGTCGTAATGTTTGTGTACCATGAATGTGTAATTCATTTAACAATAAATTAATTTCGTATTACGATTTTATCAATCAACAACCAAAATACACATAATAGTACAGTGAATTTAAATAAATAACATTTTTGTTTTATTAATAATTTTTCATAATGACTTAATGAAATTAACGATTTTTTAATCTATCCCCAGATCTATAAATGTACGGGTAATACCAAAGATTGATATCAGAAAATAATAATATTATGAGGAAAATGGAAACCAAGGAGTACATTCACAATGTCCGCTCATTTTATCTAGGCTGTCTGAACTATCGCTAATTATAAAAAGATTTTGGACGACTTGCTGCTAGCGAAGAGACCCAGGTTATGGAGGGTGGAAAACCTAAATTCATAAGTAGTGAATGCAATTGATGTCCAATACAAAATGATGAGTCAATGTACCTACATATGAAAAGGCTATGCTGGAGAGAAAACTAACAGATGATTGCTTAAAAAGACAGATATCTGTGTTGCGATAAATCTGATATCCGCCGTATCGACGAAAGTTTGTGTTAAGTAAACATGCTTCACGTCATCGCCACCAGGATCTCGCAGTGTTTGGAAAAATGGCCTCACCGGACCGAAGGGTAGATAAAAGAACAATCGAACGACTGATGACCTGAAAGGCACAGACCCTACTATGCTTTACTATTGAACGAGGCTGACTAAAAAATATGAACAGTATAAGATAAATTAATTAAATAAATTAAACACATTAAATAAATTAAACTAATTAAATAAATTAAATAAATTACTATAACATAGATCAAATGAACTAAATATTCTAAATAATTATAATAAACGAAACTAGCTTCCAAAATGATATAAAAGTTAATTAATCCAAATTAATTAATGTAACAAATTATTCGTTATAAGCAAAAAATATATAAGGGGAATAAACAAAATAAATTAAATTTTTTGGAATGACTGAAATAAACGATATAATCTTAATTATCAAATTAAATGAAATACATTTAATAAATGAATTAAATAAAATAAACGAAATAATAAATTTTAACGAAATGAACAAAATTATTGAAATAAAGTAAATAAACAGAGTAAGCAAAAAATCTTAATTAACGAGCCAAATGAAATAAACAAAAACATTTAATGAACGATTTAAATAAAACGAAATTATTGAAACTAAATTAACGCAATAAATTATTCAAGCGATATAAAAGAATAAATTTAATTAAACGTAATGAAGAAAATAATTGAAATAAACGAAATGAATTAAATAAAAAAAAACAACGGCGTGATCGAACTAAATGAATTATAACCTAGTAAAATTTTATAAACGAATGAACGAAATAATCAAAATAAAGTAAATAACGAAATGAAATTAACTAAATGATCGAAATAAAGAGAACCATCAAATTTATCGATACGAAACAAATGAGCGAAATGAAACAAAAAGCGAAATAAATAAATGAAATAAACTATATTAACGAAAAAAACGTAATAAACTAAATACATTAATTAATCAAAATTTATGTATGAAATTAAATAAAAGAAATTAACCCTTACTCTGTACATTGGGGTCACATTAACCCCAACCGTTTTTAAACCCAAAAAATCATATTTGTTGTAATATAAACAGTGCGGATAATTTAGATAGCCTCAACTAAAAGCTAATACATAGAATGCAATTGTAAGCTTGTTAAATTTAACATTATTTAAGGTACTAGGATTGATTTAAAAAAGCTAGCACATTTCTGTGCACTAAGGTCAAAATATCCCAATATGTTTCTTGCACGATTTTGTAAATTATAACGACAAAAAACCTATTTGTTGTGCATGCATATGGAATGTTAATGTATTGTTCTTCGTATACTTTCTCACTCCGGGAACTCTCTGATAGTGTTTCAACCCAGAACCATCTGTCGAAGATGAAATAGCCAACAACGATTTTGATATAGATTTTTCCGATTTCGATGTTGACGATATAAATCTAAATGATTCCGATAAAGATTTGATAGCACACGAAGACAATGTAGAAGGACCAACTATTGAACGCGCAGGTTACTCGAAAATGGCGTCCAAATCCGCCTGGTGTCACCAGGGCCCGTGATTTTCTGATACTAAGAGAAAGAGAAGGTCAAACTGCACATACCACTCAAATTTTAACTACACCATTGTTAGCATTTCAACCGTGGTTAACGTAATAGTGACTGAAACCAACGAAAAAGCTTGGGAGTTCTATACGATGAACAATAAAACAGCGAAAGGACATCGGGTGTGGTATAATATTAATTCTGTAGAGATTTACGCTCTATTCGAAATTTTAATAGATGCCGGAGTTCATTCAAATTGAGATAAGAGATTGGATGAGCGTTGCCGCATAGACAACCATCCATGAGTCCATCAAGTATTGTGATTTTTACGATTTGATAACTACCAAACCAGACAAGAGCGATTACAAACTGTTAAACTAGTGGCATTCCATGATGGATATATAGCATACAAATATTCAGGATATGCGACGCCAAAAATTCTTACCCTTTGAATGTCGAAGTATACGTAAGGAAACCAAATGAGCCTCGTTCTGTTGATTATTCACTAAATTAAGTTCATAGAATATCGGTACCAGTTTTGAACAAAGGCCGAACTATTACCACATACAATTTTTAACTAGCTTAACCACTTTTACAGAAAAAACTACGATCATTGGGACAATACACCAGATTTGTAGAGAGAATTTATGAACAAGGCCGAATTGCAAAAAGGAAGTGAACTCCCTGCAATTTTGTTTTGATAACTTGGTCACGTTCATTAAAAAAAATAAACTTTCTATGGCTATCAACTTTACACAGCGATAGAGGAGTTGAAAGTTCTTCAAACAAACCAAAAATGTTCGTAGATTACAACGCCACGAAGAGTTGGGTTGATAATCTGGATAAGCTTGTAGGGACCTATACATGCAAACGAAAAACAAATCGATGGCCAATGGTATTATTTGATTACCATGGTTGATCTTGCTGGTATACCAGTCTACAACTTGCACACAAGTGCTAATTCTCAGCTATATGTGAATCGGAAGTCAGTGGAGAGAATTTTTTTTTTTGAATGAACTGGCTATGCAGTTGGTTCAGGAAAATGTGCTGCAGCGACTATCCAATCCACGAGTTTTAAAAAAATGTGAAAACCGCGATCAATCTAATTGGATACAAAATTTTAAATATAAGACGCTTTTCAACAACAGAACAAGCAATGGTCTCAGCTGCTAGTAAACTTGAATTTTAATTTATAGATGGTGTATGAAGTAAACGTTCACGATACTACCTATGTGCCCTCGATCTGCCAAAGTTAACACTAAATCTAAATGCCATTTTTCTAATCAGCCATCAAGTCCTAGTCAAGCCAAGGTCGTGTGTACAGAATACTTCTTAGAAGATGAACATGATTCGATCGAAGAATCTTATGTATCCTAGATGATGTATCGGCATAGGATATATATCGCATGGATTTATATGTTTAATGAATTTGACTGTGATTTTATTTGTTATTTTGAATTATATTTACTCGTATATGATATTTATTGAATTTATGAATTGTTTGTTTGAATTAATTTTATTTTTGCAATCACAATATAAATAAAGGAAGATAAAACTACAATATCTAATTATTTCTATAAAAAATGCATTATAACGTATGTGGGGTCAGATTGACACATGTGTTACCCCTCACAGAGTGAGGGTTAACGAAATTTTCAAAATTGACAAACTAAACGAAATAATCGGAATTATCAAATAAACAAATGAATGATATCATGTTCAAAGACTAAATGTATGAAATAAACCAAAATTGTGCAAATAATTAACGAAATAAATTAAACAACGTACATGGAATTAAAAAAAATAAGCTTAACAATATAAACGTAATAAACCAACTAAATGAAATTAACAAAATCAATTGAATAAAAAAAAAAATTAAAATAAAAAATTAAATTAAATGCACAAAATAAAGAAGAATCGAATAATCAAAATGAATGAAATAAATTAAACAAGCGAAATAAACTAAATAAGGCACATGGAACAAATAAAGCACACTGAACGGAACAAAACTCAATTTACTGCTCTGTGGCACACCGGAGGTGGCACACTTGAATTAGCGTAAACATCTTGCAATTATACACACTAAAACGATCTTTAAGATACGATTGAACTTATTAAAACGGGATGAATTCACGTTTCAGATTCTCCAGCTTTCAATAATAGTTGAATGATCAATTGATTTTCAAAGGCCTTTGCAAATACTGTTGTGCAGTGTTTACTATCTTTAATGGTAGTTTAGATTTTTGCAGGGTGTCGATATAATTATTATAAAACATTAGAATCGACAAATCAAACACCCTTTTCTCACTGTTTTCGTACTCAAAGAAAACTGTCATTTATATACAGTTAAATTCTCTTCGACTTGAGGAATGAAATTATTGTATAGAAGGCAGTTTAGGGACCAAAATTATTTTCGTGCTAATCATAATACGACATTCGGTGTGTTTTATATTCGCACAAGTGCTTTGTTATACAAAAGCTCATATTAGCAACGATTACTTCTAACAACCGGTATGCACCTTTTGCTGTCAGTCCTGAACTTTTGTTCATTAAACGCTAACACGATATCAGGTAATTATTTACACCTGGAATCGATGAAGTTAATTATTCCAAATTTCTTCTGCTTGGGATATACACGGCAATTACCAAAAACATAGAAATTTGCTATTTTAACACGACAAACAAAACAACTAAGGAAACGATGAGACAGAACCATTAGACATGTGAAAATATTTTTCACGCCTTATTCTTCTTTGAACAACGTAATTGGAAAGAAAATATACCTCTGAATGAAAACAACTGGAGAGACATGTTTCGGCTACATCATACACATTAGGCTACATCATCTAACTCTGTTTGGTGAAATTGCGTTCATTTCCATCCATGATCTGCCGGGTTGTTTCACTTCTGTTGGCATCAATTTTTCCACGTAATAGTTGTTGGGTTCGTCGTGTAGATTCCACTCCAATTATGTTTTGTTAAGTCATTCTGTGACTTTGGCAGCGTGTGACCAATCCTGATTCGTTTTTCTAAGGAGTTCAATATTTATTATTTTGTTATACTAACTTTTGTTAGATTATTGTTGATCTTATTTGTATACTGACAGGTTCTGCAACAGTAGAGCAGTATTGATTTCATAGAGGAATTGAACATTCCAGGAACACATTTGTTCTACCCTGCAAACTTAAGGTCGTTGTTCATTCGAATTCAACAATTCCAATTTGGAAGGATGGAAGATATATGTCCCAGACTTTATGTGGCAGATTGAATGTAGTTCTGGTTTTTTTGATTCTTTTAATTATATCTTTATCTGTTTTACCCGTTCAAGATAGTGTACAGCCAACGTAAATAAATTCAATAACCTCTTTAATTTCTTCTTGGTTTATATACCGGGTGATTTTTTTAAGCTGAAACTTTCAATTATCTCGAAAAAAAGCACTCTACGAAAAAAATGTTCATTATAAAAATTTAATCATTCCGGGAGGGACATACATTAGTGCTAAAATTAGTACCTCATCTTGCGTTCTTGCAAATGGGGCGGGTAATTTTTAAATTAAAGTAGGAACCCCTCTTTTTGTTGCAGGTTTAGATTCTACGGCTTACAGTACATAGGAATTCTTTGAAACATTTTTTCGATTCATGAAAGATGGAGTTGTTATACGAAATTTTTTTTTTTTTCTCGATTTATCCTATTGAGAACCGGTCCATTCTACAATACGTTAGAATTAAAAGTAACACGTTTTCAATGTAAATACTCGAAATTATAGGGGCAATCCGAAATCGCTAGCTTTTCTCGTGTACTAATATGAGAATTATGAGTTTCTGTAGCCAATACAGCGAGTTTATTACTTTTTTCAGTGACTGTTGCTCGACGAGTCCGTTTATCAGTTGAACACTTTCATCAGTAGTTATTTGTTACGGTAAAATGAAGCACGAGACCAAATGATATCTGGAAAACGCGTAGCGCAGAGAGTGGCAACATTATCAAAACTACGGCTAGCTTCTCCGTAAACCAGGACTATTTCAAATTTTTCTTGTACAGTTAAATACTCCATTTTGTATTGTATTAATAGCCTAACGCAAACATGTCATTTGTTTTCGAAATAATCTTCGAACTTAATCGATATTAACAAAATACGTATTGCAGAATCGTATGCATAGATTCTCAGTATAAGAGAAATCGATTTTTTTATCTAAATTTAATATAACAGCGCCATCTGTCATGAATCGAAAAAATGTTTCAAACAAATCCTACGTACTTTAAAAACTAGAATCTAAATCTGTAATAAAAAACAGGGGTTCCTATTTTAATTTGAAAGTTACCCTCGCCCACCTACAAGAAGGAGAGGAAGGTACTTATTTTAGCACTAATGTCTGTCCCTCTCGGATTGATTAAATTTTGATAATCGAAATTTTTGCGGAGAGTGTTTATTTTCCGAGATATTTGAAAGTTTCAGCTTAAAAAAATCATCCGCTACATCAAAGTGGATATTGGAGTGTTTTAGCAGAGACAACCTAAAAGAAATATTTCATCCTATGTAAACGTAAAAAATAAAACGGCAAACTCATTTTCAGTAAATAGCCGCATACAATCAAAAATATTTTGTTTTTTGCGTATACGTGTACACAGTTTAATGAAAAATCACAGATACAACGATGACATTGGAATTATCAGAAATAAATTTTGTTTTAATTTTTTAGTTCAAATGGAAAATCTCTTTTGATTGTCTGTGGTTTTAGCTTCATCGTATTAGTTTTCCTGATATTCCTCCGCTGGAAGCCGTTATTAGACGTGCTATCTATAAACTTTCTTTTGACGCACTATCTTATACTGCTTGGAATAGACGTGGCGAGAGTAGGAATCTTTGCCTTCCTTCTTCTTTGGCTGATATATATTAAGATGGCCATTTTACAAAGTCAATATTGTATTCTCATGTATTGTGTCGAATACACCATATTTGATGCGCGTTGTATTGATATGAACGGTGCAAATTTGACCTCGCCTGGCCCTAGCTTTTTCCTTTATAATTTCGCGTTGATTGTCGTTAAAGTTTTATCGAGAATGCTCTTTAATTGAGGAAGTTTATATACCCGTCAATTTTTGCATTCTCTCAGTTCACATTTTTTCTTCTATATTTTTTGCTGTATTCTTCGCGGAATTCCATACTTCTGTTATTTCTTATATGTTAAATTTTTTTTTTTGCGTTATTAGCGCCAGTTTTTAGTTCGAAGATTTGTGTATTGTTCTATGAGAAATATTTGTTTCCTCTCACATGTTCTATGAGAAACATTTGTTTTATCTCTTCAATTGTGCTTCCGAGATTTGACTAAATGCATCCCTTATTGAGACGTGGAGATGGAAAAATAGTTGTGAATTATAAACACAAGCTAATGTAATTTCCTTAGCTTATGTATTTAATTCACAACTATTTTTCAATCTCACGTCACTGAGACCGAAAATTTCGATTTTGTAACTTATCATTTCATTATCTTATTGGGCTAGCACTAGTGCTTCTGTTAGATTTATGGTATTCTAATTTCCGATTGTAATCCGTGTACGATAGTCGAAGGTCAATATATCTGTTCACCGTTTTTTATTATTTCTTCTAATACTCGTTTCTACAGTCATTTTTGATCTCGGATTAATGGGTAATTAGTCCAGCGAATCCTAACCAGTTCCGATACCTGCTGGGTAAGGCATACTTATATTCCGGGGCAAAACGTTCGTTCCATTCCATTATTCACTTACTTCTTTTCCGATGAAATCATATTCGTTGTCAAGTGTGCCGGGTAGAAGAAGATAATGAAAAATATGGTCATCTCAACTTTTACATTAAATCTTCGAATAACGATAAAAGATTTTTTCAAGATGATGAAAGAACTGTAATTTTCAAAATGTTTTAAACGAAAGATATTTCCTTGTTTTCCATACATTTGTAATTGAAACTAAGGTGCTAGTTGCAAATAAAATGTACTCCTAAATTTGTTCAGGTGCATCTACGTCAAATACAGTACGTCATATAAAGTTAAGTTTTATTAACACAAACACTTTTGTATAAATAGAGAATTACCCAACGAGGAAGGTTTGATGATTCATAACAACCTTTAACGTGGTTTTTCAAAACTATGAAAATCTTAGATAATTCATACTTTTTGTAATAATTACATACAAATAATTTAAAAATCAATCAAAACATTTTGGCTGTCTGGTATTTTCGATGGGATCCTGGGCTAACACACAACGCAACAAAAATAATATGAAAAAATCTTTTGTTATGATTATTTTGATTGACATCCACCAAACACCACAAAAAGACGATTTTTCTTAATACGTTAATTTCAATTGCAAAAATAATATCAATCAAACCATACGGACTAATATGCTCGTGTGTCTGGTATCTCTATATACACATTTGTAAGACGCGTATGCCATCTTTATATTTTGATGTTTTGATTGATGATGATTCAATCGAACCAAACAAATTTTTTCATTCATTTCATATTCTTAAGAAACAAAACCAAAATAATGGATAAATCATTAATTGGTGGTGGTGTTTGGTTCTTATTTAGAAGAAACTTTACAGATATTTCGTATACCTAAATTAAAAGAAGACCCCCTTTGAGGTAACTCTATAAGGTGTAAGTCATTTTGTTTATAAAAATATAAATATCACTTTAAAAATGTTATTGTCATCCCGATAAATTCGTATAATACGAGTACATATCAACACAATCTCGTACAGAAAATCGAAACTAGTTGCTTTAATTAAGTCAAAGTGTTGGGTGATTTTATTTTATCGTTTAAAAATTCCAGTTGCTAATAGAGGATGACTTGTAAACTCGAAGTTGAATTGATATTTTTTGTTTGACTGGTAGTTAGATATACTTATACTCTATGATTAGTATCTTTAATTTTAAATACATTTTATCAAGTTTGAAAAAATATGATTGATTAATGGGACGCTGCATTGAATACATGAATAGAAATGTAGGATTATGTTGTTGCTAGTAATCTATGCATATAATTAACTAAAACAATTTATAATCCATCCGTGTATGCCGTACTATAATTATATAGTTGCTTAATAATATTTAGTGCTAATCTGATTCCAAACGTACTGGAATGTATTCAAAAAAATATTATACACCCAATCTTGCACCTTTATATCATAATATAATATAATGGGCGAAGCATACAATTTGTCATATAAGATGTTGTCCTTCTTGATAGTGATCTCACGTTGCCAGAGTAACAATACTTTCCAAAATGATGTTTGACCATTTTAAAATTTTATTGATAGTAGAGATCGCACTTCAAGCGATCTGAAAGGGACGCATCATAATCGCTTACCATTCATCAAGCAGTTCAGCAACAACTTTTGTCTAAATACCATACAGTTCACCTGAGGCGAAATATTTACAACATCTACCGCATATTGCGAATTTGGTCCAAGGCATAACGAAAAGTCAAATTAATTAATTCTTCTGAACAACTGTTTGAAGACTAACTTAATATTGGTTTAAGAACTTCTCGCATTGAAAAAATCAGAATTAATAATGATAAGAAATGATGATATTCCTGTGATATCCTGATGATGTCCTGATGAGTTAAGTGAATCTTTCTCTAACATTTATTGGTGGTTACTTTTTAGTGATGATGATATTAATTACTCGCTATACACTCAAAAAAAAATAATATGATTAATACATGATATTAGAATAATATAAATCATTATAAAATTATTGTGATACTCCCTATTATACAATAATTAGAAACACTATTTGTTTAATTATGTCAATCAGTAAAAACGGAGCTTATTATTATTATGATACTTGTAATCATATTCATCTCCTATGATTAGGGTGAAATAATTTTTAGTGTTTTATAAAAAAATCGCTATCTTAATGGGTGATAAATTCGCATTTTAATGTATTATCTACATTTTTTCTCTCAGTGTTATCATAATAATTCTTATTAATTGGGTTGATTATTCTCATCATAATAACTACATATTTAATCATAGCGATGGTTAATCCAATCATAGTTTGAAATATTTAAATGCTTGGAAAATTGCAAGCAATCCGCGATCAAATGCAGAATATTTTCTTTCTGCATCTGATAATTCCTTGGAGAAAAATCCTATAGAGGCTCCCAGGTCTTATTATTCAGTTGTTGTAAGACCGCGCCTATTGCTGTGTTGGATGCATCAGTAATGATACTATATTTGGTTGCATTTAGCGGATGCGCTAAAAGAGCAACATTCTCCAAGCTGTTCTTGAGCTGAAGGAAAGCTTTTTCACTGTTATAGTCCAAGAAAATTTTTGAGGCGTTTTGGGCTTTTTAAGAAGACTTGCCAAATGCGTGTGAATTTGGGCAAGTATTTCTGCAAGTTTTGGTACAAATCGGTGATAGTAAATTACCATGCCGACGAATTGTTGTATTTGTTTAACGCTTTGAGGTGCTGAGAATTCTCTAATTGCATTAATTCGCGCTTCGGACAGCAGAATGCCATTAGCTGTAATCTTGTGACTGAAGATAGAACAAGTGATAGAATTCCATATATTGGAATTCTAGGAAAGCTGCTTTGTGACGTATTGGATAAAGCCGTCTTGCTCTTGAGAATGGTAAATGCCCTCTAGTCACAATGTGGTGTACTACATTGTGCTTTACCGGAGCGTTGTAGTTTGGAGGAGCTTTTAAAGAAAGGAATTTCTTTTGCAGTGCTCCCAAGCCATAGTAAATTGTTACTGTTGCGTTGATTTAGAGTTTGGTGGATGAATTAATCAATTTGTAATTTTTCAGATCCACTAAAAGGCCGAATTTCTTTAGAATATTCGCGCCGATGATTAGGCGGTTGACATTGGCGAGAATGAAGGCGTGTTTGAATGAACGTTTTAATCCAATGTCAACGTTCAGTAATTCGATACCATAAGTGTTTATTGTGGTACCGTTTGTTGCTGCCAGAACTAAATCAGGAATGCGATTTCTTTTGTAGCCGTAAAAATTGCGGTACGGGATTATGCTTATATCAGCGCCGGTATCAATCAAAATCGGTTATCTTCGGTCTGCCGCTTCGATCTTAAGACTTGTTGGTTTAAGGAACCGATTTGCGGATTTTTTTTGTTATGTATCAAAAGTGCATAGTTGAGGGCATTTTGATGCTGTGTTACCAAATCTTGCGTAATATCAACACCAGTTGCTTGGAAAATGGTATCTTCGTGAGTGAATATTGTTTAATCTGATAAAATATCCCTAGGGTGAATGGGGTATTCGATTTCTACCTGGAGACGTTTTTTGTCTCCAAGGTGATTGAGAACGCGAAGGACGTCACTGTGTGTGTGTGTGTATTTGCTCTAGCTTTTCTACAAGGTCGCTTATTTATTAAGCATGTTTTCTATACGGCTAAAGCTAAAGTTTGTCTATACACCTCTTACTCAAAAATCGTAAACACCTCTTACTCAAAAATCGTATTACCGAAAGAGCCGCACTGGAACCAAGACAATTCCGAAAATTTTTTGAAATCTTTTTCTTTTTCTTGACTGAATTCTAGACAAGGAATATACATTTTTGCTTTCTCTATTGCACATTAGGTACGATTTTTTTAATACCACAACACCATCATGAAAAGAGAAGGAAACAATTTAGATTAGTAAAGAATTGAATTTAGTTATTCCCTAAAATTCGTGCTATTCGTATGCTAGATGAAATTAAAAATAATAATAAATTAGAGTAATACTGTTTAGGTCGAAAAACGATTAAAAACCTAACAAAAAAATATTTAATACAACATTTAATTTAATTGTGAATCGTAATACACCTATTAGTGAGTGTGCCAAACAATTTTTTAATCAAAACGTAAGTATATCACTTGCAAAAAAAATTTCACAATGGCGGTGGCATTTTTTTGTACATTAAAAGTCAAACGATTTCTAATTGATATTGTTAATTTGGAAATTACAGTAGTCCTATTTTTAATCAAGCAACTGTAATTCCCTAACTAAAAATATCAATTAGAAAATAATATGTGTGCAATGAAAACTGATTTTTCTTAGAAACCGTGCTAGAATGTAGGTATCAAAAGAAACGTTTATAAAACCAAACTGAAACCATTTAAAAATGGTAGATTGCATAAAATAATTTTTAGCTGCGCGGGCTCTAATTTCACCTTCATGGTTATCTTATATACATTCAATATATAAAATTGTGAGATCCTTAAATCCTTAATCTAATTTTTGTTTTTTTTGTACTAGATTGCATACATGTCCACATTCGGGGGGCCAAGCATAAATAATTGTGGTGCACGAATCATTATGAAACAATTAATTAAAGATGAGGTGCTCAGTTTATACTCATGGGGCGGTACAACAGTTAAGAAACATGTTTTACCATTTGTGGAAGTATTGAACGTGGTAATGACCGCCGTAAAATATAAATATAATCTATACACCGACCACGACAATAAAAATTTTATGAAAGACTATTTAAAGTCCGCAAATACAAGAATAACTCGTGCTTTAGTATCGACCAAATAAGTTGAACGATTGCTCGATTTTAACGAACGATTTAAATGTAATGATAATTGCTAGACTAGGGAAACAAATGAATTGAGAAATACTTTATTAAATAAATTTGTGATTTTGAAAAATTAAACTAAGCTTTGTTTTTTAAATTATTATTTCGAGGAATCATTATTTACTAGTGATGAAATTAGGTAAGTAATAGATGTAAAGGATATTTGTTCTTGGTATGTGCTTATATGCATATCAACAAATCATTAAAGCGTTATACTCAACATTGTTGCATTCACTGTTAAAAGTAAAAGTGTTTCTTTCATTTATGATAATCGAATCAAAAAAAACCTTTCACAAATTTGTATGCAAAACCAACCGACTTTTTCTTGAAAAATATAGTTTCTTACAAACTTTATAAAAACCCTAATTTTTGAAACTGATTTCAGAAGTGCTTAAACCGGCACAGAAAACCGTCTCAATTCTCTGTACCTAATCAAGTACGTTTCCTAACGGATTCTATAAAACCAGAAAGTTTATAAAAACCGAATAAGAATCAGCATTTGAACCGTAATTTGAAACCTATAAAATTCTTGTAAAACGTTTGAATCATGTTCCAGGAAAGATTCAAAAAAACCTTCGTTTCCCTGTAACGGTTTGAGAACGTATGGTAAGCGTGTATAATATTTTTTTTCGATTCTTTTGAAACTAAATTTACTAGGTTTATATGAACGGTCTTCATAAAACTTAAAAGTTTCAAAAAAAGCGATCAAAATGGGTTGTCACTGTGGTTTCGTAAGGTATCAGTAAAGTTTTCGCAACTGTTGTTGAAACTTTCAAGTTTTGATACCTAAGTTGTAAGCCAGAGTTGAAACCGTTTCGAACCCAAAAATTGCTACTTGGGTAGTTTGCCATGCCATCTCTCGGGTGATGGCATGGTGGTGTATAGGTGTGTTTTACATGAATTTGGTTTTGCAAAACCAATACGATTTTTATGCATCTCTTAATGATTTGATTGTAGAGGTATTATCATGAAATTGTTATGTAACCAAAATATAATTTTTCAGTCATAATTTGCTTACACAAATTTCGTTATTCACAAGTGCTGTTATTCGATTATCTATGTACAATTTGTTATGTACAGTTTGCGTATACAAGATTGTTGTATATTTTGAAATAATTCTTTATATGGAGAGGTATCCGTTTACTAAGAATTATGTGAACGGAGAATTTTCCGTTGAAAGTAATTGTGGGAAGTTTCTAATAGAGGAAGAAACTACCGGCTACATGATAAATATCATCATTGTTAAAAATTATTTTAAATGATTGGTTGTATCATAATATGATATTCTTAATCATTGCATGTAATCATAACAATGATGGTCACTGTTATGATCAGTTCAATCATATTTTTTCCTGAGTGTAGCATTGATGAATTTGTAACTATAAAAAGTTTTATATCGTTACCAAATTATTCACCTCATTTCACTAACCTCGGAGTGATTAAATTACGCAACTATGAAAATAGATGCCGTGTGAAATTTAGGAGTAACACTCCCTTATATAATAAAACATGAAAATTGGAATCACATAAACAGTTCATTAACAAAAACAGAGAGGCTTATAATGAGTATTTACGGGTTATGGAATCTAAAATATACCGGGTGATTTTTTAAGCTGAAACTTTCAAATATCGCGAAAAATAAGCACTCTACAAAAAAAAATGTCCCATATCAAAATTTAATCATTGTGGAGGGGACATACATTAGTGCTACAATTAGTACTCCTCCTCCTTTTCGTGTAGGTGGGCGGGGGTAACTTTGAAATTTAATGGAACCCCTATTTTTAATGCAGATTCGGATTCTACGGCTTAAAGTACGTAGGATTTCTTTGAAATATTCTTTTCGATTCATGATATAGATGGCACTGCAATAACGATATATTTTTTTTTTTGATTTCTCCTACTGAGAACCTATGCAAACGATTCTGCAATACGTTTGAATTAAAATCAATAGGTTTTCAATGTAAATACTCGAAATTAGCCTTAAACAAACTGTACTTATGACGTTATACTTATCAGTCATACTTATGACGTTTTAAAATTTTCCAAATACTGATTTGAGATAGTCCGGAATCGCTGCTAGCTATTTGTCGTGTACTAATATTGAGTTACTGGAGCCAATACAGCAATTTCATTATTTTTCCTCAGTGACTTTTGCTCGACGAGTCCTTTTATTCGGTTGAACACGGAAGTGTGGAAATCAGTAGTAAATTGTTTAACAATGCGGTAAAAGCTTCAGTTGACCGTGACCAAATGCTATCCGAAAAACGCGAAGCGTAGAGAGTGACATCATTATCAAGACCACGGCTAGCTTCTCCATAAACCAGGATCATTTCAATTTTTTCTTGTACAGTTAAATACTCCATTTTGTATTGTATCAATAGCCTAATGCAGACATGTGTTTTTGTTTTTGAAATAATCTTCGAACTGAATCGATATTGTCAAACCTGCTTTTTGTGCAGTCTTTTTTGTGCGATTTCTTTTATGGGGTAAGACATTTTTTTTTTAGTAAAATCTACTTCGTTTCAATATTTCAATCAAATTAGAACACAATTGAATGTTATTAATTTAAATAGTTAATTGACGTTGACCATTCTGTTTTTCGATTTTCGATATTTCATCAGATTGCGTAAGAATTACATCTGATTGCGTAATGTTTTGAGTTATTTTCTACGTGAAACTTTCTGAACGTGAAAAACTAGTTAGAAACAATTTCTCTAATTGCATGTAAATTAGCCCATCTTCCATTGATTCGGGTACATTTTTTGTTCATTAAACAAACGAATTTTGACAGCGCCATAATTACTCGTTTATAATTTTTTATTATTCTCTCCTCTACCACATCGGATGCATCTAAATCTATACTAGATCTGGATGGTGAAGGAGTCTTATCATCTTTTAAAAAATCTACCTCATAAAACCATAAGGGAGATGAATAAATACCGTCGAGGCTATATTCCTGACAATATTGGGTTTAATTATTGTTTATTTTATTTTTGAAACAAATTCATTCAAAGCATTCTTCCTCAAACATTTATTTTTATAATTATTATTCGTCGATTAGGGACTATTGAAGAAATCAAAAAAGTTTGCCACTGGTAGTTGTCCAGAACGTTCACAATTTACATACTTTGTTTCATATCGTGTGACATGAAATACAAATTCTATAATACCAACTATATAAGCATAATTCTGAATTGATTTGTTTGTGTCGACTATAGATTGCAGGACTATTCGCTTCGCCTCTTGAAATCAAGTCGTTTTGATTTATTGCAACTAATAAACTAGACTGACAAATGAATCTGCGGAATAAATACGATTTGATTGCGACTCAACACAGTTGTATACAATTAGTCTTTGGGTATATGGGCTGCATTACATTTAACAGAACAAATATTTCAAATAATTATGATTTAAACTTAATTGGTATTTGATAAAAATACAGCTTTCCTTAAATACGAATCTTACGAGTTAAATTTTAGTTGAGTCATGCTTTCGTATGTTCACTAAAAAAACAAATGATCAAGTTAAAAACAAAATTCAAAATTATTGTTAAATCAATTTAAATCAATTATTTCGAAATAATCGATAAATAATTAAACCAATAAACCAAATTCGTTTACCTTACTACTAAGTACAAACATCCAATTGTTGTTTATTTTAAATCTCTATTAAATTTAAATTAATTTGTCATATGAAATTGTAATTTTCATGGTCTAAAGAGTACGATGTGTAAGATGATGATATTATAAACCACGTACTGACTACAATAACAAGATCCATTAAAGTGATGATAGTTCTTAAATTGAATTTCATGAATAGAAATTTTGTTTTTCACACGACCTAAGATAACAATATTTATTAATTAGTTAAAAACTAAATTTGATATAATTTTATGTGAGTGGCAAAAAATAATTATAATACCATTCATCATGGATTGAAATTAAGTTTCAATTATCAAATGAATTTCTTAATTTTCCCCCGTCTCGTTTTAAATGTTGCCAGCAATAAAAAAATGTTTTGCTTAATCATTTATTATATTTTGTATTAACACAAAATAACAATCTAGAATAATCACCATCGTTTGTATGTGCGCCTATGTGCCACCGATGGTGTATCTATATATGTATATGATGTTGTTCTTATAGTTTATAATCTCAGCCAGACGTGATTTAAACTTGACTAGTCAGAAGTCTAATTATCATCAATTTAAATTCATTTTTTTAATCATTATAAATTTGAGGTGGAGTGTGTTATGTTGTAACATAATTGTAACATACAAGTACACTATTGTATACAGTAATTTCTTCGTATATCGCCTTCATTTTTCCTGTATCAATTTTCTTGTATATGGATACTCGCACGGTGTTGATTTTGTTATTAAAATTAAAAAACAAAAGAACCAGTCTAAACACAGAGAAAATAAGGAAAATACCGCCCATTTAAGATTTTTGTTGCTGGCACAAAACAAAAAGTTGTCTCTGCGCAAGATATGTGCAGTGCTTATCTACGAAAAATTGAAATCTATAGTACGATACGAGTATGTATGCCGTGCGGCAGTCTATTAATAGTGCGTACTATCTAATCATACGTGATTTTATTTTGAAATTATAGAATTTGTAGATTGAATTGCAATGAAACGAATTTTGTATAGTTTGAGTCATTTGCTCGTTAACCTTGCGTTTACGGTACCACATTTTCCTGTATATAAAAAACAATTGTCGTCATTTCGCTATGGGAATTTTATCATATGGCAATACCTATTTTCACTCAATTGTATTTATATGTATGTATCTTAAATTGTTTTGAATTCTTTTTTATTATTTATTTTTCATTTTCTATTCTGTTTCCTTTTTTTGGTTCTTCAATAAAAATGTAACAAACAAAAATGGAAAAATAGCAAGAAAATAATAGAAAATGTTTATATTGAATAGAAGATGATTGAAAGGAAATTATAATTAAAAGCATGATGAATTGGTATGAAGTGCTTTGGAAATGAAAATTGTATTGTTACTGTTATTATTGCGTTTGATTGTAGATTGAATGGAATATTCGTGTACAATTTATTCTGAATTAAATTAATTTTACGTGATGTGCTAAATAACATGGAATGGCAGTTCTACATAACTGGAATTTTCATTTTACACGTACAATATAATTTTTTAAAACTTGCGGTCTTCCAATTTTTTATATACGAATCGAATTTATATCGCTGAATCCATGTAGTTCAGTTTCGCTTTGTTGCCTGTGTTTTATCCATCTGCTTATGGTAATATTTTCAATTGCATTCAAACCTTCTTTGAATTTACTCCATTGCTATTGTAGTTCAATACTTAGCGTATCATCCCATACCAGCTATCCATACCAGCATCCTAATGGATCGAATAGTTTGGCTACTTATGCCAATATGCTCCTTTTTGTTAGTTTTTTTTTATATTTTCGGACAATGATATTTTAAACCCAAAATTGTCGAAAACTGGGTTCCAGGTTATTCCGAGAGTCTTATTTGTTTCATCGATGTTTATAGAGCATAGCCCATCTTCGCGGGCGTTTCTAGGTAGATGTGTTGTCAATTCTATTTTGTTACTTGCCCATTGTCTTAGATTAAAACCTCCAGCCTTTAGCAATTGTATGAGTTGTGATTAAGGTTCTAATGCTTCTTCTAATGTATCAGCTCCTGAAATCAGATCATCAACATAGAAATCTTTTAACGTTATTTTTGACGCGATTGGGTAGTTTTTTATTTCATCAAGAGCTGACCCGGCGAACTTCGTACCACCTCAAAATCAATAAATATTGTTTAAAGTTATTGTAGCTTAATTAAATTGATGTTTTTTTAAAAGATAAAATGAATTTCTCTCTCTCTCTCTCTCTTTCTCTCTCTCTCTCTCGCTTTCTCTCTCTCTCTCTCTCTCCCTCTCTCTCTCTCTCTCTCTCTCTCTCTCTCTCTCTCTCTCTCTCTCTCTCTCTCTCTCTCTCTCTCTCTCTCTCTCTCTCTCTCTCTCTCTCTCTCTCTCTCTCTCTCTCTCTCTCTCTCTATCTCTCTCTCTCTCTCTCTCTGGCACTATATCCCATCAAGGAATTTGTCCACCTCAAATGAGGTTTCATAATCATATTTTCATTTCGGATAATGAGTGATTAATTCATTGATCCTAAACCAGCCCTGAAATTTGTTCCTTATCACTACCGGGAATCGAACCCGAGACCTCCGAAGCGGATAAAATGAATACTCCAAATTAATTAAAATCAATCAAAATGAAATATATTTTAATCACATTGAAATGAATGTAGTTCAAGTGGCAGCAAGGCTTTCGTTTTATTGAATTGATTCGAAATGATTCGCGTAGAATTGTTGCACTACTTTCTTTTAAACTATTTGCTGGGTGGGTTGCAATAGGGTCGATTCCCTTCAGTAAAGCATCTTGTGATATACGACATTTTTTGTTTTATTGTCAGGTGCGAGAACGAACAAAGCGGATGGTTTGCCGACACATGAACATGGTACGTATAATTGGCCGTGAGAGAAACATTCATTTTCTAGATTCAGGTCACAAACACTCAAGGTTGGGCCTTGTGATTTGTTGATCGTCATGGCGAATGCAAGGCGAATCGGAAATTGAATTCGTTTAAACTCGAATGGCATATCGGTTGGGATCATCAGAATTCGCGGAATGAGAACTTCCTCATCTTTGAACTTCCCTTGAGTTTTCTCAAAACCAAACGCGTTCCGTTACATAGTTTTGGTTGATTCAGGTTTCGTAGCATGATCATTACCGCACCAACTTTCAGTTGTAAATTGTGCGGTGGTAAGCCAGGCAGAACCAATGAGTTTAAAAATTCAGTTGGATAGTTGGTTGCTTCATCTTTGTTTGTCACACAGTCGATAGATTTTAAGGAATGAAGTGGACCGACGATTAGATTTTGAATTGTGAAATTTAAGTGATCCACATCTTTGTTCTTTCCGCAAGAATTACTCGTTCACTCACCAAATTATGATTTTTGTGGTTAGTAATGATATTCGGGAACACTTTGTTGATGAGCTCGTCCTTCGTTGAGACAAAATTGCAAAAGTTCTGATGAAACGAAATCAATCCGTTCGATTCATCGACCGGAACACGGCTATTACCGATAGTCAGCAATTACTTGGAGAAATTTTCGGCAGATGGATCGTTTAACCACAGACAATCAAATTAAATTTTTCGTTTGAGTTAAAAAATGAAAACAAAATATATTTCTGATAATTCGAATGTCATAGTTGTATCTGAGATTTAAAAAAAAACAAAATATTTTTGGTTGTTTGCGGCTATTTATTGAAAATAAACTTCCAGTTTAAATTTTTACGTTTACATAGGATGAAATATCTCATTTAGGTTGCCTCTGGTTTAACAATGCAACTCGCATGTTTGTCGTCAGCTGTAGTTTCATCACATAACACCAAAGCGTGGTGACGGAAATCGCCGTACAGTTGAATCATTGCGCCTCCAAAACATTTTGAGTCATTGCGTAGATCTTTCATAGTTTGATTGAGTGCTTCCAGGGTGCATTTGTGCGCCATTGAACATTCATAATCAATGATGATTTTACTTGCTACCAAAACTTTCGCCATTGCTGAGTGTTTCACAATGTTGCAAGTCAGGTTTTCAGCCGATTGAAGGTTTAACGAAAATTTCAACACTGAGCAACTGCTACAGCAATATCGGATCTCGCACGAACAGTGGGCAAAATCAATGAAATGAGGAATGCCTTCCCAGTTCCACCGGGCGCATCGAAAAAATAATAATCCACCATTTCCATCAGTAATTATATAGCTAAGTAGATAAAATAAAAAGATTGGATAAAAAAAAATACTACTAATTTGCATGCAGCATCCAGTCGGATTCGAATCCAGTACCTTGCGGTCCAAGCGCCGAAGCTTTAACCACTGCACCACTAGTCACATACAAACTACACACACAAAATTCATATAAAAAAGGTTATTTCATTAGATTTTTGGGGCTTCCCTTTTGAGTTTTTCCGACTTTTCTTTTTCCCTAAACCATCACTGTATTGAGACGAACAAATAAAAAAAAAACAAAATGTACTAAATGTATGAGAAAATGAATTTTCTTGATAAATTTTTTTTTGTTGAATTTTCCAAAGTTTTAATAGTTATTATGCTATTCGGAGCGAAGACAAATCCAACAAAATAAAGATCATAAAAATTGGTCCAGCCGTTCTTCAGTTATAAATGGTGTTTCTAAACCGACTTTGTTTTATATAAATAGATTTGCTAGTTAACATAAGACTTTGATGTTATTGTTTTAAGTTTAAACGTTTTGATTTCTTCTTTTGGTGATTCTCTCCATAGCAGAAGTTGATAATTTTGATCTTCTTCATTGATTATGATTTGGCGGAACATCTTCTCTATGTCGGCTTTGATAACGAATTTATGTTTTCTCCATCGCATTAGAATTGATATTAGATCCTGTTGTAACGTTGGACCGTTGGACCTTCAATTGACCAAGTTGTTCATATTCACGCATAAGGTCTGTATAACCTTTTCTGAGATTTGGTTCTCTTGACAACCTTCTTTCGACTTGGAGGAACCTTGCTATTGCCATGCGTTGAGAATCTTCCAAATGCATAGCTGGATCTTTCTGGAATGCGATACGTAATTTGTAGTATTCGTATTCCATTTATCAGTCGCCCGTGCGTGTCACGAAAGAATTAATCACACTCCTTCTTTGGCTTTGTGAGAATGCGTGGGGGATTCATTTTTTCTAACTCCTAAAATTTTTTTTTTAGTTGTTCATCTATCTCAGTCGATGAGACGTGTGAGTTTTATTTTAGCTCTGTTGTCTTGTTGGGCGTAGATATTCTTCCTAAAATTACCCATCCGAATTCCGTGAGCTGTGCTACTGGTTCGTTTTTATTTCCTTTGATGCACTGTGGCTTCATGATCTGCGTGTAATAATCTGCATCCAGTAGTATATCAATCGGTGTGCGAATGTTGTAGTTCGAATCGGCCAATAGCAGCTCATTCAAATGTTTCCATTTTACAAACATAAACGGTGTTTTTGGCAGATTTTTGGTTATTTTTGTTAGTATTAGAGCTTCAATTTCTATTAAAAATGTTGACAGATATCTTGGTTGTAGGTTGATATTTACAATACTATTGACTCTGCCAGCAACTTGTCCGCCTACACCATGAACCTCTGCACTGATTTTACGACCTACTAGATTTAAACATTGTTTGGCTTCTGTTGTTATGAATAATGTTTGTGAGCCGGTGTCGATCAGCAATCTTAAAAGCTCTTCCCTTCCATCAAACCTTGTGGTTTTAACAAGGGCGATTGCTAAAAGTGTTGTCTCATGCGTTTTAAGGGCACTGTTGGTTTAAATGCTTCTTAAAGTTGTAGTTGTAGACTGCTTTGTATGAAGTAGACTGTGGTGCTTGTCATTGCATTCTTTACATCTTGATTGACTATAACATTGTTGAAAATTGTGTCCAGTGGCTAGGCACCTTCTGCATAAATCATGTAAGTTGACAAGCTGTATTCGTTCTATGTGACTCATTTTGTTAAACTTGTGGCAGCATTTTAAATTATGATTGCCTGAACACAAGATACACTTAGAAAAAAATATGATAAATACATGATTACATTTACCATATTATGATAACACTTAATCATTGTTATTATTAATTTAATCATTGTGTGTTAAGTACAATCATTTAAATGATAGATTTTATCATACTATTATATTCTTGATCATTTTCTTGATCTTCTTCATCATATGAAGGATGATCACTTGTGACCACTTGTGATCATCATTCTTATGATGAACAAGATCAAGAAAATGATCAAAAATATAATAGTATGATAAAATCAATCATTTAAATGATTGTATTTAACACACAATGATTATATTAATAATAACAATGATTAAGTGTTATCATAATATGGTAAATGTAATCATGTATTTATCATATTTTTTTTCTGAGTGTACACGATTAATTTTTTACTATTATTGCACTGAATGCTTGTTGTTTATGGTGAAGGCTATCGTTTGCCGGCATTAATTTTGGTAGTCGCAAGCTTTCTAGCAGTTGATATCGCTGTTCCAGAAACTTCAGAACTCCGTTGGTGGCTTGAAGCTCCTTAGGATTTTTTAATGACATCTCATATGATTTGAGAGTCTCGTTGTCAAGTTTTTTCGTTAGAAATTGAACTAGCCAACCAGGTCACAATGTCGACTCCTAAATTCTTTATTGCATGTAGATTTTCCCTGACGGTGTCGTGTAATATTCTAACTGCGGATTCTGCGTTTTGTTGAATATTGTGTAGGGCAAAAATTGCGTTAATATGATTGTTTACTAGCAACCTTTTGTTTTGATATTTGTTGCCTAGTATTTCCATTGAGCTTTTATAATTGTCTCCTATTGGCTGCAAATGTTGGATGATTTTGCTCGCTGCTCCCTCCAAATGTGTTTTGAGATACATGATTTTGTGTGTATCCGTTAGACTAACGTTTTGATCTACCAATTTTGAGAACAGTTCATGGAATCCAACCCAATCTTGATAATTCCCATTGAACTTTAGCATCTCAATTTCCTTTAACCTGTAGTTTTTTGATTGCTGATTGTTGGTGTTTGTTTCACTTGTTTCATTCGTCTTATGTACCGCCTGTTGTAGCTTAGCACTACATTCTTCTGCACGGCTGCTAATCTTGAAGTAAGTGTTGTTTTTAAAATATTCTTAATGTTCTAAGTCTTCTTTAGTTGTTTCAAGCAGGATTTCTTCGTGCAGCTCATCTATTTTTTCCATCGTCGTATTTAGTTGTTTACTTTTTTGTGACAGGTATTCAGCTTATTTTCTTTCGTTTATGAGGCCGTATGCTTGAATGATGATATTTTCCAAGTGATTTATTTTTGTTAACTGCTTGCTGAGCAGCCATTCCTTGGGATCATCGTTGTTAACTTGAATCGTCGGAATTATCAACTTGGATAATGCTTTTTGTTGCACCGTAGTTATGCTGGCTGTATGAGTTTTTTCGATATCCTATAGTCATTCATGTCTGCTAGTTTAGTAGTTGTGTAGATATCCGCAACTTCTTCTCTTCTTTTTTCCAAGTGGGCCTTTGTTTTCCGGGGAGCTGGATCCTTTCTTATATTTGCGATTAGTTTTTGTATATATCTGTTCGCCCAGATCACTTTGTTCATTTAATAATTTCTCCATAATAAAATCTTGTCATTGTTGTTGTTGTGGAGCGTTTCACCTAGCGTGATTCTTTTTCCTAGTAAGGACCAATGTTTGACCGTATTTTGGTCAAATCACAAATTTGATAGTTGACAATTACTTAAAATGTTTCTCGCTTGCTGTTGGTCAGGGCTGAACAGAAACACGTTGACTGTTGTGTAAGAACTAATATATTTAATTCATAATTTTTTTGATTTATATACAAAAAAGATCATTTATAAAACTATTGGCTATGCAAAATAAATGTAAAATTGAATGTAAATGCTCTACTTAATATGAAAACCGATATACATATTCCATGTCATCAGTATTTAACGGATGTATTGGAAAACTTGATATATTCATGTCATAATTTGATAGCATAAGTGTTGTTGTTATAACAGTAAGGGTTCAATAAGCTTTTCAATTCCCCAGAATCAAAATTGAAGAATTTTCGTAATACCAACAGTTCAAACTAACGAACGTAAGCAAATTAGAAAATTAAGAAAACAAGAAAGAATAGTATATTGTATAATTAGTAGGAAAAGTACTGCATTCCCGGACGATGGTGGAAATTGGAGGACTAGGCGATCTCCGATCGGACTTTAAAACGAATATAAACCCAAAATTATTTTTAGTATTATTCATTAATTATCATATTAAGAAATCAGACAAAGTAAAAAAATCGAAAATAACATAATTTTATTGCTTAGTTAGCCACATCATAAAACATAAATACATTTTGTTTTTTTTTGTTTTCAAAAGTTGTCAAGTACCTATTTGATTTATAAAAAACATGTAAACGAAATTTAAGAGATATGGACAGTGAAAGCGAATTATCCTTATCTTGTACCACCCGGGTATAGTGGAAGCAGATAATTCAGCTACATATGATTTACCGCAAAAAATCGAAGGAAAAATACGAAAATGCTTATAAACGCTTTATGGATTATCGTCAATCTAAACACATCAAATCATTTTCGGAAAACGTCATTCTGCCATATTTCGGTGATTTATCTACAAAATTGAAATCATCCACATTATGGTCAAACTACTCAATGATCAGGTCGATGCTAGCGGTTAAAAATAATGTGGATATTGCAAAATACCAAAAATTACGTGTCTGCTTGAAACGCAAATCCGACGGATATAAAGCGAAGAAATTGTACCATAACCGTTAATATTACAAATAAGTAAAATTACCTAGTTTGGTATAGATTTATCAAATAAAAATTGATTATTATGTATACTGTTAAATTAAAATAAATAAATGCATTTGACCTTATAAGTGTAATTTTATTTCTTCTAAACAATTAAAAATCCATACGGGAATATATCCCCGGCCTAGGCCAGAAAAAATATTCTCGTACTATTATTACTTGTTGCTTAGTAATAAATACAACATATTGGAATCATGAGCTTTTCGTTTCGAAAAAACAACGGAAAGAAATATTTTTTCCTACGATCGGAGAAAAATATTTTTTCGGGCTATAGACCCTTAGCCTTAAGGCGTAGGGAAAAGGATTTTTCACTTTACTACGTACCATTTTACAGTTTTTACAGTTTTGTCTGGATGGTCTGTATTCTTTGCTGTTTGTTTGTATCAAAAGAATGTCTGAATGAAATTCATTTGGAACCTCCACGTCAAGGGGATCGGGTATAGTCGTTGGTATTTTTCCCATATAATCTTGATGTATAACGTTTGAAAGTTTAGCCGGAGGAGCACTTTGGTACTAAAAAATACCGTTGTGGTACTGGTATTAGTAACATTTTTCCCATTCCAAAATTATGTTGTGACCGTCACATATAGTTATTTATCGTATCATTTCAAAATTTTGGACCGAACAACAAGTTTTTATCAGCACTGAAGACAACGATGACAGTAAAATTAGAACTAGTAGAATTTTCCTGAAATTAGGATTAGGAGAAGGATAATTGTCACAATTTTCGTAATGAAAATTCTAGATTTCGCACAATTCTCGTCAATTTTCAGGGCCGGATGTATCAAGTTTGTATCAAGAAAATGTATCAAGTTTGTAGCAAAACAAAAGGGTTCTAGTTTTCCTTTCCACTGTGAATTATGAAAAAACCGATTAGAATGAAAATTATGAAAACTTCTGTTCTTTAACAAATAAATACTTTCGTCTAAAAATTAAAATTAATTCCAATTTTCATATTAATTATGGACCTCGAAATTCTTGCTTCTTAAATATAGCGCGAAGTGCAAAAAAATGTTTTTCGAGTTGGTCTGACTCCTCTTTACAGCCCACACGCATTGGATGATTGATGAAACTTCATACTTAGAATTTTCATAAATTTAAAGATCGCAGTGAAATTTGGTGGAAATGGGCCTACCGGCAAATTTCATCTGCCACAGGAGCTTTTAGTATTTTGCACATAATTTAAAGAGTATGTATCATTGACGACAAAATCGATTATGAACTAGAGGATTCTAACTTTTTGATAAAATCGATGGACCGATTATACACTGATTATCATCCATCAGTACATTATAAATGAGTTGTGGTAAGAATGCATTATATTACAAATTTTGAGGTTGTACTGTGTAGTTATATAATGTTAAGTTATTCTCATTTTCTCGTATTAGTACAGAAATTTCAAGTTCCACAGTTATCTTTGCGTAAGAAACAGACCGCTTAAACTAAATTGGAAACTTTTTAAAAACATAATTAGTTGCTTTATTATATTTTTAAAAAGTTTCCAATTTAGTTTAACCCAATTAACACCAACTCTTTTATTTCCTTCGCCTAAGTCAAGTGGGTGAAGCTATCGCAGGGTTTTACGAAAAAAAAATTAAAATATTCATTAATCATCAGACAATACTAATTTTATCTCATCCCAGGAATTTTAAAATTATCCCAAAAATTTTGAAATGACATGAATTAAAGTCTCTATAAATGAAATATCTCTGATAAAACTTGAGGTTGGCATGATAGGTGCACCTGCATATGCTTACACTTTGTGCATATGTGTAAACTCCAGTCCCCTTATGAATGAATTATTGATTAAAATCCCAGGAACCACGAGTGTTGGGACCGATCTCTTCTAATTTTAAAGCGGCATCATATCCAAATCCACTATCGAAAATAAAATTCACATCACGCTCCATATTTAGATTGGTGCTCTATAGCATCTTGGGATGGCCCATTTTATTCAAACTATCTTCATTTAATATTTAAACGAATGATTCCCTAAAACCTAAAATATCGTAACCGATCTCGTTTTATAGATTGGATTATCCGTATAATTTATGTCGATCGATATTTCATAGCCAAAAATGCGAAAAGACCAAAATGCTTAATATTGGACATAGTAAGGTTTTTTGAAAATACCAATGGATTGGTGCTTGGAATAAAATCAAGATTTAAAATAATGGTTCCTGGAAACCTGAAATGCCCGCATAGATTTTATTTGATTTCAAACCAACATGATGACCACAATCTTTAAAAAGACTTCCAACTTTGTTGGGAATCGCGCAATAGGCCGTCACGTTTACGGTTCATCTATGCATGAATTATTGATTTAAATTAATAGTCTCCAGAATCTAAAAAATACATAACATATTACGATCTGGGATGAAATGTAAACCATCTATGACCCCCTGTCGTAGTGCATGGAGCTTGCAATGTGCAGATGGTGTTAAAATCGGTCCTATAACCGTACGTCCTCGAATTGGCTGACTAGCGCTAAAGTAAGGGCGGAAATAAGCAAACCGCGGAAGAGCAGGTAGAACCTTGAACAGGCCCCAGAACAGAGTGCAGGGATAAAAACAAAAAAAAAACCAAAAAAAACTAAAAAATAAATTGTAATGGTTTTATAAAAGTGGGGAATCCAAGTCGGTTCAACCCGACTTCTTGTAGTTGGGCAATTACTCACCCCCCAGCGACAATCGAAACCGTGGGACAAATAACCGACACCGACAACCCTTCTATGCATCTGAACGAAAATGGAAAAAACATAAACGTATGTACTAGGGAATCCAATTACCCGACTATCGAATCCAATTACCCGAATTTTGGCTACCCGACTTTCGGTTTCGTTTTTTTTACCACTATCCCACCGGTTTCTACAACAAACGTTTATGTTTTTTCAATTTCCGTTAAGATACATAAGACGGTTGTCGATTTCGGTTGTTTGCGGCATTGAGCGAAGGCTTCGGGTGTCTCTGGGTGGTGAGTAATTGCCCAACTATACGAAGTCGGGTAGAACCGACTTGGATTCCCTATATAAAACAACAAAGTAAAATATAAAAAAAAAAATTTAAACACGAAAAGGTAGTTAAGACAAAGAAATATAGATGAAAAAATTTGATAAAATCGAATTTCGTGTACTAAGCTGTTTTTCGCTAGTACTACAACTACTTGATCTGACTGATGACTGATCTTGTCAAATCAGTAATCTCATCTGTTCGATACTGATTGTTGTGGTTCTTACAAATTTCCCATCTATAATTCAAAAACTCAAGTAAAAAATAGAATTGACATGACTATATGTATCGGTTATCGGATCCTTTGTGGTTGTCAGCTTAAAACCTGCTTCCGTCCCTGCCATTTAGACGGGTCCCATTTGAAACCCGATATTTTAAAACGCGAATTATCAAAATGCGATATTTCAAATCGCGATAATTCAAAACGCGATACGGTACAAAACGCGATATGCTACAAAACGAGATATTTCAAAATGCGATATTTTAGAACGCGAATTATCCAAATGCGATATTTCAAAACGCGATAATTCAAAACGCGATACGGTACAAAATGCGATATGGTAAGAAACGAGATATTTCAAAACGCGATATTTCAAAATACGATATGGCACAAAACGCGATATGGTACAATAGGGGAGTTTAGGATCGGGTTATATCATGCGGGTGAAGGGGAAATTTAATTTCAGTTTATGGGAATTTAAAAATCGATAGGAGTGAGCGTATATAGGATCAGTATCAATCGGGTCGCTGCGCTCCCGTCGCTTCACAATGCACATTATGTACCATAACGCGTTTTGAAGTATCGTGTTTTGAAATATCTCGTTTTGTACCATATCGCGTTTTGTACCATATCGCGTTTTGTCATATCTCGTTTCGAAATATCGCGTTTTGAAATATCGCGTTTCGAGCGGATCCGCATTTAGACACATACATATTCGAAAATACAAACCCAGCGTCATGTAAACAAAAATATTAAAAATACAAATTCTAATTGCGGTTGTGCAGTGCAGGCAATTTTTAAAATGATGTAGGATAAACTCAAAATTTAAAATGTTAAAATATTTAAAATGAATTAAAATCTCCACTGTTGGCAAAATTACAATGGAGTATTATGTGGTGGGGGGGCTACTAAGGGAGGGATGCACTAAGAAAATTTTATTGTCAAGTTTTTTTTTGCTATATTTGACATGTAACTATAACTATAGATCTGCCGACACTCAAATGGTTCTACCTGTCTTATCAATTTACTATAGACGCTTTTCAAATACTATTTTAAACTTACTCAGGATTTGAATTTTTGACTTATAGATGGAAAATTTGTAATAATCACAACGATCAGTTTCGAACAGATGAGATTGTTGATTTGAAAAATCAGTCTTCTCATCAGTGTTTACGAATTTTTATAATTTACTTTGTTGTTTTTTATTTTAATAGTTTTATTGTGATTCTTCAGTACAGTCGTCTATTTTCAGTACTCTCGAATTAAATACACAATCGCAGAAAATTTAGCGACAATCTGTGTGACTACGACTATGATAATGATGATGTGATAACCAAGATTTATCCGCGATCCAGGGTTAATGGAAAGAAAAGAATCGGGTGGTTCGGAAGTTGATTGTGTATAAGTAAGTGTCGATTATCATAGTCGTTGTCACACAGATTGACGCAAAATTTCCTACGACTGTGTATTTAATTCGAGAGTACTGAAAAAAGACCAATATACTGAACAATCACAATAAAACTATTACAATAAAAAACAACAAAGTAAATTACTATTCGGCCTTATTTGGTTGCAAAGAATTTAATCGTTTCCGAAACTAACATCTTGCCATTTTTTATTTTGTAACTAGAAAATTATTCACTGAACACTATATAGATTGGAATGACGCTAAGACAATAACCGCTTCGGTTGAAATTGTCCTACAACGAATTATGCCAAGGAGAATCACTTTCAGTACGCTCATTAGTATTCTGCGATGGTGGCAATATATTCTATCCGCCTATCCAGCACAGATATTAGTTATGAATGTAAATGAAACCGTTGTGCGTGAGAGTTTACATCGAGCCTTTCATCAAATGCAACTCCTAACCACTTTACCGATGATATACTCTTCTTCCACTAACAACCATCTAAGGTGGTCTCATAATGTCAAGTCAACATTTGGATTGGATATTAATGGGTTTGGAGAAAGATAGGTTCATTTTGTGCCATCCATTGCGTTCTGTAGTCTTTCCTGAATACCCAATCTTGAATTGCCGGCAAAGAGCATGACTTTTTATTTCGCGCATGCTACTCCTTAAACATCATCTAGCATACTTCTGTTGAAAACTATATTCCCAAGATGAGACCTCATTATTGAGCCTTGAGAACAACCTTTATTAACACTTTTAAACGCGGCAGATGATGGGCCTGTATGCTTTGGGATCGGTGTAATCTCTATCAGTGCCCTATTTGATGATTATTACTTTGCCGTTTGTTGAGCATTTTGGAAATGAAATGAATTCCTTTATTCACTCAAGCACAGAACGCAAGAAAATAAAGTTAATTATTAGCATTAGTACCCTACCTACAACATTTGTCAGGCCATGTCTATCAGCCTTTGTGTGAACCGATTATATCGATATTTATACAACCATAACCGATTTCATTTTCTTTCGCCACTTGAAATAATTTGAATGAAGTTGTAATTTTTATTAGATTTTTTCGGCTATTCGGACAAAATATTATTTTTAATGGCATCTTACAAAGTTTATGACTATTTTAGTTACAGAAAACAAAGAGACCGTCTACTCACAACATATCTACCACAAAAAGTAGAAAAATGCACCCCCTCCTCCTCCCCATTTTTAACCCCAAGGGAACGTGAAAAAATACACAAACCATTACAATACAATTATGAGAACTTCCTTAGATTTCTTTTGGCAGCTCGGTTTCGTAATGATAAAAAGTTGGTCTACTCATCAGGTGGCAACGACCAAACTGCAAAAATTCAACTCTTGCTTTGTACCGATAGTACGAAACAAGAACTTATCGATCTAGCGAATTATATCACCAAATCAGAAACTTGTGGAAATTCTTACTATTAGAGTTGGTTTACAAATTATTTCAATTGTATCAATTGGTACGTTAGCGGTAGTTCTTTTGTACTATCGAAATTATACACTAGAGCCAATGTAATCCACTTCCTGTGAACCTTTGTCATGGAATCCGGATAATACGAGCATTACCAAATAATTTCTCTGCATCCAGCCGGTTTTTAGGAGATAATTATTTTAATTCTAGTCGAAATCGAGTTACATTTTGAGATACGTAACGAAACCAAATGAAATGTTGATTGTTTTCAATTTGTATATCACTGGAGTAGTATTGCTTTAAATACCCAAAGGACCTTCCGTTAAAATATTTTTGGGCTTATTAATTTATTGCGCGGTGTTGATGTTGTTCAATTTAGTTAATTGACATTATGATATTTTAGTATTTGGTGTAAAATTTTGTGTGTTAATTGACTGTGTTTAAAGTTTTATCAATTACCACAGATGTTTATCGAAAATGTCAGCATCCTACTCCTTAGAATATGTAAAATTAAAAGTTTTTATCAAATTTTAAAACAAAATAAGAAACCAGGGTATTATTATTTCACTATATGTCAAACAATAAATTCAAAAAAGTATCGAAAGGAAGTGCCATTGGGTCAAGGTTTAAAAATAGAGATAGCAACTGATGTTATTAAACTTTACAAATGTGCGTGTCAGTCTCATTTAATGCTCTTAACTGATGTTTGAACTAAACAAATTTTCAGCGCAGTTATTAACATTACTTTGAAACATAATCCGTCTTATGAAAAAATTCGTAAACACATATTTAAAAAACTGTATATAATAAAATATACATATATACGACTAAATGCAGTCGGTATCTTTTAACGGCTACATCGATAGAGAAAGGAATGATTAATTATTTTCTACAAAATAAAAAACAAATCCGAATCACCCAACTTCTATCCCAACGCAACATAAAACGCATATATCATCCAACATTTTCCCGACGGTGGTGGTGTATTAGACAATTCATTCATAATACAAACACTACTCAGTTCTCCCGATCAACACATACAAATTAATGAAAACGAAATTCAGGCCAATTGATACTAATATTATAATAAGACGTATCAACTTGTGTCGGAACAAAAAATTCACTTTACAATGACAACGCATTATTATGTTTGAATTTAATAGTTCTGGAAGTATATTCAACATAATCTTTCATATTTCAAACTAATACAACATATAATTTAAAAGTACTCCAGTTAACACGTACTCGTAACATAAAATATTTTTTACTATAGAGCACACACTTAAGTTACATTCATAAAAATTATTATTGCTATAAAGTATAAAATTTTATCTATTAAGTAAAATGGTTTACTACGTATACTTCCACTATCACATGTAATTTATAATAAATGATACATTGACCAAACCAGACCAGACTAACAAAAAAAAAAAAATCCGACCAAAGTTGTAATTAATGCAAGTCATTTCTAAATGTTTTTCAAAATCACCTAAAAAATGTGTGCGTATAGTAATATTTATTGTTGCTTATTGTGTTTATATATAGTTGTTATTATTGTACTATAATTTAACCACAATTAATAAAAATAAATAATAGTTTTTATTTATACTAAAATATATTCTTTTGAAATCCCCAAAGGCTAATTTTATCATCACTTACCGTGTTTTCCATTAACACATTTCTTGTTTAATTTTATTTATTTAATTATATTATTTTGTTTATAAAATGTTTAAATATTAAGTTATTTATTTATGGAACTGAAAAACATTAATTGATATTCTAATTGTTTGAAACTTAATGCATTTGAGTTGTGCTGTTTATGATGAATAAATCAAATTATTCCTTAAAGTATTATGTAAAGATTTAAAGATACAACATGATTATATGAAATTGCCTACTTTGAATATTGTTTGTACAGTAGGTTAAAAAATTGCTATTGATTGATGTTCTTTTTCCAAATTATTTATTTTTGAAAAGTTGTTGAGGCTAATGTGTTTACTATAGGCTAAATTCGCAATTTAATAACCTTACATTGTAAGCTGTTTTCCAATAAATTTTCCAATGCCTAGGAAAGTGATCAGTATAGTTTCCGGTTAATAAGGATTTAAACTAACTGAACATCACCATCTCTTGAAAAATTATTGAGGCTTAGGATAGTTAGTATCCTCGATTAGATTTTCTCATTTGTTAATACGTTGGAAAACCTAATTGCATAGAATATTTTTGCGATTTTTTGTTTCATTGTATTAACTATTGGCCAAATCACAGGGTTACTACCGAGTAGTGACTAGTACAAAAATATGGCACCAATTTAAATCCGAAGAGCAACTCTTATGCCATCATTTGATAAAAGTCACTACCCGGTAGAATCGGGAGCTAACACAAATAAATTTATATTACTATAATTACATGCAGGAAGGGATTTCTTTCAATGTCAGTCATATTATGTTTTAAAGTTTAAATTAAAATATAAAATATATTTAATTTATATCGAAATGGATCAATAAATCACAGAATATACTGCACATTATTACTAACCTGAATAGTTATTTGCTATAATTAGAAAAACAAATTATTACATGCACGAAGTGAAAATTAATATTCATTTAGTAAAATTTATTAAAATAACTACATGTTAACAGAATAATTACTACGTATTCAAAGTATTGTCCTTCGCTGTCTACACATTTTTGTCATTTCTCTTGTACTACATGAATAGACGATAAAATGACGCGTCTTTAGACCGAAACCAATTTTGCACGTCTTTGAAACTGGCCTAGTGTAACGCCAAGCCGTATCGTCCCCCATCGACAGTTTTGTCCTGTTTCAGCAGCTCATAGTACGCGATTCCGTTCTGGTCCCACCAAACGTAGAGCATTGTCTTCTTTCCGAAATGATTTAGCCGTGCCGTCGATGTTGATGGGGGGCAAAGTCCTAGATTCATACCTCCTCGCCGGTGCTCCCTGGGTAACGCTAAATGAATCAGGCGGTGTAGTGGAGACGAGCAGACTAAATCCTGTTTATAGTCATGGACACTACATGTCAGGGCAAGTTATTGGCGCCTTAAAACCAATATCAAATCAGCGTCTGTTCTCCAGGTTAGGTGCGGCTGAAGCGGGCGTCTGTCTTGTATCAAGCGGCTCGCTATATAAATGTGTTTCAAGGTAGGACTGGATGCCTCAAGATTCTCACCAGTACGTGACCCACACACGTAACAAGCGGGTTGAGCGGCAGGCCAACAACCTTCTCTCATAAAAACATTTAAGTTATGAACCCTACACAAAGGCCTCGGATTACCATATCGGATTCATTACAAACTCGACCTCGGAAATTGTACACGGACAACGCTTTAAAAATGGGAACATGGAACGTGCTTAGCCTCTTAAGACCTGGAGATCTCCGGAACCTTTCGAACCAAGCAAAGAGTTACACATTAGACGTACTTGCACTACAAGAGCTTAGATGGTCCGGGAGTAGGATCCATGACACCACCAATGGTTACACTCTTCACTACAGCGGCCATCAGAACGGAGGAGAATTTGGAGTTGGCTTCCTCATCCATCGGCGCGTGAAGCACCATATCATCGATTTCCGCCCTATCAATATGCGGATATGCACGGTCAGACTTCGCACTAAGAAATTTAACATCACGATCGTTAATGTGCATGCACCCACCGAAGATAAATCAGATGACATCAAAGATCTCTTCTTTGTCGAGCTCGAGGAAGTTATCAACAACATACCGCACCACGACATTAAAATCATCGTGGGCGACTTTAATGCAAAAATCGGTAGGAGTGCAGAAAATACATCGCACATCGGTCCCAACAGCCTGCATCTAACTAGTAACAACAACGGCCAATGCGTCACCGACCTGGCAATAACGTACAACTTAGTTGTATCAAGTACGTTTTTCCCACATAAGAGAATCCACAAAGTAACGTGGAGATCGAATGATCGAAGAACTGAAAACCAAATCGATCACGTCATGGTGTCCAAGAGACACTCCACCAGCATATCTGACGTTAGATCCTACAGAGGTGCAGACATGGACAGCGATCACATGCTTGTCATATTTATGTATAAGTGCAAACTGTCATCTACATTTAACAGACAAGCACAAAAGACCGTTCGATGGAATATCGATGCTCTAAAAGACCAAGCGTTACTGCAGAGTTACCAATCAGCTGTCACTAATTATTTAGACCGGCCCCATAACAATGAAGAAGCTCCTCCTAACATCCAGGAGCAGTGACACGCTATACAGTCAGCCATAAAAACCGCGGCGCAAAATACTATCGGAAGAAGACCTCCGAGGCCCCGCAACGATTGGTTCGATGATCAATGCCGAAGGGTCGTCGAAAATAAACGAACGCTTCGTGAAAAATGGTTGGCTCGCAACACCAGAAGCACTCTAGCAGAATATCTCCGCGCTAGGAAAGCCACGACTAAATTCCTTCGACAAAAGAAGCGCGAACATATGAGATTATGCATCGAAAACATCAGCTTTCAAGCGGAACTAGGAAACTCAAGGGACTGTTTTGCTAACGTCAGGAATCTCACTAAAGATTTCCACCCAAGAAGCACAGCCATCAAAGACGGGAATGGAGAGCTGAGAACAAACGTGGCTGATGTTCTCTCAGTATGGCAAACCTACTTTCAAAATCTGCTAAATCGGAATGACGAAGTTACCCCCATTAGAGCAATAGCTCCGCCAGGTGAAGAGTTTTTTGTCGAATATCCCACAGTAGAAGAAGTAGACGCAGCTATTAGTCGATTGAAAAACGGCAAGGCACCCGGTCTCGATGGAATCCCCGCAGAACTAATTAAACTCGGAGGCGCTACTCTTGCAACAAGTTTATACGATCTCGTCGTTTGTATTTGGGACCAAAAAGAGTTGCCGGAGAATTGGAAGACCGCACTCATATGTCCGTTGCATAAAAAAGGCGACCGTCTTAAATGTGAAAACTTTCGTGGCATAGCTCTATTGAACACTGCTTACAAAGTGTTAGCTAATGTTGTACTTGCCAGACTCATCCCTTTCGCCGAAAACATCATTGGCGACTATCAGTGTGGTTTTCGTCCCAACCGATCAACCACTGACCAGTGTTTCACCATGAGGATGATCTTGGAAAAATGTTGGGAGTACAACATAACCATACATCAGCTATATATAGACTTCAGACAGGCGTATGACAGTATAAACCGCGACAACCTATGGGCCGCGCTCATATGCCTGGGAATCCCAGAGAAACTCGTTTCTCTGTGTAAATTAAGAACATCCGGGTCTGTATGTAGAATCGTAATTGAAGGATCTGTGTCAGACCCCTTTGAAATAACATTTGGTGTTCGACAGGGCGATGCACTCGCGCCTTTGCTGTTCAATCTGGCGCTTGAGTACGTAGTGAGGAAAAGCAACATCGAAACCTCGCGCTGTATATTTAATAAGTCAGGCCAAATTCTTGGATATGCAGATGATATCGTGCTTCTTGGCCGAAGACCTAGCGATATCAAAGACAGTTTCATACCGCTCGATCGCTGCGCAAGAAGACTTGGTTTGGAGGTGAACAGCAGTAAAACCAAATATTTAGTAACACCTAGGAACATCTCTACGGTAAATCTCGGAATTGGCGACCACAACTTTGATAGCGTCGAAAACTTTAAATACCTCGGGTCAGTTATAACATCGTCGAATGATATGCAGGCAGAAATAAAAGCCCGAATCGCTGCCGGACAACGAGTTTTCTACGCCAAATCAAAATTATTGCGATCGAAACATCTATCGCAGTCGTGCAAGCTCGCACTTTATAAAGCACTTATAAGACCTGTGCTGGTTTTCGGAAGCGAGAGCTGGACCATGACCACTAACGATTGTAGATTATTATCTACCTTCGAAAGGAAGGTTGTCCGTTCAATCTTTGGTCCAATTAAAGTTGCGAACAACGAATATCGGATTCGTATGAATCACGAAATAAAGCAACTCCTCGGAGGCAGCGATATTATCGGATTCATCAAATCCAATCGAGTGAGATGGCTCGGCCACGTTACAAGGTCTCCACAACAACGGATGATAAATAAAGTGTTCCACCAACAACCAGCCGGAGTACGTCGTAGAGGAAGACCCCGACTACGCTGGCGCGACGACATCGAACAAGATCTACGAACATTAGGATGTCGAAACTGGAGGACGAGAGCGGTGGATCGAGATGGATGGAGGGCCTTAGTGCAGGCGGCGAAATCCCTTCATGGGATGTGAAGGCCAGAGAGAGAGAGAGTCGATGTTGATGCTTCGCCAGGTGAAACCACGACTTTTTGTGCTAATTCTTATAAAAGATCCACTTCTACTCTCTCGTAGCATATCGGTGCAGGAAGCTCTTTCTTTCATACCGTCAAAGCAATCAAAATGTCTCTCTTATAAATTCCATCTGTTTCTCAGTCAACTCATGTACCCATTTCCCCACATTTTGAATTTTTCCCATATCATGTAAACGTTCGAAAATATCTTGACGAGTCGTGTTTAATGCCTTCGTAAGTTAATTTTGAGTTTGTGTATCATCTTCACCCAATAACGTTTACAGCTCAGTGTCTTCAAATGTTTTTGGTCTTTCGGAGCGCTTCTTGTCCTCAATGTCAAATCGCTACTTCTGAAGCGTTTAAACCAATCTTTATAAGTATTTTTCAGTGTCACAAGTTCGCCCCAGGCCTCCTCAAGCAAATAACGTACTTCAGCTACACTTAAAAAGTTGAAGCAGAAAAGCAAAGCTTCTCTCAAATGCTGTTTGTCTGGCACAAAACTTGACATTTTCGTTCTTAGAAAAAATATTTTGCGTTGCGATATGTGTTGGTATTATAACTGGTTATTGTTAACAACTGTCCACGCTATGATCAAAACACAACTTCTGACGTAAATGACAACATTGTCACAGTCATATATGTGTTACAGTTTAAATTGATCAATAGATTACGGAATATACTGCAAATTGCTAACAAATAAAATAGTTATTTGCTAATTAGAACAACAGATTATTACATGCACGAAGTGAATAATAATTTTACTTATTAAAATAACCACATATATTAACAGAATATATATACTAAAATATTACTAATGCAATATAATAATAATATTTACACAAACAAAATTCCATTACAATTTTTACATGCAGGAAGTGAAATTGGGTGGGGTGAGGCCATAGGGAGGGGGGTCGTAGTTTAACCCATAAATGCCCAAGGTCATAAATTTAATATAAAAATTAGATTATGTGTAATTTTGAATGTAGTTACCGAATCAAAAGTTAATTTAGTATTTTGCTCCGTTTACAGTAACTTTTGGGGAAAAATCCAGTATAATGAAAAAAATCAAGTCATTATATGACTTCGTTTCACATAATTACACTAACCAGAATTTTTTAACTATTTTAATTTTATGTTATTATTTTTTTTTTATCACACAAAAACATTTAATTTTAATTTATAAAACACTAAAATGCACAATAAACTGCAAACGTTGCATACAAAAAAACATTTCTATTATTTTCTAACTTATTAAATAAATAGCTTATAAAGAGAGAATGAAGAGTATTTGACGGAAAAACTGTATACGTTCGTTCAATTTTGGTGATTTACCCAGAAATATGATTAACAATATAGTTGTATCTTTTAAGATATAAAGGGCATTTAAGGGTTAAGTTATTTTGAAATTAGAAAATGTTCAATTCCCCTGCGTAAGTAATTTTTATGAATATGAATAACTCGCTTTTTAAATGACGTTTCCCTCTTTGGTTTTAAAAACGAAGTAAGAGGACCTTCTGGAGATAATTTCAGCAATTAGTTGCTAATTTTCGATTTCATTGTGAATACACCTGAACCCACGTTAACTGTAAAGTTAGATTAAATATGGTATATGGTGGCTTTTAGCTTTAATGTCATTCTCATAACACCTTTATTTTTATGAATGATATTTAGAAGACTATATTCTGGGTAAATTAATTAAAACAAAAATTAATAAAAGTTAACTATAGCAAAATTCACACAATGCATTGTGGATTAATTACTGTTCACTACCTGATTTACTAAGACTAATAAAACTCTGGTTCCGGCTGGCTTTAAATGGTGTCGGTTTCTTTACTTTGGTTTCAGCTGATCAATCGGACAGTGCATAATGCATTGTACTACTTATGTTATTGTTAGTCTGTTTCAGGCTAGCATAGTTCCGGCTGACTTCATGTAGATAGTTATAGTTCCGGCTGATATTTGTATGGTTAAAGCTTAAATATTATATTACCGGCTAGTTTGAACAGGTTTTAGCAAGCTTAATATGTATTCCAGCTAAAAAACAGATAGCGCACTATGATAGAATTTCGGTTAGCTTTGTATGGTGGACGATAGCGGGGTTATTAGAGTTTTACAATTTAAATGATCAACACTCACTATATTATTGTTATATAAACTATTTATTTAGTTTAAGATAATTATTAATTTAGTATAATTTTGTTTTGCAAAATATAGTTATAAATTTTAGTTATAAACTGTTATTTTTAATATTAGTCCACAACTTCAATGGTGGACGATTGTTCGCGGCACTTTCACTTCTCTTTGTATTGTATATGAGACCGTGTCTCATTTGACTTCTAAAACGCGACTCCTTTTCGTTTCTCATTCCGTACAAAGAAATTGAAATCTCGATATTTATCGATAATCGATAAATATCGAGATTCGCGAATGTAGGTGGCGAAATAGTTATATTCAGCAAAACGAGCAATGCCTCGTAATTAAGCGGCGCGGTGTATAAATAGTTTTGCTACGAGGAGTGCCACGAAGTGAAAAGGATTTTTCTGTTTGAGCCGCTACATCACTCCCCTCCTGGATCGAAAACCGTAGTGTTTGAAATTGAATGTAACCGTTTTTGGAACACTACGTTTTTCGACTGGGTTTACCACAAGTATTCCGTACGCTGGCTTAAGCCTGTCGATGCCAATTGTTATGGATTTTCCATTTACATCCACAACAAAGAATTTGCGCAATTTGCGGGTCACTGGATACGGTCCAGAATACGGTGTACTCAATGGACCTCTGACTCTATCCACACGTACGAATACGTGTGAACAGGTTTCCAGATTTTTGGGAATGTACGTTGCCTGTTCAGGTGGATGTCTTGTGTCCGTAGGAACTAAGGTTCTCATGGTGGTACGAAGCTGATTCACGAAATCCGAAGTATCTGTGTTTGGGTTCGAATTTTGATCGTTGATGAAGAATTCACCGGGAACCTTGATATTTTGACCATATACTAGCTCTGCTGGTGTGCAGTTGAGGTCTTCCTTGACGGAGGTTCGAATACCCAATAGGATTGTAGGAAGTTCTGAACTCCAATGGGATGTATTACATCGAGCTGTTAAGGCGGATTTTAGTTGCCTGTGGAACCGTTCGACAAGACCATTCGCTTTCGGGTTGTATGCAGTTGTCCGAATGCGATGGGAACCTAGGAGCTTCGTGAGCTCGGTGAACAACGTTGACTCGAATTGTGTTCCTTGGTCTGTCGTGATGAAGAGTGGGACACTATATCTACAGATGTACTCATTGTAGAAGATCTTACTTACGGTTTTTGCGGTCATTTCTCGGATTGGATAAGCTTCTGGCCAGCGGGTAAATCGGTCGACTATCGTTAAAATATAATGATAGCCATTCGATTGGGGCAGTGGACCAACCAGGTCCATGTGGATGTGTTCAAACCTGCCACTTGGTAGCTCGAATTTACCAAGTTCTGATTTCGTGTGGCGGTGAACTTTGGACTTTTGACATGGGATACAAGATTTCGCCCAATTGCTTGTATCAGTATTCATTCTTGGCCAGAAGTATTTTGAAGCAATAAGTTTTCGCGTAGCACGGATGCCAGGGTGTGATAATCCATGTAGACTATCGAAGATTGTCCGTCGCATGTTGAGAGGAACGTAGGGTCGATTTTTACCTGTTGAAGTCTCACACCAAATTTGCTGCTTGTCTGGTAAGTCGATCCGTTGCAGGTTTACGCTTGATTTCGGTGTGTGTGCTGAAATCAATTTCTGCAATTCGTCGTCGCGTTGTTGTTGTGCAAGTAATTCCTTCGTGTCGAAGGAGAAGACGCTGAGTTCTGTGAGAAGTGTTTCAGAACGAGACAAACAGTCGCTCACCACATTGTGTTTTCCTTTGATGTGATGAATGTCGGTAGTGAACTGAGCAATGTAATCGAGATGTCGTAATTGCCGGGGACTACGTTCAGACTTTGACGCAATAGCTGTTGTAAGAGGCTTATGGTCGGTAAATAAAGAGAAATTTCGGCCTTCGACGAAATGGCGAAAGTGTTTGATTGCTAAATACATAGCAAGAAGTTCTCTATCGAAAGTAGAGTATTTAATTTCCGCAGGAGAGAGCTTCTTTGAAAAGAACGCTAATGGTTGCCAACATCCTTTGTTGCGTTGTTGTAAGACAGCTCCAACTGCTACATTGGAAGCGTCGGTAGTTATGTTGAACTGCGCGTCGTTCAACGGGTGTGCCAAAAGAGTGACAGCGGCAAGAGAACGCTTGACCTTTTCGAAAGATTCTGTGCAATCTTCGGGCCAAGAGAAGTTTATTTTGTTTTTGCCTTTCTTAAGTAAAGTGGCCAAATGCCTGTGAATCGGCGATAACAGTTCGGCTAATCGTGGTATAAAGCGGTGGTAATAGTTCACCATACCGACGAACTGCTGTATTTGGCGGATTGATGTTGGTTCTGGAAAATTTGAAATGACATCAACTCTGTCTTGCGACGGGAGGATGCCATCTTTCGAAATTGTGTGGCTCAAGAAGTCGAGTGACTTCACGCCGAAAATACATTTCGAAGCTTTTATATTAATTCCATATGCGGAGAGACGTTTGAATACTCACTCGAGATGTTCACTATGTTCCATCTCGGACCGGCTTGCAACGAGGATATCGTCGATATAAGAATAGACGAAGTCCAGCCCTTTTAACACTTCGTTAAGGAATCGCTGGAATGTCTGGGCTGAGTTACGAAGGCCGTATGGCATTCGGGTAAACTCAAAAAGCCCGAAAGGAGTAGTTATCGCTGTTTTGTGGATATCCTCGAGAGCCATGGGAATTTGATGATATGCCCTTACCAGATCTATTTTCGAGAAAATAGTGGCGCCGGCGAGTTTCAACGAGAAACTGTGTATGTGGGGGATAGGATATCTATCTGGGACAGTGACAGTGTTTAGCTGTCGATAGTCTCCACAAGGGCGCCAGTCCTTGTCTTTCTTTTGCACCATATGTAATGGTGAGGAGACTGGTGATGATGAGGGGCGGCAGATTCCGATGTCTGTCATAAACTGAAATTCAGTTTTAGCAGCTTTTAGTTTAGTTGCGTCGAGTTGTCGTGGTTTAGCACAAGGTAACCTACCTTGCGTGACGACGTAGTGGACTACGTTATGCTTCACTGGGAGATTGTAATTCGGTGCCTCAGTGAGCGAGGGGTATTTCTTTAAAAGAGCGCCGTAATCGTTGTTAACGCTGAAATGTTTTGGAGATGGCGTATCAACTTGGGCGATGATCGCGTTTACAGTGAGGGTAGTAAATGAGTCAGAAAGTCTTCTGTTCTTCAAATCGACCACGAGACCATATTTGGACAGAAAGTCAGCACCTATAATAGGCCTGTCTACTGCCGCGATGATAAAGGGATGTGTGAACGTACGCCTGAGACCGAGATTAACCTTCAAAAGTTTGGTACCGTAAGTGGAAATTGGGGATCCGTTTGCTGCGGTAAGAATGCAAACGGTGTCTTTAGCATGTCGGGGAAACTTGTTGACGGGTATCACAGATACTTCAGCCCCCGAATCGATCAGAAATTGTAAGTGGTTTTCGTGATCGTTGATGAAAAGACGGCGAGATGAACCAATCCCACTGTTTGCCGTAGAGACAGCAGGATTTAGTGGTTTTCCGAAGGCTTAAATTGTTTGGAAGTAGCTTGTCCATGAGCTACCGGTCGGAAACTGCACGGCTGATTGCAGTTGCGTGCGCGTGAGCCGAAACGACGGTGGAAGTAGCAGAGTCCAGATCGAGATGACGATCTCGACCTTGATCTGTGTCGGTAATTGAAATTCCGTCTGTTGTTTGGCGATCTTCCACGTGAACCAATGTTCATGTTGGCCAGTGTTCGCTGTAGATCTGTCAATTGTTGTTGCGTCTTGTCAAGTTGTCGTTGCATTAAAACAAGGGCTGATTCACCGTCAGCAGTTGCCTTGCTTGCGGATGGCTGGTTGACAGCAGCAATTGGTTTGGGTGTTCTGGATTGAGCGTAAATCCAGATATTGTCGGCGACCGGTAGGATTTCCTCGATGTCGTTCTTTATATCCCGCGCCATTATCGCTCGTAAGTCATCTGGCAAACGTTTTAGCCAGAGGTTTTTGAGTAAATCGTTATTTACTTTTTATGTAAGAGACCGTGTCTCTTGAATTTCAAAACGCGACTTTTTGTTTTCTCATTCCGTACAAAGAAATTGAAATCTCGATATTTATCGATAATCGATAAATATCGAGATTCGCGAATGTAGGTGGCGAAATAGTTATATTCAGCAAAACGAGCAATGCCTCGTAATTAAGCGGCGCGGTGTATAAATAGTTTTGCTACGAGGAGTGCCACGAAGTGAAAAGGATTTTTCTGTTTGAGCCGCTACAGTTCCATCTGGCATTGTGGTGAGGGTTGACACTGACATGGTTTCGGCTAAATGTTTATATATTGCACAACCATAATCAGTGCATTGTTCAAGTTTTTATTGGTTACGGCTGATAAAACTTTGACTCCGGCTGGCCTTAAACGCTTTCCGGCTGATCTAATAGTGACCCCGCTGGAAAAATAGATAGCGGACTATAATGAACCATCATTCATTTTGCTCATTGTCTTATAGTTGGTTTAGTTTAGCCTTGCGTCAAATGGTTCTGGCTTACATAGTCGTGGCTCCGGCTGAAAACATATCTTATGCAATCAAATGATTTCGGCTGTCTTAATATTGGTTCCTGCTGAAAAATCATAGGTAGTGTATAATACATTGCACTAATTGTGTTATAGTTGGTTTGGTTCCGGATGGCTTCATATGCTTCCGGCTGACATATTTATGGTTTCGGCTGACATCCAAAACCTTTAGTGCTAATTGTGCATGCTTAAAATGGTTTTGGCTGGTAAAAGTGTGGTTCTGATTTGTTTTAAATGGCTCCGGTTGACTTAATATTTGTTCCGGCTAAAAATTGTTATAAAGCACAATGATGCACAAATGATTGGACTACTTTTTCTGGTTCATTTATATAGTTCCGGGAGGTTTCAAATGGTTTCGGGTGGTCCCATATTGGCTCTGACTGAAAAGAAAATAATGCCATAGTTGGCTTGGTTATGACCAGCATGGTTCCGGCTACCTTCATATGATTCCGTCTACCATTATGTATTGTGTTTCCGGCTCTCCTTTTTGTGGTTCCGGCTGAAAGTTTATAGGTTTTACAGCCATATTAAGTAACAGCCATACTCATTGTGTAAGCTCATGATGATTCCTGTGAAAACTCTGATTCCGGGCTGCTTCAAATTATCCCGGCTGGCCTAATATTAGTTTAGGCTGATAAAATAGATAGTGCTCAATGACGCACAATGCATTGTGTTATGCCATAGTTAGTTTGCTTCAGGCTGGCGTTATGTGCTTGCGACTATCATTATGCGGTTTAACCTTTATGTTTACAACCGCTTACCCGGGTAAGTTTTCGTGTTTTATTACCCAAAATTTTATGGATTTAGGTGACTTATCAGCTTGAAATCTTTAGTAATTATTATTTGTTTATAACAATTATTTGTTTTAGATTAGATTTTACCAAAATGTATTTATCAATTTAAAATTATAATTATCATTCAATACTAAATGTATGGAATTATATGGACATATCCGGGTATGCTGGTTGTACACATAAAGGTTAAGCTTAAAAATCCAATGTGGCACCGCATAATGATACACAATGGTTCGTGTTACTTCTGTCTTAGTGGGGTTGGTTCTGACTGGAGGATGGACATATAATTTTCACACAAATATACAACTTCTACTTCCTTCTTCAAAGTAAAATAAAGAGTCATTAAAACTTTCGATATTCAGAATTTTGCAGAATTATCAGTCATTATAAGTCGCCAAGGTCTGATAAAATAGATTTCGATGTGGTCGTTGCCAGTATGTCTCTCTGCATCCTACTTATGATTGAGTAATCTGAAAATTTGGGAACTACTGGGAATTGCTGAAAATTGGTAAATCAGAATTGGCAACTTCCAAAGGAATTTTCTAGCCGAGCATTTTTACTGTTTTTTTTCTTCCCAACAATTTTGAAAAGCTTAGCGTTTACGAAAAACCAACTAGTAATAGAACAATTGCAAATTTTGAACTAACGGGCCCGATTCTCGTGGCATAAAATTGCTATTATGTTATTTTAATTCTCCGCTTCATATTGGAATTTGGATTGAAAAAAAAATAAAATAACATAACATACAATTTTATTTCAATCTCAATATCTATAGAAGTTGAAATTAGAATCGATCTTACACTGTTCTTATTTTCTGCTTGGTTATATAACTTCTCGGACTGAAAAGCTCTACTATAGATTTGTCCATTCTAGGTGCTTGGAACTGGGCTAAAATGTTACCTGTTCAATCCAGCGCTTAATATCATCTATTGTTAAAACTAACAAAAAGGACAGACATATTTAAGCCTTCCCTACTCCAAAAACGTTTATAAGTGGCCGCAGTAAGTCCAAAACATGGTTTATACATCAAAATATTTATTTGAATTCTTAAAATTTTTTCATGAAAGTAAAATAGCCGTTATGAAACTTTTCTAGTAGTTGTCCGTAATATGTACTTAGAAAAGTAACCCATACCTAGGTAGTTAAAAAAGTAGGTAGTCACGACTGGGTGTTTAGAACGTTTCATAAGTTATTTATATATGTTCGTCCATTTTCAGATTTTCAAGCCATAGTATAGTTAGGACTTTGTCCTCAATCTTCTAGTTATTTATATTGACTAAAGTTACACATATTGTGTTATATTTGATCACTGAGAAAAAAAAAATGTAAATTTGTTAAGAAACCCTTTCAATTCAAAAAATTTAAAATATGAAAATGCGTTATTAGCGATTCTTATTAAATTATGTTTAAAAATAGTAGTACATTGTAAAATAAGTTGTAGTTATTTCAAGTAGAAAGTAAAATAAGTCGTAGTTAATTCATGTTGATAAATCATAAGAATTACAATGTTAGTTTATTAGTTAGTATAGTTGTTACGACTGTGTTGTCTTGACAAGACATTTTTTGTAAATTTGTTTCTATTCTCCATGGTTTCTTGCGTCCGAGTTTTTCACTGTGTGAACGTGGTGTCTTGGTGGATGGATTCTTGTGTGTTTTCTTCGGTTATGTTGGCAACGGAACAAAAATGGGAGAGAGAGAGATAACCATGCGCATCGAGTGTGTGCAAAGTAAAACGTTTTGAAAAAAATGTTTTTTCTTGTATGTCTCTCTTTTGTACCAACGAAAATTTGGTATAAAGGAGAGACAGAGAAGAGAGATACATTTTCTTCTAAAACGTTTTACGAACTGTGCGACGCTCGAATATTTTTTTTTGTTTGGTCATTCAGTTTGTGATTTTGAAGATTCAAGTGTTGATTTTTTTAGACAAAAAGTCTCGTGTTGGATTATATATAGGATGTAATCTTGTTGAGTCGATAAAAAGAGTCGCATGGTCGATTGTAAAATTTTTTTTTTTTAAAGTTTTGATAATTGGGAGACAGTGAGTCTCGTTGATAATTGCAAAACAATTGTAATATCAAGTTTATATAAATTAATATAACACAAAATTGTAATTAGTTGTAAAAAAAAAAAAAGAAATCATAATAAAATAAGTTGTAACTAAAAATAATAGTTAAATAATTTGTATTTGTGAGACGATATAATTACGGTGTTGTTAAGTGAAAATTTAAATTGCGAAGGATCATAAGTTTGGCATTTATGAATTTTGATTATAAATCAAAAATACGCAAAATACCTCGAAGTGCGATTGAAATTTAGCATTCGCTGAACGGAAAATTTTTAAGCTGCAATTGTCGTTTGTGTCGGCAGGAAAATTTGATTGTTGTATTGTAATATACCGGTGGGTGCACATCGGATCTTACGGGTGGCCAGGTGAGGCCATTCGCAACGGTTGTTTGAATTTTTTTAAGGCGAGGCAACGCCCAATAATAAAAATTTACGGTTTTTGGCGAGCCAACGCCCCACACCTTACGGGTGGTCAATCAAGGCCATTCTATTTTGAAATACCGGCGGAAGTGCCGCATCGTTGGACGGTTAACGGCGGCCAGTTGAGGCCAGCTGTTATAGTTTTATTGGGTGGCCAACCGGCAACCCATTCATTGGTATCGGGGAAAATCCCCCGCAACGCAACGGGTGTCCAACCGGCCCCCCGTGTTGTATATTTTTGGTGGTGATCAATCAAGGCCATTCTGTTATTTTATACCGGCGGAAGTGCCGCATCGTTGGACGGTTAACGGCGGCCAGTTGAGGCCAGCTGTTATAGTTTTATTGGGTGGCCAACCGGCAACCCATTCATTGGTATCGGGGAAAGGCCCCGCAACGCAACGGGTGGCCAACCGGCCCCTCGTGTGGTATATTTTTGGTTATCGGTGGTCTGCCGCAACGCTCGACCGTACAAGGTCGCACCACCACGTTTTAAATTAATTAAGGTACCATTTTTTTTATTTTTATTTTTATTTTTTTTAATTTTTGATTTCATTTTTATAATTTTTTTTATATATTATATTAAATTTAAATTTTGTAATCGAGCGCCGCACAGCGGGTGCGCGCTCGATGCGCATTGCTGATCTCTCTCTCTCTCGTTCCCTCCCTTTCCCTTTTTCTCGGGAAGTTGTTTCTTTTTTGTTGTTTTTCGTTTTAACTTAAAATAAAATGAATTATTAAATTATTTTTCGGTCGGTGTGATGGGAGCGGAGACTCCCTCTGTGTCGGTTTAGTGTTTGCGGTCCCTTGGTGCCCGCATCCTAGTTCGTAACCGGGGCTTTGCCCTGTTTGAATTCGAATGGATGCGCGCACCAAGGCACCTCTACCAGTTTATAACTTTATTATGTTCGTTCCTCAAGTTCCGGTCGACGAGTTTCGGCGGAACTCGGTATTATTATTTGCGTTTCCCCCAACTTTCTGTTAATCACGGTGTAGGCCAGGAGCCCTGCATGCCTCAAACCCCACGACCCTCGCACTTCTCGCTGAGAACGTAGCCGGCAAAACATCACCGTGGAGGCCTCTGCAGGAGCTTAGTGAATATCTGCAGGTTGGCAGTAGCCAGCCTGTAACATAGTAAACTCATCGGTTAGCAGTTGTTAATTCAACAATTTCAATAGTTAAATAATAAATGAAACGTTGTTAATCTATCAATGGGCATAGTAAATTCATCGATGCTACGTTGTTAACTCTACAATTTGTTGAACAAAAATGATACAAAAAGGACACTTGGGGTATAGAAAATATGTTTTACCTCAAGTGACCATTTTTGTTGATCTCGATAGCTCAAAACAACAAAATCCGGAATATATTGTTACGTTTTGGTGTGTTTGCCTTGTCACTCAAGGTTCGAATCACTGAATTGTAAATAAATACAAGTGCTTCAAATTTGAACTTACACAAATTTATTTACACAAAACAATAATTATACAACACAAAATTAACCATTAATTATGCTAATTATAACACTATTTAATTATCACTTTAACAATCTCTTTAATAATCGCTTTCAATAATCACTTTAATAATCACTTTATTTAACCTTCACTATATCACGTTTAAAATAAGACTCAGCATTCCACGTCAATGTACGCCTTTATATACCAAACTCTTTGTTTCTAGAATAATCCTGGATGCTCTTCAAAAATCCCGCATATATGTCAGCATACAAATGACGCCTAAATGTTGAACCAAATCACAAATACAATTGAACAATTATTGAATAACTTATTCTATTATAATCTAGGTGTCACCGTAACAATATTTTCTCCGTGGTGCGTGAGTACCGAAAGTTTGGTTTTTCACTATCATCTCCAAATTTAATTTACATTTGTTATGAAATATACGGTAATCACATAAGACTGCATTATACTACAGTACAGCCATGAACAGTGTTGCCAACTCCCAAATAGCTTTGTCGCCAAATAAAAATTAAAAAACCGCTAAAAACCGCTAAACGAATATTATTAAAATATCACTAGATGTCACTAAAAAGAAATATGTAGTAATAACCATCCAAAAAAATATAATTAATAAATTTTAAATATTTCATCATAATATGGTGAAAAACTACTAATTTAAGAAGAAATAAATCGCGAAGCTTGTAAAAAATTGAAGGAAACCGTTTTAATTTTTTTTTTTTTAACATTTGTTAAATAATTATTTATTTATTAAAATAGTAGATACATCAGTATATGTACATAGATCACATAAACCATGCCTTTCATTGTAAACGAAAATACAATATTCTTTCAAAAAAATAATTATAGCTAAACTGAATTTTGAATTCATATCATTCATAAACGTTAAATAATTTAATCAATATCAATTATATCAATTATTTCATCTATATCCTCGTCTCCTCCTTTGTACGACTGCATAGTAGCAATTTTTGCAACAACCTCTTTAGGCAATTTATAAGTGTAACAATTTTCACCAGCCAGTTATTGAAAATAATTAAACTAAATCACTGTTGAAATAATTATAGCCAAACACTTTAGAAGATCTTTCTATAACGTAACGAATGATCACTATTATTCACTGAACCAACAAAAATTTAATGTTTAAACACGCTACTGCTACTGACACGAAATGAAGAAATACAACCAACACGAGTAAATTTGATTTTTGGATTGATATAGATATTATTTAATATTTTATATAATTATTACCATCATAAAGGAAAATAAAGAGAAGAAAACTACGGTGTAAAAGTAATGTATGCCAACCACACAAACTAGAAAATTAATTATTAACCTGAAAAATGCTCATAGAACTAATTGATTTCTAAATTTATAATGGAAAACCAAATTCTAATGGAAGATGGATGAGGAAAGTAATACCATTTTAAACAATTTTGAAAGCGATAAATATCACTAAAAATCGCTAATATGTAAAACAAAATCGCTAAAAAAGCCGCTATAGCGGCAACATATAAATTTTATCGCAGCGTTTATAATAAAACCGCTAAAAACAGCGGCAAAATCGCTAAGTTGGCATCCCTGGCCATGAAGCCATAAAGTAAAAAGTAGATATTTAGTGTTTACATACGAATTAACCACTCATTGAGATAGCGAATTTTTTTATAAATGCACTAAAAATTATTAATCAAATTCAACGATGCTCCGTTGTTAACTCTACAATTTGTGTAGTAAAATCATAATTGAAACGTTGTTAATCTAACAGTTGGCATAGTCAATTTAAGCGTGATTTACATGACAAAAAAATGTTGGACAGCAAAAAAAGAAGAGTTTGGTATATTAAAATTTTCGTGTGTATGACAAGAAAAGAATACCATCGTGCAAAAATTTTGTAGTGGGTTTTTGTCTTTTTTTTTAGCAAATGCTGCCATAAAATAAAAATACTGCCATAAAATATAATCGACCCGTGTATATTTTATGGCAACAAATATTATTTATGGCAGTTTCATCATGTAAATCACACTTTAGACCAAAATTTTAGTTATTGTTTGCGAAGTTGTTTGACATAATCATATAGTTTTAAGATAGGCATTTCTAATGATACGGGCCAATTTAAATCGTTTGATAGACCGCAGGACTCTAGCTTGGGTTACAAGTTGCAGGTTCCCTTTCGATATAAATTCATGTTTATAGAATCGGTCATTATTTTATGCAAATACGTATATTATGTATTACATATATAGATTTACTTTCTGCAAAGTATGCTGAATAATATTAGAAATTATTAAGCCAAACATGAACAATTTCCATTCATATCATACAACAATCGAATTGAAGTGTCCAGATTTTTGTGTTCAACAATTTTAATTTTAACTTAACCGTATATTTAGTTTTGCTTAACACCGTTTCATGATAAATTCATCAACAAACGTGATTGATTTTTTAAATCAGAAACAATATTCAATTAATATTTTTCGCCTAAAATTTTACTTCGCAACAATTTTCTCAGTGATGTGTTATTTGTTCCATTTATGATTAAGTCTTGTGAGATTTATTGATTATTTAGAAAGTGTTCAATAAGCCTTCTTTCGAGCAAACTTGTTTAGTTTATTTAGAATAAGTCCTACTATAACTGGAAAATTCACAACAAAATTAAAGCAAGCTACAAGAGCTTTAATCGAGCGACTTATTGTACAATTTCAAAGCAATCAGTAGACAAAATAGGAACCGGATAAATTGAACCAGTCTAAATATTCTGACAGCACTTTCTTCCTAACAAGGGCTCTTTGGATTGATGTTCAACCGTAAAAAAACGTTGTTAGCCTATAACAGCCTGATACGCAAATACTGTTAAAAACAATAATGACTTTTAATTACTATTCGAATCACATATCATATTTAAAAAACTGTTTTATAATATTATTAAACATAAAATGATATTTTTGCAAATTTCTTGAATCAACTGTACAACACCGTAAATAGAAAAATCTCAAAAGAAAACAAAATTTATGGAAAATCAATTCAACTAAATAAAAAAAAATACACAAATGAAACAAAAACAACGACGTATTCTGTGTGTATACGTTCTGAGTCATGCTCCCAGTGGGCGTATTGAATTGAGAATAATCACCAAAACCTATCAATTTTTATTAATGTACATTCCCTTTACACAAGACAACATAAACTACTCAAGTCGTAAACATACTACAATAAAATATATTTATCTCTTTTTTGCTCCACCCGAAAACCGAACCAACATTATAAATCATATATTTTATAAACACACAACAACAAAATGCTGCCATAAAACAAAATTAAGCCAAAGAGAATAAATGATGATTATAAAGAGAGTAATATTTTTGTTTTAAATAAAAAAGTATACGAAATTCTTTAAACAAACAAAACATAAAAAGTACCATCGAAAATAGGGCGTGGTTAAATTTTGTTTTGTTTTTTTTTATAGCGACTTAAAAATTCCTTTTGTTCGAAGCTTCTGTTTTGTTGTTTTCACATCAAAAAATGAACAAAACAAGAATTTACGAGCAACAACAATTTTATATTACTCATATAGATTGATTATTTGGTCGATTCTCTCGTTTTCTCCATATATAGTCATCTCTTTTCGTCTCATAACATATTTAAATTTTTATAATATTTTATGGTTCTAAAGTTTGGTACGAAGCGACATCTTAGTTTTTGAATCGAACGCGAAACTATAAACAATACATAAAAAAAAGTTTCATAACAAAAGAAAACTTCAATAAAATCGGACGCGCGTATGTGATTGTGAACACAAGAAAAAAAATGTTTAATTTTTTGTGATAATTTTTGGTTGGTGATTTTGATTTTATTTATTTCATTTTGATTATTGGATTTTCAAATTGACAATGTTATTGCAGTTCTAGTGTTTTAAGGAATATTAAATGTGATTTTATTCGTTTTCATGTGTGAATTATGTATTGTGCAAAAAAAAAAGAAAATGTAATTTTTCGTAATGTAAAATAAGGAAAATGTAATGTGAAAATTTAGGTAATGTTAAGTGTGTGCCATACGAAAAATGAAAATGTGATTATGTTTTGTATTATAAATATTAAGTATATTTAGAAGAATATTAAAAAAGTGAGAGATTTTGTGGAAAATAAAAAACGAAAATTGTGAATAATTATTATTTGGATTAAATGGAAAAATGAGCTCGTTCCTAATGGGGTACCCACATCATATGCAAAGCCCTATGGGGGCGACCGGTATCGAACCAAAATTCCCACCAAACGAAGAATACCACCACCATCATCATAATGGTTATTCGGCATCTGTAATGGCTCCGGCCGGTATTCCGCAACAAAATGACTATTACCACCAGAGCACAAATGGATTGCATCACAACCATCATAATAGTCATCATCAAAATATAAATAATAATAATAGTTTTAGTAGTAATTATTCGCAAAGTATAGGCGGTCATTTTTACCATCATCATCACCATCATCCGGGCTACACATCACCGTCCGAGATGCACAGTTCGGCAACACAAAGTAATGCATATTCTGGTGTTGGCTATTACGGTGGATATTATGGTTCAAGTGGCCACCAAATGATGGATTTACCCATACAATGCCCGACACAAGAACCAACAAATACCGCATTAGGATTACAAGAATTAGGTAATTAAAATTGAACACCTTTCATTTAAAATATGATTTTCACCTTTGCTATGTACAGCACACATCTAATTTGTTGCCTTAAATTGTTAGATTGCGTGTTTATTAAGAGTGTTAAATTTTTTTGTTGTGAAGATACATTTTAAATCAACCGTCGGCGTTTTATATATCCAATCATTTTCACATTATACATCTCATATAGAGTAAAACAGTTTGAAAATCAAATTTTGTAATTTTTTAATTAGCATCAGCAATATTGTAATCCAAAAATACTTCCTTAATTTTACAGTACAACATCTTGAATCAGCACTAAAACCAGGTCGGTGCCCTTTTATCTTTAATATATACTTATATGTATGTACTGTAGAATTGTTAAATTTTGTTTCCTTAAGGGACTTAGTTATTGATTTTTTAGCTTTTGTGGTTGGTATTTAACCTCAAAGTGGAAAGCTGAATTCGTTATTTAATCGTTAAAACGTATAGAGAAATAATATTGTTTATTTTAGTTTTTGAACAATTTATTTTCTTCAAACGAATTACGACTTTTTAAATAGAAACTGCCAATTAGTAATTTGTGCCTTGTTATAAATTCTTAAATTCTTTAGTACCACATTGTTCTAAATAAAGAAAATCACTTTCATTTCATTTAATTATGTATAAGACAACCATAGAAAAAATAAAGAGTAAACATTTTCTGGGTAGAAACCAATGTTTTAGATTTATACCCAAAGATGATCACATATGACGTATTTATAATAATTTTTTATACAAAATATGTATATGTATGTATGAGGAACTCTTATTTTCTTGTCAAAATTATTTCAAAACTGATCTGTCATATCCACATGGTATATACAAAATATCTTGCATTTTTTTACCAAGCATATAACTTCAATTTTTTTTTCTTAGATTAATTAACTAACTTTCCAGACATTTTGTAAAAAAAAAAAAAAAATTAAGAAAATCTAAACACAAATACCTATCTACATACATATATTTTTGACATAACATTTTATACAAACTATTTTTATTAATTTATTTCATCTTCATTTTTCGTATAATATATACAGGAATGAAATTAGATAGACGAATAGAAGAAGCTGTACCAGCAGGACAACAACTACAAGAATTAGGAATGAGACTACGTTGTGATGATACAGGTTCAGAACAGGTAAAAAAAATTATATAAAACTAATCAAAAAAAAATTAATTATAAATCTTAGAAATTTTAAACGTTTACAGAAAGACAGATGATATTTAAGTTCCGTGTACATACGTGTACGTTTAATTGATGACAATTCAAAAACAATATTTAAAAATAACACATTAATTTATAAAAAAAAAAAACACCAATATAGTAATTAGTAAAATTGTATAATGTGTCAATCAATTAAGATAATATAAATATTAAGAGATTAAAGATGACCTTCAATTACTGGAAATGTTTGCAAAACAAAATCGATCGTTATATTGTTTGTATTTTGTACACAAGACACCACAAATTATAAATGAAAATTTTAGTCACGTTTCATCCACTTTGTTTTTTGTTATTTAAGAAAATATTTCCTTGTTGAAAATTGTCGTTTAATCTACAAGCGGGCCCTTAGCAATTTATATACTATATTACTTAAATGGTGTTATAGATTAAATGTAGGCAAACTTAATTCGATAAAGATATGGAGAGGTGGGTTGAACCGCGTTTCCTTTCGCGACGAAAATTGAAGCGGAAGTGGCTTTAGTGATTCTTAATTATTTCTTTGTAGTGCTGTTATTATTCATTAATTTTATTTAAATATCTTAATTCGTTGAATTCTTCGTTTTAAATACGTTTAAAACTGATAGGAAACGTTGGTATTAAAACTAAAAAGGTTAAAACCCTTGGGCGCGAGTTTTGTTACTATCTCATTTTATTATTACTATAGGAACAAATTTTAGTGAGTTCCTAAAATTCGGTTTTAAACGAGTTGTAGAATTTGTTTTGACACTTCTTTTTCCCCATTTCCGGGATCTACCAGAATTCGTTATAATTTTTCAGCACCGTTTCAATCAGGGATGACCAGGACCATCGTTTTGATAAATAAAAAAATTCCAAGCTTCCGTTCCTAAGAAAAACATTGGTCGAAAAATCGACCATTTGCCCAATAAGTATATACAAATTTAACCCTTCATAGCCCAAATTTTTTTTTTTAGGAAATTTTTTTTGTTTATTTAATATAAGTAGCTTAAGCTGATTGCTGAGATATCACTCAGAAAATGTATTTGGGTTTCTCATTTTGCTGGAAAATTGGGTTTTTTAGTTATTGCAGATATGCAATATCGAGCTGTTAGATCACACATTGTTAAAAAAAAAACAAATTTATTTTCAACTTTTTTTGGCATTGGCGTTGAGTTTGTCTTTTTTCTTTTTTCCGCAATCCTATTATTGAGATCGGAAGCAGGTCGAGCACTAGTTTATTAAGGTACTCTAGCCTTACACATGGCCTCACCAATGTCCATCCTGAACTCAGATAATGTCAGGAGTTTGCCGTTTGAATGTCCAGTATGTGATGAGTTGCGTTTGTACAAAATCCACGCGTTCACAACCGTTAAATCTTTTAAATAGTAGAAAATACGGTGGTGCCATTTTTTTAACCTAAGTCGAATTTTATAGCGGCCAATATTACTGTCTAAGCAGCCAACACCACCCATATAACTATTTTACACTTTCGCGATGTTTGGGCAAGAAGTGTTTTAGCATCCTTTGCTTCTTGTCGTATCTTTCAACTGTGTGCACTGGATTTTGTCCAATAAAATTGGATATTAGTTTTACGTTTTTCGTATTCTTATATGACACCACCACAATATCTGAAGAATTGATGGTAGTCACGAACTCCACTGATGTGCTTCTATAGTTGCTTTGTTTATTTCTTTGTCGCTCGGAAGCTTGCAATTAGGCAATCGATTTTTGCGAACTGTTCCTAAACAAAGGAATCCTCTAATGGATAGTTCCTTAACGAGTGAGATTGTTGAAAAATAATTATTGAAAATTATTGTAAAGTTTTGTTGTTTAGGAATATAACGTAATTAATAAACGTATGACAATGTTTGCACACGCTCCTAAGTTGGGCTCTGATTGTAGACGATTTTTACCATCGTTCTCTTGTCCTGTATACAATTCAAAATTATAACAAAATACTGAGGTTCCCGATAAAATAAATAATTTAAATCCCCATTTGTGGTTCTTTGACGGAATATATTGTTTCATGAAATGTCTCGTCTTTGTAGCACATAATTGCTCATCAACCGATAACTGCTATTCTGGAGAAACTTTTGTAAACGTTGATTGGAGGATATCGACAACTATTATGAAATTGGTCATAATAGGGGGGTCTATTATGAAATTGGTCGGAAAATACTTTGTCGTAAAATCCGATCCGCGGTGGATATTCGTATTATAAAACATGTATTTTTACAGTCAAACTCGAAATACTTGTCATATTTAAATTTGATTAAAATAATTTAATAGAGATCGTATTTAAAAATTTATTAAATTTTTAAATAATTAAATAACATATCAAAATTATGGAACTAGATATACGATCTATTTTCCGTGCGTAAATACAATATCCGTCACTTAACTAGCTGTCGGATTTGACAATTGAATTTTGTCGTAAAATCCGCTAACTCGGGTTTTTATTTCATAATAGTATAAAATCCACGTGGATCGGATTTTTTAGTTTCATAATATGAATATCCGACGCGAGACGGATTTTACGACGTCGGAAAAATTTCATAATAGGGACCCTGGTATAATTTTAAAATTTCGCTCAAAATCGGGATGGGTTTTTGGAATCATTGTTGTTGAAATGCAGTTACTATTTAAATTTTTTGAAGTGTTTCAGAGACATCTCGTCTTGAATAATTTCGTTTCCAATTTTAGGTGACCTATATTGACGACTATTTGATATTTGCACAACCGACGTTATGATGCATATCCCAATAAATTTCTTTAAGGATTCCTCATTTAAAATTGCTGGCAGGTTTGGATTTTTTTGGGATGCATATACATTTGACTCAATTACTATTCGTCAATCATTCGTCATCAAATCATTCGTGAAGAAATAGTTGAAATAACTATACGGACATGTTAAATATTTAATTTCGTCGGCAAGCTCATCAGTACCTTGAAAACTCATTTGCTCTTCTGAAACATGAAACTGCTTCTTTTTCCAAATTAGTTTCATATTTTTTTTAATTACTCAATTGAGAAGTGCGCGTTTGTTCATTTTCCAATAACCGCGCTAGTAGTTCATGGCATATTTACTATATCAAATAATCCATCATTCGGATCTTCCAATTCATTGTTTAAATCTGTTTTATTTGGCTCAATTTCATCTATCGGTTGCATCCTTTTATGTACTTTTTGTACATTTAATTCATTTTAAATTAGATTTTTTGTAAAATCATTAATTAAACATTTTCCAAATATTATACTATACATAAAATAAAAAAAAACTCTAACGGCTCGTTATAGCATAATATGCAATATAATATATAATATAATAGCATATATTATATGCAATATATTGCATATGTGCAATATCCATTTTTATTTTAAACGTATGGCACAGTATTGCACATATGCGTATACCAAAACAAAGTGTTTTTTCTAACTAATAATGTTATTTTATATGGAAAATCGTTCAACAAAATTAAAATTTAATATTTTTAATTTATTTAACTATAATTTACCAATTATTTATTTATTTAATTATTTCAAAGGCAGCCAAATTCGTGGAACGTCTTTGCACTATAATCTGTATAGTACGTCTGAAATTTCATTTTACTTTTGCCGCCAATTAGTTTTTAGTACGAATACCAAACACTAAATAAATTCAAATAGAACATCCCAAAGAGCAATAATATAGACATTTTATCATGTGAAAACATAATATTTACGAATAAATTTAATTTAAAGTGGTCATTGCAGATATGCAATACGGAGCTATAAAGGGCAAAAACGCGATTTATTAGCGAATTCAGCTTTTATTTATTTATCATGGCATTTCATGAAGCCCCTATTATGCAAGTGTACGTTGCATTTCAAACAAATGAAAGTGGTGAGTTTATGACACTCTCCACAGCGTCGGGCTCTGGCTTCCCGCTCTTTTGTAATGACGTGTTCCCGGTAACGCGTGGAAGGTTTTTAAGTTGATTTGATTCAGCGGCACGTCTGCGTTAGGTTGTTCTTGTTTAGTTTCATCCCATGTAAGGAGTAATCCTTCGGTTACCTCAACTATGAAATATTTTTCAGATGTTTCCTTTTGTTTGCGATTATTCAATGCATTTTCTACTCATTTACAAGTGCACCAGCCACCACCGATTTTTTATCGGATTGCAACACGACTCCTCCCATTCACCCGTTATAATTGGAAATAACCTTAGCCTGGGGAACAGTGATATATTTATATTCCGGTCTGTTGTAACGACGAATTCTGTCATCGGTTGAACAAAATCGTGGTTAGTATATATTGTGACTTCTTTATTATCACTCCAACGGACAAATAGAATGTGGTTCGCGGTATGAAAAACGTGGTCTGTTTAACCTTTTGGCAATACCTTTCTTGTTTCCATTACTGCTTCTCTTAACCGATTTGGGCGAACGTTTCTATTGCTAACAACTCACGCTCAAAATGTAGATACATCAGGTAATTAGGCGTCAAAATTTGGTATCAGTATCGTTTAATGATTTTTAATTTCGACCGCGACATTGCTTTTTTTTACTATGCTTACTCCATATTAAGGTCCATTTCTCCAGTAATCGTCGATAGATGGGAGCTTGTAGTATCCTGATACCTATAGAAATCTTTTTAACTCCACAATTGGGATCACGTTTTGAACATTCAGACTATTTGCATATTTGTTTGTTTCAACTAATATATGTTGAAGTAGTTCGTGGTAAAAAAAAATCTCTGAAATAATTGATAGGGCTCAAATGCTCCATTAGTGCCATTGTGATTTGCTTCTCGGTATATTGAAAATTGCCTCTTTTTAATTCGGGATTTCTAAAATCCTCAATCTGTAGTTCACAAACTACGTAAGTAGTTGAACAAGAGGTCGATATACCAGTAGTTGATGAACCAGCGCCAGATTCGACATAGACATTGTTTTTTGTTGTGCAGTCCAATTCAACATAACCGGCAACCTCCTGCAAACCACCTGGATCAACAGTTGGAATTTCGTCTTCATTAATGTCCGATCTGTTTTGATGACTTACAAATCCTAAATATATCGTTAATCGTATTTAAATACAATTAACAGACGTATAATTCGAGAACAAACAAACACTAATAGCAGAGACAACCTAAAAGAGATATTTCATCCTTTGTAAACGTAAAAATTAAAAGTGCGATTTCATTTTCTGTAAATAGCCGCATACAATCAAAAATATACGCAGTTTAACGAAAAATCACAGATACAATGATGACATTGGAATTATCAGAAATTTGTTTTGTTTTCAATTTTTAGTTCAAATGAAAAATCTAATTTGATTGTCTGTGCTAATAGTTATAAAAACAATTAACAATTAAATGTGTTAGCAAATTTCACTTAAAACTAATATCCTTTCAGCCAATGGTCGATTTTTCAACCATCAGTGTTTTCACTTAATTTGTGGTTTCCCTTTTTATTTGAATAAACTGATGTTTTTTTAGTTAGATCTTAGATCTTCTCGTTATTATTATTATCAACGATTTTATCTACTTTCAATTTGTTTTTTTGTACATTTGAAAATCCCCCCAAAAAAAATATTTTTTAAAATCAATACTGTGATATAAAAGTACCATTCGTTTTTAAGAATTTCTGGATTTTTTTAAGTGCCTAAAGATACATTTTAAAATTACAATTACTAAGATTCTGGTCGAGAAATCGACCGCGAAAAACTAAAAACGGCGAAAAACTGATTTTTAAAAACCTAAACTAACCTAAGTTTAAAAAAAATAGTTTAAATTTTTTTAGCCAGATTACTTTTTCACTTCGAAGGGAGAGTACCAGTGACTTTACAATTCTTATTAAAAGATTTGACATGTGTGATTTACCAGACGGCACAGTCAAACTCTGCTAGATATAAATACAGCTAGATTATTTGTGCTTATAAACAAAATGAATACATATTGACTTAGCGAATTATTTTATATGTTGTTAAATTAGTAAAAATTCGAGTGGTAAAAATACCTAAATAGAAGAAAATTGTTAATGTTACAAAATGGTTTTTATAACCCGTTTAAAATATGACGTAATTTTTTAAAAATAAATCCGTTTACGAATAGGTTCAAGAAAACCAGTAAGTTGTTTACTTGGGAACCATTCAAAAACGTTTACTTCTGTCAAAAGGGTTTCATAAAACTCGTTCTGAAACTTTTAAATTTTTCAAAACTAAAGAGAAAATGAAACCGTTTAACAGGGGTCCCATTTGAAACGCGATATTTTAATACGCGAATTATCAAAATTATTATCAAAACATGATATTTCAAAATGTGGGTACAAAACACGATATGGTATAAAACGGGAGTTTAAGATCGGGTTATATCAGGCGGGTAAAGGGGAAATTTAATTTTAGTTTATAGGAATTTAAAAATCGATATTGGTGGGTGTATATAGGACCGGTATCAATCGGGTCGCTGCGTTTTGAAATATCGCGTTTTGTACCATATCGCGTTTTGTACCATATTGCGTTTTGAAATATCGCACTTTGAAATATCGCGTTTTGTACCATATCGCTTTTTGTACCATATCCCGTTTTGAAATATCGCATTTTGAAATATTGCGTTTCGTATCATATCTCGTTTGGTCATATCTCGTTTTGAAATATCGCGTTTTGAAATATCGCGTTTCGAGCGGATCTTGTTTAACAGACACTAGTTAAATAATTTCTTCAAGTAAACCTTGCTTCTGGCTTTTCCTAAACCTTAATTTCATTTTGCTGCTTGGGAGTTATTAAATATAAATGTTCAATGAAGTTTTGTAATAGTTGGAACTGAAAGCCACGGCGGCAGAATATTACATCACAATGAACACAAGAATCGATCTAATATGTTTTTTAACTCACTTAGTAGTAACAATCGATTGTGCGAAATATCCCAGTTTCTTATTAAAATTGCGATCTGTAACGTTCTTCATTAATCAACGATACATTATTTGAAAATCATATAAATTGGTCCCATTTTGAGACGATCGACTTTTTTACAATCTGACTGGTAGAGAGCTAATTTTATTATTTTAATATTCAACGTTCTCCTTGCAACTACAAGTCCTATGTTGCTTTCCGAGATTCTAATTTGTAAATTAGTTTTACGTAAATCAGGAAACAGGGAGTATCCACTTGTCAGGGAATATCCACTTGTCTGACCGATTCTTTCAAAAAAAAAATAATAAACTAATTTTAAATTTGATTTGACAAATGATTTAAAAACATTTTTAATGTTTCTTTGTGATAAATCGTGTTTAACGATTTTTGTATAAAATAATAACAGAATTATCAGATTTTTTTTTGTCAAGGCTTGTGCTTTAGATTTAATTATGGCCAAATTTCAGATTGAAGCGGAGGTCAGGTATCCTATTTTTGCAAACATATTTTATTGATATTAGTTAGGTTAACAAGGAGCTATGTTGTTGAGTAGAGTTTTATTATTAGCCAATTATTTGTTAGCCAATGCTGATAAATCTAGGCACAAATTTCAAAAATAAAATTATTGAATTAAAATTAAAAATTATTTTGCCGATTTTACTCGTCTTTATCACGAATTAAAAGAAAGAATAGAAGCCGCTAGTTGCCTACTGCAACTTTTTTATTTTCCCAAAAACATATACCCTAGCTAAACAATGTAAAACTATTAAATCCAGCTACATGGGTGCCAAAAATTAATTTTGTTACACTACTAATGCTGTAGCATATCAATTTTGTAAGCCTTAGTACGCTAAGCAGATTAGTTTCTAGACTAGAGATTAATAATATTTTATTATTGACCTCGGAATAATGAGATATAAACGTCCAATTATGTCAGTGTTGCATAACATTACCTTATCATAACGAAATATTAACGTTACTCGAAAAAATTCCATGGAACGCCACGTGGAACTGTACCCAAATATGAAAAGTGACAATAACCTCATATGCAACGGTATTAGATTTTTTTCATCAAATACAAATTTAAAAATTTATTAATAATTAAATAATATCGTTGTATATATGCAGGTCTATAAAACATGAACAATAAAAAGTCACATTCAAATACTAGAGCAATAATAATAATAATATTTACACAAATGAAAATTACAATTATTACATGCAGGAATTGAAACCTAAAACAATGTTATAGTTACAGTCATATATGTTTTATAGTTTAAATTAAAATATAAAATGCATTTATTTGATATTTAAATTCGACATCACATTGCTAGTAACCTTAATACTTATTTGCTAATTAGAGAAACAGTTTATTACATGCACGAAGTGAATATTAATATTCATTTAGTAAAATTTATTAAAATAACCACATGGTAACAAAATATAAGTATATACCTAAATTTCACTAAAGCAATAATAATAATATTTACACAAATAAATTTATATTACAATTATTACATGCAGGAAGTGAATTCTTCCATTGTTACAGTCATATATGTTTTACAGTTTAAATTAAAATACAAAATACATTTGACTTAGCCATTTATATGTATTAATAAACCAACAAGTTTCTCATTCTCAAAAACCGAAATTGAAAGTAATGTTATACCGAAAAGTAATGCAAAATAATTTTGTGATATGAAAAGGGCACTAAGATCTAAATTTCTCGACGTTTTGTCAGCAATTCATAGAATCTTTGATATTTTTATACTAATTAAATTTAATTAATGGTTTCAACAGTACCAGTTTTTTAAAATATTTTTAAAGTTTTAAATTAAATAGTCAAATTTTTCCCAATACTGATAATATCGAGCAAATATTTGTCAAAATTAAAAACAATAAAGAGAATATTTTTATTGTATGTTGCTATATTCGCCTTCTAAGTCAGATTCGCACTGAATTTAAATTAATTATTTAATCCGAGTTCCCTGGTTTGCGATGCTATTCGGAATGTAGGAAATGCCTTGGTTCATTTCAAAAAAAAGTAATTGTCGAAAAAAAATACTGCAAAAATGGGGAGGTGGAATGGCAAGTTGTCAATTCCTTCATCTTAACAGTTTTGATGCCCGTGCTTCATAGCAAACTGCTACTCGCTATTTTGATGCAAATTGCGTGATAAACCACTTGCCATCAGCCATATAAGACAACCACAATAAAAAGGCTTTGTTCACTGGTTTCGTCACCGCAATATACGTAATGACACCATTTAAGGGGCTCCCCTCAGCAGTATGATTGTATTAAAACAAGAAAACTTTAGAAATATTTAATTTGAAATTGATTAGGCTTTATTTTAGAAATAAATGGGCATCTTGCGTCTTCATTTGTTTAAGGGCGGGCTATGCTGCTTTAAAATCAACAAAAAAAAAATAATCAAATTTGTTTTTTGAAAATTTAAAATTAAAAAAATTATGCTTAATTGCAGTGAAGATAACAAGTTTTAACCTGGCCAAGCATCAGATCAACAGTGTTGTGACGAATTGTCTACACCATGTTGTTAATAAAAATTCTAAATGTGTAAACAGTGTCGTAAATAGTTGCTTTCCAATCGACCACCGCAAGTATTTGTAAGTGCGAAAAATGTGTATTGGCTAAAATGTCGATTGGAAAGCACAAAAGCAAAACATAACCTACAAATGTGTAGTTTATTTGTGATAACTTTTTAATAAAATAATATCTATACCGGAATATTATTAGCGTGTCACATAAGACATTCAATTATATTGTGGCAGAAAAATACTAAACACAATCACCTAGCGAACAAATTCATAGTAACTGCTTTCAACTACTCATAATAAAAGGTAGAACAGTTGTGAGTAGTTAATTTAGCAAAGACAAAAACCTCAAGTGCGGTGGTAGATTGGAAAGCAACTAATATCAACAATGTCGAAAATTATTGATTTCTTTGATTATATGGAACTATTTAAAGATGGAGAACTTTATTCTTACCTATACATCTTAAACATTTGTATCAAATTGTACATAGCAATTTAAGTATGCAAATGAATGTAAAATGTAGTTTTACTATTTTCACGGAAAACTGAACGATTCTAAAAAGAGCGGAAGACCGAACGATTCTAATTTTTGAGGAAAAATTTCGAAAAATATCGAGAGATTAGTACCTGTGGTAATTGATTGAACTTTAAACACAGTAAATTAGCATAGGTATACATTTTTAAACCAAACCCAGAACTGTCAAAATGTTAATATACTAAATTGCACTGAATAAATCAAACTCTAAATTCCCACACGTAAAAGTAGAATTAAAACTAGTTTAGAACTTTGTCGTGTAGCCTTTCTTCGCGATACGGGCGATATCGACACAGCAATACCGGATGAAATTTTAATTACCGCTATTTCGGTATTTTTAAAACAGTAATACCGGTATCCGCTATTATACCAATATTATACATTTTAAAACTATCTTTCTGAATTATAATTATTTATAAAATGTTTCTGGTATCAAATGTGCGAAATATCAAATTTGTAAAAAACAGCAGAGTATGCAACAGTCAAAAAAGCATATACATTTGGAATTAATTAAACAAGACTAAGTCGTACAAAAAGCCTATTCTTAGAACACTTCAAATTTTTCACGATTAAAATTTTATAAAGAAGATAATAAGATTATCGAAGCTGAAAACTATACATGTATACCTGAAACTAGTTAAAAATTTCGTTCGGATAATGAAGTGAGGCTAACACATAATTGTAGTCTTTATTTTCTCTATCTAAATGGCACACTGACAAAGTACGGAATGTTGCTAGTTATTGATTAAAGTGATGATGATTGCATTCTCTTCGTATAGGCTACTGATCTACTTTGCAAATTGTGATTAATATCGCGGTTGACTCTTTTCTCCAATTTCTCATAAAATTGTCAAGGGCCGAATTTTGGTCAAAAAATGGGAATCAAAACTATTAGAACTACAGTTGTTTTAATTACCTACTAGACCTAAAACATTAAATGATATAATTGTGTCATACAAACAGCTGAAAAATTCAATATTTACGTCTAGTGATATGAAACAAAGGTCAAACTCATAAATTTTATTCCCGTTTTTCGACCAAAATTGGGTCTCAGATGTCATTGAATATTTTAGCAACATAAAAACTCCACGTAGTGAATATTTTTTTTAACTGAGGAAGAAAATGCTCTAAGATAGATGACGATAGTGTATGTAAATATTTTTAAATTTTCACACCAATCTCCTCCTTCATCGAAAACGGGGTTTTCAAATCCGAGGTTATTTTTAAGCTTTGTGTAGTTTGGCTTCTTGTCTTTATAAATCGCTAAACCCACTTTCTGTTGTATAAGCCAAACTTTCATTGGGATTTAAGTTCATGATGCGCATTCGATGAATTCGGTAAATTGGTTCTCATTCAATGATTTCTAAAAACTTTAAGCATTATACGGTATACAAAACTTCGATAATTTTTGAATAACTTTAGAAAACATAAAAATGCTTCTACAGAAAGATGACTGGCACAACGGAAACGCAAAGATTTTATAACAATTGCGGTAATAATGTTTTCGCCAGTTTCGGCCAAGGGTGCGTGAAATTTTTGCTTTGCAAAATATTACGATTGTACTAAATGTGATGGTGTTACCAATATGGAAGTAGTAGTTAACACAAGAGCTGAGAAGCAGGACCTCACAAATTGCGATTGGTTGATTCCCATCTTTAATCAATATAATAAACTGATTTCGTGAGCAGCGTATTATTTTATTTGGACCTGGTGTAATTTCGAATCCTCCAATAGGCGTCTTGGTGTGGTGTTGGACTTTCGAACGTTGCCAAGATGTACAAAATTATTCCCAATTGTTCACATCTTTGTTTATACTGGGCCATAAATAGCGAGCCGTAATTAATTTACGAGTAGCACGGACACCAGGATGTGAAATGCTATGTTAAGAGTCGATTTGTCAGCGTAATGATTCTGTCATATATTGGCTTTTAGTACGCAATGATGTTTTGCAGTAGATTTTGAACTCCGCAAATTTTAAAAGCTATAGTTTCATGTTGGAACTATAGCCAAACATATAGAACCAGAAAGTAAATTTTGAAGTTCCAAGTATGCTATTTGTGCATTAATGATTATATTGATGTCATATAGTGTGTAGACTGTTCCAGTTTTGATGTATGTCGTGTGGGATAATGCATCCACGACCATTTTATATTTCCGCTCGCATGCCGGATATCTGTGGTTAATTGACTAATATAATACAAGTGGCGCGATTGTCTCGGATTACGTTCAGTTTTAGACTAAATGGCTCTAGTCAGTGGCTTGGAGGTCGGTATAAATGGCAAAGTTCAGGCCTTCAACAAATTATTTAAAGTGCTTGATTGCTAGATATATTGCGAGTAACTCCCAATCGAATGCTGAGTATTTTCGTTCAGCGTCAGTTTATTAGAAAAAAATCCCAATGGTTCCCAACAATTGTTATTGTATTGTTGCACCAGCATGTAAGTGCATGGTACAATTTTCTATCTGAAATATTGGGTAACAATCCGGTATCGTAACCGTATTTAGTTTTCCGATAGTTCCAATATGGTGTCAAATTGTTATAATTTTTCTTTCAAGCATGCGAGTGAACGATATCTACCCATTTTTTGACGTGCCATTGGTAGGTGATAGGATTAGGTTTAAAGATTTGGAGTTGAATAATATTGACGTTGAAAAATGTCGGATCGGGAGTACTGAAAAGTCAGCTTCCGTGTCGATAAGACAAGTCAGGTTATTATTTCTGTCCTAAATAAAGAGACGACTGTTATTTATATTTAAGGTTGTTGCCGACTCGCTTGTTGCTTATAAATCGTGAGATACCATCAGATGTCCCGGACATTCAAAATGGTGGCACGGTACAGCGACTGCGAACGCGAAAAACTTTCTTACCACCTCCCGAAATCATGCAATTCGGCACTTGTTGATGGTTGGCACATATTGTCGTGGCTCCTACCCGGATTTTTTTGGTAGTTATGATTTAGCGGCGGACGTTACGAACTGTAAACCACTGATATGTTGCCTAGTTGTTGTATCGACATATGGCATCGAATATTTTGTCTGCAGTTCTCGCATGTGAGTCGACTAATACATTTTCCAGCTGTACGATCTCTGGTATTTATCGGCCGAGTTTTGAATATACTTTAGCGCTTCCGACGGCTTTTGATTATCTTTGTCTAGGCTACTTGATTGCAAGTTGTCTCTCATTTGAGGATGACATTCGTTTTAGCAACAATTTTTTATGTGCTGGCAGTGGTCTTGACCTGCCTGCTTGTTGCGGTGACAAAACGTGATACGTGAAGCTACTTTTGTTTACCACTTTTTACGCGTAGTATGTCTAATGTAATTTCCGTTAGGTGGAATTTTGCAAATGGTTTACCCAGAGAGGCTGGAAATTTATAGCTGCGGTGATACTGATATAAATATACTAATAACATTCCACCCTCGTATCGTATCGAGTGCTGTCTACAAATGTACATATTTGATGGTACAGAGAATTCAGGTTAAACGAGGCCGTAAAAAAATTGTAGCGTTGATTATACGCTCTAGCAGTTATTTACAGTAATTATAGTGAATTGAGAATATATGTGCAATTATATTGCATAAAATATGATAAACTTAACGGTATGATGTCGAAAACGACTAAAGTTGACACTTAGAATTTTAAAAATTCTTTTTCTAACAGTGTAGTGTAGAAAAAATTCTTTTTCGAAATAATTATATTTTTGGATAGAAATTACCAAATAATGGCATCTGTTGCAAAACATGTAATTTGATAATGTATTTTGATGACAAAAATAGATGGCATAACAATTTAAAAATAATTCGTAATTTATCTCGATTTTTGTATGAATTTCTTTCGACTCGAATGTTAGACTTTCTGCATTAAAAATTGGGGTGGTAACGGCCGATGGGGTTACAGTTTTCAAAACAATTCGAATTGATTATAAAATATTCTAGAACTTTTAGTTCTTCTCAATTGGCCCTCTCAATTTCAAATTTCGTTTTCACTGTCATCATTACAATGAAAGGAAACAAATATAAGGTTAGTTATTGTATTCTGTGGTGCCTATGCTTCCTTTTTTTTGGAAAGTTGTAATGTAACTCGTATCTTGAAACATAAACGTTACGCGTACGTACATTATAACCACATTTTAAGTATGTACATCACTTCAAAAATGTCAATTCACTTACAGCAACGCTAATTCTACAAAATTTCCACAAAACATTAAATAATCTGACTATCCGAATTCCAGCTAGGCTCGAGTCACTCGGCTTCTTGTAATAATTTGGCAACCGATCTAGGCCGTCGACAGTAATTCTCTTTGCATAGAGTTTCAATGGCATCGATAATGTCATGCTCTTTCATGAGAGGTATTGGACTTCGCTTAGTGTATGTCCCTTTTCGATGCACTGGCAACCGAACGCTTTACAGGTCATTCTCCAAATTGCATGCGATATACGCGGTGAAACGGCAACGTGACATTTGATCAACTGCTTCGTTTTGATTTTATCCAGAATTTCTGATTCTAATTCGCCCATTATTTGTGGTATCAGAAAATTTCCGATTGTATTCGAAACGGAAGTTTTTAAATTTTCCACTGCAAATAGAATTGAGTTAAAAATCAATCAGTTTTATAATTTTTTCCGAATATTTCTAACACGTACTATTTACAGTATCTCGTTAATTTCCTGTTAACTTCCGAATAATTTTTGATGATACTCAAACCGTGTATGGTCCACAGCGCCATACTCGCTTTTTTCTCCCAATATATATTGCAATGATTTAATTGCGTCGCGATTTAGTACAATATTCGTTAAATAACAAAGCTTTGTTATTAACCCCTTGCCCCACTGGCACTATCATCCCCGATTTCGTTACAGTTATCTTATCACCAAATTTAATTTTTTCGAGTTTAGTCGACAGTTCATGTAATTTCAAATCTTGTCGATTCTCATTACGCTTAATAGAATTTACATTATCCAATTGGGTTTAACATTTTTTATAGCGATATTTTCACTGCCCATTTTTGGTTTACTTCTTTTTTCGTTGACAAAGGTAAAGCTCGTTGAACACAATTATCATATAAATCGCCAATTGGATTATATATTTTCAATATTTGAAGGGAAGGCATAATAATCAAATTGTTCTCAAAATCTCCAGCAAAGAGTGAACGGAATTATGCTTTCTTGCTTGTTTAGAATAACTTCTTCTTTAAATACTCTAAGACGATAAATAAACAATTTTTGTGGTTTGTACCATCACGTATTAAATCATAGAATGATGGATTTAATTTCCTCTGCGGACACATAACTCTTGTAAAACTGTTGCTTCAGTATTTTATTCGTTTTGTTTACGAAAAATAAACGTTTATTGTAATTTCAATAGAAAATTATTCACATACACATTTACAACACAGAATATATTACTTTCTTGATATTACAAAATTTCACTGTGGATCACTCACTGTTTGACAATAAATGACATTGACAATTTGACAGGTAGTCGATGAGAGAGAAATTCTAAAATATTAGCGCCACCTATCGGCATAATATGTAGGAACTTTTTTGGGGTATGGCCAAACAACTATCGTTGTCGTCTTTTCGTATATAAAGGGTTTTTCAGTAAGGACATAACAATTTTGTATTTATATAAAACAGAATTGAGATATTGGGCTGAAATTTACTCCAGATGCAGTACACATATGACCACCGTGAGCACCATTTATATGACCACCGCGAACACTTTCGCAGCGATCGATTCTATGGAGTCAATTTTCCACCATTCTTTCACACATATTGGCCGGAACGTTGGTAATTTCGCGTTCGATATTGTCTCTGAGCTCCTCTAACGTTGTTGGCATAAACGAAGGACTTAACGAAAACCCATAAAAATAAATCCAACTTCGTTAAATCGCTAAATCGCCAACCATTGAATGTTTGAGCAGCTGTGTGGCATGTAGTAGCATCTTGATGAAACCACATATCACTGATGCCAAGTCCATCCAATTCTTACTAAAAATAGGCTTCTCACATGACACGATAGCGAACTCCATTGACTGTAATATTTTCGATCAGTTCGGCATGACATCCACACCACACGGTCATTTTTTGTGGTTGTAGAGGAGTCTTTTTAATCACATGTTGGTTTGTTGCTGTCCAATAACGCATAAGTATTTTGGCCAAAAACATTGCTGAAGATAACTTTTCGATAAAATTCAAAATTGTCTTCATACTTTATCAGAGCCCAATCGGAGAAGTTTCGGCGCTTAAAATTATCAAGAGGCTTCAGTTGAGTTAATTTGATCTTGTTAGGGTGCAAACGAAGATTTTTACCCGAAATTCGCCACAATGTGGTTTGAGCGATTCCAATTCCTGTGAACGGCTCAGTTTGAACTGAAGCACTAACAGCTGCTATATTTTCGGTACTTCGACCGGTGCGTTATCTTACTGGCACCGGAACATACAATTGTGAATAGTTTGACTCAATTTTGTCCACTATAGCACGCGCAGCCGGTCTGGTGGGATGATTAATACGACCGAAAGTTGAAGTAAGCGCTCTTAAAGTTGCGTGCAACCACCGACTCAGAATTGTGGTAGTAATTTTTAATAATTTCCAAACGTTGCTCTTTTGTGAGCTTCACCATGATAAAAGTGTTAACGTTGACCGAAGTTTTGACGTTGACAGATCATGAAAATGTAAAAGGGTGCGTTCGTATTAAAATACAAAATTGTTATGCCTCTAAATTGAAAACCCTGATATATGTAATTAATATTTGGTCAAACTAAGTAAAACCGCTCAACAGTTTTAGTCACAGTATTGTTAGCGGAATCTCAATATTTTTTTTTTTTTTTTTTTTTTGAGAAAGTACTAACTGTCCAATGGATTCTTTCAAGTTCAATTAATACCCCCTTTCATTCGCGCACCCATTCACACAATTACAGTATACCGCATCTGCACATTGCAAGCTCCATGTCAACCTGCACACTGGCATGGACGGTGGGTCGGCGCCGAGTTCTGCACTCCAACAGAGGGTCAAAGTTGTGTTTATTAACATCACCAATCGTAATAGATGATGAAATTCGCTTTGCATCCTGCCCCTGGTGGGTTTCGAACCCAGTACCTCTCAGTCCAATTGCCGAAGTTTTAACTATTGCACCACTTGTCCGGTAAATATATTCTTGAGTGATTCACGTGAAATGCATGCTTGTTTACCTCATGCTCAATACAATTTAATGTTTCATGTTAATTAATCAACTTATGGCACAAGATAATTAATAAATATGTTCACCAATCACTCGTCATATGTAAGCTTTGAAACGAAAATTGAAAGAAATATTACATTTTTTTAATAATAGTAAATCGGAAATAGTTTATCACTATAATCAATATTATGTCCTCAGGTTCAATGCTAAATATTTCTCTTGGCATGTTAACATTAACATTTTTGTCATTGATATTTGTGGACAATAATTGTATGTGATCACACGTTTCTCTTATTTCACTGTTCGGTATATATTCATTGTTGAATAATGTCCATTGAATAAGGATTACACATGTTTATTAGGATATACGAGACAAAATAATTAATTACACTGCTATTTCCTAAAAGATCGGTAAGTAAATATCTATTAGGCCTCTCCTAATTCTAAATAGTACGATAACATTTTTAATGCATACAAAATTTCATAACATTGTAAACACAAAATATAAATTTCAACGTTAACATAGCTTTGTGTATTAAAACTTATTTAAAGTGTATTAAAGTTAATTTTATTTTATATTTTTAAATTTAATCAGTCAAAACTATTAAAATGACCTTAAAAAATAATCAAATAAAAAAATAAAATAAATAAACTGACAGAAAAATAAAACCAACATAAAAATGTAGGTGTGGTGACTGACTGATATTGTTGTAGTCTGGTGTGACAAAAAAAAAACTAAATAAAATAAATTTTATCATTGTTTAAATTTTTAAAATGTATATTCTCTCTACAAAAAAAAATAAATTGAAAAGAATAAATTAATATTATTAAATGAGTTGTATTAATTTGCATACATTTTTTTATTGTTGTTCTTGTAATAGGATGATCTACTAGACGAGGAACGATTAATGTTAGATCGTTCACCTGATGAAATGGGTTCCCATGGGAATGACATAGATGATCTTGCAAGTGATACCGACGATGATTTAGATGGTGATAATGAAACGACAACGGACGGTGAACGAATCATATATCCGTGGATGAGAAAAATTCATGTTGCTGGCGTGGGTGAGTCCAAAAAAATTATTCTATTTACAATATAATATTGGGAAAAACATTAGTTATGCGCATGCCTGAAAATTTACTATACATATAAGATTCACATCAATTGGGGTTTGAATTTTTGTTTATTGTCGCTACATTTCTTTGCGGTATATGTTACCATACCATTGTCTATAAGGAAATGTTATATTCACCTTTTAATACAAAAGAAAAATACACTTGAAATTTATTTTTACTCGTCTTTTTATCTCGTAATTCCTTTTTCGATCAACATCAAGATTCAATCAATCACAATACCCACAAAAAAAAAATATCAATTTACACTTAAAACACAAAAAAACTGTCCAAACATACAAATTTTTTTAGTTAATATTTAAACAGAAAATAAATTACTTCCAATTAATCTTATGTACGTTCTTGTTTTTGTGTAGAAAATGTATTAGAAGTAAAATAGAATCTAATAATTCAAGGATAAAACGAAGCTGAAAATTGATAAATAGGCTTCACATATATCTTGTGTTCTCTTAAAAAGGTACTCTCGACTATTAGTAATCTATTCAAGGTTAATTTGGTGTAGTACTTGTTTGGGGGTAAACAATATATAGATAAACAAAACCAATTTTTGAAGTGATCGATCACAAGACCGAATCGATCGGAAAATGTTTTACAATAAAATTACCGCACGGTATGTGCAATATTTAACAAAACAACTTCAAAGGATGTCCAAGTTTGGTAATTTGTATCTTTTACATTTGTTTTTTGATTTTTGATTGATATTTAAGCTCATTATATTTTAAAGTGGTTTTTACTTAAAGCGCAAAATAAAATATGAGTATACTTCAGATCAACAATAACTCGAAATTAATCTTATAATCCCTCCCATATTCTGTGTATAGTCAGAAACACACATAGATATATTGTAATTGGCTACCCTAATTTGAAATACAACACAAAATATAAAAGGAACCCTCAATTCTACTCGAAGCATTATAATAATGTATGAAATATGTATTTTTGGCCTTCCGTATATACGGTTTGACCATTCGAAATTAGTTTGAAATTTATGTGTGTGCCGAATCGTAAGATTGAATATTTGAAATATTTTTTAAGTAGTGATTTGTGGTTGGCAAAATACAACCAATCATCTTACTTGAAATTTGATTTATTTATTTATTTTTTAGTTATCCGAAATCTTCAAATGGTGTAAAAAGAAAAAAAATATTAATTGCAAGTTAATTATAAATAACTATTATTATTAGAAAGCATCCAAGTTTGAAAATAAAAGTCATACATAATACCGAATTCTACCAACTAATATTTCATTGCTATAGTTGAGTTTTTAATATCATATTTTATATAATTTTTCGAACATTATTTGCTTATTTTCCTTAAAAATTTTTGATTCTTTTATTTTTATCTTACATGAGTGGTTTGCTAATATACAAGTTGCAGTTACTGCTTTTATTAAAGGACTATGTCATTTTTCAAAGGAGCATATATTTTAAGAATAGTTGGGGTGTCATCTCGTGAGTGAGACGCCAGACGATCGATGGGGATATTCCACAGAAAAAATGTCACTATGGGTTCCCTCGCGATACGGCCAGGTTAGTTTATGTTGGTTAAACAGTCTAACGTTAAATGGGTAAGAACACTCCCGAGTAGCAGTTCAGCATACGTTTTATTTGCAGCAATTGCACTAATTTTAATAAAATGAATTAAATTTAATTTTTGAAATGAATTAAATGAAGGGAGGGGAGTGGGGGCGTTTGCGTAATATAAAAGTTTGTTTTTAAAAACGCAATAAAATGAGTATACATCTTTATTTTGCGGAAACTTTTTTAATTGTGTATATGTTGGAGTCTCCGAGCTAAGAACGAAAACAATTTTATTCATGTGGATTCCTCTGCTTGTCTTAAGGTGAACTGTGAGTCCAGTTTTTAAGAATTTTTCGATTATTTCGGCGTCTATTTCGCGAACAACGATCACAATGTAATGTCTTAAAGCTTTGTCTCTGGATTATAACATCTATCCTTAACTAAACTCCATAGGGTAAAATCCAAATGCATCAATGAACTTCTGAAATGTAGCCAATCAGGGCAAATGAATGAAGTTTGATGAGTTTCATTTTGATATTTGTTATTTTCCCCAAATTTACACTACTGAAATCAATTATACAAAAATTCCATCCAAAAAGTTTACAATTTGTTTGCCGAAATTTACGCGAATATTAATATTGATAGTACATACTTGACAGTCCTGAAGTACGTAGGTGGCAAATTTGTTATGGAAAGTTATTCGAGATGGAAATGTACTTCGTCTGAAAAGAAAATTTTTCGATCCAAATCGGCGACATTATGAAGCTGGTCTTATGGGCTACGCAGAGAGCTGATATCATAGTGGATAGCTATCTGTTTTCAACTGCTGAGTTATCTGGACCTTGTAGGCGAATAATCTGAGGTCTTTTGCAGTATTCATTTCAGGCTGGTGCAAATAATAGCTAGTTGCTGGTACCACTAATGGCCAGGTGCTGCGATTGGCGTTGATGGATTCTGTCCTTCACTATGGACTACAGCCGCAATATTCTTGGGCGTGTGCACTGTCCAAACTCGGGCCGCTTTGGTCATCCAATAGCAAGCCTTTCTCACGAACTTTCGTTTACCAAATTCACTACAGCAGTTCCGCTTTGCGCTTTTTCACAAGCCCTTTTTCATTTCAAAATTCGCATGGTATCGACTACACTGAGCTTTCAAAATTTCAAGCAAATTGTTTTGAGAAAAGTGTTGCCATAGCCAATAATTTAAAAACAAACCAATAGATGAGCCATTCTACAATATAACTTTGTGATTTTCCTTTATTTGAAGTTTTGGACATTTTGAAGTTCACCAGTGAAAGTGTAAAAATCGTATGTATTTTATAATGATTTGGACGAAATTGGATACCTATACGTCGGTTTTAAATTGCATTGATTGTCATAGAGGCAAATCAGACATGCAGGTATATCGGTTCCATAGAGTATTATTAAAAAAAAAACTCTCATTTAACTTATATTTTAGACCTCGCTAAGTATTAGAATATAATTATAGGTGTGCGTGTGAGCCCATAATTTCGATAACGTGAGTCTGTCAGGTTCAAAAGTTTTAAGATTAGTTAGTATATTATTTTCTTTTATTCGCCAGGAAATTTTAAAAAACAAAACAAACTAGTTACTGCTATATACTGCTTGGATTATTGTTTCTAGGTTGCTTCTGTTTTGATTGTTTAAAGTTTATCTGTCTACACCTACGCTGAAACGTTCTTCAGTGCTAAACCTTATCATTTTTCGTCGAAAATTTTCCTATTAGTTGAAATGGAAAACGTTTTTAAAAGTCGTTTATGTCCACATAGGCCTATAAAAGAATACTTTCATCATAAGTAGTAGTTTGGAATGAATACAATGCGTTTTAGGTACTACATATCCAAGAATAACTATTTTGTTGAGGATTGTATTTAGCCACATCTCGATGTACTAAGTGCCATCATTAAGCGTAAGCCTCAGTATCAATTAATAACAAGATTCATTTTTCCTTAGATTTTAGAATGTTTCAATGAAATTTTTTTATCATTGCGATGTGTCAGGTATTGTTGTGCGGCGTTATCTCGTTTAGTAATTACTAAATTGTCTCCGTGTAATTTACACAAGTAAAGAAACAAATCAAATTATGTCAACACCGAATGTTATTAACATTACTACGTTAGATACCAACAAATTATTATTTAAACACATATTACATCATTATCTCATTTGAAATATGAATTGAAACTTGGCGTTTTTTAAACATATAAGAATCCTATAATGTGTTTTTAAAAGGATAAGAAATATAGCTTATAATAATAAAATCTTTTCAAACTAATAGTTACATATAGATATCTCAGAAATTAAAATGAATTAAAGAATATGTAGTGGACAATACCCGACTTACTTTTACCTATACGAATGTACATAGACCTCTTATACACCAATTTGAATTCTAAAGTAGAAAAAATTAAACTTACCGGAATTTAGGTAAAACTGACTATTGTACAATCAAAAATTATTACTTCTGCTTAGATTTCAGAAAACCAACCCATGTTGATAATTTAATCTTTAAATTTATTTATTTATTTATTTATTTATTTATTTATTTATTTATTTATCAATAATGACATTTTATAATACATTGTTTTTTAAATTAATTAAATTATATTTTATATACTAAATGTCTACTTTATCTTTAACGAATGTATGTAATAATTTATTAAATTGACCGTACTCTAATTCTCGAAGTTCACCTAGCATGCAATAGTCACCCAATGAATTATACAACTTTACTCCATTATATCCCAGCGACCGTTGTGAAAATGATTTACTATACATTGGTAGTCTGAAGTGTGTACTCCGAGTATTGTAAGTATGAACATTTCTATTAGAAGAAAGCAAAGTATCTAAATATTTTGGCAGATCTCCCTTTTCCAGCCTAAACAAGAATTTTAACACATTAAATTGTATTCTCTGTTTGATTGATTTCCAGTTTAAAATTTCCAACATGTCTTTTATGTGTGTTCTACTTTCCGCATTCAAGATACGTCGCATGAATCGATTCTGAATTTTTTGAAGACGTGTAATTTGAGTTTGATTCATGATAAACAGCACAGAAGAACAATAATCAATATGTGGAGTCACAATTGATTCATAAAAAACAACTTTGGTCTGCATTGGTAATTTGTCTTTAATTCTGGTGAAAAATCCAAGTTTTTTATTCATCTTTTTAGCGATATAATCCAAATGATCGTTAAAACTTAAGTGCTCGTCGATAATAACACCAAGATATTTATACTGTTTTACTCGTTCGATAATTTGGTTGCCAACTATTATATCTGCATTACTCTCGAACTTTGCTTTGATTGATAGGAGCATGTACCTCGTTTTCGAGATATTCAGTGATAGTTTGTGAAACATCAGCCATTTCCGTAGACTCTCGAGATCTTCGTTTACTTTCTGCACTGCTTCTGGAAGAGTTGTTGCCGAAATAGTAAGTAAAGTATCATCTGCGAACATATTTATTTTGCAATTTTGAATAACGTCGACTATGTCATTGATGTACAGAATAAAGAGTAACGGACCCAGGGCTGATCCTTGAGGTACTCCGAGATTATTTTGTATTAGTGACGATGTGTAATTATCAATTTTCGTATATTGTTGCCTCCCTTGAAGATAACTGTTAAACCACTCTAGTTCTTTCCCAACAACTCCGTACTTGGTTAACTTTTTAAGTAGAATACTTCTATCAATGGTTTCAAAAGCCCTTTTAAAATCTAAAAAGACTACAATGATTACTTTGTTGTCATCTATTTGACTTTTCCAGCTATCCAACATTAGGGTTAAGGCCGTTTCACAAGAATGGGATTCTCTAAATCCAGATTGTTGATCAACCAATATATTGTTATCAGCGATATGATTTACCAGTTGGTTTTTAATTACTCGATCCAGAACAGTCTCATACAGTGGGAGCATATTTATTGGTCGGAGCTCTTCTGGCATGGTTGGCTTCGAAATTTTTGGAATGGGAACAACTGTTGATATTTTCCATGAATCTGGTACCACTGCTTGCCTTAAACTACAATTAACTATATCAGTAAAATGTTCAGAGAACATTTGATTCTGCATTGCATCCATCATGACAATTTTGTTTATACCATCTATTCCATATTGCGATTTTATTCTGCTTATTATTTTTAATATTTCGGTTTGTGATGTTTGTTGGAATCGAAATTTTTGTATGTTCAAAACAGCATTAGGAAGTTCAAAATCCGATATTTCAGGGATGTTACGGTGAATATCTACCACGCTGGACACAAACGAGTGATTTAGTGCATCTGCTATCTGTTGTTTATCGGTGAGTGTTTTGTTATTAAATTGAATACTCCACTGCATCGTATTTTTAGTCTTATACATAGATTTGAGAGTTTTCCATAGCTCCTTTGGGTTATATTGGTTTTCAATGAACTTATTCTTGAAGTATTCAGATTGTTGCTTCCTTAACGATTGTTTGTAAATATTTCTAGCTTTTCTATAGTTTTCCCAATTCTCGCTTGAATTTATTAATTTCAGAATACTAAAATTACGCTCCTTTTCTTGTCTTAATAATGACAAATTTTCTGAGAACCAAGGGATTTTATTTCTACTTTGAACAATTTTTGTTTGCGTCAGTTGTTTAATCGCATTCTTTAACTCCACTATTAAGCTTTCAGCCTTTTCATTCAATTCATTCTGTGTTCTGTAGTGCTGCAGTCTAGTGTTTAGGATACAATTTAATTTTTCACCAGAATAATTTTTCCGAGATCTAATTTCTTTAAATTGATCAAGTAACTGTAAATTGTTTCTGCTTATATCCACACATAACATACAATGATCACTTATTTGTTGTTCTTTTATAATTTCACATTTTGTATTTACTGAATTAGTTATCAAAAGATCTATTAAACTTTTGCTGGTTTGTGTGACTCTGGTATAATCTGGAACTATTTGCGCCAATCTATAATCCATGATTAACTGCTTTAATTGTAAACTGTAAATATCGTTGCTTTTCACGTCAATATTGAAATCCCCAAATATATAGTTCGATTTATTATAATTGATAACTTCTTCGAACCATCCATCTAAATTATTTAAAAATGCTGCTTTTGTTGTTTGGTATGATCTATAAACTACGCCAAATATTCCAGTTGTATGGTATCCTTTTATGATCTGAATCGCCAAAAACCAAGCGCGGTCCTTCTCGATATTCGAAATTATTTTAAAGCTTATGTTTTGGTGAATATACATGACAACCCCTCCAGTATGACGACTATCCGAATCGCACCGTACACATTTATAATTTTCAATAAAAAATTCCGAGTCGTACATGTCTTCTGTTGTTCTAGATTCACTGAGTAATACAATTGACGGTTTATATTGAATAATTATTTGTGATAACTCTAAGAAATTAGAGGGTAAGCTGCGAATATTAGTGTATAGAAGGTCTTTTGTTTTGAACTGCTATTGATAACTTATTTGGTTTTTCAATGTTTTCATCTTTCGTTGGTATACTGCACAAGAGGTGTCCCAAGTCGTGTGGTTAATAGTAACATTTAAATTGAGCTTTGTATTTACAGCAATGCAATTGCTACACTTTACTTCTTGACTTTTACATTCACTTAACTTATGATTCTCGCTACATCTTGGGCAACAAAGTTTGCCGGTACACCTATTGCTATGATGGCCATAACCATTACAGTTAAAGCACCTTGAGATCCCTACTGACTCTACGACATGGCATCTATCAAAATGTATATTTAACTTCTCAGCTTGTAAGATTTTTGTAAAATCTACGGAGCCTACTTCTATGATTGTATCAATTTTTTGCGAGTTTCTTCTGCAATAAGTGGTTATTACTTTGATATCACTATTAGCGAGAAAATGGTTTTGCTGTTTTAGCGCAGATACTATTTCATCACTTTCTAGCTTCTCCGACATTCCAAGTATTTTTACCCTTGGTTTAAGCTCCGCTGGTAGTTTTACTTCATAATCAGCTCCCATCCTTTCCGTCACGATTGTCTTTAGTTTCTCCTTGGCATCGTTAGTGTTGCACTGCAAAATAATTCCACCATTCGCAATGTTGCGACAGCCCATTACTGGTATAGTTTTTGGATTTAAATCTTTAATTGCTTGTCGTTTTTTGTAAATGCGTGTAAATGTGAAACTTTTCGACATTGTTGCAAAAATTGTAAAAGCTCCAATGAAAGCTTCCACTTCCAGTACACAGATTTCTACCAAATTAAGCTAGGACCTCCCAATTAATGAGAAAAGTTTAAGTATGAAGTCATTCCGAATATCCAATACGCATGGATTTTACACATGCTGAATTTAGGTGAAATAAAAACGTTTTCCTGAACTTGTCATGTACGGTAAAATTTAAAAAATGTGACGTTATTTTTGAAAAAAAACGAAAATGAAGATACCACTTTCAGTGAACCGAATTCGACCAAAAATAACTGGGATTTCCCGTATAAAAAAAGCTAAAGTATGAAATTTCGCCGCGATCAGTCAATTATTCTGAGCTGTAGAGAGGATCGATACATTTATTCAAAATGTTAGTTAAATGTTTTCATGTTTACTATAAAAATACACAAGCATTAATTAAAAACTCGACCTTTCTGTTTAAATTTTTAAAACCTGATCTGAACCGGTTGCAAATATAATATCGAATCTTTTTATAGTTCATGGTTTTTTTTCTCGTTAATGCTATACTTTTCAAAATATTTACATAAAAACGAAAAAGCTCCTATAGAAGCTGCCACTTTCGGTGGACCGATTTGGACCAACAACCATAGAACTTTCCGAATTAATTAAAAAAGCGTAGGTATGAAATTTCTTCCTGATCGGGTACACACGAAATCTGCGCAAATCTCGAGGTCAAAGTTTTTCACGGTTACTATACTTCAACAAATATAGTTCCTTTCAATAGTTATAATTGGTCTGAACCGATATTGTTGCAAATTATATTTGGAACCTTTTAGTTCATTCATAGTCATAATTATACACTTTTTAAAATATTAGCAAAAAACGAAAAACTCCCTATGGAAGCTATCATTTCCGGTGAACCTATTTCGACCAAAATCTTACTGGGATCTCCCAATTTATGGCAAAGGCTTAAGTACGAAGTTTCTTCTCGATCAGTTAATCCGTTGAAGCTGTACAGTTTTGAGTTTTTGTTAAATATCAGTGTCAAAAATCGTCATTTCTGGTTAATTTTGATATAATAATTGGCTCAGATATTCTTGCGATTGCAATTTAGCATCTTTTAGTTTATAGTTGATTTTCTCGTAAATTGCTGTGTTTTTTTATTAGCGCCCGATAGCTGTATCCGGAGCAGCCAATTTTCTATGTCAAAACTTAAATTTAGCGCGCTATTATTGCATATAATTAATTTATTTAACTCTAAACTAAGATTTTTCATTCAACTTTTTAGTTAAAAATCGATAAAAAATATCTTGCTCTACCTATTTATCGGGAGCCGCTATCGGGAGCGCTATTTATTTCAATGGGAAATTTATAAAGGCTTTTATATTGTAAACCCCTGAAACCATTAGAAACTAAATCTTACAATAAAAATTTAACACGCAGCAAGATGAATTCTTGTTTATAACGTCATGTAAAAATAAATGTCAATTAGTATATATCAGGTGATAAATGTTTGTTTTATTGATGAATTTAGTTTTAATTTTTATAGTACAGCGACACGAGTGAATAATAGCTGCAGTTTCAATAGAAAATTGCTATTTGGCTCCGGATAGTGCTCCAATATTAAAACACGGCTAATGATATACTTTCTAAAATATTATAAGCTGGAACTTTCGATCGGCTGCTTTAAACTAAAAATCTCTAAACGGAAGTAAAAATAGATTTTTTTTATCAAAAATCGTTATTTCCGTAAAAAAATATGTCATTTACAATAAAACCGATGACCAAATAAAAGATTCTAAATTAATTTGCAATAATTGCTGTGTTTTTTTATTAGCGCCCGATAGCTGTATCCGGAGCAGCCAATTTTCTATGTGAAAACTTATATTTAGCGCGCTATTATTGCATTTAATTAATTTATTTAAATCTAAACTAAGATTTTTCATTCAACTTTTTAATTAAAAATCGATAAAAAAATATCTCGGCTCACTTATTTATCGGGAGCCGCTATCGGGAGCGCTATCCATTTCAATGGGAAATTTGAAAAGGCTTTTAATTTTGTAAACCCCTGAAACCATTAGAAACTAAATCTTACAATAAAAAATTAAAACGCAGCAAAATGAATTTTTGTTTATAACGTCATGTCAAAATAAATGTCAATTAATATATTTCAGGTGATAAATGTTTGTTTTATTGATGAATTTAGTTTTAATTTTTAAAGTACAGCGACACCAGTGAATAATAGCTGCAGTTTCAATAGAAAATTGCCATTTGGCTCCGGATAGTGCTCCAATATTAAAACACAGCAAATATCAGTTCAGAAATTTTTTGTGCAATTTTATAAGCGGAAATGAATATTTTGACAAAAAAAAAATCAACTTAAATTCGGCTTCTGTACAGCCCAGAGATGAAGGTTTTCTACATAAGCCTTTTCATAAATTGGGAGATTCCAGTGATGTTTGGCTGAAATCGGTTTACCGGAAGTGGTACCTTCTTTAGTAGCTTTCCGTAAATATTTTGAAAATTATATGACATTTACGAAAAAACCATACAAAAAATTCTGTAGAGCCATAAAATATTTTTCCAAATAAATTTTTTCCATTATTTGTATTTAGCGGACACATAAAAGCTTGTCTTAAACTATTCGACGATCATCATATTAAACTATGTGACGAAGACCTCGAACAATATCTCTATGTAACAATACAGGATTCAGGTCTTTTCCACTTCTTCAAAATTTCAAAGCAGGCCTTCTTACAACGCTCGTATTACTAATTCATGTAGCTAATGAAGGAGTAGTAATCCACAATAGATTAGCTCTTTTAGTATACTCCGACTTCACTAGAAACCACTGAAACCGCTCGCAGATGTACAAAGTCATCTATTGCCAACTATCATGTCTGATAGCACCACTTTTAAAATTTAAAAATTTCTGAAGGTGCTGAGAATAGTAGGCTCAATAAATCATTTACCTGCCGATATATTTGATTTTTGAACTAATTTTTCAACAAGGTCATTAGGATTTTTTTTAATTATTAATTTTAAATATTAAGTTTCCTAACATAATTCGTTTAAGTTTGTTTATACAACAATGTAAAAATATAGTCAAATTTAATTTGCAAATGTTTAGTTGCTATTGTTTGACATTTGCAATCCTCACAATCTCCCATATTATGCCTGGTAAATGACAAAAAAGCTTGCGCTCATGCGCTTTAACCCTTTGCACTCGATTTATTTTCAGGGTTGTTAGGTGTCTACTTATATTATTTTTAGCTAAATGAATTAAAATGATTTACAGTGTAAAATTGAACGTATTATATTTATTTCATTTATTACTATTATTTCATAATAGTAATAAATGAAATTAATAGTTTTAATTTTTGTAATCTTTTACAGTGTGGTACATTTTTTGATAAATTTATATTGTCACTTTCAGTGTGACATACGAGTATGCAAAGGGTTAAAATTCTGCTTTTCGTACTGCATAATGCGTAGAATTTTAAACTTGATTCATTGTTTAAAACGATTTCTTTTTTAAGAAAGATTGTGTAAAATTCTCTTTGTGTCAAATTGTTTGCTCGCAAGTGTAGTAATTGACCGAGTTTGCTAATCTTGTGTTATAATATCATGGCATACAATCAAACTTGTGGATTAGCTCTGCAACTGTAATGTACTAAAATGGTACTCATAAAATGCTAGCCGGCTCTAAGTTTTGTTCTGTAACTCTACAGCACAAAATTTTATGGCGTAAAGTTACATATTAAGATTTCGACAGCGAACAACTCGACATTTTTTTTAATTTTTAAAATGGATTTCGCATTTATATGTTGTTACCAAAAGCATCTCTATACCAACAAAAGTTAAAGCTAAGTTTTTGAGCTTTCAGATCTAATTTATTTGTTTAAAATGTTTTGCTTTTCTTATATAAGCCTAAATGTTGATAATGAAATACAATATGTACAGTCAACAAATTGATCTTCTGCGATATCCCTTTTCCGGCAAAAAAAAATTGTTTTGCTTCAATTTAAGTTCCCATACACAAATGTGTATGTAAATAGCCATAGTTTGTAATGGTTTTTGTTTTTTTTTTATTCTTTTTCGTACACGATTTTTACGTACACAGTTGTGATCGCGAGCCGGAAAAGGGATATACTTGATTGATTGATTGATTGATTCTGAATGCACGACCAAGTTCTTACACAGGAGCTCCCGGGTGACGCCGGGCCCACCGTACACTCTTTTTTACATATAACGAAACCGAAGGATTGGATAGGTTAGTTAAGTGGGACAGAATCGGCCCGGTTACAGACACCTAGGTATAGCCGATAGTTAGTAACACAAAGACCGCACAATACTAATCTACTAAGGAAGGATAAAGGTTTAATAGGTTTAATGGATAACGATGGTATTGGTCTTCAACAATTGCTTCTCTAAATCAGCAACCTGAGAAAAAATTTGTATTATTTCACGTACATCTGGAAATTTGCTGAAATGTAATTGTAAATTAATGCAAAATTTAATTGATTAAATCGGCCCAGTTGCATACCCCTAAATAAAGTCGATAGTTATTAATGCAATGACAACACCATTCTAATCTACACAATCAACAATTAATATTTCAAAGAAATATTATTTCACGTCTGTAAATTTTCTGAAATTTAATTCTAAATTCCTAAATGTAATATAAACATTTATTAATTTAATCCTCCTGCAATTACACGACTTACAATAGGATTTCCTGAAACCATAATTATTTAAATTATGTCAAACTTAGTCTAAAATTCATTAGTATTTAACCCTTTAATCGAAAAAAAAAAAAAAATAATAATAATAATAATAATAATAAAAATAAAAAAAATAAAAAAATAAAAAATAAAAAAAAAAATAAATATAAAAAAAAACAAAAAATTTCATATGTAAGGCATCCCAAAGGCAATGGTTCCCGGAAAAATATCAATGTTATTCAATACCAGATTAACTACCTGCAGGTCGATTCTGGTTTCTCCCATAGGAAAAGGAATCAGGAACAATATTTTCATAGCATTCTGGTCACAAATTTTTTTTTCTGGCATGCTATGGTAAACAGTTAGTGTACATTTTTTCAAAAACAAAATTAAATTAGGAATATTTTTCCAATCCAATTTTGATACGGAAAAAATATTTCCTAAATTATAAAATTTTAGATCAAACATGATTTCTCAGTAGGCCAGAAAATGATATTTTTGTCAAAAATACCATGAAAATATCCCTCCCAACTCCCCCTCCCATAGGAAAAACCAGAATCGACATGCTGATAGGATATTTCAAACAATTTTAATTTAATTCGCAAAAATTTCAAATATTTTATTAGTTTTGTTCACCAAAGAAGAGACTATTCGATTAATTACCAAGTATAATTATAGTGCACAGGATATTTATATCATGCTCAATGGAACTTTACTATTCCTCAACCAATAACTGTTAAATATGGTACGCAGAATTGGATTGGCACTCTAGCATGTTCAATGGAACTAAGCAAACTCAAAACAAATGATGATCAAATTCGGGGTGCAAAGCCGAATTTGACGAAATTTTCGGATTCAGTTATAATGAATGAAATAGGCCGTTTCCAACCGAAATTTTCCAGTTCAGATTGTAGAGCTGGGCTAGGATTCTAATAAATTAGGATCAACTTGTATTGGGATTTTAATGTGTCTTTTTGATAAAGTTCTAAAATTCGATAATTCTGAATGGAACTTGGCCATACCTCGACCAATTATTGTCAAATCAGGTAAGCAGAATTGAATGTGAATGTAAAAATGGATTTTAGAGAAGTTCTGGAGTTCGGCCGTGCTAAGCACTGTCGTAACTAATCATGTTCGAATCTGATATGTTGAGCTGAACCGGGATTTCAACATAAATCCCGGGTGAAGTACTGGATTTTTCAACAAACAAATTCGAAAATAATTGGCCAAGAAATTTTCCTATTCCTCCATTTACACGTCAAAACAACCAGTTGACAGATGACCCAGCCGAACTAAGCCTCTCCCAAATTAATGCTAATTGCTAGAATTGCGATTTGCTAGAATTCCAATTAAGCCCAAAAATGATTTTATGCATCTTCCGCAGTATACTGTCTCAATCAAACAAAAACGATCATGATTTATGTGAGGTGATGACACGAACGGAAGATAGAACCACGCGGAAGGCTTTTTACACAATTGGTGCATGAGCAGGTCGTTGATTAGGATTTAGAATTCAAATCAATCGATATTCGTATATATCATTCCCATGTAAAGACGAACCTGTTTCGAGAAATATTATTGAGCCAGAAATTCTTTTAGATAAAATAGTGCCAGCAGTAAGCAATTTAAAAAAAAACAGTCAACATTAAAAGGTCGAAGGATATCACATCAAAGATTTAATTGTTATTACAAATGGAAATAAAAAATTAAAAACCATTTTCCCTTTGCCATGCCGTAACACATATGAGGTCTCATCCCTTTAAATCAATCTACAAAAAAGTCATGAATATTTATATATATACACATATACATACATATATACACACATACACACACATATACACATATACATATATACACACATACATACATATACACATACATACATATATACACATACATTGACATACATACACATTTAAAATATTAATATTTTAAAATATTAAAATGATTATAAAAAGGTAAAAACATTCAATCATATTATATAAATATACACATGCGTATATATAACTAAACATATACATAAGTATAAATACATATGAACCTACACACACATGCATATGCACACAAATCCACACATATGCCTATATCAGGGTTTAAAAAAGTCGCTCGTTAAAATGTATTGTTCACTCTACACCGATCGAACAGTGTCATGTTCCTATTCCATGGGAAAAATCTGCTGTCAGTAAAAATAAAAGCGAGCAAAAAAATATAGATTTTAATGGTTATGTACGAAACAAAACATGTTGTCAGTAAAATTTTACTGAGAGAATAGTTGTGATGGTGGTAGTTTACTAGCATAATACTGCCATAAAAATGTAAATTGGACTTTTTTTATGGCAGTATTTTTCACATACATATATACAAAAAATGTATGTAAAGATAAAAAATTTTTGTCACACTCATACAAAATAAGTCGTCCGCCATTTTTATACTCAGATGTCGATTTGTTTTTTTTGTGTTAAAATTTGTTAACGTTAGAGGTTTTTAGTGGTATAGGATATTAAAATTAAAATATATAAAAAACAAAAATCGAATTGTACGAAATAATGTACAAATTAAAAATTTTAAGAAATTTGTAGGTTATGCGAAAATGTAAAACCATAAAATTTTACTATAAAATGAAAATAAAAAATATTTCTGTTCCTTATCACTCTTATGAAATTTTAAAGTTTTTTTTTTGCGTATTATCAGTAAAAAAATTGCTGTCAGCAAATCTTTCCACGGAATTAATGCATTATTTGTAAAACTGATCTCAACAAGAAACATGTAAAGGAACAAAAAATACTTTGTTTTACTATTCACTTATCAAGAATAAAGTAGAAAGAAATGATATGTATCATCTATTCGATCGTTCAATACAGGGTCCATTATGAAACCCTCGACGCGCGCACCCCCCTCGACAACGTTGACAGTCGACAACGTCGAAAATCGCCATTATGAATTTTTTCCCTCGACGATGTCGAAAAATGAAATTAATTATTTTTTATGTGAAAATTTAAATTAATTATTTTTCATCAAATTTAAATTAATTAACTTTTATTAATTAAAATTTCATAAGTTTAAATTATTAATTTATTTTTACTAACAAACTCAACACTTAACACTTTTATGTACTCGACACCTCAAGAGCTGTCGTAAAATAGTCGACGTTATCTAAAAAAAAACGCGTCGAGTATTTCATAATACTAAATTTTCGACAACGTCGAAAAAAAAATACGCGCGTCGAAAATTTCATAATAGACCCCCAGGCAACAATACATTTCATCCAATCAGTACTACAATGAATTTTCGCTTTCTTATTAGAATAGAAAAGTAAAACCAAAAGAGCAGTAGATCCCGTACGCTAACACAAAAAATAAGATCAACCTTTTTAGTTTCTCATTATTCGCTCACTAGACACTATTAATTTTTTACTGCATAACATTTCTGAAAATTCATTTTACTATTCAAGAGCGAACGAGCCGGAAAAGGGATATACTGAAACAAAAATTGTTTTTAAGATATACAAACCAATATCGCCAACTGTACTAGTGTTGTTGTCATATGTACAATACATTCTGATTTTTATTCACTTTTTAAATAATTTACATGAAATTCAATATTTTTATGTACATGTACACCGTCAATTCTAATTATAACACGAGTTTAAGTCAATATTCGAGTGCCGCCATCGAATTTGATAGAATATTTTAAAATAAGATACAATTTGGTTATAGTGGCGAAATCATTACGTATTGATTTACAGCGATGAAAAGCCTACGGTTTATGAATATCATTTTTTAGAACACTATCTTTTTCTCTGGTACAGACTGGAACAGATTTTTAGATCAGTTTACCATAGAGTTTTTCTAAAATATTTGAATTTACCGAAAAATTTACTTAAAATTGACTTTTACCCGATTGGTACGCAGCCGCTGTAAGCAATTTCTATAAAGTTACAGCTATAGAATTTTTACATTTTCAGAATCGGGTCAATTCAATTTTTATGTGAACAAAATTTTTTCTGTGTTTTCTGTCGGTGTGCAAAACCCATAGGCCGACCCATCTTCCATGCCGGTATAGGCTGGCATGGAGCTTGCAATGTGCAGATGGTCTTAAATCGGTCCTATAGTCGTACGTCCTCGAGTTGGCCGGTAGGCGTAAAGTAAGGACGTAAAAAACATAACCGCGGAAGAGCAGGGTGAGCCTTGAGCCCCTAAACAGATCGCATAGTTACCAAAAAAAAAAAAAAAAAAACAAAAAATTCTGCCTATATATAAATATACGCAAGAACACAACATATCGATGATTGTATGCAATTACACTGGATCGCAAAACCAGCGCTCTACTACTTACATAATGCGATATTAATCTAGGCCGTTAATATAACAGTAAATTAAATTATCACTAGAAATAATTAAAAAAGAAACTAATTTAAAAAACGTAATAATATATGTATTTTCGCCTCGAACTGCTTCACAACGTCGATACATGCTTCTAGTTACGTTTCTTATTAAATATTGCTCAGTTCCTTTCAATTGTTAGTAATTACTTGTTGGACATTGTCCAGAGAGCAGCGTGGGCAGCACTAGATTGAGTACTGTGTGATCTAGCGTTGTAGTACACTAGTAAGAAGTTGTTTCGGTTATGCGTAAATGCAACAACATGTTCAAACAAAATTTTGTTAATGTGATGCTTGTCAAAGAACCTTTAAGAAACGGTAAGATGTTTGAGTAAAATGCAGACTTCTCTTTTACTCGGTATGACTTTAACAATGACAAAGATATCGATGCGATTCTATGAATGTTCAGAAAAGACTGTGTTACTACTTATATTGTTTCGTCAAAAAGTAGCAACAGTGTTCGACAAACCTCATAGGCTGGTTTGATTTGCGATTTTGTATTCTCAAGTATTTGTCCTTCAAAACACTGAAAAGTCATTCAGATCGGATTCTATTTTCAGGAAAAGTGCATTTAGCTTAAATTGTCTACACTTATAAAGGATGAAATATTTCAAAGCTCAGTGTAAATTGTTGTAATATGTAAATAATGATCTTAGTTCATGTTCGTCATTTATAATTATTTTACTGATCATAGTTCCGGTTTCCACAGGCAGAATTTTTGAGAAATAGTCATCAAGAAACCTAACGAAACCTAATTTCGTCATTTTGATCTATCGATGTATATTTGTGTCTATCATGTTTTGCGTAGTCCGAAGATTATCTGAGTGTGCATATGAAAAGGTCTAATCTTACTAGAAATATAAAATATTGAAGTCAATAACATAACATTAAGTATGCATGCATCAAATCAAATCTATAAATATGATAAATTGGTATTACAGCTGATTCCGACATGTGTACTTATAAGAAGTAATGCGATAAAAAATTATATAAACGTAACTTTGTAGTTTCGACACAGTAGGAATTACCTATACATTACCAATTACATGCAATAAAACTTTAATTATAAAATTGTATACCTATTAATGCAAAATTGCCAACACACATACCGTGTCGAGTTGAATATTCTCTAATGATATACCCCTATCGGTGCCAAACATTTTATGATTGGCATCTATACATTCTGTGAAAAAATATCAAAATATTTTTTTTACACATATCATGTTCTATGTATCTATCCTTAGAAGAATGTGACCATGTTTAAAAGACAAGTAATGTATATTAATCTAGAATATAATATGTGTACTGTACAGGGTTAACTCGATGAATGCAGTACCAAATTGCATTGTAATCGCAATGCAATTTTTATATATTTTTTTATCTTGGATATATTTTTCGCAAAAAATGACGAACCGACATTTGAGGTTAATATTGATTTTCAAGAAATTAAAACGAAACTACACACAGCATGCATCAACTATTTTTATATTTTTGTATTCGTACGTTCGTATATCAGTTTCTTTACGTATTTTTTGTGTCTTGTTGATTTTTTTTCTGTTTGTTCTAAATTGCAAGTCATTACAAATGAAAAGATAATTTTATTTTTCGTTGTATTATTGTTATATTGTATTATTTATGCCAAGGTGTTATACAAATATCCATATACGAGAATGATATAAGAAAAAATACCAAGTCATATGTACCCAGTAAAGTTTTCATCAAATCGAACGACACAGAAAAAAATTCTGTTGTTTGTATATTTTTTACTGTACAGTACAGTACGATAAATATTTAAAACAAAACTGTACAATATTGAAAAGAACCCCGAAAAATTGTATTTATGTGCTGCTGCTATCACTCAATTTTACAACGAGATGATTGAAGTAATATAAAAAAAAATCAAATAAACTTTTGTGATTTTCAACATGATGAATAGGAAAATATTCAGAACATTTTTCAAATTTTAATTTGATAAGACAGTTCAAAAACTTTCTAGACAGTAACAATTTATAAAATCGGTATAATATACAACTACTGTATACATAAAGCTACACGAGCAATACGCTTCAAGCAACTAACAAAAAATTTAAAAAAAGCATATCTATTTTTATATTGATTAATCTATTCCCATACTATTTGGCTACCCATTTATGTTTTTATAGACGCTAATCTTGTAAACTAAAATTTTATTGAAGTGTGACAACATAAAAATATTTATCACATTTAAGAAGCTTTTTTTTTGTTATTTTATTTTTTTAATTTCCAAATAAAAAATTGATAAATGACTTAAACGTTTTTTTCTCACCACAAAAAATGACGAAAAACAACTTTAGAGATCAATTGATAAGTATCTCGCGGTTTTTACACTCTTACCCACCAAATTATATATAGCAACTACTATTAATTTATATTGTTTTGATTGGTCTATTGTACCGTGGTACCCCAAACTTCTTCCACTTTATATCGTTTATTATTTATTTTGTCGTCGGTATTTTCTGTTCCAAAAATCATTTTCTTTGTGTAATTTTAAAAAGAGATTGATTTTATTTTAAATATAGAGATAAATAATCAAAAACTTTTTTACCCGTAAAACACTATTATCTAAGTTTGATAAGTATTTTTAAGAAGGGTTAACAAGACAGTATTATTTTTGATTAAAAGACATTTGAAGGAAAAATAATGTAAAAGTTAAATTGTGTTGTGATTGATAACTAAAGTTTTAAACGTTTACTTAAATTTAAGATGTATTGAAGAGATGGCGGGTGCTAGTCACAGCTGACTAAAACTATGGTTAATAAATATTAACTTGAATTTCAAAGTGTCACGCAAATTTGTAATCCAATCCTATTGTTTATAGTTGACATTATTATCCTTCATCGTAAACAGGTGTGGTTTATTGTTAAATATTTTTAGTATAAATACGAGAATATTACGATTTTACATTTCGCCAATAGCTTGCATAACCTAAATAGTTGTTAAAGATCGAATTTTAACCTGCCATTCCTGTCGTTGTTTGGATTACAAATTTTAGTGTTTGTGCCTAAATTTAACTCATATGTAGATTGCGCCATGGTTTACATTTTGTTTTTTTAATACTACTTTTTTATTATATTAAACTAAACTAAACCGTTTCAAGACCGACCGAAAAAGTTCAAACGTTACAGAGTTTCTAGGTTTTGAATATTAATACGTTCCTTGGTGCATTAATATATGTAATATAGTGCACATAATGATTAAATTATAACTTCTAAAATAACAAAGAAACATAACTAACTTAATCTTATTCAACAGGTAATTATGGTTATTATTTGGATTTGTTTATTATTTAAATAGTTTTCTGGTTTCTCCCTCTTGAGAGATATGAGATTTTAGACACCAGCAAAATATAATTTTTCTTGATTATTGAATTTTTCTTTAAAAAATGCTTTAACATTATTTTTATGATCCTTATTCATTTTTATTGATTTATTTTATTTTATATTTTATTTGTGATTTATTTGTTTAGTTATTTTTAATTTATTTAATTGCCTGCTTATGTTGAATATAGCCCAATATTCGTTATCCTAATATTTCGTCTCAGAAAAATAAAAAATTCTCATCTGTCAAAATATGATAATAATTGATCTAAAGTTCTCCTCAGATTTCTCCTCAATACAACATGATGTCCTCTATCTACAGTAACAATCACAATACCAACCGTATGTTTAAATTAACCGAAATAGGCCCAAATTTTCACGGCCCATTAAGTGTATGCAAGAATTATGGATTTAAATTAATGGTTTCCCTGGAATCACAAGTGTCTATTCTGATTTTAAAGTGTTCTTAAAACCGATTTGAACCGTCAAACCTAAGATTTAGATGATCGTAGACTTTTATTATTAGGTAGTACTTATTATGTAAAATCGATAGCAAATAAGATTGGTTACCATATTTTAGGGTCTAAGGAACCATTCTTTAGATTTTAAATACATATTTTTTATAAAATTCTTCATGTGAATTTCGTTTAAATCTTAAATCTTAATAAATACGGATCATCATGTGGATTTTATTTCGGATAGCGGAAATGATGCGGCGTTAAAATCGGATGCCACCACGACATTTGCGGTTCCTGTGAACTAATATAAATCAATCTTGGGATTATTTTGTAGATAGAGGTCATTAAGTTATATAGTTATATCGAGATCGGAAGAGATCGATGACGACTGTTCAGGTTCCTGGGAACCATTAATTTAATTCCGAAACGTGCTCTTAAAAACGATACAAGCATATATGCAAATATGAATCCATCTCGGCAATCCTAACATACGGATGGTTTTGAACTGTTGTTTGTAGGTAGTAAACATTTTTTTTAATCGATATCAAATGAAATCGGTTAACATTCATTTTATTCTTAAATGTATATTTTGACATAATATGGGCCATTCCAGGCTGCCGTGTCGGAATCAGAATTTATTGATTACGACACTCGGGGTTCTTGAGAAACATTAATTTAAAACAATAACCCATACATTAAATGAATAGGCATACAAATATCTGCCCATTGTAACAATCTCAGTAACGGCTTGCCTCCTTATCTTTAGTCATAGATATTTTATATCTCACGAAACCGTGAGATAAATTAACACACTTTTTGCGTTAGATATATGTATTTCAAAGTTTTCTTTGCATGTTTTCGTACTGTTAATTCGTTTTTCATTTCTAGACACCTTAAAATGTACATAGACATATTTAAAGATCTGACAAGCCACTGAATTGGACCATTCCAATCCAATTATTAATAATTTTAAGAATTATGAAAATGGAAAAAGTGAAAATTACCCATATGGCACCGTTTGTCTTATTCTTACCAGAAAAGAGCCGAAAACTTAATGGGCTAGTTTTGAGGGGTGAGTCTTTTTAATAAATACCAGGCTTTCATCTTGGAAACGGTGCAACTTAGAAGGAAATTACTTATAATAAAAATTGTTCAACAACATTTTTTTAAGAGTGTTATTTCAGAGATATAACCAAACGATTTCCTCTAAGTTGGAACACTGCTTCGTATTAACAGAAGATAAAAATAACCAAAATGTAATCTTCTTTGACTATTAAGCAAACTTTTAACTTAGATACTGCTAAGTCAAAGAAAATTTTTTTATTTATTTTTATTTCTCGTTACAACGAAACAGTGTTAGAACTTAGAGAAAATTGTTTACTTATATCTCTGAAACCAGTTAACTCACCTGTATATTAAAGGAGCCCTCCATTTAAATTAATGTGTGGATAAAAATTCTAATGTGGAAAACGTATAATTGCCATTTTGAAGACTCTCTCGAAGTACGCGAGAATCCAGATAAATGTAAGTGCTCGTGTGTTTTTTAAAATTCAATGTTCGGTCGAATAACAAAATATCCAAAAAAAAAAGATCGGTGATAGCCATCATATAGCTTATGTGTACGTTCCGCTAAGAGTCGCTTTACTTAAACATAAACCGTCTTTATTAATAGTCGCTTATCACACCTTCTGCAATCTGGGCAAAAGGGTTCACCTAGCAAATAACTGTAGAACGCTATACTTACATAAGAGAGGAGGGTAATTTGTTTCGTCTTGTGTCAAACACAAGACTTATTGACTCCTTCGATACAACGATATCGAGTTAGATGGATAGGTCACGTTGAAAGTCGTTGAAACTGTATGACTCATAAATAAATTGTTTCAACTTCCAGCCAATAATTCTCGTAGACGAAGACCCGATATTATTTAGTGCTTGATGGATCATTCTTTAGAAAAATCGGTTCTTATTTAAAACGAATGAAGCTGGTTCGAAATTGGGGGTTACTTCTCTGTTTTGGATTTCAGGCGTTCGAGTGAATGCAGCATATATGCGGCCAGGTACTGTTGACCGAGACATTCCACTAGGAAATTTGAACAATATTATAACACATCAAGCCCACATGAAGTGTCATTATTTTTTTTACTAAATCTAATTTTCACAACAGAAGGGATTAAAAAAATTATTTCTTATTGTTATTAAATGAGTACATGTTTGGTTTCAATTAAAAATTATTATTAGTGGATTTTAAACTGTATCTGGTAGAATAATCATCTCTTCGGCAAAATGAATAATTTTTTATTAATAATCAATTTCGATCGATCAATTTTTTTTCAAAACTCGATTGCTAATCAAACTGTTAACAACATAAAAATTCTACCAGCAATATCTCAACTCGAAATGCTTGATGGTAAGTAATAACGAAGATGATGACCAAATGAACACTACATCATTCATCCTGAGTCCAGTCTAAACTGTGAATATGTGTAATAAAGGTTTCCGCTCCAAATGGGATTTGATAAGGTTCACAACGATATTCGCAAGTATGAATACAAAGTTTGTGGTAAACGTTTCCGGGTGAGAAACTATCTTAGATCTCACATTAGTGAGCACTAAGGGAAATCATTTAAATGCAATATTTGCCACCAAATATATAATTCACCAATTGAGTAGAAAAAGAATACGGGCCACTCGTTTCTATTGCAATCAGTTCGATAAAAATATTTAACGGAAACATCATTTGCCCAATCACTTATAACATATTAAGCCCTCCATTTTTATTGTATGGTAATCCTGAAAAGTTTTGACCTACCGTGCAGACGAAATATCTTCAGTAGAGAAACTGGGAAAAGCTCAGACAGATTGATTGATCAGAGTGAAACCAAACTTACGCTTTTTCCTCGAGAGACGAATATTGGTCCAGATCAATTTTCTAAAATTTGAATGAATTTTTCATAAATTGGGAGTTCCATGCAAAATGTGGTAGACATCTGTAAACAAGTGGCAGCTTCTTTAGAAGCTTTTAAATTTTTGTTATAAAAGTTAAATTTTCAATAAAAATTAGCCTTGTTGGTTTTTTGAAATATAAGCAGAAACAATTATTCCAGATAATACAAGACAGTGTTAAACAGGTTAACATTTTTGATTTAGAAATTATCTGTGGTGTATTCGAGATCTATGTATATATGTCTGTAAAGAAAGCCCTACAACTATACCCCCTTTTTAGAACTTCGGCGAAACGAATATAGCGAACGGTATTTCTGCAAAATTCTCGAGGTCAAAATTAATCATTATTACTATAAATCATTTTATTAAGTAAAAATGGTTTTTGGATAAATGTATTATAAAGTTTTCTTTATTGTTCTGTCGTATGTATTTGTTTTGTTAATTCGTTTTTCATTTCCACATACCACAAAATGGAAATAGACATATTTAAAGTTCGGCCAGGCCACTTAATTGTACCATTTCAATCCAATTATTTGGATTACATTCGCCTAGTCCCCGTAAAATAATTTTTAGAATTATGATCACGGAAAAAACTTAAAATTAACCATATAGCCCAGAGTCGATAAGTGAAACGTTCAGTCACATATTTTATTCTTAGCAGGAAAGAGCCGAAAACATAAAGGGCCAGTTTTGGGTTTTTAAATAAATACTAGGCTTTTATCTCGAAAATGGTGCAACTTAAAAGAAAATTATGCTTATAATGAAAATTAAATAAATATTTTTTGTTCCACAAGTTCCAAGTTGCTTCGTATTAACAGGAGATAAAATAAACAAGATAATCTTTGACTTTTAAGCAAAATTTTAATTAAGATACTGCTACACACCCCGTCAAAAGTTTTTGACCACCAAAAAAAACTAGTTTAAGAGTTTTTAAATAAAATTTAACGTTTATTTCAATTTCTTTTTAATAAATATAGTTTTTCAAATTTATATTTGTTGAATTTAAACATAATTTTTTTTCTTAAATTTATATATTGACTTCATTGAAATCTCCTCCGCGCGCCTTTATAACCGCTGCACATAATCTTGACAATCTTAACAACAGTTTTTCGAGGGTGGATGACTAAATTGTGAATTCCATTCGATGCAATTACCAATTTATTCTAAAGGTGTTCTTGTGAAGTATGGCATGTTTTTCGTACTGCTCGCTCCAGTTCGTCCCACAAAAGCTCGATATGGTTATGGTCGGGACTTTGAGGTGGCCAAACCATTATATTCAATTTTCGTCTTCGGAATTCGGTATTAAAATGATCTGTACATAAGTTTGATTTGTGTTTAGGATCATTATCCAGTTGAAAAATGAATCCTTTTCCTATAATTCAAAGTCCAGAGGGGATAGCGTGTTCTCGTAGTATGGATAGATAACCTTCCTTGTTTAAAATTCCGTTTAGTCGATTAAGATCTCCCACTTTGTTGTCACCAAAACAACCCCATATGATGGCAAAAACCTGCTCCATGTTTTACGGATGGGATTATACAGTCGTCCAGATACTTTTCGTTGACGCGACGGCGAACATAGAAGTTCCGTTTTGTACCAAAAATTTTGAATTATGATTCATCAGTCCATAGTACCTTTTTCCAATCTTGAAGTACCCAATCCTTATGCTGTTTTGCCCATTCAAGTCTCTTTTTCTTATTTTGCTTTCTTAACAACGGTTTTTTGATAGCTTTTTTACCTTGCAGTCCAGCGTTGAGAAGACGACGTGTGACAGTCGATATAGAAACCGGCAAGTCCCGATTTTGATTTGTAATGGCTGCGATTTCTGAAGCTGTTAATCTTCTATTCCGCTTTGATGCTATTACTATATCGGTATCTTTTCTGTTTGTTGTGCATCTAGGGCGACCAGACCTTTCTTTATCCTTAATTTCCCTTGTGGTTTTAAATTTAGTGATGGTATATTGCACTGTAGAGTACGGAATCTTGAGTTTACTCGCAATCTGGTGTAAGGATAATTACCATCGTTGTACAAAGTTACAATTGATTGACGGTCCAAAACTGAATGATTTCGTTTTTTTGCCATTTTATTATAATTTTAGTTAAAAAAAATAGAAAAATATAAATAATATTTAGGAAAAGTAAAGTTATTTTTTTTTGTACTTACTTTTTGTAATAATACAATACTACTCTACTTCGAATATTTTATTAAATATTTAACAAAATAATTATTAGCAGATATCCCACTTCGAATATTATATTCAATATTTAACAAAATAAATATTAGCAGATAAAATAGTGTAGAAAGAATAGTTATGTATATTCTCTTTTAGATCGTTCAATAAAGAGAATAATATATTTTATATATTCACTAATACACCAAATATTCGCTTTGTTATTCAAATAGAATATAAAGTAAAACAAGAGAGTAGTAGATCCCGTTCGCTCACAAAAAAAAATCAATCCTTTTATTTTTTTTTATTATTCTCTCACTATTCGTATTTTTGAAATTTCGTTTTACTATTCATGAACGAAGAGAAATTAGCGTAAAACACAATTCATTTAAAAATTAACAGAAAATGAATAATAAGCAACTGAAACTCTTCAGAACAGTGTAGAACATATTAAAAAAAAAAATGTTATTTTTTACTTTCGGTGTTTCCCCGAAGTATGGAAAGAAAATCCATAAAGAAAAGGTTGTGTTACTAAATTAATCATTGCACTTAATACAAATTCGCATAAAACAATTTTAATAGTGATTTGTATATTAGTGAAATTGCAGATTGAGTGGTGGTCAAAAACTTTTGACGGGGAGTGTAAGTCAATGCAAAATTGTTTTATGTCTCGTTACAACGAAACAGTGTTAGAACTTAGAGACAATTGTTTGCTTATATCTCTAAACCAGTCAAAAAAGCTGACCTGTATAAAAAAGGAACCCTCCATTTAAATAAATGAGTGAATAAAAATTATAATGTGGAAAATGCAATTGTCATTTCGAACACTCTATCGAAGTTACACGAGAACCTAGATAAATGTAAGTGCTCGCCCGCTATTCGAAATTCAATGTTCGGTCGAATAACTAAATATCCAAAATAAGGATTAAAGATTGCCATCATATAGCTTCTATGTATGCTCCGCTAGGAGTCGCTTTACTTAAACTTAAACTGTCTTTATAAACAGTCGCTTATCACACCTTCTGTAATCTAGACATAAGGGTCCACCTCACCAATAACTGTAGAACGGACGACATTACCACATCAAATCCACATGAAGTCCCTATATTTTTTTTTAATAAATTTAATTTTCACAACAAAAGGGATTAAATAAATTATTTCTTATTATCATTAAATGATTGCATGTTTGGTTTCAATTAAAAATTATTATTAGTGGATTTTAAAATGTATCTGGTAGAATAATCATCTCTTCGGCTAAATAAATAAATTTTATTAATAATCAATTTCGACCGATCAATTTTTTTTTTCAAAACTCAATTGCTAATCAAAATGTTATCAACCATCTATAATAAAAATTCTACCAGCAATATCTCAACTCGAAATTCTTGATGGTAATAACTAAGATTATGACCAAATAGTATAGATAATAGAACACTACACCATTCATACTGAGTCCAGGCTGAACTGTGAATATGTGTAATAAAGGTTTCCGCTCCAAATAGGATTTGATAAGGTTCACAACGATACTCGCAAGTATGAATACAAAGTTTGTGATAAACGTTTCCGGGTGAGAAACTATCACAATAATGCACACACTCCGATGAGAAATCATTTGAATGCCACCTAAAGTATAATTCCATTCGGGCCACTCGTATCTATTGCAGTCAGTTTGAGAGAAATATTTAACAGAAACATCATTTGTCCAGCACTTATAGACTCAATTTAAGGCATTCAAACAAGCATAAGTCAAAAGCGATTGTCGAAGTGTAAGAAATGAGTTGAATTGTAAATTATTTTAATTTTAATACTAAAATACTAATCACTTTTTTATTTAGAAATATTATAAAAAAGTGTTTGCAGAATATACTTAATGGTAGTTGCACACCGATTCTATATGCTCGATAAAACAGGACCATTCATTTTCGAGATATAAGTTAAAATTCGTAAAAGAAAGTCGGGAAAGAAAAGAAAGAAAGCCCTACAACTATTATACCCCGACCTTTTTAGAACTTCAGCGATATAGCGAACGGTATTTCTGCAGAACTCTCGAGGTACAAATTTTTCATTATTACTATAATTTATTTAACTAAGTAAAAAAAAAGTAAAAAATGGTTTTGGCCGCGAAAGGTGATTTTCGTTTAAATTTTGGAAAACTGATCTGAACCACATATAAAATTTAAGTTCATAGTCGTTATTCTCGTAAATAATATGCTTTTCAAAACATTTGCAAAAAACGAAAAAGCTCTAATTGAACGTGTCACTTCCGGTATACCGATTTCGGCCAAAATTCACTGAAATCTCCCAATTTGGGAGAAGTATGAAGTTTCATCCCAATTTATCAAATCTTCTGGAGTGTACAGGGCTAAGTCTATGTGGATCGTCAGGGTGCCCTATGTTGGTCCGTTTATTTCTCAAAAATATATTGAAAAACTCGGATAATCGAAATTCTGTGAAGCGAATTATAGAGATTTAAGCACATAGCCAGTGAGTAAAGTAAATCTATCCAATTTCGAGAAAATATGTTTTATATCTATGTGGTTCATCAGGGCGTCACATTTTGGACGGTTCATTGTTCATGAGTATAACGAATAAGTCTGAAAACGAAAATTCTGTGGAGTGGATCCTGGTGATTTGGCGCATATAAACTTTCAAAATGTGTTGAACGCAATTTTGAAAAAATAGGCTTCATGCACAGAGAAATATAACTTATACAGAGAAAAAGCTGCGAACAAAATTCTACACAGTTTTCAACTGGGGTTACAATCTTGATTTGGGGTTACAAAGTAAATTTAAAAAACCAAAAAATGAAAGCATTTTACTCTCCCGAATTTATTCTCATCGTTTTCATTGCGTTGTTTTGTTTATATTTTTATTTAAAATGTAAAAACTAAAAACAGAAAGAATACAATTTTGTTTGTGTTGTGTTCTGCCTTTTTATTAAATAAATAAAAAACAGAACACATGCCGTGTAATGTACAAAATAAAAATTTTCTAAGTGAAATTTTGTTGCTTCACTTTATTGGCAATATTATATTATAATAATTAAGATTTAGTAGATATGTGCACAGTAATTTCAATGAAATTTTGGGCGATAGACGATTGACACCTTATCAATTGATTTTGTGAATTTATATATAGAGTAAATAGATAATTAATCGCCAATTTATTTATTTATTTTTATTTATTTAATTTGGATTTTTGATGATCGATACTTTAACATAAAATGAATTTAACCCATTCCCGCATACTTTTATATCGATGACCGTGCTCAGAAACACACTTTTTTTCTATTGATCATGACTGCCATATGAAATTGAGCATTCTTTATATGTTTGGAAGTGAAAATTATCACATTTTCTCACAGTTTTTCCATGAAAACTCTCGACGGCTATAGCCGTCAAATTTTTGTTGATATATATGGAAATGACGGCTATAGCCGTCCTGCATATTTTAAAAAATGTTTAGGTAAACTGTAATTATCGTATTATGTTTTTTATTGGTCTGTGATAAATTTCAATTATTCTGTTTTTATTGGTTGTGCTCACCAATAAAAACAGAATAACTGTAATTATCAAAATTAAGAAAGTTGTTTTAAAAAAGTACGCTTATTGCAGATTTATTTAAACAATTAATCGAAATATCGACAAGTTTAAGAAATTTTCCGTTTTGTTATCTACAGTGACGTAATGCGCACAACAAGACGAAAATGAAACATGGGAATATTTTACCTCTTCATGTCACAAGAATGTGAATACAGTAAACGCTCGATTTGACGAACTAATTGGGGGTGTCTGTTAAACCCGATTGACCGTTAAATCTGAATGGAAATTTTTTAAATTTAATCGACTATAGATTTTGCACTTGTTCTGGAATATGGCCAATTAGGACAGAAGTCGTTTATCTCTTAACCGATTATGAAGGAATTTTGTTTTTTAGATGGAAATGAGATTCATAAACAGTTTTTGGAAGAAATTCTGGAATATAGCCATCTGGGACGGAACTCAGTAGTTTCTTAACCGATTATAATGGGATTGTGTATGTTGGATTGAAATGGGATTCTTAAATGATTTTGGAAGAAGTTCTGGAATTAGGCCATCTGGAGCGGAACTCGTTCAATTCTTAACCGATTGTGATGGGATAGGGTATGCTGGATGCATTTAAGAATCCCATTTCAATCCAACATACCCAATCCCATTATAATCGGTCCGGACAATCACCGTTTCCAAGGCTAATAACTGTTCCATGGGATCTATATATTTGGTGATAATTACCTATTATTCTAAAACACGTCCTATACCTAAACACTTTTTAAAATATACAGGACGGCTATAGCCGTCATTTGCATATATATCAACAAAAATTTGACGGCTATAGTCGTCATTTGCGGGAATGGGTTAACGATAATTTCACTGAGATTTTGGGCTGATAGGCGATTGATGCCTTATGAATTTAATTTGAATATTTATACAAAATATGGTATTTTTTATTACTATGTCCATTATCTTTAAGAAATTCAAATAAATTCAATGAGCTTTTGGTCTGGTAAATGTATCGGTGGTTAATCAATTGAAGACAGATGAACTGACTTACAAATGAGTACTTATATTAAAAATTCTTGTTTTTTAATTTTTATAATCCATTTATCTAAATAATTTTGTAACAATAACATAATTTATTTATGTAAATATAATATTAATAACATGTTTTAGGCGAATTCATATTTTAAATTATAATTATTCACTCGATAAGATAATAAAATGATAAACATTAAAGTTTAAGCCAATCAATCTGAAAAATGTTTGTAATCGATGATAGATAAGAAGTAAAACGAAATTTTGGAAATTGAGTTAATGACAAAAATGAAAACCAACTTTTCACTATACCACATAAACACGAAACTATTTTTTAATTATTTTTATTCGCAAATTCTTTGTCGTAAAGCCATTTTGTGTGTTTTCGTAAAAGTACTTGCATTAAGAAGTCTAATAATTTATAATTATGTTTTGAACAGGGATTAGTTTCCGAAAACCAATAACTAGATTTTGAATGGCAATTCGTGAACTTTATGCATCGATCTACGATTACTTTTTTCAGATTTTGTTCATTTGGCCGTTCATTAAAAAATTCTTGAAATATTTTTATATGCGGTTTACATAATTCAAACAATAATTCTGTTGGTGCACGTAATGAACCAAAACTATGATTATTTATATAATTCTTCATGAAAATAAAATACTCCGAATTTATTATAATGCGGTCACTGTCCTGTTTCACCCATTCCTTCTCGCATAATTGACAATAATTCCTTTTCAAACATTTAAATAAAGCATATCCGAGGTAATATCTTACTGCGCAATCGTCAAAGAAAAAATGTTCATTATCGTTTACTAAGACCTGGTCCAAAATTTCAAAATCAAAATCTAGTTGAATTGTTGTGCTCAAATCATCGCGGATCATTTTGACATTTTTGTTATGATCATTGTTCAGGATTTGGTCGCTATTTAATTGCACCTCCGGACTGTTGAAAATTATAAAATTTTGAATTAGTAACTCGTCATCGTCTTCATCGCAATTGGTTATTGCAGAGTTTTTTAAAAATTTTATTGACATTATCTGACCAAGTGTATCGTTAAACTCCTTTACAGTAGGGTTAGGCCGATTACCTACACCATTTCTTTGCCTAATTAAACCGAACAAATTCTCAATCGGATCTTGATTTAATCTGGATGTAAGAAGGAAAAATATTTGATCGTTTTGTGAAACTAAGCTATCAAATATTTGCAAAACGCCGTTAATGGTTTGAGTAAGCCCTTTAAAACAATACATAGTTTTCTTCTGTACTGGTTGAACTGATTTGACATATGATAACATTTCCAGCAGATTTTTAAAAACTAAGCTGTTAGCCTGAATTGCATTTTTATTTTTGTAGTTTAAAATTCGACTATTTAAGTTGTCAAATAATCTGTCAATTTTTTCAATAAAATTTGCTGGTGAAAGTAAAATATCTTGAATCTTTGGAGAGAATTGGTTAAAATGACTCATCGTCCGAATAGCACTGGCAACAGTCCAGCTAAAAATTTGAGTTGCGAAACTTACTCGCATTTTCTCAAATTTTTTTGGATTGATATGTTGTTTGTTGAATCAATAAAGTATAATTCACTTATTACTCTCCAACTTACAATTCCATCATCGGTCTGAAAATCGGTTGTTATTTAGTTATTACGAACGGATTTTATTAAATGAGGAACATCATACAAAGCAAATATCTTTTTTCCATTTAAATAAAAGAATGGATTTTCAGGCTGAGCTCCCAACATTTTAATAGCTAACCGATTATTTGGACCCTGGTCACAAATAATACAGTTCACATTAAATCCTATGTCAAAGAGTATTGTAATATTTTTTTTAATTATCTCTACTAAATCCTCCCCTTTAATATTTGTAGCATTTGCAAAATATGACATAACATATTTATAGTTCATAAATAATCCTCTGATCATAAAAACACAAATATTTTTAGCCAATTCTTTAGATCGAGCATCACCCGAATCTGCAAATCCATCTATCTCATCGTTAACCGAGTCATACTCTAGTGATTGTCGAATCATTACTTCATCGAACACTAATACAATATGCCTTTCTATTGGGGATAATTCCTTTATTTTTTCTTTCAAATTATAAATAATTTGTGCATTAAAACCAGGCTTCAAATTTTTTATTAATTTCCAATTTATTATGCTCTGCTTTGACGGCATATTAAAACCCAGAACATCACGCATATAATTATAAGTTGCTGGTGATTTAAAATATAATTTTTGTGAAATTAACTTTTGTTTTAATGGCCAACCGGCATATTTTGGTTTTTCTAGATCCAATAATTTTCCGAATTCTTTGCTGTCCTCATTGATTTCCAGTGTGTCAATTAAATTTTCTAACACGTTTTGAGATTTTAAATTAGCATTTTCTTTGCGTAATTTCAGATTTTTTTTTTTTAAATTCTAATTAAATTCGTACGAAATACAACTCTTTTTTTAAAAAATTCCGCCTTTCTTCTAGCTTTTATATACATTTTCTGATACATTTTCAAGGTTAGGAAACTTTTACGGCAGCTGTAGCAAGTTGATGGATACAAATCTTCACTACAAATTTTTGAAGAGCTAGGAGTGTCTGGCATGTTATCAAATTGCAAGTCGTCACTTGAATTTGCTAACTGCATGCTTCGAAATCTATTTGAATACGTCTTAATATTTTGATATTTCGTGGGAATCTGTCGATCAAAATCTTCAAAAGGCGCTTGTAAACATAGCTCAGGAACAGCATTTTTTTTTAATTTGACCTTTCCCTTATATTCATCAGAAAAATGATTATCGCAAATACGCAAATTTTTTTTATTTGGGATTTCTATTCCACACTTCGATATCCAAATATGAAATAAGGGGCTATCACGTTTAGGAAGTTTATAAAATTTACGATTGGGCGAGGACCGTTTGCTTGCTAAACATGTTGGGATTGCGCAAACAATTCCGGATACTCGTTTGTCACCAATATATTCGTCCATATTATGTAAATATAAAATTTGTATATGTATTACTATTATTTGATACAACTTGATATAGCTGATATTGTTAATAATAATATAACGATTATTAATACAATACGTATAATAAAACAACAATACGTATAATAAAATATAAAAATTTATATAATGCTCACCAATTATGTAATATGTAAGGATGGAAAATATGAATGTGAATTATTTTTTTTGTCTGCTTTCTTTGATTTTTAGAGTTCAAAATCTACACGGAGAAAACACACACTATATAAAAGAATATTAGTACAAGTCCAAAAAAATAATAACAAAATAGAGTAAAAATCCTACAATGTAATCATATATCGCGATTTTTTCCTCGTTGGATTTTGTAATGTACAAACGAAACGAAACGAGTAGAAATAAAAAACTTGTTTAGTTTTGTAATTCCTTTTGTATCCTCCGAAGTACTCGAGTAGTTTAATTTTTCCCAAAATAAATTTCAAAACAGAAAACATTTAGTTTTTTTTAAAGAGAAATATTTAAAAATAAAAATAAGAAAACAATAATGAGAGCCTAATATTTTATAAATTCTCGCGAGAGTTTGTTGTTTTTGTAAAATGAGGAAATCAAAAAAATGAAATAAAGTTATTTTTAGCTTTACTTCTGTATAAGGTTATATTTTTCTGTGCTTCATGTCTATGCGGATCGTCAAGGTGCATCAACTGATGGATCATTTTATATGAATTATACTTAAAAATATATATTGAAATTTGAAATTGTGGGTAGCAAATCCTGGAGATTTTGACATAGCCGCTACCTACACATAGTGTAATAGATAAATGATCTTCATTTTAGAAAAATACGACACATGTACATGTAGATCGTCAGCTCATTTTCGCTCGTTCGTTTTTCATATTTATGACGAAAAAGTCCATAAATTAACACTCTGTGGAACCATAAACGAAAATGGTTCAATTTCCAAAATATATGTCTTACGTATATGCAAATCGTCAGGGTATACGTTAAATTGTTCCGTTTACTTAATGACAATTATAATGAAAAGGTCGAAAAGTTGAAATTATGCAGAGCGAATCCTTGATATTTTGGAACTTAGCCACCTTAATAGTGCAATAGATGAAAGCTGTCCATTTTCGAAAAAATACGTCACTTGTCTAAGCGGATCGTCAGGCTGCCTTATTTTTCCCGATCTCGAATTTACCTTATTTATAATGAAAAAGTTTGAAAATGAGAATTCTGAAAAATAATCTTTAAGATAAAGGAAATTCCGTGAAGTGAAACGTGGAGAGTTTGCCACATAACCGCACCTACATAACGGAATAGATGAAAGCGGACCAATTTCGCGAAATTATCCACATATCAAAGTAGATCGTTAGGTTGCCCCATTTGGGCTCGTCTATTTTGTCTAAACCCTAAAGCTCTTAACAAGAGCCTGTGAGTCTCTATTTTTTTTTTAACTGTTATTTTTTTTAGTTTAAGTTATGTTTTTTAATAAATGAATTAATTTTTTAAAATAATTAAACGTTAATTTTCTATAAAATTAAAAATATACAAACAGTTCCATATCAGAGACTGAGAGGCTCTTGCTAAGATATGTTATAAAATTATGTTAAGAGCTTTAGGGTTAATTATAATGAATAAGTCTGAAATTGGCCATTCTGTATGGAGCGAATTCGAATAATTTTGGAACGTAGCCATATACTAAATGCAACTATGTACGTGGTTATATGCAAAAGTCTCAAGGATTCGATTCACAAAATTTTGTGTTCGGACATTTTAATTATAATTATGATATAATGGTCAGATAAAAATTGTATATCCTGACGACCCACAAAGACATGTGTCCTATTTTTATCATGATTAAACACCTTTCATCACACTATGAAGGTGGCCTTGTTCGAAAATTTCCAGGATACGTTCGATTTTCATTTACAAACATTTCCTTTATAGTAAATATAAAATGAACGGTTTTAATACCCTGGCGATGCGCATAGACATGCGACGAATACTTTTTTTTAATTTTGCGGCTTTCATCTGTTGCGCAAGAAATCGCTCCACGTAATTTCCATTTGCTGACTTTTTGTGTATAGTTAGCAGATCGTGAGGTGCTGACTTTTTGTGTATAGTTATGATAAAACATAAAATAACTGGCAAAATAGGAAATTATGTCGACCCGTAACGATATGTGGGGTGTTTTTCGAAATTCGCTGGCTTTCATCCATTTGCCTGGCTATGTGGTAACTCCTTCACAGTATGAGTCTTTCTTAACCATTAGGATATAGTGATGGCGGGCTAATATGAAGCATCCTAGTTAGCCATATTGACAAGATAGGTATATTGTCCAGATAATATAGCTTTCATCTATTCCACTACGTTGATTGCTATATGTGGCAAAATCTCTGGTAATCTCTTCAAGCTATACATGGGTTAAAATTTGACCTAAAGTTGCCTATTGGTTTTATTGAATAGTGTAAATATAGCACTGTTTGATGGTTTATTGTCATAAACTGTAAGATTTGATACACATTTTTTATGGGTTTGTGGTGTTAACAAATGGCTAACTGATACACACAAAATCTTTTAAATTTGTTTAGTCTCTTTAACCTTTGATTTGTGATTAATTGTGATTATTACATTTTTAAATTATATTTAACGGTTTCTGATAAAATTAATAATCTGAAAATTTATCTGATTTACGGACAAAATACGAATCGACATTACACTTTCTATTATTGGTCAAACTTAGATAAATATTCAACGTCATTTGCATATTCGTTTTTTTATCAAACTGGGCTAGTTATTCCCACATATTACATAGTGTAAATATTTGTTATGATAAAACAAACAACCCGCGTGACAACTTATTCATTCCTTCCCTAGTGGAAAAATTGAAATTTTTTATACTAAAAATAAACTTACGATTTCATAGAAATTTAATAATAAATTTTGTATAATTTTAGTAGGTTATGGCAATATAATTTTAGTATAATTTTAAAAATTAAACAGAAATTATACTTTCGGAAATTATCTAGTTAAAAGTATAATTTTTGTATATTGTGTTATAAAATTAATACCAATATCAGTGCATTTTAAGTATAATTTTAGTAGGTTATGGCAATATACATAATTTTAGTATAGTTTTTAAATTTAAACAAAAATTATACTTGAGATAGAATTAGAATATAATGAAAATATTCCATTCATTGTGACTGCCGATGTATGCGTATTATAATTTTAAATCATTTTTCCATGTGGTTGTTTGTATTCGCGGACATTCCCCACGTCATCAGTTCCTCTCCATTGATTATTTCACGTCATTGTTAATTCTAGTATTTTCAGTCAATTTTCAATCAGTGTAGTGAATATTTGATCCGATAACATCGTTTGCCTAATTAGAATAAATTTTGGACTCGAACCGGCTACTTTTGCGATAATAAACACTTAGCGGTGTACACCTTAACCACTGCACCACCAAAGCAATAACTATGTAGAGTTTAATTCTTAACAATATAAATCAATATATTTAAATACACAATTAAACTTAAAATATACTTAATTTGGTTTATTTCATTTGGTGCAAACTACACCAGCACACCAATATACAAAAGACCGTGAAATACGATTACTACTAAATATATTTTTTCAGCACGATAGTATTGATGCGCATCAGTGTTGCCAGTTCGTGGGTAATTTTTCTTTTTGCGGGAATTTCATCTCTCGTACGGGATGAAAAGTGATGACTAAAATTATTTTTTTAAAATGTGTAATATACAATTTTCGATTCCAATAATTCGCTTAAAAGAATTTTTTAAATTTATGTTTAATTTTGACTAAATTTAAATATTTGTTAAAAATGATGTTAAAATTAATATTTAAATTTGTATAAAATATTTAACCATAAATAAACTTTTAAACTGCCGTATTAAGTATTTATCTCAAATATACTTAATTTAGTTTAAAATTTGAATTTAAGAGTTAATTTTAGGTTAAAATATTTTATGTATATTTATGTTTAATTTTAATTAAATTTAAATATTTGTATATACAAAAATCATACTTATATTTGTATAATATATTTATCCATTATTAAACTAAAAAACTACCGTATTAAGTATTTATCCCTAAAATACTTAATTAAGTTTAAAATATGAATTTAAGAGTTAATTTTAGGTTAAAATTAACACTTATATGTGTATAATATTTAAAATCATATTTTATGTATATTTATGTTTAATTTTGACTTAATTTAAATATTTGTATATACAAAATTCATACTTAAATTTGTATAATTTTTGAGATGTATAATTTAAGTAGTATTTTGGTTTAGACATGTATTAAACTTTAACCAATTTAAAGTATATTTTGTATTTAAATTAATCATTTATACAAAAATAAATTGATTTTAGTATTCCTCAGTATAATTTTTTGGTTTAAATATTTGATTTTTTCCATTAGGGTTATTTCTTCCAGAGGTTGCATCTCATGGTGTCCTTAAGAGGTTTAAAGACCGTTTTACAATTACAATGTCGGTCATGCGGTTCACATTACTGATTAATGAAGTCAACTCTGTGGTGACATCACAAGTCAAAAGTAATAAAGTCGACTTAAGTACAAACTCGTATATTTTATTTCCCTAAACTTATCACGAAAAATTCATTTAAAAGTTTGTAAAATTTGTAATTATAACAGTATGATAATTCCAAATTTGACAGACTTTTAAATGAATTGTTCGTGATAAGTTTAGGGAAATATAAAATACGAGTTTGTACTTAAGTCGACTCTATCACTTTTGACTTTTGACCACAGAACTAATTTAGACCCTTCATAAAAAGTAATACAACCAATGTATACGCAATTTAATCGGATCAGTAATGCTCGGTTCACAATATAGGCACACGTGAACCTCAAATTTATAAAATATGGTGATGATTCAATATCCCCGATAACGACCTTCTCTAATAAACGCACATTTAACATTTCTGATTCTGAACGAAAAGGTATAGCATTTAATTCAATGATGTTATTTTATATAAAGTCGACTATGTCTCACTATACCCATACTTCTGAAACCAGTTACACATTTAAATTTGATTTAAAATAATAAAAATTATAAATAGATAGCTTCTGAATTTAGAATTATATCTTAAATTAAGGTGGCCTGGTTAATCATCACATTTATCATCTTATACCATCAAATTCGAGCCGTGTGGGAATCCGATTTAACATTTCGGAAAGGCTTTGATCAATCAATATACAAAAATAATAAAGTATTATGTCGCTATTTCGTTATTGAACGATAATCATCAGAAAAATATTTCCGTTTTATGTTTTAGTTTTACTTTTTACATATATACGTCACTTACATCAAAGCGCGACATGTTAATTATTTTATGATAAATCTTGTGTGTTATTACGAGCAAGAATTGCTCTGCAAAGTATTTCTTCGTTATAATCCGTACAAATTCTTGACCAAGGTAATCGATGATAAAATATGCGCCAGACAAAAAAAAATCTAAAACACATACATAATTAAAAATAACCTCACTTTCGATATCTCGTAAGAAAATATTAATTATTAAGAATAAATAAATCGTAACAGAATTTATCTGGTAAAATTCTTTTAAATATGAAACTACCTATACACTCTCGTACACAATATATACATATACAACAATTGACTTACATGAATTGACACTTAAGACAAACAGTATATAAAAAAAAATATTGGTAGCCAAAAAATAAAATATAAATAATATTTTTAATCAATACGTTCAATCTTAAATTAAAAATTAATTTTTGTGTGGTTTTGTAACTCAAAATATTTTTTATACTTACTATGCATATCTATAAAACAATGAGTGTGGTCCTTTGACAAAAATATAAGTAAATTTGTTAGTTTTTAAAAATTTCTTTTGTCGATTCAATATTGTTGTTGTAATAAGTCCGAGTATTTAAGATTGATTTGACTTCTTGTGTTTTTAATTTTTTATGTTTCGTAAAAATTTTATTATATCATTTTTATGGTTATATAGACGGTGTCTCGACTTATCATTGTGAACTCAGAATAAATAAAAAATAATAATTTAATTGAATCAAATTATACGAATAATTTTTAATTATTTAGATTTAGATTGGGTTTTCTTTATTGGTATAATTACATATACGTAAATGTTTAAACATGACTGCAATGAAAATATAATTAATTGAGCATAGTAAACAAACATTTATAAATTAATTGTAATTTTTATGAATGTTATGTAATTTTTACGAGTAAAAATGAGCACCGTCTAGCCAAAAAGAAACCAGTCTTGTTTAATAAAAAATTATTTTTGAAAAGAAATATTGATATAGATTTAAAGAGCGTTGACGGATATGAGTTTCTTACTACTTCTGATTGCCCCATAACTCGTGTTAGAGGTTCATAACGTTATGGGGTCTCTTTTAAAACGAGATTGTTATTTTTTCAAATGAATTGTTTAATGTTTTTTTTTGCGTAGTGTGCAATGCAACGCTCTGACTACCACCACATATGTCGAGTTGGTTGCAGTGCAAAAAACATTTTAATTTACTACAGTTTTGTTGATTTTTGATTGGACCAAATCGATAATTCATTTTCAGTACGATGTTGCCTTCTTTTTATTTTCAGTTCAAATTGACGTCTTCCAAACTTTTGGAAGATAAAATAAAAATTTTACAAAACAAGATTTGTTCATTTAAAATATTTCAAGATATTAGAAATAAATTCAAATATTGTTGTTTGATTCACAATGCCATCTGTTTCAGTTACTAATCAATTTTATACTGCTCTCTATATGAACTCTCTCTATGATCTCTTTTTGCTCTTATACAAGTACAAAAACGGCCAGTTTTTTTTTTACTTTTTCGCTCATATCAGTTTTTGGGGCAAACCCTCCATCCGGTCGCAAATTAATTATTTGCGATCAGAAATATGGTTACTAGATTAAATTTGCCATGCGAATTGACATATTTTATCTAAATTAAATTTATTTTGCGATTGTAAAGTAGAAATCTACGAAAAGACTGCTACGCATTTTCCGAGGTCGCAGTATTTTTATGTATTTCGACTTAACAATCGCAAAAAACAAATTAAATTTAAAAAAAATGTGAGAATTGGCATGGCAAAATAAGTCTAGTAACCGTATTTCTGATCGCAAATAATTAATTTGCGACCGCATGGAGGATATACCCCTTTATAATTCAAGCATTTATTTTTCAATTTTTTTATTGTGTCATTATAGTTGGCCAAATAAAAAATTTAAGGAAACAAAAGAAAATGATGTTTTCAATAATAAACAAGATATTATTTCACTTATTCCTGATTTCTAATCAAGTAGAATACATGGAATTGGAAATAACTTTCAAAACACGATTAGGCAGAGAATCATAGAGTTCCTTCAAATGATTTTAAGAGACCTTTGGCTCCGTTTTTTTAAGGCCTGTCCTGAAACTGTGCTCTGTTTGCGTAGACCTTATTCACTAACCTTCCCAAAACATTATCCATTATGTTTATGTCCAATTGTTTATTGTAATTGCCAATGATTAGAACACTACAGTTGAAAGGCCTCGCAACGACTTAAAAACCGGTTAACCAGACCATTGAGGAGGATATTCGCCACATTATGCACCAAGAGTGGCCAATACACAAACTATCAAGCTTTTATGAAATTAGCTGTACCATGAATATTACTCAAAGGAATATGAGTAAGGCTCAGAAGCAATATATGTAACGCACCAGAGTTATTCCATTTTTTTTACTTTTATTTTTCTCGTATATTTCATTTTAGTGGTGAATAAAATCTTGGCTGTCAATACGTTAAATTTTCATTAGCATTGTAGCTAACGTCGTACTGCAATGGGATATACCTTTATTATTGGGTTCGACATCGAACCGAGGTCAGCTGTTTGTTTTCCACTCAACAACGATCTTATGAATATCGCAGCAATCGCCACCGAGGGGGACAGTCAGTCATTATCTTGTTTTTCTCTTGTGAGATGGCTCATGTTAACTCGACCACTCACAGTAGTGTTTCGGTGAAATTCGTTAATTAGTTAAAGTAAAATATAAATTATTACTTAATATTAATTTTATTAATTAAAAATATATAAATTAAGAATAATTAAAAATAAAACAAAAGAAGATTTACGACAAGTAACGATATTATAAATCTAATTTTTTTTTTTACGTGAAAATTGTATGGTTACTTGAAAATGATAGTATTTTTGTTTTGGTGAAGGACCAACGAAGATGTTTGATATTAATGGTGTCTAAAAATTTAAAACAAACATTTATTTATGTTTTTTTCCAAAAAAAAATACAAATGTTATTATTATGTGACGGTATCCCGTAATCCGCTTTTTCTCTGTAGTGTACGTGTGTTCATGCCGTAAAATTTTCTCCAAGTTAAGACGGTTGTGCGTGAAAAAAAATACAAATAAAGTTATTAATAGTTCTATTATGGTTTTCGCATTTGATATTCCCGGCGAATCCAACTCACATTTTTGGCATTACGATATTCACCTAAACGAACTGAACTGAATCTTATAAAATTGGTTTTCGGTTTTCATTTCACAGTCAAAATCAAACAATAAAGGTGCACGTGTAAGTAATTATATTTTCGAAATAAACAGAAGAGATGGAGAAAAATCCCGATAGTGCAAGGGAAATTCCCAGCTTTGGGAAAAATATATAATCCGTAAACATGTTTTGGAAAGATTTGACCGTATTGTTAAATAGCTTGGGGCCTCCTATAAAATAATTTACTAGGCAGAGTAAACGGATTACATTGGTCCCTTAACGATTTTCGCATCCATACCATGTTAGCATTTTCATCTGGTTTATATCAGAAAAAGATAGATCGACACTAGATAACATGATTTTAAACTGATTGTAGATTAATTGAAAAAAAAAAACGTAATTTATAAACACAAAATCTGAATAAAATATGATTACAACAACACAATGATTGACAAAAAACCACAAACGTCAAAAAAATTGTTATAAAAATTATTATTCGGCTAATATTCCTAATGTGCACTCGCCAAAATAAAGGCGACAACCATAATACGAAAACCCAACTCCCACGGATTTACGATTCACCGTGAATCGTTCGGCGAGGCGAAAATCATAATAGGGGTATAAAAAAAAGAAAAAACTTCCGCAAAATTTATGCAGCATAAAGAAAAACAAATATATAATATAAATTGTTCACGAACGTGTTAACCGGTGTTAAAGGGTTAATCTGTCCTCACGATTTTAATAAACTGTATTCCAAATTAAATGGGTTTCGAAAAAAAATTTGTTTGTGTGAATTAGACTTAAATAAGTAATAAAATCTAAAACCATAGTGATAAAAAGGTTGTGAGCTGAGAAAGCTGAAAGCAACCCAACATTGTCGTGCGGTGCTGCCGCCTTACTTTATTAACCACCAGCTGATCTTCAGGTATTTTATTTTGCACATTTGATAGTTTTTTTGTTTGTATATACCGTGTAATAGGTCACCAAACCAGATAAAGTGTATTACGGTGGTTTCCTTTGGTACTGCGGACCTTCCTAGTATTGTCAGCCACAACACATTGTTCCGGTGCTAAGAGATTTTGAATGTATACCAAAATATACCTCGGTGTAGTACAAATTATATAATACAGGTGACCAACGACTTGCGTGTGTGGATTTGCGGCGTTTTATTTTCATCGCTTCGTTTATTTTTTGGTATTTATAGAATTTGTTATATTTTTTTCCGTACTTAATGCCCTTATTGGCAACATTCCATTACAATAATTTTTAATTACAATTAAATTACATTAGTAGTAATATTCAAGTTAGATTTTTTTTGATGCTTGATTCAATAAAAAAAAAAAAAATAGTAAATAAATTTTCTTTCGTTTCTATATTTCATATTTTTTTTTGTAATTCTATAGTTTTACTCTCTAGTTTTTTTTTGTAAATTAAAATTAAATATAAAACAATTGAATAAAAATTAAATTAATTTTAGACTATAATTAAATTAAATAAAAAAAAAAAATGTAAATCAACATTAACTTAAAAAAAATTTAACGTTACTAAAATCATTAAGATATTGTTTGTTTTTGCTTACTTGCTACCATTTGAAGTAATTAATATTTTTTTTTCTCTCTAAATTTAAATACTATTAGATTTTAAGATAAAATTGAGTTACATGAATCCATTAGATTATTTTCAAATATTTTGTCATAGGTAATTAAAGGATGAATTATTAAATCTAGGTTGTTGCATTGGGATGGGGTAAATTAATTCGATTTGCTTCAGCTGGTAATATGGTCTTTGTCTGATGCCAATCCCTGAGCCTTAGCCGGCAAAACAAGTACCACACCGAAGCTGTGGATGGTTGAAATAATTCAGTAACGAAAGACATTCAATTTTGGTTTTCGCAACCCACTTATGTCAGTAAATTTCGTTACATATATAATACATCTTGCTTACATCCGGTCGGTATAACCGGCAGCCATTTATGTGTTTACACAACTCTATTGCTCTTAAACATATTTATTTTGGATTAAAATTGTGCTGCTCACTCCAACCTTCATATCTCATAATTGAGCAACAATTCTGAAAGAGAGATGTGTTAGGTTTCCAAGGCGTTAAGGTTAGCAAAATTTGTTATTATGATAATTAAAAAATAAAATAAAAATATGTCCGTAGAGTATACGGTGGCCATGGCCAGAGTTTCACGCTTTGTGCTTGGGTCCAGGATATTACTATTTTTGCGGTGTAAATCGATGAGGTGTATTGTCGTGCTGAAGAAGCCACCGAACTGGTAAAAAAATATTTTTGAATTGTTTAAACGCATTTTCCAGAATATTTTTATTTCATTTTGTGGTAAGTTTTGAACTTTCAAATAATAATTCAATTGTTTCGTAATATGAAACCGCTTCCCAGACCACCATTCAGCCTTCTCTGCTATAATGCCTATCCAAAAACACTCATTCTTTCGTAGATCCTGATAATAAAGATTAAGATCGTCGTTAAGCTAATCGGTTTTAGGACAATTGTTATTGATAGTATTAACGTTCATGAAATTAAAATATTTTGTATTATATGGCTTGTCTTGTGTCTCTTGAGATTCGTAATCCTTAAATAAAATATTTTTGCAAGAAAGTATTGTGTACAAGTGCGCCATATTTAGTTTAAACGTACAGGGTCTGTTTTTTAAGAATTGACGAACTTCGCCGTACTTTTAATCAGGTCCCAGTTGATAACATCACAATTCTGCAATGAGCATAATCAACGCAACGTTGTGGCGGTACCTCTATAATTTCTCAACGGCTTGTGCCTGACTTTGAGTTTCGTTTGATAAATATCTTCGTCAATAAGCGGAACTTTCATTTTTTTTTGTGGTGCTGTGAGATTTTCAACTCATGCCTCTTGAAACTTTTTTTTTATTGTAGAAATTTAATTATATTAATTAGCATTAATTTTTCAAACGAAAGTGGTAGTTCTTATTATCTTATTGATCATGAGTTGTCGCTTTTGCTGATATGTAATGCCATTGCGTTTTCAATCAAAACCCCGAATTTTTTGGCTTCAGCGATTTTCGAAAATAAATAAATCTCACCTTTTATTAATTTATGACTCTAGTAGTTGGGACAGTGTTATATAGTTTGATTCTTCTACTGATCAAATATACTATTTGAATACCTGTACGCATTTAGTAATTGCGTACCTCTCACTGCTATTTAAATTAAACCTAAAACCCCTTTTGGTTGACGCAGAGGTTTTGAATGAAATTTTTGATCGTTTTCCAAATAGCGCGTTTGGAAAATAAACCCTATAATTGTCGGTTTTATCTAGTTTATAATCAACCTCGAAATAAAGTGGTAGGTTTAATTCACCGGAAAACCTTGATGTCACTATTTGGTCATTTGTTCTAAGGTAATCATTTTTTGAAATTGTTAGAATGTCACCACCTTAGTTTAGTGTACGGAAAGTTTATAACGATTTTTTTACTGAATTTTGTTGTCCGCTATCATTTCCTATATTGTTTCTTAAAATTGTGTTTTATATGTTTTTACACACCTGAAGAAGATTATATAATAGTCGAAACGTCGTAGAATTCGTAGTTTAATTTATTGTTTGTTTGTGTAACCCGGTGTCCAAAAGCGATACTAAATTAAATTTGCAACAGTACCTGTCCGGATCCGGTTTCTAAAATTTTAAGCGGAAATGACGTTTTTTTACCAAAAATTCGGCCCTATACTGCCAAGATGAATTGGTTGATGATAGATGAAACCTAAAGCTTTTTCCACAAATGTTACTTAAGCTTTAATACTTAAGTTTTTCGGCGAATTGGTAGATCCCAGTGAATTTTGGTCGATATTGGTCCACCGAAAGCGACAATTTCCATAAGAGCTTTTCGTTGTTTGCAAATCGGTATTTTGAAAAGTGTATAGCATTTAAGAAAAATCGATTAAAACAAAAAAATTATAGATTAAGCTTCAAACAAAATTTCCCAGAATATTTTTTTAAATTTTACCGGAAATGACAAATTTTGATTCAAAAACTTAATTTCACCAAAATTCAACATCCAGACGACCAGACAGGACTGTCTATATATAAACGTGGCAGCTTCCGTAGGAGCTTTTTGAATTTTTGCAGTCATGATTACATTTTCAGTAAGGGTGAACCTTGACGGTTTTTAGAAAATTAAGTAGAAATAATGACTTTATTATACAAGACAGTTTTTATCAAAAATCCGATAGATTAATTTTTCGATTTAGAAATTAAGCGTGATGTATTTGAAATTTATCTACATGTACCTTAAAAGAAAGTCGAGTGTTGCTTCATCTTTTATTGTTTTAATTTAGGGCGCAATTAGCATTCGTGTATTCTTTATTTCTAAATTTGTGATTAAGTGTTATTAAGATCCAAAACTTCATCTAAATTTTAGCTTCACTAAATTAATTAAATTTTAAAATAAAAGTTGCTGTAAAAAGGCATTATAAAATTGTTCGGCACACCTCCTGTTTCATCTGAAAACACAACTCAATTGTCTTAGGGCTGGTATGTTAGACAGCGCTTTAAATTATCTAATTAATTCGATGTAAATTTGATAACAACTGTTAAAAAAAATCCAATTATGAAGAATCGATAGATACAGATTATTTTAAAAAAATCTTGCAGTTCAACGTAATTTTAAACGTATCGTCCAAAAAATTTCTACAGATCACACTTACACTTGGGCAGGATTTCGCTAAATTTCATGAATCATTCATTCAAATTCATTTGAATTTTGCTTAACACGTTCACGACGGCGCTGTAATTCTTGCTCCTCGCCCATTGGCGGCTGCACTTAAAGCTTTTCGCTATATCGGGCGGGAGCTAATCCAGCCGCCCTATTCCTGAATACGATACGAATCTTCTTACGATACGAAAATTCAACTCGATACGAAAATGATTTGGTACTTGTGAATACGAACGTTCCACAAATTTTAATTTTTGTGATGATTTTATCTATGTACAATTTTCTATTTCATATGTAGCAGATGGTTATATGAAAAATGCATATTGCGGTGTCATATCGCAAGAATAAAACCAAACTAGATTTTGTTTGTTCAAATCGACAGTAAAATTTTACCAGTAATTTTTTTATTTTTTATTTTATTTTATTTTTGTATTTTTTTTTTATCTGAATATTTGGTGTTACATACCGTCTAATAGCACAATCAAATGCGTACCACCGGTGGAACGCACCGCCCGATGAGGCAGTCTAGCGCGGGCCACCGGTGGTGAATCGATTAAAAAAAGGAAGTTCCATTAGCTATAGTCTAGTAAATTTTATCCAAAAACTATGTTAAATCAATCCCATTCTATACTGAATTAAACCAAAATACAATTAAGAAATAACCAAGTTCCAAGTCCCATTTAAGGATTTCGAACTTAATTTTAAAGTTCTAAATACACCCTATAAAACCAAAATTTCACCATATACTTTATAAAGAATTTTCTTTATGGTTTGTGTGTTAAAATCCCAAAGCATCATTCAAATCATTATGAGCAATATCAGCTATAAAAATGGCCAAGTTTTACCATCTAAAATTCATGTTACACATACTAAACCGGGTTCTACACACACAAAATATTTCTACACACACAATTACTTAAATTCCAGAATTTTGTTGACATTTTTTTATAAAAGTCCCGATTACGACCAAGTTTTATTCAGCAACTCAAATCTCAGAAATATAATGTTAACGTTAGTACATCAATCACACCTTACAATCAAAACTAAACCCTCTTAACATGGTCATTTTCAGAATTTAATCCTGTCCTAAGCTATCACACATCATTTGAAGTCAAAAGTTTGACGTTCAAACCAAATTTTTAAGCAAATAACCTAAATTTTTTCAGCAACGACCTCGTCCATAACTTAGCTTAACTTAAGAAAAGTCACATTATGCAATTCAAACAAAATTTGTTAAGAAATTTCTTACCTAATTGCAATCCTACAGCCAGTTAGTTACGAAATATTATTGTTACGCTCCTCGCTGTGAACTTCCAGATATTCGATTGATATTGATGTTAGAATCTCCCGTGGAATTAGGTCATAGGATGTGCGCCAAACTTGAGGTAACAGCACAGAATAGAAAAAGTTACCAATCGATCATTTTCCTGCTGCGGGCTAATAGTCGGGTAAATCGTTTACTATGGTAAAAATCAGATTTAGAACAGATTTTTCGATCAGTTTGCCATAGAGTTTTTGAAAAATAAAAGAATTTACTAAAAATTGACTTTTACCTGACTATTGGCCCGCAGCCTTAATATTTATTAATATATCTTTCAAATCTAAAACTCAAAAATAATGAATTTTCCTTCTATTGGGTACCCTGGCTGCGGGCCGAAAGTCGGGTAAAAGTCAATTTTTAGTAAATTGTTCGGTAAATTCTTTTATTTTTCAAAAACTCTATGGCAAACTGATCGAAAAATCCGATTTTTACCATTGTAAACGCTTCACCCGACTATTGGCCCGCAGCCGCTGAAAACAAATTTTCCTACCTTTTCGCGAAGCAAGGCCAAAAAAATGAGTCGTTATTGTCCAAACATAAATAGCGCTATGACGTTTCTGTCTATTCTGTGGTAAAAATTCATTAAAGGTAAATTTTTCAGTAAATTCAATTATTTTTCAAAATATATGGCAAACTGATCTAAAAATCTGTACTAAAACCGGTTTTTACCTTAGGTTTGGCACAGAGCCTTAGTAATTCAGAAATAGTATATGCCAGACCAAAACACATTTAAAATACTTAATAACAATCCCTTACGGTTTATACGTTAACAAACTAAGTTGGAATTTAATTTGTTATGAATTTAGCAAAACTGTAAATTTAAAATCGGAATCTTGATTTAATCTTGATAGACCAAAAATTTGAAAATCAGAATTCGTTCTCTTTAAAAATCAATATCTTAGCTTTCGAGTATAATACATACATTACTATTCTAATGACAATGTCACGAATCAGCTCAAATACATTCATTAGCCCTTAACTATAAAGTTTCAGTGTTGCAACAATTGGAATCGTCTCATATGGTGGCCGGTATCGCAAAGCAAAAATTAATAACATTTTTGCTTTGCGATACCGGTCACCATGTGAGACCATGGTGAGTCACCATATGAAAAATCCTTGCAAAATTGATGCAGTGACTGCTTCAACCGTTTGTCTTTTGGGATTTGAAAAGAATTTAAAAAAAAAACACCGATCGTTCAAAAAGGTAACTCAACTACGATTGGTTAAAAGTTTACATTTACTGTTAGCTAGCATTATCTAATTCGTTCCCAAGGAGAAAATGGACAGGAACGCAATAACAGAATGTCATAGCTTCATGCATGCATTTTGCCATTTATGAGGCACTCTTATAGTAGAGCACTTCGAAAAAGCAGACTTAAAAAAATCTGTGTCCCACGGTTAGTTGTCTGTACAAATAGATTAGTAATATGAATCAAAGCAAACTGGTCAACTATTCAGGGGCAAATCAGCAAATGTGCCGAATTTGTAGGTGATAGGTTTCAACTATACCAAAGAATAATTCAATTTCTTAAATATTATTGTAATGCAGAATACCATTTTCTTTACTAACCATTTGCACACTTTGGACACAAAGAAGCACACTATGTACTTATATTAAAACCAATAAATACTGATAAAATTCAAATGGATCGCACCAATATAACTACCAGCATTTTTGTCCATGAAATGCGATTTCAAATTCCATACAACGAAATTGAAATAAAGAATTAAAATTAAAGCATATAAATACGTCTTGACTCCATTGCATAACTTAAACAAAACGTACTGCTTTACATTTCTTAAAGTTAAACAGGTTTCTTACTTCTCTTATAAGAGATGTCAATGAATTGATTTTAAATAAAATATTCAACACCAGATACAACACACTTGTACACTACACAGTTAATAAATACACAGAATATTACAATACCCGCGAGTCTATGATATCTTAAAAACCAATCTATAACATTTTTTAAACACCCAAAGCGTTTATGTTCATCTTCATGAAATATCCACAAAAAAAACAATCAAGCCTTCAATTGAATTTGATTATGATGATTTGTGTTTGGTTTATTTTTTAAAAAGAAAAAAAACTTTTAAAACCGAATTCTTGAAGATAATTTCGGGCATATTGTTAAACTCAGTATTTACTAACTACTAAAATTTTTTTTTTTTTTACTTTTAATTTCATGTAATCACAAAATATCAATATGTTAAATCAACCAAAATAAGATTAATATTAATTTAAATCGACATTTTGATCAAGATAATATCACAAAGTATTTATTTATAATTTCGTTTTGTTGTTGTTTTTGTTGTTATTACTATTGTGGTAAAGTCCACCTTCATTTTCAGAAGCACAAGACTCACAATTTAGATATGATTTTGAATTTGTTGTGCTTTTTTTTTGTTAAAGTCACGAAATATTTGTTGATTGAAAGAATAGAATGAACATTGTTGTTGGTCTGGATCTGTGGACGTTTACTCATAAAAAGCGGATTGTTTACTTCTGATTAAACAAAAGAAATTATTTTTAAAACTTCGAATATTGTCTTTTTCGTTCGCATGTGATATCAATCTACTGGTCACTAACAATAAATGTGTACAGTGCGTTACTAAATAATTGTTATCAAAATATCCATACGTATAGTAAGTTTCCCACAGCCAATTGGAATACATTTATTAACTCGCGCACTGTACACAATTTTTGAAATTCGTGGTGTGAGTTCGACCAACAAAAATTATTTTAACTTAATTGAAAATTAAGAAGAATATTGTTTGTTATTGAAATTGTTGTTATATTTTGTTCATGAAATACGCAAATGATGGCTCCTGTTTGGGGGAATTCGTGATCTTGAAAAACATATTTTTAAAGAAATGTCTATAAAAAATTTTACATTGCGCTGTAGTCGTCATTATTGAAAAGGTTATGAACTTTCTAATTCATATAAAAAAAAATGTTTCATTGGTAATGACATTCAACAGATTCATATAAATGTGTGCCTATGTATTATGTTAAACATTTTCATTTATAATAAATGATTTGCAAAAAACTGTGTTCAACGTAGGTAGTCACACAACAGAAAATATTACCTGAAAATTTAAAATTTTCCTTCCAGCTCAATCAAGAATTTGAACTTGCATATAGACAATATGTATAAATACGAGTACACACAAATTTTCTATGGGGTTCATTAAAAGGTTAGATTTTGTGTTGAAAATATTTTTTATACACGTCACGATGTGTAGTAGTCGAATTTGTATGAAAAACTATTAGGAATACAAAATCGAAAACCAGCCAACAAAAATGATTTTGATATTTTGTTCTATTTTAGGTTATGGCTCGTCATGACTTGTATTTTAATTCTAATTCTACTGCTTATGTACGAGTGTATTGAATATTCCCCAATTTTTTTCGTCTTCTGTTCTATTGTATCAAATATATACTGAAATTAAATAATGGTAGCAGAAAATATTAAATAAAAAAATTATCGATTTTAGAATAATTTTTTACCAATCATATTAGAAATTATTTGGTTTGTTCTTTCGTACACAAATAATTTTTATATAGTTTTACTGTCACGGGTAAAAAATGTGTACAATCCAAGGTTAATCGAAAGAATAGGTGATAATTGCTTTTAAAAACTAATTAAGTTTTTATTTTTACTTTTAATAAATGATTTATAAAAATATTAAGTGGTTTTAATTGCCTACGCGTTTATGGAAATTTCCACCAGACAAATATTTTATTATTCTTCAATGATGCTGGGTACTATTTGTGTGCAAAGTGTGGCATATTAATTGTCTTCATTTAGTGATATAATTTGTGTTTACTTACTAATATTTTAGTAACCAGACAGGTGGTGAAGTGTGAGAAAGTGAATTGGTGATATTTGTATGATGAAAGGCAATAATTTTTTGTAACAAACAAAAATTTTATAATTGTACTATTAAAATCAGGAAGGAAAATCGTGTATTTTCATTCATCATCAGTCGATCAAAATTTATGTTATAAGAATTTGTAGAATTTCTGAATTTGTAAAGATTTGTTTTTTACGTCATCGGGATATTAACTCAGTTTCAATTTTTTCTTATCTTTGTTTTTTATCTATCTTGATATACTTGCCTTGTTTCTTGACACTCATTGATCCATATCAGTTCAAACCAGAACTGACCAGAAACACTGCTATTGCATAGTGTTTTGTAAAATTTTGGATTATTATATCACCCTTCACCTACGACTACCGATCAGTGCTCCCATGGATGGTTCATTATATTTTTTGCGATAAAAACACTGCTGCCAATGTAGTCTGCTGAGGTTTTGTGCTTTTTGTTTACTAACAGGAGAGTGAGAGATTGACTTTGAACAGCATCTTGCTGCGGTAATAAATATGAATATATTTCTTTTAGCAAAAATTTGTGAGAAATGTCGTATTCGTGGAGCGAACAGCTCTCATCCAAGATATACCATCATATTTCCGTACAATCAAAAACACCATATTATGATGAATAGTGATGTCCTTTCGTTTACTACAGAGTGATCTATGATGAATGAAGTGATTATCATTTTATCTTGATTATAAGAATTTGTGCAGTGTTAAAGTTGATTATAAAGTTTCACCGACATTAAAACTAAATTGTTTTATATTTATACATAAAAAACTTTTAAAAGTCTACTTTTTGTAGACTAAAAGCGCGAAAATGAAATTTTCTTTGAAATTTGCTTAAATTGACTTTGGGAACATAATTACCTGCAGAACAAACTGTAGAAATGTATAATTGACACAAGGCTCATTCTAGACAAAAAAAAACTATAACGAAAAATAATCAAATTCGTCTTCTACATACCATTGCATAAAACTTAAGTTTTAAAATTATTTAAATATTTGATAACTAGTGATACTCGCAAATCTTGCATGAAGTTTCCAAAGTCAGCTTCTCAGAAAGGCAATTTTGCATTTTTCCGCAAATCTTGTGGCAAATTTATATTAATCTGCGTCAAATTTTACCGGACAAATTTCTCTAAAAGTATTATAAATTTTACTCATTTGCAGCAATCAACCAAAATACTTTATTTTGTACAAAATCTTAACGATTTATTGTATTCCCCTGCGGAATAACAAATGTGAAGAGGAGTATATGTTGTGGCCAAAACCCGATTTACGATCAATATACATAAGTCTTGAATACACCACAACTGATTTTTATAGGCTAAAAATACAACTTACCAGACTTTTGAGAAAACTGTCTTTTATAATTGTAAAATATCATCCCCGCTTAAATTTCAGAAAATGGACAACAACCATTGTTGATAGACAACTTCATTTTTGAACTTATTTAACCTTTTAACTCGTAGTCGTTTTTTTCTAAATGTTAAACTTATACACCTACACTGTAGAGATACGGACGGAATTATTGTAAAACAAATTTTTTTTTTCAAAACTCGTCATTTCCAGTAAAATTTCAAAAATGATCTGACCAAACTTTTGTTTGAAATTTACTTTACAATATTTTTGTTTTTAACGGTTTTTTCTGAAATTCTAATACTTTTCAACATATTTGCAAAAACCGAAAAGGTCCTATGAAAGCTGGAACTTCCGATAGACCGATTTCAGCGAAACATCACTGGGACTCCCCAATTTATAGTAAAAGCTTAAGTATTTATTTCCGATTTTCAATCTTTCTTGGCTAGAACCAAGACGTACAGGCGCTGCATTTTTGTTAAACAGTTTATTTGTCAAAAATCGACATTTCTGATTAAACTTTGGAAAATTGGTGTAGGCCGATATTGTTGTAAAATTAATTTACAATCTTTTGTAATTTTGTAATTTTTCTCGTAAATGATATACTTTTAAAAATATTTGCAGAAAACGAAAAAGCTCTTATTGAAGCTGTCACTGCCAGTGGACCGCTTGGACCAAACAGCACTGGGACGCACTTATTTATAATAAAAGCTGAAATATGTATAGTTTTATCCCGATCAATCAATCTGTCTGGGCAGAACTTTGTTCGAATTTTTGTAGAAAATTGTTTTTTTTTTTTTAAATTTTTGCCAAAAATTCTTCTTAAATTTTGGAAAACTGACTTAATATTGTTGTAAAATTAATTATCGTCTTTCTCGTAATGATACTCTTTTCAAAGTATTTAGGAAAATCGAAAAAACTGATTTCTGCCAACAATCACTGGCATCATCTAACTTATAGTAAAGGCATTGCGAGTAGAACATGTTCTACTCAATGATAGAAGCCTAAGTATGAAGTTTCATCCCAATCAGTCAATCCATCTGAGCTGGAGAAAAGCTACAAGCATAAATGCCCTACGCGCTGTACGCATAAGTGTCTACACGCGATAAAGCGAATAATAAATCTACCAACATCTCGAGATCCTAATGTTTCATGAATACTGTACAAAGACGGAGGGGTGTAATTGCGTTATGACCGTAACTTTAATTTCTGAAGCGATAAATTTAACCTACCGGATTTGTGATACAAATTGTATTGTATAATCAAAAATCACCATACATGCTTCAATTTTGGAAAAGGTGAACCCTTGTTAAAAAAAAGTAATCTTTATTGCAAAAATAGAAAAGCTCCAACGATATGCTACCATTTCTGGTACATAAGATGTCCACCACATTTCACATGAATTTCCCCATTTCCGGTAAAACTTAAAATATCAACTGAACTAATTTAGTTTAAAATTTAATTTACAATCTTTACGATTAAAATACGTTTATTCGAAAACGATATTTACGTTATTTGAAGGTGCCACTTCCGGCGTACCGATTTTGGCCAAATATCACTGGGATCTTTAAATTTATAGAAAAACTTAATTATAAAGTTTCATTCCAATCGACGAATCCGTCTGAGCTGTATAGGGACCGATGTTTTATAGTACCCGTTAAAATATTTTGCAAAAACCGTAAAAGCTCCTAATGAAGCTGTCAACCCACTGAAGCTGGACTAGTTTCGGTTCAAATTCACTTGGATCTCTTAATTTGTGAAAAAAGCTTTAGTATGAAGTTCATCTCAATGAATCAATCCGTCTGGACTGTACAGAGCCGCATTTTCGAAGATTTTTTTTTGCCAAAAAACGTCATTTGTGCTTTAATTTTGGAAAAATAATATTGGCAAATGTGATATCAAATTTAATTTAAAATCTTTTAGTTCAAAATCGTGTTTGTAAACGCTATACTTTTCAAAATATTTGCAAAAAACGGAAAAGCTTCTATAGAAGCTGCCACTTACTATGGACTGATTCCGGCCAGAAATTATTGGAATCTCCATATTATTGAAAAAAGTTTAATTATGAAGTTTTACCCCGATCCATTTCAACCTTCTAGGTTTGTACGACTGTTCATTGTTTTGGAAGTGCTTTACTTCTTAGTGCTTTATTTTTTACATCATTGCAAAAACTGAAAAAGCTCCTAAGGAAGTAGCTATTTCCACGTACACAGAGTTCCACCACCTTTTCCAAAGATTTCCTAATTTACGGAAAATTTAATTTGTTTAATTTATCATACTCGTGAACTCCCTCCTGTAAAATTTAAAATGATTATGTGAACTAATTGGGTATTAAATATAATTTACAATCATTTCATTTTAATCGTGTTTCCTAAATTATATGCAACCCTAAAACTCACCTGGATCTTCCCTAATTCGACTGGAATGTACATGGCTCGAATTTGTGCGGACTAAATTAAGACTACCGTATGATCATATATCAAGTGAATGTCAGCAGGATTCAAATCTCGTACCAGACTCAAAGTGGGAATCATCCACAAAAAACTGGAGCCTCAGACTCCCGGTTTTTGAAATCTTGAAACATTTATGAGTCTCTTGATGGATAAACCACTGAGAATAAAATATCGAATTGGGATTAAGGTAGCGTTTTGATCATATTAATTTCTGATGTAGATGAGCTAAATAATTTGTAGATTTCTCTATATCCTGCAATTAAACTGAGACCATTCACCACAACAGTAACAACATTCATCAGCAACATCAACAACATAACAAGCATTGGTAAAAGATTTGAAAATAAACATTTGCATTTGTGAAGTGAAACCCTATAATTTCCCAAATGCTCTTCCCCACTGTCAAAATATGACAGTGTCGTTTAGAAGCTTACTTTTAAGGTGATATTTCCGAGTTTCCGGGTATACTGTCTATATGGTAACACAAAAGATGTTTGCCGATGTCAGGCTTGGGAGCCATTTCCCTAAAAACAGAAGGGATGGTCAGTTCAACAATATTTCAACGTCAAGTAAAAAAAGGTAAAATAGTTTTAGATAGATTAACTTACAACGCTGTCACGTACAAGGCACCACTTTTGCACAACTTGCTCATTTTAGTTAATTGCAAGGCACAGTAAGTTGTTTACCCGAAACCATTACAACAAAGTCATTAGAATAGCTCTGAAAAATGAAACCATGCTGCAGTTTAACAAGTAGGTAAATCATTAAAAACCAAGTGCCACATAAGAGGTTAATAAAACACCTCCTAGTGGGCAACCTATGGAAATTTTAACGGAAACAAAAATCGAATCCAGCTCGGCCTCAGTGATGGTAGAGAAAGACAAACGTAGATCACAGGTTCATTTAGACCAGTTTCACATGATTCATCAAGCGCTTTGAGCACTATTGAGTTAGATGATAAATAAGTTTCAGTCTCTAATATTCTGTCAACGATCCTTTCCAAAGCTTTATGAAAAGTCAAAGAAAGACAAATTTGACGAAGTGCCTTGGAGTTGGTATAATGAGACTTGTCAGCTTTACGAATGAAAACAACGTTTCTCATGTTTCCAAATTATGGAATGGTTCCGAAGCAATGTATGCTTGAAAAAGTCGAAGTAAGTCGTTTAGACCGAATGACGGTGTTTTAATTCAGCAGGAAAAACCTCATCAGGCCATCCAGCCTTATAAGGTGTCAAGGAGAATAAACTCCAACACAAGGTGTCGAGAGTGACTATTCATGTGTTAAGCCTAATCGAGTGGGTTAACGGATATTGCCCGGAAGCAAGAAAATCCGAACTGATATTGTCGCAACCGACAATGTGAAGTGAAAACAGTAACTTTAGAATTTCCTTATTTGAGATGAGCCAGCTGTCAGGAAGTGGCAATACATCAAGTATACAAGAATCATTTTCAGCCAGAGACCTGCTAAGTCTGGCGATTTCAGATACACTATTTATTTTTTCACAGTTGTACTGCTAAAAAATTATCCCAACCAACCCAAAGATTAAATCTTTTGTCTTTAAGGTTTCTAAACTGGTATTTTGTTAGGTAATAAGAGTAGTGTTCGTCAAAGGCGAAGCCAGAAAATCAATGTTATATGTCGAACAAATCTCGTCCAAAGAAACCAGCCAGGGTACAAGCTCACAAGACAATAACTTTCACTTGTTAAGCTTCTTATAACGGTAAGGTTTAAGTGTTGAACTTTCAAGGTTTCTTAATACAGATACTCTTGCTTGTTCAGAGAATCAAATCTGTAATAGACATGGACATACTAATATCAATCGCCTCCCTTCTTACAGAACTGTTATAATTTGGCTCATTTGAAATGCTTAACCTTTCATTAGACACGTGTCCGCATTGTCAGATTAGTACCTCATTCAGGCTGTAGCCAGAGTCCATATACATTTTCATGTATTTGTATGTAAATATTGGATTTTGGTGATGTTTGAAAACGTATTTAAATGCCATACATGTTTATATATTGTAGTTTTTTTTGTTCTCAGTGGAATTATAAAAATTAAGCTCCGATTGAAGATGTAGGAATATAAAAAAAATTATTCAGAATGTAATATTTAATTTTAAAAAACTCCGTTTTTACACTTAATTTTGAGTGGTATTTTTAAATCTCTCTACTAAAAATTTAAAAATTTTGAATTGTGTCACTGTTACTAGAAACCAACGATATGTTGAAAACTTACATTTATTAGTCTTCCGAAAAACGATTCAATTGCCGAACGTATGATAAATTGTTTGGTGATGTATAGTAAATGTTTTGCATTTGCTTTTCGATATTTGGTGGAGTCAACGTGTTAATGTGATTAAGCAACTTCGTGTCACATCTGTTATTTTCATCAACTTATTTTTAAATATAAAATGCAGTCAATGCACAGCAACAACAAGAACAACAAAAGTGGTTCCCTGATTCTAAACTAAAATAAAATATTTAACTACATTTTAATATGCTTCTGGTTTTATTGACTGAGCCTTTGACAAAATTTTGTGTAGTGCACGGTGGAAAGTAAGTTGTTACACTTTTTATTATTTGGAACGTAGCTGCAAATTAAAATCACTTCGTCGTCAAATCATCATGGGTACATAACTTATTGGATCGAATTGTGCTAACGAATGAAAAATCAAGTTTAGCCAGTCCCTTAATTCCATCCAAAGTTGTGAAAAAATTATCAGCGATAATTATATACGGACGCTGATTGTTCATAATCAGACCCTTCTTCAAATTTTCATGCCATATTTTGCTGGTTTTGGCGGAATATTGCAAAAGATATAAACGTGTTCGCCTATCATCAAACCGAATAAATTGTATTAATGCGCGAAATCGAACATGTCACATAGCTCTTCTGAATATGGGTATAGGCTGTCTGTACGCGCTCTAAACGTCTAATTTTTACATGTTATTATGTGAAACACTAGCAGCCAAAAATAATACAATAAATGCATCTAATTAGCTTTCAGTTACATCCTTTTAATTTTTTTGTGTTTTATCGGGACTAGAAACATTCCATTTATATGAACTGAATTTTTTTTTCATAATAATTCGGTGATGATAATGAGCACAGCTTTTGGCATGAAAAGTTTCTTGAATACCTTAATTTGAGTAGAATTTTTTTCCTTGGATCCAGCTCGAGAACGCATAACAATTGTGTTAATGCCCAGATCATCTTTCATGTACGAGTATAAAATGTATATTAGGTGGTCTATATTGATTTTTTTCGTCCTGATATTTTCAAAGATCGGTAGAAAAATAAAATTTTAAAGGAAGATACACTAAAATTCAAGACGCTATCTGAGCTAAAAATTTAGTTAAATTTCAAATAAAATCGAAACCGGTCTGGCCAGACCTATACGCATAACAGAGGGTTAAGTACTTACTAGTTAACTAAAATTTTCTTCAAGGCCAGATTTACTTCAAAACCTATCAATAAAAAGTTGGAAGAGAGATTTAGAAACATCGAATAAATCCAATGCGCTGTATATTCCCAAATGACTGTAAAAAAAGTAAACTACACGAAAATCAACTGAGAGGGTAAAATCCAAAACTTTTGGAGAAAACTATGAACTTCATCCATGATATAAATGAGCTTTGATGCTCAAAATGAAGTATGCGGTTAGCAAAATTTTAAAATGTAGAAAAATAATTAAATAAATATTTTAGATGTGTGTATGTTATGAAAATAGTATTAAACTCTTCAAAAGTATGTAGAATGGTTTCGGCTGTTCGATTGTGAATATACAACAGAAAGTTTGAATTACCTTCCTCAAATAGATGAAATATTCATTGGTGGCTGATTTTACATAACATTTACTGCAGCGAAAGGATCATTATTTTCCACACATTGCATTACCGATCTAAATAAAATCAAATTGTAAAATTCACTTCAAAATATTCCTGATACAAATGTGGAGATAAGCTGAGTAGCATCCTGATTTTCCAAGTAATTTGTTGTGATCATTTAACATTTCAACATTCACAAAATTGAGAATTTTTTATTGGCAATGTCCCGTTTTTGGAAATAATTCTAAAATGTTAAAAATTTTCATTCAAATTTTCAAATACGACTATTGTTTTTTAATTCGTCTCCAAGGAATACCTTGGAAGAATACTTAAATTTGAGAAAGTGAAATAAAATACAGTTTCGCCAACGTAAATCTCCTCTAACAATTTTTCTATCATTATCACCATTTGCTGTGTTCACTATCCAAATCACTAAATGTCAATATTTCTTCTTTGTATAGGTGTATCTCAGAGATGTCGTTTGTATATAGTTCGTCTCTAATACCTTCTTTATCTTTTTTCTATATAATTGTAATTTTTTTTAAAAACTATGACAGAATAAAGACAGTATACCAGCTCCGTTGAAATACAATTTTTCATCAATGGCATCGGTACGTAGCTATATTAACATTTGAGATATGCACAATTCACTCCATTGTTCATTAGCGAAAGTCGTGTCATGAGAGAGTTTTTGGTCGCCTATTGACGATAGTTAAGGTTGAAAATTCGATCGCAAGATGTCAATACAAAACTCATTTGGTTAAAAGTTTAAATCGATTTTCATCAAATTTAAATTTTTAATTTATGATATTTTGATTCAGTATTTATTGTTATTTAAAAAATATATTTTTTTTTTCATTTGACTGGTGTATCTTGCTAACGCTAGTTTAAATAGATACATCGTCCAATTCAAACAAAGTTTAAGTCCAATTCACTATAAGTTTCAAAAACAACACGAGTAATATTTCATTTTCAACAGCACACCGAACAGTTTTTAACAACTTGTCTTATATTCTTTCGTTTCCTACACAAAAACTGTTCAAACTTTATTTTTCGGTTGTAAAAAATGGAAAAATTAAAATAATACATAACGGAAAACTTTGTTTTTTACCCTCGCCATCCAACTTCTTCGTCGCATCGATATAGAATACAACATAAAGTTTAAAATGAACACAGTGAAGTGAGTCAATTTAAAAAGTTTTTGTTTCCAAATTTAGAATTATTGTGAGCGGAAAATATAAAGAAAAAATAATAATTTGACAAGAAAATATCTTTCTTGTATTAAATTTGATGGAAATCTTTAGAGATAAAAAATTATTAAAATATAATCAAGTAATTACTCGAAGTGTCGGTTCAATTCAAAAGAAAGATGATTAACAGCGAATTGAAAAAGGGAAAAGGGAAACAGATGCGCTTTCGTATCCTAAGATATATACTCGTATAATTTTGTTTGTTAGGGATTTCGCCACCTGTGGGCATGCATTTTTCAAAATAGGTTTCTAAACCGCGCTATTGTTCGTTTTTCTAAATCGACTAACCCTTTTCTCGATATAATAAACTCTTTAATTTGAATTTTAATTAATTTTAATCAGGCATTTTATAATTTTTTTTGTTAATAAAAAATTTTTTAGTGCCAAATCAAATAAAAATTATATTTTTATTCCAAAATATAATTAATTATATTCAGAAAACTTTTTCCGGGAAAAAATAATTTGAATACGCTTGAGAGTTTCATCTCCGTGTAAGTCAAGTTTATTAATAAATTTTTATTTTATTTTATATTTTTAGCAAATGGATCATTTCAACCCGGTATGGAACCAAAACGGCAACGAACCGCTTACACTAGACATCAGATATTAGAATTAGAAAAGGAATTCCACTACAATCGATATTTAACGCGACGGCGGCGTATCGAAATCGCACATACGCTCGTGCTATCGGAACGGCAAATAAAAATATGGTTTCAAAATCGTCGTATGAAATGGAAAAAAGATAATAAACTACCAAATACGAAAAATGTGCGAAAGAAAAATAGTGAGGCGAACAATAATAGCGGAAGCGGCGGTGGCAGTGGTGGTGGTACGGGTAAAAAGGGACGCAAGGCAAATAGTAAAAAACAAGCTGCAATCCAAAATGAGGTACACAAAAATAATAAAATAAATATTTTTTAAATTTTTTTATTTAATAAAATATTTTTTGTTGTTTGTATTATTTCTCATTTTGTATCCCAAATCCAGTGTATGCGATCCGATAGTTTAGATAGTATGGGCGGTGATGTTACGTCGCTGGGATGTAATACAAGTTCTTATATACCAGCTGGTGCAGATGTTGTTGGAAGTGGTATGATGAGTAGTCAGCAATCAATAATGAATCAAAATCAATTAAATAGTAGTGGTATAATTGATACTGGTGGAGGTGGCAGTGGTGGAGGAGGGGGTGGCGGCGGTGGCGGAGGAAATGTAACACCTTTAGGTAGCAATAGCAATAGTCTTAATAACAATTTGATAAGTGTGAATGGACCGTCACAACATCAAATACAGCAACAACTGTCTAATCCAAATAATATTATAATAAAAAGTGATTACGATTTAACAACGTTGTAGAAATAGTTATGATAGTTAAATAAGATACAACCGGTATATTAAAATAGTGTCAGTGTATATACAAAATATATTATGTAAAGTGTGTAATATAAAATAATTTATGGTTTTAATTATTGTGATAAAATATTCATTTTTGCCATTCAACAAATAAACTAATTTCATTTTATTAGTGCATTCCAAATATTGTGTGAATTTTATGTATGTATGGTTTTGTTGTGTTGTACCAACAAAGTATAGTTTTTTTAAACTTATTATTTTTAAGATGATTGTAAATTACTACATTTATTTTGTAATGTAAGTAAATTTTTAATTTAATTTTTTTTTAATTATTTTATTTAGAAAATGGATTTGAAATTATTGTTGTGATAAATTATAACGTGTTAGCTAAAATAATTACGGGACATATTTAATTCCTTTAAGACCCGTTGTCGTTCACTTGTACTATTGAACATATGATCGAGCTAAAAATATTACAATTGAACTTTTACTAAACGATCCGTAATTTGACACCTCAACGAAAAAATTATTGTAATTTACGAACACAAATTTTTAAATTATGCAAGTCTTTTGGTGGCCGCCCCGGTGGCAAAGTGGTCAGCATACTTGCTCCAACGATCGGAGGTCCCGGTGGTGACAAGGAAAAAATTTCACGGTTGGTTTAGGATCAATACATTAATCACTCATTATCCGAAATGAAAATATGATTATGAAACCTCATTTAAAGTAGCCAAATCCCTTGATGGGATATAGTGCCAGAGGGAGAGAATGTCTTTTGGTTGCATCAGATATAAAATATTCTTCTTCGTTAATAAGCTTATACAGTTGTAGAATCTATCACAAGAGTAATGTGATTTCCGAATGTTCTTATTAACGCAAGAGGCATAGTAGCACCGTAGGCGAAATACGCCATTTTTATATGAAGCTGACTAGCTGATTAGTACCTGGAGTTTCTGTATAATTCTATAAATTTCCACGTCGTACCGCCACATGTAACTAAAGGTTTCTTGTATAATGTTTTTACTTGAATTTGTTCACGAACTCTTTCATTTTTGAAAACTAGACAAGTATTTGCATGACTGCTCGGTGTTAAGAAATAAACCAAACACTATATGTTGGAGTGCAGAATTCACCGCCGACTCACTGTCCATGTTAGTGTATATAGATTGACAAGGAGCTTCCAATGTGCAGGTGATATACTGCTATACTACTACATACTAACAGTGATATAAATTCGTGATATAATCACCATAAAATGACCACCTTGGTTTATTTATGATACGTCCAGATCTTGATATAATTTGTTAATCTAACTTTGCGGATCGAATGTTACTTGCTTACGAGGTTAGTTGTTATAAATTGTAGTGGGATTTGTATCAGACAACGGAATTGTCGAACATGAATTTGAATTTAGTTATGATTTGAAACCGATTCTCCAACACTGTTTGTCTGGGTCGTTTCCACAAAGTCGGTTAATGGATAGGTTAGTCCTAACGCCTTTGATTAGTAAAGTGAAATATTTCTTGTTTTGCTTAATGACTGGAAAGGGTCCTCGTAAGGAGGTTGTAAAGAAGGACGATGTGCGTTTGTTCCGATTAAAACTGTTTGCAATCGAATAAAACTTTGAAAACAAATATGTGTTCTTTGGAATGACGTGCAGCTGCAGTTTACAAACGTAATTAGCAATGAAATCTGCCGGTAGTCTTAAATTTTGCCAGAAAACCAATTCCGCTGAAGATCTTTTAAAATCCCCAGGGAATGCTGTCCTTAGCCCTAACAGCACGATACGCAATGATTTATGCCAGTATTGCACATAATTGCACTCTTTATTCGAATAAAGGCGCCTGACAGTTTGCGGCTCCTGGTATAAAGATCATATAATAGTTTAGCATACCAAGGAACCTAAGCAGTTCGTCTGCTGTTTTAGGCTGCGGATAACTTAAAATTGTTTTGACTATTAGTCGATCAGGGTACATACCATGTTTGGAAATTTGAAAACCTAAAACTTCGTGTGATTATTGCTGTATTTTCGATATCCTCATAGGTTCAGTCGAGACTTGATGGTAAACTATTACCAAATCAATACTCTTAAAATTTGTGCATTACAATCATGCGTGAAATTTGTTACAAAATGAATTTAGTGATCAATAGCCACCGCCCATAATTGCAAATTACCATCCGTTTTGGTTGACATGTGAAAAGTACTAGCCCAATTGCTGTTGGAACCGCAAATTCCTTGTGTAAGCCACGTCTCGATTTGGGCTCGGTAGTAGAGTAAAATATTTCTTGTTTTGTTTAATGACTAGGAAGGCTCCTCGTAAGGGGGTTGTAAAGAACGACGATGTGCGTTTGCTCTGATTAAAACTATTTGCAATCGAGCAACTCTTTGAAAACAAATATGTGTTCTTTGGAATGACGTGCAGCTGTCGTTGTTTACAAACGTAATTAGCAATGAAATCTGCCGGTCTTAAATTTTGCTCGAAAACCAATTCCGCTGAAGATCTTTTTAAATCCCCAGGGAATGCTCTCCTTAGCCCTAACAGCACGATAGGCAATGATTTATTCCACTAAGTATTGCACATAATTGCACTCTTTAATATTTGATAACAACGCTCAATAATTCCGTTGCAAGCTGTACTAAATGCTGTTATGCGTTTTGTGGTGGATACATAAAACTCGTGGAATTTCACCAAAAGAATGTAGGCTCGAACTGAGGACCTCTATCGGTTAAACTATGCTTAAAAGTACATTGAATCTACTGATCCTATTTTTAATTAGCGCGCCGAAAATAGTCTCAGTATGGATATCTGCGATTGGAATCGCCTTAGTCTAACGAATGTATCTGTCGACCACTAATAAATTTGGTCTTCCGATGGCAGAAGGGGTCCAATCATATCGATGTAAAGTTCTTCGAATCGATTGTAGCTTGCCCCGTATGAGCCGATTTGATTGTGGACTGTTTTTGGTCACTTTGCATTTTTGACACCTACATAATGCAACTTTTTGTCCAATTGCGCATCTCACTCATCATTGACGGTCAAATGAATTTAGCTGTGGTTTGTTTCACTGTCGTTCGGATGCTTGGATGTGAAATATTGTGATAGGCTTCAACTTCATACGTATTCGAATACAAAAAATCGTATTTTTCTGAATTTTAGATTTGAATTTCATTCTACAAATGCTACCAGTTCTGAATCATTTGTTTGTGCTTCCGCTAAGGCTACAAAGTCTGTTATTGTGCTTCATATATCAATCTATTGGATTCGAGATAAGGAATCAGCCACAACATTGGAGCTGCCTGCAATATGTTGAATATCTGAAGGGGTTTACGCGATTAAATCCAAGCGACGACATGCATTGAAGAAGTTTTGTCTAAATTTATGATGTAGCGAAAAGGTTAAAGGTTTATGATCGGTAAATAACACAAAATCCCTTCATTCCACAAAATTTTTGAAATGTTTAATCACCGAATAAGCTGTTAGTAACTCTCGATTGTATGTACTTACCTAGATCCGACGTCATGTTGCTTTCGAGAGAAAAAGAAAAAAGCCAAAAATTGCCATCCTTTTTCTGTTAATTGTTGTTGTCCACTTCTACATCGAATGCTACAACGAAAATTGCAAATTTGGCATTAGGGTTTAAGAACGCTAATTGCGTGCAATTTGTTAACTTTGTTTTACATATTTCGAAACTTTTAATTGTCTCATCAGTTCAATTCATTATTGATGGTCTTTCTTTTTTTTTTGTTAGACTGTTTTATACATTCGTATAAAGGCGCCTGACTGTTTGCGGCTACCTGGTATAACGATCCTATAATAGTTTAGCATACCAAGGAACTTAAGCAGTTCGTCTGCTGTTTTAGGCTGCGGATAACTTAAAATTGTTTCGACTCTTTGTCGATCCGGGTACATACCATGTTTGGAAATTTGAAAACCTAAAATTTCGTGTGATTATTGCTGTATTTTCGATGTTCTCATAGGTTGATTGAAGACTTGATGGTAAATCAATTTTCGTAAAATTTATGCATGATTGTAACTGATACATGAAACCCGTTACAAAAGGTATCGGATAACGGTCTAGATACGTCATTGAATTTAGTGATCGATACTCACCGCCCATAATCGCAAATTACCATCCGTTTTGGTTGACATGTGAAGAGGAGTAGCCCAATTGCTATTGGAACTGTTAATTCCTTGTGTAAGCCACGTCTCGATTTCGGCTTTCGCAATCGTCATTTTCTCAGTGCCCAATCGACAAGCTTTTGCTTATCAAGGTTTATCTATTGTCAATATGATGGATTACGTTGTGTGGTGTTTAGATGCTGAGATTCGCGTGTTACGGAAACGAACTTCATAATTTTAAAATTTCTGTTGTATAGGTATTTGCTTTAATGGTTGTAATACCATAAAATTAAATTTGAATTGGTCTTCCCGATGATGATTGGCGTAGACCAAGGTTAAGGACTAGGTTTTTATAACCTTACGCTTCGATTTATGAGAAATTTACGGAAAAAATTTTGTAGTCCGATGGTTTAGATATTTGTAAGTTCGTAGGTGGAATTACCGAAATTTAAACACCTGGTTCTAACAAAAATTGTAATTTTTTGTGTGTCTAAAATTATGAAACGACTATTAGGTTTTAGGCTACCGCCGCCCATTGCATGAAGCGCCGTGCCTAATTGTGCCTGCACTTTAGTTCGTCAAAGACTGTGAAATGGTTTAGAACTTTGCGGCCGTGACCTGTCAGACAGATTTCGAAGAATTGAACTAACTGAACAATTCCTCAGCCTTTCTTGCTAACTCGTTGATATGATAATGCAGATTGTCTACTTGATGACTGTTATGGTTCGTGTATACACGATAAGTTCCTACTGGTTTTGCTAAATGATTTAAAGTGGATTCGTCTTAAGATTCCTTAATACAGGTTTTGCAACCTAATCTGTGAAACAAGTCCCCATCTCTCGTAACAACAGGGACGGTTTCTTGTCTTCGAACTGAAGCCCGGACAGAAGACGATTATACTTCATTTTTGCTGATTCGTTTAATCTCTCAATGAATATTGCCTTGAGAGATTCGTATTTATTGTTTTGCTGTGGTTTAAGCATTTAGCATCGAACGCACTTAACCATTTGCGAATCAATTGTCGCAATTAAAAGACCATATTTAGTAGCCTCTGATTTCACATCACCAATTTGAAACTGTGTCTCCAACTGGGTGAACCAAATTGCAGGATTATCCCGTTTGAAAGCCGTATATCATTCGACTGACTCATTGTAAACTCGTGTCGATTTGATGTTAGATAGTGGCGCCATCTTCATATTCATCCTCGTGATTGGACATTGTAGATGAGCAACAATGATGTAAATTGTTAAAATTTTCGTGCTTCAAAATATAAATTGTCCGGAATTGTTAGTGATTTGATTATTATTTTATTTATTCGCGAAACAATGTGAAATATAAAATAAATTGGTTAAATTCGCTCACCGATTAATTCCTGGACTCTGCTTGGGATAGATCAGTTTCTTCGTTGGTTCATTATGCGCGTTACAATCCGAAGGAAACTATACCGAAACTTGTTGGATGAAACTGCTGCTGGTTACTATCCAAATTCTGTCGAATTGCCGAATGTTAAGATAATTGGTTGCTAGATGCCTACTACTTGCGAATACTAAACGTCGATTCCCGTTTTGGACGATTGTTGTTGATGATTGATGTTTCAATACAGTGAACTGAATCTTAGATTACAGTTGATGATCAGAAATTATTAGAATCATTTCATTTCCAGGCGATGATTTTATTGTATTTGAAAAATTGTAGAAGTTTACGATTTTCGTTGTGTGTTTTTGACCGTTTTTTTAACCGTTTGCTATTTTTAGCAAAATTGTTTCTATTGTGTATTGCGTGAGCTTTGGTGATAAAACAATTTTTATTGTTGCATCGTTTTAAGAGTTGTTATACGGGTTGACTATGTGACCTTTGGCCACTGAAAAAATAATCGGTGATATTCACAAAAAAGCGGAGTGATATTTAATGAAAAATGATTAAAAATTCAGATATCACGTATTGCGCGAATACTTATTTGTATAGTGTGTTCTTGCACCTATTTGTGACTTTTTTTCGGGGTCACCATTTTGTAAAGGCAGAGGAGTCATTTGGAATAATTTAAATTGGTTAAATCCAATGAAAAAATAAATTGAATCTTCATCTTTACATTATTAATGTTTTATTTATTCAATTTAATTAAGATTAATTTTTCGTGAAGTATTTTCTAGACGGAAGTTTTTGTTTCTGTTTGTCTCACATTAATTTTATTGTTCTTGACAAAAGAAAATCATGCCGCTCTAATTATTTTCGTAGTTGCAAAATTCCCAAATTTTTACATAACAATCATGTACACGTTTTGGTTTGTACTTTGACTACGTCAAAGTGGATTTTTAAGTGCATTGGTTAACGACCACACTATTGTTAATTAACAAGCTGATCCCCGTGACTTCGTTCGCGTGGTTTACTATATTTACAGAAGGAAAAACATCAAACAAAAATAAAAAGTGTAAAATACTGCTTACAAAATTTCCTCGTAAACAGTGGGTGTATTTTTTAATTCAACCTAAACCAACCAGGGTTACCCTGGGCATACATTGTTTTTTTACTTTGCACACTCTTCTTACTAAGAACCGAATATGCACTTTGTAAACACAGTTCACAAATAAAAACGCAGTGTGCAGAGAAAAATTATTCACTGCACTGCCTGATTAGACTTAATTAAAAAATAGCACAATGTTTGTTATTTTTCCTTCTGCAGCTAAAATAATATTACGAATTTCGGGAGTTCGATTCGTAAATAAAACACACAGCGATTTTAACTTGCAAACTTTGTTTTCTAAAATCTTAACAATAAGCAGCAAATTCACTAATTTCACTCGTTTGCCGACTAATTCACTTTTACTGATCATTATACTTTTCTTCACTGTTTACTTTTTGACTTGCACTATTTGCTGGTTAAATTACAACTGTCTTGTGCCAATACTGGTGTAACGTCTTCGTACACTGAACGAATGAGCTCTTCTGCCGTAGGGACAATCTTGCCAAGCTTTCTGGTAGTTTTACCTTGTTTACGATATTATAGAACTGTCTTTGTTCAGGCACAAAGTTTTGAACACAATCATTTACGAAATCAGCCATCGTGCCTGAACTGTAATAAATGATATGGGCTTAGAATGTTCTATAGACAGTTTTGGTAAATATGGGACAACCCAGCTCTCATTAATTTCGATTGTCTGCCCATGCATATCTACCTCGCAGGTGAATCAATTTTTTAGAACCTTTAGTCAAAAACCTTCATCGTTAACAATTTGTGTTGCCCCAAAAGATGTTATGGGCCGACCAACTTACATGCCAATATAGGCTGGCATGCAGCTGGAAATGTGCAGATAGTCTTCAATCGGTCCTATGGCCGTACGTCCTCGAATTGACTGAGTAGGCGTAAAGTAAGGATGTAAAAAGGCATAACCGCGAAAGAGCAGGATGAGCCTTGAGCCTAAAAACGAATTGCATTGTAAATAGATTAAAAAACAACTCAGCTCTGAATCTTTCAATTAATCGACTATATCGTAAGCAATTGTTTTCCAGACGTGTTTCACTTTATTCACATGTTTCAGCAGCACTACAAGAAGACATTCTGTTTCAATGTTTTCATTTCAGTTAAATTGTATTGAATGATAACGCAATTTGTATCGTACAATATTTAAGAGTCGTAGTGTAGTCTCCTCTATTCTCTGCGATGATTCTATTTTCAGTTGATTACGATTAAATCTCTAGAGAAAAGAAAAAAAATAGAGAAAAATCGTTTGATCCACTCTCTTTGATAACATTTTTCTATACTCTATACTTCATCGAGTTTATGGGTTCCATTTATTTTAGACAGAAGAGGAGTAACGAACAATCAAATTATTATAAAATAAAACTTCTTGGTAGCTCTGATTAATGAGCAATGTAATTTGTACGTGAGCCCACCATCTTCATACCTACATCGTAAATTCGAGTAAATAGAGACTGGAATGGAGGAGTTTCTGTGACTAATTTAAAAAAAGTTACAAAAATCGAAATTTTGCAAAACAAATTGTTTGGGAGCACCTAGAGCTAGGAGGCAGTCCACTTCAAAAAGATTACGAAAACCGGCTCATTTTGATATAAAATTCCTATGCAAAGTTTGAATCCGATTATATGAATGGTGTGGACACTTCTAAATCAGGTCCTCTTGATCTACGAGACAGACTACTGATTTGAGCTCGGGGTTCAGCCCCTTAAAAAATATATAGTAAGGTTGGTACTGGACATGCAACACACACACATGTTATAAACTTCATGACGATCGTTTAAGCGCATTCGGATCAGCAATATTAAATAAAAAAAACTGCAGCGACCTGGTGCAAAAACAATTACCCATTTCATACATACCATACTCGTTGTGCGCGTAATTATTGGGTCGCTGTGAAATGTGTATGTGTATTAGGTACAAGATCTCGAAGAGGAATTTATGTTCCTTAAAGAAGTTAGTAAGTATGGTCAATATTTTTTCGACAATTTCAAATCAATTTTCTTCTTAAAATATAAAAACTAAATTCGGATGATGCAGTGAATTAGATTATAAACAACAATTAATTTTGCAAGAGAAATTTTTGTTGAAAAATTAAATTGTAAATAATTGTAATTTAAAATGCAAATAACCAGTTAATATACATTTTTTTTCTTTAATTTGATTCAAAACTCACAACGAGTACATAAACATAAAATCCGACCTTCTTGACAATATATTAAATAAAATAAAAATATTAAAAATAGCAATTTACAATAAACATTTTCCTATTAATTCACAAAAGCTCTTTTTATAAAAATTTATGTACATTTTTAGTGATTGTGTGCCATTATTTTCTAACAATAAATAAAACACAAAATATGTTTACTATAAAATAATAAATAATTTATATTATTTGTATTCACAAAAATAATAACTGTAATAAATTTAATATTAAACTAAAATAGTTAAATTCTAGGTAATAAATACAGAAATTATTCATACAATCTACTGTATTATAAAATATAAATAAATATGTTGTTTAATAAAAATTATTATAAAAATATAAAAATGAAAATATAAAAAAGTGAACTGAACAAAAAAGTATAAAATAATATTTAAAAATAAAAATAATTTTAAAATATAAAATATGTTGGTCTTTTTATTTCTAAGTTAAACGGCTGTGGCAGATAAAATATTAAGTAAACACTTTTAATGGTAAGTCGATTTATTTATTTAATCTATTCTGTGAGTTACATGTATGATTTCAGATTTAAAACATGACATTTCAATTAAAACAAAAATTTGGCTAAAACAAAATAAAAACAAAAATTTTGCAGAAGCAGCTACTTCTTGTGTTGCCAATTTATGGAACACGCACTAGTTTGATGTTTTATTCCAAATAGTCCATCCGCCTGCAGGTCGATTCTGGTTTTTCTATAGGAAAAAAGAATTAGGAAAAATATTTACATACATTTCTTTGTTACAAATATAATTTTCTGGCCTACTGAGAAATCATGTTTGATCTAAATTTTTATATTTTAGGAAATACTTTTTTCCGTATCGAAATTTTGTTTTTGAAAAAATGTACACCAACTGTTGACCATAGTATGCCAGAAAAAATCTTTGTAACAGAAATACTATGAAAATATCTTTCCTAATTCCTTTTTCCTTTAAGGAAGCCTTAATCGACCTACTGGTCTATAGAGATGCCATATTCTGGTGAAATAAAATTTTCGTTTATCAAAACTCGTATTTCCAGTAAAATTCAAAATTTTATCTCAACTATTTCTACTTGAAATTTAATTTAAAATTATTTTACTTTAATCTTTTCAAAATATTTACATAAAACAGAAAACTCCTATAAAAGCTTTCATTTCCGAATATTGTTACAAATTTATTTTAGAACGTTTTAGTGCATATTCGACTTTCTCGTGATACTTCCTGTGGACCGATTTTGACCAACTATCACTGGGATCTCAACATTTATGGAAAAAGCTTAATTATGAAGTTTCATGGTAACCAATCAATCCATCTGAACTGTATGAGGGCGAATTTTTGTTCAAAATATTGCGAAAGCTGAAAAAGGTCCTACGAAAGATTCCACTTGTGGTAAACCGATTTCTGCTAAACGTGACTGAGATCACCCAACTTGTATAAAAAGCTGTAGTATGAAGATTCATCCCGATCAATCATTCCGACTCGGCTGTACAGGGTTAAATTGTAGTTGATATACGTTTTTTGTGAACAATCGTCATTTTCGCTTACATTTTGGTAAACTGTTTTGAAACCATCTTGTTGTAAAATTTTATGTATAATTTTTTAGTTCATTCATTTCGTAAATGATATAGTTTTCAAAATATTTGCAAAAAACGAGAAAGCTCTAATTGAAACTGTCATATTTCCGGTGGACTTATTTTGGCCAAAAATCCCGGGGATCTTCCAATTTATGAAAATGACCAACCGCTTGGGTGAGAGAATTAAGTTTCACCTCGACCAAAACACCCGTCTGAGATGAGAGAGGACAAAAACACCAAACAGTAATTCTTTAGAAAGTTTATTTTTTTACTTCACAAATATAGCGAATGAAAAGTCAACAAAAATCTTAAGGTTATTTTTCATGATAAAATATCTTTTTTACTACGTTAAAGAAAGTAAATAGAGCTTTTGTCAAAATTCAATCTTTCTGCTTATATTTTTAAAAATTGATCTGATCCGATATTGTTGCAAATTTAATGTAGAATCTTTAAGTGCAACATCAATTTTCTCGTTATTTATGTAGATAGTTTCAAAAATATTTTCAAAAAACGAGGAAGCTGGGAGATTTCCAAGTTTGTGGAAAAACCTTAATTATGAAGTTAATCCCGATCAATCAATCCGCCTGAGCTGTACAGGGCCGAATTGTTGGTGAAAAACATTTTTATATCAATGATCGTCATTTCGTTCAACGTTAAATTCGATAAATTTTGCATTGTTGCAATTGTTGTTGTTTCATATTGTTGCAAATTGAATTTAAAATGTTTTAGTTCATACACGTTTTTCTCGAAGTTGTTATAATTTTCAAAATATTTGCAAAACAACGAAACATCTCAAGATACAAATTCAGGTTGACCGATTTTTTCTAAAAATCACTAAGATCTCCCAATTTCTGGAAAATGTTATGTTTGTAGTTTCATCTCGAGCAGATAAACCATCTGGGCTGTAAAGAGACCCCGGACATTTATTTTACACGCGCACTCCCAAGCAAACATACACACACGCACACACACAGATTTTTTAAAAAGTACTTTTTATGACTTTGGCGATATAGTGACTAGTGTATACACTTATTATAATAAGTATTTTGAGATTAGGAAAAAAAAATGATTCGTAACTATTTAGCTTTACATATTCAGACGGAGTCGCTATAACCCGATCTCGTTTTTACTTAGAAGGAGATTCCCAAAATGAAGTTTGCTTTCTTTATTCGTTCAAGATGCAGCAACCTTAATGTTTGTTTATAAGGTCATGTCAAAGTAAATGTCAATCCACGATGTCAAATTTCTTTGTATTTGACACTGTAATAACGATATTAAATTTTTTACTATTTCTCCTTTTGAGAACCTATGCATACGATTCTGCAATACGTTTGAATTAAAATTAACACGTTTTCAATGTAAATACTCGAAATTAGTCTTAAGCAAATTGTATTTCTTAATTTTTTAATTACTGAAAAATGACTTGTCAAGAAACTACTAATTATCATAACCCTGGAACATGCGATTAAATCTGCTTCCAAATAAATAAATTTTTTTGTATTTTGTTTTTAAAATATCTGAATAACTAGGAAATTGTTAGCTGTAAAAATGTAACTGGCTGGTGAATAAACTACTTTCAGCTTAACCGAGGAATAAAGAAGTGGACGTAGTAGTTTTCTATTCCCTTCGGGATGCTTGATTAACGTGAGTCTCCTCGCCTCTCACGTATCATGGTGCTTGATCTACAGGGGTCTTCTCGTCTTATCATATTTTAATTAAGTTAAGTGCTCAAAATGACTTCCTTTGACTTCAATGTACTGGTTTGAGACAATCCGCAATCGCCTGCTATTTCTCGTGTACATAATATGAGGATAATTATTTATTGCAGCCAATACAACAATTTCATTACTTTCCTCAATGACTGTTGTTCGACGAGTCGTTTTTTCGATTGAACACTTCTCAGCACGTGACCGAATCCTATCCGGAAAACGCGAACCTTAGAGAGTAACAGCATTATCAAACCAGGACCATTTCAATTTTTTCTTGTATAGTTAAATACTCCATTTTGTATTGTATTAATTAATAGGCTAACGCAAACATGTCTTTTTATTTTCGAAATAATCTTCGAACTGAATCGATATTTTTAAAACAAAATACAAAACAAATCATTTATTTGAAAGCAGATTTAATCACGTGTTCCTGGGTTACGACAATAGTAGTTTCTTGACAAGTTATTTTACAGTAATTAAAAAATTAAGAAATACAATTTGTTTAAGACTAATTTCGAGTATTCACACATTGAAAATGTGTTAATTTTAATTCAGACGTATTGCAGAATCGTATGCATAGGTTCTCAGTAGGAGAAATCGTGAAACATTTAATATCGTTATTAGAGTGTCATCTATTATGAATCGAATAAAATGTTTCAAAGAAATCATACGTACTTTAAGCCGTAGAATCCAAATATGCTAAATCGAAATAAAAAATTGGGATTCTTATTTTAATTTCGTAAAGTTACCCTCCCCCCATCTACAAGAAGGAGAGGAAGGGTACTAATTTTAGCACTAATGTATGCCGCCCAAATTTTTTAAGATACAAATCAGCTTGAAGTCAACCCTTGTAGAAAATTTTATCTTTAATATTATTTGAATCTTTTTATTTGAAACTTTACACCTGTATAAGATCAATAGGTTTGTCAATTACAACGTCGAATTGCGCAGACATAAAAAAATGAAGAAATCAGATGATTTAAGATTTTGCCTCACTGTAATCTGATGCGACAATGCGAATTCAAACTGAATTAAAATACAGATTTAACCCAATTTACCGAAAGGCACATACAATTTTGCTTTCGTAGGAGTTTTTGAATCTTAAATTTTTAGGAAATATCTATCATTAATTTCGAATTTATTAAAATAAAACTAAAAATTTAAAAGTAAACAATTAAAAATTATATTATTAGGTGGATGACTTAATTTTTACAGATTTTTGAGCAAATTTATTTCATATAAAACAAAAGACTCGAATTTAAATTTAAATATTGTCCATCGTTTTTACGAGAGCCGTCGCGACAGAAACTTGCCGGATTCGGCGCGATTAAATAATCGAAGAATATACGCATATCATCCAGCATTTTGAACTATTTCTCCACTAATACGAAGAACTTCCCATCCCAAGTTCAAGAGAGTCTTTTGTGAGCAACATGAGGTCGAGCGTTATCAAGCAGCAGTATGACTTGCCGGTTCCTTATCCAATAAATGGCATCTTCTGACCAAGCTCTTCGCTCAGTTTGAATAATTGTCGGCTGCTGCGTTCCACAGTCACTGTCTGACCAGTTTGCAGGAGTTCATAATAAAGCACACCTTCTTTAAGTGGATGTTCTTTTTTGGTGTCTATGTACTGTATTGGCCGGGATCTATTCACAACTTTTTATCTTTTGGGTTCTAGTAAAAAGTATACTTTTCATCACCTGTTACAATTTTCCACAAAAAGTGTTTTTTTTATTGCCAGGCAAGCAGAAAAATGCGTTCATACGCTGACCTAGGTTGTTCTCGGTCAACACATGTGGGACCCACTTTCCAAGTTTTTGAATTTTTCCCATTTGGTGCAACCGTTTGGAAATAGCTGTTTGGGTGACTCCTAGCTGAACAGCAAGCTCTTGTTGCGTTGAGTCTTCATCCAGTAGAGCCTGCAATTATGCATGTCCAAACTTTTTTGGTTGTCCAGGGCGTGGCTTCTAAAACGTTTGTACAAATAATTACACGTTTTATAAGCCACAAGCACAACGCCGGCACCAATAACACTAGAAATTGATTCCCGTGCTTAGAAGTGTTTTTCCTGTGCTTATTTTGAGGGGTTTCTAGCTTTCGTTAATTTTCCTAGCTTTTGTAAAATCGGATACTTTTCTTTCGTACATATAATCGGATGTCTCAAAATCGCGTATCATCTAATCGAAGGTTCGTTAAATCGGGTTACACCTGAATATCACAACTTTTTAGCACTTTCAATTCGAAAAATTTTATAATGTATCTAATTTGCCTTTTTTCAAAGAGTATTGACAATTTAAGATTAATTTAAACATTTGATAACTGGATATAAGGTCAAAAGAAATAAAACTTTTTTTTATAATTTAATTGCTAATAAAATTTATTATAAATTGATAACGTTATCGCTTAACATTAGGAAATCAAATAAATTATCCTCTCTATTAAAAACCAATTTGGGATAATAAGCCTAATGGTGCACCCAGCGAACTCAATTGTGAAGAATTGGTTGGATTTATTGGATTTATACCGGTGGGATTATCAACCGGTAAATTATTTATTACACCTGTATTATTCATTGGATTGCCCATATCAATGGGCATATTTTCGAAATTGTTTATTCCACCTGTATTATTCATCGGGTTGCCCATATCGATCGGTATATTTTCGAAATTGTTGATTGCGCCAGTATTGTTCATTGGATTACTCATGTCGATTGGAACATTGTTCATTGGTATTCCATCAACCGGAACAGTCATATTTCCCATTGGTGTTTGCACATTCGAAATTGGGTTGTCCGCTGGAAAGGAGTTATTCATCGGATTTGTCATGTCAACAGGGAATAGATTATCAAAATCGCCTATAGGGTTTTGTCCATGAACACCTGTAAACAAAACAATTATTTTTTGTGCAATATCGTGGTGATATAATTTTAGTACTTACTATGTTGGAAAATGGTCACAAAACTACAAATTAACACTAACCCCTTAAACATTATTTAAATTAAACTATTTTGCTTTATTACGAATTAATTTGAACTGTATACATTTTACAGAACTCGTAAGTCTTTATATACAAAAAAAAACATAAATCAAAAGTAATTTTCACTTGGTTTTTCATGTTTTGTACTTCCAATCACAAAATGGATAATTATAATAATCGTAAATTTCATTTAATAACATATAATTTTCTTATCACTATTGGTGTTTGGAACAATTTTTTTGCTGTTGTTGTTGATTATACATAATTTGAAGAAAATCAATTTTTGATTTAATAACTATAATTATGTTTTAATAAAGTTGACCCTTTTATTTAACAACAACAATTGTAACAAGAAAATGATTAATTATCGTTAATAATTATGTATTAATTTTTATCTTTGGTAATTAAGTGAACGCAATGTTTAAAAATAATTTATTTACGCAGTATGTGCGATTGCAATTATTGTTGATGCTTCGTTTAACAACAAATTATTATTTAAATTTTCAGAATTGTGTTTCAATCGAATGATTACGTTTTACTTTCTTTTACAAAGTAAAATAAAGTATAGTAATCATGAAAATTTTGAACCTCAAAATTGTTGCCAGATTTACTAACCGCTATATAGCCGAAGACCAAAAAAAGTTATTTTTAAAAATAAATCTTTGTGTGAATGCATATATTTATGTATGTGTATGTGTATGTGAGATTTAAGAGTCCCTAAATCTAGTAGAACCCATCCAGCATGCCATTATAAGATACTCTGGATAACTATAAGCTAAATGAATGCTCTAACCTTTATCCTTCCCTCGGGTCTTTTTCGACCCAAGCGTACTTGTTTTTTCGAATATTTTGGCAAATATTAATAGTACAAATGTGTGGCTTTTCGACTTTGTGTGATACGCCCTATGAATCCTAAAAACGAAAATTCGAAAAATTATAATTAACCGTTAGACCACTATAAAAATAGTAACACTCATTGTCCTTGGGTCTAAAATGACCCATAGTTTATTTTAATACTAAATTTGTTATTTTACGTATCTTACGCACGAAATATTCTGTTTCATATGTTTTCTAAAACAGAGAATGTATATTCTCATATTTAGTTTGTCTAGTTTATTGTATTTTGTGTTGTTTTTGACTAATTTTATCCATATTTTGAAATAAAGGAAAGTACAATTTTATATGAGTTTATTAGTTAGATAATGAGTGAGTATTATTTTATAATTTAGATGTCAGATACATTAGATTCTTGTTCAGAAACATCTGATTATTATGAGTTTGCCGTTGAGTATGATGTGAGGATGATACGGATATTGAAATTCCAATTAAATCGTTTTTTTCTTCAAAGAACCGTTTCCTGAGATTAGAAGAGCGCCTTCATCGAACGTATTACAACTAATGCCAGGAATTACAAGATTCGCCAAAGCTCGCATATTGGATAAATTATCGTCGTTCCAATTACTAATGGCGAAAAATATTATGGAAATACTAAAAGTAAATACTAATTTGGAAGGGAAACGAGTATATAAGAAAAAGTGGAAATATTTGGCTGAAATTGGGTTGGATAAATATATTGGGCTTCTTATACGACTCGACGACCAAAATTCACGGACTGCTCGCAGATGTCGAGATACACTGGCACCAATCAAATTTTATGGGATAAGTGGGCTGAAATATTACCAACCCTGTATACAATCCTGGCGAAAATGTAACGATTGATGAACAGCTGTTGCATTTCGTTAATTCACATGCCAAACAAGCCTGCTAAATACGGCATTAAATTTTGGGTGTTATGTGACAGTGAAAATACGTATGTGTGGAACATCCAAATTTACGCAGGGAAGAAATATGGTGGGGCGCCTGAACAAAACCTGGAATTACGTGTGATTCTAGATGTATCCTCAATTGAACTAAATGGAAGAAATGTGACGTTTGATAACTTCTTTACGTCTCATCAACTAGGACAAATGCTGTTAAAAAGAAATATGACAATTATCGGTACCATTCGCAAGAATAAAACATCAATTCTTCCAATACTGCTAGATATAAAACGAGAACCGATTTACTCTTCAACATTTGCTTTTACTCACGACACAACATTGGTTTCGTATGTTCCAAAAAAAGAAATAGGTGTGTTATACTGCAGATAATATTCCACAAAAGCAAGGAAGTGACCAATGATACCGAAAAAAGCCTAACATAATATTGGAATATAATAAAAACAAAGGAGGAGTAAACTCGATTGCCAAAAAAATTGCAACTTACACAAGCAAAAGAAAAATCAATAGATGAGTGGTATTCGCAAACATAATCGACATATCCGTAATCAATGCGTTCGTTCTATTTACAAATGTCTACTCAACATGGAATATAAAAAATATAAAAAAAACATAAAAGATGACTTTTTATCGAGTCTATAGGAGATAGTTTGGTTTGATAGTTTGAAACCTCATATATAGCAAGACGAGTTCACATGCCTAGAGCACTTGGTTTTCGGCACATATTAACCAATTTATCAGCATCCACAGATTATTCAACTGCAAGCACATCAAAATAGGCGTCCGCTAATCAAAAAAGAAGCCCCTTTACATTCCGCGAAAAATCAGATAAAAAGCATACATTAAAATGCCAGATATGTCAAAAATGTATAAGTAAATCTCATGCTACTACCATTTGTCATCAATGTATCAAAAAAACCGTTTCTAACAAATGTTAAAAATTATTACATGAAATAAAATTATTAAATAAAATCATATAAATATATTTTTGTTCTTTTAAATTAATAAATATATCTTAAAATAAAAATAAAAACCACGTTTAATTTTGAAATACGTTTTAAAATGACAATGGGTCATTTTAGACCCGAGGGAGTTGAGTGTTATTTATTTTGAGGGAAGGATGAAGTTAAACAATTTTGGGCTCTATATATCTTTCCATCTAAAATAATGGGTTCTACTAGCTTAAGAAAAAGTTAGCGGAACCCATATAAAAAAATAATTTAGAAACAATTGGAAATGTAAAGGCTAATTTTAGGCTAATTAAATGCTGGATGAAAACTTTATCTGGTCCATTAAGCCGAAATTAGAATGCAAAACAAGATGTACTGATATAAAAATAATTAAAGGTTGCTAGGGCAATTATCAATCAGGCAGCCAAGTCTTTGGCGAATTCAGATAACCTGCTTTGGGCAGGTCTTCTGTATCGATTCAACTTGCTAATTTTCGTATATTCTTACAAATACTGGTCCAACAATTTTACCAGAAGCTGATACCATCCGTTGTTCACCCGACTTTTCGATATGTTGGACCAAATTATGTACCTTTTCAGACACTATCAAGATGATAAAACCCAAGTTTTTGATTCGTTTATCGCAATTTGATCCAGCCGTCAAGTGGCAGTCGTCAACAGCCTCAGTATATGGTGTATATGGATCCAATCGGCTGTGTTGCCTGTACTGCGAATCAACGACCAGCTTATCATTGCAAGTGATTTTAATTTGCACGGTATAACCTCGATAGATGTTGAAAGCACCTTTACACTATTTTCTATGGACGTAAGAGCATTATTAATTGCTAAAATCGTATAGCAACAGCCGAGCTAAATTCATGGATCTGAGTTTTGCAAATGATTATTCATATTTCGAGGTTTCGCGATACATATTTTTCATGAAAAATGTAAATCTAAGCATCTAATTCTAATTTTAATTTCAGAAATGCTAACTTTGTATGTTTGCACGACTTTATCAGAAAAAGCAATTGGAACGTGGCTGGAATTTAAACGAAATATGTTTAAATACATACTCAGAAATGGTATCGAAAGACACATTCCATCATTGAGAAAGAAAGTTGCAACGACGGCCTTCCTTCGATTCTAATTAAGTATTGTGCGGTAACGTTATGTATTTCATATTCAATGAAAGTTTACGTCAGGACAACCTATTGCCCCAGCCCGTAAAGTTTCGTTCGTACAACCAATTTTTAAAGCAGGTAAAAAGAATGACGTGTAATTATTGAGGAATAGCCACCTTATTAACTTCAGCTGTAATAATTGATAGTTTAAAATCGAAACACCAACTTGACGTCGTTTGTACACATGTTGCGAAGGCATTCTATAAGATTGATCACTCAATTCATATCTTTGAGTTGGGGCATTTGAGGTGACAATTCATTCCCATAGAGTGGTTGTACTCTTATATTTCAGACCGCCAGCAAATTATAAGACTACTGGGTCATTCTTCTCAGGTATTTTGCACAACAGTAGGTGTACCACTGGATAGTCATTTAGGCCCTTTGCTATTTTCATTTTTTATTAACGATGTTGTTGACTCCTTTATATTCGCAAACTGCCTTCTTTTTGTTGATGAGATGACATTAAAATGTTCGATTTGGTTTACCTCGAAGCCGGCTGTAAGATGTTCCAATATGATTTAGATAGATCCTGTAAGTGGCCAACTTACAATAGACTATAAGTTTTAATCTGAGTAAATGTAGAAATCTCAGCTTTTATCGAATCCGCTATATTGCATATTGGAATGTTTGAAAAACGAAGTTATTGACAGAGTAGAATTCATATGTGACCTTCGAGTAGTTTTTTCGAACGATGTGTCTTTTAACAGGCTTATTAACAATGTTGTCTCAAATTTGCAATATATGCTAGGCTCTATCAAACGAAATTGTAGAGATTTTCGCGATCAATTTCAGAACATGCATCCACCGTATGGTCACCGTCATTCCAGTGTCATTCGAAGAGAAGTGAGAGTGCCCAAAAACAATTTGTTTTGTATACGCACTTCGATATTTCGATATTTATCATCTGTTCGGACAATCGATTTTATGCTTACGGGACAGATCAGTCATCAACCAACTACGATCTTTCGGAAACGTTTCTGAGAGTAGTGCGTATGTTTAATTCAGTATTCGATATATACATATTTGATTTACATTTGTGAGATACATTCAAGAGCGATTTAATTCTATTTTATAATACACAATAATATCTCTTAGTTAGAAAAGTTAAGTTTTAGTTAGAAAATATTTAATTAGAGCATTTAATTAGCCTATAATTATTCTTAGTATCTAGTAATGTTCTGCTGGATGAGTTTTGCTAGCTTTAGAAACGTTTCTTTTTTTTCATAAATTAGGAGATCCCGGTGATTTTTTGGCCGAAATCGATTTATCAAAAGTGGCAGCTTAAATTTATGCTTTTGCAAATATTTTGAATATTATATTTATGAGAAAAACAAAAATGAATTAAAATATTCTAAATTAAATTTGCAACAATATCGGTCTACATAATTTTTTGAAAATTGAATAACGATTTTTACCAAAAAATGGAGAAGTGAATGTTGCGGTCATCACCCGACTTTCTTTTGCGCCATAAGTACCTAGCTCATGCGAAGTTCTCATTAGCAAACAAAACTTTTCAGCACATCCGAATCCTGCTCATCGAGATTCCAGTTCAGAAACGCAGGTCAAACTTATCGAAACGCAGGTCGAACTTATTCGCTTTCGTCGATGACACCTTAGTCGCCAGTAGCACAGCCGAATAACTTTCAGAACATTTACCGGCATTGTTCAAACAACTATTACATTAACGAAACACGATCCATGCATTCAAATGTGAGTTTGGTGTAAACAAATTCCTTAGCCTTGAAATCTCATCAACAGGCATTCTACCATCAAGCGATTGAAATATACCTATCAAGGTTATCCCACATTGTAACAAATTTTCGTTAGGCATGAATAGGTTTCAAGAAATATCTTGATTCCAAAAAAAATAAATACACGTTAATGCCATTTTGTTACCGACATCATAGTTGATTCATACTTCAGAGCTTCGATGTGGTCGCAGTTGTCACCGGCTAAGGTTCAGTGGTAGGGGTGGGAAAATTTCTAAGATGAATGTATGATTGTTAGACCACATATATTTTCAAGAAAGCTTCGCAGCCGTTAGACCGTTAATTCGATGATTTGTTATATAATACACACAGAGCTTCACCGCATCTCCCTATTCCAAAAGTTATTAAATTTTAATTTAAACAAACATAATTTATAAGAAAACAATGTGGATCTTCATTATTCTTTCCATAATTATTAAAAATAAAAATTCAGTTTGATGCAGAACTTGAAAATAACTAATACTAATTTCTACTTATACTTAGAACGAGAAAATTCAAAAGAACTAGTATACTGACTGATCTATAATTAATCTAATTTTTATTTGACAAATATATTTTCTGTTTCGGCCTACCATAGATTTAATCAAATATCCGAAACCAAAATTATACTCGAATATTATCATTAAAATTTAGAATTTAATAAGGGAAACAAAAAAAGAAAATATATTTATAATTAATAATAAAAAAAAACTTACTAATAATACTTAAGTCTAGCTTATATCATAATTATATCGATGGGCGCCTTTGGAATTCCATTATAAAATTGTAGTTTTCCCATTTCGAAATTATGAATTTTATGATTAAAATATTGTTATTGAATTCGTTGCAATATTATTTTTAATTATTATTATTGAATGAGAAATTGTTATTTATAATCACGCTTGATTCCCATTCGAATTTCCGTGGTTTAGGGAAACCAATTTCTTACGGAGCACTTATTCACTTATAAAAATTAAAAATGTCCATCTTATGCAAAAAAAAAAATCGTTGTCAATATGGCACTAGTCGTGTCTACCAAATTTTTATTTGTTTATTTTTTTAATTTACTCTTACAACACAAATAGTTTATAATTTTATATTATACATATATATTGTAGTTTATAGATTACTTATTAATTATTTATTAGTTGTAGTTAACTTTATTTTTTTCATATTATTAGGTTTATTTTATTGTAGTTATTTATTGTTTATATTCACTTTGGTCGAATTTTAGTTTTCAGTATAATTTAACTAAATTATGTTAATTTTCACCAAAAAAAAATGGTCACGCTAAGTTTATCGTAGATAATTATTTTTAATTGGAATTTGTGAATTACACCACTGATTTTTTTATTGTTTTATTTTTGGGTGCACAATTATTAGATAGTTTATTTATTATACATACTCGAAGTATAAGTAATTGTATTCAAATGTGTTGTTTTACACCGCACGAAAAAAAAAATTAAGTTTTTATCCATGGCATCAGATCGCCACGTTTTATTTAGAAAATTTTTGGCTTAAACGCGGGTTCACGTACGTGATCAAAAAAATTTGATCACAATATGAAGTTAGAAACAAAAGCTATTGCTCTAAATATTAAGCTATTTTACTTGACGTTTCATTTGTCATTTTCAACCATTTTAATTTGTGTGTTGTGTGTGGCTGTGGTGACGACTGACAATTAAATAAAATAAAATAAAAACATTCATTTCATTTTCATCAACATTCGTTCAAGGTTGAGTTTGCTAAATCACAAATCGAATGAATGAGTGATAAATTGACGCAAAGTTTTGAAGATGCCCGTAACAATCCGTTTCAATTTCGGCATTTGCAGTTGTGTCACAATTTGGCGGATTTAAGTAAAGTTCCGAGCCCAAAGACCGTGTTAGCTTCTACTTCCGATATTGAATGTGGATAAGCAAGTGATTTGTTTGTACATTGAGCTTCAAATTCAAACAACAGTATTATTCTAACGAATCGTACCTCACCTGGGAGTTTTGCTCGCGATTTAATAGAAAACGGTTTGAATGGGCGTAAAATTATTATACGAACAATATGCGATAGTATAAATATAAAATAAAATATGTATTTCATTTTTCATAAAATAAAGACAAAAGTGGAAAAAAATTGATTTAATTCAGTCTTGTCCGATCTAGCCAATCTAATTATTTATTACTCTACCCTTCACTCTTCTGCTTATTGTAGTAAGGGATTACAATTGGCGCCGTGCATCGGTGTGATCATTTTATGGTGGCTAGTTAAATTCATTTGTACCAGCTGGTCGCCTATATCTGCACCTTTCGAATCCTTCGTAGTACGTCCAAATCGCTTAAATTATTGCTGTAATATTCATTCAAAAGTTAAATGGAGATAATTTAGTGATTTAAACAAACGATCTACTCACATGACTACAGCCGATGTGGCACAGAATCGCTTGAAATGGTAAGTGATCGCATCGGCTGTCCTATTTCCGAATTTTATTCAATGTAATAATTCCGCAATTACACAACATTTTAGTACACAAGATATTTTGAAAATACGTCGCACAAAATTACAAATTGTTTTCACAATTTTAATACATCTATTAATATTAAAATTAATTAATTATGTAAACGCACGACAAAATTTAAAACACCAAATGCCGACAATGAAAATGGCGTGTGTTTTGTTTGTTTTTGATATTGACGTGAGTCATATAGAAATGTCAGAAAAATAGCAAAATTATTTATCCCTTTCCCACTTACCCACACAATTTTGTGGGTAAGACCAAATTATCATGTTTTGTATGTGTTTTGAACCAACTTACACATTTGTACATTCCTTTCACACAATTGTGTTGATTGTACTTCAAATCAACCGAAATTTTTTGTCAAAAAGCCATTACGTAGTTTTTTTACTTACACATTTGTGAGGTTTGGACTTAAATTTAGCGTATTTTATATTTTTTTTTGTAGAAAAAGGGATATAATGAGCGTCATTGTTGCTCATAATTTGTTTTTTCTATGTTGGATGCTTGCGATCAAAAATTTGCCCAAAGATAAAAATATTTCATCTCAGGCGGGGAAATTCCAACGATTTGATTGGCTTGATTCGCGAATCATTTTTTGATCACGTACGTGAACCCGCGTTAAGTCCACCATTTAATTTAGATAACAATTTTCTCTTTTATGTTTTGTTATTAACTGTTCTTTTTTATGATTAGTATTATTTATAAATTTATTATTATTTTATTAAGACCATCGTTCTTACATAGTATTTATAAGGTAAATTATTTTTACTCTTTACCAAATTTGAATTTTTGACTTATAGATAGCTAATGTGTAAGAATCACAACAATCAGTTTCGAACAGATGAGGTTAATGATTTGAAAAAATCAGTCTTCTCATCAGGTCGCGACGACTGATGTTGTTTATTACAATGAAATATTGTCTATATATATAGAGCAATACCATGTAGTTGTACAACTAGCGAATTACTGCGTAGCGTACGAAATTTTTGATTCTTTCACATTTCCATCTATATTCTATTTTTAACAATTAACTTTTCGAATTCCAAAGCACAAGTTAACAATATTTTTTCAAATAAATTTTTAAATTTTTAAGTCTTTATAATTTTCTTAGCTGAGCTTTTACTTGATTGCTCCTCTAAATTCCACGATCAACTCCCCGTCCAAAAAAAAACATTTTTCAATCGCCGAAAACAATTGCTTTTTCCGAAAGAAATCCGATTTTGGAATTTAGTATTGTCCGATAATTTGGACTTAACGCCACATAATTTGAGGTGGGGAAATTTTTAATTTTTAGTATTCGGAGTCAAGGCGCGCGTACTCGACTTTAATATAATAACATAATAACGTTCAGGTTCGAAACATATTTAAATTTAAATGAAGTTGGATGATACGAGCCTTGTGTATCGTAACAACATCATAAACCATAGTTCGGCAGATCCAATGCATAATCGGAATGGTCAACTACTATCACCGATTCTTACCAAATTTGGCCGAGAAATGACTCTGCACCTCTATTTACAGTTAACGGACCTCTCAAGGTTTTATGGAAATAAAGGAAATTTGGATGGCATACCTGGACATACCTGGACTGGAGTATCGTTGTCTAAGACTAATGAGAAAAAAAACCTTTCAAGGATTAGCAGGAGTATTGAAACATTCAAAAAAAAGAAAACGGTAAGCAATTTGTCATTTTACCATATTGTCTGTCAGTGTATTTCAGTGACTTATTTATTATACAATTTCACTATAAATGAATCTCCGATTAATAATACTACAATAATATTACATTAATATTAATATATTAATTATATATTACATAATCTTTGATTAATAATGATATTGATTCCGAAGCCAAAGTAGATGGTGAGACAGTGGAGTAGCAGCAGTAATTAAGAACTTCAGTATTTTTTGTTTTGTATTATTTTTTAAATGAAGAAATTTATTTTTTATTAGTTTAAAATACAGAAAAAAAATTAAAGGTTATTTTATATAATCTAAGAAAAACAGTAAGTACGAAAAACTCCTGTATGTTTTTTAACTGAATGTTTATGTTTATTTGTTTTATATTTGTATATAACAAAAATCTTTTGTTAATGGATTTATTATATTTAATAAAAAATACAATCACTGAATTATGAAATCTAGAATATGAAAAATTGGTAAAAAACAAAGACTTTTTCATGTTTTATGCAAAATAATTTACATTTTATCTCATTTGTTAAATAAAATCTAGACAGGTCGTTTTCCATAGTTGACAAGTATATGTTCAATCTTGATGATTTAATGGGCATATTAAAAACGTCTTCTTTTTCTTTTAGGGGTGTACCCTTGATGTATTTTTTACGATCTACAACTTTTGAAGGGATCATTGATACAATATCTCCTTTTTTTAGTCATAAACCATTTATTTTTATTATCATTTGATAATAAGAATTCATTTCCAAATTGTATTTTGTTGCGGTTTATATACCACGGTTTATTTTCATTATTTTCTTTTTTAGTTTTATTTAATTTAGAAATTTCTACCAAGCGTTTAGCAATTTGTGGCAATGGAAGAGTTTCACTACGCAATAATGTCTTGTTATTACCCAAAAAACTTTCAAATGAGTATGCACTTATTAAAGATAGCTGACCAAAATTTCTCACATCTTCAATTATATGACACAAGTTATGTACATTCATACTTATGGAACTGATTCCTTATATATATATATATATATATATATATATATATATATATATATATATATATATAAAGGGTGATTTTTTTGTGGTTAGGATTTTCATGCATTAGTATTTGACAGATCACGCGGGATTTCAGACAAGGTGTCAAAGAGAAAGATGCTCAGTATGCTTTGACATTTCATAATGAATAGACTTACTAACGAGCAACGCTTGCAAATAATTGAATTATATTACAAAAATCAGTGTTCGGTTCGAAAAGTGTTTCGCGATTTACGTCCGATTTATGGTCTACATAATCGACCAAGTGAGCAAACAATTAATGCGATTGTGACCAAGTTTCGCACTCAGTTTACTTTATTGGACATTAAACCAACCACACGAATGCGTACAGTGCGTACAGAAGAGAATATTGCGTCTGTTTCTGAGAGTGTTGCTGAAGACCGTGAAATGTCGATTCGTCGCCGTTCGCAGCAATTGGGTTTGTGTTATTCGACGACATGGAAGATTTTACGCAAAGATCTTGGTGTAAAACCGTATAAAATACAGCTCCTGCAAGAACTGAAGCCGAACGATCTGCCACAACGTCGAATTTTCAGTGAATGGGCCCTAGAAAAGTTGGCAGAAAATCCGCTTTTTTATCGACAAATTTTGTTCAGCGATGAGGCTCATTTCTGGTTGAATGGCTACGTAAATAAGCAAAATTGCCGCATTTGGAGTGAAGAGCAACCAGAAGCCGTTCAAGAACTGCCCATGCATCCCGAAAAATGCACTGTTTGGTGTGGTTTGTACGCTGGTGGAATCATTGGACCGTATTTTTTCAAAGATGCTGTTGGACGCAACGTTACGGTGAATGGCGATCGCTATCGTTCGATGCTAACAAACTTTTTGTTGCCAAAAATGGAAGAACTGAACTTAGTTGGCATGTGGTTTCAACAAGATGGCGCTACATGCCACACAGCTCGCGATTCTATGGCCATTTTGAGGGAAAACTTCGGAGAACAATTCATCTCAAGAAATGGCCCGGTAAGTTGGCCACCAAGATCATGCGATTTGACGCCTTTAGACTATTTTTTGTGGGGCTACGTCAAGTCTAAAGTCTACAGAAATAAGCCAGCAACTATTCCAGTTTTGGAAGACAACATTTCCGAAGAAATTCGGGCTATTCCGGCCGAAATGCTCGAAAAAGTTGCCCAAAATTGGACTTTCCGAATGGACCACCTAAGACGCAGCCGCGGTCAACATTTAAATGAAATTATCTTCAAAAAGTAAATGTCATGGACCAATCTAACGTTTCAAATAAAGAACCGATGAGATTTTGCAAATTTTATGCGTTTTTTTTTAAAAAAAAGTTTTCAAGCTCTTAAAAAATCACCCATTAGATTAAGAGAGCTGTGATTTATTTTACAATTCAATGCCCATGTACGTAATTCTTCCTTAAAAAAATAGAACTATCCGTGTCTGTATCACTATCTTTTTCTGAAATTTCTAACACATTTTCCTCTAAAACAATATCAACATATTGACATTCTTCAGAAGAATCCTGATTTTTTTCTTGTGTTACAGAAAGTTCACATAGAAACGAATTGTTTCCGCTTGATGTTTCTCTATTTTGTACATCATCACTTGAACATATTTTGTTTATATTCAATCTTTTATTTACTTTTTTATAAAAACTACTAGAAAGCCGGTATAATTTTACTTTATTTTTTCCAGGTAGCATATTAATAATTATTTAGCACAATCAGAAAAAAAATTGATCTTTTTTATTTTTTTTTATTTTATGTTAGAGTTTACATTATGACATGACGGGTTACGAAGAACGATTCTACTAAATTATAACATCAAAGTAATTTCAAAATGTTTGTTGTAAAGTAAATGCTACTTATTGGTACAAATTGGAATTGCACATAAATATTACTGCAAAGTTTTGATTTTTGATAAATAAGCTCTATCCAACTTTGTAGTATATATTCTTAGTAGTGGAGACGAAAGTTTTACTACATGAAATTAATTTAAAGTTATAGTTTTTATGGTGAAGTTAAAGGTTTTTAATACTTTGGGAAAACATCACCATTCTCTTTTGAAGTAGCGGTGACTTTAAAATGAAAAATGGATCACATTTTAACGTTCCCGATCATTCAATAAATACTTTAAAGTTTTTGTAATTTTAAACTAATATGTACCACACAATCAGTAGCCTTTACTTTTCCCTTACTAAATTTATTACTGAAAGCACAAAATGTATATACAGTGACAAAAATATGTAGCTAAGACTTGAAACTGACCTCCTCGAAGTCCCCATACCCTTGTTTGCTGTAGTACCAAATTTGATTGTTGCTTGGGACTGAGCTCTTTCCATAGGGCGTCCAGTTCACCGACAATGCGACTGGCATTATGTGAATTATGGTTATTGTAGCCGCAACGTGCATCAACACGATTGATATCCTCACCGCCCATGAAGTAGATTTCTAAAAATGTATTTGTTTCGCTTGGCATTGGCAGCAATGAGCATACTGTGATACAGTTGGCTTTGATTTTGAACGTTGATTTGAATTGTTGACCATTTGCTGCAGTATTGTGAACTATTTCTGTTGATCCGAACGAAGTCATTTAGAAGCATAAATTGAATGTGTGAATGGACTTCAGGAGGGTTTGAAGGTTTGAATCTGGATTCGTGCCGATGAGTAAGCCGTTAAAAGGTTCTGGTGGAGTCTCAATTTCTGGTAATTGCACTTTTTCTGATGCACAATACATGCTGGCTGACTCAAGTTTGAATTTGAACGCATGACAATGGAGTTTTTGCCCATAGCACCAACCAGCACTTCCATATGAGCGGAATATTCAATACCTGGCTCGTACTCGAATGCGAGACGAAGAAACAAAGCAGATGTAAGTGCTTGATGTACTTGTTGACGTTGTCGGTCATTTGAACTACGTGTGTGAACCACGAACCTGCGCGTTTATCTCCATTCCAATTGTTGTTGATTTCGTTCACCTCGTGCCTCTTGTTATTGAGATGCACACAATTGCGACATGCTTACTCGCACATTTTGCGTTATTTTGTTGGATTTGTACGTCTGTTCTGCTCTACTGTTTCGCATGTTTGTGTTTCGCGTGTATACCGATGGGGAAGAAAGTTCGATGAGGCAAATATAGCGCCATCTGTGATTTAACAACATAAATAATTTCGTTCTGTTTGAAATACGAACGACGGTTAAATTATTTGGATATTGCGTTCATTCAAAAACACTAAAATTGCGAATAAAAAATGGGAGGATGGGCGGTAGGAAGACAATTTATTCCTGGATAGGGACACCCTAATCACCTAGCGGTATGAAATATGCTTTACGACCTATTCTCATACCTATATTCTCATACCAATATATAAAAATCTCGTGTCACGGTGTTTGTGGTCGCACTCCTCCGAAATGGCTCGACCGATTTTATGAAATATACTTAACAACCTATTCTCATACCTACCAAACAAACATAAAAAATTTCATAAAAATCGGTCGAGCCATTTCGAAGAAGTGCGACCATTAACACCGAGACACGAGATTATTATATATTAGATTTGTTATTCTGGTTCCTTCGACCCTAATATTATTTGTACATTTTAAACAATTATTCTGCACGTTGGGTTAGGTGGTTTACAGGCTGTTTCTAAGACTAGCAGTGAACCTGTGGAAATATCGGAATACCGTGCCTATATGTGGTTTGATTTCGCGTAAGCGTAATGCACCTTTGACAATGGGGTAGATACTCGATCGGCTAGCAAGCAAGCAATTTCCTAGCCAAAATCCTGGCTACTCAATCAATTTTATCAAGAAAATTTGAATTTCAAATTACAGTTTTTTATAAAATTTTTGTTTATTTGCGCAACTGCACAGTAAAACAACACAAAAAATTGCTGTTTGTTTTTCGAAGCCGCAAAATTTACTGTGCAATCGCAAAAAAAAACAAAAAGTTTTTAAAAGACATAATTTGAAAATCAAATTTCCTTGATAAAATTGATTGAGTAGCCAAGATTTTGGCTAGCAAATTGATTGCTTGCTAGCCTATCGAGTATCTACCGCCTAACCACGGACGACCGTAACAATTCGCAAGAACTTTTATATTTAGTGCAAGAACACATGACCTATTTATATTTCATCTTTCGTGTCACCATAACATCACGATCCGTTTCAAAAAAAGAAAAAAAATTATTTACTTATAAAATTCATAAACGGTATTCTTATATATTTTGTTGTTGCTGACAGTGCTGTTAATTTTAATCGTTCAAATTACGCTCAAATTAAACCACACCAACAACAATAAAATCACAAACAAAATTTTTAATTTCTTCAACTTATAACAGAACAAACTATCGGTAGATCAAAAAGGAAAGATAAAGATTTTATTTTCTTACGTTTTTTTTTATTTATTTGTTATTAATGTTTGGTCATTAATTTACTTTCATCTTTTCAATTGTAGTGAATTCATCATCATTTCAATTGTCTGTCGCTTTTTTCTTACAATTTTTTGTCTGTCTGTCGATCTTCTTGTATATTTTATTTTTATATAAATTTAATAAATTGTGTGTATGTAGATTTTATATAAATCTGTATATTAATAATTTCGTTACTCTACACCAAAAGTACCAAAAGCAAAGATAATTTTTTGGTTTTAAATTGTATTTTCTTGAAAACCCACCTCAGAATAAAAGATTTTAAATTTTGATTTTATATTTTATTCTAAAATATACGTCTTGAGTTTTTTTGTATTTTCAAAATAAACATAAAAAATACCGACAATGCTATATTATTGTCGAGATAACTATTGATAACACACAGTCCCGACCATTTCGGATTTATTAAAAAGTCAAGTAACATATATTTTTGTGTGTTCTCTTATACATCGAAATCCGGATAATCCCAGCTGATTACCTTTAGTTATAGAATGTGTGTTTATTCATAATTCCCAATGTGTGTTGTTTTTGGCTGCAAATTTATTTTTCGGGTCCTTTTATGGCTTCTTTTCAGAATAACGAAACACTAAAAAAATATTTAATCTTATTATAAAATTGACCAGTAGCTGCACAACATACATAACATTAATCTCTTTAGTTCCAGGACACATAATTTACAATCACACATAAAGGATTATTTAAAATTATACTGTATTATCCTGCCGCGTTCCATCTTAGTCTTAAAGCGATAGCGATAACCCTTTTTCGTGTTTTTTTTTTTGCAAACAGTTCATATGAAAAATGACAAAATAATTTTGTATCTTTGTCTGGTTTCGCATAGTGCGTGTGTATAACTACCGGGGCGTTTCGGTAATTGAACTGTTTGATTATTTTGAATAGATTATAAAATCTTCACAAATTGCCGAATCCAATCCATTGTTGACATTTCTTCTTCAAGAAAGAATAAGATCTTGCTTCGTTTGGGGTATTCTAATATTTTTGACTTTATTTATTGTTACGGCAATTTATGTTGACTTGTGTCGTTTAAACAGTTTTATGAGTTTTCTGTAACTTAATCTAATCTTCTCGTGCCGAGGGATTAGTATTTATATTTTTCCTTGAATATTCGAATAAACCTCAAGAGTTTTGGTTGTTAATTTTTTTTTTTATCAAAGGCAGTATTAAAGGTTTATGTTTTTTTTTACCAAATTTTAGTTTATGTTTTATGGGAAATTATTTGTTTTAACATGTTCTTGTGACAACCTAGAAACAGAATTGCTGAAGACACTGCCTGTGTGATTAAGCAACTTCTTTAAAATTTACAGAGTCCTGTTGTGTGGAACTTTTATTCTAGATTAAAACATTTGTTTTTTCATGTAACTTATTGATGTGCTATCTCGCGACCGTCATGCCAGCCGGGGCCATATCAACCGGAACGAAACCAACTAAGGCACAAGTTGCACGAACATTGTACATCATTGTGCACTATATTTTTCAGCCACAACATTATAAATCCAGCCGGACCCATACCCTCTATACAGCAAAGCCAACTATGGCACAAATTGCACAATCGATTGTGCATCATTTCAAGTGAGCTGAAATTATAAAAATCCGTCAGACAAATCAGTACACAGTGATGCACAACACATTGTGCTTCTTGTGCAATAGTTGCTTTGGCTGTAGAGGGAGTGGTTTCGGTTGGCTTCATAAGGTTTCGGCTGCTATTGTAGAGGTTCCGGCTGACCTTTTAGGGTTCCGGCTATCGCAGCTAATATGTTTTATTAATATTTAAGTACATTACTCACTGTGCAAACTCCTTATAGTTCAGGTTGATAAAATTCTGATTCTGGTTGGTTTAATATTTTTAATAGGTTCCGGCTGAAAAATTATATAGTGCACAATGATGTACAACAATTTATTTTGTGTTTGTTTTTTCTCTTTTTTTAACAATTTTATTTATTTATTGAATCTTTCAAACATTGAAAATAACAATAAGTTTTCAAATCTTAATAATTAAGGTTATATTATGTAAATCTGCGGGAGCAAAATCTACTTCTTATCTACTTCTAATTCGAGTTTGTGTTGGCTTATAGCGTTTGCGTTCCAGTGGAATATCTTCAGATAATTTATCGGAGACATTCTAGTTTCTGAATGAAAATGGTTTGATTTTGTAGCATTGCTAGAAAACGCTTGTACACCGGGTGAGTTTTTTAAGCTGAAACTTTCAAATATCTGGGAAAATAAGCCCTCTACGATAAAAATGACCATAATCAAAATTAAATCATTCTGGAGGAGAAATACATTAGTGCTAAAATTAGGACCCCCACCCTTGTTTGTAAGGGGTGTGGGTGCAACTTGGAAACTAAGATAGGAACTTAGGAATTTTTTATTGCAGATTCGGAGTCTACGGCTAAAAGTACGTAGGATTTCCTTGAAACATTTTTTTCGATTCATGATAGATGGCGCTGTAATAGGCGATATTAAATTTTTTTCGATTTCTCCTATTGAGAACATTATGCATACGATTCTGCAATATGTTTGCATTAAAATTAACACGTTTTCAATGTCAATACTTGAAATTAGTTTTAAACAAATTGTATTTCTTAAATTAAAACAAAAACTACTTTTAGCGTAACCCAGGAATACCGAAGTGGACATCATCTTTTAATTAAATTAAGTGCTCAAAATTATGGCCTTCGACTTCAATGCACTTATTAATCTGCATTTCAAATGAATGTACACAACTTAGAAGCGTGTATGCTGGAATTTCGGCACAACCATTTCTTATTCGCTCAATCATATTCTCACGTGTTGTTGCGGACTTGTTAATATACTTTGTCTTTGAGATAACCTCAAAAAAATAAATCTGGCGAAGTAAGATCTGGTGATCTGGCAGGCCAATTTACCGGACCAACTCTACCAATCCAGCGACCATTGAAACCACGATCAAGTACTTCACGTGCTACCGACGAATAGTGTACTGGACATCCATCGTGTTGAAACCACATATTCTGTCGCAATTCTAAGCTCAAGTTTTCAAATAATGTTGGCAGTTCATTTTCCAATACGTCTCGGTACATTTGACCATTCAAGTTGCCTTTAATAATATGGGGGCCGATGAGTTGGTTGCTAATTACTCCACACCACACGTTGACAGTTCAAGGGCGCTGATGTTCAGCTTGGCGAATTTTCAACACTCCAGTAATGCATGATGTGTCGATTAACTGTTCCATGGTTTGTAAAAGTCGACTCATCGGAGAACAATACATATCGAAAAAAATTGGGATTTTGCTGTATTTGTTCTACTGCCCACTGACAAAATGTTACCCGATTTTCAAAATCAACGCCATGAAGATCTTGGTGTAAACTCATATGAAACGGATGATACTTATGTCAGTTCAAAATTTTGCAAACACTGGTCGGAGATAATCCGGATTTGCTAGCTATTTCTCGTGTACTTATATGAGGATTATAAGCTACTGCAGTCAATACAGCTATTTCGTTATTTTCCTCAGTGACTGGTGTTCGACGGGTCCTTTTCTTCGGTCGAACACTTCCATCAGCAGTGAATTGTTTGATAGTATTTATCTGGAAAACGCGAAGTGTTATAGAGATTGACCGCATTATCAAAACTACGGCCAGTTTCTCCATAAACCAGGCCCATTTCAATTTTTTCTTGTACAGTTAAATACTCCATTTTGAATTGTAATAGCCTTACGCAAACAGGTCTTATTGTTTTCGAAATAATCTTTGAACTGATTTGATATTTTCAAAACAAAAAATATCATTTATTTGAAAACAAATTTGGTCGCATGTTCCTATGCAAAATCGTCGCCGTCGTTGTTTCTGGGTTACGCTAAAATCAGTTTTTTTTTAATTTAAGAAATACAATTTGTTTAAAACTAATTTCAAGTATTTACATTGAAAACGTGTTAATTTTAATGCAAACATATTGCAGAATCGTATGCATAATGTTCTCAGTAAGAGAAATCGAAAAAAATTTAGTATCACCTATTACAGTGCCATCTATCATGAATCGATACAATGTTTCAAGGAAATCCTACGTACTTTTAGCCGTAGAATCCGAATCTGCAATAAAAAATAGGGGTTCCTATCTTAGTTTCTAAGTTGCCCCCACCCCCTTACAAACAGGGCGGGGGGTCCTAATTTTAGCACTAATGCATTTCCCCTCCAGAATGATTTAATTTTGACTATGGTCATTTTTATCGTAGAGGGCTTATGTTCCGAGATATTTGAAAGTTTCAGCGCAAAAAACTCACCCGGTATATTAATGGTTTGTTTTTTCATATACATAATAACCCTTTGGGTGTCAACATAATTTCGACCAGTGCATTGAGAAGTGCGATTGCGCTCCTTGGCACTCAAAGGGTTAACTATTATAAATGCCATATTTTTGTGTTGTAAATCATCTCTTGTGAAAAAATGCAGACGAGAAAACAGTTTTCATTTTGGAGCAATATGATTGGTTGAAAAAATAGTTTGAATGAATGAACGAACGAGCGTGACACTGATCCGCCTTTATGTGTTACTTTTCAAATAATTTATGTATTTTCGATTTTTTTAAAATTTATGAAATTTAAAATTATTTATATTAAATTTTATTAATACATATAAAATTAATTTAGATAAAAAAAAATATAAAATATATTCGTATATTAAACAATAACACTCCACAGCTTCAAGCAGACGAAATGTGTTGAGGAAAGGAAAGCACCGTACCAATTAAACGGATTCGGGTTTTGGGCAACTTTTTGTTTGGTGTAGTTCCTCGCAAACGACGCACACTGATATCAGCTTGCAATATATCCTTGAGTGACCATATTCCTGGTATTCCTGGCAGTTTAAACACTGTATTGGCCCGGTTCATTTCTTTGGTACTTTAACAGTTATGCGTCTGTGTATGAGGTCCTTTAGTTTATAGTATATATCGGATAAACTTCTCCATTTTTCAAAATGCTTTCAAATGGATCCAGTTTAACTTTGACCATTGGTTGTGGTTGCTTCAAGAGGTTCATGATCCTATATACAAGGTGTAGTTGTGATTGTTGAATAGTCAACACCTGAAAATAAAAAGTGCTAGAATTAAATAAGAATAATAAATATTAATCTTAAAACAATAAAACAATAGTAATTTTTTTTTTTTTAGAAAATATCTTTTTTTGTATTTAGACAAGATGTGGTAAAAATGATTTGACTTTAGTAAAGTGATTAGTATAAGTAAATAGTTTAGTGTAAATATATGTGGTTATGGCATAGTGAATTAATATAATTAGTGAATAGTGTTAAGTATACCAACATGCACAGACTCTCGTGTGTGTTAGGTGATAGTGTTAAGTAAATATATAACGGGTGTTGTTATTATGGAATAAAAAGTGATCTGCTTTCTAATCTTTTACAATTTAATAAAAAAAAAAAATTTTTTTGTTTTTTTTGGAAATGTGTGCATTATGTAGAGATTAAATAGTATAATAATAAGAGTGCTTAATATATAACGTATAGTTTTAAGTAGAAACTAGTGATTTTATATTGGCACCACCATACAGAAACATTCATGTATGTAAAGGTAACCAATTAATAGTGTAGTGGATATCGATTAAGGCTCGAAGAGTATCCGATGACCAGTGAAAATATATAGTGCGTGATAAAAATAGGGAAAATACAAAACAGTTATACACAAGAACAGTTATACACAAGTGGAGTATATTGCAAAAAAACAACGGAATTTATTACATCAAATTAACATAAAAGTAAGAAGTACACAGGTACGGGGTCATTTTAGAAAAAAAAAATATAGAAAACGTGGTTCATGTTTGTATGATAAAAGTGATAGAAGAAACAATGAATAACGAACTAGAAATGGAAGTCGGCCTATATAAAGTGCCTAGTATGAGGAGCAAACGCGCACATGTACCAGCTGGCTCAGACGAGGATTTAAAATTTTTATCAAAGGTGGTAGTACAATCCACAGAAACAAATAATACTACCAAGACATACAAAAAGGACAAGTATCAAAACTGAACATGATTAGTAGAACAATGTCAACAGAAGAATTAGCTGATACGCAATCTAAACAGCGCCAAACCGCAGTAGTATTGACTAACGAAAAAGACAAACAATTAACAGAAGAAAACGCCGGACAATTAAATATTCTGAAAACCTCAAACGCGGAAATAGCAGAACTGAAAAACATGATAATGCAATCCCATTATTCAAAATGGTGAAAAAACGGTTAAACAAAACAACAAAAGATTTACAGTATATAAAATCACAAAACAACCACAAACTATAAAAGAAAAGCCTACGGTACAGATAAATATAACCAATCTACCGAAAAAATATACGGCCACCACCCATACATATACATAATCAATAAATACACGATACAATTAAACTCATGAAAATTCTCAACATAGAAAATTTTCATATTAAAAGAGTCAACAAACACACTCTACAAACAGACACTTTACAAAACTACAATGTAACCAAAAAAACGCTAAGCGAAGTTAACACTCCTGACTACACATATACCCCAAAGGACGAAAAGAACAAGACTCAAAGGCTTGGACGAAAACGAAACTCGTAACATAATAGTCACAAACGTTACACAATTAAAAACCAAACAATCATCAAGTCAAACAGCAATCTACTACTATACATCATACAATGCGCTCCCGACACTAACATGGTACTAATCTACAATATCAAAACCCTAAACTATTAAACAGTGACATTGAAACCTTTAAGAAAAACAGATATCATCATGCAATGCCATCAATTGCCATTCGGACAATGCACGATTACAACAGTAATTAACAATGATGACGTGTATTGCACCAACTGCAATGCGAAGGGACACTCATCTTCGTACAAAGGATGTCCTATGTATCAGGCGACGGTAAAAAGACTGAAAGAGCGAATCAGTGAAAAACGAACAAAAAACCGGAAGAAATAATCCCGATAACAAAATTTACATACGCTAAGGTGAGGACGAAGACCAACAATAGCAGTACGTACAGAGACCATAAATGATAATTCCTTGATAATACAACAACTACACGCAAAGAAAAATATTTCGCAAATCGATAAGTAAACCTAAAATTGTAAAATCAACCTATTTTATAGTTAATTTATCCTACTCTTTATAATACAAGTTAACATATGCTTTGTTGATCTAACTAAATTGATAAAGTAAAATAATAATTTTCGTAAAATAAATTATTTTTTGAAAAATACTAATAGATTTGTAAAATTAACCGAGAGACATGCTAATTTTACTAATCTACAATGTAAAATAAGTATTTTAACAAAAGTTTTCTCCTGCAATGTAAAGTTAACAAATTTGTGTGTTAAATTTACATCGTCGATAGGTAACAATTATTATTGCATTTTCAATATAATTTGCTAGGTCAATTATTGATGCTTACTTCATTTAAATTCATGAAGTATGAACAGTATTTTTGTAGTTTGATAACTACATAATCTGATGAGGATATCGAATCTTTTAATTAAAAAGATTCAAAATGTTTAAAAAAAGATGAGACCTCATCTCGACGTGATAACAAATATTTTGTTATCATGCAAAAGAATCCATTTCACATTTAAAAATTTGTGAAGTTTACTTTGAATTACGTAGTCTCAATTTTAATAGAGATTTTAAGTTAAATTTACTTATATATGTTGTAGACTTTACCCTATTATTTTTATAGTGTGGGTTTTATTTACATTAAAAGGTTGTCGGTTTTACTTAATCGTTCGGTTAATTTTACCAAAATGCTATTCATATTTCACTTTGTACTGTAGTAAAATCTACATATATATTGGTTGAATTTACTTACACAATAGTAAACTAAATTTTTTTTTTTTAATTATTTTACTATTCTCTATGTTAATTTAACTATTTAATATTTATAATATTTACCAATCAATAAGTAAGTTGAGTTTGTAACAATTTTTTGGTAAAGTTATCTTACTTGTTTGGTTAATATGACCAATTATTTCTTTGTGTGTAACAAACAAAATCAATAAAGTGGCAGGAACCGTAGATCAGCAAGGCGAGCAGATATCAACTTTACTTGGCGGGCCACAACAATTGATGAAATAAGCAGCAGGTATAACAACAAATTAAAAATTATTGCGATCAACGTAAATTCAATAATTCGTATGTAACGACGAATGAATCTATTAAATTTTCTAAACACCCATAGACCAGATATGATGTTATTAAGTGAAACCAAACTAAACACAAACCATACTATTACACTAAAAGACTATAACATAATAAGGAAAGACCGTACACAAAGAAGGCAAGCGGATGGCACCGCGATATTAATCAAACACAAATATAAATAAATACAAATATAGAAAATAATAACTCAGGAATAGAATACACGGCAATTAAAATGAAACTAAACAACAATAAATTCCTATTTATTTTTTACATATATTGTACAAGTTGTAATCACACAATTACAGAAACACATTTCCACAAAGAATGGAATAATAATATATTCACCAAACACGATTTAATAAACTTGAACCGTTACTATATAATCGCAGAGGATTTCAATGTTACCCACACGAGCTGGAGGGAACGCCAATAATAACATCAGGGAAGTAAAACTGACTGAATGGATGGAAAATAACAATCTCGATTTCAGAGTCAAAATGTACACACCAGATAGCCCAACATTCATGCGTTCAAACAATATTCTGGATTTCGTGATAGTGGATATGCGGCTAAGCATTGAACCGGATGACAGGGGAAAATTAAAGCACACACAAACGACAGCGACCATAAGGCTATTGAAATATCTTGCAGCAATTACAATAACATCAATTATTCAATTCAATTAGACACACTTAACGTAGTTGCAGTTAGATTTAATCTCAATAAAGCAGATTGGCCCTTATGGCAAGGAAAACTTCAAAAATTATATCACAAACATTTACGAGACAATAATGAAACAGAAATAATACCAATAGATAACAACGTCACAGACAACGAAATAGACACACATATACAGACAATCACACAATTAATATTGATCAACATAAGAGAAACGATCCCTTAACTCATAAGGAAAAACAACATGGAATGTTAAACAAAAGTCCGAAAGAATCACGGCACTAAAAAATGGGAAAAGGACCGAAAGAATAACACGAGCACAAATAAATATACTAAAATCAGAAATAAAACATATTAATGAATTAATTATACAAAACATAAAACAAGGACCAAAAATGTTTAGTCAAATCAAACGAGTAACGGCCAACGCAGTCAAAAACGATCTAAGCATAAAGCACCTGGAAATAGATGAGCTCAAAATTGGTAACATGCGGGCTCTAGGGATAGACTGGTCAAAACTAGATAAACAAGGAAAGCAATATAGTAATCGCGACAACAAGATAATCTACACATAATCGGATAATATATTATCCAGAAAACTACAATACCCAACACATCCCTTGGAAAACCACATAACGAATAATTAATTAAACAAACAATAGAACCACTAAAATCACAACACGTAATTAATAAAAACTCCCACATAACAAAAATAAACGTCACTCCAGACAATACAGCATTAAATCCACAAGACAACTAACAATAGCAACATCAAATACATTACAAATACCGAAGAACTAACTACAATAATTAAATGTCTATTAAATACAAAAAAATCATTCGGCTTAGAAAACCTACCGTGCATGACATTAAAACATCTACCGAATGATATAAAGCATGGAAAACTGCAAAAATGTTTCCGATACGGACATTCGACAATCCAGGCAATTACTAAACTCACATCGGATGTATGCAGAAATCTAAACCAAAAAAAGCGACCGGAGCAATTCTGATCGACATGGAGAAGACCATTGAGTCGGTGTGGCTTGACGAACTGCTGTATAAAATGACGAAAATGAAGTTCAGCTCCGACATTGCACTTATTATACGAATTATTATACAACAGAAAATTCAAAACCAAAAACGGCAACAAATATCGGATAAGACTTTCACAATACTAAATAGATTGCTGCAAGGTTCCATAACGGCCCAGATACTGTTCAATTTGTACACCAATAGTCGAGGCAATGAAGCAAAAAGATAGGAAAATTTTTAGGACAGCACGTAGAGGGTTGCGGTTTTTTGCATTCGGTGGCAAAAACGATTTAGATCATTCCTATCTAGGTTCTACCCTGTAGAAACCTCTGAGTGCATTGCTGCAGCCACAAATGCAGCCAAAAAATGCACTTTTTGGGAGGCCTTTCCGCCAATTTTATAACTTCGTAAAAAAGAGGCAAAACCGGTTCAATTTGGCTCCCGGACACCTGGGGGTCAGGAACGTCGATGAACGTCATCTCCGTGTAATACTTCAGGAATTTCGTGCGCCGAAGGGCAGAAATTCGGTATCTGGGGTTTTTTTGGGTCGTTGAAACCAGATATGGCATCGGCGAAGACCCCACGGACAACTGGTGCGCTTGACCTGGCCCTGAACGTCATCCCCGTGGGTTTCTTCAGAAATTCATGCTTGGAAGGGCAGAAACTCAGTATCTGGAGGTTTTTTGGGCCGCTGAACCCAGATATGGTATCGGCGAAGACGCCACGGACACCTGGTGCGCCTGACCTGGCCCTGAACGTCATCTCCGTGGCTTTTCCTTACAGAAAGGAACAAGACAAATTGAAAATCGTTACGGGGGGTTTTTTGGGCCGTTGAACCTAGCTATGACATCGGTGAAGCCCCACGGGCACCTGGTGCGCCTGAACTGGCCCTGGACGTCATCTTCCTGGCTTTTCCTTACATAATGGAATCAGACAAACTGAAAATCGTTGCGGGGGGTCTGTTGGGTCGCTGAATTCGAATATGGCATCGGTGAACATTCTACCGGCACCTGGAGTGTAACCTCACTCCGGACGTCATCTCTATGGCTTCCCCTGACAGCATCCAACAAGACAAACTGAAATTCCTCATAGAGGTTTTTTGGGTCGTTGATTTATCTCCCTGTAAATAAAGATGGAGGAAAGGAAGAGAATGAATACCATACCATAAGTCCATGTTCATGTAATTGACATTTCGAAACTTTTTATTGAACTCAAATCAAGTATAATCCACCCGTGACTCAACCTCATCTCATTAATCTTCAACTTCGATTTTCAAGACCGTAACTAAATATCAAATTCTGCATCAAGTGACAGATCGTTAATCTGTTCATTTTCTTCGTCATCCACTGACCCATTTGTCAGTAGTGCATCTTCCTCGTCTAAGGCCTCTCTCTCTGCTGCAATTACGCTTTCGACTGAATATCTTTCAGTATTGGTGCAAGTTGAGCCTTCACAATTTTTTCAGGCAAGATTGCAAGGCAGGCCGTTCTTCCTACAACTGCAGGTCATGAGATTACACTGTCCTGCGCATCCACAGTTCCATAATATTGGGGGGCGTAGGTTTTTGCGTCATTTGGACAGGGACCAGTGTATCAGCTTGATGGCTCCACCCCCACTCTGTTGGGTCCATGGTCACCTGATCTCCATGCAACCAATCTTGCACTTGAAAATAGATCCTTTTCAAGTGTTGCTGAATTGCGTCTACTGTGGGGAGAATCTTAGCTAAATTAACTTTCCCCCTCACAGCGTTTTTTGCGTACATTTTGAATCGATATTTCTCTATTAACTGGTCCCACTTGGGCTTGTCCTCCTCAGGAACATTCGGCTTCCTGAATTCCGGTGGAGCACCGTACATTGCCAGGATTAGCTGCGCCCCATTCTCAAAAATTTGTTCACTTGCCAAACCAGCTTCCTTGAACTTCGCAGCATAAACTGCAAGGTTCTGGGAATTTCTGGAAAGTCTTGAAAAATTTTATTTTTCCTTGGTAATATGTTGCAGATACTGTATCGTATCCCGTTATAAAATATTTTTTGCAACAACAGGAATATGAGATAAGCTGCTTGAAGAGTATATTTCTTCAGGTTTATTGACCCTTGGGGTTTTTGTAGAAATATTTCATTATCTGCCGGGCAGAGTGCGGTCAATAATACAGCAATGCCTATGTCTTCGCTGACAATGACTACCTTTGTCGATGAGTCTCTGGATTTTTGCAAAACTGTCGTTACAATTGTACGATCAGCGTCCGCTGCACATTGCTCAGAAAATATCCCAGCTGTGGTTAGTTTAGCCCGGAGCATTTTTATAATGTTATTTTTATTATTTTTATTTTGTAAAAATTTATCCTGTTGGATTTGTAAGGTAATATTTTCAGTAAAACAGACATCTGCTGAACTTCCCTGATTACCACGGCGGTTTCTTTCAGATGTTTGGTAACCATCAAAAATAACTATCACGCGTTGGCCGTAATGGTTCAAAATATACTTGACGTAATTTTCCATAATTTCCGAGAATGTTCGTCCGATTGTCCATCTTACTTTGTAGATGAGTAATCCTCCATCCACAACAAAAAGTGTTCTTTCAGGATCACGAATATTCATTGAAGTTTTTGTGAACAACGAATACAAATCGGACTTTGTATTCTTCAGCATTCCAAAATTGTTGAAGTATGACTGAGGGAAAGGAGACAACTCCCACTTGAGGTAGTCTGCAATTTCTTCATCACCTTTTTTTAATGCCCATATTCTATGGAAGAGGACGTCGGGATCAATTTCTATTACTTTATTTCCGACTTTGATCTTAGAGTTGCCAGATGTGAGAGTTTTAACAATTTTCAATCTTGACAATTTTAAATCCTTATAATTTGATCCCGAAATGCTTTGCATAATCCTAGCACCTTCTTCAAAAGCCATGTGGCAATTAGTTTCGGGACTGCCACTCATTCCATTAGCAATATTTATGAGACAGATGACGTTCAGGGCCAGGTCAGGGCGCACCAGGTGTCCGTGGGGTCTTCGCCGATGCCATATCTGGGTTCAGCGACCCAAAAAAACCCCAGATACCGAATTTCTGCCCTTCAGCGCACGAAATTCCTGAAGTGTTCCACGGAGATGAGGTTCATCGGCGTTCCTGACCCCCAGGTGTCCGGGGGGTCGATTTGAACATCATAATCGTGATCAGCGACCCCAAAAACCCCCAAGTAGCCAAATTGAGCCGGTTTTGCCTCTTTTTTACGAAGTTATAAAATTGGCGGAAAGGACTCCCAAAAAGTGCATTTTTTGGCTGCATTTTTGGCTGCAGCAATGCACTCAGAGGTTTCTACAGTGTAGAACCTAGGTGGAATGATCTTAATCGTTTTTTCCACCGAATGCAAAAAACCGCAACTCTCTACGTGCTGTCCTAAAAATTTTCCTATCTTTGGCGTTTTTAGTGCTTCATTGCCTCGACTTAAAGCAATTAGTGGAAAACAAATGATTAAACACTCACAAAGTACAAACAATAGCATACGCGAATGAATTTGTAGCTTACAACAATAAAATTAAAAAATTAAAAGATGAAACCATATTTGGAGATCGTCGGCAAAAACTGAAAACTTTTTAATATTTGCCCCATACTTTGCTGAAGATGGCATCAACAAAGTGACCTGCTAACGATACAATAATCCGGGACCGGAGACGTTTTCCTATCTCGATAAAATAGGATACATCCAAGAGCCACAAACGAGATACTCGATGATCTATACCATTTGGCACGCAGGCAGATTGAGAAAGGTTTCAATGCTGAAATATTCGAAAACCTAGATGAGTATGCTCTACACAATAGATTCAAATTTGCAAATACATTTACAGATTCCCAAAGTGCAAACCAAGCCAAATATTGGTGGCTAAACGAATCGCCATCCACAACCCACAAGAGTGCTAACGGTTAGACAAGAAAACGATGAAGGCAGCACATCACACCAAAAGTCCACTGATAAAGAGTAATGAGCCGAGAGTTTGGGTGGTGGAGGGTTGCGTACACTGAAGCGAGCAGCCCAAAACCACCCCACCATCACTCTCGGACTTATTCTTGTAAAAAGCGTCTTGGATTTTTTGCATGGTCTTAGCCATCACACGATTAAATTAAAGATTTGCAATTGACATAATAAATAACGTACGAGGGCAAATCAAAAAGTCTTGCAATATCATATGAAAAAAAAGAGTGAGTGAGACAGCAATATTTTTATTTTTCGACATAATCTCCTTTAAGGTTTATACATTTGTCACATCGATCAATTAACTTGCCTAAACCCTCTAAAAACAAAGATTTCTTTTGCTCCATAAAATATCCATTTACAACAGACTGTACTTCATAGTCACTGGAAAATTTCCGGCCCCTAATTTTTTTTTTCAAATTGGGTAACAGAAATTAGTCACTGGGTGCCAAGTCTGAACTGTACGATGGATGCGGAATTTCCACGAAGCCGCAGTCCTTTAATGCAGCTTGAGCAACATTAGCCTTGTGCACTGGTGCATTGTCGTGAAGAAGCAAGATTTTTTTTCTAACTTTCCTTGGCCGTTTTTCTCGGATCGCTTTTTTCAATTTTCGCAAAACCGCTGCGTAATATATGCCTGTGATTGTGGTTTTCGGTGGCATATAATCGATTATCAAAATTTCTTCAGCATCCCAAAAAATTGTTGCCAAAACCTTACCAGCAGACAGTTGAGTTTTGAATTTCTTTGGTGGTGGTTCGCTACGTTTAATCCATTGCATCGATTCTTGTTTGGATTCCGGACCCCAGTGATGAAGCCATGTTTCATCGCCTGTTATTATGTTATCCAAGAAATTTTCTGGATCTTCTTTGTACATATCTAAAATCGCCTTTGAAGTTTGAACACGCATTTTTTTTGTTCTGCATTCAACAAACGGGGAACCCATCGCGCACTTACTTTCGACATGTGAAGGTGGTCATGTAATATAGTATATGTGGTACCGTATGAAAGAGAAAGTCTCCACGCTAACCGCGGAATAGAAATACGCCGGTCTTCCAATACAATAGATTCGGCCAAAATTACGTTTTCATGGCTAATAGCATCAGCTGGCCGACCCGAGCAGTTGTCGTCTTCTAATGATGCCCGACCACTTTTGAATAATTTTACCCACCTTGTTACTGTGGCATATGATGGTGCAGATTCGCAGTAAACTTTTGATATATAGTTGAATATATAAATTGCATTTCGGTCATCCTTACAGAAAAATTTAATAACGGCGCGATATTCAATTTCATTCATTTTAAGAAAAATTCAAAACACGTGTTACTAAATTGACAAAAACAAACGAACTGTAAAATTTACATCGAAATGTTCTTCTAGAAGTTTCATCGCGACAAAAAATGGTTTTGAAAAATATATTGTTGTCTCACTCACTCTTTTTTTTCATATGATATTGCAAGACTTTTTGATATACCCTCGTAACTGCCTAATTTACATTGTATAACAATAAATGAACATACAGCGATTGTAAAAAAAAACTGTAAATGTAATGGGCATTTTAACAATCCGCTTTGGCTCAAAGCATAAATTAATTTCTGTACCTTAAATCCATCTTCAGGAAGAGCAGCCTGTATTTCGATTATTTCAACACGGACATCAATGCCTTTAATAACCACAGAAAGATCCATTGAAGTTCGCTCGCTATTCCCCGAAGTAAATTTGTTACGTGAAATGTTTTTCCATTCGTTAGCACGCTTGATTTGAGTTCTTGCACCATCTTGTGTTGTGTGTATCCGTTTCTCGCAAATTGGGGTGTCTTGTATTTTGGATTAGTCTGTTCTTGAGTATTTGCATTTACAGTATTGGCTCTCTTCCGCATCCTTTTCGGTGAACGTTCCAAATCGATTGTTTAGCGGTATTTTGAAATTGTCGACGTACGATGTGTTACTTATCAATAGTTTTTCTTTTTTTGGGCTATCCCTTTTCCGTTTTAAGTAATATTACGTTTGGTGCTCTTTTTAAGGCTTGTGACACTACTGTGCTTTTCAAGGAGTTTATTCATCGGGTCATCTACCACTTCTGGCTTCATATTCAATATTGAAGTTGAAATTGATAGTTTGACAGTACTTGCGGCAGGCGATTTTATAGGCGATCTTGTCACTCAGGCATACCTGTTTTTAAGAAAAAATTGTTCACTTCCGTAAAAGTGTTTATACTTCCATCAGCCGTACTGAATGTACCACCCGCCAAACTTAAACTTCAGTGGTATTGCTTGTAGCTGTATATGGTATCAACCATCCGTGTAACTCCATTGAGTATTTAGATTCTGGGTTCTTTCCCTTAGTATTATTTACCTACTGCCAGGTTTTTAACAGCCGCCCCTAACATGGAGAACAGTCGCTTCAGAAATTGCCATAGGTATTTCCCCCTCAAGACAAGTAGCTAGGGTTTTACTGCATCCATGCTTGTGGGGTTATACATTTAGCGTTACCCAGGGTGCAGCACGAGGAGATTGTATAACCAGTGCACACCCCCCCCCCCCTCCCCCTTCCTCTCCCACAAGACTTTATTTAAAGTGAATCATACTATTAAAAACTATTAAATCGCACCGTGTCATGACAAAATTAGATAGCGTTTCCGAAACGGTTGCAACAGAAAGTACAGACTACTGACAGTAGCTATTAGATTTAAATAAAGAGGTTAGCCTCAAAAACCAAGGTTGGCAATCAAGAAAACTAAGACGACGAGACTAAAAACTCCAACATCCACACCGATATTGGCAAAGCGATAATTTAAGGATAAATGGAGTGGAACACACAAGAGAAACAGAAAGTCAGACGGCCACGTGTAACTTGGAGATGAACGATGTTCACAGAAGTGAAACAACTCGGCACTCCACCATGTGGGTGGAAATTTAAGCAATAGCACCAAACACAATTTGGTGGTATAGCTTAGTAGACACCCTATACTTCTAAATTAGAGATAAATAAAAAAAGCAGTCCTGTTGAAGTGTAACTACAATTAATCTGCGCGGAAACATTGCAATATTTACGGTTTCTTATATGAGGAATCAAAGCTTGTCAAATAGCATATGAGATAAAGAGAATGATTTTAAGCAAAAGTTTATTAGAAAATGCCCTCAATAAATTGTTCTAAAATTTCAAACAAGTCATTTACAATATTTATATTCAGTTACATATTCCATTCACCCAGCCAGTCATACGCAAGGGTTACACAACACTTGTCACGAAATTTAATAAATATTATGAAAATGGACCAGGTTACACATAAGAAGTATACAATTACGATCTTATTTTTTTACTACACTATGCAAGTGATTATTATTTCAGATAAGAAAAAATTGTGACACCCTCTTTCAAGAAAAATGATATCCCAACATGGCAAGTTGCATAGAATTATTATAATTGCAGAACATAACGTGAATTTATTATGTGTTTGTCAAAAATTGTATTTATATTTTGAAGAGAGATATTTTATGAGATTATTTTTGAAAATATTTCGACACAATTCTGACTAATCAATTCCGCAGTGAATTCAGCTGAGATTGCGGTAAATTTGTTCGCCGCCAAAGTAAATTTATCGTTTCGCAGAATCAATATGATTCAATCAGTTTTATTTGTAATGTGACCTTCTTGTGGTTATTACTCAGAAAAATAGAGTTCGAAATCTAGCTGTTAATTATCATTTTCAGAATGCACAGCATCTTTAAAAAAAATTATTTGTAAATATGCGATTATATCCGCATACGATTTGAAATCACCTGGGACAGTATAATATTTTTAAAATTTACAAGTATATGAACGTATTTATGGCTATAGAACAATAACATTTCAATAATACTATAATTATTAATTTATTACTATTATTATTTATTAATAACATTGGATTTCAATCAATCAAAACTATCAAAAAACAAAAAGAAAATTAATTTTATCTGCATGAAGCATTAATATTTAGGATATGTATAATTTAAATTATTTACCATATTTCTGTTTTATTAAAAAAATGTATTTATATTTTATTTTAATCAATTTTTACCACCCACAAAGAACAAAAAGCTCCAAACTGTGAATTTATGTACATGTGTGTCTATATGCGGAGAGAATGTGTTTGGGCGATTTAAATATTACTGACATGTATACGATCTGTGCACAGTTCTATATACTCGAGCACCTATGGAATCCATTTATTGAAATATTCTTGGTATACGCGTATTATAAATTGCCTGTTGTCTGTAAATTATTGAAACTTTTTCGAATATACAATTCTATCGGCATTACTGTTTTGTGATCTGGTGATTTTAGCATTAGACAGCATCGAAATTTGTAGGAATATAAACTTGTAGACTTAAAAGATGAGACACCATCGTAGTATCAGAATCAAATCACGCGCCTCGTTTTGTGGTGGTTTTGGGGTGTTTTGGGGGTGCGTTTCAGAGAAATACATATAGTACGACAATAAATACACTATCTACGCCAAGTAACAATTCCTTAATTTGGTACAACTATGGATGACCACTTGGGAATGGCATAAAACGTAATATTTAAAACTGAAAGGAAAACAAGATCATGCTCCCCGTACCTTGTCCAGGATGTAGCTGCCAAGTCCCTCTAAGCCAGTGATTCTTAACAGGGGGTCGCGACCCCCTGGGAGTCTGTAAGAAGTTTGCCGGGCGCCACCAAAGTTTGCAAAATTTCCTTCAGAATATAATAAAAAGAAAATTGATTTATAACCAAAAGTTTTCTTATTAACCAGGTGTGTAAATATGAAACCGGATTTTTTTAGTAAAAAGTACACGTTCATCGTATGATAAGGATTATACATTTTTCGCATCTTTCTGGCAATGCGTGGATGACACCTCAAAAAAACTGTTGTTCTTTTGAAGCAAATCAGTTATCGAGCCATTTTCGTAGGAAGTGAAGTGCTTATCAGCAAGCCCGTGCCCCATAGATGTAAATAAGAAATAATCGGATGGAGTCAAGTTTGACACGTAAGCCATATGTGACAGTATTTCCCAAATAAGTGGTTCCAACGTTTCCATGACCGGTTTTGTTTTGTGTGATAGTACATTATCATGAAACAAAATCACTTTGTGTTAAATTTTATCATATTGATCATTTGTTATTGGAAGCGTTCAGTATTTACGGTTTCACCAGGTTTTTAGCAGCTCACTTGCTCGTTTTTAGCAAAATCACCACTTTTGAATTTATTAACCGACTCATAGCATTGTGATTTACCAAGAACTTGCTTACCGTAAGCTTTGACAAGAATTCGATGTGATTCTGCAGCAGTTTTCTTCAAATGATAACAAAAAATCAATGATGTCCCCAAATCGTAATATGTAGGCTCAAAACTCGACCTTTTTAAGACGTAAAAAACATGCGTTATTGTATGAAACTTATATGGTTATGAATTGGATGTTGTTGCGAGGGGGTCGATTTTGTTCAAAATCCGACAGACCGTGCTTATGTCCTTTCATTGTCTTGATTTTTTTGACATCTCACCAAGCTTTTGAGTGGCGAGTTAACACGTTCGCACAAATGACTGCTATAGCAATCATACAACTATTGTGTTTTTTTAACACGTTCGCGCAAAATGGTAGTGAAGTTTGTGCTAAAAAAATTATTAAAAAATTACACTGTTAAATTTATTATTTTTCCTATTGGAATTTATTTTCAAAAAAAAACTAATAAAATTGGATTCATTCTAAAAGTTGTGCCGTCGAATCTAGAAAAATCTACATATTCTGGTTGACATTTTTGAGAGGGTAAAGTATACACCTATTCTTAAGATTTAAGTAAAGTATATTTTTGTGAGCATTTTCTACCGTTATAGTGATTGGCAGGGTTTGGCTATGCCTGTAATAGAATTCATGTTTTCATTTATACTGCCATTACCAGAGATGTTTACTAAAGTCAAATTTCTACCAAATAACAAAAATTTTACGTGTGTGCGAATATACAAAAATACGTTTAGACGGAATATTCTGGCAACAATTGTTGCGAGGCTAAAACAAATAAATAATTTTAATAAATTAATTCAATAGTCCCATATATAGACATGGTTTTTTATGATGGCCTTGGTATGCACTTTATTATGATTAATTAAATCTTAAGAATAGGTGTATACTTTACCCTCTCAAAAATGTCAACCAGAATCTGTAGATTTTTCTAGATTCGACGGCACAACTTTTAGAATGAACTTAATTTTATAATTTTTTTTTGAAAATAAATTTTAATAGGAAAAATAATAAATTTAACAGTGTAATTTTTTAATAATTTTTTTAGCACAAACTTCACTATCATCGCGCAAATAACTTTCATTTTTTAAGGAATAACGACATATTTTTCAATTCTCAACAATACATTAATTTCCGCGACGAAAAATCATAGCAATTACAAAAGTTATAAAATGTGTTCCTGAGTAGCATACACATTTAGAAAGTGCGATGTTGATAAATGTTTTGTATTGCTCATTTTTCAACTTTATGTTTAGGCCAAAGCTGATTGAAAAAATGTCTTTACATTTACAATTATTTGTGCATAATGCTCAGTCGAGGCTCGCTGCATGTATTTTATGTTTATATAAACCAATGGGTGTGTCTACGTTATTTTTGAGATTAATTTCAAACTTTAACTTTATCGTGATAGGCTCAACAAGTTAAAAAAAGGCCTGGCCACTTTTTAGGCGAAATAAGTCCGAGAGTGATGGTGGTGTGGTTTTGGGCTGCTGGTTTCAGTGTTCACAACCCTCCGCCACTCCCACTTTCGGCTCATTATTCGTTATGGGTTTTTTTGTCGTTCATCTGTTGCTATCCTGTTGCTTGGATTGGTCCGGTTGCGCCGTGGTGGGTCGTGGGTGTCGTTTGGCTTAGCCACCAATATTTATCCCGTTTTTTTGCGTCTTTATGTGTATCTATAACGATATTTGAAAATTTATATCGATTATGCAATGGATACTCAGCTGGATTGTTAAAAAATTCTGCGAATCCCTTCTCGTTTTGTCGCCTTTCCAGGTGATATATCGGTGGTATCTGGTTCCTATTTGTTCGATGTATCCCTTCTTGTCACAGTAGATAAATGTTTCTGGTCGAGGGTTTTTTTGTGGTTCACAGCTCTTTTTGTTTATTTTGTCCTCGGTAAAGTACGGGGCGAATATTAACGAGTTTTTTCGATTCTCAGTCGATCTCATGGTTTCGGACCAAAGTGATTATGTGTAGATCTATTCTGTCGGACCCATATTTATTGTATTGTTCCTGGTTCAATATGTATTTCCGATAGTTACACAAACACACATACCACTACTATATACTTGCGGTTATTTTTTTGTCAACTGTCGAATTTTGAACAAAATCGACCCCCAAATGTCAAAAGAAAACAATGACGTCGATGACGTAGCTTATCGAATTGTACAAGTTGACGCCATTTATTGGTAAATTCCGGTTTCATATTTCCACGCCGTAGTTTTTTTTTATTTATTTCTTATTTTTACCTACATACAACTTTGTTAGTACAGATGAAATAAATACAAATATGCAAATCGTAACACGAAACTGTGAAGTATGAAATTTAAAATAGATAATGAAATAATAAAGTTATTTTTTATATTTATTATAATATTATATAAAAAAAATAAATTTATTATAGATAATTTAATAAATATAAATTATTATTAAAAAAATGGAAGCCACAAGAAAATTATGAATTATTTGGTGGGCCGCGAGTAAAAAAAGGTTAATGTTCATCATCTTAATTCATAAACTGTCCAACACATCGGGAAAACAGATTGGTTGTTTAAATTTTTTATGTTTTGTTAATTGCTACACTAAATACTTGCTTACATTTTCCTTTGGTAAACAGATATACAACACAGGCCCAGATGTCAAGTCAAATCAAGACCCAAATTTATGATGTAAATGTAATCTGAATTAAACTTATACCTAATGTCACTTATTCACATAATGTAATCATGTAATTCTACATAATTACCGTTACTTCCACTAAATTCTTAGTATTATTAAAAATTAATTTGTATACATTTTATAACTATTTTGTTTCTAAAATTTATTATTGTTAAAATAAGTAGCGACGAGATCTATGAATCAATAGCCTCGTTGCATTTGCTAATTACTTGTACTGAACTGTATTATTTATTACTGATTGTACTAAATTTTGTCTATAAATATTGTTCTTCTACTGTAATAAAGTAAGTCTGGTTTATTCTGTCGATGAAACAGCATTGAGTACAAAATAAAAAAAGGTGTTTGTTTAATTATTTATGGAACAACGTTGTGTTGTTGTACAGTTAAGAACCACTGCTGTAAGGGATGCAGCCAGCAAAATAAATAGAGAGATTTTGAGTTCATTTTTGAAATTATTGTTAACTTTCAAAGCCAATCGAAATAATTTTGAAATTATACTCAACCAAAGAGGAGAGTTTCAAAACTAAACCAATTATGGAAAAAAATAAGTTCGGTTGCAATGGCATGCTCTCAAATTTTGCAGTCGGAAGAATCACTCGGAACCAAGATTTACCAGTCGGAACCGTTTTCTGCTTGCACAATTAACACAATGTATGAGTAAATGTTGATTTGGACATTCGGTATCTTATAAATGTTTTGACATTGGTCCATTTTTCAAATTTTCTTTCGTCTTGAAAGAGTTTGATATATATTTTAAAGGAAGGGGAGAGGGAGTGTGATTCTAGCGCCAGGAATCGATTGCGATAATTCTATTTTTTTTAAGACAATTTTAGAATATAACCAGCCGGGACCGAACTTGACGTTTTTTAAAAGATTATATGTTGTAATCGGGCATAATGAAATTTATTTTTAAAACGATTTTGATGAAAGTTCTTTTTCTGATGAACTACCAAGCAATGCTCGTTACTCCATAGACTTTAATACATTTGACCACCAAAACCATACAATGGGATTCGGCTAGTGTTTTTTGTTTCTAGATATTATGGTGGTTGTTCGACTAATGTCTTATGGTTTCTTCTGAGAGTTTATGCATAAACATGGTTCCGACCAGTAAAATCTTGTTACTGGCTGGCACTTCATGGTTCCGACTGGCATTGTATTAGTTCTCCCTGAAATTGAAGATAATGCACAACAACTTTCCCGCTATAAACTCAGATAGTACTCAACTCACTAAGCGTTTGGCTATTTGTATCATAGTTGGTTTGGTTCTGACTGGATTTCTAAGATCAGGATCTAGGAAAAGATAACACCGTCGTTAGATATTCCATGTTTAAGCCATTTTTTCTCAAAACTCCTGGACAGTGTCTGGACAGCTCAAAGAAAGACATGAACTGTTGTCGAAATCGATGATTATGGCCCAGATTCAGATGGCAGTACCACCTGAATATAAATATGTGATCGTGCACTTCAAAATATGAAGTCTCGGTGGTTGACAGAGGAATCGAGCGAAATACAATTTATATAAACCATTTTCTAAATCTGAGAAACCTTATAAAGTTATTCTAATAATTGCTTTATTAATCGGATATACAGATTGAGTAAGGGAAATTTCTCGAGCACTATACAGAGTTTACAAAAGAAAACAATATTTTTCTCCTCCTCCCACGTAATGCGAACATCTAGGTAAAACAAATTACGTGAGAACTGTGCATTTTCCTAATAAATCAAATCAATTTTAACGACTACAGAGCATTTAGTTTACTCGATGAGTTTTTGTTATAAATTAATTATCAATAAATCATATTTATTATTTCAATTTAGTTTAATCAATCATTTAGGCTTATACATATACGAAGTGCTTATATACGTATCGTGTGTGGAAGAGACTTTTAATAATATAAGACTTGTACTTGTACTTATAGCTACGTCTGAATACAAATTCAATTGTTAAAATTCGATAAAAATATTATTAAATTGAATCAAAACTAAACTAAAATAAAATAAATAGAAAAAAGACGGAAACTAGTAAAAATTAAGAAAAAATGCGAGAATAAAGGAAAAACGAACACAAAAGTTTCTAAAAATAAATAAATAATACAAGGATCTCGACCGATGTCTGCACAGTGCATATAGTTTGATTAATGATTCTCTTCTATATACATAACAACTGAACATAAAATACAAAAAAAAATATAAAGAAATCTTACTACATGAGTTTATAACGAATCTTCTACTATACATCTTTCCTTTTCGAACGAAATTAATAGAAAAAAACTGCTGTATATAAATTGAAATGAAAAAAATGTCCAAAATTATACAATTTCAGCATCATCGTACGAATTTTATTGGCATCCGCAATCCAACTTGGATTGATAAACATATTTGTTTTCCAATCAGTCCGAAGTTAAATTTTTTAAGGACACAACGAAATTAAGTAAAACTGAAGGGAAAATATACACAAAAGTGGATTAGCCCATGTTATCCATATGAACAGTTTGAAAGACGACGACGACACAAAAAAGAGAAGAAATTCCTAATATTTTCCTCTATCATTTTATTATTTTTTCACAATAAAACGATTGTTTCGGAAAAATATTATGGTTCTATTTTTTGTAAACATGTATATAGAGTAGCAGATCCAATCCTATAACACAAAAGAATGACCAAAATGGAAATCTATAGAAAATACATTTATTTAGTTATTTCTGGTACATTTCCATTATTTATTGTCATCTTGGACTTGAGTAAATTGAAAATCTGTGTAATTGATTTAAATAAAAAGGTTATAAAATATAATAAAAGTTCATGGGATGAGATTTAAAGTATATAGTTTGCAGAATACACTCGCCAATCTGTTTGAATAGTTCTGAAGTAGATGTATAAATATACTATAATTAAAAACGTCTATTATCATAGATCGGGGATACCCTGAGAAAACAATTTCGAAAATTTACAGTTTGCCTTAGATTGGGACAATGATTTCCTTGCGTTATCGGCGAATCCCATAATAAGTCTTGTTATCGATATTGATTTTGATATTGATATTGATATTGATATTGATATTGATATTGATATTGATATTGATATTGATATTGATATTGATATTGATATTGATATTGATATTGATATTGATATTGATATTGATATTGATATTGATATTGATATTGATATTGATATTGATATTGATATTGATATTGATATTGATATTGATATTGATATTGATATTGATATTGATATTGATATTGATATTGATATTGATATTGATATTGATATTGATATTGATATTGATATTGATATTGATATTGATATTGATATTGATATTGATATTGATATTGATATTGATATTGATATTGATATTGATATTGATATTGATATTGAAGTTTCCTGATTCCTCTTAAAATTCGGCATATATTTTTCAATGTACTACTGTCAATTTTCAAGATGTTTTAGTAGACTGTTATTTATATCCATGTTACTGTTGTGTTTATAGGCCGATTCATGTATGTAATTTATCGGGTTTGTTTGTAAAGACTGGTCGATTTCTAATTAGACAAGTGGTTTTTGTTCCAGCGGTTGCATTGGTGGTCTATGATCTTTTTGCCACTGTATGTTATGTCCTATATTCCTGTGCTAAAGTGATAGTCTTGGGAGTGGTTTTGTGGTTTTGGTGCATCTTGCAAGCATATTCTTTCTTCGTGATATGTTAGTATAAACTCGCTTATTGCAACCGATTAAAGTCAAGCTGAAGTTGCAAAATGCGAAATCTTGCAAATATCGGGTATAATATTTTTATTATGAAAACTATTAATTTTTTGCGTAACAAAATACATACATAGTTACTATGTAGGAGCATATATTTAATATAAAATACAAAATAAAAAAATAAAATTCAAATTCATTCATTTCATCACATCCATTCACTTCATTATACATCTATTTGTATTTATCACTTTTCAACCAAAAAATAAAAAAATTGGCTCAATTTAAGTCCAAACCACACAAATGTGTGAGTAAAAAATCATAGTAGGTATGTAATGGCGTTTTTGATAAAAATATTTGATTTGAAGTAAAACCAACACTATTGTGTGTATAGATATAGTGTTTTTTTCGGACGAAAATAAGTAAAAAACAAACTCACAAATGTGTAAGTTGGTTCAAAACACATACAAAAATTTATTTTTGACAATGTTCTTTTGCCGTACCCACACAATTGTGTTACCGGGCAGCAAAAGGGATATGTTAGCTACGTCAAGTATGAATATATAGTATTTTCAAATGTGATTTCTATCACCTTATGACGTATGTGTAGCTTTAAAAAAGGAAGAAATTTTAGGTTGAACTTTAACGTCAGCCGATTTTTTTATATTGTTAATCTTCCTCAGTATCAAAACGTCTTCAGTCGGAAATTCATTCGCCTCTGCCGATTCTAAACGAATGTTGAATGCATGAACAGCCAGCCGCTCATGCTTAATATGAGTTGTTTCCAATTCTCCTTCAGATCCCTCGCTTTTTGAAATTGCATCGCCTTTATAATTTACGTGTGTGGGTATGTAATTTTCCATTCGTCAACATCCTCGTCAGAAAAATTGCACCGCCTTTATCATTTACGTGTGTGAGTATGTAATTTTCCATTCGTCAACATCCTTGTCAGAAAAAGTCTCAGTAGGACATATTTGTTACAACAAATGCAATATTGGATTTAAGTTTTGAGTATTTTCATTGTGCATTCTATTGCGGATCACGCTTAATGAAATGTTGTCTTCAGAGTCATACACTTCAAATTTTGGTATTAGGGGCCTCCAACATTTAGCAATTGTGCCTCAAATTTAACGGAAATAGGACCACAATAAAACAAAAATGCAGTTATTGAGATTTATTTTTTAACCATTGCAGTTCAAAAGTGTTTTAGTGTAAAATTTGTTATGATGCAACTATCGAGTATTTGCGGATATCGAGTGTTGCAATAAGCGAGTTTATACTATATCATTTCACAAACTTATCACGCAGTACTCACTCTGTACTTACAAACAGACAAAAAACGAATATTTGGTTGCGTTTGTTCGTTCAATCAAAAAATTTTTTTCGACCAATCATATTGCTCCAAAATGACGATTGTAGAAAAAAAACATTTTTCACAAGAGATGGTTGGTAGTAAAAAAATTGTTTGAATGAACGAACGAACGCCTTAAATGCATCAACAGGTAAACACGCACATGTAAGACGGAAACGACATGATGAACATGCCAAATGAAAACTAAAGCGGCACAACGAATACAAGCAAAGAAGAACGAACGATAGCAATCTTATGTAAAAGAAAATAAATTTTATTTTACAAGGTCGTCTCAAACAGCCGACCGATCAAGACGCCGCACATAAAAAACAACAGGTTTTAGGCCACTGATCACGCCATGATGATGGAAATTTTATTCTAGTATGGTAAAAATTTTATTGAATTATTTTGGGAAGCAGCTCTGGATTATCGCAAATTAGACCGTAATTGGGTACGGTGGGTGGGAGGAAATGTGATTTCAAAAATTTAAAAGGAAGATCTAGAATTTGGTTAACCGGGCCAAAGAGGGATTCTAAAATGATTTTTTAAAGAAATTATGGAATAGAGCCAAATTTCATCACGGTTGATTAAGCCATTTCTTAAACGATCGTGATGAAATTGGGTATGTTGGACAGAAATGAGACGTAATGATTTTTGAAAAGATGTTGGCTACAACTGACCAGGCCTAGAATAATTTCTTTACAAATAGAAATTGATTTTTTTAGAAAATCTAATCTACACCAGGATTTAGATACAGTTTGACTAAGAATTTTGAAAACTGGTTGTTTATGGTCATCACCAGCAGATTGATTCAAATAAGGTAAAATGGGCTGCGTAGCCAACAGTTCTTTTTTCACGTTGAAGCATTTCCAAAAGTGCTTGCGATTTGTATAATAATGCCAGCTTCTATTTCGTTGACGTAGCTGTTTTGAAGTTCATTATCCAAACAGTAAAAATCATTATATGGATTAATGAAGACTAGTTATGATAAAATTCTTCGCAAATTTCTTTTAACATTTATTTCTAGTATGACGGAAACAGCTATTAGGCTAGGTGATTGTATTGTTTACTATGCAAAGCATTCAAATTAGTGGTTTGAGTTTAGTTATAAACAAAATTACTTTTTGATTTGATGAATTAAGAGCAACCGTAAGATTTTCATTTGTTAGTTTGGCTAAACTGACGACATTAAACCATTGATATTATACTTAACTAAATATGTACAAGGGACAAGATATACTTTCTACATACTACTGTTACGAATTTATTACGATTTATTACCACCTCAACGAGCAGTACGAAGTAGAAGTATTAACAAGAAAATATGATTGGTTGATGATATTTATTCGATATTGAAGCATTCTTGAGATTGGCCTAATAGCCTAAATCTAAACCTAAGATACTCCTTAAAGTTACCTCAAAGTATCTAGGGATTGAAAGGTTTCAAATGTTATTCCAAATCTCAAAATCCTCTGCTAGCTTGTCATAATAAGGAGTCGTGCTCATTGTATTTAAACCTATACTGGTCTTTTCTGGCATTGAGGTGGCTAGAGCCAACTTTCCTATATTTTCGCCTGAAAGTTCAAGTATGAAACATCCAAAATACATTGCGCTAAATGTGCCTTTTTTTTTATTCCATCCGGCGCGATCGTTCCAGTTAACTCGTTTAGCATATCGTGTCGGGATCATTTTGTATGTTGCTGGAAGATTTCTACTATTTTCCTAAGGTACGAGGGTATATCAAAAAGTCTTGCAATATCATATGAAAAAAAGAGTGAGTGAGACAACAATATATTTTTCAAAACCATTTTTTGGCGCGATGAAACTTATAGAAGAACATTTCAATGTAAATTTTACAGTTGTTTATTTTTGTCAATTTAGTAACAAGTGTTTTGAATTTTTCTTAAAATGAATGAAATTGAATATCGCGCCGTTATTAAATTTTTCTGTAAAGATGGACGAAATGCAATTTATATATTCAACTATATATCAAAAGTTTACGGCGAATCTGCACCATCATATGCCACAGTAACAAGGTGGGTAAAATTATTCAAAAGTTGTCGGGAGTCATTAGAAGACGACAACCGCTCGGGATCGGCCAGCAGATGCTATTATCCATGAAAACGTAATTTTGGCGAATCTATTGTATTGGAGGATCAGCGTATTTCTGTTCCGCGGTTAGCGTGTAGACTTTCTCTTTCATACGGTATCTCATATACTATATTACATGATCACCTTCACATGTCGAAAGTAACTGCGCGATGGGTTCCACGTTTGTTGAATGCAGAACAAAAAAAATGCGTGTTCAAACTTCAAAGGCGATTTTAGATATGTACAAAGAAGATCCAGAAAATTTCTTGGATAACATAATAACAGGCGATGAAACATGGCTTCATCACTGGGATCCGGAATCCAAATAAGAATCGATGCAATGGATTAAACGTAGTGAGCCAACACCAAAGAAATTCAAAACTCAACCGTCTGCTGGTAAGGTTTTGGGAACAATTTTTTGGGATGCTGAAGGAATTTTGATAATCGATTATATGCCACTGAAAACCACAATCACAGGCATAAATTACGCAGAGGTTTTGCGAAAACTGAAAAAAACGACCCGGGAAAAACGGCCAAGGAAAGTTAGGAAAAAAATCTTGCTTCTTCACGAAAATGCACAAGTGCACAAGGTTAATATTGCTCAAGCTGCATTAAAGGACTGCGGCTTCGTGGAAATTCCGCATCCACCGTACAATCCAGACTTGGCACCCAGTGACTACTTTCTGTTTCCCAATTTGAAAAAAACACTAAGGGGCCGGACATTTTCCAGTGACTATGAAGTACAGTCTGTTGTAAATGAATATTTTGTGGAGCAAAAGAAATCTTTTTTTTTAGAAGGTTTAGGCAAGTTAATTGATCGATGTGACAAATGTATAAACCTTAAAGGAGATTATGTCGAAAAATAAAAATGTTGCTGTCTCACTCACTCTTTTTTTAATATGATATTGCAAGACTTTTTGATTTGCCCTCGTACGTGGCCAATGAGAAATACGGTTCCAATTAACTAGTATATTTTGTGCAACCGTTAAAATCTTCATTGTGTTTATTGGTAAAGCACCCGGACCCGGGTTCCGGTTATTAAATTGTCTTCTCGAAATGGCCTTCCATTGTTTTAACTGGCTTTGTATTTGACTTGGTTTAAATAATATGGGACTTTGATGTAGAAAACAGTATGCCTGCTTGTACAATAATCTGGATGATTTGAGTATTGGTTTCAGCTGAAATTAATAAAAAATGTTTCGTATTCTCAATGAATTTAAACGGTTCTGGCTCACCTATACTTGTCCCGATGGTTGTAATTGTTTCTTCATTATGAATTGCTTCGGATGGTTTAAATCACGGTCTGCCTAGTTTTCATGATTCGAAGATATGTTTGCTATATAATTATATATTTGTATATACAATTTATTAATTTCCAGTATATTTACTTACAAACCCTTTCCAATTATTTCAACACTTCCCAAAAATTATAAAAAATCCCATCTATTATCACCTTAGAATTTTTTTGTATTTCATTAAAACTTAAATTAACAGTAAGTGGATACGAACAAATGAAATTGAATTAAATCCCAATCATCAACTCGAGAAGAACATCATGTCACATGCCAAGTTGCTTATTTTGTCCATTTTATTTTCCCCATCATCATCACACCATTTTTTGTAATCTATGGAGAGAATGGTCATTGATAAATCTTTTATTTACTCGTCGTATGCAATGAAAAGGTGTTTTTCATACATTTATTTTACACATATTTACGAGAAGAGAAAAATAAATTATTCGGACGCAAGTTGATTAGAGGGAAGTAATTATCATAGTTTTTCTGGTTTTTATGAGGGTGGAAATTTTGTCTAAACATGTTATGGGTAGGTGTATTGAATTCTGTTTTCCTGTTTCTTATTTTTGGGTAGAATATATTTGAATTGAAAACCTATAATTATGTTTATCCGTGTAAATCAACTAAATATTGTTCTTGAGAAATAAGAATTTAAAGAATTGGAAAGTATGCCACTGTCCACGTTTAAAATTATTTTAAAAGGTTAAAGAACCGTCGTGTCAATGCTCTTCAAATCCGGGAATCCTCTTGTAAACTCAGCTTTATTTCAATTTATTTTCGATTGGATTAGTTCATTTAAGTTAGCCGATTTCCACATAAACTAATTTTGATCAAGATCGATCGTGCCGGTTAAAATCCCTTAACTTGTGTTACAATTTCAACGAAACAATTTCAATTGCATAGTGCTTATAGATCTTTAACCTGCAGTTGTCGAAACTCACAGACATATTATAATAAAGAATCTGACGGCGATTTGTTCTGCAAAAAAATTTATGAAAAATATTAGTAAACTTTCTCAAAAATTAGGTCAGTCACCATACCAAAAGTTACTTGGATGAGTTAATAAATTAGTCCCTAGTTAGGAATATATCAGAACTATTTTAGAATCTCATTTCCATGCACCATATCCGATTGCATCTTGATCTAATTAATTGTTAGGCATATCTTTCAGTTAGCCTTATTCTAGAACTTTAATCTCATTTCCGTTCTCAGTTTCATATTTCATATAAATAATCTTGTTTCGTACCGAAAAAATGACACAGTGGTTAAAGCTTTGGCGTTTGGTTTGGAAGGTAACGAGTTTGAATCCCGATAGGGGCAGGATGCAAAGTGAAATTTCATCAACAGATTACGATCTGTGGTAACACATCTATGATAGGGGCAGGATGCAAAGTGAAATTGCATCAATAGATTATGATCTGTGGTAACACATCTATGATCCCCTGTCGGTGTGCGAAACTCATGGGCCGACTCATCTTCCATGCGAGTATTAGATGGCATCGGTTCAGTAGCCGTAAGTTCTCGATTTGACCAACTGGCGTAAAGTAAAGACGGAAAAGCAAAACTGCGAAAGAGTAGGGACAGCCTTGTGCCCCAAAACAGATTGCATTTAAAAAAAATAAAAAAATAAAAATAAAAAAAAAATAAAAAATAAAAAAAAATAAAAATTAGTTCCTAATAATCGATTAATTTTTTTTTAAAATCTAAGTCCATCTACCAATCGCAATTTTATATTCTGATGTTAATAGTTTCGTCCTACTTAGCCTTTGTAGGAAACTACGCGCTCGTTTTTTGTGTAATTAGGTACCACAGCTACCCCTGCCATTGATGCGCTCGAAACGTGATATTTCAAAACGCGATATTTCGAAACGCGATACTTCAAAACACGTTATGGTATAGAATGGTAGTTATGGTCCTATAAACTGAAATTAAATTTCCCCTTCACCCGCCTGATATAACCCGATCCTAAACTCCCGTATTGTACCATATCGCGTTTTGTACCATATCGTGTTTTGAAATATCGCGTTTTAAAATATCGCGTTTCAAATGGGACCCACAGCTACCCTATCAAATTTCTATTACTGCACTACAGTAACTCAACAAACAAGCAGTATACAGTATATACTCGAAGTACCAACAGCAAACTCAAGCAAAACAAGAACAAAGGAAACTCCCGAGCAACGCTTGGTTTTTATTTTTTCACCTGTACTAGATGAACAAACTAGAACAGTTAAATATTTTCATATCTTTTTCTTGTCCTTTTTTGTGTGTTTTGTTGTTGTTTCGAAAGCCAGATAAGTATGTAGGATGAATATTGTGGGGCATTGTGTTGATTTACTTTTTCCTTTTTTTTGAGATCCACCTCAATCATCTTTCATCCCGAACATGCTATTGCTATCACATTATCAACTTAATCACCCGTGTTTTACTACCTTATACACGTAAATAACTACGGGATACACGTAAATAACATATTCCAGCATCCAATTACGAGGTGGTACATTTGGTTAAAAATAATTACGAAATCATTTTCTTCCACATTTTGTTGCGATAACTGGCACTTTGAACGTCTTTGTAAATTTAGGATATATTAAAATAATTTTTTAAAATTATATATTTTTGTATATTTTTGTGTTTTACGAACCAGGGTGCTCCTGTAATCATTCTGAGAATTTTTGACAGTATTCGAGCAGTTATTTAAGGATTTCACCTGTAATTCGATCATACCCAGGGGCGTTCTCTAATTGAATTTGATGTGCAATAATAAACCTTACCAGTGGTTTCTTTACCTTAAATTTCCTCACAGGTCTGATTGCTACAATTTCTGCTTGAACCTCCGATAATCCTAGGTTTGGAGTAAATACACTTTAAAAGTGATCAGCAAAAGTTTTAACTTTTTCGTTCTCACTTCTAGCCCATTCAACGTTTGAAAGACGAATTGGCGGATTTGGTTGCTGAGGCCGTTTAAGGTATTTAGTGGCCCTCCATAATGAATAGTTTGTGTCCGAATGGGGAGATAATTCTTTAAGATTATTTTGCATATAATCCATCTTGTTTTTTTTGTAGTAGGCTTTGTAGTTTTCTTTTTGGCTGATTAAGAAAACTTGTTTAGCATCTGGCGATCGATTAATTTGCCAGAGACGCCTAAAGCGGCGTTTCTCTGTTAACGCATCTTTTCAATTTTAGCGAATGTTATGATGTAGCTATATATGAATGTTCCATATAGCAATCTTTATATCGTTAACCGTCTGCAGTGTAGACGTTAGGTCGATAGGTGAACTGATGTACATCTTGAATTTCAACCACTTATTGAAAGTGTTCGTTACATAGTTATTTGTAGAACATAGTTTTCGGGCGGCTCAGTAATGTAGTAAGACCTGAGAGTGCTCAAAAGATAATTCTAAAAGTGCTTTAGTTTGGATTATTTTTCTGCAAAATCAAGGACGTCAGGGATTTTTCGACTATCAGTAGGCCAATAAGTTGGATGGCCACATGACACGCATAACAATCATTAATTGACGTTTCTTTGAAATAGTTAATCTTGAACCCCAGTACGTATGTTTGGCATTAAAGCCACTGGCGACCATAAAACATTGACTCAGGGTTTCAAAAAATATTCAAATATGCAACACTTTAACACGGAATGATGTTTCATGTTATAGAGGTAAAACGTCAATTTCATCAATTTTTAAGTTATTTGATTCATTCAGGACCGTGGTACCACAATATATCAGAAAGTCAACATGGTTTTATGTCAAATAAATCATGGTATATATAGTAAATAGACTTTGCTAATACCTTTGACTCAATCATTCATTATAAAACATTGAAATGCATGAACAAAATTGGGTTATGCAGTCCATTTGAAACCTGGTTTAAATCATACTTCAACAACCGCTTTCTCAATACATCAAAATGGGAAACAAAAGTTCTGAAAAAATACCGCAGCCACGTCTCCGGTGTGCCTCAAGGCTCCTGTATTGGCTCTTGGATCTGAGAACCTTTTTTATTAGTGGAATCACCGAAGTAATTCATTATGCAAAGGTCTTAATGTATGCAGATGATCTTAAAACTGATTATTAGAAATCGCGTAAAACATCAACGACACCCACAAACTACAAAAAATATGGAAATCCTAGTAACGGTGTGATTTCAATTTGCTCGGTCTCAACATAAAAAATTGTAAGGTCAAATTTTTTCATCGGAAAACTAATCCGGTTATCCAACAGTATACCATATAAATGGTGCCACTCTACAAAGGGGTTAATTTCGTGTAAAATGTAACTTTCTCTACAATTACATCAAGCAGTGCATAGCTAGAGTTAACTCCATGTTTGGCTTTATTAAACGGTATACTGCGGGGGGATTGAAGATATTGAGATAATAAAATGGATTGCGACTTTACTTGAGTCTATTGAAATAAAAGCACCGAGCAGAACTTTAAGAAATTCTGAGTTTCTGAATTAAATAAATACAAGACAAATTATAGCTCCCAAAAACTTCTATGAGTCGACTATTTAATTATTTTTTAAAAAACAAAAGCAAATATGTCTTCTCTGTATTTAATTTTTTGTACGAGTATTTTCTCAATTCAAATTTGTAGTCTACAGACTTTTCTCAAATAAAATGAAATAAAATAGAAATAAAATTTTGACGACGATATGATCGTGTTTCGTGTTATACGGTGCCAAGCTGTTCTTGATTTGACCACCTACTGATGGGTACTGTTTTTATTGAAAACCGGGTCTAGCTGTTACAACTCTGTTGTTGTGTACTGCTTTTATCTGATTGATATCGGCATCACTCAACATTACTGTACTAGATTTGACTGGACAAAACATCAAACATACGAACCGATGCGAAATTTTTTAATTATATACTTATGTAAACTAGTTTTATTGTTTTGAACTTTTAACTTTTTATTTTAAGTCTTTCTTGTAGTGATAATAATTTTTTTAATATTAGATTTTCAAAAAATAGATTTCGGAAATTTTACTTTCTCAATAATTATTACATTGGTCTTATTGAAAATTTTATTGTAGTTCTAGAATTTCGTGTTGAGATAGTTTAGAGTTCCATTATCTCTGCTATCGTTTTCTGTCTTTTTGGCCATGCGGTACGATGGTACAGGCAATTTGGGTTGATTTTTTCGGGTCCATCAAGTTTTGTCAAGCTTGATCTAGCCCTCTTCAACAATTTACTTTTCAATTCAATCGTAAAGATACACCGCCACTCGCACACAATCCACTTAATAGACTTGTGAAAGACTATGACGCCAGAGACCTCTTAAACAGGCTTATGATTTTGGCTTATGACCGAAAGTGTATTACCTGGCATTGGTAAACTTATACGGACTTCAGCGGTAGACTTTGAAACACGTAAAAACTGCTTCTCAGTAGGCCGTCTCACTATAGCATCGCTAGATTTATCTACTCTTACAAGCAATTAAATCGACTCTAAGCTTCAGCGCTCACAGAAACTCGAATTTTTGTAAAACGGCTTAACCAATTTTTACAAGGCAGTTTTTTTAAACCCTTTTATTTTTACTTCATGATAATTGGTTCAGTACTTTTTCTAAAAGTGGATTTTGAATGGAAACGCAACCAAAATTGATGAATATGAAAAAAAAAATATTGGGGATATTTCAATTTAAATTACAACAAAAAATTCAAGCAAAACAAAAATCATTTTATTAGTTTAAACTTAGTATTAGTTCGCATGTGGTTCCCCTTTAACTTTATTAAAGTTTTAAAAGAATTTGGAGGATCGCACCAAATTCCTCATCCAACGCAATCCTGAGATCACTGACGTTAGATTGTGCCGAATTTCTGTTTTTCCCTCAAGCTATATGCCAACCCACACCATGCACGAACCGCTGCCGTACGAAACTGTTTCAGCATTTTGGTCTTCTAGTGGGCCGTCTTGGCGTGAAGTCGGCTTCCTTTAAGCCTCTTCATACAGTTCCATCTCGAACTTGTCTTAGGGCGATTTCGCAGTGAAGTTAGGGCGATAAATCGATCATCTATAGCTCAGATATACACCGATACCGGCTGGTGTTTAGTCTCCGATTGAACGTACCAGTTTCCTTAAACCTTCTGAATGGTCTTGAGACAGCAGATTGTATCTTGTCTAGCTGACGAACAACTAATCGCGACCTCTTGGTACTTATCTAATAAATAAAAAAAACACCAAAACATCGCAATTTACTACGATTGCTTTAATTTGAAAAATTCTGTGTAGATATTTTAATTATAAAGATAAAATCCTAAACTATCAAAAAAAAAAAATATTTTACGAAAATCGTTTAAGTCATTTAAAAAAAATAAGTCTTTTTGTACTTCATTTTGTCTTATTTTGAAAAAAATATATTTTATTAATTCGGACCGGCCGGACTAATAATATTTTAACAAAGAAATAATATATCTTAGCCCAAAAATTTACTAAAAAAAACTAAGGCTGCAACATTTTGAAATGCAATAATTGTTGAGGCTGACGGATTCGATAACTCTCACGGGCACGCGGGAGGTCGCTGCGCTCCCCCGCTTAGCCTTACGAAGGGCATTAGATTTGAACTTCGGGGGACGTAGAAGCTGGGATCACCAAACATATCGCACTGCATACCGCACGTAGGAGCGGATTATATAGAATCGATTAATGACACACATTTCTGAGAAATGGCCAAATCCTATCCTTTCTAGCCATTTTCTAAAACTATATCGCAAACTCATTTTTGAATTTTTCCCATATGTCAAATTTTGAAAATTCAAAGCGGGATTTCTTAATAATCGGGATTTTTTATACAAAACTGGGATTTTGAAAACCGGGGTTTTGAAAACCCTGATTTCGTTAAACAACCAAAGTGGAGAAATCCAGCCAAATGGGTCAAACCATTAGATTGCTTCGGAAAGGGTCGATGGTTTTGGGTGTTTTCCTCTGACTTCAAGATGAGTCACGAATCGAAAATCGTTTTGCTTTAGTCCCCACTAGATTCCAATTTTTATTACCATTTTTAACTTCAATCACCGTATTTTGAATATTTTGGCATTTTTCGCGGTTTTTCCCCTAAATTGCAAAATGAAACAATAAGCCAATTGCGTTCAAAAGTTTTGTAATATTAGCAAAAAAGACTCCAATTTGCAATAAAATATGTTTGCCCAATTTTTTTCCCAGCACTGTATATACACTACCGCTCAAAAGTGTTTAGGCACTGTCAAGAACAGCATAAAACATATAAAAACTCAGTAAAAATATGAAAATATGTATTTTTTAGGTATATACACACATTTATTAATGGCAATATACTAAACAAATGTCAAAGTTAAAATGCTCAATTTAAATTTTACTTTCGTTTATGTGACCACCCCTTGATTGAACAATCGCAGCGCACAGTCGAGGCATTCTCACAATAAGTTTTTCCAGAGTTTCTGGCGTTATTGAGTTCCAAATTGATTGAAGTTTGTTCCACATAACAGTAGCTGATGTTGGAGCTGATTGTTGTCTTCGGTTCAATTTTTCCTAAAGTAACTCAATAGGGTTCAAGTGAAAACTGTGGGGAGGCCATTCCAAAATTTTAATAGTTCCGTCAGCCTCTAAATGGTGAAAATAGCCTTTATATAATTTACATGAATGTTTTGGATCAGTATCTTGATAATAGATAAAATTTTGACGCAATAGTCGAATTCCTGAATGTATTGAGCGGTGCTCCAAAATTTGTCGGTACCCTTCTGTACTTGGTATGCCATCAATTTTCACAATATCACCTACACTAGGACCAGCACAATAGTCCCAAATCATCATTGAAAAGCCTCTATGCTTGACGGTGGCGGCAATACACTTTTGACTGGCACGTTCACCCTTAGATCTTCTCACGAATATTCGTCTTTGGGTACCGAAAATTCAAATTTGGACTCATCCGTCCATAAAACCTTGTTACAATCTTCTATCGTTCAATGTTGGTGTTCACGGGCTCATTTAAGTCGCTTTTGCTTATTTTGTTTACTAGTAATGGTGTTTTAATAGCAACACGGCAATGGAGTTCGGATTCCTGTAGAGGACGATTAACCGTACAAACACTTACTAGTTTTGGGCGACCAATATTTAATTTTGCGGTTTTTTCCGGGGGTGTTTTGTGTCTATTCGTCTTGCTAGTAATCACTATTCTATGATCATCTACAGATGTTGTCGCTCTTGGTCTTAACGATGTTTTTTATTAAAAAAACTGTCACTGTCATGCCAGCTGTTGGTATACTATTATAAGCGCATGTGTTTCAGTAATTGGTTCTTTCCTAGGAGGCATTTTAAATAATTGTAACTCGATATTTCGCTTACGATATTAACAGTGTAAATATCGGACCGTAACTGATCCTATGTGACTCATTTCACTGAAATCTTTTCAATAAATGAATTTAAACATCATTACCTAGATTAAACCAGACTGATAAATTTTTCTGGAAATTCCTACGGACTATTATTTTAATTGTACCATAATAAACAGTTTACGACAATCCAACCAAGCTCAGGTAGAGGGTAGTAAAATTAACCCTATATCGTTGGTAGTTATATAATGAAACTACGTTTCAGATAAGTATTTCATTTTATTCAAATGTTGTTTCGTAAACGTAATACGGTATCAATAATAAATGAAAAAAAGGGCGCCTAAACACTTTTGAGCGGAATTGTATATATACATATACATATATATATTATTAAAAAATTAAATTATAAGAAATTAAAAAAGTTATTATAACATTTATTATTTTGTGTTTGTTTCAGTTTCCAAACTCAGGAGAAAAATGGAAGCAGATTGCAACTTTGTTTAATGACAGATGAAATTTCCCACACTGCATCGGTGCCAAGGATGGGAAACACATTCATATCATTCCCCCTGAAAACTCTGGATCTTATTACTACAATTACAAAGCCAAACAAACTATAGTGCTTCTAGCAATAGTTGATGCCAAATACCGATTCGTGCTGACAGATTTTGGAACAAATGAACGGATTTCTGATGGCGGTGTTCTTCAGAACACATATTTCTTTGAAAATCTGGTGAACGAGAATTAACATATTCCTCAGCCTGACGATGAATCCGAGAATCTCAAAAATGTTCCGTATGTCTTTGTAGCGGACGATGCGTTTGCTCTCAGAAAGTACATTTTAAAGCCTTTTAGGCAAGGACAATTCGATTCAGGCGAAAAAAACGTTTTTAACTATCGATTATCTCGAGCAAGGCACATTGTCGAAAATATTTTTGGGATACTTGCCTCACGGTTTCGTATTTTTCAAAAACCAATTAATTTAGAACCATTCAATGTGGAGAAGATTGTAATGGCTACTTGTGTTTTACATAATTTTCTGATTGGACATCAATCTCGTAAATACGTCCCTGCAAATTGTTTAAACCAAGAAAATCGTAATGACGGGTCTTTTATTTCTACTGGTTGCGATAGTTATCAATCAAACATGATTCCACTTCAATGTCGTCGAGGAAATATTTGTTGATGCAAAACAAATTACAAATAATTTTATGAACTATTTCATGAATGATGGCAAAATCCCATTGCAAAAGAAGCACAAATCAAATAAATATTATAACAAATACTATAATATTCTCTTCAATTTCATTGTTCAGATTTGAAATTGGCGCTCACGGGGTGAGTTGATCGTGTAGGAAATCAAACAGGTCGTAATAACAAAGAACCGGTTTATAAATGCTATCTGTAGATGCTCCAGACTTCTTTGAATCCTGAACTTTTCTGTGTTCTTTGCAAAAAGCGGATCTTAAGCTATTAATTTTTGCTATTACACATTTTTTTCAGCACCAGGTCCTATTTCTTTTAACTTAATCACTAACTTGTTGTAGGCAGCATCTTTTTTGACACGGTCATGATAATCAGTACATTTAACTTGACACAAACAAGGTTCGCATCTATATATTCCAATAAAATCTTTAATAACTTGGTTATGTTTACGTGACATGATGTTAATTTTAATTTACTTCAAAATAAAATGAAAATTATATAAATAGTCGAACTAGTTTTATATAATTCAATGTTTTAATTATTATATGAAACGTCTTCTCATCTCAAAATTTCGAAATAAAACTGAGAACTGTGCAGTTAACCCCCCCCCCCCCCCCCCCATACACGTTCAGTTCAGTTAATCGTTTCAGTTAAAAATATAAAAATTTTAAAGTTCTCAGTTAGATACAGTTAGGTTTAACTGAACTGAAATACCCACACACGTTCAGTTTTAACTGACAGTTTTAAAAACTGTACGTTTGTGGCCTACTTTACACTTTAGAACAATGTGTTCGAAAAATTTGTAAATAAATTAAAATTAAGAGGCTCGGTGGGCTCGGTCGAAAAGTTCATTGATGTTCATTTTATAATAGTTATCTAATCATATTCATTTCGAAATTTTTACATCTAAATCAATTCCCGAATTTCTAAAATCAGATATCACATTCAACCCTCTCAACATAACATTAATAATATTGGCCAATCATGAAATAAAGAGATTTTCAAATTCCTATTTGTTTATTTTTGTATACCCGATATATGATTGAAAGCTGTTCCTTTTATTTCGGGATAGGGAAGAAAATAGATTTTTTTTTTGTGTTTCGTTCGAAACGGTTGAATTCATTTTAGGATAGAGGATTACATTTTTTTCTGTTCTTTTCCTTTTATCAAAATTACTTACTTTTGAATTACGTTAAATGTCAAAATGAAATAATATAATTAATCATTCCGATTTGATAGGTTTCAGTATTTTGTTGTTGTTATTTCTGTTGTATTTTCCATCGTATCTGTTGTTTATGTAAGTATATATTACTCGTATATGGATTGAAACGCGCTGCTTGATGCAATTTAAATTTCGTATTTTTGGCGATAAAAAATGTGCGCACAATACTTACGTATTTTTCGATTAATGGAAACAGTGTTCAGAAAATTTTTTAATATTTTTTCACAATCCGAAAAATTTAATTTAATTAAAATTCGTAATTTTATTAATTATCATTAAAAATAAAACTGATAAAATATTGCGTGTTTATCGTTCGTATTTTATATTTTACGAATTTAATAAGGTTATAATTATTCCAAAAATAGTGAGAAGAATTTTTATAATTGAGATAAAGTTAATTTAAAAGGTTTACACTGTACATACTACATACGATACAATACAATTCAACCCCAATTTAATTTGTGTGATATCACCAAATTATCCATCCCATTATTTTGATTACATCACCAGCTAACGAGAACTCGCACAAAAACATAATGGTGTGTATACTCGTGAAAATTTGATTAACGTCATCGAAATAACAAAAATGACAATAATCATTTTTCAGCTCTAAAACATAAAAATTTCATTCATTTCATCCTCTCCACGTATATACAACGAATATACTTTCAACTTCAATTTAAAGTTGATCCAAGTTTGACAAGTCTATCCACTGTTTTCGTTTTCATTTTTAATGTATTTTTTGCCTTCCATTCTCATCATTTTTTTCGTAGCTTCTGCCGCTGCTGCCTGTTCTTGGTGTATTATTTATATTGATATATATGGCAATGTTATATCCATATATTCGATCGTTATATTTTTGTTTATCCAATTCCAAACCCATCATCAGTCGTTATCATCATTTTGTGTTTTTTTTCGTTCTACTCGGCTGAGATAAACATGGAAATCGAAATAGAATATTTATTAAATCCCTGTAGAAGTTTGTGATTATTTTAGTGAATAACTTTGTGGAATTCATGCTAATGTTTCGCGTATTCATTTATTTTAAGGGTGGATTTGACGCAGTTCAGGTAATTTAAATATTTCAGTATGATATAAATGATATTTGTAATCTAGGATTAAAATAATCGTGAGAACTTAAAAAAAAATTGGCGGAGTGAACGATTGCGGAATTTAACGCGAATTTAATTATGTTGATAAAAATGAAATAACGATACGAGCCATAATTACGAGCATGAGTGATGTTGTTTCACTTCTTCATTTTGTAGGTTTACCAAAAATTTACCAACACTTAATATAAGACTCACAATGATTTATTTCGAAACACTACAACGACATAGTACGAAAAGGACGAAATATGAATGACACAAACAACAAGAAACAGAAACACGTTCAATAGAATAAATCGTGAACAACTTCGCAACCAACGAATTAAGAGAGTTACAAATGAACACAAACTTAGCCTTATCAGTGTGATGAAATTACAGTCTTGGCCAAAAGTATTGAGCACCCATGATAACTTACGTTTTTTTTTTTTGGGAGTATCAATTTGAAATAAATTGAAACAATTTTTATAGGTTCACATTACTATTTATTTATATAAAATTAATATTTTGTGGGTCCTACTTTAATTAGGACAGAAATTTCTTTTGGGTAGAGAGCTTGAACGCTTTTATATTCTGCAAGACATATGGCGCTCCATTCTTGGTACAGACAGCGTTTTAGGTCTTCTATGTTATTTATTGGGTAGCGCCTGACTCTGCGTATTAATAAACTCCATAAATGTTCTATGGGGTTTGGGGACTGGGCAGGCCACTCAAGAACCTCAATTCCATTTTCTCGAAACCATACCATTGTGTGAGCAGATTTATGACATGACGCATTATCCTGCTGGAATTTAACTCTATCCGTGTCTGTATCATCAAAAAGTGTTAGCAATGAGGGCAGCAACGCAGTTTCTAGGTCGTTTATGTATTTTGAAGAGTTCATGTGGCCCTCACACACGAATTTTTCTCCCACTCCAGATTTGGTCATGCAGCGCCAGACCATTATGCTGCCCCCACCATGTTTTACGGCTGATACCACACACTTTTGACTAAATGCTTTGCCTACCCGGTGACGCACAAAAGGCACACCAGGTGTACCAAAAATCTGAAATAAAAAAATGTAGAGACTTCGGGAAACTAAAATATTTGTATCGATGAATTTTATTTTAAAATCATATTATTTAATATTATTGGGGCATAGAATTGTCAACTTACTTCAAATTTTGATTCGTCTGCCGACACGATATTTGAATATTCTTATTCTGCAAAACTTTGGGTATTTTAAGGCCCATTTATACCGAGCTTTCTTGTTTCTACTGAGAGCCAGGATTTCTTTCTGGCTTTACAGCCTTTCAAACCAGCTTCATCAAGCCTATACTGCGAGTGGTGATAGCAGAGATTGGTTTCTTCTTTTCTACTGACAACTCTGCAGCGAGGTTTGAAGAAGTTTTTTTTCCCTATTTCTTAAAGCACTCTCACTAACTTTCGGTCGTCACGGTATGTGGTGATGCATTTACGCCCGGTTCTGTACCTACTACTGTGTGATCCACTAGCGGTGAATCACTCAATAGTAATTGCACAGATCGGCGTGAACATTTCACAGTTTAAGAAACCGCTAGTTGTGATTTCCCTAGCTCATGCAGAAGCTGTATCTCCACACGTTGTTCCAAACTCTTTTTGTTTCGGCATATTGCAATAATATCACTAAATTTAACAAATCGAAACACCAAAAGCGAACTAGATCACTGGATGTGTACACAACGAGCGAAAGTAGCGAACTGACGAATAAAATATACAAAATGGAAAAATATCAAACTGTATTGCCCCAGATGGTTTATTGCCACATTTGCGGTGAGTCACTGTTTTTAGTCCTTTTAGATGTCGAAAAAATAATAAACAAACAAAAGGGGTTGTTTTCTGCTTTACTTATCGTGCATGCCCAAAATTTATAGGGTGCTCAATACTTTTGGCCAAGGCTGTATTTTTAATCACTCTTAAAGGCCACCTTCAATGAACAACACACAAATAACTGCCTTTTATGTCTGATATCAATTTAGAAATGACAGCACCACTCGATCTAACCTTTGTGTATATTTCGTAGCTCACCGCTAGTGGGGGCTCACAATAGATTTTTGTTCATCAACATTCACCCGGGTCGTAGTTTCTTATCTATTCTTTTCTATATTCTGGATCTTAAACTTATAGACAAGAAAACTGAAAATTATCGGAACAATACCATATATATATATAGCTAATTGAGTGGATTGGTGACTTTCATGATGCGATATTGGCACTGGTTATTTTTATCCTAGTAATTGGTGGATTATTTCCTCATGTAGGTCATTGATATCATTTTCTACAGAAGACTTTTCAAAATATGCTGAATTATTTATTGTTGTTTTCATCAATTGAAATGATAAGTTGGCCGTTGGTAGAAATGGTGAATTAATTACGCTTTCTTTAAAGATTTTATGGTTTTAAAAGAATTTGCCCTTCTTTTAAGTTATGTCCAATTTTGAAGGAAATTATTTCGTTATGTGTAAATTGATTTGCTATACGAAGTCCTTATTGTAAACTATACTACACTCCCCGTGGCGGGCTGCAGCTATCAGTGGTGCCACAGGTGGTAGATAGTGAACGGCCTATCGATAGGTTAGCGGTGAATTAAATAAACCGTCCCCAACAGCAGCTCTGTTGGGAGGAGAGTCTCAGAGAACGGGGGAGTGGTTAACCTCTGTTCACTAAATTCTGAGTACCTTTGATGCCCAGTAGGAGAAGGCGCAGTGATGGTGCCATAAAACCATCAACCACAAACCATGGTGAACTGAGCGTCACATCTCCCTGTGCTCCCGGGTCTCCAGTGGGGAACTCTATAAACGGGAATCCTCTGAATGAAAGAGATCCCATTGGTTTGGGATATCCATATTAATGGTTAAATGAGTGAGTGAATGTGGGGGGAGGGCGGGGACAAAGGGGAGATGTTGACGGTGAGTCAATGGGCTGGATTAAGACGTTAACTGGCTACCTCCAGTTGTATTAAGCATTGCATGCGTATACGTATCTCTGCGCAGGTAGATCTGTATTTCTCCGATACTCGTGAGAAAGAATGGAAGATTTAAAAAGAAATAATAAAAATACGGGAACCGGTACCCACCAAAAACCGCAAAATATTAAAGATAGGAGTAACTCTAACCGGAAAGGTGGAACTCCCTCATCTGAAGCAGGGGTAAACGACTAGATGGCATCGAAGCCAGGAGGAAGTGGAATCGTCAAACAGAAGAGCGGGGGATTGAGAGAGATCCCCGCAGCAAAGCGACGGTACATGGAGAGACGGTCTGCATTTAGAATTCTGGAGAAACTACGGCTGCGACCCCTGAGGGACAGCTTACAGTAGAGCTGAGGCTATCTGTAGCATGAGGTAAGTAAACTGTCCTTGTGTGTAAAAGACAGAGGTCCCAGGAGGAGCTTCATTCGGGCGGCAGTAAGCAAGCCAATGCAGACATGACGGCGGGTGCTCCTAAAGAGCAGAAACTGAAGTTATTCAGTGAAATCCTGAAGGAGCACGTGATGATGCTAGCCATCACTGACAGATGTCAGGAAGATAGGAGCATCACGTCGGAGAAGTACAGAATAGTGTACAATGCACTAAACTGCATATTCTTGAGGATCCTGAGAGAAATTTTAGGATCCCCCCGTCCTGCAGAGATGCGGGATCGCACTAAGGGCGCATTAAGATAGCTGCGTGCTCGGACCAGAGATCGGTCGATATCTATAAAAGGGCACTGGCCGAGGTAGGTGAGGTGTGGCCGGGTGCGAGGCTTCAGGTAGCCAGCAGAGGGGAAATCCCGAGCAGGCCGAGAGCACGAGTCTAAAGAAGAGGTCATTGAGATCATTCGGGCTAGTAATCTTCATCTTCCAACGCAAGGATGGAGGATTGTGAAGCAGGAGGTGGCTAAGGGCGCAAATGAGGCTAAAGGGGCTTTAAATCGGCAATCATGCTTATCAACAAGGAACCCTGGCTTCCCTTGCTAGATCAAAGGGAGTGATCAACTTCGGTTTGGGGTCGATCACTCTTAAAGTTTTTAAGAAAGATGCGATCGATAAGGGTGCAAAAGACCAGCCTGGGGGCGACGGCGAACGGACCCAGCATGAGACGGTCAAGTGGGCCGAGGGCTTTGGATTAACAATAACAGAATCTGTGGCCTCAGAATGAAAGGGTATAAATTATTATACTCAAGCAACTCTGTATAGACATAAATTTTTGTTTTTTTTTTTTTGCAATTTTTTTTATAAATTATGAATTTATATTAATTTTTATTAAAAAATTATTTATATGTTTGATTATACAATAATAAACTATTATTTATTGAATAACTGTATGAGCAATATAAGTAAGGACTAACAAGCAAATTATACAAAAATTTGAATACTCAAACTTATTAAAGAATGAAACAATCTGCGTATATTAAAGGGGCAATTAAATTTCTATACTTGAAAAGAAATTTGTTTTCTCAGTACAATACAGCCCTAAATTAAAATTGAAAATATAATATGCAATATAATTAAAAAATAATACAATTATGTAAAATAAAATACAATCCGCCAGTTATAAATCCTAAATAACTTAACTATTTATTATTCAAGCCATCTACCGGCATTTATAAAACTAAAAATAACAAATGTCCACTGATAGATGTCACTTCCTTAAGTTATCTTCATTTAACTTTGGTAACACTGAATATTATATTACTAATATTTGAATTTATTACTCATCATAATTATCTTTTTAAATAACAAGCCAAATAAAAATCTTAAGAGTTTATACAAAATAATAAAAAATCATATAGTGATTTAAATAAATAATTAATCGTTCATCAAGAGTTATGCTTTATAACATCACAACACTGTAAGTAAGATAAAATTAATTGATATTTAGTGTTTATCTCCTCAGTATATTTCATTTGTAACTTATTTGGTAATAGTTTAAGTTATGGAAGTTTATAAAATTCCAAGAGATGGCAATTGCGTTTTTAATGCTATTCTTCATCAGCTACAAATGAAAAAACCCGAGAAACCATCCTGCGTGTTAATCAACTACGGACTATCGTAACTGAGTACCTCAGGAATAATCTTAATGATTATAATTATTCATCTAACCTTAAAATGTCTGAGAATGATTTAATAACAAAATATTTAACCAATTTATAACAAGATGGTTTCTGGGGTGGTGGTAAATGTCTATCAGTAATTTCTAAACTAAAAAACATAACCATTAATGTGCATTACCCTAATTCCCAACACCAAGTAAATTTTATTCCTGAAACTCCAGAATAATAGTTTGAAATTAATTTACTATACACCGGAAACCATTATGACAGTTCAATTGCACAACTTAGTTCATTTTCACTACAGTTACCAGCTACCCGAAAGAATAATTCAAGCCACTGAAAATAATCCTTACATACTTGTTGATATAACACAACCTAGTCCTTCACCAATATTTAATATCTCTAGCTCTCGCCTTTGTTTGCCATCCTCTTTTCGTGCATATTAAACATTAGTGTGGGTTGATAATTACGCTACTGGAACATTTACCCAATTTAGGAGAAACGATCTTTATCTGTGCCTATGTTCCACCTCCAACCTCACAATATAATCGTCAAAGTTCATCCAAAATATTCTCAACATTATTCTCAATAGTTGACCAAAATCACAGGGTTTAGTTGTGTTAGGTGATTTTAATGCTCGCCTTGGTGTCAACGATTGTTGTAATCCTGCTAACATTGCCACCAATTTATACCATAACAAATCCAATGAAAATAGTACTTCATTAGGTCTGCTCACCAGTTCAGCTATACTTTTTATTGAGACCACTAAAAGAAGATACAAGCCCATTTACACCTGAACAGATGGACAAAGTCGATCACAGGTTGATCATATTTTAACACGACAAAAAACATATTTAATATTTATAAATTCCATTAAAGCAGATATATTCTATCCTGAGTTAAGCGACCATTGCCTTATGTAGATTAAATGTACTCCACGTAGAAAGGTCGCCTCATTGCCAATTAGTAGACAGACAATAAGGGCCTCAAATATATAATAAAATTATCGACTTTACAAAATTCAATATTACACCATACCGAAAAAAAACATAAAATAATATACAATGATCCTGGCAGATTGAAAGTTTATCTTACTCAGGTGTGTAATAAATTAGTTTTATTTTAGATTAGACGAAATTGGCTTCAGATGGCAAATATTAATGTCGATTTTACCACTTTCAATATATTACATAGGATCACCACCAGATATTGAGTCAAATGTTAGTCCATGAGATTTGAATACGGCGAGTATACTAAATTATTATTATTAATATTATTAATAAATGGGATGGGCTTCAGATGTAATCTAAATATAGTTTTTATCGGGTCTCATTGAAACGCGATATTTTAAAACGCGAATTATCAAAACGCGATATTTCAAAACGCGATAATTCAAAACGCGATACGGTACAAAACGCGATATGGTACAAAACGCGACATTTCAAAATGCGATATTTGAAAACGCGTTAGAGTACAAAACGCGATATTGTACAAAACGCGTTTTGTATTGTACAATATCGCGTTTTGTACCAATCGCGTTTTGAAATATCGCGTTTTGTACCATATCGCGTTTTGAAATATCGCATTTTAAAATATTGCGTTTTGTACCATATTTCGTTTTGTGATATCTCGTTTCAAAATATCGCATTTGGAAATATCGCATTTTGAGCGGATCCGGTTTTTATCACATTTAATAATTTATGACATTAGACTTTTACCAGATAGTGGGCAAAATATTTCTGCTTGGAACAGAGGACCCCTAAGCTTTATTCAATCCAGGTATGTATTAAATTATTTTTGTGTTAGATTAGGCTTCAGATGCTATGGGTTTCAGATACATCATGATTGTCTATTTTACCACGTTTAATAATTTATTACAAACAACCGCCACCGATTTTGGGTCAAACGTTAGTGCTTGAGTTAGACTATGATATATTTTAAATAAAAATTTTAATGGTTTAAACCTCTTTTTATTTTAAATAAAACAAAACAATTTATTTACTGAGCTTTCGATGTCTCATCGATATCATTTTCAAAGCTTTTCAAAATTTTAATATAAATTTCTCAAAACAAATATAAAAAGCCTATACCGTTAGTATATTTTTCCAAATGAAATAAAGTAGACAAAAACCGAAAATAGACAAAATAATTGTAGCAATTACTAATGTAAGCACAATCATTATTTATATTAATAGAATTAATGCTAGACATAATATAAAATTGATCGTTTCCTAAAATTAAGTTCTTTTTCTAATATTTCAACATTATTTAGATTAATTATGTGACTTGAATTCTTTAAATGTGTTATAACTGCACTAGTACCTTGTTCTTCATCTTTATTTACACCACAAAAATAATTTATTACCGACTTGGTAAGATCCTCTATAAGGTTCTTATATTATTGTTAGAACCAATCTCTTGTGACGGTCTGGTGTAATAAATTATTGAAGTTAGTAAATTCGTCAATTTTATTAAAAATCTGAAAACCATATCGTCTGAAGCCAATTGTGTCTAATTTGTTCGATATGAAACATTTAAATCTGCTTTCTTTATCTCATAAAAAGTGTTTCTTTTGACACTTTTATCATAAATAATTATTTTGAATATTGGTGCCTGTTTCAGCAGCATTTATCAGTTAGAGTGAAGATAAATATGTGTCACACAAAACTGTTGTGAATAGATATCCACGTTCTGCTTCGACTCACGTCCATGAAGAAAGAAAACTTTGGATATTGATAACAATACAAATTACGTAGAGAAGTTTTGTTACCTAGAAAGATTGGCAACTAAGAGACGGCGGCATCTAGGGCTCGTATTCTCGGGTATCGAGTACTCGGGTACCGAGTACTCGATACCGAACTGTCGAACTGTCCTGGTGGTGAAGATTAAAACTACCTTTACTTCTCCCTTTAAACCTGTGCATAATTTAAATACATCGTTTTCTGCTACGGGTATTTCTCTTTGGAATTCTATTCCATTAGATATAAAGAGGTTGGCATCGCCTAAATCTTTTAAAGCGTGTTATTTAGCGTGGCGCGCTTGAATGACAATGCATGTAATACTATTTTTGTAATAATATTTTTGCATTCATTTGTATATTATTTTTGTATGTAGTCTGTAAGTATTCACTTCTTGTAGTGATCTCTGTAACAAATGAGCTTGAGCTCATTATGGAGGGTAGTAGGAGTAGCATGGAGTGGATTTATTTTTTGGAAAAATCTATTCATTTATATTGCTTCCATATGTGGTTTTCCTTTACCAAAATTGGCCAATGAATAAATAAATAAATTATATTTGCATCATGGCAATTATCCTAAAGGAATTGAATTTTTAAGCTACGAAACTAAAATTCAAATAATAATAATATAAGAATTATTGATCAAAGTTCAAGTTCTTCTGAAGAAGAGTTGGAACAAACAACCACCTATAATGAACTTCAAAAGTGCCTTACGTCAAAGTAAGCTAAGGATAAAATGGAAAATCTAAACGTTGAACAAGCTCTTCGATTTATGAAGGTAAATGCAGGTAAGCGGATGCTGGATGATTTGTACGATTCACTTCTCATCAACGGCATGCGAACAGGTGTTTTCAGTGGGTGGAAGCATAATTACCAAGATTCGTTGTTTGTTAGGTCCTTCCACACTCAATGGATTATTATTTTTGAAATATTATTTTATAAATAAAAGTTATATTGAATGTTATAGTTATAACAGATGAATTAATTTACCTTTATTTAACGATTTTTTATTTACATTGAACTAAATATATGCTTATGATTTCAATAATAATGAATTTTTAAAAAAATGTTTTGTTTTATGTTTTTGTCGGGTAACCGGGTCCCGGGTATTTGATTAAATAACTACCCGATACTCGGATATTTAGTGTTCGGGTATTCAACGAGCCCTAGCGGCATCGGAGCCGATTAAAAAGTACCTCAATGCACGTATCATTTGAAAAACTCATACGTAAAGTACATGTAGTATTTATACAATTGACAACTAAAGTCAGCTCCATTTCAAAATGAAACGCAAACAAATATCCCACATATATGAAGAAGAGGGTTGGTTTAGGTTTACCATTTGAAATAAAATAGGAAAAAGGAAACGCAAAGTAAAGAATCAACAACGAAAAGTAATAATATAAAAAACCAAAAAATGAAAAAAAATTATTTATTTAGGGATGAGAAACGAGATGGAAATTTAGAATTAAAAGACGCCATTATATATGTTGATGTATGTATTTTTTTTTTTCGTTTCTCATATGTAGAAAAAAGGGTGGATTTTGCTTGCTGCTGCTGAAATTTGAAATTTTTTGAATTGGAACGAATACGAAAGAAAATTGGTTTTTTGAAATACACAAATCCGCACATTTTTTTAAGACTTGGCAAATTTCTTATTATTACGCTCTTATTATTATATGTGTACATACGAGTATGTGTGGTATATAGCGCTATTGTTCTTAGTTCCATTTTTTTTTTATTTTGCTTTTGGGGGTTGATTCTCTACTAGCTTTATACATCGTTGAGTTATACATTAACGTTATATTCTCTGCATAAAAATATTTAAGATGTAGATATACATTTAACAGTTTAAATACATTGTGTATATAAAATGGCAAGAGATGGATATGGAATTTAGATTTTTGAAAGACAGTCGACAGTTTCCATTTTATCAGTATAGAAAAGGGTGAGTAATTTTATATATTTTTACAGTTGACATTTTGCTTATTCAGGCTTACATACTCTTACACACGTGTATGTTTATGTACTTAAAAATCTAAATGTTGAACGGAAGAAAATGTTTTCATCTCAAAACAGATGAACGGTTGGACGGATTTGATCAAATTGGATAAAATATTTTGTTAGAAGGGACGCTGTTTTTTCTCCGATTTAAAATATATATTGAATGTGTTTACTATAGATATCTAATTTAATTTATTATAACCTAAAAACCCTAAGTGAAAGATTATTTTTTATTCAAACGTTTATTCATAATCTTAATTTCTACTTTTAATGGCTGCAAACCGCTTCAAAATTTAACTAAATTTAAAGTAATAATTTTGGGTTATTCATTTCTAAAATTGTTTACTAAATTTTTAATTTCTCATTAAATTGTTACTATCAAATTAAATTTAATGAGTTTTTGGGACACTATAGTTGAGGTTCCTAAAAATATTTTATATTATTCTTCTTCGCTAGAGCTATATCCCGTTTGGCTGCTTCAACAATGCTCTTCTAGATAACTCGATCCGAAACAAGAGCGCGCCAGATGCCATGTTCATCCATCGAACAGAGGAAGCCTCCCACGATGAGTTGTTTCATTGGTGCAAACTTCTTGCTGTTAGGCTTTTCGTCCGGCATATTTTATAGTACGATTTTGGGAACGTAGGTCATGTCTGAGCCATCTAAGCTTTTAACATTTGATTGTTTTCAATATATCCATGTTGTTTGGATAATTTCTGATCTTCTGAGTTTTAGACACATCCGGTACATTTCCCTTTTTTTTAATAGGCATCATTTGAAAAATGACAAGTTTTTGGCTGTCACGTATTGATAGCATCGTTATACCAAGACTCGTTACCAAAAGTTATTATTGGTCTTTTGATATATTGCGATACTGATTTATTAGAATATTAATTAATATATTAATATTCTGCTCCAATGATTCCGCACTTGAAGCTCTCTATAACCCGCCCGGCCTAATTAAGTAACTAGGATTGGTTGGGTTAGTAGCTAAAATTTTCCAAAGGCGAGAAGTCTCAGAGATCTTCTCCATTCTACAACAGAAGAGGCTCTAAGACCCCCTTTGTGCCCTCCTCAACTCTTTTTTGTACTTTCTTAGGTCCTCCTTATAGGAGTCCCATTCCCGATTTCCCCTTGTGTTCTTAGCCTTTAAGTCCTACAGGGACACGCAGCATTAAATGAAAGATTGTATGCCTTTGTGACAATATCAACATGCCATCCAATTCCTTTTTTCTTGCCGGATGTCAAGAAACCTCAGGCGGCAATAGTTCCACCAACACCTCCCCATATTTGTCCTCCTGGTATTCTTGAAGACTTTCCGGGCAAAAGGTTTGATGTTGAGGTTAAATGTTACATATCGGTGATCAGAGTGTAAGTGCTCCGTCGCCACTCTCCACCCACTAATCAAATGAAAAATTGTTTCTGACACAAAGGTCACAACTAGAACTTCCTGTCGATTTTTAACAATGAAAGTTGGTTCACACCCACACTACAAGGTTAGTATTTAATATCTAATCAAAAAATAACTTACTCCTCTTGTTAATGTCTGTGCTTCCCCGGATTGTGTGAAGCGCGTTTGCGTCACATCCAAGTATAACACCTACCTTTCTATGATTTGCTTCCCGCATCAGTTCCCCCAGGTTATCCGGTGGAACCTCCTTCTCGCGATCCATATAGGCTGAGGCTAGCCATAATTTTTTACGGCCAACCTCAACGCTCACCGCTGTAACGTCCCCGCTACTAAATTGAGAAACAACAAAAATATTTAAATTATTTTTCGCTAAAATACATGATCTGATACGTACACTTTAAAAAAAATTTGTGATTACCTATAAGACATTTGCCCATCACATAATTTTTATAATATTTTGTAGGTCCACTACCAGCATCGATTATTGCTTGAAGACGGTAAGGCAGGTGGCATTAAAGGCACTAAATTTTCCGTTAAACTGGGAGTTATTTCTGCCCAAGTCTTCTAAGGTGCTTCTTTAGTGATTGACGGTTTCCGGTTTATATTTTCGAACACGCCTCTCCAATTCGTCCCAAATATGTTCGATTGGATTTAGGTCCGTTGATTGGGGTGGAGAACAGTGTTGTTTAGGCACGTTATGCAATAACCATTCTTTGACAGTACAAGCCTTATGTTTCGGATCATTGTCATGTTGAAAATTGCATCTTTTTCCAAGTCCCAAAAGTGCAACTGATAACGTCAGATTTTCACGCAATATATCGAGATACATAAATATATCCATTGCTCCCTCAATAAACAATAAATTTCCCACGCCACTTGCAGCCATAGTTTACATAGTTTTACCATAAAAAAATAAGTTTAACATAGATTTCTCATTTGTATAAAACCAATTAAATTCCAATGTCCTGATTGTATTTGTGACTTTACATTGCGCACAATGTAAAATCACAAATACAATCATGACATTGGAATTTCATTTTTATTTCTCGTTTTATACAAATGAGAAATCTATGGTAAACTTATTTTTCCATGGTTTTACTTTGTTAAGTTTAATTTTTTATTAAATTGAACCATCTGGTAATTTTAGTAAGTGTACGTAGACTTTATTGATTGACTGTATTTGTAAAATTAATTAATAATTCTGTTAATTTTCATTATTCTGAACTAACATTGTTTATTGTAATAATTTAATGACCTTTTATTTTGGACAAATTAATTATAAATTAATTTGCTAGGGATAGTAAAATTACCCAATGTAATCATCATTTGTAAAACAAAAACATCGTTTGATGTATTTTTTCAATTCATAAAAATTGAAATTTTTAATATTTCTACTAAATTTTGGAATTTCTACGTCATTTCGAGACTGATCTTGAAATCATGTATTATATTTCGGTTTTATGTTTCTTAACAATTTGATGTTAAGTGTTTCGCTGTTTGAGGGTGGAATTGTACGTTTAAAAATAATAAACTTTGAAGATTAGAATTGTGTTGTGCTGTACAAGCGCCAGGTGTCTTAAAAAAAACCTTTCCCATCCATCCTATTGTTATGTGTAAATAGGCTGTAGGAATAGGCCCGGCGTTATCCGGGACACTTGTCAAGTACTAAGTTCCACAGTTTAATCAATCAATCAATATTTGAAGCCCTTATTGTCGGAAAACTCCATCTAGTCTGACACAAACATAATTTGGGCTTCAAATAAGTTTTGAGGAACTTACAAAAGTTGACTAGTATTAAACCGCATCGCGCCATCTTGTAACTACATATATTCATGTTAGTTAAGGCGTCATCGTTCCCCTCTAAAAACCAGTATGTGTCAGTTCGTTCAAGCGTAAACAACATATTTTTTGTGCTCCAAACATGTCAACCTTGGTGCCAACAAAACACAGTTTGCAGGAAGCGCTGCTATTTTATTTTAATTTGAAGAAAATTGCAACTGATCGTAAGCTGTGTGATCTATATGAGAAAATGTTGCATCACAAAAAAAAGCATGCGGGTTCTGGTCCTGCCGTTTTATAAGTGGCCATTTTGACACCAGTGACAGAGAAAGTGAAAAGAGACCAGTACAGTTTGCACACGTATGTATTATTTTACCACGATTCAAACCAAGCTCAAGAGGAGCCCGCTGAAACTTTGGGAGTGACTCAACAAGCGGTATGCAAAAACATGGAAATTGGATTCCAAGAGCCTGGCCATACCCATCAACTGTCCCTGTCAAACCGGATATTCATGACAAGAAGCTAATGCTGTGCATCTGGTGGGATCAGTTCGGAGTGATGTACTATTAGCTACTTCAGTCTAATGAAACTATCACTGGAGGACGTTATCATCAACAATTGATGCAATTAAGCCGAACATTGAAACTCCAAGCCCATCAATATGCCAAAAAACATGACAGGAATTTTTTCGGCACGGAATCCGTATGCTGCCTGAAGGATGGATAAAGTCGTAGCTAACCATAAGCAATACTTTGAATAAAATACATTGTACCAATTTCTCCGAACAAAGTTTCAAAGTTATAAAACAAACCTCAAAACTTATTTGTACCCCCAATAGCTACCAACATAAACAGTGAAATTACTAGTGGGTCAGTGGAGAGAACATAGTTTGCTCGATACTCGGTGTTTGGTTATTCCGCCTTTTCTTGGACGCCAGAGTCTCGTTGGTTGATTAGCCAAGGCCACCACGTGCAGGTGAGGTTGACATTTTGGCTGGGGTAGATGGATTTTCTAGACCGATGCAAGGATATCCAAATTTATGGTAAAGTATAACAATACATTCCGGCTGGTCAATCCATCTGAAATGGATGGAATGCTTTTAGCAAATCTCGTCATATTATGCTGAGTTTTGTTAAATGTTTTATTTAAATACGGCCTATTTGTATTATAGTTGCAATATCTTTTTATTGGCAAGTAAAATAAATTATCTTCTTGATATAGTTGTTATTTATGGTTATTGGCTTGATCTAGTTGTTTCTTGTACAGAAATATGGATGAAGCTGTAGAACAGAAGTTCGTATTTATTCAACCAGTTCCGCGAGAAAATTTACTTTGACAAACAAAAAAATTGTCTAGTGGTGCAGATCTTTCACGTGAACGTAGTAGACCCAATCAACAAGTTCGTTGATTTCAAAGAATTATGATTATAATGATGATTATCTTCGGGTTTTAGTTGAACCAAACCCATAAAGGGTATCAAAGAACTGTGTTAGGGTTATCTCAAAAATATCTCTTTTCACTTCTATGTGTTTAACTATAAAATTTAAAAAAAGTAACACTACCGTAATATATATAAAAGACCTCGAACCACAGTTTCCAGTGCCGTTTACACAAGAGAAGCATTTTAAACCATATATTTGCATATTTGGTTTCTCGCGAAGTATGCCAATTGACATAATATTAGAATATAATAGCGATAAAGGTGGAGCATTATTTTAAAACTTCCCCGACATTACAGTCATCGGTGTGTACAGGTTACGTGGCCTGAGCAATCCACTGGGTTACAATACAAAACTCTGATAAAATAAAGGTTTTTCTAAAATCGCTCGCAATGAAACTTGCGGCCAACCACATCAAATCCAGAATTCAAAATCCTATAATCTACAAAATAAGGGATAAGATAACATGAAATTAATTGATTCTGATTGAATATAGGGGAAAAATATAGATTCTGCAAAAATAAAGCAATGGGTGATATGTGCGGCACGTCCATTGGAGAAACATTATACCTGATGAGTTGGCATGACGTGTTATATAAAAATCACAGATGGAAATCGAAGAAAATTACGATGACACTGCTATGAACAGCCCATCAACATCAACTCAAGCCCACTCTCATAATAGCGGAATATACAAAAACAATTGAAAAAAAAATTCTTACATAAATTTTCTGTCTCTTTCCATCAAAGGAATTGTATCTATTAAAACTTATTAGAAGATAGCGAGAAGAGAGTTGCAAGGGCAACTGGGTGCTACATTACAAAATAAACAAAAAAATATTTAGTACACGGGTCTAGTGGTAATTATCTTAGCTCTCCGCAAAACACATAGATCGATCATGATGAAATTTCGAATTTACGCCTTTCTTATATTTGAAAGTCTTAATGTTTTTTGGAATACTGAGTAATTATAAATTGCTTCTAAAATACATTTCAAAAATTTATGCAAAAAATACTTTTTTTTGCCCAAATCTACAGCCCAAAGATATTCATCTGAATGACACTATACATACTTAGGTTCTTTCATAAATTGAGACAATCAATCTAATGGAGTTAACCGAAAATCGGTGCAACATTAAAAAAATTATTTTGATTCAAACAAGATTGAAGAGATTGTAATGTAATTGTTAAGATTGTAATAAATTTAAAGATTAAATGTTTATTAAAAGTTACGGATGAGAGGTTATCCCAGAAAATAAAAAAATTCATCAGGCAACACTAACCAATAAAAAACTCATTTGCTCTTGTGTGAAGTTAATCCAGCCCAGAATTAGTTTAAAATTAATTGATTTTAAATAAAAAAATTCGCTACTTTTAAATTTTGCGAATGTTTGCCATGGAACCTTTACATCAAAAGAACATCTATTTGTAGGAGCTAAAACTACATTAGACACGATAAAGGTACTTGACACGTTAAAAGTATAAACTAGTCGGATTAAGGCTATCTTAGCCTGGATAGTAGTTTTGAGATGATCAAACTCGTGCCTTACTGTTAGAAAAGTTAGAAACAAATCGTTCCGTGACAATTTTGCGAAATTGGATCCTGGGTCAGATATATCCATACATCTCGTCTTTTGATGCTTTTACATTTTTTTTTACTTACAAATAGATGTTCTTTTGATACATATAACGGTTGCGTGGCTAAAATTCGCAAAATTAAAAAGTAGGGATAACTTCGCACAAGAGCAAAGAGATTAGTGTTGCCTGATGATTTTTTTTAATTTAAGAGTAAACTACGTTTTTTGAAAAACAAAAATCTAGTACTTCTTTGTTTGTTTTAGAAATGAAGTGTGCGATGTATTCGAGATATTCCTGTAGCTCTATTCCGGCTTTCTCTGGGAATAGGGATTGGGGAAAAATATTTTCGTAACATTTTTGTCCAAATTATATTTTTCTGGCCTACTGATGTAACAAGTTTGGTGACAATATTTTCGAAACAAAGTTAAGTGGGAATCTTTTATTCCACAAAATTTTTATAGGGAAAAGTATTTTCCCAATTAACTGTAGTTTGGCCATTTGTAACTGGATGACCTGGGTCAGTTGTACCGAATTATTATTGTAAGCCGAAATAGGGCCACTGGTAAAATAAAGTTGAATAATATTTGACTCGATATTAGAGCCCCTCTATTTTTCTAGGTCTCAATATATATTTAAATTTGGATTGAATATGTTTTCCTCAGAAAATGTGCTTTTTATGCACTAGATAGTTGTTCAAGAATACCAAATTTAAGTTCCATATTAGAGCAATACAAAATTAACCAGAATATTGTTAGGATGACATCGAAATTCAAATCTCCATCCACTTCCAACTCATACTGTATAATATAATTTATTCCGCATCTCATTATTCCATCGACCATTTCTTATTTTATTTAATTCTTATGTTCTAAAAAAAATTGTCTATCAAATTTTTTTTTATGTATTTTTATATTTAAACCCGCTTTAAATTTTGACAGGTTCTCAAACCGAAAAGAACATTTTTAAATAAAAATTGAAAATCTTAGAACAGCAGAGAGATGAAAAAAGTTGTTTTTTTATTTTTTTAGTATTCGTAAGGAAAATAAACAAAAAGAGCGAACTAACACGGATTGTACGATGAGGTGTAAGAAAGAATATACTGCTTATACTTAAAGACACACAATTGTACATACGTACATATTTATTTTGACCTGTATTTCATTTTTGGGAATATATAGGTACATCTATGTGTCAGATTCTTTTATATCGTCTAATTTATTAAGAGATTATTTTATAAAATGGCGAATTTTCAAGGATTCTGTAAAGACGAAAAAAAGTTCGATACATTAAAATATATAAGAGATATTGTTCATAAATCTATATATTTTTTTCTATAGTATTATGTCTTTGATAAACAATGACTTGCATAAAATTATGTTGGAATAATATGGTTTGGTTGGATTTTAATTTTTTATGTTTTTGTATTTTTCATTCGCGAGAGCTACTTTGAATGAACGAAATTGAAAAATTTAAAACTAATTGGTTTGCATGAAATTGAAATTTTTTCGTTGGTATTGTTCGAAATTCTTCATTGTAATGTTATAATTGATTTGATCGATAGATCTAATTATACCAAGTTTTACGTTCTTTCAATACAAACGCATACAGAGAGTAGTCGATGTAAATTATATTTAATAATCGATTAATCAATAATTACAAACGTGTCGATTAGATTAATCGGTCCCATGAGATAATCAAATGTATATATTAACATTTATTGTTTGAATAACAAATGATTGTAGCATTATGCACTTGTTAAGTCTAAAATTATCGTAGCATTATTTTGATATTTTGTGACAATTTCTCAAAATAAATAAATTAATCTTAAAATGCAAAATAAAGGTTTTATGTAGAATCGTATATTTTATTAGTTTGTGGGAACGTGATGCATTTTCATTCCAATTAAGCATTTAATCTTAATTAGATGTTCATTGAGTTTTAGACAACACATTCGTCGGTTAATATTCTAAAATTAAATTCAAAAATAATTTCAAGTATTTCGACAAAGAATTTAAAATGTGTTAGTTTGAGAAACACCTACAGTTCTGTAAACGTTTATACAATATTTATAGTTTGCCATCAGTATTATGCCGTATTGTCTACACAGCATCATAAATTAACATTCTACATGTAGACAATCTATGTAGATAACTAAAAAGATTGTGTCGAGAACGTCGAAAATTACTGCTTCTGTTACTAATCAACCAAACTCTATATGAATTCTTTGAAAATCGAACCATTTCAAGATTCTTACTTCTCATTTGTAAAAGCTTTAGCTTGGATAATCTCGAAAAATCGAAAAACTTTAGCGACCTATGTTAACAAGTAGTACTTTACACCGTAAAGTTTTTTTTACGTTTATTATAGTTTCAGTCACAAAATGCTCGTTGAATATTTCAGGCCATACAACTCCATTTAATAAAAAAATGGAATCGATGAGTCTCTCGGCCAAATATAAGACTTAGTTGGTCAGAATAAAAAAAAACGGCGTTAGAATCAACCCACACAATCTAAACTTTAATCTGGTAAAACCATACAAATACCGTATAAATATTGAGATGTTTTCGTGATTGAAACATAAAGTTAGATGTAGAGCTGCAGGCAACCTCAATCGTGTAGGGGTACAGAATTTGTTTCGAAAATGTTTATACCAGACGGTGCGTTGCACAGGGAATTTTTCTTAAACCTGATTTACACTTGTTTGTTTAGAGGCCAGAGATTTTAGAGTACATATGTTGGCCGAAATATTGCCAAAGCCATGGTTTATGTTGTTTGAGAGTACGTTCACTTATGGTTGTTCTAAAACCGATTATACAAACGACCGGATGAGCCAATAGTATGTTGTATACTACTGCATTTGCTTAATACAATTCCGGGAATTTAACGAATGAGCTTGGGCAATGTGCACTCATTTTAAAATTATCATTAGTCCTGGACCGTGAAAATTACAAATGTGCTGAAGAAATTGTCACGATTATTGCCTCGACAACGATTATCACTTTAGCTTGTTTAAAGGGCACAATTACTGGGCGTAATTATTTTAGTACACAGTGGTCCTATAAAAATTTCATACAGTATCGCGTGCACGTACTCGAAATCGAAAGTAAATGATTGTTGGAAGTTGCATCATATTATTATAGCCAAATTCTAAACAGATCTAACCCCACAGATTAATTTATAGCCTCAAGTTGTGATACTCTACAAAATTGTATTTTAGAAGCGACCATAAAAAAGTATACACTATAGTTTTAGTTTTAACTACTGGTGGCATGTAGAGCTGGAGGTTTGTTATCTGGAGTCATTATTGTTTTGCAGATGACTCTGATAATTTGCCTTACCACAGATTAGTTTAGTTCGAATATTATTTTCAAAATTATTTTATTTTTGAAAATAGATAACCAAATATATGTAGTAACATCACTGGTAAAAAAATTAATAAATCTGGTAATCGAAACATTACTTATTTCTCTTTTGTAATATTATTTTTAAAAACATTAAGCTCATACATTTGTTTTGTGAAAATTAAACGTTAACTTGTAAAATTTTAGAAAATGGCAATTTGCATTGAGAAATCCTAAGAATTGACTACATACTCTACCAAGTATCTACTTTCTCTACGCAAAAATTAATTGTTTACACAGTTTTCGACAACAACATATAGATAATTCCGAAACACGCATAGAATGCACAGCACCGCTTGTTATTGTTGTTTTGTTAAATGCGGGCTGGTTCTTTTTCAGAGCTTTAAATTACGAAAATCAAAATAAGTCAAGTTTTATATTTTTTCAGTTTCAGTTCTCAGTTCTGAAAATTAATTTTATTTAAACGAAAATGTACAAGAGCTCAATCTCACTACCTAAATAATCCACTTGAAAACTCGTTTGTACAAAAGAGCCGCCAATAAATAAAATCGCCAGAAGAGGAAGGCCAGATATTTTTCTAAATTTTAGCTGATTTCAGTTATTCTACAATACTTGTACGTAAACCGTGCTAATAAATGTGGTTATTTACAGTGTAAACAAATAAAACGAACATTAAGATAAGGTAATTCAAAAGAAAAATTTACTTCAGTTCGATGAACAAAAATTATCATGATAAGGAAATGCTAAAAAATTATTTAAAAATGACACTGTCAAAATTATTTTTCTAAGACATATCTACAGATTCTATATTTCGATGGCAACCCGGAAGATGTTCACGGGGTCTTAACAACATTTTTAATTACAATATATCATACAATCTGCTAGGGTCTAAAGCGAATGGGAAATAACTTTGATGGATTTTACTATGCTTTATAGATGTTAGAACTTCACAATATCAATAAATATTTCAAGTTTTATAAAGGGTGAGCTAAATATGTTCACAGGTCTCGATCAGTGCTTACAAATATATTTGACAAATCACTACTCTCGAGATATCCAATACGGTATTCTTAATGCCTTTATCGTACATCGAGAAGATGTACCGCCAAATATTAATAGATCAAAAAGATGTGGATTTTCAACGACAACAGTGCTACCAAGTTTCCAGCAGCTTCGAAAATCTTTGGCCAAGATATTTAGATCGACGATCTCATGTTACTTACCAATTATGTGACGGAAGCGGTAAAGCTCCAATGCGAGATTCTATTGGAAGCGGCAGGCTTTTACCTACGAAAATGGACGACGAACAACCTGAAAACCATAGCGAAAAAAATCCAAGAACTATCATCCATATTGTAGTCTCAGAAGAAGCGCGATCGATTAAGTTGTTGGGTCTGGAAAGGTGTCTCAAGAGTGACGCATTTAATTTCAAAATTATTTCAAATTTGGCAATTACAAGATATTTGATCCGCTGGGATGGCTTCCACCATCCATCATTATAATTAAAAAATTTGTTCAGTCGTTATGGTTGCTAAATGGAATGATCCATGCCTACTAACATATCAACGAAATGGCACGAGTTCAGAGAAGAATTAAACCATATTGACAAAATATCTATTCCGCGATGGTTATTTACGAGAGACAACAATTTTTAGTTGCAAGGATTTTTAGATGCCTCCAAGCCCGATGCCGCAGTAATTTATAATAGAACCGAGGCCAAAGATGGCACCATCGAGACCAATATCGTGTGCGACTGTCTATTCCACGTTTGGTATTAAGCGATGTCGTGTTAATTACGAGAGTAATGAAAACAGTAGCTGAGTCATTGCAATCCGAGCAAGTCGACATGGCTAACTGGACCGACTCAACAAATGTCCTATGGTGGTTATCGTCTCACCCAAGATGCTGTAAAAATTATGTAGCCAACCATACGTCCAAGATACTAGAGTCAACATCGAGAATTAATTTGCAATAGGTGCCGACGAAGGAGAATCCGGCTGATTGCGCCTTACGCGGACTTCGACCATTAAAAATTCTAAATTTCGAGCTGTGCTGGAAAGGGCCTAATTGTCTTCATCAAAGCCAATAATTCTGGTCTAGTCAAAGAAACTATTCCAAATTACTCCGGTATACCAACGAAAAAAGTCCAAATAAGCTACAAATTTTAAGTACTATATCGCTGCAAACGATGTTCTGGATGATTTGTCACAGAAATGTTGGACGTTCTCTAGACTCACTCGAATCATCGAGCTCGATTGTTGCATTTTACCAATAACATCAAAAAGTCTCAACAGAATGAAGACAGATCGACGCTGTTAACCATCGACGAATATAGAACTGCGACAAGTATCCTTTTCAAGTGGGTCCAGAAGGATGGGCTTGCTACTGAAATTTTTTCCATCACAAAACAACAATCATTTCCCAAAGATAGTAATTTAGGGGTCGCTAGCAGAATCCAGCAAAACATATTGTTGTCGTATTAATTACCAGAGAAACTCATATTAAATATATCCATGCAGCATTAAGGCAAAAGTACTGGATCGTAGATTGTAAAAATCTTGTTCGGCGAGAAATACATCGGTGTATCCCTTGTACGCGTTACAGATCTCGAAAAATTAACCAACTAATGAGCCATCTGCTACCCTCACGTGGTAGTATATGTGATCAACCACACGGGAGTTGGTTATGCTGGCCCAATTATACTTCGGTCTATGATAGAAAAGCAAGTCAAACCTCATATAATGAGTAGGTACATAGCGATCTTTGTATATGCATGAGCAGCAACGCCGTTTACCTCGAGTCAAACCAAAGTGGCATTTCTCACATCTGGGGCAAATTTTGGCGGCTTATATGAATGAACTGTGAATTCCACAAAATGTCATGTAAGACGAGTTTTGGGCAAATGAAATTCAACTTTGAAGAAATGACCGCTTTTTTGGTTCAAATTGAGGCGATATTGAATTCTCGACCGTTATGTTCATTATCATCGGGCCCATACGACATCAATATGCCACGCCGACCCATTTTATGATTGGGCAGTATATGACATTGCCACCCGATCCAGACTACACCCGATCCAGACTATACCATAGTACATAGTGTATGAGGCAAAACTCACTAACAATTTCTTGTCACATTCAATATAAGGTTCTACATTTTTGGGAGCAATTTCATCACGAGTGTGTAACTACCCTACACAACCGTTCCAAATCGCAACATAAGCACAACAAAATTGAACAAGGTGACATCGTTTTGCTGCGAGATGATGGTACCCCTTCAGCACAATGGCCATTAGGCAAAATCCATGAAGTTCATCCGGGCCAAGATGGACTAGTACTAGTTGCATCGCTTAGGACTAAAACTGGAATATTTAAACGGCCCGTAACAAAATTAGTGCTGTTACCAGTATATTGAACTTTCGGTTCAACGTCGGTGAAAATATATATTTTTATAAAAATGAAAATATTTTTATAAAAATGATGACTTGACGTTCTCGATCGAGAAGGTATTGCCTGTATGCCATTCATATAGGTACCGCGTGAGTTTTTAAAGCTGAAACTTTCAAATATCTCGGAAAATAAGCCCTCTACGATGAAAATAACCATGATCAAAATTAAATCATCCTGGAGGGGAAATACATTAGTGCTAAAATTAGAACCCCCGCCCATGTTTTTAAGGGGTGGGGGCAACTTGGAAACTAATATTGGAACCCCTATTTTTAATTGCAGATTCGGATTCCACGGCTAAAAGTACGTAGAATTTCCTTGAAACATTTTTTTCGATTCATGATAGATGGCGCTGTAATGGGCGATACTAAATTTTTTTCGATTTCTCCTACTGAGAATATTATGCATACGATTTTGTAATATGTTTGCATTAAAATTAACACGTTATCAATGTAAATACTTGAAATTAGTTTTAAACAAATTGTATTTCTTAAATTAAAAAAAAAACTACTTTTAGCATAACCCAGGAACAATGACGGCGATGATTTTGCATAGGAACATGCGACTAAATTTGTTTTCAAATAAATGATATTTTTTGTTTTGGATTACGTTAAGAGTATTTTTTTTTAATTTAAGAAAAAAAAACCTGTTTATGTATCCCTTACAAACAGGGGCGGGGGTCCTAATTTTAGCACTAATGTATTTCCCCTCCAGTATGATTTAAATTTGATCATGGCAATTTTTATCGTAGAGGGCTTATTTTCCGAGATATTTGAAAGTTTCAGCTTAAAAAACTCACCCGGTATTTACTTATTTGGGACAATTTAAAATTCAATTTGGAAAATTGATAAAATCCAAGGAGCAAATAATAATTACTTTTTTTCTAAATCACGGAACTTAATTTTACTTAAAATTGGCTCAGCTCAGAAGAATTCAACAAGACCGGAGGATTGTCACAAATGTTTACACTGTTTGCTGGTGCAAATGTGATGCTTCGGGATTAAAATTGACACCACCATAAAGGCGCCGTGAATGGCGCGATGGGTTTTTTTTGGAAATAAATGGCTACGATTTCATCGAGCTCAATTATATGCTGAAGATTTGGCAAATGTAAAGATAACTTTTATTGGATCGGTGAACACATCATCGAGCTGCGTACAATTGGATTTTCTACACAATTTTCAGTTATGCAATTCCCGAAAGTCGATTATGTTTTTTAACCCTTTTCTATGCAGTGACTATATAGTATATGCACAAAATCCAGTGATGAACGGTAGATCACGCAGTTATCCACTTAGGCTCGAAAGTATTCGATCCAGATCATGCATATAGGTTGCATTGAGTCGTGTAAGAACGTTCGTGGGAATTCAAGTCAAATTTCTTGATTGCGCAAAAGTTTCCGGCAAACAGTTATGTGACACAAAAGCGTTGGCAAAGATGATGCGATTGTGAAAACCGCCGAATTACAAAAAGGTAGAATAAAACAATGTTTCTTATTTTTTTTAACTGTCTTCAATTTAATTTTGGTCTTTGATTTAAACATTCTTTGAAGCTATAGAGAGTTTACTTGAACATTTTTAATTTTCATGGGTGGTTTTTACAATTATTTTTATGTTGTTCGCGCATGTGGTCACCCAAATTTACTCAATTAACGGTTGCTTGACGTTGTTGGTAAAATTGTCACCGCTTGTCTCTCTCTCTCTCTCTCTCTGCTACGCGCCCCGAACCACATCTTCAGAGAGTTTATTTCGTAAATGGCTAGCGCAATGCTGAATAACTGATGTCGTGATGTGATCCACTATTTTGGTGTACAATTTATAAAATGTTTTTTTTTTTATTTAACATAAAATGTTCACAAATAGAAACTGCGGCAGTAGTAGGGGTTTAAACTACCGCCGGATTTGGACAATAAAGTGCGTTTGGACAGAGACTAAAATAAACTGGTGGATCTCGAGTCCATTAAAGCATGTTTGTTTAGCCTTTTTTTATTAACACATAAACAGTTTTAAAATACATATATCAATTTCTTGTCCTGTGTGGGGTTTGCTAGTACCCCCATCAGGCGCCTCCCCAGGTGGCTGATAGGGGAACGCTTGCCAGATATGGTAGGTACCGGGGAAATTAAATACTCGGGGCGGACCAAAAACTAGCACACCAAAGCTAAGGTGGTACTACATACGCCGATGGCTGCGTGGCTAAGAGGGTGCTTAGTCGTTAGTATGTGAACTCCGAATTTGGCGTCATTCGGTTTAAACCCATAGCCTTCCTATGATAACGCAGAGCTCTGTCATAGGCGACCGTTAATTTCTCGTGCTACTCGTGGGAATAAAATAAAAATTTAAGATGAAAAATAATGATGAAAATAATAGCCTAATAATATTAGGAAACGAGACGGATGCGTCTATAGAAGCATCAAATCAACCGGGCCGCTCCATACCTTCTTCGGATGTTAGTACCAAAGATTCTGGGGGGAACCAACCCTTGGCAAATAAAGGGAACAACTTTCCTAAGAGCATGAAAATGTTGAGATCACCACCTCCACATGTAACTAGACGTACACTACAATTAGAGACAATTGTGCCAACGTCGACTGCCTCCACAGTAACTGCAAAAGACGCAGTCTCCATTGAAAAAGGAATTTTATTACAAATGCCGAGTGCATCAACAAACATTATAAACAGCGAGGATCTGTTAACCAAGTTTCAGAAAATGGAGAAACTAATCGCGCAGCTGAGTAATGAAGTTGCTGAACTGAAGAGAGAAAACTCTACAGTAAAAAATAAAAACAAGGTTAAAAATAGTAAAGCTGAGGTTTCAGCACGAGCTAACAACCTGCCTGTCAACCATATTCAGCCATCAACCAGTCAACATCATTCAAATAACTCCAACTGGCTGCTGCAGCAATTTCCAGTCTCTCAACAAAATAGATTTAATGCTCTGAGTGTAGAGGATTATTTCACAGATGAGGACGAACTGGAAGCAGAAGTTTCCAGAGCTAATAACAGAAACCCCAAGAAACGTAGGCGTACAAAAACGAAAACTCCCCCAAAAAATAATACACAAAGTGTGAACAGTAACACTGAACAGAAAAACCCAAAAATACAATTGCCTCCACCCATTAATGTGAGCAATATCAATAATTTCGAACTTTTTCGACAAAATATAATAAAAAACACTAGTGAATCAACTAATTTTAAGGCGCTCTCAAATAGTGACATTAGAATTACCTTTGAAAATGAAAATGATTACAGAAATGTCAAAAAATTACTGGAAGAATTAAAAAATGAATCTAGCAACCAACTAGAAAATATTCAATATCACACCTACCAGCTGAAGAGTGAAAAGGCCTATAGAGTGGTTATCAGAGGCTTACCTTCTTCTATTAGTCACGATGAAATTAAAGCAGACTTAGAAAAAATGGGACATGAAGTCGCAGGTATTACCAACATATACAAAATGGTCACAATTGATGGTGTAAAAGTCAGGAAACACTTTCCATTGTTTTACATCGACTTAAAACAAAAAGACAACAATAAAGAAGTATACAATATCAAGAAACTTGCGTACTGTATAGTTAAAATTGAGCCACCTAACAAGACAAGGGGAATTCCACAGTGTACGAATTGTCAACAACTTGGACATACCAAGAGCTTTTGCTATCGTCAAACCAAATGCGTTAAATGCGCGGAAAATCACCACACGACAACATGCAAGAAAACACCAGATATCGCGCCTTCTTGCGCTCTTTGTCAAGAACAAGGGCATACTGCAAATTATAAAGGATGCAGAGTATATCAGAACAAAATTAAAAGTCAACAGAATAATAGAACAAGCGCAGTGCAGCGATTACAAACCAAAGTTGCTAAACCACAAACAGCAATCACACCATCCACAGTTGGATTATCCTATGCGCAAATCACCAAAGAGTCTAATAACATTGAAATTATTAAAATGCTTAGCCAAATTCAACAGTCACTTGGTCATTTAGCAGAGAGGGTGGCAAAACTGGAAATCTGTATCTATCCACCAAGCGAAAAAGTCAACATACTCACAAATGATTAACTCGTTCCTGCGCATTGTAGCTTGGAACGCTAATGGGCTCAACCAACGAGCCCAAGAACTGGAAATATTTCTCCATACAAACAACATTGATATTGCGCTGATTTCAGAGACGCACTTCTCCAACAAAAGCTTTATCAGAATAAGGGGTTTTAATTCCTACTGGACAACCCATCCTAGTGAAAGAGCCAGAGGTGGTTCAGCTGTACTAATTAAAAATAATATCAAACATAATCAACAAGAGGATATTCGTGAAAACTATTTGCAAGCAACTGTTATCTCAATCCAATATAATGGCGCAGATCTGAATATTGCAGCAGCGTACTGTCCCCCACGGCATACACCAACGAAGTTACAATTTAATAACGTCTTCAATAAGCTCGGTCCAAGATTTATTATTGGTGGGGACTACAATATAAAACATACAGCTTGGGGTTCCAGGCTTATTTCTCCTGGGAAAGGAAACACCTTGTTCAATGCCATTCATGAAAACAAATGCGAATATCTGTCCCCAGGGGGGCCAACGTATTGGCCAACGGATACAGGAAAAATACCAGATCTACTGGATTTCTTCATCATAAAAGGTATTCCTCTAAGTTACACTAGAGTCGAAGGAATTAACGACCTAACATCTGACCACATTCCTGTACTGTTGTCAGTAAGCGCTATAGTAATAAAGAAACAGCAAAAGCAAAACCTTACTAATAGATTCACGGATTGGGACATCTTCAGAGAAAAATTGGAAGAGCTAGTTGAATTAAAAGTTAGCATTAAAAGCAACGAAGAATTGGAACAACAAACAAACAATTTCATTGAATACACTCGAATGGCTGCCAGATTAGCTACTCCTGAATTAAAGGACAAAGCGGAGATTGAAGTCAAATACCCGGCTGAAATCAGGGAACAAATCAAGGCAAGAAGAAGGGCGAGGAGAATATGGCATCTCACCAGAAATCCCGCTGATAAGACAACTTTTAATCGAATAAGTAACAAAGTCAATAGGCTAATCAAAAATTTCAAACAGAATTGCCTCGATAACTACTTAAGCGGGCTAGGTCCAGAAATGGATAAGGACTACTCGTTATGGAAAGCAACCAGAAGATTTAAACGACCTGTAGTTCGAGTACCACCTTTAAGGAATGCTCAAGGCAGTTGGGTTCGACAAGACAAAGAAAAAGCGGAACTCTTTGCTCAACACCTAGCAGCAGTATTCCAACCCCATGACATTCAATCCAACATTGATGTAACACCTGTTTATCAACCAAGTCAGGACTTTAAAAGGGTTACGCCAATGGAAATTGCTGAAGAAATCGACAAAAATCTTAATCATAAAAAAGCACCAGGAATTGATGAAATATCACCGGGTCTATTCAAGGAACTTCCACGTAAAGCAATCATCTTGATCACATACTTATTTAATGCCTGTATGAGATTGAAGTATGTACCCAAATGCTTCAAAATGGCCCAAATAATTATGCTAAAGAAACCAGGTAAACCAGATGAAGAAGTATCATCATACAGACCAATCTCACTGCTTCCGGCCTTATCAAAGCTGTTCGAGAAACTGCTACTAAAACGTCTAAAGCCAATTGTAAACGTTCCTGATTTTCAATTTGGATTCAGGAATAACCACTCCACAATAGAACAAGTCCATCGAATAACTGCGGTAATAGAGCAAGCGTTAGAAGAAAAGAAATATTGTCCCGCCGTATTTTTAGATGTATCCCAGGCCTTTGTTAGGGTTTGGCATGAGGGATTGACATTCAAGATGAGCAAAATGCTACCACAAAACTATTGCAAGCTGCTTGAATCATACCTCTCTGATCGCCAATTCAGAGTCATTCATGAAGAAACAAGTTCCGACTTTTATCCAGCGATTGCGGGAGTTCCGCAGGGAAGCGTATTGGGTCCCCTCCTCTATCTTCTTTATACTGCGGACATACCTACGACGAATAAAACATTCATCGGCACGTTCGCTGACGACACTGTAATTATGTCAGTAGACGAATCTCAACCAAGAGCAGTGGAAAATCTTCAACGAGCAATGGACAACGTTACTAAATGAACAATTGACTGGAAAATCGCACTGAATGAGCTCAAATCAACCTATGTGACATTTACGCTTCGACATAAAAATAACACTCTTCATATATACCTCAATGGGGTGCAAGTGCCGCAGGCTGAATCGGCAAAATACCTTGGTCTGCATTTAGATTCAAGGCTCAACTGGAAACATCACGTGAGACAAAAAGCTGAACAGATACGATTGAAACAACGTCAAATGTACTGGTTAATTGGACATCATTCCAAAATGAACCTGTATTGCAAAAGACTGGTATACCAGACTATCTTCAAACCAATATGGATGTATGGTGCGCAGCTATGGGGTTGTACACATAAATTCAATAGAGACATTATACAACGAAGCCAAAATAAATTTCTTCGAATGGTCACCAACGCCTACCGATTTGTGACTAACAAGGAAATCCACAATGATTTAGAAATACAATTGATAGACGACGTTATCCGGGAATGTGCCATAAAACATGAAAAGAGACTTCTTACCCACACCAATCTTGAGGCCGTACAACTACTGGACAGTACAGACGAAGTAAGGCGGCTCAAACGAATCAAACCACATGAGCTAACCGTATGAAAATTATAAACCAAGGGAACTGGACACTGGTCCAGCAGACCCACACAAGTTTATGCTTACCTCATAAGTACTAATGTCAACCTTACTAATGAATTAATAATGTTTAAGATTGTAGTAGCCATATCAATAAAGTTGTTATAAAAAAAAAAAAAAAAATTTCTTGTGTTCAAATTGTATTAGAAAATTGAATGACAACATAGAGTTAAATGCAAATAATTTATCTTCAAAATTTTCGCGTTAAGACGCAATGAATTTTTTAAAATATCAAATCCTGAGAAGAAGAAGTTAAAGTTATCGTATTTTGGGATATACCGATAGGGTAAACTCTTGTAGCGTAAATTAATTACAAAACTAATTTAATCTTCATTACAAAACTTGAGAAAGCTCCTACGAAAGCTGCCACTTCCGGTACACATATGCCTACCACATTTCGCTTGGATATCGCAATTTATTGAAAAACTTAAGTATGAAGTTTTATTCTGAATAGTCACTCCGACTTGACTGTAAAGAAGTCGAATTTTGATGAAATATAGTTTTTTTGATTAAAACTCAAAACTGTTGATTAAAACTCCGGCCTAATTTTAAAAAAATAATCTGAACAAATTTTGTTTAAAACTTAATCAACAAATTTCATATTTTTATCGTTTTTTCGTAATGCTAACATTTCCAAATATGTATTTGCAAAAAACAGAAGCTGTGGGAGCGGCCAGTTCCGATCGACCGATTTAGACCATAAACAACTCGGATGTGACAATTTGTGGAGGGTTGTAGAGAACCAACAATTTTTAGTCTGCACGACACCACACAAATCTGATTTGAAGCGACATCGTGGAAAATTTTAATTTGAAAACAAAATATTTGTACCAAACGAAAAAGCTGGTAGGGAGTCTGCCACTTCTGATGGGCCGATCTCAGCCAAAAATCACTGGAATCTTCTCTCTTCTAATCAGTGCCCCAATATGTTAAGCTCTCTGGTATGTAGAGAAAACACATTTAGTTTGCACACCAGCACACACAGGCACACAATCCTGAGGCCAAAATTTCTTTACTTTATTTTACTCCATACAAGCAAATAAAAAGTTTGGCGCAGTAATTTGTCCAAAAAGGGGAAAAAATTGCACAATTTGTCATTTGCAAAATCGATGTAGCCCTATCGTCAAATAATGTCGTTGTTATAAAACAAAATTATCAATTATGTAATAAAAAATGGATTTCCGTAAAACCATGAAATAATTTTGCTACATCATGGAAACTTTTTTTCATTATTTTGTGATATAGGTGTGAAATATTTCGCTGTTTATATAATTAATTATTACGAGATACCGACTGCAAAAACGTCATATGTCCGATAAGAAATTCTGAATTCGAAAACATTAAATTACTTTCGGTTGTCAATCACTGTGATTTCTATTAAACTACACGAAATAAAATATTTCGTCTTATCCCAGCCGTTCGACCATTCCCCATAACTACAAAAAAATAAGACCTGTATGTATGAAAACTATAATATATATAGAAATGGGAAATCTATTTGGTATATAGATAAAAGATAGCAAAAGTCAGATGAACAAAAAAAAATTCATAATAAAAAGGAACATCTCAATTTTCTCAAAAAGATAAAAACATTTTTTCTTCCTTTTTAAAAGTCGAACCGATTTTTATTTTTATACACAATTTTTTCCCCGATTTTCAATTATAATTAATGATCCTGATATTCTTTCTCTCCATTATATATACATATATATACATATATATATAATCTATAGAGTAGCTTAGAAAAGAAGGAATAAATGTTATATACTTAAAAAAAATTATTTTTGGTTATTTTCTTGGAAATCGATTTTACAAAAACAAAACGTACCCATATACAAAAAAAATTAAGGATTTCAAATGGTTTATGTCTTTGATGAGGACGCGCGATGAGAGAAATAAAAACTCGAAACAACATAAAATTAAGTAACTTGAAATTAGGAAAAAAAATCGGCCATTTTTATGCGCTCCTCCCTTGTATTTTCGATTATTATATATTTTTTTTTATACTAAGGGTAGATTTTTTTTTAAATGTTGATTTAGATGGGTATAATCTAAGTACAACCCTCGTCATACTTGATCCTAAAAATACAACAGAAACGAAAAAAAAATAAAATTTATTCAATTAATTTTCTTCCAATTTCGCTCAAATCAAGAATTTGAAATGTTTAACGAATCCTCGGAACCAACCATCTGTTAAACGGTGCGAGGTAGTTTTTGTATAGTACATGCATATATATGTACAAATATAGACCACACATTTGTTATAATATGTGTATTGTCAGTCAAAACAAAAAGTGTCTTGCAAGCAAGCAAACAAGTTTTCCAAACCTTTCGTTCTTTCACTAACAGCGATTCCCTATATCTAAACGTATACAACACTAAAATCTGTCAAAAGATTAAAAATTTTCTTTTCGCTTTTATTTTGTTGTGTCGTTGTTGTTGTAAAAACTGTCTTCTTTCTTACCAATTTTTTTTTTTTGTTAAAGAAATGGAAAAGAATCATTAATTTAATTTTTCATAGACTTAAAAATAATAACAATAAAATATATTTTGTGCATGTTTCGTTGTTAATTTCTCGTCACAGAATTTGACGTAAACAATTTTTTTGGAATTCTGTCATAGAAATACACGTACATAGTTCGTTGCATTAAGTAATGGGACCAAACATTTAGTACTCTGTTGAACGTGGAAATATCAACATTTGCGAGATATTCAAATATTTATGTATTAAAGTGGATCACACGGTACCATGTGATAAATGGTTAAATTTGCACTTGTTCTTAAAATCGATTTTGTCTACGCGGAGCATACTCGTTCGTATAACAATTACTATTATGTTTTATACTATACCAAAATCAATATTCACATAAACAAACTTCTGCTGCCCGGTAAAATTGTGCCGAGTCATTCCAAATTAGCCAGCCGCAATGTAAACAGCAGGCTAAACACAAATAGAAAAAAAAATGTTGGTCTAACCATTTTATGTATTTTTGTATTAAAGTAAAATTATAAAGAAAGACTGGAGTCTGGAGAATGAGTCGTATTTTTTGGAATTTTGTTTTTGAATGTCAAACAGAATGCTAGAATGATAGAAATTTTTTTCGAAATTGTTCAGAAAAATATTTGGAATTCTTTTTTTTATCAAGGTGCAATGAAATTCTATAAGAGCGAATGTGTGGCATGATTGTTTACAATTTCTAAATATGACCAGCGAATTATCGTAAAATATGGCATACATTACAACGCGTATTAATTGATGCTTCAATAATTGACCAAATATTTCGAGGTTTGACCATCAAATATTTTGAGTGATTTTTCTAGCACAACAACAGCAAGGGGTAACCGCTTGGAAAATTGAAGAAAATTAGATTTTTGTTTCGCCGGAATTAGATAACCTATGATTTATTGTCCTAAGACTACCACCTTGACTAACAAATAATAAGCAAACTGGGCAAATTATGTATGGCAGCTGCAATAATTCGATTTGAAGTCCGTTCTTTTATCAAAGCTTCAATCCATTGATTAATAAAAAACGAAAATCGATATATTTCACCAATCCACGAAATAATGGATCAAGAGCCAGTAAACGAATTAGCGAACTGTTTAAAATCTGTTGTCGGACAATTGCAATTAATGACGTTGAAGTCGGAGGAACATGACAGCACGTTAGCATATTTGCAACAAAAAAACAGAAGAAACAGCTGCAGAGGCACAAAATCCTATAGACCGACAACACCAATAACTAATATACATGGTTTCAGGAACCTTGTCATCATAATCAATATGCATCATTATACTAATGAGTGATGATCTACATTACCATTCAAAAAAAATATTGCGAAAAATATAATCGAGAACGTAAGCAGACGTGCCGCAGAGGAACTACACGTTGAAAGAATTGAGAACTAAACCAAGGATCGAGATTGGCGCCTATTTACACCCGGGAGGAGTTACATTACAGCATGTTACTTCAAATCATATTCCAACATTAGGTGCTCACACTTTTGAGCAACAATCAGTATTATAGGTGCGAAAAGGAAGCATTAGAAAGCAAGTAGAACTGATCTTACCTAATCCTGATGAAAGATAACGTGACCAGAATAAATGTAAATAGAATTTAGTAGAACATTTAGTCATGTAAGCATTTTGTGAACCGTAGAAGATAATTTATGAAATTAGGTTTTCTTAGAAATATTTTCAAAGTGTAAAAAATTAAAATTAAATAAAGAGAAAATAATTAAATAAAAATATTTTTTAAAGTCTCATGATCAGAGATGGGCGATTACGTGTCATCTACTAAATTTTACTGACTACGTAGACAACTCGTCGACAACATGGATAACGTCGACTACTAGTAGACAACGTCAACTACTCGCAGACAATGTCGACTACTAGTAGACAACGTCTAAACTATTCACGGCTGGATCAATTTTAATTAAATTTTGTGTGTGTATTTGAGTGGGTCCCTGGATAGTTTAGATTCACAAGTGGACCCGGTTGGTGGCACTGCAATCGGGTTCTACGATTTTTTTTTTGTTTTTGAGGAAATATTTTTTTTTATTTTATATTTTTCGCATATCAGAACATATAACCAAAAAATTTCACCACCCCCACCACACCAAAGTTTTCTGTAAGCGTTTTTGTAATTGAACTCTTCCTAAACGGCCGGACCGATTTTAATGAAATTTTGTTTGTGTGTTTGAGTGGGTCCCTGGATGTTTTAAATTCACAAGTGGTAAGTGGCACTGCAATCGGGTTCTAGGTTTTTTTTTTATTTTTTGCCGAAATTTATTTGTTTAAGATTTTTTGCATATCAGAACATATTACCCCGAAAGTTTCACCCCCACCACCCCCAATATTTTTAAAAAAGAAAAAAAAACATAAAGAATAACTGACTTCCAGAGAATAATTCATGTTTGTGTACCATAGGTGGCACTGATGTTGAATTCTGTGGTGTTTGACGTATGCATCAATATAGATACGGAAGCCACTTGCGTCGTAGCTTCGCGATGTTTTGATACATCAATTTCTGTTTGCGTGCATATTGAATGTATTGTTCATCGACAATACTCATTGCAATAACGTTTAAGATCATAAATGAAGTGTACTTAAACACTTACTTTGAAAGAAATGTGTAAGGTGCAATGTTGAAGTGAATATCTTATTTGATCTTCTATAAATTTCAATTATATACATGCGTGCATTCAATGACAATCAATCTAACCTGCTCTTCTGCATCACATTTGGACCGCTGATCAAGATCTCAGAATCGATTTTTCACCACAAATATACAACGAGGCATTAATAAAGATTGAAGATATTTGCATTCTCATTTCGAATATGTCACTCATTCATTTCGGTACGCCATCGGCTAGCCCTCCAACAATAGACTTCAATAACAGAGATTTTCAGCGTGAACAACAGTTTGATGCGGCCGCTTTTGTTGCAAATAATGAATAAGTGTTCACTGCTGAACAATCAGTTTTTTTGGACGCACTAGGCGACACTGGGAAAGTATTCCTCATCTCATTGATACTTGCTATAAAATATATTTCCAAATAATTTGTTAAGTGTGCCTCACCCCATTATTTCATCTAATAATTTGTGCCTGACGTCGATCTTTTTGTTTATTTAGGAACTAACTTATACTGTGTGCTTCATGCTGATATTTTTTCTAAATTTCTGACTTACTAAATTAATGTTAAGTTCATTCTAGTCGTTCATGATGGATGGCACATGATGACCAAACAAAATGCATCTGATTTTTAATTAAAATTTGCTAAATAAACTAAAATTTGTGGATTTCCATCATGTTTCTAGTGAAGTAACCGGTCATTCGGGAATTTAGTCGGTCGGAAATTTATACAAATATATAGGTGTCAGGCAGGCACAAGGCATAGGTGTCTCCAATATTTTTAAAATAAACTTGGTTTAGATATTTTGTTATTAGCCAACTAAACTAAATTAACCAAATTAAATTTTGAAGATTCTGCTATTCTTCACTTACTTGCAGAGCTTTCATTTTGATGCTTTTTCAATTGATTTTTATAATTTTTTATGGTGCGCTAATTTCAAAATATATTAATTATTTGTTTACTTATAAATCAATAAAACAGCTTTTATATTTTATCTTCCGTTATATTCCACGAAACTTTTGTCTTACTTAAGTTAAATAATTAAAAAAAAAAAAACTTCCAATGTCTTGGTAGCCTCACCTCAATGTAGAACGAGTTTCTGGCTGACACCCGGAATACCTCTACCTCATATAGAAATGCGCTGCAAACCATACTAATTCGCTAAAGCATTGTGATTATACTTTGTATGTAAGTTCAATGAATTTTCAATATTTCTGTAGTTTGGTCACGCAGTGACCGAATGTTCCGGTGTCTACAAAAAAAAAAAAATTAGACGGCAAAACCTTTTCTTCAAAAGAGGACGTCGAAAATGCATTGTATTTATAATATAAATGATTTATTCACTAAACAAATTAATTTCGAGCTGCAGTTGATGTTAAAATATTATAGAATTTTTTGTTTGTCTAATTCACACTGATTCTGCAGCTGTTGCATTCATCTTCCTTTAAAACATTATGAGCTAATTTAAATTGAACCAGGCACATTCGAGTAGAGACCAAATTGATTGATGGAAATAGTTGCTAGATTAAAAGTTTCCTAGGTTGTCGACGTTGTCTACATTGTCGAAATCATGGGCGCAAAAACCGCTATATACCTTACGTGATAGTTTATGTGTCGATAACCGCGTAGATTACGTTAAGTAATCTACTTCATCCAACCCTGCTCATGATCTACCGACTCGTAATTGGCATATCCTCGCGCTTAGTGAAAGTGCAGGAATACCAAATAAAACGTATTCCTTAATAAATTCCGTTCCGGACTCTAAATAATATTTGATCAATTTGTGTTTTTTTAGCCCGTAACATCTCTTGCTGAAGGTTATAAGCCACCAAGACTTCAAAATTTCACTACGCATCACAACATTGATATGAGAACGACTACAGTGAAAAACACTACGATTACGCGTGTTGCAAGACAATGTTACTTTTGACAGTGACTTCAATATAATCGAGAATAAATGCGGCATTGTGGTTGCAGAAAAATTCGTCAAACATTTTGCGACACATGTTTGACCAATTATGTTTACTGCAGATATGTCATTTGGTCGAGAATAGTAAGAATCGTCGAAGTAGAAGAGTTGTGATATAATCTTCATGAAAGCCTAATTCTTCATGTTGATAATCAAAATACCCGCTGAATGGTTGATAAAAAGTGTATCCAAGCCATCAAGGCCATCGTAGATTGAAGCACCTTATGCGAAGCCAATCAAAATTCCGGCGCCAAACACTATAAATTTGTGGCGATCGACACTCAAGTTGTTCAAAAGAAGAAGGCCAATCGTTGGAATCTCGATGTCGCTCTGCTTTGACAACAAACGAGTCGTCTCTTAAAGTCGATCTGATGAACAATAATGGGCAATAATGATGAGAACGATTACTTTGATCGCTAGGCGCAGCAATGTTTGCCAGTGTTGTCTTCAAACGTCGCATTTCCCGTCGCTTCAAACATTGATGTTAAGTTCTGCAGGATTTTGGTGATGATGACTAAACCTACAGAATCAGAAGATCGTGGCAGCTCTATTGGGAACTTATCGGTGACCACGAAAATGTTATCTGTGAAGAAAATTCCTGGTCCCTTCAAGCCATACTGCCTACGATTATCAAAAACGCAATGATGCGCGACAGCAATCGGATCTCCACTTGAGTGAGAACTGAACTTTCACGAGGAATCATGCCTTGATCGAAATTGTACCAATAAGCTTTCAACGATGCAATGACTTCTTCGATGATAGATGTGTCTTACAGTGATGACACAGAAGCAGTTCATCTTTGTTGAAAAGTTCAAACAGAATACAATCAGGAGTCCGTACCTCGAGGCTGCAAATGCTTGATTGATTGGTGTAACAACGCTCGTGTAAACAGCACAGGTACGATTACCAAATAAAGACACCATTCGCTTTTTGAAAAGTAAGACGGACACGTTAGAAATTTTAGATAATCAGAATCTAAATTAATTTATTGGAGCGGCGTGAGCCTGGCGTAATACCGTATTCGTAATTGAATTTATACGCGAACACACAAATATTAAATATTATAAGATATTATAAAGTTTTAAATAAAAGATTACAAAATTATATTGTTATACAAATTAGTTTTATTATTTATTAGCTTTAACATTTATTTTGCGAAAAAAGTCCTTTATATATGTATCAAAATATGTTTAGTTTTATTATACATATAAATATTATTATTTAAGTATAAAACAAAGATTTTATCAATAATGATTTTTATTATTATAAAATAAAGGTTCCTCACCTGACAAGTCTCAAATCCAAATAGAAAGAATTATTATCTTATAAAATAGCAGCTAAACAATTGAGCAACAAAATTAAGCAAAAAAAACATATTGAGAACTTGTCATTATTATGAATTAAATTATTGTGAACCTGTCATACATATTAAGGCAATTTCACATATAACTAGTAACTACATCAATTGACCTCGTTCTGACGTGAATAATAATAATAACAAATATTTGACAAGAACAACAAAAGGTAAATAAGAATATAAATCGATTTTCAATTTGTTAATTAATTTCTTTTTACTTTTAGGAATTCTTAACATACTGCCCCCAAAAAGGAATTAATTAATTCATATAGAGAATAATCATTGTAAGTTTTTAAGATAGTAATAAATTTATAGATCGTAATGAAATAGAGTGTTGTTGTTTAATTAATCCACGGGAATTGGATAAATATTAGCCAAAGGCTATCGGAGCTCTGCGCTCATCGTTTTGATTGTAATCACTCGAGTAAGTTGTCCCATGGCCCGCCCGATGGTGGTACATTAACTTTTTTGATAACAGCGAGCTGAATGATGGCAGGTTGCTTTTGTATAATAGCTCCTTTGTGGCGTTGTAATGATGTTAGATGCACGCGTTGCTGGATGTTTTGCCATCTACGTAGTCGTGACTCAGGTAAGTTGATGAGCTTTCGTTCCGGAATTGAAGTTAAAGGCTCCCCGACTAAATAGTGGCCTGGCGTTAGTGGATCGCACACAGTAGCGTCTTCACTTAATGGCCACAGAAGTTTGGAATTCACTACACCGTCAATTTGTACAAAAACAGTACTCATCCCATCGAAGTTTAGTGTAGTGGACATGATCAAATGCTGCTTTGTTGATTCAATGTTGGCCTCCCAGAGGCCTCCTACGTGTGGAGCAGGATTAATTTATGTTTTAATTTGTTCTGTGTGAGAAATAGAGAACTAGTATTAATATGGCTTTGATTTTCGTATAGTTGATAAAGTTCGTCTAGATATCGTCGACTTCCAACCAGATTGCTTCCATTGTCACTAATTATTTCTGTAGGAGCCTCCCTCCTCGCTATAAATCGCCTTAATGCTGCGATGTAAGCTTCTGTCGTCATATCGCTAACCAGTTCAATGTGTACTGCCTTCACCGCGAAGCATATAAATAGTACGATATATCCTTTTACCATCTTCTTTCTGCCGCGATTATTGTCAGCTTTGATGTATACCGGACCAGCTAGATCGACACCAGTTGTCAGGAACGGTCTTCCAGAAGACACCCTTGATCGTGGCAGATTGCCCATCTGTTGTGTACAGGTTACTGAATTTTGACGGAAGCATACCATACATTTGCTAATATAATTTTTGACCATGTTTTGAGCGCCTAATATCCAAAATCGTTGACGGAGCAAACTCAACAATAAAGTGGGTAATGGATATTTTTCGTGATATTCTGCAATATAATTTAAACTTATTATATGATTTTTGGGCAGAATTAGGGGATGTTTAGTGTCAAAATGACATGATGACTCTTCTAAGCGCCCACCAACACGAATTAACCCATATTCGTCTAAAAATGGAGCTAACGAACGTATCGCACGATTTTTTAGTGGGTGGTCCGATTTAACTGCTTCGATTTCTTCTCGAAAGGTAGAGATTTTTGCCCATTTTATGAGTAATCGATCAGCGGCTTGCATTTCGTCTAATGTAAGCGGTCCAATCCCTATGGTTAATGAGTCTAATTCTGGTGAAGCCGACTTGGTTGCCCTACTTAACTCGTAATGACATCTGAAAATATAGCTCACGATTTTTTTTATTTTTGATAATGATAAGAATTTTACAAATAGTTCATTAATAAAATCAAAATTTAACTGTCTATGAAAAATGTCTATAGTCCGAATTCGTTTTTCTACATCACATAACACTTCACTTTCACACAGCTGTCCATCATGAGTTGATAAGGAAAACCACGTATCGCGATGTAGTTGTAACCAATGTGGCCCATGCCACCGTAATTTGTTGTTGAGGTTTTGTTGAAGTTTTGTACCGGTTAGCAGATTGTCGTTTAAAGACTGGCCGGAACTTGATTTTGTTGAAGCGTTGAATGCAACACTCAATTTGATAGGTGTACTTGACATTTTTGTGTCCGAATGATGAGACCGGTAGTGTTTAAAGCTCCACTGGATGTTGATTTCAGAAGCTGGAACTCTCTCCATATAACTCAATCGAAAATATTTTGACGTGAAATTTGAATGTGCGGTTTTAACAGATTCGTCTCGTTGGAATGTTATAACTGCGTTGAATGAATTTCGTACAGGTGAATTTCGAAATGGCAAACATGCTACATATCTGCCTGCCGAATCGCGACTATGATTTGCCGAGAAAATAGTTTCACCTCGTTTATCTTCTGGAGGTAGTTGAGGTAAGCTGTTGATATCCTCCAATTGCCAAGATTTTTTGAGGATTGAATGTAGATCCGTATGATGGCAAAGCAGGTGATTACTATTAATCTTCGATTCTTGGTCATTTTGCTGCTCGTAGAATTGCCCACATAGTGTCCAACCAAATATTGTAAGCTGGACGATTGGATGGTTATCCGAAATAATACGGTCGCTATACAATATTTTGAAGAAAACATCAGCACCAATTATAAGCTCGATTTGACAAGGATGGTTGAATTGTTGATCCGCTAGTTGTAAGCTTTGGATGTAAGTCCATTTCCTTATCTCGACTTCTCCCGATGGCAGATTAGACGTAAGTCTGTTGAGAATTAAAGCAGAAACCGAAATGGTGTTTTCTGCGTTATATCGGGAGACCAGTTGTAACTGTACTGCCCCCTTTGTTGTATCGGCTTTCGCCCTGGCTAGACCGTTGACGGATATACAAGAATGTGTTCTGGATAGTCGTAAACGTTGAACACAGTTTTCGCTTATAACCGTAGATTGAGAGCCAGAATCTAACCGAGTTCTTGCGACTTGCAGTTTGCCGGTGGCATCTTTTATGTAGATCAATGCTGTAGGTAACAACGTATGCATTTGATTACTTGAATTGGAGAACAGATTTTGTGAATATTGTTTTGTTTTGTTTGTCAGGTGAGAATACGAATTAGGCTTAGTCGTGTTCGTAACAAGCGCGTGATTGCTTTCGATTGATATATCGTTGATTGCGATATTGGCAGCAGTGGTATACTGTTGAGTAGAAGTATGATTATGGAGCAGTGTGTGATGCGGCTGAGCACAGATTGAACATTTATAACTCGAGGGACATTCCCTTTCACCATGATCATTGCGTAAACAATTCATACAGAGCCTGTGGCTAGCAATAAATTCCATTCTTCCTTTGTGATCAAGCGCTTGGAACCGGAAACATCTGTGAAGAAAATGTCGAAATTTACACATCGGACATGATATTGCTAAAGACGATGCATGCGAAGACGTGGATTGTCGTTTGTTATTAAATGGTGCAGCTTTAACGAATTCTTGCGTTTGAGATTGTATTGGTTGGCATGCTTCCAGAATGTTACACCTGTTCACTATTGACCTTAAACCTCGAATTACTTCGTCCGCGGCTTCAGTTAATCCTCTCAGCGTTTTGCTTTCTTTGCTGATGGTACCCTCATTCATAAACTTGCTAATTAGAGCTTGTATTAAGATTTTAGGCTTGTTGTATATTTCACTTAACTTTTCCCAGGCACTAGGATAATTTGCATCGGTTACCGGAATATTCACGAGAAGTTGATGCGCCGGACCTTTCAAAACAGTCATCAACAATTTAAATTTTTGCACATTAGACAATTTATCATTATTATGTATTGAAGACAAATATAGGTCTCTAAAGGTCATCCAACATTCGTATTTACCATCGAAAGGTTTGATTGTAATGCGTGGTGGCCGTAAATCAACTGTTTGTGCCCTCGAGAAATCAGTAAAGCCGTCGAAAAATGATCGCTGCTGTTGAATCAACTGGTCGATGCTTGACTTTAGCCTAAGTGTTTGATCGTTTGTTGAGCCAGTAGCAGACTCGTTCCGAGATCTTATGTATCGAGCTAGCAGGACTTTAGTTTCAAAAAATTTATCATGAAAAGTGTCAGCATCAGATTCACCTCCATTTATCGAGATTTCGTCATTGACCTGATTGAAATCGTCCCAAAGTTTATCAAGCTTTTTTAAACGCACCTCTATTTGCTCAACAAAAACTGATTGATCAATTTTATCGACCCATTTCCGAATATTAGTCAGAATACCCTTTAAGTTACCACGCTTTTGGGTTAAGCCGCCAAGATCTGCCATTTGCACTACACAGAAAATTTTTCAGAATACACTTTTAGAGGGCGAAACTCGTGCACAAAATTCGTAGCAATCTATATACAGAACACAAATCACTATATGACTAGCCTAATAATTGTCTATAATATTATTAAATTTTAGTTTTTATCACAATTATTAACCACTAATTCAATATAGCACTTTCCAGATAGCACGATATTTTGGCGTAAGCCTGGCGAAATACCGAATACGTAGCACTATCCGGCTCGAAGGACCATGGAGCGGCGTGAGCCTGGCGTAATACCGTATGCGTAATTGAATTTATACGCGAACACACAAATATTAAATATTATAAGATATTATAAAGTTTTAAATAAAAGATTACAAAATTATATTGTTATACAAATTAGTTTTATTATTTATTAGCTTTAACATTTATTTTGCGAAAAAAGTCCTTTATATATGTATCAAAATATGTTTAGTTTTATTATACATATAAATATTATTATTTAAGTAGAAAACAAAGATTTTATCAATAATGATTTTTATTATTATAAAATAAAGGTTCCTCACCTGACAAGTCTCAAATCCAAATAGAAAGAATTATTATCTTATAAAATAGCAGCTAAACAATTGAGCAACAAAATTAAGCAAAAAAAACATATTGAGAACTTGTCATTATTATGAATTAAATTATTGTGAACCTGTCATACATATTAAGGCAATTTCACATATAACTAGTAACTACATCAATTGACCTCGTTCTGACGTGAATAATAATAATAACAAATATTTGACAAGAACAACAAAAGGTAAATAAGAATATAAATCGATTTTCAATTTGTTAATTAATTTCTTTTTACTTTTAGGAATTCTTAACATTTATCTTCATTTAGCCTTATTAGTGAACACGAAATAAGTTTGAGTATATTTTGAGTAATACAGATTATGAAAGCAAAATACGGTAACCTGATTATAGAAATCAATCGAATAAGTTGTGGATATAACATCCACAACTATATAATTTGCGCCAGTATAGTAGACATCACAATTTATGTAATAACAAATCAAACAAACAAAATCTTCCCATCGATTTATGGGAAAAACGCAAAAACGGATGTTTCTCAGATGCGCTTATTCACGCTGAATCAGTCATTTCTATATGCCATTAATTCGAAAGATAAGTGAAAGCGCCGCTAGAAGTCGTAACTCATATAGCAGAATTCAATTTAGTCACAGGATTGGCATAGATTTGAGAGAAAACTGATTTACAAATCATCTAGTAATTTACCTTTCATAATTTATATTCTTGTTTGGAGAGTTGTTGCCCTTGACAATTTTACTATATTTTTAGTCGATCCTGATTAGATTTAACAGATCAAGTGGTTACTTCCTTCGCACGTAGGACTTTACTGATGATGATCTTGACATTGGTTTTCTTTCTACACCCTCACAGCTGAATAGCGTAACTCCACACAGGTTTTAGAATTTGCCAGTATAGTAGCAATTTTTTATATAGTGTTAGCTCAGAATTTCTTTCTAATAGCCAATCCATCTTTCAGTATTTGATGTTAGCAGTAGCAAATATAATGGAAAAAATTTTTTAAGATGATTGCTTCAGTTGATTGGGTTCTGAAAATAAACGCAAGAAATTTATCAAAATTTCACTTAGAGCGTAATCTTCGAGCGGGTAAATAGGGTATCTCATTAAATGACTGTTACGTAGAGTTTTGTAACCAGATACTTTAGATAAGCTTTTTTAGATTTTCCATATAAAGAATATGCACTCTCGATTTAAAAATTTACCTGTTTCATGTACGAGTATTCAAAAATAAGTGTAAAACTTATGTTGTGCAAACTATTAAGCAAAAATATTAATATTTTTCTTTTAGCTCTGTGACCGATTTCGAACTGTTCCATCTATTGTACCTACTCGAAATTGCTATCTAAAAAATCATTGTTTATTTTTAATTTTTGCAAATCTGTTTTGGGTTCGAAGCACTCCTAATTCTTTGAAGGTTTGCTTCTTACGTCCTACTTTAAGCTTAGTGGCCAAATCGAGCACGTACCGCTAAAGGCCTTATTTTGTTGAAGAAGTCAATATACACCCAAACCTTTTCTTACACGATTTTGAATTAACACGGTTTGAAAAACAAAAACAAATTTTTTTTAGGTCTTTCAGACCTTTTTCTTATGTACTCAATGTCTTTTTTAACAGTTTTTTTACAGCTGATATTAAAGAACAAAAGAAAGTTCAGAAATTAGTTCAACTATTTCACATCCATAGTCCAAGGTAGTACGTCTAACTTTAAAATCACGATTTCCAACAAAAGGATCACGGAATCTTGAACCCTGTTGGTACGAATGTACTCGAAATAGATAAAAATTAGACATTCTTTCCGGCTGATTGTTAAGAATCTCCAATTAGTAACCTTTTCGAATTATATAGTTCTCAGTTTCACGCGAATAATTAAGGCAACTCGGCCCAAAGGCCAAACTTCTTACATCTGAAATAGATTTTGCAATATTTTATCGAAGAGGAACAGGACTACGAATTTTCAAAAAGTGTACTATGGTCATTAATTTGTGTTACGACACCTTGATGGGCCATATCATTTTTTATTATGTGGTTTTGTTTTTGGGTTTTTTTGATTTCGTTACTACCGAATAAATGATGCCTTTTACTGATGGCATTGCCATCAGCTATATGAAGTCGGCCCAAAATTCTATCCCAAAATTTTTTTTTTCAACACTGGCAACACTTTCAAACTATCACGATATGGAAGAAACTATAGCGATATACTGTAACTGTAATAGTAGTATACAAGTACAATTGTCAATAGTTTATTTTATATCGTGAATTATATTATCATTTTCTTTCATAATACAAAGCGGAAGGAATTTTAGTATAGAAAATTTATTTATACAAACCAAGAACTTTCGACACTTTTAATTATAGAATTAATTATTATTGTATAATTATTATTTAACAGTTGTCAGTACTATGTAAGTTTCATTAACCTATGTACGTATAACTATATGAAAAACAAATTTCGTTGTAACAAGTGAGTGCATTCAAAAATTTTAAATTTGAAGTTTTTCCAATAATAAAATATTCGATGTTGATAACCTGAATGATTGATACGAACTACAAACAAAATAAATAATTTTTACTCTGTAACTTTTAAGTTTTAGTATTGATCCGCGAAGCAATTATATTTTTCGAATAGTTCTGACTATAAGAGCCTTGTTATAATAACCAGAACTTTACGAAAAATGTATTTGGATTGCGGGCCAATATGTACTGAGTAAAAAATTGGCGAGTGTTCATTGAACTTTTATTGGGTTATTTATGACCAAGATGGCCAAGCTAGGTTGTTTAAATATAGTGTTCTGTGGCACTATTCTGGTTTTCCCTGGGAATAGGGAATTGGGAAAAATATTTTCATATCATTTTTGTCTAAATTATATTTTTCTGGCCTACTGTTGGAATTAGTTTGGTGTAAATATTTTTGAAACAATGATATATTGGGAATTATTTTTCCCTATAAAAATTTTGTGGAACGAAAGTTTCCCAATCAACTTTGTTTCGAAAATATTTACACCAAACTAATTCCAACAGTAGGCCAGAAAAATATAATTTAGACAAAAATGATATGAAAATATTTTTCCCAATTCCCTATTCCCAGGGAAAACCAGAATAGTGCCACTGGAATATAGTTGTTCCAGAGCCTATAGAAAACGTAATGACACCGTTAGTTAACACCTGGGTATCGATTTTGTCTCGTGAGTTACTCATTTAAAATGAGTGAAGCAAAAAAAATCGAATACGTACACAGTGTATAATACACAATTATGTCATTGTATTTGTATTTTTCTTTTGTTCGTATTTATGTCATTTGTATGGTGAACAGTACCAAAATAACGCGTTCCGGGCATAGGTAGACACTTAGAACGGGTACTTGGATTTTCCCCATATAAAAATTGCTATTTCATTTGAGGCGTGTTAGTGAAGGATGGTTATATAAAAAAGCATATGGCTTACTCATATCTCAAAATGAAAAACCCCATCAGCTGTTTATTTATGTGCCCAATGACACAACCTATGGTGACGACTTAATTTTGTGCTTTTAAAATTTTTAATTAAAATTCATTAAAATAATAAAACAATAATAAAATAATTAGTGGTTTATGTAATAGTGCATCATTTGATAAAAAAAATTATAAATTTTTAACTAAAATGAAGTGTATCGTGAAAAGTTCAAAAATACGCCTAAAAAATTTCAAAAATGCGTATCTTACCATCAGTAAGTTTACTAAGTGTTTTTATAAAATAAAATGTAAATTATGTTAAGAAGAAAGTGATTTGTGGTAAATTTATCTGTAATTTAAGTTATAAATCAAAGAAAATTAAGTAAACAATTTTGATTGCCGGCGTGGGGCTTCTCATTTTGCGTTTGTGTTTGTAAACAGATGTTATATTACAGTGTCGCATTTTTCTTATTACTACGTGCATATTCTACGTGCTTTTCTTTTGATAATTACTTTTTGTTTTGGAATACTATAAGTACAATATTTTACCGAAAATAAAAACAATTAATGCGTACTATATTGGAATAAAAATAATTGTGAAGTTGCAGGCAGGGTGGGCTTGTCACTCCCCGGCATCCCCTTTTCAGGACATCCACCGGATTGGAGTGGTGACTCCAGCAGAAGGGTCATCCATTGAGGGACGACCGTAAAATCTACACGGTCTGAACTGTGGGAGGTCCTCTAGAGGTATATCCGGAGAAATGTCTTTTGGAGAAATGCCCTACACTATTATGCTGCTTCGTCGTGGCTGGGTCTTAGCTTCTAGGGGTCAATGGGTCATTTGGTGGGCGGGGAGTTTCTTCAGAAGACATTGTACTTATTATTCGGTGTGATCCGATCGTTCCTGGGTGGGCACACCCGGTTATTATTATATTTGTTCACGTTCCTCAAACTTCGGTTGACGGATTCTGCATGCAAGCCTCAACTTCCCCACGACCCAAAATCCTGAGATCTGGTAGGCAAAAAAACAGCACATCAAATCTGCGGGTTGGCGAAACGGGCTGCAACCCACAGATATGTACAAATTGAAACTCAAAAGCACGTTTAGGGAAAAATGATTAAAATAAATATTGTAAATTAAGTTTGGATTATGAGTTTTATGAGTCTTGCGAAATTTGATGATATCTACCGGAAGTTGCAGGTTCCATGAGAGCTTTGTCAATTTTTGCAGTGATGTTGAAAAATTTAGCATTTACAAAAAATCATAAAGAATTAAATGCTTCAAATTAATTGAAAGACTAATTAATTTTTAAATTGTTGGTTGTGGCTCAAAATTTCAATAAAACCATTTTCGTTTATTTGTATTGAACGTAATTCCATGCACAGTTCCATTAGCTTCTTCACGTGTATAATATTTATTAAATCCGCGATGTAGACCATACGGCATAGTAATGAAAGGTATTTTTAAATAAATGCCTTAGGCGGTTGATAAGGCTGCCTTTTATATTTCGGGATTAGAGAACAAAAACAAATATTAATCATCGAAAATCGCTTTATTGTTTTTCAAAATATTCCCCATGAAGATCTATACACTTTTGCATGCGTTTGAACCAATTGTCGAAGCACTTTTTGCACTCTGATTGAGGTATCTCCAAAACATGCATTCTGAACGCAGCAACCGCTTCTTCAGGTGTCGAAAAACGCTGACCTCTCAGTTTGTTTTTTACGTACGGGAATAAAAAGAAGTCATTTGGTGACAAGTCAGGACTATACGGTGGATGACTCAACTCGATGTTTTGAGTGCTCAAAAATGCAGTAGTTTGAGCCGATGTGTGAGAGCTCGCATTGTCGTGGTGAAGAGTGATCCGTCTTCGGCAGTTGGTTTTACTGATTTCTTGGAAGACAACTGGCAAACAAATGGTTGTGTACCACTCAGAATTGACTGTTCTGCGTTGTTCTAGTGATACGGTTGCGACATGTCCATTTTTTCCGAAAAAACAGGCGATCATTTGCTTGCAAGTGCTTCGTGCGCGAACAACTTTTGTATGGATTCGGCTCATCTTGAAACACCCATCCAGTCGACTGCTGTTTACTTTCGGGCTCATACGCGTAAATCCACGTTTCATCACCTGTCACTATGTCATAGACGTGTTTTGAAGCACCGCGATCGTATTTTTTGAGCTTTTCTTTCGACCAATCGACACGAGCCTTTTTTGAGCGATTGACAAATTGTGTGGGATCCAACGCGAACAAATTATTTTGACATTCAAATGTTTATGCAATATTGAATGTATGCTGGTCCTACTAATGCCTAAGGTTGTATCAATCTCACGATAGGTCACACGACGATCTTGCAATATCAGTTCGCGCACAACATCAATGGTTCCCGGAACAACAACTAATTCTGGACGACCTTCACGAAATTCGTCTTGGAGTGAACTACGACCTCGAATGAATTCACCATACTATCGATAAACACTGGTCCTTGATGGAGCTTCATCGCCAAAAATTGAATTAAGTTCATCCATGCACTCTTGCTGCCTTAATCCACGTCGAAAGTTGTAAAAATAATCGCACGAAAATGTTCACGATTTAATTCCATTTTTTCGCCGAGATGTTGAGTTAATGAGTACTGTAAACAACACAAATAGAACTCGAATGTCAAAACGTTCTGAGTACGTATAATCTCAAAAATATCAAACTTAGCGCCATATTCTCTTAAATTGAACATACAGATGTGGCCAAATTATTATCACATTTAGATATTTGGAAGATTATTGCTTTAAAAAATTAATTTTTCAAATAAAAGTTAAAAATTTTTATGATAACTATATTTATTAATATGTGTTGAACATTCCCTTAGCATTTTTTAATAATTTTTATCCTACGGGCCATTTCACTTATTGCATTTTGGCCTTGGTGAGTAGATCTGCGTCATTTTCCTATAGACTTCTTTCATCGCTTCGAACAATTCTAATTGAGTGCGCCGGCACGTTTATGTTACTTTTTCTTTAAGAATATCCCAGATATTTTCGATGGGATTCATATCTGGCCTATTCGCTGGCCATTCATGGATTTGGATGCCGTTAGTCTTTAAATATTCGGTGCCTTTTTTTCCGTATGGCATGGAGCCTTATCATGCGTAAAAACTTCGTCCCCATTCAATTTTTCATTCACAGTCGGTACCGCTTGTGATTGCATAACAGTTAAATATTGATTCGAGTTCAATATATCCCATTTACTATATAAAGTGGGAAGAGTCTTTTGAAGATATTGCCGGCCAAACCATGATTCTAATTTTTCTTTTGATCTACGAATAGTCCAGCACATTGCTAGTGTCAAAGTCATCATAGTCCCGTCACTGAATACAACCTAGTCAAGAAATAGAAAAAGATAAAGTTGAAAGAAACATTTTTTGAAAAGTGTCACTTTAAAATATTATTAAAAGAAGGACTTTTATTGTTTTTACCTTCTCCTAGTGCTCTCGAAACCATGTAAAATGTCCATTTGCCCATGTTTTTCTTTGTTGTATAATCTTAGCATTTAACCTTTGCTTTTTGTTAGGTCGTCTTGCTCGTAGCCCATATTGAAAAAGTCTCCGTCTCACTATTCTCTCCAATATTTCCGCACCAACGTTACGCATTGTACCCCTCAAAAACATACTGGATAACGTTCGATCTTCTTTAGCTTTCAGCATTAAAAATCTGTCCTGCCTGACTGTTGTTTTAGGATTACCACCACATTTTCCTCTTCTTCTGGGACTTGTTGAAGACTGAGATGTTGATTTTTGCGAAAATTGGCTGACGAACGATCGTCTCACTCCTGTTTTCTGGGCTATTCGCGCATGCGTATACTGACCTACTTCCAAATACGTCGAAATGTTGGCTCGGGTTAGAGCACTGATGTCCTTTGTTTTACTCATAATGAATTTCACTTATATTACAAAAACCACTTTTACTTTCACTTTTCAAAGTCACAAACGAGACTGAAATTCTTCAGTAAAATACTAATTCTTAAATACTACCTAGTTGTCATAAAATCAAAACAATTCGGAGGTCAAACTAATTAACAGGACAATAAATACTAGGAATTTATATTTTGCCGAAAAGTGTTCACAGGCCTTATAAAAGGGGTATTTTCTGGGTATATTAAATTTTTATTGGACGAATTCCTTGGATTGGTTGATATCTACCATAATGACGTGCCAACTATACAATAGGTTGCAGTTCGGCTTTTGAAAATCACATTACCATGCATTTCGTATGAGGTGATACTAATTTGGCCACATCTGTATATAGGAAAACAAATTTGATTGGTTAATGTAAAACAAAAAACTTATTTGATCAACCACTATGTAAGTTGTTCATATATAAATTTCGCGTTGTGTAAAACAAAAAATTAGAGCGATGAAATTGAATTTTAAATAAAATTTTCCTTGTTATCGTTAATTTTCATCCCATCCCTGCATACATTTCCTTCCGAAGTTTACGTCAATTTCATCATCATATACGCACACAAAAAAGTTTCAATTAAACTTGACGCATTATAATAATGTACATACGATATGATAAGACGAACGAAAATATTTATAATTTTGTTTTTGTTATTATTTGATGGAAAATTCACCCTCCGCATCGTCCTATATACCGTGCAGAATAAGAAAATAAACGAATTTTCATAATATTTTCTTGTCAATTACAATACACATTTTCAATCTACTTTACTCTCAATTTTTTTTTGTGTTTTTAAAGCTTTATAGTAGATTCATATTATTGTTATTCTTAGTATTTTTCTTTATTGTTATCCATTTTCTGGAGATTATTTCTTTCGCCCTCGTTTACAATATTTTCGAACATTTTTTCTCTCTTTTCATTTCTCTTGTCGAATGTGCTCCTGCTGCTGCTGCTGTTGTTATTATTTTCTTTTGTACGTACAGCTCGGTATATGTATATAATAAATCCCGTACAAACCTTGTAGCTGTATATAGAACGATTTTTTATATATGCATGGATACGACGAGTATTTCAGCGATGTGAAACTTACATGGAATGATGATGGGATCATTAATCATCTATGAACTTGAACGGAACAATAACAGTGAGCATAGAAATTGACATGTACGGCGTTTTTTTCGTGTATGTATATCGAAATGTTTTTCGTTATGATGTATATAGAAAATATTTAATTTTTATGTTTTTTATTTTGTTATGTACACATTTTTTCAAACATAAACAACATACATACCTTTTATAAAATATTTAATATTTAAAATTATGGTGACTGTTTACATTATCAAATATCCTTTTATTGTTCGTGAAGCTGGATCAAAACAAACATTGTAGGGATCGATGAAATAATTTATCTCATATAGGTGTTGATGATATTTGGGTGGTTTTGAGACAAAGTGTCATTAAGACTATAAAATTTACCTATTCCTGCCTTATCACTAAGTTAACAATTTGTAAATTTAATTCTGACCTAGGGTTGCTGACATTCAGAAAACGATGCTGATAGTTGGATTAAATTAAAAAATTTACTTTAATTTCAAAAATTAAAATGTTTTCGGATACGGTGAATATTAATGTGGTACATCAACTAGAACTTTGAATTTGGAAAACTCAAAGGCCGGAAAAGATGACAGTTATTTAAAATAATGCTATCTCCTTGTAACTGTCATAGTGTTTCTGCCACCCAACATGTGATTCTTGAAGTGAAGATGTTTATTTATAGTTCAACGGAAATTTGAAACCGTTTAGAGATTTCGTTTTACTGCGTGTCCGAAAAATAAATTCGTGCTTCATTATAAACCTATGTAAATTGACAGTTCCGCTTGTTACTCTCCTTGGCGTAACGAATGGTGGTATTTTCTTCTTTTGCAGAACAATTACCATGCAGCTAAAGAATACGAAGACTTCTGGGTTGCGATACAGGGTCTACTTCTCCTACTTATTTTTGAACCACTTCTTGAATAATTTGTAGTTGTATTCATTTACCATAATATGTAAAAGATTTTTTTCTTTTCATGGTATAATGAGCATAATAGTTTATGGAATAGTATTAAAGATCCATAAAACAATGCTTACGCAATATACTATGTACTTGAAACGTGACTTGCGATGATTTCCCTGAAATATGATGAGTAGTTCAGCAGGGTTTTTAATTTGTGCAAGAGTCCTGAGATAAAGATTTTGACATCTTCTCTTTGGTGGAAGAAGCCGTGTAACATTCTCATGATAGTTTTTGCTGCTGTCATACACCAGCCATTTTTAATTAATAGGAACAGGATGAAAGTTTTATACGACCTTTCGATTCTCTTTTTTATGAATAGATTAGTGAGCGCTCCGTACAATTGCCACAAATTCCCCATATTGATTCTATAGGTAAAGATTATGAAACTTCTCGTTCTATGGAAAGGATAAAGGAATCATTTTGCAAATATCGATTTCCAAGTGTATATATAGCTTATTGTCATCACACCACTCACTAACGTTGTTACTTATAAGAAAACTCCAACACACATAAATTTTCGAGTGTCTTCTGATGACGAATTGACTCAAGAAGTTTGTACAAACTACGTCTATTTGGTGATGCTTTCCAAATTCGCTTAGTAATTTGCAAGTGAATTCAACCAAATTAATAGATGTCGATCATTCTGGTTTAACCAATTTCGGGATACATGAAGTAGTTGAGATCCCTCTGTGGCATGATGCATTGGGTTGGTAACACGAAGATGGTATATTGTTCGGCCCATATCGATCAAAAAATTTTCAGTACTCAGAATATCTTGTTCGGTGTTTTTAAAACATTAACGATTGATTCGATAATAGTTTTAAAACTGCTTTGAGTTGGTTTTGAATAGCAACTAGATATGAACTTGTTTTTACTTAATCATAGCTCTGTTGCAGGGAAATTTTTTTGTTCAACTCTAACCGACTTTTAATCATTTTAACGTACCCCATAGTTTCATGGTTTTTCAAGTTTTTCTCATACTCACATCAGAATTTAGAATATCATCCCAGTTTACTGTTTTTAGTAAACCAACCAAAACTTACAATGACCAATAACTCATAAATTACGTACAATGGCTGCAGCCCAATAGTCGGGTAAATCGTGGTCTATGGTAAAAATCGGATTTAGAACAGATTTTTCGATCAGTTTGCCATAGAGTTTTTGGAAAATAAAAGAATTTACCGAAAAATTTACTTAAAATTGACTTTTACCCTTATACCTTTTTTTCGCCAATAATTAACAATAAAAGTTTCACAAAATACAATTATTAAAAATAAAAAAAATCGTTCATCGTTAAGCTGGTATATTCCTAGTCGAGCTCTTCTGCAGAAGTGATTTAATGAATAAAAGAAAGTACATAATTCTAAAATCGTGCCAATTTTTGACCTGATAAAATGAAAATATTATATTCCACTTACTCATAATGCAACATTTGCCACAATTTGCCTATATAACATAGCAGTGTAGTAGCAATATTGTTACGATTTTGTCTTGTCACTTAAGGTTCGAATCACTCGATTGTGAATAAATACAACTACTTCAAATTTGAACTCACACAATTTATTTACACAACACAATTTATTATACAACGCAAAATTAACAATTAGTTATTACAATTATAACACACTTTTTAATTATCACTTTAATAATCGCTTTAATAATCACTTTAATAATCTTTCTATTTAACCTTCACTGTATCACGTTTAAATTAAGATTCAGCATTCCACGTCAACATACGCCTTTATATACCAAAATATTTGTTTCTAGAATAACCCTAAATGCGCATCAAGAATTGAGCAAATATGTTAGTATAGAAATGACGCCTAAATGTTGAGTCAAAAATCATAAATGCAAATGAACTATTAATGAATTAACTTATTCTATTCTAATCTAGGTGCCACCGCAACACCACCCGCCACCCAAGCCCGTTCGTCCCGAACAGGATCCAGATCACCTCCTCTGTAGAGCGCCAAACTCTCCAAATTCACTACCCCTGGTCCACCCCTGCGTCCCTCCTGTATGCGACAAACCACGTCATTCAACCTTTTAATGACAGTGTAAGGTCCTTTCCATGTGGGTTGCAATTTCGGTGATAATCCCTTCTGCCGTTGCGGGTTGTGAAGCCATACCAATTGCCCTTCCTCGAAGCCTTGATTATTTGCTCGTATGTCATATCGAGCTTTCATTCGATCACTTGATATTCGAATTTTCTCCCGTACAAATAGATGTATCTCATTAAGTTCCTTTTTCATCCGGTCGACCTAATCCTGTCCGCATAGAGATGCTGATGGAACAGCCCCAAACTTTAAATCTCCTGGTAATCGCAGATTGTTCCCAAATATGGTTATAGCGGGTATCACTCCTGTTGTGTCATGTACCGCTGGTCGGTAGGCCATCAAGAACATCGGTATATGTTGATCCAAGCATCTGACATATCTCCTGAAATACCACCGATTTGAAATTCCTTCCTTGATCCGTGTGAATTTCCATCGGTACACCAAATCTGCTAATCCAATTGTTGACCACAGCATCCGCTATTGTTGTTGTCTCCTGATTGGGTATGGGGTACACTTCCAGCCATTTGCTGAAATAATCCATTATTACTAGCACATATTTATTTCCGCTCTCGGTGGTCGGAAATGGCCCCGCCACATCCATTGCAATTCTCTCAAATGGTGCCCCGACATTATATTGTTTCATGGTTCCACGGCTTTTGTCGTGCTGGTCCCTTTACTGCCGCACATTGGTCTTTTATTAGAATATTATTTTTGGTCTCTTTATAATTATTGTTTAAATTTAATGTTGACACTTTGGTGGTTACAGCAATAAGAAATTTTATAATTTTATTTTACAATATTAATTACAAAATGTTACATATTCACTATAGAGGGTTATCAATCGCTTTCGAGATAAATCGAGATAAAACTTAATTGCCACTAGATGGCATTACAATTGATTATTGTATGGCAATTTGAGCTACTTTGTATTATAAACGTCAAAACATAAAAATGGTAAGAAATATTTACATATTAAATTTACATTTATCTTAACTTAATATTATTATTTTAGGTAGATAATTACATTCGTTGTGTTTTAAAGGTAAATATCTACGAGTTAATTAATGTAAGGTGAAATTCTACTTAAATATTTGTGTTACAATATACATGGCATAATTTGTTTTGATTACCAATGAAAGATCAAGTTCAAGGACAAATTATGCCATGTACATTGTTTACATATGATTTGGTTTGTTTGGACTAATAATTTAAACTAATTTCTAGGAAATCAAAGATGAATTTATACAATGACAAGGTAAGTATTGATTAATTGCTAATATTTATTTTAGTTTTAGATGTATGTAATTGATGCGATGTATTCCAGGTTTAATTATGTGTTACAGGAAGAGAATATCTTACAGGTGAGTATGACTGGACTTAATCGACGTTTGACTGTTGAACTGTTGGTGAACACAAATTTATACACACATCTTCGACACCATTCTACTACTGACTGTCTGCCTCCGGACCAGTAGAAACGTTGGCGAATTTGGGCTAGTGTTTTATTAATCCCTAGATGACCTCCACTTGCTCCTCCATGATACCTTGATTCCTCCATGATTCCTTGAGGATTTCCGCTATCCGATCTTTTGGCACCACTACACTGAGAGAAAAACACTATCCCATTAAAAAAATTACCATCGATGTAAAAAAAAATGCTTTCGATAGTCAACCGATCATAATATTTATTATAATGATAGTAAATCAATTAAAATTTTTATGTTGTTAATTTGACAGTAATACTATCAGAATAATAATGAAATAAAATTTCGATTCAATAAATCAGATTTTCTATATAATGGAATAATTCTATAGATTTGATCGAATGAAAGACACATTCAGATAATCATTTCTGTCAAAGTGATTGTATTAATCATATCATATCGATGACCAAGTAGTTCCATATGAAACATGTCATTGCTTATTTAGACATATATTTCATTATTTCTGCAACAAAAAGGTTTCTCATATTGATGAAAAAATAAAACATTTTGAAATTTCAATAAATTTATTTTTTATTATTAAAAATTTGTTACACTTAACTATATAAAACTTTAAAAACGTGTGCTTTTTAATGCAAACCATATGTTTATACTGGAGAGCAAAAATAGAAAAACTCAGTAGCTTTAAAACAAATAAAATATCAACCACTTTTTAAAATATTATTAAACTTATTAGGTTCACCTTACTGGAGAATCTTAAAGCAACTTAAACAGGTATAGATCCATTTCCTGACATATGCGTAGTGGAGGATTGATTTTTCATGAAGCTAACCCAGCTACACGCAACTTTCACTTATACTTTTGGTATTAGGGGATATGTTGTAGGTGAATGCTTCTTTATTAACTATACTTACTTTCTGTCATATCAGGTGTTCATCCTTTATTTTAGGTTGTTCCAATGCAATTAAATTTTCTCTAGTTGATGAAAAGGTTTTGTTGAATTCGAGTGACCCATTCAAATATTGTTAATCAATTGATATCTACAGAAAAATTAAAATAAATTCATATTGATTATTATATTAAACCAAAATAGCCATAAAATAATTACCAGTCAATACTTAAAGCAGTTTTATAACTTGGCCGAGCGTTGAAAATATCCAACGCGGATGTTTTGGCATTTAACCACATATTTTTAATATTCTGTAATCTGTACAAACAAACAATTATTTTATTCTAACTAATATTTAATTATTACACTCTTATTATATACAACACTATGCACCTTTTGGTTTAACAAACTCAAACGTAATGAAGAAATTTTTCATCTGTTTGTATTGCATTGATAGAAATTCTATCAGTACAAAAATTTACGACGTCATATAAATTATTTTTTGTTTTAGAATAGACAAAATACATTTCTAAAAAAATTTAAATAAATTGACAGAAAAAATTGTTATATCGAAAAACTCATTTCAAATTTAACCGTGAATGACAAAAAAAATAACAATTGTTCTATTAATGTGATAACATGTATATCGCGGAATATTAGTTGTTAATAAAATAATTTATTGTCATATCAATAAACTACGATTAATAAGAGAAATTGCGTGTTAAGGTAACAGTATCAGTTTATAGCAATAATTACAATTTCAAATTTTCAATACGAAAGTAGAATTTCTCTCAGTGTACCAACAATTGTTTTACTTTACCATCCGTGCTTTCCCACTTTCTTTTTAAACATCCATTTTCTATGTGGAGGCTATCCCATTGAGCCCAATAAGCTTTTACAATGGGAGTTTTGTCAGCTATCTCACTCCATGTGGGCCGGTGTTCATTTTCCTTATGTTTCATGATGAATGACAGATCAGCATCCCGTAATTGCTCCTTCTTGATCATTTCATCAGTCCATTCCTCATCAGGTAGCACTTGCATAAGCCGAATATCAACGATGTTTTCCTTGACCTCCACACGCCCACAATGCTTGCATTCCACGGGACATGGTCTTCTTGCTAATGCGTCGGCAATTCTGTGTGCGCTTTCCTTTCGATGTTCAATATCGGCTTCCTTTGTCAAGCTCTCACCGCCTCCTTCTAATCTCGAAACATGGATGAAGGTTATGGGGCAATTGGTTGTGGGAGTCAGCTTCTACCCCTTCAAACTGACTCTTTTTAGTTTAACGACTCCGCTGTCGTCTGACGCTCCTTTCTGAATTCTACCTGCTCCTCGTTTGGTCTACGCTTCATAGGAGATGGCGACTTTCCTCGTTTCTTCCTAATCTCCCAGCAGTCCCGTGAGATGTGACCCGTCCTACCACACACCCAGCATTTAATCTTGCCACTTCCATATCTGAACCTTGGCGTAGCCCGCTCGGTGTCTATTCTGGAATCAATCTCTACTCGGCGAATTTTCATTGCTGGTTTGACGATGGCCTGATAAGTTTCGTTTGTTAACGCACAAGCGATGGTTTCCGTAAAAGTTGCCTTAGGTGACAACATCACTGCTCTGCGTGTCTCAGGATCTCGAATACCGTCAATGAATGCATCTATTTTAATTTGCTCCATGGCCGATTACATGGAGCAAATTAAAATAGATGCATTCATTGACGGTATTCGAGATCCTGAGACACGCAGAGCAGTGATGTTGTCACCTAAGGCAACTTTTACGGAAACCATCGCTTGTGCGTTAACAAACGAAACTGCTCAGGCCATCTTCAAACCAGCAATGAAAATTCGCCGAGTAGAGATTGATTCCAGAATAGACACCGAGCGGGCTACGCCAAAGTTCAGATATGGAAGTGGCAAGATTAAATGCTGGGTGTGTGATAGGACACCCAGCATTTAATCTTGCCACTTCCATATTTGAACCTTGGCGTAGCCCGCTCGGTGTCTATTCTGGAATCAATCTCTACTCGGCGAATTTTTTGCGAATTTCCTCCATGTAATCGGCTTTTGGGTTTCGAGAAAGGCACTCAACGATAGAACAGGTACATAGGGTTACTGATACAATTGAGGAGGCGCTGGAGGAAAAGGAAATATGCTCAGCAATATTCTTAGACGTAGCCCAAGCATTTGATAAGGTTTGGCACCGTGGTCTAGAATTTAAGCTGCAACGAAATTTGCCAAAACAACATTCTGAATTGTTAAAGTCTTATATCAACGACCGTTACTTCCGGGTGAGACAGGAAGGGGAATACTCTAAACTGAAGAACATATTGGCAGGGGTTCCACAAGGCAGTGTTCTAGGTCCCGTTTTATACCTCCTGTATATGTACAAATGATCTACCAAACATAGAAGAAGCTAGAATAGGAACGTTTGCTGATGACACAGCTGTTATGACCACCGATGCTAGTATAGTTGAGTCCACGAGAAAACTTCAAAATGCTGTTGATATAATAAATAACTGGACAAAACAATGAAGAATAACACTTAACGAATCGAACTCAACACACATCAACTTTACAAATAGGAAATTAGAATATATTCCGATTAGACTGAATTCACAACAAATACCATATTCTGACAATGCTAAGTACCTCGGCATGACGCTAGACTCTAAGCTCAGGTGGAAAGCGCATGTTAAAAAGAAAAGGAAAGAACTGAATTTAAAATTCAGAAAAATCCACTGGCTTATTGGAAGAAACTCCGAACTGACAACGCACAACAAACTGCTGTTATATAAACAAATCCTAAAACCTATCTGGACGTATGGTATTCAGCATTGGAGCTGCGCAAGGAAAACTACAGTGGAGATCATTCAAACATTTCAAAATAAAGTACTACGTAGCATTGTGCATGCTCCTTGGTACATTAGAAACGACAATCTCCATCGAGACTTAAACATGGAAAACGTCAACGATGAAATACAAAAATTTGCAAGGGGTCACAATTAATGAATTAACAACAATTAATGAACAATTAATGAATTAACTTATTCTATTCTAATCTAGGTGCCACCGCAACAATATGTTAGTAAACAGACTACCAAACTGCCTCTATAACTTTATTTTGGTCAACTGAATCCAGAGAAATATATTATTCGCTTTTCACCATGAAGTTCAAATTTTAAAAAAAGTAAAAACTGACCTACAAATTATTAGTCCGATCAGGAAACAAGTTTGAGCTATACAGAAGCCACAAACAGTTATTTCTCCCCTCACTATAAGGGTACACAGCCAAGCAAAATCATTAGTATCTTAAAAAAGCTGGCTTATTCGGAGCTGGAAACCAGCACGCAAGATATCTGTTCGGTTGTCTCATCTTAGTGTACCCCAGTATTTTCTGGTATTATATATGTATATTCCGTTCGATTGCGAACCATTGACCATCTCATATAAGTCATTGTCTTTATTTGTTGATGTTAAACTGATAAATGGTGGATATATCTGGAACGTTTGCTAACTCCTTGTCGGTGATGTCCTAAAACCGATTTTATTACAGTCCTTTCTTTCTGGTTCATCAAAGTGGCGTATAACAAACGTAGGACTAATGAACTTGTATGTGTCAATTAAAGTTTAAGCCAATGTGTTGTAAATGGACCATTTACGTTTTCTGATTTAATTTAACTATAAATTTATTTATTTTTATTAACAAGGTAAGGCTACAATTCCTGCATGTAATATTTTGTAACATGCGAACGTTTATTATGATTTTAATTAAGAAACGTGTTTATTAGTCCGTAATAAGAAAAGTATTCACTTCCTGCCTGTAAAAACTTTGTAATAATAATATTATTTTAAAAATTGTAATAAATTGAGTAATAATTAACACCACCTAAAAGTTATTTTATTTTTAAACTTCTACTAATTTGTGGTTAAATTTAGCTCAATTTTACTAAATGAAAGCTACTATTCACTTCGTGCATGTAATAATTAATTTATTTAACACAATATTAATAGTTTAATTGTAGACTATAGTCAGCCTGTCACTATGTTACACCGAAACATTTTTAATTTTAAATGCAAACGGTACATTTTCTATTATAATTTTTACTTTACATGATATTCAGTTACCTGAAACAGGAAAAGTATTTTCTTCCTGCTTATAGATATATTGTAATAATAATATTTATCCAAAAATTTTAATAAATTTAACAATTGAATGAAAACTTGAAAAATATATAATTTTTCGTTTTTCTTGTGGTCATTTTACTTAATTTTGCTAAACACAATATTTAATATTTCGATTATGGGCTTGTTTAGCATAGCATATGCAAATATAATTTTATTGGAGACAACATTAAATATTTAGATTGCGGGTTTTAGTTAGCGTCCCACTAATATCAGACCGATGTATGTATTTGCATTATAAAACGCAACGGAAACGTTTTCTGATTTAATTGAACTTTAAAGTTTGTTTATTTTCATTTACAAGGCAAAGCTTACACTTCATGCATGTAATATTTTGTAACGTTCGAAGGGCTATTATGATTTTAACTTTGAAACGTGTTTACTAGTTCGTAAAGAGAAAAGCATTCACTTCCTTAATGTACAAATTTTGTAATGACAATTTTTTTTTAATTGTAATAAATTGAACAATTTTTAGCAAAACCTAAAAATTATGTAATTTTTCAACTTCTTCGTAGTTATTTTACTCTATTTTACCAAATAAATACTACTATTCACTTCGCGCATATAATAAATAATTTATTTAACACAATATTAATATTTTAATTGCGGGCTTTATTCAGTCTACGACTGTGTTAGGTGGAAGCATTTTTCTTTTTAAATGCAAACGATACATTTTCTATTATAATTTATACGTTACAATATACCAGTTGCCTGCAACAGGAAAATTTTTTAGTCTACAACAATACCACATCGTTGCATTTCTATTTTAAAACGCATGCGATCATTGATTCTGATTTTAACTTTGAAATGTATTTATTAGTCCATCACATGAAAAATATTTACTTCCTGCATGTAATATTTTGCAATCAAAATTTTTTTTAAGAATTTTAATAAATTTAACAATTTTTAGCAAAACTAAAACTCATGCCTTTTTCAGCTTCTTTGTGGTTATTTTACAAAATGTTACTAAATAAATAATATTATTCAATATAAATATAATAATAACTTTATTAAACAAAATATTAATATTTAGATTACCTTCTATATTCAGCCTGCCACAATATTAATTGAGGAATTATATTTTCAAACGAGAACGGTTGATTTGCCATTACAATTTAAACTTCCACACATATTAATTTGCCTGTAACAGAAAAAGTATTTTCTTCCTGCTTATAATAATATTGTATTAATGATTATTGAAAAATTGTAATAAATTTACCAATTCAGATGCATTGATGTGATGGAGTGAAAATGAAAATACTCCTTTATATTTTTAAATATATTATAATTTTTTAATAATCATTATTACAATATTGTTATATGTAGGAATAAAATGTTTTTCCTGTTACGAGCAACTGAATGTGTTGTAAAGTTAAGGTTATAATAAAAAATATATGGTTTGCGTTTTCAAATTAAAATGCATCAGCGTAATATAGTGGCAGGCTTAATATTGCCTATAATTTAAATATTAATATTTTGTACATGCAGGAAGTGAATACTTTTCTTGTTAATGAAGTAATAAATACCTTTCTATGTAAAAAATCAGGAAAATATATGAGATTATCATATACAGTAGTGGTCAGATAAATGTTACTATACGAAAAACATTCAAAGTTGTTCATGCAAATGCATTTTTGTCGAAATGTTTCCAGGTTACCTTAGTTTTTTTGTGTATACTTTGTTTTAATAAATTTAGAAGTAAAGGGATCAACAATTTTTTTTTGTTTTGCTCTGAAATTTCATCAGTTGTGATCAAAACTGCGCAAGTTGTAGTAGTAGTATGAAAACAATGAGAAAATTAAACTCTGAGCAAAAAAGTATAATCTTAGCTCTGCGAGAGGGAAATCTTTGTACAAGATACATAGCAAATAAAATGGGATCTAGTCACGTTTCGGTTTTGAAATTAATAAAAAAAAATTCCTATTACAAATACAACAGAAAGAGCCCAGCGGATAGACAGAAAAATAAAAAGCATGTGTTTGACAAACAAATTTTCTACTTATAATGAATTACGTAATGAGGTAAGAGAACGTTTTGGAATAAATTTTAGCGCAAGAACAGTTCGTAGAAGATTGCAACAAATGGGTCTCAACGGGCGAATATCAAGGAAGAAACCGGGTTTGGCAAAATAAAATGCAAATTGCGCGGCTCAATTTTGCAAAAAAAATACCGAATTTGGTCTGTAAATAACTGGAAGCGAGTAATTTTCTCAGATGAGTCTAAAATTAGTATAAACTAATCGGATGGTATCACATACATGCACCGAAAGGTAAATGAAGATTTACACCAGGACGCTTAATAACGCGAAATAAATTTCCAACAAGTTCTATGGTCTGGGGATGCATCAGCTACTATAGATGTGGAAACTTTGCGTTTATTAATGGAACATTAAACGCTAACGGGTATATTGACGTCTTAAAAAAAATTTGGATCCCTCAACTGAAAGGCTGTTTCCAATAACCAAAAACCCAATTTTCCAAGGTGATTCTTCTCCGTGCCATCGAGTCAAAAAGATAGTTTTTTTTTTTTTAATTTTGTGTATCATATTGGCAATCGAATTGTATTGTAATGGACGATGTATCTACTTCTATACATTAAACAGGTGAATGAATATGTCCAACAAATAGATATAGAAGAACTGAGCTAGCCTGGGACAGCCCCGATTTGAACCCGATAGAAAATTGTTGGGCAATTTTTAAGAAGCGGGCCAATAGAAAAAACCCATAAACTAAATTAGAATTAAAGAAAGCACTAATTGAAGCTTGGGAAAACGAGATATCGGTTGAATATTGCGGAATCTTATTAACTCTATGCCCGATAGGATTTCAGCCGTCAATAAAGCCCGGGGAAGGCACACTAAATATTAAAATACTTCTCAAGGGTCATACTTACCACTATTCGAAAGTTTTTAAAAATTGTTTTCATTTTTACTAATATTTATTGTAATCAAGTATGATTGTGCTAACAAATAAATACCTTTAATTTTAATCTAAATAAATATTTCTTGTTCAACATCCTTTTTTCCATAATTAACTTCCATTCCATTTTAATTTAGTATTCCGTCTATTATTACAGAAAATGGATTGAATAAATGGTTAAAAATTGAATTTTTTTTCGAAACATCAAAATTTTTTGGATGGTAACATTTATCTGACCACTACTGTATAATAAACAGCAGGGTCACATTAATGCAAACAATCTATTACCGGACAATCAACTGGGATTCAGGCATAACCATTCGACGATACGCGCAATAACAAAATTAACATCTGATATATGCCAGCATCTGAACCAGAAAAATGGTACAGGTACGTTAGTGGATATGGAAAAAGCTTTCAAATCAGTCTGGCTCGATAGATTATTTTATAATATGTCGCATATGAAATTCGACACTGACATTTTGCAGCTGAGCTATGAACTACTATATTACCATAACTTCAAGACTATGAATGGCAAAGAGATATTTAATCGTTCTTTTGAACACAACAGGGATCGATCACAGTACCAATATTATTCAATCTGTATACAAAAGAATTGATCGAAAGCGAGTAGTTCAACTCTAGGAAAGTACAAACGATTGCCATGTGGATGACTTGGTGATGTCGAATGCAAAATATACAATTACGGCAGATACGAATAAACCGGATCTTTCAAAAACCATACCAGCTATCAACGTCTGACACCCGAAACAACTGAAAGATAAGCCACATGTAAAGTACCTCAGCATAAAATTAGATCGATTGCTTTATCTGGATAAGCATATTAACCAGCAACTAGTGAAAGCAAAGGGAATATTTAACGCCAACAAAAGAATATTCTGCTCACATAGTATCAACGTACGGGTGAAACAAATATGCTACAAGTCTTTGGTATACCCAATACTGACATATCGTTGTCCTATTTGATGGAACATCGAGCCATACACTATGGAAAGGTTGAGGATATTCGAATTCAAATGTTTACGATATTGCCATGGTGATCATATAGGAGCGCAAATCAAACTACACAAAATACATATCCAATCAACAAGTTAGGCAAAAACCGTATTAGACCATATTAGATTATAGTTACAGTAATTAGTAACCAAATCAAAAGAGCCACTAAAATCAGGGGAAATTCGTTAGTTAGCATTATAATCAATTGAGCTGCCAACCAGGAAACAATCCAGGATCAGAAACATTTACGTATCTTGATCGCATTAAATAGCCAATAAAAAAGGATTTAGCGAACAGACATTCGAAAACGCTGCTGAGTATCTAATAAATAACAGATTTAACTTTTCTAATATAATTAAAGACCCCCAAAAGAAGGCCCAAATCAGAGCTAAATATTGGTAGCTGAAATCAATCGCCAACCCTATATCCAATATCATTGGCATCCATTAACTAATCCTGATCCGGACAAATTCAGTACCACCAGCTACAAACACGGAAATTAAGAGTCATAGGAAATGACGAGCCACTAGCGGCGCTAGCGGGAGTGGCGGAGGGTTGAGCACATTTTTTTAAATTTTTTTAATCCAATTACCCTGTATCATAAGGCTCGATTTTTAAACCACATACAGTTAAATAAATGCACATGTAATGAGATCCCATCTTGGCCAGATTTCACATGATTTTTTTTCTAAATATCAGGGCTTTTCTGAACCGCTTTGGCTCATGCTGCCTTATATATAAACGATTTATTGTTAAATAAAGCTTGATTAAAAAAATAATAATCTAATACTTATGCTGCTACTATTGATTGGTATTTTCCGCAATACAAATTATTTATGTCGTACTACACTAGAGTTTGTTCTAGACCATGGGATTTGTGGAAGATGTGGTGGAAATTAAAAAGTTTTTCTACTTTAAATCCAGATCATATTTTACTAACCTTAAGAGTTTTATACCCTTGACAGACTAGCGATTACCTAAACGCGTTTAATCATTTATTCGAGTTTATCTCTAAATGTGTCAACTTCGAGATTAGCTAAACGGGTTTTGTTTTAGGTTTAGTAACTAAACCGGTTTAGTACACTAATCTCTCAATATTTTGAAGTTTATCGCATAAAAGTGGGTTTAGCGAGAGCGCCATCTAACAATGAAGGCTAAAATTTATAAATAGGACAATGTCATTTAGTGCTGTGACACAATTATAGATGCCGCTTACGTTTTGAGTTTTTCCGTTCGAGTTCAAAAATTTTTTTTTGCTTCAATTTAAGTTCAACATACACAAATGTGTCTGGAAATCAGGGCATTGGAGCCGACGTTTAAAAACTGGCTCCAGCTCCAACCTCCTGCTCCATTAAAATTGCCGGCTCTGGCTCCAGCTCTGGCTCCGAGTAATGCGCAGGATCAGAAAGAAAATGTCGAAAAAAGAGAATTGTAATATCTCCTTCTTTCATTTTTATAATGTAATTCTGTTAAAGGCTCAACGAGCGAAAACTTAAGCGACCACCAAAATTTTAGAGGTCAATTGTTATTTGTGACGAGAAGCCTATACAATTTTTGTGATTGTAGCACTTACCGAAATAGTATAAAGAGCGTGCAACTTAAGCTCTTACGTGTTCACTAGTTGAGGCATAAGTAAATGCAATTTTTGGTGATGGTTTTTTGTGCATGTACTGCAAACTAGAAAGATCAGCACGCATTTAAATTATCAAAAGAGAAATTACCCTTTTTGTTATCATTGTCATTTTTGCAACACTAAACGCATCAACGGATTTCCCCCGGTTTATATAAATACATTTTTACCATATATGTTTTACAGTTATTCGAAAGGAATAAAATGAACGATATTTTTGTATTGTGTTTTATTCTTAAACCTGTTAATGCGAAACTATTGAAAAAAAAAATTTTGGTCACAAATGGGTTAAATTAAAGAGCAATCACATTCGTAGTAGAATAGAAGATATCCTAGGATCTGGAGCCAAATATTTAAGGAAATATTTCGGCTCCAGCTCCGGCTCCGCTCCAAGTGAAAACAATAGCTCCGGGCAGCTCCGGCTCCTATCTGGAGCCGGCTCCAAAGCCCTGCTGGAAATAATGACCGGTTGTAATGTCTTCCGTATTTTAACGGATCTTAGTTAAATGGGAATTCTTAAAAAAGAGCATAATAATTTGATAACATATAAATTATATAACATATTTATTTGTTTTTGATCACATTAAATATTTTATTATTATTATAGTTATGTAGTGTTATTTTTCTGAGCAAAACAAAATTAAATGGTATGCACAAATGTGTATACTGGTCTTCAATTTACACACATTTCTATTCTGACACATTCGTTTCTCGTAATCAAAATTTGCATACACAATTGTGTACACTGGCTGGGCAAGGTTATATCCCTTTTCCTGCTTGCCAACACAATTGTATGGGTAACGAAAACGAATCATGTCAAAAATTGATTTTTGTATGTGATATGGACCAACACACATTTGTGCATACTTCTTACCGTAGAGTGCGTATTATAATACCATGACAAATAAAAGCTGCGTTTTTTTTTAAACAATCGAGTAGAGTTCGCGATAGCTATTTTCAAATTGGTCCAATTTAAAATTAAAAATTTAATTTTTTTTAAATTAAATAATTTTGATGTAATATAAATCTATATACAAAAAAATAACCAAAAAAATCCATCATAAAAGTTGTTTGGTTTTCTTGTAATATCGTAGTTCTGTATATAGTTAATAGTTCTGTCAATGACATTTGTTTAATACCGGATTCCGGACAAACATAGCGCTACCGTATTTTATTATTCTTTTTTTTTTTTTAATATTAATATCCAATGGATTTAATGTCCTTTTAAGGTCAATTAATACCACTCTTTTCATTCATGCACACACCCACCCATCCAACAGAGGGTCTTAGTTGTGTTTAATAATTTCACCGATCGCAATCGATGAAGAAAAATCGCTTTTGCATCCTGCCTCTGCTGGGATTCGAACCCAGTACCTCCTGCTCCAAGTGCCGAAGCTTTAACCACTGCACCACTTGTCCGGTAATTATTGAAACAGGGTTTTCTAAGCCTCATAGTGTGTCAACCTAATTGGTTTTGTAGTAGTTTAACTAAACTAGTTTAGCTAAACGCGTTTAGCTAAACGCGTTTAGCTAAACCCTAGTCTGTCAAGGGTATTAGGTTCATAAGTTTGTTCTCGAAATTTTTGGTAAGGGAACATTAAAAGCTATGTAAAAATTACCAAAAATCATTCACAAGATAGTGTACTTGCTTCAACAATCGTGTAACACTTTCTTCTTACAAGTACTTCTGACTACACGCAGCTATACTCATGCCTTTTACAAGAGTAGATTTTTCCATTTCTTATCTATCTACCCAGAAGTACTTATTTGTATAGTTTGTCATGTTAAATATAACACAGCAATAGAGTCAGCTACATATATCAATAAAAAAAAAATCTGGAAAAATTCCTGATAAAATTTCAAGTGTGGAGCCCAGAAAAATCGAGAAGTTGCTATACCTAGAAAGACAAAGATATTTTAGAGGCCCGTGATTTAAATTTAGTTCAATTGTTTATTCAAAAACATTTCAGTTAACATTTCAAAAAAATAAATTGAGTACTAAAGTCGATTTTTGCTATGAGCCAAGACGCAAAAAAAAATAGGGCTTTCAAATTTTTATATATAAACTATAGAAATTTAGACTGCGTATCAATATTCGGGTAAAAGTTAATTTTAAGTAAATATTGCACATTCAATTAATTTTCAGAATGTCTATTGCAAAAATGCAAATTAATGATTAAACATGTACTAAAATCGATTTTTATTTCAGTAAATGAAATTTATTATTTTCTAAAACCGGTATTAAAAAGATTCGGTTTTAATCTTAATGTTGGTAACCAAAGTGACACCTATTGGCAAATAGCAAAAGCAAAACTAAATCTTCCGAATTCCGAATTATTTGTACTAAATATATGTCTCCTCTAAACCGATATATTTAGAACATTGTGTATTTGATATATTTGCTCAATTTTAGTTTATACAAACACAAACGGCACGCGAGCAAGATTTACATTTGTGCAATGTGATGTGGGCTATAATAATTTACTAGTTTGTATTTTTGCACTACAATACAATGAATGGCCTTGTTTTTGTTTTAAAAATTATTCAAAAATTTGCAACACAGAAATGATTAAGGGGAGATTTTGAATTAATAATAATAGATAATAAGAAATTAGGGAATATAAATAAAATTTATTTAATGCCGATGAGGCTTCGTAATCCACATCCATGGGTCGAACTTTGGTATGTCGCAGCCGAGTTTTAATCAAGCCGTGTATTTAATATTGTTTCTGCCGTGTTCGATTTTAATTTGTCTAGAGCCGAATTTAAAAGGGTAATAAAAATTGTATTATGCAAATTTCAATTATATAAAATTGATTTGATTTTTTAAATACCAGAAGTAGGTACAATAATACTGTTGGCTAAATAAGTAAATAAATAATTAGATTTGACATTATGATGGATAGGTTTATGTAGGAAGTATAGTGCTTTGATTATTTTTTAACTTTTATCTAACACTCAATCAATTTGAGTAATTTTAAAGTTTCGGGACTATTTAGAAAGAACACTCAGGCTGCGTGCCAAACTTAAGGGAAAAGTCAATTTTAAGTAAATTTTTCGATTTTTACCGTAGTAAATGATTTACCTTAAGTTTGGCACACAGCCTCAGTATGTGTAAAAAAAATAATGAAATAAAGTTCTTTACAATCTCAAATAGCCGGACAAATTTTTATTGTTGACATGAAGCTTTAACTACTACTGTACTTGTACTGAAAAGTACAAATTTAGAGTAATAATAAAAATCAAAAATATTTACTAAGCAACATTTTTAAGTTATTTAATTTTGTACAAAAAAATAGATGAATGGTACTCATCGGTATGTATATGTAAACTAAAGGTTAGATGTCTCTTCGAACGTAGAAAAAACGCTTTCCCTGCAGCCGGGGAACGGCACCTGAAACCAAACTAAATTTTTGTAGAAACAAAAAAAACAACAATGATTAATCAATTGAAACAGAAAATGTCACTCGGCAAAATTTAAATTTGAAATAAAGAAGAACTGAATTTAAAAAAACAAAAGAAAAGTTTTACTTGAAGAAAAAGAAAACACATTAAATAAATGTCTATGGAAATTAATGCATATTATGAGAAAGTGAAAAAGAAAAAAACTCAGACTCTTAAAAACCATGTCCGGACACGCTGCCGCCCGCTCGGCCTCGCCACATGCAGCTACGCGTCCTGGGCTTCAACCTTGACCACCGCTCGCTCCGCAAACTGGTTCCGCATACCGTAGAGAACAACAAAATAACCGCTGAAATCTTCAGCAAGACATACGTTATCCCGGTGGAACACCAAGACTTCACCAAAACTCGACCACTGTCAATCGTCCGCCTTACACAAGTTGCTTTATGTGCAGTTACATGTTTCACACCACACATGCAACCACACCCGATCTCATTTGATAATTTTTAGTCAAAATATTAACGTTGCAATTTATATACTGACCCGGCGAACTTCGTTCCGCCCCAAATTACTTCGTTCCGAGCAAATACTTTTGTCCTTCACGAAAATTGATTTTTATGAGAGAAAAACTCAAAAAACTCAACTCAATTCTCAATAGACGATTGAATTGAATGGACATTCCATTCACTTTACTTTGAGTTCAGCACTATGATATATTGAAGGGTCAAGTCGATTCAAACTCAGGCTTCTATTGAAAATTGAGTTGTTTTTTGAACTTTTTCTCTCAGTGTGGAAATGAATTGGAGTCAGTTGGAATTCAAAAGAATTCAATGTATTTTACTCGAGTGGAACTAAGTCGAATACAGGCGCAAATCAATACAATGCATTGTGGTAAACAATAGTTTTCGTTTTGTTCTCCGAACATGAGAAAAACACGGAAATTTCGGATTTATTCCGCACACTTCCAACGATTGACCTTGCGATTTGCTAATCGACATAGCGAACGCCAAACAAACGGGGAACTGAATGCGGTTGAAGTCGAATGAAATGTCAGTTGGAATCAGAGGAATTCCCGGAATTAGAACATCCTCTCCTTTGAATTTGCCTTTGATGATCGTCACTTGAATCACGTTGTTCATCAGTTTCTTCACAGCCAATCGCGTTCCGTTACACAATCTCGGATGTCCGGATTGTCAACACTTCCGTGATAAGCTAATGACGTCTTCAACATGCAAAAACTCGAGGAAAACGAAATCAATCCGGTCGAAACATCAACAGGAATTTCACTATTGCCAAGCGTCAGCGCAATTGTTTGGAAAAATCAGCATTTGAAGCGTCATTCTGTAACATGACTCTCATGTAACTTATTCACATAGCACCACAAACTCGATGAATTCAGAGTTCCTTGAGTTCATCTGCAGCTGTTGATCTGGAATGACAGGTAGCGTTTGACGAAAACTGGGGACCAGCAAAATCATCGCTCCATAAAACGCCTTGAGTCACTACGTAAATCCTTCATCTTTCGATTGAACGCTTCCAATGATCGTTTGTGTAACCTTGGCCGTCGCCGATTCTTGGCAATTGAGCATACTGGCTCGTCATTCGTTTGGATATTCATCTGCCATGCAGAATGTGCTATCCAGCAACGTGGCTGCAAATCCCGATGAGGCAACACCTAATGCTATTTGAGATCTCGAGCGAATTGCTGCCAAAGGAAATGAAATCAGAAAAATGTTGCCTGTTCCACCATGATCATCGCGAAAGAATACTCCAACGTTTCTTTCGTCAACTGCCTCCATCAATGAGTTGTATACGTTGTAACGAATTTTGTTTCGTCCCAAGTGGCGTTCCGGTGTCCACCCCTTAATGGAAATTGAAAGTACCGAGATTCAAGTATTTTGCAAATATTGGGAAACGGTATGTTTTGCTCCATCATTAAAAACAAAATAAAAAAAAAAGAAATATCGGATGATCATTTCGGGTACGGTTTCTTGTTTGGCTATAAAAGCGAAATTTGAGAAACACACGGGGAGTTGTGTCTAGTATTTCATTTAGATTAAGTTAAAAATTTCTATTCAAATTTATTTGTTTTAATATAAACTTTTATTTAATAAATAATTTTCTGAGTTAATGATAAAAATTAGTCGAGTAAGATTATAAGTTTAATATAAAAAAATTAATCATAACTATTTTAAAATCTAAGCTAATAAAGAGTTTGGCAACATAGAAATAGTCAGTGACTTGTGATTATCATATACTATAAGTTAAAATAAATAGAAATAAATAAAATGTAAATGAACGCAAGTGGCGTGGACATTTATTAAAAATTTAATATGTGAATATAAATCTTAATCTAAATAATTTAATAATAAACGCTAATAATAAAAATAACTATTTCAACTATTATACGAAATAAAAACTTAAATAAAATTCAAATTGAAATTTAATTAGTGGATTGGAAAATAATATGTGTTTATTACGCGTTTGTGTTTGCAACGCGCTAATTTTCATTAATGAAAATAATACTTTGTGGTGTGTGATGCCGTGTCATGGATAATCTTGATAAATACAAATACGGTGGCAGAAGTGGTATTTAAAATAATATTTGGCGAGATCACAAAATTATGTGCAAAGTGAAAATTGTATCTATGAAATATTATTTATTGCACGTTAGTTCTTAAAATTAAAGTTATAAAATAAAGTAAATTAATTATAAATTAAAATAAAACCTAAAAATATATAATATATAAATACATAAATTAATCATCTAAATAATAAAATAAACGGAATTCTTGTTTAACCATATGGGTTATCTCCAACGTCATCATTACGGATTACGCGTACAACATTGACGGCCAACGCTTCGAATAAAGTACCTTATAACATTTTTTTTTTGTTTTTCTATTAAATAATTTTATGTTAGTTTTAATAATTAAATATTTCATTTGCATTTAAATTTATTATACTAGGATAATATGGCATTTAGCCCAAATTATATTGTAATTGGTACAGGACAGTAATTTCTAAAATTTTTTTTCTTTCTCTTTTTTTTTTTACTATGTTTTTATATATCAATAAATACGGTTCTGGTACTACTCATATTAACTAATGTTTTTTATGATCCGCTGTTCACAACTTCGTCGTTTTTTTTCTCTGCTTCTCTGATCGTTTTGCTTGTCAGGATGGAGTAATATAATTCATTATAGGATGTGATCGTGGTGAGTATCGGTAAGTCTTAGGTAGATAATTGTCCGTGCTAACATTATATCAGTAAATTTTATCATTCGGCGGTAACTCCAGGTTTTTTTTTGCAAGCTTCTCTTTCTACCCACCCCATCCACTGAGCCATTGCCGGGCTAACCCAATAATCCGCCGCGGAAGCCTATGCAATTAAAACACTATCATTCCTGTTAACGATCTGGGCAGAAACAAGTGCAGGAGTGGAAATTTTCCATCTTTGACAACCTCGCCCGTCTTGCGGATCGTTACAACGTTCTTTTGCTGCGCATTCAAAAGCGGGACATTCGTTCGTACTATTTATCTCAATGAATCTCGATCATTCACTAACTCTCGACAAATAGCTGCCGCACATCACTACGCACATGCCTTCGATCATGATCAAAGCTTCATTGCTTTTCTCGTGGTTCATTTAAAGCTCATAATTCGATGTTACATTGCGAACTCGATGCAAAATGTCCTGCAACAGGTGACCTTTCTTTCGTTGTTGCAACTTCTTCACTTCAACGACTGGCTCCAAATATAATTATAGCAATGTTCGTGCGAACGGATCGCTTTGGCAAATTTCGAAGAAATCGTAAGTGTTATAGCTTGTGATCGTTCTACTCGTTGTGTTGTATTAGCTTCCGTGAAATAGACATTTTGTCCGTTTTCCAAGCGCCCCCTAAATGTTGAACAGTGGGTTGACATTGGTAATTGAAAATGAGAAAATATGCCAAACCGCCTCATTGCAACTGACATAATGGCCCGGAGCATCAATGCCGAACACTGTAAGGTCGCTACCTTTAGGTTCACTACCTATCTTACCCAGACGATGATGAGTACAATCGTTCAACATTATTGAACTGATGGACATATGGTGATTGCCTTATATGTGGGATTGTATCCGGGTTGACGAACAACAACATCGGTTCCAAATGACGTCTTGTTAAAGCATTGTTTGTACTGTTGCGGGTGTGCAAGAAAATGTCTGGATAGCGTTATATCTCCATAGAGATAAAAACGTAATGGCTCCAGTGGCGATGTCAAAATGGACAATTCAACTTTGCCATCGGCAATGCATATCAACACAGTGAAGGTTTTTGTACGTGATTGTAGAGTTATAATTGAAAACAGCGAGATTAAAGTTGACTTTACGACACTTCTTCGTCGAGTTGGGTTTTTTCAAACCTGAGCTGGTGCCCATGCAGCACGAACTTGTCTCATATGAGCACGTCTCTGTTCATTTAATTATTTCCGTTGCTCTTGCATTTCATTCTCACGGACACCGTGCATTCTTTGTGAATTGGGTTTTCTTCGTCCTAGGTTCGATCGTCTGATAGCCGGAATTTTAATCAAAAAATAAATTCCTAAAAATTACGATGATTCATTTGACTAAATTACTCTGAAGTCATTAATCCACAAAAATGAACTTACCGATCGAATCAATCTCAATCCCACAATTAAATTTGATAATCGCCAATAAATTTGTGGAATGAATGATCGAAATTATAGTGAATTAGTATTTAAATTTAAAATTTAATAACAACCAAAAAATAACACGTTCGCACAATCGAAACAGACAATGCGAAAAGGACATCTGTTAAATTAAACAACACCTAAGTCCTAACGCCATCTACTGGGGGGTTGTGGCATTAATGATCACACCTTAACGCCATCTCTTATTTTATCGTTAACCTTGTGTTTTTATCAATTTATTTCACGATTTTCGAGATTTTTTAAGCTTTGCATCGACTTTTCACGCTCTACAGCGTCAAAAATCACCAAAACATCCAAAAACTTAAGATTTCATAAAAAAAATTCAATTTTCTTCGGATTTTTCAGGAAATTTCCGAGTTTTCGACTCAGATTTTCTAATTTTTCTCTTCTAAAACACCATCTGGATCGGATACGCACGAAATCTCATACAAAAACATCGATTTTCCGACATTTCGGATGAATTTTCCCAAAATTTTCTTTCGTAAGAACCATATCCTGGCAATTGCGAACACAACTGACGCGCGCACATACATTTTTTACACCATTTTTATATATTTAGATATGCTCAAATTATTGCACTCTATCAATTGTCCAACTTGAATTTCCTTTGTGCCGTATTTCATTTCGCACACACTTGGCCGTATATCACATGCAATTTATTTTACCAAAATAAAAATCCACTATACCGCTTCGACGACTAACACACTTACTTTTATTCACTTAGCTCTTAATTTAAGCGTTTACTTTTCATAAAGTCAAAGCACCCAAAATATTGGACATGTAATGGATAAACTCCAAAAACACTTTTGGGTAAAGAAAAAAATTCACCACCCTCGTAGGCGACTCACTTTTGGTATCGTTGCTTTCGCATATTTCGCGCTATGTATATATAACTATTTATGGCTTTAGTTTAAGATCATTTCAAAAGCTTTCACAAATTAATCGGGACTATATCATTTAACCAATATTTCGCACACAAATTACTCGATACAATTCAAATGGAACACTTAGGCGTCATTTAGGCGTAATATCAATGGTATACAATATGCCACTAAAGTTGAAGCGAGATACTTGATGCGTCAATGGAACGCACGTTACAATCCATAAAAAAATGCATATCGGTAGATCTTAACAACTTCCAATGTTTATACCAAAAGCCACATATCTAGAATAGTGGCGTATTTGTAGATTAAAGCCACGTAAAATGTTTTTAAGGATAAGGATGAGAACACAAACAGCTTTAAAGTCGTCATACAATATTGAACAACCAAGAGATGCTTTGGACATTGGAGTATTAATTTCAATCTTAAAAGAATTAGCAAGCCCCAAACATATCGTTTGAGATTTGCTGACAATGTTATAAAATTCGGCTGTATTCGTAATGACATTTTCAAGTAAGACAATTTTTTAAGTTCTAGAGACTATTCCATGGTGCAGTGGTATTTCAGAACATTCCAAGATATCTGATCTTTTGAGAGTCGTTATAGGTAAAGGCTTTGCTAACATCAATATTTCCGTTGATGAATAACGCCGCCGTTAACAATAATGGTTATCGTTACTCCAGTATATCCTTTAACATAGAATGCCGTTGTATGATTCAATTGAACTGGAAACCTTTCCAAATGATAAGACCTGGTCATGTACACCTTAACATTCCCCCACCAATTGTCATGTACATATATTGAAATTCATCCAATAATGTTTACAATAGTTATTAAATGCTTGCCGCGACCATTAAAAGAATAATTAAAGAAATGTCGTTGTAAAATTAGAAAAATTTTGAAAAATGAATTCATTTTCATTTAACTAAATGCACAACTACACACAACATAAAATTAAATCCCTGGGTGATCTACTTTAATCAACAAAATTTCTTTATTTTCCTTTCTATCAACAACAACAAAAAATTGGTTAAATAAAATTTACGCATCATGATAATGATCCTTAGCCAGTAAAAAAAAAAATACACTAACCAGATGGATAGACATTAGGAAAACAAAAAATTTACTACCTAACGCAGCGTACTCGTTCCACAATGTGGTCTTTTCCGTAAATGTTGATTCTCTCCTTGTTTCCGAGCTTTTCTTACTATTATTCATTAAGTATTTATTAGTGTTATTCATACTAGAACTATACAAATTAGAAAGAAAACACCAGAAAAATATCTGCACACCATCAATCTGAATAAAATGTTACAGTAAACAACAAATATACCATTTGAAAACCAAAAGTAAGTGAAACGTATAAAAATCTAACACTTAAGTATGTGTATGAGGCGCTGTGGGTACTTTGTATCCGAAACAACAAACTCTCAATTCTTCTATTTTCGTTTCTAATAATTTCGAATACTAAAGAATTTATACATCGTGATACGGCTCTTGATGCTAAACGATGGGGGGAATATACAAACCAGTAGCCATCTTCAGTATCGTTTTTCTTGATACTTGCTACAAAATATTGTATTTTTTATATTTTTGCCCGAAAAATAACTCGAAAAGCAATAATTTTATGCCGATAAAGTAGCAAATCGATTACTTTATTTATTTCATATTATTTTTCGCACATGCATGACCTGACATTTGGGTATGAATTATGTACACAGTTTACACTCTATAGATTTTCAATCTTATTTTACTTCTTATAATAAACAACTATAGCAGAAATGAAGGTAACACAAGGATTTCATTTTAGCGTGTTTAAATTTTTTTTGGGATTTGGTGGTTGCTGTATTTTCTGAGTATAGGCAATATAATTTTGTTGATCGCCCACCAGATTTTGTACTCAATAAAGTAATCTATCGACTATACTAAGGTAAAAATTTCTAGGTTAAAAAATAACTTGTAGGCCCCTAGACCATATAACACATTATTAAGATTCTGGCTCTGTTAAAAAACGCATTGCGATTGATATGTTTTTCTAACGTTATAAGCGTAGCTTTGGACTGAAAGGTGAATTTTTAAAAATTCAATAAAAAATCAGTCATTTCTCAATTCACTTTAAACGAATTTGGTTGAAACGAATGATTTGGAATTTAAGAATTATTTGAGAGTTTTCGTATGTGGTTTAAGTTTCGAATTGAATTTGGTTTTAATATCAACAAGAAGCACTTTTTAACTAAGCATTGGGGTCGATTCCGGGATTAAATTTATGTTATGTTATGTTATTTTGGTTTTTTCAATACAAATTTTAATAGGAAGCGCGGAAATAAAATAACATAACAGCATAATTTTATGTCACGAGAATCGAGCCTATTATTTAACTGAAATTAGATTTTATTTGATGTAATTACAGTATGAGTATGAAAGATCATCACTTAAGGCCGGCTCGACCGATTTAGCTGATTTTTTTTTTTGTTCTGTTCATAATTGTCAGGCCAAGGTTTATTTGGGAAAATCCACCGGAAAGTCGGAAACTTAGTTAGTGTTATTGAAAAAACACAAGCCAACTACATGATCGCCGAGTCAACGAGACGGGTGGAGAGCGTAGACGGCGTTTGGAAGTAAATCGATTAAGAGTTTCTCAAGTACAGTCCATTACGACTCCGGAATAACCAATACAGTTGAGTTTGATTATCTCAGTTGGAGCTTACACACAAAATAGTTTAGAACATCGGCAAAACAGACTTCTGACATCTGAAATGTGACAATTCGAAATGAACGTTTGGCGTTTAGATACGATCCAACAGTCAAGTGCGCCGTGAATGTTTGGTCGACTTCGGAACAATGAGCACTGTTTGTCAACATTGCAATGCTGTGAGGTTTCGACACGAACCACCAGAATTATGTTAGCGCGTGGAAAGGTCAAATTACCACAATTGACACCGCCATCAGAGCCACTAGCATCATTGCTTTCTAGCCAAAAACCACGTTCGAAGCATTTCTTGCAGAATATATAAAAGTACAACACTTTCTTCCAAATGACAACATTTTTTGCGAATATTATCGAAGCCCCTTGTTTTAACCCTACTTTTAAAGTACATTTTTTTCGATTATAATACTCATCACACGAACCCTCGTAATCAATTCACAACGTTTCACAACCAAGTTCACTAGGGAATAATGTGAACGTCTGAGGCTCATAAATTAACAATTTGTCTTTAATTTTCCACATTCAAGGATAAATTCACCATCGTGCAGCCGCATTGTTGCCGCCAGTGAATGCTGATCATAAATTTATTCAGAATTATTTTCTTGGAAATTCTGATGATAAAATCAATCAGCGTTGAGCCTTCAGCCGAGCGCTAAAGCGCTACATTATTGCAAATTGTTCAAAAGTGCACTAGAAATAATGCCTTCGGATAATCTCAAAATAGTGATCAGAGCAGATAAAAGACCAGCTGGCAAACACTAAGGACGCTTCAATGCACCAACGTTGATAGAAGTTGCCATTGTAGTTGTGGGCGAGAATTGGGAATCTCACGACATTGTGGTTCGATGGCGTAATGGTATCGTATGCCGATGAGAGGATGGATATAGTTGCTATAGTTGGTATAGAGAATGGTATACGAATTATTATGCCTATATCGTTTGTCGATTCGTCAAAATGAGGACAATGACATATTGAAATGCCGCAGACTGTTTCATCAGTTCGCGTCTGACATACATACGTTTAAATCAGCAAAAATTGCGTACGGAAGAATACATTTATCTGCGCAATGCCACATGAATGTAGATGGAAATGTAAACAATGTCGGCTGACCTATCTTTTTACCAGGGGCGTATATTAGAAGCAGCAGGCACATAAACGAATAAGCTCAAGATGCAATGACCTACGTGCGTCAATACGGTCGACCACACTTATTCATCACTTTCACTGTTACTCCTGGTCAACCATCCAGCGATCTACAGTCATCGCTCTGCTTAGTGCAGAGGATACCTGCTCATGTCAACGGTGAAGAATCCAAATATCAGATGGGAAGATATGATATCCCACTGTGGTCCATTTAGCTATGCACTTGGATAATGGGGAACGAGTTTATTTCACGGTAGCAAACGCAGCGCAGACGACCACCCTTGACAACGCTAACTAAGCTTCTTCGTGACATGCACAAGTGATCCAGTTGCAACAATACTGCTTTACTCGGAGATGCCGAAATATTTCACAGGGAACGGACCACTAAAAAAAATCCCACTCGGAAACACGGACAGCCTGTTCCTGATTACCAAAATGTATATTGAACCAAAGCCTTGGGGAGCATTTACATAGTTCGTTAATGATGAGTTGTGCATAAGATATCGAAAAGCCTGGTTGTGTTTACATTTGCTAAAATGGGATGACAGGATGACATTCGTTGGGATCATGAATCTCGTCGATGCTGTTATTTCGTCTACTGCGTATCAAACTCGATAACTTTGCCATCATCATTTCAGCGTGTTTTAATCGAACCTACATACTTCATTTGTGGAACATACAAAGAAAATATGGCTGAAAGCATGTTGCATGTATCAAGTGCGTGCAACAATAACGAATCCTGAACTAGAATTTGGCGCGGAGATTAATAACGAGTCGTCGATTTCTATACAGGAATGTTCAATGCAAAGTATTCAATCGAGAATTTGAAGTTCAAAGGCAATAGGATCGAGATGATTTGACTCAATCAAAAGTCTAACTTCTGAATCAGCAGCAGAGAACCGTGTATGACACATTGATAATAGCAGTCAACGACAGCTACCGAAGAATCTTCCCCCTAGGCAAAACGTTCCTAATTTCATTGATTTTAGTTTCAATTCTCCAACAAAGTCGAATGGCGCTGACCGAAGCATGATCTGGGATCCCTGCTAAATTTGCAAACATACTGAATGACACATACGTCACTGAATTTGCAAACAATATAATCCGACGTGCAACATTTCCAAAAAATCAGCAATGGTGAAATTACTACAGAATTGCTAAATAACCAGTTGACCATAACGAGCATTGAAGGCACTCAATCGAACGTTGAAAGTTGTTCCAAGCGACACAACATTACCAGTGGAAACATTCAGGTTGGCGCTTCAGTGGACTCATTTCGTGTCCACCTAATTTTTGTCAATTCACAACATCGAAAGAAGATTTGATCAAGAACGTGTTCTCGAGTGTTGATGAACATTACAAAAACCCTGTTTTGTTAAGCGAATGAGCCAGTAATTTTTGCAGCGAAAAATAAGAATGTACACAATTTGAATATAAAATTTCATAGTGAAATCGCTGACCAATTGTATTCATTTAAGTCGATCGATTCCAATACTGATACAGATGAAGTGGTGTATTATCCAATTAATTTCCTGAATTCATTGGATTTGCCAAGAATGCCGGCGCAAAATTTGCAGCTCAGGCGGGTTCGGTGATAGTTATGTTACGCAACCTGAAAAAACCAAAACTATGCAATAGAACAAGACTCGCTACTAAGAGGATGATGAATAAGTGATTAAAGCAATAATAACCATAGGAAAACTCAAAGGTGAGAATGTTCTGATTCCAAGAATAGGACTGATTCCAACCGACTTGCCGTTTCAAAATAAGTGTGTTCAGTTTCCGGTTCGCCTTGCATTCGCAATGATGATTAATAAATCGCAAGGCCAATCGTTGGAAGTGTGTGGAATAAACCTTGAATTGCCGTGTTTTTATCATGGGCGTGGCGTGCTCGAAATTCGGTAAACCATCAGCGATATTTGTTTCCTCTCAGGACTAAAAGGCAAAACATATCGTTTATCACCAAGCGTCGCGATTAACGCATTATTAAATGTTGCTGTAGAAATCATGAGATTTGTCAACTCTCAATTCCTTTCAGAAGCGTTATTTAAAGACGATTTGCGGATTAATTACAGTTATTGACTTTAAAAAATTATAAAGTAAATAACATAATCTGGCAAATTATATGCGCTTTAATTTTACATGCTCTTTGGCATTTCTAAATCAAAATTATTTATTCGCCAGCGAAGGTCTCTGCGTTTGAAAAAACCAGGCCTGGACCGCGGGGTCTAGGGGCTCGGTACAAATGTTTCCTAAAATTTCCATTTTTTGCTAATTTTTCCCCCCGGAAATGAGTTTAAGGAAAGGGGTTATATCAAATTAGTGACATGTTCGAATGTGAGGGGTGCGAAGGTTTCTGAGAATGTGTGCCAAACTTAAGGTAAAAGTCAATCTTAAGTAAATTTTTCGGTATATCCAATTATTTTTCAAAACTATATGGCAAACTGATCGGAAAATCTTTATTTACCGTCGTAAACGGTGGCCCTTAAGTTTGGCGCACAGCCTAAGTTGGTAAAATAAGGGCTGGGCCCCTGGATCTAAGGGCCGCGATAATTTTTTTTTTCTAAAATTAAAATTTTTGATATTTCCGATAATGAATTCAGTACCTGGTGAATTCCTGTAATATATACGATTCCACTTACAGTGACGTCGAGAAATTGCCTGCAAAATATCCGTAGTTCAAAGTAGTTCTAATTTTTCCCGTGCAACGCCAAGCGATTCAGCTAGAATCTCAATATAATCTGATTTATATGATGGTGTTGTTTTAATGTCAGAAGTACATCGCTAACGAGGGAACCAGATGGAGACAACTATTATAAATTTTGAAAAGAAAATCAGTTCAAACCCTCAAAGTTAATTTGAACTCCAAAAATATAATTTTTGAAATGGATTTCACACGATATGGGACTATTATTTCTAAGATCAAGCGGATTGTTATATCAGAAATTTTGTTTAAAATTTATTTTGCTGAAATTTACGAATGCCCTTGAAGCTGATTAATACCTTCAACTTACGATTTACATAGTAATCTGGTTTTTGCTGAACGTCTAAGCCGAAATTAAAAGCGAAATTCACGCTTCCGACAAAATTAAAAAAATGGAGCCACACAAATTGACCAATATGTCCAGTGACCACAATTTTTTAATTTCAGTTCAAATTGGTTTATAACAAAAACAAATATCTTATATGGTATATAAAGTATAGGTGCAAGGAAAGCGGCAAAAACTAAGTAAAAATAAAACAACGATATTCTTTTGATTTTATTATGAAAGTTTATTGTATTTTCTTTGACGCTAAAGCTCGAAAGTTTCGATCGGATTGGCACCAGGTGACTGGAATGGCCTCTCCAAAGTTGTGATGCTTTTTTGAGTTTAAATTCTTAACAGAGTATGCTACGGTGTTTTGGATCATTGTCTCTTGGCGAACTTCAATTAGAGTTCCCCGCTCCACACCATTTACGGAAAGATGGTAACAAACCTCGTGTATAAATTTTATTCATGAACATTTTATTTAGGTTCCATGTGGAAACCATAAATTTGGCAAAATCTTGTTTGGCGAAGCATCCCCATACTTGGAGGTTCTACAGATGCTTCACATAGTTCGGACAATCCTTTTGTTTGCTTAGTAGACCAAACACGCCCACTGTAGTTGCTTTTCAATGTGTTTTTGTGTTAGCAGTGGTTTGACCAAAGTATTTCGATATGCATAACCATGTTCCATAATTCTATTTCGTATGTTTCGTTATTGATATAATAATTTTTTGCCGAATTATCATCAAATAACTATATTATGATGATGTCTTCCTCCTCTTTTGTCGTTCGGATTTTGCCTCTATCTGACAAATCGTTAACATTTTTATTCATTGAATAATGTGTGATACTCTGCTGTACAAACGTTTTCGATTTTTTTTTATATTTATTTTGCTGCACTCGTAACCGACATTTTAGGCCTTTTATTATTTATTATTTTTGAATTCTAATTACACGTTTGATTTTATTAGTTCATAACTCTTTAGGGTGTGAACGATTGATCGCAACACTTTTTTATTATAAGACTCTGTGTCTCGTGCACTTCTAAAAACCCGGATGATTCTTTTTCGTTTCTTGTTCCTTTCCTCTCGTGTAGTTCTCCATATTTCTCGATTGTCGATAAATATTGAGCTTCGCGAATATAATTTGTAAGTGGCAAACTAGCTCTCTATTCAGCAAAACGAGTTATCCCTCGTAATTAAGCGGCGCGGTGTATAAATATTTTTGCTACGAGGAGTGGCACGAAGTGAAAGGGTTTTCGAACATTACTTTTTTCTATTTGTTTACCACGTGGGTTTACTCAAAAGCCCTCTGACTCTATCCACACATACAAATACATGTGAACAGGTTTACAGATTTTTGGGGATGTACTGTGCCTGATCGGTTGGATGGTAGTACGAAGCTGCTAAACGAAATCCGAGTATTTGGGTATGGGTTCGAATTTGGTCGTTGATGAAGAATTCACCGGGAACTTTGTTATTTTCCTCTTCCTTGATGGAGGTTCGAATACCCAATAAGATCGTTGGAAGTTCTCAACTCCAATGGGATGTATTACATCGGGCTGTTAAAGCAGCTTTTGGATGCCTGTGGAACTGCTCGACAAGACAATTCGCTTTCAGATTGTATGCAATTGTCTGAATTCGATGGGAACCTAGGAGATTCAAGAGCTCGGCGAACAACGTTGATTCAAATTGCGTTCCTTGGTCTGTCATGATGCAGAATGGGACACCATATCTAGAAATATACTCATTGTAGAAGATCTTAATTATGGTTATTTCTCGGATTGGAAACGCTTCTGGCCAATGGGTTAATCAAACCATGTGGTTGTGTTCGAACCTGCCACTTGGTAGCTAGAATTTGCGGAGGTGAACATTCGACTTTTTTGGCATGGGCTACTAGATTTCGCCCAATTGATTGTATCAGTATTCATTCTTGGCCAGAAGTATTTTAAAGCAATAAGTTTTCGCGTAGCACGGATGCCGAGATGTGATAAGCCATGTAGACTATCGAAGATTATCCGTCGCATGGGAATCGATTTTGAATGGGAAGAATGGGAAGAATATGCAATGCCGACGGAATTCCATTTACATTCGCGTTCTAAAACCACACTGCTTCTATGGAAAGAACTATGTGTATCACGCGGAAATTCGTACTCCCCGCCAAATAAAAGTGTCACAAAAATTCCGGTGTCGGTGTGAATCCCAACTAAAAAGAGGAAAAAAAACACAGAAACAAAAAGCACGTGTTTGTATATATTTTCCAATTGGAATGAATAATAATTCTTATTTGAAATAAAACAAAATTTTCCATTTATAATAAAATAAATATTAATTTTTTATTAGCACAAAGACACACAATTAAATTTTATAACACAAATTTTATAAATTAAATTTTAAGCACGTTCACCATACGTCTTGTTTGTACACCATACGCGCATCCAATTGAACATCCCAACAAGCACAACCGATCTTGAAAAAAAAAATGCATTGAAAATTTACAACGTAAATGTATTTCGCGACGACGCCATTGTGAGACAGATTTCTATTACCTTTTTAGTCCAAATTTGTACATCGCGATCACTAAATAACTTAATAATTATTATTTTATACTTAAATTTAAAACTATTTACTTTAACAAATAGAAAACCGACCAAATGGCACAGTGGTTAAAGCTTTGGCGTTTGGATCGGGAGGTACCGGGTTCGAATCCCGATAGGGGCAGGATGCAAAGTGAAATTTCATCAACAGATTTCGATCTGTGGTGAAATGTAACACATCTATGACCCCCTGTCGGTGTGCAAAACCCATGGGCCGACCCATCTTCCATGCTGGTATAGGCTGGCATGGAGCTTGCAATGTGCAGATGGTCTTAAAATCGGTCCTATAGCCGTACGTCCTCGAGTTGGCCGCAAGGCGTAAAGTAAGGACGTTAAAAGCATAACCGCGGAAGAGCAGGGTGAGCCTTGAGCCCCAAAACAGATCGCATAGTTACCAATAAAAAAAAAAAAAAAAAAAAAAAAAAAAAACATTATAATGAAACACAACACTTTAAAGTAAAAAAATCTAATTATGTAGTGCAACCGTGCACGTCTACTTGTCAGAAGAAACTGAAAATAAAAGATACAATCGAAACTTATAAAACGAAAATAATATTACCGCGAAACAGAAAGAGAAAGACAATTATTTTTCTCCAAAAACGATATTTTTGTGTCTTTGATATTTTGTAGTACGGAATTTTGTACGACATTTGAGCAGTTTTTTCCACACAGTGGAAAAATTGCATACTGGGTAGTTACGAAACCAGATATGTGTCTATGGTATAAGATAGCGGAATTTTGACAGCGGAAAATAAGAGATTGTGCTACTTGCCGCAAGTAGCAGCACTATAACTAAAGAGTAATAATTTTGTTATGTAATTACCAGCGGAAATTTTTCATTCATTATATACCACTTTTATCACTAAATAAAATATCTCAGCGGAATAAAATATTAAAAATGATCCTTAAAATGGCAAATTGATTGATCTCCGAAGTTAAGGAACTCGGTATATGAAATATTGAAATTTAACAATAAACCGTCTATCCGCCGTTTTTTTCACTAGTAACCAATACTTTCGGTTGTTTTTCTAATAGCTTACGTCATACTGAGACAATATGGAAAATTTGGGGAAAATTCATTAGATAGAATTTTCACTAGAATTTTTTGATTTTCTGCGGCCATATAAGTGTTTTTCAGTTTTTGGCCAATACCTCAAAAACTTCCGCTAGTTTTCCACTAAAACTGAAAATAACTTATTTGGCTGCAGAAAATCAAAAAATTCTCGTGAAAATTCCAATCCAAGAATTTTCCCCAAATTTTCCATATAGTCTCAGTATGACCTAAGCTATTAGAAAAACAACCGAAAATATTGGTTACTAGTGGAAGAAACGGCGGATAGACGGTTTATTGTTAAATTTCAATATTTCATATACCGAGTTCCTTGACTTGTGAGATCAATCAATTTGCCATTTTAAGGATCATTTTTAATATTTTATTCCGCTGAGATATTTTATTTAGTGATAAAAGTGGTATATAATGAATGAAAAATTTCCGCTGGTAATTACATAACAAAATTATTACTCTTTAGTGATAGTGCTGCCACTTGCGGCGAGTAGCGCAATCTCTTATTTTCCACTGTCAAAATTCCGCTATCTTATACAGCATCGATGTTTACCTGAAGATGTTACACACCAAACTTGCGTCTTATCTGGTAAGTCGATCCATTGCAGGTTCACGCTTGATTTCGGGATGCGTGCTGAATTCAATTTATGCAATTCATCATCGCATTGTTGCTGTACAAATAATTGAAGTATTTCACCCAAACGAGACAAACTGTCGCTCACCACATTGTGTTTAACTTTAATGCGTAAAATGTCGGCGGTGAACTTGGAAATGTAATCAAAATGTCGTAATTGTAAGGAATTACGATCTGATTTTGACCAAATAGCTGTTGTAAGGAGTTTATGGTCGGTAAGTATAGTGAAATTTCGGCCTTCGACGAAATGCTGAAAGTGTTTGATTTCTAACTATTTATTTATTTATTTAACCAACAGTATTAATTTACATCTGGTATTTAAAAATATGTTTATTAATATAAATCAAATTTGAATAAAAAAAATTTTTAGAACTCTTTTAAATTCATCTCTGGACAAATTAAAATCGAACACGGTAGATACAATATTAAATACACGGCTAGAATTACAAACCGGGTCCGACATACCAAAATTAGACCCATGGAAGTGCAGATCAATCATTAAGCCTCGGTGTCTGAGTGATCTCACTGGGGCACGTATTGAAAACAAGGACAGTAGATGTGAACAATCAATTCGGCCCATTATAACGTCGCGCACAAACATTACGCAAGAAATTTGCCTTCGGACGAACTATGGTTCAATATTCAGTAACAAACAACGGCCTAGATACGGCGGAAGCACATACTTAGGAGCGTTTACCTCTTGCGGAAGTCGCCTTAAGGCAAACAACATAAATCGCTTCTGGATTGATTCTATGCGGTTAGAGGAATTGTTATAGTACGGATTCCAGACAATTGACGCATACTCCAAGTGCGATCGAACAAATGAAGCGAAGAGGACTTTTAGAGTATATGGATCATGAAAATCTTTGGAGAAACGGATTAAAAACCCTAACATTGAATTAGCCTTATTAATACATCTGTCAATATGGTCCTTAAACGATAAATCTCGTGAAAACAAAGCCCCTAAATCTAGAAAAGACTGAACTCGCTCTATCATAACGCCATTTAAGAATAAACTTTTATCAGGTCCATAACGTCCATAACGTCTTCTAGAAAAGTTCATAACTTTACATTTAGAAACGTTCAGGCAAAGCTTACTCAAGCTACACCAGTCGCAGAAAACGTTTAATTCCTGTTGTAGATTTAGCAGATCGCGATCATTTCTAATCTCACAAAAGATTTTTACATCATCATCGTAAATCAAAAACTTACAATGTTTGAAGCACCGCTTCGCACATCATCTATGAATGCAATAAATAATAGAGGTTCAATGTGGCTACCTTGTGGGACGCCAGACAAAACATTTATGTCTCTAGATAAAATATTATTTAAAAAACCTTTTGAGTTCTGTTCGTCAAATATGAAAAGATCCACTTTAAAGGAAGGGCATCACACTTGTTGAGCTGTCCCAGTTTCTTTACCAATAAAACATGATCCATTTTTTCGAAAGCTTTGCTAAAATCAGTAAACACTACCTAAACACCATCACAACCTTCTAATGCTAACGTCAAAAAAATTGTGAACAAAGCAAGATTTGTCACAGTTGACCGTTCGGGGTAAAACCCATGCTGGTTTACTGAGATGGAATTTTTAGTTAAGAAAAAGATGCGGTCCTTGACCATCGATTCAAATAATTTAGGAATAGCCGATAAGATAGAAATACCACGGTAATTTTCGATATCCGTTCTCCGTCCACTCTTGAAAATTGGTTTAATGAAACTGGATTTCCAAATTGAAGGAAAAACTCCACACTTTTTGAACACAAGTAGGTGAATTTTGTCCGGGCCACAACTCATATTCACATTTACATTCAACAGAGCGTGCAGAACGTTCATCTCTCGAAGACGGGACATACACATTTTCAAAAAATGCTGCAAACATGTCAGTGATACTTTGTGGATCACTATCAGTCAAAGAATTGAAAGACATTTGCGAGGGTATACCTCTACAATTCCGTTTCGAACTAACATAACTCCAGAAACATTTATGGTTGTTTCTAATATTCGATTCGATCTCGATAATATATAAATTATACAAGAAACGATTTAAAATTTTAAATTGAGATCTGAGAGCGCTAAATATTTCATAATTTACGACGGATGGGTTTAATTTATATTTTTTTATGAGCTTTAGATTTCCGATTTTTTAATCCCGAGAGGCGACTATTAAACCATGGCTCGCGCATCGACGAAACTACAGGTGAACGGGGAATAAATTGTTCAATTGCTAAGTTCATTATTTTATAAAACTACATAGCAAACAGTTCTATATCGAAAGCAGAGTATTTAATTTATGCAGGAGAGAGTTTCTTTGAAAAGAACGTTAATGGTTGCCAACATCCTTTGTTGCGTTGTTGTAAGAAAGCTCCAACTGTTACATTGGAAGAGTCGGTAGTTATGTTGAACTGCGCGCCGTTCAACGAGTGTGTTAAAAGTGTAATTGCGGCAAGAGCTTGACCGTTTCGAAAGATTCTGTGAAAGCTTCGGGCCAAGAGAAGTTTCTTCTGTTTTTGCCTACCTTGAGTAAAGTGGCCAAAACCTGTGAATAGGTACAGAATGGTGAATAAGTGCTCGTAATAGTTCCGATACCGATGAACTCCTGTATTTAGCATATTCAAGTCGGCTCTGGAAAATTTGAAATGACATCAACTTTTTCTTTCCAAGAGAGGATGCCATCTTTCGATATTATGTGGCTCAAGAAGTCGAGCGACTTCACACCATAAATACATTTCGAAGCTTTACTGTTAATTCCATAGGCAGAGAGACGTTTAAATACTGACTCGAGATGTTCCCTGTGTTCAAAGCCCAAAAGGAGTATCGCTGTTTTGTGAATATCCTTGACAGCCTGGGAATTTGATGGTATGTCCTAACCAAATTTAGTTTCGGGAAAAGCAGGCGAGTTTCAACGAGAAACTGCGTACTATATGTGTGGGGTATGATATCTATCTGATATAGAAACAGTGTTTAACTGTCGATAACATCCACAAGGGCGCCAGTCCTTGTCTTTCTTTTGCACCATATCTGGTGAGCGTATTTGGGCAGAAAGTCACCACCTTTAATAGGCCTGTCTGTTGCCGCGACGATGAAAGGTTGTGTGAACGAACGCCTCAGATCGAGATTTACCATCACAATTTTTGTACCTTAAGTGGAAAATGGAGATCCGTTTGCTGTGGTAAAAACGCCAACGGTGTCTTTAGCATGTCGGCGAAACTTGTTTACGGGTATCACGCATACTTCAGAATCTAAATCGATCAGAAATCGCAAGTTGTTTTCGTGATCTGGATGAAAAAACGGTGAGACGCGAAACAATTCCACTGTTTGGCGTACAAACAGTAGGATTTACCGGTTTTCCGGAGACTTGAAACGTTTTGAAGTAACTTCTCCATGAGCTATCGGTCGAAAACTGTACGACTTATTACAGTTTCATGCACGTAAGCCGAAACGGCGGTGGTAGTAGCAGAGTCCGGATCGAGATGACGATCTCTACCTTGGCCTGTGTCGTTAATTGAAGTTGTTTGCTGATCTACCACGTGAAACAATGTTCATATTGACTGGATGGCTGGTTGACAGCATCAATTGGTTTGGGTGCTCTGGATTGAGCGTGAATCCAGAAATTGTCGGTGACCGGTAGGATTTCCTCCATGTGGTTTTTGAAACCCCGCGTGTAATGTGCACTTGAAAACACCGCTTCAAATCATTTTTTATAAATCGTACTCATTTCTTTCCTACATGTTATCCACTAAGTTGCAGCTATAAACTAATTTTTGTTTTAGAACGTCAAAGAGAAATCAATAGAAACCTGCTTCAAGCCACGCCCATAATTGTTCCTATAGTTTTAAGTACAGTTTAGTCGTACACGCTTTTGTTGCACCTACCGTATATACGATAATGGCAATATTGTAATTATCTTGTAAACACCTCTAGTATCGCCCCCGCACTAAGAAACAAAAAATTTTAAACGGTTGTCTCCCTTTGGGTTAGTTTTCTGGGGGGTTGTACTATGGCAATATAATGTAATTAATTTGCAAACAAATGTAAAACTACCCTCAGAACCATAGAATAAATATTAGCAAAAGTTTGAAAAACGTAGTCCAAAGAAAAATATGGGGTATAAATTGTTGCACCATTAACGGACCGCTAATTTGTAGAAAAATATCCAGTACCATCCCTTGCACGATACAACAATTATTAACAGACATACCAAAAGTGTTACGTATCTTTGTCCAGCCCACTCACGAATTGCAGCTTAACGGGACCTATGAAAAGTTTCTAACTGTGTAACAAATTTGTAATTAATTTGTAGAAAAGTTCTAGTACCATTTTCATTGGATTGTGTTACAAGTGCAGGTGCAACATTAGATTTTTAATGTCAAATTTAATTCATGATAATGTTAAAAGGTCAAGCGTTATCAAATATTTTTATTATTTTTGACAATAGTTATGCGCTCATAAAATACTTCAAATTTTTAAAGCTTCCTCCCGCAAGAACATCTATTACGTACTTTGATTAAAAACAAAATCGAAAAATAGAACGAAACCATGTTTGCCATAATCGTGATAACCTTTGAGTTTTAATGTCATTATCATTTTCGGCACCCACGTACTTTTCGATTTCGCAATAAAATAAGACGAGAAAAAAAAATATAACGAACCACCCATCCAGCGGGTGATGAGATCAAAATTCATTTTCATTGCTGTTGCTAGACTCAGGAACAACAATGGTAAGAGAACAACAGAAAGTATTAAGATATAAAATAATTTTACGAGTTGTGTTACATTCGATTATATTTTGCAACACAGATCTCTCCAAACTAACATATAACTCAATCATCAGAGCAATTTGTTTAGTTTGTTTTGTTGTTGTTGCTTTTCATTATATTGTACATACGTGTACAAATATATCTAGCGATATACTCAGTGTTTTCATTTCGTTGAGTTTATACGGTGAATGATGAAAGAAAAGATAAAATGGAAAATCTAAACAATGGAAATATTATCATCATAAACTGAATTATAACAGCTTTGAGACTATTTAAAAATTTTGTTTTGTTTTCCATTTTCACAAAAATGTTCCACTTTATTTTTCCTTTTCGACGTTTACGTATTATTATTATTCGGATTATTACTGTTTTAGTTAGTTTTACGTCGTTGCTGCTGTGCTGTACTGTTTTACATCTGAGCCTAGATTGCAATCAGAGGTAATAATATTTCAAAAATTATGAAAATAATTTTTCTCGTTGTAAATGTGTTCTTGTGAGCATGGTAAAAACATATACTTTATCAAAATGTGTGTATGTAGTAATTTTTCGATCATGCGTTGTGTCAACATGGTACGTACATGGATATAGAAAATATGACGAGGCACCCAAAAAAATGGAACCAAACCACAAAACTTTTTTTATGATATTTACTTCTGCTCCTTTTTTGTTCATATTGTTGTTGTTTTTATGGTGGTGTATTTCTGTTGTGTTGTTGTTGTTGTTGAGGCTGTTTGGTAAAAAGGAAGCGAATATAAATTTTATCAAAATAATTGGGATTCAGTCATGTAGAAGATATGGAATTTTAATGTAAGGAAGTTGCTTAAAGTGAGTATAGAACTTTAATATTGAATCTATTTGTCTCTGGGTTTATTCATGTTTTGTCAACTGCAAATTTGTCAAGCGTTCTTTTTTACAGCATTAAGGCGGGAATTGGGAAGAATTGGAATGAGGTTAAAATTAGGATGTACGGTAGTTTTATTTTGCGGAATCATAATGTGGTATTTAGAAAATTTATAATTTTTACGTAGTCTCATTATTTTTAATTTAATTGTTTTATGCGAATAAACGATAAATGTAAATGTACTGAATAAAATTTCAATTAATACAAACTCAATTTAGTTGGTGTTAGAGAGTGCCACTTAGACTCAGATTAAAAAATAAATAAATAGCTACATATATAGAGATTACGAATATTACATAATTTTGTATTTAAGAATCAGAAGTTTATCCTTGCAATAACCTTAATTTTATAAAATCCTGATTTTATAAAAAAAAATTGAGGTAAATTGCGATTTTGCTAGTTTGATAGTAAACACAAAATTTTGTTCTAAGAAACAGTTTAAAGAATTTAAGTACCCAGTCGGTGACCTGTTTGTGTTGAACTACAAGTTAGAAAAAACGTTTTCTGAAATCGGAAGATCTATGTCAACATTTGTTAGATCAGCTACAAATGTGCAGAGCTGGAATTATAGCAGCGAATAATACGGTTCGAAGTCGTTTTTATTAGTGAATCTCAATTAAGAACAGTGCAAGCAGTGTTATGCCGTATTGTCTACGCTAGACACTTAAACAAATGGCGTCGACTAGGTAGAGAGTGTATAGACAATATGTCGAAAATGTCTAAAATAACTTTTCTGTTAGCAATATTCAAAATTCTATGATTTCTTTGTTAATGGAACCATTTCAAGGTGGAAAGCTTTATTGTTACTCCACGTTTGATAGAGCTATAGCAGTTTTAGGACAATTTCGAAAAATCAAAAAACATTAGCCACCGTACAATGGGGAAGAATTAATAGAAAAAAAAAATTGTGCTTGATTTTCGAACGTGTTATAATAGTGGCTTTCCAATCGCACACCGCAAGTACTTGTAAGCACTAATGGTTTTTGTCTCCGATAAATTAACTACTCGCAGCTGCTCTACCTATTTTTGATGAGTAGCTACTACAAACAGTTACGATACATTTATCCACTAGGGTTAATTTCTTAAAATATGTGAAAACTAAATTTTTGTTTTTCTATATGAGTGATTGTATTTTGTCTTTATTTAATTTAAATTTAAATAAATTAATTTTTTTTATCAATTCATCTGTGCCAATAAAAATATTTGAAGAAATCGTATTGATTATTTATTTATAGCTTATGATTTACTTATGTCAATTTTTTTTATGTTCCAAACGACCATTTAGCCCAGACACATTACTAGTACTTCTAACTGCTTGCGGTGTGCGATTGGAAAGCAAGTATTAATTCAACTTTAACAAATTAATAATGTCGATGACATGTCAAAAATTGATTTTAACGTATTTGTAATCAGGAAAAAGGAACCGAAAATTTAATAACGATTGTTTAGATGGTGATCAAATACAAACATTATTTAGGACATCTTTGATCACCTCAATGTTTGATCAGGTAAATGCTCCTTGCATTATACGCTATATCAATGTCGGTAATAATAAACTTCTGAAAAATTCCATGTTCTTTTATTAGGGGTGTTTGTTGTCGGTGCAGGCTAAGTTTAAACAGATCTCTTGGCTAGTTTTAAGCCACACGCTGGTTTGATTGGAGTAGGTTGCGATTTAAGCGCAGCATACAGGATTTCACTTCACTGGATTTGAATTATTTTAATTATAAAGAAAAGCCAAGTCACAAACGTTAAAATTTATTACTACACAACTAAGATGTTACTCAGCCACTCGTTTTTCCCAATTAACTATTTAAAATTTTGTATTTTTTAAAATGTATAATAATTTGGTACCGAGAGCAAGAGAATTATTTTATATTTTTTTATATAAATGCATTACAAAGAATAAGTACATAAGTGAGAGATATTAATTGCATTCGTATATAAATGCATTACAAAATTTAAGTACATAAGTAACTTGAAAATATATATAAGTAAATAAAGAACAGAAACAGTGGCTCAATTAAATGATATACATATAATAATTTTAATGCGGCGTATCAACAAGGGGTGCCTTTGATCACCACCCATTTTAAGAGAAGTAAAACAGTCATAAAAATAGAAGGAAAAAAGGTTTACAAATAAATCTTTTCATCTGGAACATAAGATTTATTAAATTCAAAATTGTGCTTACATACTTCATTTTTAAATATTTTTCACATTTTTTTAGACAAAATATTACTTATAAATAAGCTGATATTCCTACAATGTTTACAACTGTTCAAGCCAGAAAACAAAGAAGTAACCTACTCATACAGTCAAACATAACATATCTACAACAAAAACGAAGAAAATTAACTATCCCCCCCTCCCAATTTTAGCCCCCAGGATCATTATGTAAAATACACACAACCCTATAAAAAATAGATAAAATATATAATGAGAACCACCTCAAGTTCTTTCTTGGCAGTTTGGTTTCGTGCTGATAAAAAATTTTTGTCTACTCATCAGGTTGCAACGGCCAAATCTGCAAAAATTTAAAACTTGCTTAGAACACATTGATTTGGCGAATTATATCATTATGAAAATTTTCATTATGTTTGTGTGTATTCGGCTCACACTAATATATTTTTAAAGATGATCCACCCTTCAAACGCCAAAATTGTGAATCGAGTCTCTGAGTCAAATTTTAGATATAGCCGTGTGAAGTCATCCACCTTTCCAAAGCCAAAATTGTTCGTAGTTGTTTGGATTTTTCAGTAATCAGAGGTTGGTCACGTACTTCTAATGATAATCGTGCTTCTGGACATGGATTCTGTTGCCTTTTCAAAATCAATTCTAATTGAATTTTGTATACGTATACAGTGTACAATATACACTTTTAATATTGTGTGCTGTCATTTTGTATCATTGTGTGTGTGTGTGTGTGTCAAATCTGCATGAAATTTCGCCAAAATGATACTATCGGTAGTGAAACAATACATTTCGTCTGCTCGCTAGCAAAGGAAAAAAATGACAGATGATAAGAAAATAGTTGCGATTGCCATTTTGATTGTGATTTTTTTTTTAATATTTAGATAAATTTTTAATAAAATAAATTGTATTAATATTTTTTCATAAATATTAATATTCTTAAGTTTATTTATATATTGATCTATATTTTTATGTGCAAAAAATGGAAATACGAATATTGTGAAGAAAAAGTTTAATAAATTAGAAAGTGGATTAATTTAGGAAATATGAATGATAATGAAATTACTTTTAGATTTATTCAATAGGAATTAGATAAAACTATATAGAGAATTAACACAACACTTTAATAATTTAAATAATATTGTGAAATTGAATTCATAAATTATGTGTCTAACATATTCTTTTGTATTCTTAAATGACGTCAAAAACACAAAACAAAACATAAAACGTATGCCAATATGTAAACCACGACTATGACGTTTCGGTAAAATTCAAGTTGAATTGTAAAAAGGCAACAGAATCCATGTGCTGATGTAAACATTGCAAATTATAATAAATTAATAACCACTTATCTTGGACACACTTTTTATTTTTAGGATTTGCCATCTAGGGACAGTATATTTACGGAAAATAATTTTCATTGCGGCGTAAAAATAAATAAACACAAGTTAATTTTCAATTAATTTTTAAAGTTTTATCCCTATGGCCCGATTCTGAAAATGTAAAAATTCTATGGCTGCAACTTTATAGGAATTGCTTACAGAGAAAAAGGTGCAGTGTTCTAAAAAGTTAAATTCACAAACTGTAGACTTTTCGCCGCTGTATATCAATACGAAATAAACTCGCCGCTCTAACCGAATTATATTTTATTTTAAAATATTCTATGAAATTCGATGGCGGCACTCGAATATTCACATAAACTTTATAAATAAAGTTTTTCTGTGTTATCTGTGTTATTATTTTATCTTAAAGCTCAAAAACTACAACTGTCATTAGTTTATTAGTTAGTATAGACATGCTAATGGTAACAACATATATAAGCAAAAACCGTTTAAAAAAATGACAATTGTTCATAGACTCGTCTTCCGTTTTCCTTCCGTTTGTCACGGGTATCGTTTTTTTAGCTATTCACTTAGTTTGTCTTATTATAATCACAGAAAACAAATTCCAGTTCTACAAATTCCATACCAACCTTGCTCTGTTAATTAATATTTACTACGACTTTACATGGCTATATCTAAAATTTGACTCATAAACTCGTTCCACAATAATTGTTTTCTTACTAATGACCAGAGTGTTTGATTTTTGGATTAACCATGCCAGTAAATTGTTTGTTATTAAATTAATTTCTCGTGATATAATATTCTCCGGTTCAATATTTTTCTTTTTGGTTTTGGGATTGTTCGAACACTTGTTTACTGAAATTTTCTGTATTGGAATTTTTTTCGGGATAACAAAAAAAAAATGAAAAATGTCATGATAGTAAAAATGTCATGATAGCAAAAAAAATTCGGGATGACATTCAAAACTAGCGTGATATAGAAAATTTTTCGGGATGACACTGAAAAATGTCGTGATATTCGTTTTTTTAGTGTTGCCATCGCATTTCTTCGGGATATTTTTCGGGCTAACTTTACAGACATGACATTTTCTACGCAAAATTCTATTGTCTACATTATTTTCGTCACTAACATGTATAGATAATTCCGAAATACGAGTAGATGGTTACAAAAACAAATGATCGTCTTGCAAAATGAAAATTCAGAAATTAATTTCTTGAGGTTCTGCTTTCTGAGAGTATTCAAAAGTTACGGCAATATAGCAACTTGGCTTGAGGATAACCACTAAAATGAACACTAGAAGAGGGAATTACTCCTCATCTTACTATTATGCTGTGTGCCTCATTTCGATTTTTGGTCGATGAACTAATCTAAATTGCTCAGTACTCCACAATAAACATTCATAGGTGGCAGTAACATCAACAAGACAAGCTGTACCTGACTATTCGTTATACTAAATTGTGGACTTTTCGTGGATGAAGGAAATATTAAATTAAATTAAAATAATGGAAGATGATATGAAAGTTACATTATTTTCAAATGTTATAACAAACTACAAAATGTTTAAAAATAAAAAAATTTCTACAAATTTGTACACAATAACACATTTGCGTTAAATACTACATAATGACATTTGACAACTAAATTGAAAAATTACCGAGACTTTTCGTTTGTAACCTGGCGGTTGAATAGCGTAAGGTCACCTCAAAAAATTTAGTTTATAATTTAGCCGAAAAAATCGACCTGCGGCACACAGCATAAATCAGTTTTTTCTGGCCTACTAAGAAAAAGTTTCATGTAAATATTTGTAAATTGGGAATTATTTTTCAATAGCGAAAACGGTAGTTGTAGATATTCCAAATATTATTTTGTTTGGCAAGAATTACCTCTAACTTTATGCCTTATAGTATGCCACAAAAAATTATTTAAATAGAAAATATATATAAATTCTTTCTCCAATTCCCTATTGCAACGGAATTACCAGGAATAAGGTCACAGCAGATGGTTACTAAAGAAAGCGTTCAGGCGGATGGATCATTTGGAATGAAACTTCATACTTAAACTTTTTTTCATAATTGAAAGATCCTTGCGAAATTTGGTGGAAATTTGTGTACCGAAAATAGAAGCTTTCATTGGAACTTTATTCGGTTTGGAAATTATGTTGAAAAGGTTAACAATTACAAAAAAATATTAAAAGTAAGATTGACCTTGACCTTGTTGTTTTTAAAAAATTTAAACATTAATAATTAGGAACAATTATTAAAGTCGTCCGTGAATTTAATTTGTTTTAAGATTTTTTTTTTTTTTTTTTCTGCTTCTCGGACAAAATATCATTTTAATGGACACCCATACAATGTTTACGACAATTTTTGTCGCAGAAAACAATTTTTGTTCTGCGAAATGGCCTCTTTGTTTTCTGCGACAAAAATTGTCGTAAACATTGTATGGGTGTCCATTAAAATGGTATTTTGTCCGAAAAGCCGCAAAAAAAAAAAAAAAAAAATAATATTAAAACAAATTAATAATTAGTTTTGATTATACAAGACTCAATTTTTATAAAATAAAAATCATATAATTAGTTTAATCAGAATCAGGAGATCAGGCTAAGCGTCTTTTAAGCTACAAAAGACATGAAACCACAAATAATATGGTTAACATATCCAAGAATAATAGCTACTATAAAATACACTGCCACACAGCTAAAATTTATCTTTTAATAAACTATTTTTATCTATAAAGCTAAACCAAAAATAAGTTAAGTTGATATGCGAAAACCCTAAAAAATTTGGTCTAAAACTCCTTAAAATAGTGCTATTTAAGCGAAACAGGCAAAGCATTGGTAGTATGTAGCGGTGGAATAATATTGGAATACAAAGCACAGTATAGATTCAATCAGTCCAATTTTAGTTATATATAAGTTGTCGTTTGATAAAAACAATTTCGTTTCTAGAATACATTTTTTTGCTTCTTTCTTATCAAATAGCAAAAATTAAGAGATTATGACAAAAAATATCGTGTACTATAAAAAAGGATATTTTTTGAAAGAAGATAGCAGGCAGTAGCAACAGTGAAGTGATCAATGGAAGTTTTTTTTTGGATTATGGATATTTACATACATTTCATTGTGGTTATTTTTGCTCTGGCAATGTATACAGTTATGTATGAATATCAGTTTATATATTTTTGCAACAACAACGCAAAGGAATGATAAAAATATATAATGTCGATCCTTTTTTGTGTGTTAGATACATATATAACATAATATAAAACGTTTCTTTCTACTTTGTTATCATTTTACGATTATCTAAATTGAGTTTCTTCTTTTATTTTTCGGCAGGCGGAAAATTCTTTTTTTCTTACTCATTTTCATATTTTACCCTTGGTATCTGGTTCGTTTTCCGTGTATTATATTTATTTTATGTATTCAGGGAAAATATGTTAAATTGCTCGTTGGTTATTTTGTGTTGTTGCTCTGTGTATTCTTGCAAGAACAAGAAAACACATTCCTCAAACACATTTTATTTTTCGTTTACCAGAAAAATAATGTTTCCATAAATGTACACAAACGACAATACAGCCTCACAAAAATATACTGAAACACATTTGCGCTTACAATTTTCACTGGCACATTTTACGAAATGAAAGAACAACAGAAAGAAAATAAACGGAAAATTTCATTTTCTATTTTTACGATATACTCGTTCAAGTATTTCTCGCAATTTTTGTTCTAGCGAATAATAAAATTAGGTTCATTCAACTCCTAGAAAGACACTGTTTCCATAATACACAGAAATATTAGCAAATATATTTGGATAAGATTGGTGAGTCAGCGGACGAATTAGAGTTAAAATCAACATCGTTGTTTTTAATAATTTAAAACATAAATTCAATAATTCTTTATAAAAAAAATAAAAAAAATGATTCTGAGAATGCTAACATCACTATATTGAACTACTCAATTACCACTATTTTTAACATCAGTAAATTTTACTAATAGTTGAAAATCTGGATTATTGAAGGTAGAAAGTGGAGACTATATTTGAGCCACTTGATTAACAAGGTCTGTGAAAGCTGCGCAGAAAGCTCAAACTTGACCATTAACATTAATACATTTTCAGAATCATCGTCTGAGTTATATATTTAGGCAACTCTCTCATCTTACCATTTATATTATTATACTGAGCACTTTAATACTGTTAATACAAATATGATCACTCTTACAGCTTAATTGGAATATGCTGTAAAAGATAGCAGAAAATTTCCAGCAGAAAAAATGCGTTTTGCTATTCACCGCTAGAGGCATCACTATCACAAAAATGAAATTTTTTCTGCTGATATTTTTTAACACCAGCAGAAAATTTTCGATATTTTTATGCAAATTAAAAATTCTCAGCAGAAAGTTTTATGAAAAATCAGAGAATTTATGAAAAAGAAGAGAAACTGTACGTTTAAACGTTTTGAAGCGATGAAAGTTAATTTTCTTTAAAAAACGATTTGCGTATGTATAGCGTAAGCACTCTCAAAACATAATTAAATTATCATAGTCATAATTACGCAAACACAGGGCAACATCAAATAAATGGCCATCGTTGAAAGTACTCCATACATTTTTTAAGTCATTTTAATGTGAATTGTTTTCAGTTTTTTAACAAAAATGTTATTAAAACCCCCCTGTAACTACCCTGGGTGTATGTTTTTATGGTAGCTGAGATCATATTCTATATACATGAGCAACATCAATTTCACACCTGGCGTCAGTAGTCTTCCATACAATTTTGAAGTCATTTTAATGTGAAATGTTTTCAGTTTTTTAACAAAAGTGTTAGAAAAACCCCCTGTAACTACCCTCGGTGTATGTTTGTATGGTAGCTGAGATCATAATCTATATACATGAGTAACATCAGATTCACACCTGGCGTCAATAGTCTTCCATACAATTTTGAAGTCATTTTAATGTGAAATGTTTTCAGTTTTTTAACTAAAGTGTTAGAAAAACCCCCCTGTAACTACTCTGGGTGTATGTTTGTATGGTAGCTGAGATTATGTTCTATATACATGAGTAACATAAAATTCACACCTGGCGTCAGTAGCCGTCCATACATTTTTGAAGTCATTTTAATGTGAAATGTTTTCAGTTTTTTAACAAAAGTGTTAGAAAAGCCCCCTTGTAACTACCTTGAATCTTATGTTGCTCATGTATATAGTACATGATCTCAGCTACTATAAAAACATACACCCAGGGTAGTTACAGGGGGGTTTTTCTAACACTTTTGTTAAAAAACTGAAAACATTTCACATTAAAATGACTTCAAAATGTATGGACGGCTACTGACGCCAAGTGTGAATCTTATGTTCCTCATGTATATAGAACATGATCTCAGCTACCATAAAAACATACACCCAGGGTAGTTACAGGGGGTTTTTCTAACACTTTTGTTAAAAAACTGAAAACATTTCACATTAAAATGACTTCAAAATTGTATGGAAGACTACTGACGCCAGGTGTGAAATTGATGTTGCTCATGTATATAGAATATGATCTCAGCTACCATAAAAACATACACCCAGGGTAGTTACAGGGGGGTTTTAATAACACTTTTGTTAAAAAACTGAAAACAATTCACATTAAAATGACTTAAAAAATGTATGGAGTACTTTCAACGATGGCCATTTATTTGATGTTGCCCTGTGTTTGCATAATTATGACTATGATAATTTAATTATGTTTTGAGAGTGCTTACGCTATACATACGCAAATCGTTTTTTAAAGAAAATTAACTTTCATCGCTTCAAAACGTTTAAACGTACAGTTTCTCTTCTTTTTCATAAATTCTCTGATTTTTCATAAAACTTTCTGCTGAGAATTTTTAATTAGCATAAAAATATCGAAAATTTTCTGCTGGTGTAAAAAAATTTCAGCAGAAAAAATTTCATTTTTGTGATAGTGATGCCTCTAGCGGTGAATAGCAAAACGCATTTTTTCTGCTGGAAATTTTCTGCTATCTTATACAGCATAATTGGAATGAGCACACTTAACATCGTTAAGTTAACAAAATTGGCAGTATACTGCTAATAGAAAGATCATGGTTGTTACTTGATATGAAATGGCTATTTAAATAAATTTTTCTCGAAAAAGAACGAACTTATGAAGGTCTCTAGGATTTCGCAAAAATACATCGAACAAAATAGGCATAACTGTAACAGAATTCTTGTTTCGTAAAAAAATTATAGAACGAAAATAGTTGTAAAAAATGGTTAAACGCAACGGAACAGGGTTAAAATCTAGGACTATCAAAATCTTGTAGTAAAAAAATCCCGGATGGATTTAAAGTTCACTTGTTTTTTCTGGTGTGTTTACGTCCCATTCTTGAGTGGCCATCTATTTTTAGGAAGCAATGCTACGATATACCATTATTCTGCTGTCCTCGTTGTTTGTAGTTTGTTATTGAACACAATATGTGTAAAGTACACTTTACTTAATTTACATATGGGACATGCAATTTCCTGAAAAATATCAGGCAATTTATGTAGAATTCACCTTTTGAGCTACCATGATGTGTTGTGCTCAATACACGTCTGGAAAGGCGTAATGGGTTCTTAGAATGACGGAACAACGTCGATAAAGAGTTGCATCCAGAATCGGATCCGCTCGAAACGCGATATTTCAAAACGCGAAATTTCAAAACGAGATATGACAAAATATGGTACAAAACGCAATATTTCAAAATGCGACATTTCAAAACGCGATATGGTGCAAAACACGATATTTCAAAACGCGTTATGATCAGAATGTGCATTGCGAAGCGACGGGAGCGCAGTGACCCAATTGATACCGGTCCTATATACTCTCGCCCCTATCGATTTTTAAATTTCTATAAACTGAAATTAAATTTCCACTTCACCCGCCTGATATAACCAATTCCGAAACTCCCATTTTGTACCATATCCCGTTTTGTACCATATCGAGTTATGAAATATCACGTTTTGAAATGTCGCGTTTTGTACCATATCGCGTTTTGTACCGTATCGCGTTTTGAAATATCGCATTTTGAAATATCGCGTTTTGTTCCATATCGCGTTTTGTACCTATCGCGTTTTGAATTATCGCGTTTTGAAATATCGCGTTTTGATAATTCGCGTTTTAAAATATCATGTTTCAAGTGGGACCCATCCAGAATATGGTTGTCATCATATAAATCGAGAGATAATTTTAAAAGTGTGATTTATGTGGTTTCATTTTGACCTGAATGGTTTTATAGCCAATTTTATAGCTCCGCCTGTTTAACTCTTTGAGGCATACAAAACTAAAAGCCCTATAGTTGCAGAACAATATGCGGTGCCACCTTTTTGTACTACGTAGGTCAAATTTATAATTAGCCAATAAATAGCAAGGGACAAGCTGTTACGACTCACTAGTCATATTTTCCTTTTACATTTTCAAATTTTTAATTTTTATTGATTATTTGAAAATGCATGTTTTTATGGCATTGGCCAGTAGCAATACTCGGGAAGTAGCAATACTGAAGTCATTTGTTCTATCGTGACATTTTGTAATGTATTTTCTTTTTGCCCATCCCTATTGTAAACGTGGCCGACGATTATTTTCTTATAGTTCGCCCCTATTGTAAAAGTGTCCAACGAATAAACGATGGAGTGAGATCAATATATACCCGTGTTGGGGTGTGCAACAGCCTAGATATAGAAAAGTATTTTTGAGGTTTTTCTCGTTTTGTCGTGTGCATTTGTCGTGCGGTGCGAAGAGGAGCGCAGCTGACGAGCAAAAAAACAAAACCAAAAAGCACCACAGAAATATTTTTCGACGCACTTTTGTGATTTGTTAAATTGTGTTTCGCATAATTTTCGGGTTGCCATTTTTCGATAATATTTGGCGGAGCGAGAATTTTTTTTGGTTAGTCTTGATTGGAATTTTGTCTAGAAATAATAAAGTCAAGTTTTGAATTTTAAAAATATAAGTCGAGTTTCAAAATAAAAAGAAAGTCGAATTTTGGGTATTTCAACCATTTTGGGGGTCCGTTTCAATTATTATGAAACATGTAAAATATGTTGTAATCTTTGAACTGATCTAATTGAACTGAGTCGATTTTTGTTTATTGGGGGAGTTTCATCAAAACATTTACTGCTCTTAACAGTGAAAATTTAAAATGAGATTTGGATTACGTACGTTGTCGCCATTATATCAGAAAATTTTTAAATCAAATCATTGGCGGGCGGACGTCACAACCCCAAAATGGGCGAAGTTAACGGCAAACGGCAAAATGGTGCCACCACTTACGGGTTTCGTTTTTCTATACTTGCCATTTTATAATAACGGGTGTCGCAAGTATTTATGGGTGGTGCATTTTCAACGTTGATTTGTTTTGGTTACTTTCGGTGAGACAACGCCCAACCCCTAAAGACGGCCTATTGAGGCGAAATTTGGTTTATGGTGGACGGACGCCCAACAAATATTTTTACGATTTTCGTTGAGCCAACGCCCAACATTTATCTTCGGTTTAAGCGAAGGTCGTCCAACAGTAAATTATTTGCGGGTGGTCAGCTGAGACCATTTCAACATTTTCGGTTAAGGCGAAGGACGCCCAACAATACAGGTGGCCACCCGGATGTTTGTGAAGTTGGCCCAAAATTCTGGCCCAAAAAATTATATTTTTTGCCGCTGGCAATACCGTCATCTATTTTGATAACTGTCATGACAGAAAACTGAAAAAACATTGAATATCACATAAATTCAAATATTAAATATGAATTTGAATGTAATGAATATAAATAATACAATTGTAATTAAATTTATAAAATTATACTAATAATAAAATAAAAAATATACACATTTAACTCATATATGATCATGCTTTAAATGAAAGTGAAAAAGAACATTTCTCAAAATTCTAATAATTTTTTTACACAAAAACTATAGTTGCTATAACGTTAGAACTGTCAGCCCAAAAAAATCGTATATCACGATATTTTATTGATGTCAGCCCAAACAACAAAATGTTTTTCGTTAAAGATTTTTGAAGTAACCACAAATTGATTATATCTTGTTGTTGTCTTGAAATTTATGTCGAGTCTTACTATGATTTTCGGATAGGTTTGGTTATAGGCTTTACGAGTAAGAAGTTTCAAGAGATTGTGATGGGGTCCTCATACCAAGAATGGCCTATATTCGGCCACTATACGATCAACCATAATATTTAATGGAAGTTGAGATTTTCGGTGTTGGTCATCGGTCTCACTATGATTTTCGGACAGATCTGGTTCTAGCCTTTACGGGTAAGAAGTTTCAGGAGGATGTGATGGGATCCACATACCAAGAATGGCCTATATTCGGCCACTAAATGATCAACCATAATATTTAATGGAAGTTGAGATTTTCGGTGTTGGTCATCGGTCTCACTATGATTTTCGGACAGATCTGGTTCTAGCCTTTACGGGTAAGAAGTTTCATTAGGTTGTGATGGGGTCCTCATACCAAGAATGGCCTATATTCGGCCACTATACGATCAACCATATTATTTAATGGAAGTTGAGATTTTCGGTGTTGGTCATCGGTCTCACTATGATTTTCGGGCAGATCTGGTTCTAGCCTTTACGGGTTAGAAGTTTCAGGAGGATGTGATTTGATCCACATACCAAGAATGACCTATATTCGGCCACTAAATGATCAACCATAATATTTAATGGAAGTTGAGATTTTCGGTGTTGGTCATCGGTCTCACTATGATTTTCGGACAGATCTGGTTCTAGCCTTTACGGGTAAGAAGTTTCATTAGGTTGTGATGGGGTCCTCATACCAAGAATGGCCTATATTCGGCCACTAAATTATCAACCATATTATTTAATGGAAGTTGAGATTTTCGGTGTTGGTCATCGGTCTCACTATGATTTTCGGACAGATCTGGTTCTAGCCTTTACGGGTTAGAAGTTTCAGGAGGATGTGATGGGATCCACATAACAAGAATGGCCTATATTCGGCCACTAAATGATCAACCATAATATTTAATGGAAGTTGAGATTTTCGGTGTTGGTCATCGGTCTCACTATGATTTTCGGACAGATCTGGTTCTAGCCTTTACGGGTAAGAAGTTTCATTAGGTTGTGATGGGGTCCTCATACCAAGAATGGCCTATATTCGGCCACTATACGATCAACCATATTATTTAATGGAAGTTGAGATTTTCGGTGTTGGTCATCGGTTTCACTATGATTTTCGGACAGATCTGGTTCTAGCCTTTGCGGGTTAGAAGTTTCAGGAGGATGTGATGGGATCCACATACCAAGAATGGCCTATATTCGGCCACTAAATGATCAACCATAATATTTAATGGAAGTTGAGGTTTTCGGTGTTTGTCATCGGTCTCACTATGATTTTCGGACAGATCTGGTTCTAGCCTTTACGGGTAAGAAGTTTCATTAGGTTGTGATGGGGTCCTCATACCAAGAATGGCCTACATTCGGCCACTATACGATCAACCATATTATTTAATGGAAGTTGAGATTTTCGGTGTTGGTCATCGGTCTCACTATGATTTTCGGACAGATCTGGTTCTAGCCTTTACGGGTAAGAAGTTTCATTAGGTTGTGATGGGGTCCTCATACCAAGAATGGCCTATATTCGGCCACTATACGATCAACCATATTATTTAATGGAAGTTGAGATTTTCGGTGTTGGTCATCGGTCTCACTATGATTTTCGTGCAGATCTGGTTCTAGCCTTTACGGGTTAGAAGTTTCAGGAGGATGTGATGGGATCCACATACCAAGAATGGCCTATATTCGGCCACTAAATGATCAACCATAATATTTAATGGAAGTTGAGATTTTCGGTGTTGGTCATCGATCTCACTATGATTTTCGGACAGATCTGGTTCTAGCCTTTACGGGTAAGAAGTTTCATTAGGTTGTGATGGGGTCCTCATAACAAGAATGGCCTATATTCGGCCACTATACGATCAACCATAATATTTAATGGAAGTTGAGATTTTCGGTGTTGGTCATCGGTCTCACTATGATTTTTGGACAGATCTTTTTCTAGTCTTTACGGGTTAGAAGTTTCAGGAGGATGTGATGGGATCCACATACCAAGAATGGCCTATATTCGGCCACTAAATGATCAACCATAATATTTAATGGAAGTTGAGATTTTCGGTGTTGGTCATCGGTCTCACTATGATTTTCGGACAGATCTGGTTCTAGCCTTTACGGGTAAGAAGTTTCATTAGGTTGTGATGGGGTCCTCATAACAAGAATGGCCTATATTCGGCCACTATACGATCAACCATAATATTTAATGGAAGTTGAGATTTTCGGTGTTGGTCATCGGTCTCACTATGATTTTTGGACAGATCTTTTTCTAGCCTTTACGGGTTAGAAGTTTCAGGAAGTTGTGATGGGGTCAACATACGTGTAAATGCTAGAACCAGATCTGTCCAAAAATCAGAGTGAGACCGATCACCAACATCGAAAATCTCAACTTCCATTAAATATTATGGTTGCAGCGGCTGAATATAGGTCATTCTCTAAATGAGGGTGTATAGTATTATATGCAAATTAAAATAAAACTTAATGAACGGATTGACTCGACGTTTTTATATATAAGGCATTTTTTAACAAAGGCGTCAAATATTTGTAAGTTTTGAAAAATTACAGAAACTCTGATCATCTTAATAGAAGTTTACATATTTTGAAGATAGTAAACAAAAGTAAAAAATTCCCTTTAATTTCGAAAAATCGAAAATTTTGGCGTATATCCGTCTTTAAAACTCGAGGCCACAAATTATTCTTTCTTAAAAATAATATTTTAGTTAACCAATTGAAAATAATAAGAATTGCTTCTTGGCTGTTTTACATTTATTATACACGATCACAATGGTTCCTTTAACTATAAAAATTTGAATTTTGGGCTGAGTGTATCCGATATAACTGTCACGATTGTTACTGTCGTGATAAAAAAAAAATTTCGGCTGAATTCAAAAATCTATAACGAAATATATTTTTATTTTTTGGGCTGACATCATTAAAATGTCGTGATATACGATTTTTTTGGGCTGACAGTTCATACGTGACAGAAATTATAGTTTTCGTGTTGCCACTGCGTTTTTTTGGGCTGACATTTGGGCCAACTTCACATACATGCCACCCGGCCGTTTGTAAAATTTTATTATTACGGCGGGAAGACGCTCAGGGACACTGCAACCCTACAGGATGACTTTGTCGAAGGTCCCCAAGGTCATTTTTGGTTTTCATTTTTTTGATTATTATTTTTCATTCCAATTTCTATTGATTTCTTATTTTTCTGTTAAAGTTAATTCAAATTTATTTTAAATTTTTCAAGTTTTGTTTTGTCAATTTTTATTTAATTCGATTTTGTAATCAAGTGCTACAACGGTTGCTTGGTACGCGCATTCGGTGCGCATTAAATTTCACTCTGAATTATTCCCGGTCGGCTATCATTTTAGGTTGATTTATTTTTTTGTTTCTTCCCTCTTTCTTTCTGGTCTTTTGATAAAATTTTTTTTGTTTGTTTTTACACAGTCTTATAAATAGAATAATTAACAAAATGAATTACTAAATCAGTTCGGGTCGGTGTGAGAAGAATTAAATTCTATGTCGGTTCCATATGTACAAGCTGGGCTTTTTAACTCTCCTTCATCGCCTTGGCAGAACATCCACAGGGCCGTAGTGGTGAGTCCAGTGGATGTGTCGTCCATTCGGGGGTGACCGTAAAATTCATACGGTCTTCCCGTGGCATAGTGTATCATTTGTGAATAAATATTGAAAACTTTGAACATTGAAATATTGAAAAATTCGAAAAGGAATTTCTTACCATCTGTAAACGTTTATAGGAAATAAAATGTAAATTATTTTAAAAGCAAAGTGATTTGTGATAAAATTATCTATATTTTTATTTAGAAATCAGAAAAAATTATTTAAAAAATTTTGGTTGTTGTTATTGAACTTTTTCTTTTTGTAAACAGATGTTATATTACAGTGTGTCGCATTTTTCTTATACTAAGTACATATTCTACCAGCTTTTCTTTTCATAATTACTTTTTATTTTGGAATACTATAAATACATTTTTTTACCGAAAATAAAAAAAATAGATCCGTAATAAATTGGAATAAAAATAATTGTGCATTTGTGTAGTTTTTAATTGCGATTGAACAAATTCTAAATACGACCGGTTGATTTATTTGCTTTCTCTTTTACCCTCCGAATTTGACTCACTTGATAGCTGCTATCATTCATTCTCATTTAATTCAATTTCTTTGGTTGTTGCCATGTTACGAACAACCAAAAAATTGAATTGATTTTAACTTTATGTCATCTACTTTAAATATAATTTTTTGCAAGAAGATATTTTTATCCAAATGGTTATTCCAATATGGATTTTTTATTAATTTTGTCAAATATGGAATTCCTAAACAAGCGACGTACTTGATTTTATTCAAATAAAACAATTTTGGTGACCAAGCACCAAAATGTGTTGACCAACCCAACCTAATGATTACCAAACGAAATTTTATAAAAAAATCAAAATCAATTTCAAATTTTCAATATTTATTTATCGTTTATTGGTAAGTGACCAAACAATAAAAACTAGTGACCCATCGTTCGGTCCAAATCATTCATATCATCATTTTTATCAAAAGCTTTGGATGCGGTGCTATAAACAGGCGTAGCTAAATGTTATTGTTAGTTTGAACAATTCCCAGTTACATCTTTCCAATCGATGTAAAGACACCAAGGTTGTGGTTTGATTTCGAGCTAATGAGATTATAAATTATATAAATAAAAAACTTGTTCTTCAAAGATGAAAATCCGATATTTATATAAAGAAATTGAAAATCTCAACTTTCATGCTTTCGTAAATAATAATTTTGATGTCCGAAAATTTGTATTGATTAATGAAAGTCATGATTTTTTTGAATACTATTTGTAAAACCTTTGTTTACAAAATCCTGATTTTAAAATTTTTATTTCAAACTCCTGGTTTAAATCTGCATTTGTAGAACTTGCCGAAATGTGATAGCCGCAATATTTCTAGATTCGTTGCATACAAAATTTGATTAAAAATATTGAACAACAATTAGCAACGTAAATTTTAGTGACTAACTCGTTACTATAAACTAGATAAGCTGGATGCACCCAATTTAGTACATCTATAATGCATGAAGACTCGAATGTACGGAATTAAAATATCCTCCGATTTAAACTAGAACAAATTAGAGAAATTTGCTTAAAATGTATGTTCAAAGCGTTTATGACAATAAAGCGTTAAATCTGGAAGAGGCTCATTAAGAATGGCTTTCATTGAAAATGGTCATCATACAAATGGTTGTGTAAGAATGATAGTTTCATAAATAAGCACTTAAGATCTAACAGGGGCAATTGAGTAGAGCTATTTCATATACCCGATCTAGTTAAAATTTATCTTAGTGACTTGAACATGATCAATTGAGAAATGGTCGAGTTTCTTTCAGAATAGCCTAGTTCCAGAACTTCCACCAAAATTTATATTAGAATTTAAATGCTATCCTAATAATTTAATTTGACCACAATCCAATAAGGAATTGCCAAGTTTCAATTAGCAAGGCCAATTTTAACATTTCGTTTAAAAATGGTTGAGATCAACTCAGGAGGTCCCCAAAACTTCCAATCCCAATTTGACCAATATCAACATATCAATTGCAAAGATCCATTCAGCATGGTTATATGTCAGAACTTCATCCAAAAGTTCATGTTATGAATACCATGTCCTATTTAGCCTTACTCGTTTAAGAAATAATCGATATCTAATCATTATGGTAAATTTAGAAATTTTCTTCCAAATTCATTCATCTTGTGAATTCGATACAAGATTGAACGATTAGTTGAAAGTTTAGTGTCACTCAAATAAACAAGTTTCAGAACAAAGTTTCAAAGTTGGTGCCGTCTGGGGGGCAAGGGAGGGGGAGTCAAGCGCGAGGTATCGATAGGAATTGGTTTAGGGCACGATTCAGTGGGGGCTCGGTATTTCATTAAAAATTGGTGAATTGGTTTTCTTTTACTAGGAATCGATTGTGCTGGGTCCAGAATTTGGGGAAATTCGTTCAGACGGTCGAAGAGTAAGACACGCGTCTCCTTCTTTATTTTTTTCGGCTTCCATGATTTTTATAATTGGTGAAGTAGGGTTTTTGAGTGCCAGGAATCGATTGCGCTGGATGTTAATTTCTGGAAAATTCGTTCAGAGGGTGGTCCGATGGGGTCAGTCTCCTTTTTTGTTATTTTTTTGGGCTATCACAATTTTTAAGAAAATTGCTTGAGGATTAGTTTTTGGATTACCAAAAATCGATTGTGATGGTTTCTGATTTCGGAAAAATTCAGGGTCTTCCGGTGGGGGCCAAACCTTTTTGTTATTGGTTTTACTCGAATGATTTTAATTGGTTAAGAAGGGGTTTCAATTACCAGGTATCGATTGCGATTGGTTCAGATTACCGGAAAATTCATTTAGAGAGTTGAACGGTTGATACCAATTCCCTTTCTTTAATTTTTTTGGCTCGCTCGGACTTTATATAAATTCGTGATAAAGGTGTGCCATGAGTCGATCGTGATGGGTACTTATTTCGGGAAAACCCGTTCAGAAGGTCGAAGGTGTAGCCCGGGTCCTGTTTTTATAAAATAGTTTTAAGAGCCAAAACCTGATTTTGATGGATTTCGTCATCTAGTGGGTGCCGGGCAGACTCTTTTAAAATTTTATTTGGCTTGGATGATTTTGGGACGATGCAAGGAAACGATTACAACGAGTTCTAAATTCTGAATTATTCATTTAAGATTCCTCTGATCGGTCTTTATGTAGCACCGCCTCATGTTGCGTGATGTTGCGCCACGTTGCGTGATGTTGCACCACGTTGCGTTATGTTGCACCAAGTTAGATGACGTTGCACCATGTCATATCAAATTGCATGAAGTTACATGATGTTGCATTATGTTGCATGATGCATGTTGCACCATATTGTAGGATGTTGCACTGCATTGTGAGATGTGTAAAATAAAATGGAATTCTGATTTCTGGATAATTTATAAAAGGTTAATAAATTTCGGGAAAATTCGTTTAGAAGGTTCTTCCATAAAATTTGCAGTGATTTTCTAATGTCAAGAATGAATTTTGATAAGTTCTAATTTCAGGAGAGTTCATTTAGCTTTTCGGACCTAACGACTTTTAATAAAAGTTTGTGAGACTGGTTTTCGAGTGCTAAAAATTTATTGTGATTAGTTCTAAATTCGGAATATTTTGTTTAAGGGGTTCTCAGTAGGATCCGAGTTCCTATTTATAAGAAAGATCGGCCCGAACGAATGTCCGGAAATGATTGCAAATTATCAGGATTTTTCGAAATGTGTATAGAAATGCTACGGTTAAGCGGCTATGTTGCGACTTGTTTCAGAATATGTCCACTATCTCATCTAAATCAAAGGGGAATCTAATAAAAATTGGAATCTAATATAAATTTTTAACAAGTTTCTTGAAAAGTTTCAAGTCAAACGAACATAAACCATTTTCTAACCGATTGAGATACAACTCTCTTTTTATGTTAAACACAGGATCGGGTTTCAGAATTACCGGACCCAAATACCGGTACCGGATGTGATTTTGAAAAATGAGTAAATTCAATGAAACGAAGACGACGTTCGCGGTTGGTACTATGAAATTTTCCAATTTGATTGAAACAAAACCTCGGGTTCATTAAATTAAATAGAGCTAAGCAGTTGCTTAATGTAAGTATATGAACTTGTACTGTAAGTATAGTAATCATGAATATTTTCGATATCGAGATTTTGTAGATTTATCATTCAGCACATAACGCCGAAGTCCGAAAAAATGGTTTTCAAGATGGTGTCTGTTTCTGTGTGTTCTTTCTACAGGCCAGACAGGTTTACTGATTTGGATGAAACTTGATACTTAAAATTTTCCCTCCCTTGAATAGGGAGGTTTAAAGGAAATTTGAAAAAAATGTCGTTAAAAGACAAAAGGTTTCTAAATAAAATTTGATTGATTGATTGATTGATTAGAATGTACGGCCAAGACTAAGCAGGGATCCCGGATACGCCGGGCCTACCGTACACCCCTTTTACATATAACAAGATGGAGGGATAGGAAAGGTTGGTAGATATGATAGACTTGACCCGGTTACATACACCTAAGTAGTCAATAGTTAGTAAAGCACAAGACGGCACAATTATTTTTGTTTTTCGAGATGTAAATAATCAGCAATCAACATCCTTAAAATTAATTGATTAATTACTTTAGTATAAATGTCCTGAAATGAAATTTCATTATTATGAGTGATTTAATTGTATATACCATACATATCAATTTACAATAACGCGAAGCCGGCCCACCACACACCTATAATAAAGGTAAAAGGCATAAAGGCATCTTAAAAAAATTGATAATTAATTATGTTGGCATCTGAAGGGTAAATTTCCTGAAATAAAACGTCATTATTATGAGTTAGAGATTTATTATTTGGTACGATATAGTTAAATTATTCTTGAATAGAATAAATGTAATGTAATGTAATGATTATTATAACTAAATTAATTATAATTTGACAGTCGTAAAACAAATAAAATAAAATAAATCGAATCCAAATATTGTAGAATCAAACGGATGGATCCCCTCTTCAACGGATAACTTTATCATCAATTATATTATATATTATATCTTTATCAGCATCCTAAAAGAAATTTATAATTAATTAAGTTGCTCTCGTAATGGTAAATTTCCTGAAATAAAACGTCATTATTATGAGTTAAAGATTGTGCCTGAATGAACAACCAGCATAATCATTTATCCAACCTACAACAACCCAACCGAAACCACCACCAATTTACAGTCTCCCACCCGAACAACCTACAAAACAACTTAATTAAAGAAATGCCCCGATCCCCAAAAAAACTATCTAAGTACATACAGCAATATTTAACGGCATTTCAAATTTACTCTGTAGCTTCCAAGCTATCTGTAATTTCAAAAATTCAAATATCCGCTAAAAATAAAATTCATTAGTAAAAGAACCAAACAAACTGCAACACAAAAGTTATTTCCGAAACGATCCCAATAGAATCGAATCAAAAAGTTTCTAAATAAAATTTGTAACAAAATCGGTTTAAATCATTTCTCCAAGGTTTAAGTTTAATAATGATTTTTGATAATAAACTTTTATGTCACCACAATTCGGCCAATCTACAGTCCAAACAAGTGGAATGGTTGGCATAAACTTCATACTGGTAATGACAAATTTTGATAAAATCTTTTGATCTTCGATGTTAGCTTCAGTCAATTTTTGCGTAAATAATTCAAGTTGAGATTTCGTCTGTGCTGGTATTTCAGAAACGTGGAGACTTGACTCTTCAAATACTTTTCCCATATCACTTTGTTATTGGGAAAATCATAAAAATTGAATTCAAAAAAATTTACAAGTGATTTTTTTTTTTTGGTATTCCATCTGAATATTATAGATAGATGTACTAGTATAATATAGCAGGAAAGCAGCAGTTCCATATAAACTATGGTACCAGAGGCCCACATTTAACACGCAAATAATATTCTCCATGTTAACACTTGCCAATTTCAAAATGCGTTCGATATAAAGAATATAAATTTTAAATTCAATTTGGCAACCGTCTATGTCGGGAAAATCATTTAGCACCACTGGTAGTCCATATATACATCGCACCAACAATAGATGCCATCAAAAAGTTTTTTTTTCTATACCGAAAAGCTTTTACTGTTTTATTACATTTCTTTTGTTTCGAAAAGACGAGAAATGTTGAATTGAGACGAAAATGAGGAGTTTGGAACAAACGAAGAAAATAAAATGATCCGCATATAATCAACGAGAATTGACGAAAAATAGATTAAATCGTTGAAAAGAAAATACATAAGAAATCCGTTGTTTGTTCTAATGCCTCCTGAAAAGCTGTTGTAATATACATTTTTTTTGTGTTCTCTTTAAATGTGTGTTAAGTTTATGATTTGAAGGATTTTCTGTTATTTTTTTTCCTCTTTTTAATGTAATATGAAAAGTGGGTGGTATTCTTAAATTGCTGAATACTTTATTTTGTTCGTTGTGCTTTTATTTTATTTTTAAAGTAAATAAATGGAGAAAATAAGTGTAATAAAGATTCTGACAAACTGTTTTTTGGTAATATTTCTTATTTTTGGGACTTTTTTATGTTGTACAATATTATATTTATACCCAAAATGTAACGAAACAAAACTTTGCTCCCGGGCTATTTAGAAAATTTGAAATTATTTATGGATTTGGAAATTATACGGTATTATTATTTCCTAGTGTGTGGCTATTACATCACCATTAGTCATTTGATGTATTTATTTTTATATAAATTTGGCATCGATCAAATATTTATTTGGTATTTTCAACTTTGGCTATTGGTTATTTATCGTAAATATTATGACATGCCTATTCTACTAGTGATTATTGATCACTACTTGAACAATAGGCTAATTGCGAAAACTTCTATTTCACAAATTAGTTCATGAATATTTGTTAATCCTTGCCTGGAACATGTTATTAATTACTAGAAAAAGCAGTACTTTATGGCATTTGATTATAAACTAAGTTCCGGGTATCAAATTTAGAGTCGAAGGCAATGTGGTCACAACCCACGATCGACGAAACTGAAAAACTGTGGTAGTTGGCCAAACCAGCCTTTTTGGGCTCCACCACTTGTCAATTGATGTATTTAATCACGGACCCGCTTGGCTCATAGGAAATTTGAACCATTATCTATATAAATCTGGCTATGTGTTCCCCTACATGCGGCAAACTTTGTTGAGAAGCTCACAAATATCACTAAAACCCTTTGTCACTTTGGCATTTCTTCACTTCTTTGTTGCCAAAAGTATCGGTCCTGCGTAATCAATATACCAACTACTGAAAAGAATGTGGTAAACTACCAATTTGTTGACTCGATTTTAATGTTGAATGGCGAAAGCAAGTAGAGCCGTTATGACATTGTTGCCGGCACATTTCACGAACACATAAAATCTAAAATTTGTTTCTTCATAATGCGGGTAATAATGAAGACGTTTTTTATGTAAATCTTGTAAAATCATAACAGTGATTTGATGGGCTGGGTAATATTATTAGGTATATAAAAATACCCGTAAAAATAACAATCTTGAATTCAATCTGTTGCACATACTTAATTATAATCAAGTTGAAGTTATCAAGACTTTTGAAGTTTGCTATCGAACTAATCAAACATTGAATTTTTTGTTTTTAAAAAAAAATCGGTTGTCTCATCAGACTGCATTGACCAAACGACCAAATTTGGAAATACTTTGAACTAATCAAAGTATGACCACAATGCCTTAGCGAATTTTAATGATTCGCTACACAATTGTCAACCCTTTAGTAACCTCGAATTTTATTGTATTTAACGCATACATGCGATTTCTATATGAAATTTTGGGAAACTCGAAACCAAACTTCCATCGCCTTGATAACCTCACCTTGATGTAAAATATCCCATCATGGCTAAAAATTAATTGTTCAAAATTTCATATAGAAATCGCATGTATGCGTTAAATACAATAAAATTCGAGGTTACGAAGTGGTTGGGAATTGCTTAGCGAATCATTAAAATTCGCTAAGGCATTGTGATCATACTTTGATTAGTTCAAAGTATTTTCAAAATTGGTCGTTTGGTCACTGCAGTCTGATGAGACAACCGATTTTTTTATTACAAAAAATTCAATGTTTCATTAGTTCGAAACAAAATTTCCAAAGTCGTGATAACTTCACCTTGATTTGAAACACTATATGGCTATTATCCAGAAAAACTCAAAATTTCATATACTTGTTATTTCAATTCAGCACCCTCAAGCCCCGGAAACGTAATCGAACCGAACAATCGCTCACGCATTCTGATATTATTTAAAAATCTGAATGCAAAACCTATTGATTGTTTCAATCCAGAGCAACTAGACACTCTTGCCATTAAAAGAGGTACTGGGTGTGTTTGCTCCTCTACATTCTGTATATTTGAAATGTTTCCATTTTTTTCACGAGACTTGCTTGATCGGTTTGAAGTATAGTGGTATAGTGGGATTTATTGGCCATAATTCTTCTGACAGAGTTAGCCAGAAAAAGATTTACTAACATATACGACTGCGGCATATACCACCTCACTAGAATCACAAAATCTATGTATCTGACAATTAGTTATTGTGCTGCCGACAAAAGGAAAAATTTCTACTCCATTTAAAAGATTTGATTCATCATAAATGTTTCTCCATTCCCTCTGTAGATCTACAGTGAGAGGTTCAACGCAATTTACTTTCTCGACCCACGATTTTTGCTGAAAAGTTTTCATTCTTACCGTAATTGGGCACAAGAATCCCAAAGGGTCAACAATTTTAGAAGCTATAAAGGGAATATTACATTTGGTGCATGGTTCATGAGGCATTTCTAATATTTTAAACAGAAATACGTCTTCCGTAGGATCCCCATATTTACCAAACAGTTGTGATATATTTCCTTTCTCTCTGATTAGTAAATGATCCTTTAAGGTAATTATGTTTGATTGTCAAGACTATTTGCCGCTCTGGTGGCAAAGTGGTCAGCATGCTTGTACCAGCGACCGGAGGTCCCGGGTTCGATTCCAGGTGGTGGTGGTGACAAGGAAAAAATTTCACGGCTGGTTAAGGATCAATGAATTAATCACTCATTATCCGAAATGAAAATATGATTATGAAACCTCATTTGAGGCCTCCAAATCCCTTAATGGGATATAGTGCCAGAGAGAGAGCCGTGACTATTTCTGGTTTTAACTGCTTCGCATGTGATTCGTTCTCAGCACTTGCTAACAAATCAACGACATAAAAATTTATGAAGCAACACTCGAATTGCCAGAAACCGCGTAGCAGAAGTTTCGTATGTTTCGGTTTGTAATTCGTAATGACTTGTTGGATCATTTGATGATATACGCCATAAAATTCTCGAGAAAGGTCTTTTTTTATCGATCCATATTTATCGGTACATTTTACTAATGTCCCAGCAATAAAATTGTCCACAATGAGGTAGCAGCTGACCCATCAAACGAATCTTAATTTAGTGGTCAAACTAATTTCCTTTTTTACCCCATTATGAAGTAAATAACATGGATTGAGCATCGTCAACTGAAACTTTTCGCATAAGATTCAAATGTAAGTATTGTTCCACAAACTCCATTTACATTTGATAGAAGCTCGATTGTCTCTTAAATGTCCTTTCCAGTGATGTGAACCGTTGCCACGGTAATTGCACGATACAGCGATCTTCTGGTGTTTTAAGATACGTGAATCGAAAATTTTCATCACATGCTCGTTCTTCTGGCGTCCACGATATCTTCGTGCTCCTTGAATTTTCTCAATGAGTCTTCTAACACTAATTCGTCATTAATTACAATGTGAAACAACTGATACGGTTCTCTTAGTTCATTGTTATCCTTTCGTGGTGTTCCGGCAATGACGTAGCCAAATATGGTATCTGGGGCAACTATATTGCTGTTTAGTCTAACTCGCTTATTTCGTAAAATATGAAAGAAGCAATCAGCGGCCAATAAAATATCTATTTCCTTATAATACACCTTGACTTTCATCAATTTTCATAAGGTTATAATTTTGGCCAAACATACTTTGTCATTGACCATTCAATGTTGCCAGCCTCGACCAGCCATCCGAACCATACCTCAACATTTTACATACGTTTGTGACATGAACGAGGCTTGCGATCCTGATTCTAAAAACATTCGATATGACCCTAACTGACCAAATTGATCCCTTACATTGACAATCGCTAGCGTATAGTATGGTAGTACCTACACCACGTATATTTGAAATATTCGCCGTGGTATTTCATGTTTAAGTACTGCTATTTTGTTCTTGAAGTTATAGATGAGACCATGTTTGAACTAGTGGGCGCATCATCAATATATTGACTGGCTTTATGTTTCAGCTGATAAATAATTGAAGCATACGTTAAGTTTTGTTGATTCATCTCTTCCTTGATTTGAGTCCAAATATCACATGAATGAGCTCTATGGTCAACTTTACAATACAAACGCGAGTCACTGGATTCCAAAACATCGCATATTACACTTTATCTTATGCAATAACAAATCATTTAGCCATGTGTCGCGTCACATTCCCTCTAAAACCAAATGCCTGTATGCCTTTGTTTACATCGTCAGAGACGTTACAGAAATGTCTTGGTCTTTTTATCGAAGGTTCATGCATTGTTCGTAACTCTAAAAAAGTTGATCATTGGGTCGCACACAATTTATTCTATGCCTGGGAGAAAAGGAGCTTCTGAATGTTGAGAATAGTGATGTCATAAATTTATTTTATTGCAGAAGTTCTCCAAAATCTTTCAAACCAGGCAAAGAGTTACACGTTTGTTATACTTACCTTGATGATTTCCATGACCCCACCAATATTTATGTTCATAATTATAGTGCCAATCAGAATACCGAATCATAATGTTCATTAATTTACATCAGGATCTATTCTTTGTAGAGTTGTGGGAAGTCGTCACTATCGCGAGTGAATTCAATCCAAAATCAGTAGTAATACAACACATATCGGTCATAGAAGGTTGCATATCACCAGTAACAAAAACAGACAACGGGTCACTGATCTGACAATAATGTACAATATAGTCCTATATGAAGTACGTTTCTTCCATATTAAAGAATCTACAAAATAAAGTAGAGATCAACGATGGAAGTGCGGAAAATCAAATCGATCATGTAATGATCTGTTAAATACGTTCCTCCAGCATAACCGACATTAAATCATAATGCGAAAATAATATTAAGTGAGCGAGAGTGAATAGTTCAATGGATTAGTGTAAAGTTGGTGGATCAAAAGGTCTATGGTTCGAAATACGGTCAAGGCACAGAACACATTTTTCTTTATGTGTATCACATTTTTTGATTTATGTGCAAACAAGTGTATTACAAAAAGAAAGGAAAAAACACATAAACGGAAACAGTGAGTTATACGGGTGGTTGGGTGTACATAACAAGGTGCGTAAGATCTTTGGTTCGAAACTCGCCCAAGGCGCGTGAAAGTGTTTGTTGTGCTGTCACATTTTTTTTTACTTTTATTTGGTGTTTGTGTGAACACAGACACTGTGCTAGTGATAAAGCTTGGAACTCGTCGAACACTCTATAATTCGATGCCCGGAAAGTACCAGTGACAAACGGTTATGTTATTTTAATATTGAGAACTCGGTGCTGATTAACGCAACCTGATCTTAATAAAACTGTTGTTTTATTGTGGTGTGTTCATTTTGCTCTGCGTTATCCTGCCCAAGCGATAGCCGGAGCAAAAACAAGAAGGTAGACTGGCACCCATAAATTTAAAATGATATTAGAATCAGTTGTTTTTATCGATACAGAAAACTGCAGGTTACTACTGGTGCAAAACTACAACACTACAGTACTACAACCGTGGCACAAAATATTATCCTAAGAAGACCACCAAAATCCCGTAATTCATCAATCCCGTATTGATGAAGAGCGCCGTCTGGTCGTCATTAGTAAACAAAAGCTTTGTGAACACTTTTAGAATATCTCCATGCTAGGAAACTTATAATTTATTACGCCTCGCAAAAGACGCGCGAACATATAAGATCATGCATCGGAAACATCAGTTACGATTAAGGCCAAGGAAATTCTAAACATGGTATTGCTAACACCAGGCATCACACTGAAGACTTCCATTCAAGAAGTTAAGCCATCAAAGAAATAAATAGAGAGCTGAGAACAATGTTGGTCTATGTTCTCTCGCAGTATGGCAAAACTACTTCTGGTAATTCGAAATGACAAAGTGCATCCAATTAGAAAATGACTCCACCTGATGAAAAGGTCGAATATCTTACAGCCGAAGTAGAAATAGCTGTTAGTAGATTCAAAAAATGAAAACGAATCCGTCCTGCGTAGTGTTGTACCTTATTGTCTACAACGCATAGTTTCTAATTTTTTTTTATTTATTCGAAAATCAGCAAAATATGTATTGGAAGCACGCGGTATTTTCACTGGAAGTAAAACATTCTTCAAATTCAAATGAATGAATTCATTCATTCAGTAAAGCTTCAGGCAAATTTGACAGAAAACGTTTAACAATTTTGGTAAGAAAATTATATGGGATTTGATGTATGTATTAAGGCATCACGTTGACGAAGAGGTATTGAGAAAATTATGTATTGGTATAGTATGGTATTTCGAATGGAAATAAAACATGTTTAAAATTCAAATGTATTGTAGATTAATGTAAAACGACGCAATATCACAGGCCAATTTAAACGTAGATCATTTCGAGATCTCCAATTATTTCGAAAATGATAAAAATTTAAAGATACAAGGCAAAAAATTTGCGTCTTTAACCGTTTGAGTCCCAAGCACTGTTGATCACGCTGTTGAGATTATATGTCGAGAAAACCGAGCACATTTCGAACATCGACAACTGACGGTACGTTACCGATTGGCGAAGTCGCGTGTTCAGATTTACTGAAGTAAGTGCATCACACAGATCCTTTTAAAGTAAATAGTACATTTTACAACAGGTATGTCTCAATAGATTGCCTTTCATCTCTCATTCATTGCATCTTCCTCTCTTATTTAGAAAAAGCGCCGATGCGCTGTTTGGGATTCTCCGAAAGTGTTTTTTCAATACCCCAAACGGTTGAAATCAGTATATTATATATGCAGTTTGACTTTCGTCGTGAACAGACGTGTTTTAATTCGCTCCGCAATAAATAAATTTATTTTATTTTATTTTAACATAATTAGTTCAATATTTTAGTGTAGTGACGGTTTACTTTTACTTTGACTTTTAATTTGTGTGCAACTAACCGAATTTAAAAACAACGAACGTTGCAAAAATAAACTGTAAATTTATCGTTTGGTTTACTTTTAGTTTAAACTAGCTGACCCGGCGAACTTCGTACCGCCTCAAAATCAATAAATGTTTTTTAAAGTTATTAGCTTAATAAAATTTAGTTTTTTATTAAGATTAAATAAATTTAATGAATACTCCAAATTAATTAAATTCAATGAAATTACAAAAATCAAAATGAAATATATTTTAATTACATTGAAATGAATGTAATTCACGTGGCAGCAAGGCTTTCGTTTTATTGAATTGAATAGAAATGGTTCGCGTAGCATTATTGCACTACTTTCTTTTAAACTATTTGCTGGGTGAGTTGCAATGGAGTCGATTCCCTTCATTGTAGCACCTTGTGATATACGACATTTTTTGTTTTATTGTTAGGTGCGAGAACGAACAAAGCGGATGGTTAGCTGACAAGTGAACATGCTACGTATAATTGGCCGTGAGAGAAACATTCATTTTCTAGATTCAGGCCACAAACACTCAAGGATTGGCCTTGTGATTTGTTGATCGTCATGGCGAATGCAAGACGAATCGGAAATTGAATTCGTTTAAACTCAAATGGCATATCGGTTGGGATCATCGGAATTCTCGGAATGAGAACTTCCTCACCTTTGAACTTCCCTTGAAGTATCGTCACGTGAATTACATTGCCCATGAGTTTTCTCACCACCAAACGCGTTCCGTTACATAGTTTTGGTTGATTCAGGTTTCGTAGCATGATGATTATAGAGCCAACTTTTAGTTGTAAATTGTGCGGTGGCAAGCCAGGTAGATCCAATGAGTTTAAAAATTCAGTTGGATAGTTGGTTGCTTCGTCTTCGTTTGTCACACAGTCAATAGATTTGAAGGAATGAAGTGGACCGACGATTAGATTTTGAATTGTAAAATTTAAGTGATCCACATCTTTGTTCTTTGCCGCTTCTTCTTTCCCAATTTGACTAACAAACTGCCGCACATGCGAAAACACACGTCTTCGATCAAAAGCAAAGCCTGGTTATGTATCTCCTCGTTCACCTCGAGATCGGGATTTCCGAAACTGACACGAATTCGATGTAGAATGTCTTCTGACATGTCATTCTTGTACTTGCTCCATAGTTCACGTGGATTTGATGGGAAGCATGTCGAAATAATGATAGCAAATAATGTGCGTATCTGGTTTGGAGTTGCAGAAATAATTGATTCAGCGATTGTCATGTCCCAATGAGTATCGTTTTCAAGCAAGTTGAGCTGTTGACATGCAGCACGAAATGTTGGGCACACTACACCATTGACAGTTCGAAGTGATTCAAATGATGTCGGCCCACGAATATTCACCAGCAACAACCGCAAGTAGAAGCATTCGTCATTCTTCGGATGAACTGTGTAAATGCGACCAAGAGCATCAGTAGAACGCACATTTGGATGATCAGGAACCTCATCGCCTTGCTTCCGACGTTGAAATATTTTTGATGAGGCGTACCAAGTGTAATAACGTGGCATCTCAGAGTAGAGCAATGTTCGTGCAAACGGATCACTTTGACAAATCGAAAAGAAACTGGTCAATGTTGTTGCTGGAGGTGTCTCAGCACGTTGAGCAACATTCGATGTGTTGAAATAAACTCGTTGACCATTCTCCAGATGCACCGCCAAATGTACAACAGTGGGATGACGTTCATGAATAGGGAATGAGAATATACGCCAAATCGCCTCATTGCAGCTCACATATCGACCAACTTGATAATGCGTGATTTCATCGTTTGTATTGGGATTTTGAACACCGCTTCCCTTTTGAGTTTTTCCGACTTTTCTTTTTTCCTAAACCACCACTGTATTGAGACGAACAAAATAAAAAAAACAAAATGTACTAAATATATGAGAAAATGAATTTTCTTGATAACTTTTTTGTTGGTGAATTTTTCCAATGTTTTAATAGTTATGATGCTATTCGGAACGGAGTCAAACTCAACAAAAGAAAGATCATAAAAATCGGTCCAGCCGTTCTTCAGTTATAAATGGTGTAACTAACCCGACTTTGTTTTATATATATAGATTTTAATTTGTGTGTAAAATTTATCGTTTGATATTGTGGGTCAGTGATATTTTCATTCATTGTTAGAAATCGACAGGAGGTTCTAGATGTAACCTGTGTGTCAGAAACAATTTTTGATATGATCAGTGGGTGGAGAGTGGCGAAAGAGCACTCATTCTCTGATCACCGATATATTACATATAACCTCAACATCAAACCTGTTGCCCGGAAAGCCTTCAGGAATCCCAGAAGGACAAACTGGAACAAATATTGGGAGGGGTTGAAGGAACTATTGCCGCTGGAGGTTCCTGGACTTCCGGCGACAGTAGAGGAATTAGATGGCATGGTTGATATTGTCACAAAGGCATGCAATCTTTCATTTAATGCTGCGTGCCCCCTAATAAAGCCTAGGGGCAGGCAGAAACCGATATGGTGGACCACGGGGTTGGGAACCTATCGGAGAGCGTGTAGGACAGCCTTTAATAAGGCTAAGAACACCAGGGAAAATCGAGATTGGGATTCCTATAAGGAAGACCTGAGAAAATACAAAAAAGAGTTGAGGAGGGCACAAAGGGGGTCTTGGAGACTCTTCTGTTGTAGAATGGAGGAGGTCTCCGAGACTTCTCGCCTAAGGAAAATTCTATCTACTAACCCAACCAGTCCTAGTTACTTAATTAGGCCGGACGGGTTATGGACAGCTTCAAGTGCGGAATCATTGGAGCTTCTCATTGAGACCCATTTTCCGGGAAGCATTGATGACTCGATGGAGCCTGGAGCTCATCGAGGAACACCTTTAACGAATGTGGATGGCATCGTGGACAGGAAACGAATCCTGTGGGCACTGAACGGTTTTAAGCCTTATAAATCGGCGGGCCGGATCGGATTATACCAGCAGAGATCCAAAGGACCTCGGCGGTCATCCTCCCCTGGCTGGAGGTTATCTTCAGGGGATGTCTACAATTGGTCTATATTCCCAGGAAATGGACGGAGGTCAGAGTGGTTTTTATCCCGAAATCGGGAAAAAGCTCACAGGCTTATCCAAAGGACCTGAGGCCTATAACTCTATCATCCTTTCTGTTGAAAACCTTGGAAAGATTGATAGACGTACTTATTCGAACAAAAGTTGATCCGAGGAATTGGGCAATGTCTCAGCATGCGTACTGTAAGGAAAAGTCGGTGGACACAGCTCTGCACGATCTAGTACGCATGATTGAGAAGACAATTTACTCGCAAGAGTTCTGTATGGTAGCATTTCTCGACATTGAGGGTGCCTTTAATAATGTAAAAACGGAGGCGATCATGGAAGGATTGTCATTTTTGAAGGTGGATTATCCTATAAGTAGGTTGATAAATCAGATGCTGGTAAGCAGGATTATTATCTCGGAACTAGGAGAGTCCACCATTAGAAGGCGGGTGGTTAGAGGAACTCCGCAGGGAGGAGTGATGTCCCCCTTTCTTTGGAGTGCAGTGGTGAATGGATTGCTGTTGGAACTGGAGAAAGAGGGGATGGGGGTTGTAGCGTATGCAGATGATGTAGCGATAGCTGTCTCAGGCAAATATCTGGATACGATTAGGGATGTTATGCAGAATGCACTCCTGATCGTTACGAAATGGGCCGGCAAATGCGGATTAGGGATCAACCCGTCCAAGACAGAGCTGGTACTATTTACTAAGAAATATAAAATTCCGGTAGTTAGCCCTCCTACTGTGAACGGCATTAGACTGGCTTTTGCTGACAGAGCGAGATTTTTGGGCATAATCTTGGACAGTAAGCTCAGCTGGAAGCCTAACATTGTAGAAAGGGTGAATAAGGCTAATGTAGCCATTTACTCGTGTAGAAACGCAATAGGGAAGAAATGGGGTTTGAAACCAGAGCTGGTACACTGGCTCTATACCACAGTGGTAAGGCCTGTGCTGATGTACGGGGTAGGCGTGTGGTGGCCAGCTCTGGAAAAGGTAACCTACATAAGGATGTTGGAGAAGGTGCAAAGAACGGCCTGTATGCTTATAAGCGGGGCGCTTAGGACAACACCTACACGCGCTTTAGAGGTTATGTTTCACCTTATTCCAATCGAGTTGTTTGGTAAGCAGATGGCAGCCAATGTGGCTACAAGGCTCTCGGCTGTCTCTCAGTGGAAGTCTCTTCAGGTGGGACACTCGATGATAGTTAGATCACTAAGGGAAGAACTGGTGAATCTAGATTATATTAAACCAACGTTGTGCTTTGATATAGGTTTCCGGATCATCTGTCCTTCTAGGGAATCCTGGAGGAATGGATCAATACGGGAAAACGAGGCACTGACATTTTTCACGGACGGCTCTAAGCTAGACGGCAAAGTAGGAGCTGGAGTCTTCTGTGAGAAGCTCAATGTTAATATTTCTGTTCGTCTCCCTGACTACTGCAGCGTGTACCAGGCTGAAGTGGTGGCGATAGGGGAAGTCGTGACATGGTTGAAGCATAACGTGGTATCTGTTAGGGATATCGCGATTTATGTGGACAGTCAAGCGGCACTCAGGTCACTAGAGGCGGTTTCTCTGAAGTCACGGGTGGCGCTGGATTGCCGCTCATCTCTTAATGAGATGAGCGAGTATTTCAGTATCCAGATGATCTGGGTCCCTGGTCACTCGGACGTCACGGGAAACTGCAGGGCAGACGAACTAGCTAGGTACGGTACGACTCTCCAGATGCAACCGGAAAGGGCAGGTCTGGGGAGGCCTATAGCAGCGCTCAAATTGACGCTCAGTAAAAAGGCAATCGCCTTAACAGATGAGAGGTGGACCAACACTCTCACGTGCAGGGTAGCAAAACAGGTTTGGCCAAACCTGGACCTGCGGCGCTCCAAGGCACTTGTATCCCTGGGAAAACGAGATTTAGGATTGGTCGTAGGGATACTAACAGGACACTGCCTTTTTGGGGAACATGCGAGAAGGCTGGGTCTAGAGACGAATGACTTTTGTCGAAGTTGTATGGACGAAGAGGAGGAAGAGACGCTAGTTCACTTCCTATGCTCATGTCCGGCACTATCATACAAAAGACGTAAGTACTTGGGTGTGTACAACATGGACAGCCTTTCTGAACTCGCGGACTGTAGGGTGCGAGATATTTTACGCTACATCAGTAGCTCTGGTTGGTTTCAGCGGGAGTAAGGGGAGATTGGATCCTGTGGTATCACAATGGGCCATTATTGGCCTAAGTGTGCGATAGCAGCCACTCTAACCTAACCTAACCTAATATGTGCGGGTTTTCCGAGAACTTGGAAAACACTATCAAGCTCATACAATACAACCAGTGAAATATTTGAAAAACTTGACGAGACGACCAAAATCATATCCGACAGCATGACAGACCTCTCAAAAAAATATTCGCACACAACAAGATTAAACACCGATCAGTTTAAAATGCTAACAGACGAGCATCAGATCTTCGTCCAGAGCGTAACGTCTTTAGAAAAGCGAATGAAGAGGCTGCAATCAAACATCACAAGCATCTTGAAGGAAAGATTATCATCGATTGACGAGACCATCGAACAAACAGTTCTAAATGCAACAATTTCCGGAACTATGCCTCCTAATGATAACAATGATGATAGTGTAGTCAACTACTCTATTCCTATGTCGAATCGATTTTCGTCCCTAGCTCAAGAAATTGATGATGCAGCAACTATTAATACTCTCCGAGAACACCTGAAAAAAGGACATGACTCTGATTTGTGAAAAATTCTTCAAGAAGAAAAATGAGTCCGCCAACAATAGGAATAACGAAAACGATAATGACAAAAATGCGCGAACAAAAATCATGTGACAGTCGACAAACTAGGTAAAAACAAGGAAGATACTGGTTGTTGGCGTTTTATGTACGGGAAAAAAATTTATAAATCGGACTGGACAAATCATGACTTGAAGATCAATTCATCTTTTGAGCGACACGCCCGCTCACCATATCACTCAAAGATGACAAGGACAAAACAATTCCGCAGATCTGACATCATACCTCCATCGACTACCATTGACTGGTTCAACCACTCGCCAGCTCACCAACTTCAGGTATGAGGCACCCGTTCGACAACTCGTTACCACTGAAGCTTCAAGCATCAAGAGTGCTCCATCGACACCTATTCAATCACTTGCCGGTACTCCGCCTTCAAGTATCAACATTCCTCCACCGACATCCTCAATTTTCAGACGTAACGATCCCTCAAGACACACCATCCATCGGAAGAACAACACCGAAGAATACCAAAATTTTTTAAAAGGCCCAACAATCCATCCTGAGGGTATGAGCAATGTCAAAGTCAAAAGCTCATTCAACTCCAACAACATCGAGGATCTGCCCACCATCAGCATCACAAGTTCCCCCAGTTCTAACACCAACGGAGGTTTAATTTCAGGCTCCCCATCAGCATCTTTCGTTGATCCAGTCTTTCCACCAGCAGTGAGGATGGGTACTATCTCATCTAATGGCGATGGAAGATACCTCGTCGGGCGCCTCAGAGAAGACAAAATCTTGGAAGCGGCAAAACTTGACGTTGCTCAGTACAAGGATTTAAAAGCCGGCACAAGCTTCCGAGGCACAACGTTCGTAGACCTTAAGTTAATTCTCAGAAAGGAAGGATTTCCAACCTGTGTGGAGAAGTTGTAGGATATCCTGGTTAACTTTTACCATGCATACGACATCTCAAAAGAAAATATGGAGAAATCCCTATCCGCATTCCGAGATTTCACCACAACCGAGAGAATTAATCACCTGAATAATAGTAAGAATAATTTTAACCAATTTTATTTTAACAAAAAAAATTTTTAACCGACACGACGTGCATTTCATTGATTAACTCTAGAATTTTGAACATAAATAGGTTTGACAACAATACTGATTATAATAGTGAAACTAATTTAAATAATAATATTGCCATAAAGATCGCAATTTAAATAAATTTTTAGTTTATTTAACGGACTCTATGTTGGGGTTGCTACCTAACTACTATTGGTGAGGACACTAAGTACTCCGAGTCACACCAATCGTAGGTTTGTATGAACCCGTAAGAATAAACTTAGCAAGAACATTTAATATTTAATTTTTAAGTATCATAATAAAAATAAAATAAAAATTTGAAAGAATAAGTTAACGAAATATTTTATATCGAAAATGTTTTACAAATTTGTTAGAAAATAAGAATTTATATATCTAACTATGCAAAATTACTTCATAAGAATATTTTTACAATATGTATATACCTTGTTTGGTAAAATTTAAAACAAAAATAAAAAATTACGTTAACGAAAAAGTATTGAGCAAATTATTTGTTGGAAGTACGGATTTTCCACTGGAAGTAAATCATGTTTCAAATTCAAATGTAGATTAAAGGCCAACAATTTTGCGTTTTAAAAATCATTAAGTTTAACCATCAGGAAAATTTCACTTAAATGCTTTGAACAATTTTAGTAATAAAATTGAATGGAATTTGATGTACGCAAATAATGTATTGGAAGCACAGTGTTTCTACTAGATGTAAAACTTGTTGCAAATTCAAATATAGATTAAAACAATACGACGTAATCGTAGTGCCTGTTGAACGTACAGTGACTCACAGCTTATTTGATCCAGTCGCATTTTATGAACAAAATTGTTAATATCTCGAGAACTTATTTTGTTTGAAAAAAACTAAATGTAATATGAAAGCGGTTTTGTAATATGTATAAATATAGCTTTCATATTACATTTAGTTTTTTTTTTCAAATAAAATAAGACATCGCGAGATATTTACAATTTTGTTCATAAAATGCGACTGGATCAAATTAGCTGTGATTCAATGTAGATCATTTCGTGATCTCCAATTATTTCGAGAATAACTGATGAAAAAATGATTTGCTCATCGATTGAAATACTTCCTTTGTCTGCATAGTTAAGCAATCAAATTGTTTCGATCGGTCTTCGACGGCGTTGAAATATAAAACTTATCGCTGTGGTTTTTACGAATATTTTTAATAATGAGCTTGTCCTCTCATTTGAGAAAAAAGCGTTTCCTTCATGGTGTTCCGAATTACTTCTAAACAATCGTGGGAATTTTAAAAGACCCATTAAACCATTGGGGTTTGTTGCATATTTTTCAAACATGCTTTCCGGAATGTATCTCATGAAATAAGCTAGTGGAGTAAATACTTCGACTGTATAGTGTTTGGGGCTGCTACGAAAGGTACAACAACAATGGTTTCCGCCTCCACTGAATGTCACATCAAGGTGTAAATTGTAGACTCTCTGTTAACACATCATCCACAATCATTGTCAGACGTTCCGTCAGCCGAATCAATAACTATCGCTTGATTTGTGTCTATTTTTCTTTTCACCGTCCGAATCATTGCCGAAATCCGAATCATAGCGCAATTCCAATATTTTGTTTATCAGTTAGTCGTTTTCGCGCCATTTCTAAAGTGAAAATTGGTTGCAGGAAAAAAGAAGAAACTGTAAGGAAACTGAGTTTTTACTAGTTTTAATACACATAGACGATTTTTGTATCAAAGAAAACACTCTTACGAAATTTTTTTTTTTTTTTTTGTAACTATATTTCCAAAGGCTTTATTCTTGAATCTTTCTTTACACGAAACTACTAACTTAGTATGAAATTCTTAAAAACTATATTTTATTTTAAATTAAGCCTTAACCTAAATGTTAATACTTAATATCATTATGCATTATTATTATTAAATTATTATTATTTACTTAATTTTTGTGTGTTAGCTCAACATGCACGTAATTATTAGATTATATTTCTCGGTTATTTAAATCTAGAGGATCTATCCGAGATATTTGACGTTTGTTTGTTGAGGAATTATGATATTGTTTAATTTTGCTCCTGGACATGTACGTTTATTCAATGTGAATGTTACATATGTGTTGATTTACAACCATTCATCCTTATCCACCAAGTTTTTAACCAATCTTCTATTTTTTGTAGATGTTCTTGTAATTTTCTCGATGCTGTTTGAGGATTTTGGTGTGCAAATAATATAGCTGTGTCGTCAGTAAAAGTTGAAGTGACAATTTTTTCAGTTGTTGGTAAGTCAGCTGTGAATAGCAAGTATAGCACAGGTCCCAATACACTACCTTGCGGTACTCCTGCCTTTATCTCGGTTAGATCAGTAGTGGCCGTATTTTGTTTCATCTGGAACATCCTTTGGGCTAAGTAGTTTTCAAGAATTGGATGAAATTGCCTAGGCAGAAGAGTTTTAATTTTGTAATTATATCCTTCATGCCATACTTTGTCGAAAGCTTGCGCAATATCCAAGAAAACTGCCGAGCAATCGAGCAATATTTCTTTTCTTAATATTAATCGGTATTAATTGTTGTAGTAGCATCTTTTCAAAAAGCTTTGAATTTATCGGAAGTAGAAACTTATTGGCCTGAACGACGAGACTTGGGTTTCGTCTTTACCTGGCTTACGAATCACGATAATTTCAGGGGGTCTATTATGAAATTTTCGACGCGCGTATTTTTTTCGACGTTGTCGAAAATTTGGTATTATGAAATTTTCGACCGCGTTTTTTTTTCGACGTTGTCGAAAATTTGGTATTATGAAATACTCGACGCGTTTTTTTTTAGATAACGTCGACTATTTTACGACAGTTTTTGAGGTGTCGAGTAAATAAAAGAAAAGTGTTAAGTGTTGAGAAATAAAAAAAGTTTGTTAGTAAAAATAAATTAATAATTTAAACTTATAAAATTTTAATTAATAAAAATTAATTAATTAATTTAAATTTAATAAAAAATAATTAATTTAAATTTTCATATAAAAAATAATTAATTTCATTTTTCGACATCGTCGAAAAAAAAATTCATAATAGCGATTTTCGACGTTGTCGACTGTCGACGTTGTCGAAAAATATACGCGCGTCGAAAATTTCATAATAGACCCCCAGATATTTTCCATTTTTGGGGAAAGTATCCACATCTCATAATCGCGTTAAAAATATATGTTATATATTTTATGCATCTATCTGGTAATTCTTTGATCATTTTTACAGTTATTAGATCATGACCCGGCGCTTTTTTAGGATTTATACAGTTTTTGATAACAGTTTTGACGCATTTCCATTTAAATTTTACTGGTTTTGGGTTCGATTCGTCCCTCGTAAACTGTGGTAGTACGCAATCGTTATTTTGTTCGTTTGGGATGAACACTACTTATAGATGGTTAGAGAAAGCGATGGCCTTTTCTAAGTCACTTCTGGCCCAGTGACCATCTGGTTTCCTTATCGGTGGGTTCGATAGCTCTGGCCTTTTTAAATTTCTTGCTGCATTCCACAGTGAGTAATCGGTTTTTTCTGTTGGTGTGAGCTCCCTTAGGTAATTCTGTATTCCTAAATTTTGTTCTTCCCATATTGCTTCTCTCAGAGCTTTAATAGCTCTATTTAATTTCCATTTATGCAAAGTAGATCGGTGAAGCTGCCACAGCCACCGAATTGCCCACTTCTCTGCCAATAACTTTTGAATGTTACTTGAAAGCCTTGTATTTTTTTCGGAATTGTTGTTCTCCGGAGTAGATTTTTTGCAGCCATTTCCATTATTTGACTTAAGTTTTCTATCGCGGCATCAATGTCTATTGGTGTGTGAAGTGGAACATTGAGATGATAATTTACATTTACTACGTTTCTATAGAGAACCCAGTTCGTTAGTTTGTTTGTTAAACGTTGGGGTGGTTCAGTTTTTAATGCTTGGGTACTTAATGTTACTGTTATTGGTGAGTGATGTGATGATACATCATAACAGTCAACGGCTTGAGCATTATTGCATGCTATTCCTCGTATTACACAGAAATCTATTAAATCAGGAATTTTCTTTCTATCTGTAGGCCAATATGTTAGATGTCCAGAATATGAATAATCTAGGTTTTCCTCGTTTATTGCTTCGTAGAGTTGCTTGCCTTTGGGTGACGTCAACCTCGAACCCCATTGCACATGTTTAGCGTTGTAATCACCCCCTGCTAGAAATTTGATTCACAACTGATTGAAGTAATCGATAAATTGCTGTTTTTTAATTGCATGTTTCGGTGGGCAGTACACAGCCGATATTAAAAATGTCCCAGACCACTCTTCCAAACTGATAGTTGTATAGCTCGAATGTGATCTTTAGCATTTTTCTGGAGCTCGTATAGTGCTTTAATTTTCTTTTTATTAAGACTGCAGTGCCGCCGTGTGCTTTTCCATCCGGATGTTTTTTGTCATAAACGGAATAACCGGTAATATTAAAAAAATTTTGTTTTGTGAAGTGTGTTTCAGATATTAACATGATGTCTATAATTTTTTCGATAAGAAAGGTTTGTACCTCAGCTTTATGTTGCGAGCCCGTTCGCATTCCAAATAGCTATTTTTAGAATTGTAATTTTTGACTATAATTTGCATAAGCGTATTCATATTTTGCATCATCATGCTCATTTGTCTTTCCATCATTATCATGAAACTTTGGATGGTCTCGGTTAATTTATTTACCATGGTATGAATGTTTAGTTCCTCCTCATTAGCATGAACTTTTGGTTTCGGTTTGTTACCTTTTCGGATACTTGTACACAATTGTATTTTTTGGAAACCCGGCCCTCTGGTTAAATTGCATATTGAGCATTCGTGTTCAGCTCTCATTTTTGGATTTATTTTTCATTTTAAATCCAGATACACTGCGCAACTCCTATAGTTTGCAGTATGATTTTCGCCATAGTTATTACAACGTAACACATATGGGTCATTGCGAGACTTGTCACATTGTTTGGTTTCAATGTTTCGTGAAGTTCACCACAAATAACACAAACTTCATTTAAGGTGCAATGTGTTTTCGTGGGCCTGTATTCTTGGCACTTTAAGCATTGGACTGGTCCAGGCCTCTTCTTAGGTTCTCCAATTACTATTTTACGATGTAACAAATATTTTAAGTTGTAAATCTTGTGAACTCCTTTTGACTTTTCTTCCTCTGGCTCTAGTTCCAAACGGAACGTTGGTTGGGGTACCTTCTCACGGTTTACTATATTACCAATAGATTTGACATGGAAACCTTCCGCAGCAAGTGAAGATTGCATGTCGCTAACATCTAAGCAGCTTTCAATTCCTCTTAGCACAACACAGTCAGCCCTTTTTGACTTTTTAGCTGGTATGTGTAATATTTTTTACCAACTTCATGAAAATGTTTAACTAGGGCTCTGAAGCCATCGATTTCGAATGTTTGAATCTTTGTTTCGTTTATGTTACCTCTTTTGAGCGGGGCAATATAAAATTTAGAATCTGTTAATGTTACGATGTTATTAACCAGTTCATTATTAGTTGCTTCCCTTAAATAAATCGGAAGCGGTTTCTCATTTTTCAAATTCAGTGCGGCGTTGGTGGCAATGACCTCTAAACTAGAGAATCGGTTGTTAAGAGGTATTTGATTAACACCTTGTTCAGACCGTGTCATTTTGCTCCTGCCAGCAAACTGGGAAGATCTCGGGCCACGTTTTCTTCTAGATTGAACAGTGATATATCTATCCAATCCCGTTTGCACTAGATAATTTTCACACTGACCACGATCACTAGAGTTCGTCGCACAGAGTTCATTGTTTTGATTTTTATTTTTAAACTGCGGTATAATTAATTCTGTCGAAGAAGCACTTTTAATCATTGGCCTAGGTGATTTCTTTGGGATGTGTTCAACTTTGCCCACATGATGTACACTTGCACTTGCAATATTTTCTACATGAAACAGGTTCAAGTTTGTTGTAGATTGTGTTCGGCGTTCGATGTTCGAAGAAGTCTTTTTTGGGGAAAATAGTTCCATCATGTTTACATCATCACTTAATCACTTATCAAGTTACACTTTTATATTAGTTTTTTGCACCGTGTGTTTTTAATTATAAAACCATTCTCACGATTGAAAAAATAGATATAACAAAACAAAAAGCACTAAGAAACACTGCACTTTTCGCTTGTTTTATTTTACGTCCGAACCTCACGACAGTAAAATTAAAAGAAAAATCGAAGAAAATCACACAAATTTCTTTTTACTCGTAGAAGCATCAAGCAATTTATTTTAATCATTATGCTTACTAAAAGATGGCTCTACTTTCGTGTTTGATTCTTAATCATTTCGTATATAAAATTATTTTACTAGTTTGTAAGTTTCAGATGCAGTAAGTTTTGGGACATTTTAAGTATATACGAGTACCTTAACATCCTTGCAGTTTGACCCGAGCTTAATCTGTTAAAATCAGAATTGCACATGCCTTAATAAATAAAACACATTTTTTGTTAGTTCTGAAAAAGCAAATTTATTTTATTTGTTTTACGTAATTTATTTGAAAATCGGTAAAAACCTAAAAAATGTTATTTGGTGTCCAAATATTTGTCGCTTTCGTTGGTATTTTTATGTATGAAATAAAATGTTGCTTTATATGCACCACACAAACCTCTCTAGAACCGAATTTGTCGCTACATTTCAAACAAATTCGGATCTACAGGGTAGATGTAAAACATTAACCAACGAAAGGAGGCAAATGTCTATGTATACGAATCTATTTATACCATTCTTATATTTTATTGGTTCCAATCACTGAATCCGTCATCAAGTAACCTATAACTGGATATATGTATCTTTGACATGATAGTATCTAATTTTCCAACTCATCTGCTTTGTATTGATCTTCTTATTGTCGAAATCTGAAAATATACAGACAAATATAAAACTGGTTAAAATTTGATAAAAAAATCTGAATAAATAAAATGTATCTAGTTTAAGGATAAACGAAAAATAGATATAAAATGGTATATTAACGTTAATCGTCAGGAGATTTAATTTGAATTTTGCAGAGTATTCCATCAACAAGGACGAATTTAGCAATATATGTTAAAGTTTAGTTCTAAATTGGAATCACCCATTTTGCAATCAACCACATAAATGAAACAAAAAATTCATCACCTGCTGACGTATCGAGTTTTAAAATTTTTAATTATTGATTTAATTAGTATTTATTTCAACTTAATTTGTATCACCTGCGTGCACACGTTGTTTGGGTACGCACTATAAATATAGAAGGGGGAGGAAATGTAATCTAAATACGCGATAAAGAAATTACGGATTTTTTTTTTGGAAAAATATTTCAGTTCATTTATCCAACTGTAACCAGATAATAATAATAATAAATATGTAAAATTTTTGTTGTTGTCAATTTTTATATTTTCCTGTTTGTGCGATGATAAAAGGATTTTTCACATGCGAAATATGGTAAAATCAAAATATTATTTTTTATTTATTATTAATCGGATATTTAGTTGATGGGAGTTTTTATTTATTTATTTTTTTATGATCCCAATATAATGTACATAATTATGTGACACGACAAAAATGTTTTATTTATGCGTTTTATGTTATTTATGTTCCATCTGCATTTACTTATTATACGGTACCGACACACAACATATATTGTATGAATGTGAATGACGATGCATTATCGTTGTAACATTTTGTTTGGAAATTTATTATTGATATGTCATACTGTGTAACAATAATTAATTTATGTTTCCGTATCAATCTGTACAATGCTATGTAATTCCAATTTGCAACTAGAAGATTTTTCATATAGATAAGTGTTGATGGTACCACCAACATAAATTATTACCGGTTGCTCTGCAGGACATTAACTATTTTCAGTTTTAATTTATAAAAATCGACCTCTTACGGAAAATGAAAAATGCGCTTGTTACGCTTACACTGTAAACAACGTTTGATATGAAATCATGGTCAATGACTTACAATTTGGTTGTAATGGGTGATTTTTTGAGCATTTGATATATAACTTTAAAAAAACAACCGTAAAATTGCAAAAATGTATGAAATTTTTATTTGAATCGGTTCCACGTGAGATGTCCAATTTTCCATCAATTTTTCGAACATATCCGCTGGTATCTCACTAATGACCCGATTAATGTTGTCTTCCAATCCAGTAATTGTTGTAGGTTTATGAGCATGGAAGAGAGACTTAACGATGCCTAGTAAAAATAGTTGAGAGGCATCAAATCGCATGATCTAGGCGTCTAATTCAACGGACCGAAACGTGAGATAAATTGCTACCCAAATCCATTTCTCAATAAGTCCATGCGGTTTCGCACGCTGTGTAGCATGTGGCGCTGTCTTTACTGAAAGCACATATCGACCAGATTCAGTTTATGCGTTTTGGGCAAAAAAAAGTTCGAAATCATTGAATGATAGCGAGCTCCATAGCTGGTAACGTTGCGGTCATCTTCATCTTTGCAAAAATGCGGACCGATGATTCCACCGGCTCTTGACGAAACAGTGTTTTTTCTGAGTATATTGACAGTGGCAATTTTGCTTATTAAAGTATCCATTTAACAAAAATGGCCAACCCACACAAATGTGTGTGTAACAAATGACAGGTTGTAATGTCTTCCGGATTTTAACGGATCTTAGTTAAATCGGAATTATTTTTGAAAAAAACATTATAATTTTAAGCACATATAAATTATATAACATATTATTATTTTTTTTTTTGATAACATATTAATTATTTTACTATTATTATAGTTATAGTGTTATTTTTCGGACGAGAACGAGTTAAGTTCTTTACACAAATGTGTATGTTGGTGCAAAATACATACAAAAATAAATTTTTAACATAATTATTTTGCGTTACCCAAACAACAGTGATACAGGCTGGAAAAGGGATATACACGAAAAACCAAAAGGGTAACAAAACATTATCAATTCTGATGCTAGGCCCAGACTTCTTATAAAGGAGCTTTTGGTGACTGTAATTTACGAACTACAGATTAGGTTGGTGATGAGGCTTATTGCGTTTTTCATGTTAAGAAAATTACTCCAATTTTCTAAGGTCAATTAATATGTTCGCATCTCAACGCTGGAAACTCAATATAACAACAATTTTCAACCAATGTCAAAATGGTCAATCATATCCTCATCTATAAAATCGAATACATGTGAACCGATTACTGCTCTAGTTGTAAAAAAAAATCAAAAATCAAATACAAGAGATAATAAATTTAACAATTATCGCACAGCCCTTGACCTTCATTACGATGTCAACGAAAGATACGACCGTTCTCTCGAAACAAGCGTAAAGAACTAAGACTAAATCTAATCTTCTACTCAGCACATTTACCGCTTCACAACAAACTCATCAGATTTACAGCTTGTGCTTGATGATTTTAACCCGTCAAATATAATCAATACACAATACAACCTCAGATGCGTAATATTTATTTTGAACGGATGTGAAATTTTTAACCAAACAACAAAATTAAGGAATAACGAAATTTTTTGATTAACTTAAAAAAAAATCGGTAAAAGGAATGTTAACACTGACAATCTAACAACAGACGAAATTACTTTAATTTAAACCATTTTTAAAAATAAATTTGATTAAAGTGCAAAAAATAAAATTTTTACAAAATTTACACAAGTAAGGCAAAAAATTTAAGAATATTATAGCATGCAACATTTAAGATTCAGTTATATATTAGACACATAGTGATTAAATTAGTTGCATAGAATACGTATGCGGATTTTTGGGCGCAGGATACTAATTATAGGCCAGATCACAAAAATACTAGAAAGTAGTGACATCTATCAATTGATAGCGTAAGAAGCTCGATTTGAAATAAAAATGGTTGCATTAAAAAACTACGTGATTTTCTCATTTCGCAACCTGAGAATGACAAGGTTCTTTCTGAGATTTGTATACAATTTGAGGTTAATATTGAGAGTTAAAGTTTAATTTGCATTGCCAATTGCGTTTAGTCTCGAAATCTCGAGAAAAAGTTGTGCAATTTTTAGCTCTCGAAATCTCAAGAAAAAAAATTTCTATTTTTCATGATTTTCTAGTGTCCAGAAATATTTTCGAGATTCATCGAGAAACATTATCGCGAATCATTGTTCATTCTATCACGCAAATAAAACCTGATACTAAATTGTTGTCGCAATAATTATGAAAAAGGTTTCATCCTAAATTTTAAAATCAAGTTTTTTGGCAAACTGGCAGTAAAACTGTCTATGTTAGTTTTAAGCAAATATAAAATGATAGTGACAAACGACACTAAAAAATTATTAAAAAATTACACTGTTAAATTTATTAATTTTCCTATTGGAATTTATTTTTAAAAGAAAATTATAACATTGGACTAATTCTAAATGTTGCGCTGGCGAATCTAGAAATATTTACAGATTCCAGCTGACATTTTTGTGAAGGTAAAGCAGAGACCTATTCTTAAGATTTAAGTAAAGTATAGTTTTGAGATTCGTTCTATTAAAAGTTATACTTTTTAATTATACCATTATGCATTTTGGACGGGTTTCAAATAATATTCCAACCAATTTTGGAGATATCCACGGGGTTTCACTAACATGTTCACAGAGATCATCCAATCTAATGAGTCTATAGTGAAAGGGCTAAAATTAAGATGAGTTTTATTATGTTCTAAAGATGTTAGAAACTTCACAATTTTGACAATTATTTTGAGATTGGTATCCGATTCTAATGGGTTTTGCTATCCCTATAGTGGAATTTATGTTTTCATATATACTGCCATTACCAGAGATGATCATATAAAGATACTACCAAGTAGAGAAATATCGTCGCAGTATAGAATTATTATTGTTTATGAACTTTAAAACAATTTATTTAAGATATAGTAGGTTACTTGAAGAGCCGTTATTGATCTCGCTGCACAAATGTATTTACAATTAAATTGTAAGTATTATTAAATTAAAATTACGAAAGAAGGGTTTCGAATAACAGGAATCATTAGCGCTCGACAAAAGTTTTTTTTATTATCCCTGCAATCTGTTCTAGGGCCTTGGCCCTTCCAACTCTATCGCGGTTTGCTTAATTGTACGCCGTTGTCAGCTAATTCAAGGACGTACGGCTATATGTCTGATTTTATCACCATCAGCACAATGCATAGCTCCATGCTAGCATAATGGCATGGAAGATGAGTCGGCCCTTGTGGTTCGAACACCACCAGGGGGTCATAGATGTGTTCCATTTCATCACATACCGTAATATATGTAAACGAAAATTCTCTTTGCATCCTGCCCCTATTGGAATTCCAACTCGATACCTCCCGATCGAAACGCCATGAAATCCAAACACCTGAAATGTTGAGAAAAGTTAAGCAAACTATAATTAAAGAGCACGAATGAGTGAATCAGGAAGCCAATCAGGAATCGTTTAAGCCAAAAAGCATTTCCATGAAATATACCGCATTTAAAAAAAAGAAAATCGCCAAATGAGGCGTTGAGAAGCAAAGTGGTCCAACCGCAATTTATTAACTTTTACAGCACACCGATTTCAAAATTTTGGAAAATTTTAATTTGAGCTGGTGACCGTAGTGTTTCCCTTACAAATTAAGGGAAAGTAATGAATAATGGTTTTATATGCAACAACAACAATTCCCATATGAGTAAACAATATTATCAAAATTTACATTTTGTGGGTCGGACCACTCTGCTTTTCAACGCCTTAAATAATAAATAAAAAAAAGTTATTGAACATTCACACTAGAATGGATTTTTCGCGCCACTCTCTACTATACACACAGATTTTCATTCGATTTGCCACAATTAATGTAAATGTCTTCCTTCCAACTCTCAAGTGGATCTTGTATTCTTCGTTTTCTTTTTGAGCTACAAGAGTACGTAAACAAAAACGAATTCATACTTGCTCGATTTATATTTGAGTTTGCTACCACGAGCCTGACAGTCCAAACCAAGAATATTTTCGCGTCAGAAAAGCCTCAACTAAATTCTTTCTATAGAGGACAAGCATCGATTGTTTTGTGTGTAGGATCTGACCCAATCAAGCTAAAAAAGCTAATAAAAAAGCTAGTAAAAGTGGGATACACATTCACAGTAAGGCTAAGGCTAAATTCTTGGATATGCAGATAATATCGTGCTTCTTGGCCAAAGGCTAAATGGCATCAAGGAAAATTTATTACCGCATCACCGTTATATGGCAAATCTTGGAGAAATCGACTATAGAATTTTAACAAAATGAAAAACTTTAAATATCTCAGGTCAATTATAACATGTACATATGATATCTGCCCTCAAACCGTATAATAAGTACAATTTTTTATTAACAACCAGTCGGCATACGTCATAAGGAAAGGCCTAAGCTACGCTGACGTACCGACGTCAAACAAGGTCTACGAGTGAGCTAGTTGGACAAGCACCGTGCAGACGGTAAAATTTCTTTTAGGGATATAAAAGTTAAAAAGAGAAAGAAAGAGTGATGGTTTGGTGATTCTGGAAGAATGGTATTCTGCCTTATGATGCACTCGGCAGACTACATCATTTGTAGATAGTTATCGACAATTATGGACTCTTTCCGACTCCTACTGACACACCCTCAGTTTTTCACAAAAAATAACTGTTTGAGGAAAATAATTTTTTAAGTATATAATTCATCGAACAAATAATTCATCAAAAATATTCTGTTCTATTGTTAGATCGTGGAAAGTAAAAAAAGTGCCTTTGATTGATATTTAGGTTAACATCGGACAAAATCTCATTTAGTACGAGGTTTGTATGAAAAGCTGAATCATAATAAGATAAACGTTGGAAAAAATTGTTATGTTGAATGGGTTTGAGAAACTTCTGTCAGGCAGAATATTCAAAAATAGGGGGTTTTGTAAAACGAGATTTTGAAAACAGTATTTTGAGCTGAGCAGAAGTTTTTCAAATCCATTTGGCAGAACTTTTATTTTCAACTTTAATATCCAAAATTTCGAAATCCCTTATTTCCAAATCTCGTATATATAGTCCCATATTTTAATTTCACTCATATTTTAAATTCACCCTTTACCCAACGGACTAATTTTTATGATATTGGTAATAATTAACTATTTTTATTTAATTAAAATTTGAAATTTTGAAGATTGTACGGGTTTAATTAAAATACAGGATTTTAAAATTTTGAAAACGTGATTTTGAAATACAGGATTTCAAACCCAACCCCTTCTATAAATTTAGAGAATTAATATAAATCGGAATCGGCATTGAACGTATTTTCAAAAATTAGAGCTAAATGGCACAATTCGAGCCATTATGGCTTTATTATGAAAATTGTATTTCCACTAAATTAAAAAATTTGTCTAATAGTTATTCTTAAATTTAGTCAAAAGTTTATAACCAAATAACGAAAACTTTTTCTTGAAATTTCTTAAATTTAATAGTATTTGAAAAATGTATGGTCAAACTGTATTGCCTAATTCTAGTCTAAAAAATTTAATCAAATAAAGAACTAAAGTTGTAAAAAAATTCACCAATCTGACTTTGCTAAAATGTGATTTGATTTGAGAAATTTATGGTCAAATTATGACTCATAAAAATTTATGAAGTTCATAACTCCGATTTTGATGCAATGTGATTTGATTCACGAAAATTATGGTCAAAACCGTGTTTACAAACAATTGATGAAATTCACAATTCCGATTTTGTGACAACTTGATTTGATTTGTGTTAGTTATTGAGAATTATAAATGTCCGGGGTAGTGACATCTAGTGCATTAAAAATAAGCTGATTGGGTCTTTTTTTACATGAAATTTTAGCACGACATACTTTATGAAAATAAAAATTAACAAACAAAACTAGACCCAATCAGCTTAATTTTTTTGCCGTCACTACAAACAGTTCTCTATATTCAAAACTGTATTTCAAATAAATTTATGAATTTCACAAGTCCCGACTGTTGATACAATTCATTTTAACTTCTTGTTTTGAGAATTGGTCCCTATGAAAATAATTTGAAAAGTTTTAATATTTATATTTAATTTTCTTGTATTTGAATTGCTCGTTAAAATCGTGCATTGTATTTTGAAACTTGAAGGTTATGTTCTGGTTTTGGGTATCGTACCTTTTGAAAGTATTCCGAAATCGTATAATTATTTCTGAAATTTATATTTTTTTTTCCTAATTTTGAGAATTATTCGTCTTTAAATTATTCAGAAATCATGTGATAAATACTCAATTTTGTATTAATTTCATACATTGAAAATTTTTACTTTAGGAAGTTTTCCGATGTTTTGCACTAAATTTAGAAATTTAAATTTAATTTTTGTTCTGAAACTTTTTCAATTTGAACCTATTCTAAAGTCTTATATTTTATTCTCTAATACCTTATTGTCAATTTAAAAAATAAAATATTCAAGTAGTTTTTTTAGTTTTGAACTATATTTTGAAGTTCATAATTTCACTTAATTCAAAAATTGATGAATTATACTAACGAGCATTGCCAATTTTGTAGGTACCGTTTATCATTAAGGTTCTTTGTTAACTAATATAAAATACTTGTTTGAGGAGTTTAGGTTGCAACAAACCTAGAAATTGTAATTAAAAACTGACGGCACATCTCGCATAATTGAATGTCTGCTCTTTACAGTAAATTTTCAATCGAAATATTCTTTCGTAATATTAGGTGTGCTTTAAAAATGTATTGTAGGTGATTATCTCAGACAAGCAACTTCCAATTAAGCTAATCGAGAAAGAAAATTCGGATATACTCAAATTGATTATTTTGACAAAATACAGCTAAGAATGATATAAGACGATAGCTACTCTCAAGAAAAATGTATAATAATGTAAAAAATATGATGCCATTGAATAAAAAATATCTTTGTCATAATATAAATAACACTTTGATACGAGTATAATATGGATGGATGGCAAATCAAAAAAAGAAATACCAAAAACTGATGACGACGACAGATGTTTGGAATATAAAACCCCCAGAAATTCAGTTTATATTTTGCTTTATTACATTTTCTGATGTTTCATTTCCTCAACAGAACGTATAACACACATCCACATACTCAACATGTATGGATAAAAATAGGGAAAAGTAATAACAACAAAAACAACAACAAGCAACACAATAAAATAAAAAAAAGGAAAAAATGGTTGATTCAGGATCCCTTTGAATATATGTAGGTTTTATATGCTGTACAGTAAATATGGAAAGCATAAAAAAGTATGATCCTTATATACATAGAGTACCTCTCGTATACGTATATTCCAAATGTTACATATGAAAACAGCTCACACAAAAAAAAACTAAATTAAATTCAACTCTTAAATCTTCAATTTAAAAACAAAACAAAAAAACTTTAAAACGGAAAATACAAGCTTTTCTATCTAACTTAACTATCTAAACTTTTTATTTCCTAACACAGAAAACTTTTAGGTTTCAAAATTATTATTTTGTTCCAACCCTCACGGGAATAGTATTTTTTCTTGTTGTGTTTTTTTTTTTTGAAGCATAAATACATACGAGTATATTCATGCATTGTCACCCGGTTTTTATTTATTTTAATTCAACTTAACATTATTTCCTAAGTAATATTTTAACTGTTAAATACTACTATGCCAAGTGAATTTTTTGGAAAACATAAATTTTAATTATTTTTGTGGCACATAATAACAACATACATACATACATAGCTGTGTACACACTGAAATGTATAGACAACAAATTAACATTTTTGGAAGGGTGTAATATGTGGTGGTAAGGGGTTAGGTCTGATGTGGATTAAAATTCAACGTGGTGGATTTTTAAATTTATGTTCTATATTAATTTTTTTTTTTTAGTTTTTTGGTTGGTGTTGATGTTTATGGGGTGTGAGCAAAACTTAAATATAGGTACAATGATCGGGTAAATTTTATTAATATTTTTTTAAACTGATGCCATGATTAACGTGTGATGAGCGTAAGCAAAATATTGAATGAACCGATTTTTAATTTTAACAAAATCCTTAAAAAGTAAAAAAAAGGATTTAAGATTTTTTTAATGCGTTTTGGTTAGATTAATTCTCGGTTGTACCGTGTTTTGTTAAAAGATTTCGATTAAATTTAATGATGGTGCTCTTTTATTCGAAAAGCCTGCTTACGTTTAATTAATTGCAATTTATTAAAAGTAATAAAATTTTACCTTTTCATTACGTTTACCAGATATATAAAATCGTTTGGCGGGATGAACGGAATTAAAACAGATTCAATAATGGTACAGTAGGACTATATAATACAATACAGTACACAGAACAGTGGTAGAAATGAAGTAATTTTTTAACATATTTCCACATGCTTCATGAAATGCGCTGCTTTCAGTGGTAACTGAGAGTTTTACAAAAGTCTTGAGCCAAACAACACACTCTGAAACAAAATGATTAAAATATTTTTCGAAATGTTCACCATTTGCCGAAATACATAATCGACATTGACTTAAGGAAACTTTTACAGACATCCCGATTGTTCCGACTTAGTAATTCAAATGAGCTAATTAATTATCCCGTCAGCGTAATTTGTCAGTTTTTTTAAACTCTTTCTTTCTCTTTTTTTAAATTATTTCTACCATCACTCCAAATAAAACTTGAGAGATAGAAAAGAGGCTAAAAATATGTTCAAAGAACGTATTTGTCACATATTGAATCAAGGCTTAGGTATAAGAAAGCTGCCGTGTGTTGGGTTTGCTCACTTTGGGCCAAAAACGTGTTCGGGTGAACATTGGCCACGCCAATGTTGCTCTGTTGGCGCAGTTTAGGCGCAATAAATCAGAGTTTCGACAACGTCGAATTACTGTTGCTGAAACTTGGATAAACCATTACACTCCAGAATCAAACATACAGTCAAAACAGTGGTATGTCAAGGAGGAGTCGCTCCAAGTGCTGTTCCTTATAGGCTGAGAAAGTGATGTTGACTGTTTTGTGGAGTTATCTTGATCGATTATCTTCAAGAAGATAAAATAATTGCCAGAGCATACTTTGCATCATTATTTGACAAGCTGAATGCATAAATTGCAACAAAAAAAACACATTTGCAGAAAAAAAATCGTGTTCCACCAAGACAATGCGCCGTCTCACACCTCACAATAGTCTTTTGAAAAAAAAAATGTTTTATATCTTTGTGAGGTCGGATAATTAAAATTGATGAAATAATTTATTGAACACGAGACCGAAATTCTAACATTAGACTGTTTAAAAAATGTTGATTTTTTAAAATACGCTTAAATTCCAGAAATGAAATAAAAATTGAATACTGAAAAGTTAAGAGAACTATTGTTTTAACCTAAGATTGAAGGAATCGGATCCACCTTACTATATTCCTTTCCAGCTTCACATTGGGACTAAAGAATTTCAAATTTTTAATTTCCAATTTCCAATTAGGAATCAACAATTTCAAATTGAAGATGGGCTTTTTGATTTTGGTTTTTTTTAATGAATTGGCTCACTATAATTAAAGTGCGCTTACGAAATTTATCAAATTATTTTATTGGTTTTGCTTCCACAATTTGTATGTGTCTGTGTGTCTAAGTCACACAAAAATTGTTGATTATTGATTACGGCTAGCGAGATGGTTTTCGATCTTCTCAATACACAGTAAATATTTTATCACAAATTTTGAAATTAAACTAGCTAGTTTAATTTTAATTGTCTAGCTAGAGCTATAAATAACGATAATTTGCAAAATGATCAACAATTTCAATTCGAGATAATCTATTTCAATTTGTGAATTAACAATTTCAATTTGAGAATCAACAATTTCAAATTGAGAATTAATAATTTCAATTTGAAAAACGTAAATTATGATTTCTAAAACGCAAATTAAGAGTTAAAATTTTAATTTAGGAAATAAACAACTTTGTATTGAGAAAAAAACAATTTCAAACTAATCAAGCTGAATATAAATATTAAAATTGATTCAGTTATCAATGAATCTGTACTTAATTAGATGTCGTAATAGTCTTATTAAAAATGCCATATAAAGAAAATTTAAGAAGATATCATCATAAAGTAAATTTGTGCTTTGTATAATAAAAATATAATTTGAAAAGCCCTAGCAGTCAATTTAGGTATAGAAAAATAAACCCATCAATAGGTAAGCGACCAACATTGAACACAACGTGGTAAAAGCCACGTATAAGTATCAGAGAAAATCCAAAAATAACATTGAATGATTCCACTGATTGTGTTCGGAAAGATTTGGATGGGTCAATGTAAAACATTAAAAACTGATTTTATCCTAAAGTTAGGAGCTAATGAGTTCAAACGGTGTTGTATTCGAAACACTCAAAATTTATACCACTCAGCAGTTGGTTGCCATTCTTATCGATAATGTTGGTTTTCATTCTTAAATTGAGGACGCTTTCCAAGAAGATGAATTTGTCGCTAAATGTTTAATCCTATAGAACCTGGCTGGTCAAGTTAAAAAGCTTATGTTAAAAGTGATTTAGCTATTTAAATGCCAAATATTTTAGCTAGGAAAGGCAGAGAAAATATGAATGATAAATATGAATAGAAATCGTAATAAATGACAATATACGGCAACTCAATTCCAAAAATTGCATTGTTAATTCTGTGAAATATATCGCTCATATTCAAATATGCTGAAGTTAATTTTTAGTTTATACTTCGTTTGTCATATCTTTAATATTTTAAATACACTGTTTTATTCTTTCTAACGAATTTTTATATTACTTTGAAAGAAATGATTTCCCAATGGTGATTGTTCGTAAAAATGATTATTGTCAATTATCAAACTGAAATCCTCAATTCCCAAATTGCAATTGATTAGTAAGGGTGAATTTTATGTTTTAAAGATAAGTCGCTTATGAAAAATCTATTAAAACAGGTCCCGTTAATTTACGTCCAATAATCATAATTAAAGGAGATAAGCCCCATGAACATCGCAAAGTTCTAGAAAACAGCAAGTGGCTTTAAGGCAGCCACAGACAGAGTAAAATATTTTCTAGACTGCTATATAAGAAGACTTCAAAAACCCTGAGCCAAGGATGTTGTATGGTCACTGGAAAAACTCGATTTTATTTATTACGGGCTGGTTCAATCGCTTTGAAAGTTGGCTTCTGTTATAGACACATTCAAATTTTGATTGATTGTGAAACGGATGAAGGATCTTCCACAATTACAACAAATTTAAAATTTGGAAATCTTTCCATCACAGGTTCGAGATGCTGCCATATATATTTTCAGAAAATGCCTAGATTGTGCAGTTTACCGTTCTCATAATGAACCAGTCAGTGTTTTACACAGTTTATAGAGAAAGATGTTCTTTACATTTGCTCATTAGTATTTCTTTTATTTTTTATAACTTCGTCTCAAAATATTTTGTATATGTGAGTTTATTTTACAACAAATAAAAATAATTGATGAAATGTCATAAATGTAGCTTGCTATAATAAAAGTAACCAGCAGAGAAAAATGTATAGAGCGAAACAGAGGCATCTATATTTCGTATGGATTTTTTAGTTAATCGAAAAGTAATTTACAAACAATTAATCGTAATGCACAATTTACATGTTCCAATTTTTTTTCCAGTAAAAAATGAAAGGTTAAGTATATTACGATTTTCGTTTGCGAGAGGAGCACGAAACAAATTCCAGTAAAACAAAATTTTCTTTTTTTCTTTTTAATTTGAGCAAATGTTGGCATAAAACTGGGAATGTTGCCATAAAATATAGTTTCTAGTATTTTTATAGCAGTAAAATAAAAAAAAATACAAAAAAGTTTCAAATAAACATCAAGCAGCTAAACATCATTCAAACAAAACGAGCAAACGTGAGCGGTAATTAAATATTTTATTTTTACTTGCAATTCGATGTTGTTCGTTATCTAATTTAAACGCAAGCTGTTCGAACTGTCAAAATTTATGGGACATACAAAAAAATTATAGCATTGCCCTATTTGTTTATATTGCTGACCCTTTTTAAATAATAACTTTTTTTTATATGCGTGCAGCTCTATTTTTCAGTAAAAAATTTGTTGGGAAAAAAATTGGAACATGTAAATCGTGCATAAGACTGGTTAATCGTATTGACGATTGGAGGATCACGAGTGGCACGTAGCGGAAAAATTTGAAACTGAATGAACTATGCCAATTTCACGTTAAGAAATGCCAATGCCAGCTATGCCAATTTGAAAATACGGATTTTTTTGTTAGTACGAAATGTTATTGAAGGATAATGTAATTTTTATTTTTTTCCGCTAGCTGCGTTTTCCAACTTTTACAATCGTCAATAAGCATTGGTTTAGGCCTTACGCCATAAAAATTTATTAAAAAAGCACCAATCATAACATAATAAATTTTAGATAAATTCGGAATTATTGTTTTCAAAAACTGGAACCATTTTTCTATGCTCAAGTAAACTGCTACAGTGCCACGATGAAGACGCTGTTGTGTTCATGAACAATCTATTCAATTTTCTGACGATATATTTTCGGTGCACAAGAAGAGTAGCAGAACTCAAAAATCGTAATTTTTGAGATATTTACAAAATTGTTTAGCTAATATTAAATAATGTATGGGCAAAAACAACAGAATGCTAATTCCAAAAATAACCGCTAGATTGCGATTGTCTTGTGTAACTGTCACATCTTATCGCAAAAAACAAAAAAAAATTGAAACAATCTCTCCTGGAAAAATCACTTTTTTGACTCGTGTCACTCTCCTTGTCCACCGACGATATCACGACAGGTGAGGTAGAGTTAAAACTGGCCAAAATAGCGTGATGTGTAGTTTATGAACGATCTCTTATATTTTCCTCTTCGTTTTTAAATTTTTTATTACAATTAAGGTTATCCTAAAGGTCGAATACATATTTTTAAATAGTTCTGTTTGTGGTCGATCAAAAAAAAAATAGTTGGACATTGAAAACATACCACATTACAATTTGACGGTCAATAAGACCCGAGGTGGACACATAGTTGGTGCATCTAATGAACAACTCATATAACATTTAGGAAGAACCAACGTTCAAACGATTTGTGTCAACATTTTATATATATAAAAACATTATTTTAGAAGTAACACACACTTGTTATATGTAAAGAAATTTTTGCTATTTTCGAAATAATAGAAAAAAAATCGTGTATTGGCAAAACTCTGTTTTTTGATGGGAAAAAATTCCGTTCCGTTCAGAATTCTGCAGTTATTCCAGAAAAGATAAAAAAGTGCACAAAATCGTTTTGAACGACCGTAAATTGAAGTTGAGTGAGATATCTAACACCTTAATAACCTAATAATTAATATCAAAAGACAATGTATACACTATTTTGCGGAACATTTGTCAGTGAGAAAGCTCTGTTCAAAGTGAGTATCGCACTCGTTAAAATTGAATGAAAAACAGCAACGCGTCGATAATTCAAAACGCTGTTTGAAGCTGTTTAATCATAATAAATAGTTTATGCATCGGTATGTGACAATAAATGAAATATGGATGTACCATTACACTCCGGAAACAAAATGTCAATCAGCTGAGTGGACGAGAGCCTGAGAAAGGCGCCCAAAGCTACCAAAAACGCTGTATCTTGATTAAAAAGCCAACAAGATTAAATATAACATGGCGTTATTGTGCGTTTAAAAGAAGAAGTTTTGAATAAATGGCCCCATATGCAAAAGAAAAAAGTGTTCTATCACCAAGATAATGCACCGTGTCACAAGTCGTCAACTACGATGACAAAATTGCATGAATTGAAGTTCAAAATGCTTCTACATCCACCGCATTATTAGATCTGGCTCCCAGCGACTACTACCTGTTCGCAGACCTTAAAAAATGCTCCAGAGAAAGAAATTTGCATCTATTTTGAAGCCAAAATATGTTTTTTTTTAGTAGTTAGCCTCGGATTCATCGCAGTTATTCTTTGTCTTCATCATACTTAAACGTATTTTTGAAGAAAACAAAAATTTGATTACTCTAATTTTTCAGTATATTCTACAGAATTAAATAAGGGAAAATTTAAAAAAAAATCGCGTTCACGAGAAAAATCGAAAATAACATTTCGGCGGCCATTTTGAAAAGAAAGAGATGAACATTGTACCACTTTTATATTATTTTAAATTCCTGGAATACAGCACCATGCACTTGCTGCAAGAATTCTTTGTTCACATTAGATTCTGAAAGTAGAGAGAGACAGGTCTGAAATAAATGGTCGATTCTGAAAATATCAAAAAATAAAATGTTTGTATATCTATTTTAGTTCGCTGTTTACCTTAGAGGATGATGGCTGCCACCTCAAATTGCCACTTTTCAATTTTCAATATCTAGCCTTTATTTCTAATCCTCATACTTTACAAAACAACTTAACCGTACAAGTGGCGCAGTGGTTAAAGCTTCGGCACTTGGACCGGGAGGTACTGGGTTCGAATCCCATCAGAGGCAGGATGTAAAGCGAATTTTCTTCATCGATTACGATCGGTGATGATAATAAACACAACTTAGACCCTCTGTTGGAGTGCAGAATTCAGCGCCGACCCACCGTCCATGTCAATGTGCAGGTTGACATGGAGCTTGCAACGTGCAGGTGGTATACTGTAAAATGTGTGAGTAGGTGAATGGGTGGGTGAGTGCGTGAATGAAAAGGGGAGTATTAATTGACCTTAAAAGGACATTAAATCCATTGGATGATTAATACTTTCTTTAAAAAAAAAAAAAAAAAAAAAAAAAAAAAAAACTTAGCATAGGATTACTTTACACAAGAATAACTGAAAAATTCGTTTAGAAGTTGTAGTCAATTAGTCAATCGATATAATTTTTTCATTTTATAAATGAAATTGTTTTAATATTTCAAATAAAATGTACGTCTTATATTTAAATGTTTCACTTTTATTTCTAATCTTTATACTAAATTAACCTCCAAATCCGCTTAGCAAATTTTTTTGGGGGGGGGGGGGGGGGGGGGGGAGTTCTCTTATATAGATGGTTGAAAGGGATATAGTTGAAAAAATTCAAACGCATAAATACTGATGATTAAGTGGTCTTATGATTAAGTGGCCTCATGATTAACTGGTTTCACGATTAACTGCTTCGTATGTATTTTGAGAAAGTTGAGAAAGTGTGATCTGAGTAATAGTTCAAAGTTTCAAATAAAGTTATGGATTCCAAAAATTAGCACGTGAATTACGACCATTTAGCAACGTTATTAATAAATATTTATATTGTGTGAATTCGGATTACTTTAATCTTTTGAAAAGCAAAAAAGTTAATCATTATCACTTTCAGCCACATTCACATAATATTACAACATGTTTCTCATACACTTATTTCACCATGAAACTTCGTCTAAACATAAATATTTTAGAAAACCATTGGATAAGTAAAATGGCAAAGAAAACGATTTATTGATATCACAAGCGCTTGTTACAGTTTTTTTTTCTAGAATATCCAAAAAGAGCCAAATGAATTTTCTCTCTATATTTGATAATACTTTAAATCTTAATAAATTATTACTTCGCTATGTACGATACGTATATAAGATTATATACTTAAGATATGTGAAAATCACACATGTTTATTGCCTGCTAAATATATACCCGAGTCAAGTACACCACGATTGTTATGCGCCAGAACGCCCAAATATACTTGGGAAAAGCAGAATTATTTCTATATTATTGTGCTTTTATGCCTGCCTTCCAAAATAACATTTAGAATCCTATATTTGTAATATGTGTGTGTGTGCAATATGTACTCGTATGTACATAATATCCTAAAAAAATAAATTATATATCAAAATTCTAGGATTCTGTTCTCTCTAGAATTTGTACGATACACATAAACCGAAATAAATTCAATTACAACAGTAACAAACAGTAAATTTTATTTTTACTAGACAATTGGTTTTATGATTAGAATTTATTTGTTATAATCTAAAACAACTGAACTATAAAATTGAAAATATATACAATACAAAATAGGGTGATATCAACCTATTTTAAAATGATAAAGCTGCAACAATACACAAAACACTAACACATATACATGCACAATTTGAGGCTCGCCTATTGCAATTTTGTGTAATTAAATTAATAAATTACAAATAAAATAAATTTTATATTTTTACTTGAACATTGCACACCATAAATTAGTTAAAATTTTAATTTAATTTTTTTTTTTTTTATAACGAAACGATTCTCTAAAATATCAAAACTTAACTAAATTGGTGGCCAAAAATCAATGTTAAAGAAGGTTAAAAAATACTTAAAATAGTGTATACCATCTAATGGTAATTGTAAATAGTATAATAACAATGGTAAATTTTCTCTTTTTCGAAATAAAAATAAATAAATAAATAGTCGATGAAAATCAATATGTACGTAAAATCATTAATTATCACCCTGTTAATAAGATTATTTTCTATACACTCTTGATGCTGCTGTTCGAGTATCTATGTAGGTTCGGATTGGACGTATTTAGAAAACTACATGTACAAAATTTATGTACTCGTATTATAGTTTTATTTATTTTTTTAATTATTGTCTGTAATAATTATAAAAATAAATTATGGATGATCAATAATCGAACATAACAATGAAGTTACCTTCAATTTGTCTTTGTTAAACCTGTAAAATATTAAGCAAATAATATAACAGCTACTGCTATAAATACAACGGTATAGTGCGATTATATAAAATTAGGCTAAGAATAAATTCGTAATCGGTTTCTCTGTAAATCATTTTTCAAATTATAATCGATAATCGTTTTCTCGCGTCAATCATCATATTGATCAATTAATTATCATTTTGATGTACTGACGTTCATTTTGAAGGTTTACCGACCTTGTACAAAATATGTAACAGTGACAAAATGTTTATTGTGTGTAACTATATGTTATACTAGCTGTTACTCGTCAAAAAAGACGTAAATATTTTTGGACGTCAACTGAACTATTGATAGTTAAATACAATGTTTGTATGTGTATGTGCAAGTATTAATGTATTTATTTTGCTGGTGCTACACATTGAATAGATAGAATTTGGCAGCTTCATAATCTAGGTTATATAACCGGCTATTTTCGGATAAATGAATGATTGGGCCCATTGAAGTTTAGGTTCGTGAGCTGTTGGAAGAGGTGGCCAAAGAGCGGTGTCCCCCAACTCAGGCACACCTGAGTGTGTATTAAATTTTTATTTTTATCATCACCTGAATATTAGTTTGGTCCATACTCCTGGACCCACCCCCTGTAACCCATTCTTTGCTAGAAATTGCTGAGAGTTATTGAGGACTTATTTCGTCCATATTCACAATTTTAACAATCTTTTGATTTCCATTTGGGTGATATAAATTTTTTGGTCTATGGTTAAAAATTTAGTGTATCTGAAGGAAAACAGGTTACAATTAGTTTGAGTAAAACGCTCAAGCAAACTTTTACTTTATACAGAAATGGAACAATTGGAACGACCGTTTGTTCCATATCCAAATAATTTTCAATTATGGCTCTGTGAATGGCTTTCGTCAAAGCAATATGAGGGCAACTTTTTTTCCATAACGTTAAGATATTGAAGGCCTGGTTTTTAAAATATTTTTCACAATATACCTCAAAATAAGCAAAAAGTGTTTAAAAAAATGGTTTATATCTTACAAAATAGAACAGATTACTGAAAATAGAGTGTATTTGTAGCTATATGAAAAAATAGGTCTCAGAATATAATCGTTCCAAGTCGTCTTAAATGATTCCAAATAGATCCAAATTATTTCAAATTGAAGTAAAAGCGACAAAAGTCTAGCTAACTCGTTTTATTACACCTGGATAAAATCTAACTAAATCGATCCAAATCGTCGCAAATTATTCTAAATTCGCATAAAATCGTTCCAAATCGTCATAAAATATTCCAATTGTTTCAAAATCAGATGAAATCATTCCAAATGGTTCTTTATTTATATTAAATCATTCCCAATCGATCCAAATTGCACAAAACCTAATTAAATTGAACCAAATCGTCTTATATTGCATCAAATCCGCAAAAAACCGTTTCAAATTTTCAAAATTCCAAAAAAATCATTCGAAATCGTCTGAAATTTCTACAAAATCATTCCAAATCGATTCAAATTGCCTCAAAAATTGATCCAAATCACGTTATATCGTCTTAAAATCATCTCAAATTCTAAATAGATCGAACATTTCTCAAATATAGTTTCAAATCATTACAAATCGTCCTTATATAAAATATTAATCAAACAGTTTAAGTCAAATTGGAAATTACAATTTTGTGTAAATTGAATACAATTTGAAACATTTCGCGACGACTTGAAACGATTTTATGGGGATTTGAAACAAATTGAGACCATTTGTATCGATTTAATTAGTTTTAGGAACGAATTTATTTCAAATTCACTTGCAATTTTGGTTTTCCTATATGGTTTTTCAAAAGCATTAGCTAGTGCTAACCACATTCAGTTACTTCGCAAACTACTTGTATTGATTCATTCTTATATTAGTAATCGCAAGCAATTCATAAAGTGTGTGTTCAAAAATGTTAGACGTAGTTTTTGGCGTACCAGCGGGTTCTTTTTTGGGTAATTTGCTTTTCTCCATCTTTATTAGTGAGTTGGCATGGCAAGTAAAACATTGTAGGTTTAATTTTTATGTTGAAGATTTGCAGTTTTATTTTGAAAATAGGCGATCTGTGATGGAAATGAACATAACTATGATGCCCTGTCAGTGTGCAGAACTCATGGGCCGGTCCATCTTCCATGCCAGTACTATATGCTGGTATGGAACTGTGCATTGTGCATATGGTTCTTGGACCTATAGCCGTACGTCCTCGAATTGGCTGGCAAACGGCGTAAAAGAAGGATGTGAAAAATAACTGCGAGTGTCTCGGCTCCAGAACAGATGCAAAGATAAATAAAAAATATATATTGAAAATAATTTATCGAATTTGAATATAACTGTTGCGAATCTTAACATTGATCTTTTAAACTAATTTCTTTTAGGACTAAAAGTAATTCTGGTTCTCTTAATCCTAACAAAAGTAATGCATTCTTTCGCGTAGTGATTCAGTCCATTTAATGGTTAAATTTAATGGTTTACGTGGAATGACCATATGGTCTCATTATTCAAATGGGTAAACTACAGTTTATGCACGCTAATACCATATACACATATATGGTTTCGTAACTAGGATTATGGAACTACGGTCTTCTCGTTTGGTTTAAATAGTAATGTCAAGATTGACATTTAATTGACTTTTACATTGTCAGAAATGACTGTTATGTTGACAGAACAGAAAGAAATTTGTTTCCGCAAATCCTCAAGAGAGAAAACTCAAAAGAAACTAGATTTGATTGGTTTCCAGAATCTCCATTTTTGATGTATTCGGCGTTGGGAGCACAAAAATTCCTCGGGATGAGAAAAAATAACTCATTCCGAAACTATGTATAAACCGAGTTGTAAACCATGGTTAGGGGTGACACGTTACAACGAAACCATGGTCAACTCGAAACCATAGTTATGAAACTACTAATGTGTCTATGGCATAAAATAAATACAAACGTTTTGTTCAATTAACTTATATCATGATTACACTGTTAGTTTCATAATTATGATTAACTCGAAATCATGAGTTCGTACCGGTGAGTTTAATCATTGTCACTCCAGTGGCAAAGTGGTCAGCATGCTTGCTCCAGCAACCGGATGTCCCGGGTTCGATTCCCGGTGGTGACAAGGAAAAAATTTCACTGCTGGTTTAAGATCAATGAATTAATCACTCATTATCCGAAATGAAAGTATGATTATGAAACCTCATTTGAGGCGGCCAAATCCCTTGATGGGATGTATAGTGCCAGAGAGAGAGAGAGAGTTTAACCATAGTTTCAAACTAAATTTGAACACATTTTCGAAAAGAAATTTTTTTTCTCATTCCGAGCACTAAAATGGCTCACAACGTCGAATGCATCAAAAATAGAAATTCCGGATACTAATGGCAGAGACAACCTAAAACAGATATTTCATCCTATGTAAACGAAAAAATTTATACTGCGATTTCATTTTCTGTAAATAGCCGCATACAATCAAAAATATTTTGTTTTTTTGCGTATACGTATAAGCAACGAAAAATCACAGATACAACTATGACATTGGAATTATCAGAAATTTGTTTTGTTTTCATTTTTAAGACTGTGTGCCTGAGAGCGATTTTTTCGACTAAATTTCCGACTAAACTAAATTAATGACTGATTCATATCATTCTTTCAAAGGTGGCACTAGTATCTTTTAAATATGCTGTGCCTCCGATTGTAAACTAAATTGTAAACTAAACTAAATTATAAGTTTTCGTACGTCATACAATTTCCAACAACACCGATTTGTTATTATTTAAAATCAAGGAAATAGCAAAAATAAAACAATTGCGGATATAGAAATCGCATTATTCATGAATGCGATTATAAATTACAATCGAAATTTAAGAATGAGAATATTTCCTTTTGGATATTTTTACTCGTTTGCACGCGATAAAAAAGTAATAAAAACAAAAAATGAAAATGACAACTAAATAGTCAAGCAACCTCAGCAGGAGTCTAAATGATAAAACCTGGTGGCTATTAGCATAACTACCCATTAATTTAGTTTAGTCGGCAATTTAGTCGAAAAAATCGCTCTCAGGCACACAGTCTTAGTTCAAATGAAAAATCTAATTTGATTGTCTGTGCTAATAGTTTACCAAGCAAATCTAGCTTCCTTTGTCATTCAAAAATTTAGTTCTATTTGTCATTCAAAAATTTAGTTGGCGGGAACAAATTTTTTCTGTTCTATCAATATAAAAGTCATTTCCGGCAATTAAAAATTCATTAAATGTCAATCTTGACATTTTTGTCAATACCTACTCCATTACTATTTAAAACCAAACGAGAAGATAAAAAAAATTGTAGTGCGCCTTGAGTTCTCATTTATGGTATTATGACACTGGCTATTTTTCAGCGTCTGAAAAATCCAAATGAAGTGAGAAAAATAATATGTATACATAGTATTAATAAGTGTGAGTACATACAATATATCAAGAATTTTGTATAAAATTTGAGCAAATTCTCTGCTCCTACTATTTTTTATCAAATACAGTCAAAACGAATATTTGTATGCAACTTCAGTCAAATGACCTTCGTTCACACCCACCTGAAAAATTTGTTTTGCAAATCCGAGCGCAAAAGAATTATCAATCTCCCTATGAACAGAATTTATATTTATAATAATTCCTGATTAAATGCTATTGTAACTTGGAATGGTTTGTCTAAAGATCTGAAGAAAGCATGGACAAATTAAAAAAGAACTTGTTTAATTTAATTTTACAGAATCGTGACAATGTGTATGATATGTAAATTATGATGCGATGTGATGTTATCGTGTGATTAGAAACCCATGTCTATAAAGCTATACGTCAAAAATTAATATTCTCTAAATTAAAGTTCATTTCTATTTCTAAGGCCACTACTGAATCCAATGTTATGTTTAATTTTTACAGCGGACCTTCTCACTTAAAATTGCGTAACAGCTTCAACATTTGCAGATGATACAGTATACACATCAAAATCTTCAAATAGAAGAATAAAGGCAAACGCGCATAAATCTACATTCTCTCTCCGTAAATCGACTTCTCAATTATTACAAACATCATGTTTCAATATTCGATTATGAACACAAGTAATGGAGAAAATAATTATCAAAGTATCGATATAACTTTGGTAAATTATTTGGGTTTGCTATATAAATTTCATTAGGTGGTTGACAATTCTGACTTATCTAAACTAACATATGTGAGTGTGAGTGTAACAAACAATATGTGTGGGATAAACTAAGGCCACCGCAGTCACAAGCATTATCAGTCACATTTTGCCTAGACAACTAACTGCAATAAGAATAAAAGTAACAATACTTAAATCTGATGTAGATAATAATTTGTTATGTCCTGCTTCAAATCAGAATGATTTCCCAAGTTAAAGTTTCTAACATTAAATGTTTTAATGTTCTGACTAAAATTATAACATATTTCCCATTTTCACCATAAAATACTCATAAATAACCAAAAAATATCAATACAATTTCAGTTAAGATAAACTTGCTAAAATGCAACCAAATAGGGCTAAAGAAATTATCATTATCCTCACACCAGCTATTCAACAGATAGAATAAATTTTGACGAAAGCCATTGCTAATGCAATAAAATTTTTACAGATGCGCCTCAAACTGACCACTGAATTCATTAAATTATACATCTTTTACTAACCTTCAGCTAGGTTGGCCTAGCCGTGTGTCGGGCTGCAGTTTTATTCGTGGGGTAATACGTATTTGAATATATTATTTACACCATTTATAAAATTTATCTTTAAATGGGAACTGTCCTCTATATTTCAATATGGTTCGACAGTTGATAAGATAATATGTTATATATGAAATTCTCAGATATTTCATTCATTACCTTGAGTGACTGTCCGTTATCTTATTCGTAGTAAAAAACGTTTAGTCATGCTCCTAATGATGTAGTAAATTCTTTTGGCGTTTTTGAACACGGCCTGGCTGAAGTGTATCTCCTTATGCGATTCCTGTCTGATTCTGAAACAAAATAAAATTGAAGTATTAATTACACGAACATGTTTTTCTTTATAGGTGGCAACTAAAAATATATATTTTATACAAGGTGGTAGAATCATGTTAGAAAGTTTGATTTTATTAATAGATACCATTTTATATTATATTTTCACCCCCTGAATTTAAAGAATCATTTATTAGATTTTTAAAGAAAAAGCCTTTGTGAAAAAGTTGTCAAGCTTCATAGATCGACAATTTTTTTCTGGTGAATGGAGTTTTGGTGAGGAATATTCAAAAATAAAGTGCGTCAGCTTGTGTAATATTACCGTATTAGCCGTGTTATATTATTCGAGCTCTATCCGACGCCGAATGGGAAATTTCTACTAAAACTGCAGGTATTATTCACTGGTGTCGCTGTACTATAAAAATTTAAAATAAATTCATATATAAAACAAATATTTAACGACCTGAAATATACGAATTGATATTTATTTTGACATGATGTTATAAACAGGAATATGAATTCTTGTTTATAACATCATGTCAAAATAAATATCAATTCGTATATTTCAGGTCGTTAAATATTTGTTTTATATATGAATTTATTGCTGCGTTTTTAATTTTTATTGTAAGATGCAGTTTCTAATGGTTTCAGGGGTTTACAAAATAAAGGCCTTTTCAGATTTCCTATTGAAATGGATAGCGCTTCCGATAGCGGCTCCCGATAAATAAGTAGAGCAAAATATTTGTATTTCGATGTTTAATTAAAAAGTTGAATGAAAAATTGGGTACTCCGGATAAATCTATCGCGTGCTAATAAAAACATTTTAGTGAAATTTTGAAGAATTAAATGGTATGTTTAAAGAAATGAATGTACTATGAATGTTTCGAAAGCTCGTAGCTAAAAACAGCGTTGATATACACAGAAACACTTCGCTGAACATTTTAAAAGTGTTCGTCATTGCAATAGTAAAATCCATACTTGGAGGACTTGAATCTGATAGATTTCCGTTTATCGTCGTTTATGGTCACCAAAAACTTCTGAAAGTAGTAAATATAAAAATATAGATATAGCTTTAACAGTTTAATTTGGAAAGTTTGAAAATTTAAGCTCAAAAAACACTGGTACAATCCAAAAACCTTACTACAAGCCATGGGTTAATGTTACCCTTTTCAACTTAGAGGTCAACGAAGAGCTTAATAGACTTCATAATCAAACTGCAAACCTAAATCAAATATTGAAATTTAATTATGTTTCCGGGGAATTACGAAAAAATGAAAAAACCCAAAACATATTTGGAAAATCATCAACAAGCTTGTTTTTAATAAAGATCCAACGACTCAAGACTTTTCTGCCATTGAGGTAGAGTGTTTTAATATTGGAGCACTATCCGGAGCCAAATGGCAATTTTCTATTGAAACTGCAGCTATTATTCACTGATGTCGCTGTATTATAAAAATTAAAACTAAATTCATCAATAAAACAGATATTTATCACCTGAAATATATTAATTGACATTTATTTTGACATGACGTTATAAACAAGAATTCATTTTGCTACGTTTTAAATTTTTATTGTAAGATTTAGTTTCTAATGGTTTCAGGGGTTTACAAAAATAAAAGCCTTTTCAAATTTCCCATTGAAATGGATAGCGCTCCCGATAGCGGCTCCCAATAAATAAGTGAGCCAAGATATTTTTTTATCGATTTTTAATTAAAAAGTTGAATGAAAAATCTTAGCTTAGAGTTAAATAAATTAATTAAATGCAATAATAGCGCGCTAAATATAAGTTTTCACATAGAAAATTGGCTGCTCCGGATACAGCTATCGGGCGCTAATAAAAAAACACAGCAAATGTTAGTCTCAAGTATTCTACATTAATAGCCAACTCGTCCAATAATTATTTTACGAATGTGTCACTCAATATTGACCTCCCACATTCAATTACTAATTACGATCTAGTACCTCATTTTAAAAGTTATTCTAAATAGCCCTTTAATATTCAAGATTTCTCTTTTCATGAAACCAATAATGACGAGTTATCTTTTAATAGACTTAAAAAAACTGCTTCAGCCGGCTATGCTAGTATCTACAATGTTTATCAAAAGGTTTAAATTTGAATTAATTCCAGTTTTGCTAAAACTTATTAATAAACATCTCACTGCAGAAAATTTTTCTAATTCCCTGAAAACTGCTAAAATAATACCTATACATAAGCAAGGTGATACATTAAAAATGGATAACTTTCGACCTATCTCGATCTTAAATAGTTTCTCTAAGATATTTGAGTCAGTGCTTCTGAAAAGGCTATCGAAATTCTTTAAAGAACATTCGATTATTAACATTAATCAGTTTGGATTTATTGAGCAATCTAGAACACAAACTGTTGTAACTAATGTGTTTAATAGTATATACGGTGCAATGAATGAGAAAATGTTTGTATGTACTCTTTTTGACGTTAGTAAGGCGTTCGATTGTGTTAATCACAAAATCCTCTTAGAAAAATTCAAGCTATTGAACCTAAATCCCACCGCTATAACTATACTTGAAAGTTATCTTGCAAACAGGAACACATTCACTTCACTAAGAGGTTTTCATAGTCATAATAATATTTTGATCGCAGGGGCACTGCAAGGCTCCATACTTGGACCGCTGCTTTTTAATTGTTATATCAATGATATATATAATATACCATTACATGGAGCCCTTTAAATGTACGCTGATGACGCCATAATTGTTTATAAATCATTATCTCGGTCAAAGCTACTAGAGCATATGTCATCCGATTTGACAATCATCAATAACTTTTTAAGGGCGCATCAGCTCAACATCAACCAGTCGAAAACTTATTAATTTATTTTTCATTCTTAACTGAAATCTGATGATGATGTCCTCCCTTTTCCTGGGTACTTATAGTTTAATGATATTAAAATTAAAGAAATAACTGAAGCAAAATATCTTGGGGCTAGAATTGATTCTGATCTTTCATGGCGAAATCATATTACATATATTAACAAAAAAATCTCATTTATGGTCTTTGCAATTAAACGAATCCCACCACTCGTTTATCTAAAATGTACGTTCTTGCTGCAGTTTGCTCATATTCATTCACACCTATATTATATGAATATTATTTGGTCAACTGCGGCAAAATATGTGATAGGAACTTTAAGGATTTTACAAAATAAATCATTAAAAATCATTCTGCAGCTATCTTGGCTTACTCCTTCGAAAAGTCTCTATTTACCCAAAATCATTTCTCTCCCACTTATATGTACCTATGAGAGTATACTTTTTATCAAACAAGTTAAGTCGAACCTAGTTAAATGTAATTTGAATTTGGTGCAAGTCGGCCAAATTCATACCCATTATACCCGAAGACAGTCACATTTCTTCATTCAAACCCATAAAACCAACAGGTTCTTTAAAAATATTTTTATTAATGGACTTCATCAGTTTAACAGCTTACCCACTGATATTAAACACACCAGTGAGACAGAATTATTCAAATTTAAAGTCCTTCTTGATTTCAAAGTGAATAGAAATTGAGTTTTAAAATAATAATTTACTTATTTCAAACATTAATAACTATGAGTAAGATTAATTAATTTAAAAAAACCAACATTTTGGTATTTTTATATATTATATTGTATAGTATATGTAAATCCAACATATTTTAATACTCCCCTACTACAGTCATTAATTTGGCTATCAGTGGCACTATTCTGGTAATTCCCCGGGACCAGGAACTGGGGAAACAATTTACATATAAATTCTGTTTTTTTTCTGTATTTTTTTCTGGCATACGTAAAAGTTAGTGGTAATTTTTTTGAAAACAAAATAAAATTGGGAATAATTTTCCCTGATAATTTCGCTATGGAAAAATTGTTCCCAATTTACAAATATTTACATCAAACTTTTTTTCTCAGTAGGCCAGAAAAAACTGATTTATAGATCAAAGCTATGTAAAATCTTCCCCAGTTCCCTATTCCCAGGAAATTAATTACCAGAATATGGCTACAGGTGTGCTTTGTTGAATATAAAATAAAAAAAAAATAAAACAAATGATAGCATGTATGTAGGCTCAAATTTATGCAGCTTGCAATGAGTATTTTGGTGCAATTTGGTGGGAACGACAACTATATCGAACATTGGCAAAATTTTTGTGAAATTATCAAAAAATTAATAATTCATTCTATCTGTTTATCAACGTTGATGTTAAAATTACAAAACTTAATTATAATTAATTATAATTATAATGTTACTTTTAATATACAGACGGATTTGTTGAAAAAATACATATTAGGAAATGTATAAATTCTCTTGTATACCCAATCTTTTTGAATATTTGATTTAAAACGAAATACATACACACAAAGTTTTCAATATTTTTATTTCAAAAACCAAGAATCCCAACATTGGACGAAAAGATCAATTTCTCTCCTTCCCATATTTCACACTACTACTATGAATCTAGAGTTTTCCGATTGCGATTAATTTAATGTAAAATTATGTGAGGTTTGTGGAGTAAAAGATAATATTTTTAAGATGTACACCAATTAAAAAATTATGATTAAATTTGATTCAGTTTTGCGCAGGAGAACGGATATAAAACAAAAATAAAAAAAAATATGTTAATAATATAAAACATCCTGAATGCTGTTCACTGGTTTGAAAATGATTGGAAATTACCGAAAAAGGAACATAGTGGGTTGCATCCCACCAGAAAAGTTATTCTACTATAGGCAATCGATGATGTTAATAAATATAAGTAGGGTCCTCCGATGATGTGTAGTCGACCCATCTTATGTTAGCTTACAGGTTAAACAAACTTCTTACTTCCTTAATCTTTTAAACGATATACGATTTCTTTTCATCGCTCTCGATAGCAAAGTACGCAGAGGCTTGCTCGGTTATTCTTGGGTCCCGGTTTCGATTCGCGGTGAGACCAGACAAAAAGTTACGACTGTGTGTTTTTAATGTGTCAAGTATTATGTGTACGTTTTCTGAATATTTCAAGTCAAAATTGTATTTTCTTCAAAATTATAATTTTTTATTAAATTTAATGTTTATGTTCGTAGATTTGTGACTCGTTTAATTTTTTACTGTTTTCGATGATAGGCGAGCACGAGTTTAAACTAGCAGTCATTATTTGAAACCAACGGATCTGACACTTTTCTTTGTTCAAGCCACTGAACTTTTACTGTACATGTTCTCTGATTTTGTTCACGCTTGTATTTTAAAGTTATGTAGTGATGATAATTTGATAGGCTTAGCAGAGTTATTTACAAAATTTTCTGAATTTTTATTATACACAACACAATTGTGCTCTGGATGGTCGGAAACGATCCACCGGAAAAAATAGTTTCCATACGAGCTTTTTCGAATGGTGATTTTTAAAAAAAATCGGACTCCACAGCCAAAACGGATTGATATCGGGATGACAATTCATAATTAATCTTTTTCCAAAAATTGGGGGATCGTAGTGATTTAAGGCCGAAATCGGTCCATCGGTAGTGGCAGCTTTCATAGAAGTTTTTCCGGTTTTTGCAAATATTTTGAAAAGTATATAGCATTTACGAAAAAACAATTAAAATCAATAAAATTATAAGTTAAGTTTCAGATAAGCTCAATTATCTTTTAGTTTTTTTCAATGATAATATAGCACGACTTTTGCTGGCATTCGTTATTTGAAATGAGTTTTCTACAAGCGTCCCTTTATATTAAAGTTAATAATGAAAATTTATAGTCTCAACAAAATTCTATACAAAATTTTCTGAATTTACTTCATAATTATAAACAACAGTCCTTTAAATGTAAGAATGGATTGATCTGCGAAAAAAATTGAATATAAATGAAACTAATAATTGAATTTGTTTCATTTCCAACATCATTGACTTATTATATTCTTAATAATTAGCGAGTTAATTCTAATGATCAAGGTACCTCCTTAAAAATTATTAAAAGTACTCAAACCGTTATGGATGTGTATGCGTAGCTTGTATAGTATAAAAATATGCATGGGTGCTAAATCTTGAATTTTTTTGTGTTTTGTGGTCTTCCGACCTAAAATTCTTGACATCATCCTATTTACTTTAATTTTATAATGTGAATATTTGATAGATGTACGCAGAGTTCCTGAAATCTAAAAATGGTTATGTTAAATCCTGTTAAAGCGATTTACTTAAATTTATAATCGTCAACAGTACTTTTTAAATAAAAGTAGAAATTATTTAGAAATGATTATTATTTAGTAGCAGTTTACAATTGAATTATTTTCATTTATAGATTTTGATAATTTTATTTGATACCAAATATTTAGTAGTTCAATATTATTAATGTTTGATTTATGATAGCGATTGAATAAGGTATTACCTTTATTTAAAATTCAAATTGTATTATTCAATAGTTCTGAATATATATATATATATATATATATATATATATATATATATATATATATATATATATATATATATATATATATATATATATATATAACGGAAAATCAGTACTAATTCAGGCGGACTGCCATTCGAATGTTTTACTCGGAATAAACAAATTATAAAATGAGTATATAAACAACTTACTTCATTTGTAGCATTCGGATCAAACCAAAAGTCATCAATTTATTTGGATATTTATTTTTAAATTTATTCTTATTTTTCCCTTATTTATCCCCTATTTTTATTAGGCATACGACATTATAAATAAATAGTTACTAAGTTATGATATTATTTTATAGTTTTTCTGTTGTTGTTTACAATGTACATGTATAAAACTGTCAAAAATATTCCCATATTGCTAATAATAAATTTTACCATTAACATAAATTATTTTTGATCGGTTGTTTATTTATTTTTGCCATGTTGAATAATTTTTTTTGTGAATATTTAATTTTAACATTAAAATAAGTTTATCAAATAGAATTAATAATTTATAATTCGTGGATAATAAAAAATAACAATCAGGCAACAACAACAACCCACCAAAAAATGTGTGTAAACTATACTCGTATATTAATTATGTTAAAATCCAGAAATTTTTATGATACAGATTTATTTGCTGAAATTAAATTTTAAATTATAATAATATAATGTATGTCAGTGGTGGTAGGAGTTAAAAGTTTTTTTTTTTATATTTAAAAGCTTTCATTCCATTAGTAAACATACACACAGTAATTTATAATAACTGTCAGTGCATGAAATGTGTTATCATTTTTAATTTTTATGTACGAGTAGGTACGAGTACATAAGTGATATTCGGTGTATTAACATTAATTTAATCATAAGGTTTAATACGTTGCCTCTTGTTTAATTTTAATTCAACGGGTATTATTTAATTATTTTAAAACTAGATTTTAATTTTTGCAATGTGTTCTAATTATATTACATTTATCGCACATATACCTCTTATTAGCAAAGAATTTTTGAGAGTCGAGAATTAAAATTTAAATAATTTGATATTTCTGTTTAAATATATTTAATTCCTTAATTATTGTTTAGGCGCTACCTTAATATTGCTATTAATTTCCAATTAAAATGCTATAAATGATAATTGCGTATGAAAACTTGAAATAAACTATCACTTGTTTTCAATGCTAATTAATATTTTATGCTTTTATATAATTATTAGTTTTTTATATCATAAACCAAGTTTATTTAAATATCTTGAATTAAATTAATTTTAGCAAAAAAAAATTAATTCGTTCATTAATAAATGGATCTAAATTTTTTCGTAAAATTGTGTAAGAATTAATTTAGTGTTTAGTGCGTTAATTAAAAATGGAGTTTGCATAACCGCATACTGCTTCTTAGCTTTATACTGGTTTTCGTAAAACATGGTTGTAAATCTAAAATTATTTAGTTAAAATACGTTTTGGAAGTAACTGATTGATAAAATTTAAATCGCACTATATGAAAACAAATAAATAACTTACTATTGAGTATTTTTTACAAGCATAGTGTTTCTCTAATTGGCGTTTGTTTATACAGAGGAGGCACTACTAGGTCCTATATAATAGACAAACTTGTTTATTTTGGCATGATTGGTAATTCTGGGTGTTCAGAACAATTCGAATTGATCTTCTATAAATCACATATACGGTTTTCGGACTGAATTCACAATTTAACCAAAATAAAGTTGTTTTTCACTATATAGGACCTATAGTAGCATCTCTATATAAACGCTAATTAGAGACGTGAATTATAACACTTTTCTCGGAAATTTAGCAAAACTGTAAATCAGATTTATAGAAGATCAATGCAAATTTAGATTAAATATTAAATAGTATTGAACTGAACACTTAATCTTAAGGAACACCAGCAAGTATGTCGTATTGAGCATAGAACACAAAATGAGAATATTAAAGAATAATTGTTAAAATTCAATTATTCTTTAATTTTTTTTTTGGTTAGTATATAATTTACAAAGAGTTCCAGACCGTATCAATAGCACCAATTCAATAGAATGATAGATCAAATAAAAAACCTCTTAACGCGATAAATGTTCGAGTCACGAAAGCCGAATTCAATTCGCAAAATTTCTGATATCAAATTTGTGCCGAAAAAACAATTGCATTCGATTTGTCAACGATTTTGCGGAATGTTAGTGCATTTAGCGCGTTGTTGTTGAACATTTCGAAAAATCGTTGACAAGCTGTTGTTTTTGACAGCTAGAAAGAAAAATGTAAACACACGCGCCGAATGCACTAACATTGCGAAAAATCGTTGAAAAATCGAATGCAATTGTTTTTTTCGGCACAAATTTGATATCAGAAATTTTGTGAATTGAATTCGGCTTTCGTGACTCGAACATTTACCTCGTTAAGAGGTTTTTTATTTGATATCAATGATTTTGGCACGGTAAACTGAAAATGAATTGTAGTCAGTTTTTTCATTTTTTTTGTTATGAAAAAAGGGTCACTGGTAAAAATTCTCTTAGCAATGATAATAATATGATGTATTTATATTTGTTTCATTGTAATACGTTGATTCACTATCATTATGAACCGCAACGGACCGAAAATTAGGGTGCATTTGAGCCAAAAAATGAAATTTTGCAAAAAATTTGGGTGGCTTTTAAGTTATGGAGGTCAATATCTAAAATATACGAGTTTTCTGGGACAAACGGTTTATGTCATATTATAGGTGAGGTTTGTGGCTAATAATCCTAAGAATATGAACCAAAAGTCTTGTGCTAATTTTTTAGCAATTTAGCCGAATGTGGGCGGCCGATTTGACATTTTTCAGTTTTTTGGCCAAAATGACCCTCCACCCTATTTTTTTGAAAATTATAAGCTATTTGATAACTGGGATCAATACCTTTCCAACGACATGCATATATTCGGAGTCTGTCAAATAAGTTCAGCGCTGTGCGCGTGGCTAAAATCGCCTAAAATGGCCTTTCAACATGGCGGCCAAATCAAAAAGTTGTAGAACAAAAGTTGCTTAGTTTTACAAGTACTACAAACCCTGAAAATATGAGATCAAATGAAAGAAGTACGGACAAACAAACAAATATATATACCAAAGCAAGATTATATGGTGATGTCATAGAAACATTTCCAAATGTCATAACTTTGTTCAAAATCATCCGTTTTGGACGTTTGACGTGTCGTTGAATTGGTATTGACGTCTACAATCTCAATCGTAAACAATTTGCTAGTTAAAAAATAATTGGGGCAATTTTTGGGGCTATACTCGAAAAACTGATTTTTTTGGGCAATTTTTGGAAGGTCATATCTCCACTCAATGTTGGTAAAAATTCATGCTTTTATACATTATTTGGGTTTATTTTTCAAAACCTTTCCAATGATATATAACATGATCCAGGCGGCCTCAAAGGGAAAAAGTTCGAAATTTGCTGTATATATACGAGTTCAACTTCCAGCACAATAGGTGCTTTCGTCACTCGTTTGGACTGCCGTCCAATGTGATTATGATTAACATGCGAAATAATTGTATTAGTCAAACCTAAGGTAAGATACTTATTACACGGCACCTTGAGGCAAGATAAAAAGGTTTATTTGGTTTAATTTTTTAAATAGTTTAAATTCAAATATGTATTGAAAATTGTTATTAATATATTTATACCTATGGCGGAATATTTTTCATTTAAACCTCATTTTCCGAAATATCTTCAATTTCTTCGGAGCATAAGAGTAAATAATTAATTGTTACCTGCTATGTAAGAATTACAAAATTTTATCGGGAGAATAGCGAGGATTCTTTTTAAATTGGGTTGCAATTTTCCAATATGGCATTGCATCTTTTGATATACTTTTAAGTTTTGCTTGTTACATGCGATTAATTATGTCAATAATTTTTGTAATAAGTTTCAACGAAAGGTCATTAACAATTTGTTTTGTAAAGCGGTCTCTTAATTTTTGCCAAGTTAGAGTAATATTTCCGGTTTGCAAAATGAAAAATGTGGGGCCGAGTAATTATGATTTTCTAATACACTGTTAGTAAGAAATGATATTGAATTATTGAATGGTTTGTTTAATAAAAAATAACAGTTCCCACTGTTTTTTGATAGTTTGTTGTTAAACAGCTCTTGATATATTTGCCGTGAGCTAGTGGACTGGTCAATTGTTACATCCTGATACAAAGCACTGGGAAATCAACAGAATATAACTGTTCAAGCTTCAATTTTTTGACTTCAACACAGTGTTTTGAACCATAACTCTTCCAGAATTTAAGGATTTCTTTCACTATAATGAGTTGGCATTTCAAGAGCTATACTGGAACAAGAACCATTTTCAAACATTATGCCATATATTCTTCCATCTTTGTTACGCGATTATTCGCAATCGAAACAACAATATACCCAAATGGTATGCAAAATACCGCCCCCCCCCCCCCCCCTCCTTTCCTTTTTGGAACATTTTTTATTTTAATTATCAATCATTTTTTCGTTGGGCTATAATTGATCAACGCCGTTATCGGAGCTTATATAGCAGCCATTTAAATTAAGAAACCATTTTTTCAGCAGGTACGGGAATGTAGTTACAGAAATGTTTTACAAAAATACAGTAAATAGCAAGATAGCAAGTTCTGTTAAGGATTTATAAAAAAACTGTTTTGAAAAATTAACCGACAAATACGAAAATAACCTAAATTTGGCATGTACACTCGAAAATAATAATATTGGGCAGGGTTTTAAAAGATAATTTTGAGCGAATTATTTGTTATGTTAAACGAACTGCTATTCGCCCTTATATGCATAAAACGCATGTACAGGTCTAACCCAATTTTACGAAACTCCGATTAGATGATACTCGATTTTGCCACATGCGATTGTAAGAAAAGAAAAGTATCCGATTTTACGAAAGCTAAAAAAACTTGAAAATTTATCGCGTGTTTAGTCCATGCCGTGAGTTATATAGCCCCTCAGAATAGCAGAGAGTTTATGATGACAGCTGATAAACAGCATAAAAATTCTTCTAAAGCACGGGAATAAATTTGTAGTGTTCTTGGTGGCGACGAAGTGGCTTATGAAACGTGTAATTTTTTGTACAATCGTTTATGAAGTGGTTATTTTAATTTTAGTGGCCAGCCGCGCTTTGGACAACCACAAAAGTTTGACGATGCGGAAGTGCAAGAAAACGCAATAAGAGCTTGCAGTTCAGCTAGAAGAAGTACCCAATCAGCTATTTGCATATAGTTTGCACGGAATAGAAAAAATTTAAAAACTTGGAAGATGAGTCCCACATGTGTTGACCGAGCACAACCAAGGTCAGCGTATGAATATGTAACTTTCACTGCTTCCCCGGTAATAAAAAAGAACTTCTTGTGGAAGATTGTGGTTGGTGATGAAAAGTATATTTTTACGAGAACTCCAAACGTAAAAAGTGGATAGGTCACGGAAACCCATACATCGACGCCAAAACAGAACATCCTATTAAAGCAAGTTCTCCTATGTGCCTGCTGGGACATGAAGGGTGTTATTTATTACGAACTCCTGGAAACTGGTCAGACAGTCACCAAGAATGGTACGGCCGTCAATTGCACAAATTGTGCGAAGAACTTGATCAGAAAAAACCATTTGCTGGGCAAGGAAGCAGGCGAATCATACTGCTACATGACACGGCTTGAGCATGACCTCATGTTGCTTGCATGGCCCAGACGACTCTATTGAACTTGGGATGGGCAGTTCTCTCACATACGGCATATTTACCAGACTTGGCCCCATCCAACTACTATTTGTTCCGGTCAATGCAGCACGTTTTACTGGATAAATAGTTCAAAACGCTAGATGACATGTGTAAATTCGTCGATGATATTATCGCGTCGAAACCTGCAAGTTTTTTTCGCGACGGCATTCGTATGTTACCTGAGAGATGCCGCAATGTTATAAACACGATGGACAATATTATTCCAAGTTTAAATTCGTTGTCTATTTTTATATAAAATAAAGTTGTTGAAAAATCTGTAAAAATTAGGTCATGCAACTTATAATATAATTTTTAATTATATGTACTTTTAAATTTTTAGTTTTATTTTAATAAATTCGAAATTAATGATAGATATTTCTTAGATATTTCCAAGAAATTTAAGATTCAAAAACCCTTATAAAAAATATCCGATTTAACAGGTGTCCGATTTGACGAATGCAGAACTTGTTGTGCCTTTCGGTAAATCGGTTAATACTGTATTTAACTTCTTGTTATTTTTCAGTTTCGCGAATAAGTATACTCTCGTTCGAAATTCGCACTATATAGGAGTGTACTATATTGTTCACCATGTAATGCAAATACGCAACTGAACTCGATTCCTTTTGATTTAAATTTCAATGAAGACTGTTTGATTGACCCTGTTTATAAACCTGGCGAGTTACATGCCATTGTTCACTCGGATTCTCTCAATATCAGTTTGTTACCATTTTTTTACTTCATGTTAATAATATCAAAATTGCAGGTGTGTTTCAGTGTTATGATAAAGGAATAATATATTTTAAACGCAATTTCTAATTAACAAGAACGAGAAAATAACAAACTAGTAAATCAATTTGCGAGAGGATTTCCACAAATAATAGTAATTCATATTCATTAATCGATTTTGTTTTTATTTATATCAAGCTAAGTTTATTTCTAAAAATAAAACTCCTCTTATTTCTAGAAATAAAAGCGCGACCTAGAATCACCTTAGGGTACCCTGTTAAACCAATAAAAAATGTATCAAAATTATCATAGATAGTCAATCCTGTGGTTAGAGATTCTGAAGATGCGTAGTCAAATACTCTATGCGACACTTTAATATTCAAACGAAACGATATGAGCAACTTCTCATTTATGAACCACTTATGCTGTCTCCCTCCGAAAATATATTTATGCAAATCACGCATGCAAACCATTTGAGGACACTAATTTCTTAGCACGTTCCCGTTAAAAAAACGGGTAAAATCAGCTGAGGTAGCTCATTTAGAACACATTTGAAATAAATATCTCCGGAAAGGTGTTTTGGCAAAGAATCTGGGCCGATAAGTTTTCAACCAATAATATCAGTCCAAACAATAATACCGAATTTTCTTTGAAAAGAATCGTGCCTTTCCTTGTGTGGATTTTTGCCTTTTGTGCGCCAATGGTGTAGATTGTGTAAATTCACAATTTCCTTATGATTGAAGTTATAGGGTTATCTGCATATATAATCCTTTTCAAAAACTATTATCCTCTGTATGCAGTATAAATGCACAAAACTTCAGCCGTCTAGCATTATCACCCTCTTCGAGCCGTGGAACAATTAATTAAATGCGTGGGTTTGTGACAATTGCTCAAATATGATACATTTTAAGTACAGTGAGAGTAGAGAAAAATGGGTGTAATTATTTTGAAACTGTGTGTAATGAAATGTATGCCTTTCATCTATCCGTAGAACCGACCACACTTTCCAGCCTGATAAGTTTAGTCTTCCAGTGACAACTCGTATGCTTATAGTAGGATCCTCGTCAAAAGTTTGTATTATTGTTTCATCGACTGCAACCTTATGTTGCCCCACATTCATCTGAGGCTTGTGAAACTGTAAGATGCCGGTCTCCCTCAGACTTCGATGGGCTGTTGAAACGGTTTCGTGGTGCGAAAAACATCGATTAGGATATCGCTCCTATTAAATTAGTCTCCCGTCACGCCCAATCCAATCAGCACTGCCATACGCCAACAACATGTTAGTATACGCGAAGAAAAACACAACAAAAAATTCTTAACATTTTAACAAGAACAACGTGAAACACAAATCCACTTACACTAGCAGATATTGAAATGTAGACTGAACATCTCAAGGCAATTAAAACCCAGTTTAGTTATTTTTAAAAACATATCCATAACTTAAAAGGTATTTTATTAAACCTGACACAAGTAATCCTGACAAAATAGTATCTCTTATTTTGACAACAAAATGAGTAAATCGTATGACATGTATTATACCGAAGCCGCTCACTATGGCACATTTCAAAACAGGATGTAATAAAACAGGACATCACAAAACAGTACATGGTACGGAACAGGACCGATAAAAACAGTACATCACAAAACAGTACATGGTACACTAAAGTACATGGTACGGAACAGGACCGATTAAAACAGTACATCACAAAACAGTACATGGTACACTAAAGTACGTGGTACGAAACAGGACCGATGAAAACAGTACATCACAAAACAGTACATGGTACGCTACAGTACAAGGTACGAAACAGGACCGATAAAAAGAGTACTTCACAAAACAGTACATGGTACACTAAAGTACCTTTTATTGAACGTTAAGCTGGAGGATTTTTTCAGCTTGATTTGTTAAATTTTTTTTATTGAATACATTTAGTAATTAGGATATTATCAAGTGGATATTTGCCTTCACCTAGAGTAATTAGACAGTATACTATATAGAATTATAATTGCTTTAAGTTATAATAAAATATCCCTTCACCTAACAATATTTAACATTATTTTTATTTAAATCGCTAATACTTGATCGTTGCAAAATAGATCAAAAATTTAAGTAAATATATAAATAAATATATCCCTTTTTTAACCAAAAAAAATGGCTCAATTTAAGTCCAAACCACACAAATGTGTGAGTAAAAAACCATAGTATGTAATGGCGTTTTTGATAAAACATATCGCTTGATTTGAAGTACAACCAACACAATTGTGTGTATAGTTATAGTGTTTTTTCGGACGAAAATAAGTTTGAAAGGATTGCACAAATGTGTATGTTGGTTCAAAAAACATACAAAAATAAATGTTTGACATGGTACTTTTCCGTACCCACACAACTAGTTATTAAAACCGTAAAATAAATTGACTATTAACTATTTTGTGGTGTTCTCTTTTAATATGTACTGTTTTGCGATGTACTCTTCCGTACCATGTACTTTAGTGTACCATGTACTGTTTTGTGATGTACTGTTTTAATCGATCCTGTTCCGTACCATGTACTCTACTGTACCATGTACTGTTTTGTGATGTACTGTTTTAATCGGTCCTGTTTCGTACCATGTACTTTAGTGTACCTTTTACTGTTTTGTGTTGTACTGTTTTAATCGGTCCTGTTTCGTACCATGTACTGTTTTGTGATATCCTGTTTTGTGACATCCTGTTTTAGCACATCCTGTTGTGAAATGTGTCGTTTCGTATGAGACCCGTATTATACCATTGGAACGGGAAAACAAGAGAATTTTATAAATAAAGCAAATTTCAAAATAGTTTTTTTAAAGCATTTAGAAGGTGACACTTTTCTTACTTTTACACACTTGTTAAAATTTGGAAGCCCATAAGTCATGTTTAGTAAACCAATTGTTATAAATAATGATTTATTTAGAATAAAATCCCATTGTGGAATACAATAAAAGTTATTTCGTGTCTCGACGATGACCAACAAAAAGTTATGACTATTTAAAGGCGAGATTTTGGTTAATTTAGAATAAAAAACTTAGAACATCTAGAGCATCAGTTTTATGTGATGAAACTTCCAAATAACCCCGAGTTACATTATTCTGAAAAGTAATAAATTAAATGTGATTTTGTTGTTTCACTTTGCAACAAAATTGACGAAGTTCGCCTTTGAATTAATAACAAATGTACTCAATTGTTTGCAGTAACATGGAATCAATAAACATCAACAAAAATTTTAAAATATTTGAATTCACTAAATAATAAACAGTGACCGCTGATTCAAAAACGAAATATTAAAGAAATTTATTCAAACTCATAGAATCTTGACCTGGAACAACACGGGGAATCGGGTTGCATTGGATTTGGATTTCATGTTCAGCCATGAATAATATGGTTTGATATTGGAAACACTTTTATAAATTTGGAACATGTTATTCGAATTCGATAACTCACAAGTGGATAGAAGGGGATCTTTAAAAAGTAAAGACCATCGTAGAATTAAAGGGAAGATCGTCACTAATATACCTTCAGGTCTAATTTTAATTTTGCTATATTATGAATGACTTGGTGTTTAGCACTTTTAACTTTTGCAGTACGGTTTACCTTAAATCGGGCTTATAGCCGTACGTCTTCGATTTGGCAGATGATGCGTAAAGTAAGACGGAAAAATAAACCGCGAAAGAGCAGGGAGTGCGTCGGCCTCAAAACAAATGACATGGATTAAAAAACAGATTTAAATCAAAATACAATTTCAAATTTTTAACCTAAAAAGGCGACAATTCTTTCCGCGCGGCCAACGGTGGAAATTTTCTTTGCCGAGTGAAAGTCATTGAAACTTGAAGCATATAAAAAAAAACTTTGGACTCATACACAAAAATTGGGCCGCGATAATCAGCATATGCGACAATAAATCATAAAGGAATATAGTTGATATAGTTGATTGTTCAAATATTTAGATAAAAAATGTAAAGAAATGGTACATTTAATTAATGCTAATGCTGTTGCTACCAATTGTGCAATTTTTGGCTAGTGTAGCGCAACATTTTACCTGAATTGTTAATTTAAATACCAAAGGAAAGGGAGCCTTTCTGTGAATTGGCTTTAAAAAGAAATGGTATTAAATCTATGATCGATTTTGAATTTTGTAAATGTTTTGGGTGTATATGCGCCTAACCAGATACTACTATTTAACCAAAAGATTAATATAAAACTAATGAACTGGCTGCATTGATGTAAAAGTGATTGAACGTAAAAGAAAGTAATTTCATGTCAGCCTCGTGGGTTGTGATTTAATTCGATTGCTTGGTATACCAATAAATAACCAACTATTAACATCGAAACTTTTCAAATTGAAGCCCTGTACATCTATCTATGTAATTAAAGACAGAATCGCATTGACTTGGATTATAAGAGTCAACTGATTGCTTTCGAGCAGTATGAAGCTTCTACCACGTATTGATTCTTTCGACAAAAAATCTATAAATATGACTATTTTCTATTTGGATTATGGAATAACACTAATAATAAAATAAAATGCTTATTAAAATGTAAATACAATACATTTTGAATAGTTTACAAGAAAATTATTTTGTAAAGCCACAAATATGAAACAACAACCTAGGTAGACAATTTTCTGCCAATCCTGTTTAAAATTTCATTACACATAGAGTGTTTTGATTTAGTGCTGTTTATATACGGAAAAATCCTTTGAGGCTAATAAAAACAAATTACAAAGCAATAAAGAATTTTCCGTTCTCTCGCATAATAAATTTTTTGTTCACTTCTTCATTGGTGAGAGGAAACAATTTTTCTTATTTCAATATACATACTTCATTCACTCTATACATGAATGCCCGTATACCAATTTACTTAAAATATATAAAATCCCGCATTCAATAAATTTGTTAAATTTTTTTTTTGCTTCGTATTTGCCTTAAGAAATAAAGGATTCAGGAAAAGTCTAAAAATTATCTTAATCCGAGCTAAAGAAAAAAAAATGGAAAAATACGTAACCTATATTTATCCTATACGTAATACCAAACTAAAAGGCAAACATTCCAAAAAAAATAAAATAAAGAGGCAAGAAATGCCAACAAAAAATATTTCCTTTTTTACTGTTGTGCGCTTTCCTCGATTTCAATAAAATTTATATTATTAGAAAAGAATCCTTTAAACAAAATTTGTTCTTGTACATTCATTTCATATATTCTTAAAAAATGGTTAAGTCGAATGAATGTACGAGATATGGTATATAGTGCACATATGAAAATTTATCGGTTTATATAAAATGAATTTCCAAAATGAAAATATAAGTAGCGTTAATATATTTTTCATCTGATGAATGATTCGAAAAATGAAGATATCTATATACAGAAACGAGTCTGGATGGATGGATGGGTGAATAGACCCGATATATTTGGGTTCAAAACAATATTTTTTTTTTTGTTTTAATCCTGATCATAAAACGGAATTATAAAAAAAATATATTTATTTTTCCTTCTCGTGCCATCGTCAGTTTAAATTTGGGATATATATTTTAAGTCTATTTAGAGATATGGGATTGATACGTTTACGCAAACATTTGAATGGTTGTCTGAAAAGACGAAAGGAAATGAAAATTACTTGAAAAATGGAAAAATGAAAATTAAATGGAATGGAATAATTCGTTAGATGGAGATCATTATTTATCCAATGGTTGTTGCCTTCGTTTACTTCTAATTTACTTGTTAGTTAAATGAAATTTGATTAAATATTAAATTCAATTTTGATTATACTTTTTTAATTAAATAAAAATTCTTTTATATAATGGTGAAAGAAATCAATTTAATTAGGAATTAGTGCTTTGAGGCCAGCAAAATGTAAAATCGCAGTTCTCTGGTTTTGGTAAAAACAGAGTTATATCAACTTTCAATTTACAAACAAGAAATAGAAAACCATGCCCACCAAATTAAGTCACTAACTTTTAACTTAAAATTTAAATTTTATTTAGAAACAAATCTTCTTATTTTAAGTTGGGAAAATGCTAAATGCTCATTAATGCCAATACCATTACTACTGCAAATTTTATTAGAGATATCCCTTCGGGCAATAAATTTTCGAAGTGCAGCGATTTATGCATCAATCATGAGATCTGTCACTGAATGTGAACGGCGTTGAAAGATTTTCCCGATTTCGCCTATAAAAACGACTTTGTAATTTCTGAACCTACACAATCTTTCAAACAAACTTGTTCCAACCGTGGACTGGACAACTAGACACATAATCGTCCAAGAGTTTTTCCGTACTGACTTCACTGGATTCGTTAAAAAGCACTTGTAGCTTTTAATGAGACCATAATGAGGTAAGTTGTGTACGCTGGACTGCTCTTCACCTTTATTTATTGGTTTTACTTGTTCTAGTAAAAAATATTCTGACATTTGATCCCACTTTTAAATCTTTTTCCATGGCATACATTCGATTAGCAGTTTCTCGGTAAATGTTGCCTATCATCGATAAAGCGATCGTAAATTTAAGGGGTACTTTTTTTAGTATTTAAGCTTTCTAATCTGTTCTGGGGCCATAGAACTCCCAACTCTTTTGCTGTTCGATCTTCACGTCTTTGCCTTTCGCAGTCACCTGCCAAATCGACGAAGTACGGCTATATAGGTCCAATTTTCGTAGAACCATCTGCACAATGCATAGTTCCAAGCAGCCTATACTACTGGTATGGAAGATGGGTCGGACTATGGATTCTGGTTCTGAAAAAAAGAAATCCGAGCAAAACTATGAGCTATTTATAAGCTCTCAAAATTCACGAACCAAAAACTTTAAGCTATAATAATTTGGCAGTAATTTAAATTAATGAGGGCTGAGGTGGGGGCTGAGTTTACGTTGACTCAGCCCCCTCATACTACTAAAACCGGAGAAATTTGAAATTTCTGTTATTTTAGAATTAGGAGCTATTTGGCTTTCAAACTAAAGCCACCTCTTAAAAATTTTTCATAACGAAAAAATCGCATATTTTGAACTTGTAAATATAAATTTAAAATTCTTTTAAAATGGCGAAAGAAAAATATTTTAATATCGGATATGATTTAACAAATTACGAGCTCCGGAAATACGAGTACAAAGAAAGAGGTACATATTTGAAATACCGAAACTTAAATATTTCTATGTCGGATATGATGTACCGCGCGAAGTTTAATTTTATATCTGCTTCTCCTTAGCACGAACACGACCCCCATTTTTTTTTCAATGTTGGTTTAATATTTTTAGTTATACTATAGACGCTCGAGAATCGCAAATATATTACCTTTAAACGTCATATAATTTTCCTAACTCCCTACTAGCGACATGCTGAGAACTGACCGATCTTGATCTTCACAAATCATCATTTTTTCGGTAAATTTTACAATTATTTCGAATATTAAAATTTATTATAATGCGGATTTAACCAAAACATACTCACTATAAAAAAGTAATGACAAGGGCATATTTCACACCCGTACCTTGACAGATGTTCATTTTAGCGCCAGCTACTTTGCACTGTTTTTCGTGATTAAATGGGTTAGAGATTAGGAACGAAGCTCACTCAGAGGAAGTGGTATTGATCTAAACCAACAGAGCAGGTGGTAATAATGAACATCCAATTTGGGTATAGAACTGCTGGATTTGTTTCGTTTTGTTGCATATTGAATATGCGGAGGATGAGAATCATCCTACGTTAAACTATGGTATTTCCTGTTACTTCGTCTACAGTGAAAACAACTTACAAGTGTATACACATCGTAATTATCGTTAAATCTTGCTAAGCGGCTATTCAGTTGACATTTTTTAAATTTGGCACTCGACTGGTGCTGAAGCAACGTGGCTTTTGATTGCAAGCTTGTACTGGTTTTCTCGTCGGTTTACTCGACTGGTACTCTTTAGTTCAGAAAACTAAAAAATTGAAGATTAAATTCCGCCGATGCCTGGGCCAATAAGATACTAGTTTCACTAGTTTTATATTGGTTTCATCTAACGTTACAAAATTGAAATCATTAAGAAATTATCCAATAAAATTAAATCACATACACAATATACCAGATGAATAGGTTTTGTCCAAAAATCGTCCAAATCGAATTTAACAACATTAAGAATTGGTACTTAATAAATACATTTTACTAAACATTTGTTTTTTATTTAGCAAAAAATAAATTTTTGAATATTTTAATTAAAAAATGTGTTCAAAATGTTTAAAAAATCGCTCGATCGATTTCGATTTGGTAGGTCATCATCAGGAGTATCTACTGTCGAAACAAGTCGACATCGATCGAGTGATTTTTTAAACTTTTTGGACAAACTTTTTAACTAAAATAAGTATTCAAAAATTTCATTTTTGCGAAATAAAAAACAAATGTTTAGTAAAATGTGTTTATCAAGTGTTAGTGTGTTTCGCCAAGTGCCTACGGCAAATAGTGTTAAAAGTATTAAATTGGGCATTCTGTCATCAGATTTTCATTTACCACCCGTAAGCTAAACCGTTGTAAAAAATTGTATATTTATTTATTTCCCTGGTCCCAGATCATTACGACTAATCAAAAAGGTTAAATGCAAGTTGTACCATTTTATTAAATCTGCAATGCTTCCATCGGGAACGGGTGGATTTTCATTTTTTAATCGAATAACAATTGCGTTTATTTCCGCTACTGTGGAATATGGAACAAACATCTCCAGTCCTGGTGGAGTTTTAGCGCTAGCTCGAGCAATGATGAATTCGTCATTCTGATTTAGGTGAGCTCTCCTATTCGTGTTTGATGAGGGTGTAAAGATTAGATGGAATTTTCTAGTTAGACTTCTAGCATTAGCAAAACAATCTGTATAGTTATGATTTTTCCTTTGAAATCTAATGTTTTAGAAATAAGTTCTAATTTGTAAGCACTTTTTGTTAGAATATTCATTGGGCTTTCCTAGTGCGGAGATTTTCCGTTTAACATGTCCAAGTGGTACGAGCTTATCATTTTACACGCAGCATTGATTTATTTTCGGCGATTTGGCAGTACCACAGTTGGGTATTTTACATGTAAAAAATGTTTTCACATTTTACATGTAAAAATGTAATTTAGAAAAAAATTCGTGTATATTACAAAAATATGTAAAATACATATGTATACTTAAAAACATGCATTGAGAGTTTTCACTCAAAAATAATTAAAAATATTGAATTTGTAATACCAAAGTGTGTTTATAATATAATTAACAATATAAATTACAATCAAAAAGTTTATTTAAATGGTCTTTCATAATTGTTTTCAACTTTTAATTATTTACATTTAGAAAACCATTATCATCTATCCTTTTTAATGTCATTTGTTTTCGTCTTGAACAAGCTCCAAAATATGATAAAATCAATGTCTACTGACATCTAGCTGAATAGAACTTATTTGGAAAAATAAATTTATAAAAGTGTATGTTTTTTAAACTAATTACGTTTTTGTCGTTATGTATCAAAAACAATTGTCAAAAAATTATTTAACCAAAAAATAATATTATGTATTACATTTAATTTATCTTAAATTCAACTATAAAATTTCAAAATTAGTAATATTTTCCAGTTTGTGTGAATGTGTGGAATAAATTACAAATAAATTCCACGTAGTCGTACCCAAAATTGCGCACGATTACGAAACAGATTACGATGAACATAAATTTGAAGTGAGTCCCATTCTCGGTTCGCTTCTTAACAGTTGCGGCCGTGAACTTATCACATCTGCTTTACAAAATGAAATTTGGCACGGAAGTTTGTTTGCTCAAAGGATTGAATGATATACACTACCGTTCAAAAGTATTTAGGTACCCCTTTTTCATGTATTATTGATACAGTATTATGTTTACGAAACAACATTTGAATAAAATGAAACAATTATCTGAAACGCAGTTTCATTATGTAACCAGTTAATTTTACTACCCTCTACCTACGCTTGGTTGGATTGTCGTAAACTGCTTATTACGGTACAATTACAATTATAATAGTCTGTAGGAATTTCCAGAAAAAATTATCAGTTTGGATTATTCTAGGTAATGATGTGTAAATTGTTTTTTTGAAAAGATTTCAGTGAAATGAGTGAAATGCGATCAACTGTAGTCTGATATTTACACTGTTTACATCGTAAGCGAAATATCGAGTGACAATTATTTAAAATGCCTCCAAGAAAAGAAAAAAGTACTGAAACACGTGCGCTTATAATAGCTTACCATACAGCTGGTATAAGTAATTGACAGATTGCCAAAAAAATAGAATTAGACCATACTACGGTCGATTGTAATGTTAAAAAATATCGTGTAGATGAGTTTTTTAATAAAAAACGTAGTGGAAGACCAAGAGCGACAACATCTGTAGATGATCATAAAATAGTGATTACTAGCAAGACGAATAGATAAAAAAACATCCCCTGAAATTACCGCGGAATTAAATGTTGGTCACCCAAACTTAGTTAGTGTTTCTACGGTTAATCGTCCTCTACAGGAATCTGGACTCCATGGCAGTGTTGCTATTAAAAAACCATTACTAGTAAACAAAATAAGCAAAAGTGACTTAAATGGGCCCGTAAACACCAACATTGGACGATAGAAGATTGCAACACGGTTTTATGGACGGATGAGTCCAAATTTGAATTTTCGGTACCCGAAGGCGAATATTCGTCTGTAGATGAACATGCCAGTAAAGAGTATTGGCGCTACCGTAAAATATGGAGGTTTTTCATTGATGATTTGGAACTATTTTGCTGGTTCTAGTGGAGGCGATGTTGTGAAAATTGACGGAATACTAAGAAAAGAAGGGTACCGACAAATTTTGGAGAACCACTCAATACCTTCAGGCATTCGAATTTTAGTCAAAATTTTATCTTTCAACAAGATAATAATCCAAAACAATTAATATTAATTATGTAAAGGTTATATTCGCCATTTATAGAATGAAGGAACAATTAAAATTATTGAATGGCCTCCCGAGAACATTGAGTTGAAATCTATTGAGTTACTGTAGGAAGAATTGAACCGGGAAGTAAAGCAATCAGCTCCAACATTAGCTACTGTTACGTGGAACAAACTTCAATCAATTTGAAACTCAATAACGCCGGAAACTTATTGCGAAAATGCCTCCACTGTGCGCTGCGATTGTTCAATCAAGGGGTGGTCACATAAATGAAAGTAAAATTTAAATTGAGCATTTTAATTTTGACATTTATTTAGTATAAAATGCCATTAACTAACTTACTATATGTGTGTATGTACCTAAAAAATAAATATTTTCATATTTTTACTGAGTTTTTATATGTTTTATGCTGTTCTTGATAGTGCCTAAACACTTTTGAGCGGTAGTGTATATTTAGACGTCGCTTGAGTAAAAATAAACATTAAAAATAAACAAGAATAAACACTTTCCGGAATTGTGTGACATCGCATCGAAGTAATGAAGCTGCCACAAATGCAGATCTTAGGACATTGCTTGGTTGAAATGGAAGCGTGTGTCAACCACATGACCACGTATCAGCTTGATTTCGATCAAAAGGAAAATGGCTGGATCAGTTCTAATGAAATAATAGAACGATAAACTTAGAGATAATTTATTAGATCCGCCCAGGAAAGGTAAAATTCTCTATTAAAGAACTAAAAGAAATCCCATACAAAGCGGAACATGTTTTATTTTAATCAAACTCAATATGTTCACAAAAAATTTCAATAAAATAAATTAAACTTTAAATGGGAATGACTTTTAATTATAAATTATTCAGATATTTTTTCTCTAACCACTTTCTCGCTACTTTGAATCGCTTGCTTGTTTAATTTAATCGCCTGAACTTTTGGTTGCGCCTTGATTGTGAGCACACCATTCGTTGAAAGTGATGAGTTCTTTACATCAAACCTTTTCGGGAGTTCCTCGTCCTCTTCTTGTTTATCTTTGACTACAACTGTAGTATCGTTCTTACGGTTTGCGTAAAAAAATGATTATTCGATATTAACTAAAAAAAATTTAATAATTTTTATAGCACTCGGTCTAGGCCAATTCCTCATGCATGATAATTGCAAAGTAAACGCTGTGAATATCAGCCTACTCATCGATAAACTCATTCAATTTGTGAATAGCAATCTAAAATTTTAGGACAAGCCACTATAAAAATGTAATGATATAATTTTAAATTTGTATGACTTACTGAAAGTAAATTTATATAATTAGTATTCTTCATCCGTGAAATTGTTGTTTTTGGTGGATATGAAAAATGTTGGAGTACATAGTCAATTTTCCGATTATTTATTAATTTGGTAAAAAAAATTATTAACTTTACGGTAGGTAAAAAATAAGTGTATACATTTTACATGTAAAAAAACATGTAAATTACATTTTGTAATTTACGCGCCCAGCGTGGGCAGTACTGATCATCACACCAATCTTTCCGGATTCTTCATTTTTGTGTGTGGGTGGCTGACTGTGTGGGTCAATTAACGTTTTAACCGTGACTCGATATCCGTCATTTTTCTTTATTTAAAGGTCATTGACTTTGTTCATTTTTCACTACGATACCAGCTTTAGGCTTGTTTTTGACTCAGAATGTTGCAAGTTTTAGGTAAAAATCAGTAAATAATGAATGCCAACAAAATAAATTTCAAATAATAAGGCGTGTTTTTTGTATATTATTTTTATTTTCGGTATTTTTAATTAAGAAGAATTAGCTTTTAATAAAGGTTTTATATGTGGTTTTTGTTTACTATGATGTTGATACCATTTGGGTTTAAAAATTCCGAAACAAACTTTGTCAAAAAAACACAATATAAGCAAACTTGTAGTTTCTGAGGGTTAAAGGACCATTGATTGCATCTGATTTCGGTTCCTCGCACCAAAATGTTGAAAGCAGGTACAATAATTCTAATAACACTCCAACAATACAAAATGGTCACACCTTTAAATTTTGCAGAAAAGGAAAGAATTTTATACAAATTACTTTTTGATAAGGCATAGTTTAAATATTTTGCCAGCAGAGGGCTTTAAATCATTATCATTACACGAACCCGTAATTTGACAAAACTAGTTTTACATTTGTATAGTTCTACTTGTCAATAATTTCAGATATGAGATTATTAGAAAAATAATTAAAGTTAGTGTTAAAACTATTTTAGCATAACAATAATAAGACGTTTTACATTAAGTGAGTTTACTGGCCTAGTACAATTGTGGATTTTGATTAATGTATTGTTGAATTTAGGGATAAATCGCAGTCTGGAATAAAGCCAATCGATCAACTTTACAAATTTAAGATACAATTTTTTTGTTAAAATGACAACCGATTAATGTTTTTTAAAATTAATTCACTTGAGTTAAGAAAAACTATTTCACCAAGTAACATGTAATCATATTTCCATAAAGTTTGTGTGTACTCCATTTAGTACAGTAGATCAATATATTATAGAGAATATGGCATAGTATTTATGTTACGGTAAGAACCTGAAATCGGTAAACGACCGAAAAAAATTGGAAAAAACTGTTTTGTTGTCTCAAAATCTGTGAAATGAGATTCCTATATTTCCGAAATGATTCACCATACGGACTACTTTTTATGATATTGCTGCAAAATTATTTGCAATACTAGAGTCTGACTACTTTACTAACTGTAACTCGTTCGTAAGAGCTAAGTACCCCCCACATGTCACTTAGCTCTCTGAAAGTGAGTAAATTAAACTACGAAGCTGTAGGAGGAAAATCTGCAAACATTTTGTAAACATCGAACCTCCGTACTCCTCTCCGGTTTTAATTGTGTATCACGAATTTTAAATATAAAAATTTCAGACATTTACCGATGGGTTAGTAAAGAAAATTTATAGTTTTGGACCATATTTTAAGCTCAAATGATGAAATAATTTTGTACATTACTATAGAAAAAGTACATTATTGTCATATATAGCAATAAAGTACCTTATCATCTTTTCAACTTAATACACTCGTTGCCGTCACAATTAAAACAATTAATTGATTTGATGTTATCAATTTTCAAAGTCACAAAAAAAACTGTAGAGTTTGATCAATATATGGAGAAACGCTCACGCAATTTACAGAAAGTATCGATATTTATTTACAAGGTTGGTTATCCCCATTTAATCATCATCTTATATATAATTTTCCGAAAGAACTAAAATAAAAAAAACATAAGTAATAGTAGCGCTACTAATAAAAACAAGAAGAGTATTTTTGTAATTTACTTCCATATAACAAATAACACACATAAATAATCTGTCATCGAAATCAAGTCACGTAACCTAAAGATTTTTTTTTTTTTGTATACGGGTTTATTTCAACTTCGTTGACTATTCAACAGCATTTCCAAAAATAGGAAAATTTTCTAGATATAGCTACTTAACATGGACAAATCCGATATGTATAGGTATATGAAATATGAAAACATTTTAAAAGTAACGTTGAGGCAAAAAGCCGTTTCGGTATGGCGATCAAAAACGTTCCCTGCTTCTCTTTTTGTCCGTGTATAAAAAACGTATCCAAAAAATGTTTGTGCGTACACAATAATAATAATGGTGATAGTAATAATGATAATAATGATTCATAGTATGTATACAATAAATAGAAACAAGAACAATTTTTCTCAATTTTATCCAATTTGTGAGGAAAATATATAATGAAAATAGCAACAACAAAAGATGTATATAATTTTTTTTGTGTGTTGAAATTATACGCTTGAGAGATCTGGAGACCCAAAATAAAAATACAGCAACATTATGCTGCGAAAATGTACATGGATGAAAAAAACAACAAACATTTTCACAATCCACTGTGTCTCCGTGTTGAATATAAGCTTTTTTGTTCCAGAATTATGGATTTTTTTTAACTTTATTTGTACAGTGTGTGCTATATACACCCGTAAATAATACTGTTCTCGAAACGATTAGCACCACATCTTTTACGTTGGGAAATTAAAAGTTTTCATAAAGTCTATGTTACCATATTTCAAGTGCTTGTCAAAATCATAAAATTAATCGTACACAAAAAAATAAGCCAAAATATTGTAATTACAAAATCTTATAAGTCATATCTAGGTTAATAGCACTTATACAAAAAAAAAAATATGTGGTGCGATTTAATTTTTTATTTTATGGCAAATATTGGAAACTTGCCAAAATATGCTAACCAAAAGAATAAAACTTGTGTTATAACAACTTTAAGTTATATCGTATTTATAAAGTTTATTTATTTTTTTTTTTGTATTTGCAGATTTTACAATATTGCATGTTAACTCGTTATAGTAACCGATAATGGATTTTCTACAAATCATTTGGACAGCCATGTATTATTGTAAGTAAAACAAGTCTTAAAATATTTTTTTTTCTGCAAACTTTTTGTAAAATATTTTTGTATTTGTGTTCTTTATAAGTAAGCCGTGATTCCCACGCTTATGTGCAAATCGTGATTGCATTTTTTTTAATCTAAATTTTCTATTTTGTTTGTAACAATTAGAATAGTTGTAGTTTTGGTTATTTCAATAATTACCGAAAATGTTTTAAATATTTTTTTTTTAAATGTAGATTATTGATTATTTTTAGTGGTTTTCACTGGTTTTTCATGACGAGGTCGTCATCTTAGAGGTTTCCATTTTAAATTTAAGTTTACCAATATTTTGTAAGTTAAAATTTAATTTTTACAAAACAAATATAGGTGAGATTAGTAGGCTTAACATAATTCAAGATTTTTCAAAACCTTTTCAAATTTTTAATACACATCAATCATACACATTATCATCTGTTTTTATCATAAGCAAACTCCCTTTACTCCGCATATTTTATAATATTGCTGAACAAATGCGTATTTTAAATTTTTCTAGAGAAATTAAATTTTTTACCTCAGGAGACTCAATTTGGTGTTTTCTTATCGAATTATATTTAACCCTCGTCCGGCGGCATAATTTTACAACGCTAAGAGGCGGCAGACGTACAATTGTACTTTCATATATTTTAGATGAAAATCGTCACTGTAGACATAATTTTTTGTCACTGTAGACATTAGATAATATTTGGAATTTCCACATTATTAAAATGTAGAGATCTCATAAAGCTTTAACTCTCTCCGGCTTCTACAAGAAGACTTATTAGTATTTAAAAACAGAAAAGGTACAATTGTACCTATGCCGCCTGACGAGGGTTAAATCAAAGCATAAATTTTCTTTTTGTCAAACAATGTTGTTGTTTTCAAAATAAACATGGCCGATAATAAAACATTAAATACTTATTGGGACTAGATGTCTTTTATATATTGGGACTACAAACTAATTCGGTACGTTTTTAAAAAGTGGCTCTGAATATAATATTTTTTTTTATAGTGACAGCGGATTTCCGTTGTTTCAGGCAGATTAGTCATCTTCCGTTGACATTCAGTTTGTATTGCTTTGAGTTTCATACAAGACGTGTTTTTTACGGTGTTGAATATGACGGATTTTGTGATAGCTAAACAGCATTTGCGGGAAGTACCGATAAATCATGTAGAGAATGGTTTCAACGTTTAAAAATGATGATTTCAGTGTTGAAGATAATTGTTCGATGAAACCCTATCAACCGCAAGAAGAGCTTGTCGGTACATTGGGGGTGACCCAACAAACAGTCTTCGTACGATTGAAATCTATGGGCGTAATTCAAAAGCAAGGCAATTGGAGCCTTATGAATTGAAACCAAGAGACGTGGAAAGGCGATTTTTTTCTTGTAAGTAGCTGCTACAAAGGCAAACAAGAAAGGGTTTTTTTTACATCCAATAGTGAGTGGTGACAAGACGTTGATCTTCTAAGATAATCTCCAGAGAAAAAAATGTTACGTTTTGTCTGGCCAATCGTTGCCATCGACCGCAATACCAACACCAAAGACGAACATCCACGGTTCAAAGGTTATGCTGTGTTTTTGGTGCGACCAAAGAGGCGTTGTGTACTACGAACTACAATGACCTGGCGATTCCGTTACGGACGAGCGGCGGTACAGACTACAATTAATTCGTTTGAGCCAAGCATTACGAGAAAATCGACCGGAATATGAGGAAAGGCATGATAAGGTTATTCGTCTGAATGACAATGCTCAGCCTCACGTTGCAAAAGTCGTAAAAAAAATTGGAAACGCTCAAGTAGAATATTTTACCACACCCGCTGTATTGTCCAGATATTGCTCTTTCTGATTACTGGTTGTTCCGAAGGATGCAACATGATTTGGCAGGTCACCGGTTCACTTCTTTCGAAGAAATTGAAAATTGGCTTCAAACTTGGATAGCCTCAAAAGACGAAACGTTTTGCCGAGGTGCGATTCGAAAATAGCCTGAGAGGTGGGAAAAAGTCGTAAGCAGCGATGGACAGTACGTTAATTAATCTGTTAATTCATATTATTTTAAAATAAATGCGTTTTAAAAATTAAAAAAACGGACTGAATTAATTTGTACTACCAATATAATTACTGAACTCGGATTTAAATTTGTTCAAATTAGGATTAATATTGAATTATATTTAAATCATAGTCAAATTTTTGTTTTGTCAAACATTGGTGTTGTTGTCAAAATAAGCATGGCGGATAATAACACCATAGACGCTGGTCAGACGGTGACTCACGTTGCTCGCGTGAAACCTTCATGAACTTGTGGCGAAAATTTCACCCGCGCATGGCATATTCATTAGACTTAGCCCTGCCTACCATTTATTCCGAACAATGCAGCATGCCTTAGTGGATAAACAGTTTCAAACGCTGAACGATATGTACAAATTCGTCGAAGACCTTATCGTGTCGAAGCCTGAAAGTAGAGGGTCACTATTCCCGGGATCATTTTATTCCCTGGAAACGTGAATTTAAAAATCTTATTCCCGGGATCCCAGGAATTTCCGGTATATGTAATGGCCAATGTATTTTTTATATGATTGTTCGGATTCGTCGCATCGTCAACAGTTGCAGAGCCAATTTCATTAAAGTATTCCTCTTCGTAATCACTGTCAGTAATATCCTCTGCTTCTGATTCTCCTGTTATATTGTTACGTTTCTTGTAAATGACACCCAGAATTGCCAGATTAATGTGAGAATTCATGGTTTCACTTATTTTCTTTTTTGTCAAATCTTAAAACTAATATATAAGAATCATCACACGATGGTCGCCACTTTTACAAATTCCGTGAATCGAAAAACCATCAGCCGCAGCAAGTCTCGCAACAATTTCCGCCATAGATTGGCGTTTCATAAAAGGTATAACAGACCCAGGCCAGACGGCTGCTCAACTTTACCAAATTTTGTTAGACTACCGCAATGATTTGGGGATTCCAAAATACTATATAGAAGAAGATCATTTGTAAACTTTATTTGAGCATAGCAGGCATTAAGCATCATTTCCATCTTTTTTAAATGTTTCCAGACTTCGGCAGACATGGTTTTTCTTGTGATGGGGATCGCTTTTTACTTAAATATTTTAATTAAAAATCAATTAAAGTTATTACTGGGTAATCTTATTACTATACTACTACTATTAGTAATACATAGTAAAAAATTCCCGGGAAATGGGAAATATAAAACCAACCTAATTCCCGGGAATTGCCGGGAGTGACCCTCTACCTGCACTGCAAGTCTCTTTCGCGACGGCATTCGTGTGTTACTTTAGAGATGGCGCCAGGTCATAAAAAACGATGGACAATAATTCCAAGATATTCGTTGTTGTCTAAATTTTTATATAAAATAAATTTGCTGAAAACCCTATAAAAATTAAGCCGTACACCTAATATATTATATTATTTTAAACTGTTTAAGTTATAAGATCTAATTTTCTCACCTTATACTTTCGACGAAAGCAGTTTCAATATTTTTATTCAAACTGTAACAGTGCTGTTATATTAACAAATGCCAATATTGCCAAATATTTATCGAATTCACCCTTTACTAAATTGACAACTTAGGCGACTGTAACCGGGTGAAGCCTATCATATTTAACAACCTTTCTTATTCCCCCATCTTGTTATCTGTAAAAGGTTGTACGGTAGGCCCGGCGTATCCGGGATCCCTGCTTAATCTTGGCCATATATTCTAATCAATCAATCATCAATAAAATAAGTTTTAGATACCAAACAACTTAATACATTTTTTCTTAAATTTTTAGTACTCCGGTAATACCGAAAGAAGATTTCACTGCCATTACCGGTATTACCGGTAATAGCAGTGAAACATGAATATCTATATATATAAAAATGGTGTAAAAAATGTATGTGCGCTCATCAGTTGAGAACGGCTGAACCGATTTGGCTCAATATTTTTTTATTATGTTCGCAATTGCCAGAAGATGGTTCTTACGAAAGAAAATTTTGAAAAAATCCACCGGAAAAGTCTAGAAACGCGAAAAATCGAATAAAAAGCCATTTTCATATGAATTTTGTGTGTACATTTTTTATGAGACAATGGTTAAAACTTCGGCGCTTGGGTTGGGAGGTATTGCAAAAACTAGAGAACGACACGACCAATTTGAATGATTCTTTTTGTGCATTGTCCGTCTCAATATAGTAGTGGCTTAGAAGAAAAAACTCAAAGGAAAATCCGTAAACTCGAAAAAAATCGGAACCTGAAGGAAAACCGAAAAATCAAAAAAAGGAAAAATCGGAATATCGAAAATTGCGTTAGTAGAGGAATCTTGTATGGAAATACACTTAACAACAACGATGAAAATTGTATTTCGACAATGATCATTCATTTAAATAGCCACTTCGGATTATTTTCAATAGAGGGCGCTGGTTGCGGACTACTAAAAATATAAGTTGTGTAGAATTTTGGCAATCTTATCTTCTATATATGTGTATAAAAACAAGTGCATTCAGTTTCCCGTTCTTTTGGCGTTCGCTATGACGATTAACAAATCACAAAGTCAATTTGCAAAAAACAACTAAATTTTCGATAGATGCCTAAGTTTGAATCGACCTTTTATTCACTTTTCAATACATTATGCCGCCTTTATGGTTGCGTTCGTTCGTTCATTCTGACAATTTTTACCAATCATATTGCTCAAAAATGACGATTCTGAATTTTTGTACAAAAGATGATTGGTCGAACAAATGACCGAACGAATGAACGCAACCATAAACCTACCTTTAGTGTTGAATTCGATGAAAAAGCGAATGGAATGGCCACTCAATCGTCTAACTCAAACGTCTATTGAGAATTGAGTTGAGTTGTTTGATTTTCTCTCATTAAATTCAATTTTTGAGAAGGTCAAAAGTGTTTGCTCGGACGAAGTAATTTGGGGCGAGACAAAGTTCGCCGGGTCAGCTAGTATATTATAATATTTTAGACTGTTTAAGTTTTCCCTAGTTTTCTCACGTTATACTTTCGACTCATTACTTTCTTAATCATACTGATTTGTTGTGGAGGTTGTAATGCAGAAATTATATAAATTGTTCATTTGTTTAATAGACGTTGTATATCGGAAGCTGGCTCTATTTTTACCTTTTAATTATTATAAAATTTAAACTTATAGACAGCTTGAGTTTCTAGAAAACAGTTTCTACATTTTCATTCAAACTGTAACAATGCTGTTATATTAAAAATAATGTCAAGTATTTATCAATATAACACTTTACTAATTATTGACAACTTAAGTGACTGTAACCGAGTCGAGTCTATCACATTTAACAATCATTTCTATCCCTCCATGTTGTTATCTGTAAAAATACTCTTTTTCTTTAATTTTTAGTACGCCGGTAATACCGAAATGATATTTCACTGCCATTACCGGTAATTCCGTTACTGGTATTGGAAGCTATAATATTAACATGGAAATTGTTTGTATAAACTGTAAAATCTTAGGAAAGCCATTGTACTAATGTGTTGAAATAACCCTAGTCCTGATACTTGATTGTGGAGAGAAAAACGTGTATATTTATTTGGGGTATCATAATTTCCCAGCTTTGCCAAGTCAATGCTACATTATCTTCAGATCAAAACTAAAGTTACAAATGTTTATTTTAAATGGAAATAAATTCAACATTTTATACATATTGAAATTAAACTAATTATCGAAATAATTATTAAGATATCAATTTCGACAGAATTTTTATTTATCGTTTGCTTTAAAATTGAGAATCTCTCAAATATTCACACGGTATGCTAAAAGTGTTTACCAAATTTGTCACAAAAACGGTATAATTAATTACATAATTTTTCCTTCACCCATAAATCATATATTTCATATAGTAATTTAGAACACATATATTATTTAATAACATACGTCATAAAATTTATGTATGCTAGTAGTATGTCATTAGGGTATATAAAACAACATTAGAAATATCAACAAAATATATTGTGTCATGTACTTATCATATAACTAAATCCATGTTACATGTACATAATGTACATATATGTATAAAATATGAAATATTTTTTATGATGTTGTTAATACGAGCAAATCAGCTGACAAGAAGAATGTCATTTGTTAAACATAAAGTATAAATCAATAATTCAGTTACAGCAAATATGAAGAAGACACGATGATATTTAAAAAAAAAATAAGGTCAGCTACCAAATTTGAAAATCAGAAGACGATGTGCTAGTCATCTTAACCAATATGTAGTATATAATTTCTCGCGGAACAAATTCAAGATATTAAACCATAAACGGTTTTATAGGCGTAATATAAATAAGGCACGAGACATTTATATAGTAATTAATTGTGTATTATTTCCTATTTTATGAGTTTTTTTATGACCCTTTAAAAATGTTATGTGTATACGTTCGACTTTGGCGAATACATAAATTTATATTTTGTTGTTATTTTTGACATTGTCAAGTTCAGAATTAATGATGACTTAAGATTTTTTTTATTATCTATCTATATATATTTTTGTTCTATTGAGTATGCTGCTGCTACTGCTGTTCGCAGCAAACAACAACAGGCAAGACATAATTTAAATATTATTTATTGTTAAGTCCAGACTATTTTTTGCTATCTCTGGTCGGGTTTTACTGCTGTTTTTTTTTCTATTCGAGTAGCGGAACAATAAACTTGCTGTGTCATTTAAAAGTCATTAATATTGTGTTCTATATTTGTTATTGTTGTGATAATGATAACATGAAATTAAAAGAGGAAATTTGCGTGTAAATCATGGTGTAAATCTCTTTAAAGAAACAAATTTTATGTTAACAGTTCAATACTAGTCCTTAATAGTTCAAAGTTACAACGCCAGAAAGTGCGATAAGGCTATCGGTACAATTCGTGTACTCGTAATTTAGTTACTGTAGTAAGGTGATACGACCGAATTTTTAATTTAAAGATATACCTTTCTTGTTGACACCAAGCTACAAAACACTTGGTAATCCAACCCCGTTAAAATATGTGTACACTTTATGAATATTTTAAAACACCCAAGCCACAATAAACAAAGATTGAATATTAGTTCCAATTTCAAGATAAATTTAAATTAATTTAGAAATTTAAATTTCCTATTTTAAAAAATGTAATATGAATTTGTTTTTCTTGTTTTGAGAAAAAATCTCAAAATGAGAAAATATTTCTCATTTTGAGAATATAGAAAGATTTTTAATGATTTAGATTTTTAATGTGCTACTGATATTGATTAGAATACGGCTAAGTCAGCTAGTTTATTAGCTCAAATTTACTTCTCGGAAACTGTACCAATGGTTTTGAACAAACGGAATTGCGATTCATAAGAATAAATGATCTCCATGGAAGAGGTGCACGTGACCTAATTAAAATATTTTTTTTTTGGGCTGTTAAATTTCGCATCCAAAAATTTTAAGGATATTTTCCTTGGATATCTAGTAGTTTTAGATTAGAAGCTTATTTAAATACTACCAAAAATAAACTGTGACAGGGAGGCAGTTCTAAAGTTTTAACCTTCACAAAACCGTTTTAATAATAAATATTTTAGGAAAATAACGAAAATTACAAAACTACCTCAATTATATTTTACAAAATTTAAAATAATCTTATATGAGCGTTAAAAAACAATATGAATTTTATTATTCAAAGATTCGTCTTACCCAAAGATAAAGTAAAAAACAAAATTATTTATTTTACTTGTTTTGAGAAAAAATGCTCAAAACGAGAAAATATTTCGCATTTTGAGAATATGAAAAGATGAAGCAAAATACTTGAATAGACATTTGAAAAATAAATTTATACTACTTTGAAATGAAATTTGTGTGAATTACATAACATATTACAGGATGTTTTATATAATACATATACACTCTAGTCATAATGTGACACAGTGCGATTAGGTATGTCAAGATAATATTTTTAATGTGCTACTGATATTGATAAGAATACGGCTAAGTCAACTAGTTTATTAGTTTAATTTTACTTCTCGGAAACTCTACTTAGCACCAATGGTTTTGAACAAACGGAATTCTGATTCAAAAGAATAAATGATCTCCATGGAGAGGTGCACGTGAAAAAATAAAAATATACTTTTTTGGGCTGTCAAATTTACAAAACTGTTTTAACAATAATTTTTTAGGAAAATAAGGAAAACTACAAAACTAGAGTTAAAAAACAATACGAATTTTATTGGTTAAAGATGCGTCTTACTAAAATATAAAGTAAAAAACAAAAATAATTTTTGATTAATTTATATCTTAATTAGAACCACCCTGTTTATTCTGTACTTGTATTATCACAAAACCAAATTAAATTCTAATGTCTAGCATTATCATATTTATATAAATAATCTTACCATATCATGACAAAAACAGCACCAAAAAGTCAAGAAATAATAATCCTTGAAAATTAATTTCTCTCCCTAATCACCATCTACAATCTTATATATCAATCACACTCACAGCACACACATACACACTATATGTACGGATAATGAATAGAATAGTGATTTAAACAAACAACATTAAATACCATTGTAATCTTTTCAAAATACTTTGTATTATGTACCATGATGTGTATATACATATTAAATACTTAGCGTCTACGTCATCATATGTGGTTTTGGTTGTATACGGTATTTTTGCAACCTGCCCTCCCCCAAACAAAAAAATGCTTAATCTCCATAGAAATAAAATAAACAAGTTTTATTTTTCACAAAACGAAAGAAATATTTTCCAAAGATTTTTATTTTGTTCTTCTTCATCACATTTGAATTTTATATTATCCCCTTGTCGACTATGTCAGATTTTTTTCTACATTATTTCATGAATAATTTAAAAGTTTTCTCACTCGTTGCTCATTTGAATTTTACACTTATACTACTGTAAACATTGCCAAAGAAACATAATATCCTTTACACATATACAGATATAGAAATAATGTATATTTATCAACAGGATTCCATATTTCAGCAGTTGCGCACACTAACGCAAACAAAAATTATACATGTGAACATTTCTCCACTTCAAACACATACATATATCTATCATGAATTTCAACATAAACATTATCAGATGGAAAATGGCTAAGTAGAAATGAAAAAATCGATTATTTCGGGGGAAAAATGAGAAGCAACATATTTTATGTTGAAAAAGGATTTCCGGTATATATGTGTAAAGGTTTACGTCTACGCATGTATATTTTTTAGGAGATATGCATACATCCATATATATCAGGGATTTTAGAATTAAAACTGAAAAAAAAATATAAAGATAATTTATTGAGAGGAATATAAATAGCAACACGAGTCGAACAAAAAAAGCACATAATTATTTTTGGTTTTTCACTCGGTGTGCAGCAGTGGCAGGATCATCAAACCCGCAAACGAATAAAAAAGATTAGAGTAAATTGCATAAATATATTGAAACAAAATATTTTACAAAACTACCGCCTTAAATGTTTGTGCTCAAGACAATCTCAATCATATACGTTTTTCTACTACACATATATAAACCTCTACATACACATGAAGCGTGTATTTTGTGATATGCTGCTGCTTCTTTATCGATACTTAAAATTAATTTCTTTTGATGGGTTAAGCAAAAGAAAAAAAGAGGATTTACTCAATGGTTATATATAGAAGGGAGGAGATTATCGCCTCTTTTGATACTTTATTTTGATGAGATAAAGCAAAAAAATATAAAATAAGATTAAACTTCCGAAAAAGGGAAAATTTTAAAATAGCAATTGAAACTTTTATTACTCTCGACGTTTTTTTGTTATTCGTTGGGTTTGGAACAAGAAGATTTACCATTCTCAAACCGAGTTTGTTTTGATTAGTTACGATAGACTTATATACACCTTTTTGTGGGCTACTTTCATTTTATATAAATATTCAATGCGGGATTATAATAGGATAATTATGGATTAAAACTATTTTGAATTTTGTGTTCTTTTTTGGATTGATATGGGTCCTTAGCTCACACTAAATTAATTTATATTTATGATTTTGACCATTCAGGTAATCTATTTTTAAGAGTACAGAATATATGGGTGTTTTAGTAAATATATATAAAATTAATTAGTTGGGATTTGAATTTTAAAAATTTTCTACAAATAGGCTTATTTATCATTATCTTTTAGTGATTTAGTTATTTCAGTTTTTACAATACGATTGGGAATTGCCATTTAATCTGATACTTTTTAGATGTCTTAAAGATTATGTTAATATAGTACAAATAATAAAACAAAAATGTTATTTCTATACAGGGAGCTCTCGTCCACAATTATGCATCTTTAACAAATGGAAAATTTCAAAGCATTACGAGAATTCACAAAAAATAAAATGGTTTTTGTTAAACGGACTACTGATTGTTGCAATATTATTAAAATATGGAATATTAATAAAAGTTTAAAACCAAAAGATGATGAGTAATAAATAACCTTACTTAAGCAGACTTCCTTGAGCGCTGCTCAGTTATTTAAGAATCCTAATAGAAAAAGAGTTATCACCTAGCACTACTTGATTGTTGTAAATAGGCTTTACCCTTACGCAATGATCCAATAACACAAGATCTACTCGATAGTTCAGTCATTTGGGTGATTCAGGTCACCAACAAGAGATTTTACATAAATACTTGATACAAGTTTTTTGATTTTATGTTTATATTTAACCGGTTGAAATCGGTTTCGGAACCGAAGCACTGCTAACTAATACGTGGTTCGTTTTTTACGCAAGTAAGTACAAAGCATCTTATTAATATCGTGAGTGACGTCATAGCAGGTTCTAAATGCAGTTTGTGGCGTCTTTCACACCTTGCCCAACAAATCATTCAATAATTTAAAATAAATTTCCTAAATTGTCAAGCACCATAAATGATTAGTTGGGTATCTAAAAAATATTGTAGTTTTTTTTGTTAGCTAGCTTTGAGAAAAAAAAGCTAGTCGTTTTCAGTTTTTCCTGAAAAATAGATGTTAATTAAATAAAATGAAAAGATATTAAAATAAATAAAAAAGAGAATAATTGTTATTTCTTATGGTAAAAATAAAAATAAGTTTTGTGATAATACAGTTGTGTACCCGTGTTTATAATAGAAACCATATTAAAGCTTGGTGGAGCTCAATAACCACCAAAACTGGTGACCACGACGTAATCGGGACAACAACAAAATTTCATATAAAATTACGGCCGCTTTTAAATAAAAGGACAACAGCCGCTCATTTCATCAACCGTTGGACAAGCAGAATTTATTAAAGTTGCGGCCGCTTTCAATTACGGTCAAATCCAAATTCGGTCGTTTTTATCAGAAAATTCGGAGCATCGGCAGCAATATCAGTGATATTCCATTACCAATATCAACATTTACACCATTCAGAGACCGAGGTAACACTGTAATTAACGACACTGTAATTAACGAAAGAAAAATTTTAAAAACTAATTAACTGTAAGTACTCAACTAATTATTTTTGGTGCTAAAATTAATAAATTATTTCTTTTCGAAAATAAATTCATATTTGTTTCTTTTTCAATTATTTTCGTTTATTAAAATGTGTTTCACTTTTGCTTTTTCGTTGTTTGTTTTCGCGTTTTCGGTATTTTTTCTGATTTTTTCTTTTTTGTTTCGGCGTATTGTTCAAGGTGTGAATGATCCACCTTATTCCCTACCAGTGACGATTGAGTCAGACTCGGCAGCGGCATCAACCAGCGGTTCAACAAAGGAGTCTAGCATCACGTTGACTCCCATTGAGCTGGCTGGTCTTGTTAATGATGCCGTTGCCAGGGCTATCTCACATTTAAATATTAACTCAAATGGAATTCCAGAGACTTCGCGAGCAAATGTAAATTTTTCTGACGGTGCTGGGCTTGTTGCTCGAGTGGCTTTCAAACCTCCACAGCCATTGCACTCGCAAAACCCAAATGTGTGGTTTGAGATACTCGAGCAGCAGTTCACTTTGGCAAATATCACGGTTGAGGCTACCAAATATGCTCATGTGGTGGGAGCCCTGGAAGCACGTCTCCATGATACATTCGCTTATATAATCACTAGTCCGAAGGGTAATACACCTTACACTTCATTCAAGGCGGAGGTGATTCGGGTACTTGGCGAATCGGAAAAAACGAAACTGAACAATCTTATGCATGGTTTGACACTTGGGGACAGGAAGCCGTCCCAGTTGTTGAGTATCATGAAATTGAACGCTGGTGACAATTTTAACGAAGCGACACTTCGTCAATTTTGGATGAAGAGATTGCATCAGTCCGTTCAAATGGTACTCACACCATTCGAAAACGACGTCTCCCTGTCAGTCCTGGCAGAACGGGCTGACAACGTGCATGAGACTATGGCTCAGGCACAAATATGTTCTATTGAGACTTCTGCATCTGGTGCTTCTAATCAAAATTCAACCTTTTCTCTAGATAATAAACTTTCGGAATTTAAAAAAACATTATTATCGGAGATTTCGGAAATTGTTAATCAAAATTATAGATCACGATCTAAATCAAATTCACGTGGTCGTAATTATTCGCGATCAAACTCTAGGAATAATTATTCTCGTAAAAACTCTCCAAATTCTCGAAATTCTTACAATCCATTTTACGGTGAACCTTCGGCTGAGAATAATTTTATTTGTTTCTATCATCCTCATTTCGGCACAAAGGCATTAAAAAGTAAACCAAATTGTAAATTTGAAACATATAGCTCCGATAATAATGTTTCAAAAAAATAAATAGTCATTCACAATTGGCGGTGTGTAATGACGATTCTAAAACTAGTCGCCTTTTAATTTTTGAAATTTTTCTCCAGACTCATTTCTTAATTGATACGGGTGCAGATGTCTCAGTTTTGCCAGTCCGTTTTGTTCGGAATCCAAGGGTCGATCCATCATTCAGATTGTTCGCAGCGAACGGTTCTTCGGTAAATGCGTATGGAACCAAATTTTTGAGACTTGACATCGGACTGCGCCGCGAATTCTCCTGGGAATTTATAGTTGCTGACGTGTCGATGCCTATCATCGGCGCGGATTTTTTGAGGAAAACTGGTTTGCTAGTGGATATACAGAGACAGAGGCTCATAGATCCGTTAACCTCTCTGTATTCAAATGGTTCTCCTTCCTCCTACGATGATACTACTGTTTCTAGGATCGACAAGACAGCAATGGACCCAGGAGTTTTCAACGTCATATCAAAATTTTTAACGGTCATCCACGGTAATATTAATATTGACAATACTAGACATAGTGTGACCCACAAAATTGAGACGAACGGACTACCGGTTGCATGCAAACCACGACGACTAGCACCGGACAAATTCATCATCGCGAAGACAGAATTCGAAAATATGATGAAACTCGGGATTTGCAGACCTAGTAGCAGTCCTTGGTCCAGCCCGTTACATTTAGTACCTAAAAAGAATGGAGCGTGGAGACCATGTGGAGACTTTCGGGCCCTAAACAGAGTCACAATTCCAGACAGGTACCCAATCCCACATCTCCAGGATTTTACACAACGGCTCGAGGGCTGCACTATTTTCACAACAATAGACCTTGTCCAGGCTTACCATCAAATTCCTATTGAACCGACCGACATTCCAAAGACAGCAATTTCGACACCTTTCGGACTATTTGAATTTTGTAGAATGACTTTCGGCCTTAGGAATGCAGCACAATCGTTCCAACGTCTTATGCATTCAGTACTACGCGGACTTGACTTCTGCTTTGTATATTTGGACGATGTGCTCATTGCCTCTCGAAATTACGACGAACATCTTGAACATATTAAAATCATTTTTTCTAAATTAGACGAACACGGACTAGTTGTAAATGTGGACAAATGCGTTTTCGCAAAGACCGAAATTATTTTTTTAGGCCATTTGGTAACTGGACAAGGTATATTACCGTCGCATGAACGGGTTCAAGTCATCAAAAATTTCGAACGACCACATACTGTTAAACAACTGAAACGCTTTTTAGGTATGATAAACTTTTATCGACGCTTCATTCCAGGTGCCGCTGCTGACCAGGAATTGTTGAACGATTACCTAAAAGGCTGTACCAAAAACAGTCGAGTTCCAATTCAATGGTCAACGGCGGCTATCGAAGCGTTCGATAACTGCAAAATTAAACTTACGAACGCGACTTTACTTATTCATCCATCATCATCAGCACCTCTGGCCATCATGGTTGACGCTTCCGATACTGCTCTCGGAGCGGTAGTTCAGCAGTTTGTATCCAATTCTTGTATCCAACCACTCGGTTTCTTTTCAGTACGTCTCAATGAAACGCAAAAAAGATACAGTGCTTATGATCGTGAACTTTTCGCGGCATATTCGGGAATAAAACACTTTCGATATCTTCTCGAAGGTCGTACTTTTACGCTTTATACCGATCATAAGCCACTTGTCTACGCTTTTAATCAGAATCCGGAAAAAGCATCTCCTCGTCAATTTCGACATCTAGATTTCATCGGTCAATTCACAACCGATATCCAGCACATCTCTGGACTGGATAACGTTGTTGCAGATACTCTTTCACGCATTAATCAAATTTCTATTCCTGAAAGTATTGATTATGCTATCATCGCAGATGCTCAGACCAATGACGAGGAACTTCAAAAAATTTTAAGGAGTAACTCTGTTCTCAAATTTGAAAAATTTCCTGTTTCTTTCAATTCAAAAAAATTAATTTATTGTGATATTTCTACTACTACACCTAGGCCATTCATTCCCTTTAATTTCCGAAAACAAGTTTTCGAGGCTTTTCATAACCTTTCACATCCTGGCGTCAAAGCTTCCAACAAACTTTTGACTCAGAATGTAATCTGGTCATCAATTAAAAAAGACGTTCAGAGGATGGCCCAAAATTGTGTAGCTTGCCAAAAGGCTAAAATCTCACGACATACAAAATCTCCGATTGGTAACTATAAATTAACTTCTCAACGCTTTTCGATTATTCATCTCGACATCATCGGTCCTTTGCCAGTTTCTGATAATCAGCGGTATTGCGTAACATTGATTGATAGATACACTCGCTGGTCTGAGGCGGTTCCAGTTCCGGATATAACTGCTGCAACCGTCGCTTTCGCTGTCTACTCACAGTGGATAGCTCGCTTTGGTGTGCCAGAGTCCATTGTCACGGACCAAGGCATGCAATTCGAATCATAACTTTTTCACGAACTGGCTAACTTACTTGGTTTTGAGCGCAGGAGAACAACTAGCTACAATCCCAAATGTAATGGCATGATCGAGAGATGGCATCGAGTCATCAAATCTGCCATTATGTGTTATAATCGTGCTGATTGGACTAGTGTTCTTCCTGCAATCTTACTTGGACTACGAACGACTTACAGTGACGAACTAAAAGCTACTCCAGCTGAACTGGTTTACGGATGTACAACGCGAGTTCCTGGAACATTTTTAGATACGACGAACGAACAAATTTCACAATCAGACTTCATTACTAATTTAAGACGACACTTTGACGAAATTCGACCTGTACCGGCTTCTCGACATACTACGGACAAAATTTTTATTAGTAAAGATTTGCTGACCTGCTCGCACGTTTTCCTACGAACTGACGCAGTACGCAAATCACTGCAACCACCGTATACGGGACCGTATTTGGTTATCGACCGTACAGACAAATTTTACACTTTGGATCTGAACGGACGACACGCCAAAATATCCATCGACCGACTCAAACCGTGTTACTCAGACAATCAATCAGAAATTAAGGACGTACCAACTATACAAACTGGATTACTTTTACCGACTCACGAACCAGAACTCATTTTTTCGGATGACGGGCCTAAAATACCTGCCGAGGAACCGAAAATTCGCAAAGAAGTTCGTTTTGATCTTTCGCCAAGTACTAGTTCAACTACAAGATCGGGTCGTGTAACCAGGACTCCTAACAGATTTTTAAATTATCGATAGATCTTCGATCTCTCTGGGAGGGGAGTATTGTGGCGTCTTTCACACCTTGCCCAACAAATCATTCAATAATTTAAAATAAATTTCCTAAATTGTCAAGCACCATAAATGATTAGTTGGGTATCTAAAAAATATTGTAGTTTTTTTTGTTAGCTAGCTTTGAGAAAAAAAAGCTAGTCGTTTTCAGTTTTTCCTGAAAAATAGATGTTAATTAAATAAAATGAAAAGATATTAAAATAAATAAAAAAGAGAATAATTGTTATTTCTTATGGTAAAAATAAAAATAAGTTTTGTGATAATACAGTTGTGTACCCGTGTTTATAATAGAAACCATATTAAAGCTTGGTGGAGCTCAATAACCACCAAAAGTTCATCGTATATCGATATAAAATACGTCATCCTATATAGACATTGCAGGGATGGCAGACCAGTTGTGTGAAACCATCACATTCCGTTACATGAAAACAAATGGTAAAGTAACATCGATGATATACTAATCAATATGATCTGGCTAGATCGCTTACCCGAAATATTAGCTCAAACGACGGATACGTTAATTTCAACACAATTCGCTATAAGTTAGCAGATGGATTATTGAAAACATTGTCATAAACTCGTGTTATGGCTGTATAACCCAAACTGACCATAAATGTTCCTGACCGTATACCTCGCTCACAAAGTAGATCATCCATACGGCATGGCGCTCCTTCAAAAAGTTCGAAAAAACTGGTTTGCTATTTTCACAGAAGATTCAAGGACGAAGAGTGATTGTAAACCAACTTGCTCCCAATGTAATGAAGCAAAGCAAGACACTAAATCAAAATCATTTTTTTAATTGACACCAGCGTTGATATCTCCGTAACTCCTGCTAATGGCAAACAGAAAATGAAAATTCAAATTTGTTTGCAACACATTGAGCATCAACAGATAACATCAACAAATCACATTTCAAATAATACCTGAAATATATTTCAGCCGATAAATCAAAATCGGAAATTCATCCAGAATTATAACCATTTCCACTGGGTCAAGTTTTTAATTCGACCAAGAGTATGCCAGTACGCAAGGCTAGAAATAATTTAGAATAAAATAATAATTGCGAATTTTATTCATTTATAAATAAACGGTTCACAGAAAATAATTTGACATGGCGCCATATCTATTTTGACAGATTATAATTTATTACAATTCACAATAGATAATTTAAACGAGGAAATTCACAAAATTGCGACATGTTTTCGTTTTACTAGGGCAATACTAATAAGTAGTTTCGTTTTTCTTAAAGCGCGATTTACATGATGAAAAAATGTTGGCCAGCAAAACAAGAAAAGTTTGGTATATTAAAATTTTCGTGTGTATCACAAGAAGAAAATACAATCGTGCAAAAATTTTGCTGTGCGTTTTTGTCTTTTTTTTGAGCAAATGTTGCCATAAAATAAAAATACTGCCATAAAATATAATCGACCCGAATATATTTTATGGCAACAAATATTGTTTATGGCAGTTTATATTTTTTCTCATTGAGACTTGTACCCTGCTCTCGCGGATAAATTTATTACTACGAAAAAGAGTTTAGTCGGGCTTTTCTATGAATTGTCTATGAAAAGTGATCTTAGAAAGTTTAATAGTATTTGTATATTTCATTAAAATATAGAAACTATAAATTTATCTTCAATTAATATCCAAATTATCAATTTAAAAATGGAAATTGTCTCGGGCGTAACTGAAGCAAGCTTCATTTCTTCCCACTTGTAGCGTTTTCTCTACTTTCCCTAGTCTCAGTTTCAACTAATACCCGGTTTACATGAGAAAATTGTTTTCTTCTGCAAATTTTTGCAGGTGAATAAGAAAGAATCCGCTATATAAATAATCAATGTGCCAGAAAGAAATAAACTTTAACAATTTTCGGCTTTTTTATAGACAAATATTATTTTCTATGACATTCACAATGTTTGAGACCTTTCGGGCCACCAAAAAAAGAGGTCATTTACTTACAATATCTCTACCATAAAGTAGAATGGTAGAGATATTGTAAGTAAATGACCTCTTTTTTTGGTGGCCCGAAAGGTCTCAAACATTGTGAATGTCATAGAAAATAATATTTGTCTATAAAAAAGCCGAAAATTGTTAAAGTAATACAGACGAATTTAAAATTTCTTAAAGAAATAAACATATATAGTAATGGCGTAATTTTTTTTATAGGATCATTATTAATTTACTTTCAATGAATTCAAATGCGAAATTTACATTTTTATCCATGGCGTCTGTTTTTATTATGAATCCTCAACATTTATAAATGCGAAATAATTTTTTTTCTTGTTGATTTTAAAAATGTTGCCATAAAAATACTCGGGTCGAATATATTTTATGGCAACATTTTCATTTTTATGGTCATTTTTGCTCAAAAACTCTTCTGCAAAATTTTGTTGGGATATATTGCTTTTCTTGTCTCTCATGTGCAAAAAGTCAATGTTATATCTTATTCATTTTGCAGAAGAAAAATGTTGGTCTTATGTAAACCAGGCATAATGCGAAAAATTTATATTGTGTGCAGCTCTAAACATACAGCAAACATTTTGCTAATTGGCAATTTTCATCGAATGTAGATGGCGTTGGTTTCTACGTCTACACGGAGGACGAAAATTCTCAAATTTATTGTTATGACAGTTCTAATCCCCTTGCTTCATAGCACATTTACATTTTGTTCACCGAAAACCACCAAAATTCAGCAAAATTGCGAATACCGGCTGACTGCGTCGTATTTAGTTAGCAATTTTCTCCTTTTCATGGTATTTGTGAAGATAATCGTTATTATGATTATTTATATTTATAAACATTTGTAAAAAATCAGTTTTTTTGCAGGATGAACTCAGATTTACCAACATGATTCTGACTAAACCGGCCAAGAATGGGATTAATGTACTTAGTTTGTGAGGCGAATTTCTATCCAATAACGGGGCAAATCTACACAGATAAAAATTCATCAGGTAGAGAAATCAGACTATGTGGACGAGATTTATCATTTCAGTTAGAACTTCTGCATGTTGCTTCGGAAAATGCTGGATTGGTTTGTCTACGGATAAGTACAAACTACTCAATACTGTAGTATGTATTTACACAACACTATAGTGAATGTTCGGTCAATTGTTAACAATTAAAGTTATTTAAATTTGTTTTTATGTAATTTTTTAATACACAGATTTTTTTATTTTACATATAGTTATACTAGTATGAATTAAGTTTATATAGTTTCAGTTTTTCTCTGTGATGAAATGTGATTTTAGACGCCAATTCTACTCAAATTTTTAAGGTATTCAATAAAATATGAATCAGTTCTAAGCGCTATTTTAATTAGCCACTCGGGTAACAAGGTATAGGCGACACAACTAAAAATATTTACAAACAAATAATTCTATTTAACAATCATTTATATTTAACTTATATGATAGGATCGATTAAAAATAAATAATTTTTGGATTTCAAGAACTGCAGACAGTTCAAAGATGGATTCAGTGTTGTGTTATTTCGTTCCTTCCTTCCTTCTGAATTTTTTTTAAATCATTTTAAGTTGAGGAAAAATATTCACAAAAAAATAAACATCATTTTTAACTAATGAAATTGGTTTAAAAAAATTTCAGAAGGAAGGAAGGAACGAAAGAACGCAACACTGGATCCGCCTTTGAATCAACTTAAATACTTATGGTTGATGACACACGAGAGTTTTTTGTATTTTGGCATTTTTTTTCTACCAATGTTTTGTTCTGCTCTCTCTTATATAAAATTTTAACTAAAATGAGTCAAAAATGTCCTTGGAATATTTTTTATTTCATTTATGTTTGAGTTGTGTGGTTGAACAGAAAATTTGTTTAAGTCGCAATTAAAACTTGTATCATAGGTAAACGGGGAAAGAAACGAAGAAAAATGCGGCATTTTTTTTTACGTGTGGCATGGGCCTATTTGTGTATTCCTTTTTAACTTATTTTCGTCCAAAAAAAAACACTATAACTATACACACAAATTGTGTTAGTTGTACTTAAAATAAAACGAAATTTTTTATCAAAAACGTCATTACAAACAGATTTTTTATTCACACATTTGTGTGGGTTGTACTTCAATTGAGCCAAATTTTTATTTTTCTTGGTCGGCGAAGGGATATACCAGAGTTTGCAAGTATTTTTCTTAAAATAAAATTAATAGGAACCAAAATTTAAAGCTATAAAATTAAAAATTAATCTGTAATTAAATTTTAAATTATGGAAAATTTATCGTTGCAATAGAAATTGAGAATAGGATTGTATTAATCATCAGTATATATTATAGTAATTGGTCCAGCGTAGATATTTTTTGTATATATTTGGATGCTAAGTGGTCTACGTTTGGAGTATATTTTGTTACTTTTAATGCAACACATGCTCCAGAATTGTTTCTGGCCATTCTATTTCTTGTTTTTGTTAAACCACGTTCATTTGTGAAAATAGGAATTTGCAGTAATAAGTAGACGGAAAGAGATGTGAAATTGTTTGGCACACTTTCAACACCTCATCATCAATATTTCACGATTTATTATCGTTCGTTATACTATTTTCAATAATAGTTCTTCAATTTTTAAATTATTCGCCACCTGAATAATCTACACTGAAATTCATGCAATCCAGTATCCAACTCATCAAAATTTAGTCAGGCAAAATCGTGAAAATTACCATCAGAATGAACTTATATTAGAGTAGCGAACAAAATTAATAAAGTTTTTAATTTTTTTGGCGTTTTTGAACCGAGTTGCGAAAGATTCCTGAGGGTTTGTATTAAACTCGCTCCTTTTTCAAACACTTCAATATCTGCCACAAATTTTTTAAATTGACGAAATATTTGAGAATTGGGCAATTTCCAAACGAACATTCCATGTATTTCTTAAGTAACTGCAGCTTCCTCTCAAAAGTATGGTAATACGACCGAAAAACATATCTAATGATGTTCCGTTTCCCTGCATTTTTTGATTTAATTCATTTAAATGAATACTGAAGTCAGTCAGGAGCATTATCCGCATTAACCAATTGTTATTGTTTAGCTCCGGAAATAAGTTTTTCTTATCTAGCAGAAATAAACGAATTTCGTCAAAACAGTGAACAAACCTTTCCAATTATAAAGCTTGACTAAGCCAATAAACCTGATTATACATCAGTAGACAGTATAGGGTTTCAAATGGTGCATTCCTATCCTTCATTAAATTTTTAAATTGTCTTTCGATAAATCACTAGCAACAACATTTTTATAAATTTAGCAACCGTTTCCATTACATGACTTAATTGAAATAATCCATATTTTGCACATAAAACATCCATAGTGGATCATACAATGGAATCCCATTACTGAAAGACCTTCTTTACACAACAAAGTTTCCAGACTTTTTGCCGATCATGCTTAGGCATCCATCAGTAAAAATGGAATACATTTTTCAATACGCGACACATCTTGTTCGTTAACATCTTCAACACATCTTGTTCGTTATTGTAATATTTCCAGTTTCAACAATCCCTCCCGCATTATTGCTCTTGCAGCATAACGTACCGTAATTGCTACCCTGGCATCGGAGTTTATGTCAGTACATACTTTAATCAGTTGTCAATGCAAACACTTCCGCTGCACGGAGATTAGATATTAACTGATCCAACTGATTATTGTATTGAGTCAAATAAGGCTTTAAGCTACCAGATCAAATTAGAGTACACATGTTACACAGTTTTGATTTTTTTGATTTTGACACACGCTATTGTAAATTACTGTGCTAGAATCGTTATTTTAAAGAGGTTTTCGGAGATTAAAATGTGAGTTACTTAATTTCGACATAACTCATCCATATAATTCAACCAAAGTCTTCTAAGGAATAAAAAATTTTGAACACTCATTTTTAACATTATGTAATATTGTTATGTTGTTATGTCTCAAGCTATCAATTAACACATTTGGTGCAAATGTAATATCAAGTGACATATCACTAAACCATCAGTGTTACTCAATAATAGTTTTACAATGTACTACACACTTGAACAATCTGCAGGTGAGGGTTAATAACCAGCGAAACCTTTTAATCATCTATCAGTCTAAAGTAAATAAAGTTAAATTTTCGGCCGTGAAGGTTACGAATACAAATCCATTAAGCCATATACATTTGTGACAATTCTGTAAAAATATCTTTATATTTTCGTATACAAAATGTTAGCTTCTCAGTACGATAATTTTTTGTAACATGTTCTTCTGTACTATGGATATTACGTCACAAACCTAATCAAAATAGGCATCCGCTTCCGTTATATAAGTTCAACGATCGATTGTTAAAAAAATTTTACAAATTTGTTCTATAACTAAACTTTTTTGGCGCCATACACTTCGACATGTGAAACAAAAATATTAATAATAATCGAAAATAATCTTAAATCACGTTCGTAAACGAATAATAATATATTTTCTTTTCGTTTTGGTATCAAAGATGATGACTAATCGCAGAATGGACAAAAAAATTGTTACTTTTGCATTAGTTTGTGTTATAAATATGTATGAAGGTCAACGATAGCTTTAAACTTTATACACATATTCTCATCGATCCGATCGCTGCTAAGTGGTAATACTCTAATTTTTTCATATGGATGCTAAGTAAATTAACTCCAATAATAATATGTGCGGATACAACAAACTATTTGTTCAAAATGTTAATATTTATTGGGAAAAAAAAAATCTCTTCTAAACAACAATTTACTTTGGAAAGTAAATATTTAACATAACGTTGTATATTATGTACTCGTATTATACATAAAAATGTTTTTTTTTGGCAATTTAGGCAATTTAATTTTATTTTGTCACGAACATGTTGTAAACTTATTTCCGAAACAATTAGTTCTCGAACAATTAGATTTTTTTTGTTTGTTGTAATTTTAGATTTATGTAACGAAAGTTTTTGTGTCATCCTGTTGTTTGGCATATATATACAATGTTCTGTTCTTGTATTCTGTTATAAATATAAGATGTATTTTAAAAGTTTTTTGGCTAAAATAATAGAAATAAATCACTGGCTGCCAGCACATATATAACAGGAAAAAGGGAAAAGGTAGAACATTCTGTTCTTTTGTGTTGTATTTGTAAGAAGAACGAAGTAAGGAATTCTAGAAATTAATAGTTTTTAAATGTTGTTATTGTTTTTTAACTATTTCAAAAGTTACACGAGGAATGTGAAATATCTAATGTTAGTGATATATTCAAAAAACTAAAATATACATACACAAAATCATAAGACCATCTGCTAATTTTTAATGGTGTTTACAAAACTCTTATGCTTAAAAAATTATACACTCTTCCAATTACTTAGGCACAATAATTATATAATCGGATGTTAAACATGATATAATCTAAACATAAAGCTATGTTTAATTCTTTACACAAATATCAGACATTTTTTAATTAAGTTATTGAAATGTATAGAATTAAGTAATTTTGAGTAAAATTAATTATTTAACGTGTAAAAATATAGTATTACTCCTACTTGATTAGTACGTGTATAAGGGAACAATATAATTGGATGAATCCCAGCACTTGTTTTTAGATTTAGGGCATACATTCTAACGTTCAATCAATCGACGAATTTGTATTGCCATTCTTATTTTCTTTGCTTTTTGTAGTTACATGAAAAATGAGAAAGAAATTATTTTTCCCGGTTAGTCGATCCTCACTAGAAACGCGCGCCACAATATGGCCTACATTAAATTTTAAAAAATATACAGTGAGTCAAGTCGTATTCGTAATTGCAGTTTTAAAAACGATAAATGAATTATTTTTAAACACTATAGTTAACTTCATTTTAATATAAAAATGTGTGAGGTATGTGTTACATATTTTAAGAAAATTATAATAAATTGAACTTAGTCTAAAATTCATATCACTTTCGTATTCGTAATTCATCACAGAAGGTTACTTAATTAGCCAGTTAAATAAAAAAGAGCTAAGTCTTTTTAATAATTAATATTAAATTGGATTTCCCTTGGTTTTGATCACCTCTGACAAACGATTTGGCATTGATTGCCTCAACGTATCCGTTATTTTCGTATCAATATTATTCCACTCCGTCCTCAATCGATATATTAAATCGTTTTTATTAGATATTGAATATTTTTGAATTCTACTGTGCAATTCTAGAAACAGATTCTCAATGGGATTGCTATCGGGAGATTGCGGTGGGGTCTCCATGACTTTTGGGCAATTATATAATAACCATTGTCGTGTATCGTAAGCTTTATGTTTTGGATCATTGTCCTGGTAAAACCTAAATGCGTCTCGTATGCCCAATTTTATCACACTTTCAGGTAAATTTACCTTTAAAATTTCGATGTGTTTTGTTTTATTCATTATTCTCTCTATTATGTGCAATTTTCCCACTCCAGACGCCGAAGAACAACCCCATACCATTACAGATCCTCCGCCATATTTTACTGTAGGTCGTAAATTCTCTATATTCATTTCGGTATTTGGTTTTGTCCATACAATTTGTCGCCCGTCAGATACAAACATGTTAAATTTGCTTTCGTCTGTAAACAAAACCCGTTTTCAAAACTCGAAAATCATGTTTACATGACACTTTGCAAAATTTAATCTTATTTTCTGATTCTTCTTACTGATCCATGTTTTTTTCTGGCTACTCTACCGTTATATATAGCTCTCTTTAGCACGCGCCGAACAGCATCTGGGTGTACATTTTTATTAAAAGAAGTGTTGATTTGCGCTATTAACTTTGGAGCACTTAAACGAGGATCTCTGCAACAGTAAACGTTTTGCGGTTTGTGTTTCGCGGTAATTTTTCTACTTGAATTTCAATTTGGTGTCGTTTTACAATGTATTGTATTGTAGAAATACTTCTTTGCACTATTTGGCTGATTTCTTGTTGAAATGCTTTCCCTGCTTCCCGATGTAAAATTACTAATTTTCGTAATTCAATTGACGTTTCACTTTCACCTTGCTTACGACCCATTTGACTAAAATTTGGATTAAATTAAGATAATTTCCAGTCAATTCGAAACTAAATCCTATACTGATATTGATTGCAAAGCGAAACCGCAAAAACAAAAAAATGATAATGATATAATAACGGTAAAATTCAAACACAAAGGGAATTTTACGAATATGAATGCGACGCTTATTTTCGCTCATGTACAGATTTTAATTTTTTTCTCTGAATTGCACCGTTATCGAAACCTGTTATTCATTCTATAATGAAGATTAAGAGTGAACTTAAGAATTATGCAAATGATTAAATTATAATATCATTTGTATATTTTTTTAATCGAGTTTTTTTGGAAAATATTTGATTTGCGAATACGAGTGCGACCCACTGTATATAATATTTTGAAATTTATGCGACCTATATCTAACACAAATTAATAATGTATTTTCAAAATTTATTAGAACTTCAAATACTCAAAAATTATAAATTTTTGTAAAAATACATACAAGCACAACCCTTACAAAAACTTAAGAACCTCGACAAGTTCTTTTTTGTCAGTTTGGTTTCGTACTGATAAAAAGTTGGTCTACTCACTCTAAGCAGTAAGATAATTTGTAAATGTGTAAACGATACTTTATCTTGCCTTTTTACAATATTTGCATTCTGTAATTGCACTGCAAGATAAAATTTAATACGGTTACGATAAATAAATGTCAAAACTTAACACACTCTTATGATGTATGTAGGTTCATATTTAGACTTTGAGGGCCTATAACTACCGTTCCCATTTAAATTTCAACATTATTCTTATGGATATAAGTTATTCTAAATAGCATCCGTTCACAAACTATAGTTCAAGTTGTTGCAGGTTGTGGTAAGGGTGTTTTTACAGGTGAAAATTTTATTCAATATATTATCTTGGCATTTTTAAATCGCATTCTCTAAACAGTTTTTTTACCCAAGATAAACCTATTGACAGCAAGCGAGCACTATAAATTTAAACGTGAAAACGAAATAATAATTATTTTATATCCTTAATAACTCAAAAAATATAATCTCTAGAAACGTAAATTGTTGCATATACATCAAAGCCATCTAGAATCACACATAGCCCCCAAAATCATATTGAAAAATAATAGGAATCGGGAGTCATTTGAAATTCAAATCAAGATACGGTTAATAGACTTATAAAACGAACCAAATGTTTCACGAGAACATTACAACAGTCAAAAAATTCTTTACTTCGTATGGTAAAGACGTGTACAATATACATAAGTCTTGTTTACAATTGATCGATCCGTTGAATTTTGGTTAATGTTGTGTATTCTAATCGGTTTAAAGGTTATTCCTTATACTAAGTACAAAATCGCATTATTATGTAATTATTATTTGCGATGTGTTTTTGAAATCTAATCGAATCTATCTTAAACAGATCATAATTTCAGTGTATTTCGTTGTTGAAGACCCATTTAGCTCTTTCCGATGCCCTATTTAGCTCTTTCTGCACATGCGGATCTCGCAAAGTTTGGGATTGTCTTATTAGAATTTCAGAATTTCGAGTAAAGTACAAAAAACTATGCGTTTTAAGCAACGAAAGATCAAATTTAGTGAGCCACTGCCACTTTTCCGAACTCCACGAGTTGCTCATCCTATATTTTTTACGTGCCTCCTCAATAGCACCGAAAATTTGTTAATCGAAACCATTTCTAGTAGTTGATGTAGGTCTAGTTATGGAGGGACGTTTTAGTGTTACGATTTGTTTTTTACCATGAGCTAATTTTTAATCTTTGTAAAATGTTTGGGTTAATCTTAAAGATCGGTAACGAGTAGGAGGTGAGACTTTGATCAATTACCTGCACTTTAGAAATCGATTTTAAGCAATATACATCTTGTTTGACCTTAGTGCTCGTTAAATGCTAAAGTATTTAATGCATATAATATAATTAAATTTTATACTCGTTTATTATTATTCGAAATTTGTCCTAATTACTAATTTCTCAAAACATAGGATTAATAAATAGTTTAGAATTAAAGCATTGTAAGATCTTATAGATAGACTGTTGAGAGCTCCTAGTGCCTTTAAATGAAATATTAAACAACAACAAACTGAAATTTGTTAACTAATTTAGGTTTTCTATAGGCCGTCATATTTATTGTGCTCGTCAGTTTTCTTAATTGTGCATGTGTAATGATCAAGTAAAATATTGCAAGTGCCACATATTAGCAGAAAACTAACGGGATAACCATTAAATGAAGGAAATGGCTGTATTTGGAATTTTAATAAACTGCACATTTGACAACAAATGAGCTTGAAAGCTCAACGTTTTACGTGTATGGTTTTATTCTAAATTGTAATGTTAATAAATAAATAAATAACTAAGTGCACATCAAGTTGAAAGCTTTGCTTGCATGTGGAGAGCGGGTCCATTTTAGATGTTGTCAAATCAGACACTTGAAACACTTGACATTTATATTTGAAAATTGACCAACTAAAATTGCTTTTTCTGTAATCCACAGACCATCTCGTTCTAGGATATTCTACCCCTTAAGTCTTTCTCTTCTAATATAAATAGGTACATTATTTATTCCCTATTTTAAACATAAAATTATAAATAATAAATTTATTTGTTTTATTGTTTTTGTGGAAATACTGGAGCTAACCTAAGCAAAAGTATAGGTAAAGTGAAAACGATCGATTAAAATATTTAAATGTTTGATTTACTGAAAGAATATTTTAATTCCATCGATAACAGTCCACTTTTACATTCTAAATGAATAGAATTCTATAACATTTTTATGTAAAGTATCACAGTTATTTAAATTGTTAGAACTTGGCTTGTTTAATTCCAAAATAAAATTATAAACTGAAATATCAAAAATTGCAATTAATTATTAATAATATCCAAACGAAAGCGTTTTACACATGCAGCAAAAAAAATTTGGAAAATGCGAATTTACTAAAACATCACGATATCCAATATAAACTAGATTTATCACATTTATTCTTACACGTGACAGGTGACTAATCTCTACATAAAATAAAAAGTTTTTCAGTATATTCTGCGGAGTTGTTAGTTGTTACATTTACATACTGGGTTACTGAATATTACGTCACTCGTTATGGAAAGAATTTTTTTACATAAATGATGTAAATATTTTACCATTAAATGTATGTAAATTTGCATAAATCACGTAAATTTTTTTTTGCTGTGTAGGAAAAAGAAATTAGGAAAAATATTTACATATCATTTTCGCAGCAACATTTTTTTTCCAAGCGTACCCTATTAAACAGTTGGCGTACATTTTTTCAAAAACAAAATTAAATTGGAAAAAATATTTCCTAAATTATAAAAATTTAGATCAAACATGATTTGAGAAACCCAGAAAATGATAATTTTGACAAAAACGCTATGTAAATATTTTTCCTAATTCCTTTCTCCTAGGGAAAGCCAGAATCGACCACCAGGGGGAAAATTCGTGTTCAGTGAAAATATGAAAAGTAAAAGTTTTTTCATAGGTATTAGAGTAGGTTTAAATTGCCCATAACTCTACATTCACATGATTGTTTTTCTCGTTGTTTTCGATGTTGTTTTCAGATTATAATATGTTGTTGTTGCTTTCCCATACAAATAAGTTATGGTTTCCATAGTAAAGATATTTGCTACGTGCATTGACAGTGTACCGAAAACAACGGCGAAAACAACCAAATATGTATGCCGTTGCCGTAGTAAATTTTTGTTGTTTTCGTAAAAATTTATCGATATTTATATTTTAGTTTTTAATTTTTTTTTGTTAATGTTAATATTTGGAATTGAAATTGATATTAATAAGTTAAATTGGTTTTAATCTGTATATTTATTGGTTTTTTGTTGTTTTTAAAAATTAAATAGAAAACTTATCGATACGATACAACGGTATTTTTTTAACTCCCCAGCAATTCATATTTTTTTGGCAAGTTGTACAAAACAAACAGAAAACCAATAATGACCTATACAGAGTTCGAAATTCAATAATTAAATAAATAAAAACGATCAGTTTACATAATCAAAAAAAATTAATGTTTGGTTGTTCGATCACGATAAGTTCAAAACAACATCGAAAACAACGACGACAACAATACTGTGAATGAAGATGAAACTTTGATTTCACACTGTGAAATTGAAATTTGAGATTCAAACTACTAGATTGCTAGTGAAAAACTTTTCATGTTCGTTTTTTCGTGAAACTCAAATTGAAATACAATATTTAATCATTTTAGGGGTATATCCTCCATCTGTAGCTCGATTCTGGTTATTCCTATAGGAAAAGGAATTAGGAAAAATATTTTCATAGTATTTTTGTCAAAAATACCATTTTCTGGCCTACTGAGAACTCATGTTTGGTCTTAAATTTTATAATTTAGGAAATATTTTTTCCGTATCGAAATTGGATAGGAAAAATATTCCCAATTTAATTTTGTTTTTGAAAAAACTTACACTAACTGTTTACCATAGTATGCCAGAAAATAAATTTTTGTGACCAAAATAGTATAAAAATATTTTTCCTAATTCCTTTTCCTATCGGAATAACCAGAATCGAGCTGCTGGTCGCAAATTAAATATTTGCGACCAGAAATATGGTTACTAGATTTATTTTGCCATGCCAGTTGCCACATATTTTTTAAATTTAAATTTTTTTTGCGATTTTAAAGTAGAAATACATGAAAAGACTGCGACCTCGGAAAATGCGTAGCAGTCTTTTCATGTATTTCTACTTTAAAATCGCAAAAAAAAATTTAATATTAAAAATATGAGGCAATTGGCATGGCAAAATAAATCTAGTAACCATATATCTGATCGCAAATATTTAATTTGCGACCAGATAGAGGATATACCCCTTAAAGCCTTAATTTGTCCCTTAACTTTTCGAAAGTGTATTGTCCTTCAATTCAAGTTTATAAGCAAATAAAGTTTGCAGTATACAGTCTAAAATATTTATGAAGTAGTGTCTAACGGCTCTTTGGTTATTCGATGCTTTCTATATTGGTACAACCATAATCGATTCTATTTCGGATCGTGAATTGAAATTATTTTGTTTTACAAATCATAAGGTATAGTATTATTTTATAAATATTACGAGTAGCATAAGTTTTCGCGAACGGGGTGGAGTGGATTAGCGGTGGGTTGGTTGGTAGCCGTAACTTTGGCCCCAGTTTAACACACGCTTTAAAGAGTTGATGTAATCACACGAAATCCGTAAAATAGGAGCAACGAAATATAATTTTAGTGTATCCGGGCTGCTTTATAGAAAATAATAATTAAATTTTTTACCAAAAATGAAATTATATCTTAACAGAAAATAAATTAAATGACGATTTGTATTTATTGCCAAGTTAAAAATTCGATGTTTTGTGCAACACGGGTGGCATACAAATATGGCGACCACACGACAGGGTTAGCTTGACATAAATAGTAAGTATAGGTGTAATTTTACCAGCACAAAAATTGGTATTATATCTTAGCTGTGATTCAAGTTTCGTTGGGCGGAGGAATTTTTTATAATCCATTTTCTTTTGATCAACTGAGATTTAGATTTCAAAATCATCAATTTATAATCAATTGACTTTTGTTTTCCCAGTTTCTTTTACAATCTGTATTTAAATTGCCAGAAAGACCCATCGAACTTTCTATACAACTTTCGCATTCGTCTGACAAATTTTTTGTGCTTTAACAGTTAATTGCGTGGTGAGCAGGTCATTTTAATTCATTAACATTTTTGCAACTGTATATGTGAAACTTTACTTTTTACACAGGCAACCGTCGTTTTTCCTCGTATTAAAACAGCTAAAACATATTGAAATATAAACTTATTATTATTTCGTTTTCCGAGCATATCGCCAAGAATAAAGATTTTCATCTTGAAATGGTTATACATTACAATCCTGAAAATTTTGCTAGACATTTTGTCCTCATTCTCTACAACGTCTACGTCTTAAATTATCTACATACATTGTCTACACGTGTAAAATATTAATTAACTAAGCGGTGTAGACAATACGGAATAATACTGGCCACCGCTATGTGTTAATATTTTGAAGGTATCTCTTATAAATACGAAGTCTGCTCGAAAAATGTCGAACCAATCACCAAAAACTCTATTCTATTTATAACATTTATTAAATTATGTTTTCAAAAGGTTTTCTCCTCAAATGTTGAAATTCATCGGACCTGCCCATTTTATACGTAGGAACTTGCGCATTTAATTGAAACACAAATTTGCGGAAATCCGAAATTTGGGCGGAGATAAAATTTTATTTTAAAAGACTAAACTATGGTATTAAAATTGAAGTAAACTCCATATTGGGACTTTTCTCTGCTCCAACAGTGAAATATTTTATTGTGTTACTAAATTAACAGAAACTTAGTTGAAGATTAACTTATATTAGATTAAGCAGAATAAACAGAAGTTAGCCTTACCAACTTCTGGTTTTGGCGAAGTAAAATAAAAATTTTCAACGGACCATATTGCATTTACTGTATGTATTGCATAAATGCAACTGTATGTATTACATAGCTGACATAATGAGATCAGTAGTGTTCATCCAAAGACACCGCAACCACTTCGGCAGTTGTTCAAATATTCTTAAAACGTTTCGTTTGTGTAACCTGGGCAACTAATGTGCTCCAGAACACAAAGAGCAGCCTAAACAATAATTTGGATGCAATATCATTTTTGTGGAATATCTCAAAAAGATAAAATATTTATTGTATAATAATGCGCAAATTTACTGAACTACTATATCGATTAAGTAACGACCTTATGCAAAAACAACCGAAATTACTGAGCAAGTGGACACTACCAATTTTAAATATAATAAAGTGGTTAAGAACACAGGGGTTTTATCAATGATAAGGAATTAAAGAAACACTACAATATTGCTTCATGGCCAGGATCGAAACATTCCGAACACCACAGTAGGGGTTTTTATTTGCTACTAGAATCGCGTTTGTTATTCTTAAATTTGAAAGATAATCTATTTCCTTTTAAAGGTATTTTTTCCAATGAAAAAAAAAATTAACTTGAAAATTAATGATCTGAACCGTCTTCAAAAGGTGGCTACCACTAAAAATTACCAAAATCGTTTGAAGAAACGAAAATTAATTTCCAAGCTTGTAGTTCACTAGACAACTTTAATTAAAAGTCAAACTATTTAGAGTTTTCGTAATGGTCAATACACAAATGGGCTTTTACCTCCGAATAAATTTCGAATCAATTTCATTAGTATATTGAATTACCCAATATTGGCTTGTTAGTGCTATGATCCCAATGCACAGGCGCAGTGTTTCAAATTATACATTTCAATTTTTAATACAACTTTCATTAAACACCAAACAAACGATAGTATCCGACATTTGGGAATCCGGCTAGGACCTTAAATTAAAACTAAAATTAATGAATTTTAAAATTGATATTATAGTACATTGGCGAACACAATACGAAATTTACGAATACGAATGAATGAATTTGCTAGATCAAGTGATGTAATAAATTTTAACATTTATCTGGGTGTAATAAATAATAAAATCAATATAAAATAAGAATAAAAATGGAGGGGTGTAATTGTTGTGACCAACACCCAAGTTTCTTTTAAGATAAATGTGCATAGAGAAAGTACCTTTTCTAAAGCGAAAAGTTGAACCTACCAGATTGGTATTAATTTCAGCAAACCAACAACGTCAACCCTTGCTAAAAAGCTCCTTTAGAGGCTGGCACTTCTGGTACACATAGATGTCAACCATATTTCACATGAATTTATGGAAAATCTTTAGCTTGAAGTTTTATTTTGAATGGTTAATCCACCTGAGCTGTATAAATGCCGATTTTTTGATGAAATAGTATTTTCTTATCAAAATTCATAATTTTGTTTAAGTTAAAATTTAATCAAAACCTGAACTAATTGTGTTTGAAATTTAATTGGAAGCTGCCAGTGTAAGCTGCCACTTCTGTTGGGCCTATTTCGACCAAAAATCACTGGGATCTCCCAATTTATGAAAAAAGCTTAAGTATGAGGTTTCTAAATCAATCAATCCATTCTGGCTGTAAAGCACCTACAATTCACACACGCACACACAGAGATTTTTTTTATAAACCATTTTTTTTAATTCGGTGATACAGATAATGGCAAATCTACAAAAATCTTGAGATCGAAATTGTTCATGATTAAGTAATCTATTTACGTTTACTACGTAAAAGAATATCAAAAAATAGTTTTTTTATCAAAAGCGGCAATATTTGCAAAACGAAAAAGCTCCTATTCGAACTGCCACATCCGATGAACGGATTTTGGCCAACAATCGTTTGGATCCCTTTATTTATGAAGCCTAAAAAGCCTAAGTATGAAGTTTCATCCCTATCAGTCAATTTATTTGGCTGAGAAGCTACAACATCTAATGGGCATGACACTATACGCACTCACAGAAACACACATATAATTTTTGAAAACTACTTCTTGGATCTTGGCGATATAGTAATTGGTACATATGTAAAAAACTTGAGGTCGAAATTGTTTATGATACTTTATTTTACTACGTATAAGAAAGTAAAAAACATAGTAGTATATGTTGGTTTCATATTTTATGCAGGGTTAAGGATAGTTTGATAGTTCCGTAGCTTTTACAGGAAAGCTTGAAATGCGAGTTCGAAACACAGTGCTAAACAATGTGAAATTAAATAATCCCTATAACAGAAATCCTACTAATAAATTTGTTCGGGTTCCAGAAACTATACCGGACATGTAATAAAACAAGTCGTTCAGATCTTTGCGGTCTAATTTATATCAAAGGTAAACAGTCAATATATAGATGGACTATGGATATCCATGTTTATATTTTTTAATTCAATTTTTCCAGATTCAAAAAAGAAAGAGTTCAGTAAAAGTTCAAAACATAAAACTACCACTGCTGGCTTGCTTGATGAGAAATTATCCTTCACATAAAAAAAATCAACAACTCCCACGATTGATATTTGAACTTAGTACTCGTCCCAAATACTACCACTTTAACTATTGTTTCACAAAACCGACAAGGTTGTATATAAAAACGTTTACACGTTAAATTTACTTCATATAAAAAACAACATTTCTTTAAAAAAAAAAAACCGGAAGTGTATGACATCTGAACAGTGCGATAAACGCAATAATTTATTACTTAAAATAAAAATCATAAAACATAATTTTATTAAAAAACACTATGCGAGTATTTTTCTTACCTTAACTTTACGTTACAGCTGTTGTTTATTGCTTTACAAATTGTATTCTGAAAGTAGAAAGAATAATAATTATTGGAACATTGGAATAAACAAACTATTCTTCACCTATAAATTGAACAATTTAAAACAATCCAAAAAATATAAATTGGAATTGGGCCAAACCATAAAAACGTTTGCATGGAAATTCGCCTGCCAAGGGTTATTTGCATCCAGTAAATTAAAACAATCTGCTACATTGGTTTATTGCATTTTGTTTATAAACTATTAACACTTATTTTAATTTAATTTTAATTTGTTAAACTCCTATTAAAAATAATAATTATTAATTTTATAAACAATATTCATATACATAAAAACTACATCAAATTAACAATGATGGTTTGTTTTCTATTTTATGGATTTTGTCATAAAACAATGTTTATTGATCAAACAATAATTTTTATTTTGTTTATGGGTAAAATTAAATATTTCTGATTGTTAATTTTATTTTATTGCTATTTTTGAAAAATGTTTGTTTTATGATTTATTAGTTAGTTGCCATTGTTACAGGTAAACTCTAATACATATTATCGGTTTCTATATCTATTATCTATCTATTCCTTTTTGATTGAAATTTGGCAATACAAATTTTTAATGCTAAGGAGCTATAATAGTTGATTTACATCTCGATGATAATATGGCGAAGCTACGAGGGTATATCAAAAAGTCTTGCAATATCATATGAAAAAAACGAGTGAGTGAGACAACAATATATTTTTCAAAACCATTTTTTGTCACGATGAAACTTCTAGAAGAACATTTCGATGTAAATTTTACGGTTCGTTTGTTTTTGTCAATTTAGTAACATGTGTTTTGAATTTTTCTTAAAATGAATGAAATTGAATATCGCGCCGTTACTAAATTTTTCTATAAAGATGGACGAAATGCAATTTATATATTCAACTATATATCAAAAGTTTACGGCGAATCTGCACCATCATATGCCACAGTAACAAAGTGGGTAAAATTATTCAAAAGTGGTTGGGAGTCATTATAAGACGATAACCGCTCGGGTCGGCCAGCAGATGCTATTAGCCATGAAAACGTAATTTTGGCTGATTCTATTGTATTGGAGGACCGGCGTATTTCTGTTCCGCGGTTAGCGTGGAGACTTTCTCTTTCATACGGTACCACATATACTATATTACATGACCACCTTCACATGTCGAAAGTAAGTGCGCGATGGGTTCCCCGTTTGTTGAATGCTGAACAAAAAAAAATGCGTGTTTAAACTTCAAAGGCGATTTTAGATATGTACAAAGCAGATCCAGAAAATTTCTTGGGTAACATAATAACAGGCGATGATACATGGCTTCATCACTGGGATCTGGAATCCAAACAAGAATCGATGCAATGGATTAAACGTAGTGAACCACCACCAAAGAAATTCAAAACTCAACCGTCTGCTGGTAAGGTTTTGGCAACAATTTTTTGGGATGCTGAAGGAATTTTGATAATCGATTATATGCCACCGAAAACCACAATCACAGGCATATATTACGCAGAGGTTTTGCGAAAATTGAAAAAAGCGATCCGGGAAAAACGGCCAAGGAAAGTTAGGAAAAAAATCTTGCTTCTTCACGACAATACACCAGTGCGCAAGGCTAATATTGCTCAAGCTGCATTAAAGGACTGCGGCTTCGTGGAAATTCCGCATCCACCGTACAGTCTAGACTTGGCACCCAGTGACTACTTCTCTTTCCCAATTTGAAAAAAACACTAAGGGGCCGGAAATTTTCCAGTGACTATGAAGTACAGTCTGTTGTAAATGAATATTTTATGGAGCAAAAGAAATCTTTTTTTTTAGAGGGTTTAGGTAAGTTAATTGATCGATGTGACAAATGTATAAACCTTAAAGGAGATTATGTCGAAAAATAAAAATATTGCTGTCTCTCTCACTCTTTTTTTTCATATGATATTGCAAGACTTTTTGATTTGCCCTCGTATATTGCTGTTTCGAATTATTTTTGAAGCTGTTCATAAACTTCTGTTTATTATGTAAACGGTAGAGAAATAAGAAATTACATTGTTTTGTGAGCCATCATCAAGTGAGCATTCAGATAAATGACAGTGATTAATTGTGTTTGAATAACAGTATATTAACAAAGCAAGTTCCATGTTTTTTAATGTTGCTAACATCTGTGGCTAACTGGAGAATTTATATACAATTTTAGTGAAAATACAAACGGACTCGAATGGTCTAGTGCTAAAATGGAACGATTGACAAAGATCAGTTAAGTGCGAATCCGAGAAAAGAGATCTTTAGTTGATATATATCGCGGCATAACAAACATAACGACGAAACTAGCCCTCTTTGGGCACAGAGATCCAAAGAACAGGATTTTCCGAACTTCCACGAGTTGATTAACTTCCTTGGAAAGCGCAATGGTGGAGTCATTAAAGGAGAGAAGCATCACATCAAATGATTTAACAACCGAAGAACTGCGAAGAAAGAAAAACTGTATTCAACATTCGTGGAGGTAGGTAGCAAATAATTTCATTGGAAGCTTCATGAGCCAATACGGCACTTTTATTAAAATGTCTAAAGAACAAGCACATGCTTATAAAATGCATTACCAGAAATTGAAAGAGAAGGAGTAAAACAACCAGAAAAAATGCAAACAGCTGAGCGCAATCTTTATACGGCAATTCAGCACAATGAATTCTGCTGCGAAATAGCTGCATTGAAAAATAAAGTTCTATCGCCGATACGTAACGGCATTTTCAGGGGCATTCTACGCGTCGGAATTCAAAGTAAAAAAATATTATCATCTTACCAGAACAGCAAACAGTTTAATGTATACTAAATATGTAATCTTCACTTGCTACACAACCACCCAGGAATAAGTTTACGTACCAGCATCATTAAACGAAGGTTTTGGAAGATAAAGGGCAAAGAACATCAAACAAAATTCAACCACAATCGATTAACTTATGAGTAACCTACTAGCTGCGAGAGTTTAATACGTTCACCCCTTTCATAAAATAGGTGTGGACTATTGTTGGCTATTTAAGGTGTGGCTAGTGAGAAAGAGAGTGCAAGTAGCTATATATAAAGGTGTGTTTATGTTTACATATTTGTGTTCCTGAGCACAAAAAATGTACTTATCGCAACGGCACGAAACCTTAAAACCAAAAATTGAAGCTTTTAGCAGATTTACTTTAGAAGAGGAAACTGTCGTACGATGTTTAGCGAAAATAGGACCAGTTTCGTAGGCGCAAATATTCAGCGGAGGAGATTACTCCAGTTTTTCGTGATAACATGGACTCTCCACCTGCTATTGCTATCTAGTTATGCTAGAAAATTTCGATCAAATGGCAAGTGGAGACACGCAATAATATTTATATGCTATCTGTATCCTATGAATACATGCTATGTCGGCAGAACTCGATAGCATGTGTATAGCATGCATATTTTGACGTTTCAATATGGCGATATATCAATATTCAATTTCAATATTGCGTCTACTAAATTTTTTCGCTTTCATACTGGTGATACATACATATTTCAATAAATGAAAAATAAATAACCAAATAAATTTTAAAAAATTATATTAATAAAATTATATGGTTATTTTATAAATATTTTTTAAGAATGATTTCTAAACGTCAAATTATAGCAAGTTTACCACACCAGACTCCATGTTGGCAAATTTTGATAGAAAGAGAAAGTAGATTGCAATAGCATTCAGATAGCAGGTGGAGAAGCCGTGTACGACATCCGAATAGCCACACCGCTGCTAAAATGCCGCATTAATCGGAGGTTCATTCCTTTCGTGCACCTCAAGAATTTTCAACCTTAACGACAGAGATACACAGTTAGAAATTTTGCTGAAATTTTTAATGCAACCCTTGCATTAAAGCTTATACCTGAGACAACCTAAAACGGGATCCGCTTGAAACGCGATACTTATTTTAAAATGCGATATTTCGAAACGCGATATAACTAAACGAGATATGGTACAAAACGCGATATTTCAAAATGCTATATTTCAAAACGCGATGTGGTACAAAACCAGATATGGTACAAAACGCGATATTTCAAAATGTGATATTTCAAAACGCGATATGGTACAAAACGCGATATGGTACAAAACGCGATATTTCAAAACGCGATATGGTACAGAATATGCGTTGCGAAGCGGCGGGAGCGCAGCGACTCGCCTGATACCGATTATATATACTATCGCTCCTATCGATTTTTAAATTCCTATAAACTGAAATTAAATTTCCCCTTCGCATTTTAAAATCGCATTTTAAAATATCGCGTTTTGTACCATATCGCGTTTTGTATGACATCGCGTTTTGAATTATCGCATTTTGAAATAGCGCATTTTAGTAGTGTTGCTTTCGCTAATCCGCTTAGCTTAGCTAAGAAATGTGAAAGCAACAACTTTTGGATTTAATTTTCTAATGCGTTTTAATTTGTCTGTGTTTGTTCATTTTCTTAATATTTATTTTATTTTTTTTTATTTTAAGAAATAGAATAAATTAAATTCGGTATTTTGCTATCAAATGACAAATGCTAAATTATTATTCAATATAAATTTTTCTAGAAAAATAGAAAAAATAACGCCTTGCGGTAAACACCATAACCATAAAATGATTTTATTTCCCCTAATCCTAAATTTTTTTTTCTTAACATTCTAAAACAATCGGCTTGAATACAATGCAATTGTTGTTGTAATCTTTTGAAAGCAACACAGCTTTTGTTAATTCGCGTTTTAAAATATCGCGTTTCAAATGGGACCCACCTAAAACAGATATTTCATCCTATGTAAACGTAAAAATTTAAACTGCGATTTCATTTTCTGTAAATAGCCGCATACAATCAAAAATATTTTGTTTTTTGCGTATACGTATACGCAGTTTATCGAAAAATCACAGATACAACGATGACATTGGAATTATCAGAAGTTTGTTTTGTTTTAATTTTTTAGTTCAAATGAAAAATCTAATTTGATTGTCTAAGCTTATATACGATGCAATCGTGTATCACATTCTAATGCAAAGCATGCATTAAAAATATTTATGATTGCGTCAAAAATTACTGCAGCAGTGCGTCATTGCTAAGTCATTGTGTATACTTTTAATATAACCTTAAAATATTTTTCAGATATTTGCTGTGTAAGGACGCCAATTGATTTACGTCAATCGAGTTGGAAGTAATAAACTGCTGTGAAATTTGCCTTATACTTTTAGTTTTAATACAAAATAATATAAGTGTTAATACAATTATTTGGGAATTTTTAATGTATAGTGTGCTTTACTGTTTAAAGTACTGGACTATTCAATTTTAATGCCACTTATGACAAAAAATGATGTTTCCAAATGGATATTTTGATTATTTTTTTTATGCAATGTGCTGTGCTGTAAAATTTTAATATAGCTTGTATCAATTTTAGCAAAATATTCCGTTAAAGTTTAATGTAAACTATACAATAAACATTAATACAATTAGCATTAAAATCTGATATAATGCAACTTGTGCATTAGTTTGTAATACAAGCTTGCAATTTACATTGCCAAGGTCATATTTTTTCAACTGTGTAGGCTATCCTTAACTTACGACCAATAGCCGCGACTCAAGCAGAAGGAATCGATTGATAATACCAACACACTTTTTAGCCGTGTATACATTCACGGATATAGCCGAAAAAATAGGATATAGCCGAAGAAATGGTGCGAGTATTTAACTATCTTGTAAAAACGATGCAAATGAACCAGCGAAGCCAATAACCGCAAAGTAGGGATACAAAGTTCTAATTGCCAAGACTATAGTCTACAATCGTTATTTTGGGCTATATAATTGTAACAACCCATCCAGGGCATGATAACAAAGTTTGTATTGTGAATGTATCGACTATGGCTAACAAGAATAAAATTATCCAGAGTCACACAAAAATTATGCAATTTCCTGTTCAGTCAAATAATTTAGATGATTCATAGCCGGCGGAATGACGAAGATTTAATTAGATTTATTGCCAGGTAAACCAGTCCACGAAAAGTTATCAATAATGTAAACGATAGAGAAATAATAATTACATTATTTTGTACCAAGTGAGTATCCATCATCAATTCAACATCCAGATAAATAACCATAGTTAATTATGGTTGAATAAAAATATATTAAAACAAACTCGCATTTTTTGTATTAATGCCAACGCCAATTGGATACGGGGACCATTCACATGAGCAGTAAAATAAATTCTGCAATGGCATTCTTGTCTTGCACAGATTAATATCAAAAATGAATAACTATTTTTATTATCCAATACGCATCGTGCTATTGCAATCCAAAACGTCCAGTATTCGTGACCGACACTCTATAGTCGATATACTACTAGACTACGAACGAACTTGAAATAACACCATGAGGCTATATAAACAATCATAACGGAATTTATTTGTATTATAGTATTAATTATTTTAAATGTTTTTTAATTTGACCTAAGAAATTATTTTTATGACTACGAGCTATTTTTACCGACATCTTTGAAAAAGACCGAGAGACCGGTGGACATCATTCATCGGTGGTCATATAAGCTTCGTTTACATCGTAAATGAGTAAACGCTAAAATACAGTAAGCGATGCAATTAATAAATGATCATTGAAAAGTGGGAATAACGTTCAATTTCCAAAGTATGTGAAACCAAACTAAATAATTTCAAAAATGCTATACATAATTTTACCACTAAAAATATGTGAGTCTTCAACATATTATTACCGTCCATATGCATAAAATTACCAATTTTCGCTAAATATGGTTACGGCTTCAAAATCTAATCTTTTAGTACAACCTAAATTCCATTTATATATGTAGAGTCGTAATATTTAGTAAGTGTTTTTATATCGCGTAACTGCCTGAAAATCTAGAAAATCAATAAAACAAATAATTATACTTGATTTGATTAAAACATACATAATCAAATGAGATATTTTTGTAAGTATATGATATCATCTTATTTTGTTATCGTTCGAGAAATACAATGGAACAGCGGCTGACAGTCTTCATTATGTCTTCAGAAAATAAAAGGAATTATTTTGGGACAGTCCAGTGTACTAAAATATTTTCACGTCTCCAGGCATATTTTTATGATACAACATAAAAATACATAGTGTATATATTATAATTTTTATACGATTCAAATCCCAAAAGCATCAAAACTATTTTATGTATAGTCGTATTACCACCGTTAAGCATTTTCGTTATGAATTTTAATAGATCCGCCACCTCTACTGAAAATAATAAATTTCAAGTTTTCTGATGAAACATAATTCTGTTGAAACGTCTATCAATTTGGATGGCACTATATATCGTTTCGGCAGTTTAGATTGTTCTATGTATAATTATTGATTGGAGCACCCTACCCAGCAGTTGTCGAAGAGAAGAGCCAAATTGAAAGGAAACAGAACCGTTTTGTATTCAATATAGGTATTCGAGGTACAGTTGCAACATATACACTTTACTATAAATCGCGCCTTTTAAAATGAATCAACAAAGTTCCCTGTTACTCTCTTTTATGTAAAAAAATAATCTCTGTCTGCATGTATGAGCTTCCGCGCGGACTAAACGTATGTGCCTTCTCTACACCCCAGACGGATTGACTGATTGGGATATATTTCATACCTCCCTCATAAATTGGAAAATCCCAATAAAAATTTTATAAATTGGGAGATCCTAGTGGATTTTCGCTGACATCGGTCCACCGAAAGCGAAAGCTGCATGGGAGCTTTTACGTTTTTTCCAAATATTTTGAAAAGTATTTAGGATTTATGAAAAAAACGAAGGGAAAACAAACAGATTGTAAATTAAATTTCAAACAAAATTAGTTAATATCGGTTTTTAAATTTTACCAGAAATGACGGAATTTTATAAAAAAAAATTATATCACCAAAATTTGGCTACAGTACAGGCGGATTGACTATCCGGAATCAAACTTTAAACTTAACCTTTTAATCTTTTCTCATTAATGCAGAAATCATTTCGAAATTTGGTGGAAATCTGTGTATCGGAAGTGGTAGCTTTCGTGGGGCTTTTTCAATTTTTGTCACTAATACTAAGACGATTTTTCTCATTTTAAAAAATTGAAAATCAAACTGATGCGGAATCATGGAGAGCGACGGGAAATTTTTAACGGATTTAAACATACTTACAAACCCTATTCGATTAAAACTGTTCAAATTTGCCATAGTGGATGAGGAGTAATTAACATCACTGATGATTTATCTAATAGGAGAAATTTCAAATTCAATTTTTACCGGTAAACGATTTCGTACAAAAATGATCAATAATGAATAGTGGTCGGGAAAAATATTTGGTTATTTGTGTTTTCTTATAAAATATTCAATCCAACTTTGATCACTTTTCGAAATATTGTTTATTTATTGATATACAAAAATTTTGGAATACATTTTTCCGTTCGTATTCCATGATTCTGCACGGTTGTGAATATTTTCCTAAATACAAAGTTATTCCTAAAACCAACAACAACACAAAATGTCTATGTATGTGTAAAAATTTGTATTATCAAATAAATAAAAAAAATTCATATAAACGAGTTAAAAAATAATTCAAAAGTATAGTAGTATTCAAATCTCGCTGGAATTCTGACAGTTCACCCGCAGAAAAAATATGGCGTATACACAGTGATGTATTAAATATAATAATTCATGTTTATTGTTTACATTTTTGGGATACAATTAAAACACAAAGTTTAGGCTTTATAAATTAAATTGTGTTTAATTAAAATATTTTTCTATTTGTACTGAAAATTAAGTTTGTCTTATATGTCTAAATAATCTAATTTATGTTGTTGTGGTTTTTTTCGATATGAATGACATTTGGTTATTCATTTTCCCTAGTCCGTACCAAAATTAATGTTGACATTGTTTCCAAAAGGCGTGCAATTTTTTTTAAACCTATTAATTTTCACTTGAAATATGATTGTAATAACATAAATACATAATCATTTTTAAAGTTTTATGTATTAAAACTGAAATATAATTCTTTTTAATGTTTATTGATTATTTTATTTAGGTTAACTATCTAAAATAAATGCGACCCATCAAAATTTTTATAAATTTTTATTCTACATCACTGAAAGCTGCGCAGAACAATTAAAAATTTTTTTTTTTTAAGATCTGAATAGGGCTATACTTAATGGGCATCAGCCTGTTAGGATTAAGGATATTGGCCACAAATAAAAACGATACATTAAAAACGATAGTTTTTCCGAGTTTTCCGATATTTCTAAACACCGCACCACTTAGCAAAAAATTTTTTTGAGTTGGTCTCGATCTGACTAACTCAAAAATCATACACAATTTTCTAAAAGTAGCCTTTCTGGTAGTTAGGATTAAGGATATTTGGTCTCATATAAATACGATACATTACACACGATAGTTTTTCCGAGTTTTCCAATATTTATAAGCACAGCACCACTTAGCGAAAAATTGTTTTGAGTAGGTCTCGGTCTGACTAACTCGAAAATCATACACAATTTTCTAAAAATAGCCTTTCTGGTAGTTAGGATTAAGGATATTTGGTCTCATATAAATACGATACATTAAAAACGATAGTTTTTCCGAGTTTTCCGATATTTCTAAACACCGCACCACTTAGCGAAAAATTGTTTTAAGAGGGTGTCGGTCTGACTAACTCAAAAATCATACACAATTTTCTAAAAGTAGCCTTTCTGGTAGTTAGCAATAAGGATATTTGGTCTCATATAAATACGATACATTAAAAACGATAGGTTTTCCGAGTTTTCCAATATTACTAAACATCGCACCACTTATCGAAAAATTGTTTTGAGTAGGTCTTGGTCTGATTAACTCGAAAAGCATACACAATTTTCTAAAAGTAGCCTTTCTGGTACTAAAGATTAAGGATATTTGGTGTCTCAACAAACTATAGCTATTTTACATAGTAATAATTTTGCTGATCTTACAAATTTAACTTGATTGCACAGCGGAAGTCAGGAAATACAAAACCACACAAACTAAGTTTTTAATAACTGACTATGCCGATTCGATAGCCCATGACCATAGGTAGATTTTGATTATAGGTTAGGGGTGAGTCTGATGGGGTTATAACGGTCAAATTTTGATTTTCCCCATTTTGCACTGATAACATCGTATGCCATTCGAAATTACTGTACAGAGCACAGGTTCATCAACCTACTATACAGAACTTTAGTAAGTTATACCTGTTGAGCTTTCCTGAACAACACAAATTCATGCCTTTCTATTTTAACCGTCCTACTTAATAACAAAACATAAAATCCGGATTAAAAAATCGTTATATTTCTGTTTAATATGGATTTTGTATATTTTACACTAATACTTCCCAACTAATTAGCATTAGGAAATTTTTCACAACTCTGGCTAGAAACGTGAATTTTTTCCTAAAAAAAATTCTAAAAATATTTAAACAATTTTAGGACAAACTTCACGCCAACGATTCTGCTCATAGTTTTCAAAATTTAAATAATATATTTCTTCCAATCAGATTTTAAATTAGAATGATTTTTAAATTCGATTGATTTTTAAATTCTAATTTTGGACAACAAATTTTCGCAAAACATCAATCATTACACTATTTTCGACTCATCCATAGTTAGTTTTTTGGCTTCTATACTGATACGGAAATTCAACTAAAAATTATAAATTCTAGTTGAACGGTTTATGTTTAGAGTAAGACATTTGGCTCGAACATGTGCCATGTTTCCTAAAATCATATATGAAAGATTAATTTAGTGTTCTGCTGGAAGGAACTGCGTCGAATCGGTTTTAAAGTAGTCGGTTAACAAATTTCCGGATCTTCAAAATCTTGACCCCGACTAATTTTACAAACCACATAATATAAACGAAATCATAAATTCTATTAAAAATCAAAGCGTGACTCTTGTGAATATTAATTAAAATTTTATGTCGGGTCAAAATTATAATTTTCCATTCTGAAATTTGAAATCTCGAAATTGAAATTCTGAACACACAATTTTAATTTCTTATTAGATCCAAATTTGTTTCAATGTCAAAATTCAAAACTGGGAAATCAAATGTATGCAAATCAGAAAAATTCTAATTTTAATTCACCACAGTTGATTAAGTTTAACAGAAATTCAGGAAAACCTGAAATCTATTCGGTCATAGATTTAGTAGACGAAATTTATATTCTTTCAGGTTAGTCTGAAATATATTTTCAAAATTAAAATTTTCAAAAATGATTAGTTTTACCTCAGTTCAAAATAATTACAAAGTATATTTCTGGAAATTGGGATAGGGTGATTTTTAATTAAACGTTTATTCTCCTGACCAAAAATTTCGTTCCGATTGTAGAACAATTATTATCATCTTTAATTTCGGTCTGGGTTAAACATTTTATATTTTCAAATAATATTTATAGTAGCTTGTATCTCCGGGGCGGTGCAAGTTGATTGGGTTATGACTCTGGGACTAATCGAAATAGCCAAAAGTTTATAGAGTTCACTCAAAAATACCGGTTTGAAAATTGAAATGCAATCAACGTACAATTTATTAATATTTAAACAATTCCTTGTTTTTTTGTAGTTCTGTATCAACTCAAAGCCATTTTAGCACTTCAGTCTCTGTAATGCACATCAAACCGTGAGCTGATTAAACGATTGGGTGATATAGCATATTCAATGAACATCTCTGTTATCAGTGTTGTTACCACGAAATTATTCAATGCTAGTTTAAATATAATTCTTGAGAAAGGTTATTTATTCCTAAAATTTTCAATTATCTTGATTACGTATAGTTAAGGACGGAACGCTTTCAATAAATTCACATTCCGATTTCATTTAGTTACTCCTGTAACAGATCTCACCAAGGTAGAACTTGAATTTCGTGCTGAGCGTACACTTACACACCAGCTGACTATTTTGTACAACTGGCGTAAGAGGTGTAACGGAATTCCATCTAATTCCATTACTATTGCTAACCTATCCCAATATTCTACATAATTACATATTAGCATGACCTTTTCGAGACTTACATCTCTAAATATATTTAAAAAAATTCACCGTCATGTTAAATTTCCACATTTCTGAGATATGTCGATCAAATTACGGTATGAATAAAACTTCATATTGTGGTTGAACGAGCATAAACTTAAATGTAATTCGACCACTTTGTTGGCGATAAATGTTTGTTTTCTTGAGGTAAACAACATAGGTAATGAACTTTGTATTTACCGATTTTGCTTAATGAATATTTTTCGTTTCAAATTTTGCGCGTGGCCACGAATAAGCAAAATTCATGGCACGTTGGTTTTGTACATTACCAGGGCATTTTGTGATGATTTCACAAAATTTTGCTAAATGGATCTTTTCCCCTTCCTAGCGAGCACGGTGGCATACCACTGCTACATATAAGTGGTTAATATTTTTTGTGTTCCTTTAAGGATTCAGGCCCGAGAGGCCTCTAAATTTGGAAATGTTAGAATAGTTTTTTTAAATACAGCCACGGTGGGCGTCTGACCGATTTTTTTTTCTTTTTCTCTCCGCGGTGGGCTGATTGCCCAATTCATTATTTAAGGGTCCGATGTTTTTTTTTATATCCATACCCGTTTAATCTTGTTACCTCCGGCGGTAAAGTAGGCCGCTATCTTTGTATCCCCATCCCCACGGCCAATTAACCTTTACCGCTGAGCTAGCGGGTTAATGCCGCCTACGGGATACAATTAAAAGGATAGTGGCAACAATAAACGTAACTGAGGTTGTCCTGTCGACGATAGTGACACTTTAGGTAACAGAGGTGTGCTGTTACATAAAGGTGATGGTGGTGTGCTTATATATCTCAAAAGATGAACCCAGCGCAATTAAATTTTTATACCACCCTTTTTTACTCTGTGCTTAACCTAAATAAGTTAAAAGCGTTGAGCTGTATATTTTCACAATTATCACTTATAACGAGAGCTTTAAATGTTTTATGAGTCGAGAATAGTAGTCGCAGGCCCGCTGCCTTTCTCTAATTGTACGATATCTAATTTTAAGATACCGATCGACACTTCAAGAAATTTGAATTTGTTTTGTCTGATATACCCTTATGAGAATTGGATATTCCACCAAATTTGATTGAAAATGGCAAATGGTGTGAAAGATTTTGTCAGTGTTGAAATCTGCTAACTATTCCATCAGTACTAATTCAAATGAACATAGGTTAGTATGTAATGCCTGTTAACGACTATTTAAAGACTTTCCGTATCACAGAAATAAAAATGAAAATTATATGCGCAACCAATGAAAAGCACAGACCAGGTAACAAAATAATTAGAGAACGAATATTTCGTTTCGTATGTACCGGTATAATTTTCTCTGACGCTCGATCACAATTTACCTCTAAAATCTTATTGTCAAGGTTAAAAATTTTATATACTAAGGTAATATTTTTTAATTAATATATTTTCCATTGTTCATAAAACTTTTGGTCATTATTTGGTCATTCCAATCTGCAATAGTTTTCTTCTAGTTGCCAAAAATATATCATGGGGAAACACAATACGTTTATGATTTTAAGCATAATATGCTTATATTATCATATATTATAAGAATTGATCGTAGGGTTCCATGGAAGTAGCTCAAAACACACATCACCTGTCTAGTCTGACCAAACTAATATCTTTTTGGTGCAAATCAGCTTTCTATGTGGTTGGCGCTGGTTCACTAAGCTTGAGCCATAATCAAAACGATGTTGCAATAAATGAGGATTCTTAGGATTAAATTAATTTTTTCAAACCATGCAGATCTCAAATATCAAGCTTCTTAAAAAATCCTAAACATTTTACATGATTTTTATATGCTGTGTACGATACATGAAACCTTTCTTAAATATGTTGACTATCTTAGGGCGATAATTTTGTGGTCCTCGTCCAGGAAAAAATTTCTAGCCTGAAATTCTTTAAAAAATTTCTGACATGTGCGTTCTTTTACGTAATTAACACCATGAACTTCACATATTTGTTTGTGAGGTTCGGCAGCTTTCCTTTCATTATGCAAATAAATAAGTACTAGCTGACCTGTGACTGAATAATCAGTCACGTGAATACATTTTGTGATTTTTGGTTAAAAAATGATTAAGAAGATTTTTTAAGATGTAAATTTGATGTACTTTTATCAAAAATAAAGTAAATTCTTATACGCGGTTAATTTTTAAATATTAAACGCAAAGCACGCGCTCAAATGCGCACAATATGACTTACGTGCTAAGACAAATATTCATATCTCAAACAGGAAGCGTGCACGTGGGATCACATGACCTGTTACGCGCCCAAACCAAATATTCAAATCTCAAACGGGAAGCACACGCTTGGGTTCACATAAACACTTACGTGCCCAAACCAAATATTCAAATCTCAACTTCGGCTGGAGACATTTTCATTATCCACTGCAGCAGTTATTTTACGAAATGCTTTTCGTTTAGCAGTTTAATTCGTAATTCAGCTTCTTCGGCTTCTCGAACTGTATCAAAGACTTGCACTTCTACGGGACTTCTCGATGGAGTTGGTAAGCCGATCATAGCGCAAGAAAGTCCGTGCTGTATAAAAGTTATATTGATATCGTGGAGAGCCAAATTTTTTGCTATACATTTTCAATATGGTGTCGGCTGTAATCAAGAGTCATGTAATCTGCAAACAAATATAAGCGAAAGTCTCTCGAAGCTGTCTTTACATTTGAAAGACTGCTGTTTCTGTTAAGCAGTGATCTCATTCATCATCGTTTACCAGGCCCCGTGCAGCTGTAGCTTCTTTTGTAAATAAAACTATTGAATGTTCGTACATATTCAAAGCTGGTGGAACCTCAAATATGTAGCAAAAGCAGCCGCAGGAAGAAACGCTCCTAATCTCTCAAGCTTACTGTATACATTTGTGCAACAACCTTCTCTCCACCTCTTTGACGAAGTTGCTATTTACCACGTACGTAAGCGTTATGGTGGAGAATGTCAGTATATAAGAAAAGACGTAAGTTTTGATCATTGAAGTTGAGCTAAAACCATGACTCAAGCTTCGTTTGGCCAGTTTACGCTGCAAGTAACGCTTCATCTTCATTACCTGCTTCGAATGTAACTATTTGTTGATTCGGTATAGGTGGACAGAAAGAGGAATCACGGTATAAGATCGATAATGCAATTTCGACTTGATAAAAAATAATTTGATATATTCGCGGTTTGCAACAAAGTAGCTGACATCTGGGTGAACAAAATTGTAAATCGTAGTTTGCTATAAAGCGAGGCGAGTTAAAACTGTCATAACACTGAATTTGACAATTCTCGTCCCTCTTGTACATGTAGAAACCAAAGCTAACTACATTCGATGAAAATCGCCAATAACAAATTCAGGGTTTTAATAAAGCAAACTCATGGCAAACTCACATAGCGTCAAATCTTGGAAATTTTCTGAAACCATCTGAAGTACCCGTTTCGGGTACTTGCCGGTGGAATTTTTCCGATTTTGCTAGCCTATGCACACCGCAATATTTATGTCGACCTACCCTGAAAAATTTAAACGGATCGGATCATGTTTAGGGGTCATTTTAGAGTTGAGTTTGAAAAAATTAAGAGTATTAATATAATAGTAGATGGTAATACATACAAAAATGATAATTTTAAATACTCAATTTAAAAACTGATATATTTTTGTAAATTTTGGGCGATACGATTTTGCACCGAAATATCAAACACTAAACCACCGAAAAAGAAAAGTAAAAAAATAATTTCGGGGGATAAATAGGAACCATTGCAGCGGCACAGACGAATGCTATAATTGCAATTATTATCTTTGACAGCAGCTGTCAAAAAGATAGATTTTTATACTGGTTTTGTGAATAAATTAATTGTCTATTGTTTTAATTCAGAAACCATAGCCAACCTTATCTCAGTTGGAAATTTGTCAACATACATTTGAATATTTCTTTTGTAAAAGACGTACGTTTCTATTTCTTACCTTCTTCAAAACGTGCATGGAAAAGCAAAATTATTTTTATTTTTTATTTTTGATATTATGTTGACTAAATGACTAATTTATGATAAGTCTCATTAGTTTCTCAAACGACTACCCATGTTAGACGACCGTGTTGAGATATGTCATATTCAATTCTTCTTTCACAGACTGTCTTATTACACGCCAAATATTTTTTATGATTTTTTATTTTTATTTTATTTATTTATTGTTACCCTGTTTTGCTTTGCTTGTGTTCATCGTGTCCCCCTTTTGTTATTGTTTTGGAATAACATGTTGTTTATCAAGAATTGTGGTAAACATAATGAGTGGCGATTTGAAAACAAGCCATATTTTATATTGTTTACCAGTTATACACGTGATAAAGCAACCGGGTGGCGATTTAGAGTTAATTGCATGAGATTGCGAGTTGGAACATTTGCGATATGTATACGATTAGAATATTTTTTGGTTGCAATATACTAACAGCCACAGTCTAAAGCGAAACTTGTATCACATGTGTCCGCGATGTTTCTCATTCTAACAAATATATAATTCATCTCAGACATGTCACATACGATTTGTCGATGACTTCTCACACTACAGATATCTCAGGCAAAGAAACAAACGATTCTTTTTTAGATTATGTCACAAACGACTATTAGCACCGTCTATTGCAATAAATGTCAATTTATACGTGTCATTCTTGACTGGTAAATAGTTATCTGACGCACCGAGATTATGAGTATTCTGGAAATTTTGAGCAACCTTGTATTCGATTTCTTATTTATGGCTGATTTCTTGCAGACTAATTGTTAATATGAAATATGTCAACGAGTTGACAAAATTAATCATTTAATCAAAATAATTTCTAAATATTTTTTTTCTGCAATGTCACAGTCGCTCAACAGTTAATTTGTCACTGTCAATTCCAGTATCAAAACATTTATAGTAGACTATTGCTATTTTGTTTCTAAACCATCTTTACCTTACCGATAAAAAATTTCTAAAGTGTATTCTAAATTTATATTATTTAATCAATTTTGTGTTTACTTATAAATGTGTACACATGGTAATGAATTGCAACATACGAATGTATATTATTTTTTAATATGTTGAAAAATATTTATGACATCATAAACAACACAATACAAATTGTACGTACGAGTACGTCATAAAGCCATTTAAAATTTATTTCTTAGTAAAAACAAACCCAAAATATTTTTATGATATTTTGCCATTTCTTATTTTTACGGTATTTTCGAGTTACATACAGACGGGTACCTATAATCAAAAGTTTAAAAAGAATGCTTACGCATATGGTTCGAAAATAGAAATCTTTGTTTTACTGCCTTCGTTTATAAAGCGATTTACGTTTATACCGTAAATTTGTATTCTTTAAGGGTGTCAAATTTGAAAATCTTAATTTTTTATGATTTAATTAACAATGTACCGTAATATTATATATTTTTATTATTGAGTTTTGCAGTTGTACAACATACATTGTTCTTATCTTACGAAATTATGTAACAAATAATTTGTTTTTTTTAGGGCGTGGTCAAAGAAAAGGTATCATCTCTCCAGTTTTGGTAAGGACCATTTTTTGGTTTCCTTTCTATCCATAATTATATTAAGCGAACCAAAATAAAAGGGCAGTTATCTTACAAGTTTATGAAAGATTTAAATCTTAAAATATTTTTTGTTGGATATTATCTAAATTTGTAAGCGCTATTTAGTAAATTACATTAATCTATTCTTAGAAACAACTCTTACGGCTATATTAAATAAAATTCTAGGTCTTTTAAACCGCTTTAAAAATAATTTACGAAATTAACATTGATAATGTTGTGGCCACTCTAGAGATTTGTTCATTTAAAAGTTTTGAATTGCATTAAGATTAATTTTATACTAAGGTGTAATTATACGGATTACTAGTTATTTTATATAAAGTTTAAACATCGGTAAATTTAAAAAATTCTGTAAACTGGCCCTTTGTTGCGTTATAAAGACGTTCAACATTACCATATTTTGATTTTTTTGATAAATCAGCCGTCCATCTATTGGCCTTTCTTGCCCTAAACCCGTCGTTAATTTCTATAGTGTTACCGCTTTACAACATATACATATTACTTTGAAAAGCACAAACAAAATAACTAGAAAATTTATGTGTGTAAGAACATACATAATTTACTGAGCTATTCAAATCGAAATTTTTAACCATCACATTGGTGTTTCAGTCGAACCCTATTTCGTTTGTGTATCATAATTAGTGTATAAATTTCGTTTTTTAAAAACTTTGTTGTTATATATACGATACAATGGACCAATCTTATAATTATTCGAAAACTATCTGATTATGTAAACTTCAAAATGATGCGCCCAAATTCCTCCAACAAGCTAATTTTTTTTTTTTTTTTTTCGAAAACATCCCGTATATGTAGCCCGCATACTACGGTCTCAATTTTTTGATGTTACTTTATCATATTAATATTTTCAGAAAAATTATTGATAAGTTGATTAAATTTAGCCAGGTACAAAACTGCCGCGAGGGACATACTAATGCTGGATAAAGTATACTGGAATGCCAGGGTGGGGAGGAGGCAATCTCCCTTCTTTTTACATTCCATTTTATACTGTTGCCATGCGGTCACCTAAAGTTGTTCTAAATTAAGCTACAACCGCTTAATTACATCTTTCTGCCACGTGCCCCTAGCAAAATAAAAATAAATAAATAAAATATTGGATGAGTTCCATTTGTTATGGTGAAATTTCAAAAAGTGCCTTTAAATATTCATAATAAATTTCTCAGTCCACCACATACACAAAACACTCCTTATGCTGAGGAAACGTTGTTGTTCCTCTAGTTCCAAAAACAACCTCGAATGAAATCGAAAAATATAATAAATTTATTTCTAGAAAATTCCAATGTCATCGTTTTATCTGTGGTTTTTCGTTACAAGAAGGGTTGTTTTTCTTTTTGTTCTACAAGAAACCGAATATTTTTGATTCTGTGCAAGTATTCCTAAAAATTGTCTACTCTTTTAGGTTATCTCTGCTATTAGTAACGTTGAAAAATATAGGAGCACTATCACTAGTACATACTTACACTATTAGATTGCTAATTTCTACTTTCAAGTAGGGATCATTTTTATAAGCGAAAAAAATTAAATTATTTTTAGTAAACAAATGTATACATTTGGTTTTATTTGAGTGCAGGGCAGACATTTAGACTCTCGTAGCTCCTTTTATAATTGTAACAGCTCCTGCAATGCCATTTTGCAACGATAATCCTATTATGCGAGTTCAGCTGGCGACGCATCAAAAAGTACTGCTCAAAATAATTGAGGTGGAAGCTTAAGCCCTAAGTAGTAATTGAAGGTCAATAAATAGTCAGTTCAACAGAAAAAGTAACAAGTACTTTGTGGAAAAAAAAATCCAATGGTTTAGGTGAACTTAATTTCTGTATGAACAGCGTATATGACAAAAAATAATGTGATTCATGCAATACAACATTCTGGGTCAACTTTGGTCTATGCGGATATTAATGAGCATTCATTGAAAGTGAAAGCAGAATCTGGATCCTGAAAAAAAAATCTAAAACATGAAATTGAAATCTGGAAAATACTGAAAGTTTACGATTTGTTCTTCCGCTAGCTCGATATTTATGCCCCTATTATGGTTCTCACCTCACCGAGTGACTCCATACAAATCTAGTCCCATTTGTATAGTATTTTTAGGTGCGGTGAAAATCGTAGGGGCCTTAATATGGCTTAGCCAGGCGGTTATAAGGAACTTTCATTTGCAGAAACTTCTCAAGAGTTTCTTTCCATTAAAACCTATAAAAAGTTATATCAGTAGAACTGTTTATCTTCCTGTGATTATTTTCGTGAAGGGCTGAAGAAGGGGCGAATGTAGAAATATGTAATTTATAAATGTCCTTATAAGGTTTAGTATTCAAAATGTAAAATTAAATATAAATAAATGTAAATTTTTACTGACCAAATGGCACAGTGGTTAAAACTTTGGCGTTTGGATCGGGAGGTACCGGGTTCGAATCCCGATAGAGGCAGGATGCAACGTGAAATTTCATCAACAGATTTTCAATCTGTGGTGAAATTTAACATATCTACGACTTCCTGTCGGTGTGCAAAACCCATCATCCGTGCCAGTATTGGCTGGCATGGAGCTTGCAATGCGCAGATGGTATTAAATCGGCCTATAGCCGTACGTCCTCGAGTTGGTCGAGAGGCGTAAAGTAAGGACGTAAAAAGCATAACCGCGGAAGAGCAGGGTGAGCCTTGAGCGCCAAAACAGATCGCATAGTTAACAATAAAAAAAAATAATGTAAACTTTTATAATCATCAGTTGTTATATTTCGGGGCATGTTATTTAATTGAGCTCTGTAAAAAAATTCCAGGAATAGTTGAAAATCCTCCTCCTAAGCATATATTTCAGCTTCGAATTAAAATTATTCTATCGCACTTAACCAGGAATGAAATTAAATTTGATTGCTCATAGTTACAACAATATTAACAATATTATTGTTCAAATGTATGATCCAAAGAAACAATTCATTGAAGCTGCCATTGCTAGTCCTCATATTAGGCGTGTGAATATGATTCCGCCCTTTCCCAACAGATGTCGTTACTATTACTGCTTTAACTATCTTATAAAATACTATTGACACTCTTGTGTCTTTAATTATACATATTGATATACACTGTCACTAGTGATTATACTAGTTGTTAATTTTTTTAACGAGTAATCATTCATTTTAATTAAATTGGTTTTAATTTTATCCTATTCTTAAATATTACATACAGTTGCTCACAAAATTGAGCGTACACCATCAAAAAAAGACATATTTTGTTAAAGAATAAGTACAAAAATAACAATTTAATTGATTTTTTTTTATATTTCGAAATATTACATATCCCTAAACTAAATTTCTAAGAAAAAAATAATAAAATAAATACAACAATTCCTAATAAATAGAGAGAAAAGAAATCACTACATTTCAATATCACAAAATTGAGCGTACACTTATTGAGAACTGGAAATTTTCCATTCAATTTGTGTAATTTCTTAAAAACGTTATTTGTATAGCAAGTTTTACGTTGGAAGGATACTTTTACAATTTATTTGTTAAAATTTCGATTAAAAGCCATTACTCAGTAAAATAAAAATTTAACAAATGGAAAGCAAAAGAAGAGAAGTCGATCAATGTACTCGAAAATTGGTCATTAAATCGTGCAGTCAGGGAAAATTGTTGCGTGAAATTGCCGAAATTGTCGCCTGACGTCATTCTACTGTGCAGAAAATTATAAACAAATGGAAATGTGAGGGAACGCTAAAAAATAAACAAGGTAGAGGCAGAAAAAGAATTTTAAGTGAACAGGACGAGCAATTTATTGTACGTGAGATGAAAAATATCCAAAAGCTAGTGTTTCAAAGCTTACATTGAAAATGTCAGAAGCTACACAGAAAGCCATATCAATAGAAACTGTTCGCCGTGTTATACGCAAGAACAATTTGAACGGTCGAATTGCTCGCAAAAAACCATTGTTGTCAACCATAAATATCCAGAAACGTATTGAGTTTGCTAAAGCATACATCAAGGAGCCTCAAAGTCTCTAGGATAAGATAATACTCACAGATGAAACTAAAGTAAATTTATTTGGCTCAGACGGGAGGAAAACCGTTTGGAGAAAGCCAAATGAATCTTTGAAAATAAAGAACTTAGTTTCAACAATAAAACATGGAGGAGGATCCGTTATGTTATGGGATTCTATGGCTGCGAGTGGAGGAGGAAATATACAATTTATAGAAATAACTATGTATAAAACAGGATATCTAGAAATTTTCAAAAGAAATGTGCGCCGAACTGCAGACAGATTAGGTTTGTCTGCTGATTATTATTATCAACAAGATAACGCCCCAAACATTCTTCATATTTAGTGAAGGAATGGGTGCTATAAAACGTTCGCCACCAACTTAAAACTCCACTTCAATCATCGGATTTAAATCCGATTCAGAGTTTGTGGCGGGAAATAAAGATACGGGTTGCAAATAGCAATCCGTCCAATAAAACAGAGCTAAAAAATAGAACAAGAGGTGAATGGGAAAATATTGAGGCTTCTTATACTAAAATACTGGTGGAAACCATGCCACGTCGTTTACAGGCGGTTATAGACGCTAAAGGTGGCCACACAAAATATTAATACAGTACGAATTACGAACTTCCTAAAAACTTATTATAAGTGTACGCTCAATTTTGTGAAACTGAAATATTGTGATTTTTGTTTTCTGTTTAATTATTATGAATTGTTTTAAATGGTTTATTATTTTTTTTAGAAATTAAGTTTAGAGATATGTAATATTTCGAAATATAAAAAAAAAATCAATTAAATTGTTGTTTTTGTACTTATTCTTTAACAAAATATGTTTTTTTTAACGGTGTACGCTAAATTTTGTGACCAACTGTATATAGCACAGATAAAAACACACAGATCATTCAAACCAATAACAATTATTTTTTTGCCTTCAGCGCACTAGTTAAATGCACTTAGTTTATTCGTTTTAATAATTTACAATTTTATTGTATCTTGTGCGGCTGTTTTATGAGCTTTTCACAACGGATCCTTGAAATTTCAAAATAAACAGCGAATAAATTTATTTCCTATGAATGATCAGTGTAATTCTTATCTACCCTACAGGGTGTATTTAACAAAAACTATAATTTCAAATATGAAAATGAAACAACTTACTGTTGTTCTCAGCAAGTATCATTTTGAATAATTAAATTAAAGTGTCAACATTGTTCAAAATATCAAGATATTAAAAATTGTTAGCTGATTTGAACAAAATGTATCTTATGGTAAGGCGTAGTAGGAATGGCGTCGGTAGGAATCTTAGCAGACGAATATTAGGTCAATCACTTAAAAAGATATCTGACCTTACAAATTTATTACAGACATAACCGTGAGAGAACTATTACTATTACTCGCGGCATACTGTTTCACAATCCAGTCCCGTGTCGCGTTCAGTGAACTTTTCAAAGTGTTGGTACTATAAATTCGTCAAAACGTCAGGAACATTAAATAAACCCGACTCCACTTTCAAAACAAATACGGAACTTAAAATACGGAATTCAACCAGCATCACTATGGTGGATACTGGATATGTCTCTTATAACAGCGTCATAGGAGAAAAATTGAATCATCCCAGCACCTACACTAACTGTGGAAAATGGCGACCAATGAAGTCCTTTATTGTATATATATGGTTATCCATAAACCAATAATTGGAGCAGATTTTGTAGTAAAATTCGGTTCAACTATTGGTTTCAAGAATATACGCTTGATAGATTCAAAACAAGCTTAATTACTATCGGAACAGTTAGCGCCGTTGTTGAATAATCGTTATTTAATCGAACCCCTTGCATTTTTAACTTCGTATGTTCATGAAATATAGTTACAACAATTCGGGATATTCCCTCAAGCGCTTAGAAATGACATGCTGATGAAACATATGTATGTGAAGTTGGCCCGAAAAACCAGCCCGAAAAACGACTTTTCAATTTTGGTGTATTTCTTTGCTAAATTCAATACCATCCCGAAAAAAAATCCCAGTCATGGTTTTCATTTTTGTTCTAGAATTTGACCATACAATGCTGCATACAAGATCGAGGAGTAGTTAAATAGAATTTTTTATACCATTTTCAAATGATAAAGGTCGTAAATGGCTTCTAATTTACACGAAAAAAGATTTTATACGTATTTTACGATTGCCCTAGATCAAATATACCTAGATGTTTCTTGTTGGTCTAGGATTATAGCCTGCATTTTTATTTTCCCAAGAGCTAATTATTGCTTAGCGATATTTTGTATTTTCTATGAATAGTGTTTGAAAGTAATTTTTATATTTTTTAGTTTTGTCGCTGGACTCTAATAATACGTTACAAGCGATTTTTTTATTTCAGGAATTTAAAATCATATTAGTTCGAAATTAAACATCCAAACATCTTGTTAACTACATCTCAGTATAAAATAAAATCCTGGCGTTTCATATATTTATTTTCCTTAATCATGTTATTTATATAAATAAAAAAATATCCATTAAAATTAACACACACATATATTTGATGAGATTTAAATTGATTTGACCAAAAAAAGTTTATGATACATAAATCAACTGAAAAACGTGATGGTCTAAAAAATGGTAACATGGCAATGGAAACATTGCTTTCAATAAGTACCTTTTCGAAACTAACACATTGTTAGTAAATTAAATTAGAATGTATATAAATTATGGAAAGTTCGCAACTAAACCTCATCTACAAATGAATTATAAACTAAATTATTAGCGTCAAACGTTCCACATTCAATTTAATGTTGAATTAGCACAATAATTATAATTAATACTAATTTTTTATGAACCTAAATCTTATTTAATTTTCTGTTGTTCGGTCGTGATTGACAAATTTTTGGGTGGAATTTTATTTGAATTTCGTGATACTGAAATAAAGTAGTCACGTTATTGTACCAAAGATAAAAGATGTTCATTGATGTAAACTAATTTACAATTTATATACCATTTACTTACATTGTCTTCCAAATCTACTTTTATGTATTAGTGTTATGTATACCAAAGTATATGGATAAAATACTAAAATGTAATAATAAAAAGTTATATACTTTGTTGTATTGACAATAAATTTTCTTATTTGGCACGTGCTATCTTGCTATTTTCATTTTTAATCGAATTTGAACTTAAAACAAAAATTACTGTACAAGAAGTTACGTACAAAGATAATTTAAAAATAAAAATTATATGTACAAGCATTTCACTAAGCATTTTATTTAAGGGGGTAGCGTCTTTAAAAAATACACACATAAAACGTAAATAAACGCTGCTCTACGCTAGAGAATTTCCAGTATCTTATTAAAATATATTTTAATAAACTTGAAATGCAGCATAACGTATATTAAAACGAAAAATGTCGAAATTTTATGTGCGAGATATAAAGTAATAAAATTATCGCCAAATTTTTATACGAGTATTTTTTATTGGGCTTACGAAACGAAGCTGACTGGTCAATTTTTATTTATACGCGTCTTTTTAAGGTTTATTGGATTAAATTAATTATGTGCCGATATGTTTTACGATTAAATCAATAAAGATTAAGTTTATATGTTATATATTATAGCTATAGCTAATAAGTTAGCCATAAATTTGGATTTAGATTAACTAAAATATGTATGCATATTTCCGGAAACTTGTGATTGAAAGTCATTGCAGGTAACTAAAAGATTGGGATTGATTTCGAATAACATATTTTATTTTAAGTTAACATCAAATATAATAGTACCAAAACTTTAAAAGTTGACAGCGTTATCTGATTATGAACCAGGATAGTCAGAAACTTGTTAGTTGTTGATCTAAATCTGCATGTAAATTCATCACATGCAGATTTTTTAGTGAACATTAACATTTTTGTTGTCAACGTATTTTTTGACAGATACGCCTAAATGTTTTTACAAGTATTCCAAATTTTGAGTTAATTCTATATTTTGAGCTAATTTTGTATAAATTCTGGTATTTGTTTCATTGAAGATTAGGAACGAGAAAAGAGATTCATAAGTGACACAGAATTGAGCAATTTCGTAAAATTGACGAAATAATTTATTAATTCCGAAGTTAATAAATTATTTCGTCACTTAAATATTCAAACATTCACCAAATGGTGTTACAATGTTAAATCAAATATTTAAATTTCAGTAAGACTGTTAAAATCAAATTATTAACGGTAATTTTAACGTATTTATTTTTGAAGAAGTAACACATAACTTTGCAATTATACTCGTATACCCCAGTACAAAACACAGTAAGTGATAAAGCAGGTGTCACCAAGTTCGCGATAGTTCGACCGTGGGTTATTTAGCACTATTTTATTTTAATATGGATTAAAGCCACTTAGTGGAATCGAGGATTAAGTGAAACAAATTTTGAAATCCAAAAACAGGAAGCACAAATTTGGTTAACTAATAAAAATAGAATTTTAAATCTTTGTTGAAATTTAGAAAATTTGTTGGTAATTTAAATTAGCATTGATAGATAGTTCTAGTTAGCTGTATTTGCTAAAATTTGGTTCTAAAATTGTTTTAAGATTAAATTCTGGAATGTGATCGCCTAGTTCAGGCGTAAAACTATACTGATTTTTAATTCATCAATATGAATTTATAATAGTGTGAAAAAAAACATTGTGTTTGGAAATCAATTTTAAGCTCTACTCTGAAATATGTTCAGCAAAACTACATATTATGCTAATTTTTAAACCATTTCATGTATTCATGTGCGAACTGGAAACTTTCTGTTGTTCTGATGTTTTGAAATCAAATTGTGATGAAATATCAGGTCGTGATGCCACTGGCTGACGAGCCTGAAAGTGCCAATTAAAAGAAAATTTGTCACTATGAAATGCCAATTATAAGAAAATTTGTCACTATAAAATGAAACTATAAAATAAAAACTCACATCATATGAAATGTGTGAATGAATTCAGTAAAGTATGTGAATTTATCCCAGTGCTAAAAATCTTCCCTAAAAAATTAAAAGTATAAAAATGACATAAAACTTGATAAAATTTGATCTAGAAAGTCTATATTTTAAATATCTGGGATAGAAAGCTAAACACAAACCTTTACTTGAGATTGACACATAAGGCTCAAGTGTATAAGGTCTATTCGGTTTCTACATGAATTATTGATTTTAATTAATGGTTCCCAAAAATCTATAGTGTCGCGTAACCGATTCCTTCTAATTTCAGCATGTCACGGTGTCTACTAGTAAAAACTAAATTCGAATGACCATCTTGTTCTGATTGGCACTTTAGCGTCTTGGTTTGGCTCATTTTACTTAAAGTATACATTAAAGATTTAAATGACTTGTTCTCTGGAGCCTAATGGTTCATGAACGGCCATCCTGATTTCGATACAATATTAGCAGTATCTATCAAAAAATCGCAAGTCCAACCATATGTTGGTATTGGCACAATTGGCTCACGGGCATGGACCATTAAGTTAATGTATTTATTGATTTAAATTTATCATCTTCAGGAGTCAAGAGTGTCGTGAAAAATCCCTTCTGATTTCACAACAACATGATGTACACTTTCCAAAATAATATTCGTGTGACCTTCCTTATGTTGAGATTTTTCATTTTATTTAAACTTATGAGTATATTTAAGATTTAAACGACTGGTTCCCTGGAACATACAACAACTATTAATTTAAATGTTCCTAGGAATTATTAATTTAAATCCGAATTGTGTTCATAAAAACCAATCCGCCATTTAGATATGTTGCCTCAAAGCGACAATCCCAATATACGGAAAACATTATGATTTTTTTATAGGTATAGTACAGATTTTGTTTATTTCTCATTGATATCAAAAAGATAGTTGACAACACTTTAGATTCCGAGGAACCATTATTCATTTTTATATTAAACGTATTGTTTGAATATAAGTCATGCCTGGATCCAATAGTGCCAATCTCAGCAAACGGATTGCACTATTAAATTAATTTTTGAATGATGGACATCTCGGAATTCATAGGAACCATTAATTCACATCCATAGTTTACATTGCTTTATATAAAAGTTAGCCTATTGTACCCATTTCAAGTAACGACTTTTAGTAAACACTTTAGATAAACGTCATTTTAAATAGTTCAGGGATTATTTTAAAAATCCTGGGATGAGATAAAATTAGTATTGCCTGATGAAGATTTGAATTTTTTCTGGTAAGATTCCAGAGATAACTTCACACCCTTCTCTCAATACTCGTAATGGCATGTGTTTGAGTCAGAAATTAAATAAATCATACTGACAAAGCTTACAATCCAGGTCGAATCCCTTTGTTTATTATATAAACTCGTCATCATACTCAAAATATTATAGTTACGCTTACAACATATAAGTCAGTCAAGAATTGACACTCTATATCGCTAGTCAATATGATCCACCATCAAAAAGAATACTACATATTACGAATTCTACTCTACACAAGCATATCACTCGATGGTCAAGTGGTAAAGTTAAACTCCACCAAGTGTTATCAACCCAAAGGTCGCCAGTTCGAACCCAGTTGCAGACTATAATTTTATTCAGCAAAGATTATTGATAACATCTTCAATGTCATCGCAACAAGTGGTCTCCTCCACTACTTTTGAGAATTGGTTTTTAGAATGACATTCCAACTGAAAGGGAATAAGAAGATAAGGAAAGTAATTGTAAACGGTGGCGACAGTAATCATGGAAAGTACTGAAATTAAGAATGGCGTTAATGATCAATAACGGGGAATTGATGAGGTGGAATGTGTTCACACGGCTACAACTGCAAGACCCATACATCGCCAGATGCAATAAAAAGAATAATCTCAAAGAGCGATAAACAAGCGCAAGCAATATAGGACGCCCAAGTACAGTAGTAATTTAACCAGCCAGTGCAAGTTAAAAGTGAAACGTAATCAGCAAAAAGTAAAAGTGAAGCATTGAAGAGTGAAATTTGTGAAATGCTACAGAGGTGTGTGCTATAGAGGTGTTGGAAAATAAGGTTTAAAACTTAAATCGGTGAGTTTTTTTATTTCTAAAATTGTGTACGAATCCATCTCTCTCTCTCTCTCTCTCTCTTTCTTTCTCTCTCTCTCTTTCTAGCACTACATCCCACCAAGGGAATTTGGCCGCCTCAAATGAGGTTTCATAATCATATTTTCTTTCCGTAAAATGAGTGATTAATTCATTGATCCTCAACCAGCCGTGAATTTCTTTTCCCTTGTCACCACCGGGAATCGAACCCGGGACTGCCAGTTGCTGGAACAAACTTGCTCACCACTTTGCCACCGGGGCGGTACGAATCAAAATCGAACGCCCGAAATTCGTAACAATACAATTTAGCACTGGAATATTTTACTTCGGTTACACGTTGTAACCCTGCTCGCTCTGTTTGGGTAGCCTAGGACTCATCATATATAACTTATATAATATGTTTCGAATTCCGAAATATGATAGATGTCCCAAATACCGTCTCGGTGTTACCGAAATAAGGACGAGCTCTTTTCAGTTCCAAAATGATATTTGATGAGAGGGAATACGAGACACTTTTTCCATGGTAGCGACAATATTATTAGCAATAAAATTAATAATGGGACCAGTCTGTTTGAGTTATGCGAAAAGTGACATCTAATAATAAACAACTTATGTTCAGAATAACTTAGGAATGAGTTTAAATCTTCGATAACTACTGCGTTAAGAATTACTGAACATCGGACAAATTATTCAATCTTCTTTCAATATTTACTTAAAAGGCACACTTAAAAGATAATCCGGATTTTGAACTTAAATTTGACTAATTGATTAATGCAAATATTATTCAAATAATAGTTCAAGGCTTTATTACTAGAAAAATTAATAAATCATTGGATGGGAATCAACGTTACATAGCCCATCCAATGCATCAGTGCGAAACTGAAACGATTGAAAGTTTTACTTACAACAACAAAACCTACAAATAGCCCCAGATTTGGCAAAAGCCATAGGACGATATAAGACGCAGAGTGATGTTGGCTTGAACATTTAAAAACGAATAAGAATATTTTGCGGTATATTGTCAGTCTTGCAGTGTCGATGCAGAACGAACATTTCCTAACTAAAAATGAATGATATGATGGATCTTGAAGATACCCACGAATTTTAAATCCGTTGCGTCCAGAGGTCATGTCATTAAACAAAACTTTTTTAATTCAAATATGACGGACTGGGGGTTTTTGGGTAATGACCACTAGGAAACTACGCCTTAACTACGTTTTATCTTCGTTTTAGCTATCATTTAGTATGGTATATGGAAAAACAATTTCGGATTTGATTCAAACATAGACCAACTTTGCAGGTGGAACATTTCCATAAAGTTTTATGTGGTTCACGTCTGGTGCTACATAGAGCACATCTAACAGATGTTGACCTCATAGGCATATGTGCATTTTTGTCGTACCGCACTTCTAATGGTACTTTTACCTTACCTTGAATGAGTTTACGAGATGTCCACTACTTTTTCTGTTTCGTTTCGCTCTAGTTGGATCAGCTCCAATTAATCTGACAGCGACAGCGAGAAGAAAAGCTTTTAGGTTGTTTCATTGATTGCAGGAATGTTTCACTCAGTTTTGTCAGCATTGGCCTAATCTTGTACAGTTTATCAAAATGAGGATCCTGCTTTCTTGGTTTGCCTCTCATTATCGATTACATGAAAATTGGAAAGAAACCATACGAAACGGTTTCTTCGCATGACTGAGCTTATATAAGTATCTCGCTCCTCTAACTGCTAGGACCAATAATCTTTATAACTCGGAAGTATCTTTATGCCCATTCGGATATCCAGACCGAGAAACGCTTTCATTTCGGTAATAGTAGTTGGTATAAAAGAATTCTGGTTAGCCCCATTTTTTGTAGCGCATATAAATTGATTTGGAACACAAGATGTTCTAGAAAATCCAAAGGATATAATTCTAAAAAAACATCAACAGGAGATTCTTCAGAATCATGTATATTAGGCCCTAATGGTTCTGCAAATAAATTAGGTTTGGTGCAGTTCGTAACATCACTCGTCCAAATATCGTCTTCGTTGTTGGGTCATAAATTAGACGGTGCTATTTCATCGGATTCGTCGTTACTAGTCGGTTCAGATTCAATAATATCACTTTCATTTTGTTTGACGTCTCAAAAATAACTTCCATTTCATCTTTGATGAATAAATCAGGTTGATTTATCGTTTCAAATTCTTCGTTTCCATCCGATGTCGATACTTCTGATTCATTAGACATCAGATGGAATCTCGTCTATGATAATATACACATCATCAGAAGACACATTTCTGAGATCATAGGATTCACTTTTCGCATTTTCTATAAATATAAAAAAAACGTATAGGTAAGTGCCTTGTGGTTACCACGTAGAACCACCATAATTTTTTGCAAATAAATAATATTTATAATGGGCCAAAAATAATTTCGCACAGTATAAACAAATAAACACATTCCCGTAACAAAATAACATCATAATTACCTGACATAATTAATTAAACTCCACAATATAGTATACAATAAAAATGTTGTTGGGAACGTAAGGGAAACAATTTTTATATGTGGTTTTATGTAGTAACCAGTATGACGCAACTGAATTTTTTTTTCAGATTTTGTTCCGGGCTCAAAGGGTTAAAAGGCCCAAAATATTTTATACTTAATTCTAGTTCAAAAAAAATTTTAAATACCGGTATTTCAAATTGAGTCCGGCGTAGCCCTAGTAAAAAACTTAGCAATGAGAGGGTGTTCGATAAATTAAACATTTTATTTTATTTAAATGAATTAAATTAATGAATTTAATTTATTCCACCCAATATAATAGCGGCTTGATGTGTGTGCTGCATGGTCGTGGTTATGTAAGCGCGACTTTGGACGGATGGTTGAGAACAAAAATAATCAATTAAATTAATTTTTTTATTAAATAAATTTCTTTGTTCGTTCTTTTTATGTGGTCGTGTCGCTTTGTGTTTTCGTGTTTTAGTGTTCGCCGTGTATTCTGTTGATGCTTTTTCTCCCATGGATTATAGGATTTGCACAACCATGATTGACGCAAGAAGAGGAGAGTAGACATGATAGTGTTCACTGCAACATGCGCGCCGCTAGATCATGGGTCGTGGAAGTTATGACTATGATCGACGGCAAAGGAAACGATGTGATTAAGGTCTGTGTTCACTCGTATAAATCATGCCAGCGAGGTTTGTGACATAAAATACAAAGCTCACCGCTGGATCATGGGTTATTGAAGTTACATTTCCATGATCGACGACAGAGTAGTGCCGTTGAAAATTAACATAAAAAAAATTAATATTATTTGCAAAAACAAAAAAATGTTTTTTTTAAATGGGCGCTTTTGCCATTGGGAGGCAAATGTTAACCCTGTTTTTTCCGTCCACAGGAAAAAAATGTACCGATAGTATAGTCGCCTCTGCGAGTGTACTACGAAATCTCGGTTTTCTTTTCTTCTAGTTCTAATTGCAGAAAATACATTTTGTAGTTGCAATTAATAAATAAAACAACATTTTGTTAATGCAATATTTTGAAATGCAATAATAGAGGCTGACTGCTTCGATAACTCTCATGGGCATTTAGCCCTCCATCCAAATTCCATCCCTATTAGCCATTTTCTAGAATTGTATCGCAAACTCATTTTCGAATTTTGTTAAAAAATCATTTAAGAATCCTATTTTCCCAAATGCAAAATTTTAAAAATTCAAACCGCAATTTCCTAAAAAACGTTTTTTTTATACAAAACCAGGATTTTGAAAACCGGGATTTTGAAAACTGGGTTAGAAAAAACCGGGATTTTGAAAATTGGGGTTTCGTTGCACACCCTTTTCGGTCGCTCGAGATATAAATACCACACAAAAATGTTTTTGTGTGGTATTTACTATAATTTTATTTACTTTTTAAATTTTATTTTAATATTTAATAAAACCCCGGGGTTAAGGTCACCAGATAAAGCGTTATTTTGTTAATTATAGTATTATTATTATAAAAACACTTTGTATTATGTATTTAAATATATTTTTTTTAAATAAATAAATTAATTTGTTAGTCCATACACAACGGCATCTTGGAGAATGTGCGCATGGTTGAAGCAAGCTTAAGTGGTAGGGCGACTTCTTTGGATGGTTGAAGATGAACTGAATCATAAAAATTTAGTTTTAATTAAGTAGATTTTTTTGTTTGTGTCGTCGTGTTGGTTTATATGCTATCGTTTTTAATGTATGTCTTGTTGTTTCCACCTTGCTTGTGTATCTGTTCAGTGCACGTAAATACTAATGGCCTCAATCTTTTAAAAATGTTGCTAAATAAAGTCTATTTATATGTCTGTGGTTCCAATCTTTGTCTATAGATGTCGGTATGTATAATCAAATAAATGAATAGATTTTTTTGTATAATCTTTTTTTCATAAAACGTCAGTAAATTCTAGAATAATATTAATTAAAAACTTTATTACGGACAATTACTAAGAATTAATTTATTTATTATCCAAATATGCACTAAACATTTCGTTTAATCCCTAAATGACAAGTACTAATATTACTGCCATCTACATACCAGAAAAGAAACTGTAGCCTTAAATATGGTGACAAACTAGCGGCACTTCCTGCAACTCCAGGTGCACTGATCTGTTCATGCATTTTTTCCTGAATGCAAGTACAAAGTGATGGTGGGTTAGCGAAGTGTTTGTGAAATGATAGATTTGCGATATGTGCGATTAGAATATTTTCGTTACAATATTCTAACTGTTATAGATTACCCACGAAAAATTGATTAATTTGCTGCGGTAGACTAAATAGAATAATAAATTTCACCTACAATTATCGAACGTATTGAATACTCCACACATTCCAACAGTATCACGAATTTCAAAAATATCACTGAGGCTGCAAACCAGTTGGGTCAAATTTTTACTACAGTAAAAACCGATATTAAAACAGATTTCTCGATCTATTTTCAATAAACTTTTTGAAAAATACTTTAATTAACCAAAAAAATTACACTTGAATCTCGATTATCCGGGATGAGCGGGACCGGAGGTCTCCCGGATAATCAAAAATCCCGGTTCATCGAACTAATCGTTATTATAGACTAAAAACACAAGGAAATTCATCGCAGTTTTGCGCTTATATTTATATTTTAATAATAAATATCAAAATCACGTTAATTACTTATTATACAAAATATGTAACATAAAATTAAAATATGTAATTACGACTTTATATGCATATGTATGTAAATACCATTTCATTTAAACATTCTGTTTGAAACGATAAAAAAATTAAAATACTATCACAAAAAAATTAGCTTTCATCAGCTACGGCATAGACAAATTTAAATTTTACTGAAAAATTCCCGGTTAATCAGATGAAATCCCGGTTAACCAAAAGACTAAAAAAAATTTGATGCGTATGAAAAATCCCGGATAATAGAGGTTCACGGATAATCGGATCCCGGATAATCGAGATTATTTTTACCCGACTTTAATTGACTTTTACCCGACTATTAGTACTTAACCTGAGTGAGACAACGTAAGCTCTTTGCACTTAACCGGATTACATAAAAAATTTGCAACTTTCTTAAGGATTTGAATGGTGCATGTTCCATAATTAACTGAAGATTGAGTTAATTTCGGAAACTATTCATTTGTTTATTTGATTCAATACTCGAAAAAAAAAATTCTGGATATCGAGAAGTGTAAATGTAGTTTTCCCCATTTTCTTCAACTTTTTCGACCGGACAATAATTATCTGTATATCGTTGCTTATTGCACAGCCTATCTCTTCCGTTTAACTTCCATTCTCAATACCTTATAAGAAAATATACAATAAAACAAATATTACTGTTGAAACTCAAAAGGTATTGTATACCACCTTGCCAATGAAGAATAAATTTGTTGTGAAGACTTTAAATTTAAGATATTGTGTTATAGATTAAACTGAACGAATGCATTTAAAATATTATAGAGCTATCGTTGATTCCCCTTATTTGTATTTTAGCGCAGTTTTAGGGTTGTAAAATTGTCGATAATAGCCTATCAAAAAATGCAAGTCCTTCTGCTGAAGCATTCACAATATGCAATAAAAATGTCTATTTTCTGGTTGAAACATTTAATTCTCAATAAATATGCAAAGAGTTCCTTAAAGTAAATTTCAACTTACCATAAACCATTTTATATTGTTCTCAATCACGGCATTACCTGAAATAAATAGAAAAAACATTTTTATCAGTAAAAAACTTTGTTTGTGAAATATTACATATTGTATTACATATAGTATACCAAAAACCTAATTCGTAAATGGTGATTTTATTTATTTTTTGGTTTAATCAAAATTTAAAATCGGACCGATTTTCCAAATGACCAACGGTTCAGCTAAGCTAAATATTTTGTATTAGTTTACGTTTCAAGTCACAAAATACATTATAATTTGTAGGCTAAAGACATTTACAGTAAACATTTTTCGATTAACTTTAAGTGCCAGTCAGACGAAACCTATATATTTTTGTGTTATGCATTAAAATGTATGCTATATACTTTACGTAATAGTAAGTTAATATCGATTTTAATGTCCCAACATATAAGATCAAAATATGTAACGGTCGGCGTTATATAAAAACAACATTCTAAAGTCAATATTTTTAATTTGGATGAAAGAAATTAAAAATTTAAAAGACTGTATAATAAAAAGACGTTAGTAATATTAAATAAAAAAACCAAAGAAAAAATAAAATTTTCGCATACATACAATACTGAGCATAAATACATAAATGATTACGTTTTATATGCAGCATTGAGGATGCCATAACATGAAAATTTATGTGAATATGACGCTACGTTTTATATAAAATGTACATTTTTCGGTTTTTTTTTGGGGGGGAACACATTTTAATTTATTTCGTTGCCGGTTATACGTAAACATGTATGTGTGGTCGGCTTAAAAGGAATTTCCTTTTATTAAAACAATAAAAAAAGTTTTTTTGGTTCAGTATTCGACCAGATAGATGAATGGGAATTTTATTTTTTAATTTAAATTTTGCATGACATAGTTTTAGTGCTTATGTGATTTTTTGGGGTGAATCTGGTTAATAAATATACAGGGTGGAAAATATGCATTGTGGAGGTTTTGGTTAGCCTAAAAAGCAGAAGCATATTAAACTATTACGGAGCCTTATAGCTATCGACAACATTGGGTAAATTCTGATGCATTTTGCAATAATGCTATTAAGATTATATTTGTGTATGCAAAAAAATAGAGGCGTGAATATGCTGTGGCCAAATTGGCCAACTTCCCAAGTAGCAGTTTTTGGTTTCAATTTGGTTTTATAACCAATACGAAACTTTAGTTTTAACACCAAAAAGTTTTTGAAATGGTTTGAGACACGTTTCCGATACGTTACGAAGCCTTACCAGATTGTAACGATGGCCCTATCTCGGTTCTCGTTCCCATCCCTGAAAAAAAAAAAATAATAATTTCCCTATCCAAATAATAATTGTTTTCCTACCCTGTCCTTCTCCTCCACGAGAAAAAGACTATAAATAAGCCGATTGTCAGTCAGTCGAGGTTGAACGTTTTTATTGAATATTTTGTTTACCACTTGTGCACCAAGTCTGTACAAAAGAAAAAAATATTAAAAAAATTTAAAATTAAAATTTATATTGTGCCTCATAAAAAAAAAAAATATATATAATTATATAAAATGAGTGGAAGTAGTGCTTATAGTTGAAGAATCCCTGTATAAAATTAAAATACAACCGATACGCGTGGGGATCGCGTAGTACATAGTAGTTATTTAATTCAAGTTTGTGATTTTGTGACGCTACGGCCTACCCAAATATTGTGTAGTAAATAGCGTAGTAAATAGTATAGCGATACGCTATAACCCAAGTTTAAAAACTAAATTAAAAAAGGCCAGGTGTAATTCAGTGGGTAGCATTTTTGAGCCTATATCTGTACTATATATCTGTGAAATTTGATAGGCAAGTGTAAAACGAACGGTTTGGTTTACGCGACCGCTAACCGCGATAATTTAAGCGGTACCAAATTCTAGTGTGGTACTGTGTTGATACGAACACATTATATATATATAACGAAAACCTAGTGATGAGATTATAAGTAAGAAATTACGTTGGTTAAATTAAAAAAAAAAAAAACTGCCTAAAGTGTTGGTAAAAGAAAATACCGCCAAAACCAAATTAAATAGGGAGTGTCATTGATTACGAAAAAAAAACAAACTGTATTATGAAATTATAAGTTAAGCTATAAAAAAAAAAAAAAACGAAAACATTCTCTATACTAATTACGTGCATAGTATTAGTGGTTTGTATGTACGTAACCATACACCACTGTTATACACCTTCGACGGTGGTTTATTACTTGATCATCATTATTTACGAAATTGGAATGGTACATATTATGTACTCCATTATCTATGTATAAATCTCTACAGTTCGCGATAACGATATTCGCATTACAGTTCGAAAACAAATATGCGGACACTAATTTGATGCGGAACCATACAATAGCACGGTAATTGGATTAGCGGGTGCAATTCATTCATGTATTTATTTGAACATTATATATTATTATAAATCTTTATATATTTATTATTATTCCATATATTATTATATTATATATTACTATTTACATTTATATTTATTTTTTTACATTATATTACAATTTACATATATATATTTATTATCTTTATAAAAAAAAAAAAAAAAAAAAAATACTTTTTTTATATAAGGTAATTTCAAGTCCGGACTAAATGAGAAAAGAAAATTTTGCTAGCCTTAAGTTCAATTTAGATTTAGTTTTTTGCATTTCTAGTTGTAAGCATTATATTTCATTTTATTTTTTTTGTGAACATTCAAGCTATGCGATTTGATTTTGGATTGTGCTAAATTAGAAACAATAAAGATCTTTCTTATGTACTATTTGTATATTAACCAAACTAATTTATCATCTTCTTATTTTTCTTACTTTAATATCTTCTTGCTCGGTTTTGTTTTGTAGGTTTCCTCTTTAATTTCTCTATATGTTTTTGTTTATTTTTTTTATTTATTATTATTTTTATTTTTTTTGGTACAGATTTAGGTATGCAGAAATACCCTAATTACTAAGACCCTCTCTTAGGATGATGGAGGCAATCTAGGTGGACCTGTATGCTAGCGGATTCTTTGCATTCCTTCCCCTTAACAGCGGTATTCACGATTCCTGTAAGTTTTTGAAAACCCCCACGACATCCCCTGAGCTCAGCCGGCTACAATAACCGCTGCAAAAAACCTCTGCAGGAATATTCTGTCAACGCAACTTTCGTTGCGTTACAAGATACTGCTTTTGACCGAGGTTTTAGATACTATCTCGTTTTATTTTTACTCACGAGGAACCGTTTATAAACAGATTTAAAAGACCTCAGAATTTTTGAAACGGTTTTAAATGATTTCTGTTTTAACGCGGTTTGTAAAAAACTGAAAATCTCTGAAAATGAATTAATTTCAGTTTCAACTTATTTTATAAAAACTTAAAACCATTATAAGTTCCGATAATAGAGTTAAAAAATTTTTTTACTCAGATTTGGTTTTCACTTCGAGTTCGAGGTGAGTTTACCAAGTGACTTGACAAATCTTATTATAAGATTCGTCGTTTATTATGTTTAACAGCAGACGGTATTGTCCGAGTCCGACACTTAAAGATACCACCAATTACCAACTACCAAACAATATATTGTTTGTGCTAAATAAAACAAAATAAATACATAATGATTTAGTAAATTATTTTAGAAGTTGGTAAACCATTATAAATTCTAGTGGTAAAAATACTTAAATAGAAGTACCTAAGTTATTAGAAACAATAATACGGTATTTTACTCAATATTAAGATTTTCAAAGGGGTTTTTATAAACCATTTCAAATACGATGCAATTGTTCCAAAATAAATCCGTTTACGAATTGTTTCAAAATAACAAGTGAATTTTAGGGTATTTGGAAACCATTTAAAAACTTTTGCTGGTGCCAAAAGGATTTCATAAAACACGTCCAGAGACGTTTAAATTATTTGAAATTGAAGACATGTCAGAACCGGTTCAAAAATACTAGTTACATAAACTCTTAAATGCAACTTCGGTTTTGGTGTTTCTGAAACTTTGGTTTCATTTTGCTACTTGGGTTACTACTGATATTGTCTTACCGTTTTGGAGGTCCCTGTCCATAAGAGCTTTTTCGTTGTTTGCAAATATTTGGAAACGTATATCATCTACAAGAAAAACGATTATAAATTAAAACGTTTTAAATTAATTTTCTAACAATACCGGTCTTGGTAAGTTTTCCAAAATTTACGCTGAAATAACAATTTTCAATTAAAAACGGTCTGTCAACAAATTTCGCAATTTGACGGATTGATTAATCGGAACATAAATCCGTAGGTCCAACTAAGTTTGGCCGAAATTAGTCTTCCGAAAGAGACAAAAACTATAAAAAACAAAAAGATTGTATGTTAAATTTCAAACAAAATTTTTTGCGAACAAATTTATTTCAATTTTGACGGATATGACGAGTTTTGATAAAAAAAAAATTAATTTTACCAAAATTCGGCATCCCTACAGTCCAGATTGACTATTTGGAATCAATAATATTATAAAAATTAACCTTTTTCGCCAATTGGTCCAAATCTGTGTACCGGAAATGGTAGCTTTCAAGGGTGATTTTCGATTTTTGCAATGATGACAGTTTTCCGGTAAGCTTAAAAATCCGGAAAGCTTAATTTTTCGCTTTAGAAATCAAATGTGGTATATTTAAGATATTTGTATACATTCGTGGTAAAATAATGTCAGGCGTCGGCTACAACATATTCACATTTATATTTAAAAAAAATCTTCATAATAAAAGTTGATTTATCAGATAGACATTGGTTTTAGGATACAACTAAACAAGTTCTTCTAGAATATAGATTATTGCGACAGAATTAAACTAATTCAAAACAATTATAAAATGTGGTCAGGTCGAACAAAACCTAATTTTCTGGGCCGCAAAGTAGCGCGACAGAAGTAGAACTCGATTATGTATGATTTCATTTGCTTATGCGTACAGAAACACAGACGGATATTGAACATTCGTATACATTGAAATCAAGTCTCGAAATTTTTTCGCCCTCTAAAAAAAACTACAGATCGCCGGTACAAATTTTCACCTTTGGTTGCGAGTGCTGAACATTAAGAATAAAAACCGACAGCGAACAAACGAATGAGTTAATCTTGTCTGCCGTACTCCTTTCCGAGTTCTACTGCTTAGGCATACCGACGTGTGTATGGTAGACTCTAGCTTCATACCTGAAAAAACAAACTAGGAGATTCCGCAACACGGGAGAGATACGTGGTAATGTTTCAATTTCTAATCATGTGATCAAACAAGCAAATATCAACCATGCACCATATAATTTAATATTAGGGATTTGGGTGTGCCCGAAACTTAATTGTGATAATTACATATTTATATAAAAATATTTTTGTTTTGAACTGATTCATTCTTCAATGAGTCATTTACTATTTCAGAAACCGACTCTAATTTTTTTATATTAATACGAAAAAAAGTAGATTTGTTTTGCATGAAGTTGTTAATAGAAAATAATATGGTGTTAAATGTAATAGACGCGTTTATGATTAAATTCTTGGGCTACGCCAACTATTTAATTTTTTAACAATATATCCTACAAGATTATTTTAATTATAATTAAATTAGCTCAACTTAACCAATTGTATGTGCGGCCATAAAAGAACCAAATATGCTATAAAATGAATCATTGCAAAATTCCAAACTAGTTTGGTAGAATTACCGCCCAAAATGACTCACTAGTTAAAGCTTTGGTGTTTGAATCGGGAAGTACTGAATTAAAATTACAATAAAGCAAGATCCAAAAAAAACTTACATCATCGATTACGAAGTGATGTAAATTAAAAAAAATGAAAAGCATGTTGTAGTGCAAAAATAAAAGGCCGACAAATTTTCATAGGACGGTAAAGTAGGACGAGAAAAGTGATCTGTAAAAGAGTTTGGATTTTGGGAGTGCTTGCAAAGATTATAAAAATAAGCGAACAACTTCGTTTCTTGAACGAGGTCAAATAATGCTTCATAAATATAAAATGTTATCCCATGATAATTCGCTTTTCTTAAATTTAAACAATAATTTTAAGGTTTTTACATTTTCTTGTATAGGGATTTCCGTAAAACATTGTTTTAAAATGAGTGACTTTTATTCGTTGCTTAACTATTGAAAGCATTCAATTTTAAATTTCAGTGCGACAACAGAATCCAGAATCAAATTATATTCTGACAATAAAGCTTAAGCATTCGTTTTCCTACAATAATGTGCGTCAGTTTGGCGGAAAAAATGGCATGATTTGTTCAGGAATTCTGAGGTTATGTCCATTCCCGTAACACATTTTAAATTATTTCTGTAGGAGAAACTAGAGTAAAACAAACAAATTAAGTTTCAATGACTGCGCCAATTACCAAAATTGAATAAAGAGGATTTCTACGAATTGATCTTTGGTCAACGAGCATTGCAATTGGTGAGTGACTCCAGCAATCACCAACGAATAGTTGATTTAATGTAATTGCATTTTATAGTAAAATAAACGCATCATATAAAAATCATTAGGTAAATAAATTGCAATAAATTATTTGAATAACCTTGTTAAAGGGAGAAAGCGGTAAATACGCGAAAACGATTTTTTGAATTTTTTGCACGATTCTTAAATGGTCGTATATACAAAACATGTTTCTGATACATCATCCCAGGTGTTTGAAGTTAGGTTTAATATCCTAAGGGGGAGGGCTAACCAAGAAAGATCGCAGGGACTCTGTGCTCAATTGATGTTATAAAAACTTCAGACGATAAAATATAGTAGGTAACACCATTTATAATCTATTTTGAATTCGCAAATTCACAGATCTCGATTTTTAACAGTAATATTTGTAAAACTGTTCTTAAAGATTATATTTTGAAAAGTATAACTACAACACAGACGAAATAAAGCGAAATCAGAGTTTCTGATTATTTAGTTTCTATACTCCACGGAGGTATAGTTCAGGTAAGTTTTTGAAAATGCAGAATTACGTAAACAATTAAGAGAAATAACGGAATTTATAACTAAATTGAAAGAAGCAATTACAATTTTAAGAGAATGAAGAACTCGTGAAAGCAATTTAAATACGTGCAACACTTGGGACAACACCCTATCCTGCAATCGATGATGACATTAATCCATTCTATACGGATGAAGAACAATTAAAAGAGAAAGAAATTGTGTGTTGAACCGGAATAAAAGATCAAGTAAGAAAAGGAAAGCTGAATACTCACTAGAAATGGCAGAAACTTAACCATCAACTTTAAAGCAAGTTTCTCGAAATCAGTTACAACTAGCCTTTAGAACAACAACCAGCTAAAACAAAAGAGCAATCACCTCCATCAATAAATATCATTGGAATTAAAATGTCTCCACTATACAATTGATTATGAATTGGCGTCTGGAAAATTAATGGTACAGGCTCTGAAACCAATAGAGCTTTGGCTACAAAATTTAATTCTGAGGGGCACAAATATTTTATCTACGGGGATAACAATCATCGTCCAATCAGGATCATCATCACTTTTAATAACAAACAAGATGGAAAGATGTATATAATAACAATACTCAACCAACATGACAGTTAAAATAGAGCAACTGAGAAAAGTAACGGTCTAATACCGCAGTGCAAAAAATTTCAAGGTTTTAGTCGTACGCAAAAATATTAACAAAGAGAGTTTAAATGCGTGAAATGTGCCGGAAAGTATCACGCTCAAGTATGCCCGATTAGTAGGAATATTGTTGCAAAATGTGTTAATTGCAAGAAGCAACATCCGGTAAACTAGCAGGTATGTGAAATAGCTAAAAAGCTACAACGATTAAGAAATAAAATGCCAAAAACAAAATCAACGAATATCAGAAAAATTTCCGAAATTTTTACCAAAGGGCAAACAAAACCTCATACTAGTAAAACGGGAGAACCAAAACTATACTATACTCGCAAATTGATAAAATCAGTTATTTTGAAGGGCACTGCCGAAGATACAATAGTGCTCCAAAAGATACTAAGAAATATGTAAGGTCGTAACATTCGGCAAGCTAAACAAGGGAAATGCCTTGAAGCTCTAAGCAACAGGTTAAGTACCTAAGACTCTCTAAATGAAATGAGATCTAATCTCTATAAGAAATGATGCAAACAACCACAAATTAACGTTAAAAACAAATAGGCTAATGCTTCGTTGTTTTCAACCCACCTGGAGAACATGTGCAAACCTCTACCAGACAAAACAGCAGATGAACACATACCACCATTAAATAAACCTGTTAGCTACAAAGTATCTCCTGTTACATTACAAGAATTAAAAGAGGAAATAAATCTTAGGAAAAAGGAATCTTCCTCCAAATAATCAACGCAGATTTCAAACTTAAAAACGTTCCAGATCAATGGAAAGTCGCAAAAGTAATCATGATAGCTAAACTCAACACACCATTATGACAAAAGTTCGTATAAGATAAATCGAGCTTTATTTCATGTAGCACAGGCCCTAAACAGAGTATGGCATTAAGGCTTGGAACATAAATGACCAAGAGACTTATAAAAGTCTAACCGAGATCTAACCGACACTTTCGTGTTAAATTAGATGGTGAATACTCAGAAATAGAGAACATTTCAGCTGGAGTACCACAAGGTAGCGTTCTAAGGTCAACTTTATATGTTCGATATAACTTCGTGCCAACCAACCGGCAGCAGTCGCTGATAGCACAAAAGAATCAACAAGCAAATTGCAAAGAGCTACTAAGATTGCAGTACCTGTTCACGTAAACTTCACCAACAGATAGGTCAATTGGATTTCAGTAGGACTAAACGCTCAGCAAATTCCCTATGGAAACATGGCAACATATCTAGGCGTAACGCTAAAAGCGAAACTAAACTGGAAATGATCAAAAACAAAAAGAAGAGTTAAACACTAAATACAGAAAGATGAATTGGCTCTTAGGAAGAAATTCTGGGGTAACTTTACATTATAAATTGCTACTATGTACCAGTAAATCCTGAATTCTCTGCCGACTTATTGTATTTAACTCTGAGGCTGTACAAAGAAAACCAATGTCAAAATCATCCAATCATTCCAAAGCAAAGTCCTATGTGGAATAGTCAATACACCGTGGTACATAAGAAACGACAACTTCCATAGAGATCTGAAGGTAGATTTCGTCAGTGAAGAAATAAGCAAACACGCGAGGAAACACATGCAACGTATTAGTCCACACTCAAATGCTGAGACACGTCGTTTGTTGAATGTGAACGGGACTAGCCAAAGAGCTACAACCCTCCAAACAAGAATGTACTATAAATCATGAAAGATGAATTACTAGATGATTTGTAAAGTAGTTGTAATAATTTAATATATTTAAAAATAAGATAGTTTCAAAACAATTTTGGTAAAAAACTAGATTGTACATTTTTATTGCAACTACCGAAGCAGTTTTTCAAAATAGTTAAGTATAACAATTATTATTTTTTAGATGTGGATAAAAGTTTAGCATTATTTTTTTTAATTTCAAACATTTCATTCGTATATTATGCTTTCTTTAATTTTTCACCCTGTATTTTAATTATGGTTGTGATTGCTCACAAAAAATATTTAAATTAGAGTAATATTATGATTGCATCCTTTTTATATTTACATATTTTATTATTGTCATTATTACAATTTTTGTTTACTAAAAATAAAAAAAAATCAACTAAAAAATTAAAAACAACTATAACAAATAGCTAATCATTTTTTTATTGTAATTTTTTATTTAATTCTCTACCTTTTATTTGCTTAATTTCCGAAAAGTAAGTGAAAAGTTCAATAACAATAAATAATTACATAACATACGAGGGTATATCAAAAAGTCTTGCAATATCATATGAAAAAAAAGAGTGAGTGAGACAACAATATATTTTTCAAAACCATTTTTTGTCGCGATGAAACTTCTAGAAGAACATTTCGATGTAAATTTTACAGTTCGTTTGTTTTTGTCAATTTAGTAACACGTGTTTTGAATTTTTCTTAAAATGAATGAAATTGAATATCGCGCCATTATTAAATTTTTCTGTAAAGATGGACGAAATGCAATTTATATATTCAACTATATATCAAAAGTTTACGGCGAATCTGCACCATCATATGCCACAGTAACAAGGTGGGTAAAATTATTCAAAAGTGGTCGGGAGTCATTAGTAGACGACAACCCCTCGGGTCGGCCAGCAGATGCTATTAGCCATGAAAACGTAATTTTGGCCGAATCTATTGTATTGGAGGACCGGCGTATTTCTGTTCTAGGGTTAGCGTGGAGACTTTCCCTTTCAAACGGTACCACATATACTATATTACATGACCACCTTCACATGTCGAAAGTAAGTGCCCGATGGGTTCCCCGTTTGTTGAATGCAGAACAAAAAAAAATGCGTGTTCAAACTTCAAAGGCGATTTTAGATATGTACAAAGAAGATCCAGAAAATTTCTTGGATAACATAATAACAGGCGATGAAACATGGCTTCATCACTGGGATCCGGAATCCAAACAAGAATCGATGCAATGGATTAAACGTAGTGAACCACCACCAAAGAAATTCAGAACTCAACCGTCTGCTGTTAAGGTTTTGGCAACAATTTTTTGGGATTCTGAAGGAATTTTGATAATCGATTATATGCCACCGAAAACCACAATCATAGGCATATATTACGCAGAGGTTTTCCGAAAATTGAAAAAAGCGATCCGGGAAAAACGGCCAAGGAAAGTTAGGAAAAAAATCTTGCTTCTTCACGACAATGCACCAGTGCACAAGGTTAATATTGCTCAAGCTGCATTAAAAGACTGCGGCTTCGTGGAAATTCCGCATCCACCGTACAATCTAGACTTGGCACCCAGTGACTAGTTTCTGTTTCCCAATTTGAAAAAAATACTAGGGGGCCGGAAATTTTCCAGTGACTATGAAGTACAGTCTGTTGTAAATTAATATTTTATGGAGCAAAAGAAATCTTTTTTTTTAGAGGGTTTAGGCAAGTTAATTGATCGATATGACAAATGTATAAACCTTAAAGGAGATGATGTCGAAAAATAAAAATATGGCTGTCTCACTCACTCTTTTTTTTCATATGATATTGCAAGACTTTTTGATTTGCCCTCGTAGCTAGTAGCTTACTACTAAATTTGCTCTTGCGCCATTTTCTATAATTTTAGAAAATCAGCTTTTACTTCCGTAGGCACAGAAATACATTTTTTAAGACCTCCTCAACGCATTCTTGTCTACAATTGCGGTAGTGAAGCGTTCATGTTCCAAGTGGGACCTCCGACTAGTCGGGTATCTGTGTTTATTTGATACTAATTGTATAGATAAATTGTGTTTTATCCCATTAAATAAAATTTATGTATTAAAAAGAGGACTTCTCTTTCACGAATTTTTCTAATGCTCGGTAATTCTTTGTATTTTAAGAATAGCTCTTCCGTACAAAATTTTCGACGCAATTTATAGATATATTTAAGGACTCGTTTTTGGAGAACGTATAGAGCTCGTTTAATGTTGATTCAACCATGCCACACGAGCATTTTTTGTATTTTGGCATTTTTTTTCTACCAATGTTTTGTTCTGCTCTCTCTTAAATAAAATTTTAACTAAAATGAGTCAAAAATGTCCTTGAAATATTTTTTATTTCATTTATGTTTGAGTTGTGTGGTAGGACAGACAATTTGTTTAAGTCGCAATTAAAACTTGTATGATAGGTAAACGGGGAAAGAAACGAAGAAAAATGCGGCATTTTTTTTTTACGTGTGGCATGAGAAATTGAGCGTAAAAGTTCCAAATTGAGTTCAAATACTCAAGACGAGATTAAATAAATGAGTGATATATTTTAATCAATACGTTACTAGTTACTAATTGACTAAGTTTCCTTATAGTTAAGATATATACGGTATTATTTATACTTTAATATAGCCGATATGTTTGTTTCAACGTAATTCAGAATCTATGATTAGCCCTATATATTTATATTCGTTGATTTCTTCCAAGGTGACGCTGTCGTATTGAAGAGGTGTAAGTGCCAAATTAGCATTATAGGCTTGCGAAAAGTTACTATTTTGCTTTGGCAATAAGTATCAATTTATTTTGAATAAACCACCTGTGAATAATAATTAAATCATCTTGTATTGATTTCCTTATGCCCAGTTGCACAGAAAAATGACTAAATAATAATAATTAAATGTTTTATATGAAATCTGTTTTCGCAATCAGTCGACTAACTATTGAATTCGACGTTCATTTTCGACGGCTATCGTTTTCCTATAGCAAGCGTGGAAACAAAAGAATAGTAAAAATTTCATACATTTTCCTTTTTCTTTTTTTGACCACTATAGGAAAACGATAGCGTTCGAAAATGAACGTCGAATTCAATAGTTAGGCCCCAGAACAAATCCAAGGCAAACTAGATTAAATATATTTTTGTATAAATATTTAAATGGCTAATTTTGATTGAATAACTTTTTAACGGGATCTCCACAAAATCTTGAATCATGAAATTTCGAAAACATAAAATACCGAAAATAAAAAGGAATTAAAATCCCGATTTCATAAAATTTTGAATGCACAAAATCTCGACTAAACAAAATGCCAACTATACACATAATCTCAAGCTATAAATGAAATTGCTTATAAAGGCGATTTTTTGAGTACGCATAATAGGAAAACTGATTTGAAGAATTCAACTCTTTATTGAAGAATTAAATAACAGATAATCAAAAAATTTTATTATTTCTATTGAAAAATTATATTATATTACTAATTAAAAATTTCATTCAATATGAAAAACAATAAAATATAAATTATAAAATTAGTTTAATCGCGTATTATAGGCAAGCCCCTTAAGCAAATTTAATAATATTAATAATATTTCCCAACGACCAATCACCCCTATTTGACCGCACGCGGGGAGTCACCAACAACAATATTATTATTTTTTGAATATAATTCCAGGGAATTCTAAACAAGGACATCATTCTACTAAATTAAAAATTAAAAAAGAAAATTTTAATCGAAATAAAAAATGAATTAAAAAAACTATGGTTAGGAAAATAAAGGCTGAATTTATAAGTACTTAATATAGGAGAATGATCACCCGCAGCAAAAACGGAGAGGCCGACCACTGGTCTGCTTAGAGCAAGCAAATTTAAAACTGGAAGAAAAAAGAGATAAAAAAAGAAACAAAATTAAACAAAAATAATATTAAGAAAAGCAAATGATGAGCGCATAAAAATTATAAATACTCGATAGACTATTTAAGTCAAATAGTTAAAAGAAAAAAAACAATTAATCTAAAAATAAAACAAAAATTGCTTTATTTATTGGTAGCAAATAATAATTTCTTAATAGCGAATTTTCTGATGTGGTAGTCAAAAAATTCGAAATATTTATTAGTTTCGAGCAGCATTCTTGTAATAGGCTCGTTCTGGCCGTAGGTCGTTCTATGAGGAGCAATTCTATAAGCTGGTATCGTTCTCAAAGCACCACAATTTACATTAAGATTTACCTTTTCAAGTATGGTAGAGCTGCATAATCTACACCGCCAGATAACAGTTGATGAATGAAGACGATGTCTACAACAGATCGCCACTTACTTAGTGGCTTCTAGATAATAAGCTCCAAGCGGTCGAAATAAGGTGACAAATTGTAAAAGTCCACCTAAGGTCTTCCGCGCAGAGCAAAGCCCCATGGTATGGGGACCAAACCTGACTAGCATACTCGAGCAGGGGCCGAACAAATGTCATATAAAAAGCCCTCGTAACGTAAGCGTTCGAAAATTCTTTAGACCAGCGTTTCACAAATCTAAGCGAAGAGTTTGCTCTGTTGACAATAAAATCGATGTGATCTCTAAAGTTTAGTTCGCGGTCACAAATTACCCCTAAGTCACGTATGGTTAAAACTTTTACAACAACAACACTGTTGATGGTATACTCTCGAGTATAGTCTAGATTATTTTTAGTACACCAAATTATGAAGTTATTTAGATCATTCTGAAATAGGTTAACATCGGTGGAACTTGAAATTTGTCTATACATTTTCAAATCGTTTGCATAAATGGAAATGGACAAGTTTTTGATCATGAAATCGACATCGCTGATGAAGCAGAAGGAAGTAACTATAAAAGGAGCAGATATAGATAACCTAAAGATCACCTGATACCTACGTTTCTTCAGATAAGAGTCCACCCATAGTAAGAATTGGGGTCCGAAACCAAAAGCCCTGAGTTTAAACAAAATTATCTTATGGGAAACCCTGTCAAACGCCTTGCTGAAATCCGTGGTAATAACATCAACTTCCGTTCCAATTTCCATAATGTTCAAAGTATCAGATGCAAATTCGGTTAGATTGGTTGTAGTGGATCGTCCTCTTAGGAGGCCATGCTGATTCATTGAAAACAAGTGTTTTACATTGAAAGGAAAAGGAATCGTACACAATACACTCGAATAACTTCTGCTTCTCGAAAAAATAATATTGGGGTCCCATTTGAAACGCGATATTTTAAAACGCGAATTATCAAAACGCGATATTTTAAAATGCGATACGGTACAAAACGCAATACGGTACAAAACGCGATATTTCAAAACGCGATATTTCAAAACACGATATGGTACAAAACGCGATATGGTACAAAACGGGAGTTTAGGATCGGGTTATATCAGCCGGATGAAGGGAAAATTTAATTTCAGTTTATAGGAATTTAAAAATCGATAGGGGCGACAGTATATAGGACCGGTATCAATCGGGTCACTGCGCTTCCGTCGCTTCGCAATGGATATTCTGTACCATAACGCGTTTTGAAATATCGCGGTCTGTACTATATCGCGTTTTGTGCCATATCGCGTTTTGAAATCTCGCATTTTGTACCATATCGTGTTTTGTACCATATCGCGTTTTGAAATATCGCATTTTGAAATATTGCGTTTTGTACCATATCTCGTTTTGTCATATCTCGTTTTGAAATATCACGTTTTGAAATATCGCGTTTCGAGCGGATCCGCTAATATTGATCTTTCATTTTATCTTTTACAACTAACTACAATTGTATAGTTCTACGAACATATTCATTTTTGCTGATACGCTCTTCGCCAGCATTTAGACGAGTAATGCGAGTCTTTACCATACAATATGCTCTTTTCCTAGTAGCTTTATTAACTCATAAATACTAGGGTGAGGCTTAGAAGTAATTATTTGGAGACGTATATGCCTTCCTTCGACACTGTTCGGCGTCCTTCGAAAATTTTTTTCAAGAAGATCTGCTACTGACCAGAAATGCGGATGATAATTTTTTTATGGTTTTTAATATTTCGTTTTTTATTAGTTCCAAATAAATATGTTTGTTTAAATAATATTGAAATTTTTTGGCAATTGGAATTAACCTCAATTTTTAATGCATTATATTAATCAGGTATTTCATCAGGTTTGAGAAATTATAAGCTTTTTAACATACGCATTTTTAAACGTTGCCGAGAGACCTTTTTGTTGAATTGGTCGCCATAAAATTTGCCCAAAATGGAAGAAACATCCCTTAAAATGGGTAGCACAAAGGAATTATTTGGCTGCCGAAACAATTGCTTTTTCGAAATCAGAAATAATAAATTTAAGATTTAGATGTATTTTATTTTCGCACGCGATTGCAAAAAGTTGAAAAAAATTCGTTGTATGCCAACCTACTTTTGGTGGTCATGATGCGATATATCATAGGCATAGTTTCATTCTGTATTTTATAATGAAGTCAAACACTCAAACGTCCCGTCGATGAGCCACAGGAAGAATTTGCAAAATGTTTCAGATTATTTATGGTTCATAATATGATATTTTTCTGACCATCGCAGCCATGTTCATTTAAAACAAAAATTTCCCCTTCTACAGCTCTTAAATTTTCTGGTATATTAATGTTACTCAAAGTCGATGGTTCCGTGACTCTATAAGAGCTGCTTTTACATTCCGATTTTTTTCTCTTTCAGCTTCTGCATTAGGTAAGTACGATCGGCATTCTTCCAAAGTATTTACTGAGCTTTCTATAACAATTTTGGATGGTTTATCCGAAGATTTAGCATGCCTGATTCTTGACAAAATCATTTGCCTTATAGCAGTGCCATTAATAAGCAAGAGGAGCATGATTCCCCCGCGCGATTTTATTTTTAAAAGTCAGGATTTTTTCAAGTCTTTATGTCGTCAGGATTTGGTTGAATTAGGATTTTATCAGGTCATAATTTACTTAGACGAGTATTTATTTATTGGATCGTACTTATTGGATCGAGATATCGTTAAGTCAGGATTTTTTGGAGTAAGATTTTATTACTCCGAATATTCTAAATTGGGATTAACTACCATACCCCTTTTTAACTATAAATCGTTAAATATTTCCATGGAATAAAATATATTTAAACAAGTTTGCATTGACTTTTTTCTGATTGCGAAAACAGATTTCATATAAAACATTTAACAACCGGGCATTACTGTGATTAACTCTTTACCCAAATATTCCAATACAGCATCATCAACATATAGCTGGATTTCGCCATTTAAATTTAAGGATCGATCCTAAGATAGAACCCTGCGGAACTCTTTTTTTTAAACGTTTTTCAGTACGCTCCGTTCCATTACAAGTCACTATTTGGACACGATCACTTAAATAACTACGTGGTAGATTTAAATTGTTTTTTGATATTTTGATATCATTCAGCTTCCTCAGAAATATTTCATGATTCAAATTGCCGAAATCTTTTCTAATATCAAGAAAAACAAAAACAATTCTGTTTTTATCAATGTTGCTGGTTATAAAATGAGTCAACTCAATACATGCTGCAGTGGTATTACATTGTTTCGGAAAACCAAATTGCAGAACCGATAACAAATTATTAGTTAGTAAATATTCATGAACTCGAGTGTACAAACATTTTTCAAAAGTTTTGAGATTGTGTCTTTTCTGATTTTAGTGCTCGTATACAACTTTCCCATATTTCAATTTGTTTGAGAATTTGGCAGTTGAACAAGAACGGTTAACAAACTTTTGGATTACGCCCGCTAACCGACTGGAATATTTCATGAGAAATTTAGAAGAAATAACAAGTCATAATACTCATATTTAAATAGTACATAGTGTGATTCAGGTTTTTAATCCAAAAGTTGCTTTGAAACCCAAGTTTTTTTTGTATTTAAGATACTTTTGAAGATGGTCAGACAGTAACTATTAAAACCTGTTGAAATCATCAGTTGTTTCAATTTTATCCAAACAGTCATAGAATTGGTCTCAATTTTGAAATAGTTCAGCATGCAAAATTTTTGTAATGGTAATTTGAGAAGAAGTAGATTTGGACCTCTTTAGTAAAACAAGCTTATGGTCCGAAACCGATACATCTTCAATAGATAAATCGTAGGCAATATCAAAAAGATCGGTCAAAATATGGTCAATTATGGTTGCTGTGGTTTGACACACCGTTATAGCATGATTTGAGTCTAGTTTTCCGTGAGACTTAATAAGATCCATATAATCTTTAGCTACTCTTTCGATAATTTTGAAAGGCTTATATTAAAGTAATCAATGTTTATGGAGCTTTTAAACTGTGATAGAATCTCATCCATTTTACTGAAGAGAATTTCAGGAGTTTTGTTGCTTGACTGCGATACGATTGTTAACTAAAATGCTACATACAACAACACCCCTCAGACGAGATGAATGGAAGCATTTGAAACCATTATTTTTGCTACAAGTATTTCTGCACTGTTAGTGCAAAAACATCAACTTCATTGTTAACTATTTTGTGAGGACTTTCAATTTCATTTAAAAACCTCCTAGGCTAATAATATGAAAACTAATTTTTTATAAAATATTGCAAACAACAGAAAATAGTTATTTCCCAGTTAGATCTTCCCGAATCAGCCCTAAGATAATATGTTTTGTATTTTCTTTTATTTTGTTTTAGATTAGACATCAGCAAACCAATCTCATTTATATTTTAAATCGAATTTTAAATATTTTTAGATACACCATAGAGTAGTCATTTGAGGAACCAGAAGTTTTCTTTGTAAAATGGAGTCGATTTTATCAAATTAAACGGGTTTCAATTCATATTCAGTATAATATATAAACATATTTCCTCACAGTAGAGGTTTTATGCGCTCCTTTCTCTCTCACAGAAAACTAAGTATAGATAAATCCGGTTTGGTTCAATAAAAATCAAAAACTCGTGCTTTTTACAGTATTTCAAATGCTGCCGTGTTTTTGCTGAGCTGGCATTTCCACCAATTTTGCACGCTAAAAGGGATACAATTACACGTATTATAAACAAAGGAAGCACGTAAGTAAACAATTTCTAATTGAAATTACTTTTTAAATTACATTTTTTGCAAAATATAATTTAACAGAAAAACTTAAGACTAGCTATTTACTAAAAAAAAATATTTTAAAACAAATGGGTAATTACGCTCGATATAATATTTCAAACTCAATTAAATAATAAAACAAACAAAATCTAAAATTTTGTAATTATTGGCTCACACCAATGGTTTTGAGTACGTTTAATTCCAAAACGACTTTTTACCACCCAAAATTTTTTCTAATCAAATTAAGAATTCATTTTCATATACCTACACCACTTTTAAGTCGGAGAATATAGTTATATAGCATAATTACAATTTAAAGTGTGATATTAAAAAAGGAAAAACCAAGAAGCAAATAAACGAAACCACTATAACAAGTATATTAAATAATTTTTCCAGAATATTACGTGCCACAAATTATATTAAAATTAAATATCAACCGCACATACACACACATATATATATATATATATATATATATATATATATATATATATATATACATATTAGAAAATAACAATATAAAATTTAATTATTTACATAAATTTTCTTTGAATATAAAATCCCATTCCCGAAAAAATATTTTTGAAAACACTCGCGTTTATAACGTTCAGGGGGAAATTGTGGAAGGATTATTGATTTTTACACTATACATTTTGATCTGTCAAACACATGTACATAATAAATACGCACACATGTATACTCTCAAATGCAAATTAAGTTAAAATTTTAATTAACAATATTGTTACCATTGAGTACTCTGGAAAATCCCAATTATTAAATGGGTTGAGTATTTTTATAATTATACTGCTTGCCAAAGTTGATTAAAATGGTTATTAATAGGTTTTAAAATAGGCTTTATCGGTTTATATAATTATATTTAAAAAAAAATTAGAATAATTATTAAATTCAATATTAAGAATAATTACGGGCTTATAATTTATTATCGTACAGTGTACTAAACGAGAAATTTGTGAAGGACAAATATCAAAGTCAATTCGTTTTTCTGTAAAATTATTTTAGGTTTCCTTTTTTTTGTGTTTGGTTGCTATTATGCTTCAGTTGACACAAGAAGAACATATTTTAGGAAAGAATTTTATTGAGCGTTACAAATTTATAAAAAATGGGATACGTATTAAGGGATATGTATATAATAAAGATCGGACATTCCGAGACCTAGACAATTTTTTTTGGAAGAAAATTAAATAGCAGGGTGCGGTTTAAATATGTTTTTTTTTTATTTTATTTTGGCAAACGCACTGTTATTAGGTTTTGTTTAGGAATATATATATGGTATATTATGTACAGCCTCATAGATCATGCGCGCTATTCGGCACAAAATAAATTAAAATTCAAATTTCATATTTTCTAGGATAATTTTAAAATGAAATGATAAACGTGAATTTCATTTCTAACAAAATTCAAATGATTTGTGATTGTTCTACTACATACAAAAGGTAGGAATGTATTTACCTTATAGTATAAACCACCCCTAAAAATATAAATCCCGAAAACCGAATATTGTGCTGGAAAATAACGTTGTATATTTCATTTTTGCTATCACACACACAACTAAACGAAACATGAAATAATGATATCCAGGCCAAATAAAATGAAACACACAGAACCATAATACCATTTTATTATCCCCCTTAAACTTTCACCCCTAAAAAATTTCTCTTACTTTCTATCATCACAAAATGATTATATAATTTTAAATGAGAGTACATGGTTGAACGAGAGAATCTATGTATATATAGAGAAAATGGTATAATAAATTATTTGAGATTAGGGGGTTGCTTTTTGAACAGGGTCACATTATCATTATTTTTGCTAAATCTAAAATGGTTGAAAAATGGAAAATCAACTTTGATATACTTTTACATATATCATACGAGTATTTGAATAAAATTATTAAATCTATCGCGCGCATTTTTCTTGTCGTTTCGGTAACATTTTTTTCCAAATTTTCCAGATCCTAAAATGGAGGGAAAACATTATTTTATTTTATGTGGAATGAGAACGAAAAACTCAATTTGGTGTACATAGGGTGGAAATACTTTATTCTTTATACACAAAAATATGTTGATTGTTGACGGAAGGCTTTCATCAACGTAAAAATGGCAATCTAAATAAACAAGACAAATCGGTTTATTTGAACAAACATTATTTGTTTTTTTTTCGGTGTAAATTGAAGTCTGCGGGTGCTTGATGTAATTTGCTTTGACACTTGACAAATAATATTATTTATATGCTTTTGATTGATTAATGATTTATTTGAAAACAAATTACCGTTTTACGATTTTTGCTTATATTATAATTGAGTGATACATTCAGACGGTCATTAGTAGTGCTAGATTGATGGTTGAAAAACCACGCCCGAAATCTTCTGTTCAAATTCATGATCGACAGGTTTATTGTACGGTTCAACAATAATGCGGCCGCATAATTATGTGCACACGTTTGATATATAAAATACAACATGGCCTATGTTCATGTTCTTGTGATATGAGAAATTTATCGCATGATTTTCACATAAAATGTAATTATATTGTATAAAATAATTGTTTAAAATTTTATTTATTATTTTAATTAAATTGCCAACAATTTCATTGACCCAATAAATTATATATTATAACAAGAACGTGTAGAACGATAATTATATAAATTGCACAGCTATAGGTAGGTACTTGCTAATGAATTATATTTAAAAGAAATATTTCAAATTTAGAAGAAAAGTATCTCGGTGCTCGTTCATAAATCTTCCTCTAGGTAAGGAAAATTTTATATAAAAAACACTTAATTATAAACTAAAATAAAATTCAGGTACGATTTTAAAAATATTACCAAAAACAAAGTTATAACGTCTTATAAGTTCAAAAAACTTACCAAACAACTCTTAATTTAAATCATCTTCTTCTTCATTATTTATTTATAAATTTCTCTGTTCTTCTTACATTTCTTCTTACATACATCTTTCCATACAAATAATATACTATATCGTAACTTTGTTGACAATTTTATTTATTTTTTCTTATAATATTTTGTTATTCTTCATTATTAAATAATTTTTAAAATACACAAAACTCACAAATCAAAATATTATTATTTATTTTATTTATTCACAATTTCACGCACACGAGGAATTTATTTATTTATTTATTTAATTTAATTCGTTAGTATACAGAAGTTGTTACATCAAAGTCATGTAATAAACTAAATGCTGATAAGTCTCTTCAGGTTATAAATTTTTTATGTTAAATGTAGTTTGGACAACACCAACCATAAAAAGAAAGCAAGCAAAGAGAATTTAAAAGGAATAATTTTATTTTTTGGTCTTTCAACTGTTTTTAGTAAAATAATGTTAATTTTTTTTTTTACTTTTGTTTTATAACGCAATGAGAACTGCGTTTAAGCGCTGTGTGTTTCCTTTGATAACGTTAAAGTTAAAATGTTACATTGTGTTATGGTTTTAGTTTCACAAACTTTTTTTTTTGGTGTATACGATACATTTCCAGTTTCGGGCTCCGTATATTAAAAGGCATAAGCAGCTTTACGTACTGTGTATGTGTTCGTGTGCTGTTGCTAGCGATGAAGGGTAAAAAACATATACATAAAATATACGATAAAAGAAGTGGAAGTAATAAAATATATAACAAAAAAAAAGAGGAGAGAATTGTTTTTGCACCGAGAGAGAGATAGAAAATAACAAAAATCAACTTTTATAAATGTAGCTGGAACATAAAATAAAGCGTTCGACAATATTCTCGCATACGCCCTGATAAAATTTTGTTGTACATTTTCTGTTTCTATATATTTTATAGTTAATTTCATAAATGAAAACTAAATGGTTTTAATATTGATTATGAAATATACACATACGCGTTTATATAAGAGAGCAAAAACCAAATAAAAATCTCTTCATCAGCAGTGTTAAGATTCTGCTTTTATTTAGAAAATATCTTGAAATCATCTTATCATGATTTCTCTACTTTAAAATTTTTTTTTTCTCTATAAACAAAACTTAATTTGATAATATCGCTTATCGTGTAAGGGAATCGTATTTGAATTAAGAGTTATCCTTCTTATTTATTTAATTAAGTTTTCCGAATAACTTGTTTTAATTAGCATAGTAGATAAAAAAGAAGGGGGTTTCGTTTCCGGATTTATTCGAGAGATTTTTTATTCTGTTTACCTGACATGTAGTAGACAGATTTGCGTGCTTTTAACTACTTTAAATTTAACACGTAGCTGGCGGTGTTACTTAATCGGGTTTCGTATAACATTAGTTATTCTGATATATGGATCCTACTACAACATGTTGTCTGTTGAGATATCTCTTTATGGTGTTGTTGTATAAGCAAACGTTAACACATTGGTAGTATGATACTGTTAAACCGATGGGCGTAAGGTGGAAATTGAATTTATTCACTAGGAAGATACATTTTTTCACAATAAAATTTAAATAATATGAACGAGTATTTTGTTTCAGTAAATTGAATGCTCATCAATTTCCTCAAAGGAAGTAATTTGAAAGATTAAGATAATAATAAGCTCCTTGATTCCGTGACGAGAATATTATTTTATTTACTTATTACATGTCTTGCAAATCAACGAACAAAATTTCGAGTTCACGTTTTGTGTAGCATGTGTTATCTACCGTCAGAAACATTTATTTGTACACGATCGTTATATCCATATTCCTTTCGATAGACCAAAAAAAAATTATAATATGAATTTTCTGAAATAGAATCCGGATAACTTTCAGCTAACTTTGAATTTTTATTATGTTGATAAAAAATTGTATCCAAATTATCCTCTCCGTACAAAATAATAGCATACACTGATTTGATTTATTTTATTTTGAATGAATATCGTAAGAGAATAAATCTCGCGTTTGATACAAAATATAAAAATTGATATATAAAATTGAATTGAATAAATACAAAATAAACTTAACAAATAATACAACAAAACATCAGATAATTTTTTTTTAAATTGGAGAGCAATTATTTGAACCAAATTTTAATTGCAAAAAAAACTATTCTTAGGTTTTTCTCAAAATCCATAGTTCTTGAATATTATAAATTACTAGAAAAAATTAGCCTGAGCCATATCAGGTGAATACGGTTGTTGTTCAGTAATATTTGTTGAGTTTTTGGCCTGAAATTGGTCCACAATGATAGCGTTGTGAGATGGTGCGTTGTCGTATGGCAAAATCCATGAGTTTTCTTTGCACAAACCTGGGTTTTTCGACGAATTTGCTCTCTCAAACAAACGCCGCATATCGCCCAGATAATATTCTTTGTTTACCGTTTGACCTTCTGGCAAGAATTTCGAGCGCACAACACCGCGATAATCAAAGAAAACAATCAACAGTACCTTGACTTTTGATCGATGTTGACTTGGTTTTTTCGGTATCGGCTCAGTTGGAAGGCACCAAACTCGTAAACCCATGTCTCATTACCAGTTATAATGCGTTTTATGAATGTGGGGTCGGAACTGATTCGTTCTAGCATGTCTTCAGCGACCTTTATGAGATTGAGTTTTAGAAGAATATTCATTTCTTTCGGAACTAGTCGAGCAGCAACGCGTTTTAGAAAGTTCAGCGGCTATCAGCGTAAAATGAATGAGTTTTGTATTATGGATTATTTTCCAATATTACATACAGTAACTCACAGGTAAAATGGCCCAACTTTGAAAATATTCTCTTTAGTAAAAAACTTCTAAGAAATCAATTAACTTTAAAACCAAACATGAATATTTTTAAAACTTTATTGTATTCTTGTTTCAACAATAAAAAATTATATTAATTCAACAACTACAAATAACAAGAGAAAAACGGCTTTGAGTGTTTTCCAAACGTTGACTTTTCCAACAGACACAAACAGGTTATGCATATTTACTTTCATCAGTAAATAAAACGTTTTTCTAGTATGAAAAAAACTTCGTTACGTAGTTGTGCGCGAACTCCTATCTAATCTTTATATTTTTTGACTAATGAATGGCTTCTTTCGTGCAATTCTACCATGAAAATCTGCTCTGCGCAGAACTCTTCGAACAGTCTCAGCATTACAGTTAATTTTCAGCTGTTGTTCCACCATATCCCGAAGTTTCGGCGTGCCCAGTTGTGGATTATTATTGAATTTGTTGATACTCGTAATTCAACGTTCATCACGTTCAGTAAACATTTCTTTCGAACTTATTTTTACTTTATTAATAATTCTTTTGTCGTTATTATACCTTTTAATGATAATTTTGAATCGATTGAAGTTTTCGTAGAACGAAATTAATCAAACGTGTACTAGCGACTAATGCAATTGCATTTAAATGCGAGAAAGGAAATAGGAGAAACCAAATTTTTTAAAATTACCGTTATCTGAAAATTTCTTGTTAGGTCATCATCATTTTAGGTATCATTTTCATTGTGAGATAACTTTTTTCTATTTTTGTACTGTAATTTGTAGTTATAATTGTTATTGAATTAACATGATTGCTTTTATTGTTGAAACAAGAATACAATAAACTATTCAAAATATTCATCTTTGGTTTTAATGTTAATTGATTTCTTACAGCAAATTCTTTCGAAACAAAATTTTGATCTTAGATCAAAAAAATGACTGGCAATGCAATGCATTTCAATGACATTTCGATCAAATTTATATGCAATCATTTTTTTGATCTAAGATCAAAATTTTGTTTCGAAAGAATTTGCTATTAGAAATTTTTTACTAAACAGGATATTTTCTACGGTGCCCCATTCTCACTGTGAGTCACTGTAGCTGTAGTAACGAATTGATTTACTTCCTGCATGTAATAATTGTTCTAATATGTTGTTTCGGAAGGTATATTAATAAACGCTTAAGTTATGCTTTATCATAGATAAACTCATCTACATAGATTGCGCTTTTTTACAATTGAATATTAGTATTCACTTCGTACATGTAAAAATATGATTTTGTAAATCCAATAGTATTTGTATATAAACCTTTAGGTTACATTTATTACATGCTGGAAGTGAATCATTCTATTGTTACACATCCACAGTCATAAATGTGTTAAAAATACCGCAAATCAGAAATGCACTAAGTAGGCATTTGGCCGTAACGATAAAATGATTCACTTCCTACATGTAATTAAATTAATTTTGTTTTTCGGATAATTATTATAATAAATACTTGAATAGAACTTTATTAGATATATTCTTCTTATATGGGTGTTTAAGTAAATCTTGCTAAATGAACAGTAATATTCACTTCGTGCATGTAATAACTTGATAGTTCAATACGCCAATAAGTATTAAGATTACATGTAATATGCATGTCTGTGAAGTTAGCCCAGGATTTCATCCCAGAAAAATGAAAAATGTCATCAGGCAACACTAACACTGCATTATCATCCCAGCCCAGGATTTATTTATAATTTCTGTTAAATATGATTAAATATGTATAGCATCGCAAAAAAAAAATATAATGTGAATACTTATCCCAGAAAACAAAAAAAAAATTACAGAATATTGTACATTAAAAAAATAATAAAAAATTTTAATATACATGTTTAACTTTATAATATTCGTACTGTTATAGCGCCAATCTCAACATACGGATCGACTTGTGATTTTAACTGTGAATAGTGGTCATCATTACGAGTCGATATGGCTTGCTTCAGTTTCCGGAACTCGTGGTTCCTTGGAACGATAAATTAAATTCTGTCATCCTTGAGCCATACATATAAGAGCCTATTGCGCCAATCTCAACAAGCAAATCAACTCAGGATTTTTAGGGTAGGCAACAGTCATTATGACAAGCCGATATGAACTGATTCGATTTCCGGAACTCGTGGTTCCTGGGAACCATTAATAAAAAACTGGTTCTCATATACTGGGCCATACACATATGGGCCTATTGCGCCAATCTCAACATACAGATCGACTTGGGATTTTTATAATGAATAGTGGTCATCATTACGAGTCGATACGGTTTGCTTCAGTTTCCGGAACTCGTGGTTCCTGGAAACCATAAATTAAATTCTGTCATCCTTGGGCCATACAGATAAGAGCCTATTGCGCCAATCTCAACATGCAAATCAACTCAAGATTTTTAGGGTAGGCAACAGTCATTATGACAAGCCGATATGAACTGATTCGATTTCCGGAACTCGTGGTTCCTGGGAACCATTAATAAAAAACTGGTTCTCATATTCTGTGCCATACATATATGGGCCTATTGCGTCAATCTCAACTTACGGATCGACTTGGGATTCTTATTATGAATAGTGGTCATCATTACGAGTCGATACGGCTTGCTTCAGTTTCCGGAACTCGTGGTTCCTGGGAACCATAAAATAAATTCTGTCATCCTTGGGCCATACATATAAGAGCCTATTGCGCATACATATATGATGACCACTATTCATAATAAAAATCCCAAGTCGATCCGTATGTTGAGATTGGCGCAATAGGCCCATATGTGTATGGCCCAGTATTTGAGAACCAGTTTTTTATTAATGGTTCCCAGGAACCACGAGTTCCGGAAATCAAATTAGTTCATATCGGCTTGTCATAATGACTGTTGCCTACTTTAAAAATCCTGAGTTGATTTGCATGTTGAGATTGGCGAAATAGGCTCTTATCTGTATGGCCCAAGGATGACGGAATTTAATTTATGGTTCCCAGGAACCACGAGTTCCGGAAATAGAATTAGTTCATATCGGCTTGTCATAATGATTGATGCCTACCCTAAAAATCCTGAGTTGATTTGCATGTTGAGATTGGCGAAATAGGCTCTTATCTGTATGGCCCAAGGATGACGGAATTTAATTTATGGTTCCCAGGAACCACGAGTTCCGGGAACTGAAGCAAGCCGTATCGACTCGTAATGATGACCACTATTCACAGTTAAAATCACAAGTCGATCCGTAAGTTGAGATTGGCGTTATAACAGTACGAATATTATAAATTTAAAAGCGTATATTAAAAATTTTTATTATTATTTTAATGTACAATATTCTGTAATTTTTCTGTTTTCTGGGATAAGTATTCACATTATATTATTTTTTTTTGCAATGCACTACATATTTAATCATATTTAACAGAAATTATAAACAAATCCTGGGCTGGGATGATAATGCAGTTTTAGTGTTGCCTGATGACATTTTTTATTTTTCTGGGATGAAATCCTGGGCTAACTTCACAGACATTAATATGCTGCACAATATAAAAGTACACTATTGTTAGTTCAATACATACATGGCTATAATAATGGAATGGTTCACTTCCTGATTAATTATAATTGGACGATAGTTACAATCTTGGAAGAAATTATGAAAGTTAGTTTTTTTTTTTAATTAGAACCTATACTGTTCGCATTTTGATTAAGCAGTTATAGTCATAAAGAAATAAATATTTTTTGTGCATACACAATTTTTTGCGAAAAGAGTATAGTTTCGAGATATAAGCAAACAATTTTCCATAAGTTCTAACTCTCCTCGCTTCTTCTCTCTCTAGCGTTCACATCCCATGAAAGGATTTTGCCTACACTATGGTCCTCACTCTGTGCATGGTTCTCGTCTTCCACTTTCGACATCGCTACCTCCAAGAATAAATCAAATTCCTTGTGGTTCATATGAATCCGATATTCGTTATTCGCGACTCCAATTGAACCAAAGATTGAACGAATGACCGTCCTTCTGAAGGTAGATAACAATCTACAATCGTTACAGGCCATGGTCCAGCTCTCGCTTCCGAAAGTCAGCACAGGTCTTATGAGTGCTTTATGAAGTGTGAGCTTGCACGACAGCGATAGGTGTTTCTATCGCAATAATTTTGATTGGGGATAGAAAACTCGTTGTCCGGTAGCGATTCGGGTTTTATTTCTGCCTGCAAATCATTGGCTGTGAACCAATAGTAGGGTAAATTGATAATTAAGGTAAAAATCGGATTTAAAACAGATTTGAAATCAGTTTGCCATAGAGTTTTTGAAAAATAAATGAATTTCCCGAAAAATTTACTTAAAATTGACTTTTACCCGACTATTGGCCCTCAGCCATTGAATGATGCTATAATTGAATCAAGGTATTTAAACTGAATCGAGTCAAAATTTTGATCTGTATTCACTGCATCTCTCAAGCGAGCATAGTTTTCAGCTGTTATTTTTTCTTGATTGATGCGCATAATGTAACCTTTTCGAAATCCTTTTTGCTATCATATCGACACAATTTTGGTTAAATAAATTTTTGTAAGTATCTTGTGGCATCTTCTGTGTGGCCATCTTCTCATCTATCAAACATCAACGGAAGTCTTTCTGCATGTATAACGAGTTTTAAATTATCTGCTCCTGAATCCCTGTGTGTAATGTTTTTTGTAGTTGTGCGATCAATTTCACCTTTAGATTAGGGACTATATTTGACCGTCTAATAATTGGTGCATGAAGCCGATTGTTCCATTCGAAGTAAATGAAAATAACCTATTAACTTTTAGGAGGAATATAGATTGTGTGAATCCATACTTATTTTTTACACATACTTGACTAGTTAAAAATTGATAAAGGACGAACGTCAGAAACCGGTATTTTATAAAAATTGTATATCACATTAAGTTAAATAAAATTGTTTGTAATTCTAAAATTAATTTGAATGTTTTTTGTGTTTTTTATTAATATTTAAAAAAAAAATAATATAATAATATTATTTTTGGTCTCTCACATTTATATTCCCTTTTAATCTGCCGGCTTAATTTTGGAGCGGCTTAAGCAATGGCTTAAACCAAAAATACTCCAGAAATTAACAATCACTTTAAATAATAAGTAAAACCTGAATTACACATTCCAGATTCGAACAGACATAAAATATGGCATTTTTTCTTTAATATATATTTATATTTCATATAATGAAATTTTCGCCAATTAGGCCCTACAATTTTAAAAATTGTCCTATAATCATCAGGATCACAGGGGTGATTCCTTGGTTCATTTTGAGAGGAGGGGAGTTCGTTAGTTTTTCCTTTCAGATACAGGGTATTTGAAAAAAATATTGTAATAAACCAAATACATGTTTTCTTTATTATAATTTTTTGAATTTCTGCGTATATTTAGCTGTGTATATGTTGCAAACAACGAAACAAATATTTCTAGTGTGTTTATTACCATAAGGCGCATTCTTTCCGGCTTCTGTTTATTACAAAATTGGGTTATAAAATCAGTAGAATTAAGTAAAACAAAAAAAAATTTCTCCCGTTCCGAATCCCGAGATTCCTGGGAATAGTGAAATCCTATTCCCGGGAACTCTCAGGGAGGGGGCTGGGTGCAGAGAATGCAACATTTAAACGTGAACCGCCCTTCACTTCCGGCGACAAGGCCTAGCCTTTCATAGGATCTTTTTCGATTTTTGCAAATATTTTGAAACGTATGGTATTTATAAGAAAAACGACTATGAACTAAAAGAAAGTAAATTAATACCGGTCTAAATGAGTTTTGAAAGATTTAAGCGGAAACCGCGATTTTTGGCATAAAACAGTTTTCTTCAAAAATTCGGTCCCGGTCGAAAAAAATGGGTCGATTGTTCGTTATGAAACTTAAACTTCTATTCCAAAAGTATCAGTGATTTTTGGCGGAAATCGATCCACAACAAGTGGCATCTTTCAAGAGAGCTTTATTGTTTTTTGCAAATACTTCGAAAGTATATACATTTTTATGATCTTAAAGAAACTAAATTAATTTTTCAACATAAATGAGTTTTCCAAAATTTAGGCAGAAATGACGACTTTTGAAAAAATCTTTATTATTAAAAATTCGGCCTCTGTAAAGCCTGGTCGAAATTGGTCCACTGGAAGGGACATATTCCATAGGAACTTTTCGTCTCAGGTAAATATTTTAAAAAGTATATCATTTATGAGAAAAAAACCGGTTCAGATCAGTTTTCCCAAAATTTAAATGAAAATTATGATTTTTGCCAAAAGCAGTTTTTTAGCAAAAAAAATTGGTCTCTGTACCGCCAATACTTATTGATTAATCAGGATGATACTTAATATTTAACATTTTTCCATATCTTGTATAATCAAAAAACATTGCCTCTGCTTTCGGAAAACTATAACCAGGTCAATTCTTGTTGGTTGAAAATTTAATTTTTAAATTTATTCTAATGTTTTAATTCTTTGTCGATTTTGTAAATGCAAAAATTTTAAAGCTCATTGCAAAAATTCAAAAAGCCCCCAGGAAACTACCACTTATTTAAAATCAAAAAAACGGACGTTCTATGCCACAAATTAATTGTATTTGTTCGAATACTACTTAAAATTCCAATGTCGTGCCAATTACACCGCGGTCCCTAAACCCCGCAATTACTACGCTTGGACAACGCTCTTGCATTACCTGCTGCCAATTACTCCTGTTTCTTTGTACCCATCATTCACGATTATCGCCAGTTATTACCCCCTTGTTCAATACCCCTCGACCATCAACCCCCGTTTCAAACAATTGCTTTTGAAATTTCATTGAACTCGAATTTTTAGGTGGAAATAGATTTTTTTTATCCTATATTGATTATATTAATATTGCATGGAAATGGAAATTTTAATAAGGTAAGCAGATTACATAATAAGTAGATGGACTGATCGTTGAGGTATTTGGCATTTTGAATGGATCAAATTAGATTTCTATTGCGATTTTGAAAGAATTTTTAAAATGTTTTCAATTAGAATAAACCACACTATTTCGAGCATCATTGAATTGATTAAATGTTATAAAGATTATTAATCAACCAATTTTCATCTTAATAGTAATTCAATTTTATTTGATTATGAAATTTAATTCATTAACAAAAATTATTTCAGAAAAAAAAAAATTCCAAAAACTTCAATATTCAATAATCAACATATCAAATATCATCATGGTTGGTCAAGAAAAGCTTGCGATAAAGAAAATAGTACATAAATGGCCATTTATTGAATGGAAATTGGTTGCGTGGAATAAAGTTGTATGCCTGATTAAAATTATCTGGAGTCTAGCATACACTTTTGTAAACGGGACTAAAGGCAAGCCAACCTCTTGAAACTTGCCCATAAAAACAACAAAAACATAAAACATGTAAATGTGTTTGTAGAAAGTCGCGATACTACGAATTAAGGTCGGTAAAAAATATTTAGCTCACGATTTCGCGAATAAGCGATTAAGCGAATATTAGAATATTCAATATTCGAATATATTCGGCTTGTTTTGCACTATTCGATATTCGAATATTTTGTAACGAATATTCGAGTTTTTTGATTTAAAAAATTTCGGCTTTTTATGCACAAATATTATTTACTATACATTCACAATGTTTGCAACTTTTCGAGCCAGCAGAAAAAGAGGCAATTTACTCATAATATACTACCACAAAAAGTAGAAAGTTAAGTCCCCCCCATTTTTAACTCCCAGGCCAAGGTCATTGTCTAGAATACACAACGACAAGTTAGTGGATATAGTTAGAAGATGACTTCAAGAAGGCGATCTGGCTCACCCAGACTAGTAAACGGGCCAAAATTGATCCCAACTCGCTGACGAGCCCGCGTTCAGTTCGCCCGAGAGCATTTGGACTGGACGAAAGATCAATGGAAAAGAGTCGCGTTCTGTGACAAGTGCAGGATGTGTTTACAAGGCAACAATGGGCGAGGAAGTGTACAGAAGATCGGAAGAGTGATTTGCACAATATTGCATTGAAAAATGTGCCTCGTATGGCAGTGGATCCAGCATGCTCTGGGGACACATGTAACTGAGCTGGGGGGGGGGGGGGGGGGTGCGAATATAGCTCTAATGTTCACCTCAAGTACCAGTACCTTCAAGAGGTGGATGTGTCTGTTATGAAGTGGCTAGCTGGAAGCCCGAAACTCTATTCCATCGAAATTTACAGGCTACTAAAAAAGAGTTCGAGGCAGAAATATTACTCCAACGAGTCTCCATTAACTGCAACAGACGATTGTAGAGAAATGGGAGGCGACACCTCAAGATTTGATCAAAACCTTAGTAAAATCAATGAAACATCATTTGACCGCAAAAACCACTTTGTTGGCACGGTATAAATACAGAAAAGGTACCACTGGATGGGTATTGAAATAGATTTTGAATCAGCATTTAAGAAAATTAAAAAAACATTGAATTTTTTGATAATTTTGAACTTTTGTTGAAAATTGGAAAATGTGCGAATGTTTGCGTCCAACTGTATATATGCTAATTATTACTAAATTAACGTTTATTTTTTGTTAAGTTTTGAAAGAAAACGATTTTTTTTGATTTTTTGATACCAATAAACTTGTTTTTGCTTGAACGATTAATTCGAATAATCGAATACTTTCAATTTTACTATTCGATATTCGAATAGCTCATTTGACCGAATAATTGGAATGTCTACTTCCAGTGTTCTGAATGTCAACCTGACTAAGAAATAATGAGCAAATTACTTATGGAATGTGCGATACTTCGATGGGGAGTCGGCTCTTTTATAAAAATTTCAATCAATTGGATTCAATATTTCAATTGTATCAAACAATTTAAACGCCTCTTCCACAACATGTTACATGAAAATGAGTCCTGCGGAAGGGTCGGTTGCAAGGAGAGAGTGATCCAGAAGGCCGCAACGGAGAAACATGCTCATACATTGGAGTTAAGATGGAGAAATGTTGGAATGTGATAATGCAGAAAAAGGATCAGGAACATGATTAGCCAATAGTGGAGAGTATCCGAAAAGACGGGTCCTACGCCTACCTATATAACGAAGATTGCACTATGATCCAACCGTAGAAGAAAGTAACTTCACGAGCGTGAAAGATGCAGCAACTCCGACGTTGTGGCTGTATAATTTTGGGAAGCGCAAAAGCAGATCTCAAGATGCACTTCGAGTATGGAAAGGAATATTTTATATGAAATCTGTTTTCGCAATCAGAAAAAGATCAAGCGCAAACTTGATTAAATATATTTTATTCCGTGGAAATATTTAGCTTGCGTTTATAAATATTTAAATGGCCAATTTTCATTGAATAATTTTTTAACTAATCGTTAAATATTTCTTTCCATAGTATAAAATATATTTAATCATGTTTGTATTGAATTTTTTCTGATTGAGGAAACAGATTTTATATAAAACATTTAACTGGCACACAACTAACAGGCCGCCATTTTTCTGTGCAACTGGACATAAGTGTTATCATCTCGGATCATTAACTAAGGATGCATCGGATCTATTCCTCCATTAGTGATTGGGAATTGGATTTTAGAATGACATTCCATGTGTAGGGGAATCGTCGAAAATATTGTAATTTCTTACGGCGTTAAACATCATCAACACAGGAGAATAGATGATGTGGACTGTTATCGAAGTTGTTCATGCAAATGACTTACAATCGCAACAAATGTTATAATTTCGGACAGCAATGTACAACTATATAAGCGCGAATAAATTGTCATACAGACAAAAATGTAATTTAAACAGTGAACAGTTTTTGTTAAGAAGCAAAAATTGAACAGTGCGAAATGTAATAGTAAATTGGTGACCAGCGGAAAATAGTGAATTATTGAAATAGTTATATATGTTTGGTGAAACATAGATGCTGATTGTTTTATTTGCAAAATCCAGTAAGAAAATCGAGCTAGTTTTTACAATGAACTCACAGCCCAGTCTTCTTTAAACACGGCATGGCACCTTCACTCATCCAATTTCTTAGTTCATCTTAGCGCTCTCTATGAAGCAACGACACGTCGGTATTTATATCGAGGTCCTGATCCTTATTTTTTATTGCTCCCAGCAATTTGAGCAAAATCAATAACCTGAAAGAGGAAATCGAGACACTGATGGATAGCAATGGCTCGAAAACAAATATATTTTATCTATCACTAAAATAATTTGTTAACCAAGCCTTTCATAAAGATGTATTCTTTCGTTCTGCCTAGTTTCGTATTATTAGCTTTTGTACACATTTTTGCAATAAATTCAAATTAAACTTTCCTTTTGAGTATTGTTATGTTAGCCGATTTAAGAAATCCAACAAAACATGATTTTCTCTCATGTAAGTATATATTGAAGATACAGGATTAGAAGAATTTTCTGTATGCAGTAAAGGGAAACTACTGTAATACACACCTGATGATAATTGAAGTATCTATTAACATTTGATTAAATACGATTTAGCTTAAATTGTTTCAAACATATAACCATTTGTCTTATTGTTGTGTACCCTCGAGTAAATCATATACATAACAACAGCAAGAGTAGAAAACTGTAGCTCAAAACCAAGGAAAGCAATTATGATATATGAATAGCAATATACGAGTATGTACAAGTAAAACACCAACAATATCAAATAAATTTCTTTTAATATTTGAAAGATATAATATCTAACATTTTTTATAACATCCTGAAATGCTGATAATAAGTCATCATACTTATACCCCATATTATCCTCTCATCTGAAATTATCTATAAATAAGTTGCAGAGCGCATGATAATAGTCGAAAAAATTTGTTCTCTATATATACGTACAATCTATCTTTATATCCTTAATAGATATACGTAAAAAAAATAAAGAAAAATTCACCAACACTTCAACAAGTATGTAGCATAAAGATGCGTACGACTGAATTTTTTTTTTCGTATACTGTGTATCAAAAATCGTTTTTCTCATGCCTGTGTGGTACATCTCAATAGCAAAAAAAAAAAACAATTCTAAGTTATTGCTGTTTGCCTCGAAAATTTTAATTTTCAGCTCTTCGGCACACAGAATCACCAGAAAAATATCTAATAACCGTTTTTTCCATCTCATTTTCATTTTAATTTAATTTTCCATTTATATCTATCTCGTTCATTTCATAATTATCATCATTACGTTGTGTTGAATTTCACAGTATATACAACAACGTATACAGAAGCATCAGAAATTCAGAACATCAAAAGAAACTCATCGACATTTTCTCGAAATGAACAGATCCTCGTCGTATAACCGTATACAAGCATTTTTTTTGTATACAGTGTTCCAATTTCCAGGAAAATTTATTTTACTTTTATATTATTGTACATTTTGTTGTTTTATTTTCATTTTTCCTCTTGTGCTTTTAAGTTTATAACGGAAATTTTTTATAAATAAGTTTATAACGAGGCACAAAAAATCGTCCTTCATGTAAAGTTATAGAAAAACGAAAAATAAAATTTCATTCACAACCATAAATTTTTCTTTCCGTTTTTTTTTCGATTTTCTTTTATAGTTATGTATTTGGATTTTATTTTATTGGAACAAATTATTATGAAAATTATTTAATTTATAAACGTCAAAATCAGGATGTTCAACTGTATGTGTTTTATTGAAATGGTACTGTAATCGTTTGTGTAATACCCAATAATACGCAACATAAGCACTGAACAAGTTTTACTGATTAGCGAAAGATTCCGATTTTCCGTGGAAATGCCCTTACCTCATCTCCATTAATTATTTATTTAATTTATATAAATATTATAAATAACAATCAAGATTATCCCTATTAAATTACCTACACACGAAATTCCTGCAAATCTCAAATGAAACGCCCTTTTCATGATGGCATTATACGAATTATACTCGATTTCATCATAAATTGCACATAAACGAAAAAAAACTGATAAATTTTTTGACGAGTGGCATCTGTGAGTGAAAAGCTTTAACTCGTTTTGTACTAAAACCAAGTATAACAATCACATACTCGAACCTTTAAAAGTAGAATAAAAGTGTCTGTGATAAACTTTCATTTTTTGTAGAACAGTTTTATAATAAACTTGAAAACTTTATTAATTTTAAATGTTTTGGATTATGTACTCTTGTATTCGTGAGCTTACATAAATTATTTTCTTTATATTTGAATGAAACTAAAAAGCTTTCGTCGAATATAAACTTTGTGAAAATATTGATTCATTATTTTCCCTATGCAAGAAAAACTTTGAAAGTTGTTTTTAATATGAATGCCTGGTATTCGGAAGCTTTTGTCGTTACATGATTTTTGTAAGTTTTCAAATGTATATTTCCTTAAATGCGAATACAGGGAATTCTCGGAATTGAAATTTATTTCCTTATCGTTCAATATTTCGGCACAGTTTAGGATACTGTTATGATCCACCGTAAACTCTGTTACAATAAGTAATGTACATACAGAAATTATTAACACTGTTTATTGCTACATAGCGAAGGTACAATAATCAGCGAAGTGAAAGTATTAGTCCGTCTAGAACCAATAAAATATTTGCATGTGGCGGAAAACTCGAGCGATATATCAATCTTAAAGTGGAACATGATATCCAGCAACCATCATTTTTGCTGATTATTTATTAACAACTTTAACAGTCTGCGATATATTTTAAAACTAGTGTACAGCGGAAATATCAAAACTCTAACTGATACACCTAATTCCGCACCTTAAAAGTAAACTAAAGCCAAATTTAAGATAAAAGACAATTTTAAATAAATTTTTCGGTAAATCCAATTATTTTACAAAAGTTCTATGGGAAAGTGATCAAATAATCTGTCATAAAACTGGGTTTTACCTTAGTAAACGATTTACCTTAAGTATATACCACACAGTCTTAGAGACAATTAGTAGAAAGCGAAGTGAGTTGTGGCGACTCGATATTACACGATACAATATTTACGCACGCGACTGTAGTATATGTGTTTCAATATTTTTGCACTCGATTTGGATATATTTGACAAGGGAGTGAAGATATTCGAGTGCGCGTCTTCATAGGGTACATTCAATTCAATTCAATTTTAATTTATTCAAGAATGAAAACTTAGATACATCTGCCTGAGAAACCAAATTCTCGTATGCAAGAATAAAATATTAATGTATATAACACTTAAAATTAGTATAAAAATGTAAAGTACAAAATATGAAAATATAAAAGGTATAGAGAATATAAAAAATATAAAATTATATTTTAGATATATCTCTTTGGTGATATTTAGAACAGATCAAAATTTTGAATATCAGTTTCATTTAGCCACATGGTGACTCGAAGTTTAGTTGTAGCTCTATTTTTGCTCTCAAAAGTTAGAAGTTCTCTTCTCAATGATGTTGGCATTTCATTTATTATTCGGTGACCAATGCACGTGTAGCTCCTCTGGCCAACATACTTCGACATTTTTGGTGTTCTCAATTGGAGTTCGATGTTTGCCCTCGTGACTCTTATATTCAGTCTGCTTTCTTGAAGTGATCCTGATGCAGCCAAATGTAAAATAACTATAGAGAGGAATACTTTTCTGATGTCAAGCTTTCCGGTTTCTTCAAACAATTGTTTTGTTGGATATAGACGTGGCTTGTTATATATGTTTTTGATAGCGGCTTTCTGGAGTGTTTCTAGTGGAGTGATGTGGGTTTTACATATCGTAAGATTGATAAGAATAAACCATGGTAAATGCTGCTGGCTAAAATTTCTGTGCTGATAATGTTTCGTAATTTTTTTAACGTGAATGGAAGGTATCTCAGTTTTTTATTAAGTTTTTTGAGGTGTTCGTCCCAGCGCAAATGACCATCAATTGTGACTCCGAGGTACTTTGTATGATTAGTCCTCTTTATGAGCATTGCTCCTCCAGTATACGTGAACGGGATTTCTTGTATTGGTGGTATCGCATCTATGTGTGATCCAAACAAAATGAAGTTTGTTTTATCGATGTTGACTGTCAGCTAGTTATTGGAGAACCAGTTCTGGATTGTTGCCATTCCTACTTGCATTTTTTCAAACACTTCCTCCCAATTTTTCCCTTCAAAGATTATTGATGTATCGTCAGCATAGGATAGTATTTTTCCTGGTATTTTGACGTTGAACAGGTCGTTGATGTAGAGTATGAACAATAAGGGTCCGAGTACAGTCCCTTGAGGAACTCCTTAGGATGATATAAGAGCTCTGCTTTCGACATTGTTTATTTTCACTATTTGATTCCTGTTTCTTAGATAGCTTGCAGTTAGGTCCTCTGCATGACCCCTTATGCCTATATAATCAAGTTTTCTTATCAAATATATATGGTCTAAGGTATCGAAGGCTTTTGCTAAGTCAACGAATATTGACGAAACTAGTTTCGCTTTATCTACATTTTCATATATTATGTTTGTGAATTCGGCCACTGCATCTTCGGTGGACAGTTTTTGTCTGAAACCAAACTGATTTTTATTGATGACGTTGTCTTCTGTAAGGAACTGCATTAGTCTCCTGTAAATACCCATGATCTTCCCAAATTTAAATATCACGGATATAGGTCTTTGGTTCCCAACTTTGTTTTTACTGCCAGCCTTGTAGATCGGTGTAATTTGGGCTCTTTTATAGAGATCTGGGAATATTCCGAACTGGAAGCTTACGTTTATCGTATGGGCCAATGGCCCGGCGACCACGTCAGCTAAATTTTTGATAAGTCGCGTTGTGAATCCATCAAATCCAGGTGCTTTGTTTTCTTTCAGCAGCATTATTTCTTTGAAAACTTCCTCAACACTCACGGGAAGTAGCAGGAACGAGTTCGATATTTTGATCATGGACGTATAATCAAAATGTTTGCTAGGTATTTGTTGTGCTACAGTTTCTCCCACCTTTGAGAAATAATTATTGAACTCATTTGCTGTTTCTTCATCTGATCTGGTAAGATTACCATTTGGATCTAGTTTAACATGAAGTCATTTACCATATTCCATATATCCCTTTGATTTTTGATGCCATGTATTTGGTCTTTGAAATAAGAATATCGTGCTTTTTTCAAGTCAGCATTTAGGGTATTTCGAAAAATCCTGAATTCATTTAAAAGTTGCTCATTATTGGACCTCAGTGCTGTTTTATGTAATTTGTCTCGTTTTCTTATTTGTTTAATCAAGGCAGGTGTAATCCATGGTTTTCTGTTATCGCTCCGAATTTTGCGAGTCACTGAGCTCTGTAATTTCGCATCCATCAAAGTGGAGTGGAGAATCATGGCACATTCATTTCCATCGTTTTCGTTATACAATATAGACCAATCCATACGCAAAAGGTTTGAGCGAAATTTCCTGTAGTTCGTGGTTTTTGTACTACTGGTTCCAGATTTTTTGTTTTCTGAATTGTTTTCTTGTGTTTGGATTACTATTGGAAAGTGATCAGTGATTCCACTGAACAAAACTCCAGCTGTGATTGTTTCAACAGGTCTTGTTGTTTTTATGAAGCAGTGGTCAATACATGTGGATGATGTTGAAGTAACTCTTGTTGGCTTGTTTATGAGCGGTATAAAATCATTGATTGCCAGCATATCTAAGTAGCTAGTAGATATGTGGTTGTTTGTATTTAGGATGTCAATGTTTATTTCTCCTACTAGTACTTTTTCGTTTCTTGAGTTCACTTGGTTGAGATAATTGTCCATTTCTTGAATAAAAAGGATTTCATTTATTGATGGTGATCAGTAAACTCCCATGATTTCATATACTATTTGGTTCTTTGTTACGGTGGTTACATTGATCGAACATGTTCCAACAATATCAACTTTATGTTCTTGTTTTATAACGGATTTTATATAGGTTATTACTCCGTCATTTTTGTTGACATGGCCATCGTTATAGTAAGCATAGTATCCCATTATGCCATAAAGATCAGGGTTTACATTTCTAGTTTCAGTGCATACAATAACATCAGGGAGGTTTTCCAGATCATTTAGTAGCACAAGCAATTCCTCAAAATGCCTATCTATACTGCGGATGTTCAGGTGGAGCATCGTTAGTCCGCTTATATTTTCAGTTATTGCATTTTTACACTCAAGAGTATTTTTATATTCGGCAGCTTCCAACGAGAAGAAATTACTGCACATTGTAATTTGTAGAAGCCCTGATCCTCTCAACTTGAGTATTATAGTACTGACAATTCTGTGTGTCATTAGCTGCATGATTTGTTTGATATTTTGTGTTGTATTTATTATTTGCCCAGGAGCAGTTCGAACATTTAAGTTCTTTACTGCGACATTCATTTGCTTTGTGGGTTTCGTCTCCACATTTTATGCATGACATACTCTTGTTATATTTATTTTTGCTATGGTAGTAACTATAACAATTGAAACACCTATTTAAATATAATATTAGTTATGATTTTGAGTTTTTTCAATTGTCTTAAAATTAAAACTCGAACCACGTCATTTTTTTCGAGGTTAAATAATTCAATTCACGTGCATTTAGCGACAATTTCGGACGACGAAAAGGATGTTGACACGCCAAAATTAGATGATGGCGCTAATACAAACAGATTAGTGAACGCAGTCGCGTCGAAGGTGCCTATTCCTACGCTAAAGATGGATCAGGTGGACACGTGGTTTCTCCAGCTTGAACAATGGTTTCTCATCAATAGAATTTCCGAGAAAATGAAATTCAGTACCGTTGTTGCATCATTGGACCCGAACATCGTTAGTCAAGTGTACGAAGCAGTGACATACCCACCCGATGCCAAACCATGATATGATAATCTCAAACAGGCTATATTAGCAGCTTACGCCGAGACATCGCAGCAGCGTTTTCAAAAGCTGGTGTCGAGTATTTAGCTGTGCGATTGCCGATCAAATCATTTGTTGAATGAACTTCGACAAGTTAGCGATACGAAGGTCGAATTTATATTGAATTTTTTTTGGTTAAGCCGATTCCAGATCCAGGTGAAGGTTATTGTCAGTGCTAGCAAGCGAGAGTTATCTGAAGTGGTGAAAGTAGCAGATGCGGTTATGGATGCGATCTCTCAGTAAATCAACTAAGTCAACAGTCGATTGCACAGCCATCAAAACCGAGTCCTCATAAAGCATAGCTAATCATCGAAAGTAATAGCACAGCAAGCATAGTGTTGCCTAACGGCAAAGTTATTGGTAACACTAACAATTCAAAATCATCGAAGTCATCATCCTACGATAGTAATAGTAGTGCCGTTTTCCAGTCGACATCATAAATACCGCTGCGCGATTCAATCAGTGTTAATCAGCTTTGCGTTCACGACAATTCGAACAAAATTAGTTTCATGGTTGACATCGGAGCAGATATATCGGTGCTCTTCAAATCTTTCGTACCACGTTCAGCTTCGCCAACAACAGAAATATTGTACGCCATCAATGGCTTTACAATTGCAACTTTCGGTGAAAAACGCCTTCAATTGAATTTCGAGCTTAGAAGATCGCTGACGTGGACGTTTGCGGTAGCCGACGTTAAGCCACCAATAATCGGTTCGGACTTTTTATCGCATTACAATCTACTTGTGGACATTGCAAGTAATAAATTGATTGAGAAAGTCAATTGATTGAATTTCGTCCCTTGTTGTTCAGCCGTTGCCAGATAAAGTGGAAGTTATTCGACAATTTAAGCTTCCGTTGATTGCCAAGGACCTCAAACAGTTTTTGGCAATGATAAATTATTATAGAAAATTTATCCCGAACGCAGTGAAGCACCAGATGATACTGCAAAAGGTGATTAAAGGCAATAAAACAAATAATAGAAAACCTCTTGTTTGGTACGACACTAGGTTGCAGCGAATAGTCAGTGTAAACATGACCTATCAACATCCACATTATTATGTCATCCATCACCAAATGTGCCACTAGCATTACTAGTTGGCACGTCAGACGACGCAGTAGGTGCCGTTTTACATCAGTTTGAAAATCAACAGCAGCAACCTTTGGAGGGAGTGAAAAAGAAGATATTCGAGTGCGCATCTTCATAGGGTACATTAGTTATGATTTTGGGTTTTCTGTATTAAATTAAAATAAAATAAATGAATCATCGTGTTAATCGTTGTTATTTATATCAAATAATATTCGCAAAAACCTGTACGCTATAAAGTTATAAGTAATCGTATGCCAGTCTTCAAACAAAACATTGGCACTTTGTCACCGAAAAATTTAAGTGAGCTAAAATAAATCAATCGTTCACCCGAACGGTTGTTTCGGATTCATTTTTCATGCATTCAGATGGAATTCTGAGAAACGATTTCTTACAACAATACAAATATGTGATTGATTATGATAAATGCACTGTTCGAGTTTTGAATCGTATCGTTTGAAATATTTGCTACCGTTTTGTGGTTTACCTAAATCTGTTGTTGAGGTCCGTTATAGAATCGAAAACACAATTCATGTAAATATCTATACAAAACCGATAATGACTTTTTGTGCCTCTCGCATGTACTACGCCAAAATCTAATTTTGAGCCACCTTGTAGAAAAGGAGGAATCTTCAATATTGAAAATCTGTACAGATCTGTACAAAATACCTACAGTTCAAAATTTGCAACCAAGATACACCAAGTAATATCGGCTAACACAGTCAGCATATAGGAATGAAATTAACTAGCAATTAAATAAGATGCTGAACGAGAAAATGATCGAGCCTAGTGAAGGGAGATCTGTTTAGTAAAAGTATTTGGTATTTGGTCGTATGAAATCCAGTAAATCATTCAATGAAGAAATGGGTTTAACTGTTTTAATAATATGCTATTGTTTATCATTAATTTGATATTAATTTGACGGACTATGCCACCACAACTCTGCTGAAAGTAAATCGTTAGGTGGAATTTCAAGTGTAAGAATTAGCTGAATTGGTACCCGAAGAAATATGTTCCCAAGCTTAATTTTTTGTTGAATCCTACAAATGTCCTCGTTTTGTGGAATTCAATCATAATAAAAAATTATTGAAATCAATCGGAATTGCTTCGATTACTGTGTTGTCTTGGTTTTCTATCAGGAGAGCGGCGCATAGTTCTAATGTGGGCAAGGTAAGCAATTTTAGAGGGCCAACTCTAGACTTACTTCAAACTCAAAGCAATTTTATTGACATGTTGTTCATTTCAACCCAAATAATTCTATGCGCAATACATTCGCTGGAATAACACTAACGTGTCATTTTGATATCATTTACCATGTCAAGAGTAGCCCGGAATTGGTTCCAAGCAGGGCACTCCTATAAAGGGAGACGTTCGTTGCAATTGATGTTTGATTTCCATAATGTTCTAATTTCAAGTTTTGCAATGATTCTTATTGGGCCAATAAATCATAAGGGATCGTACAATTTCGCGATTTCGCCAAGAATAATTTGATTTGTCAGTATCTGAAAATGTTATTGAGGAAGTATGTCAAATACGAATACGTCCTCGTCAGGTTGCCGTATAAAACCTAAAGAGGTTAAGATTGAGCACCATAAAAATTGTTTTTTCTAGGTAGTGAGTTTCAGATTAGATAATTTCATTTGCTCTACTTTTCTCTCTAAATCAAAATTTTTCAATTGGGTTTTAGACAAAAGGATAACTGATTTCGGCAAGGTGAATATGCATTTTGGCAATTTTCTAAATTCTACGCCATTCAACGATCTTGATCCAGACTATGCAATAAAATTAATAACTTTGAAATATCATGACCTTGTCAATAAATGTACTACTGTCAAATGTGTTGTAGCGAAATTGAAGAACAATATACTTGTCCATGGATGACTTTTGACTTGTGGAAACGCAACATAACAAAATTTTGAAAATTTTTAAGTTAATTCCCAATATTATTGAAATTAAAATTAAACTGAAACATATTAATAGACAAATTAGTTTAGAGAAATATTTTGCTATGAAATGGTATTATGCAAATTTGTTTAATACTGTTAATCAACAGGTATTATGGACAAATATTAATCAGTTGTTTAACAGGGATACTTCAAAATCGTCCATACGAACTATTAAATGGCAAGATAAAAATTATAGCAAAACTCCTGATATTGCTAATTTATTTAATACTTATTTTATCAATATCGGTAAACAATATGTGAATCGCTTAACAGTGATAGAAATATCAATCAAATTCAAACATAACGTCCTAACCCTAACTCAGTTCTACTTTCTTCTACAACCTCAGCTGAGATTTTTAATATAATTATGTTCATTGGATTATGGTAAAGGTGGTGAACCAGATAATATCCGTAATAAAGTATTAAAGCACCATATTTTGTTCATTACAATTTTTTTGTGTAATATCGTAAACATTACCTTTGAGACAGGTGTATACCCTAAATGTTTAAAAATTGCTAAGGTTGTGCTTAAAAGTGGTTATTGAGAAAGTCATTGCTAGGCGTTTAATGGACTTTTCAAACCAGTCAAATTTTTTCTTTTCATATCAAAACGGGTTTAGAAAAGGCACTGGCACTGAAGTGTCATTTGGTTGAAATGACAAATCTGCTTTACAATGCTTTTGATTTTGGTGAGTCGGTGCGTTATTCCAAGATTAACACTAAGCTTTCGATACCATTGATCATAGTTTACTCCTTGTAAAATTATACTGCTCTCCAATCCGTGGGTTAGCGTTCAATATAATTGAGAATTACTTAAGAGATAGACACCGATTTGTGATAAACGAAAACTTTATAATGGAGTTCATGTGGAATCACCTTATGCATCAGCCTGCACATTGACTGGGCTGCGTTACAAAGCCCAAGCAGCCAGCCTCACTTTAAATTGATAGAGTGGCCACCCCGGTACAGTAAATGCAGTTTTGCCCCTGGTAGATTCCGCAAGCGGAACCTGCCAGAAGGCGTCTTAATTGTACGTGTCTTTTTCAGTTACGGAGTTTAGTTTACGTGTGTCCAAGAATAGTCTAGTCTTACCGTTCACCTATTTCGCTTTTGCTCACCTCATTCATTCCTAATTTGAACATGCTATCTATTTCATCATATAGGGATCGTTGAACTGCAGGAGAAACGGGATAGTGCCTTTGTTTAATAGGTTTACATTTTTTCATGAGCTCAATTTCATGTTCGTGAAGAGCTGTTTTCCCCAGACCGGTAGTAATATTATTATTTGCTGTAAATTATTTTTGTCTCTTTCGTTTAATTGATGTCCATATAGAACGTACAACTGCTTCAGAAATTTGGCATATGTTATTAGATTCGGAACGATATTAAAACGTTCCCAAAAATCAATTCCGAGGTATAAGCAACATTGAGGGGTTGGAATGATACTCCAAGTTTATTAATTCTGTTTTGTTTTTAAATGTTATCGGTAACCAAACAAAACCGATCTTATTGCGAGTGCCATCGGCAGTTTTAACAAACGAATGCAATTTCGTAAATTGAATATCCTAATATTGGCAATAAATTCTAAAGCACCTTTACCCAGGACACTTACTGATGCACCGCTATCTACTAGGCCGTACATATGTGTTGAAGATACAACCACTTGTATATAGGGACGCGGATCATCCTTAAAAACTCGGTGTACTACTAAAAATATACACTTTTTTAAGGACATTTTTAAGTAAAAATAGTTTATGAAACGAGTAATGCGTGTTATGAGAAGTTTTTTTTGTTGAGACAAGTCAGGTTTGATGGGTTCCGTATAAGTAGAAATGTTGATTGAACTTACGGATTTTGGGAAATTGGGGGATTCTTCATTACCGTTTTGTTGTTCGTTTTCGAGCGTTGTGCCCTCGAACTATTCACACTCGGTTGTACGTTTCCCTCAGTAAATTTTATGCAATTTTGATAGTCTTGATAGCTAGGACCTATAGCGTTACAATTCCAACAAATAAGATTTAACTGGCGATCAGCAGTGTAATTCAGTTTTTCTGTATTTTTCTTAAATGTTTCGATCTTTGGAGATGTATCCTCTTTACTCAACAAGTGGCAAGTTTGATTTGCGTTTGTTTGAACCATTTTACATTTGTTAATATTCAGTTGTTTCATATCATCACTAAGTTCATTTATTACAGCACGGCGACGAGGAAAGTTATCTGTAAAAGGTCGGGGGTCATATTCAGTTTCTTCCCACAGATGCTCATATCTTTGGCACAATACTCTCAATTCCTCTAACGAAGTTTAAACACCCAGAACCAATCCTCAGCAGTTTTTGACAAAAATATAGGTGTATGACTTTAGTTAAATGCATTTGCACAAAATCATGTACATTTGTGGTATTGCTACTATCAAAAGTTAAATTTCATATTGTCGAATTTTATATAAAAATCAGACATACGGAACTTCTATTGCATAAATTGTTCTTCTGCGGTAGGTTGCGGCTGATACACGAAATTTTTATTTTCGTTAAAAATCTGCAATTTTGTTGTTTTTGATTAAATGTACGGAGTAGATGCTGTCGAGATTCCTTGATCAGGCTACCAGAAAACATCTCCAAAGCAAATTGAAAATTTGGCTCGCGATTAGTGGCAATTAATTTGTGAGTTTATCTTTGATAAAACGTTGCTTGCTTTTTCCCTCATTAATAAAGTGAGATTGTGGATTAATTTAGTTTCCTATGTTAGGTTCAGCAATTGCTTGATTTTTTTGACCTTGAGATTCCTTCCATAGAGAGAGATAAAAATTGCACTATGCTACTTGGTTGTCACCGAATGTGTTTATTAGTCTTTCCATACGATCTTTATAATGTATTACTTTTGAAAGAGCAAAATTCACAAATTCCTCAGATGGTGAAGAAAATCCTTCTTGCTGCGGTAGATTTGAGACTTTGTCTAACCGAAAGCGACGCGTCTCAGCATCTTGAAACCATTACGAAAATAAATAAAATAAAAAATAATGACATTTCGTAATGAGGTGATTAAAATTGTCATGCCAATTGAAAACCTTTAGCGAAACGGACGTTATTTAAATTATTGTTATGTGTATTTTTGTGCTTAATATTATTAAATTTTAAATATTTATTACTAAATTTAAATTAATTCATCCCAAATTTCCAATTGTAGATCACTATCCGATCATTGTCTACCAGTTTCGAACGTGTTGATCGGCATGCCGGGATTATAGTACCATGGTCATGACTCTAATGCAGCAGGAGAAGAAAAAATCTTCAGCACCAAAAATGGCAGTACAGCTGTGGAAACAAGAACTGCGGCCAAACTTCAGACTATACAACTGTGGCAAGAAAGCAGAATGCCGCTCTAGATGGGCTGCAAAACTTATCAAAAATCTATATGCGTATGGTAAAAAGGAAGCATGTAGAAATTAATTATTTCCTCACGCAATTCCTGACGGATTACGAATATTTGTGCATGTGCCTACATACGGCAAAAAAGTTGGGAAATTTCTTATGCATCTACGGCGATGCTGATCTTGAATGTTTAAAATGGAAGCCAAACATAGTAAAACTAATCAGAAGTGTCGGTTATATAGCCCCGGAAAATTAAAACTATAAGCTCGACAACGAACACTAAAAACTGATTTGAAACGTTCACTGAAAGGGATGCGGAAGAGCGCGAAACTGAAAATTCAAATATTCGAGAACAGGCTCATCGAAAATATAAACCACCTTAAATCTACTTGCGTGAAACCGAAACACATATGGCGGTGCAAGAGCTCAAAACAAGCGTACTAACGAATATTTCGCGTAAAAAATTGGCTTCGTGGCAAAATACACGAAGTAAAATATTCAAACACATGAGGTCAAGGACTTTGGAGAAGTCAGTAACTATTACAATACTCACAATAGAAACTAGTATATCAATTGAAGTCTCCCAAGGGTCTTTCAGTCATTATGAAAGGCATCGATGTTCAAGGTGAAACAACACAAATCCAGGCAGCACTTGTTGAAGATGGATTTAAGACACAGAATGTATTTAGGATCATGAACCGCTTGAAGCAACCACAACCGCAATGGTCAAAGTGGAGATGGATCTACCCGAAAGCATCATACATAGGCATAACTGTTGTTGAAGCATGGAAAAGGTCCGGACTAATACAATAATTAAACTGCCAAGAATATGGTCACTCAAGGGCTTTTTACAAGTTGATATTAGGACAAAAACTATTTTTTCTGTAATGCCACTAAATACCTTAAACGAATGGGTTAGAAGTGACAAAAGAAAAGCTAAAATCTTCGCTGACCACCATGAAAATGAATTCACTCCAAACCTTGGATTATCGGTGGTTCAAACAGAAGATGTAGCAATCAGACCTGAGAGGAAATTCAAGATAATGAAATCACTATAGTAAAGCTTATTATTGCACATCAAATTCAATTAAAGAAAACCCCTGGGGTATAATCGAATTACAAGTGAAATGCCTATAACACTGTCCTAAAATTAAATTTATGAATCAGGATATACCCCTGAATGCTGGAAACTGTCAACTATAAAAATGATCAAGAAGCAAGGATCCTAACAAAGTTTCGTCATATTGACCAATAAGCCTGCAATCATCTACAAAGTAGCAAAGCAACTACCGAAAATATTAAACCAGAACTGCAAAATATCATCCCTAATTGCTAAACCATTCAATAGTTTGGCACGAGGGTCTGCTTATAAACTAATCTTACATTCCCAGAAATTTACCAACTTATGAAAGTGTATTTGTCAAATCGCAGATATTATGTCAAATGCAACACCTCTAAATCGGGCGAGAAAAATATTCTGGCAGGAGTGCCACAATTCAGTGTGCTAGGCCCAACGTTATATTTAATTTTCAATTCAAGCGTACCTACGTCTTCGCATGTACCCATAAAAATCCACAAACGGCATCCGAAACTCTGTAACAACATATTTATGATATCGAAAACCTTTAGCTAGTTTTGGATGGATAAAATGGAAGATAAAATTCAATGAAGATAAATGGACCCACGTAATATTCACATTAAATAAGCTTACGTGTCCGCCTGTCACAATGAACCGAATACAAATTCTTCAAGCAAATGGAGCAAAATACCTAGGCATCCATTTAGAGCGACGGTTAAAAGTGAATAAAATGCACTATCATGCCATCCAAATTTGCTGGCGAGAAATTATAAGCGTAAAGCTTGTTCAAATCTGCTCGTTCAAGGAACACGATGAAAATATCCATTAATTAAAACACCATAATTAATTTATTATTATTTTTCATAATTTTTTTCTTTCAATATTTTGATTTTTCTTCACTTGTTTTTTTTTTTCATTTGTTAAATATATTTCTTTTAAAATATTTCATTTTTTTTAAATTAATTCATTTTAAATTTGTATATCATCCACATCATTTTTGTAATTTTATTATTTTTAATAATATAATTAATATTTTTTTTAAAAACAAAACAAAAAAAAAACAAAAAGATTTTTTAATTATAAATTTAATATTTTTCAAAAAACTAAAAAGACAAATTAATAATAATAATTATATTGTAAATATGAGATATAAATAAGAAATTACAAATATTATTTTGTTTTTAAATCATTGGAATGCTGAAGAACTTTCTATTATTATTATTATTATTTTTATAATTTATATTAGATTAATATTTAATTTTTGTTTTTTTTTAGTTGTTTTTATTTGACAAAATTATGTATGTAAAATTAAAATTACAAAAAATAATATATTTATTTATACTTCATTTACTTAATTATTATATATAATTTATATTATGTAATTATATAAATTAATTATTAGTTTGTAATTTTTTTGTTGGTTTGTTTTGTGTTTTGTTTATTAAATACATTTATTTACTAATTTTAAATTAATTAATTTTTTTTAAGGTTTGATGTATTCTTATTTTTTCTTTTGTTTTTATGCATATATGTATATATAAATAATTATTATTTTAATATAGTATATTTAATAATATAATTTTGTTTTAATTTCTCTTAAATATCAAATTAAGTAATATAGTAATGTGCTTTTTTATTTAAATGTTATAAATTAAAAAATTATTTGTTCTACATTTTGTGTTTTTTTTTTAAATTATTTATAAATCATTATATTAAATATTTCTATAAAACACACATTTAATAATATTATATTATTAATATTGTACAAATTATTTTTACACATTTTAAAATTTATACTCAGAAAATTAAAAATGTTTGAATATCATTTTAATTAAATTAAACTATATAAAAAAAATTAATTTGTTGCACTAACCTTATAAAATAAAAATCAAATCATAATTAATTATTTTATAATATATATTTGTAAATATTATTTAATTTAAATTTTATTAACACATTTTTTTGTTGTTTTAATTTTACTATATAATTTTTAATATTTACATTACAAAATACTATATAAAAGTGTATTAAATTAAAATTTAATTTTAATTTCAAATAATAATTAATTAACGTAAAATCACAAATAATTATTTTAATTTTATGTATTTAATGTATGCATGCACTCGGCCAAGAAATGAATTTATGGAAAATTATAATTAATGTAGTTATTCACAACCAAAAATTAAAATTAAAATAATTTCGAGATAAAATTTCACTGGGAGTTTAATAAATTATTTACAGGTATTAAAAAAAATTAACTAAATCATATTTATTTTTTTTAGATTATTATATATAATTAGTATTTAATTATATATGTTTACGTTTATAAATTACTTATAAGGAACAAAAGCCCTGTTTTTATCCGAATTTGTTAGATTTCGGTTAAAAATTAAAAATTAAACCAAAAATGACAAAAAACAGTTTTTTAAATAAATTAAATACAAAAAGTGCGTATAATAAATCTTTATGATAATGAAAAACAATTATTTTAGTTTGTTTATTTATATATATATATTTTTTACAATTGACATACATTTTTTATTATTTATTTATATCTGTAAATTTTATTTATGTACACAGCTTTAAAAAATTATAATTTAAAACAAATAATTATTGCCACTCAGTTTAATATTTTGGATTTTGTGTCATAAAGCATGACAAAATTTATATGCGCCATTTTAACATTGCACTGCAATTTTGCTAAGAATACGAATTATATACTTACACAATCCCAAATATTATTTTTTAAAAATAATAATTTCTATAAAATTTTTGCGCCAAAATAATTAAAAAATAAAATAAAAATATAATCTCAGTTACAAAAAAAGTTTATTAACAATGTTATAATAATAATAAAACATGGTTTGAATCTTTGCTTATTCTATCAATTTCATTTAAATACTTTTTCTATGTTTTTAGCTTTTAGTACATATGTTTGTGTCTTAGCTAAACAAAAGTTTTATTTAAATTAATTTTACATATACATTTATATAAATATTAGTACGTACTTAACCCTAAATGGCTTTTCGAATACTGATTAGAGAATTGTTTTTCTTGTGGTTTTTTTTTTGTTTTTTTTTTTATTTTAATTTTTTAAAATTATTTATTGGTATTTAAATATATTTTAAAGAAAGAAAATAAAAATATAAAACAAAAAAATAAAATAAAAATTAACTAAACAAAAAATAATAACAAAAATAAAACAATAATAATATTTAAAAAAAAAACATTCTTTTAAGCTCAATTCAGCTGGAACACTCAAACAAATGAAATGTTTTTTTTAGATTTCGGCTGAAAGTTTTGTTTGAGATCAGAACTCTTGGGGATATTTCGAAGAATCAGAATTATTACTATTACTAAAAATAGCATTATCCTGATTATTCTGATAGCCTTGATATGGTTCTTGATACAGCTGATTGAGTCTCTAACCAGTACCCGAAAAGTGCCACGCGTCCTATGCACTTAAATGCGCAAATTGTGACGGATGAATATCAAATTGATATGGATGCCCATACGGTGACATATGATAAGGAACAATATTCATTGATGCCATTTTATGCTCTTTTTTCCATTTCATTCGACGATTTTGAAACCATATTTTTATTTGCCGCTCGGTAAGACATAACGCATGTGCTATTTCAATTCGTCTACGTCGCGTTAAATACCGATTAAAATGAAATTCTTTTTCTAATTCTAGCGTTTGATATCTCGTGTACGATGTCCTTTGTCTTTTTGTTTCACCATTTGCATTTACTGTACCTGAAAATAAAAACAAGACAATTATTAAAAATCTGTTAAACATTTGCGTCCTTTTAATTTCATTTTATAACTGACAGAACACAATAATATTTTTTTAAACTGCTCATTATGTCAAGTCAAATGAATGAAAATTATACTACATGTTATACTTTATATTCGAAGACAATAAATTTTTGAAGGACATAAGAAAAACATACACGAATTTTCCATCGTACAAACGTACAAGTGAAATGTTTTACAAAATCAACATCGAAGAAAGAATTATCTTATGGTAAACACAGAGTAGCAATAAAATAAACTTCGTGTCAATTGAATGCAATTTCCCAAATGAAACAAATCCACCTGACACAAAAATATCAATTTTTCGCTTTTTAATAGTTTGTGACAGAATTATAAAATAGTTGAAAAATTCTAAATACACATAAAACATGACACAGTAATTATTACCAAGTTAAAATAATTTTTCTTGTGTACACTACACACACACACAAAGAGTGTCACAGTGGTTTTAGAAATGACTTAAATAATTATGAGAACTTTTTATTTCAGAAAAATATTTCTTTTTAAAATTACACCATCATACATTTATCATCAAAGAGCAGCAAGCAAAAAAAAAAAAATATTAAATAAATAAATTATTAATAAAATTTATCATTTTAATACTAAAGACATAATCCCTTACATTCATATGATGATTAATAATAATAACAATAATAAAAAATGAATTTTAGAAAAAAGCGCCAAAAAATATTTCTGTTGAATTTCTCGGTTTACTTGACAAGAAAACAGCTGATGGCTTAAGATATTTACAAATAAAAAAAAATGTATGTATATGTGGTTATAGAAGAGGGGGGTACATGTACCGTGTATAAAATACAAAATTTTGTGTCGTCAAAAAATTTTTCTTTTGATATTTCGTATTTAAGCATGAAATTAAATTTTAATATTAAATTGAGTGTGAATCGTCGTTTTAGAAAAAACCAAATGTTCATATTAAGTGCATTTAGAATTTTAGTGTCTTTGGAACATGTCTGTGGAGTAAAGATTGTTTGAAATATAAATTTGGCGCCAAAAATTATATAGAGCTGAAATTAATTTCCAATAGATGTGTAAAGTGACTAGTGAAGAACCTTGGCCTTGGCATTGATACCAAAACGGATTAAAATTTAAAGAGATTATTATGTCTAACCAATTATATTTAAAACATGCATATTTATAAAAACTATCCAAAACATATCATGAATAATTAAGCTACACGATACTTCGTATTATTTATTTATTTTTTTTAAATAATAATCCATGCAAAATAATTTTAATATTGAAAACAAATTTAAAAATTTGTTAAATTCTTAAGTCGATGGAATTTGAAATCAGGCACAGTTTTAAATGTTGTCGAAATTCCATATAGTATAACAAAAATTACGAAAAAATAAAAATTCTTAACATTTTTCTAATGTTTAAATTTAAAACAAAAAATTTTGGAAATTTTCCAAATTTTCTAAATTTTAAATATTTAGTTTGATTTAAAAAATTTAATCCATAATCAAAATGATCCATTACACAATTTTAACATTGCATTATTTAGTATGTGAGCGCAATTGGCAATTAAAAAATTATTTTGGGTAAATAAACCTTGAGCTACTCAGGGCTAAATTCTATTAATTATACTATTGAAATACTGCAGATGAAACTTTCGAATTTGTCACATATATTTCAAGGCATACTTAGGAAACTATTAAAGTTTATTCTACAGAAAAAAAAACAAAATTGTAATACGAAAATAATGTGCCTTATTGGCAGAAACGGGATGCTTCTGTTTTCAAAAATTTATATAAGGCAAAATAATTCTTATATTTAACTTTGTTTCGAAAATACACAAAACTGATGAAAAACGTAGGTCAGGCAAAAACGCTATGCAAATATTTTTCCCAATTCGCTATTCCAAGATAAAGCCAGAATAGTGCAACTAATCGATGTACCGGAAAGAATGCGACTTATCTAATACTGGTTTTGACATTAACCATTTTCCGCTTATTTAGAAAGGTTCTGGAAATTTTTGTTATGTTATAGAGGGATTCAATTGTTTTTTCATGCATTATGATCAGGAAATTGAAGTTTATTACGCTGGCTACAAATTTGATCTTAAAACATACATGGCAATTTGATGGTAGCTGTAGGGACCACAAACAAAGTAGATGATATTTAAAGCAATGGCCCCAAATGAGAATTGTAACCAAAATTCTTCCTTCTTAGTATATCAAATGTAACCAATCAACGGTTATAATCTAAGATGGCATAATATAACTTTATTATTATCTACTGCGAGCGGCGAGTGTCAGCAGACTCTTGGGTATGTTATTGTCAAGATTTCGTATGGTACTAAGTCGAGAACAATATAAGGATCCATGTCGCCATGAGAATAGACTTCTGGAAACTTTATGGATTCGTTCCGTTAATGGTTCACGAATTGAACTGCAGCGATATAAACTCGAATGTTGATACTACAAGCAGTAAACAAGTGTTAGATGTAAAACAACAAGCTGCATTTTAAGAAGCTATATATGGACACTTGACAGTTTTCGCTGATGTAAAAAGTAAGAGTTGGGAAGGACACGCACATTACATCACACTGCATGGGTGTGGGAAGTAAGTCTGCGGTATAGCAGAGATATTATCCGGTATCTCCAACAGTTCAGGACGATATCTATAGAGAGCTCGACCGAATGATTTGCTTGGCAGTGATCGAGGAAAATGCAAGTTATCCGTCATCATCAGTAAATCTAGTGAAAAAGACATACAGGAAGATTAGTCTAGACAAATCTTGTGGGACTCCTGTAGTTGTCCTGCATGTACTAGATGTAGGTGAGTGAAAAAAAAACTGTTTGTCAACGATCGTACAGATACGATAGGATCAGACATGATGCAGGCAATGAAAATAAAAAAATAATCGCTTAGCTTTTTTATTAGCAATTCATGATCAATCTTATCAAATGCCTTGCTAAACTACAAAAGCACTAGTGCACCTACCCGTTTGTCATCGATAGCCCTGCAAATGTCATCACTAATATTTAATAAAGCAGTTATAGGACTGTAATTAGAGGTAGGCTGATTGAACATTGGATAGCATTTTATATAAAATTCTAAATGATGCAAAATTTGCGTTTAAATTTTTTTTTCTAGAACCTCAGAAAGAACCGGTAGCAAACTAATAGGCCAAAAATCAGAAAGAGAACAGCTATTTGCTTTTTACGAATCGGTATAACTTTAGAGTGCTTCCATTCATAAGGGAGACTAGAGAAAGTGATAATGCTATTAAACACATCTAGTATAAAACAATCTATGTAGGGTAATAACATTTTGATAAATTTTAATGGCAGTCCATCAATACCAGCAGAATTAGATTTAACTGATCTAAAGGCTTAAGTTAAGTCTACAATATCAATGTTTCGATAACTAAATATCAGTTGCCCTATTTAATTCGAAATAGTTTATTTAAGGTGAAGATTGTTGATCAAAAAAATAGTTATTCAGATCATCTGCTGATAAATTGATGTTTCCCCATCGAGTTAAGTGTTTCCAAAATGTTTTAGATGGTAAGGTAGGATCGAGACGTTTAGCTAAATACTGAGTTTTTGCGTTTTTATGGCATTGTTGGTTTTATTTCTAATTGATTTATATTCCAAATAAAGCTCTTCATTTTTTGTACGCTTCCAACGATTGAAAATAAAATTTCGTAATTTAATCAAACATAAAATGTGGTTATTGAACCAAGGTGGGCTAGTAGATTTTAGACAAAATGATTTGATAGGAACAAACTTTTCATACAGATGACACAACCATTTTGTTAAAAGGGACACTTTTTCATTTGGTTCAAAAATAGCATATATTTTAGCCCAGGATATGTTTCAACATTCGCGTATTAAACCAGTAATGTCAATACTTTTGTAATCTCGGAAACTAATCGATGACTCTACCTTACTATTGTCGACAGCATATGAAGAAAAGATAAAGTCATGATCAGAAAATCCCACCGATGTTTGATTTAGAAAAATTACTTTTTGAGTATTTGTAATGATCAGATCTATCATTATTATCCGAAGTAGCCAGATTGATTTCATTAGCAAATCTGACTATAAATGCAGAAAAAAGTAAGTTTGTTCTACGAGAAACAAAGTGTTTAAGGTACGTGATCGGTGAAAGGTGCCTCAGAGTGCATCCTTGAAAAGGTTCGACGCATAGACGAATACCCCGTTCCAAAGACTATTTAGCAGACTCGTAGATTCCTGGGGATGACCGGCTGGCACCGACACTTCTTGATCCCAAGTTCTCTAGTATAGCAGCTCCTACCACTGATCTGCTTAAAAAGGGCAAAGGCAATCAGTGGAACATTCAAACCCGAGAAATATTTGAGCTATTGAAAAAAGCGCTTCAGACAGCATTAGTTCTGGTTAATCGAGATTTTTGCAGAAACTTTTTTATATAATTCGACGCATCTACATCGTGAGTACGGAGTATATAGTTTTAGCGGATTAATAATGATAATTTGATTAAAGCACAACGAAACTACATGAACAAGGAACTAAAGTGCTTGACATCGGGGATGAGCATTAAAATAGTTTAGGTCAAACATTGAGGTATGTCCATTTACCTTGATCACGGACCACTCCAGTTGGCGTTAGTTGATGGATCAGCAAGATGTGACAGTTGGCGACAAATATTAAATTTGTGGTGCGCGAAAAAACGATGATGTCTCTTATACGTTAACATGGAGTTTGTGGCTTTCAATGTCCAAAAGTATGTTGCACGGATTAAAGCATTAGAACAAAATTCAATTGCAGTTGACAATTATAAGATTCAAAATGGAAAGAATACACGTGAACACGGGTACTAAATTATCACTGATCTACTATCCTGGAAGCTTGTCATACCAATGTCTTTAACCAACCAATAATTGGAGAAAGAGCATACACCAACTTCCGCGTGACATCGCAAGGGGATAGAAAAGACGTCAAACTTATTAAAAAGATATTATCACTGGCCTCTCATGAATAAGCAGGTAAAAGACTTTATAAATAGGTGTAAGATTTGTAAATGTTCCAATAATCGATTAATTAAACTCGATATGGTGGGTAAAATTGTTGAAGCATAGTTCGACCATATAATACAGCCGATTCTCATTGATATTTCCAATCTGCTCAGGATCCTCGGTAAATATCGAAACCTTGGAAAACAAACTATTTCATCTTTTTGGTATTTTTGAAAGTATACTAACCTACAAAGGATCTCAGTTTGATTCGAATCTACCATATTTGATTCATTCAATTCCACACGAGAGGATTAATCGATCCGTTTTGTCAGATGTTCAAGCGTATATATAAAAGACGACCACCAACGTTGGGGTGAGCACCTCGACGAAATTGCAGATGCACTAAGGAATGCGGTCTATGCCAGCACAAGCTTCTCTCCGCACTTTCTCTTGTTTGACCAGCACAAAATCTGATATAGATCAACTTATCAGTTATTGGGGGATTGAAACAATTTTGATGAAAACTAACCTTCAAATTTGTACAGGGTGTTATTTTACATAGGCTGGAAACGTATCGTATGAAGTTGGAAATAAATCAGGTAAATCAATGGGGATTTACCATGCAAATGATATACGCTGACATGTTTTTGGTGTAATACTGAATGAAAAGTCGCGTATCTCCAATTGTAACTTGAATAGTTCCAACAAAATTATTACAAGCTAAATGCCCGGCTTTTGAGACTATCTTCTGAGTGTGGGTCGTACACCCTCGATTGTAACCGTTGCTTGGTTACATTTGGTATACTAATGTTGAAATTGTATTATCCGCATTTAAACTTAATCGGTCACTGTATTGATTACAATATAATAACGTACAATTTTTTTGTAGTAAATAGATCGAACATCACAGTGTTGAGGTGGGGTAAAACAAGTTTTTATATATTTAAATTTCCCATTTCAATATGCGTAAAAGAAACAATATTCTTTATCTACCAAATCAGTATTGTCATATATTCCGCTCTGGAATCACTTATTTATATACCCGATAAACATTTTCCAAATTTACAATTGCAAAATTATCAATTGAGAAAATAGTGATGACCCTGTCAGGCATAATTGCCGACACAATATTGACAAAAGTTCGTTACTTGGGGATCTTTAGGCAAGCCGATAATACTGCATCGGGAGTTTTATGGTTTTAAAATAATATAAAATTACCAGCATTTTTACTGAACGCTCAAATAAACATTTATGCAAATTTTACTTAGCGAATTTACTTCATTATATCGGTAATTTTGTAAGTAAAAACAAATAAAATTTCTACCAAGGATAAAACACAGAAATTTTTCAGATACTGTCGAAATGATAATTTCTATTGTATAAACACATAGTCACACTCAATACCATACTGAACGGTGATTGGCTAGTCTCAGATATCAATAAACTGAACGATAACTATAACAATCAATCCAGAATTATACTTATAGAGCTATTATATATCGAGCTATAGCCAAAAATTTTGTCATAATTAAAAATAAAATGTAATAATTACAAAACAATAAATCTAATATCTGTATCCAACAACTCCTACATTAATAAAGAGACCATCAAACAATTAATTTAAAAAATTAATGTCAATCATTAAACACAAAATTCCAACGGCGGATGAAAACCAAATCTATACCAAAACCTATAATAGATATCCACACAAATCTAAAACAGGATTCGAAAATTAGATACTAGAAATGCTAGTTAACGTGATAATAAAACACTCAAATACCCTATATTCCTCACCTATCGGGGTGGTCTTAAAGAATGTGGTTGCATCTGGAATACGTAAGAGTAGCTATAGACTACAATAAGCTGAATGAAAATATTAATTACTCTCGACTTAAAATCTGGGTTTCACCAAATACCATGGACACTCGATCGTAAGAGAAAACAGCATTTTAATCCGATAAAAGACATTTTGAATTTTTTCGAATGCCATATTCGGTCTAAAAAAAATGCACCTAGGAGACGTGCACCCAGGGCCGTGCGGTGCTATGGCGCAAAGGCGCGAATGCGCCAAGCGTTGAAATCACGCATGAGTCAACTCGCCAATATTTTGAAAATGCAATTGAATGGAAGGAGTTTGATTCCCGTTTAAAAACTAATAATACGATTGATGCTGCTCAACAACGTGCTTTGAATGTGCAAGTTTTTAAATGGCAATTCTTGCGTAGCAGTCGTTAGCCATTCGGGGAACACGTCAAAAGTTATATATGTTCAAAATAATAAAAAAATAATATTTTAAAATTATTCGAGTTACTGGCGAAATTTGATCAAACGACTGCAAACCATTTACAAAGTGTTTCCTTAAGAGCCACCAAATACCATTATCTGTTAAACTTATTTCCAACAAAATCAAATTGCACATAGTTAATTAAGTCTAGAAGAGTAAATAATATTCGATAATTGTAGATTGCACTCCCGATAAAAGCCACGTTGAGCAAATGACACTAATTGTAAGATGAGTTGAGCAAGGCAGTGATGAATTTGAGATTCAGGAACATTTTATCGGTTTTATTCCCGTGACCAACACATCCGGAGATGGGTTAACAAAAATAATTCTTGATGAATTGCATGAGAGCAAAATTGATGTCGTAAACCTAAGGGGACAAGGTTATGATAATGGTGCTAATATGAAGGGTAAACGTGCAGCAGTACAAAACCGCATCTTACAAATAAATCCACGTGCTGTACTTATACCACGCGGCTGCCATTCTCTTAATTTAGTTATCAATGATGCTGGTTCTAATTCAGAAGAAGTAGTAAACACATGTAGTATCATACAACAAAATGTATTTTTTTCCTATTCAACAAGCCGATGGGACGTACTACCATGGAATGTAACAAAATTGGCGCCTTAATTTACTGTAAAACCAGTTTGCCCAACCAGGTGGGAAAGCAGAATCTCTGCCTTAAAACCTCTAAGATTTCAGCTTGAACAAATATACGATAGATATTAATTAATCGGGACAGCCACACAAAATGTGAACCAGGAGCCTTAGCCAAAAGCATTTCTTCATTTAAATTTATTTGTAGCCTCATTTTGTGGTATGATATACTACCGAAAGTCAACAGTGTTTCGTAATTAATGCAAAATCCAAAATTTATTATTTTAGCGTATCTTAGTGCGTTGGAAGAGCTGCTTCATTTTTTAAGAAGTTACCGAACTGATTCATGTTTTCTAAAAGTAATCGAAGAAGCCAAAGTAATTGCTGAAGCCATTGAAATTGAACGTCAGTTAGCTGCAATTTCAACTGTTCGCCCTAGAAAAAATAAAAGGAGTTTTGATTAAGAATCTGAGGATCAAACAATCTTATGACATTCAAGATAACTTCAAAATTTATGTTTTAATTTCAAACTCGACACAGCCATTAGCCCAATTTCAGACAGATTTGAACAAATGAAATCGCATACTACAACATATAAATTTGTTATATTTAAAAAATGTGTAAGGATTTTGAAGCAGTATTAACTGATGGGGATAACATGGATATTGATGAAACAGAACTATGTGAAGAAATCATTAGTTTTGCGATTGTGATGCCATCTCAAATGGAACCTAAACAAGTTCTAAACCTCGTACATGAAACCCAAATGATAACAGTTTTCCCTAATTGATCCATTGCAGTGCGAATCATGCTAACATTGCCAGTAGGAGTGGCTACTGGAGAACGGAATTTCTCCAAACTTAAAATTATTAAAAATTATTTAAGGTCGTCAACAGGACAGGAACGCTTAGTAGGATTAGCTAGCAATGATGTCAATAGAAAACAATATTTGTTCATCATTAGATTACAATGAACTTGTTAAAGATTTCGCCGAGCTTAAAGTTCGTAAAGTGGATTTTAAATAAACATTAAATTCAAAAAGTTGTTTTACCGATTTAATTTTATTTAATAAATGATTTATATAAGAATTTAATCCAGTGTTATTTTAGAAGTAATATAAAATGCGTTTGCAATATTTTTGAAATCCCAAAATAAACATATTAGTAAAAAAAGCGTATTTTTCACTCAACCGCTCCAGGCGCTAAAATATTTCAGCATGGCCTTGCGTGCACCTACTATTATGATAAGTAAGAACTTCTAAACTCATATAAAGAATCTCTATACAGTATCGAAGAAACTTATACAGTTTAACCTGAAAGTTCAACTATACAAATGTGAGTTAAAACAGGAAACACAGTTTCTAGGGTACAATGTTATACAAGACGGTGTAAAGCTTAATAAAGACAAAGTCACAAACATATTAGATTTGCCACTATCGAAGACTCAAAAGCAAATTAAACAATTTCTCGGACTGTCAGGGCATTATGTTTGGTTTATTAAAGACTATCCAAAGAAAACTAAAAATATGACGAAATTTTTAAAAAAGGATGTACAAATTTCGGTGTACAAACCAAAAATCAATTATACGACGAACGAAAGAGAAACGCTCGCTATAATTACAGCTGTGAATAAATACACGCTTTATAACTGTACGATAACGAATTTACTTTAATAATAGACCAAAAATCATTTAATTCATAAAATCATCCGAAAAAAAATCTTCAAATGAAAACTAAAGTTAGAAAATTTTAATTATGATGAGAGAAAAGCAAACGTGCGCTAAGATGAATGCCCACAACAGAAGCAATAAATTGTATCGAAGTATCTGATAGATATCTTAATTGAACAACCAAACGACAATATGAGACGATCACAATCCATTCAGTTAACACTTCGGACCACTTCTTTATACACTTCGTGGACCGTCTAAAGCAATCTCGGTACTATAATCTCAAAAGAAGTTTTGAAAAAATTATTAGATACTCATAATTGCAAAATAAAATTTCACAAAGGCGGATATGTATTACACACTATACCTAAAAGATAGCCACAATGCAAAATAAACAACAATACTATAGCCTCAGAATCGTTATGCGGGATAATACAAGAAAAGTTTCAAGAAATTTTTCCTTAGAATGGCTACTGACCCGTCACCAAAATGGTCGAAGATGTTACCAATTATAATAGATAAAGAGCTTTTGTCAGTAAAGAACACGAGGGGCCCATAGAGAGTTACAATAAGTAGAAAAGCATATTAAGCGAGCTTATTTCTTACCAAATATGGTTGGAAAAAACATTTACGAACGAAAACCGTACAATATAAAACTCTCCAAAGCCTAGAATGAAAAACGCATTAGAGAGGGTACATACTGAAATATTCAACATCGATCACACTAATTTTCTTTCCATTACAGATTATTTCTCAAAACATATACAGTTAGTAACGAAAATGATCATACACCCTGATTTTTGAGACAAATTTACAGAATATAAGGATTATAGAACTTATTTCGTAGTTTTTTATTAAATTAAATTATTTTACAAATTAATAAATCCAAAAATACAAAATAAAAATTCAATAAAAAAAAGAAAAAATTAAAAATTTTTTGCAACGAAAATGATTATACACTTCTAGTACGATCCTTAATTTTTTTTAAATCATTTGCATAAATTATGTTTCATAATTATTTTAATATCGAGATGGTCCTCCGTTATATTTATAACCTCTTTCATATTGAATACGGGCGTATACAAACTAAAAATTTTACGATTGTAAAGCGTTCGGCCGGTGTTAGAAAAGAAACAACCAACGAAGAACGCCGAATAATAATTAATATGAAACGGACTGGAAAATCTGAAGTCATTTTACAGTTGCCTAAATAATATCTAGATTCAACGTCACACAATCGGTTGAAAACGGGCAGCGAACAGGACGAAAACAACATTTTCTAATCGGGACGAGCAAAAGACTTTGGATTTGGTGAGAGAAAATCCAAAAACAAGCGCTCCAAAACTAACTTCAGAAGCAGAAAAGATACTTAATAAAGCTACCCACCCCTAAAATATTAGAAGGGTTTTGTGGAAACATAGATATCATGGGCGTGTGCCACGCAAGAAGCCATTAATTTCGAATTTTAATTCCAAAAAAAGAATTAAATTTGCAGAAAAATTAAAAACTGGCTTCCACTTCTGGAAGATGGGTCCCATTTGAAACGCGATATTTTAAAACGCGAATTATCAAAACGCGATATTTCAAAACACGATATTGTACAAAACGCGATATGGTACAAAACTAGAGTTTAGGATCGGGTTATATCAGGCGGGTGAAGGGGAAATTTAATTTCAGTTTATAGGAATTTAAAAATCGATAGGAGCGAGAGTATATAGGATCGGTATCAATCGGGTCGCTGCGCTCCCGTAACTTCGCAATGCACATTCTGTACCATATCGCATTTTGAAATATCGTGTTTTGAAATATCGCGTTTTGTACCATATCTCGTTTTGTCATATCTCATTTCGAAATATCGCGTTTTAAAATATCGCGTTTCGAGCGGATCCGCTGGAAGATACATTCGCTACCCCAATCGCCTGACCTGAATCTCAATTAACATTTATGGATCACCAGGAACGCAAAAGTAGAAAATACAGGATTACCAGCAAAAAACGTTACAAGAAACAATAATGAAAAAATGGGATAAAGTATCACCGGAAGTTACCAAAAAGTTAATAGAATTAAAGCCTAGAAGATTGAAAGAGGTTATAAAAAATAAAGGAGGACTAACTCGATATTAAAATAATTATGAAACTTAATTTATGTAAACGATTTAAAAAAAATCAAGGATCGTACTAAAAGTGTATGGTCATTTTCGTTGCAAAAAATTTTTGATTTTTTTTCTTTTTTTTATTGTAAACGGTAAATGAATTTTTATTTTGTATTTTTGGATTTATTAATTTGTAAAATAATTTAATTTAATAAAAAACTACGAAATAAGTTCTATAATCCTTATATTCTGTAAATTTTTCTCAAAAATCAGGGTGTATGATCGTTTTCGTTACTGACTGTATATAGATGATCCAAATTAACAAGAAAAACGTAATTGGTACAATTAACGCGCTAATGAGATACTTAGTAGGTTCCGTACAAAAAACTAGATAATGAGGCTGATTCCAGGATCTAAAATTGTATGTTCTGTTTTTAAGCATTTTTGTTAAAAAAAATGCTATATGGTTTCGGTTTGCCGTCTGTCCGTCTGTGTCTACGATAACTTAAGAACGGATAGAGATATCAACTTAATTTTTTCACTAAAAGTTCAAGCCATTCATGGGAAAGTGTCCTATTGTTTTGAGCATTTCTGTGTTCAGGGTGTTCGGAGATACGTAGGGTTTTGTTAACCCCCCTCCTTAAAATTGATAGATTTTTTTTTTCATTTTCTATACTATTTTGATTTCATAGAGCATGTGAATGTGGAATAAAAATATATCTCGTATGGATGTTGGTTTGTGTGGATGGTGTGGTTATGGGGCTGGTAGTAGTGGTGGTATGGGGAGTGGAGGGGGTGGGTGGGATGAGGTGTTGTGGGTTTGGTGTGGGAATTGTGATTTGATGGATGAGGGTTTGTGTGGTGTGTTTGTGTATGTGTGGAAGTCGGGATGGAGGTGGTGTTGATATGGATAGTGCGGTATAGGGTAGTGCGGGTGAGATGTGTTTTGGGGGTTGAATAGTAGGTGGGGGGTGGTAATAATTTTTTGGTGTGATGGTTTGCGGTTGATTGTGGTTGGTTGAGTTATGGTGGATTGAGGTCGTTTGGGCTGGGTGTAAGGGGAGTTAGGTGGGTGTGGGTGGGCGTGATATTTGAAATACGCAAATCACACATCACATCTTTATAGACAACAAAAATACTTATAGAGTTCGGTTCCGAACCTTTCCCATCTTTTTTTTTTCAATACAAATTCCCATTGCAAGTCCCAATGGATTGTTGTGAAGTAAAATTTTGCTGTAACCTTTTTTTTTACTTGAATTTTCTTATAAAATATTTTAAACAACTACCCAAGGCCAACTCGTTTTGTCGATGAATTATTATCATTAGAAAGTACAGTGCTGTGAAAAAAATTGGGCAAACATATTTTATTGCAAATTGGATTATTTTTTTGCTAAAATTACAAAACTTTTGAACGCAATTTGCTTATTTTTTCATTTTAAATACATGTATGACGTAATTTTTTGAAAAAAAATTTACCTGCAATTTAAAGGAAAAACCCCGAAAAATGCCATAATATTCAAAATACGGTGATTGGAGTTAAAGTAATGGAATAAATTAAACACCGATTTTTTAATTTTTTTTTGTTTTTTATTGACTTATAGAAGTTCTATCTGTAATATTAAAGTGTTAGTGGATCGCTATTTGCTTTTATTACAGCGATACACCTGCGATTCATTGAATTTGAAAAATTTTTCAAAGTCGTAGGAGGTATGGATTCCCAAATCGTTATCAACAAACTTTTTAAACCTTGAATCGATTCTGGGCGCTTCATTATAGACCAAATATTTTCAATGGAATTTAAATCTATGAACTATACGGGACCAGCTCAACACATCGATACTTCTTTCTTCGAAGTATTTTTGACCTTTATATGAAGAGATAAGAAAAAAACAAGTTTTTAACAAATTATTTATGTTTGCCTGAAACCAATTTTTTCTATCTACAATTCAAATTTAATAACTCACAACTTTGGCGTTATGGCACGGAGCGTTGTCCTGTTGAAAAATAAATTTGCAAATCTCGCCAAAAAGCTTTAACACAGAATGCTCAAATTCGTTGTGTAGGACCTGCAGATGAACAGCTGCTGTAATGCTGGAACTAAGGAAGCACAACCGACCGGTTTCATTTCCAGAAAAAATCCCCAGACCCACTCCTTCATTTTTCGGTGGAAGTCTTAAAAGACATTCGTTGCCAAGCCTCCCGCCCGGTTTTCTTTTTACGAGAATTCTTCAATCTCCAACATGCAGCTTGAATTTTGATTCATCGGGTAAAATCACATCATTTACATCTCTGGAGTCCAAGAAACATGCCCGGCGCTCATACCAAAGTTGTTTTTTCACTAGTAATATGATATGAACTCAGGCTTCTGGACTGATTTAAGTGCTCTCAAACCCGCTTTAACAAATTTTTTTTCTCACTAATCTGGCTGAAATTTGTTTTCCCGTTACTCGCTCAACATCCCGTCTTATGTCCGATGAACTTTTAAAACGATTCCGACGACATTGTAATATTATGAAACGATATTCCACTGGCGTTGTCTTTCTGGGCCTTCCAGAGCCTTTCTTTCTTTGTATACTGCCTATCTCTGGCATTTTTTTAATATTCCACGCGACAGTACTTTTAGAAATGTTTAATCTTTCTGCCATTTTACGAGTGGTTAAATTTTCTCGCGCCCAAATCAACATATTGCTTTTACACTTTTATACTGCTCACTAACTTTTCCCATTTTTTTTTAACTAAAATTGCACTTGATTCTTTATTTGACTAGGATCACTTACAGAATAACTTAATTTTACAAAATATGCACATTTATACTCAAAAATAAAATATAGACAATAAAACATCTGCACCCTAAGTCGGCCGAGAACGGTAGGCGTAAATAAAATAATTGCTTGACCAAGTTTTTTGCACATCAGTTGCAGGGTTGTACCGGTATAATAAAAACAAAAGGCGGTCCAACAAAATATTAATATTAAAGATAGAACTTCTATAAATCAATAAAATACAAAAAAAAAAATTAAAAAATAGTGTTTAATTTATTCCATTACTTTAACTCCAATCAGCGTATTTTGAATATTTTGACATTTTTCGGAGTTTTTCCCCTAAATGCAGGTAATTTTTTTTTTTCAAAAAAGTACATCATACAGATATTTAAAATGAAACAATAAGCCAATTGCGTTCAAAAGTTTTGTAATTTTAGCAAAATGAGACTCCAATTTGCAATAAAATATGTTAGCCCAATTTTTTTTCCCAGCACTGTACAAGCGCTCCAAAACTAGCTTCAGAAGTAGAGAAGATACTTATTAAAGCTACCCACCTCTAAAATATAAGAAGGGTTTTGTGGAAACATTGATATCATGGGCGTGTGCCACGCAAGAAGCCATTAGTTTCCATTAGAATTTTAATTTCATAAAAAAAAAGAATTAATTTTGCAGAAAAATTAAAAACAAAAGGCTTCAACTTCTGGAAGATGCTTGTTTTTACGAATGAAAGTAAATTCAACATTTTCGGAGCTGACGGGAGAAGCAAATTTTGAGAAAACCTGCTACAGCGCTGGAGATAAAACACGTCATCTCAACTTATAAACATGATGGTGGGTCGGTTATGCTACGGGGTTCAATGACGGCGAGTGGGGTAGGTAATTTTGTTTTTATAAATGGACATTTAAATCGCTAGAAAACACTAGGTATTCATTCTAAAGGACCATTCGAAACCATCCAAAGAACAGTTACGGCCCGCATCATCATAGATCTTCCACCAAGACAACGATCCTAAGCATACGGTCTAAATTGTGAAAGAATGGATCCTGAATAACGTCCCAAACCAGTTATATTCGCTACTCCTGAAATCGCCTAACCTGAATCCCAGGTAATATTTAAGGATCACCAGGAACGCCAAATCAGAAAATACAGAAATTTTTTTCTCCAAAATCAGGGTGTATGATCATTTTCGTTACTAACTGTATACAGATGATCCAGATAAACAAGAAAAACGTAATTGGTACAACTAACACGCTAATCAGATATTTAGTAGGCCGTACAAAAAACTAAATAATGGGGCTTATTGCAGGATCTAAAACTGTATGTTCTGTTTTTTTTTCTATACAAATTCCCATTGCAAGTCCCAATGGATTGTAGTGAAGTAATATTTTGCTGTGAAACTTTTTTTTACTTGAATTTGCTTATAAAATATTCAAAGCAACTGCTCAAGACCAAATCCTTATGTCGAAAATGAATTATTATCATTAGAAAGTATATTTTAATAAAGTTTAAGTTATTTAGAGCCTGGTAAAAGATACTCGTAGTATGAGTTTTGAGCAATCGAAAATCAATTTTATAAAAATAAAGTTTTAGAAACTTTCGGATCAGAAATATAATATTATCACAAAGTTGGTTTTCTCAGCTATGTTTTAACTTAGCTATCGATGTATTGGTCTGTGCCAGACTAACTGAACTTTTAGTCAATTTTTGTTACGTTCCAATTATTTCCCAAGTGTTAAACGAAAATATATCGCTTTAAGCGAAATGATTTAGCAGTTAATTAAAAATGGACTCATTTCAGCAGAAAATTAAAACTTAAAGCTTATTTTAACACAATGGATCGAACTGATTTGATTCAGAATATTTATCCTTATAAATATTGCAAATCGCATGTGTTTCAGTTTTAATAACGTTTATTCAAATCATAACAAACAAACAAAACTAAACCAAATATCAAAAAATTTATAACTCTTGAATTATCTAAACTTAACTCTACTTTAAATAACTTAAACCCGTTGTTGATCATTGATTCATATTACTCCTGCTCGATATACACAAAACTAGAATATAAAACTTTACATAATTTTGTTGTATATGGTTTTTTGATTTATAAATTTGATTTTTATATTTAAGTTTTTAATTTATTGCATTTTGACATGCAAATTATTTGGTTTAAATTTTCATAGGGCGGGCGGCCAAACAATCAACAACAACAAAATCGTAATGTTTAAAACACGATTTGTAGGTACCATATAATTGTATCGTTGTCACCCTTAACTCTTGAATAAAATATTATATTTAAAATGTATTGATTCCATTTTAAACTATATACCACAAATAAAAAGTTTTCAAAGTATTGCGATAAAATTAATTTATTTTTAATTAATTAAAGAATTATAAAGTGGTTTTCAGACGGTTTTTATACGTTGTATTATTAAATTTCAATTAAAATAAAATCAATAAAATTTGTCAAAAGTTAAAAGACTTTTTCTTGTTGGCATTTTTTCAAACGTGAATATAGTTACTAGCAAAAGTATTCGTAAAGGAATGATTGGATTAGTTTTTTTTCTATAAATAATACGTAATGTAATTAAAATTACTCCTTTATTTGACAGTACGAAACAGCTGTACATATACATTTTTTTTTATAGAAGCCAGATGTATACGAATTTCGTGTATAGAGACTGTATATACAAAAAATACCCCTAAAGCAACGGAAGCAATCTTTAATGTAACTTTAATTTTTCGTGTACTAGATTAATGATTTATTACGTATTATTGAAAAGAAAATGGATTTTTATTTAGCTCTATTCAGATTTCACTTGATGAAATGATTGATTGATTTTATGTACCAGTTAATACAGAATTCGTGTAATATTATCGATTTGTACCAATCTGTACATTGGCTCGTCTCGTACATACATCTATATAATATTTTTCTTACACAAATCAAATTATTCATCGCGACGAGCAAATAATTTATCCGCACCTCTTTTCTTATTTCGCTCATATATACTTTATATATGTGCGCGCACAGTGTGACAATCATAATCCGCGAATTCACAAAATGAAGAAATAAAAATATTATTTTTATTTATTTCTTAATTTATAAAATGCATACATTTACAAGAAAAATGAATAAAAATGGTCTTAATCATCATCATTGTAAGTTATTTTTGTAATAAATCTTTAAAATTGCACATAATACCCGACTCGTCGTATACAGTATTAAATTGTACTTGTAAATCTTTTCACAGTCACATTTTGGTTTTGGGCTTAATTGAACCAGACGTCTAGTATATAATGGTTTATATAATATTTATTAGCCACGTGTTACACCTATACGGCTACGTACATATTTTCGACCTAAACCATATTATATCCCAATGACCCAGTTCAATCGATGTTAAATTATTTAGTAAGAAGAAATACCTGGATAAATAATATAAGAGCGCACACGTCTGTGTAAAACGAAAGAAAATCCAAACTCCTAAATTTTCATTTGTCATATCCCTTTCATGTCTGTGTACAACTAAATATATATAACCACAGCCGTATGTTATGTATCTCGTTTTCAGACTCATTTTCCATGACTTGTGTTATGGGTGTGTGTGTGTGTAACACGAAAACATTATAGTAAAATAGAAAATTTTTATTTTATAGACTCCTACAGGTGCGTAAATCATTTTGAGTGAGATTTTTTTTATATTCTTAGGCTTGTGTATACGCTTCGTTATTGTTCTTCAAGTCAGTATGTATAATTCGTGTCGAATAAAGGAACTACACATAATACTTAATAATAAAAGAAATGAAAAGCAACAGAGATAAGATTTATTGTCATTTTACAGTTTTTTTTTTGCTTTTAGCAGCAGCGGATACCACAATTTTAGATTTCTTAAATCGTAATTTCCATTTTATATGTAGCTTAACCTTTAACAAGAAAATGTGCTTATAATTTAAAAATTAATATTTGATTTTCATAAATGTTATTTCCAGTTAAGTACTTGGTGTAAATTAAGTGTTAGGTGGTCGAAATTACCTATATAAATAGACGAATACAAAAGGTTTTCGATGATCTTACAAATAACCTTTCAAATCTAATAATATTTCTATTTTAATTCAAACACTATACTCACAGATAAACTAACATACCTTGCATGGCTCCTTTTTAAGGAAAACACAGAATTTTAACAATTGCACAAATATGGTTTTTGTAGAAAATTTTCCAGATTGAATGTACTGTTTACACGTTTGCCGACGCCACAGAAAAAAATGTCAACGCAAATTCATATTTGTTTGGTCATACTCGTACTCAAACGTAAAATAGCATTTAGGGTAACCAATTCTTCAACTTTTATTAGTATACTTGCACTGCAGAATTTAAGACAGCTTCCCATTGACAAAAATGCATGCAATGTAGACTATATTGCGATACGTTAATGTTCGCTTACTCACGCAATTTCCTTTACGGTATTCCAAAACGATTTTGTGCACATTTTTATATTTTCTGAAATGCCGAATTCGCAACCCGAACGTTCAGCATCGTCGCTGTTTTACGCAGTGCCGGCCTCTCCTAGGTTAAAATTGGCGTATTGTAAAATCCAAAATTATAAAGTGGACATGGGTCTGATAGTTTCGAAAAAACTAGTATGGGAAAACCAATTTACAAATGTTTAATTGAAAGTTATATAGCTTTCGTTTACGTGATAAGTAACTATGATAGAATTCATTAATAATATTGAGTTGAGCATAGCCATACTTGTCTAAACTTGAAATAGTTGTCCAGAGTGCATCCAAGAAGGCAAATATTAAAAGGCGTTATATGATCATAGCGAGATACACTGTAGACATATCTTGTAATTGTATTAAAAGCAACTTGCAATCTACGTTTCGAATCAAAGTCTAACCGAGCCATGGCAATATCAGCATAAATGAAATAACTCATTAACAATGATGTGGCTAAACTTTTCCGTGTATTCATTGGAGTTGAATGTGAGAATTTACGTAGTTTGCTAAGACCCGCATAAACCTTGGAACAAATCTGGTTGACATGCACTTCCCAACTGAAATCAAACATCATGATGAAACCGAGCTTCATGCTTTATCCACAACATTTATTATCTCATTGTTAACGAGTACCGGTTGTAAATTTAAGACTGGATGTTCTTTATATATCGGCTTGTGACTTGGGAGAAGTCAGTTGAAGTTTATTGTCTAGCGATCATCTGAATATAGCTTCCAGTAACCAACAAAATCCGTTTAAGAGTCGAACTGGAAGATCTACTAATATATATTTTTACATCATCAGCATACAAGTGATAACTGCAGTGTTTAATTACCAGACAAATGTCATTAATGTATAATAAACATAAAAGAGGTCCCAATATAGAAGCCTGAAGAACACCGCGACTTATGAAAGTACAATTGGATTAACTGTCAATGTACCAAACGTATTGCGACCTATTAGATAGATAATTTTTTATCATTTTAGTAGCTTTAGGAGAAATTATAAGTCGAAGCAACCTTGTTAACCATAATTAGATGGTCTACCATATCAAAAGTTTTAGAAAAATCTAGCAATACCAGGCCAAAGATACCAGGCCATTATCTAAATCTTGTGATATATCTTCCGATATTTTCAATAGAGCCGTACCAGTGACATGCTTATTACGAAACCCTGACTGATATTTATTCAACAAATTATTATTCTCAATATATTTACTTATTTGATCCTTCATAATAATCTTATAAGCAATTTTGACAAGGCTCACAACAAACTAATAGGCCGCAAATTTTCAGGTGTTTATTTTTTCCACAAATCGTAACTTATTTCTTTATCTAATAGTGCCCGTTCTAAGTCCACGTTAAACCTAACTGGGGTAGTTACAGTTCGCTTACGAAAAGTTTTGATTGGTACATGTTTTTTAAATAGTTCACTAATAAATTGGTTGGTTGAACTTAAAGATTTTATCAACAATATTGTCAGCTTGAATCACTAATTCTCAGTTTAAACAATCATTTGTAAGTTAATTACGGTCAATACTTTTATATGGTCTATACTGAAAAATGTTATTAGGTTTAGCAGGGTTTTGAAAATCGTATATAAGATAAAGAAAATCATGGTCAAATGCAGAAGTATCAATTTGCACGAAACGTTCGACTTTGGACGAATCCGAAACAAGAATAAGATCAATCAGAGAATAACCGAGATGTGTTTTTGAAAAATGAGTTGGCTGATCTTTTGGCATGTAATTCAAGTTAAGACTCGAAAGAACATTTTTAAATTTACGACACGTACTGTTAGGCTTCAGCATATTAATGTTAAAATCACCAGCTATGAGGATCTGGTCAAAACCAACCGTAAAATTAGAAAAAGTATTCTAAATCTCATCTACATTCCCACCCTCACTATTATATGCCACACCAATTAATACAGAACAATTTTCCAATGACACTTCAATAAATAGGCATTCGGTAATTCAACTCAAAGATATGCTTATTACTTTCCAATGTAAATGAGCAAAAATATATATTGCCACACTACCAGCATGTGTTGGACGATCGTTTCTTACTAAATTGTAGTCCGGTATTTCTACGGTTTTTGAATTTATGCAGGCTTTAAGCCAGTTATAAAATGGAATTCGAGTCATCACTTAATTTCAGAATTTCTGGAAATTTTGAATCAGCGCACAAGCTATAAGCTAAAGTAAGCAATCCTTAAACTATCCGAACTTCTACTCCTAGATCATTTCATAACAAGGTTAGCTTGACCACTACTGAAACCAACGTAGCTGAAGCTAAATTTTGAAAAAGCACTACCTTTCATCAAACGAAGCACACGTCAGCAACAACCCAAACGCCAATGCAACCCAGCAATCAAAATAGCTATTAAATTTAATAAATAGTATAGTGGACAAACAGCAACCAGAAAAAGTTGATTAAACCTAAAACTATAATAATATGATTTAATTAAAATTAAATTAAAATTAAAAATACGAAAACTAAAACTAGGTTTTGAAATAATTTTGAAAATCATTAACCTTGACATCATTCTCTCTGCAGTTGCCCACTAGTTCATATATTGTATTAATATTGGTAACCGCTGAAATCATAGTGCAATTAGACTTTGTGACATGAACTATACCATTTCTCGTAAAACCTGGACGCAGTAGACTTCTTAGAAGGCATTAGCTCTTTCTGGCTGGATCATGAATTTCACTTGATTAGATTTTCGTTGATCTGGACGTTGATTGAAAAATTCCCAAATGACTAAGAATTCAAGAATTATAGATGACGACTTATCATTCTATTTAGATGGAATCTGATAAACACATGATACAAAATGCTTTTCATTTTTGTAGACATAATAGTTTTTGCTATCGATTGAATGTAATGGAACAGATTTTCTTTACCGATTATTGGTATACCAATAACCTCCAAAGCAACAAGATTTTTCTCTTATCAATTTTAGTTATAAACAGTGACAACTTACTCTCTAAACCGGCAAAGCGTTGTTCAAGAGTTTAAAGCGTTTTACAAATTTCGACAAACGTTATATCACTAGAACTACCAGATTTTCTACTTCATGTAACTTTAGTAGCAGATCCCATTTTACGATAATTCGAGTTATTGTCACTTTCCCAACTTAATGTGTTATGTTTTAAATTAAATGTGTCAAATTAAAAATTTTAATAAATAGATTCACTTTAAAGTTCATATTTCACGTCATTGAACGGTTTATTTGTTTGTTGGTAGCTACATAAACGTGCGATGAAACGGGAAGATACAGTTTGATCATATTTATAGTAATTTATTCATTTATTGGGTTATTAAATTAAATTATGTTGATTGATTACACAAAAATCATTATTGTACAAATTAATAAATTTTTAAGCACTACAAATTTAGATAAAAAAGCATAAGAAATACAAATAAACAACCATATTGATATGTAATTTAAACATATTTTAAGATATAATTAAAAATATCATTTGTTTTGGGACTTGAGTCGTTTATCAATTTCAGGTCGATGTAACGTGCCAGTTAAGCATCGTGTTATATAAGGTCCCATATATAAAGAACCATTAGCATATCTGGCTTGGATTGGTCTTATTTCATATAAAACAATATAAGAAACTCAAAAATACTTGTCTTTTAAACACAGGATGAAACTCTGAAAGGGGTTATTTGATGTGATTTTAACCGTCCATGCTCTAAAATAGTATTTTGAAATGTCAATTTGAACTAAAATGAACAAATCTCGATTACGCTTACAACAAGCACCACGGGGTCACGAGGTACACTATCGAGTTTTTTTTTGTTTGTTTTGTTTTTATCCCTGCAATCTGTTCTGGGGCCTGTTCAGCTCTCCCTGCTCTTTCGCGGTTTGCTTATTTCCGTCCTTACTTTACGCCAGTCAGCCAATTCGAGGACGTACGGCTATAGGACCGATTTTAAGACCATCTGCACAATGCAAGCTCCATGCCAGCCTATACTGACATGGAAGATGGGTCGGCCCATGACTTTTGCACTCCGACAGTGGGTCATAGATGTGTTTCATTTCATCCCAGATCGTAATCTGTTATGAAATTTCACTTTTGCATCCTGCCCCTATCGGGATTCAAACCCGGTACCTCCCGATCCAAATGCCAAAGGTTTAACCACTGTGCCATTTGGTCTGTAACTATCGAGTTTTATTTTCTCCTATAATGTTCTTCAGGAAGATATAAGTAACAGGTAAAAGTCGTACGTTAAAATTTTTGTCATTGCGTATATCCCCTGTAATACTAAAAAATTGAAATGTTTTTCGCTAGTGCCAAAGCTGAGAGATTGTTATAGGTTATTTGTACTTGTAAATTTTAAAGACGCCATCTTGACTCTTTCTCTCTCTCTCTTTCTCTCTCGCACTTTATCTCATCAACAGATTTGGCCGCCTAAAATGAGGTTTCATAATCATATTTTCATTTCGGTTAATGAGTGAAATTCATTGATCCTAAACCAGCCGTAACATTTTTTCCTTGTCACCACCGGGAATCGAACTCGGAACGCTGGAGCAAGCATGCTGACCACTTTACCATGCGGCCAATTTTGACTCGCTCATAAGTAATTTTCTCAAAATCGTAATAGTTGCAAACGTGAATAGTAATAAACCGCACAGTAAAAGTTTCGTAAGATTTAGCCGAATAATTTCAAAAATCTTTAGTTTTTATTAACGTTAACTCCAAGAAAAGGTATATAAATAGATTATATTGCTGAAGAGTTCATGTGCTTGTCACATATATACCCACCCAACCTCGGTTAGACAATTAAAATTAATGTTTCCAATAAGTTTCGACAGACCAAATTAGCAAATTTAGCAACTAAAATAACATACGTATGTTGTGGGATATGGGTGTCGTTGGTCATCAAATTTATCGAATAATCCTTATAGGAGTAACCTTATACGAATATTAAAGATACACAGTGAATAGTTCCATTGCTTTTGTCGCGATTGTAAATTGCCGCTCGAATTTTTCGATACATAAGTTTTAAAATTGCCGCCATTTTGCAATTCAACAAAATTTTTCGAAGGTCTTGCTTTAAAATAAATTGTCTGTCACTTTTAACATGTTGATAGTGCAAAATAAGATAATTGCTTTAGGCCATTATAATTTATTCATAAGCTAGATTTTTACGGATATTTTACGTAATGAAACTACACGCAGAGAAGGTTAAGTGTTGGGGTGGAAAGCGATATGAGATTAGTTGTTAGTTTGTTTGTGTTAATCTATTTGTAACATACCTAACCGTTGATTGATAAATTAGTCGATAAGTCACTCTTGAGTTAAACAATTGTTTACCTAAGATAGATGCCATACACAAAACCGACAAATATATTAATGGAAAATAATACTCTTATTCTATAGTAGAAAATACGACCACTAGTTCTTCTCAAATTTAACTTTCCACATCTACACACCATATCATATTTTACCAACCTTAAAACTCTTTTTAAAACTATTTTATCTGTTACACCGACGTTTTATACTACTAAAGTCATAACATCGATCTTGTGAAGATCTTAGTCAGCAAATTCATTTTAATGGTAATAAGAAGCTAGAAAGCTCAATTAAAAATTTGCAACAAGTAGATCACAAGTTTCCACTATTTATTTCTTAACGCTGATTATCTCATGAAATCGTTGGTGATCAAGCAAATTTTTCGACTTAATTGGTTTTATCACAAAACATGTATAGGTACGGCAAAGTGCGATGGCAACCCGAATTTTTTTTTTGAAAATGAAAAATCAAAACTATTCCATGTTTCGTCGTGTGTTCGTTTACAACCCAACAACCCTTTTTGGTTATCTTAAAAAACCTTTCGTAAATTACGTGATGATTTTGGTCAACATGAACATCCTACAGAGCCTGATGTATGGTCTCCACTTGCATATTTTTCTCTTGACAAAAAATAAATGGCTTCGGCTCATGACATTATTAGTATAGTATATACCAATGCCTCCTAAACTGCAGGCCTCTTACTACTCTCATTTTTTGCACATGACGTCAATTTATGTCTAAACTGAGACTGCGCATTAATAATATTTAGATATTTACACTAACAAAACAACTAGAGAAAGCAACAACAATGTAGACATAGCGTGTCGTCATCATTTGGTGTATGCGGCCTGTAGTTTAGGAGGCATTGTATATACTTACTACTACACTCTTAAAAATTAGACATTTTCTCTGTTTTGAATACGTAGAAAAAACTGATTTGCTTTTGTTATTTTAGATAGTGGGATCATTTTGCGACAAAATAAATTGAGATTTTCATTTGTGCCTGTATAATAATTTACATAAATTATTAATAATAATTATTATTGTTATTAATTAATATTCATTTAGTAGTTTGATTTGGTAGCGATTATTCTAACAAACAAGAACCTGAATATGCACGATTTTTTAATTAGAAATGTCAAAACAATATAATGTGCGCATAAAAGTATTGAGCATAAAAGCACAAATTATGTTCAATTGGCACAACCTCATGACAAAAATACTGAATATTTTGATCTTATCCTCTTTTGACAAAATTTCAATGTCATAAGAAAAAAGATGTACTAGATTTTTGTTCCGTCACGAGAAAAATATGCAAGTGGAGACCAGCCATGAAATTCGCAAAATTGTTGAACGAAGAAACTGGATCAGTTGCAGGTTGTGTTGCATATGAACACCATTTTCCGTGAACCATTTTAGTGAAGCCGAATTTATTTGACTCGGTAGCAAAATTTTCTGCAGGAAAATTTGCTGCAGTTTGAAGTGCAGTTAGGATTTTATTTTTGTTAAGGTGCCTGCCTTCAGCAAATTTAACTACAAAATAAATAATTTGTTTTCCGAAGGGGCAATAAGTTTTACAAAATGAAATGTAAGGGAAATTTGTTTACAAAAATATAACCAATTTAGTTAATTTGATTGGTTGTGTTTGCTCTCTCTCTCTTTTCGTTTTTTATTCTCCAGCAAATTTTTCTGCAGAAAATTTTGCTACAAAGTCAAATAAATTCGGCTTGAAACCCAACATTTCTTTGACGCATCGTTTATAACAATTAAATGTTTCGTTATAACCACTCTACATCGAATTTTACACGTTGATTTTATACAAACATTTTTGCTATTCAAATAACTCAACAATTGACGTTAATAAGCAAAATGTTGCTTTTTATGGAACTGTATTGTGGATTAACAAAAATGATTAACAATTGTAGGCCAACGGGAGCTAGGATGGCGACATGTGGCCCTATTCTGGCTTTCCCTGGGAATAGGGAATTGGGAAAAATATTTTCATAGCATTTTTGTCTAAAATATATTTTTCTGGTCTACTGTTGGAATTATATTGGTGTAAATATTTATGGAACAGAGATATTATTGGGAATTATTTTTCCCCATAAAAATTTTGTGGAACAAAATTTTCCCAATCAACTTTGTTTCGAAAATATTTACACCAAACTAATTCCAACAGTAGGCCAGAAAAAAATATTTTAGACAAAAATGCTATGAAAATATTTTTCCCAATTCCCTATTCCCAAGGAAAGCCAGAATAGGGCCAATGGTCGATGTTGTATATGGAACACTCTTAAAAAGCCAACGTTGAACAAACGGTACCTGGTACATATAAATTATTTTATACAAAACACAATGAGCGTAGAATTTGTAGTTTATTTTGAAGATAAGGATATTTTCCAGTTTCCTTTCAATTAAATTTATTCGTTTATCAAAACACAGCTACAACAACTTTGGCAATTGAGATCTTTAGTTCGATTCTGTATGTTTTAAAGAAATTTGCTTTGCTAAATTTTATTCAATTGTTTCAATGAAGGGGGGGGGGGGGGGCCCTCATTACCGTTTCGGTTTTCAGTTCAGTAAAAGTGTCCGTTCTTGGCGGGTTTCGATTTTGGATTCAGTTTCGGTTTGACTCTCTGATGAACATATGAACGTTTATAAGCTAACTGTAAATGAGAGAATGAATTTTGTGTCCATAATATGCTAGGTGGATGACTAGTAATGGAAAATTATCTATAAATTAACCTGTTGCAAGCGGTGACTTTAAGTTAAATTTAATTTTAACAATTTTAAGATACTCTCTACAAACAGATATTGTAAATTGAGGTAAGATCACCTCAAGCCACATTTTTATGATTTTCTTAACAATGTCAGAACTTTTGCTCATTGTGTTCTCCATTTATTCCATTAGTAAAATCGACTGTTGTTAATTCTTCTAACCATAATTTGTGGTATTCAAAGAGTTTAATTTGGGATCTATATAAAGTTGTTTGGGAAATTCCTAGTATCGCGTGAATTGAAAGATAAAGATATCCTCAAGATAGTGTATTAATGTTACATATTTGAGGAATTGTAATTTAGTCGAAGTATCGGCATCTTGAACACCGCTACTCTAGCTTGTCTTAGAATTAATAATCAAGAAATTGAGTTCAAAGATGACGGGAGACAGAAAAACTAAAAAAATTAAATGAATTAATGAAAATGGATGGGGACGAGTGGCGGAGATATTTAACATGACTAGAACTTCATAACGTTAAGGACCCATTGCTCGGGTTAATAAAAATTCCACTGCTTTGGAACATCATAGAAGAAAGTGTATATCAGTCCTGGGACCTGGGTCGGATTTAGTGAACCAATCATTCATTATTCCGAAATGAAAATGTGTTTACAGAAACGAATAAAAAAAGAAATAATTTAAAACGGTTTTCACAAATATCGACCTTTGGCTGTCATACGCAAAACCACGAATCGGAAATTAAAATTTTAATAGAAGTATCAAAGCTAGCACAATTAGAGCACGAAATTAAATGTTATAAAATCGAAATACTCGGACTCAATGAAGTGAGATGAAAACATCGCACACATGAACAAGCCGATAACAAAAGCTAAAGAAACAGTTACTAATGGAATGAAAACCAGTTAATAGCGGGAAAATCATAGCAAAATTTCATTTAAAAAATACGAACTACAACCTTAATTCAATGCCCCAGCAGAAGGTGCAAATGAAAACTCCAAGAATAAGTAGGTAGATACCAACGACAGTAGCAAGGACACACAGAAATTATATCAAAATAATACGAGAAAATTTCAATACCAAAACTTTTAACAAATAACCAATCAACCTTCTAGGCTAAACATGCATTAGATTCTGTGCGACTAATCTAATTGAAAATTTCCACACAAATATGTACCCAGACACACATGGACATCACCTAAAGGAAGTACCGAAATAGTTCACGTAATGATCAACAAGAAAATTATCAAGTCTTTACAAGATTTCAGAGAAATGGGAGCTGGACCATCAACTGGTAACATCAAAGATCCATGTACCATTTAAGAAGCAGCTATCAGCGTAGCACAAATCAGGCTGGTCACATGGTCAGCATTTACCCTATCGCGTATCATCTCAAAACTTCAAGAGCAATTTCGGGCCCAGAAAGGTTTGAATGTTAGATACGATTTTAATTTAAATTTAAATAGGGCCATATCGAAGCGGAGCTCATTATAAATTACTCTTGATATTGCAACTGATACTATGATGCATTTTTATTTCGAACTTAAAATATTAAGAATTACTAACTACTTTATTTGCTTGTAATTGTTATTCCACCGATCAAACGGCGCCAGTTGTCAAAATTTTGGAGCTTGGATTGAGGGTGCTGAGTTCGCATCGCGAATATATGCGTTTTCATCATGTGATTACGTTCAGTGATGGTACACAAAATTAGTGGTACACACAACGCTATTGCGGTGCAGTACAGTATTGACTCTGTTATGGAAGGTTGATAAAAAGGTAGTGGCTAGAAAAGTTTATATTTTTGCGAATTTACGTAAAAAATGCTTTTTTTGCTTAAATGAAGAAATAATTTATTTTTTACTATAGAGTTTGATATATAATCGCTAGAACATGTTTCTGGCACCAGGAAGGGAGGTAAGGGGATGTGTTGTCACTCGAGTGAGGAAGTTGACACAAAGGGCCGAAGCTACCTAAATTTTTAGTGGTAATGTGAAGTTTCGATCAAGTGATTCAAAGTGGATTAAATTTTTCTTCCATGCCCCCATAGAGAGGTGTTTGTACTGCAGTCGAGTTTTTATTGAAAATTCGTTTCCAATGAACAATTTTCTATGAAATTTTTTCCATTTTTGTGGTTGAGTTTCTGGTAGCCAGGCTGGTTTGGTCTCTGGGGGAGTTGAATGCATTGTTGTGGCTGCATGGTTGAACTGGTAAGGTGCTTCTTTTGATCGAAAGGGGCGTAGAAAATGTATTATCCACCAGTTCAATGGGACTCACTTTCTTTGTCAGGGAGTTTCACTATGACCAACCAGATAAATTAGATTAATTCTTATAATGGAGGAATGGTATAAATACATCTTGTCGTTTCTGATTATTTAAATGGTGATCTGAGTATTGTTAAATGAATAAGTTTTTTTTTCGTGAAAACAGATTTTGGTGTGAGGAAATCTGGTTATTTAATTAGCTCAAACAATTTTTTTTATAGAAATGTAAAATTAATATATGAATTGTTAAAATTTTTGGGTTTTTACTTTATAATTACAACCGCATGCTTAACTAAGCGGTAATAACAATAATTTACCGGATTAAAGATCTCTGGTTTTCGATATTATGCTGTGATCGACTTGGAATTATTAATTTTCTAACATTTTGATTTATTAGATGTTAAAATCAGTAAATGTCATTTCAGAATGAAGTTCTAATTTTTTGTTTAAGTTGTTGGTGCAGTAGTTCATTTCATTTACATAACCTCTAGATTCAGGTAATTGATTTGGATCGATGGTGATGGGTGCATTAGTGTGTTATTTTATTTTCTAAATATAAATTTTAATTACGTATATATTGTAAAACTTTGTAATTAAATTCATTTAAATAACCTCTGGTTTCATAAAATCCGCTGATGCTGGGACTATTATTTTAGTGAATGTGAACAATATATTGTACGAATTTTCAAGCTATAGAGATAGTTAACAATAAGCTCATCATTAAATTATTATTTCACAATGAATATGATGGTGTTGGTAATATCTACATAATAAATATTTTTAAAACTTTTGGTACCATAAGCATTTCTTTAATTTGATTTAGTTTCGGTAATCGGGAAAAATTAAATTATAAAGCTTGATAATGATTAGGAAGATGAAAAGTATTAATTTAGAACTTAATTTCAAGAAATCTTATGTATGTGAAATAATAATATTTTCTCTTAGGTTCTTCTAATAGGATTGATTAAACCTATTAAACCGTTATCATCCCATCTAGTAGACTAGAATTGTATTGTCTTGTCACCCACGATCGCTAGTTGTCGGGACCCAGGTCGTTCCTTCCTAAAAAAAAGTACATTTCCTATCCTTCCTTCGTGTTATGTGTAATATGGCTGTCTGAATAGGAACGGCGTTATCCGGCACAGCATGTCCAATACTTGGTTATACAGTCCAATCAATCAATTTAAAAGTATATTTTTTGTACAACTAGTCCACTATGGTAAATGAGCCAAATACTACTTTATCGTTTAAATATTTGTTTGGTGCACTCAGCATTATGTATAATAAAGTTTTTTGACAAAGTACAATTCAAGTAAAATCAATCGCTTATTTTTATTCAGTCGACTCGTTTTATCAAACGTTTTTTGTTAATGGGAAATTCCTAATTACAAATCAAGCCTTGTAAAATTAATTATATTATAAAAGTTAATGTTTATTTTTTGTTATTGTAGAACTAAAGTAAATGTTAATAAATCCAAGTTTTTTAGTTTTATTTGTTGATCATTCAAGTTCAAAACTAGATAAACCACTCAAAAACTATAACTATTGTCATTATAGGAATGTTTCTCTTAACTTGTACCGTGCTACAGATAATATACTATAATGAACCAAACAGCATGAGTCTTAAATTATCACTGAACTGAACTATGCCTCCCAAAAAAATATTTGTTCATTAATCTGGAATGTATTTCTAACAAGAAAAATTAAATAAATTAAGTCAATTAATCACCACACACAAAACTAACACCAAACTCCCAATACTCTTAATCAATTAAATTAAATTAAATTAAAACAATAAAGGGAACACCAATAATTTGTTGGCGTACGTTCTTATGCATACATATGAATACATACCACGATGAATTCTGTCCCATTTAAAGAAAAATTCTTATCCGAATGCATAGAAAATGATTTTCTTCTCAATGGTTCCACCTACGCGAACACAATTACTTAATTGTACCAACCATTTCATATAAATATATAAAGTGTCTGTCTGATTCAAATTTATAATATATCTTCACCACACATTTTCTTATTATTGTTATTATTACTTTGCTTGCATTTATTTATTTACAATAATAATAATAATGGAAAAATATAATACAATATGTATGGTGCCGTGTACATAAGATCAAGATGATGAAGTATTATTTAAAAGAAACTGCATATTTATATTACATTATTTACTTATAATAAAATGGCAACACATTTGTAAATAAAAATGAAAAAAACTTGTCATCAAAATAAGAAATGCTCGGCGTCTGAATTTATGATATGATCCTATTTGATTAAAACGAAATTGTTCGCTTCATTCGTATACATGTGAGCGCGGATAATAAACGCGACTTGATTTTTCGATACGTATGGATTCACCGATTTTTATTTTATTATAAATGACAATTGTTAGAAATTTTTATGTTAAACAGCGTATATATACCAAAATAAATTGTTTTGTGTATATCTCGTAGTAGCGATATGTTGATGTTTGTCTCTTGATTATTGAATGAAGTAATACAAGAATAGAATTTAAAAATATTTTTATTTTTTATTATTAAATAAAATGATATTTTATAATATTATATATATATACTAAGCATATTATACAGCAGCGCAACTGATTAACTATGAGAATTTTTATTTTGACATAATATATAAGTTGTGACAGCGGTTTGTCAACTGTGTGGTACAAAACGCTTTTTTGAATAGAGTTTATGACGCCACCAAACAGGTTAGATAACCGATGAATTATAATGAAAGTGTTTTGTAAATTGCATATCATTAGATATTCGACTCAGACCTAAATTTAATTGTTTTTGGAACTTTCAATTTCTCGTACAAGGTAACATGGTTGGTATAAGTAATATTAGGATAATCGGAAAGCACCCTTTTCACCCCACAACATATATACTCATGTTTTATGTACATACAATTTAAATCATTTATCTATTTTGTTTCCCTTATATACGTGTCATGTCAATGAATTTTTTCTAATTTTTTGACAGTTATATCGACACAGGTGTCCTCCAATTAACACGACACCACCGTAATATCAGTATTTAAATAAACATTTCTTATTTTTTTATTTATTACTTATTTTAATATATAATAAAGCTTGTTTTAATTGTATATTAAGAATATTGAAGCAGAATTATTCTTGTAGTTACAATACTTTGCGCTCAAATCGAAATCAACGCCATTTTGATATCTATTAGGTGTGTGAATTATGACACCGCTCTTTCCCAATAGGTATCGTTACTAGGACTGCTTGCGTGTACTATAAATAAGGAATACTGGTATTACATAGTACTTACTTGATGTCAGCGGTCAAACGCAGTATGCGACATTTGGTTGATGTGTAAACAACTAGTATTTTTAACTCCTAGAAAATGTCAAATTTGAAGATGCTAATTGGAAAAGTTATTGGCTGAAGATTCTTCGCAAACACCATCAGAATTGGCTGTAGCATAAAATGTTGGTTGATCAACTGTCGCAAAATGTTTACAATCCATCGGAATGGTTAAAAAAGCTAGCAACTGGGCTCGATATGAATTAAAAGATTGAAACCTCGAATTGGTGAAGCTGGTCCATATTATGAAAGAAACTATCATTCGCGATGTCTACCGACAACAACTAATACGTTTGAAGCAAGCTATAGAAAAAAACGACCAGAGTTCGTGAATATAGAATAGACACCACAAATTAATTTTTCAACACGACAATGAAAAACCACTTGTTGCAACGTCGTGAAAAATTATTTAAAGGAACAGGACTGGGAAGTTCTACCCCATCCGCCGAATTCACCAGACATAGCTCGGTTCACCAGACACCAGCGGTTTAGTTCTGGCTCAGAAAATTGACTTATTGATTCGATCGCCTCCAAAGACCAAGATTCCGTTAGAGCGGGATCTATAAATTGCCTGAAAGATGGGGGAAAATTGTAGCAGCACATGGGGCATACTTTCAAAAATAATTCTTTCATTTTCTAAACCAGCAAATGTGTTTTATTTTAATAAAAAAGGGCGGTGTCATATTCAAACACCCAATTAAATTTAAAAAAACAATTATGTTTTTGCTAATATAGTTGTTATTGTTGTTGGAAATATGACAATATAGTTATATTTTACAGAAGAGACAGAAAATCAGTTGAAATTATGACAGATGGTATTATAGTCTGCAAGCTGAAAAGTTCAGCGATGTCATCCACATAGATTTGTATGGTTCCCCAAAGGTTTTTCAATTTCAAATCATTCATGTATGAATAAAAGAGAGTTCGACAAAATATAAAACCTTGTTAAATCCCTAGGCTAATTCGCACAGTACCGTCTGTTACTACAATTTGCTGTCGTATTAAAACATTTTATACCATCGTCAGTAAAATAAAATTTTTCTAATTTTATTAGTAATATTTTATGGGTTTTCCATACCCAAACTTAAGTTGTTTGTTAGATGGAGACATCAGAAGTTGTACTAGAATTTTTGACAAATCTGAACTGCCATGGTACAACTACATTATTAATATCTTAAAATGTATCTAACCTATATAGTTGATTACATTTTCCAAATCTTTATTTATCGAATTTGTCTATAGTATATGTCTATAGTTTTGAATTTTTAGGTTAGATCCACCTTTGAAAACTGCTATCACTTATACACATTTCAGACAATTGGGGAATTTTCCGTAAATTTATATTCTTGTTTATCAGATTGTATACCGAATAAAATCAAACAGGATATTTTCTACTGACGATTACAAAATTATTGAAGATATCCGATATATCTAATTGGTTTGTTACAAGTATAACATTCATTTTTAGTTCTAGGAGTTTTTGCAAAGCCACCTATTTTTAAGAGCCATAAGATTTCGCCATTTTTATCGTAAACTTTAAATAGAGGGGAAACGTTTTTTTTTTTTATAAGAATCAGTTTAAATTAATATTTTTTTAAATACATTTTTGTAAATTAAAATTGAAATGGTTGCAAATTTAATTTTTAATATATGTACACATCCCTAAATAAGGCATAACTACGAAATCAACATATTTCATGTGAACATTTTTATAGAAATTTTAATTAGGTTTACAAATTTACGTGTCGCTTACCATTTAAGTTACTCATTTACGATGAAATCGGCACCTTGCCAAATTATGTATTATGTTGATTATTATTTACATCAAACGACAACCGGCATATTTTACGTTTTTTCTAATCATCGCAAGATTTGACCCGACTTTAAAAGTTTTAATATTTGTTTCTTTTGACACAAATCACTTATTTGTTCAAAAACTGGGTAACTTTTTATACGCAGATTTTTATTGTCACTTGGAATGACAAACGAGTCGACTAGTTGTATCGAGGTGTTAATAAAATAAATTTTAAAATAAATAAAATGCCTGTTTTAGTTTGTGTTTTCTGTCTAATTTTATTCTAAAGGTTTCAATTTATTCAAACTATTCATTCTTGTTTTTACCAATTCAATTCGATACGATCAACATTGGCTTGTTAGACGAAATTGTATAATTTTGTTTCAAACCTAATTTCCTATTCGATTTAGGTACAATTTACCACTTATGACGAACATTTTTACTAACCCATGCAACTAAACACAAAGTTCAGTTCTATAGAAAAACATTAAAATTATGTATCTCTTTAATTGATTTTAATTAATTACTAAGAGCAAATACTAAATACTTAAATAAGTATTTTTTGGACATTTTCTAATCATATAAAATAAAAATTATAATTACTCGTTTGAATTTTTATTCATAAAAATTAATTCTAAATTTGGTTGGTTTTACATTATTTTTTTATCTGAGCATAGTAAAAGCTTCCAATCTAAATAAAGCTCGCTGTTTATTATTACGACCTTTTAAATCAAAGATGGTGTTTTACGACGTGACTACTTATTAAGGTTATATTCACTAAAAAATTTTCATAGCATATACGGGTTGCCAAGATAGTTCACAAATAAATCAAAAGGGAATTTTCTCTTGGCTAAAGTTTTTTTTAAATAATGGCTTATGATAAAATAAATACCATGTTAGCACCGTATTCATAGTTTGGGCATTTCATTTTTAGCTTGTACAGTTTTTCTCGTAAATTGATGCATCTACAAATATCATCTGTAATCCAAGGTTTATTTTTAGGTTTGGAATTTTAAGATTTTAATTAATACCTATGATTTCTTATTGTTGAGAGTTAGGTGAAAATTTGATTGTTTTTTTCTGAAACCTGAATAAAATGAACTTATGATCAAATATCGCAGTATCATTTAAACAACATTCATAACTCAAGTTATTCACATTATTCACATCGGTGTAAATATGATAACAGTTCCCAAAATGCTGCTAACTCAGATTGCAAATTCTTGCCTGTTTTATTGAGTAATGTGTGTCCATAGCATGTCATTATCTTACTATATTTTAGGGTATATTGGTTCAAGTTCAACAGGATTATATTTAAGTCATCAAAAAAATGTATTTATTAGTTCTCAACACTATTTCCTCCAATTTAGATAAAACAAATCTACTTCATGTCTGGGTTAGCGAATCCTGGGTACGTTGTACCTCAATGATCAATTTTTTCAAATCATAAACTTCATTCACAAGCATTATAATGTCAAACTCTAAACATTTATTTAAACCAGTATTGTAAACCTCATTGTCTATTGCTCTCTTTCCACCTTTCCACTTCCTCTATAAACCTGATACCTAACAATTATTTCACAGTCTCACTTATTCAACAACAATAAACTAAAAAAAAAAAAAAATATTTAGTTGAAATGACGTGAGTGGTAAATGAGTGTATTATCTTAGTTTTATTATGGTTATTATCGATGAGAAAAGTGTTCTCAATCAGCTTTCTTGTTATAACGATGGCCGGTGAAATCTCGACTTTCGTTAAACGAATTTTATTGTGTTTAGTCCAGAAAAACTTAAAGTTATTGGAACACTTAAAACCAAGTGTCCCCAAAAAAGCTTAACTTTGAAGGATGTAAGCTGTTCCCTAACATACAATTGCTTATCATTTGCAACATTAAAGCCAACTTCATTTTGTTGAAAAAAAAAACCTTGGCTCCAAGTACTTGTGTGGATCAATTAAATTTGTATTGCACTGGGAAATATAATTAATTTATTTTGTTTTAACTAATTTTTACCATGGTTTACTAGCTCGTTTCGTATTTGTTTGTTCGGTATTTTGCAAACAAATTTTCATCACCTTCTTGATTTGCTAGAGCGCTCAAACTTGAAGAGTAAATTAGTCCTCGATAACAATGCATTATTCAAATGAAAGTACGCTGCGCTTTAACACCATTTTGAATAAGTTTTCAATTTTGTATGTAGTTTCAGGTTCGTCGCTTTTTAATTGTATGTGTAGGGATTGATTTCTTTCATTTTTACGTAATAGTAGTCTCGTATAATTTACAGACTTTGTAAACATTTTAGCACAAGCAAGTACAAGAAGCACTTGTTTTTTTTTATTTCGCAAAAGAAAAAAAAACAAGTGCTAATAAAAATGTGTTTGATACGTGTAAGTGTGTTTCGTCAAGTGCCTACGACAAGTTTTGTTAAAAGTATCAATTGTGGAAAGTTACCACGAAATGTTACATTTTTTAAGTGCATTTACTTAAAAATATCAACTCAAATATAAAATAAAGTGTTAAATTTACGGATCGATCACCACAAATATTTTCAGAATTTTCCTATAATTCAATAGTGAGTAAATGTGGATAGCGCATGACTATGTACAAAACATTGTAATTCTTTCCCAGGTGTAGTAATGTTTCTTGCGTGATTGAGTCATAGAAAAATTCTGAACATATTTGTGGTGATTGTAATGGTCTGGCCTACACAATGAAATAAATTTTAGGGTTGACAAATTAAATATTGAATCACCCGAAAACCATTAGTACACGATGTGTAAAGCCGTGAATGGGTCATAGACAAATTCTGATAATATTTGTGATTAATAACCGTTTGTTTTACTCAACAAAATATCATCAGGGGTTGATTAAAATTATGTTGACTGACATTTTTTTATGAATATGAGTTATGGGAGCTCTCTGTTTTAAAATCGTTTACATTTACATTGGAGTCATTATGTCGCCCTCGTTAGGTTAGTAAGTAGAGTGATTGCGCTGTTATTTGGGAGCCCTGGGTTCAATTCCTGGTGGTGGCCAATAAAAAAAAGTGGCGACGTGGTGAATTAACGTGTCATTTGTTATTTAATTATGTTGGTCCATTTACAAATTTTCAAACCATAGCAGTAACGGCTTTGTCCTTAATATTTTAAAATACTTAAAATATATGTGAAATTTTGTAATATTCTAGTCAACTAGATTTACATATTTTCATTTAGATAGAGATGCAATTTAACAGTTTGTGCTCTTTTACTTCTTTATAATCTTGCTTATTGTTTGTAACGTCATAGATAAAATGTTGACAATAACAATACTTTTTGAGTGGAATTATTTCTGAAGTTGACCAATTAGTTGTTCAAGCGAATCAAGCAGGTTTATTGAAAAATTAGAAGAACTGACGCAACGCCCGTTTTTTCGTGAACAAGCCAAACCCAAAATCTTCTAAAGATCTTAGTAAAAGTCTGATTAGTACAAAACGGGCAGAGCCAACATGAATTATTATTTAAAATTTTATTATTATGGAACTGTTTTTTCGATTTTCCTCACATTTGAATTCGTGCCAAATCTAGCTTATTCAAACCCGCTTATAATATCTTATCTTTTTAGAACATTTTTAAATTTAGTGCTTCTATTTATGTATTTACTTTTGTAAATTTGATTTGATTAATAAGGGTGTGTACAATTAAATGTTTAAATTTATTGTAATAAATATATATAGTATACTGTTCACTTAATCAAATGAAAGAGCAAAATTAGTTTTTAGTAAAGACTATGCAGTTAAAAAAAATTACATGTAAAGAGTATTATCGATAGATATTAAAAAATGCAATTTGTATTTTAATTAAAACTAGAAAACAAATGTGACTGTTACAATGGAAGGATTTACTTCCTGCATGTTATAATTATATTACATCGCATGAAAAGTTCCCGGTCTGACACACATATATATAATGCAACAAATTTAAAACCCTTATGATTTTTATGGTAGAATTTCAAGTCTTCAAATGATACCTGTTAAAATTTCATGACATTTCGATCATTAAGTTTACAAGTTACAGTTGTTTTAGAAACGCTACATTTGTTAATTTCATAACAATGGAAAACACAAAATTTCGTTCATTGTTTTTTGATGGGAAAAAGTAGCGTTCAATCAAAGCAGTTGCTTGATAAGTGTTATCCAGACTCTGCACCAGGAAAATCAACCATCACTGAGTGGTATGTTGAATTTAAATGTGGTCGTACAACCACCGATGATACACCACGCTCTGGACGCCCAAATGAACCTGTGACTCCAGAAAACATAAAAAAAATCCACGAAATTGTTTTGAAAGACCGTAAAGTAAAATTGCGTAGCATAGCTGACATTGTAAAGATATCAATGGAACGTGTTGGTCATTTTTTGCACTAACATTTGTCCATAAGAAAGCTGTGTTCGAAGTGGATACCGTCTTCGCTCGCAATGAATCGAAAACGATAAAGCGTCCATGACTCTGTGCGCTGTTTGGAGCTGTTTAAGCGCAATAAAAAAAGACCGTATTCTCCCAGCAATTATTACTTGTTTGCAGACCTCAAAAAAAGTTCCAGGGAAAGAGATTTGGCTCCAATGAAGAAGTGATTGCCCAAACTGAGTTTATTTTGAAGACAAAGATAAATCGTTCTACAGAGAAAGCATCGAAAGGTTACAGAGGCGTTGAACTGATTTTATCGCTTTATACAATGAGATTATGTTGATGAATAAAATATAATTCTCTCAAAGCAAATTGGGGTTTCCTTGTTAGATCGGGAACTTTTCATGCGTTGTGTTATTTGGTTATTTTTTTCTTGAATGAAGTTTTAGATTTAACACTTTAGTTAGTAAAGTATTTGCTGACAGTTCTTGAAATATTATAATTTGTTAGAATCTTTTATAATTTATAAAACGATTTACGATTTAATTGAAATTCATTCTTTGTATTTATTTCTTATTAACAATTAATAGGTTTCACATAATTTTAGACTATACAGCTTACCAGGTCCTAACTTATTATTCTTTCAATGTAATGTTTAAAAATCAATTGAACTAATTTTCAGTAGAACTAATATTATATTTTACGTTTATTTATCTTGCGGCTGAAATGTTAACTCATGAACTTCTCTTATGCCAAATTAGCAGTAAAAAAATATTTTTATACTGACCAACACACACAACTTTATAATGAAACTGCGTCTAACGATAGACACCTGTATATAAGAAACCAAAATACGATATACAGAAAGAGGAAAAAGGTTAAAGTCTAGTTATAAAAGTACCAAAAAAAGAAACAATTTAAAAAACATTTTAAAAATTGTAAATGTCATATCAAATGAAAAACTATATTTTCGGAATGGACTGTCAGAAATGATTTTATGTTGGGAAATTATTTGTTTAGGTTTTCACATGCTACATGTACACACATATATGTAATATTGTTGCGGTCGAAAATATAAAATGTTAAAGCCAAAATACTTATAAACCAATATATGTACATTTTTGTTATTCAACTTAGAAGGAATTTATTTAAATCAACGGGTGGGCTTATAACAACACACACAAACTTCAAATACTTTTTTCCTCTGACACTAGGTAAGAGAATGGTTTGTATAATTAATTAATAATAATTAAGAAGGATTAATATTTTATTTACATTAGGATAAAAATGAACTATATCTAATGTGTTCGTGATCAAGATTTAGTTTTGTATCTGTTCTATATATAGAGTTAGAGATTTAGTTTGATATTACATTCCCAAATAAAAACAAAATTCATGATTAATTTCTAAATAAGTATATTACGTCACTGTATGTATTAAAGTGCTATGTGCACATACTTAATACAAAAATAAAAAATGCCATCACATCCGGTGATGTGATGAATTTAGATTCTCTAAAACATTCAAAATTAGATAATATGAACATTTTATATTTAAACAAACAAAATTTAGACCAATCAGATTGCTGCAATATAGGCATCGAGATTATGTGTAATTTACTGTAACTCTAACGTTATGCGGTTGGTTGATTATTATTATTGTAATTTTATTTTATGTTGCGCTATGCATATTTATGTTATTTGCATAGTGATGTCAATCATTTTCACACTTTTTAATTAACTGTTAAAATTTGTGATCTATATATGAGTAGCTATATAAATATATAATTGAGACATTAAGTGAGTTAATTGATAAACGATCAAAGTGATTAGTCACTATCACACGAAATAATTAAAACACAATTATGATCCCCTTTGGGCGATCATTATTAATATTTATTATAAATAGCTGAATATACACGTACATGTTGAAAATATATTGATTAATTATCTATGAATTTGATTAAATTAAATTATTTAAATTTCAATACAATTATCGATCAATCAATCGGAAATATTAAAATAAACGTCCTAAACTTGTATCTGATATAATATAGAGTGAAAACCTAATTTCGAAATAAAATATAAATTCCAATATTTTTTTTTTGTTTGGTATCTGTATTGTGGATACACAAACATATACATACCAAATACAACTTTTCCGATCTAAACAATTCTAACAGTTCATCAATCAAAATATCGTATTTTCTTTTTATGACAGATAAACACACAATAGCACAACATTTTGATACAATTTTATTATTATTTTTCTATAACCTTTCACTTCATATACAATAATATTGTCTTTTTTTTGTGTATATGAAAATCACCCCATTTTCCCGATTTGATAAGATAAAAATAACAGAAAATGTTCATCTTTATATTGGACACAAATAATTGTTTATCTCATCGTCAAACAGATCGGGTGTATTACAATGTTTTGAACACACTGAGTACATAACCAAGTAAGGAAAAACGGGAGAGTTTTGGAATGTCAAGAATAATAGTTGTATTTTCAATTTTCCTTTTTTTTTCTATTTATGTATTTTTTTGTTAATAATAAATGGATATTTTAGGTTAGGTCATGGTACCGTGTTCGGTATGTGTGTGTGTGTGTTTCACTTTTTTCCAAAATACCAAAAGATGTATTAACTGGATTGAAAAATTTGTTTTTTGTGTATTCGGAAAACTTTGTCTAGGAAAATCAATAAAAAGCAGAGCCTACTAGAATAAACATTTTGAATGGATATTAAAGCTGACTATATTTAGAAATATAGTAATTCTTTTGTTTTAAATTAAGTAACCATTGGATATCGTAAATTTATCCGAATATAGACTCACTGTACAATAATAAAATCATTTCCTCGTATTAAGTATCAACTAAATTTTTTAATCGGTAATTTAATTAAATGATAAAATATGTTTATAGCAAATCTGTATGTGGAAGAATTCTCTAAATATTAGCAAATTAAATACGTTGTGAAATGTATGCAAAGGAATTTCTTATTAGAGACGAGCTTATTTGAAATAATACAATATTTATTGTATCAAATAGACATTTTTTAAACTTGTTTTACTAAATTAGAAGATGTCTCAGTTTGAGTATAATGATCAATAATTATTCAATACAAGTTAACTTGTCAATAAAAAACACGTGAAAGGGCATTTTCATTATATCTGCCTTCCTGCATACGCGTAGTACAACTGAGACCTACCAGCTACTCCTGGATGCTTTTGACTTTTTATAGATAGTATAGGAACATCCTAGATGACCTTCTGGCTCTTTTGTACTTTAGTCTTCCTGGCATGCTTATAGATACATTTGGAGGTTTGCATACATTACGTATCCTCTACCTCAACTATACATCCCAAGAAGTTCTATTTACAGATAATATGTTGAACTCTCTGTAGACACTATTCATTTTTACACACTATAGACACTATTGATTTTTAGAAGATGGCTATTCTATAATTACTCGATGGCCTACATGAAATTCAGTACCCGTCAACTAAGGATGAGCATCGTAGTCACAACAACTTGATTGACGATTTGAACAATTTCACTGTCGATTTTTCGTTCAGTTCAGAGGGTTTGCCGGTAGTTCTTTTAAAATATGTGCGACCATTTGGCTCAATTGCTTAAACCACCTTTTAAAAAGTCATTCTGTTCTGAAATTTTCCCTGACGTGTGAAAGATTGATTCAAAACCCCATTCATAAGAAAGTATGTATATATAATATTACTCACTACAGGCCGATTGCGAAGTCGTTCTGTATTCCAAAGCTGTTTGGCAGTGTCGTATATGATAGTGATATTCAGCAAGTTATTGTGATATTCAGCAAGTTATTTAAGAGGTCGAACCACTAAAATAAACTTATTTGAATTCACATTATTGACTCAATGGAGGCGTGGCAGGAGGTTTATGCCGTCACAACAGATTTCAATAAAGCCTTTTGTAGTCTTTCCCAAGAATCTTACATAACAATTCATCGATATCAAGTATCATACAGATCATTTGTATCCACTTCTTTTATCGCGTCCTTTTTTTATAAATATTTCAACAAACGCTAATCTTTTCCAAGCCGCTCGCTCTTAACCGCTTTGCAATCCTGTTGCTAAAAAAATCATCTCGAACTGATCGACAGTAAGTGGCTATTCATTTCTTATTCTCGGTAGCGCTTGCAGTCTTAAAGATTATTCACTAATACGAATGAGAGCATCGTCTATTCGGGCTCTGGGTGTTATCTGTGATAGCGAACTAAACTTCAAAAAGCATATTTTTAGTATGCTCAATCTGCTACGAAGACGCCGCCCTACATAACCTGAGTTCGACCTCTGAGTATGCCAATCACGTATGATCTCCGTACCATAGTATCCACATAAATCGTATTGAAGCTGTGCAAGTAGATAATTTCTCTTTGCTCTCTTTCGTGTACTGCCCTTGGTAGACAATTTTAGGTTGCCTCCTTTCCTCGAATTTTTAAAGTTTATCAATGTTCATGCTCAGAGAGGTCTAATCGAGGTCTAATTATTATTATATTATTTATTTACTATTATTGGTGGGGTCACAGTAGAAGAAGAAATATTGAAATCATTATCAAAACACAATAAAATCCATATTCTTTCATCATACTTGAACAGTTTTGCCCAAATTGGTTCAAAATTGTATTTTTCTAGGCGATGTGATTAATTTTGTGACAATATGTATGACAAAAAATTTATTGAGCACTGTTTGTTCCACGACATTTCTATAGGGAAAAACAATTCTCCATTTTTATTTGTTTCATTTGTAAAAAACTACAATTTCACAAAAAATGAATTATTAAATATTTTCCGCAATTACCTATTCCCAGAGAAAGATAAAATAGTACCATAGATCATCCAAATGAACCAGATATATTTAAATCGAAATGCAATAAAACCACACCCGTTCATAACACTTGGACGTGTTAGAAATTATTAGAAATTGGAAAACCTTCCAAATTATTTTTTCTTCTAGTGCAGGTGCAAATGTTTTTTTACTCACTGACTAAGGTGCAATTTTATCAATGAAACTTTTGTCTATGGAATGGAAACATGTAAATTTTATTTCACAATTAGTTAAAAAAATCATAAAACTTATTTAGACAACAAATTTACAAACCATTGGTACTATTTTGGCTTTTCCTGCGAATAGGGAATTTGTAAAATATTTTCATAGCATTTTTGTCTAAATTATTTTTTTCTCGCCTACTGTTGGGATGGGTTTGTGTAAATATTTATAAAACTCAGTTGGTTGGTAAATTAAGTTCCAAAAACAAAAAATTGTTATGGGGCAAAATAATTCCCTATTTTTCTTTGTTTCTATAATTTTTAGACCAAAATAATTTCATCAGTATCAGTACGGAAAGCTAGAATCATCCATCCATCTGACTTTTTCTTAAACTACTTCAAAGTTTTATAAAATGACATACTATTTTTAAAAATTATCATCACACATGAAATTCAAAATATATGTAGTTCTAGTTAAGCAAATTAAAAACTTTCCATTTCTAATTATGAAATTTCATCACTTTAAATTTTAATATTTTATAACTCAAATTAAAAGATATTAAAATTGGTTTGATGTTTTATGGTTTTGTTTAAGAATAAACTTTTATTGAACTTGGTTAGAATAATTTATAGAGTTTATTTTATATTCGATCGTTTATATTAATAAATTTATTCAGATTTTTCAGTAGTTTATAGATGTGTCAAGTTGAATCTGAAAATATTTGATTAATTAAAATTAATTTAGTAAAATCGAATTTGGTTGATTAGAAGAATTGTAAAGCTATTTCGAAGTACTCTAGGTGATTCAATTAAAGATTTAATGAGTTATTCGTACTAAAGCAAATGCTGAATAAATTTGAATAATCAAATCACATTGTAATTGAATTTACTAAATGTTGAATGATTGAACGGCAATTATTCAGTTAGGAGAACTTTCTATGCCATCTGAGAATCGGCAAAAGGATTTTTCTGTTCGCCTCGTCACATTGAAAGTTTTGTTAACTGAAGAGTTATAACAAAGGATTGCATGATAAATATATATAATAAATAAGATAAATATATACAATATTTTGAAATGTGATTTCATTTTTGCAAAACCTAAAGCAGAGAGTCTGCTTGTCAAGGTTGTTTCGGGAATGAAAGTGCAGTCTTATTGGCCATGGCAAAAAACAAGCTGGAAATCTTAAATTTATACAAAGAAGACAGTATATCGATCGTTTAATGTAGTAAAATGTGTGTAGACCGCCCAAGATATTAGTTTAGTATACTAATACCTATCAGCACTTGATTTAAATATTTAATTTCCTTAAAAATGATGAATGCCTTTCACTAAGTCCCGATTAAGAAATTGAAATTGAGTCTGTGGCAGTGAATCCAGTCGAATAGTAAGGTGAATTTTATCACCAACCGCGTGGAAACAATATCAAAAAATTAAGGAAATCGCATGAAAATCTGACGTTTATTTAGTCTTCTGGATAAACCCGTCCAATTCATTGAAATTATATAAACGGTTAGTTCTAACTATATTTAGAAATATAATTCTTTTGTTCTAAATTTAGTAACAATTGGATATCGTAAATTTATTCGAATATATTGTATATAGTACTCACCGTAGAAAATTGAAATCACTTACTCGCGTTAAGTATCAAATTTTTTAACCGGGTAATTCAAATATAATAAAAATTTGTTATAGAAAATCTGTGTTTGGTTGGAACAATTCTTTAAACGTTAGCTAGTTAAATACGTTGTGCAATGAATGTGAATGTTTACAAAGTTTCGGAACGAAATATGAAACATGAACAAGAACTAGCGACGAGCTTATTTAAAGAATACAATAATTTTTGCATTAAATAGACTTTTTGTATACTTGTATGTATTGTAGAGCGTTAACTAAGTTTAGAGCTTTAAAATTTATAAAATTAAAAATAGTAAAGCACTCGCACTTCAATCATTTCATCTATTTTATTCTTATTTGACGCAAATAGTTAAAAGTTGTTGTTGTCTAGATTGCAACAGAGGAACAGTAAAGAGATTTGATATTGGAGCATATTGAATTATTTTGGGCTCATTTATTCAAAAACATAATTGATGGTTATTTAGTGTTCCCGACAATTCGAGTAACACCTGGAGTAGGTTAGAACTGATTTAAATGTTTATTCCCCTACTAATTTTTAGGCTTAGTTACTAATTCTAATTTTTTCCGGAAAGATGGCAACACTGCCGTTTTGCATCCAAACTGATTAGATGTACTCATTGCAATTCGTTCTAACTGTGACTGTCCAAAATTTGTCATTTCTAGAACTATAAAAACATGAACCTGCAATGTGTGTGCGAAAGTAGAACCTTAGATAGCCTGGAAAACAGTTTATCATCGCCGCCATGGTACACTATCGAACTTCCTGCTCTTCAAAATTTCCGAAATAAATAATGACTGAAGTTTTTAAAAATTTAGTCCGAAGATAACTATTCTAATGGCCTACAATGAATTCAGTAGATTGAGGAACACACTATACAATGATTATATAAGCCTGTTGGACTATTGGCTATTTGTTAATCTTAAGAAGACATCAGGTGGATACGCGTCACTAAAATATGAGGATGAAGTCGTTCCAACAACCAAAAAATTATCACTAATAAGTTAGCACAATTTTTCAATCATGCGTTTCCTAGCAGTAATTTTGAGTGTGATTTGAAATCTTTAAAATATTCGGAAGGTTAAACTCAAACGTCCCTGCGATTGACTTCGATTATAACACAATTCTTACAAAAATGAACAATCTATGATTGACGACTTTTCGTTCGGTTCAGACTGTTTGTCAGCAGTTGGTTTGAAAGATGTGCTTGCCAGTTGACTCAACCGCTTACAATACGTTTAAAAATTCATTCTGTTCTGCAATTTCTGCTAACATTTGGAAAGTTTTATTCATAATCCTCGTTTATAAGAAAGGCTACAAATCTGATATTACTAGCTATAGGCGAACTGCGAAGTAATTCTGTATTGAAAAGCTTTTTGAATGTATATGGTATATGATATACACATAAAAGAAATCTGGTAATTAATTCATACAAAGTCAACAACGAAGTATTGTAAAGCAGTGATTCTTAACAAGGGGGCCGCGGCCCCCTGGTGGTCCGTAAGAAGTTTGCAGGGGGGCCGCCAAAGTTTGCAAAATTTCCTTCAGAATATAAAAAGGAAAAAATTTATGATGAGGTAAATCTACCAATTACCCACAGTATACGAATTTCGTTGACTATTTGTTAAGATATTTTTTTCGGATGAATTATTTTTATATAAACTTAATTTTCAATAAAAGAAACTTTTATTTTTCGTATTTTTTATTAAAAGTTAAGTGTCATAAACAAACTATATCCTTCTAATTTACAGCTAGGATATTAACTTTAGAAAATCAATCAAAATATAATGAAACTAGACGATAACAAAAATAATTCATGTACTCTTGATAAATAATAATTTTACTAAAATTAATTAAAATTATTCTTTTGGAAAGCTTCGATTTCAGGAACCGCATAAATTCCTTTGGCATTTAATAGAGAAGGTGGGCTGATAACGCTACATACTTCTTCCTCCTTGTACTAAATAGCGTCGTCCTCCAGTACAGACCCAGAGAAATACTCTCCTTCGTATGCAACTAGGACATAATCGCCAGGGGGTTGTTTTTTTAATTTCTTTACACTCGATCCGCTATCTGTTTGAAAATTAATTTTATGATCTTGGTTGAAATTTCGTTTTATAAACTGTTCCGTTCTTTTCTCTTCTGCTTCTTTCAGTTTTTTCTGTTCCTCTCTCGTTTTAGCCCGCAATAATTTTCCAGATAATGCCTTTTGTTTATCCATTTCAATTCTCTTTAAGTGTTCAAAATATTTATTTGATGTATAATTGCAAGATTTTTGAATGCGGTGGGAAAATCCTCTTTAAACGACAAATAGGAGCAACCCGGTTGCTGCGTTATGTTATTGTTTTGATCAGCAATATTTTTAATTGGCGTACTCATAACTACTGCACTGTGACACTATTCTGGTAATTCCCTGGGAATAGGGAATTGGGGAAAGATTTTATATGTAATTTGCATTTAAAATGTTTTTTTCTGGCATACTGAGGTAAAAAGCTAGTGTTAATTTTTTTGAAAACCAAGTTAAATTGGGAATAATTTTCCCTACCAATTTAGATATGGAAAAATTATTCCCAATTTATAAATATTTACATCAAACTTTTTTCCTCAGTAGGCCGGAAAAAAACATTTTAAATAGAAATTACATATAAAATCTTTCCCCAATTCCCTATTCCCAGGGAATTACCAGAATAGTGCCACTGGATATAATTTGGGATTCAGAAACATTGTTCAAATCAAAAAATCATTGTTCATCTTCGAAAAGACGTGCCAAGCCATCATTATCCACAATGCAATTCAAAACCTGATTTTCCGGCCACCAAATTTATTTTCATTTTTTATATCTGCCTGCAATGCGTGGATGGCACGCCAAAAAAACTGTTCTTCTTCTGACGCAAACCATAGTTATCGAGTCATTTTCGTACATTTTCATAGGAAGTAAAATGCTCCTCAGCAAGCCCGTTTTGCTTTACCTGGTTATGCTTTGTGTGATCGAGCATTTTCATGCGAAGCAAAATCACTTTATGTTATCTTTTATCATATTCTGGTCGTTTTCACGCAAATATCGATCTGATCCTACCAAATACGGAGCATTGTGTTTCGTCCGAAGCGATTTGGCCTTGCAATCGATGTCAATGGTTGTCCAGGATCAACCCAAGACGCTTTGGATTCTCAAAATAGATCTATTATTCATCGTCATTCACAATTCCATTGAGAAATAACTTGCTTTTGTATCTGGCGAGCAACATGCAGCAAGTGGATTTTCTATTTTCTTCTGGCCTTTCATTCAGTTTATGTGGAACCAACTTTCTCGGCTTTTGGATCTTGTACATGGCTTTTGAACGTACGGAGACGGCTTCTCGTAACATATTCAATTGATCCGCGAGTTGTTTTTGCGTTTGAGCGTCATCCTCATCCAACAATGCTTACAATTCACTGCCTTTAACCTTTTTTGGTGGTCTTCCATGGTTCTTCGTTTCTCACGTCAAAATCACCACTTTTGATTTTATTAAACCAAGACCATGCTCACCGTAAGCTTTGACAAGCATTCTATGTTATTCTGCAACAGTTTTCTTCAATTGATAACAGAAAATCAATGATGTCCCCAAATCGTAATATGTAGGCAAACAACTCGACATTTTTAACACGTAAAAAACATGCGTTATTGTATGTAACTTGTAAGGTTATAAATTGGATGTTGTGGACAGATTTCAAAAGAAAACAATGGCACCGATGACGTGGTTTGTCGAAAGGTACATTACAAATATAAGCCACAAAAAAATTATGAATTATTTGGTGGGCCGCGAGTTAAAATAGATTAAGAACCACTGTTGTAAAGAGTCAATGAGATTATAGACTTTGGTGTTACATTTGTCGAAAACGCCAGTTATAATAGGCATAAGGATATACGGTTTTTAGATGCCCACATTCATCTGTAATATTTAGGAAAATTACAAAAAGATCATACAACTGGTATTTACTACTTGACAGTTTTGCCCGAGCGTGCCTCGGGAGCGTCATCAAAAAGCATTGAAAAAAATTATTAAAAAATTGTTAAAAACTGAAAAAAACAACGGATGTGAAATTTTTAACAAAATGAAAAATTAACAAAAACTAAAATTTGTTAAATTAACAAAAATAAACAGACGGTAAGAGCAATGTTAACATTGAAAACCTGACAACAGAAAAATTTCTTTTAATTAAAAACAATTATCAAAACTTAACTTTGATTGAAATAAAAAAAGTAAAATTACAATTTAAAAATATTTACATAAGTAAGACAAAACATTTTATATAATTTAATAATGTTAATAAATTCTGTGGCCGCAAGGCAAAACGGAATAACTCAATTTTCCATTTTTTAAAGTAAAACTTTTAAAAAATGTTTTTTGTTTATAAAAACACCCCGTTTACATATAATGGTTGACTTTTCTGAAATTGAATGAATTATATTATTAGGTGTTAATTAGAATAGTCAGATTTAAGATGTCCTTCTTACCTAACCAAGGCATTTTCTAACAACTACTCATTTTCGGAATAACTCCAGCTACGTACGTATATACGTATATCAAATGTCAACATGAGAGGTGCTCTTTGAAATAAAATTGATTTCATAAAAAAAATAAGAGATTTCCCTTTTGTTACATATATTAATTGAATATTTGTGGAAGGAGGTTTTCGAGTACCAGGAATCATTAACGATGAATCCTGATTTCGGGAAAAATCTGCAAGGGCTGGTCTGCTGGGCCCCGGGATTATTTTTTTTTTTTGCTCAAGTCAAACGATTTAAATGAAAATTTCTGGAAGGAGGTTTTCAAGTGCCATGAAGCGATGGCGATGGATCGTCATTTCGGGAAAAATTTTGTAACGGGGTTTCTGGTGAGCCCCGGGCTAATTTTTAAATTTTTTGCCTTTTTTATATTTAGATTACTTATTAATTATTTTCTAACGAAATGCAATGAAAGCAAACTGTTAAGCATTAACGCTTTGGAAGAATTAACTAAATCTTACTATATTTTTTCTGTTGATTGATCGTGTGGTAAATGGAATGATAATGATCAAAAATATCCACAAAAATATAATAAATATATTTTACACATTCATGTTTTTTAAAATGCAACAATTATAACTTAATTAATATAAGAAGTAATAAAATAAAGATACATAAAACAAAATATTAAGATTAAACTACGAGCATCATAATAGTAAGTTAACATTCAGTATTTTTAATTCGACAGATTCGCCTTCTGTTTAACTAATAATAAATGTTTGCCCGTTCACAAACAAATGTGTTTTGATGAGAGGTATGGTCATAACTGAACTAATAGGCAAGCTTGAGCACTTTGTTATACTTGTGGCCTGATATAGAGGAGTGGTTTTGATTGATGATCAAATTGTTAATGATAAATGACGTCACTTTGTAATATTAAGTAAAAAGTTCATTACCATAAGTATTACATAAATAATCCAACTGTAAAGTGTTTAAACTAAAATTACAGATTGAATTCGAGATGGTCACACTTATGACTTACATTTTGAAAAATAAGAAAAAAATCAATCCGTTGTAATTTTGAGGGGTTAAAGTTCTGGGATCTATACAACTCGTATTTTGACTAATATCACATTTACATTTGAAACGTTTGATTCGTTGGATTAAGACTAGGTGATTTTGAGATGGCCACACTCATGCCTCATTGTTAGGTAAATTGGGAAAAATCTGGGCCAGATATATCCTTATACAATTTTTAATTGAGCACTAGTATACATTTGTCGGATTAAGAATATTTGGTTTTGTGAAGTTCATACTTGTGCTTTTTGCAATCTTCAACACATCTCTTGACAAATTTAAATCATAAATGAATCGAATTTTATTGAAAGCGACCGGTATATTATACACCAGTTCATACAAGTTACTCTTACGTAAAGGTAATTTAAGAACAAAGTCATCGTTAAAACTCATTCCGTGAGATGGAACATAAATAAGTAGCAATTGAAGAATCGCCATACAATCAATTTTAGACCCAAGAAGATCGCTGACAAAAGTAGCATATGCTAAAACTCTAGATTTCTAATCCTCGGTGGTCTACGAAGGGCATACTTTAAGAATTATTCTGTTTACTTTTAATTAGATACGAAAACTTCTGATACAATACGGGTCAAATATTAGAACTAAATAAGAACACCATACTCTAAGAGCGATCGCACAAACAAAACATATAGTGATTCGTAAAGATAGCGTAGGTTTTTGAAACGCAACTCTGTACGTGGTTAAGGAGATACAAGTTACTTGAAAAAAGTAATACTTTAATCTTTGATAGTGTAAATTGACTCAACTATGGTTCTATAAAGAACTCGAAACTCATATTCACGACACTAATCAGAATTTAATAGTATGTCATGCGATGCGCACAACACAACAAATTCAGATAAATCTAATTGCAAGTCTATTGCATCTATAACATTCGAAACTGCTTTAAAAATATTTAGATCGTTAAAATACGAGAAATTCTGAATATTTATTATAACTATAACCACATTAGTTATGAACAAAATTAATATAAGGCTATACCCAAACGGCTACAAACTGAATGTTGGAATCTATGTATGCCTTAATTCATCTAATTGGTAACAAAAGCTACAATTCAGTTATTCCAATTTCTCAACCAGTAATTAATGATGGAGTTTATTAAACACCATACTAAAATCCTTGTGTACAATCTGCACACCTCTGTCTCTTTCCAAAACAGATGAGATATAGTTGCTTAAGAAATCCAAATTTGAAATAGCCGATCTGCCATGGACTGTCATCTTGAGAACTATAATAGAAGGGTAATATCAGCGGCCATACTTGGATTAGTATCCAATGCGAGTAATTCTGTCAATCCGGGTCCCACTTCCAATCGCAAAGAAGAAAAACTGGCGCTCAAACCATCCATCGAAACCGATTGTATATATGCACATCCACACAGTCATAGTCGGCGAACAAATTGCAAATATAATGCGGGTTCTCACAAATTTCTGAACAAACCTATCATTTTTGGCAGTTTCACATATCTTGAAGAATACAAGGTCCAGCAAATTTCTGTAACCATTTCTTACGTTGACGCATTATGTAAAACCATGTAAAGTAACTCGGACATGAAATTGTTGCACTCAGCATTCAAATTTAACGGAGTTTAAAAATCATCAATGCGAAGCCAATCCGCACAATGCTGGACTTTATAATATCTAAAAATGTATCATACACAGAAACACTAGAATTATTTGGAATATAAGTGACACAAACAATTAACGCAAAAGAGTAATAGCTTAAACGTACTACAATAATGTCAAAGTCGCCTTCATTCACTGATACTGGTACCGATGAAAATCTATTAGCGAGAGCGATAACTAATCCGCCACCTTTCGCACAATTGTCTTCGAGAAGATATCTGTTTCGACTATGAACAACGTATAGTGATGGAAGATATTTTCCCGACGAATTAAAAATGAGCGTTATCATGTCTCCGTGCGTGAAAAACGACGTCGTAATCCTTCAAGGTTCTATAAATATAAATACTTTGATTTAGAGCGTAAACCACATTTGGATTGTGTTATTGAATGATAAATAGCTTTCGATGGCACGAGCTTTCGAGATGAAAAGCTTATAGTCTACTTTATCATGAAACCTTAGATATAGTTTGGAACAAAAGTAGTTTTTCATTTATTTAAATTTAAATATAAGATTCAACTCTACCCATACATAAGAATTTCTTGTCACGTGTAATTGCGGGCTTATTTGCATCATTAGGTGCAGTACATTGTAGAAGCCTTAGTTAAATGGGAGCGGTAACATTATGAAATTTAATTAAAAACTTACCAAATAGTTTTTGTTTGTTTCCAGCAACATTAGATTCGATTATATCAACATTCACCGCAGTTATATCAATTTTTAGGAAAAAATGCAGTTATGCCGTCGTTTTTAATGCAACTTTATAAGAACATGTTAAACTTGAGTTTCGTAACTGTTACTGATCTAAGAGCCCGCCTTACTTTGTTAGGGCCATTGTTGCACAGCTCTTATCGATTTCAATTCCAGCAATGCAAATTTTCAATGGAACAGGGAAGACTAAAAGAGTTAGAGTAAAAGAAACTTCGTGCTTTAATATTACATAGACAAAAAAAAACAAGGCTTCAATTTTTAAATTACTCTCTTAAAATATAAGACAAATTGAGTAAGTTCGTGAAAGAGAATTAAGATGAAATATTTAAATGTGCTTTTCTGCAAAATAGTTAGCTCAATTTAATCTAACTATGAAATTATTTTTAATTGTATATGTCTAATTTAACACAAAGGACCCAAGTTTTATTAATTATCAACCTCTCCTTCACAACATTCTCAGAAAACAAGGATTGATAGAATTTGAGGCATTCATTTATAAAATTGTTACAAAAAGCTTTCAAACTGCAATGCTGATTGGAATTTAAATCAAATCACATTATAATTTGATAATTAAATATGAAAACATCTTATTCGATCCAAACTCCAACTTGAAATTTAATTAGTACAAAAACCGTATAAGACAAAAATCAAATAAGATTTTTTTTTAAGATTGAACCTCCTTCTCTTATTAGACGTTGACAAAGCTTTATTTAATTCATTTTAAATTGCTGCAACATTTTTTTTCTAATTTCAGTAGCAATTTTAGATTTTATTTTGGATATTAAATAAAGTTAGACAATAAATTATGTAAAGTAAATCGAATTTGTTCCCACACACAACAAAAATTTAATTTATCCCATTGTTAAGTAGAATAGGATTTCTTGCGAGATCGTCATATACATATACATATCTATATAGCCAAATGGAGAAGATCCATTAAAACAATCTTATATGTTATGTTTTATACATACGAGTATATACCAATATATTTTTGCCTCCATTTCATTTAAGTTCTGTATTTTATTTATTTTTTTTTTTAATTTTCGCCGCGAAATAAATTAACAATATTTCAATGTCGTTGTCAAAAGTATCGAACAAGAAATAAAATAAAATCAGCAAAACGAAAATAAAAAATAAAAATAAGAATAAAATGTTGCTCTTAAAGAATATTATTGGATGCAGTTCATTAAAGAACAACAACAAAACTAGGAAAGATCGCGGGTATTTTTTTTTTATCTTAGCACAGTGTTTTTGTTTTTATGTTCATTTATTGTTTTGTTCGTGTTCTTATCAACTATTGGATTTTAATTTAAATTTCATGTTATATTTTTAGGATTTCAAATTAATTTTTTTACTTAGCTAAGTGTATAAAATGGATCTTTTTCGTGGCTACATTTGAGATGTTAATTGTCGTTCTCCCCTCTCTCGTAATTTTAGATTTAAATTTAATTGTTGGTGTTGTTGTAATATGTTTAAGATAAATCATATAAAACTTTATTTTTAGTCTGATTTAAATTTGCATGCGACAACATTTTTAACATTAAATATTTTCCCCATTGTCTCATTTGTACCGCCCATTAATTTATAACGAAATGAAACTAAAATACTCTTTGAAGTCGGTTAGCTTATGGTTGAAAAATTCGTTTGATGAAAGCATTTATGAATTTTTTTAGTTATGACTTAAATAAATATGAATGTTATAAACACTTATAAGAATAAAAGCTAATTAGTTTTCTCTAAGTTCAAAGTGGACATGTATTTGTATACTTGGGAAAACACCTTGAATATAAAACTGTCATCATCTTATCAAATATTAATATGTAAAAAAAAAATTTTTATTTCGTTTTCTAAATTCATAGTTAATAAATTTATTTTTAAGTTGTTTTTGCTGTCGTATACAACTTTATAGACTTGTACACAAAAACTAACTAAAATTAACTTTTAGTATACACATACTACATCATACGGCGGCAGTGCACGCGATTTGGTTTTTATAATTTTGCATGCTTCACTTGTTGTTGCTGTTAATTTTATGAATAAGATTCATGTTAACGTTCTTTTTTTTGTATTTCTTAGTTATGCTTTTTATTTTGTATAAATGTATGATTGGAAGTAATAAATTAAAAACACAACATAACTAACTAAAGTGAGAGGTATATAAACTTTAAAATTAAATTCATGAAAGAAAAAACTTTAGAATACAAAAATAAATGTTATTTTGCACATCATAAAGTATTTGTGGTTCTAAAAAAGTGAATGTGGGCTTTGTTGTTTCTCCCCAAAAAAGCAGCCAATTTTATTTTTTTTTCGGTATACGACATTTAAAATAAATTAAAAACGAAATAAAACAAAAGGTGAAGAAGGACAGCTAATTAAAATACTGTCCTCTATTAAAAACCGAATGTGTTTTCGTAAGATCTAAAAATATTAAATTACCAATCTCTTTAGCTTAATGTCATCTTGTTTACGAATATATAATTTTAAGCTTTTAGCTGTATATTTCTTTGATTGTCATTTACAAATTTTTTATTTCATTTCGTTTTAGTTACTTTATTATTTATTATATATTTGCGTTTTTATGGCTATTTTATATGGCTTCTGGTGTTTTAAATTAACATTTTTTCGCTGTATTTTTGCGCTTTTATTAATTGAAACAGAAACTAACAAAACTTGGTTTTTATAAATTGCATACAAACTAACGATTGCAACTGCAATTTAACTAAATTCAGATTTTATTCATAAATAAATCTTTTATCAGACAATGAATTTTATAGTGGGTTTATAACATTGTTGATCGGTGGTCATTCTGAGAGAAACCCACTAAACACCATCGAACAACACTATAGTTATATCCCTTTTATCCCTAATTGTACCAAATAGCCCTGAAAGTTTGAAAATTATTTCGATATCTTGGGAAAATATTTACTATGGGGTTCCATTTTCCAACACAAAAATTTTTAGCTTCGTAATCATTCCAAACTAAACACCGTATAGGAGTAATAGTTTTACTTTAAAAGCTTATAGACCAAAAACTTTGCGTTACTTCTAGTATATTACAAATTTAACTTTTAAGACTTCAAGCAGGTATGGAGGTAGGTAGGACAATTTTATTTTCCTTTTTTCTAGTCAACAAGGAAAACATGATATGTATTTAAAAAAAATTGGTTTTCTACTATTTTTTAGTCATATTATAAGTTAAATTTTGCAGTCAACTTTATGCCTACTGATTCATTGCCAATGAAAATATGTGTCAGTCTGATATTTCACGAAGCCTCGTGAAACATTACATAAATTATTTAAAAATACTTTATACAAAAATATTAAAAATTTTAAATCTAGAATTTTAGTCTTAAGTATCTACTACATCTCGAGAATTTATGTAAATGAAACGTTTTCCAATGTTATTTTATTTCGTGGGATAGATAACAAACACAGAAAAATAATTTTTATAGCGCCCAAAGATAATTTCGCCTGGCGCGTGTGTAGTCAGTTGACAGGTCCATTTTTCATTAATCGTTCATCAAATATTTCTTTCAGTAAATTATTTATATGGCACGCTATATGGCATGTGGCTCCATCTTGTTTAAACCACATGTCTCTGATGTAAATACCATCCAATTGAGGCACAAAAAATTAGTAGTCTTGTCTCTATACCGGTCTCTATTGACTGTAACGTTTTCACTAGCATCATTTATGAACACATACGGTCTGATGATTCGATCCATAAAACGACTTCAACCCATAAAACAAACCAAACAGTAAATTTTTCTGGATATAATGGTTTTGCACAATGACTCGTGGATTTTCTCCACTTCAAATGCTACAATTATGTTTGTTGACATAGCCAGTAAACCAAAAATGAGCTTCATCGCTGAAGACGATTGTATGCTTCTTATATGACCCCTTATATGATCTCATTCGACTTCTATATATAGAACCTCTACTTGAGTAGGGTAGTTAAATATGGTCTCCATATCACGATACCATACATTAAAACAGTTAGCTTTTAGTAGATCACCAATAGCAAACAGTTATATGGTGAATCAAGTGGCCTTACTAGGATGGCGCATATTTTATTATTTTACCACTTCGAAATAAGACCGTCAGTGTTATGTGATTTTTATTTATCAACATTAAACATTAATTTTAATTTGTGCAATTAACATTGGTACGTATAGGACCGGCGAGTTATTGTAATTTTGAAAAAATACCAAATTTTCGCTATGTTTTGAAAGAAAAAATTTCAGCTCAAATCGGAAAATTGAAATGCTTTCGTGACCTGTATGTCAATAGATGAGATCATTTCATGATAAGCCTGTATGCTTTAATAATAAAATTAAAAAAGATGAGACCTGATAACAGCCCTTCATAAGAAATACGTAAAGTGCAACGCGACAGAATGAGACCCTACAGCGTTTTTTATCATAGCATAATTACTAGAAAGTGATTTTGATTTTCTAGTGTGAAATTAAACTCTTAGTATTATTAAATAATAAGCTTCAATCGACAATTTGTTTTTCATTTTGTTTGATGATCTTTATCCATAATTGGCATCTTCATAATTATGCGCCCATAAAAAATTTTCTCCACGGTCTCTTTTGTCGTAATTTTCAATGATCGTTTTGCGACAATTTTGACGATTAACTAATCCATCAGGGCGAGAATAACCTCATGGTAGTTCTCAAATCTTCAGTTTTTAAAACGTTGCTCGACCATGTAAACGCGCTGTTCTTACGTGCAGCGCTCTTTTTTAATAATCTTGAACTGTCAGCTGTCACGCTGTCTTCTTTTGCGTTTGCAACGTTTTGTCCGGACAAATGGCGCAAAATTTATAACTTGCATGAATTTTGAGACATTTTTTATTACTTCATAAGGTTACATTAACTTCATTCGAATTATGCAGAATCCAAATATAGAGCTTCGTAGAGCCCAATACTTCTTAAATGATTTTAAAAATTGTGTGCGATACATTCAATTTCTTTATAATCACTCGAAAACTAATATTCGCTATTGGTAAATTTTTAGTTTGTTATCGAATATATGCGTCGTATGTTATTTAAATGGTTTGGATGACTGGTCAAATTCAGCAAAACTGTTATCGCCTGCTTAACACCAATCACATGTTACTTAGTTCAGTTAAAACATCAAAACGAATCGAAGAGTATTTGAGATTTAGCTTCGTTTATTAAATACGATACAATATAATACACAAAATATAAAAATTAAATTAATAAGTTTTAGTCGATTTAATTACAAATTATAGTGAAAATTCTAAACGACAATTTTTTTTTCCAAATTTCTATGTACACTCAGTATGACAACTAATATTAGAAAAGCAACCGTACGTATTGATTATGTGGGTGTGTTTGAGATATTGGCCAGAAACCAAAAAGAATTTATTTAGCTAATAAAACTCCAACAATTATATAGAGCGAATTCTAAATTATAATTTCTAATCCAAAATTCATATACCATCCTGCACACCTATTTCTAAATTTACTTGTAAAGAGTGGATGAGAGACAACCATTATTAACTCATTTCAGAACCTTATTCCAAATTCATATTAGAATTACAATATTGACCACCATATAAATTCCAAAACTTATTTTAAAACCAAATTTTATAATAATTGTTTATGAAATGGCGAAATTTAGTCCAGTATGAACAAATCCTAGAATTTTAGAATCCTTATCAAATTCTAATCATAGTTCATTAAGAAATGATTCAAATATATGAAACATTGTAAAATTCCAAAATATCATATACAGGAACATTTTTAAGATTTTAGTCATCTGTGGCACTATTCTGGTAATTCCCCGGGAATAGGGAACTGGGGAAAGGTTTTATATAGCTTTTATATATAAATCAGTTTTTTCTGGCCTACTGAGAAAAAAAGTTGATGTAAATATTTGTAAATTGGGAATAGTTTTTCCATAGCGAAATTATCAGGGCAAGATTCCCAATTTTATTTTGTTTTCTTAAAAATTGCCACTAACTGTTTACCTTAGTATGCCAGAAAAAAATTATTTAAATGGAATTTATATGTAAATTCTTTTTCTATTTCCCTATTCCCGGGGAACTACCAGAATAGTGTCACTGGAAGGCATTCTTTGCTGAAAATAAAAACAAATAAACAATTTCCTCAGATTATAGAACAACTAAATAAATTCTATTTTTTAATTGTGCTGTCACTTATGGCGGGTATTCTCTAATTTACGTGTTGCGATTTTGAAGTATCTCGTTTTTACCGATGCCAGCAATTTGAAGAAAAACATTTTTTATTTGTACAGCATCGTGCAATGGGCTTCTCAACGGCCAGCTCAACGAAAATATTACTGTAGTTTGGTTTTAATTTACGTCCATCATTGCTTTCAAAATGCATATCTCTTATACTTAAAAAACCGAAACTCCAACTGTCTGTTTATTTCGAATGGACGTTTAAAATGTCTAGGAGCTTTGGTACACATTTTTACTTAAATGTCATAATTATTTAAACATTTTCACGGAAATGAATTTAGGAAAGGGGTTATATGGGATTATTAACATGTTCAACTCCGGGAGGCCAAACTCCTGGACCAATGGGACCCTCATTATAAATTTCCACACTGCATCCATCCATAGGGATTTTGTACTAAAATGAGCAGGTTTTCATAATATTTTTGAAGGTTTCGGGCCTCTATTGCTAGGTGCTTTAATTCAATTTTTTTCCAAAATGTCGATTTTTTTAAAACCTATTTTTTTGTTTAAATTAATCACAGACTTACTCGAATTTACGACATATTACTTTGTTAATTAATCAGAGCTATCAAGCAATTGTATTTTTTATAATAATTTGATTGTTAGATACTCCACGCCTATCTAAAATATATTTATTTTATATGTTGCTACAGAGTGATTCAGCTGCTTTATTTATAACAATACATTTTGCAATTGCCTTTATGCTCTTGCCATGGTGTAGTAATTGTCACATTATCTCTCTTTTCTATGCGTCTCCTATATCCATGCAATCACGCATTATGGAACCCATATTTTCTATAAGAGCCCATTTCTATAAGAGTTTTCGCTAAGACTAAAAAATACTGACACAATACAATAAAGTGATACAATACATAGCAGACGGTAAAAGCGAAATTATCTTTCTTTGTGCACCCGGAGGCGCTAGAAAAATATTTCTTCCTAAGATGAGCTGTACACCATATCAACTTTACTCGATGGAGGACGTCACATACAACTACCATAGAATTTGGACACCATTGTGCCAGCCCCTTATAGTAAAAATTTAATTACCGCATTACCAATAACACTGGGCTAATTGAAAAAAGAGACAAGCATGGCACCCAGGGGGTAAACCTAATTCGAGTACGCTGAAGTCAATGGTGCTAGTCCCATTTCAAAGTTAGTCCCCATTTTTGAGATACTGCTTTAGGTTAGAGTGGCTGCTTGCGCACACTTAGGCCAGTAGTAGGCTATTGTGATACCACAGAATCCTATTTCTCCTTTACCCTTGTTCAAAACCATTTGGACCTACGTACATAGCACAAAATGTCTCGCACTCCACAGTCCGCGAGATCTGAAAGGCTGACCATACTGTACATGCCTAAATATACTGACTGCTTTTCATAATAAAAAACGTTCGAATGTCATTGAATATACATTTTTTGCATTGTCTTGTGGGAAAATTCGCCGAACAATCACCAGCCGAATCCGAAACACCTATGTAAAAATGGTGAAAAAATGTAAAACGGTGTGCGGATGGGCCGGAAGTTAATCGGGAATCTTACTTTGGTTTAGCTCGATCCAAGGGTAAATCATTTACTATGGTAAAAATCAATTTTAGTACACATTTTTCGTTCAGTTTACCATAGAGTTTTTCAAAAATAATTGAATTTACCGAAAAATTTACTTAAAATTGACTTTTACCCTTGGATTGGTACGCAGCCTAAGTTCTAACATTTAATTTTAGAACATCGAAATAACTAGAAATGGTATATATTCATCCTGTGAAATACAGTACCTTGAGCGGTTCGTCTTTTTACCCATTTAGGCTGCGTAGCAATCCAAGGGTAAAAGTCAATTTTAAGTAAATTTTTCGGTAAATTCACTTATCTTTGAAAAACTCTATGGTAAACTGATCGAAAAATCTAGGATACAACAATTTACCCTTGGATTGGTACGCAGCCTTAGCTAGTTATTGCGTTTTTGGTCAACTATAAGGTTGTAAAACCTCAGAAAAATGGGATTCCGGTATTTTGGGTCTCTCTGTACGTAGTATAACAAAAATATCGAAGAATAAGAGAAGGTCTAGTGCCAGTGATAGGTTAAACTCCTTTCGATATGATCGGCGGTTATTTAATAAAGATTTAGTTATAATGATTCTTATGTAGTTGTGAATAATCCAATTAGATCGATTTATTAATAATTGGTGAAAATCTATTATTTTGCTATTGAAAGATGTGGAATAAAACAATGGGTTGATTCAATTTGAAAATTTGACTATAATTTCTGATCTATTAAAGAGTATATATGTTATAAAGAGTAACGAAACAGAGGTAAAATTATCAACAAAAAATGTACCGATTATGCAATTCAACTGGGTTGTACAATACACTTAAACAACCATATTTTATTTTATTTGTATCGTATATTGTAGCAGTCGTGACTATTGATATAGAAGGATAAAATTAATGTAACCAAAGCTAAGTTTCATTACTTTTTTTAACACATACTCTTTGGTTTGATGTATTTTGTTTCAAATATACTTTGAGAAAATGGCAATTGTGTCGCTTTAGATTACCTGTATAAATATTATTATTTTTGAATTATTCGGTGCTCAAAAAAAATCCACCAAACTAATTTCGAGCATCAGATTAGAGTAACTTTTAAAAATTTATTTTAAACTATTACATCCAATGCATAAATAATAATATATTATTTATTTATTTATTTATTTATTTAAAGAAATCTATTTTGTAATATACATGTATGATTTCAGATTATTTACAGTTATAGTTAAAATTATATTAAAACAACAAAAAACTTTAAAACAGAATAAAAAAAAAAAAAATATAAACCAAATTTTGGTTTAAACAATTAAAAATTTAGAAAAAAGTCTTTAAGGATATTTTTAAAGTTGTCCTTTGATAAGTTGAAGTCAAATACATCGTCAATTAAGTTGAAAGATTTAGACATCCTATTAATTGGGTTGTTTTCTCCATAGTTGGTGGAATGGTGTTCAAGTGCTAAAAATTTATGGTTTCTAAATGTTCTGCATGGCACGTGAATTGATATGTTTTCCAAGATGTAAGCTGAATCTACGTGACCAAGCAAAACGTTACCAATAAAAGCTGCTCCCAAGAGAAGTCGTCTATTTTCAAGCGTGCATATTTTGTAATCTGTGCATCTTGTTGTGTATGGAGGTAAGCGAGCCACATTTTCATGGAATGGTAAGTTGTGGTCGTAATCCCAGTCACTTTTCTTTAACAAAAAAATCAGGAACTTCTTTTGAATGCTTTCAATTCTTTTTATATGTACAGCATAGTATGGATTCCAGACCGTTACAGCGTATTCCAGTTGAGATCGAACATAAGCGAAATAGAGTGAACATAAGGTTTGGATATCCTTAAATTCACCTGTCCATCTTTTAACAAATCCGAACATGGCATTCGCTTTCGCAATACAATTTTCAATATGCCTATTGAAACTGGCGTTTTCGACAAATGTAACACCTAAGTCTATAACCTCATTGACTCTTTGCAGTACTTCGTTGTTGACTTTGTATGAAGTAATTATTGGATTTCGTTTACGATGGAAAGACATGATTTTGCATTTCTTAATATTTAAGTATAGTGAGTTCCGATCACACCACTCACTTAATCTATCTAAGTCTTCTTGAAGTTTCTCCGTATCTAACAATCCATTAATAGTACGAAAAATTTTCACATCATCTGCAAATATGAGCACGTCTGAGTTTTTGATTATCTCGGTTATTCGGTCTATGAAAACAATAAAAATCCAAGGCCCGAGGTGTGATCCTTGGGGAACACCAGATGTAACTTTAATAACGTTTGATTTTTCATTTCCCATTATCACAAATTGGCACCGGTTTGATAGATATGATTTAAACCAATTTATGTAATCGAGAGAAAACCCAAAATTTAATAAACTCTGGAGTGCTATAAAGTCCATTCAAAATTCCAGCATCCCGCAAAAACATTAACATACAATTTAGTATTCAAAACAATTTTTTTTTTGGTAAAGCTTGGATATTTTATTTGGATTCAATGAAAATTGATATCAAAAAAATTAAGAATAAATAATAATTTTCCAAATACAAAAAGTAAATAAAATATAAAACATAAAAATTCTTGTATATATTTCTTAAATGATGATTGATTGATTTATGGATTGATTGTATGGTATTTTTTATTTTTTTTGGTAAATGTTAATCAAAAATTTAAATCTCTATATTATCATTTTATAAGACAAAATATGTACGTATAAAAAAGTCGTCTTGCGATTTTCTTCATTTTTGTTTTATTATTTGAAATATTCTTGACTTATTTGTTGTGTACGGTTTATGTTACGTAGCTATATAGTTATTTATACTATATATTATAAAACCAGCAACTACACAAAATAATTTTGTAATAATTTAACAAGAAATTATAAATATTATCGTTAAATGAAGAATCAAAATAATAATAATAATAATAGTAAGTAAAATTAATGAATTAAGTTAAAACTTATGACATAAAAATGAAATATTATACCATTTAAAATGAAGTTTTGTGTTTTTTAACTGATTGATTGTAGGATTTTAAAACCGTTTTATATTTTTTATATATTTAGTTTGGATACACGAGTTAATTTGTCATAATTGAAAGTGAGAGTACAATTTACTACTACTATGTATTTTTAGTTGTGGTTTGTTATGTGAACCTGAACCCACCATCAAAAAAAATTTGCTGGTGATTTTGTTTTATGAATTCGTCTTGGGTGTTCAATGTATGTATAGTTTTAACTTTTGAATCATGAAATAAATTTAATCGCACTGCATGATTTTATGTATGTATGTTATATTGTACAAATTTATTTATTAATTTATATTACACGAAAATAATTTAGTTTTGCTTTGGTTTGATTGAATGATAAATTTTAAGGTAAAATTGTTTGATTCATGTACCGAAAATTGCAAAACCATGCTAATATGTAATTTATTGATAGTCGTGCTTGTGCTGGCGAATTTATTCATAAGATTAAAAATACACATGTTTTACTGTTATTTACATTTCCAAAATATATTACGTTATATGTATATCGAAAATTCGATTACAGTAAGTGTTGGCCATCGCACTTGAACTTCCTTGTCTGTTTCGAACAAACACGATTGTATAATGGGCCTAAATAGTCAATTTTAAAAAATACATCAAAATTTAATTAAAATCTTATTAATTTTATTTAATAATAAGATTCGAGAGCCTTCAAGTTTTAAAATATTTTAGCGGAATAACAAAACTTAGTTAAATTTTTCTATGTAACCTAAAACCTAATTATAAATTCTGATTTATGCAATTTACTAAAAACAGTTTCTCAATTTACTAAGATAGACGTGACTGTATACATTGCCCATATTTAAATTTTTACAAGTGTGTCAAAAATATTAATTTCTAATTAATGTTTAGTCCTATAGAGTGCTATCATAACACCCGGTTATACGGTGAGAACACCCGGTTTCTGAACTTAATTTTGATTTGAACTTAACATTGATTGACCTCCGTGGAAAATTATCGTATAAGTGTTCAGACTCTATAAGTGTTTGGATGTTTCTAAGTTGACCAGATATTTAAATTTTCAAAGAAGTGTAGAAAAAATTGTGTTATGGAAATGATTCAGAAAGAAATTGTCCTTGAAACTGGACTTACTCCGAACATGTTTATTAACAGTTAAAGCAATTAAATTCTTAAATTTGCTGTTCGTTATATCATGTTTCAGAATATTTTAAGAACGCCGTTTTATAAATTACCTCAACTCTCGTTTTAGAAATAAGAAATTTGGTTTCTCTAATTTGAAAAAAATGAAGAAGCATATTCATAATTTGAAATAATTGAACTGGAATAAAAATCATGGACTGGTTGCTTTTACAATAAATTAGCCACTAACTAATTCTGAACAGTTTGACGAATGAGTTTGATGAAAAAAATGATCTTGTTATACATGCCATAGAAGAATATAATGCCGTTTCATAAGATTTCACGAAGTATATTGCGTTTGCAATAGAATAAAGTTTTGTATCACTTGACCCGCCTAACTTTCTTGTCTGATTGCTTAGTGAACTTCGATTTCCAATTGCGCTTTCAAACTTGCATGTCGAGCTTTTAACCAAGTGTCTATTAGTAATACTCTCTTAAAATTAATAACAAGTCAAATATCAAATACAATATTCCATTGACTAACGTTTCTTATTCTACTGCAATTTTTGATTCATAAATTTAATACGCCAGGTGTTGATTTTTTTTACCAAACCTGCGGATGAATTCAAACAATAATTAGTCAATATTTTTATTCTGTTGCAGTAGCTTTCGACACCTCCGAGATCTTGTAAAAAAGATGATTGTAAGTTTTAGTTTATCTAGGGTTCAATTGAATCTGCTTTCAAGTCGTGCAACGGAATTGGGGTTGATAAATTTTTAAATATTACGTAAAATTGTTCCAGAAATCCGCAAACTTGGAGCATCGGGTCTGAAGCTACTTTTCTGCATTGCAGTTATTCGAATTTATGCTGAGAGAAGTAGAGTATTTCGTCGTAATTCTGAAAGAAGTACTGTATATCCGTAATTACGTCTGGCCACTTTAGTATACAGAAGTAGTTAGGAAAAACGCTTCCTTTCTAGTGAAAAATATGGAACAACGGGAACTAATTATTATAAAAAATAATTTTTCTCTTTAACTCCTACTGCTAAAATTTTTTGTTGAACTTATTTTATACATTGGGAGTTACAAAGAGACGCAACTATAGTTTTTTTAATGCGCGATAAAAATATGTTGTGTAGGCAATCTATGTAGACAATAAAAAATGGCGTCAGCGATGTAGAGAATGTAGACAATGTCGAGAAATATTATTTCTGTTGACAATCAGAAAAATTCTATTTTCTTTGTTACTGGAAACATGTCAAGATATGGAGAGCACTTTATCATGCACTTATGTATAGGTTACGCTTAAAATCCGAAGTTGGTAAATGTCCAAAATTTTTATTTTTTAAATTCGCTTATAAGATATGTACATTTCTGATATTAACAAAATGTCTACTAACCTTCCCTCTGCATCCCCTTATTTTCATTTATTCTTCATCGCTGAGCTAATCGACATGCGCAGCGCCATTAGGTCCCGAAAGCCCGTGATAATTAGTAAAGGCGTTGTTTCCTATTATTCTAAATAACTTTGCACTAATATCATAAAAAATGGTTCCTGGAGTCAAGGTTGAATCATTTCGGGAATATAAAGAACTCCTAGTTCATGAATTTCGGAACATTAAACATATTTTTTCAATTTTTACTCGGTCATTTAACGATTTGTTGTGTTAACCATATTGGATATTTATAGTCTGTTGTCTGCTGCCAAAAGGTTATATGTGTTTCGGTATGATCGGTGAGTATTTACTTGTATAAAAAATTGATAATAGAGTTTCTATTAAATTTTCTTATTAGCACGAAAACAGTTCGTCAATATTTTAGAAATGTTAAATATTATTTTTATTCTACTATGAGTAAATTAAGGAATATGCATTGCCAAGAAGATCTTGGAAACGTTGAAGATGAAAAGCAACGGACGGCTTAGCATCAACAATCGATGAAAACGTGGAAAAAGTGAAAGCATTTATTATGAACTATCACCGAATCACAAACAGAGAAGCAGCTGATGATGTTGACATATCAATTGACTCATGTCAAAAAATATTTTGTTTTGGGTATGAAACCCGTGTCAAGAAAATTTGTTCTAAAATTGTTGAATTTCGAACGAAACGAGCGTCGTATGAAAGTTGTTCAGGAATCAGTAAATGAAGTCAACAACGATACTGAACTACTGTCATGGCTTCTTACGACTTTTTTCTGATTTCAAAAATAAATCTAACTTTAAAAAGCAGTCGTTTTAAAAGCGTAGACCAGATTAAAACCGCTTCGCTGAGAGAGCTAAAAACTGTCTTAAAAATCGAATTCTAGAAAGGTTTCGGGATTGGTAAAAGTGGTGACATAAGTGTATGGTAGGACGAATTTTGTATGGGATAAAGCTTTTTTTCTAATTTTATTCTTTAAGATGGCTCCTGGCTCTAACAAGTATATAAGTTAACATAAATTATAAAATATTCATATGCGGAGATAGTTTTAAATTATCCAGTTTATCTAGCCGATAAATCCACAGCAAACAAGTTTGACTGTAAGTTTCAATTATAGCCGACTCTTCACATTTACGAGACATTTGGTTGCATACGTAAAAAATTTCGAAATTGGTTTTCTAAGAGCCAAATCTATGAACATAGATTAATTACAGGTTACAGGTAAACCAACTCTTTTGCAATTTCTAAACCATGGTGAACCATCATTAAATAATTCGACTTTGAATTACAGTATGCATTAGAGAATATTAACGGGCGATGAGTTTAAATCTAGCTACAGGTTTTCAAAAATCTCGTTTGATGGAACTGGTAAAAGAAATGTTCACTCATATAATTAGATAACCGTAATTTCCTTCTGTTAATAAAATAAACAATAATGCTGGGTTTACAATTTTATGCAACATGGTGTTTTCGAACAGTATCAGCTCATTTAGCAAGACTAAGTTAATTTACTGCTTGCATAATCATCCTTGAGGTTTCGCTGGAACGCCAAATTAGAAAATACACCGTTACCAGCAAAAACCGTTGCAAGAAACAATAATGAACGGATGGGATAAAATTTCATCAGAAGTAACCGAGAAGTTAGTAGAACCAAAACCTAGAAGACTGAAAGAGGTTATAAAAAATAAAGGATGAGCAACTCGATATTAAAATAAATATAAAACATAAATGATTTAAAATGAACACGGATTTTTGGGTTTGTTAATTTGGAAAATAATTTAACCTAATAAGAAACTGCAAAAAAATCTATTATCTTTATATTTTGTAATTTTTTTTTAAAAATCAGTGTGTATGATCATTTCGTTACATTGTGTTTTGGAATTTTCCCCCAGTTCCTGCCAACGGTAATGAAATAATTTTTTAGAACAAGCTATTTTAATTTTTGAATTCTTTTCAGCTTCTCAAAGTAAACTACAAAATACGCAAAATTTATACTTCTTAAGCTAGTAGAATATAACCGAAACACTGACACTATAGAGATTTAATTTGCAACCATTTTTAAAATTCATAAATATTTCAAATTCCTTTCAATTAAACTTCTTATATTTATTTAAGAAAAATAATAATTTCATCAACTGTCAATTGTTATTATTGGTGTCTTTATAATAATTGTCATTATTAATGAAGGCACCAACGTTTACCATATTTTGTGATGACATATTTTGTGGCGGCTCTTGTTTGGCTTTATACAGCCTTACTTTTTCACTTAAAGCTTCTATTGTTTTTTCTTCTATTATGTTAGAATGAAATATTGGTCTACGGTTACGATCTGTGATGAAATGCAACACATTTGGGACCCCCTGCCGCAGTGCAAAACTCATGGGCAGACCCATCTTACATGCCAGTATAGACTGACATGGAGCTTTGTAATGTGCATAATCGGACCTATAGCCTATCGGACCTATACGTCCTTAAATTTGCTGGCAACGGCGTAAAAGTAAGGACGGAAAAAGCAAACCACGAAAGAGTTGGGAGAGCCTTGGGCCCGCGATTGCGGCAGTAAAAAAAAATTGTCTATTGGATTTTTTGTTGTCACCTGGCTTTCTATTAAATTCGATCGATAATTTCTCTCAGCACTCTTTTTTTGTTTGTTCGTGCAAGAATCAGTTTTTTTATTTTCTAAAATATTTCTATATTTCGATAATAAATGTTAAGTTATTCAGCGCGATAGCCAAGAACCAGCTTTACATCGAGGTGAAATTACTAAAACGTGTGTAATTTGTTTCGACCTAATGAAAAACATTGGGAATCATGTACATATTTTTATATTTTATTACCAAAATATTTTTGTCTTTTTCATTTAGATTCATTTTGTACATTATTTGTAGGTAGGTACTATATATACAGGGTGGGTTTTTTAATACATGCATTTAGGCTTTATCTTGGAAACGGTGCAAGATAGGAGAAAATTACTAATAACAAAAATTTACTAAAACTTTACTTTACTATAATTACTAACTTTTAAAAATCTACTAATAACAAAAGCAAAATTATTTTTCTAAGTTCAAATACTGTTTCGTTACAACCAGAAATAAAAAGAAATAAAATCAACTTTCTTGAATACCTAATATAGAAATTAGGTCTAATTTTTTATGTATAAATAATTCAACTGTTGAAAATTAAATTACTTTTTTTTTATTAATTATGTATCTCTTAATGAGACAATTTTTTAATCTTGATCTGAATGTTCGTTCTAAAACCAAAATCTTGATAAATCAGTACATGACGTACCACCATTCACCCGATAGATGGTGCAAATTTGCGGATTTGCTTTAGATTTTTCAAGTTTAAATATGCAAAATTTAATTTGTCATAAAAACTGTATCCCAAGCGTTTGTTTCGCGTGCCTTAATTGACCTTGCTAATTTGATCAGCACAAGATCAAATAAATAGTGTTTATCATTTTAATAGCCGCTATTATCACATTTGCATATCTCGTGAATAAAATTACGAAATTTGATCTCACCTCGAACATAAAATTTGTATTCTACATATGATTATATTTGAACATGTTACTGTAATAATAGAAAATCCGTGTATAAACCAAATTAAAACTAATGTCGTGTTAAATTACTATCAACATAAATATTGAAAACGCCACCAAACAATTTGTATATTATATTATATGCCAAGTATGTATATACATAAACTATATATAATTAAAAACCAATTATTATTCATGAGTGCGCGAACTGATTTTAAAAATTTATGCTCAAACAGGAAATTTTAATTTTCACATTATATAATTAAAACTTAATTTATTTATATTAAGAAATATTATATATTTATGTTATTAAAATAAAATTAAAGTTTTTAAACAAAAAAAAATCAATCTGCATACAATTAAACTAATTATAAAAAAAACTATGTTTCGGATGACGATGATGATGGTTTTTGCGCGCAGGACTTAAAAATATAATCGCGGAAAGAAAATAAAAATATTTTCTTGTTTCTTGAAATTAAAAGAATTAAAACATTTAAAAAAAAAAATGAATACACCCTTAGGTAATTGCAGACTGGAAATGGAATTAATATCGAGTACGTAAGAAAAATGTTTTGTACCCTGCGTCTTGTTTCATTTTCTTGATGTAATCTTTGAAATTGTACTCTGTGGTAAAAAGTACAAATGATGAATTATTTTTCAGTTTTAAAATATAAGTTTTTTTTAAATACTTTACAAAAATGGCATCACGATCCAAATCTAGAAAATGGATAATTGTTTTGAGTGAAATTTTTAATGGATATTTTGATTATTTTACATGTCTTTAATTACAATTTTGGTATAAGTACACATTTTTGTGGAAAATAAGTACAAAATTGGCTATTTAACGGGATATAACGTGGTTTAATAATTTTTAAAAATTAGGTGGTACGAAAAAATTTGTGTGGGATCTACCCATGCAGAGCAAATATAATCAACATTTTTGATCAAGTTGTAGTATATCTCAAAATTTTAAGAATATCTGGTACATTAAATAACGGTTTGTGAAGTGAAAGCAGGCCAAATATTTTTTGTAAAGACAAGTAGCAGAAAAATTAATAGAACTGGCTGGCCGATAGCGTATGGGTGTTAAATATCATTACAATATTATTGCTGTTGAAAACTAGTGATGCACAGACGTTATTTTGGCCAACTAAATTTTTAGTTTTCTCGTTTGAAAAATGATTCTTAATTATACGTTGCAAACGCAATCTTTTTTAAATCATATCATTGTCTACTAGTGGCATCTATCTGAACCAAATGTATGTATGCCCCTTGATTAATTGTTTCAACAAATATGATTTGCTGCTTGGGCTAGATTATTAGCCTTTTCATTTATTAGATATACATAAATGTCTTCACGTTTAATTTTCGAGATCTTTTGTTAGATTAAGCTCTTTTTCCGATTTGAATATCATCACCAGAATTTGAATACGAAAACTCTTTTGAGAATTGACGAACGTCATAAATTTTGATTTCTCTTCGAAATTTTGGTTTCTCGGATTTGAGATTAAGATGACAAGGAACCAAGCAAGCACCAACAGCAATTTAACAGCTCCATCAGATTCAGTTAAAATTATATTTTTCCTTATTTTATTTATTTTTATCGCCAAATAATAAATAACTTTAGGTTGAGACATTGCATGATTTTAACAAATTTAGTCATGGTGCCCAGAAATCATTTGCCTTATATTTACCAGTTCAATGTTTGAACAAGTAGTAAATGCCAAATTTTTAAAAAATACACATGAGAAAGCAAAACCAGCCAAAAATTGCGTACGAAATATTCAATACGCTAGAAATTATTTATCGAAACAACAACTTCGACTGAACGCCGAGATCCTTCGGTTTGGCAGCATTAAACTTATTACTCTTGGGCTACGTAAAAAAAATTGTTTTAATAAACTCGAGATGATGCAGAACTGAAGAAAATAACTCTGTTGTAAAATCAAATTAGATCAACATTCAAAATTAAAACCTATACGCACTTGTGACAGTACAAAAACTAATAAGCAAATTTAAGTAAAAATGTTTTACTAATTTATTTAATATTTGATGTGACCCCACCGTTTTAAATAACTTCAAAAATTCAATTAGGCATTGATTTCGTCAAGTTTTTAAGAGTTTCCAGACCAAATTCGTACCAACATTCATTAGAATGGCTCTTTTAAATCCATAGTTGGACCCCCAAAGGGTTTCAAAGGGTTTATAATCAGGACTACAAGCTGGGCATTTAAGAAGACTAATGTTTTTCTCGAGAAATAACTATTTGGTCTCATTCGAAACAAATATCAAAGTATTGTCTTGTTGAAAAATATAGTTTTCATCTGCATGAGTTTCAAACTGCACCATCCATACATAATTTAATAAAGTGTCTTGCAAGAGTTTAATGTATACATACTGAAGTTCATTCGAGTTGTAATAAAACAGATCAAAGCTTCTCTTGATATGAAAATTCTCATTTTATCATAACATTTCCGCCACCAAAATTTCTCTTCGACCGAACGAGGTTGTGTTCCATCAAATTATGCCGGTAGCAATTGTAGCAGTCGGGACCCGACTAGATCTAGATTTATTTTTTCTTTTCGTCACAGAAAATGAGCAAATTTAAGACGGTTACATTTATGCAATGTGGTTAGACATGATTTGCTTTGTAGCTTGTTCTATTTAATGTTTGGCAACAATGCGAGCGATGTGTCGATTCGCGTACGGAAAGGTCCTCGTTTTCCTTTTTTGGCTGCATAATAGTCGAATTTGGCCTCTCTGCCGACCTGAGATAACGCTTTGGACTTTTGTCAGGGCTTTTATACCATATTATCTACACATTTAATAAGATTGGGAAGAAAGCTTTCAGAACGCTTTGCGGGAAATTTATTTCTTGTAATATTGGAGGAGCAATATAAGGAGTAATATATAGATAATCTTTTACCCTTAAGCATTGCTGTCAGAAAAAATTCAATTTGACCATGTTACAAAATATTACAATTTTACTTCAGAGTTTAACAATTTTGTGGCAAAGAGTTTGATTTATATAAACAAAATTAAATATCACGGTCAAACAGCACTGCATTTAAAATGAATGTCTCAACTATTTTTAGATTAGCTTTTAATATGATTTGCATTTTAACATGAATTTAATTAAAAGTTCCTTAACCAATAATTGTCAAATTTGGTTTGCAGAATTAAATTTAGATTCTTACTCGAATTTTGGACAAAATTCCAGAATTTTGGCCAGGCAACTAGGCTATTTCTTAACAAATTATGGTAAAATTTAGGTTGTAGAGCTTGATTGGGCTTCTTACATTAATTTTAGCTGAAGGTAAGAACTAAAAGCTAAGGTAGCTCCTAAGGGCACGCGCTGCGATATAATTGTTAATTCAGTTTCAGCGGGCGCAGAAGTCGGGATGTATTAACATGCTAGTTTACGATTCCTATGTACATAAAAGTGGAAGATTTTCTGGAATTCGTCCATGATGTTTGGAACTAGACCACACCTTAATGTATTAACGTAAGAGCTGGATTCGGATTTTCATATAAATTTTAGATGCAGAACTAGATTTTGGCAATATTATTTGCAATTAAGTAATTTCTTACCATATTATTGGCTAAGTTGGTATACAGAATTGACTTAGAAATTTTACAACGATGTATTTGATTTTTTATGTACTTTATATATTGGACTTTTATTTTATTGTATTCGTTCGTATACATAGAAATATTGTTGATTATAAATGTATTATTTTAATAAGATATGTTTTTATGACTCTATCAGGATTCGCCTTCCCTCTCCTCCCGTTGGTTTTTTGATGAAATATAACACAAATTGTTAAGAAATCGCCTAGTTTAATTTGGCTTGATAATGCAAAATGTCTTAAAACGTAGAATTCTAACCCACCTCGATTTGGAACCAACATAAATTTTATGCATTGACTACATTATTTTTTATGATTTAAAAAACCGGGGTTTTGATGATCGGAGGGTTTTGAAAAGCAGATTTTTGATAATCCGGATTTTGAAAAGCGGGATTTCGAAATTTTGGCCTTTGAAAACAAACTTATGAATTCGCGATGTTGAAAATTGGGCAAATCGCTCAAACTCTTCTAAAAGCCATTGTTAGTAAACTAGTCTAAAAATTGCATCTTTCATGACTTTCATTCATAACTTTTAAAATCTCTTACAAGGTTGGACCCCCTCTATGACATTCGAAAACGATTTTTGTTCTTAATATCGTTTTTTGGTATTCTTTTAAATTACCTGTAAGAATCGTGTAAATTTGTAGCGGTTGAGTAGAGTAAGTCTCAAATTCTGTTGTGTAAAGATTCCCAATATTTAGTCACCAATTTAATAGTGGCCTTTGATCTTTTTTGGCGAAGTTGGTACATACACCAGTTAAAAACTACTTTATGTTTAAATGTTTTAAAAACTTTGTATGTTTGTACGTTTTAATATTTGTGTAGGGTGTAGTGTTAGGACCGATTTAAAGATAAAAATCGCTTAGGTGAAGTACCAGGAATCACATACGATAAGTTTTAATTTCGGGGAAATGAGTTAATAAGAATCTTTGCTTTAGAGCCTGGGCCTCTGATTAAATCTTTTTTGGCTGGAAAGATATAAATAAAAATGGTCGGCGGGGTTTTTCAAGTAGCAGGAAGTGAGTGACTCTCTCTTAAACTATTTTCGACTGGAAAGAAATAATTTCCGGATCACTCGTTTAAAGGACCGGTCAGAGAGGACTTGGTTCCTGTTTTATTTGGTTCAGATAATTTTAATAAAAATTGGTGATTGTTTTTCGAATACGAAACGAATACGTTTAGAAGGTCTAGGGAGGGTGGGGGCTGGCAGTCGTTTATTTGTGGGCTCCATGGGAAATGTCTGTTTTTTTTTAATATTACTAGTTTCCAACGATTTCATAAAACTGGTAAGAGGCGTTTTCGAAGGCCAGCAATAGGGTCCCCTGTTCCTGCACAAGGTATTTTTTTAATTGCTTTCGACTCTAAAATTTTTTCAAAAATTTATAGGAAGGACAGTTAAGTTGGATGGATCGTTAATGTTAATATTACTTAGTTACTTGGTGTTACTTTATTACACTGATGTGGCACTTTGTTTTGTCTTATTATTACGGTGTTAGAAGGAGCTTAATTTTTCAAATTTGGGCGGCATTTAATACAAATAAGACCTCGGTGGTCGATCATAAATTTCTCACCTTAAAACTCACATGCTTTACTCCCGCCTTTAATGTTTCAATCGATTTTAAACATATTTTATTCTATTATATTTTCTAAAAAATATTTAATTTTCACATTGAACTTGTCTTAAACTGGTAAACCTAGCTTAGTATTTTGACACACATTAGCGTATCTAATTATCAAATTAATAATTTTGCTTCCCACTAGAAAATTACCAAGGGTATTTTCCGAATTTCATATTGCGTGTGATTCAAAAAGCAACGAGAAACGTCGCTCGGGGAGTCACTTGTTCTATGTCACAAGTCAGAGACAAAAAGGTCCTCTCAGTTTAAAATTAAGTAAATTAATACAAAATGTTGTTCGGAAAAATAAGATTTTTTAAATCGAACATTAAATACAGAGATTATAGTATTCAAAATAATTGAAAATTGAATAAATTTATTTATCTAAACTTTTTTAAGGCAACACGGCTTATATATCAAAGAACTGAAGATCATTATGATGGAAACAGGCTTCGTTTAAAGCCTGTCATGTCAAAAAGACTGACATGGTGCTAACCTATCGCGCGGTGATCTGCCACCTACCAGTATGTCAAAGTTAGGTATATTCAATCACCGCCCGTTATCAGATAACAAAATTCAAATTTTACATCTACTTCTTTATTTAATTTGAACGCACTGCATTTCTCGGTTCAAGTAAAATAGCTTTAACTACTACACCACTTATTCGGATATGTAGCTTCGGTATAAATAGATTTTAGAAGTGCTGTAAAAGCTACACGCCGCAATAAAAGAGCATGAGTTTTATACAAATTAAATCGTTTCTTAAAACTGTGCCTTTGCATAATGATACATTTATTGAATGTATTGCGTTTTTTGTGCAAAATCACTTAATTGCAAAAGTGTTTTTATTTTGTGTAAACAATTATTGGTGGGGATTAACACGAACTTTGTTTTATAAAGGTTTGTGGTACTTTCCTTCTTAAATAGAATTAATTGCCGATAGCAAAAATAATAAAGATTATAGCACTAAATTATCATTGGATGATGATGAAGATGAGCTGATAAGCTGTAGCTTAGAATGATTAGTGATAACCCAACTATGGGTTCGTTATAAATAGGATGATGGAATTTTTTGGATTTTATCAACTTCAAGGCTAAATAAATGCAATTAAAATACGCAACATGATTTCAAAAGCAACTCTATACTAGGGCACTCAGCATTTAGTAGAATCATGACAGGAAGGCGATTTGAACAAATACAAACTTCGCGGGAGAGACCAATAATTTAGTTTTTTGGTTTGCATTGGTTTGAGTGTGATTATTCTTAGGACGTACATCAAAAAATTCTTGCAAATACGTTGATTCGGGTCATGATGTGGGGGACATTAGTAGGTCAATCGTAGTTTCTATCCGAGCGAGATACTTTTTTACATTGAACTTGGCTCAAGCCAACTCTAATATCAGGCACATTCAAAATGGAGTTAACGTATGTAAGAATATCTGCTTTTGTCGTCGAGACCTGTCTCGTCTTATGTTATTGATATTTCACTGATAACAGAGCTATTATCGGAAACAGGAACCACTTGTGTTGTCGGTGCAATATTGTTGATAGAATTAATGTGAGCAACAGGAACTATACTGACGTTGAAAGTATAAGATTGCTGTTGATTGACTGGATAATCTTTGATAAAAGTTCTTGTTGAAGGTAGATGGTATTTGGAATAGCTTCTGTTGATGTAGTTTGAATAGTTAACATGCAATTCATCAAGTCGTTAAAGGTGTCCCTCGTGGTTTAAGGTTCATTCTGGAGACAGGAGATAGATGATTGTAAATGTGAGGAGATGTTGATGTTGCTTTTCTGAAAACCTTCACTGAGAGTGCAGCTGAAACCATCGAATTTACAGGAAAGCTCTGCGATAACGTACGAGAACGATAACACATGTTGATTAGTGAGCTGCCTATGATTCATAAATTCAGTCGAACGTTGATTGTTTAATTAGTGACACATTTGTAATTCTAAAATTTTTGCAAAGTATTTATCGTAAGTAATGGCATCAGATACAGATTCTTATATTTGTTCAACTAACAATTTTTTTAATATACGCCAAAATTGTGGAAAATTCTATAAATATCAAGTTTCATAATATTTTGATTTATGAATTTTACTTCCTTCAAATTTATATTATACACTCGTAATGAATTTGATTACGAAAAACTCGAAAAAAATATCCATAAATCATTTGAATTAGTAATGAAGTGGTGTTGATAATCTTAAACGCTAGAAAAAAGGAGGAATATTTTATCCTGTATACAATACAAAATAACACCACCAGCAAAGGATAATTGTTTTCCAGTTAAGTAATTGGAATCCACCCTATTTTCGGTTTGTACGTATATGTATTATATGTATTTCAGATAACAACTAATTCTTATGTTATTTTTGTTGGAAAAAATAATTTAACAAATTTTCCATCCCATTTTCACCTATTTTTAAAAAGCCATTATAAAAAAAAATGTTCTTTTTTAAGGGGTGAATTTATAATTTTTTGAAATACATAAAAAATAAATAAACCAACAAAAGCATATGGAAATATAATTTATGAATTTATAATTTAATGTTGTAATTGGTTGGTTTTTATAAGAAATTTATAATTTATTTAGTACAAGATGGTAAATATTTTATTTTATTATTCATTAAGTTATAAACAAAATTTGAAATTTACATTATTTTTCAATTAAAGTAAAATGTATAAAATATGTCGAGACTTAACTGGACTTAAATTGATCGGTGTGGTTAATCCATTTTGAATATGAACGACGATATATAAAGGGAATCGTACATGTCTAAAATCTGACAATAATTATAATTAATTATCTTTTAATTATTATAATTGATAACTATCATTTAAAAAATTATGTATTTTGTCATTTTGTTTTTAGAGATAATGTTTACAACATGAATTTGCTAAAAACGCATTACCATGTCGAGTACCGCAACAAAAACATTTCTGTTTACAACACTTCTGATAAATGTTGTATTTTAATACCTTACACAACGAAAAAAAACGTTAATTTTAATTACTTAAAAAATTATATGCAAATCGAGTTTTGATGTACACTCCGAGATAAAAATAATTATTAATGATGCATGTAGCTTTTAAAAAAAAATATTCTAAAGATGAAAAATGTAAGATAATTCTTATATTATTTTTGAAAATATGCCAATTTAACTACGAAATTACAAAAAAAATAAAAATAATAATGATGATGTTATTATTAAAAATGTAAAATGAACATTTCAAAATGCCTTATAAAATTAAGATTTTGATCAAATTTAAATGACAAAGATACTTTATTTTACATACAAAATGAGATGAAAGTATAATTTATTTTCTTAAGAATTTGCCATGAAGATTTTTAATTTGATTGCAAAGCAATTTGTTACTTTGGCGACATGAAAAGTGAACAAGTGGAACGGCTCGTTACATTGTTTAATAAATATATTATACGCTTTTCTAAAAGGCTGTCGAATTGTATGCTACCTAAACGTTTGTAAATTAAAACAATAAGCGAAATCGATTGCATTCGATTCTTTATGGTTGAGGATAGTAGGATGTGCTTGCTACACGCGCATTTGGCTTTTTGACTTTTTATAAGAAAATTAAACAGATGAAATATACTCTAGTCTTGGAAAAAAAATTCTGCCCAATACCAGAGTACAACAAATTAAGCCACTACTTGGTTTTTAGAACACTTGATGCTAAATGGTGTAGTGCTTTGTACATTGACCAAACTGGAAAAAAAATTCAAAAAAGCCTGGTGGTCTTTAAACCTCAGGTTTTTTTTTCATAGATGTTGTTACAGACGATGTCTATTTTGGTAGAAAGGTTACAGTATACCAGTTTTTATTTCTTTTTGCGTGAGAAGATACTTTTAAACATTCGATAATTGGTGTATATCCCTTATACGAAACCTATGCAAAATCCGGAGAATATTATAACATCTGATATTTAATTGATTTCACCATTAAAATTTATAATACCGTACGGTTTCTAAAATTTTCTTCAGTATAACAATCGATATAACAATTAAATCCAAATAACAACTAGTATTTTTTTTTAATTTATCATTCTTGACAATAGTTGCGGTGACTGGGATTTGACGTATCGGAATCGTTCCATTTTGAACAATTCTCACACCTTCCAACGCTCAAAAATAAATCGGAGTCTGTCAAACTGAGAAGGCAATCATGTTTGTCACTGAATTTTCACAAATCTACTTCGTAAAAGACGGTGTGTGGATGCCCTCTTGTTGAATTAAAATGTTCTGTACATTGATCTAATTCGAACAGAAAGTGTTCACAAACGGACCAGCAAATAAATTGTGCTAAATATTCCGATTGTACAGTGAACGTTTTGCTCATCAACCTTACGTATAGAGCTATTGCATTGGCAAATATCGAGACATTTTGAATTCAGAATTTAATTTATTTATTTTTTTGTTCCAAAGGCGGATCAATGCAACGATTGCATACTTTTTGAAAATTTAAACGATCAAGAACAGGAATTAGTCAAGACTCAGCATGAAAAACTCCTAGAGTCTAGAAGATGAAGACACACGATAAGCTTCTGACTGTATTGGACAAATTTGAACAACCTCTTTCGATTTAATGAAAATTCGAATATGTCCCAATGCTGAGCGTGATGGAATTCGCTTTTGGTCGGATCATTTCCTAGACAAAAATTCGAAATAAAACTATTTTATAACTTTTATCACGGACAACACATTAATGTTATATTAATGTAGAGCATCGATTCCTATTTCCTTTAAAAGATTAAGGAATTTGCCCATAAATGTTTCAAGAATTTGTTAGTAAATGTTTCTTCAATTTTAAACCAAAATTAGTAATTTAAAAGAAGTGTCTGTTAAATCGGATTATCCTTTGACTTTGCTACTCCAAAACCCATTATAGAATTGCAGTGTCTAGCAATCCCGCCCACGCTTGAAACTGAAAAATATTGTTAAAAATGTTACAATTAAAAATGGTTAAAATAACGGGTTATGAACTCCAACTAGAGATGGCAATCCCGAGATTCCGGATCCCAAAATTCCGCATAATTTCTTGATGCCGAAATTCCGGGATTATTCTCCGAAATTTTCGGGATTTCGGGATTAAAATATATTATTATTAATTGATCAGAATACAATGGAAAACAATGAATACAATGGAAGAAAATTTACGGTATAATGAGGACGAGTACATTTTTGATCGTAGTGAAATTTATTTTAATAGTGAAGATAATAAGGATGACGATGAAGATGGATTTATAGTACAAACTGAAACAACAAGTAAATATAAGTCATGAAATGATTGCTCTTTAATTAAAAAAGTTCGTAAAATTGTTTTGCTTTTTAAAAGATCCTCAACTAAGAATGATTTTTTTGCAAAAATATGTAAAAATACAATTTGGAAAGATAATACATTTGAAAATGAATTGCAAAACCCATATTGTATTGGATAAAGCACTGTGCCGTCAAGACGCAAATTTAATTGCCGCAGATCTTGCATTGGAGTTCATGATATCAAAAATATAACAACAAAAATGTGACATCAGCCGTCAACTTTTTAATGCTTTGAGTCACCGTATACAACGGAGTATCTACATAACGGTCATAATACATTTTCAATGATGTCTGATATTTTTGTACCTAATACCAATGTAAAAATAGAAAACTTATGGTAGACCTTCTAAAAAGGTAAGATAAAATTGAAGATCGTGAAGAAAACCTAGAAATTGACCATGTTACTGATATAGGAAGTGGCAATGAAAGTAAAATGGAAATTTCAATAGAAGAACAGCGGAATTTCAGCTATGGAAAAAGGTTTAAACTCCTCAACAAAAATTCCAGTCAAAGTAGAAAGCTTAGTTTCCAAATAACAGACGGAATGTCCTTGGTGGAGGATCCAAAGATGATCATACCTTCAAACAGTTTATAATTATTTACTTACAATAAAGCCAACAAGTGTGGAGTGTGAAAGGGCCTATGTTTTTTGAGAGCACATTTTCAAACATAATTTTTTATGTTTTTTAAATATATTTAATAATATATCTTATCATATAAATACTTAAATGAATTTTTAATGAACTATTTTTATTATTGAAGAAAATGTATAATTTATACAAATAATTGTTTAATTTTAAATCGGTTTATTTTCGGGGAAAATTTGTTTAGTGAATTCCTCGGGATTAAGTTTTTCAATCCCAAATCCCGTGATTCAAAAATTCCGGGATCTTTATTAACATCGCTCTTACTCCATTACATAACCAGCTTACCTTTCAAATAAGGGTTAAAATATTGTTCAATACACCAGAATAGGTTTCGAAATTGCAACTTGCTTAAACTAAAAATTAGTTCGTGTGGAATTGTAGAGGCTGACCGCTTACCCTTAACCTTCCGAGGAGCTTATTATTTCAATGTCGTTATGGTGGACGTTGGGATCTAAAACATGACGGGAACATGGCGCTGTAGTAAATCGGTTACCCCAAAAAAGCAAACCGGTTCTATAATACGATTCCCATTCATGAATTCGTTGGGGTTAGTATTAATTTGAAAAACTGATATAAAAATCCCGCAAGCGATTCTTTTGAAAAATTTCGAAAATTTGAAATTGCTTATACTTGCTAATAACAAAATCATCGAAAACTGAAAAATATTCGTAGGATATTGATATAGGTTACACGAACTGGTCATTACCGGTTACCGTAACAAGAACAGTTTATCTTTCGACTAAAGTTGAGAATATCGCGTATATTATGTACATGAACAAATTTAGTAAATTTCTTCAAGTTGCAATTTGTAGTTCTCACGTCGCTTAGGGTTGGCTCTGATGTGAATTGATAGAATAGTAGATTTACAAAAAAAAATTATTATTTTATGCATTTGATGTTTTAAAAAAGTAATAATATTTGAAAATCATATATTACAACCGTGTTATCAAGTTTGTCAACTTTAACACACAATAAACTTTATAAAGGTTACAAAAGGTTCCATTTAAAAATCTATAAATTTAAAATTAAATCAGAAAAATCAGCTATTTAAAATAGGATTTCGATTTTCGATATAATCATCTATTTCAAGATTTATTTTCTATGTATTTTATTCGGAATTTCATTAATCGGGATTTTGTTTTCAGAATTCCGATTCCAGTATTTCATGATTTGGGCCGGATTAAACTTTAATGAAAAATAAATTAAGTGCTCGTTTCAGACCCACTAAATCGACCCAAAGTAAAATACTAAATGTTTCATTTTTTCTTACAATTATGGTATTTAGTTTCTAATATTCCAGTCTTTGACATTTCTAGTACCTGAGGTAGTGATAGACCAGGACACTAAGATACTTGCTTCTTTCACTAAAAGAGTAAGAAATCATTTAAAACGTTGTCTTACGTATAATTATATTTGAATGCACTTTCCTTCAAAATTGTTTAAAAAATTGCAATTCGTTTATTTTAGCAGCGGAGGTAGTTCGGACGATGTTTTGCAAAGTGGCTTTTGCTCCACCTTGAAATGCTATACCATTATTGGCAAATATTTTATTAATTTTCTATTTATCGCAGTTAATCTTTATAGTATCAGCAATTTTAAAATAATTATTTTAAAATAAAACTCTGAAAAACATATTTTGCAAAATATTAAAACAAAAAGTAAGAAAAGAAAAATCTCGAAATTTAAAATATTTAAATCCCTTTAAAAAGCTCAATGTTTTTTAATATGATTTCATTTAATTTTGACGTACTTAAAGTTTGTCGTAACTTGTCCTAAACCCAACAACGACGTTTCCAATTAATAATCAAATTAACCAATGTAAAATATATTATTTTGGGAATAATAAAAACCCTTTGCCCTAAGATACTTCTAAGAGGTTACAACTTTGAGAGTAAGAGTTTTCACTTTGGACTAGAGCCAATCCAACTACAAAAATAAGTTTTCTGGAAAAAACTAGGAGGGTCCCAACACTGGGTCTAATATTCAAATATTGTAGCGGTAAAAGTCGAACTTTAAATCACTTTGTCCTAAGATACTTCTAAGAGGTTACAACTTTGAAAGTAGGTGTTTTAACTTTGAACTAGACCCCATTCAACAACAAAAAATACGAGTTTTCTGAAAAAACTAGGAGAACACTGGGTCTTATATTAAAAAGTTGTAGTGGTAGAAGTGGAAATAAAAACCCTTTTGTCCTAAGATACTTCTAAGAGCTTACAACTTTGAGAGTAGGTGTTTCTACTTTGAACTAGACCCAATCCAACCAGAAAACACGAGATATCCGGAAAAATTACGGGAACACTGGGTCTAGTATTCAAAAGTTTGAGAATTAAAAATCGAAGTAAAAACCCTTTGTCCTAGGGATCCTTAGCCCCTTTGTTCCACTAGTAGCCAATACCTTCGGTTGGTTTTATAATAGTTTAGGTCGTACTGAGATTATGTGGGAAATTTATGGATTAGAATTTTCACTAGAATTTTTTGATTTTCTGTGGCCATATAAGTTATTTACCGTTTTTGGCCAATATCTCTAAAGCTTTCGCTAGTAAGCAACACTTTCGGTTGTTTTTCTAATAGCTTAGGTCATACTGAGATTATGTGGAAAATTTGGGGAAAATTTATAGATTAGAATTTTCACTATAAATTTTTGATTTTCTGCGGTCATAGAAGTTATTTTCAGTTGTTAGCTTTAAGCCGCAGAGGATCAGAAAATTCTAGTAAAAATTCTAGTCCATAAATTTTTCCCAAATTTTCCACATAATCTCAGTATGATCTAAACTATTATAAAACCAACCGAACGTATTGGCTACTAGTGGAACAAACGGGCTGAGGACCCTTAGGACAAAGGGTTTTTATTTCGATTTTAACCGCCACAACTTTTGAATATTAGACCCAGTTTTCCGCTGATTTTTCCGGAAAACTCATATTTTCTAGTTAGATTGGGTCTAGTTCAAAATGAAAACACCTACTCTCAAAATTGTAAGCTCTTAGAAGTATGTTAGGACATACGATTGTTTACTTGGATATTTTCTTCTAAATCTTTTGAATTATAAACGTAAGTTTATTGATAAATTACACTTTTTCAATTAAGTATATGTATTATTATTCTAGATTATTAATTTACTAAATTATAATGCCAATAGTGTTTATATAACAAATATGATATTATTTTACACTGTTAAAATTAGGAACGTCTAGTAAATTTTTTCCTAAACTTGTCTTAAAATTGTTGTTGGGTTTAGGACAAGCTAGGAGAAACTTCACAAGAATTAATTTTGAAAATCCTACGCTCCCAGATATTGAAATAAAAATACCGCCAGAGGGTTAAGCGGGGAAACAATAAGAGCTGCATAGCGGGTATACCCTAAAATTCCTAGTATTCTAATTTTCACTAAATTAATACCAACCCAGTAGACTTTCATCAGGAAACAAAGAGACTTGTTTTGATCACTCAAAGCGCAAGGATATTTTCAAAAATTGTTTGGCGCGTAATAACATATGAATGCACTTTCGTTCAAGATCGATTCAGAATTGCTTTTGGTGTCGCTTTATAGCTTTACGGTGAACTTTTATTAGTGACAAAAATTTTGATTTTTCTCATGAATAGTATTAAGTAAAAGAATACATGTGTTTTAATTGCTTATATTTATTTTATAAATAGGATTACTTCTCAGGTTGCTAAATAAAATATTCGAGAAAAATTAAAAACTAAATCCCGAAAATTTGATAATCTGAAACTCAAAATACTTAATAATATAATTCTTAAAATCTGGAATCGCTCAATAAAGGCATGCTGGAGATTGCTGCGCCTTTAAATCAGAGGTACATTATATTTCAATCACGGAGGACGTAGAACCAAGGGTGAATAAACATGATGGGAATGGAACTGGTGCTATTGCCAATTTCACGAGCGACACAAGATTAAATAATTGTAGGAGTTAAGTAAATTTAATTATGATTTCAGAATTTAGTTTTTGTTTCAATATTTTTAAAAAAAGAATTTGAGCATTTTTAGTCCTCTTCGTGAACACGAGTTATTGAAACAAAAACATATTTTACAAATAACATTTTAAAAAAATTAATTGGTTTGAGGAATGAGGAATAATGAAGTTCATAATGAAGTTTATTTTAATTTGTGTTTCTTAAAAAAAAAACACACAGAATGCAGAAGCGAAGCTGTACTTTTTAAATATTTTCCTCAATATTTTTTTGGAGTATGGAGGCATAAAAAATTAAATCTTGCATATAGTTTAGTACTAGGCCGTACAAACAAATATGATAATGCCAGATTTTAAAGAAATAAATTGTCACACCCTTATCAAGTATTCTTAAATCTTTTAACAATAGTTTAGAAAATCTACAAATAATTTCACTACCATAAAAAAATTGAAAACAATGTTTATAATATGGGTGATGATTATGAGTTAAGAACGTACTCTTATTTTTTGCTGCCTTAGTATATAACGAACCTCAGCAGGGAATTTTATATCACTTTCTCGTGTGATCACCTTACAAATATTTTTCGTTTTCTTAATATTAGATTTCAAGAGATAAACCAAATTTCGTATACTGTTGGTATATATGGACGAGGGATGGTTTTTCTTTTGCGGAATCGTACACAAAATAAAGAAATAAATTTTATTTAAGTCAAAACATCAAAAAAAGGTGTTCAGTATATATACACATAAAAAGTCGAAGGGTGTTTCGAATTAAGGATAATTTCTCGTAACCTCAATGTCTGTGTACTTTGTGTATGCGTAGATACCTCCAAACTATTATCTGTCTGCGTTTATTTATAATACCATTTGGAAAATAAGATTTATGGCAATTTGAACGTTTTTTTTTCTAATCAAAATAATTACATTAATATTAAGGGTTATTTATACACTACAAACATTTAAATTTATAATTTATTGCAACAATTTTATATATTTATACAGATGTATGTAAATTGAATACATAATATACTTGACGTGATGTAGGATTATATAAATTTTATGTATCAATCAGTCTTTTTTACCAACATATTATTGACAATTGACCATAAACGTAATAATAATTTTGTGAAAATAATTCGTGATCTACAATACTAAAAAAAATATGTAATATAAAAGTGAGATATTTTAATGAATATAAATTAATGAATGTATACAATTTAAATTGGAATCAATTAATCAATTTAGATTTAAAGTGTGTAAAGTACTTTATAAACAAGATGATCTCTTGATTATATATGGATGATTATATTAAAATAAGATCGATATTCATTAATTATATATTTTAAATTAAAAAATACACGATTCAATAATAATATTACGAGCATAATAGAAATTGGCATTTTTTTCATTAATCTTTGAGTTCTCTATTTCAATTAAATTAAATTAATAATAAAAATAACAAAGTGAAAAGTAAAAGAATTTTTTTTATTTTCTGAATTGTTTTCTTCTTCAGTGTTCACAAAACTTACAAACAAAAAATGATCTGGCACGTGGTTTTTTAATACATTTTTTTTTTGTAAACTTCTATATAAATTAAAAGATATTATCGCGACAGATAATTAATCAAAAGTTGGTATAAATAAAATAAAAATACTTGGTTGTATACTTTTTTGTGAAAATTAATGAAGTTGAAATTTTTTAACCCTACACTCTGGTTTTCTTGTATATTTTTACATACCGCGGATTAATAACATGTACTTTACCTGATTAATGTTTTATTAATTTTTGGTGAGTATTTTTTTGTAATACAGTGTTTCGAATTTCTGGTATTCGACCAAATTTATTTATTGATTTATATCGAACCGCGTGCCTATACTCTCGAAACTGTTCTATGTTTTATTGAGTACTATTTCAAATGTTAATAGTCTTTAATATTTTATTTTACGGTTTACTATCCCGTGATCACCTTATTTTTAAATTTAACACCGAAATATTTAAGAAAATATGAAATTTCGGGTAATTGTTCGGCTTATAACTTTTGCATCGAGGTAAGGTTAACAAAGACGTGGGATGTTTGAATTCTTTAAATTAAAAACGTCTCGCGTCCCACAGACGACAGTTACAGAACTAAAAATATTCAAACTACTTTGAACTAAAATACAAAGTATAATCACAATGACTTTTTATTATTAGGTTTTGCTACGCATTTGTGAGTTTAAAATATTTTCAGTATTTTAGTTTTTTGGTCACTGCATCAGACTACAGACGACCGCATTTTTAAATTTAAAGAATTCAATATTTCTTTACTTCGAAACCAAACTCATTACGTCTTGGTAACTTCACCTCGTTGTACAAAATACTTGTGAGTTTTCGGTAAACTCCAGAGAACGTACTCGATTCGAAGTGCAACGAAGGAAAGAAATGGCCTTTATTAAAACATCAGCTTAAGCTCTCTATTTCTCTCTCTCTCTCACTATCTCTCTCTCTCTCATTATCTCTCTCTATGTCTCTCGCTCTCTTTCTCTCTCTCTCTCTCTAGCACCATATCCCATCAAGGGATTTGACCGCCTCAAATGAGGTTTCATAATCATATTTTCATTTCGGATAATGAGTGATCAATTCATTGATATTAAACCAGTCGTGAAATTTTTTCCTTGTCACCACCGGGAATCGAACCCGGGATCTCTGGTCGCTGGAGCAAGCATGCTGACCACTTTTCCACCGAGGCGGCGTATTTTCAAATAATACAGTAAAATTATCAAAAAATTATATATTTCACGTATAAATAATATAAAATAGAAATAAGGAGTACATTATTAATTCAGTTTCGTAAAATTATTGAAATAATTTGTTAATCTTAAATAAAATTTCATTTTTTTTAGATGATTTTTGTTAGAGAGTATTCCAGTTGATGAAAGTTTATTATTTATTTTATTATTTATTTTTTCTATATATTTAATTTTAAGAAAAATGGCTCAACTGAGTTCGCATGTAATAATTTTTAGAAAGAAAGTTTCATAAAGTCCTTCCATAACAGTAAGTTATTAAATAAATACTTGTCTGAACAAAAGCAATACCAGCAATTCTGCAACTGTGTTGGTTACCATCAATGCAACATCAGATGTGGACCAGATTTTAAAATATGTATTAGGAATAAAAATAAAATGGAAAGATAAGGGAAAACATTACGAAAAATTTGGTAGAAGAAAAAAAGCACACCGCATTATAAATGAGCTTTTGAAGCTCAAAATGGGGTGCGAAGGTTGTAAAATTCTTGAAAAGTTAATTAAATAAATAAATAAAAAAGCCCGTGCCGATTCTACGTAAGTAGGTTATATTGTCCTACTCACGTAAGTCGAGCAACCATTAATTATCGATTCGATGGTTATGGCAAAGATTTTAGTGCCTTGGCCACCTGAATATAATCATTTTCATAGTGGATGCGAATACACGAGTGCACACAACTAAAATATGATATTGGTAGAGGAGCTTTGATTGTTGCAGCAGGGTCAGATTGAAAGAATGGAAGGGACGCGTAATGACCAAATAGATATTTTCGAAGAAGAATTCCAATGCAAAAAAACAATTGTTTTCATTGTGGCGATAGTGCTTAATGAAAACGCCACTTTACACAAAAGAATAAAAACGACAATTCAGATAACAAGAAACGCATAAATGTTTTAATTTAGACTACACATTTCAGTGTCATGCCTCAAGTGCAGAAAATAATATTTGAGTGTTGGAATCGGTAGCTAGTGACCGTGTGTCTTTGAACTTAGTGGATATATCGACACATATAACGGTGGAAAAGGTGGAAAGGCGGTATAAACATTGCGTCCAACGATAATTCATGGATTTGTACACGAATGATGGGCGAGCTATTTGTACTGCATATTCATAAAAATTTACCTATGCACTAGGAGATCGACGCAACATGCTATTTCAAATGCTGTTCAAAGTTGAGGAATCATCGGAGGTCCATGAGGCCATCGCAAATGTGGTGATAAGAAGTTTTCGCTTCACGCATACATCAAAACGTTGAACACGTGAAGAAATGTCTACGAAATAATGAACTTTGTTCAGGTGTTGCATGTGATGCGTGCATCTACGGAAAACAATATTGTGGAAGTTAAAGAATTTGTGAAAAAAGCTTGTAGGCCAATGCAAACAAATCCGATTTTCAGTTCGAGGTATTTTTTGCTTTGGCAAAGGGCAATTTTTTACATTTTCGTTACGTATATTTATGAAGCTAAGCGCGGTACCTGAGAAATCACTATGAATTATGCCATGTTGAAAAGGCGAAAATCAATTATTTGCAGATTTTCGAGTCAGATTTGATTACGCACATTGCAAAGGAGAGGCCACAAAAATTGGATCAAAACGCAGTCAATTGTTCGTTCGTCGGATACGATCATTCGAAATCGTTTCAAGAGTAGATTGAGGAAATGAACAAAATTGAGATAGTTCGTGACTTGATTTTTTTCTAGACGAATCAACGGCTGCAATCAACGAATCAGTGGGAACAGGCGATTTCAAGGAATACGATTCGCTCAGAAAAATCCTACATGGAACTTGATCGATTAATAAAATGGTCAAAAGGTGATCAATGATCGTTGGGTCGTCAAACTAACGAAATATGCAGATGGTAGCATTGATTGATACAAATCATGCTTGGTAGTGCGAGGTTCACACAGGAGTATGGCATCGATTACACAGGAATGTACATTTTTTATGGTTAAGTTTTCATCGGCTCGATTCTCTCACTGACGGTGTCAAAACGAATGAGATTGCTGGAGTTCGATATAAAAACCTCTTAACTGAACGGTTATTAGAGCAAGAACGTTACGTCATCCATTAAAATATTCCAGTATTTCCCCAATGGGAATTCGATTGAAAAGTAGCATCAATTACAGACTAAGTGGATACAATGCCCCATAATGCGTAGGACACATTGAAACCAGGCGGTTGACGTCCGAGTATTTATTCATGTGTGGCAATGAAATTATAAGTTGGTGTGATAATGCCAAAGGTTAGTATTATTATCGCCAGCAGAGTCCAAGTACATGCTGGCGGCATATGTAATGAAGGAACTGCTGAGACTTCATCGATTATTGTCCGAAATTTTTTCAACATATTTGGACAAGCCTTATTTCCTTATAGATAATCAAAGCACGATTCGGCTTATCAAACATCCAGAATTCTTTAAGAGAGAGGTATGAAAATAGAACTTTTAATTTTTATTATGTTAGCAATGTATGAACAGACGGGTGAAATATTGGCCAAAGTGTTACCAAAAGGTAAATATGTTTGCAAATTGATGGGCTTTTTGCCAACGAAGAAGGTCTCCATTTCCTGGTCTGAAAACATATTTGAAAACGAACTTTCGTGAGCTCTGAGTTGCTTTTATTATATTCGATTAAATTGAAATTCTAATATCAGTTTAAAGAATTTTGGAATAATTATTTTTCACGTTTTTTTCATTCAAGCTAACTGAAATTACCAAATATCAATACTCACCAATAGTAGAACTAAGGTAATTTTGTTGCTGAATTGAAAATCAGCCGGTTAACAACAGTTTTGATCAAAGCTTGCACAAGTGATGAAAGTAAAATCTGTATATCGTCTCTGTAGTTCTAGTGGAACTGCTACTACTTGATGTAATTGCAAATCTCTCACATTTGTCAAAACACCATATTCAGCCATGCCGAATGAAAAATTACTTTCCGGATGTATTTAATAGGTAAAATAAATAATTTTATAAAATATTGGTAGTATAAATTAATTCGGTCCGTTTTTTTAATTTGAAAATTGCATTTATTTTAAAATAAAATGAATGAACAAATTAATCTATCGCTGCTTACGACTTTTTTCCATTTCTCATGCAATTTTCGAATTCCATCTCGGAAAAACGTTTCGTCTTTTGATGTGATCGAAGTTTGAAGCCGATTTTCAATTTCTTCAAAAGAAGTGAACCGGTGACCTGCCAAATCGTGTTGCATCCGTCGGAACAACCAAATATATGTTTACGAATTTTGTAACGTGAGGCCGAGCGTTGTCATGCAGAAGAATAATTTTATCATGCGCATTTCCTCATGTTCCCGTCGTTTTTCTCATAATGCATGGCTCAAACGATTTAATTGTAGTCTGTACTGCTCGTCCGTAATGAAATCGCCAGTTTATTGCAGCCCGCGTAGTACACAATGTCTCTTTGGTCCCACAGCATAACCTTCGAACCATGAATGATCGTCTTTGGTTTTGATTGTTGAGGTCAATGGCAACGATTAGCAGGGCAAAGGGTAGTATTTTTTCCTCTATAGGTTATCGTAGAAGATCCATTTCTAGTTACCAGTCACTATGCGATATAAAAAACCGTTTCTTGTATGCCTTTGAAGCAGCTACTCACAAGTAAAAAATCGCCTTTCCACGTCTCTTGGTTTCAATTCATAAGGGACCCAATTGTCTTGGTTTTGAATCAAGCCCATACATTTCAATCGTACGGAAACAGTTTGTTAGGTCACCCTCAATGTACCGACAAGCTTCTTTTGCGTTTGAATTGAATCTTCATATTTTTCGTGAAAATATTTTTATCCACAATGAGACTTTCAAAACTTTGAACGGCTCCATTTAATTAAACCGATTACTGTTAAACACATACATTTTTAACGGCGAAAATTATTGTACCCAAAACTGTTGTATGGCGACTTAATATAAAAAGTTCAAATGGAGTTAATTTCTGCATATCCGTTTGGTGGGATGCTAATGTAACACCTAATCGGTGATGTGGCAAGCTTTTATTTTTCTGTGTGTATCTTCAACATATTAACGAGCTATTTTTCTTTGTTCTTTGTCCGGTAATGATTTTATTTTATGGTGCAGATATTTAGTATAAATAGAAAGTTAATAGAATGTGCGAAGTCATTCCTGTTTCGTGAAGAAACATTGAGGAAAAATATACAAAAATTAATTTTTCATAAAAATGGAAATCACCGCAATGTCACCCGTACGTTACATTGAACCGGAAGTACAACAGTAAGTTTGTAAAAATATATTTTGTGTTGGTATAGCTAAATAATGTTATACTTATAGTTTGTCTAACATGTTATTTTACCGTTTTTCTTTTAGTATTTTAAACCAAATAAGCTTTAGTCCTACATCTTCTGGTATAATTAGTCATTTTGATGATTCAGATTTGGGTCTTGGTTTTCTACCAAATGAATCTTCAAGCAAATCATCAATCGTTACCACCGTATTTTCTTTAAAAACCGATGTGACGATTACCACTAAAATTTTGGTTAACGAAATTGTAAATGATGAAACTGATCGTAATGACAACGAGCCTGAAATAATTCCTGAAACTCCATCATTATTCCGTAAAAAGGGACCTTATCCGTTAAATTGGGAAAAATATGTAAGCAAACGTTTGCGAAACGAGGGAAAACGATATGAAGATGCACAAAGCCGTTTAAGACGACCACGTTGTTTAGCTGAAGAATGTGCCAATGACTATAGATGCAATGAGAATTTTAATGAAAACAATTGGCGGCTAAGAATACAAAAATTATTTTGGAGTTTGACGGCCAGTGATAAATTAGGATTTTTTTTTCAAATTTATTCGGAGGGTGCCTTAGTAATAAAACTGTGAATTCCAAGAAGACAAGGTACGTTCTTGTATTATTTTGAAAAGCAGTCAGTGTTGTTGAGAGTCAAAACCAAAGTTTTGAGGTTCACCAGGAGAACAACCAGATAACAAATGTACATATAGGAATTCCGATCGCAATTTGACAGATCACTTAACAGCCGTACTCTGCTATGATCTACAAAACGCATTTACTTTACCTCGGGCTGAAGTATCTAATTTATTCTACCGGTGCAAGTTTTCTGTGTACAATTTAACGGCTCCTTCTAGTGTAAATAAAATTACCTATTGTGCGATATTTCATGAAGCCATGCGTTGAAAATCAGGCTTTGACCCGGCATCTTCATTAGATAAAATATTTGAACAATTTGTGATTGTTGACACTTTTTTCAAGTTTATGTGAAAAACACTCCCAAGTCATTGAAATCCAACAAAAGTTTTCGGACCTTCGACACTCTGAAGTGCAGAAAATTGATAAGGTTCATAGCACAATCGAAAATACTAGAGACATTCAGAAATATATAGCCCAATATGCTTGCTAAGAAAATTGGTGAATATGAATATATGAAAGTTAAACTCAAAGTTTTACAAATGGGTTGATTTTTTCACCTTTTGCAACAATTGCAAACCTTAGCAATCAAACCCGAAAAAACATAAAGGGTAATATCCCTTGTCATATACTCGAGAAAATTTATACAAGTGTACAGATATTTTTAAACTATCCCCATTGGCACCGTCGGCGAGAAATTCAGAATGAGTAAGTCCAAAGTCGTAAATTTTCAAGACACAGTTAAAACGTCCTTACACTCATCTTTACAATTAAATAATTAACTTTTTTGTTAGAAATTTTCTTAAAACCTAGTCTGGTTTAAGAAAATTTCCATCAAAAAAATAAACTATTTAAGTGCAAAGATGAGAATAACGACGTTTTAATTGTGTCTTGAGAATTTACGACTTTGGACTTACTCATTCTGAATCTCTCGCCGACGACATGCATTTAGAACAATAAAATGTCGCTTGAAAAAACTTAACTGACATAAGTAGGTACTTAAACTTCAATATTAACTTTCTCAAAACTATAATGTTCGCACTTACGCCAAGATAGAACTATACAGCGGCGATATGTAAATAGAGGTAGAGTAGCACAGATAGGAAATATACACATACAACAACTATATCGCAACCTTAAAGAACCGTTGCCATCGATAATATACAATTTTGGATAATAGTGTGAGGACACTAAAACAATGTGCAGAAAAGTCGCCCCTCCTTGTCGGTATATTAACATACCTCATATAGCCAATGTGGGAGCTATGCTTCAATTCAATGGGCCCAACAAATAAGCGTATAGGTCATAAATTTCCAGCTTTTGAGTTGGAGAAAGATGGTTTTTATTTTTATTGGAAAACAATTTAGGGAGTAAATTAATTTGAAACCACTATAACAAATCATTTCTACTTAATTATAGATTTTGTAGTTACGTTTAGCGTTTATCTATATGCAATGATCCATAAGTATTCTTAAAACTTACGTAATTTCGTATTAATAACTATATTGTGCGATCAGTTTGGCTGAGAAGAACCATCGCGTTAGAAAGTAAAGCGGAAATATAGTTTTAATTATGTATGTGTTAGTGTTAATATAGTCCTGGATTTTGGAAAAGTTTAATTTTTGAGATTTTTCTAGAAATAATGAAAACCTGCCTAACTCATGTTGATCAAATTTGTGTAATAAAATTGTTTTTTTATAAAAATTAATATTAAAATATAAAATCTTGGTTATGGTTAATATTGATGTTACTGACCTGAATTAACCTGCTGTTTTACTAAGCGACTTATTTTAATTTAACTTTGCCTAAAAACTCTTCCTTCAAGATTAAAAATAAGAAGTAGGAATTAGGACTAGGAATGAATTTGGTCTTCTCATGACTCTTTACAGTAAAGTTGTGTAACAGTGCTGAGCTTTCTTCGCTTTAATTTTACACTCACTTCTGCCGTAATTACAACAGCGGGTTCGAATATCTTGAACAATCCTTTTTAAGGCGCTTGTGCGTCTTAAACGATAGAGTATTGTCATTATTGTCGTCGAAACTATTACAGGTATTCATGTTATTGCCACTAACATATTTTTAAATATTTCATTGAACTTAAACAAAAATTACTTCCAAGTCATGAATCTACTACAGTCGCATGTTTTAATATATGCCAAGTCGCAATAAAATAAAAACTTTTTCCACTGAACAATTTAAAAATTAAAATATTAAAGATGTACCGAGTAACATCAAATACGACTTATTAAATTCATAATCCAACCTAATCCGATATTTAAATATTCCTAGACATATGCTAAATAATACCCATAATGATTAGAATAATAAGAAAAATTCGAATAACTCATTCTTTGGGGTCCGTGTCCCGCGTTCTACACGAATATCTACAATAATAATAATAAAAACAAAAAAAAAACAAAAAAACGTCAAATCTGAGAGCAATGTGATCTTATATTATTATTCATTTTATTTATTTCTTTTTTTTTCAAGTTCACATACATTTAAATATGATGAATAGTCAATGATATCGATTTTACGGGTATGTAACCTCAATTGTACCGCGAAATTTTGTTTTTGTAAATTTTATAAACAAAAACCATTCTTGTTCGGAATTGCATAATTTTTAAAAACAATTTTTTTTTAATAAATTTTAATTTTTTATGTAAATATCGATTTAAATATTTTTATTATTCAAATATGAATTCACATATGTAAGATGAATATTATTTCTTAATTAAGAATTTGATTTTCACCTGTTCATTGCAGACATAAAAACGTGTGTCAATTTAAATAATATTTCATCAGATCATATACATAAACGGAAAATTGTTCCATCACAGGGTTTAAAAATAATGTTGTATTTAAATTTTGCATTTGATCGATACAATATAAAATAAAATTTATGATAAATAGATTCTGTTGCGACCAACAACATAAACAAAACAATACGAGCCGATCAATCGATCGATTGATTTTGATTATTTGTTTATAAATAAAAAAGATATCATTCGTTTTAGGTTTTTGCTTTATTTAAATTTTGCGATCGTACGACGCGAACACTGTTAAAATGCACAAAACTGGAAAGAATTTCAGACACGTGATCGCGGCCAAAAATTTTTATTAATGCGGTATGGGTTATATGGTTCATATGTTTTAGTCAATTAAAACTATCAACACATTTCTCATAATAACATTTGACATTACTTTGAAAGCCGAAAACATATGGTGTAACATCGAAAAAAGAAAAACAAGATATCAGCTGATTGAAAACATTGACCCATATTTAACAGTACGACAATAAATTATTTTATATTTTTAAAAATTTATAACCAAGTACCTGATTGATATACCAAAAAAATTTTTTTATTTATAACTTTGAAAAATTCCTAAATCTTTCATGCGTCTTATTGTCTATCAATATTATCTTATATTTGACATTTTGTTTACATATTTTTTTTTTGGTTCGTTTTATTTAATGTTTTTATTTCCATAATACACGAAGAAAAATGTAAAGAATCCGGGAATAACTAAAAAAAAAAATTTAATTCTTTTATTTGTATATAGGTTCTCATTCCTATTAAAGATTTTCTAGAAAAGAAAAACAAACTCCTCAATCAACACCTCCAATGTACCAAAAACAAATTATAACCACACAAGTTCAACGTTTTCAACACATATTTTCCAGTGCGTTTGATTTTCTCAATTTTATAACTCTTCGAGCACTCGTACGTAGCGATATATGTTGTTTTGTTATTAAAATGTTGGTTAATAGCGTGTAGTTTTTTTATTTTTATTTATAGTTGATATATCATTTAGACAATAATATAGTAACTATTTTTAGTATATTTGTATAAAAGGTAAATTATATTTGATGTTTCTGGGTATTTAGCAAAACGGTGAAGAAAAAAATTTCTTCAGACATTTTCACGTTTAGTTTATGCGTGTAGCTGTTAACTGATGAAATATCATCAATGCTGAATTTATATCATCGTGAATTGCAAAATGGTTTTATTCAGTGTGAAAAATATCCGCTTAGACAGTATGTGGTTCACTTTAGTAAATAACTGGTATATACGCACAGAATATATTAAAAATGAATTTAAGTGTAATTTATTAATGGTAGATGGGACAAATAATAATTAGAATGTCATTTTGATTGAAGGTCACCGAAAGGTCACAACTTATATAATTAAGTTAATCTAAGCTTAACTTACAACTCAAGTTTAATTTAACGTTTACGAATGTAATTTTAGAATTAAGAATACGTTTAAGTAGATTTCAAGGATGCATAAATTAGGTATACATTATGTCTTAATTGTGATTGTATTTTTTATGAGACTGCCGAATAACAATCAATATTTTATTATAGGTTCACTAATATAAGAATTTGAGGTTTAAGATCACCCCGAAATCATTAAATACACCTAATTTCAGATAGGTGACTAACCTCATAAATATCCGTGATTTAACTGCTTAAAATTCTCCACATACATATTGCAAATCATACGGGTTATACAATACTGTTCAAATTCCTAGCTACGCTATTTAAAGAAATGAACGTTGTTATAAACTTTGGCTGAATGACCTTATGTTTACTGGCCTTAAGTTATAAACTAAAAAGTTAGAAGTAATCTTTAATATGAAATTAGGTGATGTGACTGCAAAAATGTACATGCACACACGCAGGTTTGTTTGTAAATTTTTTTTCACTTGCTATAAACCTCATGAAGGTCCCTGAACGGTTTAGCGAGGTTGCATAAGTAATGTTATTTTTGGATTAAAGACTGTTCGTTTCATTGAGTCGTGGCAACGCCCCAATTTCCGCATTTTCAACATATACCACCGCGATAATTATAATGAGGATTCTACTTATTAGTTAGCTTAGTTTATTATTTTGAAAAAAATATGATCTGTGAGCCTAACTTGGTAATTTTCTTAAAAAAGAGAATTGGGAGCAAACATTTTTGAAAAAAATTAATCCAAATCAGTTTTTCCGATACACTGAGAAAAAAAATCATGCAAATTTAACAATTTTCAATAATGGCCAATGGTAATATCATTCCAAAGTTTCCAAAAATATTACCAATAAATTTTTACTATATTCCATAAAAAATAAAACTAACCACGACAGGGATGTTGTAATATTACTATATTTTCGACTATCGATTAGTATATGTCTCATTTTTACGAGTAAAATGGCAGTCTATTGCACTTCCAGAACTACTTATTTTCTAATATGTTTTCCGCTTTCTCGAGTAAAACATCATTATATTTCTTTACTGCGATTTCTATATCTACTACTAGATTAATCGACTCTATTTTTCACCAAATATTTTTTTTTCGTGACACAAAATCTAGAAGAAAAAGCTTCACAATACTATCAAGAGATTGAAATCGCGATATAAAACACATAATTGTTTACGCGATATAAAATGTTAATTGATTCTCGAAAGTCGAAAAAAGTGATGGTACAACATCCCAGCCCAGAAGTTATAAATAAATTTTTTCGTTAATTCTTAATTAACAAGAATAAAGTCATCGATAATTAATTAAATAAGATTCACCAGAAATATTCTGTTTTTTAGAGTATTTTCAACAAAATTAGCAGTTTGCAGAAATTTCAGATGTCTTGCATTTCTATCAATATATTTTGAGCAAACTATTCGTGGGATGTGAAGACGACTGTTTGTTTAATATATAAACTTCAATTTTAAGGACGAATCCCAATTGTATATTTGGAGTCATCGAAGTGAAGTTTCCAAGAAGATATATCAAAAAACGAAAATTAAACAAGTGTTAGAACACTAAAATCCAATTTTTATTTGGAATACATAAAATGAATGATAGTGCTACGAGGGCTGCCTTTTATATTTCGGGATTAGAGAACAAAAACAAATATTAATCATCGAAAATCGCTTTATTGTTTTTCAAAATATTCCCCATGAAGATCTATACACTTTTGCATGCGTTTGAACCAATTATCGAAGCAGTTTTTCCACTATGATTGAGGTATCTCCAAAACATGCATTCTGAACGCAGCAACCGCTTCTTCAGGTGTCGAAAAACGTTGACCTCTCAGTTTGTTTTTTACGTACGGGAATAAAAAGAAGTCATTTGGTGACTATATTTGGCGACTAGTCAGGACTATACGGCGGATGACTCATCAAATCGATGTTTTGAGTGCTCAAAAATGCAGTTGTTTGAGCCGATGTGTGAGAGCTCGCATTGTCGTGGTAAAGAGTGATCCGTCTTCGGCAGTTGGTTTTGCTGATTTCTTGGATGACAACTGGCAAACAAATGGTTGTGTACCACTCAGAATTGACTGTTCTGCGATGTTCTAGTGGTACGGTTACGACATGACCATTTTTTCCGAAAAAAACAGGTGATCATTTCCTTGCAAGTGTTTCGTGCGCGAACAACTTTTGTTGGATTCGGCTCATCTTGAAACACCTGTAAATCCATGACTCATCACTTGTCACTATGTCATAGACGTGTTTTGAAGCACCATGATCGTATTTTTTGAGCTTTTGTTTCGACCAATCGACCCGAGCCTTTTTTTGACCGATTGACAAATTGTGTGGGATCCAACGCGAACAAATTTTTTTAACATTCAAATGTTTATGCAATATTGAATGTATGCTGGTCTCAATCTCACGATAGGTCACATGACGATCTTGCAATATCAGTTCACGCACAGCATCAATGGTTTCCGGAACAACAACTGATTCTGTATGACCTTCACGAAATTCGTGTTGGAGTGAACTACGACCTCGATTGAATTCACCATACCATCGATAAACACTGGTCCTCGATGGAGCTTCATCGTCAAAAATTGAATTAAGTTCATCCATGCACTCTTGCTGCCTTAATCCACGTCGAAAGTTGTAAAAAATAATCGCACGAAGATGTTCACGATTTAATTCCATTTTTTCGCCGAGATGTTGAGTTAATGAGTACTGTAAACAACACAAATAGCGCTTGAATGTCAAAACGTTCTGAGTACGTATAATCTCAAAAATGTCAAACTTTACGATAGAGCTGTCAGTTGCCAGATTGCAACACTAGGGTTGTCCCGAAATATAAAAGGCAACCTTCGTATCAAGGACAGTTTCATACCGCTCTATCGCTGAGCAACAAGACTTGGTTTCGATATCGAAGCTAGTTTACTAGTTTCGTTAATTTCTACAAATATGTAGATGAATTTTATAATTATCATTGCGTATACGAAGTTCGGCCACCATTATGCCATTAATTGGTTAAATAGCTATTTTTAAACAATTCTCTGTTTGTACAGGTAAACTGCGGTCGAAGCTGTGGGGATGACTATATTATAAAACAAATACAAATCACTACCAACATGTTTTATCCATAAATGGATAACACCGCAAAAAAATCACCATGCAAAATGTATAAAACATGGCATGTTCAATAATCACATACAAGTAAAAATATTTTGATACGACATTGTAATTTAGATTACATGATACACAAAATATATCGATCATACCATCGCGAAATTATCGATACAAAATTCGATTATCAGTAATACATTTAATTATATTAATTGGAAATGTGATAATTATCAAAAAGTTCAACCTGATATTTACAACTCAATAATAATTTGTTGCACATTGTATATGCAAAAGACCCAAAGGATTGTGACATTTTTTATGTTAAATTTTGGCTTGGTTTGGTTTCGTTCTACACACGTACATGAATTTCATATAAATAATTATTTTTTTATTATAGTGATTGACCATAATTATACAAAAAATAATTTAATGTAGGATGAAAACAACTAAAATATTTTTTTTGTTAAAACCAATTATGTAAATTTATTTATTTTACATATTTGGTAAAAATAAAATATGAGGACATGTACATATATATAAAACAGTATGTATGGTGTAATCGATTTTCTCAAATCTCAAGACCAAAATATAATTTTATTTCCCAGCTTACATATAGGTACTTGACGTTTTGTATTAATTTCCTTATTATCTCGTCGCATCGGAAAATAATTTCTTCCATCTTTCTACACATTTTTTTTATAATTTGCATACTAATTATTGCCATTATGAAAATGCGATTAAACATAAGATAATAACACACTTGTTGATCTGGATATCTAAATATAACTACCCAATAATTATTTATTTTTATCTTTTTATATAACACGCATTTTAATTAGATCAAATTAAATAAATAATTTATATAGACACCTTTTATAATACTATAATTTTATATACATCGGCCTCAATAATAAATCATTCGTCTATTTGAAAATTAATTTAATTAAATATAATTGTTTTATTAAACAATAAAAAACGAATAAATTTTCTTTGCGTATTTATCAATTTATATACGAGATATAATTTTTTTCAAATCTTATTTTGCAAAGAACAAATATAAAATTCTACATTTTTATAAATAAATTGCAAACAAGAGAAAAGGTCTCTAAAGTTGAAATTAATTATATTTATTTAGATGATTTATTGCAAATAACAAAAAATAAAAAACTATATTGTTATATTATTATTGATATTATATTTGTTTGAATATGTGGTTTTAATTAAATGATGAACGAATTCAATGAAATGAATAATTAATTGTAATGTCAAAAATTATTTGTTGTTATATCAGAAATGTGTAAGAAACGAGTCAATGCACTTTGTGATAAATAATTTATAAATTTAGTGACTAATTTTTTTTATTAATTATTAAATTAAATTTTGTTTGCGGATACCGAGTATATATGACACGGTTTTAAAATTTAATTTTTAAGTTTCATCTGCGCGTTATTTTATTTGCGGATAAGATTAAATAAATCCGTTGTTAATTTTATTAAATTGCATATAATAGATGGCGGTTTTATAATACACACCCATACACGCACATTCTTTAATTTGCTAAAGAAATCAATTAATAGATTTATTGATTAAGAGGTAATATATTGTTTTTAAAACTGTTTAGAAATTCTATTAAATCATTGTATTAAGTTGTTGAATTAACAGTTAATTTTTATTGATTTACTGATTGTTTCCAATAAGTGGCTAAAGCTAATACGTCAATGCGATAATCTAAAACCAAAATAAATGCCGTAACTAATTTGAAGTATTCATTTTTTGAAGATACATCGATTGTGTTACTGCAGATAGAGATATATTCGATTTATGGCATATTCCTCTATACAACTCTATTAGAATGGCATACAACATTAATTATAATCTTAAACTAAATGTACGAGTACCTTGTTGCATTACCAACTAAAAGTTGGACAATCTAGAGTTTCATTATTTGAAATCCTTTATCTTCACTACGAATACTCAGGTATATAAATGTTAATTGTATGTAAGAGTTCATTTCGAAGTATAAACCGTTAAGTTAGAAACACTTTTTTCAGAGATAGCCTATTTGACAGGTAACAGTTAATTTATGTTCAGGTTGGTTTGTCTTTTCATAATGAATAGACTCGCGGAGCAATGTTTGCAAATTATTCATATTTACTTTGAAACAAAATATTAAAAAAAAAAACACTTTTTAAAAAACCACGCTTAATGTCCAAAAAGAATCTTGTATTGTCATCGGAGTTAAACCTGTATGCAAAATTTCAGCTCAATTGGACTATCGCAAGTGCTTGACAAAGTGATTACAAAATTTGACAATACAAACAGACACACAAAGAGAGGTAATATAAGCGTGGTAAAAAATGGTTCAGTTCGTGAAACTTATCGCGCACTATGAATTGCTTTTGCACCGTGGTGGCACCGGTTGCAACTGTAGTGCGTAGTATTGAAGAGTGTCCAAATGAATCGATTCGTCATCGTGCACAACAAATGGGATATTGATCCAACATCTTTATGGAGTAAGGATTGATTTTGCGTAAGGATCTTGGTTTACATATACTTACAAGATTCAACTTGTGGAGGAATTCAAATCATTAGAACCAATCAATATTGAGATCGATGGAAACTTTCCCTAAAAATTGTTTTTCATTGTTTATGGTCATTTTTGGGCGATGTCAACAAGCAGAAATGGAAAATCTTAAAAACGATATGCCATATGACCATATTAGAAGAAGGGAAAATGTGTCTGTAACCAGCGTCACACAATGGTAATTTGTATAGTACTAATATGCTTTGGCTAAATTTCTGACATTCCTTAAGACTTTTTCATTGATGTGTCACACTTATTTATTCTCTAATATAAACGTCTATGTCATTGACTGACTCCCTCAAGAATGCACAGAGTGACCAAACAATTTTTTTTTCTATATTATAACGTCTCTGTCACTCACTCACTGACTCACTCGAGAACGCACAGGGTGACCGAAAAAATTTGTCCGTGTGAGTTTTTTTTTTCAAAATGTCGTCAACGAAATACACAAAATGCAATCGGAGTGAAGTTTCTGCCAAAATAACAAAATCTACACTGTGACCTATAAGTACTTAGAATTGAAAAAACACTCAAATATTGAACTTTCATAATAATATCTGAAATTTTTTAATAAACACAAATATTTTTACACTATAAGTAGCAAAAATTTAAGCTTTGCGCAAAGTTTTGAGTGAATTTTATAAAATGAAATTTTTTACAACAAAACACACTTTGAATCATACAGAGATGATCGAAGTGTATCTGAACTAGTAATTGATGTAAGAAACAAATCTTATTTATCCACATGCATTGGAAATCTCTGACATTTTTGTTATTCATGTCAGAACATCATTGAGTGTAATAATTTGAACGATAATCATACAAAGAAAATGTCTGAATTGAAACTTACGGATAGTATAAATTGCTGATGTCTGACACGATACGTGTAGGAGCTGAACGGAACGGATAATATAAATCGACCTTTATACATGTAACAGGAAAATCCCTTCGGTATTTTGTCAACAGTAAAAAATCTAACGCATACTGATGTTGCGAGTTAGCAGTTGTTACAAATAGGTAAAAACCAATTTAACTTAACCATATGCTTCAGAAATCTGTGACAGAAGATCATCGAAGATGTTTTCAATTATTCAGTTTTAGAAACTAATCATGTTAGGATGTATAACTATTCAAATTAGGAAACCTTCATCCTAATCGATTTTACGTTTCTACGAGAGAACTTTTTATTATTGAGTATAATACAAAAAAGGTTACTTTTATAAATAACTATTTTACTTGATACAGAGAATTTTTAAAAATCATCAGATCAATTATCTTTTTAATATAATCACCTATATACCTGTGATATGGTAATATATCAGTGATATGGTTAATATAATATACCTTTTGAATATCTGTGCGATCCGTAGGGGCCGAGATAAATAATTTCAAATGTTTAAGAATTTTCATATAACACTCAATGATGTTCTCTCTCGAGTAACCAAAATGTCAGAGATTTCCGAGCATGTGGATAAATTAGATTTGTTTCTTACATCAATTACTAGTTCAGATACACTTCGATCATCTCTGTGCGATTCGAAGTGTGTTTTGTTGTAAACAATTTCATTTTATAAAATTCACTCAAAACTTTGCGCAAAGCTTAAATTTTTGCTACTAATAGTGTAAAAATATTTGAGTTTATTAAAAAATTTCAGATATTATTATGAAAGTTCAATATTTGAGTGTTTTTTCAATGCTAAGTACTTAGAGGCCACAGTGTATATTTTGTTATTTTGGCAGAAACTTCACTCCAATCAAAATGCAACAACAATGCAATCGTAAAATCGAAAGAGTACGCGTTATTTTCGAAGAAGAAAATTCTCATTAATATCTTACAATATCTGAATTTGACAAGACGTGTTTTTAAATTGATATCAAAAGTTAGAATTCACACAATTCAAATTCCGACCGACATGATCACAAGTCAAGATCTAATCAATGTCATTTTTAATAATATTGAGCAAATGTCAACAGATGAGCTCTCAAAAAGCTTCAACGAATGCTCAGACGCTTGAGATGAATCGAAGAATAATCGACTTGATTCATGTTGATGCGGAAATTTACTACAACGCAGATTCGTTAGTAAGCGAACATCCTAACGATGCACTCAACTTTCCCGTTGAATTTCTCAATGAACAGAATCCATCCGGCATGTCCCCTCACGAATTGCTTTTGAAAAAGGGTGTTATCATAATGCTTCTAAGAAATCTAAATCCTTGAGAGGTATGCAATGGAACCCGTTCAATTGTTGAAGAGCTATCGCGAATTTTTATTAAGACCTAAATCATATCTGAGTGCAACAAAAGCAGAACGGTTCTAATACTTCGATTTGGCACCTTCTGAGACCAATCTACCATTTGTTGTGCGACGACGACAGCTTCCAATAATTCCGGCATAAGCAATAACGATAAACAAGGCGCAAGGCCAGTCTTTTAATGTCGTGGGGATTGATCTTCAAACGGCAGTGTTTTCCAATGGGCAATTGTATGTCGCTCTTTCCTTATTTAAGAGATTGAAATGATAAAAATTTGTCCAACCAAATCAGGATCATTAAAAGTGTAGCCTTTGTTCCACCATACGAAGTCGATAATAATTACCAGAGCTTGTCTAGGAAATTTAATAACGAGGACGTAAAAACATGGGAGTTTGATTTAAAAAAATCACATTGGAGAAGGCTTTCAACGGCCCAGATATAAACCTGAATTTTGAGCTATCGGTGACAACGGTAATGGATCGGAGATCTTTCCGCGAACACAAAATAAGGTAGAAGCTTGGCACCGCCGTCTCAATGTAATAGTCGGAAAACGAGACGCCGGTATATACAAAATATTGGAAGATTTGGGAAAGGAAAGGATTTTAACAAGGTCGCAGGTCGAGAGAGCGCAATGTGGTGAAAATATACCAGAAAACAAAAAAACAGGTTTTTTGCAGCGTATTGTGCATAATATATTATTGGGATAGTATTTAAATTATTGTATGAAAAAATTAAATAGGTTATTTTTAAAAACATTAACAAGACCAATCTTCCATGTCGGAAGAGGCTGGCATGGAGCTCGCAATGTGCAGAAAGTATAACTTAAATTGGCCCTACAGCCGTACGTCTTCGATTTGGCAGATTATTGGTAAAGTAAGGCGGAATAAAAAACCGCGAAAGAGTAGGGAGTGTTTCGGCCACAAAACAGATTAAAAAAAGACATAATGCAAGATTTTAAAAATGCGAAATTTTGTAAATGCGAGATTTTTAATTTTTCAAATGCGAGTTTTTGTAATGCGAGATTTTATAATGCGAGATTTCGTATCGCTCCCTGTTTATGACTATTCAAGTGATCAAAAAATAAAGATAAACTCATAATATATCTACTACAAAAATTAACTCCCCCAATTTTGAACTGCAGGGTTCATTGTCTAAAAATACACACAACCCTAACAAAAATGAGTTTAAGTTCTTTTTTGACAGTTTGGTACAGTTTTCGTACTGATAAAAAGTTGGTCTACTCGTAGGGTTGCAACGAACAATCTGCTAAAACTCAAATCTTGCTTTATACCTACAGTATAGCAAAAGAACATATCGATTTGGCGAATTATATCACCGGCCTAAGAATTTTGAAATTTACGTAATGCTGTTTTGCATATTTTTGAGGAAACAGCTGTTTGTATCCATATTGACAAATATTTTGAAAAAAAAAATGAATTGTATATAATTTTAAAATACCAAGTGTTATGTTGAATTCGATATACTTTGAAACTAAAGTGTTTCAAATACATCTATGTATGTTTTTTGATATAACAAAGATTCATATTTAAACGGTTTCGTTTCAATTCAAATAGAGGTGGTTTTAGTTATAAAATGTTTTGTCTGGTTTTACTGATAAAGCAGTATTTTTGAATTAAAATTTTTGTATTTAATTTTAAATTTCGTTTTCTCTCAGTGTATCTGCAATATAAGCAAGAGTTCTGCTCAAGTTCAACTGTTAAAATTGTGCAAGCTCATTGTATGGAACGAAAACACGATGGCACGCAGAATATCATTGGAAGCTCTTATCCGTACATTACAAGACCTAAAAGCGAGTGGTTATTTTTGCCAAACGCTGCTCGTAATTACGCGGTCAACACCTGCTGATGAGCTTAACACCTGCCTGAAAGTTGCAGCTCTTTGGACACAATTACAGAAACTCCAATTTTCCAGCAAGAAATAGATGCACAGCAAATCGCAGCGAAACGCAGATTGCGTGACACTTTCCCCATTGATACACTGACAGAAATCACATTCACTGAAAATCAGTGCCGTTCATTGGGTAGCTGATTGATTGAGAAAATATACCCAAACATTGGAAAAAAATTCAAAAAGCCTGATTCGCTATGCAAGAGAGCCATCTTTGCAGCCAAAAATGAAAGCATGAATCAAATTAACGAACAGATACAGAGCCAAATACCAGGCACTGCTAAACCTTATATAAGTCATTTGAATCTGTAGTGGACACCGGTGATGTTGTTCACTACCCCCTGGAATTTCTAAATACGCTGGAGCCACTTGGAATGCCTTCTCATATCTTGAAATTGGAGAAAGGATCATCAATGATGCTTCTGCTGAATGTAAACCCGCAAAAACTATGCAATGGCACACGGCTCTGTGTCAAAAGTCGTTTGCCAAATGTCATCGATGCCACTGACGGGGATTTCAAAAGGAGAGGACGTATTCATACTTCACACACCGTTGATACCAACCGAGCTGCTATTAACACGTCCAGTTCCCAGTTAGAATTTCATTTGCCATAACCATCAAGCTCAAGGACAATCCCTTAAGTGTGCAGGCGTAAATTTGGGAAGTCTTTGCTTTCCTCATGGCCAGTTGTATATGGCATGAACAAGAGTAGAGACTTAAAAAAATTATATGTTTGAGCGTAGAAAAATCAAAAATGTGACTTACAAGCCGCAAGCGTTGCGGTAAACCCAACAAATTATTTTTGTACTGATTTTGTTCAATTCCACTTTAGTATTTCTAATCAGTTATAATATAAAAAAAAACCCGTTGAAGTTCAGCAGTTAAATTTTAACCCGGACCACCATGATGCTAACTACCTCTTTCTCCCTATGCCCTATGCGTTGTTTTCTAAGACAACATTCTAAGCCAATTTGAACTTTTAAAATTTCAAAGTATAAAATTCACGAGATTCTTAAGCGTTGCTAACTTTTGGTTATTATGCAAGACGAGTATACAATAATTAGAAATTCCAATCCGAAGCCAAAAATAAAAAAAACCGGGTTTTCGGTTTTAAAATTTTAAGTTAATTTTATACATATTTGGCCCGCTGAGAAGAAAGCCCCCTTGGCTTCGACACTTGTTGCTGGAATTGACATCAATAATCGGAAAACGAACTTCAAGCTTTTACCACGAACATCCTAATCTTCAAATTGAGTTAACTCTCTGCGTAATCTAGTTGTAATCGTTGTATCAGCAAATTTTCCTGGAGGGACTGATAATTCAACGTCAATAGAAGTTTGCATCAATTCCTTTAGATTTTGTTCGGTTTCAATTGGAATATCGTTGTCAAGTTGAATTATGTTATTACTTTCTTGACTTTTTTTTATTATTGCCAGCAGTTTCAATAGTCGATGGTTTAACTGTTCTATCAAATACTAATATAAGGCCTTGTAATATCCTTTTTTAGTATCGGAAATAAATCTTCAAACGGATGTGTCTGTGCATCCAAATATACTGTAATAAGTTCGATTTTGCAGTGCGCCTTTCGTTAATTCGAATCAACAACGCTGACTTGAATTCGTCTGTAAATATTGTCTAAAGTTTACATCATGAAATCATAAGGAGCATCATAAGGAGACTAGTCCAACAAGTTCTGCGGAATCCAAAATTAAGTTTCGTTCTATTCCAAATTCATGTCGAACATATTTCTGAAGCACATCATCATTTTTTGTAGGTGATCGTGTGAAAAGAACCATTATTTTTCGAATTTTGTTATACTATAATAAAAAAAACCGGATTTACGAAATAATTAAATCGGGTTTTCGATTTTAAGCAATCAGCTAAAAAATTACCAGGTTTCTGAAACCGGTGTAGGAATCTTTAAAAATAATTTTCATATTTTTGGGTTGTCTAATGAATTTAGGTTTTTAGAGTGACAGGCCAAAGACATAAATAATCTTTAATATAAAATTAATAATTAACCTGTAACCGAGTCGGGTTTATCACAACTTACAATCCTACCATCCCTTGGTTTTGTTATATGTAAAATCGGCGTAAAACGGTAGACGGGTATTCTCCGAAGATTGTAACTTTCCGATGATATCAACTTTTGCGCATAACAACATTTGAATATATAGAACAAGTTTGGTAAGCGAATGGCTAGATGAGAATGACAGTATATGAATCTATACTGTCATTCTTATCTAGTCATTCGCTAATCTATTTTGAAAGGCCAAAGACCCATATAAGACGGCTATGTTAGACGAAACGAGCTTAAACGGGCCATTTATCCTTCGGCTATAGACTCCCAGTCATTACTCTCAGTCAATTTTTCTCCCCGCGATTATCCTCAGTTTGATTACTGTTTAGTGTGCCCTGGGATGCAAGTTAATAATAATTAACAACTTAACAAACATAATAATTTTAATCATTCGACAGTAAAAGGAACATACTACAAAGATAACGAAGCAATTGCAATTATTAAAATTACTAGCTTGTCACTTCTATCTTATCGTATAGATTTTAGTTGCGAGGTAACAATATTAAGGAAGGTCTGCGTGAAAATTTTTATAAAAAAATAAAAGAATTAGTAAAACAATCCGTAGAGGCCACTATTGAAGTAATACACCGGCAACATTAACAGCAGATATGTACAATGTTTTAGTGCATGTAGGGCTTGCATTAACCAACGTCAAGGCATATAAATATGCCTATAAATGCCTGCATATAAATATGCCTAAATATATGTTTTATATATATAAAACAAATTATTTTTCTAAATTAATTTCTATTCTTAATTATTTTTCTAAATTAATTTCTATTCGTTAAAACTTAAATAAAATTTTTGATTTAAAAAATTGAATTAAAAAATATTTATAATCTGATTTTCAAGTTTTGATTGGACGTTAAGTGAACGAAAGTTTAAATATAAATCACAGTATATAAATCTAATCTCCAACTACTCCAGTGTTCAACCAAAATGAGTTTTAAAATTTTTAGATTAGGGGTTCGCACTTAATACGAATAAAGACAGTTAGGGTATCTTAATTTGCAGCGGGTTAAGAGCGGCCCTGCTGCATCTGTATTTGTACCAACAGCAATTTTTTAAAGTTCCTAAAAGCTTCCTCCTACATATATATGAGACTGAATTATTAAAAAACAACCCTCTGATATTTCCCTTCTTGAATTTCTATTGGTTCAGATTTATGTTTTTGGTTGACTATAAGTCCACCACAACATAAGTAAACGTCATAAATACTCCCCTATTCCGTTTTTCAGAACATGGAAGGCTCCTGTTGGACATATATTTCTTCTTCTTAAGGGTTCCACAATACGATAAAACTAATAGAATAAAAAAATTGAAATTTTAAAGTTTCGGTGTTAAAATTTACCTCAGACGAAGTGAAACTTTACTAGACACATAAATTACCTACGTAATGCAGACATCATTATATCAAACCGCGAAATAGCGTACAAAAATAAAAAAATTCATAACAGACGTTTTTCATTTCAGAATGTAAAATAAGAGAAAAAATATAAAATGTTTTGACATAAACTTGATTGAATAAAAATGTTTTTCTTCTATCAATAATAATTATTTTAATTTTCCAAGTTATGTTGTTAAAAAATTAACATTAAACGAAAAGCAAAAAACTCATCTTCAAACCTCTCTCATCATTAAACATTTTTTTTTGTACATGTTTATTTTTTCTTGATTGTGATTTTTTTTTTTTACTTTTCTTAATTTTAACTATTTTATTTTTTCGTGTATTTTGTAAACAATTTTATTAAGTGAGATTGAATGTGATGATTTACGAAGATTTATACACATACAAGTACGATGCGCGAGTATATTATTATCTGATGTTTAAATGGTTTGTTTATTGGTTAAGAATTTTATTTTTTTTTATAATCTTGACTTACTTTGTCCTAAGTGAACACGTTTCATCCATGGATATATTTGTGGTGGTACTCCTTTTTTACCGGAACTATTCTGTCGCGGATTACCATCCTCGTTACCACTGTCCGACGATGTATCCGATTCACCGCCCGGACTATGTAATGGTAAATTAGTTGTATGATTATTTGCTGCGGGATGGTTTTGCGTCGCACTTGTATTATTTGCGGGATTACTCGATGTGACGGTCGTTGATGAATTTTTATTTATTTGCCGCGATAACACCGTTTCTGTCACTGTGTTTGGTGATAGTTTAGGTGATATATCGCGTGCCGTTGTTAAATCCTGAGGACTTGATATTGAGGTATTGTTATTGCTTTGCGCTTGCCCGCCCACCGATGCCTCAGCCGCATATTTACAACTTTGTGCCGTTAGGGCACTCTGTTGCTGTTGTTGCTGCTGCTGTTGATTAAGTAACAGCCGTTGTGGTTGTAGTTGCGTATAATCAACCATGTCATTTGGATTTTGTTGTCCACCTAAATTGTACGCGGATGTTGGATAATGTGTTTGCGGTGTACCCGGATACAAATTCGGTGTGTACGCAGAGGCGGGAAAATAATCATTTGTTAATTGATTACCAGCTGGGACCACGTTTGGCCCAGCACTATTACTAGTTGTATTACTATTTGTTTGATGTGTTTGTTGCTGATGCTGAGGATTTAGTTGTGCTTGTGGATAGCATGATGCTAGTGAATTTACAAATTGGTAGGAAGACATAGCCAGCGAATCGGGATCCATTTTTTTGTCTAAGATTTTTTATTCCCTTATTTTATCCACTCAATTATATCTCAATTTAAGAATAATATGTTTTTTTTACTTCTTTCTAATTCGAAAATAATCACTTAATCCATTTTAGACATTTATTTTTTGTGTATGTCTTTATACAAGTGGCAATCCGTTTGCGCCCTGAAAAGAGAAAAGTTACAATATCATTATTTATAATTCTTCAGTAAACAAATAATTATATAATAATTGAGCATGAGCACGTTGCGTACCTACAGTAAATAATTACTATAGGAATTATATTTAATTTTCTCTCATTAATGGAAGTACATAGTTTACTTGAAGTTTTTTGTGTTTAAGTAAAGATATAATTATAATTCAATCGATTTAATATAATTTTTAAAAAAAAACCAAAAATATTTAATATTTTTTTCATATATGTATACCGGAGGTCGATATTAATTTAAATGGCGAAACCTTATATACAGAAAACGTAAAAATTAAAATACATTGAGCTGATTGTTTTCGCGTATATTTCTTGTTTGCGCGCATCCGCGGACTGGTTTTGTGGTTTAAATATTAAAAGTTTGCGTAGAATGCAGTATAAACATACCTAAATATAATATGTTAAAATTTTAAATAAAAAAAAAATATCTGATAAAACCTATAATTTTAAACCAATGGGTAATTTAACCCTTTAGCAATTCATAACAGCAAACTGAAAAACAACTTAAAGAGTTCTTCTTCGTTTTCTGTTTGGTTTCTTCAAATTTCACCAATATACATTTTGGAATCTTAATTTTTTTTTCTTTAATTTTATACGTGAAAATAACATTGATTTAACAGTTTTATGTTGTGTTCTGGTTTTTTGTAAGTTTTTTTTATGTATATGCAGAAATGAGGAATCGAACTTGTTTTAATTTTCACTATAAACTCAACAAAAAGAAAAATGATAACAAAATGATTGCCTTGGTTGGTTAATGCATTTTATTCTGTCGGACGATGATACCAAAAATATAGTTAAACCTCTTTAAAATATCTTTGGATTGCCCGATAAGTTATTGGATGAAACATTATTCCAAAGTCAGTATGGTTAGTTGCCATAAACAAGTGGGCAAAGCGTTATCACCATTGTGAATGTAGTACAAATTTGCTTCTAATCTAAAGTTTTAGAACCTTGTACCAAAAAACCAAAAACAAAATAAAGATACATGAAACTCGAAAACCTGGACTTGGAATTATCAACCAAGATGGTGAAAACGTTGCATTGTTGTTGTATTTAATTTTAATAAAACTGTCGAATAATCAACTAACAACTAAAAATCAGTAACGTCATTTGAATGTGTACATCATAAACAAACGCAATATTTGTTGTCAATATAGATCGTGGATGTTGCTCTACTGACACTGACTTAAGTGTTTTTAAATTTATATACATAGCACAATCTCTTAAGTAACAAAAAATCAGCAAAATAAAATTCGTAAAGTCTAAAATGCATCCCACGTTTAACTAAACAGCATCTCACAGAATTGCAATTTTATCATATTTTTTTTTATTAATTCAGTAGAAAATTTGGGGAATAAATTTAAAACATAAATTCTTCATTTATTACAAATGCGTTTTGAGGGGTTAATAAAGATGGCGTAACTAGTATTAAATCGCATCCGACCATTTTGTAACTATATTCATTGTAAAGCGTCATCATTTCCCTCTAAAATTCAGTATGTGTCATTTCGCTGAAGTTTAAACAACATATTGACATCAACAAAACATGAAGCGCTGCTTTTTTTGTTTTAATTTAAAGAAAGTTGCACCTGATGGACATCGATTGCTGTGTGATTCATATGGGGAACATGCTCCATCAATGAAAACATGTGAGTACTGGTTTCGCTGTTTTAAAAGTGGCGATTTTGAAACCATGATTCATACCAAACTAAAAAGAAGCTCGTTTTGGGAGTGATTCAACAAGCCATTCAAAACGGTCTCAAGATCATGGGTATCGTGCAATAAAATGGGGTTCCGTATGCACTCAAGCCAAGAAACGTCGAAAGTTATTTTTCATAAGCAAATACTGCTCTAAAGACAAAATCGGAAAGGTTTTTTTGCACCAAATCGTGACGGAAAATGAAAAGTGGATCCACTACAATAACCCAAAGCGCAGACAATCATAGGGTAAGCCCGGTCATGCATCCAGTTCAACTGTCAAACCGAATATTCATGGCAAGAAGCTAATGCTTGCATCTAGTGGGGTCAGTTCGGAGTGATTCACTATAAACTACTAGAGTCTAAGAACATTATCCACAACAATTGATGCAATTAAGCATAGCATTAAAGCTCAAACGTCCACAATATTTTAAAAGACATGACAAAGTGATCGTCAAAGAAACTTTGGAAGCGTTTCAATAAGATGTTCTACCCCACCTACCGTATTCACAATGTCTGGTGAATACGGCCGATTACTCATGGCCTGGCGGACCAGCATTTCGCTGCTTACGAATAAGCCCTAAATTGGGTCGATTCTTGTATCGCCTCATAACACGATGAATTTTTTCGACGTGGAATCCGTATGCTGCTTTAAAGATGGGAAAAAGTCGTTGCTAACGATGGATAATACTTTGAATAAAATGTATTTTACAAATCTCACTGAATATTTGTATTCCTCCCTATTTGTGCATTTGGGCAGTTTCGGTTGTTTTTTGGCTAGAAAATTACGCAAGGAACAGGACACCATTGTTATGGATTCAGCATTGTTTGGTTCAAGGTTTAATGCATTCTGAAATACGCCAAATCGTGACACAAGTATTCCGAAAGTGTTTTCAACATCTACGCCCGTGAGAGTCTCTTGTTGTTTGCGCGCGTCGTTAAGTATTTTTTGGGAACATGATTTTTGCATATTTACAACTAGTGCAAATGCATCACTGCGACGAAAATATAAGGCATATTGTCACTTGAGTTTGGTAATGGTTTTGGCTCTGGTAAATTCAAAGTTCTTTGCTGCATTAATTTAGTGAAATTCTTACTTCAAATCCTTTATGCGTCATTATAGTGTTTTTTTTATTCATTCCAAAGAAGGAATAGAAAGAATAGAATACTGATCACGTGACCTTAAAATATTCTAAACAGAATGTAATAAAAAACGATTTAGAAGGAATGGAATAGATATTTGACACTCATTTTATTAGTTGTCTATTATTTACAGTGTTGTGTATGTACTACATTAAAAATAAACAAACAACCCTTCAAAACAAAGAATATGGCGAGTCTAGAATAAATAAAAAAAATAACAAAAAAAGGAATAGAAGGAATGGAATGAATAAAAAAACAAAATATGTCCTGTTCGGAACGTCCGGAATATTTGGAATGAATAAAAAAAACACTCTATAAACTCCTTTCTTTCATTTGTATTAGCCAACAAATTTATGCTATAAAACCCTTTTTGATTATAGAAAAGTGACCCTGGATTTATGAGTTTTTGTATGGCTACTTGTTTGCCGTCGATTGCTCTTACAGTGTTATAAAAAAGTACATGTTAGCAAAATCATTAAAAATATCCGCCTATTCTTTTGGAGTTCTACAAAACTAGAAATAGAATATAAATTTATTAACATAAAATAAAATAGACAATTTCGAATTGAGAATAACATTTATTTTTATTTTTAGTCTACTCAAAGTAAAAATTAGATGTCAAGATGGCCATCTACATCATCGAGTCCGATGCCCTTACGGTTTTGCCACCAGTACCAACCGCCGCTACGCGAGTACTTCGAAAAGTCAGATGAGCAAAACCAACAGACTCGCAGTACCGCCAAAGCTCAATGCACGCTGACTAGAGAATCAGTGAAAATGAACGAGAATTTCTGGACTTATTGTACGAAACATGCGGTGAATTTAATTTAAAATATTTTAATAACTATATTTTTATTTAATTATATAATTTTTATTTCAATTCTTAACGTCGTTTAAAACAAAAATAATCATTTCACATGTTTGGATGATGATTTTCCTTATTGAGGGAAGCGATATGGCCGCCGAAAATTGTAGGTCTTCAAATCTCCTACCAGCAGGTAAGTATCGCAGGGTTAAAGCAAGCCGTTTGTTAACGGGTACGCTTCGCCGCATATGCGTGTCCTGTCTTATTAAATTCGATTCCACTAGTCCCAGTAAGGAGTTATATTTTCCTTCCCCATTGTAAAATAATTTTGAAAATCAATTATATATCTGTATTTTCTATGTCTTCTTAGTAAGACGACATGAGAAAAATGGTTCCCTTTTTGAGAGCCAGTTTTCATCCCGTTTTATTTTTTAAAGCGTAAGCTAAAATAAAAGCAATTCGTGCTTTGTCCTTTTTATTGACTATAAAATGGAATATGTAATACGAAACGTGACTATTCCAAAACAGAAATTAAGATTGATTGTGCAATGGCCACTATTGACATACCAAATAAATATAGTTAAAATCAATTCTTCTTGGACTTATTAAAAAAACTAGAACAAAAGTACATTATTCGGCATTTGTGGAAATAGCCTAATATGGTAACTAATCAATAACTTGATGACAAAAAATTACTATCTACACTATTTTCGACTTTCGACTTAGTTTATGTCTCATTTTGAAAGACATCACTCTATTTCTATTCTACGATTTTTAAGACTACTAGATTAATCGACTCTATTTACCACCAAATAATTTTTTTTATACGTTTTGTAAGCCTCCATATGGATACCCAGACAGCCAAAATGTTAACAATTTCTGTGTACTAAAAACAAAATTTCCTAAAGATCGTACTGATACGAAACCAAACTGCCATGAGGAAACTTGAGGAAGTTCTCATTTTTGTAAAGGGTTGTATGGCTCTGAACACACAAGTATCCTTGGGGTTAAAATTGGGATCGTGGGTGAATTTTTTACTTTGTGGTAGAGATATTGTAATTAAATGACCTCTTTTTTTGGTGGTCTGAAAGGCCTCAAATATTGTGAATGTCATAGAAAATAATATTTGTCTATAAAAAAGCCGAACATTTTTAAAGTTACAATATTTTAAATTCTTTTATATTAATAAACCATCACTATGTTGTTAAAGTTAAAATGAACATTTTTGCATTTCATTTCATTATATTGGTTTTTTGCTGATTTATCGTCATGTATAATTTAAATATAGTTTTTCTACAATGGGAGCTTAAGAGGACGTAAGTATTCAAAATGATGGATGAGTTTACGTAAGCATCGTTCTCTGTGATGTCCTTACATTTATTGGAACCACTCTAGGCTGAGCAGCTGGCGAAATCACACCGCGTTAGGAACATAACGGTTGCATATAAATTTTCTTATACCACAATATGGAGGCATGTTGTGTGACAGTTTCTCGAATTGTAGAAAAGAGAGAAAGCTCACAACTATATCAAGAGGTTGAAATCGTTATATAAAACACATAAGTGCTTACGCAAAATGAAAATTGAGACATAAACCGAAAACTAAAAATAGTGATGGTATACAACATAAGAGTTCTGATCTATTTCCGAACATGTAGAATAACTTTAGGGTGAATTACTTTTAGTAGTTTTTTAATTTCTGTCTTTCTGGCAATTCGTATTAAATTAGAAGTGTCAGAAAAATTAAAGTACAAACTTTCAAAGTATAAACTATAAAAAAATGGAACATAAATGTTGTATCGGTTAAAATCATTGGAAGTTGGTGAATATACATAAATATTGACATGCGAAATGAAATCCGACTTTTTGTAAAGACAGGGTTACTTGAGTAACTTTTGTTGTGTTTTTTTATTAGCGCCCGATAGCTGTATCCGGAGCAGCCAATTTTCTATGTCAAAACTTATATTTAGCGCGCTATTATTGCATATAATTAATTTATTTGACTCTAAACTAAGATTTTTCAGTCATCTCTACCTACTTATCGGGAGCCGCTATCGGGATCCGCTATCGGGAGCGCTATCCATTTCAATGGGAAATTTGAAAATGCTTTTATTTTGTAAACCCCTGAAACTATTAGAAACTAAATCTTACAATAAAAAATTAAAACGCAGCAAGATGAATTCTTGTTTATAACGTCATGTAAAAAAAATGTCAATTAGTATATTTCAGGTGATAAATGTTTGTTTTATTGATGAATTTAATTTTAATTTTTATAGTACAGCGACACCAGTGAATAATAGCTGCAGTTTCAGTAGAAAATTGCCATTTGGCTCCGGATAGTGGTCCAATATTAAAACACGGCTTTTGTTAACAACATTAAAAAAATTTAAAATACACAAAAGTTACAATGGGCTATTTCCGAAAACGCCTATTAATGCACTTTTGCTCTAATTTGCTTAATAAGTCAAAGAAGAATTGATTTTATTTATTTAAATTTGCCGTTAAATGTTATAAGGATAATAACGTATACATTTATTAGTTATAGTGGAGTTTTATAGAAGCATTCAATCTGCCAAGCATCTTTTATAAAAGTGAGTATACTAAGAAAAATTTATTTATTTTTACTATAATTTTAGAAAAAGAAATAGAATTCAAACAATCACCCCTATGAAGCGAATCATCAAGTATTTAACCACACCCACAAATTTTTATGTTAAGTGCGTTTTTACCCGAACACTTACTGCACCAGCCAAAACACGTTTGAAAACTTGTGAGCTAGTCTTATTTAGCTTAAATCTAATTTTTATAGTGAATTTTATTAAACCCAGTTCAACGGATTTTATACAAACCGCAGTTTAAAAATATGAAACACGTGCTACTTGTAGAGTAACACTAAATCATTCACCCGGTACTGTAACCATAATACACATTGAAAACTTAAAACCACCATCAATATAATAAATCATAAATTATTGTGGACTCTTTAATAAAAATAAAACGTTGGGCTTAATTATTTTAGGTTATTCACCTCAATTTATATTTTTTATCTTGTAATAATAAAATACAAAAAAAAAAAAATAATCGTATTTATTAACCAAAACAATACAGTGTACACCAACCTTATACGAAATTGACCATAAGAAATTATTTTATCAAAATTTCAGTTCATTTTATGCGATGGAAAAGCAAACAAAAAGATGAGCTCTTACTATAAGTCGCGCATCTAAAATGAAGTCAACGAAATTAATAAAAAAAATTATGTTGCGCGATCAGTCGCCCCCCTTTCAAATTTCTATGTTAGTCACCAACGTTTTTTGTGTTATTTGTTGCTCCCATAACGAAACAATAATATGTGTGTAATAAAACTAAACCACACACTAAACAAAAAAAAACAAGAAACAATACATCATTTTTCAATCAATTATAGAACAGTTTCCATTTTCATTTGACCTTCATCTCAGCTGTTTCTCTATATAAATCGAACACATGTTTTTATATTAGATTTATGTTTTTGTTTCGGCATTGATAAAACCAAACGATACAATATACAATGAAAAAAAAACTTTTGACAATAAAATCGATATAGAAATTTTCATTAATCATATGAATAGATTTTCGTTTGTTTTTCCGCGTTTGTTTTTTATTTTGCTTGAACATAATAAATGCAATCGCTATATATGCGACAAAATTAGATCAAATACTGAAGATATGATTAAATAATTGTGTATGTGTGATATTTCAGTTTATGTCCTGGGGCAAATAGCTCACTTTTGAAAGCCGGCTACTGACTAAATTTTTATAAATAAATTATCGATCGATTATCTGCGTTTTGTATGCTTCACAGAATGCACGAATTACACCTTAGGTGTGAATCACGAATGTTATGATTTCTATATAAAAAACGTGAGGCCTTAAACTGTGTGAATAACGTATACGTAAATTAACATAAGTACAAGTAGGATTGTGTTCGGAAGAATATTTTAAGAAACTTTATGATAACTTGAACTTTCCACTTGTAATTACAGTATGCTATTAAGTTGCTAGAACGTTTCTTTAGTTTCAATATGGCGCCGTTAAAATATTTTTGGTATTTTTAGTTTCAGGAATTTTGATTTTGAACTTACAACCAATACATTAACTAATTTAATAAACTTAAACAACTTATAAAAAATGCGTGGCCCGAAAAATGAAGTCCGGAAAAATTAAATCCTTAAAATTAAAATATCGAAAAGCAAAATCAAGAAACATCATATCCCGATTTTTTTATAGATAGAGAACTATTTGATCTAGCTAGGTTATTCGTTAAAAGTAATCGCGAACTCTAGCAGATGTTTATTTTTAAATCGCAGCTAATGTACCAGTTTTTGATGATTTGTATTGGTTTAGACTTTTTTCTTGTTCTGGAATTGAATAAATTTGACCTAAATAATATGTAATTTTAATAGTAACGTGCCGCATCACAAGCAACTCGCCCTACGGTACAAATCCGACAAAAAACATTTCCCGGTCGATTAATAATAACGATCTGTTAGTTTGACCAACTATTTGACCGACGGACCGTTTGAAGAAGTACAGCATTCAGTATTACATATTTCGGGATTTAACCGTTTCAAGGTTTTGAGTTTAAATACTCAATTCTCTTAGACGTATCACTTCATGCGACGTAACTTTGTATCTGCCTGGTTACTAGATTTAAAAATCAAAATGTACTAAATAATTTTCTGCAAAACTTTCAATGACAATTTTTTAAATCGTAGTTGGCTGATATAGTTTGATTTTTTTATTTATTTGTCACGTCAAAATTTCAAGCGATAGAAATTGTCATTTGAAGTGATAGCAGTCGCAAGGAAATATTTATAGAGCAGCATACTAAAATTTAAGAAAATAGCCAGAACGACTTTATTGAACATTTATTTTGTAAGTTACGATTTAATGATCTAGTAACCAAGAAGATGAGTAGTCATATCACTTGAAGTGATGCGACTTGGGGGATAGGGGTATTAGTCTAGTAAATGAAGGAGGAAAAGATTCCAACCCGTAAGCGATTAGTTGCGATTTTCATTTTCTGGTGATAAGTGGCATTTGGTACCTCAAAATGAGACCAAATTTTAAAGAAAACATTCTGTTGTAGGGGGAGAAAATGGCCCCAAAAGACCCGGAAAATCGGTTTTCGGCGAATATCTCCCAAAATATGGCAGTTTTTTGTTCAAATAAGAATTAAAGGTCAGTTAGTTTTCTACAAAAATGGTCGTTATAATTTTTTTCGCAACATTAATATTTTTTGCAAAAAGTCGGGTTGAAAAATCCAAAATTTTGAGACTCATGAAATATGCAAGTTATCTACAAAATTTGAGATGGGGGGTGTTGAAAATACAATATTTTCAATGTTTTGGACTGTGGAAACCAATTGTAGATGGCGCCACTATAATCCATCAACTGGCAAAATCCTCGGGGCCGTAAATGGGAAACGCCGTAAACCATGTAATTTTGAAGAATTTTTATGTTCCCGAGCGTCTTGTTTTTCTCGGAGATAAAGGCTCAAGTTATACCTATTAGGAAAGCAGACTATAAGATTAATTACATCAGGATGGATCCCACCAATTGGCGAAAAACTAGCGAAAATCAGTTTTGCTAATATGACAAACTATTGTCCAATGAGGTTTTTCCTAACGAAAACTATAATCTCTAAAGAGTGAAGATTTTGGGAATAAAGAGTTATAAAGTTTCTTTAAATTTCATTTATTATAGAAAAATATATAAAAATACATTGAAATTATGACATAAATCTGTTAATCACCAGTCCCCGTCAGAAGACTCCAATAATAATTCTTGGTCATCAACGTCGCCCTCGCCAACAACTCCTTCTGGTTCTAGTTTCCTCTAGTTCTACCTCTTCGGAAAACATATCTTGGCTGTCTTTATAATTCGAACACTGGCGGGACTCACAGGAACCAAAAATAGATAAGCATGGTAGCCCTGCGCTTTCTTGCATGAACATGTTTCCTTACATTTCTTTTTACAATGACAAAATATCATTTCCAGAACCGCTGGCTCTGTAGTGGTTTGGATCAGCATGAGTATACCCCCTACACGTTTCCATCCTCATTTTTCTGGTGACAGTTCGTTTCCGAGCCACTGCTGGACTTGCAGATATACCCGATAAAGGTGTTGCCTTGCAGCTTCATGTGTGGTTGACAAGGTTGCTAGTTTGAGCGCGGTTTGGTTTCTGTTTCTGTCTGTGGTGAATCGCTTGGAGATTTCGTATCTAATTTTTGTCAGGGTTTGTGTATCATCATCACTGTACATCGACGCAATGACAGTTTGCCGACTAATTGCCGACTTAATTTGGCGACTATTGACGTTTTTTCTTTCCCGAAAAAAGCAGAAGTTGTATCGCTTCCCGAAATCGCAAGGAGAAATAAAATATTGTCTCTAACGAATAAAATATTGTCTCTATCCAAGCTCTTGGACTAAAATATTTGCTGGGTTTTTTTCCCTTACCAGGCTTCAAGAAATAAATTGTTTGATCTTTTGTGGTCAGGGCTCTAATCAGTACAAGGATGTTAATATCCTCTGCCACTATAGTATACTACATAGTATACTATATAGTAGTATATAGTACTATAGTATACTACAAATTATAGCATTACGTTTAGGACTCGGGTTTTTCCCCACGTATCAGTGAGATGACTTTATATACATTGATGGAAAGGTGAGAATTCCACCTTTACACTAGTCAAGGTGTCAAAACGTCAGAAATAAAAAACCGGGAGAAAAAACCACGAAAAGAAAAAGTCCGTTTTTTCCTTGAGCACGCGTTTTCCAAATTAATTGGAAAATGGCAGATTTTGTGAAAGAAAATAATTGCACAGCCAAAAGTAGATGTTCTCAACTTTCAAATGATATATCATAGAGACCAATCCGATCATGTATGAATTTTTAATTGGTGATTGTTTACAAAATTTCCCCGCACTCCAAAAACAGCAAAAAATTGGGATTCAACAAACCAGTTTGACCCGCTTTTCCAATATGGCCAAAGAATCAAAACGTGACTCAAATCACAGGGTATGATAGTGCTAGATTTCCTCTTTCATATGAACTTTGAATCATGCAAAAATATGCATTTTTAACAAAGTTTTTGTAATGACAAATAATTTGTCCGCCCGCTCATGTGTAAATGCACGGACTGTGCTCTTCGGCATACAACACAGAAACTCAATATTCTAAATGCGCATGAGTTCGTTTATCTCGGAATCGGTCAATTTTTTGGAAAAAGTCATTAGGACAATTTTTTTACAGAATTAATTGATCTTCAATGTTTATCTGAACAAAAAACGCTAACTGACATATTTTGGGAGATATTTGCGGAAACCCGATTTTCAAGGTATTTTGGAGCCATTTTCTCCCCCTACAACAGAATGTTTTCTTGAAAATTCGGTCTCATTTTAATGAGGTACCAAATGCCACATATCACCAGAAAATGAAAATTGCAACTAATAACTTACAGGTTGACCCCTTCATTTACTGGACTATATAAGTTTTAAATTTTTAATTTTTCATGAATCTAAAGTTATTCTGAACTTTTTTGTAGTGTAATTTTTATAATTAACTATATACCATTGTAAAAAATAATAATATATTGTCTTTATACATGATTCATTGTTCCATTTTGAATATTTGGCGCTCAAGTAATCATTCCATGTTGAACTCTTGAATTATGTTCTTCTTCTTAGAGACTTACAAAAGCATTTCAACAACATCTTTCCGAATGTTTACTTAAGCACTTTGTTGATTGTTAAACACTTTCAAGTACTCAACAATTATTCAAAGTCTGTCAAATCAGACAAAAATTATGGGCAAATCGATATCATTACCTTTTGCCATTATTCGATCGACAAAGTTTCCTAGGAAATTTGAATCGCAGCACGAATTTTGTTTGATGTAAAAGCGTACTTCAGAGTCACATACTCTATAAGCCAATTATAACTCAACATAACATGTCACGATAGCAATGTGTACATAAACCTCACGTTAGCGATCACCAGTAAAATTCTAATAAAAGCTGATGGTTTCAATAATGTTTTAAATTGTTTATATTTCAAAGTTAAATTTTATATAATAAAACAATATGATTTTATGCGTTGTCTTTAAATTTATCTTAATGAGTTTCAAAATAGTAAATATTCCGGGTTTCGTATTTCCAAATTTCATTTTACGGTATTCTATTTTTCTGGATTTAATTTTTCTGGAACTCTGTTTTCGAGATTTCGTCTTGTGGACTAAGAACACAAGTCGTTCCGCTTCAAAAAATAAAACGTACCGATTTTATATAATTTTAACAAATTTGAACTGTAGACCCTATTGGGATAAGATAATTTCCGGAAATTGACAAATAACACGTATAATAATGATTCCACAACAATTAGCAGAAAAAAGAGTTTAAAGAATAACAATTCGGAGAAAATCATTTTCGAGAGATAAGATATGTAGAATAGGTATATGTAGCATAAAATTTTTATTAACTGATGTTAATTTGTAATTATGTATTAATCTTCTCGATAGTTTTAGAAAACTTTGATACTTAATGTTTTACGAGTTTCAAAACTTAATCCTAAGCCATGCCATAGAAATATGACATTTTTCTCAATTCTTTATTCCTTGGTAAAGCAAATAATGGCACCGTTAAATCTGGTATACGTCCAGTAGCTTACTGCTCACTTAACAATGAACATATGAGATTTTATAAACATATACTTTCTCTGAACCGGGTCTCTCAGTATTTTGAACAAGCTAAGAAATTTGTTTGTGCTTTTTAAATTTACACTGCAGTCGTACCAAATAAATTTACTTTCTTCAAGAAAATAGTGCCTTGGTAAAATGTCCTTTTGATCTATATACAGCATAATAAGCTGAACAGTGTTTTTAAATAAATTATTACTATTGTTTGAGTACCACTTGATTGGAATGCCGATCAAGTTTTTCAGCACAGAATATTACGAGTATGTTCACTCAAGATATCTTTATTGAGCCGATTTGTGACAAAAATGAACTTCGTTAGTTCCCCAACAAAAGAATGACTATAACTGCTTCTACATAACAAAGACATCTCAGGAATGGATTGTGCGATTTAATTTTTTTCACACCTCTTCAAAGTTTTAGGGACCTATTTACAGTTTCCTTACTTATTCGCGTGAACTCATGTAGTATGGTGTTTAAAAGATCTAGGACCAGAAAATAATATGTTGCAGATCATTAAAAAGTCTAGAAAAATATCGAAAATGTAACTGAAGCTTCTTAATGGCAAAATCTGTCGCTATGGCACTGTCCATTGTTGTTCTGTATATGGCATATCAGCGTTTTTTAATCAGCCAACTATTAATTAATTTAGAACATGTGTGCCATATTATTGTTAATTGCTTCAAGAAATTATGTTTTATCGGATATTATATCTCAATTAAAAGTTATTTGTGTGTTACAGGTGCAATTTTGGTATTTCAAAGCGCGACTGGCCACTACCCAATGTGTCGTGATATTTATTTTTGAGATTCCTAATTATTTAAATATGGGATGATTAATTTCAAAACTTTAAACATGACAGTCACTAAAATTAATATACACGTTTTGATCTAGACTAGGATCAAAGGAAAACGTCCTAACATAAACTTTCTTAAACAGTTTGAGCCTAACAGAATGATGCAAATAAGCCACATTTTCATAAGACATTTGCTAATATTCTTAATGTAATTTTGCAAATTAATTATTTTAATTTTTTCTGTTAAGGGGAAAAGGCTACTAAGATCAGATATGATCCGGGCGGCCGATATATTAATATTTAGTTGCCGGCAAAAACTTCTGGATGACAGAGGAATCTTAATTTTTTTTAATCTATTTCGTGGTTAAACGGGTAACTAAGGAGCTTGAGGGAATTTATAAATATATGTATGCCATATTTTTATGCTAACCAAAATTTTAAAAGTCAAGGAAAACCTTTTTTGCCAGACATTTTAGTAAATGATACCTATTTTGAAGATGCACTGTGCAACTAGACAGTCCAGCCACGGATGTGTATATATGACACATGTATATATGGCACATGTATTCGGTGGTGTTTTCAAAGGATTTGGAAATCTAAATTTATTTGTTGGTTTTTAAGCCATCAGTAAAAGAACAATGCTACGCTGAGAAAATTTTGGTCTTTTTCTTTAAATGATTTGCGATTTTAAATTAAAGGACTCGTTTTTTCTTAAACAATAAGTTGTTGTTTTTTTAAATTAACAGATTTATTCATAACTTTAAAATTTCACAAGTCTTTAAATTAAACAATCAAAAATCTTTAATCCAACACAACTCGAATTTTCTATAAATTAATTAAATTGTTCGCTAATCGTTGACTAATTTCAAATCTAAAAACTAACTGCAAAATCATCTCCACTAAAATCAAAAAAAGTGAATGTTGAATTCATGCCTATTCCTAATTGATCACAAAGGAATCATTATCCGGTTTGAATTTCAAAACCTTGATTACAATTTTTACAATGGGGTGGAAATCAGAAAATTTTTCAGTAAATTAAAAAAAACAAGAAGCAATGCTAAAATTTTAGCCTAAACATTTCCCAGCAGCAAAGTTATTTGAGAAAGCTTAATGACTGATGCATGGCTGTGTCGCATGACATGTATAAAGAATTTGATCAGGAAGCGAGATTAATACTCATGCTTGATCTGCCTGAGATGTTGAGTCGTAAGTATTTCATAAGCGGACAACGATTATTATGTGATTTGTCATTAGTGAAGATGTTTGAAAAATTAAACATACGTGATTCATTTGTGACTTGTCTTGGATTATAAAATATTTAAAATAAATATTGAAAAAAATTTTGAAATTTACTATAGTTATAGTTGTTTTAGTAAAATAACGATACTAGATTTTCAAAACAATGAAAAAATAATTTCGTGGGTTGATTAAAACACTGTTTTTATTGGGAAAAATACCGTCCAGGCAAAGCAACGGCTTTATAAGTGTTAAAGAGACTATGCGCCATCGGAAGCAACTTTCGCACGTTGCTGACCGTTTTTAGCTCCAATTCATCAGGTATTCCGGAAAAGTTTAAAAAAGTCCACAAAATCGTCTGAGACAGCTCACTTATTAAAGATATCATACACTGTTTTGGTATTTCATCTTGTTATCCATATGAGAAAGCTGTGTTTATAGTTGGTGCGGCGCTTGCTCACTTTGGACCAAAAACAGCAAAACCTCGATGAATCAGAGCGATGTTTGGAGCTATTTAATGGTAATAAACAGGATTTTTGCATCGGTTTTGTGGAAATAGCCGATGAAGCCATACGAAAAAAAAAGAAAAACGCAGCCGGTACGGTTTTGGCCTCCGTTTTTAGAGATGCGCAATGTATTTTATTAATCGACTATCTTGAGAAAGAAAATAACACCATCAGCGAATATTAGTATTCCGCAACCTTTTAAAGAGCATTTCAAAAATTTTTTTGCTTACACTGCACCGAAGTTTTATAGCCTTCTACCAATCTCTATTGCATCTGCGGGCACTTTTAGATTATTTAAAAAATTGTTGAAAGAATGGTTATTCTCTGTAAATGACATTGAGGTTTTGTTTAGAACATTATCATAATTTTTTTTTTTTATAAATATAAGCTACTTTTATTTATAATGAAAGTATGTAGATTAATTTGTATCAAATATTCAAACCATGTGCAAATATTGCTTAAAATTTTGTTATTTTTAAATTTGTTAAATTATATTTATTTACTTTTAATTTTTGATTTATTTTTAATTTTACTTTTTTTTCTAATTTGTACATTTTTTATTTATTATTTTTTTATTATTACATAAGAATCGTGACTCCGTTACATTGTAAAATCAGGAGCTCACTATCTAGTTTTATTTTTTTATGCTGTGTACTATTATTTTGTGGCAATTAATGTATTATGTGACTTTATAAAATAAAATGATGAATTAAAAAAAAAAAAAATATATATATATATATAATTGGTGCGTTTAAAGGAAAGAATTACGGTCTTAAATGTAAAAGAAAAATTTCTTCTTCCCCAAGATAATGCTCTGTGTCACAAGTTGTTGGCTACGATCGCAAAATTGAACAAATTACAGTTTGTTGCTTTTTCATTCGCTGTATTCTCCAGATCTCGCCCCAATCAACAACCACCTGTTCGTAGATCTTAACGCCCCGACAAACATCCAACAGACAAAAAGTGGACCAGAAATTAAATAAATGCATTTCAGGGTTTTTTTACCTATGTTATATACTAAAACAGAACGATCAAGTACATGTCATACAAACGTCTTGTCATCAATTGGTCCACTAGTCTATATATCAACAATTTTCGATTATATAATTGTTTTTCCTCTTTCAAACATTTGTAAAGTGCAAAACAAAAATCGGTAAGTTTTTTATCAACTATTTAATTCATATACATGTTGACACATTTTCTGTTGGGTTAATTTCGATGAGCGCAGTAATCTTAGTCAGATGTATGGATGTTATATGGTCCTATCGAAGTTAAATAAAATTTAGTCAGGTCTAACCATATACCGATTAGGCTAGAATAGTAATGCATCCCAATTAAGAGAACATTATCTAATTTAAAGTTCTAGAAACTAAATGATGGCCAAAATTAAGCACTATACAAGTTTCGTTCTCCTCTAATTCTTTCAACGCTTACATTATTATAAAATCACATAATGTAAGTATAAATTTACATGATAATTCAGATTGATTGCAAATAAATTATTGGCACTGACCTACTAAATAGGAGACAAACAGCTCAAAGCATTTATTTCAAAAAATACAACATTCAATAAAATCATGAAGAAATCCACAAATTCCACTTTTACTTTTTCATCAATTTTTTTCTTAATCACCTGGCACATTTAAACACCTTAATGATATTCTTATATACGGGTGATTATAAATTCTTTATTCTATAATATTGTTTTTCTACTACTCTTGTATAAAAATTACGTTACATGATGTTTTATCTATTTCTTATAAATATTTGTATGATCAAATCGTAAAATAATCGTTATAATCGCCAATTATGGTATAAAAATTGAATAAATTGCTATATAGGTAACTATGATTGTTATTATTAATAATAATATTAGTAATATAATAACTTTTATTTTTTAAATCAATCAACGATTATTATTATTATTATTATTTTATAAACAGTTTTGTTTTATTTATATCATCAGCATATAGCTTAATAGCAATTTATTTAGTACTCTATTAAGTCTGTAAAGTAAATATTTTCCTTCTTTTGATGGTATACTCGCGAACGTACTATAAAAAATTGAATTTTAAAACCTTAATACTTGAGTAGGTAACTTGATTTTTAAATTAAACGGCAAATTATACATTTTGCGCTATAGCAAGTATAAGTAATATTGCGCTTACTGAAAATATATTTTTTTTTTTTTTACAAAATTATATCTTTTTGCCTGTGAGCGATAGATGTGTATAATACAGCAATAATCGTAAATATAAGTATAATCGATAGAGTGACCTTTATACCTCGATCGAGCGATATTAATAATGAAGATGTAATTGGACGATTATACATACTAAGTGGTGTATAAAGTGTCAAGTGGAACACGATTCCGAACATCCGTTTTAGTACCGTTTATACGTTTAATCGCGATTTAATATTGAACTGATTTATTTTGAGTAAATGTTTGCTATATATCGCGGTTTATCAAAATAATCGAGGTAAACTTATGTTTAGGAACTGGTCATTAACATTTGATTCGCAAATTTCATATTTTATTTGGAGACAATGAATCTTGTATTCTGCACACTTCTGCTTCAGTAGACGAAATACGCAATGTTGTAAGAAGGGGGAAGTTGAATTTTGTTTAGCATGTTTCTCTCAAACAATCGGGGTTAGAGAAGTGGGAAAACAAAAGAGAATACACGGGATTATTATCTTCATGTTAAAACAAATATCTTACGATATTTAGTCTCAGTTTGGATTTATAGGTGAAAATATCACTTTGAGCCTTAGGCTGTGTGCTAAACTTAAGGTAAATGTCAATTTTAAGTACATTTTTCGGTAAATTCGATTGTTTTAAAAAACTCTATGGCAAACTTATCGAAAAATCAGTCATTAAACCGTTTTTTACCGTAGTAAACAATTTACCTTAAGATTGGCACACAGCCTCAATAGTAAATTTATGTAGTGTTAGGAAAAATTTGTTCAAGTTATCAAAATGTAAATAAATTCCTGATGTAAGCAACAAATTTTATTTATCCACATGCTCGGAAATCTCTGATATTTTTGTTATTTGAGAGAGAAAATGTTTCAGTGTAATATTAAAATTCTTAAACATTGGAAATTATTTAGGTTGTCCCCAACGGATCGCACACAGGTGATCGAAGTGGTTTGGAATTAGTATTTGATGTAAGAAACCATTCTTACCTAACCACATGTTCGGAAATCTCTGAGATTTTCGTTGTTTGAGAGAACATCATTGAGTGTAATACGAAAATTCTTAAACATTTGTAATAATTTAACTCGGCCCCTACGGATCGCACAGAGGTTTTCGAACAGGTTCCGAATTAGTATTTGATGTAGTAACCCAATCTTATTTATCCACATGCTCGGAAATCATTTTTGTTATTCGAGAGAGAATATGGTCGAGTGTGATATAAAATTCCTAAATATTTGGAATTATTTAAATGGATTTCCAATTGTCTGATGTTGTTTTACACTTAGCGATAGTCTCTCTCGAATATGGTTGCCCGATGTACGTGTTTAATACGTACTGTGCGCATTTTATATAATCGAATTTATGATGTACGTTATTTTTAGAATTGACAAATGCGTACCAAAATGGACGTTGATTTGGATCAAATATTGGCAGCAACGTGCAAAACGGAGGTGAGTAGTCCTGGCCTGGGATGTTGTACCATTATTATTTTCGACTTAATTTAAGTCTCATTTAAAAAAAACGTTATTCCTATTGTGCTCTCAGTTTGCTTGGGCAAAACTAGATTGATTGATTTTATTTATCAACTAAATAATTTGTTTGTGATACGTATCGAATGTATCGAAATGTAGAAAAGAGATAGAGAGTACGATCACATCAGCACATTGGTAACGCTATATAAAACGCGTAATTGTTTGCACGAACTAGAACGTTTATTGATTCATGAAAAATGAGACATAAACTAAGTCGCCCAATGTGCAACATTCCAACACTAATTAATGCAGGCAAAAAATTTAAACGTTATATAGCTGCTGAACGTTTATTTAAAATTTTTTTTTGAGGTTTAGTCCTGGAGAATTACACGGACGCACAGCTCATAGAAATTGTGAAAAGCCATTACTAAAATGGTGAGATTTTTGAGGAGACGGATCGAAAATTTCCACATGCAACTATATATCATATTCCTGGATCACTTGGGATATTTTTTTACCATATCTTTTAATTTTTTACTCACCTCCCTTAAATTAGAAGAAGTTTATAAAAAATGTCATTGTTTGATGAATATGTCTAAATAAATAAGTTGCACAATTTAAAATAAGGCGGGAAACCATAACAGGCTTGGAAAATAAATAAAACTGTCACATGGAACTGTTTTCAAAGTAGTTATACTCAATCGAGAGTTGAAGAATTCGGGCGGGCCCTGGGCCGAATCATGAGTACACACGACATTTTGAGAAGGTAATGAAATATGAAGAATTTCCTTAATCCAAATGAACTTTATTAAACCAAATATGTGCCATTTTGATTGATGGCCTTTTGCCATTTTCCGGGTCCCATCACTGTAGAACTTCTGTAGTTTAGGGACGAAAAATCGGGATAACTCATTTTCGCAGGCCTCTTTTGAATGTGATGTAAATCCATTAACCTCTGGCACTATCAATTAGTTAGATGAAACGCTTGCTCATCCACTCAAAAAAATTCCAAATTAGCTTCTCCTAAACGGCTGGACCGATTTTAATGAAATTTTATGTGTGTGTTTAAATGGGTTCCTGGATGGTTTAGATTCACAATTTGATCTAGTATGTGGCGCTACAATTGGATTCTAGGAATTTATTTTGTTTTTAGACGATTTTTTTTTATTTTTTTAGATTTTTCTCATATCCTAACCCCAAAATTTTTCACCACACCCATCACCTCCCAATCTATATATATATATAATTCTTCTGTACGTGTGTTCAAATTTAAAATTTAATATTTCGTTTATTTATATTTTTTCGACTCTCTTCCAAAGTTGTTTATTTTTTATATGGATTTTATTTTCCTTTCTTTTAAAAAAAAAATCGTTTACTATTTTCCTCCTCTCTTTCAGAATCTGTGATATTTTTTTTATTTCTATTCGGTGAGAAAAGAAAGAAATAAGTTAAAATATAACTCCAATCCCACGAAACACACTCCATTACCATTCTTGGCGTCAATCCTGGCTTTGATACCGTTTGGGAAGCTTCACCTCGTTTCGTCCATGATCTTTTCGCACAACGTTGTCGTATCTTAGTATCTTATCCACTTTTCATCACCAGTAACTATTCGCTTTAAAAATAGCTTGATTTCGTTCCGTTTCAGCAGCGTTTCGAAGATAGAAATCCAGTCCATTAAATTTTTAACTGTTAATTTATGAAGAACCTAAACTTCAAGCTTTTCTTTGTATCCATTTTTTCAAATGGTTTAAAACTGTTTTATGATGATTTCATTGACTTTTCCTGTGATTGGTCGACCATTACGAGGTGCATCTTTGACATTTATATTTCCAGAACGAAAGCGCGTGAACCATTTCTTTGCTGCCAATTTTGATAAAGCACCTTCTCCATAAACTGCACAAATTTTTTCGCAAGCCTGAGCCGCGTTTTTACTTTTGTTGTAATAAAATTATAAAATTTATCGAATTTTGCATTAATGATCTCCATGTTTAAAATGTTGTCTTTTATTCACTTCACCGATTTTGCCCGATACGATCAATGATTACTGAGATCAATGAATGTAAAGCCATCTACCGAGAAAAAAGTCACGAGCTTTTTCCCCTATCTGTTATATACATATCGTCGGCGAGAAATTCAGAATGAGTAAGTCCAAAACCGTAAATTTTCGAGACACAGTTAAAACGTCATTACTCTCATCTTTGCAATTAAATAATTTAATTTTTTGATAGAAATTTTCAGGCTAAGTTTTAAGAAAATTTCTATCAAAAAAGAAAATTACCTAATTGTAAACATGAGTGTAAGGACGTTTTAACTGTGTCTTGAAAATTTACGATTTTGGACTTACTCATTCTGAATTTCTCGCCGACGATATGTGAAAATAACAATTTAGCGGTTTTCCTCCATTGATTCTGTATTGTATTTTGATACAAATAGCACGCCATACAAATCGAAATTAATTTGTTAACTTCGTATCAACCGAAAAAATTTCAAATGTTTGTTTAAAGGTGTGTTTAAATGAAAGTTCTATTCACATGGTTGGGCTATTTCATTAAAAGCTCTACGGTTAAATCTCAATAAAATGTACGGATTTTTTACCAAATTTTGTTTGGCAACCCAACTCTCGAATCTCAGAAAAAAAAATCTCAGTAATTTCCGAGCATGTGGTGAATAGTGTTTGCATTACCGGTAAATCGGTTTATCGGTTAACCGGTAAACTTACCATAAAGGCATTAACGAATTACCGGTAAATTAATTTTTTTTACCGGTATTTCAGTAAGAGTAATAAAATTTAGATATGTTTTAATTTTAGTAGTTATTTTAATATTTTATTTTTATAAATTAACCAAAAAACAAAGTTTTTTTAATTAAATTTAATTCTTAAAAAATTCTACACGCCAATGTCCCAATTTTTAACATAGATATATACGAAATTACTCTTCTAATTGATGGTTTAGAAATAATCGAAGAAATAACTACGGCCACTGTGATTCAATATGAATCGATTAGTTCTCTAATCGAAAAAATTAGAAAAATTGTTGTAATGTTACGTAGGTCTCCTACAAAAAGCAATAATCTACAGAAAAACATAAAAGAAGTGTTCTTAATCATTGAATACAAAACCCGATGGAATAGTCTCCTAGTAATGCTAGAGCGATTTTATAAAGTAAATAAATACATAAGGAAAAGTTTAATCGACTTTAAATCTAGTTTCATTTTCACAGAAGATGAAATAGATTTACTTGGATCTACGTTCGCAACATTGCAGCCAGCAAAAAGTCACTGCAGAAGCACTTTACCGTAAGTTGTAAATTTGTATGTAGTGGATCAAATCTTAAAGTTTATGCTAGGTGAGATTAGTGAACAAAAATCAAATTAGGCAAAGAGCTTAAGAAATGCGAGCATTAAGGAAAGAGGGAATATTTATTCTGACATATTACAATATCTCCATGACCGAAATAGCGAAACCGTTATTATCAAAAAAATCGTTGAATTAATTCAAAAATTATCCACTTCAACAGAACCAGAAGTTGAATTTACAGAAGCCGCTACTTTAATAAATTAATAAATCTCTTTTAGAAACACATGCTCCAGATATTCCTAGAGAGTTATTGAATGTGATAAAAAGAGAGATGGACTTCTTTCAAGAACAGAACATTAGAGGTAAATATTTAAAATTGGTATTTACTCAAATTCTGACCATTCGTCCGACAGTGCCGAATCGCGGGAGTGTGCTTTTCAGCGGCTGGTCTGATCTGTTCGAAATTTAGATCAAATTTAAATGACGACAGCATGGATACGATGTGTTTTTTACGAGGCTATTTCATTACGCAAAAAGAGCTTTTAGAGAATTAAGGGAATTGGCATAGTAGTGTTTACATTTTATTTAAAATAAATGAATATTTTTTTAATTATTTATAATTATTTTAATTAATTTCTTTTTTGAATTGCTAAAATTGAAAAAGTATGTATATTTACATATATTTAGAAAAACAATATTATTGAGTGCGTTATTTCTCTAGTTTTTGCTGTTTTTTTTAAATTTATAATTACCGGTAAAAACCCGGTTAATCGGACTTTTCAGAAAAATTTACCGAATTACCGATAATTACAAAAGTCGGTAATTTTGCAAACTATAGTGGTGAACTAAGATTGGTGCGTGAACTAAGTTTGCGTTGAGTTTGTTTTGATTACGGAAACGGATTTCTTATAAAACATATTTTAACTGGCGCACAACTAACTGGCCATTAGTCATTTTTCTGCGAATTTTTTTTTTTCCAATTCTAAGTAACTTACCACTAACTTCACTCCGATAACAAGTCTGCTTAATTTTACCCCAAGAAATTTTAATGAATTTTTCCAAATGTATGTAGGCACGTCTTATTGTTTTAGAATGGCTAGAAATTACAAAAGAGAAGGTGAAAGCCAAATTAATAGTTGGTGTGCAATTCGGTTATAATTTTTTTTTCATCCACCAGAAGTTGTTCTGCTTCAGAATTATCACATTATGATATATTTTTGGAAGTTTGGTTGCGCTCAGGGGAGCCTTTTATAGGCTATATATAAAGTTATCACTTTGTCTACCTCTTCAATAGTCGCTCAAGATTTATCAGCTCATAATAGAAAAATGTTGTGTTAATATCAAAATGTTCAACAGCAACAAAAGTGTAATCGGAATCGGCCTCAGTTGCAGATAAATTTATTAGTTGCGGATGCTGCTCGCATTTTTGTGTTATATTGACCAAAACATTACAAAGATTTTCATTTTCTTTTGTGCTATTCCGTATAACCCTTGTACATTTAAATGATTAACTCAACAGAAAATTTATTTTGCTCTCCTGAGATGTTAGTATTAGTGTTGCAGTTAGTGCATTTCTTAGGATTTTGTTACAATTCACTGCGTCAGCATAAAATGAATAAATTTCGTGCGTTTAGAAGCATTTTGGCTAGTGAATCGGTTTGCTGTCGAGGTGTGCCTGTCTTGGAACAAACTAACTGGAAACTCTACACAACTTTGTTTTAACCATGGGAGAAACACATTTGTTATGTACTCGAAGAAAACCTTTTCCGTCATCCACTCGAAATTGAAGCAGCCCATACCCCAGCCTCTTCGCATTTTTTCGTCCTGGAGCAAATTAATTTTTCTTATATTTATAAATCACTATCGGTGGAGGAATATACCATGAACCGCTCGCCATTATTAATGTAGTAAGGCACTCTTATAACAGATTTTTCGCCTTTTGCTGTTAAAACCCACTTTCCATATAGGTGCTAGTAAAAAACACTCTCGTCACAGTTGAAAATCTGCTTTGGGTGCTTTATGATATCGTTATACATAGTTATTATGCAACAAATGCACATTAATTTGATGAAACCATTCCTTTATATTTAGCTCTGTAATAACACCTGTACGTTTAAATAAATGTTAAGAGACTCGTTGCGAAATATCGGGATTTCTCTTTAAGAAACCTTTGTAGCATCCTCGGCCCGGCCTAACATCTTTAAAATTATTTTCACTTTTGATATTTCGTAATAGAAATTGAATACTATCGAGCAGCTGGTCGTAAGATTCATTATTTTTTCTCTTCTACCGTTATTAATACCGTTGGGTGTGCACTTAAAGCACATGTTGTGGCTATTCTTAAAAATACTACAGAGCTCCTTTACTGACTGACATGTAAGATAAAATGCTGATTTACAACGTGCTGGTCAGTTTTAAAATTACTTGTATTTATTTAATTTTAAAATAATTAAAATGTTGCAAAATGATTTAAAAAGGAAATAAATAGTTCAAATTACAATAAATATAATTTAGAATTTTAAGGTTAGGACTGACACGTTTTGGATCTTTCAGTGAGCGAAATATGGATTCAATACTGATCGTTGTCTCTTTGATTTATTCGTACTAAAACAATTTTCATTTTTTTGGTCATAATTAAAACAGTAAAACGATGCACACAATTTAAACCGAAACCAAAAAAACGATCTTAATCTAATACTGACATATGCATCAGTGAAAGGAACAAAACCGTTCTGACAAACTAAAAAAATAACTACGTAGAATGCGTCGAATTCGCAATTAGCTGGTATATGCCAGTCGAAGGTATATAAGATATTTTACCCGCGATTATAGTCAAATCCGCTTGCCATCCTAAAATAAATGCGTTAAACAAAATTTATGAAGTTGATCAAGCCACATAGAAGTTGACGACCTCTAACAAGAACGGTCGATTTTCTTTTGTTTATCGTTATAGTTGCTTGAGTAAAAAAACTACATTGAATTAGCTCATCTGTATAATTTAGTTCACATTATCGACGTTAAGGAGTCGGCAGCGGCCTTGTTGTAAAAGCCTTTTCGAAATTCAACAAAGTTATCCAGAACTATTCACCACTCATTTAACAATTCACCAGTGTGAGGCCAGTGCAAATAAATTATACAAGATTCTAGAAGCGGCATTACGATTTTTTAATCAGTTCTGCTGGTTTCTCCGTTTGGTTTTCTCTATTTTGGTATACCTGCCGATATCTTAAACTTTAAATATATTATAAAAATACTCTTTTAAAAAATATTTAAATTTATTTTTAAATTAGCAAATTACTGAACAAAAATAACTTTTGTGAACTCAATTTTACTACAAACTATTTGCAAAAAACAAATAAATTATAAACGAAATACATTTTAAAAACCACATCAAACGTAATTTTAAATTTTATTTTTTGTTTCTATTTAATTTAATTTATCATTATAATTCATTTACCCGAAAGAGCCACACAACATTTTATAGAATTTATAATTTTGAGAGCAAAATTTTAATTTGTAAATAATTATTATATCTTTTTAATTAAAATATATAAATTAAAAATAATTTTAATTCGCAAATAAACTGAATTTAAAAAAAAAATCTGCATTTGAAATAAATCTCAAATTTCAAATAATTTTCACGTTCAACATGTGTTCCTTCTGTTACAATTTTGTATTTTTAATTTTTTTGTTTTTCAAAATAATAAGAGCAGACCTTTTTTGCAGCAGCAGTAGCATTTTTAGGAACAAAATTATATTCAATTCATTAGATTTGGATGAATATACACATTTGTATGTACGACTCTATATAAAACCTCTAGAAATATTTATATTTATAAAAAAAAATCAAAAATTAAATATTGAAACGGATCAGTTGTTTTGAATTAGTATTTTAAATGTAGCGAAACGTTCGTCCATCTAACAAATCTTTAATTTGTCTTTTTATACGTTTTCGTATGTATTAACAAAATAATCTTGAAAACATATAAGATTTTACTTATATAATTTATGCATATTCACAATGTGTAGTTTTATAAAAGATATCGTGGTGTATGTTGTGTGTGTACTCGTATAATCTTATTAAAATCCATTTGCCAATTTTCTTTTTAGTTTTCTTACAATTTTTATATGTTACATCGGATATTTTTTTTTATAAACATATGTGATTAAAATGCAACAGATTTTGCTACTTTACTTAATAAATAATGTTGATGTAATTATTTGATAAGAATTGTAATTATAAATTACGAAGTATAGGAGCACAACAGCAAAAAAACTAATCGTGTACGAGTATATGGGGCGGCGTGTTACACAGACAACTACTGGTTTAAGCGTTGCATTAGTTATGGATGGTTTTTTTTTGTGTGTGCCAGCACCCGGATACAAATTGAATAATATTTCTTTTGTGTCGTTGAACATATGGAAAATCTTTTAAAACAAGGACACAATATAAACCTATTGTATTGTAAATTCCTCGTGTTGTTGACCCAGACAGTTTTATAGATTTATTTGTATAATACACAACCGAGTATGTTGAATTCCCTACCCTGTTATATAGTTCTGGGGGGTATTTTAACCTAGAATTGCATGACCTAATTATTAGTGGCCAAAATATACTCTTTGTCATCCTCATTTCAAACATGATCTATATATGCGGCGTTTTTTTTCGAAAATTTTGCAAATCTTTTAAACTCACAAAAATTATAGAATTGTAACAAAATATAGTTAAAAAAATTGAAAAAAGATTCTAAAAGGAGTTAAATTATAAAAAAAACAGTGCTGCGCAAATTTTATATAAATGTGGAGACCCTTACTTGCACAGCCATGGCCAAATATATACTAAGTTCGATGTATGCGATTTTAAATTGATTATCCAGACATATTCGACTTCAAATTTACTTTGTAGTAAACAAAATGATAAATTTCGTTTACGTTATAATTGATGTTTCGATTACGAGACTCAAAAATCTTTGTTCAAATTTTTTTGATTCTCTGGAACATTAATTTGCAGATAATTTTTGACCAATTCAAAATCGTTAAATTATTCGTATATTTTTATTTGTTTATTTTAGAAGCCAATCTAAGTAATCGTGTTTTGAATTTTCTATTCAAGACAGATTGGTTTTTAACAGTAAAGATGATTTTGGTGAAAGGTGTAAATAGAAACAAAAGCACATAAGATACATATATTTAACCGAAATTTCCACTTAATTATAAGCAAATACAGTTTCTACTTTATCTTTTTATTTAATTATATTCTGAGCTTTAACTGATAAATTAATAAGACACAGCCGCTATATAGTTTGCGAATTAATTTAATGTTCCGGCCTAAATCACTTCAAGTGATGAGGTCCGGTGTTGAATTAAATTGAAGTTTTTTCGCCCAATCAAGGTTATTGCGATCAATATCTATTGCAGTGGATTGGGCTGGATTTCGAAAGCTAAAGATGTACCCTAATCTATAATTACTATAAAATGCTATCTACTTTTGAAAGTAAGATTTTTCGTTCTATTTTTGGTCCAATTAAAATTGCGCAAATCGAATATCGGATTCGCATGAACCTCGAGGTAAAGCAAGTTCTCGGGAGTAGCGGTGACATCGGGTTACTCTAATCCAATCGAATTATAGATTGCTTGACCACGTGACAAGATGCACAAAGTGTTTCAAAAAGGAAAACCCCGATTGCGCCGGCATGACGAAATCCAACAAGATGTTTGTATATAATGAAATATCGAAGCAAGAGGCGAGAACGATGAACTTAGAGGTAGAGTGAACCACAGTGGAGGTGGCAAAATCCCTTCGTAGGATGTGACAGCTAGAAAGAGAGAGAGAAATGTGAAGTACACAATGATCATGTAGCCATCTTTGCCATTATTTTTAAGGCTCCTTAGGGATTTTGCATGGTTGAAGTTCAACTATCAAGATCCTTACGCAGCTTCAGCGTATAGGGTATCTGTATGTGTAGAACAAATTTAAGTGGTACTTTTTGCCTTACAAAATTATTTTGAAAACATTGTAATTCAAAAGTAAGCTTATAATTGTTTGACTTAGTTAAGTAAGGTACTCTATTGGATTTCACTGTAAATATCAATTATTGTATGAGATGAATCTTTTCCAACAAAAAGATCTACATCTTCTTAGAAATGTGTATTTATTTGAATAAATTCAAGGTTACCAATTTTTTTTTATCACAGAACTCGCCTGGTAACAGAATGGATTTGAGCTACCTACATTTGCAAATAAAATATCGCGAATCTAGCGGTGTTCTTGAATTATACTTGAATAAATCTAAAATATTTCGCGTAACTTAAGTTGTTCTATAACTGAGTTAAAATTAATTGTTGTTAATATTTATTTATTTGTTTAAATAAAACTTTATAAATTTTGTTTATTGCAATTCACTAGCCGATTTTGAGTAACAGCTGCTCATTCAAATAGTTTTATAAAATATACTTTGAAAGTCAAACTAAATTTGTTTTCGGGTTTGGTATATGAACAATTTATAGGTGTATTAAGGGTACAGATCTCAAATATTACTTCGCAACCACGCTTCGCTGATATTTCACTTCATGAGTTATTGCCACGATGTATATTACGAGTATCCTCCAATTACAAAAAAATAAAGCAAATAAATGCTATATAACTTCACTTGCAAACTTTTCTTATTAGAAATTTATTAATTGTTGGAGTAGTTTGCAAATTTAATTTGATTTTTAGAGTCAAAACGAGGAACGAACATTTTCATGCCCCAAAAATTTTAAAAGGAATTGCACAAGTACTTATAGAGTTTAATGGTTTGTTATATCGCTAGTTTCCAAATAATGTTGACTCCAAACCTACTTCAATACTAGAAAACTTAAAATAGTTCAATCGATAGCCGACCCAGATCAACATGCTATACGGCGATGTCGTGAATTTATCATTGGAGTCGCTTAGTAATTTTACATTTATAGCAGAACAGCTGTTTCTTCATTTTCCCTCTAATTGATCGAATTGGAATTTCTCAATCATCCCAATCATCCTTAAACATCCCAAAATGTCAAAAAATTTGATGAAAATCTCGATTTGCTTTTAATTTTGTTTAAATCTGTTTACTTTTATAGGTACTATAGATTGGCTGACACCTTTTAAGTCACCACAAACAGCTTGAAAGGGTCCTGTAGCAATCTGTATCAATCGAAGAATAATGATTATTTTTGTTTTGTAAGTACTTGATAACCTGCTTTGTGGCGACACCAGTACATCTTACAGAAAATATGTTAAACTTGAATAAGAACCGGAGTTTTGTAACATATAACCAAGTTACAAGAAGCTTACATTTGTTCGTTAGTTTTGAAAGCATGCATAAATTTTAGTATCATGATATTTTGTACAATAGTTAGATTCTGTAAACTTTTATATTCATTTTATATTATACCATTAATCAGTTTTATTTATTTCGTATTCAGGAGTAAAAAATAAATTTAAAATATTTGTTAATTACAGGTAATAAAAATGGCGTCTACCACCACTGGTCGTTCCAACGATTTTCAATAACTAAGTATTTTATTTGGTTAGTTTTTAGATTTTCTTATTAGATTTTAGGTTTAAATTTAAAGATAAACGTATAAGAGACTATTGTTCTGTTGAGCATGATGTTTCAGTATTTTTTTAGAGTGTTCAATCATCATACAACTGTATATACCGCCATTAAAAATAACGTCACAAACTCAACACCATTCACTCATTGTCTAATATATTTGTAAAATGTTTTACAATGGAGATATTTGGACAAAGTCGCAATTGGGTTTCCTGAAACGGAAGATTTATTCCAAAGTCAAAATCTGTTTCATTAAACCAATCAGCATTATCTCCGTTTACTTGATAAGCTTCTTTTTGTGGCCGCTCGGAACGTTAATTTAATTCCAAAGTACATATCACATGTATTGCAAACCGACTGATGGGCTAATAGAAATCACGTGGAATAATTTTAAAAAGAATTTGCAGGGGAATTACATTTTTCGTTTATAAACTTAAGTAATATAATGAAATTTTTGGCTACTCTACACGGGTATCTTCAATTAATAGTTCTGGTTTTTCCGGTATAATAAACTTGGGTACAGTCGGAATCTATGACTATTTGGGACCAAACTTTAAACAATGTTTGACCGGAAAAAGTAAAATTTTGCAACTCCAACTCTTTATCAATCGTTCCGCCTTTCTCATTAAAATGGGTACCATACTGGTCATGTGGTTATATTAATCTACTTCAAACACCACTTAGCGGTGTCGTTTTCTTTTAACGTTAAATTGTACTGCGAGTCTACCAAGGAGTGATGTGGCAATAAATAGCGTAATGGAGTTATGTTTTAAAAACGTAGAACCGCCAACGTAATTACTTTTTTATAACATGGTTTATCATTTGGCCCAACATCAACGGTAAGGACGAGAATACGTTATACTAATTTATTATTTCCGTGCTTAGTAATATAATTAAATTCTTCCCAATCAAATATATTTTTAAAATTCACAAGAGGCTCGTAGCTGGTGATAGCGAAATATGGCCTGTTCGTACAGCAATCTATGTTGAACCAGAATATTCATCATTCACCAGAAATTATAAACCAAGTTCTAAAGTATTTTAATATATATAATGATTGTATTCAGTTGAAAACGGGTTTAATTTTGTGACGTCACAAAATATGAAACACCCATCGTCAGACTTCGCCACGAAAGTCTATACCCCTCGCCAAACATGAGCGTGAAGTAATTTATGGAAGACCCCTTAGCGAATCATTCAACTTAATAATCCATTTCATATCATAAATTTTCTTTTTAAATTTCATTCATTACTTTTCGCAAATTATGAGTGGACTTGAGGTTTGGCAACACACATATACTTTAAGTGGACAGTTTATGCAAATAAATACAATTACACATTGTAAGATCTGCCTCCAACAAATTTTACTTAATTAACATTTAAATTAATAAAAATACTGATATTAAATTTGGATTCTAAATATCTTATAATGTTGCTATAGTTTTTCACATTTCCCTACGACATCTATGAAATTTTAGTAGAATTTAACAAAAAAAAATACTAGTTGTGATGTTTGTCGTGAGATGGCTCCCAAATAAATAACAAACCTCTCTTAGAACATGTGCGTTAAATTTTAATACAATTTTAGTAACAGTCAGGAGAATTTAAATGAAATTATTTTCAAAAAGGCACCATATAAAGTTTTGGGTAATGTCCCGATGAACAAATAAATTAACCTGTGATTGTTGATACACTAGGGTGTGTTGTTTTGTTAATAATGTGTAAAACGTTTTGTCAATAGGCCTGGAAATCTTCAAATGTATGTTACAGTTAAGTAATCGTATATCGTGTAAACAGTCTGCTGGACTAGTGAAGCCCATATTCAAATATTTAATAAAATAAAATTGATGATTTAAACGAAACCGTTTTTCATGAATTAGGATATTTTTTATTTTTGAATGAGCTGAAGTTTAAATCACGTTGAAACTTTGCTGTCCCCGACTCCGTTTTTCTATTTTATGATAATACGCTGCTATATGTATAAAGAGCCCAATTTTATTTTTATAGTTTAACCTCTGGTCACTCCAGTGTGAATGAAATGTCGTTTGCTAAGGTGGCGTTTAAATTTGATTCTCTGTGGCCCTATTCTAGTTTTCTCGGGGAATATTTTTTGGTGTAATTTTAAATTGCACTAATTCCCAAATATTTATTTCCCGTTCTCAAATGTATATTCTGGTAGACTGGGAATAATTTTTCGGGAAAATTTTTTTTATTTTGGTTTTTATAAACTAAAACATTATTATAATACGTATTTATTAGAAAAAATAAGGTTTACAAATTCAAAAATTTACGAATTAGAATTTCCTAAAAAAATAATTGGGAAAAATTAACGACAATAGAATTATTTTTTCCCACTAAAAAAAATTCCCAAACGCCAAAATACACTTTGGGGAATAAGAAATTCCCAACTGCTAGAAATACGTCACTAATTCCCCATTGCCTATTCCCGGGAAAACTAGAATAGGGCCACTGTGACACTATTTTAATTTTCAGTACAAATAAAGAATTTAAATAAATATTTGTATATCCTAAAATGTGTTGGGTCACAACTCTATTATTGCTTAAGAGAAATTTATATTCTGTTTACACGTAGTTATTTTAATAAATTTAATATTAATAATCACTTCGCGCATGTAATAATCTGTTTTTCTAATTTAGAAATACCTATTTAGGTTATAAGCAATGTGCAGTATATTTCGTGAATAAGTTAACATAGTTTACATATATGACTGTAACAATGGAAGGATTCACTTCCTGCATATAATAACTGTGAAATAATTTAATTTGTGTAAATATTATTATTATTATTACTTGAGCTAAGTTTGAGCATATATATATTCTGTTTACATCTGGCTATTTTAATGAATTTTAGTGAATTAATATTAATATTCACTTCGTGCATGTAATAATCTGGTTTTCTAATTAGCAAATAACTATTAAGGTTATAAGCAAAATATTCCGTAAGTTATTATTCTATATGACTTCTGATTTCTGAAATGCATTTTGTGTTTTAATTTTAACAAAAAATCATATAAAACTTTACTTCCTGCATGTAATAATTGTAAGCCTATTTTATCAGTGTAAATATTCTTAATAGCGCGTGACTGAAACTTTTCTTGTATATTACGTTTATGATTTAGTTTTTACAAATTTTTTCTTTGAGCTAAAAATTATATTTAAAATTTAAATATTTTCTCGGTATTCCGTGATTTTTACAGGATCGGATACGAGGTTTTAGAACATCGAACGATAAAACTTGTGAGTCACAAAACCTCTCAGAAAAACATAGTTTTCGATGGCAACTAATAAACTGCACATTCGGCACTGCGTTGTAGACGAATTTAAACAAGGAAAAAATGCTTCTAATGCACGTGAATCAAATTGTAGTGCTCTTGGTGCCGACGTTTTGTCTTATGAAACGTGTAATTGTTGGTACAACCGTTTTAGAAGTGGTGATTTCGATCTTACTGCCCTGGACAGCCTCGAAAGTTTGAAGATGTGGAATTGCAAGCTCTATTGAATGAAGACTAAACGCAAATGCAACTAGAGCTTGAAGCTTAGCTAGGAGTCACACAAAATGCTATTTCCAAGCGTTTGCACTAAATGGGAAAATTTTAAAACCTTGGAGGTGGACTCAAGTTATTTCTGGCGTGCTGATGGAATTAGATTGGTGTAAATATTTTGTTCTACACAATTGTTATAGAGAAAAGTATTTCCCCATTTATTAAAAAGGTAAAAATTGCAAAATATATTCATTTTTAAAAAGGTAAAAAATTGCAAAAATACTAGTTAAAAATGTTATATTTAGAAATACAATCAACATTATATTATTTCATAAAGTGCTTGCAAAACTGTTGATAAATCTGAAGAAATTTACAGATTTACTTTTTTATTTTATTCTGGTAACATAAGTGCGTTTGATAATTCTTTACATAAAGGTTTTTGTGTAGAGCTCGTTAAACAAGAAAATTGTATTAATGATTCATTTGCCATTGTAACAGGCTGCGACGCAGTAATTATTTATGATGATTTCTCTAAATCTGCTGACGAGATTTCTATTCTAAACTAAATGTCAAGTAGTGTTTAATATATGTTAGACATACTTTTGGCTGTTATCATTATTGTATTAATACGTTTTTACTGCCAACTAATGTGTCTGCCGTCTTCTACGATTTTTTAATTTTTGCCACTATCCTCATCGGCTCGCTTCATTTTCTCGTTTTTCGTCTGTAATATGTGCTAAATGAGATAAATCATACAAAATTGTTAACCTCGTCTGTTTGGCTTCGATTGCAATTTATGATCTACTGCGTAATTATGTTTCTCATGTTTCGAATCATCTGTGATGACTGAACTACTTATTAGTTAGTTAGTAAAAACTAACGAAATGTCAAATTCAATTAATTCGTTTTTTAAAATATTGAAGCATTTATCAGCGGGCATTCTTACGGATATATCTTAAATCCAAATTCCTAACTATTAACGTTCATAGAACGCCGATTCAAAGCCGATGCCTGCCCGTCTAATGCAACGCTCAACACATCGCCATTGCGAAGTTTTTCTGTAAGTTATGATTTAATCGATTTTTTGTATCGACTTTTAGTCTATTTAGTAAAATCTAATTACAAAAATAAAGGTAATAACCGGCTTATTTGTAAAATTTAGTGGTTTCACCAAATCCATTTTTTCTATCCTAAAAACCGGTAGACTGCTTTTAATTTCTAATTGTCAGCCATTATATCCCTTTTGTGATTTACTCACACAATTGTGCGAGTAGGGCAAAAGTACCATGTCAAAATTTAGTTTAGTTGTTTTTTGAACCAACTTACACATTTGTGAATTCCTTTTTAATTTATTTTCGTCCGAAAAAAACACTATATCTATACACACAATTGTGTTGGTTTTACTTCAAATCAAGCGAAATTTTTTATCAACAACGCCATTACATACTATGGTTGTTTACTCACACATTTGTGTGGATTGGTCTAAAATTGAGCCAATTTTTTTATTTTCTTGGTTGAAAAAGGGATATTGGTTCTTGCTTTAAGTCTATAGATATGTGTCACGAGCTCAACTAAATTGTGACGTTTATTAAATTAAGTATAAATAAATTTCTATTTGTAATTTAAGTTACCAGCATCTTGAAATTACAAATATCAAATTCAGTATGTCAAAAATTATCTTTCAATTTAAGAAACCGTGCAGATAGATTTTCTGCGAAAACTGAGGAGACATCAAATTACTGCCATCTATGTAAGAATTGATTTTTCGTATTGGAGCAACATCAACTAAATCGAGAACTAAATATTTTATTGTTGCTAAGTTCTCAAATTTGTTTAGAAACAAATTCTTGGTTCGAGCAGCGTATCAACTTTTATAATAGTTTATTTCCCCATTTAACTTTGCATTTAGAAAATATTAACAAGAAGCTCATTCCCTAAAAAAACAGAATAAAACCAATACTGGCAAACATGTTATAGAATTATTATTTCGAAATCTTTATTTCCTACATTCCATGCAATTTGTGAAACTACAATAAAGCAGTCACAAACTCTTCATTAATCACATCACAAATAGTAAACGGTGATAGTGCTCTTTTTAGTTAACCTGAATGTAGTGCCAGAGAGTGAGAGAGTATGTAAAATTCTTATCAGGATTTTGAATTTTCTTGTAGTAACTATTTTCAAAAACTACTTTCTATATTGTCAAATGTTTACTAAAAAATAATATTTTGTATTTATCTGGATATTTGTAATATCCAGCTCTTTAGTAATTGAAATAGGCTTTATGGCTACTAAAATTTTAAGCTAAATTATTAATTGATTAAAAAAGTATTCAGGCTGCGGTCCAATTCGTGACTTATTTTGTGAAGACTAACTTATTTAAAAGTCTACAATAAGCCTCCTCTCGGCTAGACTTATTGTAGTCTTTTATGACTTTTATGCGGGGTTGCGCACAAACTGGTAATTGTTGAAAAAATTCGAGAAACTTTGCAATACAGGAGACTTGTTGTAGACTTTCAAATAAGAAGTCTCCACAAAATAAATCACGAATTGAACCGCAGTCCCAGTTTACGTTTCAACTTATTTTGTGGAGACTTATTTGAAAGTTTACATTAAGCCTCCTGTAAGTTAGACCTGATGTAAACTTATTTGATTTGTATGGGAGAAACTCATCAGAAAAGCAACTTTCCAATAAATTTATTACAAACTATCAAATAACTCTGTCTCCACCAAATAAGCCACGAATTCGACCGGAGTCTCAATAGTAATAATGATAATTTAACGATAATGTCACACGTCTTGAATCTTACAAGGTTTGGCAAAAGGCAAAACTAACGACAGAAATTAATTTCATTCGACAAAGTAGTCCAACAAAATATTAGGTAATGAAGACTAACAGGACGGATGCTATTAAGTTTTCGTCATATTGCTATTAACGCAGAAGCCAAATTTGTCGGGATATAGCCCTGTAAAAATACGAGCATGAATGATATACTCCTATTTTACAATAAACGAATCAAATTTAGAATAGCAATAAAAGTTTTGCTAGTTATATGTTTGTTTCAATCCGCAAGTTAAATTTATACTCATTGTAATCTGTTTCGGATATCAAAGACTTTACTAGACACTATAAATTAGTTTTATCTCAAAGAATTTCAATAACTTCATTAACATTTAATACTAACAGCAACTAACTAGTAACTTAACTAAATCTAAAAATTTGCTACAAATGACGATTTATACATCCAAATAAATAGTTTTAAACAAATAAAAATTAAACTATTTAACGAAAATTTGATAAATTGACATTAGGTACTTTCGTCATAATACTCGTATTAGTACACGCACAGAGATCACACGATTTAATTAATCATAATTAAAATACCGCAATCAAAAACTCGCACATTCCAAAATAAAACTTTTATAAAATATTAATTCGCTTGTCATTTTGTGCTATCGCCACATTGACACATAAAACAAACATATCTGTCACCATAATATTTAGTCTATACGTAACCAGCAAGAGATCACAAGGAATTTTTTTCACTGTACACATTCCGCATTCCGAAACAAAAATAATTTAAATTCTTTAATTTAAATATATTTTTAGAATCTAATTTTGAAAAATTTTGGCCTTCACGAGAAATCCCAGGTTACTCATTCACAAAATTTCGTTCGAGTACTACGCCTATAAATTTAGTGTACAATCGACTAGTTTTATATGACTAATATACCACAAGCAATAAAATTAATCTACAGCATAATTTGGATCAGAGAACTACATATAAAAAAAGTCACATAAATCATTAAAACATCGTCTATCTAATTTATTTATATGTGTAGTTTATCTATTCTTTTTTTAAATAAATAAATTTAATTTTGAAAAAAAAAGTCTTTTGTACACAAGGCAAGAAAGAACAGTCAAACGATCTAAAATAATATAATATTGCATGGTTGAGCGGGTAAAGAAACAAAATACAAGCATACAAAAACAAAATAATGTCTAAGGTCTTTCTTCATATGTATATAGCATAATTTATGTGTTTGGTTATAAATTTTTTGTGGTGGCAAAAATAGGCTATTAAATGGTCATAAAAATTTGTAGTCACCTCATAAAAATGGGTAACATGTTTGTTCCTCTCTTATGTTTTGAGTATTTTTATGAAGAGGGATAAATAATTTATGATTTATTAATTACTTCTTACATTGCAAACTGTTTAATAAACAATTATCGAAAAACATAATGTGTTAGGTAAATTCAAAGATGGACGAATTTTGTATACAAATACATAGTTTTATTTAGTTGGAAAGGACAGCGCAAGAGTTAAAAATACAAGAAAAAATATCTTCAAAATATCACCTGGTTTATGTCATGACAGACTGCTTTTTATATAACAAGAAAGTTCACTTATAACTTTATAAAATATCACTCTTTAAATAAATAAATTTTTATCACTATGATTTTTATAATAAATACACTATAAGAAATTTTTTTTTCTCTATATTTCAAACATAATTTATCGCACTTTTAATAATTCACTAAATATACATTTCTTTTGCATATCACAAAATATTTATCCACCTCACCAACAAAATCATGTAATATTATATCACTTTGAAAGTTTTCACTGCGAAAATATTTTTCTTGTGTCCATTATTGTTTTGTCCCGAACATACCAAAAAAAAAAAGTTAAAATTTTTAATCGACGGAATTTTATTTTGTAATAATCCGATTTTCTGAAAATTTGTATTGAAAATAAATAAATTTACCGAATTTTATTTATAATTAATTTATATATTTTTTGTAATATCAAAAAATGTAACCAAATAAAAAATAAAAATAAAATTAAAAGAAATATATAGACTGTACGTGCTTAAAGCGTCAATGTTTCACTTTGACTATTTTAATAAATATTTCAAAAAAAACGAGAAAAAAAATTTTGTACACCAAAAATTTCTTAGCATGATATTTTTTCCTTCGTTCTATGTACACAAGAAAATAAACACAAACGTGAAAAAAATAATATTCTCCTATACAAAGTAAGCCGACGACCAAGAACCAACAATAACAAATGAAAATCGAAACAGAAACGATATATCCACTCAGCTAAAGTTGAATAAAGGTGGCACGATAAGCATGGTACGAAACAATTATATATTTAAACGGGCGAGTAAAAGAGAGCGCTCGTATTAAAAATGGGCGGGTATACAGACACATCCCAAAAACACAGAACAGAAACAATACTATATACGATAATGACAACAATTATCTATTTCTTTTCATCACAAGCAGTAGTAATAATAGTAGTAATAATAATAAAAAATAAAAAAAATTTGTCAAATAGTAAACGTAAAGTAGTTTTATTTTAAATCGAATTTACATAATTTTATTTGATTAAATTTTATACACACGAAAAATATTATGGATTAATAATTATATTTAGATAAGTAAATCGTTATTCAATTGTGACAAAATGTGTCGTTTAATATTTTAATATTTATTATGGTTGAATAGTTTTTGTGTTTGTGTGTGAAATTATTCCGGATACCTTTAAAATTGTGTTGTCGTTCGTTTTAAAATAAAATACATTTATAAGATTAATAGTGATATGGTATCCAGGGAAAGTGAGATTTTAATTTAAATAGCACATAGAGCAAGAATTTACTTCAAAACGTTTTTAATTTTTAATTTAGCGAATTATGCAAAGTGTGATCAACATTCATTATTAAGGATTAATCAGAATCTGGTTATTTATACGATTATAGGAAGATTGGTTTATAGTGTTTCTAATTATTATAAAATAATGCTAATTCGTGTTAAATAAATATTTAAAAATTTATATAAAACAAAAGTGTTTCGATTTATTATAATTAATTTTCTGGATATGATTTCGTATTAAGTGGTTTTTGGTGATATTTGTTTAAAAAAAAAATCAGCACTCTTTACTCCCCTTTTAGTTCAAATGTCAGATGTTTTTGAATATTTGGCGAATTCTTTTCCTAGATAATTTAGGACCTAAGTAGTAATGTTAAGTTTAAAACGGTTAAAAATGATCGAATAAAAATTATATTTAGCCCATAGGTAAAATAATTTTTGGTAAATTTCTTGGTAGATTCTGGTCTTAAACACTAGTGTAAAAAAGTTTTTAAGGAAAAGTGTAGCTACACAAATTAATGAAAGGTGTAGTTACATAAATTAACGACAAGTGTTACTACTAAAAGTGTATAGCAAAAATGTATATTTCATGCATGGATCAGATTTTATCATAATATTTCTAGACCCAACTTTTAGGGTTATTACGAGTAAAAAAATTATTTTTTAAATGTTTGAAATGATATACATATGCGACACTATGGCCAGTTAAAAAAAACCTCAGAGATGTTACCAAGTAATGGTATGTGGCTTCTAATGTAAACAAATTGAGCTGTTCAAAACTGTTAACTAAATTAGAATAAATAGTTCGTTAGATTTCACACAAGTTATATTCGATTCCAGAAAACAAATGTTGCCAAGTGTGGAAATAATACTCCACCAAAATATTATATTGCTAAGAGTGGACAGATTCAGTTGTTCGGGACAGTTAACCACATTAAAATGAAAAGATTTGGGGTGTCTCCGCAAAAATTAATGTGTAAAATTTAAATATTCGTCAGCACTGGGGGCAGATATTTTCTAAAGGAAGAATCGTCCTGTTTTAAATAGTTAAGCATACGTAAAAATAAAAAGATTTTGTGTTGCTTCAACAGATTTTTGCCAATTTTTTACTAAAGTGCTTATCGTAGTTAGAACTAGAGTAGAATTATTTTTTATCAATTGTCCATAAATTGTGTTGTTATCTAATAGGCTATTTATTTTTCAACATAATCGTGGTTAACCCTTTCGATCCTGTTGGGACACATATGTCCCGGTAGACGTTCTATCAGCTCTAAAATCAAAATTACAAAATTACACATAAGAAATGATTAAAATTTAGGAAAGAGTAAAGTGTTACTATTTTATTTAATTACATTTGTAAAAATTTTAGCAAACGGGATACAGGTGTCCCACTCGGTCTTTTGGTTTATACAGTGCTGGGAAAAAAAATTGGGCAAACATATTTTATTGCAAATTGGAGTATTTTTCTAGCTAAAATTACAAATCTTTTGAACGCAATTGGCTTATTGTTTCATTTTAAATACATGTATCACGTAATTTTTTGAAAAATAAAATTTACCTGCAATTTAGGGGAAAAACCCCGAAAAATGCCAAAATATTCAAAATACGGTGATTGGAGTTAAAGTAATGGAATAAATTAAACACTTATTTTTTCATTTTTTTTTTGTTTTTTATTGATTTATAGAAGTTTTATCTTTAATATTAATATTTTATTGGACCGCCATTTGCTTTTATTACAGCGATACACCACCAATTCATTGGATTTGATAAATTTTTCAAAGTCGTAGGAGGTATGGATTCCCAAATCGTCATCAACAAACTTTTTAAAGCTTAATTTGATCTAGGCGCTTTCTTGCTACTTCTAGCTTCATTATAGACCAAATATTTTTAGTCGGATTTAAGTCTGGACTATATGGGGGCCAGCGCAACACATCGATACTTCTTTCTTCGAAGTTGTTTTACCTTTAAATGAAGAGATAAGAAAAAATCAAGTTTTTAACAAACTATTTATGTTTATCTGAAAACCAATCTTTTTATCTACAATTCAAATTTAATAACTCACAACTTTGGCGGTATGGCACGGAACGTTGCTCTGTTGAAAAATAAATTTGCAAGTCTCGCCAAAAAGCTTTAAAACAGAAGGCTCAAATTCGTTGTGTAGGACCTGCAGATGAACAACTGCTGTAATGCTGGAACTAAGGAAGCACACTCGATCGGTTTCATTTCCAGCAAGCATTTCCAGACCATAATTCCTTCATTTTGCGGTGGAAGTCTTAAAAGATATTCGTTGCCAAGCCTCTCACCCGGTTTTCTTCTTACGAGAATTCTTCAATCTCCAACATACAGCTTGAATTTTGATTCATTGAGGAAAATCGCATTTTTGTGCTCTCAAACCAACTTTTCTCACTAAGCTGGCTGAAATTTCTTTTCCTGTTGCTCGCTCAACATCCCGTCTTATGTCCGATGAAGTTTTAAAACGGTTCCGACGACATCGTAATAATATGAAACGGTCTTCCACTGTCGTTGTCTTTCTGGGCCTTCCAGAACATTTCTTTCGTTGTGTACTGCCCATCTTTCGCAATTTTTTAATATTCCACGCGACAGTACTTTTAAGAATGTTTAATCTTTCTGCTATTTTACGCGTGGTTAGATTTTCTCGCGCCCAAATCAACATATTGCTTTTACACTGCTCACTAACTTTTCCCATTTTATTAACTCAAATTGCACTTTATTCTTTATTTGACTAAGATCACATCAGAATAACTTAATCTTACAAAATATGCACTATTTATACACAAAAAATAAATTACAGGTAATAAAACATCTGCACCCTAATGTCGGTCAAAAACGGTAGGCATAAAATAAAATAATTGCTTGACCAATTTTTGTGCACATCAGTTGTGGGGTTGTACCGGTGTAATAAAAACAAAAGGCGGTCCAACAAAATATTAATATTAAAAATAGAACTTCTATAAATCAATAAAAAACAAAAAAAAAAATTAAAAAATAAGTGTTTAATTTATTCCATTACTTTAACTCCAATCACCGTATTTTGAGTATTTTGGCATTTCTCGGGGTTTTTCCCCTAAATTGCAGGTAATTTTTTTTTTTCAATAAATTACGTGATACATGTATTTAAAATGAAATAATAAGCCAATTTCGTTCAAAAGTTTTGTAGTTTTGTAGTCTCCAATTTGCAATAAAATATGTTTGCCCAATTTTGTTTCCCAGCACTGTATGTATATGTATGTCCCGCTAGGTTTTATTTGACTTTTTTTATTTATCAAATTACAGTTACTTAGTATATACATAAAAATTAATTTTCTAATATTGTAATAGCCATATAATGCGACGAGCATACACCGAAGATGAACTTCGAACCATTTTACAAGAGTCAGATGACTCTGGGAATTTTTCAAGTCGCAGTGACGATAAGTTCTCGGGACTCAAATGTTCCGCTAAAAAAACCCGGTTGGGACTTATATGTCCCAACTCTTAAGGCTGCCCTCTAACATACATTGGAGCTAAATAAGCCGAAATGTGTTTTATTCAACAGTTCTTGATCAATAAAATAAAAAATTTACATCCTGCTTACAGTATTTGTTTTCCGGATCGAAAGGGTTAATATAGTTATATTGCCATTGTCTGCGCGAGTCACTATATAGCCCGGATTGTTCTTCAAATACGTTGCTGCTTGTTTAAGGCAAGATAAAATACGTTTTGCAACAGGTAAATGGCTCTGCAACGATGAAATATTTTTAAAAGTGGTTAACATTAACAAATTGATTACCAATTGCACTTTTAACACAATATAAAATTTTGAAATAAGGTACATAACTATACCAACGGTTGGTGGACCAAAATTTATTTATAATTTAACCATTTTCCACTAGCATTAAAGTTACAATAAAAGCCATCAAATAAACAAAAAATATTTTGGTAACAGATTATTGCAAAATTTAACCAGACAACCTAATCCAATTTATCCAGCATGCGGAATTTACTTTAACTACCATTTCAATCAAATTAAGGTGTGGCAAATTGCGAAATTAGATAATATTTTTGTTGATACTTTAATAGATGATTAAGTTAATGCTAGTGAAAAATTTAAACATTATGACGACTAGCGCAGATAAAGGCAATATAACAGTATTAACCGTTTGAGTGCAGCGTGAGCGCTCTGTTAGATTTTATGTTGAGAAAACCCAGCATATTTCGAATATTGTCGACAACTGACGGTGCGTTACCGATTGTGAAATTCGCGTGCTCAGATATACTGAAGCAAGTACATTACACAGCTGCTTTTAATGTAAATAGTACATTTAGCAATAGGTGTGTCTCAATAGACTGCCTTTTCATCTCATTCATTTCATATTTCTCTCTCATTTAGAGAAAGTGCGGTGGCATTGTTTGGGAATCTTTGACTGTGTTTTTTCAATAGCCCCTGGGATTCAAATGGTTAAACAGACGTAGTGATTATGTTGAAAAAATGAATTACCTATTAAATGAGGACACAACTTATACAGACAATTAATAAAAAATAATTCTACTCCAATTCAATTCTACGATAAACACTTTATTAAAAAAATATTGGCAAAAATCTGCTAACATTGATGAATTTACAAGGAAAAAATTAATTGGTTATACTCCAGTAGTTCCTGAATTATATGGTTTACCTAAAATCTTTAAACCAAATACACAAATAGCTCAATATATGGTCCCACATACGGTTTATAGGAGTTTTTAGGTAATATTCTTAAATTTAGTGTAAGAAAAGCTAATTCTTTTGTTCTGAATTTCAAAAATCTTAAACAAAAAATTCGGAATTTCAAAAAAAAAATAAATTTCAAATTTCCAAAATTTTTTGTTAATTTCTTAAGATGTGTTTTTTATTTTTTCGATGTGGTTATTTACTAATGTAAATAGTCATATAGTTTGTATATTATCAAAAAACATAAAGAGACATTAAAAAATAATGCAAAATCAAAATTGATGAAATTCCAATTTCTTGAAGGTTTAAGGTTGACAATAAAAATTATACACAAATTTTTGGATCTCCAATGGGTTCTCTCATAAGCCCTATACTAGCAATGTTATTAATGGAAAATTTCGAATGTTTGCATTAAATTCAGTAAATTTTCAGCTATTACTTTATTATCGATATGTCGATGGTTAAATAACCGCTATTAGTGAAAACAAAATTGATATATTTTTAAACAGCTTTAACAAAATTTGTAATCGAATAAAATTTACCAGGTGTGTAAATATGAAACCGGAATTTTTTACTAAAAAGTACACGTTCATCGTATGATAATGTTTAAGAGTATTTTATTCAAAGCATTGCCCATACATCTTTCCCATCTTTCTGGCAATGCGTGGATGCCTCGCCAAAAAACTGTTCTTCTATTGAGACAAATCAGTTATCGACCCATTTTCGAAATTTTCGTAGGAATTGAAGTGCTCCTCAGCAAGCCCGTGCCCCATCGATGCAATAAGTGATCATCGGATGGAGCCAAGTCTGCCGAGTAAGCCGCATGTAAAATTATTTTCCAATTAAAGTACTTCGAACGTTTCCAAGGCCGGTTTTGCTTTGTGTGATGTTGCATTGAAGTTAAATCACTTTGTGTTGCCTTTTATCATATTCTGGTCGTTTTTCACGCAAAACTCGATTAAAATTGATCATTTGTTGTTGTTGTTGTTAGCGTTTAGTATTTACGGTCTTATGATCCCACCAAATACGGAATATTGTATTCCGTCCGAAGCGATTTCGCCCTGGAAGATATTTTGCGATTTGGATTCTCAAAATGGATCAATTTCTACTCACCTCATCAATTTATGAATAACCCTGCATCCCCAATAGAATTCCTTATGACTTTTTACTTACAGAAAAGTATGAAAAACAAACTTGACAAAAAAATATTTTTTTTGTCAAGTTTTTTTTTTCATACTTTTCTGTAAGTAAAAAGTCATAAGAAATTCTATTGGGGATGCAGTGTAATTTAAACACAACAATAAAATTAATTTAATACACTTGTTCATTGAATTTAATTTAATTGAACACACACGTTTAAATTATTTGAGTAAATCCGGAACCTTGTCCGTTTGCTGGTATTTTTAGTAAGTCCTGCGGTTTGCGTTTATATCGATGTTGCTTGCTGAATGGTTTTTATAATTCTGATGTTGCTTGCGGAATGAACTTATTAATTCTGCTGTTGCTTGCTTAATATTTTAAAATTCTGATGTTGCTTGGGGACTGTATTTTGGAATTATGATGTTGCTTGCTGAAGATAACTTTTAATTCTGTTGTAAAGAAAAAAAAACAAGAATTATTTATTTGATACAATGTTCGCGCGGTGTAGCTGAGTTTGCAGGAACTGACCGTTGCAAACCCATTTTCCCAGATTTTGGATCTTACCGATGGCTTTTAAACGTATGGAGCCAGCTTCTCGTGACACATTCAAATGACCTGCGAGTACAGTATTGGTATTTTGGTACGGTATTCCAATATCTTCGTTTCTCATGTCAAAATCTTCACTTTTGAATTTCGTAAACCATTCATAGCAATTTGTTTAAATGACGGTCTTTTTCTTAATTTAAAGATCGCCGATACCATTCAATAAGCATTCAAATTTAATTTTTGAACTAAGTAGATTATAAAATTTGTTTGTAAAACTTATCAGAAAAACGGTAGTTTTTATTATGGATTAACAAAGATTATTTCTCTTTCTATAAATGATTTTGTAAAACTAAAAATTTATTTCTAAATTTTGACAGAATTTCAACAGAATTGTATGTTTTATAACATTTTATTTTGTTTACAATAATTTTTGTAAAATATTTTGAACTGTTTTTGAAATAATTAAACTTGATTTAGTTATTTATAAACCAACCAAGTCAACCCGTACCGAATAAAGATCATTAGTTCTTTAGAACAGAAATTGTAATTTTAAGTAATAGTTGATAGTGCAAAATTTTATTTGTGCTATCAGCAATTTATCGTCTTATCCATCATATTTTTGGCTCAACAGCAAAAGATGTTCAACAAGAAAACAACCAAAAAATCCATGTACAGTTTGGTTGAGATGCGGAGGCCAAGATTTTCCGGTAGGAATTCTCCGGATGCAGAGGAAATACGTTTTCCTGTAAAGGTGACAAAGATTTGTTCAACTTTTATTACTTATTACTGAACGTTTTCAAATCGGAAATAATTGTTCATTTTGTCAGATTTCGATTGAAAAGCAAACTGTTTTCGGGCTTGCACATATTGAAATTTTTTAAAACTTTAAAATTGATATTTCAATTTTTTATTTTTAATTATTATTTTTTGTATCGTTTATATCAGGAGTTATATATTATAGGTTATTATATTTCAATTATGTAAAAATAATATTAATTTATGTTAATTAATATTATTTAAATTCGATATTTAAAAAACTAAACATATTTTAAGTATTTCAAGAATACGATATAGAATTTTTAAAATAAATAAATTTTTATAACTAAACTTAACCTCTTTTGTTATTTTTCCGGGGCCACATCCTGTTTTGTTTGATGTCTTTCGCGTATATAAAATAAATTCACTAATTCTGGTGAGAATTATGAAAAAAAACTTGTTGGTTTTACAAATATTTTATTAAAATGACACAGGAATTTTGAATAAATAACAATAATTATTTGTAAAACAAATTTTCTGAGAATTGACAATTCCTTTTGTAATATTACGATTTACTTTGGTAATTTAACAACGACTCGGGTAAATTTTATAATAAATAATTAATAATTATTTTACAAAACTTTTAATAAATTTACAAATAAATTTAAAAATTTTACATACAATTTTGTCAATTTTATAAAAACTTTATTGCATTTGGTAAAATGTTTTGTTATTTTTAGAATTTATTTTTATTACGCTTATAGACTTTTGTAACTTATTTTAAAATTTACAAAATATTTTGTTAATCAAACAATTTGGCAGTAAATTTAATAATTTTTATTACAAAATATGGTTTGCTCAACATAAAATATTATTTATTATATGTGTATAAAAAACACTTTTTTACAAAAATTATTCAACAATTTTTCTATTTATTTAACAAAAGTCACGTTAAATTGTTATTTAGGTGTTGTAAATTTAACAGAAAATAATATTAATTTCATTTATAATTTTTTTGTTAAATTAAACTAATTTTTGTAAAATCAACCTAGTTTAAATATCAAATAAAACAAAATTACAGGTATAATATAAAAGCACTATTACAAAATCCTTGTTAATTTTACAATAGGTATTTTTAAAGTAAATAAGCAAAATTTATAAAAATATTTTATGATTTACAAACAAAGTAAGTAGAAACTCCGCCTTTTTATTATATGGTCTTTTGCCATTTATTAGGTAGATGATGAAGGCCTTCGCGATAGAAATTTAGTGATTTCTAAGCAAATAAGTCATCGAGCCATTTTTACACATCTTCCAATTTCGAGAACCGCTGGTCATTCAAATATGATGACATCGATCTGAAGAAGTGGTAATCGTGGGGAACTCTAAGTCTGGAGAATACGCCGCTGTACAACTTACAAGCCTAAGGGGAAGATGAGTTTTTGGTTTGATTTTGCTATATGTGGACGAGCATTGTTTTGCAATAATATCACCTTCCGCCTTCCGTGGCCCGTAAATGGTATTTTCTGCTCTAGATCATGACTTAATTTGATCAATTGGGCCTGGTAACGTTCATTTGTAGCAGTGTCACCAGGTTCCAGAAGCTCGTTTAAACAACTCTTCCGATCCCAAGAGGTACACAGTATTGTGCAAAAAATGCTTTCATTTGTACCGAGAAAGCAAATTCATGCTTATGTCAACTTTTCGGTTTTTGTATTCTTAGGTCAGTTTTTGAGGAATCCATTTTCCTTAATTCTGTATTTTTTCCATTGCATGTAATAGATGTGATAATGCTTGGCCTGTAACTCCTGCAAGCTCTTTTTCAATTTGACACGGATTTTCATCCAATAAAATTTTAAGTTTTTCTTCATCAAAATGTTTTACTGCAACTCGTCCGGTGGATCGTCCTCAAGACTAAAATTGCCATCACGAAATATTGCAAACCACTTTTCTACTGTTGAATGCCTGACAGTATGATGGACAGAATGACAGCTTGTAAATGACTGAAACTTATGTCATGAAAACGTTTAGTTTTGTTTAAGTTATTTGATTTAAAAATTATTACAGCTTTTTCAGCAAATTTATTTTATATACAAAATGGACAACAACTATTTTAATCTAGTCGTTGCGCAAGAACTTTGCAGGCTTCCACGCGATAAAGTCGTCGGCTGATTCACGCATATTGTCCAGCGTTTTAAACTGTTTATCCACGTGGTGCTTTGACCGGAACAAATGGCAATCGGATGGGGCCAAGAACTTCCCACTCCAAGCCCAAGCGGGTCTTCTGAGTCACGCGAGCAACGTGAGGTTGAGCGTTGTCACGCAACAGTAGGATTTCTCTGCTTTCTTACCCAGAAAATTACCTTTTCTGATCTAGTTCTTCGCTCAGTTTGTTTAATTGTCGTCTGACCACTTTCCAGGACTTCGTAATAAAGCACACACTTTATGACCCAACAGATTCACACGAAAATCTCCTTTAAGTGGATGCTCTGTTTCGGCGTCGATGTAAAGCATCAAATATATAAGGCTAACCCTTTTGCACCAAACAACCTAAAATTGAATAAGAAGTATTTAATATATAGAAAATTGCGAAGTAATTAGTGAAAATTTTAGACGAAGTATTAGGCTCTTTGTTACAAATTACCAATTTCCGGCCGTATTCATTACTCTGATTTTGTTAAGCTGATTTTGTTAAAAATTTTGATTTTGAAATTCTTTCGGATTTACCATTCGCTATCGCCGAAGGCAAGAAAAGTATAGTATTTAAATAATATCTTTTTGTTGCGACCTCTGTAGAGCCCAGATGGTTTGTCAGATCGGAATGAAACTCCATACTTAAACTTTTTTGATTTGGAGATAACAGGTTTTCATTTGGAGGTGGCAGCTTTTTTTATATTTTTTTGTAAATATTTAGAAAAATAGTGCTTTTACATGAAAAGCGATTCTGAGCTAATAGATTCTAAATTAAATTTAAAACAATATTGGTCCGAATAATTTTTCCAAAATTTAACCGAAAATTACTATTTTTGGCAGAAATCTGTTTTAAATTTGCCCCTGTAGAGCCTAGACGAATTGATTGATTGGGACCATAAATTGGGAGATATTTGCAAATTTTGGCCGAAATAGAACCACTGGATGTGCTATCATATGGAAGCTTTTCCGTTTTTCCATCGGATGCGACCGGTTCAATAGGAACTTTCCAGTTCAATGCAAATACTTTGAAAAGTATATAGCATTTACGAAAAAAACGATTAAAATAAATAGAATGTAAATTAAATTTCAAACCAAATTAGTCCAGATCATATTTTAAATTTTGCCGGAAATGACGAGTTGTGATAAAAAAAAATAATTTCACCAAAATTTGGCATCTCTATACAGACCAGAAGGATTGACTATTTGGAATAAAACTTTATACTAAACCTTTTTCCATAAATTGGAAGAGCTATGCGAAATGTGAGCTATGTATTTTTGTCGTTGTTGGTTTTCTGCAATTTAAATGGAATAATGATTTTTGATTATAAGGGGTTTTTTTAAGCCCGATAGAACTTGAAATTGTAAAAAATAAATAATAATAAATAAAAAAAAATTTTATTCGAAAGATCAATACATGGCATTAATATTTGAGAATGATTTGGAGTCGCTGCATGGCACGTAGCGCCATCCTGTTGAAACCACATCTCGATTATGTGCGCCATAAAAATCACGACTGATTTTCAAAGTAAATTTTAATAATTTCGTAGCGTTGTTTAAGCGTGAGTCTATTCATGATGATTTGCCAGAGATCTAAGCATATTTTTCATAAAAATTTTATTTTTTGTTTTATTTTTAACAATTTCAAGTTCTATCTGCTTAAAAAACATCCTTTACAAGCCAATTTTTATAGAAATTATTTTTTAGAAATTAAGAGTGGCGTATTTTGTAGATTTAAAGCGATGCCCACATACACATCTCATTACAGATCATTTGTGCGTAAATTTGTTTTGCTTCACCACATACAAGTTAAAAATACAGACGATTTTTACAACATTAATTCTTTATATATTGTTTTCAAAAATCACGCTTAAAAACACAACAGAAAAAAATCGTTTAAAATTTTTCGATGAATTCGGAATTAGTTTTTAAATTTTTGGCGTTCGTTCACGTGTATAATTATACCATTCCGAACAAAAATCGTTTCTAGAAACGGCTAAATGGAAAAATGATTATTTTTCAATTCAAATTAATAAATAATTGCAAACTTATTATTTTGATACATATTTGAGATATTTTACATATTATCTCATTAATTTAAATCAAAAATATGCTGTATGTAATTCATAAATGCTGAATCTGTTTCTAGAAGTCGTCCGTAGATATGTGTATGTGGCATCGCTGTTAGGTCAAAAAAGATAGTAGGTCTTTGGCCACAACAATTACATCTCTCCATTTTTTTTTAAATAAGTGCGAGCAAGCAAAAGCAAAATAACCCTAACGCGTTCTCCGAGTTCCGCTGGCATGAGACAGTTTCTCATAATTGCACCTACCATTGAACCCAAACCCGGCAGAGCCCAGTTAATAACCCAATCTAACAGAATACACATGAATTTGGAAATATTGCCATCGAAGCAGATAGGTGATTCACGCTTGAGAAGAAGAAAACCCAAAAGAAGCTAGCTACAATATCAAATATCTGGTCCATAAAAACCTATGTTAAAAATCCGCCCTTATATAGAATTTAAAATTTTTGCAGACCGACAAAGGTCCAATGCACCAAAACAATAACTTGAATCTCTTTATATGTGTTTCACCGATCATCGGTAAGACGCATTCACTTAAAAAACTTTAATTATAGTGTAGTTCTACAATAAAAAAAATTGGAATAAAATAACTTCATTTCTCCAAATAGTCTCCCTTTAGTTCGATGCACTTTCTCAGCGATATCTAATAACCTCGATATCCTTGAACCACTTAGCTTCTCAAAATAGCCATCAACCGCAAGCTTCACCATTCATAATTGTTGGCAAATCTTTTTTAAACCAGTGGGTCTCTTCTGTCTTTCCCTGGGAATTAGGAATTGGGAATTAGAAAAATAATATCTTTGTAGCACTTTTTCCCAATTTTTCCCCAATTTTCTAAAAATATATTCTGGCAGTGTTGGGAATAAATTTTTGAGGAAAAGAAATTTAGTTTAAGTGTCGGTCACCCACGGCCTTTTAAAAATTATTTTAAAGTTGTCAAAAAATATTAACGACATTTTCGATAGTTTTTTTTGTTATAACATAATATTGAGATTTTTGGATGACGATGAATTCGAAAAAAAATAGATTATTCGTTTGCTGTGAAACCGATTACGGGACGAAAATTAAAAATTCAATTTAAAAAAAACATATTATTTTTAATATATGATTTTTATTAAGTTATATTTTTTAAATAAAATTATGATTTATTTTTTTATATAAATGAAGTTATTCGGTTAAAATTCTAAATTGAAAAAGGAAGTTTTATTTTTTATTTATCACGTAAGTGACGATTATTGAAATAAAATGCATTCTAATTTGTTATTTTATTTATTTTATTAGGACTATAAATACAACGTACGCCATTACAATTAATTTAAATAATCTTTCCCCGTTGTACATATTCCATAAATCCCAAAAAAAAATTGAGAAAAATATTTGTGAAAACTGCAATAATTAGCAAAAAATATTTTCCTTGTCGCCAGAATACACTTTTAAGGAAATAATTCCTAGCTGCAACAATACTGTCAATTCTTTTCATTTCCTAATTCCCAGAAAAAGACAGGTTGTGGAATAGGCGAATATGCAAAATTTAACTATTTGATTTTCGCCATAGAAATAATACATGTGTGATCTAGTACTTTGTCTTAATGAAACTGCACTTTTTGCCAAATGCGGCCTTTTTTATTACATCTTTCAAATGCTGCAGTTAGCTCGCATAATACTGGCCCTTGATTTTTTTCTTTTGAAGATAATAAACAAAACTTAACTTACTTACTTGGGCGAACTCCGGATTCCCAGGAAACTGGCTACACGGACCGCAACAGATGGAGTGGCCTTTGATTTTTAGAGATAAGTAATGTACCCATGTTTATGGATCGACCACATTGTAACACACTGCCTTGTGGCTAACCGGATTTAAAATAAAATGACCTTAATTGGGTGTTAGCCACATACGGTGGTTACGTATAGAAAATGTTTATCCTATCAACACTGTACGACGGTATATTAGCGCGGCTAGGCTCGGGGTCGTTGGGTGGGTCTTGTTACAGCTGTATAGGATCGTGAATAACCGTCAAATGCGAACGAGAACTTAAGAAGAAGGAAAGAAAAAAAATGAACGAATGAACCAAATAATCACTGAACACTCACCAATTACATGGTTTTTAGAGTCTGGTTAAAATTGCGCTCTATCCCACACTTGAAATAATTAGCCAATCATGCTAATTCATATACAATAAATAGAGAAGAAAAATAGGAATACTAATTATAATAAATGAAAGAATTAAATTTTTAACCATATAACTATTTCCATTTAATTTATTTTGAAATTTAAACAACAAAAAAAAATAAAGATAAAAAAAAACAAAATTATGATTTTGAATAACACAAACTTAAAATAAGTATCATTTTAAGCAATTTATAAAAAAAAAATATTATTTAAACAAGAAATTAAGGTAATCTGTTATTCGTTATATTTAGTTTTATCAAATTATAACCAATATGGAGTAAAATACAAAAAAAAAAATTATATAATAACAACAAGAACTTACCCAACAGTTATCAAGGTCCCTGGTGAAGCGCTTTACCCAAGTTCGTTGATACACCTGTGAATATAAGTTATGATATGTTTCTCGCGCCCGAATAATACGCACTTTGGCACAATAAGTTTCGAATAAACTAAATAGTCGGAACAAGATTATATAGATAAGATGCAAGAAATCAAAAAAAAATATAATTGATTTTTTTATAAAATAAAAATAACAAAAAGCAACAATTGAATATAATAAGATCTTCATAATAAACTATCTTAGCAAAAAAAAACTGTATCGCTAAAGTTACTTTACCCCCGTTGCCGTTAGGTATTTATTGCGGACCAACGTACGGAAAAGTTTTTTTTTCCTTGCGATCGAATCAAAAACTAAATATTACTAATTACTAACTAATATTATAAAATTTAACGTAATTAAAAATTTATTCTATTTTGGATTTTTTTTTTTTTTTTTTTTCGATAAGAATTATGAAAGTTACACTGGTACAAGTAACTACCCAAAAAAAAATAATTCTTCGCACGTTTGTGCTTGAAGAATTGATACAGCACGGTTTTTGGCACTATAATTATTGCGGTATATAATCCTTACAAGGCCATTTGAAAGCGCGGTCGTCCGCTTATCCAAGTATGCATAATAATCCGCTCCGCGGAACTTTGTTTTTTTTTTTTTTTTCCTAAGGGAAGCAAAACGTGAAAGGAGAAAAGAAACCCAATTAATTAACCAGCAAGATAATATAAAAGGTATTTAGGTAAAATGCACGGTGTAATAAAAACCAACAATAAGAAATTTTAACGTACCTCTTACACAATAAAATGGAGTATCTAGCGGTTGTGAAAACAAACAAAAAACACAATGTCGTTCTGGCGACCACTATTTATAATTCACACTTTTAGTTGGGTTTTCCACTTAATAATTTCGTTCGTATAATAGCAAAATCACTTATAAAAAGATTTAACCTTTATCAAAAATTCACTTGGAATTATTAAAATTTATTGAATATCACTTGATATTACAATATGCAAAACAAAACACTTTTTAAATAAGAGATATTTTTACTTTCAACTTTATAATTCGAATGAAATGCTATCCCAATTTTTATTATTTCATAGATTCGTATACCAGACCATAGTATGTGTAATGAAAAAAATTGAGTACATAGGTTTAGATAATAACAATACATACTATTTTAGTGAGTTGTACATATCCAGGATTGAATGGCGAATTATCATTACGCAAAAAAAAAATTAAAATGTTAAACTCATCTCTGGTAGTATGACTAAGATGTACAACCACAAAAAGATTAATTATTATACACAAAATCCAGTCATAAACTCAAACATTAAAACAATTATGCAGTGGGGTATATATAACAAGAGAAATAAAATGTATGTACCTATGTGTACAATCACAAAACCACCGATAATTTGTAAATGCTTAAATCAATGCAATATCGTTATTTCCTATGTTTTGTGTCAGAAATCGACATTGTCACGTCACACACAATGCAGCATGACAAAAAAAAATTTCATGTATCGATATGCACGTCATATCGTTACAACATGCCAATGTGAAACATTGCCTACTGTTACATTTTTACATCATTATGGCGTTGATTTTCTTGCATTGTGAGTGAACACATTGCAAGATGGGTGCAACCAGTTTTCTCCGTATACAGCACTTTTTTAGTTTCAATCATATCTGCTAGTCCGCACACATTCAGTTTACGTTATCGGATATCAATATATATAAAATTTCTTCAGGCGTGGTCACCTCATTTGATATGCCATTTCGATGTTAGACTTCGCAGCTCGTAGTCCTTTTTTATAAATTGCCACCCAATATTTTAAGGTTGTAAGCGTGGTGGCAGACTCTCCAGAGTATAATTTTACTCTGAACGACGTTGCTGAACTTGGTATGTATTATTGAGGTTTTAAACGTAGTTAACCGTAAACGGTAACCTGTTTGAGACGTTTGAGATACGTTTCTCCATTTTATTATAGCCAGACAAACCATGTTTTTTTTATTTTAGTTTATACAATATAACGAATAGGTTTCTTGAAACCCTTGGAAATGTACATATGAATCGACTGTAAAGAGAATTTTTTTATAGAAAGGTTTCGTAAACTTGTTATAACTGTAGTTGCGAAACCACTGATAAATTTGTATATACATTATTTAGAAACGTTTCACTTCTTTAAACAGATATCCGCAAATAACACGAGATATTAAGTTTGTCAGACTGCACTGATCAATATAAAGGTATAAGGATATACAATCAAGTCTTATCAACTCAAAGATTGCGAGTTTGAATCCATTCGGAAGCCACATTTTTATTAGGCGAATATTATACTTAAAATATTGTGTCGATATTGTCGCAGTAAATAATTTTCCAATACTGATTGGGAACTAAATTTTGGCATGACATTCCGTGTGGAAGGGAGTATGAAATTGATGAAAGCAGTTGTGGACGACGGCGATAATAATCTAGACAAGGGAATTGATATCGTGAATGCTCGCGATTTACAATTACAGTACGACACATACACCGTCCATTCATTTGTAATTTAACCAGTGAACAGTACAAGTTAAGAAGTAAAAATTAAACAGCGAAACGAATTATTATATGATTTTGCGAAATGTAATATCGAACTATTTGAGATTTCAATTAAACATAAATTTCGATTTGTCTAACTTCTCGACATGAAAATATCGAAATCAACAAATACATAATAGCAAAATAATTTATTATTTTGTTTAAATTTGCTGGTTTGTCACCTGTTATCTGCACCCGATTAACAATTTTATTTTCCAATCCGTGCCATTTGAATCGTAATAAATTTTAAAAAGTTTTAGAAGTTTTAAAGAAATGTGATGATGTTGAGACTTTTATGTTTACTTGTGACTTGGGAAGAACATGTAATTTCAAAGTCCAAAAGAAATGCTCAAGAAATGATTATATTTCAGAATTAAAGCAGAGTATGAGTTCTGTAGTTAGCTGTATAATAGCTGTATAATACGAAATATATATTTTGTTGTGTTAAGTTAGCTTGTATGTGGTTTTTGTTTTATATACACTGCTGTTTGTTGATTGATTTTCTATATATCTCTATGTATGTGGTCCACGGTTTAAGTGGTCTGCATTCAATAGCTGAAGCACTGTTTGCATTTTGATGGGAATGCCTTCAGTCGGCCACTAAAATTTTCTGTAAAACATCTTTCTTAATGCTATATAATGCGTGCCATGACATCTGGTTGATGTTTGGTGGTCCTGGGCTTTTACCGCCACAGAAGCGATACCTTTCAGCGACTTGGTCCTGCATTATTTGCCTTGCTGGTGTTTTACGACCTCGGTATTGGCAAGGTGTGAAAATTAAACATTGATACTAGTCCGTTTTTCTGAGAATTAAAATCATTTAAAATGTTATGTGTATACGTAATCTGAGTTTGTTTTGATGGTGTGAATTTTGTTACACCTTGCTAAAATCCATATACGTACATATATAAATATAATTGAATATAATTGGTGTGTATGGCTGTAATTTCGAAATGAATGATTATTTAGGATTTTTTACTTCTAATGTGTCTTTCAATTATTGGGACGCTCGAAATTTGTTAGCTTGGTATCCGGTTCGTTAAATAATCAGCCAACACCCGTACGTCACCGAGACGCATTGCTGCTGAAAACATCGCTGCGGTGAGCGAGAGTGTACGGGAAAACCGGGGATCTAACATCAAATACTAATTCAGAACCACATCGCACAGAGGTGGCTCGTAATAACAAAATGATACAATGTATAATAAAAAAGCGGCCTAAAAATATTTTCCAACTAAAATTTAACAAAATTGGTTTGTTTCAGAGTTAAAGATGCTGCACTATAAATTTATTTTCATCTCACCATATACAACATCAAAATTGTTTAGATAATTAACCCTTCCGCGTGGGAATTAAAAGTTTCAATTGCAATGTGAGTTGCGGGAGGAGGAAATTAAACGAAAACTAACTTTAACAAAAAAGTATTTCATTAATATTTTTCTCGTGCGTGGTATATCTTGAAACATTATAGTAAATTGTTTCCTTCCTGAGTCTACGTTTGTAGCAAACAGCACATCTTTTTTGCGGTTTAGCAATTTGTTGAGTTGGAGAAATTTTTTCAATAAAATGACAATCACTAAACCTTGATAAATTTTTATCTTGAGATTGTCTTCCTGAAACCTTTCTCTGAACGTCATTTACAAATTTCCGTAAGAAAAGGAGACTTTATTTTTTTTTAAATATCTGTGCACAATGGCTGGTATCTTCGGTATCTTGAAAGTTCCTATTTTGTAATGACGTACGCGAAAGGGTTAAATAGCTTGAACAACCTTTTAATGAAATTAAAAATTGCATTCCAATTGCAAATCCATATCAAAACACCAACAACACAAGCATACATCATTTTAAATGAAAACTGCATAATTTTCACGATTTGCTGTGCAACACATTTTCATCAAGAAAATCTATAAATAAATAATTATTACCAGAAACAGTCACAATCCCAAAATACCATACACCGGAAATCTGTAAAAACCCAAAGATAGCAAAAATAGACAAATATCAAAAATCGCACCGTACTGTACTGTTTTGAAAAGTCGTAGAAGAAAAGCACATGGTGAAGGAGGAGTTTATAAATTATTGTGACGCCCTCGATTATTATTATCATCATTATGAAATTTATTATAATTTTTCTTGTGTTATTGTTGTGGTATTTCCTTTTTTTTAATTTTCTTAAATTCAATTAAAATAAAAACCAAACCAAACCAAAATAAATTTTTGTATTTTATTTCATTCAACTTGCCCATTAATATTTGAAGTCTGCGCATATCTTTTGAATATCAATTAGTTTTTTATTTGTGTACTCTATGGTGGATATGTATGTGTGTATATTGTACGTAGCAACAACAACAAAAATGTATTTCGTTCAATTTCAGTACTTTTTAAATAATTTATGATACAACAAACAAAAAACGATTAAAATTCAATTACTTTATTTTGTATACAACTATTTTATAAATAAAATACAAGTTCAAAGTAAAAATAACTATATTTGCATTTTTTAAAACCATTATTAATTAATAGTGGTTTACAGGGTGATACTGAAATCAGTGAAGAGTACAAGAGTAAGTATTTCGGAGTGGTAAATTAGGTACTGGGATTTCAACACATAATTTAAAAAAATAATTAAGATTACAATAAAATTCAAATTTCTGTAGTAATTTATAATTTATTTTACTTTATCACATCTTGGTCATCGAGTCGGAACACGACGTCTAGGTTCATAAAATTTGAATAACTTTAAAAACTTGTAATCATTTACAGAGAAGAAGGCAGAACTCTGACGAAGATTTTTCAAAACTTTGACAATGGACATTTTGGAACATGTCGAATTTTAAACCTAGAGAACAAATGCAGGCAGGAGTTCCTTATTTGTACTAAATTAGAAAACTGGCCTTATGTGCACCTCGTCTGTGTCATGTTACGAGAAAATGTTCACAAACATGAAACCAATATATTTTTTTTTGCTATTTTTATTTCTCTGATTTATTTTACAATATAATGTTGAATTTATAAATTAATAATTTTAATAAATGTATCGGAGCTACGATTCTAAATACAATTAAATATTATTACTAAAACTAGAATTGTGTACTAATATTAAGATAAAAATGAACAATTTATAGAAAAATTTGAATCATGAATTATGATAAAATACTTTAGAAGAAGAGTTGATTTGCTATTTGTTTTGCCATCTGTATCTTCTTAATTTTTACTAAAATTATCTACAGCAGTTTGAAGCATTTTTAGTGAAATTTATGCAAGATTAATGGCAGTCTGTAATGACTCCAAATTTGATGTGGTACGGGGGCAGGCTTTAGTCTCAAAGCATATGTCATAGTTTTCGATGATCAGTTAAAACTTCGGATTAATATGATTGTTTAGTCCAGTAAACTCTTTCCAGCACCAATATATACTGGACGACGCATACTGGCATGCCGGGGGAGTAGGCGTTTCCATTTTATTTCATAGTCCGTATTCTTCTTTGCGTTTCCATGCGGTCAGTCCGTTAAATATAGGAATGGTTGCTTGTCATAGTTATGAATTTGTTTACAGACTGTCATTTTAATTCGTTTGTGAATAATTTAAGGGCCAGCTTAGCAGTAAATCCAGCACAATCCAACCATAACAGATCTAAGGTTTTGCTTTTGGAAAAAATTAGAGATCCTCGAGGAATTCTTTTGACCAGAAATGCTTATTTTACCCTTTGGCCTATGTTCCTTATCATATTTTAAGCTTCATACAAAGCTCAATGAAAATCCAAGAAATTCAAGGAAACTATGCCAAGAGAACAATTAATTATTTATAGTCTTCTTATCTCACTGTCATCTTCTGATAGCCAACTAAGTGGAAACCGACGCTTACAAGACTTACAAAATTAAGTGAGGGCGGATTGGCAGATTATTAGACACATTAGACATATTTTCAGTACTGACTGAATAGAGTATGCTTGACTCAGGACTTTTGAATCAAAAAGATATGACCATTATCTCTGGCTTAGAAGTTATTTAGATGCAAAACCCAATGGATTATTGTACGTAAAACATTAGGGCTCAACTAGTTTCTGGTTATATTTAGAATACACCCAAAGAATCAATATACCAAGCGTTGGGCACTCCTTTTGCCATCGTGTATGAACTGGTTCAAATTATTTAACTAATGTTTATTAAGAAGTAAGAACCAAAAGATTTTCTAATAATTATGTTAGTATAGTATCGAATGTAACTGCCCAAGTTTTCTAATGTTGCTTGGATTTAAAACCTGAAGAACAAAGTCAGTCTTTACTGACTTAAATCTCTTCAGCTTCCCAAATTTGACATGAACATAGCAGTAGGGACAAGCAAAGTATTATCACTGCTGAAAAAAGGTTAAATCAAACCAACGCTGAGAGTTCATTTTTTTAATTGGCTGAACCAATGCCTCAAAGGACCCATGCACAATTGCACACTATGCTTTCTCTTCAATCTGCCAAAGCTTGAATTAAAGAATGAAATGCAATTGATATTTTGCAATATAGTAAAAGAAGTCATTTAAAGCGACTGTGGCCTGTTAGAATAACTACACTGATCTTTAAAAATTTCTTCTTTATATATAAAGAATTCGCACATTTGGCTAATTTGCGGATTGGTTCAACGAAAAAGCGCCTCGTCGTTTATCTAGTATGGGTGGCAAGTCACTCCTGGCTTATCAAGCCCGAAAATAATTTTTTTTGCAGCTTTTTTTCACCAGTTTTGGTCAGAGAATCGGTCGCAAGGAGCCGGCGCTCACATAGCCATGTCTTCATTTCTATGACAGAGAAAATTGTTAAGATGTTGACATTCCTTGACAAGTATCGAAACGATTAAAGGATTAGACAATGAATTTAGCTAGTCCTTATACTATCAGTCCGCAAGCTAATATTGAACTCTATAACTTTCGATTTCAAAGCTCCCAAGACACAGCAAATTATACCCGTGATCGCAGTTTCAAATGCCGTATTGTTCAAGCCCAGATCACCCGACCACCTAAGTTAAGTGTGGAATAGGTAATTCCGAATATAGAACATAACACTTGTTCAGATCGGTCTGAAAACCTGAGGCAACCACAAATATCTAGGTGAGTACACGATAGAAAAAGATTTAGAGAACTCATATTCCGCAAGTAATTTATCATTAACCATACAAATTTATGGCAACAACAATAAGCGCAAACCACGTCCATTCCAGTTTCCACTACACTTTAATCTAGAAGCTAGAGAGCAAGCTGAACTGAAAGATAACAGATTTCAGCTGCAGAAGAAAAAATTTGTATACCAGCATAGCAGTAAGTGGAGTTGAAGAAAAGGCGCCTGTAATGATGCAAGCGGTAATTTGCAGATAATTAAGTTTCTTAACTATGCATTGCCGATTAACAACCGGCCACCAAACAACAGATGCGTTAGTTAGCTTTGGATCAATTAATTTTATTTGAATTATTTTAGCAATTTTCATACAATAAATGTAGTAATGCAATTTTTTGTTAATTTTTAAATAAAATGTTGATTTTTTTCAATTATTTGTTTAAATTTCATCACCAATATGTTATAAATTTAATTGTTTTTGGAAATTGAACAATCCGTTTGTTGAACTTTAATCTACTGATAAATTTCTAGTAGAAATGTTGAATAAAATCATTTTGTGGTAAATTTTAAACATAAAATTTTTGAATAATCATCAAAATCAAACAAAATTCATTTACAGTAAACCTGAAACCATATAGAACTGCTATAACTAGTTTGAGTAATATATTTTTAAGGTAAGTACGAGATAAAATATTATTATAAAATATTATTATTACAATGCTATGATTCTAAGAACTGAAACCATCCGTTTTACATAAAGCACGCGTCTATAAAGTTACGGTAAAAGTTGTGTATATGTAATATTTTTCGGTTCCTATCATATCATTTAGGTTATTTTTCATATTTTCAGCATATTCCCTTGGATTGCAAGGAATTAATTTGGTTTTTGAAACAAGTGGATCTGAAATAACAGAGGACGATATTCTCCCATATTATGCTGCTCAAAATAATGTGAAATTTATGTTGGTAAAATTTGACGAGGAGGCATGGATGTCACCAACACTGCCAACAATAACAAGTGAACCGCATAATAGTTCAATTATCACACCACAACACCACGAAGAAAATCAATGCTCCAAAATATACCTCGACGATTCGATATTAATTATTTTAACGCCTCAAAATAAAAATATTAACTCCAAAGATATTAACTCCAAACTATTTTAAGTATGAGTTGACGATGTCTTCATCGTCATCCACTGACCACTAAACGTCAAAGTCAAACAATTTGTTTTAAATGGAATATTATTCAGAAAACATATTTTAAATATAATAAATCTAAAAATAAAAGTAAATTTTGACTTAATATAAAGTCAAATTCATCAACTATTGATGAAAATAATGTTTAAATTGTTCTAATTTAATCCTAAATATGTTTAAAAAGTGTTTAAATATAATTCATATTGTTTAAATGTAAACACATTTTTGTTAATAATTCAACAATATTCAAAATATTAATAATAATTTTTTTGTTTAAATTCTCTCCTTCAAAAGTTGATGTTTAAACAGGAAGTTAAATATTTTTTACGCGTAATTAGTTATACTCAATTATTGAAGTACAATTCAACTAAATCTTTTTAGAGTGTACATTAGGACTCCATGATAATTGTTCCATGAGTTGGAACGTTAAGGCCACCAAGCTATCTTAGTAAAAACCTCTAAGCCAGTTTTAGATTGGTTTACATGGAGGTTTTTCATCACATCATACTAACGAAATGTGAGCAGCCTGTTGCACCATAGCTCTGATATGACGGAAATGACAAATATTGGAAATTATGTAGAGATGTACCTCTGCTGTTACTGTTAGAACTATTATGTTAGATTTGGTATCACACATCGGCCACTAAGAAGATATTCTTATATCTTTCAGCTTCAAGTAACAAGGGCTGTCAATTTATCCGAATGGGGCGGCAGGTGTGTGTCAATGGATAAATTTACAGACAAAATCGAATCAGAGCAACGATTCGGAAACGTAGAGCAATAAATGCAGCCGTATAAGAACATCTGAGCTGCATTTGTGAATCTGAGTGACACACGCTCTCAGTTTCTTTAGCTCAAGAAAATCTGACTTACTGTGATACTTACTGTGAATTTTCATCGTCAACACATTTAAAGATAAAAACTGACAGGCACAATCCTGGCATAGTTTTGGAATGAAGTTGTTGAATTTTATCGAATTAAACACAAGAAATGCAGCTCCGAACAAAAATCATTCAACATCGCTTCAACAAGAATGACTTCTAGATTGTTTTTCTTGTCGTTTCTTTTTTGAGGTTAACGAGCTAATTTGTTTCGTTAGCGCTGACCATGTTTTTACTGATGTGTCTTAGTTCCGCGATTCTGAGGTCCCATGTTGATAACCTCCGGGTTTAAAAAGGCAGGTCCGTTGATCGGGTTTTAAAAAGGCAGTTTCTGAACCGTATGCTAAATTCACGTTGAAACCATCTTGACCTGTTGACCTGTTGACCACACTTGACTTGTTGAGTTTCACGAACTCGATATCAGACTCCGCAGTTCACATATCAAGTTAATTATTAGAACCTAGGTGCAAAATAATCAGACATATGTAAATTCTACATTATGCAGACGTGTATATTCAATAAATCAGTAATAATATTTAATTACTTCTATTTGGAATTGTGTATAAGTTAAATGGAAACTAAAATTGGAATATAATTATTTTACGGCAAAAAATCTGAAATAATTTACAGTCGTCAAAAACGTTGATAGAAAATATCAAGTAGACCATTAAATGATAAAAACTGTAGCAGGAAACCAGATACGTAAGCCATTAACAAATATAACTGATTCACGAGTACAAGATGATTGACAACACTTACAAACTGCACTACCTCAATTGCTTGAAAAAACTGTGTCTAAATTAATCCATCCTTTTTTATGTTTTAATATACGCAATCTGTTCTGGTTCCAAAGCACTCCCAACTTTTTCGCGGATCGCTTTTCACGTCCTACCTTATGACTTGCGTGCCAAATCAAGTATGTACGGCTATAGATCCAATTTTCGTAGAACCATCTGCACATTGAATAACTCCATGCCAGCCTATAGTACTGGCATGGCAGCTGCGTCGACCGTCCCATGAGGTCAATCATCTTCATCCAACAGAATGTATATATTACTTACGAGACCGTGAGGCAAAACAAGAATAACCGATATCAAGACACCGTTAATTTCACTATATATTTCACTATAGGCACGTAGTTCGGTTTACGCTGCTGTAGCAAGGGATGATTACAGAATCCTTGAACTCAGAAATCATTCACACTGTGTGAGTGAGCAATTTGGAAGTAGTTATAACGACTATATGAAAGCCTTAGTAGTTCTATGCGGAACCGTCGTCGATGTGATTGTTTGTGCTAAGTTATCTTAATGGCCAAATTTCCGTTTTGGCGTTAATGAGATTTCCAATTTGAAATAGAGATGTTGGTTTTGGCATTGTGGGTGAAGGTGATGAGGTTCTGTGGGCTGGTCATTTATGTGGTTTTGTACGCTAAATGGGCTTGACAGCCAAAATTTTAATCGGCGATGTGGTTGGCCACCTGACCGTTCTGTGAGTTTATTGTCGGCGATGGAACATGATTAACTTTCCAAATATCACGTAATTCTCTTAGTTTCAATTTAATTTACCTTTCCAGCGATGTGTGTGTCGGTGATTTGTTGGGGTCACGATGAGATTCTCCGATGTGTGTGTCTACTACTATGGCAAAGATTAAATAGTAAAGAAGAAAAAAAATGTAAACACATAAGCCTCGGACTTCATATCTCAGTTATCTCCATAATATCCATATCGTTCACGTCAATGTGCCGGACAACATGAAGTTTGCAACATGCCTGAGGTATTTATGCTAAATGTGTGAGTATGTGAAAGAATAGTAAGCTTAATTTGTTGGGGTTGTACCCATTAAAAAATCTATTTTAAACCTGTATAATAAAATGCATTATCATAAATATAATATTAAAAAAATCAATCTGAGACAAGTATAAGACAAAAATTAACACCTAATTAAAATATCATAAACAAAAAATCAAATTTATTTTCGCTCTCTTCACCATCGCCAGATCATCTTGATATATAATATATAACAAAAAAGAAAATAAAAAATTTATCAAATTTTCTTAATGGAAAATTTTTGTCATCATTTAATCGTCATTGTAATTAATAATATTATTTGCTTTGGTTGGTATCTTTTGTTGTATTTGTCAAAATTTATAAAATACATTTGATGGTGCGATTAATAAATTATAACTGACATTTACGATTGTTGACGGTTTAATGTATTTTATTATCTTTAAAACTTGAACTTGAATACATATTTGTAAACCATTACTTTTTTTTACAAAGCAAAAGTAAGTACGTATTGTAATCATGAACAAGTTGAGCTGTAAAAAGGGAAGCGGTAGTTTAACGGCTATCAGTAAAACAGAAATAATGCTCAGTGAAAAGTGTAATACAACAAATATGTGTATCGGACGCCCAAAATTCGTAATAATATGATAACCATCGGGTATTATACTGCCAAGTCACAAACGCCAAAAATCAAAAATTGCTAAGAGACATACATATTTGTATTCAGCGAACGAATACCTATTTATCTGCTTAACTGAAAAGTTCCATATCCTTCATTAAATGCCATAAAATTACGTTTAAAAAATAAGAGTTTAGTATTAAGCCGTGGTAAACCATAACAGTAAAATTTAAATTACTCAAAATAACAAAATGGCAAATAAGACTTTTTTTCTTAGCAAGGCAGTATAGTGCAGGAATCAAACAAGTATTTAAGTAAGATTGAGATAGCATGTAGGAATAATTATAGTCTAAGAACAAATTACGGTTTTTGGTACTGGCGAGGTAGCATCTAGGGCACCCGTCTTGATTAAGTAAGACTGCTGTATTGTCGTTAAGTAAAGTAATAAAGCATTTTATTTTGATACTGAGGTGGCGATATGGTACAAAATTATAGGTTAATATGAATAAAGTAAAAAAGCCTAAATTTTTATAAAAAATTAGAAATAATTCTTTCCAAATCAGTGGGCGCTCAAATTCGCTCATAAAGCGCGCATTTCAAAAGTTTTGATGGTGAAAATTATTTAAAATTCCCATTGAAATCCCCATTTGGCGACGAACCTGTCATTAATTGAAAAACACATTTTCAATTTTGTATTTCACAATAAAGGTGTAAAAAGGTGTATAATATTACCTGATAAAAAGGTAGTTACAAATTTTAATCTGTCAATTTTTGCTTTCCTCCTCCAGGAATTATTTTTCGATAAATTTATTTTCTATGATTTTCTATGATTTACGAGAGGTGATTTAAATACAGTGTTTATTTGAAAAGTCCTTATGTGTATAATTGTAACAAATAGCATAAACATAGAGGTAATGTACGAAACACAATGTTGTGTCCAATGAATCGTGTGACGACATTTTCGAATCGTCTCCATACAACTCTCATGATTTCGGTAGTAGATATTCACGATTTTGATGCGTTCATGACTGACGTTCACAAATGATAGCTTCAAAAAAGACGACGTAATGACGCCAACACCAAAAATAGCGCTAAATTCTAAAGACCATTTATAAGATCTTTATTTTGTAATAAAGAAAAAACTTCCATAAAAACAAATTGTTTCATCTAATTTCTGTGAGTGAGTTAATGACCACGTGTTTACAAAAATTAAAAAAAACAATAATTATTGAACCTAGACTTGTCATTAAATTGCTTGTGAAGGAAAATTATACTTATTTAAAGACGAATGAAAAATGTTTACAGATAATCCAGTTTTCCTTATAAAACAAAGAGGTGAATCTGTTTATTCAAACAAGGTAGAGAGCCACTAGATGATGACTATATATCTATTGCCACAGTTAGCATTATTTTACACAATCGAATTACTCTCAAAAATTACTGGAAGATTGGCTCTCCGGATGTTGACGATGGATCCAAAACAGTATCGAGTAATTCATGCAATGGCTAGAGCAGAGAATTTAATACCGAGAAATATTAAGGTTCAACTATCTGCGGGTATAAGGCAATGGTTACTCACTTTTTTGAGAAGCTAGTGAATTTTATTGTTGACTATACTTATTTTAAGACCACAATAATAGAGACTTTAGTACAAATTGAAAAATACTATTAGAGAACGAAGAACTGACGATACAGATTCAGCCATTTTTGGTTATTTACTGTTTACAATAAAAAAAAAAAAATAAGGACGCTAATGGCAAATTCGTGGGACTTTGTGAAAAAAGTTACCCGGTTTCTGTGTAAAAAACATGAAAAAAAAAATTTCACTACAGAAAAAATAGACGCAAAATGATATTCTTAAAATCAAGGGCAATTTAGAAAGTGATATATTTGGAGTTTGCGATGACTTTTCCGCTAATGCTGGAATAAAAGAGGCGTTTAACAGAAAGAAATAATAAAAAAAACTAAAACACCGATGACAAGTCACCATTGCTTAGATTAATATAGAATTTAAAAAAGACATAAGCACATATACAAAATTGGAAGGGACGAAAACATCCTTACTACCCCCGAAATGTAAGTCCCCCTTATCCAGCGGGCTAGGACCTGCTTAAGAATTTATGAACAATTACTCGTTAATCCGAGCAACAATACTTGATTTTTGAATATATCATCAACTTTTGTGACCTTTTGTGAACAAGGCAGCCCTTTACCTTGCGCCAGGAAAGGAAAAAGAAAAAGGAAGGAAAAGGAAAAAATTCAAATTTCGCTCAGACATAAAAAGAAAATTATGTATCTCCATAAGCTTCACGAAACTTATCGCTACTCGAACAAAATTCAATTACAGCAACTCAATTATCTAACAATGAAATAATCTAAATTAAAAACAGTGTACGTTAAAAGAAAGTTAAATGTATGTATATATAAAAATTAATAAAATTTTCACTTACACCGCAATTGAATCATCATACCTATTTAAGGTAACCTTACCTGCTAACTGGACGAAAAATACGTCAATTAATTAGTACAAATTAATACAAATATGTCAATTAATTTAATTGCTTAAAAATTTGATCATATCATAATTTTAATTTAAAAACAATAAAATTTACATAAAATTATAGATATTTATGAAGGTGTAAAATAAAGCAAAAAAAATGAAGGGCTGAATATGTTGTTGCAAATAGCCGAGTTACTTTTACCTGCACAATGTATATAGATCTCGGACAGGTATTGAATAAGCTTAAGTGTGAAGTTTTATGCGAATCATTTAATTTGTCTGAGCTGTAGACAAGACAGACATTTAGTCAAAAAACTTGAGTCCAAAAATTTTCATGATTAATAATCGATTTTTTCATAATTGTTATACTGTTTGCAACTTTTGCAAAAAACGAAAAGCTCATATGGAAGCTGCCACTTCCGGTGCACAAATTGAGACAAAAATCACTCAGATCTCCCAATTTATGAAGAAAGCTGATGTATGACGACAAATCGTCTGGGCTGTAGAAAATACACAGACATTTACAGACAAATACATAGACTATATTAAACCCGGTGTATGTGCGTCAGAAGCATATAATTCGTATTATGGGTTTTAGAGCTACTCAAGACCCTTCTTGCCCTATATTTTAATCGTTAGAGTTATTGCCGTTACAACATTTATACGTTTTTAAGGTATTAAAACTATTTTACATAATTAGCGGAAATGATTTCGCAAACTACGCGGATTATAACCTTCGATCTAATTTCCAGTTAAAAAAAAATGCTCCGAAATTTAAATCAAATCTCCGAAGGTCCTTCTTCAGTGTGATCTCCCCAATATTATTTAACAATTTGCCTACTCATTTAAGAATGTGTAGTGGTCTGTCTGTATTTTCCAAAACTCTTCTTATTTGGCTTAAGCAAACTTAAAATATTCGGCACCTCTTCCCGTAAATGTGTCGTCGATTCTCACTTTGTATACAAACTTTATATTTTGATTTTGTATTGATATAGCGTAATATATTAAATAATAAGTTCTGCAACAAATGGATTCTATTCTTATGTAAACTGACATCAAAATTGAAATTGTAAATAGCAGTACAACATATATTTAATAATCACATAGAATAGACTTCTTGTATTGATAGAATCGGTGCCCCTGAAACGAGTTCAATTTGAACCAAAGGGACACCTATCTTATCAACTTAATATTAAAAATCTAGAACATGTATGTATATATTTAATTATTTATAATTAATAAAGTTGATAATTGAGAAAAAAAAAAAAAAAAATTAGTCTGCAAGCGCACACTGATAGAGGTTTTTAAGTAATTTTTTGACTTCGGCGTTATAGCAAACGAGAAACCTGCAAAAATTTCAAAATCAATTTTTCATGATTACTATTCTTTATTTTACTTTGTAAAATAAAATAAAAACAGTGTTTTGTCAAAGATCAGGAACTTTTTGAAAATTAATCTGAACTGATATTGTTGCTAATTTAATTTAAAATCTCTTAGTGCATTCGATTTTCCCATGCATTGAAATACTTTTCAAAATATTCGCAATAAAAAAAAATCTCATATGTAAGGTGCCACTTACGGTGGACCAATTTTGGTCAAATATCACTGAAATCTCCAAATTTATGGAAATAGCTTGATTATAAAGTTTCATTCCTACCAATGAAACCATCTGAGCTATAAAGAGGCCGAATTTTTGTACATAGCTTTCAAAATTTTTATTTTGTATTAACCGAGAAAGCTTCTATGGGAGTTGTCATTTGCGGTAGACCAATTTCGGCAAAAACATTCACGGAGATCTTCCAACTTGTGGAAAAAGTTTTAGTATGAAGTTCACATGATCAATCAAACCGCCTGGGCTGTACATGATTCTGAATTTAACTTGTTTAATTTAATTTGTTGACAAAATGTTTGGGCTGTAGCACAGGAATTTAGTCTGGACGCATACACACCCACACAAAATTTTAAAATGCTCTTTTTTACTTCGGCGATATAACGAATGGTTAATCAGTAAAACTAATTTCTATTCTTTATTTACTAAGTAAAAGAAAGTAAAATTAACAGTTTACCTCTAAAATTAAACGATATTTAATTAAATATGCGAAAATATTTTCCGAATGACAACATTTTCTATATAAAAATAAGAAGTGATCATTAATCTGAATAATACTGAGCAGGAATTGAAAATGAATGAAATTGAATTCAAAGATGAACAGCGCAGTACCAAGTCTGACAGGCCTCTCCAAAAATGTAAAATCTCCAGAACAGAGTTGGCACCAATTTTCATTTGTCATTTGTGAAAAATACAAAAATCTATAACTAAGCAACTAGAGAAGTATGAACACGTGAAACATGCACGGCTTTTTTGTGATTTACATAACCATACCATTTCATCCATACACAAAATGGCACCAGATTCCCTGCAACAATGCATTCGTTTTGATAACTTTGAAACTTTGAAGAACGGCGTAAGTTTGATAAATTGGCCCCCATTCGCGAATTTTTTGAAATATTCTATTCAACACTAATTCCGTGAAGAAAATTATAATGGTGGATGTTACGTAACCGTTGACGAGAAGTTGGTGAGTTTTCAAGGGCAAGCAGCTTCCAATCATATACATCAAAATAGAGCAGGTAAATACGTCAAGAAAATATTTGCAGCTTTTGATTCCACTACGTTTTATACGTCGAAGTTAGTTGTATATTGCGGTCAACAACTTCCTAGACTATTTAATTTTTGCAACAAACTACAACAAATTGTAGAACGCATAACCAAACAAATCCAACGGGCTGGTCGAAATAGCAAAACTGATAATTATTTTACATGCTATCCATTGCTGAGGAATTATTAATAAAATCAACCATAGAAGCGCGAAATAAAATCCAAATTATTTTGCTACAAAAAAATGCAACAATTCTTCATATATTTGAAAAAGAAAAGTATGTGCATGTTATTGTTTCCAACACTCCACAGGGATGGTGGAATTATCAGCGGTCCAAACAACTGGCCAAAAGTAGATTAGAACAGTTGAGAACACCAGGATAATCAAGTTTTATAATAAAACAAAAGAGGGGGTTGACACAACCGATCAATTGTTCGCAACATACAATGTTAGTAGAAATTCTAGCCGCTGATCATTGGTGGTATCTTTCAGCCTACTTATTTACAGCCACCTCTCCATTACAAGGAAAGTCTCTTGTGCAACCTCAAATTGATCGGTGTTGCAAGTCTAGTACATTCACTTCCAATATAAAAGGCAGTTGCACGAAATTCGCCACTAAAGGTCCTGCAATTAAAATTCACCAAAAAGCAGCAACATCGCAAACATACCAACAAAAAACTGACCCGTCTCTAAAGAAGTGGAAAATGGAAAAGTATAGTCGATGTCTGTTATGTGGCTATAAAGCATGTCGGAAAACCAAACCCACCTGCTACCAATGTAATAAATACATTTGTGTTAGCGTTTCTGTGCGCTCTTGCGCAGAAAGCCAAACAGGATATGATAAAGTGTGATTTAGCTGCCGAAAAAGTTTCAAAAAATAAACTTCAGTAGATTAAACTGATGTAATAAAGAAATTTTTCTTGATCATTTCAGTTTCCCAAAAATATATAAACTGGGAATGTGATGCTTAAATTAAGGGGATGTTTTTGGTACGAGACCATTACCTTTTTATTTTTTTTGAATGAAATAAAGTGTTTGTCGCGTAATTTGATGTTTTTATATTAAAGAATTTTTATTGAATTTTAAAAAATTAAGAAAATAAGTTTTCGAATTTTGAGGTTATGGTTTATAAAACAAATGAATTTAAAGTTGTGGTTGAATTACACCCACAGTTAGTATTGCTGTAATAAACATAGAGGTCAATAGAGGTTTAAAATCGAAATTTCGGCTATGAAGTTTCAGGTATGCGGGCTCGATTATAATTTGAAACGGGTTGACACTAGAGTACACATCTATAGCACCGTCCATGTCACACTGATTTTCTTTATATTTAAGCTAAGGAAATATAATGCATATAAGAACTTTTAAACTATTTTTGTTTTTCCGATCTTACTGTTATTTGATCCTTTTTTCAATAAAATTATTTTGTAAAATATTTGATCCTTGTTTAGTTACTTAAGGTAACATAAGAGATAGAGTGAGGTTTTAAACAAATCGGGCCTAATATATGTACATATTTTGGAATGAAATTATTTGTGGAACTAACAATGTTTTAAAATCACTTAAATGTTTGCAAATCACTAACACATATCTAAGAGAAAAATGTTTACAAGAACAATTTTAGTAACCTCAATCAACCCGTATTGTCAGCCGATGAATCAGGTGATAAAAGATTTCCTTCGAAATATTTTCAAGGTGACAAACATTACCCATTTCTAGTCCTTAATATTTCAATTTCAACAATATTCAATTACAAACTTTAGGAAAATTACCAATAAACATAAACCTTTGACTAACTCAAATAATGACTAAACTGAGATTAAAAAAAACTTTTCCAATAAATCAAAAAATTGGTGACAATTTGCTATTTATCAATAAACCGCTATGCTAATAAAATATATTTATGAAATGAAACAAAATTAAAAAATAGTTTGACCATTAGAATAGTGAAAATGATACTTTGATAATAAACAAATCAATCGTCTCATGCTTATAGACATAGATAGAGGAAGACGACAAATTTAACAATCAAGGAAGATGAAAATCGAGCATTATTAATAATAGAATATTAACAGCTAAATCGCTTAAAAGATTATATTTTCAAATGATAAACAAAATTCCTAATTTCACTAAACAAATCTAAATGGGCAAACCTCATCAAATTTCAATAACACGCGCGATACATATCCATTATCAAACTTTAATCTGAAATAATATCATAAACCATTAAAATTCAAGTCTGACATCTTAATACTCGCCTAAAAAATTGTAATCATTTATATATATTTATTTTTTTCGTGATCAATAAACTAAAATAATATTCATGATATCTAAACTATTAAATTAATTTTACTACAATAAAAATGTCATTTTTCATTTCTACTCGTATGTATTACACAAAACTTTTTTTTTATGAATACAACTTAATAAGCTTTTTTTCAATTTATGACTTTACAATTCACAAAAAAATGCGATTAATTGATTCTCGTCTCATTCACGGTCTTTTATCATTCTCGAATACAACAAACACATTTTTAAAAAGTGTCATTTAAAAATTATAGTTTTAAAGTATCGGATAACATGAGGCACGGTGTAACAAAATAAGGCAATGAAACAAAAGTAAAACTATAAAACGATTTTGTTTTTATTGATATTGGTGTGTACAAAACAGTTTAATGCAGTAAAATGGTAAAAAGGTATTTACATCCTTCTTAAAATTTGCCAAAAAAAGAAACCAAACCTCAACGGATACAATACGAAAATATTGCACGTTTGTGCTTAACCAATTGCAAAAATAATGCGTGCAAATCCTTTATGTACCAGCCTTCTATAAAACACACGTACACCAACAAAAAATATAAAAACACACGCAGACATATTATTCTAATCTACATTTTCTTACTCTACAAATCTGTATTGTGTCTCCTTCCAAAAGGAAAACCAATAAAATCTTACAAAATAAAATTAATAGTCTTGCCATTATTTTCATTTATTATAATACACCGAAAAATATTTTGTTGTTGTTGTTGTTGCTGGTGTTTGTTGTTTAACAAGAAAAGGATTCTCGTTAGTAAGGTAATTTTAAAGTAAATTAAAGGTAATTTAAATAAAAGTATGTAAAATTAATTTAAAACGAGAACTCTGGTTAATTTTATTTCTATACTACGAGTACCACCTATATAAGATTATACACAAGGAGAAAAGGATATTTGCTTTGTTTGTACTTTAATACATTTTTGCATATAAAGTTTGCAAAATTGAAAGGGAAAAAAATTTGTTTAATAAGATTAATAGTTATGAAGCCTTGAAGCGACCTTCACAAATATTTCTTCTTAAAGGATTTAAAAGAATTTTGGTTTTGAAAAAGAGTTTATTTATAACCAGACTTTAATGTTAGTTGTAATTTTAAAGGTTTTGATTGTTCGTTTTTGTGTGTTTGTGTGTATATGGTAACACGAATCTGAAATTATTTAAAAATCAATATCTGAATTTTTCTATTTGAATAATTTTTGGGTATTTTATGTATAAAAGTTGAGAGTAAGGCTAGAGTGAATGTGTGGTAACTAGTCAGATCGATTATCAACGGTTTTTTTAAATGTTGATGCGTATGTATAGTTATTCAGAAACGTTTTAAAATTATTTAATTGCTTGAAGTTGTTGGGTAGACAATTTCAATTTTAACCGGTTTGGTAAAATATCGATTTGAAAATCGGAAAAATTGCGATAGCGCTAGGATGTTTGCTTGTAACTTACAGCTCAAAATTGCTTCGGCACTCGAACCAGGAGGATCTGGATTCGAATCCCACCACAAAATTTTCTTCATCCGTTACGATCGGTGATGTTAATAAACACAACTTAGACTCTGTGTTGGCGTGCAGAATTGAGAGCCTCACCGTCCATGTCAGTGTACAGATTGACATAGAGCGTGCAATGTGCAGTTGGTATATTGTAATAGTGTGAATGAGTGGTATGTGTGTGAATTATCAGGGATGGGGAGGGGGGGGGGGGGGTATTAATTTACCTTCGAAGGATATGCAATCCACCGGAAAATTGCTACTTTCTTTTTATTAAATGAATAAACAAATTGCTACTCGTTTGCTGATTCGTTCTTCGTGTGGACTATCGTTTATACTTAGTTGACCATTCTTGCTAAATGCTTGTTTTAGTCGGTTGTTCATGTTGGTTGTACAATTTTTCATACGTCTGTGCGTCTGTGCAGACGAAGATGACTTTCTGGTATAAGAGTTAGGTTTGATGTGGAATGATGAACGTAGAACTTAGATTTACCATTGGTTTGCGTTAGTTAACGAATACTTTGTTCTGTTTCTCGCTTGGCTTCTAGAGTAATTCAGCTTGCGTGGGAAACAGCTTTTCCTGGAACGATACTCGTAAAGCCAAGATTATGATTGCCGAATTGTCAACCGATGTATCAAGTCCCAATGCTATGATTGATGAGTAGATTATTGTACACCACATTTTTTACTAGCCCGTTGGATGCGTCATTCGAATTCGATCAGGCCCAATAATGTTGTATAGTTATCAGAACAGGATGTAGTCAAATTGCCTCCTTCCGAATGCATCAGATCATCTTGTTAGAACCTGCAGTGATACAATTTTTTTTAAATTAGAGAAATTAAATTACCCTCACGGATTTCGGTAGATTTATCGCCCATTTCTTGTTACTTGGATAGTTTTTCGTAATCGAATGTCTCGATTTGTTGGATGCTTGAAAATAAGTTGACTCACAAAGTAAATATGACGGATTTCTCTAGGCGTAGCTTTGTCTAACTTACTTTATCTTAACATGAAACGAAAATGTTTGACACATTAATATTGGCAAAAGTCCTCGATCTTACGTACTGTATTCTTTGAAAAATAATCTATCGTTTCGAAATTTTCATTGACGCTTTGATGTAATGCTGCTCCTACAGCAGACTTCGATGTATCTACATAAAATGCTAGTTATGTGTTCTTTCGTTTTTTTTTTACTTGATTTAAAGAAACTACGACGTGTAGGGGTCACCATATGAGCAAAGGAGCAGACAATTTGCAGGGTATTATTTACCGCATCACCTGTTTATAAAAATAATTAGTGTGACAATGAAAGTTTTGTGGTTTTTTGGTCCACGTCTCCATTAATAGATGATCTATTAATGCGTGGTGAGGTTGTGCAGTCAAAGCTGTCGGAAATGTAATTGCGATTAAGTTGATTCAAGTACGTGGCGGCAATTGATATCGAGAAGTTGTATCGCCAGTAACAATTAGCTGAATACCTGAATCAACAACTTACCAGATATTGTTTAAAAATGGTAGCAGAAGGTACTATCTCCTTTAAACAATAACCCAGAATGAAAGAGAGATCAATCGATGAATTGGAAACATTGAAGTCAAAAGTATGTGAAATTTTAAGTTTGGGTTTCGCTTACCGAAATGGCAAAATAATCTCTAGATGAATGGTCTATGAAACTGAGTATAAGAATTGGGCATTCAGTGAAACTGTTGGATATTCGACGGTGTCCTAAGGCAGATACATTTCATTCGATATAGAAATATTTAATATTTATTTATTTATTCATTCATTGGCATTACAATTTTGGTAGGGAAAGCACATATGGAAGCAATATAAATGAACAACAACAATCACAAAAAATACTTCGATTAGGCATGAAGACCTAAGATTATTTTAAAAAACAAATCCACTCTATGCTAGTTCCCTCCGTATTGAGCTCAAGCTCATTTGTTACAGAGAACACTGCAAGAAGTGAATACTAACAGTTTATATACAAAAATAATACAAATAACAAAAATAATATTACAAAAATAGTACTACATGTATTGCCATTCAAGCGCGCCACGCTAAATAACATGCTTTAAAATCGACGCAGACCTCTTAATATCTAATAGAATAGAATTCCAATGAGAAATAGTACTAACAGAAAAGGATGTTTTTAAAGATCTACACAGGTTAATACGGAGAAGTAAACGTAAATTTGGAGAATGGAACCAACTGAACAATAACTTATTAAATAAATAGAGAGGTTGCTTCGTTCTGAATAGGTTAAAAATAACAAGACATACACGAAGTTCATAAAAGTCAACCAAACTACATCCAAGGATCCAATTTAAAAAGGGAGAAATGTGCTCATATTTCCTAATACTAAAAATGTAGCGAGTACAAGCATTGAAACATCTTTTGAGAACATTCATATTATCCTGAAGCATTCCAAACAAAACAACGTCACCATAAAGAAAATGTGGAAGAAGGTGCGAGAGGAACATTCGTTTTTAAAATTACTATCAGTGACCCTACAACTTTATACAAACAACTAAGCATTGCAAAAACCGTTTTACTAATTTTAATCAAATGATGATGACCCCAAGTAAGAGTTTTATTAAAAATTAACCCTAGATTTCTAAGATTTCTAACTGTATTAGAGAATGGAATTAAAGAATCACTGAGAAAAGTTCCAGGAAAAGGAAGTATCTATAGATTTTTTATAAATTATAATGGACTGGGATTTACTAGAACTAAGAGCGAGTCGGTTAGATAATGACCAATTATAAATTCTTACCAAACCATCGTTAATAAAAGAAATATTACAGTGAATGGAATCATTACTAAAGCGACTACTCCTATATATTTGGACATCATCAGCAAATGTATGAAAAGAAGAATGACGAATGGAACATGCAATGTCATTAATATACATTGAGAATAGTAAAGGACCAAGAACCGACCCCTGAGGAACGCCAGAAGAGACAGGTAAGAAGTCAGAAAAAGAATTGTCATAAAAGACTGCCTGAAAGCGATCCGAAATATAGTCTAAAAGCAGTTTAGCAGCAGAAAAATTAGAGAAAAATTAAAATTCGAAATAAGCTCATTAAACAAAATTTGGTGATTATTTGAATCAAACGCTTTAGTAAAACCTAACAGAGTAAGGCAAGGCATTTCTCTTTTACTCATACTACGGCGAATATCTAACAAACATTCAGTAAAGCAATGGTAGTACCTTCTAAAACCAGATTGAAAAGACTAAGCAAATTAAAGCTATCGATTTGAGATTGAATTTGGTTTTTTACTACCAAATGGGCGGAAATGGGAAAGTTCAGAAGGATTGCTAATTTTAGGAATAGGAAAAATGTTACTCATCTTCCACTGAGTAGGCCAGTGGATTGTGATTTTACTTCCCAAATTGCAGAATGCAAATCAAAAGTAGATATATTGGTCATTAGCTTTGGAATCTACAGAAGCAGTCCCTTTGCAACTACCAAGGCCCAAGTTGCGTAGTTACACCAAAATATCTTAGAGGGAAGTGAGGGATCTAACTTATCCTTAAAAAAAGTTTACTTAGCGATACGAATTAAACCTACCACCCTATTTCGAGATTTTTGAGAATAAACAGTAGTGAGAGGAAAGCAATTATAAAATACATAATTAATAGAGAAATTAAAATAGTCAATTTGATCGGTAGAAGTAGAAAGAAAAAAGGTGAGATTCATCAATTATAGAAAAATCCCTAAAGCTGAAACTTTTAGGTTTAATTCTAGAGTAAAATTAACAGAAAAAACAAGATCATGATGAGAGCCAATACCAAGAGACAATTGATTGAAAAAACAAATGGAACTATCAGCAGAAGCATCAATGAGCGAATAATAACCACCACTTGCGGTAGCGTAAAAGTAAGTGGGCGCTTCAGTATTATAAACCGAAAGGTCAATGCTATTTAAGATATTCAAATAGCTATACGAGAAAATAAAGTCTCTTGAGAAATATCAAAATTAAAATCACCCGAAATGGACCTCATCCTACCGACAGGAAAAATAACTAAAAAGACACTCAATGTCTAAAAGAGACTTTTTAAATCGAGCATAAGACCTCTTGTTCGTTTTAGGAGGATTATAAACCACACCTAAAAGAAATTTCCGCTTATTCACGAAGACATTTAAAAAAAGAAACTCAAAGTCAGAAACGAGCCTTTGAGAAATTTTGGGCTGTACCGATACAACACTACATTTAATCACCATATCATTAGCATTACCATATCAAACACCATCTTTCAAGATTGATGGCTAATAAATGTCAACTGGGATGGCATATTATCACTCGAAATCCAGTTTTTAGTAGTAATGTCAGTGTCATGTGAAGTAGTCAGATTTTGCTTCGAGAGGTTCTCTCTCTGTCTCTCTTTTTATTAATAAATAATGAGTTGTGGTGATCGGATAAATGAAACTCATACCGACAGCAAAGAGGGGGCACACCTTAACAAAATGAGAGTTTTCGAATATCAGTAAATACAGTGACCTAAGACGATTCAGCTGATTACATCGAATTGTTAGTTAACCACAAATCATCATTTAGTCACGTGATTATAGAATATTGGCTGTAGCTTTTGAGTATAAGCAAACTGGGGAAGGCGGAACTGTTAGTGATAAAATAAGTACAACCCGTATATTTTTCAGATGACATCAAAGTAATAAGCTGGAAATGCGAACTCTCATGTAGATCCGCAATAAAAAGTTTAGTTATACTTCTAGAGGATGCTGGTATTTTGAGGGTAGTAGGTCGGCTAAAAATGCTATATGTGAATACGATATACGAATGTTAAGTATAGACTGAGCATGTTACTGATGACCTAAATTCATGTAAAGTATATTCATCCTGTTACCCATTAACGTTTAGTAAGGGGGTTTAGTTAATTGTTGTTTAATTGGCTATCAAATGACCAGTATTCCAGAGGCCTTTCTAATAGATAATATCTTAAACGATTGGGTTGCGATGCAACTATGAAAAATTTAATGTAACCGATTTGTACGGCCGTTTTTCTAATAACTTCATACTGTGTGTACAATGAAAATTTTGGAAAGATTATTGTTTAGAAAGTGAATCGTCTATTATAATTATTTAAGTTTTAGCGACTATATCAGTTATTTTTAGTTACTAGTCAATATCACAAAACTACCACTGCGACAAATTTAATATGTACTCAGAATAATCGTTTTTTGAGATATTGGCTACACACTGAAAATAACTTGTATATCCTTCCTAAATCACATCTGTATTAGAGTTAAATATTCGAGTTCATCTCGTCCCAATTTCAGATATTCATTTAAATGCAGGTACCAACGAGCAAGCACCAGACGTTCTTCTAAAATTAATGTCTTAATCCAAATTTAATCATAGTACCAAATTTCACCATGATTGGTTACGAAATAATGGAGTTTGGTCCAGTCCAGAAAAAACATATTTCAGAACTTCAAGAAAATTACCTGGTAAAAACCCGTTAAACTCTTACAAAACAAGTTTGGTTAAGAATAGACGGAGTTCCATCCAGAGCATAGACAGAATCTAGAATATTGCCCCAAAACTTACTTCAGAATTCAATCAAATATACTACAAACCAAATTTCAACGTATTTTGTTTAGAAATAACCGAGTTCTGTCTAATATTGTAAGTTTTCAAAATTCCCTATACTTTGGAGATTACCTAATTTGACTGAACCTATTGCCTGAACCGAGCGATCGGGGTACAATTTCTTCATTCTTCATCGATTTTGTAAATGTTTTTTATGTTTGTAAAATATCTTGCAATATTTTATTATAGTAATATTATAGTATATATTATAGGAATAATTTGACAGTAGCGCTAAAGCGGTAAATTTGTAAACTAAACTGATGGTAATAAAATAATTGCTTTTTCAAGCCTTTCAACTATGTATGATTTATACAGGGTGGGCCAACAGTTACCATGGGGTTTAAAAATTTTTATAACTTTTTCTTTTTTATAATTTTTTTTATTTTTTTTTCAGATTATATAAATAACACTTGCAGAATTAGTAATGGAGATATTCTCAACTGAACACAGAACCAAAATAATAGAATTTTATTATTTAAATCAGCGATAAATTATTTTAACGCAAAGAGCATATCGTCGCCATTTTAATGTCAGAATTTCGCCTTCTGAAGCAATGATTCGTTGCTTAGTTGATCGACACCAGCAACATGGCACCGTAGGAGATTTGCGTCGAACCGGTAGACCACGTTTAATTCGCACTGCAGAAAATATTGAACGTGTAGAGCAAAGTGTAAATGAAACATTAGAAACATCTACCAGACGGCGTTCTGCTCAGCTAGGAATGTCTCGTACGTCACTACGGCGCATATTAATAAATGATTACTGTTATTCTCATATAAAGTGCAATTGGTGCCTAAACGTCTAAATTTTGCAGTTAAATTTCAGCAGTTGGCCAGAAATGGAATCCACTTCATCAAGCTAATTTTCATTTGAATTGCTTTGTAATAAGCAGAACTGCAGGTTATGGGGTTCTAAAAATTCCCACAATGGCTCTTTTAAGTCAAATGTTTGGAAAGCGAATAATTTCCAGAAATTCGGAAATTAATTGACTATGTTCTTTGGGGTTATTTGAAGAAGCGAGTATATGTAAACAAGCCAGAGACAATTATTGAACTCAAGGCCAACATTGTTGCAGAAATTCGAACGCTACTGGCACAAATTTTGAAAGATGTTATGGAATGGAAAAACAAAGGTGACATTATTTTCCATACTTAGACTGTGTCCGAATTGTGTGATAAATATTTTTTAGCACAAATATTTGATACTAACGTGAAAAATTTTCTCTTCCGATAATTTTTATTTTCAACTTGCTGCCCGAATTCTGTGATAATTTTTTTTGGTAAACATTCCCCGCCCTCAGTTTTAAATTTAATTTTAAAATATTGAATTTAATCATTACAAGATTAAGATTAAGTTATGAATTATTTAATACACTTGAAATCATAAATTCAATTATATTAATTTATTTAATTTTAACTTTGTATCGAATTATTTAAAAATCGAATTACAATGTCGAATATTTAACTTAAGTCCATTTCTTTTACATATTAAACACCTTTTAATCATAATCAATGCCCCAAACAAGTACATTCGATATTTTTTTGATTAAATTCAATATTTTCAAATTAGAATTTAAACTGAGGATGGGACTTTTTACCAAAAAAATTTTCACAGAATTCGGGCAGCAACTTGAAAAAAACTTATCGAAAGGAGACAATTTTTCACGTTAGTATCAAATATTTGTGGTAAAAAATATTTACCAGACAATTCGGACACAGTCTAAGTATAAAAAAATTTTGTATATTTTATAATCTGAAAAAAAAATTAAAAAAATATATAAACGAAAAAGTTATTAAATTTTTAAACCCTATGATGAAAATTCGATTTGCATCTAGCTTCTGATGGGATTCAAACCCAGTACCTCCTGGTCCAAGTGCCGAAGCTTTAACCACTGCACCACTTGTCCGGCTTCTAGAGATTTGCAACGATAGAATATGCTATACCAAAGGAATAATTTGTCAAGGGCTAAATACTCCAGTTGAGAAATGAATTGCTGATAAAATTATTCCTTCGGTCCAAAATCTTAAAATCGATCATCATATCAGAATGCGAAAAAAAGTATTTGTAATCAGCGCCACCATGGTAATTTGGAGTACTAACAGGTTACCACGAAATTTGTCACATAATTAGAGACCTTTTAATTGTATATTTGTGACATACTATATATACATATTTTCTATGATAAACCAATAATTAACTACCAACGCCAAAACGATGATTTTTCAAATGACACGTTTATGAATTTCGGGCGTTCGATACGGATTCGTACTGGATTTTGCAAATAAAACAATCAACTTTTGAGCAATTTACTATTTTTATTTCCTGGTTCAATATTTCACTTGTACTGTTCGGACTGTTTACTTTTATCTTTTTTAACTTGCACTGTTCCCTATTCAAATTACAAGTGTCTCTGCGTCCCAAATTGCTCGCGCTTATATACTTGTGCATCGCGTGATTATTCCATGTATTGTGTTTGACGTGTTAGTATTGCATTTGTAAACCACTTGCTTATAGTTGTATTCGCGAACATTTCATGTCAACAATTTCTCTATCTTGATGATGAATTACGTCGTTGATAATTCATGTATTTTACCATGACTGTCGATGCCATTAAAACTGCCTTCGTTATTTCCGTAATCCCCGCCACAAGGAATGTCATTCTGAAATTCAATTCCCAATAAGTATTTTCAGTATTGGAGGAATACTTGATCAGGTAGCATCGATGCGGGTAAAGAATAATAATTTTCACAATAAAATTGTGGGTTCTGACTAGATTCCAACTGCAACCTTTGGGTTAGAAACACTTGTGAAGTGTAAAATTTGTAAAGATACACTATATAATTATATTTATATGAGAAAATGTTCAACTACTTCCAGAGCTACAATAGTAGTTTTGAATACTATAATGCTTCAAAAAAATGTGCGTTATTTTTTAAGGCCCTGTCAATGATATACCACACGTATATATTATATGATATATGATAATCAAATATTATGTGATAAACGAAAACAGCGGATTTGTGAACTTAGTGCTGCTTACAAAATTGTTACTTTTTCTAAGACTTTTGAAACGATATTGGAATGAAAAAAGTTGAAACTGCTTCCAGCACCACGAACGATATACTATACTTATCGCGAATATGAGCAAAATGTAAAGCAATATCATAGTAGTTTTGGTGGTATTCAACCCTCTAGAGGTAGAAATCTCAAAAGATGTTCACTGAATTAAAAAGTTAAGAAGATTGGCTAAAAAATTCAATTATGCATAACCTGTTCTTGAGATACCATCGGTATAGTATTGGGAGTATAATTTTGGTTTTTGTGTTTTTTTTTTTGCAGAAAAACTCATATATGTCTAAGAAATGGTAAATTTTATTTTATTCAAAACTTTTTGCATCGTTATCTATGACTTTCGACCATCTTTCTGACAAATTATGGATTCCATCGAAAACAAAACTATCATTCTTTTGATTCGATCCATTCGCGACGAATCTGATGGGGCACAATCTGGGGAATAGGGAGAATGCGGTAAAATTTCCAATTTAAGTACTTCCTGCGTATATTTTACTTGTTTTGCGTCATGTGGTCGAGCATTGTCGTGCAGCAAAATCACTTTACTGTGTTTGTTGGCTGGAAGCAGACGGTTTTCGTTTGAAGCATGGTTCAAATCTATCAATTGTTGTTGGTAACATTCACCAGTAATAGTTTCGTTCGGTTTTAGCAGCTTATAGTACACGATTCGTTTCTGATCCCATCAAATGGACCTTACTTCCATGAATGTTTCGTTTCGCTGTTTATAAGGATGGTTCGCCAGGATGAACCCATGTTTTTTTTGCGTTTCGGGTTATTGTAGTAAATTCATTTTTCATCGCCAGTCACAATTTGAGATCAAATATGCCATCTTCTGTGTCCTGTAAGCAAAGAATTGCAAACCATTAAACGAGTTTCAATGTTGGCTTCAGTCAGTTCATGTGGTACCCGTTTTCCTTCTTTTTGAATCATTTTCATGGCATGCAAACGTTTGTTTATCGCTGCTTGAGTTCTGCAAGTTCTTTTTTTGTTTGAGCTGAGTTTTTCTTCAATAATGCTTTCAATTCTTCATCTTCGTTTAAACCAGTTTTCTCAGTCTGTTGAGTTGGTGCATGTTACCATAAGTTTCTTAAAGTAACCGAACACTTTCAGCGGATTTTTTCCTTTGATTAAAGCAAAAACGTAACGTGTCCCGCAAATGCTGTTTTGTTGGAACAAAATTCGACATGTTTAAACGGGATTAAAAATATGTTGTTTACGCTTTCACGAATAATGACAACCTAAATTTTCATATGGAATATCAACACTTTAAAACGCCGTAGGTGTCATTGTAAAATAATGTTTAGAATTAAAGTTACGCCATCTCTTAGAAAATCTAAAAAGTAAGTTATACACCCAATAAAAAATCCATTCAGACGAATGGAGAAACATTTTTTGTTTGCATTTTTGTGATTATTGACCGTTAAAACGTTGGGAATAGTGGTTTTGGATTGGGGTCATTGTCTATAATTTTTAAGACCTTTTCAATATGTCGCAATTATATTCTATGATATACTATTTCATTCAGTTATATACTATTTTAATAACAAATGGAATATCAGGTGAAAAACTAAAGTGGTAAAACTAAAGTGATATCGTCAAAGTTGTTGTCTGATCCAAGACGTTTTAACGAAATATATTAGAATAACGTAAAGTAGTAGCGTGGTATTAGGTAGTTTTTCTGGGTAATTCACTAGGGCAGGTGTCCTACCTTCTTGAGGTAGAAATCCCAAAGCTTTTCAATTCACCTATAATTAAAAATTAAAGAATATTGGCTAAAAAAAATCGATCGCATAAGCCGTTACTGAGATATCATTGGTACAGATATCCAGACGAGCGGACAAACTCTTTTGGGATCAGGGACCTTGAAACGTCGAGAAAGGTGTTTTTGTGCCCTGATCATTTTACATATTTTTTAGGATCTCACCAACTTGATATTACATAACGGAGTTAGTTTTACCACTGAACAATCGAATCTCTAAATAATGCCGAAAATTAATGTTGCAGATTCTGAATCCTATATGGAGCTTTAGTTACAAAGCTTAATTTCGAGATCTTTCAGTGGTTAAATTATTACTTATTATGAGGAAATGGCTACAGGTCTTCACTAAAACTGCACAAAAGAGAAAATTAGAAAGAGGGAAAAATTGAACATGAACATAAGTAGCTTAAATCATCAAAAGAAGGCTTCCGCTATTTATGCTTACTTTTAATAACAAACAAAATGTGGAAGATGATATTATATCAAGGCAATACTTAACATGAGAGTTACAATAGAGCTGTTGAAAAACACAGCGATTTAATGTTGCAGTGCAAAAAATGTCAAGGTTTCAATCATATGCCGAAATACTGCCAAAGATAGACTGGTTGCGTCAGATGTGCTGAAACATAACCCACCAAAGTATGGCGATTCGGTTAAGATAACAAAATTTTTTTTTTTAACAATATACTATTTTCACCGTTTATGGGTAATGGCGCACTAATTGATGTTGTTTTTAAATCTTGCCTATAGAACCGCAAACGCATTTTGCTCCCATATTTTTGAATTATCAGATTTTTTTCAGATTAATGAAGATTATAACTTCTTCATCAGTCCTGCAAAAGAAAAAGTTGGTTTTACAGCAGCCAAATTTTATTCTGATGGGTGATGATTGGAAAATGATTTTTAAGCAGATGGCTGTAATGTCTCAACAAACATAAAACTTGTAGGAGATACAAAAATAACAGGGAACATAGCAAGGGAATTTTATTCTCAAAACAATCCGTTATTAAGTGCGACTGAGGTTCGTTTGTTTAAAATTGATAAATGTAATTTTTTTTTAAATTTAATTCAAAATATGTATTCATAATTTCCTGTTCGACACGCATGTTTTACTTAGTCAATAACAAATCAACAAAAATCGCAATTTTTCTAATTTGGCATTATAAAGGATCGATTAGAAAAAATTTCTGCAGCCCTATTCCTGAATACGATACGAAAACGAAAATACAAAATTCATATTTGGATTGAATCAGATTCGTACGATTCTTATTTGAAATTGAATATGAATCTTGTTCATTCGTTTTCGTATCGTATTCAGGAATAGGGCAGCTGATTTTAGTTTATCTAATTGTCACATATCGAAAAGCTAAAAAAAATTGCTAATTTGAAAAACAAGTGAAGCACAGTCCAATTGTAATTTAAATTGACAATCACCAAACAAAATCATATAAGATGCGAAGAAAGTGTTCAATATTGCAAAATTATTTATTCTAATAATTCACAGATGTCAGTAAATCTCGTTACCCCTATTTATTGTATGTGCAAATTATTCTCTCTGCACGTAAAATGGTTTTTGTTATCAATTAACTTGAAATATTGGCAGGTAAAGTAGAAATACAAATTTACATCGATTAGGTTGAGAACGTGATTACAAACTATACATATAATTTTTTTGAGTTTTTAATTTTAATTTAAATATTTGTTTTGTTGTTGTAACATTTTAAGGGTGATTTCTGTTTCATACAAAAATAAAAATATAAAAGGAAAGCAGACGAAAACGAAATCTAGGAAAATGTGTGGTTCGAAAATTCGTTTGTACGTATATTACACAATTCTTGTATTTTAACTTTTTTTTTATATTTTATTCTTAAAGATCATTTGTCATTCTGTCTCCATGCACGACAGCTTACAGCTGAGTAGACAAATAAAATAACAAACAGAAAAAAATTAAAAATAAATAAGCCAATTTTCAATGTTATTTGAAATGAATGAATGAACTCAAAAAGTAAAATGTGTGTGTGTGTGTGTCTGTATGGCATACACGAGTAAGTACGTATACATTATAATATTAGCAAAACGAAAATTGTTAAATTTTTCCTTTAAAGGAAAATTATAGATTTCCTTCCCTTTTCACTTGCACCGAAAAATATAAAAGTTTTTGTTTACATTTTATTTTAAAAAAATGTTAAAATTCCTTAAAATATATGCTTTCGTCAATTTTATGTTTGACAGATGAGTGAAAAGTGTTTAAAATTTAATTTATTTCACATCAAAATTACAAAACGGAATACTAAAATATCTGAAAGTATTTTCGATTTTTTTCTTTCGTTTTTCCATATTGTTCCCCTGAAGTTTTTTTGAGTCTGAGTATTATTTTATTATTGAATTTTAATAAATGAAAAATGGTTAAATGTTAAATTGATTTTACGAACTTGAATTTTATTCCATGTGTTCCGTCCGAACTTGAATATTTTCAGACTTAAATCTCGTAAACGTGTTTAATGACACATACTAGAAACAATGATTAATTCGAAAAATTATTACCGGAAGTTATAACCATTGGAACATTAGTTTGCATTAGGCTCAGTGTTGTACGCCTATACGTGTTTTTCGGAATTTTATACGGAATTGGTAGATTATTAGGCAAAAGACAGCCATTATAACCATAAAGCAAATGTGGACGAAAAAATAATTATCGGGAAGGTTCTACACTAATGCCACCAATACGTTTTTTCATTAAGTAAAAATTAAATTGCTTACAACAAAAGTCATTAACTCGTGAAATTAATAAAACACAAAAAGATTTCGTGTATAATATTTTGTATGATCGTTCATTAGATATGTCAGAAAATTTTAATAGTTTCACTGGCCAGGAATAATATTTAATGATTCTAAAGTAAGTGCATTGCCTGAGTTTATCATTTGACACGGGTGGCGATGTATAATCAAGTTCGCAATCCGGAAAATAGAAGGTGCTTAAATAATTTTTCTGCATCAAGTGTTGTTCTTTAGGAGTTAATTTTTTCTATTCTTGTCGAAATCAAGCAACATCCTTAGTCAGTTCAAATAGAATATCGCAATGTAAAATCCTTTATCCTAAATACGTATTTGCTTAATCGAAAGTCATATCGCTAAACGTATTAGGTTAAATTCAGCTACATCTTCCAAACGAATACTGTATCCACCTTCAATTCTGAATTTAAAATCTCACTTGTGCGGCACGGGCAGGTTACAGATATGGCGGCCATCGGCCAACGACAAGGTTCCGTAAATTTTGCTTCATAAAAATATTTGGGTGCATTTATATATTGGTCGACATTCTCTTCATAGTTGACACCAATTTATTAAATTAATTACATACATTGTCAACGCGTGTAAAATTTTAATTAAATATCTCAAATTAGAGATCGACCAAAGCCAACGTGTCTTGTACCTTAATTAGGCTCTGATATTATATTTCAATATTAATATACAGTAGAGTATGGAACAGGTTCGCTATCAGATCACAGTCGCTAAAATGTGTTTATCTAGTTTTACAACGTTGAAAAATTCATAAAAAACACAGTTCTTGTCGTTATACAAAAATTTTAACCCTTCGTCTCTTGATTTTTTTTAAGGAACTAATTATTTTTGAATGTATGTATATTGTGTTTCTTAAGTGCACATTAACATTCATTACTTTAAAACATTCTCCATTTTCCTGGAAAATTGAAATTTTCGTTACTTGCAGATATGGCACATCAAGTGTAACATATATATTATTCAATACTATTTACTGTAGTTCAAACACAACATAGTAACAAAAGTAGTTTCATAGTTTCAAAAATTCATTTATTAACGAATAAGAATATATAATAAATATAGTATATTAAAATGAAAATAAATAATAGAATATTCAATGTGGAAAAAATAAAATTATAATAATAAATTCATCACAAAATATGTCAGACTATTTCAGTTTACGTGTGAAATTGTTTAAAACCATTTCTAGTTTTATTTAAGCATAACGCGGTTACGCATTTTTCACAAAGTTATGAAAGTATATCCGTTGCAGCCTGGCAACTTACATTGAAGGCTTTTTTCATTATATAACGCCATCTTATTTCCTTAACCGGAATATAGGAACTTGTTTCCTTCTTTCGTTTCTACTGTCGATTTTGGTTGCTGATACTTACATAGCACTTCACCAACTTCCCGTCGAAAATCAGCTAATTGCAAAATCTGCTTCGGATCAGTTTTATTTTTCGTTTGAATTCGCTCATAAAGTAACCAAGAATTGACAACAGACATACCAAGTAGATGGTAGAAGATCCTCATTTAACACTTTTTAGACATCAGCAGAACATTATATCGTCCGATGAAACTGTCCAGAAGAACAACTCCTCCCATATAAGCGTTGTATTCCTTAATTATGTTTGGGCATTCAATTTGAATCCTAGATTTATGCATTGGATTGGGCGACCCACAAAATTCGAAATTAAGGAAACCAAATGATTATCTTTCCGGGCTACCGTAGTTATTTCGACATCTTGAATATTTTCGGTGTAATCAAATGAAGTCCCTCTTTTGGTTTTCTTCAACTCCTTTTCCTTAGGCAGCTTACAATTGGGAATCCTATTTTGACGAATTATCCCAAGGCATAGTATTCCTTGTTTCGACAATTCTACTACTAAATGTATCGAAGAAAAGTAGTTGTCGAAGTACATTTTATAGTTGATATGTCTTGGAACTTACCTAATCATACGAAAGGCAACATTGGCAGTAGCACCGAGATCACTCTCTGACGGATATCTTTTTAAAGCATCGTTTTCTTGTCCAGTATAGATTTCAAAATTGTATGAGAAACTAGATAGTCTAGACAAAACAGAAATGTGGTATAAAATTTATGTGGTTTATTTGGCAAATATTGTTTAATTCCACTTTTCGCCTTAGTCGAGCAAAGTTGCTCATCTACCACAGGATTCCAAAGGAACTTTACGAATTTTTTTGAAGTATGTTGATTACTGGCCGAATTTTCAACAAACGATCGAAATTTGGATTCTCCTTTGGTACCATTTTATTGTTATCATTCAAATGTAAATAAAATTTTATTCGCTCAAAGTTAGATAAGGGCATCGTTTCTTGAATTGTTGTGTTACCAGCTATAGGTGACCAATAGCGACGATACTTGGGAATTTGAATCACAGACATTAATAAACAAATGCCCAAAAATTTCGTAACTCTAGTTCGGTAGTAAATTTGGTGTTATTTATATTTTTCTGGCATACATATTGATTGGATTCATTGACTATAAGACTTAGTAGAGTAGTTCATCATCAAATAAATACTTGAAGCACGCATATGGTGTAGCGATGTCTAAGTAATCTTCTGGTAATGACTCGTCGCCTTTGAATATTATTTCATTATCAGTCTTCAGAAAATCTTGACAGCGCCATAATATTTTTTTGTTTTGATGGGGTACTTGTTCTGTCAGGAATAACTGGTTCTAATGTCGGATTGTTGCCGATAAAATCTATCGGTAAGTTGTCAATATCAAAATGTCCCTCCGCGTGCTCATTCTCGAGATTCTCTTTATCAACTGCTGCTCAAACTGTTTGGATTTCGAAATTATCATCCTCAATTTCATTGTTCTCGATATTATCATCGTGGTCGTACATCTCGTCTTCAGTATCAGTCCAACCATCTATTATTTGAAGAATTTCTGCTTCATTCAGATATTTCTTTCTGCTCATTGCACGAGTTGTCCTGCTATTGATTCTAAAAATATTCGAAATAATGACAAACATTTTGAAAAGCAAAACTTTTTCATTGCAAATATGCAATGCTACGTAAAAGTCAACATAAAATAATTTAGTTAATACTAACGTAATATTGCATATATGCAAGTTTTATTATTATTTGGACATTCACTCGGTATTGCATATTTTCAATATATGTTTTCGAATACAATTTTTTCATAAATGAAATATGATAACAAAGGAATTTATTTATTACTTATCTCCCAAATCTCTCAAACTGCGACACCCGTACGAACCAAATACCTTATCTTTGGACTTAGAATGAAACTAATGTTTTGGCGCTAAAATATGACATTTCGGCAAAGCGTACCCTACATACAAAGTTGAATGAACGATAAAAGAGAATAAAAAACGAAATCAAAATGATAAAATCATTGTGCATGACGGTATTTTAGTGTATTGTTTGGTGCATTGCAGATATGCAATACTAAGAGACGAAGAAATCTTTTTACACTATTTGCCGTAGACACTTGGCGAAACACACTTACACTTAATAAACACATTTTATTAAACACTTGTTTTTCATTTCGCAAAATCAGATTTTTGAATATTTTAATTAAAAAATTTGTTCACAAAGTTTAAAAAATCACTCGATCGATTTCGACTTGTTAGGTCATCATCAGGAGTATCTACTCCTGATAATGACCTAACAAGTCGAAATCGATCGAGTGATTTTTTGAAACTTTTTGAACAAAATTTTTAATTAAAATATTCAAAAATCTAATTTTGCGAAATAAAAAACAAGTGTTTAATAAAATTTGTTTATTAACCCTTAAGTGCATGTCGTCCGTTATAAATGACAACCAGAAAATCGATAAAAAAAAGTAAACAGAAAACCCATTTTAAGCAAAGATGTGTGTGTATGTTTAAGTACAAGTGTAATCTATATCTAGACAGTCGGTTGAACTTATTTGAGTAAAGGGTCAGTTAGTTCTCGTTTTCTTCTAGTTAAAATTAAAAAGTGCGTTTTTTTGTATGCAATAAAACATTAGTCAGTACAAATAAGTGGCAAAGAAAAATATAGTAAGTAAAAAATATGTTAAATAATATATGTAAAGCTATTTTTAAATAAATCTGCTTGCACAATTGTACGTTTGATAACGGAAAATGATTATCATTTTAAAAGGACAATATTCAGTCCATACATATGTAACACATCGCCTAAAAAGTTCCCGGTCTAACAAAGAAAACATAACTTTTTGAGAAAATTACATTTTATTCATCAACATAATTTCCTTCCAGAGCGATACAATCAGTCCCACGCCTCCCTAACATTTCGATCCCTTTTTTGAAGAACGATGTATCTTTATCTTCTAAATAAGCTTCAGTTTCGGCAATCACTTCTTTATTGGAACCAAATCACTTTCCCTATAGGTTTCTTTGAGGTCTCCAAACAAGAAGTAATAGCTGGCGGCTAAATGTGAGCGAATACGGTGAACACGGAAACAAATCCGCTATTGATCCATTGTGAGCAAATGCGGAACAAAATTCGAACACAGTTTTCTCATGGACAAATGTTCGTGCAAAATATGACCAACACGTTCCATACATATCTTTACAATATCAGCTATCTCACGCAATTTCACTGTACGGTCTTTCAAAACAATTTCGTGGATTTTTTATGGTTTCTGGAGTCACAGCATCATTTGGGCGTCCAGAGCGTGGTGCATCATAGGTGGTTGTACGACCACGTTTAAACTCAGCATACCAGTCAATGTTGATTTTCCTGGCACAGAGTTTGGATAACACTTATCAAGCCACTGCTTTGCTTGAACGTTATTTTTTCGCATCAAAAAACAGTGTTTAACAAAAGTAGCGTCACAAAAACAACTGTAACTTGTAAACTTAATGTTTGAAATGTCGTGAAATTTTAAAAGGTATTATTTGAAGGTTGGTAGAATTTGAAAATAATATGGAGTTTAAATTTGTGGCACCATGTATTTGTCAGACCGGGAAGTTTTCAAGCGACGTAATACAATTTATGTATACATTACTTTAGTGCGCATGATGTTCGTTTAAACGGACAACCAATTTTTCCAGATTTTCTGAAAATCTAGAAATACCTAATTGAAAAAGAGTTCGGATTCTTAATCTGCATCACAAAATACATGAAAGAATATTTTTTTATTAACATCACAGAGGTCATGCATTTAAGGGTTAATATAACTTCAAAAAAGCCAATTAAAATAAGTTACAACAATATTTTGAACAAAAAATTAGAATAACAAGCTTAACAACAATTACATAAAAGTAAACGTGGAAAATTATTACACACATTTACTTAAAAAGGCACTAATTTATTTATTGCCGTGTGTATGAGCAACCAATAACCTCCATGGTATGTTGACTAATATATCATTTTTCAAAAAACAATAAGTTTATAAACAAAAGTTAACAGTAAGGCTAAACAATGGATTTCATCCATTATAGAACAAATAACAATAATAAAGCTAATAAAAATCCTCAAATTATGTTCTCAAGATAGTAAACAGAAATTAACTGTGAGTGACCAAAATGCTGCCCCGGTGGCAAAGTGGCCAGCATGCTTACTCCAGCGACCAGAGGCCTCCAGTTCAATTCCAGGTGGTGACAAGGAAAAAATGTTCACGACTGGTTTAGGATCAATCACTCATTATCCGAAATGAAAATATAATTATGAAACCTCATTTGAGGTGGCCAAACCCCTTGATGGGATATAGTGCCAGAGAGAGATAGAGCAATGGTATAGACCAAAATGTTGTCTTCTATTTTGATCTAAAATGCAAAAGCTACATCCACAATCTAAAGGATAAATTTTAAAAGATCCCAAACACTTTTGGAGATTTTTCAAAACCTAACGGATGGATGAGATTTAATAATCAAAAATCTTGAGATTCACAGGTCATCATAAACATGTTTACTTAGTTTTTCCTTTTCGTTTACAAAGCATAAGACATTAATAATTACAAAGATCCAACTGCTGTAGTGAATGAATATACCACATTGATATTTAACTGGTAAAATTCGGAGAAGAATGTAGTCCTGATCGCATTCCTGCTCAATTTTCGAAAAATTATAATTCCGCTAAGCATTTTATTTAATCAATCGTTAAAATTACCAACTTCTTCATAAAAATGACCGCACAAACGTGTATGTTTTACAAACCGACTTTGCAAAAGCATTCGACTTCGTCATTTACTGCAAAACTTTGAAACACATATTCAAGTTAGCAGAAGTTAGCAGGAGTATAGCAGAAAGCGTTGGTCCATTGACTTTTAGAATTTTCATAAAGAGTGACAATATTTATCATTCCATCGAAAAGCCAACCCTGTTTCACGATACTACTAAGATCTAGGGGTTACTTTCGTTGAAAACTTGTGTTTTATTAAGCACATTCAGCTGTGCATCACCAGAGTGTACTAAATGTTCGGTTTTGTTAATCGTTGGATGGGCGGCAGTTTTGATTTGGAGATAAATAAGATCCTGTATTGTGCTTACGTTCAGCTAAAATACTATGTAAATTTGTGGTGTATGATCTACGAAAAACATATCCAAAGTATTGAGAAAACTCAAAAGAAGCTTATACGCTATACATGATCTGAATCAAACATCAAACTGATAATGCTGTATCACGTACGTTTTTTTTCGCAGAATTCACCAAGAAACGTCGAGATTGAATGACGGAAGAACTGAAAACCCAACCGATCACAGCATAATCTTTGAAACACTCTCTATTAGCCAACGTTAGATTTCATGTGCCAACATGGAAGCGTATTAACCCTGTATAGTATTCTATGCACCGTTAACACATTTTGTGATGCAAATTCAAAATATTTATCAGATACTAAAGATACGTTTCAATTAATTGGTTCAATTCAATAAGTCTTTATTCCGTTTACCAATAATATCCCTGAAGCGACCAACATCACAATCATCATTAATCTTTCAATTATCTCGGACCAGAAATAACATAAAAATAACTTCGAGTTAAATTTGAATTAAAAAATTTACAAATGATTGATGATTGTCGATAGATAGCATCACCAAAAAACGAGCAATCGTTAATTAAATTAAAATCCATCAAAACCACAAAATAACTACCGAGGTACCGACCTACAAGTCGACTAACACACGCTTTTCTCAAATTGATTTTTGTGTACAAAATTTGCGTGCATTTCCTTTTCAAATTTCATTTGTTGTTGGTTACAAGTTTTATTTTATTTTTAAATCCTCAAACCATTAATTACTGTCGCTTATGTACACATTTAAGCTCCTTTACTATTTGTATACGAGTATTTTTGTGCTATGTATTGTAGGCCAAATTTTTATAAAAGGAACTACAACAATTATTTGTCGGTTTATATTGATTGATAAAACTTTTTGTGTTATGATGAAAGGGAAAATTTTTATGATACGTAAAATACTCGTATAAATTTAAAAAGGAATATTGGTTTAAGTATTGTGAATAGTTAAATGTTTATTTTTATCGATTTTAAATATAGTTCACTAGAGTATTAAGCGTGTATAACAATTACTTTGAAAATGATTACCGGATAGATAACTAATTTGTGTGAAGTTGTGTTAACATAGTAAAAGCAAGTTTAGTAAATATGAAAAATTTTGACCACGAGGTTTATGGAGCTATACAATTCGGTATATCGATGTCAAAATAGCAGTTTCTAAAAAATCTCTATGTGTGTGTGTGTATTTGTGGTGCCGTGCCCTATAGCCTGTTGGTCCTATACAGCCCAAAAAGATTAACTATGAAGTCGGGTTAAAACTTCATATTTACACCCCTATTATGGTTTTTGCAGTTGACATTCCCGACAAATCCAACTCACATTTTTGGTTTTACGATATTCACTTAAACGAGCTGAACTGTCAAAATGATTCGCCATCTTTTTGTAGGCGAATCCTATGAAATTGGTTTTCTGTTTTCATTTCACAGTCAAAATCAAACAACGGAGGTTCACGTATAAGTAATTATATTTTAATAACATGAAGAAAACAACAAATCCCAGCCATTTTTCGAAATTAACGGAAGAGATGGAGAAAAATACCGATATTGCAAGGGGAATTCCCAGATTTAGGAAAATAGACAATTCGTTATCCTGTTTTGGAAATGTATGTGAAGCTGGCACGAAAAACCAGCCCGAAAACACCTTTTCAATTTTGGTGTGTTTCTTTGCTAAATTAAATGCTCTCTAGGATTTCCACAAATAATTAATTTATCCGTTTTTTCATATCAAACATGAACAACATCGAAACCATAAGGACATACTGCTAAAGATCAGGATCTTATAGTCATGATTCCAAGATGAGCTTCTGGTATGGTTTAGGTGATAGATGGACCTAATTTTAATTAATAATTAATTAATTTAACCGATTTTTCATATCAAATCATAAGGACAATTTGCTTGATTTGCTTATTCTTAAGTATTTTTAAATTTTTGAATCTTTGTGGGCAATCTCGACACCGTGTATGCGTATGATGATTACATGTTTTGTGTCTTCTGTAGTTAAATAATAAGAAAAACTTATTTTGTTTGATAACAGCACACATTAAACATTATTCGTCACATAGTTTACCAGGTAAGGTGGTTTGTTGTCACATACTTTACTTTAATGTGTAGTATTAATAGAGCAAATAAAACCGTGATATTTATTCCTTTTCACCGATATTAATAATTATTTATTAAATACAACTTCAAAAATATTTCGGGATGAAATTTTCGTTTTTCTTGTATTTTCAATAAATTTTTCGGGATAGCATTTAGTTTAGCAAAGAAACACACCAAAATTGAAAAGGTGTTTTCGGGCTGGTTTTTCGGGCCAGCTTCACATACATGTTTTGGAATCATTTGACCGTAATGTTGAATAACTTGGGGGCCCCTATAAAATAATGTACCAGGCAGAGTAAACGAATTACATTGGTCCCTTAACGATTTTCGCATCGTGCCATGCTAATATTTTCATCTGGTTTATTAGAAAAAGATAAAACGACACTAGATAACATAATTTTAAACTGATTTTAGTAATATATGATTACAACAACACAACTATTGACAAAAAACCACAAACGTCAAAAAAAATTGTTATAAAAATAATTATTCGGCTAGTATTACTAGATGTGCACTCGCTAAAATAAAGGCGAAAACCATAATACGAAAACCCAACTCACACGGATTTAAGATTCACCGTGAATCATTCGGCGAGGCGAAAACCATAATAGGGGTGTTAAGCTTTTCTCATAAATTGGGAGCTGCCAAAGATGTTTGACTGAAATCATTCCACCAGAAGTATGGCAGCCTCAATACGAGCTTTTTGGTTTCTTGCAAATATTTTGAAAAGTTATCATTTTCGAGAAAAACGAAAATGAACTAGCAGATTTAAATTTAAATTTTCAGCAATACCAGTTCAGATCATTTGTCCAAAATTTTAGCAGAAATGACGTTTTTTGACCAAACAAAATAGTTTTTCAGCAAAATTACGACTCTGTTCAGTCACTGTTCAGATGATTTGATTGATACGGTTTTAAAATTGTGGCACCATCTATGTGTCAGACCGGGAACTTTTCAGGCGATATAATATATCGTTTATGAGAAATACGATTTAAAATTGTTTGGCAAATAAAAATAATTAATTAGTCTGTCGAACTGGAACTTTTTTGAAAATCCTTTAATAAAGGCAGTAATCTAATCAAAATAGAATAGCGCAGTAAGTATTTTTCACAAGATTTGTTTAAGTTAACAATATCTTTCGCGGTGAAGGCAATTTTAGTCGAACCTTTTTAATTTAGTTTGAGAAAAATAACTTAGGGTACTTTGATTAGATACTAGGAGGCGAACTCTAGTATTTCTAAGACTTTCCTAAAGACCGAAAATAATATGTTCTAATAAATCAAGGGATAAATGTTTTCCAGAATTTGTATTCTTTTCACATGAAGAGTGGTATAAAAGCAAATCTATAAGCCATATTGAAGTTTTGAGCAATTTCATGTAGTTTGGAATTTCTTGTTCTTGATTTGTAGTAAAAACTTGCCAAACGCTAGCATTTCTTAAATTGTATTTCATTGAATCCTTATTTACTTCAGCTTAATTCCAGAATCAGAAATATTTAATATTAGGTCATTTGTTGCACTATTTTTTTAAATTTTGAAATCTTATATTTGGGGAGCAAGTCGTAGATTTACATCTCCCGGTGGTTCTCCAGGTTAGGGGCGGCTTAAGTGGAATTGGTCTTCTAGCAATCGTTTCCATAAAAATGAGAACATTGTGGAGAATTAGATCGGTTATCTCCTTCATCGGCGTTTGCAAAGGTTATATTACCGTCTTCCACCTTGCCAATGTGCGAATATGCACGTTTAGATTACTCACTAAAAGAATTTGTATTTTGTATGACATCAAAATTATCGTGGCCCAGCAACAACAACGGCAAGCGCATCACCGAACTTGCTATAATGCATAACCTATATATTCATATCAAGTACGTTCTTTCAACATAAGAAAATTCACAAGGCCACTTGGCAATAGAATGTGGGAGGGGCGGAAAATCAAATTGATCTCGAAAAGACCTGCCACCAGTATAACGGACGTTAGATCATTTAGAGACGCTGATATTGAAAGCAATCTTGTGCTTATTATAGTTTCAAATACAATTGCAAATTATCATTCACATTTAATAAACAAAAAAGATGATTAAAATATCGATGCATTAAAAGCTCAACTGTCACTGAAAATTTAGACCGGCACAATGCGAACTATTAGCTCCGACCAAACGTCCAAATACAGCAGCGGAAAATACAATTTAAAGAAGGCTACCTAGATCACGTAATGATTGGTTCAACGATCAGTGCCGTCAGCCGTTGTAAAACAAACAAAAGGTAGAGCCCTCACACAAAAAAACGCTCCGCCAGGAAAACAATATCCAATTCCTCTAATTTGTGAACAAATGCATCGGTAAAGTCAGTCTGCAGAAATTTTACTATATAGTTTCATTCATTCATCCAAGATCCACAGCAATCAAACACATGGATCGGGGGGGGGGGGGACTGATGGGGAACAAACGTGGCTAATGTTCATTTAGTAATAAGCAAACGTAAGCAAACGTACTTTCAAAATCTTCTAAATCGGACCCATGTTATTTCGAGCTGCTCCATCAGGTAAGCAGGTATTTGTCCCATATATCCCAGAAGAGAAAGTACACATCCTATTAGAAGATTCAAAAATGAAAAAGCACCCGATATCGATGGAATCGATGGTATCCCCCCGGATGATATAGTTTTGCATCTTGTATTTATCAAGTTATCGTATAATAGCAAGAGAACGCTACTCGAAGAACGAAAGGCCGTGCTCATTTTTCCGCTATATAAGAAAGGCGACCGGCTCAAAACTGTTTTCTACACAAAGGATCATATTCACAGAAAATATCGGAACAAATTACCACGACTTATAGACAACGTAGCAGATTTTAATTTTCTCGGGTCAATTATAACATCAACGAACGATATCCAGGCACATAAAAGCCCGCATAGCAGCCGGACATGAAGTTTGTATTCAAAATCAATGATGTTGCGATCAAAATATCTTTCGCAGTTGTGTAAACCCGCACTTTACAAAGCACTGATAAAACCTGTGCTAACTTTCGGCAGTGAGAGTTGTACCTTGACCACCAATGATTGTATAAACTACTATCGCTTTGGAAGGAAGGCCATTCGATCTATCTATGGTCCTGTTAAGGTTGCGAGCAATGAATACGAAGGAACGAATGACACGTTTCGTAAACTACCAGTCGGTGTACGCGATAGGGGAAGACCTAGACAATAGGCTGGCGTTACGACATCGAACAAGATCTTCGCATATTAGGATGGTGGAACTGGATGACCGTGATACCTGGAGAACCAAAATTCCTTCAAGGAATGTGAAAGTGAGACTGAGAGAGAGAGAGAGAAAGAAAGAGAGAGAGAGACAGAGAGATGCAGAGAAAGATATGAGAGTAAAAAAGAGATAGATAAATCTTATACTTCACGTTTTAATATTGCTTTTTTAGAAAATACTTATCGAGGTTTCAATTCGCATTCAGAACGTTTAATAAAGTTACCTTATGCTATTTTTAAATTCTCATTGTCCAAAATTAAATTCATATGTATAATATTTCATAAAAATGGATCACTTTCGATACCGGTAAATAACATGATTAATATTCTGCTGATAATTAATTTATTAAATCAATTTTTATTAGTTAAACCTAATTAAATACAAATTACAATTATCTGTTAAACAACAAATTTAAGATTCACTTAAGATTTCCGGCTTTGGTGGAAACTGTGTTATTCATAAACTTTTCCAATACTATTTGAATTGCGTTGTGATGCTACTGTTTGGGTTCATTAGTGAAAATTAGATTCAAGGTTCGATTTAATCTCGCAGATTTGGATATCGTTATCCGAATTCGTGTTTATAGGCATAATCTTGGTCTGGTTAATATTGGCCGCATTGGTAATTTTCATAATTGTATCACAGCACTTGCATACGATAATGTAGGCTCATTACGTAGAATATACGTCACATTATTTCGTATTTACTTATTATTGATGTCTACGAGAAAAGTGAATTATTTCGGTGGGTTTGTTGTAAAACACGTATATTTTCGAAGTAATGAAACAGTAGTTATCCGGAAATCGAACAAACGCTTCTCCGTTTAATCCAAACTAGTTCACACATACTGAATCTTCTATAACAGCTCTTTTATGATTGTCAAATATAAAAACTTTAGCTAATAACAGAGAATTTGCTGAGTGGTAGTCTGCCAAAAGATTTTGGTTAAGCTTCAAAATATAATCTATCTTATATGGATTGTGAAATTTCATAAAATGAAGTAAATTTCACTTGCTTTATTTGCTTTTGGGTTAGGTAGCACGTATCGCGTGACTGGAAAATTGGATTTTTTACCCCCATAAAATTCCTTGACAGCTTCATTGCTTTGAACACCACGTGATTTTATACGATACGTAATCCAATCCAAAACTTGGCTTCCGTACCATGATTTGGGCAAATAAATTGTCAATGTTCATAATCTTTGTAAGTAACTTGTGGAACTGTTCATCCGGTACTTGATTGTGTATATGGCATAATCTACTTTCTAGGTGAGTAGCGCTAGAGTACTCATCCCTCAATTTAATATCGCTATAGCAGCGGTATTAACTTTAAGGACCACTATGTTGATTGTGATATTCCAGTTATATAGTTATTTCGTGCTGTCTTTTGGTGATCTATTATTTGTCGCTGGTGGATGTCTGATGATTAACGTAACGTTGTAATATAAATAATCGCTGCATGAAATAAAATATTCCTCGGCGATTATAATGCACTTGTTCAAAAGTGAAAACCAATCCTGGATAAAAAATTCCTTCCTTCCTTGCAGGAATACCCGGAGAATTATTAAAACATGGAGGAGCTATTCTTGCATCTAATCTTTTCGAACTTATCCTTGCGATCTCGAACTAGGAAGAAATTCACAAGGAATGCAAAACCACACTCATATCTCCTGGGCATAAAAAAGGTGACCATCTCAAATGTTGATAATGTTGTACTTGCCCGAATCATCCAGCTTGCTCAAAACATTATCTAACATGGTTTTCGTGGAGCATTGTTTTACTTTGAGGCTGAACCTGGAAACGTTTTTAGAGTACAATTTAAACATTAATTAATTTTTGTATAGACTTTCAACAGGCATTGACAGCATCAACTGAGAAAACCTCTTGGTTCGGAATTTCAGAGAAGCTTGTCTCTCTCTGCAATCTTACAACATCTGGCTCACTGTGTGGAATTGTTATATACAAGCAACTGTCTGTGTGATTCCCTTTAAAAAACACAAGGTGTACGACAAGGAGACGCGCTCACACCTGTGGTGTTTAATCCAGCTCTCGAGTCATATGGTAAGAACAACTTGTATGGATATGCAGATGGTATCGCGCTTCTTCACCGAAGATCTAATGATCAGAAACAGTTTTACATCACCCGATCGCTGTGTTTCAAATACAACTCGACTGGAACTTACTATGACACTATATTAATATCATCAATAAATTTTACACAACAGCGTATACAGAAAGCGACATAAACAAATATTCCTGCTTTCGTTTTCTACAAATAATATTGGGGTATACTTCAGCGAGTCGAATTTGGTTGGCATTTCTTTCTCAAAGTATAGTAAGTAGCTTACATCTATTCTGCACAGTAATTCATCAAATTTGAGCTTTTCATTTAATTATTTTTGTAATTTGTAACTAAATTGACATCTTTTTATAAATAACGTTAGAAAAATTTCAAATTGAACTATTCTGTGACATATTGTACTGTGAGGCAGCATCTAATTGGATTTATTCTGCAGGCTGTAATGCTGTTATTAAAAAATGAAAAAAAGTGTTTATAATGTTAATAGTATCTACTTAGTTTTTGCTGTTCTAATCAAAAATTAAATCCTCCATCATTCCGCACCAATGTCATCGCCACTTTACGCGTACGCATCTAAGGCCCTCTATATAAATTACAAACTTTTTTTTTTATATAATTTAATTTTATAAATAAAACGACAAAACTCAAAACGAACTCGATAATTTTCAAATATGTTATGGTTCTTCTTATACGTTTAATTTAATATTTATGATCTCAATAACTAATTAATCCTTACGTATCATAAATATAAAAATATGGTGATTTTATGCTAATTTATATTACATTTTTGATTTCATTTGTAGGGAAAAACAACAACAACAACAAAAACTTATAATATTTTTAATTTATTATTAATAGATAATAGTTGAAAGGCGATAACATAATTTTAATTTATTTTATCGTATAAGCACTAATTTGTTCGAATCGCATTTAAATAAACATCCATCCGTACGAGATACCTTATATAACGGTACAATGTCCTTCTATATGGTAGAGGCACAACTAAAACAAAATTATTCGACTATTGAACTTCTACTATACCTACTTAAGAACTATAATAATACCAACCAAACTGATAATGCCAAGACAATTTTAACGATTTATTGTTTTTTTTTTTGTTCATTCTGTTCCTCAAACGTAGCTACGAGTGTATAAATTTAACATTTAACAACATAAAAATGCTTTATGAGTTTACGTTTTTTGACTTAAAATCTAATTTATATGAGAATTTTTGGATTTATGTGATGTTTGTTGTTGTTCGAGTCTATAATTCAGGTTTATAATTTTGTATGTCGTTTTCGGTTTTTGGCTGGTTTTAGTAAACTTTTAATTTCTAATGATTTCTACGATTATTTATAATTGGTACCTATATTAAAAAAAGAAGACAAACTTGATTAAGGAATTCAAAGAAGTTCTTAAAGCCGCTGTACTCAAGTTTCAAGTATGTGCGGCTTCTGTAGATTTGTGCAATATTAATGAGCACTATACACATATATTGTCTAGACCAATTTCACAATTGGCTCTTTCTGATCCGCAAACTTGTTGTTTACACCTTACAGTACCACAAAATTATTATATTTGTTCGTATTTTAAACGTGACCTGAATAAAACTTTTTGTCTTGGACTCTTCAACTCAAAAATTTCTCTTCGATTCAATTAGGATATCGTAAGTAATAATATTTCGTTTTTGGAAAACATGTTAAATATTTAAATACAGTTTTAAGACGTGTTTTTGTTACCTCATACATACATAGTTTATTTAAGTCACTAATAATTTTATTGCACTGCAAATGATATGAAGCGTTGTGTGATTTGATCGTTGTGTCATTTCGCTTAAAACTGATCTGCCTATTTTCAAGAGGACGATAGACGACGTATTAAAAGAAAACAATTGGAATCATCTGCTACAGAAAAAACACTGAGGAAAAACAGTAAATCAATTTCGAAAAAAAAAATCGAAAAATCCGAAAAAGTTAACCTTCGTGTAAACCTTGACAAGACGGAATTTATTATTACCGGATTACTAGACCTTGGAAGTTGATTTTTTTTAATACGTTCCGTAGAGAAGTTAAAAACTATTGTAGGAGTTCATTTCATGGTAATTGAGATCTTAAGTTGTTTTCAAAACAAGCATAAGCAGTTATTTAAAGCTAATCAAAATGTTTTTCGGAAGAATACAATGAACATATTGTGGATTTTCAGGATATGGCAGATAGAATTAGACAAACCCCAAAAAATTGAGATCAGTTGTGAAAAAGCAAATAGGAATAAGAAGAAAATATTAGGCCGTAGAAACAATATATGTTATAATAAAACGAATAGAACTAAAAGATAATGTCCATGAAGATTCAAGCTAGAAACTGTTGATAAACATAATCGAATAACGGTTGAAACCACGTTCAATAATCGTCTAAAAATCACCCTCCTTTTTGGTTGCTGTTTGTGGATCTTAACTAGGCACTGGTCAAATCGCCAATGGAACCTTCAAGTTAATTCATGATATCAATTTAACCGACTATGACGGAATAATTAATAGAATTACAATTTCGCTCGGTAATATTGATCTGGGCATGGACTCCGGTTCAATGACTAATGAGAATGATTTTGAATTGTATTTTTTGTCATTCATTTAGTTTGAACTTTTAAAATATTACTTTTTTTGGTAATTTTTAATAGATATTCATTAGCCAGCAAATCCGATAAATATTTGAAAACTAAGGCAGAAATTACCAATAAATAATGAAATTATTACTCATTGTCATTTATCATTAAACTAGAATTTGCGCCCTGGAAGGTAGTGTTTGACATCAACTGATTTACCCAGTCGTTCAGTTTATATCAGAACTTAAAGGTCTCAAATTATGATCAATCAACTAAATTTGATTCACTTGGCAGGTTCACCGGACGCTACAGACTGTAATCAAATAATTGAAAGTGAAAATCAAATATACTTGGGTGCAAAAAAATCGTACATTGCTCAATTTTCCACAAAAGTTTAAAAATATCAAAAAATTCAATATTTGTTTAATTTTTTTTAATGCAGATTCATATTTTATTTCAATACCTATCCAGTGGTACCTTTTTTGTACTTATACGTGCCATCAAATGGATTTTTGAGGGTAAACATCTGAGGTACACGTTTTTTGTGAATTTGTCAGCATGAAAATTAGGGGTAAAAATTGAATTAAAACATGAAAATAAACAAAAAAAAAACAGTTTTATTAATAAGAAGTATTACCCCCCCCCCCTTGCCTGAATGACAGCTTCCATTCGATGCTGCATTGATTTCACCAAAGTTTTCACAAAATCTTGAATTCGCTCCTCTACGATCGCCTGTTGCAGCACCTGGAGACTCGTTGAAGCACCATCTCCTTCTCGAAACCTTCATTTCAACTCGTCCGATTCAACACCATACGAGACTCGTTCTTTAATGCAACATTGGCATATCGCTCTCCTTGTCTTCTGTATACTCTTCTTCGTCTATCGGTTCCGTGTCCATATAAACACATCCTGCACTCGTCAGAGAACAGGGCTGTTCTCCATTCTTCTTCTATTCAATTCAAATGCTCTTGATCGAACTCAAGACGGTCTCGTCGGTGAGCTGCGGTCAATTTCGGGCCGTTTCCTGGTCTGCGTGCAGTCAGATAACCTTCTCGAAGTCATACGAGATATTTCATGGCATGCTATTTATTGATCTTGTTGAATTATTTTTAGAATTTAATTCGAAAGCCTGCTATATGCATTTGACAAAAAAATCGCTTTGTTGGCATGGTACAAGTACAAAAAATGTGCCACTGGATAGGTATTGAAATAGACTTTGAATCTGCATTAAAATAAATTAAACAAATATTGCATTTTTTTGATATTTTTGTACTTTTGCGGAAAATTGAGCAATGTGTGATTTTTTTTGCACCCAAGTGTATAACAATATAATAATCAACAGTACAAAATCAACAATGTTTAAATGGACACAGATTATTAATTCTCAGCAAATACAAAAAAATGTTGATCTGTTACATGAAGACTCGGAAATAAAACTACAACAAGTGATATTCAATCGACTTATCATAATCATAAAAAAAGTAAATAATCCGGCCACACAGTTAGCCAAAGCACAAGAAACAACCATGTAGTTACAGAAATTGGAAGCCTTCCAAACTACCAACAAAATAGAAGTAATATAATACACAGAGAGTTTGTTGATTGTCCTCATCAAAACAATGTACGTTTTTTTGTCGTGTTGATAACGAAAACTACGTAATACGTTTTTGAGTAGAACTGAAAAACTTTCGTTATATCAATCAGCGTACAAGAGGTGTAAACGGCGAATGATGGCTAATAGTTTCAATAAGAATCAGTTAATCTAACCTTAATCATCTAAGAAAACAGACTACTAAAAACTAAGTCAAGAGCTAATCATTACTTAATCTGGAATTCATCTTATTAACCCAAATGTCTGTTCCCTGAGAAGTGAATCTGGTCAAGGGCACGAGATAACAAAACTAGAAATGTTAAGTCAAAATATAAGCAATACGAGCATCAGGTCTAACTATTTATATGTTTTACAAGTTAAGCTTCTTAATTTTAAAAAAAAACTGAAGATTATCAAATCTGCATAAAATAAAACTTGTGCAAACGTACACAATGGCCAGCTGTTTATGATAAATTTTTTTAAACAAGTTAAGCTTTTATTTAGTTTATAGCTTAGTAACACAAAAATGTTAATTTAAAAACCTCGGTTCTCTTTGTAAATTAACCACGTCTGATGTCCGATCGGCAGATCGGCAGATTGGCGCTTGAGTACGTAGTAAAACAGCGATATCAAGGACAGTTTCATACCGCTCGATCGCTGAGCAAAAAGACTTGATTTGGCGGTGAACAGTATAGAAAAAACAAATTTTTAGCAACACCCAGGAACATCATCTCTATGCCAAATCTTGGAATTTTAATCTGTCGGGTAAAACTTGAAAATAAAATCGTTGTATAATATGCAGGCAAAAATTAAAGCCCGAATCACTGCCGAATAACGAGTTGTCTACGCCCAATCAAAATTATTGTGATCTAAACATCTACCGTAGTCGCACAAATAACTTTATAAAGGACTCATATGACCTGTGATAGGTTTCAGAAGCGAGAGGAAAGGAGGGTGATTCGTTCCATTTTTGGTTCAATTAAAGTTGCGAACAACGAAAGTCAGATTCGTATGAACCACGTGATAAAGCAACTTTTCAGTGGCCCTATTCTGGCTTTCCCTGGGAATAGGGAATTGGGAATAATATTTTCATAGCATTTTTGTTAAAATTATACTTTTCTGGCCTACTGAAAGAATAATTTTATTGCAAAAAATTTCAAAACAAAGTGATTTGGGAAACTTTTGTTCCAAAAAATTTTTGTAGGGAAAATCATGTTCCCTCAGTAGGCCAGAAAAATACAATTTAGACAAAAATGCTATGAAAATATTTTTCCCGATTCTCCATTCCCAGGGAGAGCCAGAATAGGGCCACAGAGGTAGCAATTATCATCGGATTCATCAAATTCAATCGAGTTAGGTGGGTCTTCTAAGGAACTTCAAAGAAATTAGATTCTGAGGCATGTCCAAGAATTATTTGAAATTCAAAACTATTCGAACTGTTTGAAAATCAAATTTATTGAAAACTAAACCAGTATAGGAACCAAGCGCACATTTTAGTGGAAAAAAATATTCGATATAATTTTTTCCGTTTAAATCAAAATGAATGTATGCAACCAAACTGCTATACAAATTTTGTGCATGCAACCCGCATAAAAACTGACTAAATATTTAGACAAAATTTTATCAGTACATATGGAGGTACAGATATAAAATTTGTTGTTATTTTGAAAGCAAATTTTTTTTTATTTAGAACAGTATAGGAACCAAGCGCACATTTTAGTGGAAAAAATTTCCGATATAATTTCTTGTAAATGCTAGAAAAACGTACGTTCAACTTTTAATATTTTTTTAATCATAGCAGACGTATGTGCAACTTTGATTTATTTTATTATGTTTACAAACAACTGGACATTTCGCATTGGTATTTGACGTTTAGATTTGTGTTAATTTGTCGCCGTTTATTTTAAATTTGAATGAAATACATATTTAATTTTGAGTTCAACAAACAAAAATGTTTATTTTAAAGATGATCAAAAATCTACATATATGTTCATAATTATAGCTGGTTCCGAGTACTGACTTATATCATTCCAAATAAAAATACTTATAATTGGATCATGTACATATACATGTATTATAAAATAAATATAGTTAAATTATATATGTAGGTTTTTTCAATAAAATTCATTTATTGAATTTATTCCATTCATTTTTTCAATAAAAATATAAATATGTTCAGAATTTGATTGTTTCTTTCTAAATAAAAAAAAAATCGCTTTGAAAATAACAAAAAACATTTTATCTGTACCTCCATATGTACTGATAAAATTTTGTCTAAATTTAGTTAGTTTTTATGTGGATTGCATGCACAAAATTTGTATAGCAGTTTGGCTGCATACATGCATTTTCATTTAAACGGAAAAAATTATATCGAATATTTTTTTCCACTAAAATGTGCGCTTGGTTCCTATACAGAATAGATACAATCATATTCTTTTATAGATATTTATATTTTTATTGAAAAAATTAATGGATGCTTTGACCTATATAATTTGACTATACATATTTATTTTATAATATATATATGTAATACTTAATACATGTTCCAAATATTTAAATATTTTTATTTGGAATTAAATAAGTCATTATTTGGAACCAGCTATAATTATGAACATACATATACAATGTAAATTTTTGATCATCTTTAAAATAAAAATGTTTTTTTGTTGAACTCAAAATTAAATATTTCATTCAAATTTAAAACATAAACAGCGACAAATTAACACAAATCGAAACGTCAAATACCAATGCGAAATGTCCAGTTGTTTGTAAACATAATAAAATAAATCAAAGTTGCACATACGTCTGCTATGATTGAAAAAATATTAAAAGTTGAACGTACGTTTTTCAAGCATTTACAAGAAATTATATCGAATATTTTTTTCCACTAAAATGTGCGCTTGGTTCCTATACAGATTGGTTAATGTAGCCAGAAAATTTATAAAAAATGTAAATTAGTTAATAATACTCGTAATGTGAAATTGGGCTTTTTTGGAAATTCATTTGAGACGGATTTGCCGTAATAACTCGTTGAAACAAAAAGTTCCGGAAACCAAACCTAATAGTAACGACTTGTCAGGCAGCATCTGCGCACCTTACAAATTTTAAATAAATTGTTCCTTTCTGATTGGTGCTACATGACCCTGGCTCAGACATGTTTAGATCAATATATGAACAGTTTCATTCCGGAAACTAAACCTGGTAATAACCACTTATCACTCATGTTATTGTGACTATTGCTACAAACCCACCCATTCCCCCTCTGTATTCCCTGTATTAAATTTAGTTAATTATTTGAAATCATTTAAATTTGTCTGGGTTCTGTATATATTTTGTTTCTTTACAACCAATATGTTTTATTACAAGGTAAGGTTAGGTTTCAGTGGTTATGAAGGCCATTTTAGGCCCATTGCATTCACGCCACATCATTAACCGATTCACCTACTCACACAACTACAGTGCCACCTGCACATTGCAAGCTCCATGTCAACCTGCAAATTGACATGGACGGTGGATCGGTGCTGAATTCTGCACTCCATCAGAGGGTCGTAGTTGTGTTTATTAACATCACTGATTCTGAACGATGAGGAAAATTTGATTTACATCTTAGCCTCTGATGGGATTCGAACCCAGTACCTCCAGGTCCAAGTGCCGAAGCTCTAACCATTGCACCACTTGTCCGGTAAAATTACTAGGTTAACATTGGAATGAGTACAAAAGGCCCAATTTCAAAGGGCCGAATGTCGAAGGGGCGAATGTCGTAGGCCTGAATGTGTTGAAGGGCAGAATGTATCAAATGATTGAATGTCGAATAGCCGAATGGGTCATAGGGCCGAATGATTTTTTCGTTTTTGAAATATAATTTTTTAAATTTGTTGTTTTATGGAATATTTCGTATTTTTTTTTTAAACATAAATGAATTTCTTATGAATTTATGTATTTTACTATCTTTCATCATTGGATATTCCAAAAATTTCACGTATCTAGTCAGCGATACATTTTGGTGAAGGGAAATTTTGTCATGTGCCTGAGACATTTGGCCCTCTATCATTCTTCTGATAATAGGTATATGGTACAAAAATTAAAAAAAATAATTAAATTAAATAAAAAATAAAAAATATACATACATATTTTATTCTAGAAACATGAAAAAAAAATCGGCCCTTCGACCCATTCGGCCTTTTGACCCATTCGGATCTTCGACACATTCGGCCCTTCGACATTCGGTCCATCAACAATCGGTCCTTCGTAATTCGGTCCTTCGACACATTCGGCCTTTTGATATCATACGTTAACATTTCATGTAGACTGAATTAATGTCAATCTATTATATTAATACGCTTAATTTTTTCAAACTCAACCCTAAAATGACCCCTAAAGATGATCCGATCCGTTTAAATTTTTCAAGGTAGGTCGACATAAATATAGCGGTGTGCCTTTGCTAGAAAAATCGGAATAATTCCACCGGGAAGTACCTGAAACGGGTACCTCAGGTGTTTTCAGCAAAATTTTGTCACGACGCCAGCATGCCATGACAAAATATGTTTATATTGAATCTATGATCATGCGCATTATACCGTGACAATGACAAAATTTATTAAAATTGCCGATGTTTTTGTCATAACACTGTGACTGTGATGATAAAATGAGTAGAAAATTTGTAATTGAATCTCAATTAAACAAAACAGAGAACATAAAATGATTTTACATACATTTTGGTGTTAATAGTTGTGAGTGTAAAAATACAATTTTGTCATGACACACTCTATCTAATTAAGATTTAAAAATTAACCGCGTATTTGAATTTACTTTATTTTTGATAAAAGCGCATCAAATTTACATCTTAAAAAATCTTCTTAATTGTTTCTTAACCAAAAATTCAATAAAATATATTCACGTGACTGATTATTCAGTCACAGGTCAGCTTCAATCATTCTTCTATCTATTATAAATATTAATATTCTTAATTTTTTCATACTCAACCCTAAAATGACCCCTAAACATGATCCGATCCGTTAGATGTTTTCAGGGTATAGGTCTGAAATATTGCGGTGTGCATAGGCTAGAAAAGTCGGAAAAATTTCACCGGGAAGTACCATAAATGGGTACCTCAGGTGGTTTCAGAAAATTTCCAAGATTTGACGACATGTGAGTTTATACCATGAGTTTGATTTATTAAAACCCTGAATTTGTTATTGGCGTTTTTCATCGCATGCAGATAGACAACGTTGCGGTTTCTATGTCTGCAAGGGGGACGAAAATTCTCAAATTAATTGTGATGACAGTTCTAATCTCCCTTGCTTCATAGCAAACTATGATTTATATTTTGTTCACCAGATGTCAGCTACTTTCTTGAGATTCGCGATATCAAATTATTTTTTATCGAGTCGAAAATGTATGATCGATCTTATGCCGTGATGCGTCTTTCTGTCCACCTACCGAATCAACAAATAATTACATTTGAAGCAGCTAATGAAGATGAAGCATTGCTTGCAGCACAAACTGGCCGAACGAAACTTCAGTCATGGTTTCAGCTCAACTTAAATGATCAAAACTCACGTCATTTCCTATATACTGACATTCCCCACCATAACGTTTACGTACGCGAGTGAAGGTTGTTGGACGAATGTATACAGTAAGCTTGAGAGATGAGGAGCGTTTCTTCCTGCGGCTGCTTTTGATACATATTCAATGTGCCACCAGCTTTGAATTTCTACGAACATTCAATGGTGTTATTTACAATACCATCAAAGAATCTGCAGCTGCAGAGGCCTTCTGGTAAACGATGATAATTGGGATCACTGCTTAACAGAAGCAGCACATTCGCTTATATTTGTTGCTTTTGTCAACCTTCAATACCTCTTGATTTCTGAATGAAGTATGCAGATGACATGACTCTCGATTACAACCGACACCATATTGAAAAAGTAGCAAAAAATTTAGCTTTCCACGATATCAACATAATTCTTATACAGCACGGCCTTTCTTGCGCTATGATCGGCATATACCAACTTCATCGGGAAGTCCCGTAGAAGTGCAAGTCTTCGATACAGTTCGAGAAGCAGAAGAAGCTGAATTACGAATTCAACTGCTGAACGAAAAGCAGATGAATGCATTTCATAAAACAACTGCTGCAGTGGATAATGAAAATGTCTCCCAAGCGCGCGCTTCCGTTTCAGATTTGAATATTTGGTTTGGGCGCGTAAGTGATCATTTTATCCTGAGCGCGCGCTTCCCCTTTGAGATATGAATATTTGACTTGGCACGTAAGTCATACTGTGTACATTTGAGCGCATGCTTCCCGTTTAAGATTTAAAAATTAACCGCGTATAAGAATTTACTTTATTTTTGATAAAAGTGCTTCAAATTTATATCTTAAAAAATCTTCTTAATCATTTCTTAACCAAAAGTTCAAAAAAATGTAATCAAGTGACTGATTATTCAGTCACAGGTCAGCTAGTTTAAGTAATTTTAATAAAATCCTAGGCTGGTATGAACATATAACTTTAGTGTTGTCTGATGCAGTTATTTATTTCTCATGAGATACCATTCTGAGCTAACTTCACGTATTGTTATTTTCCATTAAAATAAAATTAAGAATGAAATAATTTCTTTTATAAAGTTTTTATTTCAATTAATTAATGCCAGATCCTTGTTATATAGTTATCAATTTTAAATATATATCTCACTTGTGGTCCTGGAGGTCCGTTTTTTCGCTTTTTTCCATCTCCTTCATTCTTATTTGCACTGTATCCTGCCTGTGAGTTTTGAGCAATCGAATTTCTCTATTTTAATAACTCTTCTTTAGCAAACAGTCCGAAGTATACAACAGCATTGTTCACTATACATCCTTGCAATTTATGGATTGTGTAAGTCCAGCACAGTGTCAATGAGAGCTGTTTTGCTCGATTGTTCCATTGTTTCAGCGTGCCAGAATTTACACTGATTTTGGATTGATCAAATGAATTTCATCTCCGCCAAAGTCGATACGAGAAGATGGAATGTCTGTTGTAGTAATGTAATGTTTGAGCGAAATATCACACAATGTTTTTTTTTTATGTTTACAATATCAGCATCACGTATTGCATTCGTTAGCACATCCTGAACCAAACTCTGAAAACTCGTACGGACGTCTGTGCTATGTGCATCAACTTGTGCATGAATTGGATATATGGGAATTCGTCTTTCCAAATCCAAATCACCAGATGCCTCTGTTAAGGTGGATTTACATATCCGACGATTTTTCGGCGAAGCTGCTTGCCGCAGGAAATTTGGCGAACACTTTATTATGGATGATTTACATATTCGGCGCAGTTTTTTCACACAAACATAAACAATATTTTAACACATAATTTTTTTTTAATTTGTAAGTAAATATATATTGTAAATAATTTGTAAGTAAATATATATTGTAAATAAAATGTGTAAATAAAACTTAAGGCCGATAAAATCAAATATAAACATAAACACAAGCTAAATATGATGTCAAATCGTAGAAAAAAATCAGAATTTTTTTTATCCATGTGTGCTGTGTCGTCGCGCCGAAAAGATAAATTTTGTTCATGTCTTCGCTGTGCCGAAATTTCGGCGAAGAAGTTCTTTCTGATTGGTTGAATGTGTCACGTGATGTTCGGCGCAGAAACATCGTCGGATATGTAAATCCACCTTTAAAATATTTATTAACATCAATAAGAGCCTCCATAAATGAAGAGCCTCCACAAATGGATTGCCGGAATAAATTCACAGGCTAGTGAAATGACTAAGTTTCCCGGATAGGTGGCAATTTAAACAAAACTTCGAAAACCTTAGTGATGAAGCCACCAAGTGGTGTTTTTACTTTATTTTCAGTTGTCGCAAAATAGAATTGGGCATGGAGTATACCTCTATGCTTTTGCACTTATTTCGCAAGACCTTCAAGTAGCAACCAGTGGATGCCAAATTTATTTTCATTTTTCCGTCTTTCTCAACTGGTATAATTTAAATGATGTGCAGTGTTCATGATGTGCATTGTGCAATGAAGAGCTTTCTTGCGATTTTAGTTTCATCGTGAACAATTTGATCCGACTTCCACGGTTCTGAAACTCAATTCGTGTTTATAAATCGATGACTTTTTCACTAAGAAGATTTTCATTTCGATTGACTTGCTTCATGAAAACACCGACAAGGCGGGAGAAACGTCTGCTCAACACAACAACATACCATGCAATCAAACGCTGCAATCCATCAAGCTTTAATTTGTGGAACCATTTTCTTCTGTTTTGTCACTAGAACAGTAATTTTTGGCAGTTTTAACAAGGTCTACTGCAATACTATTTTAAAACCAAATGATAGTTTGATAATAATAAATAAAATGTGTAAACGAAAGACATTGTGGCGATAGGTAATGCATTTGCATGATTTTGATTTTTAGTTTTTTTAAGTACATACTTATATTTTTTGTTTATTGGGTCTTCTAAAAAATCACATACTCAAGGTTTTTAAGAAATTTTGTTTTAGAATAAAAATACTTTTTCATTTTTAGTCGTCTAAAAGACACATAATTTAAAACATGTAAAATAAAATATAAAATAATTTATTGTATAAAATTTAATATTTAATAATTTAATTATTGTAAACAATATTCAATAAAAAATAATTTAACAAATTAATTAAAAAATATGTAGAGTTATTGTGTTTAACAGTGAAAAATATAACTAAATCGTACGTGTAATGTACGTAGTAATTCATCTGTAAAAAATACGCTTTATCGATCAAAACACCTATATAATTGATGACCCCCCGACGTGATCTATAATTGTAATAATAAAAACATTACAATAACTAAAATAGTGATTTTTAAATTTTAACATTAAAATCAGCCATTTTTTGAAACAACAAAAGAACAAAATTTTTCAACATAACATCCTACAGTCAAGTCAAGGAAATCAAAATCAACAACCGACAGCTAAGGAAATTAAAATCAAAATTTTGCACTCCTGAAAATCATCAGCAGAATATTCTAGATATTTCAAGTACATATATATTTATTTTTATTAAATTCATTTTTAAATTTATTTATGTGTCTTCGTGTATTAAATCGTTGATTAGCGCTCTAAATTTTGTAAAAGTCGATTTATAGTAATTTAACTTGATTAAAAAGTTAATAGTTATTCTTCACTTATAAAAATTTATTACTGGTAGTGCAAAATGTGTGGTTCTTCAGAGCTCCTAAAGCTGATGATTCTGATAATAGTATTTTAATACCAATTTTCAAGTCCTCTTCATCTAAATCAAATGTTACACAATCCAAGTTCATCGAACCATAATCAAGTTTTTATTATGCAAAAGCAGTTGTCTAATATATTGTTTCAATATAATGACTTGAGAACAAGATTTGACAAGCATAATAATGTACAAAGCGATAGTAAAAATAATAATTTCGAATCTGTGGATAAGGAGACGTTTAAAGTCGCGACGAAAGATGGGATGGTCCGCTGCTTCATTGTACAGAAGTTTGGCCTACTTTAACAAGGCCACCAAACACTAAAATATGATTGCAAAATCGAAGAAACCAGAATAATAATGTAAAACGAAAAATGTTACCTATTGAAAGTGCCTCTTTTTTATAATGGTAAACCGGATCTTTGTTTTTTGCAAATCGAGGCCCAATTTTGTAATAATAAAATTTCTCAAGACCAGACAAAATATAACATTGTTATTTCAACTCTCGATCCAACGTATCTTGACGTAGTGGTTGACATAATTCGAAACCCATACCACGAGAAAATAAATATGAGGCTGTAAAAGCCACGCTCGTGAATGAATTTGCTCAATCTCAAGAAAAACGCTTTACCAGTTTATTAAAGGGAATTGATTTAGGTGATAGGAAACCTTACACCCTTCTACGAGAAATGACCGAGACTTCCAATGGCATGTTGAGTAACTTTGGCTTTCTAAATTGCCGGAGCCGCAACGATCGATCATAACATCATTAAACATTAATCTTCGAGAGAGAGAGAGAGCTGAGATAGCAGACAAAATTTTAAATATGGCAAAATTTGAAACTAACGCAGTTGCCAATATTCCTATAAATAATACGAATTGTACTTTAGAAAAAACGTTATTCGCTCAAATAGAATCATTGACTAATGTATTTAAAGACATGTCGAGAAAATTCGATAAATTTAGCAATGTTTCTCGTTCATGTTCCCGTTCGCATTCACCTTCTCGAAATTATAACGGGAAGCCCCGTGATAAATCAAATGACAAAAAACAGTTTGATCAATGCTGCTATTATTTTAAATACGGTGATAATGCTCGAAAGTGCACAAGTTGGTGCAAATTTAATAAAAAAGAAAATTTAAATGCAATAAATTAATTTCGCCGTCTTGTATGGCAGACAATTCGGCACAACCAAATAAATGTCGATTATTCACTTTTGACAAGTTATCGAATAATTGTTTTTTAGTCGATTTTAACGACTTTTTTTTAAGTCTGAACTTATCTATCATTCCGCCTACTTCTAAAGACCAACCTAATACGAATATTGGCATTAATTTGTTTGCAGCCAATGGCTCAAAAATAAAAACATATGGTCAAAAAATAATTACAGTTTCACTAGGTTTACGTAGAAGTTTTGATTGGTTTTTTACAGATGCTGACGTCACTAAACAAATTATCGTCGCAGATTTTTTAAATAATTTTAATATACCCGTTGATCTAAAGAATAAAAAATTAATATAGATTCAGAAACGAAACTTAAAAATTGCTGTTCTATTAAACGCGTCACAGTCATCGAAGTCAATATAACCATTTTAACGCATGATAATTCTATCGTAAACGATAAATACTTTCAGTTGTTAAAGGAATTTCATGATATTGCAATTCCGAATTTCAAAAAATCAATTTCTCATGCAAACGTTTTCCATTTCATTGAAACGAAAGGTCCTCCAGTTTTCGCAAAAGCTCATCGTTTAAATCCGGAAAAATTTAATTTAGCAAAAAAAGAATTTGAATACATGTTAAAGGAAGGGATATGTCGACCATCAAAGTCACCTTGGACAAGTCCTTTACATATGGTGCCTAAAAATAATGGTGATTTGCGACCTTGTGGTGATTACCTGCGTATAAACGCCGTAACCATATCCGATCGATATCCGGTATCTAATGTTCAAGATTTTAATATGTAACTTGAAAATTGTAAAGTATTTTCCAAAATTGATCTCACTCTAGCATACCATTAAATATAGGTTCATGATTCCGATATACCAAAAACAGTAATTATTACATCTTTCGGTCTTTATGAATTTACAGTAATGACTTTTGGACTCAGAAATGCTGGTCAAACTTTTCAAAGATATATCATCGACCAAGTACTAATTGAGTTACCTTTTGTTTTTAAATATATTGATGATGTTCAAATTGCGTCAAAAACTCACGAAGAGCATTACGAACACCTTAAAATAGTTTTTGAACGTTTTCGTCAATTCGGTCTTAAAATTAATTTAACAAAATGTGAAATATTTTTGGTTTTAAAATAAACGAATTTGGAATTAAACCCAATCCGAAAAAAGTAAAGATCATTTCACAATTTCCATTACCACAAGTCGCGAAAGATTTAAGACGATTCATAGCTTCAATAAATTTTTATCGTCGTTGTATTCCTTATGCTGCCGAGTCTCAAGGCATATTGCAAAAATTAATCAAGGGAAATATAAAAAACGAAAAAACATCAGTTGTTTGGGACGAGCATTCTATTAACGCTTTCGAATGGTGCAAACACAAATTAAAAAATATTATTTAAAAAAACTTTTTAAAAAACCACGCTTATATTTAAAGGCTCTAAAAAGTAGATAATAAAAGGCTTTGAAAAGTTAAAATAAAATTTTTCTTCCTTACTTCTATCAAGGTATATTTATAACAAGTAGAAATTTAAAATTAATATGACTTTAAGGGCCATATCCTCCATTCAGTCGCAAATCGCAAAGTTGCGCCGTCGCAAAATTGCTGACTTGCGACGCTTGCAATTGCGACTGGAATATGATATCTTCTATTATGATCGCAAATTAGATATTCAGCACTTTCGCTGAATAATATTTGCGACTGTCATTGTTTGAAATTAAACTATTATTTTGGTTTATATAAATAAGTGTTTTTTAAAATGGAAGCTGGACCATCAGAATTATCTAAAAAAAGCCAAAAAAAGCCCAGACGTCCAAATTTTACCGAAAGAGATTTGTTGTTGTTGTTAAAAATTTTGGATAATAATAGAGAAATTATTTTATGTAATTATTTATGAACTGGAAATTAATCAATATATTTGCCTAATTATTTTTATTTTTAGATGATTCAAATTTATATGGTGAGGACCTAACAAACGCGTGGAATGATTTGGCGGAAGAGTTTTCATCCCAAACTACTATTCGAAGATGTGGTGAAGAACTTCGAAATAAATTTAAAGATATGAAGTCGAGAACCAAAAAAAGAGTTGCCGAAATAAAAAGTCACCAAAATAAAACCGGTGGAGCTCCTCCAAAAGTCCTTTCGGAAATTGAAATGTTAGTTGAAAAGCTAGCCGGGGCAAATGCAATGTCTGGTTTAAATTACAGCGCTGATAGTTTTTCTGAGGTAAGTTAATACTCTCTTCAAACCTGTAAATAAACAATACCAGAATTTATTCTTTATTATATTGTAGAGTGTTATTAATGTTATCAGCGATGATAATGCCGAAATAATAGCCCTGGAAACGGAACTTATCCAAACACAACCAGTAATTAACAAAGAGATACAACATCAACAAACTTCGAAATCGTCAACAAAATTTAAAAAGGTAAGAGCTGTTGGAACGTTCCAAAATGTAAAACGTCAGGATAGCAAGAGACAAACATGCCGAAATGGTAAGAAATATTTATAGTGTTGTTTACAAGGATTTATTTATTATTATTTTTTTTTTATAAGAAATAGACAACGAGTTGCTATTAATTTATAAAGAGAAAGTAGCAGTCTCAAAGGAAAAACTGGCTATAGCAAAGGAGCAACTTGCTATTTCCAAAGCGAGGCTTGAGGTGGAAAGGGAAATGCTCAAGATTGCCAAGAAAAATGACCAAAATGAATCGTTGAAAAGTGATATGTATTTTGAAGAAGAATACCTGTAAACAAAGAATATGCTGCCGCAAAAGACTGAATTGTGATAACTGCAAAGAGTAAATATTGTTGAAATAATTATATAATTATTTTATGAATTATTTTATGTACATAATTTGAAATTATACTAAACACGAAATCTAAAAATTATTGTTGTTTTGTTTGTTCAATACATTTTTATTCGTCAATTAAGTTTTGGAAATTATAATTAATTAAAATATTTCGGCTTATCTGGCCTCTTGCTCCTGAAGAAGTTTGAAAAACTTCATTGTCATCATCACTCTCATTATCAGTATCAGTATCAGATAGAAAATCGTCAGTGTCGTCTTCAAAACTATTTGGAACATTGTGCATTTTTGCAATATTGTGTAAAATAAAGCAAGATAGAATAATTTGCACACATTTTTCTAGATTGTAGGATAACATTCCACCACTTTTACTTATTATTCTAAAACGGCTCTTGAGTATTCCAAAAGATTGTTCTATAATTTTTCTTGCTCTCTTGTGAAATTTGTTATAGTTTTCTTCTCCGGCTGTTGACGGGTTGATTATGGGAGGCAACAGGCAATGTTGTAGAGGGTATCCACTATCCCCTAATAACCACGTATTTTCTGGGAACTCTTCCGAGTGTAAGAAATTATAAAGAGACGATGTTTTATAAATATGTGTGTCGTGGGTTGAACCTGGCCATTTGACTACTACATCTGTAAACATTGCATTCGAATCGCAAACCTAAAATATGTAAAATAGGTAACAATGTATTATGTAATTAGAAATATTCTGTAACTTACTGCTTGCACATTGATGGAATAATACGATTTTCTGTTAAAAAAGCAATATGCATCCCAAACAGTTGGCTTCTGAATGGCAATATGCGTTCCGTCGATTGCACCGATAACGTTTGGAAAGCCATACTTTGTATAAAAACCTCGTTTTAGTCTGGACATTTCTAAACCATTCTTGGGGAATTTAATAATTTTTTTTGTTTTAGATATCAAAGCTTTTAAAAATTCGCTAAACACTTTGCTAACTCCTGATTGCCCTAAGTCGTGGTATACAATTTGTCCACTGACAAATTGAAAATTGCCAGTTGCTAATATGTTTAGAGAAGTTAGAACCTGAAATTATTAACAATATTATGAAATTACTAATTTTCTTATACATACATAAATATAATAAGGAATACGCACTATTAAATGTGGTGGAAACGCTTTACTCCTGCGTGTGCGTCTTTTTAATTGTTCCTCCAGTTCCTTTATAATAAACAAAGCGGCATTTTTAGTGAATCTATATCTAACGAAAAATATGTCGTCATCACAATCAAAAGGATTTTGACGATCGCGAAAGACTTTCCTCCGAATTGCATATCTTCTATGAATGAGTTCCATTTTTTAACTTTGTTATTGTCAAAATTTTATATTATAATTGCATAGGTTTGACATAATTCAAAGATTTTTGAGGTTACGATCTGTGTTAAATGAATCTACTACACCAAAATCGGGGTCGCAAAAAAACAGACAAAAATTAATTATTTGCGTCTGTTATTTTTATCGAAGATGCGAAATCTTCAATTCAGCAGTGTTAAATATTCGAGTCGCAAAATCCAACAAAATATTAGCGTGCTGCGACTGTCATTTTTTCGAGGATGCCGATTTGGTAATTTTGCCGTGTTATCTTACTTAACACTGTTACCACTCTATGGAGGATATGCCCCTAAGACTACTTGACACATGAAGTAAAGTCTTAGTAAAGTCTTTTAGTAACAATAATGGAACGGTCTATTCTGATGTACCCTAAGAATAGATTTTTTGCTGGAGCATTTTCATTCAGTATTCAGTATTAACTCATTCAGTATTAACGTAAGTATTAATTCATTCAGTATTAACTAATTAATTCAGTATTAATTCATTCAGTATTAACGTAAAAATGATATATTGAGAGATAGTATATACATTCAGAAGGAGCGCCTACTAAATCGTACGTGTAATGTACATTTGTACAAAATACGCTTTATCGATCAATACACCTACAACATCAATCCCTACATAATATGAAATAACAACGAACCTGAAATTACACATATACCTTTTTCTAACATGGAATTTTTTTTTCCTTTCCTCCAAGTCCAACCCAAACAAATGTGAGAATCAGAAATGACAGGTTGTAATGTCTTCTGGTTTTTAAAGGATCTTAGGTAAATCGGAATTATTTTTGAAAAAAAACATTATAATTTTATAACATATAAATTATATGACATATTAATTATTTTACTTTTATTATAGTTATATGTAGTGTTATTTTTCGGCGAAAACGAATTAAGTGGAAAGCACAAATATGTATGTTGCTTCAAAATACATACAAACATAAATGTTTGACGTGATTCTTTAGCCTTACCCACACAAATGTTTGGGCCGGCAGGAAAACAGATACGGTAAAATAATTTGGTCAAAAAAGCGTCAATTACGGCTCACAATGTGCTATGAATGGTTGATACATGCATTGTCGGCGAGCACAGAGCTCAACGGAAAATTTGAGCTGTCTTGATAGCCGGGAAGTGACAAACAAAAAAAGTGGTGAAATTGATTGAAAAATTTGTAACGAACAGACAAACAAACAAGCAAGCAGATAGGAAAGTGAGTTGATAAAAAGTGTTATAATAAATCCTTAAAATAAATAAAGTTAATTAAAAATGATAACTAATAATGTTTGATATACTTAATTAACACAAAAATTTTAAGTTTTCTTTGTATCGCTATTGACTAAATTATGTAAACGTGATTTCTCGTAGTGTGCAGTCTAACCGTTAATTTTCGCATATTAATAGGGCAAATCGATGATGTGTTGCTCTTCCAATGGATGAGAAAGCCAGCTCAAAATTAGGGAATCCAAGTCGGTTCTACCCGACTTCGTGTAGTTGGGCAATTATTCACCCCCAGAGACACCCGAAACTATCAGGCATCGCCGCAAACAACCGAAACCGACAACCCTCCTATGTATCTGAACGAAAATGGAAAAAACATAAACGTAATTATCTCATAGACTGGAGGGAATCCAATTACCCGACTAGGGAATCCAATTACCCGAATGTCGGTTCCGTTTTTTACCATTACCCCACCGGTTTCTACAAACATACGTTTCTATTTTTTCCATTTTCCTTGAGATGCATAGGAGGGTTGTCCGTAAGGTAAGTAATTGCCCAACTACACGAAGTCGGGTAGAACCGACTTGGATTCTCTACCTAAAATTCTCCTCTCTTTGTTATGGTCGCCGTAAGGAGAGAGTAACCATTTTGGTGTCATGCTGTTGCCACTTTCAGACTATCAAAGTTCTTTTAGTGCGAGTACATATAATGAGTAAATTTTGCCTTGTTCGCCAGGTTTGGAGATCTCCAGGCCTTGAGATTCTAAGCTTGTTCCAAGTTTCCATTTTTAAAGCGTTGTCCGAGTATTTGATGGATCTGAAAGGATTGTTAGCCTGCCCACTTTTTTACCCTTTTTTACTTCGGTTCTTTGATGAATATGAGTGCAAAACATTGGGGATGTCTTGAGAGCGTCGACCACTTTCAAAAATATTTGTTTTGTGAAAAATCAAACAAAGGCTGTTAGATTTTAAGATTTACTCATTTATATCACGAAAAAAATATTTACAAAGTTTTATTTTTGTAATCGCCCAGTAAAATCAAAGGCCTATCTCATTTATTAGAGATTTTCAGAATTGGGAATTTTTTATTCACTGCGTGGTTTTGTATTTTAAGAACAAATATTAACGACAAAATGTTAATTTACACAGAACCAAATCTAAAAGTCACGCGGTTTACTAAAAGCTTCCGAATAGTGTAGAAAAAATGAAAATGTTTTTTTAAGAGGAGTGTGAGTGAAGCTTTACACAAGGCCATAAGATCTTATCAAAACTAATTTCTGGCCAGTAATTTCGCGTATTTTTGGATGGTGAGGAAATTTTAATTTTATTTTAAGTTTTCTACTGACTTTTATTATTTGCAAGTATATTTCAGTTGAAAACTACATAATATAACTAACCAAAGAAATTAATTAAAACTATTGCAATAAAAATTTACAATTTAAAATTATAAAAACAAAACGATACTAATTACTCGTATATTCGCCAAAGGAAACAACACATGACTTTCCAATTGACAGCATTTAATAAAATATGAATATATTTAACCACCGTCTGAGCTGTGTATCAACAATGCGGGTGTCAAGGTGGCCATTGTCTAGATATCTTCGAATCAAATAAATGCTACTTATTTTAAACAATTACTTGCTCCCACACCGACTGCCACACTACTTTCTTTTGTTCGTTTTTGGAACATAATCCGCATCATTTCAACCTGTAGGCTAAATTCGTGTTAAAATGTACAAATCTACGTGAATATGTTTCAGCAAAATAATTAAAAATTGTTTTATAGACACAAACAAAATTAATAACAATAAAAACATAAAATTAACCGTCTTTTAAGTAATTTTTTGTTTGTGAACCTCTTATCAAGCATACATCAAAATAAAATACCAAACAGCATAATGAAAATCCTTTTATGAAACGCTATAACTCATTCATGATAAAAATTACAACAACTCCGTAAAGTTTCAGAAGGATTTCGTTTCAAACAAACATTAAAAAAGCAAGCAACACACATAACAAGAAAATGCAAAATTGAAAAAGTAAAAACTTAAATTTCCATTTGTTTCCCAGTTTTCTTTTACTGTTCTAACAGTTTTTTTTTATCTTTTCGCTGTGTATACGTATGTTAGCATAAAAATATTATTTAGTTTAAAATGGTCGAATTGTTGGAAAAACTTATAAAAAAAATGTATCGTATTGTAACAACAACAATGCCGAACACAAAAAATACAGAAACTAATTAAGATAAAATAATGACTTCTTTGTTGCTTCGCGGCGGAATTTAATTAAAAAAAATATTTTTTGTTTGTATTTTCAAACTGCTGTTTTACTAAGTATTGCGATTTATTAATTTTGTAATGTTTTTGGTTTTGCTTTTTAAACTTTTAGAATTTTTCTATTATATTTTGTTTGGAAGCACCCAGTAACAGTATACCATATTTTTATGTCTGATTTGCTATTTTGCTATATTTCTACTGATCATTGTCATAATCGCAACATAGCAGAAAACGAGGAAAAGCAAAGGGTTATTAAAACAGGGGATTGATTTTTTTCCGACGGTCAAACGTTCTTGTTCCGTTATATTTCATTTTTTATTTCTCGCAAAGCGATGTTGTGCAATCTTAGTTTCATTACTTGTCCTGGAAGTAATATAAGCTAATTTTGACCGTGCTCAGTTAAGTGAGGTATACTAGAACTAGAAAAACAATAGCCGAAACCACCCGACGCAAATTAAGAGTTTGGATATTATTGTGCTCTAATCGAATTGCTAGGGAGGTAAATTGAATCTGTTTATTCAGCGAAGTCCACGTAAAGGAAGCCAAATAAAGTTTCGTTACCTGCCTCAATTTGACTAATTTGAATTATAGGAGCTATACTTATGGCTTGCAAGGTCAAATGAAGTGTTTTTTTAAAGAAGGGTAAACAAACTCCTCCAGACCTTATCACAAGACTCTTAGGTAGATCTTCCATAGACGTAACATTGGAAACGACCTCAGTTTTCATAGAATAACCACAAGATTGTGAGTGTAGTCAGTCACGGAAATATGTTATGGAGTAAGGTTTACTGACCTTAAAATCAAGGTGGTGCTTTTTGCACCATGTCGAAAAAACTATTAAATGATCTTGAAAAAATTAGATTAGATTTGTTTTTAGAATTTCCATATCGTTGGCGTATACAGAGTTTGTTGAGTTTTCATATTGTACCAAACAACATTAATATGCAGAATAAATAATATTGGACCTAAATGGCGTGAAATTGTACCCGAAACCATCGAAAATGAACTGAACAATTTTGTTCAGAGAATGGTCTGTAAACTGTAAATTTATTTTATTTATTTACGTATACGAAATTTTGAAAACTCGACATCCCATTTTGGCCGTAAAATTTCCTGTGTTTGATGTTTTTAAGATGTTGTTGAGATGTGCTAGCAGCGGATACAAAAACAACATCTGTCCATAGGTAACCATAGCGCTCCATATCATACGAGACAAACACAAAATCACCTGAACCATTCATAGCATAGGGTCGAAATAAATCAATTGTGGCCGTTCCAAACCTGGAGCCTGTACCCACAACAAATTCCTTAACGAGCGTCCCTGCGAACTCTGTCTTCCAACAGTTAAAATTAAATTTCTTTTTTAAAATAAAATTTATATATACATTTTTTATTTCAAATCCAACAAACAAATCATCTTGTTGACACAAGAATAAAAGGCAAATTTTAAGCTAATTTGAATTAAATTGTATTCCTCAATCATTTAAAGGGTTGCTCTTACCAATAAAGCAAGGACATTATGGAAAATTTCGATTTGTGTTTATTTTAATTTAAAAAATGCCCACTAAATGGGCTTCCTTATCCTTCCTCCATCCTCCCTCCCACTCTTAATATATTAAGAAATTTTCACCTTATATTAAGAATTTTTTCACAACTCTCCCTCCAGTGAAGTATCGATGAAAGTTTGGTTTCTATATACAGTTCGGAAATTTCACTCAAAATATGGTCGGGGTATTGAATTAACTTCGTTAAATGTGAAGAAAGTAATTGGAAAATTCAAGGAGACTGGATCAATTGGGAGTGCTAATTACACTGGCTGCCAATAACAAGCCGTTCAAATAATAATATCTAAGCAGTGCGTGTGAAAACCTTGGTGAAAGTCGAGGAACATCGATTCGGCGTCGTAGGCAAGAATTGTAAATTCCAAGTAACCCTTTACAGCGTATACTCCCTAAAAATCTTCGTCTCCATGCTCACAAATTTAAAATGACACGAAAACTTAAGCCTAATGACTATGAACAGCGAGGAGAGTTTGATGCATGGATTATTGAACAACAACAAGAAAATGCTGATTTTTCTAGAAAACTAATCCTAAGCGATTTTTTTTTTGTAATCTATGCCATCTGTTTTGGGACCGAAGCACTCCCTGCTGTTTCGCGGTTTATTTTTCCGTCTTACTTTATGCACCATCTGCCAAATCGAAGGCTATAGGGCCAATTTAAGTGCAACTGCGCATTGCATAGCTCCATGCCAGCTATACTGGACATTAGTCTTGCACGTCGATAGGGGTCGTAGTTTCTTCCATTTAATCACAGATCGTAATCTGTTGATGAAAATTTCCTTTTGCATCCAACCCCTATCGGGATTCGAACCCGGTACCTCCCGCTCCAAACGCCAAACCGCTCCAAACGCCAAAACTTTAACCACTGTGCCATTTGGTCGCTATCCTAAGCGATGCAGCTCATTTTCACATGGCTTCGTTAATCGTCAAAATTGCCTGCACAGTTGGGATTCAGTGAACTCACATGTGATTGTCGAAAACAAGTGTATCAAGAACGTGACACTGTCTCGTGAGGATTTTGGGATGGAGGCGTCATTGGATTATACTTTTTTGAAAATGGGATTGGTCAAGCAGTTACTCGATATCGCGACACGATATAGCTATAGTTCTTTCTCAGTAAATTATAAATGATATTGATGTGGATGACAAATATTTTCGATAAAACGGTGCGACATGTGCGACATATAGTATAGCCCGTGGAACAATACAATTACTACATGAGAAATTTCCTGATCGTGTGCTCTCTCGTTTCGATGATCAGAATTGGCCCCGAAGTACATGTGATTTAACACTATTGGATTTCTTTCTATTTGAAGTCAAAAATCTATGTCAACAAATTCATGAGATTCAACGCTGCATGAACGAAATTCAGCCACATTTATGCAAAATGGTCAAGGAGAATTTCATCAAAAGAGTGCGTATCTAGCATCAAAGCCGTGGAGGTCATTTGTCCGATGTGCTATTCCATTCATAACCCTATCCTACTTTCTCTTTCAATAAATAAATTAAATTTGAAAAAAAATGTGCTTAGTTAAAATTTTGCGTACATTTTGGGACACCCTTTATAAGTGGGTGGTAATAGTCAATATCGGACTCTTTGTCAGGGTTGTTACTATAGCTTAAATACTATCGCATCAGAGAAAAACCCGCAGATAAAGATGCCTCTCTGTCCTTTTAGTATTGCTAATTTAGAATAAACCGTCATTTAACATATTATCAGTGGCTATATAAGATTTCTTCAGACTGGTTGCAACGGAAGCAACGAAGTGTGTAAAATCCTTTGATAAATCAGGGAGATCGTACCAGCTGAAAAGGGTTAAAATCACTAACAACCAAAAGCTCATCTTGAATAAAAAGTTTACGGGAACAAGTTTTATACAAAGAAAAACAGTTTTTCACTTATTTAATATTTAAATTTTCACACGTAACATCTCATACATTATCAATATCACTTCCAGGGATGTGTTGTTCCATTTTTGAAACATTGAAAATTCGAGTACATTTGGACCTTCTAGCTAACATTTACTAGTGGCAATGAAGTATTATATTTTAGATTTCTGGTGACCAACACTTATACGTCGCCGCATTCGTCGAAGTGTTCGGATATCTCTATGGATTCTGATACACAAGAAAATGTTACAGTACAAATTTAAATTTGCGTTTGTGCCGATCATCCTGTACGAACTCGGCTATATATGAGAAATGAGAATATATGTTTTACATTCGTTTTATTGAACACTTTTTCGTGGCACTTGCAGCAGTTTTTAGAAATCTCTGTGAGAGCGTTTACGTAAGCCGAGTTTTATTGTTCGAGCACTCTCCGGCGCCGAATGGGAAATTTCTACTGAAACTGCAGCTATTATTCACCGGTGTCGCTATACCATAAAAATGAAAAGTATAAATAATTGATTGATTCTGATTGATTCTGAATGCACGACCAAGTTCTTACACAGGAGCTCCCGGGTGACGCCGGGCCCAACGTACACTCTTTTTTACATATAACAAAACCGAAGGATTGGATAGGTTAGTTAAGTGGGACAGAATCGGCCCGGTTACAGACACCTAGGTATAGCCGATAGTTAGTAACACAAAGACAGCACAATACTAATCTACTAAGGAAGGATAAAGGTTTAATAGGTTTAATGGATAACGATGGTATTGGTCTTCAACAATTGCTTCTCTAAATCAGCAACCTGAGAAAAAATTTGTATTATTTCACGTACATCTGGAAATTTCCTGAAATGTAATTGTAAATTAATGCAAAATTTAATTGATTAAATCGGCCCAGTTGCAGACCCCTAAATAAAGTCGATAGTTATTAATGCAATGACAACACCATTCTAATCTACACAATCAACAATTAATATTTCCAAGAAATATTATTTCACGTCTGTAGATTTTCTGAAATTTAATTCTAAATTAATATTTTCCGGCTTCCTAAATATAATATAAACATTTTTTAATTTAATCCTCCTGCAATTACACGACTTACAATAGGATTTCCTGAAACCATAATTATTTAAATTATATCAAACTTAGTCTAAAATTCATTAGTATTTAACCCTTAAATCGAAAAAAAAAAATAATAATAATAATAATAATAATAATAATAAAAATAAAAAAATAAAAAAAAAAATATATATATAAAAAAAAAACAAAAAATTTCATATGTAAGGCATCCCAAAGGCAATGGTTCCCGGAAAAATATCAATGTTATTCAATACCAGATTAACTACCTGATAGGATATTTCAAACAATTTTAATTTAATTCGCAAAAATTTCAAATACATATTTTATTAGTTTTGTTCACCAAAGAAGAGAATATTCGATTAATTACCAAGTATAATTATAGTGCACAGGATATTTATATCATGCTCAATGGAACTTTACTATTCCTCAACCAATAACTGTTAAATATGGTACGTAGAATTGGATTGGATTGGCACTCTAGCATGTTCAATGGAACTAAGCAAACTCAAAACAAATGATGATCAAATTCGGGGTGCAAAGCCGAATTTGACGAAATTTTCAGATTCAGCTATAATGAATGAAATAGGCCGTTTCCAAAAGAAATTTTCCAGTTCAGATTGTAGAGCTGGGCTAGGATTCTAATAAATTAGGATCAACTTGTATTGGGATTTTAATGTGTCTTTTTGATATAGTTGTAAAATTCGATAATTCTGAATGGAACTTGGCCATACCTCGACCAATTATTGTCAAATCAGGTAAGCAGACTTAAATGTGAATGTAAAAATGGATTTTAGAGAAGTTCTGGAGTTCGGCCGTGCTAAGCACTGTCTTAACTAATCATGTTCGAATCTGATATGTTGAGCTGAACCGGGATTTCAACATAAATCCCGGGTGAAGTACTGGATTTTTCAACAAAATAAATCCTATTCCTCCATTTACCCGTCAAGACAACCCGTTGACAGATGACCCAGCCGAACTAAGCCTCTCCCAAATTAATGCTAATTGCTAGAATTGCGATTTGCTAGAATTCCAATTAAGCCCAAAAATTATTTTATGCATCTTCCGCAGTATACTGTCTCAATCAAACAAAAACGATCATGATTTATGTGAGGTGATGATACGAACGGAAGATAGAACAACGCGGAAGGCTTTTTACACAATTGGTGCATGAGCAGGTCGTTGATTAGGATTTAGAATTCAAATCAATCGATATTCGTATATATCATTCCCATGCAAAGACGAACCTGTTTCGAGAAATATTATTGAGCCAGAAATTCTTTTAGATAAAATAGTGCCAGCAGTAAGCAATTTAAAAAAAAAAACAGTCAACATTAAAAGGTCGAAGGATATCACATCAAAGATTTAATGGTTATTACAAATGGAAATAAAAAATTAAAAACCATTTTCCCTTTGCCATGCCGTAACACATATGAGGTCTCATCCCTTTAAATCAATCTACAAAAAAGTCATGAATATTTATATATATATACACATATACATACATATATACACACATACACACACATATACACATATACATACATATATACACACATACATACATACACACATACATACATATATACACATACATTTACATACATACACATTTAAAATATTAATATTTTAAAATATTAAAATGATTATAAAAAGGTAAAAACATTCAATCATATTATATAAATATACACATGCGTATATATAATTAAACATATACATAAGTATAAATACATATGAACCTACACACACATGCATATGCACACAAATCCACACATACGCCTATATCAGGGTTTAAAAAAAGCGCTCGTTAAAATGTATTGTTCACTCTACACCGATCGAACAGTGTCATGTTCCTATTCCATGGGAAAAATCTGCTGTCAGTAAAAATAAAAGCGAGCAAAAAAATATAGATTTTAATGGTTGTGTACGAAACAAAACATGTTGTCAGTAAAATTTTACTGAGAGAATAGTTGTGATGGTGGTAGTTTACTAGCATAATACTGCCATAAAAATGTAAATTGGACTTTTTTTATGGCAGTATTTTTCACATACATATGTACAAAAAATGTATGTAAAGATAAAAAATTTTGTCACACTCATACAAAATAAGTCGTCCGCCATTTTTATACTCAGATGTCGATTTGTTTTTTTTGTGTTGAAATTTGTTAACGTTAGAGGTTTTTAGTGGTATAGGATATTAAAATTAAAATATATAAAAAACAAAAATCGAATTGTACGAAATAATGTACAAATTAAAAATTTTAAGAAATTTGTAGGTTATGCGAAAATGTAAAACCATAAAATTTTACTATAAAATGAAAATAAAAAATATTTCTGTTCTTTATCACTCTTATGAAATTTTAAAGTTTTTTTTTTGCGTATTATCAGTAAAAAAATTGCTGTCAGCAAATATTTCCACGGAATTAATGCCTCTATTCCATGGAAATAATCTGCTGTCAGCAAAAATAAAAGCGAGAAAAAAATATAGATATTGGTGGTATTGTACGAAACAAAACATGTTATCAGTAAAATTTTGCTGAGAGGGGAAGTGTGATAGGGGAAGTTTGCTGCCATAATGCTGCCATAAAAAATGTAAATTGGAGTATTTTTTATGGCAGCATTTTTCACACATCTACAAAAAATGTGTATAAAGATAAGAAATTTTTCTCACACTCATATAAAATAAGTTGTTCGCCATTTTTATACCCAAATGTCGATTTGTTTTTTCTTTTTGTGTTGAAATTTGTTAACGTTAGTGGTTTTTTGTGATATGTATATTAAAATTAAAGTATATAAAAAAAATCAAATTGTGCGAAAACGTACAAATTAAAAATTTTATGATATTTTCCAACCATAAAATTTTTCTATAAAATGAAATAAAAAATATTTCTGTTCTTTATCACTCTCATGAAATTTAAAAAAAAAATTTTTTTTGCGTATTATCAGCAAAAAAACTGCTGTCAGCAAATGTTATCCATGGAATTAAAGCTTAATGCATTATTTGTAAAACTGATCTCAACAAGAAACATGTAAAGGAACAAAAAATATTTTGTTTTACTATTCACTTATCAAGAATAAAGTAGAAAGAAATGATATGTATCATCTATTCGATCGTTCAATACAGGCAACAATACATTTTATCCAATCAGTACTACAATGAATTTTCGCTTTCTTATTAGAATAGAAAAGTAAAACCAAAAGAGCAGTAGATCCCGTACGCTAACACAAAAAATAAGATCAACCTTTTTAGTTTCTCATTATTCGCTCACTAGACACTATTCATTTTTTACTGCACAACATTTCTGAAAATTCATTTTACTATTCAAGAGCGAAGAGAAATTAGCATAAAAAAATTCATATGAAAATGAACGGAAAATGAATGATAAGCAAATGAAGAGTATTTTTATTTTCAGCCTTTTTGTTTTATTTGTCTTTAAACTAGACTGCGTTATATTTGACTGCGTGAATGTATGTACATATACATCCCTTTTTCTACCACAATAATCAAAAATTTCGCTTGATTTGAAGTACAACCAACACAACTGTGTGTTTAGTCATAGTGTTCTTTCAGAACGAAAATAAGTTTGAAAGGAATGCACAAATGTGCAGGTTGGTCCAAAACACATACAAAAATAAATTTTTGACATGGTTTTCCTGCCTTACCGACAGAGTTGTGTGGGCAGGCAGGAAAAGGGATATAAAACTAATGTTGGTGTGCACACACACACATACACACACACACACACACCGTAAACCATACCACAACATTACTACGAAACATATTACAAATGGAAATAGTAAAACATATTTTATATTAATAAAATTAAAATTTAGATAGATTTTAAAAAAAAATATAAATTAAACAAAATATAAATAAAAAATATGAAAAACAAAAAACACTTAGCTTATGATGTTCATCATTGCTGCGTCACTGCGTCACACAAATTATTTTATTTATATGTATATTGACATATTTTCACATTAATTTAATTCTAATTTTAATTCACTAATATTTATTTAATAACACTTTATATTATATATTTTATTTAATTAAATTAATAACTTTTATATATAACATATTATTTATTTATTTATTTATTTAAATCACATAAAATTTAAGTTTTAATTTTTCTATACAGAGAAAGATAAAAACGCGTCTTTCTCGTACGACGATCGATCGCCGACCATAAAAATGAAAAGTATAAATGCATCTATAAACCAAACATGTATCATGACGTTATAAACGAGAACTCATCTTTCTGCGTTTTAATTTTGTATTGTAAGATTAAGTTTCTATTGGTTTCAGGGCTTAATTGGACATTTCTTAATGAAATGGAAAGCGATCTCAATAGCGGCTCCCGATAAATAGGTAGAGCAAAATATTTTTATGTCGATTTTTAACTAAAAAGTTGAATGAAAAATATTAGTTTGGAGTTAAATAAATTAATCAAAAATATAAGTTTTGACATAGAAAATTGAGTGCTCCGGATACATCTATCGGGCGCTAATAAAAAAAACACGGTTGTAATGAAATTATGTAATAATGTAAGACTAATTTTGGGATTAGAATTCAAGATGATGCAGTTTTTATCAATTTTTCGGGCTACTTGTTGTGGAAATTTTAGATACTCGTATCATCGTCAGTAATATTTAGTTTCAAAAATTGAAAAAAAATTTAGTCACACCTAACTTTTTGGATGATTATGATACATTCAATTTGCGTTATTTTGTACTGTTCCTAATATTGAAGCTTAAAATGAGTACTAATTGTATATTATGCAATATCGATAATAAATAATTCGACAACCAATAAAACTAAAATTAAATTTGCGAATTTGAATAAAAGTTGTTTTAATGAATCGCGTTTTATGCCATTATTTGCTATGGTATGAATTAGCAATATTTTGATAATCGTAACTCGTAGTCAGTAAATTAGACACAAAAATAGTATCAGGCACATTAATTTTATAGGCTAAATACAAATTTTATCTCAAATGCTGGATTCGGGTATGCGGTAAATGTAAAAAATCGAAACATGTATATATTTCTAGCTTGGTTCAATGGGGAATATAGGGCAGCTGGGAAGTTTATGATTTTTTTTTTCATCGTCGCCCAAGGCTGTGGTTTCCTTTTATTTGTTGTGAAATTTTAAATATGTTCATGATACTAACCATGCAGGAAGAAAATGTTGTCAAGGTTGAACATTCATTCATAGTCACACTTTTAACAGCGATTTTCGTTTAGGTGGGTTATATACTATATATTCTCATGTGCGCAAATAGATGTGCATAATTCTGGTAATTCAGATGGCAGATAAATTTACGTGTCTCAAAAACTCGACCAGTGTAAGCATCTAACGGATTACAAAACATGTAAGAAGTTGAGCGTAGAAGCACAAAATAAAACTGGATGTTTATGTTCATGTTTAGAGTCAATGGTCAAACCGTTTTTTCCTCTTAGACAAAATTAATCTTAAATAATGGATGAATGACCAAAGAAGTATTTTTGGAATGTATTTCAATACATTTTAATTCGATTCTAGTTAAAAATTTAAAAACTGTTCTAATTATTTATTTTGATGATAGCCATAATACTCACATAATGTTTAGAGTAAATGGGTTATGTGTGTGTTTAGGAATAATACTTATAGCGATATATCCTACAGCTGCTAGAATTCTTTAGCCGTATGGATATCTTCTGAAATCTGCGTGGCAAATATTGTCCTGATTACTAAGGGTTCGATAAACAAGGCTCAACTTAATGAAATTGTCGGACAGTCGAAAATGGCAACATTTGAAAATATTACAAATAATCCAATTCATTTAGAAAGATATGACGAACACTACAAAATAATTTTTAAATTGTACACAACATTAAAAGCTTCACTTAATTTCGATCGCTATAGATTAATCGCCACACTTATTCAAAACAACTGAAAGCTAAAGTGGTGTCTGAATCAAATAATTGAAAAAATCATTTTAGCGAAATAGACAGTTTTATATACGTTGATGGTGGCATGTCCAACCCAGACGATAATGTGTTTCAACTGCGTGCAACAGAAACCACCACTTAGTTCAGTTTCCTATACACTAACGAATAATTTATGTGATTTATATAGTATCTAAATGTAAACTTATTTGGTCCTTAGGATAATTAGTTTATAGCAAAAATAGTATTCCAACTTTATCAGAAAAAGGAGAAATTAATGGTACATATGAGTTTTTAATATGAAACCTAGGTTATCGGCGTTGTCTACATTTTCAACGTCAGCGTATATTAAATTGCATAATCTACCTAGTCCATCCCTAATTCTACATTAATTTTGCAACAATACCGATTCAGATTAGGGACGAAATCATGATCTCCAGACGGAAGATTTATACGGTTTTTAAATTTTATATGGAGAAACAGAAACCATTCGATCCGTTTTATTCTGTTGTTTCAAAACACCATACAAATTCGTATGGCTACTTTATATCGCGTACACGACATCGGAAACAAATATTTCCATACTCGCTAACGAACTCAACACCAACCAAATTATTTGAAATGCTTTGTACCACACCTACTAGTTCCGAACTCGAGTTGAAATTATTTTATCTTTGTTGTTGTTTTAATACATTTTGTGTGGTTCCATAGTATTTTTTCCGAACTAACTCACGATGTACGCGCTATAAATCTGATGAATGAATTTGACTTTTTATGGCTAGCTAATTGTAATTTTTTGTAAATGAATAGAACAAAACCGGTAAAATTATTGTTGTTTTCAATAAATATTTTACTACCGTTTCAAATCTCCATTCAGCGTTCATGACCCCACTCAGACCCAAGTATTCTAAAATTTAAGCGGAAATCACGTTTTTTACAAACCGTTTTTTAACAAAAATTCACCAACATCATTTTTTATAATTTTCCTTGAAATGACGTACATTGATAGAAAAAACTTTATTTCATCAAAATTCGGAATCTCTAGAATGAAATTTCATAATTAAACTTTTAAAATTAGTAGGTCCTTCCAAAGTTTTTTTTTACTATTTTACCCAAACTTTGGTGAGTTTAATGTTTCGTGTTTGAATTAAAGTGTAGAATATACGTATTCTGTGATTGTTTATATTCATGGTATGCAAGAAAGTTGGGTGTTGGCCTAAACATACTCATACCTGCAAATTGTTAAGGCATTTGAATTCTCGCAATGTTGTCTTTTGATTAGGAATGAAAACAATATACCGGAATTGGGTCCTAGGTAAAAAATAATTGCATTTTAGACAAATTTAGCAATTGTGTAGAATTGTAGAACTCAGCACCATATCCATTTTTGTTAATGTACTAAAAATGTGAGAAAGTTTTATTTTTTTAGATTGTGTCCGAATTGTGTGATAAATATTTTTTAGTACTAAATTTGTGAAAATACCGAACGCACCCGAATTGTCACAGTCGTTAGGTATAGTAATTTTTGACACTTGCGTAGTAATTTAATCGGAGAAAAATTGTCGTATGCACTTTTCAACAGATTATATTATAATTAGAAACTGATTAAAGAGAATAATCTGGACTCAAGGATGTAATACTAAACAGCAATATTGTATTTTGCTTTATAAAATTAATTTAATACAAAGTTAAAATAAAATTAATAAAATTGTGTGTATGATTTAAATTTTGTTCTTATTTATAGAGTTATCTTAAATCTTTAAATGAAAACAATATTAATTTTTAAATCAAAATTATATTAAATGTCCGGAATATTTATCATAAAAAAATTATCACACAACTCGGGCAGCAAAACGACAAAAATTTCACAAAAGGAAAAATTTTTCACGATAGGGTCAAATATTTTTGCTAGAAAATATTTATCACCCAATTCGGACACAGTCTTAGAATAAAATAAAAACATTGAAGGAGGTGTGTCAAAGAAAATTGATTTGGAAGTGCACCGAAGCAGAAATCTTTTTCGTTCAATATTTGTTGATTATTAAATGTGCACAAATTTTTGTAACATGCGTAGAATCGATTATTAATTATACGAACTATTGAAATGCAATATTAATAATTGTTTCAAGTGCACTTCAACATTTGTTATAACTTAGTTAGTGGTGCACCGGTAGTTTATTTGGTTTTGGGTAATAACACTTGCACATTACAAGTGTATTCTTTAATTATTTTCAATTAACATTAATAATTCTACGAAATATCAACTTGACGTAAAAGCTTCTAAAAACCAGTTTTTTATTTGAAGATTAGTGAAGGTGAACACAGAAATAACTTCCTATCGATAAATCTTATCGAAACCGAAAATAAAACCCCATTACAAAATGCTAAGACGAATTTTTTTTTAATTTCTACTTTACCGCATACAGAAATGATTTTATTTATAATTTATAACTTTATTTCGAAATAAATGTTTTATTTAAATTTCTCATGATGATGTTTTGGTTCAGAATCATTTTCTTGTTGTTGTAAAATTATATAAAAGATTTAAATTAAATAACTGGTCGGTAGCTCTTAAAAAGCTTTGTTTTTGATGTTACCAGTCATTTTGAATCGTTTCGAACATATGATATTCAATCCTAACATAAATTAAAAACGAATAAAATAAGCACCACTGTGAGTGAATAAAAATTATTGTTGTTGCCATGAATCTTATGTTTTATTTTCGGCTAATCTTGATGGCAGTCGTGATGATTTTGATCAAAAAAATTTGTTTTATTTTACAAAAACAGTTGGATTCTTCGTGTTATAGGCTAAAACTATATATACGAATAATATAAAACCACCTGACAGGATTTCAAAATCTGTATCGTAATTATTGCTGTAACAGTAACCAAAAAAATGCATAAGAATATAAATCTTATAAAAAACGAAAAAAAATGTCAAGTGATTAATGAGTTGGAGATATTAAATATCAAGGTTTTTCGCGTATTTTCTTAATTGGTTTTTTATGTGGCGTCTAATTTATTTCAAGTAATCTAAAATTATCGAAATTGTCTGTTAATATTTTTTAATTGTTTGTATTTATTTACTAATTAATGTGGTCCTTGTTGAAATTTAACATTGTGCTTTTTCAGGAGGCATCTGATTATGTCTAATGGAACTGAATATTATAATAGTCAATTACAATTTCATAATTTACAAGTATCAACAATGATCAATAATCAATTATTATTGTTTTACATACAATCTTCTCGCTATTTTAACTTCTTTTTTTATCAGCTGGGAAATAGGAGTAGTGTTATATTTTCTTCGTTGTTTCTAAAACTATTTTCAAAATTTTATTGATTAATAAAATAATAATAAAATAAGTTATCATCGAACTACTTGCGATCTTACCACTTTTAACCAATAAATAGTGTTTTTTGCTCTTGCAAAACAAATTAATTGTCCGGAATATATTATGGGAAGAAATTCAGAAAGTGGCGCCAGCTACAGATTTTCAGTTCCATAGATAAACGGAAACACGATTATAAAAAACGCGTAGCGGGCAGAATTGTGTTTGTTTGAATTGACAACAAAATATTTTTTTCTAATTTGATTGGTTCCCAAACTACTTAAACTCAAGAGTAACTGACGAATACTAGTAATATCTGCCTGTAAGAAAAAGATTGCGTAGTACGAGTTGCATATCCTCATTTAATGTGAGTAAAAGACTGTTGAACATACACTTTCTATTCGATGCAACTCGAAACTGAAAATTCAAACTCGAAATGTTTCCTTGTTTGCAGCAAATTGCAATATAAAAGCCTCTGAAAGCAAAAGGCCTTTTCATAATCTGCCAGCTCATAAACATATAAATGAGCAGCTACAAATAATCACAAACACGACAACCGAAAATGCATTTAACGGAAAAGCCTGTTCACACCATTTGTTGTAAAATCGTCTTTCATAAAGTGAAAAGGCCTTTTGTACCTTAACTTCCCATCAGACTAATGCAAATCGAAACTAAAAGCTATTTCGGTAAGACACGAAATGTTTACTTGTTTGATTTCCAAAATATGAAAAAAAATTATTATAGAAAAATACAAGATATGTTATTTAAAAAAATAAACAAAGTTTTATCAATACAAGTTATAGCTAAAAAATATAAAGAGTGCGAGCTGAACAACAATAAAATCTAACATTTAATGAAACTCCTAAAGTTTTAAATAAAAGGCCTTTTGATGTGATTGTTATAACTCGAAACTCGCAATACTTACATAATCGACACAAATACTCTTAATGCAGAGAAAAAAGGTACACCTTTGAAAAGACACATACGAGTGAAATTTAAACATGTGATTACGAACGCGGAGACGAATGTTGTATTGTAAATTGCAGTTCTGATAGATTTCAATACAATATTTTAATAGGAGACAAAAAGTTTTTTTCTAAAGAAATAAAGATCGTTAACGAGCGAAACGTTATCAAACATGTCCTCACCCAGCGAGAGGCCGAAAAATATGAGTACCAGTTTGGAAAAATTAAAAATGCTAAGAATCATCGTTTGGCTCTTATCAAAAACCAAACCACTGTAACATCATAAATTTAGTAAAACATATGACAAACTTCACCACGATATCGATATATACAAATAGATCAAAGATTAACATCGTTTGCGACAGAAAATGCTACAATTATACAAGAAAATAGCAAGTACGAAGACATAGAACGATCAGCGCTAATAGGCATTTTTGATGTGACTCTAGTACTAAAGAGCCACGCATTAATAGTTCCAATGATTGTGTGGCAATTTACAAACAATCGACGTGAATTATTTACATTATTAACGAGAGAGGAATGTGAATCGATGTCAAATATTCCAGCATGTAACACTTCATATGCGAAATATCAACAATCCAATCACCGACCAAACGGCACAGTGGTTTATGTGGATCGGGAGGTACTGGGTTCGAATCTCGATAGGGGCAGGATGCAATAGGGAATTTCCATTAACAGATTACAATCTGTAATGAAATGGAACACAACTATGACACCCTGGTGCAAGAAGAAAGTATCGTTCAGCAGTAAAAAGTTTTTATTATGCTCAGGGTCGAGCCCGGGTAATATTTTGCGATTAGCTCACCAAATAGAAAAAATACAATTCGTCAGTTTCATATAAACTGTTTAGACAGCAGAAATTAAAAAAATTTACAACCCCTCAGTTCTCACTACAATTATTTAACCATCACTAGTGGGTAATTTAAATAATCAATGCTGATTCCCAACTAGATAACTCAAAGAAGAAAAACTTTATTAAATAATTTAATTAACTGCTCATAAGTTTACTTTTATGATCCAAATATTTTTAATATTTAAATACAAAATATATTCGCTGTATGAATTGAATTGAATGGATTTCAAATTTCTTTTCTTAGTGATACAATCATTTTTATTACCACGCTTATATTATTAGCTCACTCTGTGTGACTGTGTAACGAGAACGTGGTTTGGTTGTCGTTTAATATCATGATTATTACCGTGTATCGTAAGGTACACTGTTATCATACGGTATCCAAACCACATGGTTCGAAAAAAAATAAGATCAAGGAAAATTCTGGATCAAGGTTTGAACCTTCTCGTTAAAGAAAAGTATTATCTATCCGGCTACTATCACGCGGTCTATTGCTCCAGCTTTGGCTCGTCGGATTGGGGTGGGTGTTGATAGCGCTTTGGAATAGATCTTGCTAGACCGAAATTAAAAAAAAATAATGTAAAAAGAAAAGGAACGAAAAAAAACACACACACAGACTACTCTTCATCCTAAAACAAATCAACCGAATCTCATTTCCATGCAACAAGATAAAACTAATTAACCGTCCATTTTAATTGGTAAAACGTTCGTGGTTACATAAATATTTAAATAATCCATATGAGCCTTAAAGTAATTATACGTTTAAGTTAGAACCAAAGTTTAATATTTAACTAACTTATAAGAAATTCCGTAACAAAAAAAAAAATTCTAATTGTAAATATTAATTTAAATTCAGCATGCTAACTTAACACGAAACTAAAATAACACTATTAATATACAAAGTTTGAAAATTTAGACTAAGAGTAAAAATAAATTATTAATAAATTAAATTTAATGCAAGCCTTTGGGTAGCACATAAGATCATCCATAGTCTACATACAGTTGATACGTCGCAGAGCCATACTATTAAATTTCATTGAAAGTTTTCATTAATGAAATTTGTATTCAGACGGATATAATTAAACGTTTGCTTTATTTGTGTAGGATTTTGGTTTTCCTTCGATATGATTGTTTACGTAGATTCATAACCAAATAACAACCGTGTGTGTATGCGTTAGGCTTGGTTTAGATCGATGTTTGTTCTCTCACCTTTACCTGTGGTCATAGTATAATTCGAGCACACAATTTGATTCAAACCTCACCGTAGTAAATGAAATGACGAGAGAATACAGTATTCGATTGTTTTGAATTCTGGAACGGGACAATGTATAATATAACGTAAATCACTTACATATACCATCAGCTGTATCCCGATCTTCACAATTTGGTTTGGTGTTATGTGTATTTTTTTTTTTCAGCACGATCACTAGTGTAATATATATTAAGTTCACACTTTAGAGTCGGTTTTAACTTATGTTGAGGAGATGCTACATCACCATTTTATACACTACAATTTATGCACTACACTGCATGTATTATTTATTTACTTTATTAACTTAGTATTTATTTATTTGGTTATTATTTCATTTATTTATTAAAGTAGCATATATAGTTATTTAGTTCACTATAATTTAATTTATTTATAACAAAAGAGTTTATTTTATTATATTTACACTATTTATAAATGTTCACTCACAGTTCAGTCAATTTACCGCTGACCAAGAGTAAAAAAATAACGACCTTATACCACAAGGAAAATTTCGACTTTCATTCCAAGTACAACAGAACTTAAATTTTTTTTTTTTTTTTTAAGAAGGAAACACAATGCCAAAAATGTTTTTTTTTTTTTTTTTTTTTTTTCAACTTTAAAATTGAACATACATTTATTTTGTCATCAGTATAAATTTATTTTGTAATTTTATTAAATTTTATGGTTCACCCAAAAAAAAATTACAATAATATGCACTTAATTATTACGGACTATCGATTGTCAAGCCAACCATTTTTAATTTATTTTCATTTTTTTTACTAAACTTTTTTATTTTATATTTCTTAACTTAGATTATTATAAGTGTAAATTTTTTTCTTTTAATTTTGCTTCCTTTTTTAATTTTAAAATTTAGAATAATTACTATTTTTTTTATTTTTATTTTTTTTTAATTTCACAATGAACAAAAAGAATTTTCAATTCGCGATCGTTTCCAACCAAATTATTCTTTATTTTAATTTTTTTTTCCCCCTTCCCGCTTGACTCGATCTCTATTTATACTATTTTTTTTTTTCGTTCCCCTCCCAAAAAAATGGACGTTATTCAGCGCGACAACAACAATAAACAAATTTTCGATTTCAGATTTTTTTTTTTTTCGTACTTACTGAAGTTGCTTATAATCAATGAAGCTAACACAGTGGAGGTCAGTGCTCTTTGAATTTCGAAAAAAATATGTAGAACCCGTGGTACGACCAACGGCCGTAACAACTGTTTGTATCGTCAAATTTTGTAATCAATTTATCAACCACTTGCGAAAGCCCAATTGAGCTGAAATTTTGCATGCAGGCGTAACTCCGATGACAATACAAGATTCTAACATTTTAGGACATTAAGCGTGGTTTTTTTAAAAAGTTTTTTTAAATATAATTTTAGAATAAGATGAATTTCAATGGGATTCTAACGATGGCAAATCAAGATTTGTAGAATGCTTTATATTTTCACGCATTCCATCCACTGGGGTATTATGTACGTGGTGAGATCAACAATTTATTTACTTTTGTTCAACCCGCTCTTCCAAAATCGAATTACAAATCAGTATTGGAGGAATACTTGATGCGGTAGCATCGATGCATACGTTATGAATAATGGTCGCCCAATTATATTACAGTCTCAGGTTGGACTCGAACCAGCAACCTTTCAAGGCTGTGACCAAGTGTTATATCTGTGTAGAGTACATTTCACAAGAGTACTAAATTTAATGTTATTTAATTTTTTTTATCCCAATGCGAGTTTTTGTTTATTTTCTTTATCTTCAATCTATGTTATGGGGTCTAGACGCTCCCAACTCATTCGCGGTGTGATTTACCCGTCCTTACTTTCTCGCCGTTTCACAGCCAATTCGAAGGCGTACGGCTATAGGTCCGATTTTCGTAGACCATCTGCATGTCCACTGGCTATTTGTGTTCACTTTCATCACAGATCGTAATCTGATGATGAAAAAAATTACCCAATACATATTATTATACGAGAAGCAACTTTTCTATAATTTCAAATAACGCAACACACAAACGCACAATTAAATACACTGAAAATAGTATTGTTAACTTAGCATACTGAAACAGGTATTCAGAAAAACGGAAATAGCTAATGACTAATATCAAAACCAAATATTTATTCCACTTCTTAAATATTTCCGCATTATCAAATGACATTGGTGCTTACAAAAAAAAATATTGCTGAATCCCACATAACCAATAAAAATGTATTACGAAGAAAACGAAACAATATTTGGGAATCACAAAGTGTGGTGATGCAGAGGCAAATATGTTGCAGACATTTTATGCAAATTTAATTTGGCAAAAAATGAATCTTGTCGAGTGATTGACTATATTTCATGTCGTTTATCAATAAATTAACAAAATCAGTCTTTGTATCCTTTCAATTTTAATATCTTATAAAATTTTATATAAATCTCATGAAATATTTGGTTGATTCTCACTTCGTTTCGTTAGTTTGTGTATTTTAAATAAAGATTAAGACCAATAAAATAAAATCAAATAACTTTTTTTTATTTTAAAAATGGTTTGTGTATTTAACATGTATTCCACATTATTTAAATGAACACAACAAAAAAATGTTTCAATGCGCGCGATGATAGCCAATGAAATATTTTTTATTTGTTAACTCTTGAATAAAATTGATTAGATTTGGTTGAAACTTAATTTTGTTTGGGAAACGGCATTTCATTCGAATTGAACCACAATGAATTAATTAATTAATAATAGTATCATGACAACTTTGGAACTTTGAAAGAATAAATACAAGTATATTTGTATATTATATATAGAAATGAATAAGAACATTAAATTGGTATAGAGAGTGGAATATCAAACGTTAACATTGCGCCATTTTCAATTTATATTAGTTTTGTGTAAATTTTATTCAAAGAAAGGAACACGTTTTGCGAAAGGGAATTAATTATTTTATTCATGGAATTAAGTTTTTTGTTTTTGTTTTTGTTTTTATTTCAGTTGGATTTTTAGTTAACAATTTAAAAAATTTGATTCATTAAAATTAATGAGATTTGCATAATTAATAAATTCGGTAGCGGTTTAAAATTTATAACAAGAAATAATAAAAATAGCTTTTTAATTTACATGTTTAAAGTAAAATAAAAACGAAATAAGGAAAGTGATTTTGTCTGTTGAAAATCTGTTTGTTTATCTTAGAACATTAACAACATTACAAATATCAATAATACGTAGAATATGCATATTATTTATATTATTTTTAACACTATTTGCCGTAGGCACTTGGCGAAACACAGTGACATTTACTAAACACCCACTTTTTTTTGTTTCGCACAAATTTTTGTGAAACAAAAAAAGCATGTGATTTAAAAAATGTGTTTATTAAATTTATTTACTTTTACAACACTACCAAACATTATCAAGAACCGTGTAAATAAGCGATATTCACTTACTACTAATACCTAGCTTAAAATAACAAACAATACAACGCATAGCAACAACGACCAAGCAACGACCAAACTGCAAAAATTTAGCTCTTGCTTTATACCTATGGAACGCAAGAACTTGTCGACTTGGCGAATTATATCATCAAATCCAAAAATTCTGGAAATTCGTATTATGTGCCATAAAAACCCGAACAAATCTTAAATTAATGAATACAGCTATACATTTACAACTTCTTAATTGATATCATTCTACTAGACAATCTGGCACGTTGACTGACTGAGTGTATATTTCTCGCAAGTATCCGAATAGTTATCGCAAGTTATATCACCAGAATGATGAACCATAGTGTATCTCAACATATCATCAAACCAGAGAAGGAATGTACCGCATACGGTGAATTTTCTTACACAGCAATCCCACGAAAAATACAATTTTATCTTTCTTGTGAACTAAATTTTGATAACTTTATTTCTATTGTAAACTATACATAAATACCTATCAAACTTCGTTTTACGATTCATGAGATTCAATACTACATTCCTTTTCCGGTCAGATTTTTTTTCTTCAAAATAAGTCCATCATGCACAAATGTGTATGTAAGAAATGACTGATTGTAATATCTTCCGGATTTTAACGAATCTTAGTTATGATAATATATAAATTATAATATATTAATAATTAATATATATATATTAATTATTTGTTTTTGATAACATATTAATTGTTTATGATAATTATTGTGAAAGTCTTATTTTTCGGACGCTCGGGATTTAACTGGATGCACAAATGTGTATTTTTGTCCAAAATAAATACAAAAATAAATTTTTGACATGATTTTCTTTCGTCGCCTACACAATTGTGATGACAGGCCGGAATAAGGATAAACTATCTCTATACTATACTGTAACCATAACGTTTTCGTTTCTGAGAGGATCTTATTTAAAAGAATATAAATAAACCACGGGTCGGAAAATGATTAACAAAGTGACTTGGTTCTTCACCCCAGGAAGAAACCCTTAAACTAATTTTTCCGGAAATCTTTTATCTATAAATGTGTTTTTCTGGCCTACTAGGAAAAAAAACTTCATTTAAATGTTTATAAATTTTGTAATTTATTTTGTAATGTAATATAATAAGTAAGTTCTTTCCCCAGATTCCTCTTCCCGTGGAATTACCAGAATAGGACCACTGATACTAAAAGATTAAAAAAGAAACTTCACTTTCACAAAACTTCTGTGCATTTGAAAACCACCTTATTGAGTTTAAATTTTTTTAACTGAAAAAATGTAAGAATGTGTTTGAGCAACTTTAACCATTTTTTTAAATTGAAATTTAAAACCAACGTTTGTTGATTCTCAAAGACAATTTCATAAATTTTTTTCAAAAGAGCCTTCGTCCACTCTCAAACTAATTTGACCAAATACTCGACCCATGTTGCAATCTTTTTTGGGGCTGAAGCACTACCCAACCCTTTCGTAGTTTACTTTTTAAATCCTTCCTTACGCAGTAGCCATATCGAAGCCGAACAGCTATAGGTTCGATTCGTAGAGCCATCCGCGTATTGAAAAGGGCGGCCTATGTGGCCCGCATTCCGACACAGGATCTAAATATCTTTCAATTTCATCAAATCATCACCGATCGCAGTCGGATGAAGAAAAATTCTTTTTGCATCATACCCAGATCAGGATTCGAATCTGGGTGATTACTTAAATTTTTGATGTACGAATCAGTTTTAGTGGAGTAATAAAATTTCTAGTTTCTCCTACATTTTTCGTATAAAAGTATGTAACTTATCAGTACGACTTCAATACCTTAAAATTACATTCAAATTTCCACATTTTAAAAATATGTAAAAAATATTTTAAAAATTCAAAATAAACATTTTAATAAAAATATGCAAACAATATTAATATTGAAGAAATATTGAAAAAATTAAATATTTTTATCAATTTATTATTATTATTGGGCCTGGGTTTGATAAATTTATCAATTTCATAGTATTTCTATAACGGTTACAGATAGGATATGCGATGTCAAACAATTTTTTGTTCAGATTAGTGTCCTTTTTCATCTCTCGAATTTATTGTACTTACTTAAGTGTTACCCTGTACATGTGTAGTCTATAAAAAATCACAATGCCCAATGTTGCTTAAAGTTTTATAATAATACTACATGTGCGGTATTTGTCTGCTTTCAACTGACGTGACGAACACTTATGCAGGCATTTTGTACATTATAATAAAAATATAATTCACCTGAAATGCGAATTAAAATTTACTTATATTTTTCTATTGAAATAGAGTTGTGTTTAGTAGCAAAATATTTAATCCTATATATTTTTCGTTTATAATATTTTAACCAGGATTTATAATGTTTATTTATGCCTCTTAATAAACTTTTCATAGTTTATAACACAGTGCGATACTTAATGGAAGCTTCATCCTATACGATTATTGTGGTATGAATTTTATAATGGAATTTTTAACCGATTTTATAACAAACTTCAGCCAAAAAAATTTCTTTTTCAAGGGCGTTAAATAAGAAAAAAAATTATTGTGATGGTGAAGGATATGGGTGGTAACTAAACTAATAATCAGCGTCTACTCTCGAGTTACAAATTTTCTTATTCAACAAAAAGGCAATGTTTAGAGGGATATTTTGTGCCAAACATGAAACATTTCGATAATTGAAACCTGTGAACAAAGCAAAAAGTACATCCCGTAAAAGAGTGGACTTACAAATATTTCAACTTTATCGTAAACAAATGAAAATGTAAATTGGTTTAAATTAGCCTAGGAGTTAGAACCATAATACAACTATTGGTTTAACTCTCCACTATACAGCGGTTATAAGAAAAGAGGAAAATTTGAATTCCACTTTCCACCGGCGAGTACAAAAGTTTATCTTTGAACATTTAAGCTTTCGTGCTTTGTTATTTCGAACCACGTAGTTACTCATCCAAAGTGTCGAGTAACAAATTAATGCTGACAGCAGTAGGATTATAACGGATGGCTGCTTTAAGAATGATTCGATATGCGCTGTAATGGTATGCCATTTTAATCATAGCTATTTTTAAGCTTTTGAAAAGCTTTGTTTTAATTTACCTCAGTCACAATAGTATTGCGCAAGAATTGTGCCGCAAAAAGTAATTTTTCAGATACTGAAATATTTGTGCTACGATCAACCTCTTATTTGTTGTCGCCCTTGAACCCAGGAATATTTATTTTCGGTGATTTTACATTTAACCCATTACAATAAGAGTTTTCTTTTTTCGACGAAGTATGTCCAGATCAGGGATGGGCGATTTCGACGCAACTACTGCTTTTTCCATGATTTCGTTGACAATTCGTCGAAAACGTCGACTACTCGTCGACAACGTCGACAACTACTTGATAAATTAATTTACGCCATCTATCGAAACTTATTATAAAACTAAGCATAAATTGCCAGTACTACTGGTTGATAGCTGCCACTGTATTTATGAAAAATTAAAACATAATGTGCCTAATATTTGTGTCATAAATTGCGTAATAAATTGATAATTATCCATTATCGATAATAAATTGTTTGACATGCGTGGTTTCGGTCGTATGAAATTTTCAAGCTTCAGCTATTCATCACTACGCGGCGAATGAATACTTAATTTATGATGACGTTTTATTTAATTTTTATAATTTTGCTTTATTGTAGTACCTTCGAATAAAATTAATTATTCGTTTACATATAAATTAATAAATAAAAGACACTAGTTATAAATTTCATTTTAGTGACATCTGTTATTAATTTTCAAGAAATTTAAAAGAAATATTAATTTAACAGTGCGGGTAATGTCAAAATATTGCGTCTGAATAAAAGGTCCAATTTTCAGAAAACGAGATACATTAGGCGTTTTCGGAAATATCCCATAGTAACTTTTGGGTAACTTGCTGACAAAAAATTACCAAATCTATTTCCGAACATGTAGGGTAACTTTAGAGTAATTTATTTTTAGTTGTTTTTTTTAATTTCTGTCTTTCTGACAATTTCTATTAAATTAGTAGTGTCAGAAAAATTAAAGCACAAACTTTCCAAACATAAACTACTAAAAAAAATACAACATATATGTACATATCTGTTAAAATACGTAATTTCATTTTGCTGAATATAAATATTACCACGCGAAATGTAATCTTACTTTTTTATAGCCAGGGTAACTTGAGTAACTGATGTTGTTACCAACATTTAAAAAATTAAAAATTACTCAAAAGTTACCATGGGATATTTCCGAAAACGGCTATTATGATTATTGAATATCTTTCGTGGTAGTTTCATCCAGCGTCGCCGTATTTTTAGCGTACGGTACTTTTACAATTGTCGAAGCGTCCGTCGCTAGAGGTGCTATTGCAGGTAATACATATTCTGGGAAAACGTTAACATCGCTGCGTGGCAATTCATACAATTAAAATAAATTAAAAATAAAATTTATGGCGTCCACTTAAGGATGGAACAAAACATTTTTTTATTCTAAATGAAGCGTAATAGTGCGGAAAAGTTGCGTATTGTGGATTCTAAGAATATGTTAAAAGCGCAATTTGCAATTAACTTAACTTTTGAGCCGCCACTGGCATCTTTATGCTTTAAACTAAAATTTTTATTTTCAATGTGCTACCGAAGTTTCGTGACGCAGCCCATGAAATGCTGCCTTAAAATATATATTGGCTCGTTCTATACACGGCTTCGAAAGACCGGTTTCACCTTCGTCTTTTTCCCCCTTTACCTATAAAATCGATATAAACAGCGATATAAAATTTTTCGGTGAAGCCGAACTAATACAAATAAAAATGAAAATAAAAAAATTTAAGCCCATTTTTGAGATATAGGTTTTTGTTTAAATTTTATTTGTATATGGAACGGGCCATTTATTTTTCTATTGTGTTTTGTGAAAATGGAGAAAAAATCAAGCAAAATAAAGGCAATCAAGGAATTAAGTGTGTTATATTTGGAACACCTCTAGAATTAAGTGGCGTTGTTTCACCTACATACGAGGAAATGACGAAAATTTATATTTGAATTAGACAAGGCCTAAACCCAACTAGTTCAAGTAAAGAACCTAGTTTAAGTTGAATCAGTGAAGTTGTTGCCAATAAAATTGAAGATATTTGGCTCAAGGCTTTTATTATTATTGTGTCACATAGCAGAATTTTACAAATGATTCGTAGTTACCATTATATGTATAGAACTATGCTTAAATCATTTAAAACAAACGGTGGTAGTGAATGCTATCAATTAAAATTAAAAATATTTAAAGAAAATGCCAGACTGTTTGATATTTCGGCATGCAAATGCAAAGATTTTAAAATATGTTCTAGCTCAAAAGAAAGAAAAATTCCATTTGAAGAGCGTGCATTTCTTTTAGACATAAGATCAGAGCGAAACAAATCAATAATAGACTGAAGAGGAAACTAAAAGAACAACTGAGGTTACCTAAAGTTGCTGAGAAAAATTTACCAAATATCACTACTTCTCAAACAGGTGTTAGTTTAGAGTCAGAAATAAGTGAAGAAATAGAAGCAGTTGATTCAGATTCATCATATCAAATGAATGCAAAAAACACCAGAAAATAATTGCTTTTTCACAAATGCGAACACCATTATCCAACTTAGCGACGGCTTGTGACCGTACCGATATATCACACAGAGCTGCTGTTACAATTGCTTGTGCTGTTCTTGAGATGTGAAGCTAATTACAGCAGATGATAAAAACAAAGTAATAGATCGAATGAAGGTAAGACGGCAACGAATAAAGGTAAGGTCCAATCTGCAGATGATATAGCGAACCATGAATCCACCAAGATCAGAGGGTTATATTTTGACGGCCGGAAAGACGAAACGCTTGTACAAGAATTTATTGGACATAAGAACTAAGTCATAAACGGAGGAGTCATTAGCAGACTAGAAATGAAATGGAATCGTATACTATATTGGTTTGTATGTCAGTTGCACGTCAACGAACTACCGTTTTCGACATGTTTTCCATCATCTCGATGGATCAGCTGCATGACCTAAAAGCTTTTCAGGGCCTATTGAGCAACAATTAGAAGGCTGCACAAATATTCTAATATCTCAATTCAAACCGTTGAATGGAAATTTACGTTTAGTGGATGCGAATGACTTGAGCACAGATCAAAAATATGTATTGCAAATTTGTCAGGCGATTGAATCTGGTCAGTGTTCAACCGATTTGGCTAATAGAGAATCCGGAAAAATTGCTCACGCAAGATGGCTAACCATGGCTAATCGGATACTTCGACTATACGTTGGAAGTAAAGCACCGTGAAACGAATTAATAATATTAGTAACGTACATCTTAAAAGTTTACGAGCCGATGTGGTTCTCAATTAAAGTACAATCATCTTGTAAAGATGGAGTTAAGCATTTATGGAAAAGCATTCCATATAGTCGATAGTACGGATTTACGAAAAATTATTAATCCTATAATTCAACGAAATGGATACTTTTCCCATCTGGAAAATATTCTATTGAGTGTAGGAGCTCGAAGAATTTTAAAAACGAGATCTCAGCGGACAGAAGGAAACATCCGTAAATTTCAAATACCAATATTAAACTTTGAAGCCAAGGAATATTATGAGTTGATTAGCTGGGCTGAAATTACAGAACATTCTTTGATGAGCCACATAACCGATAGAAAATTACAAAATGTGATCCAAAAACGTCTCCATACCACACTCAAGCGGTAAAGAGATGTGTAAAATTGGTGACGGAGGCTTCCGCCGCTGTTTGCGGTATCGATGGAATATAAAACTTAATCAAACTAATGTGTAATGTTCTTGGATTTTATGTATAAAATTGAATTTATAGGGAAAGTTCCAATAAAAATAAAACTGAAAGACTATGCTGTTACTCTCCATAAGATTTGGGGAGTAAAATAGTTTGCAACCAGGTATTCTATTTTGAAGTCATGTAGCGAAGCACTAATTCAAATTGTTACTGATTTTAAATGCTGTTAAATTGGTCGGCATGTCGTAATGCGAAAATTTTACTTAGCAGGAAGAGATTTGTTCTCAAAATCGTGATGGTATTTTTGAAATATGTACACGTTTCAACACATTTACACTTTTACACGGTATTCACGAACTTTAAACTTCAATTGGCAAGATTATTTAAACACTGTGCAAAAACAAACAGATATCAAAATATGTTTACTGTGATGATCATCCGAAATATTCCATCGCTATAAATAAGTCTATTTGATAAGAGATGGCGCGAAAAGCAAATAATTTATTAAATTGAATTTAACAAGGATCATATTTGTGAAATCAAGAGTACTGCATTTTTGAGAAAAATAATTCTGAATCCAACTTAAATGTATTTTCTGCAGCTTTACTTCACCAATATTTCAGCAACTTTACAAGCATATTTTAAGGCAAATAAATTTAATCTGATGCGCATCATAATAAGTTTTGCAATTTTAATTAATGCATTCTTACATAGCAGAGAATAGGCAACAGGACTAATTAACATAATTACATTAGCGACAATAATTTTCAAAGTAGTATTTAACGATCCAACATTTTTTGTTTGGTAAGCAGTGAAATTTTGACTGTTGAGTAGCCCCTGTGGTATTATTGAAGAAAATTCCAAGAAAAACATTGTATCTGCGTCAATATAACACTCGATTGCTTGATCAATTACTGCAACGTTTAAAATGGATGTGTGCGTTATATTAGACCTTCATTGCTCATTTGGTATTTTAGCCATCTTATTGCTTCATGTTAATAATTTTATTGTAATCTTAGGAATTACTGATACTAATCCTGGAGGTATGAAGTGGAAAGAGGTACGTTAAGTTAGTTCTAAGTATATTCTAAATAAGTTCTTAGTGTATTGGATCAATTTGAATACTCAATTCAAGTGTAACTTCGATATTTTTTTATGTATATTTAATAAAGTTTCAAAATCGAACGCATTCTTCAAACCCCCGATTGCTCTATCTGAGCGGTTTAGATTTAGAGTAGTTAATTAATGATAAACCATAAATCAACTGCCGTAATGAAACATCATCTCTTCTGAGAGATTAACACTCAAATTTAATTAAAAATTAAATATATGGGTTAGGGCGGTTATTCATGTGCATATTATCAAAACTTTCGTGATTCGTAAATTTTTTTATTGTTTTGAATTTTACGCGAAATTTAAATTTGCCGTAAAATTTGAAAACTACTTTAAGGACGTTTTTTGTAGAGCTGAGTTTAAAAGTTTTCAATATGTCTTCTTATTCGCCGGCAATCCACGCCCGACTACAAAATTTGACCGGATTTCAAAATAAGAGTTTTCCAATAACCGCTATTTTCACGGCAACCTACCATTACTTTCTTGCTAAGCATGTTATTACCATTACCAATAATACTTTTGAACAAGAAATTCATTGATAAATGTTTGTCAATTTTTTGCAAAAATCTCTCGCCTTACTGATTTTGAACGGGTAAAATTTGTTGTCACTGATTCCGTAATTTTTCATTAATATGTATGTAATGTACCAAGTGTCTGTTTGATTGATACAAAAATAATTAAGGTTTTCCCGGTTTTTAAATTGATGAAATATTTCCCGTACTCGGACGTTACGAAAAAAAAAATTCTGTTTGATTTACCACAATAGGCTATAATTTCTATTATTCATTAGTCAATTAGCTATTTTCAAAATGATCACTTTCCACAAATACGTAAACCCCAAAATTATTCGTTGCACAACCATTGAAATCCAATATATAAAATTCACAAATTAACTGTCTAATTAAAAAGACAATGCGTATCTTAAGTTACCCAACAAAAGCCAGTAAAAGTTAATTCAAACGATATAACACAGCTCCATAATTACAAAATAAATTATTATTAAACGGAAACCAAGATAATTTTATTTAAGCGCAAATCGCGATTAAGGTTAATTGTATCTGTGTACGCGAGCACATTAAAACAATGAATTTCAAATATAATTTAATCAAACGAGAAGATTTATTACTTTATTTGGTAATTCAAAAAAAATTTACGCGATAATATACAGTAGTTTTTATATAATGGGTACGTGAATTGTAAAATGGGCGGATATAATAAAAATTTAGTTTTAATATTAAAATTCCATTTCAAGACGAAATCCAACCAAATGTTTGTCCAACAAATTAACACGCCTGCAGGTAATTCAAGGTAATCCATAATAAACTTAATATTACTTAATCCGTTTCAGTATAACTCGATTTATCTTAATCCTTTTTTTTGATGTTTCTAAAATATTTTAAAATATTATTAAAATTATACCTTTAATCCTTAAGCACTGGTTAAAAATATTTTGATTTTACTGAAATGAAGTTTACATGAAATTAACGGATTATCCTCATAAAATTTGTCAACAAAAACTGCAAGGGTGCAAAGGATTAAAAAAAACTGTAAACGATCTTTATTTAAATATATAGATCTCAATTTTTAATGACCTTGATTTTATAAACAGAAACGGAAAAAAGAGTTAATCCTAATATTTATTATTATATGGATAGGTACTTCTTAGTACTTAAGATGTTTACCTACTCTAATTTTTATATCATTAAGGTTACACCTTGCATCTTGAAAGGAAAAGGAATTTAATATCTAGACTGCTAAATATACAGCTACATCATTAATCAAGATCGTTCATTCGTCCACAAAGAATCAATTTAAAAAATCATTATCACCTCGCACACTTTATTACGGCATCCCGTGCTTTAACACAATATTGTTTTTATACTTTTAATTTCTTCACTTTGCACCACACACGTGAATAACCATCCCTCTATAAATACGGTTTGTATACAAAACCATTTTAGCTGTCAATCAAATTATGTTACTACAAAAAAAATTTAATCCGAATATTGAAAAACCAACAACATTTTTTCGGCATTTATTCTCTTTTTACCCCATTTTTGAATAGAATCCCCCGATCACAAAAATTGCAGATGTTTACGTTCTGACTGCATTTCAATTTAGGGTTGAAAGTACAACAATACTAAAATACACAGAGAATATTTGCCTTTTGACTTTATTGAATTTTGTAAAAATCCCAGTTTTGTTTATTTTCGGATGATCGAGTGGATTTAGATTACGTATATAGGGATTTGCGGGATAAAGTATGGCGTTCATCAATGTCAATCTCGGACGAATATTTAGTGTTCATTGGTCGACAAATAAAAATACATATGGAATATATTTTTTAATCAAATGTAATGTAAAATAAATTATTTTGATATATTTACAACTATAACTTAAGCCTAATATCATCTATATTATGTCACTACTTATAACTAAATCTTTATGTAGGAACTCTTATTATACTCAAATTTTGATTGATCTCAACTTAAAACTAAAATTATTACAGATTACATGTTTTTCATGATTTGCTCTTTGGTACATAATTAGTGACAAATCTTAACAAAATATTGTTCTTCACTGATTATAGGCGGTCACTAACGGTATATTATTATTTAAATGGATGGTGTGTTGGTTTAGATGGGGATGATGTTGGTGGTATAGCGCTGTTGTTGGTTGCGAACTAGCGGGTAAATTCATTGAAGCCGGAACAATTTGTTGTGGTGAATTTTGGGAATTGCTGTAATTGGTGTACGGGGCATAGGCGACCGGTGTTTCATCGACGAAATTGACTTCTGGACTTAGCGACACGCGATGATCTTTTTTCGCTTTCATCCGACGATTTTGAAACCAAATCTTTATTTGACGTTCGGACAAATTTAACGTTTGTGATATTTCGATGCGACGGCGACGGGTTAAATATCGGTTGTAATGGAATTCTTTTTCCAATTCTAGTGTCTGGTATCGGGTGTATGTTTGTCGCGTCCGTTTTGAGGATAGCGATGGCGATGAATCTTTCGAGTTATCTGTCAACAAAAATATTAAATATTAATAATCATTTACCGAAATCCACTAAATCTATTAAATTACCTAAATTGCAATTTCCATTTTGCATCCAACCGTAGGTATGCAATGATTCAGCAGTTTTTTCGATTCCATGCACACTGTTCGAACCAATCATAGTAGATCTAGGGGATTGTGGTGGTGTGCTCAATTCATCAAATATATCTTTATTTGGTGTGGACGTTGAACAAATAATTTTTGTTATATCCAAATTATCCTGAGTCATTCCTTGCGATGTTATTGTGTTCGGAATGGCTGCTGGTATAAAATTATTTGTTGATTTTCCATTCGAAATCTTTTTGACAAAATCTGCCGAGTCATCAAACCAATCATCGTAAAATGTACTGGTACCAAAAATATGGTTCGTTGCGGTGTGATTTGTTGATGGTGGAGATTGCGGTGTTATTGAATTACAATAGTTATCGGAGAAATCCGATTTTACTGATGGCGATAGTTCACCAGTATTTTTTACTGATGGCGCTTTTAAATTCAATTTTTCATAAAAATGAATGGGATCGTATTTGATTTTTTGCCTCGGGTGGGTCAGTAAAGCGCGTAACGCGGGCGAATCATTTATCGTTTCATTTTCACTTTCACTGTCTAATTTACGTTTTTTAGTATTAACAGAAGGTTTTTCATCGACTTTCTCATTTTTCACAATAGACTTTTCACTAACATTATTATTGTTATTACACTGATATCCAAATTGTTGTTGATTAGCATGATAGTTAGCATACGGATATTGATGACCATTATCATTCTGCTGTTGGTTACAGCTATATCCATATTGCTGCTGATAATTTTGATAACAACTGACACTGTTTGTATTTCCATAATTATAATTTCCATTGTACTGTTGATAATAACTGTTATAATAATTTTGCACATAATCAGAATATTGATGGGTTTGCGTTGCCATTTTTCACTTTAACAAAACACTGTGTAACTTATCACGAATATTTAACTACTGACTACTGATGAGCTTAAAAATGCAAGTCCTTCCTCAACAAAATATTAATGATAAATGATAAAGTAAATATTTTATTTGGCACACGACCGATGTATTCTCATCCCTTATAAATAGTATCGACAAAAAAGGAAAACGAAACAAAACAGAAAAATCTATTGTTATTGGTTTTTATCTCGCTCGTACACCCGAGTCCTAAATGCAAGGTCTAGTAAATTGCAAAAGTAATAACAAAAAAAATTATATCCATACATTATATGTCCCTTTGACAGAATTATAAAAATGCGATTTTACAATCACAAAAAGGACAATACGATTTGTTATTTGTAAATCTAGGCAGAAACGTGCCGCGCGACTATCGCTTGTTTTACCAGGCAACAATTTGATTTTTCGTTTTCGTCGATCATAAAAAATTATGTGAATTTATAACCTTTCCAATCATAAAATAAAAAACTAGCGGTACTTTATGCTCGCCTACTTTTCTTTTTATTTTAGATCCTTGTATGCTTACTCGTATAAGGATGGATCAATGTTGCCGTCGTTGTTCGTGACAAATATAAATTGATCTAGGCTACTTGTATAAAATATAGATCTCACAATATCTAGCATATTGGTTTGCATCTGTCAAATATTTTTTCGTAGCTATATATGCGGTAGCGGCGATTTAAGGTTTTTTGATGTTTTTATTGTAATCCACCCCCTCTACCTAAAAAGTATTACATGATTTTTATATTTATCGGATTCAATAAATTGAATAAATAAAGATACAATTGATTTTTGGCTTGTGAATGTGAGTTTTATAATAAAATGTTAGGGTGAGGTGAGTTATTTTATAAAATCAGTGAATTGGGTGTCTGGGACAACAGAAAATCATAAAAATGGATAACATTATTAGAGAGATGCAGGGTGATTTACAAGTTATAAAATTTATATTTTATTTTGTTCGAATGATTTTCTGACTTCAGAATTAAGAAGTTAATTCGCTTTTGATCAGTGTTGGGACGGCTAGAATTTATGTATCAACTCCAGAATATTAGCTTGGTTTATACGCAATTTACTCTAATCGCAGGAAAACTTCGCTTTATGTTAAAGATGAAACTACAAGAAAGTAGCCTAAACATTGTTTCATTGTACATTATTTTTTTATTACTGTTGCTAGTGCAACAGTATCCAATATAGAAATTTTGTCATTTCATTTCTGACGTTACACAATAAATTTTTCAGATTAATGATTGAATATTACTCCAATGGATCCTAACCATAGGTCCCATGGGTACTGCTCCCAGTCTAAGCTTAACTTATTCTTTAAACTTAGAGCTTAATTATAGATTTTCAGAAACTGGAAAATTATCACGAATAATTTTAAATTGGTTATTAAATAAAATATGTAACTAATTTTTTTAGCCAAAAATGTAATTTAACCGTGTCTTAATAAATAATGATTAAAATTGGTTTGTAAAGTATTCAGGAGTAGTATTATAAGTTTACGGCAAAATCTTAATCAAGTTCTACTTATCAAATTTTACCATCATTTATTAAAAATTTGTCTAATGTCATTTGAAATAACTAAATTCCAGTACAAAGCAGAATTTTTAGAATTTACATACAAAATTTGATCATAATTTGTTAAGAAGTTGCTTTGCTCCATTCAACATGACCATTTCTCAGAACCTCGCTTTAAAATTCATGGTTGTTTGTTAAGGAATGGTCACGTTCCGTTCAAGATGGTCACATTCTAAATCGTTTAAACATCCATGTAACATGTGCCGATCACTTCCCATAATTAAAATTTGATCATGGACATTTGAGCAAATTGGTTTTATTTCTCTGGGGATTATGAGAAAAGTAAGATTTATCCGAATAGGTCTGATAATAAAGCAGAACGGAAGGCCGGAAAATTTTAAAGCAAAATTTGATATTGAATGACATTCAGCAGATACACTCCACGAAATAACTGTAAGGGACAAAATGAAATTTCAAATTATTTAATGAAACGCATTTTTTTCTTGATGTACAAATGCGTATTTATAATTCATATTTATGTAGTTAAATTTAAGCCATGAAATAATTTTCTACTCCCTTTTGTGTTTTAAACATGTCGAATCGTGTCTAATTTGTGCTATTCGTAAAGCGAAATAGGTATAAGGGACAAGTGATAAAAAATTAGTTAAATACAATTTAATAGTTCAAAATTTAATTTTTTTTATTTTTTTACGTAAGTATTAAATATATTTAAGAATTTTAAAATATTTTTTTACTAAAATGGAACATGTTATTAGGTAAAAAAAGTAAAATGCCAAGAGGAACCAAATTAAGCGAAGAAGAACAAATACAAGTAATAAGTTTTCGAGAATCCGGATGGACAATACGGGAAATAGGTGCTAGATTAATCCGTGGAAAAAATGTAATTCAAAAATTTGTAACAAATCCGTCAGATTATGTTACTATAAAAAGATTAGGTCGTAAACCCTTTTTGAGCAAAAGAGATAAAAGGGAAATAAAACGCTTAGCCGTTATTAAAAAGACTTCTCCAGCTTAAATTTGGCATAAATTAAATCTTCCTGTATCTACAAGAAGGGTGCAATAAATTTTAAAGGAAAGTGAAAACATTAAATATGATAAACGGCTAGAGAAACCTAAGCTATTACAAAGGAACAAAATTGGGCGACTCAAATTTGCTGAAAAATACAAGTTTTGTGATGAAAAAAAAATTAACTTAGATGGGCCGGATGGATGCCAAAAGTAGTGGAGAAATACTCGTCAAGATCGTGAATATAGGCACCGTAGAAATTTTCAAGGTGGTTCACTTATGGTATGGGCTGCATTTGGTCATCGTGGCAAGTTTCCAATATGTTTCATTTCTAATAAAATGACATCTAATGAATATGTCGAACTGCTCGACAATGTTCTTGTCAATTTTGGAGACGAGTTATATGGAAATGAATGGAAATTCCAACAAGACAATGCGCCTATACACAATGCTAAGCATACTAAAAACTTCTTTTCATCAAGTAATATACCAGTTATCGAATGGCCTGCAATTAATCCCGACTTAAACCCTATAGAAAATCTATGGAGCATACTCTCTCAAAAAGTGTATGCAGCTGGGCGACAGTTCGATAGTATTTTAGAGCTCAGAGATGCTATTCAAACAGAGTGGAATAACATTGATTCAGCAACTTTATGCAACTTAACAAATTCCATTCCTTATAAGTTAAGTGAAGTAATCCGACTTAAGGGTGGTCATATTAATTATTAATAGTTTATTATAATTTAAATAAATATAACTAACGGTCAATTTTAAGTTTGTCCCTTATAGTAATTTCGTATGAATTCTTTTTATATTATAATTTTAAAATAAAATTAATTTAAAAAAATGAAATAAGGTTTATATTTTCTGTTTATGTCACTAAGCTCATATTTAATAAAAACTATTTTCAAAAATTTCTTTTTCTGTTATTGATTTTTAGTTAATTTTAAGTTGTCCCTTATAGTTATTTCGTGAAGTGTATATGCCAAAATGCTTTGGAAAAAATTAATACGCACGCCCTCTGTTACTATAGGAGAGTTTTAACCACAACTGTTCTAGTCTAAATATTGCTACAAAATTTGCCAAAAATCGTCAGTTTATTAGACCTTCATTCTGTATATACCGCGGATGATAATATTACGGGATGCGGATTTTCGTTTTATAAATCACACCATAATTTGCAGAATTTTTTTCTGTTTAGTATACTAAACAAAAAAATATCTGCAAATTTTGGTGTGATTTATAAAAACGAAAATCTGCAGAATTATACATTATCATCCGCGGTCTATATAGAATCGATGCTTAATAAATTTATTATTTTTGTCAAGTTTTGTAGTGATATTTCTAAGGATCTGTTTATCCTATTTGCTAATCTCTGGTTTTTGTTTTTATTTGGCTCAATTGATTGGAAGAAAACTCATAATTCAGCAGTTTGTACTGGATTTCTCAGAACATATACATAGGTCTCAAAGTTTTTTCTTCAAAAACCGCTACATGCAAATTGCCAGTTGCCTTAATTAGAACCCCGATATTTTAAATGCTGATATCTTTGATCAAAATAAAACTTTTTTATAGATTGCCACTTAATAAGGAACGAAATCGATTCTCTGTTCATCGATTTTGATAATTGTGAGTAAACAATTCTGTTTTAGCTTTTAAATAAATCGGAATCAGTTTATTGGGAAGTAATCACTGAGAAGTATTAAATAATAAATTTCTTGCCATTCATAAAATAAACTGACTTTTCCAATATATTAATATGTACTTACATGAATACAAGCATACAAACATTTGTCATGTAACTATATGCGAAGTTACATAGACAATTTTCAGACATTTTATAGACAGACGTTAGATGTTTTGATGGTCTGGTAAAAGTACAGACAGAGAAATGATTGCAGGACTCATCTTCTGTGCAGTCTCTGTATCCAACTTCAGTAAGGCTTAGCTCACACCACTTTTTCGTGTGCCACCGGCTACTATTTCGTAATAAGGGTTAGCGTAGTAGAGGGTCATTCTTAAGGAGGGGGTTTGCGTTGGGCTAACAACTCAACCTGGAAATAATATTTATCACAAAATTTTAAGAAAAGCCTCGGATAGACAACAATTACCTCGGACATAAATTAAGGACTAAGATTTAAAATTTGGAACATGAAATGTATTAGCATTGTTGTGCCTGTGGTTACTATATATAGCTTTAGTAGCTGGCTATAAAATGCTCTTTAAAAGATTGCGGAATACATTCTATTTCTATTGCGAAAAAGTACGCTTCAGTGGTAATATTTTATAATAATTTATTTTATAATAACTTATAATTTAAAAACAATGGAAACACATTTTTTTTGTATCGTCAATAATGATTTGTTGTCTCACCAACATATTCCACCCCAACACCATTGTGAAGTTTTTTAACATTTATGGGTTGGGCTCGTTTGCCCGAATTTCAAAATCCCGAAATCAAAATCTCGACTTTTAAAATCCCAACGCTCACATTCCCGACTTTCAAAATTCCGACTTTCAAAATCCCAATTTTCAAAATCCCGATTTTCAAAATCCCGATTTTCAAAATCCAAATTTTCAAAAGCCAGATTTTTAAAAGCCCGATTTATTTAATTCTTTTTATGAATTCGGGTGCCCGCGGGCAGGCATTTTGAAATGCAATAATTGTAAAGGCTAACGACTTCGATACTCTCACGGGCACACGGGAGGTCGCTGCACTCCTCCCGCTTAGCCCTCCGAAGGGTTTTAGATTTGAATTTCGGGGAACGTAGGAGCGGGTTGGTATCGAAAGTCCAAAAATTTTAGAAGCGAAAAATAAATCCCAAAATGCAATCCCGAAAATAATTATCCAAACAACAAAAATCTCAAAACCCATAACACTAAAAATATATTTACCAAAAAAAATTGCTCGAACGCAAAATCTCAAAAAATAAAAATATCGAATTAAAAATCCCAAAATTTGCCGAAAATAAAACCGAATGAGTCACAATCTGCGCGCGCGATTTTGACTCATTTGGTTTTATTTGCGGAAGATTAGAAAAAATAAAATCATTAAATAATTTTTCGAAATCGATATCATATTATTTAATTAAAATGAGTGATTTACAATTTGTGAAAACTAATAAAGGAAGTGATAAAGGGTGATTTAAAGGGTGTCTATTTCATTTTGGTCAGATAATTTGGCGCCAAGTGCAAAAGAATGGTCTGGTAAAAAAATATGGGAACTCGGAAGAATTTAGTCTGAAAATAAGAATGCTAAAGAGCTTAGCTTGATTTACTTAAATAAATATAAAATTAAATGCAAAATTTGGGGTTTTTTTTTGAGATTAATTTTTTCGCCCGTAAAATCAAAAATTTACAAAAGGTGATTTGGGATATTTCTCGGCATTTTTATTTTTGGCAATTTGGAATTTGAAAAACTGCCTACTAGTAAGTTTTTGATTTAGTCAAAAACATCATTTTGGTAATAAAATATTCGGGAAAACGATGGTATCCCCGTAGGAGCCGGGATCAGCAAACATGTCGCACTGTGTGCCGCACGTAGGACCAGATTATATAGAATCTATTATGATACCTACTCTAGTAGGTAGTTATAAAAATATTAAATATTAATTTTTGATTTTTTATAGCAATAGAAAAACAAAATTTAATATTTAATATTTTTAAAAAAATCCCGACTTTTGTTTAGATTTTTATATTTTCAGCAAAGTCGGGATTTTAAAAATCGGGATTTTGAAAGTCGCGATTTTGAAAGTAGGGATTGTAAAAGTCGGGATTTTGTGAGTCGGGATTTTAATGTTGCCCTCATTAGCTTAGTAAGTAGTGTGCTTGCTCTGTGACTCGGGGGTCCCGGGTTCGATTCCTGGTGGTAACCAGTTAAAAGTTGCGACTGGGTGTTTTTAATGTGTCATATGTTATTTATATAAGTATGTTCGTCCATTTCAGATTTTGAAATTTGCAGCCATGGTAGTTACGGCTTTGTCCTTAATATTTAATATTTTATTTTAAAATTTGAAAGTCGGGATTTTTTTTTGTCGGGATTTTTATAATTCGGGGTTTTTTGTTTCGGGATTTTGAGCCGATCTCGAATTAGAAACAAAAAATTATGGTGGGGTTGATATTGGTTACACTTTTTAAATTATTATTTCCATTTACACTAAACAAAAAAAAATTCCCCGAAGGTTGCAGTGATATGCCGCGAGTTAGAGTAGGTTATATTTAGTGGGATAAATAACAAGTTCAACTCTGCCATAATTTGTTTATGTAATTTTACACTTTTTATTAAGTTGTGTATCTAGATTTTTGTTTTTTGTTATTTTCTGAAGCTACACTTACGATAAATGTTGAAAACTTCACACTGATAACCCCAACATGTTAACCCTTACTAAAGATGAGAATCTATCAAGGCTTATATATACTCTATAGAGACATTTTAAAAATTCGGAGCTGTACATACTACTGAAGTGGAAAAATTATCGTTAAAGCACGACGGAGTTTTTGTTTTAAATTATTCACGTGATTATGAAGGTTAATCTGTGAATTAAGATGCCTAAGTATTTGAAAAAACTTACGGTCATTACACGCCAATGAGTGATAAGTCACTCAGCTAGAATTAGTGATAGGACTACTCAGATGGAGTACATAATTTTATGCTTGAAGCTAAGACACACATTTAACGTCATAATTCAACGAATCCATATTCCGCAAAGACGACAATATTACCATGCAAATCTAGATCATAAATAAAATTACAATTAATTAGGAGTTACTAAAAATAGGGGTCCCAACACAGATCCTTGAGGAACTCCAACATTAACCATTTATTCATTACGAACATGATCAATCATACACTCTGAACTCAATTATTTAAACAGAGAAAGCACCACACTCCTAATAATCATATGCAAGATCTTTTCCAGAAAAACTTCATGATTAACGGTACCGAATGGTTTAGTAACGTCGTGAATAAGCATTAAAAATAAAACAAGAGCCAGTTCGGTTGATAAAACCCAATTTTCGTTTATCGAGAAAATTGTTTTACCTATAGAAGACTTAATAATCTAGATTTAATTTTTTTTTCAACAATCTTTGAGATTTGACACTTCAATAAAGTGATTGTAAGATAATTGTAGAGGTCAGCACGCGAACTCTTCCTAAAAAGTGGTATCAGGATTTCTATTTTTAATTTATCGGGAAACACACATTTAGCAAGGAACTTTGTGGAAAATTTAGATAACATTTTGTTCTAGTCGATTGTTTCGTATAAGTGTTTATGTAAATATAGTAGATATGAATTCTCAACCAAATAAATAAAGAAGTCTTTGTTTTAAAAACGACATAGATCTACAACCAGATAAACGAACCGACAGATACCACCTATAGAAAAACAAATTTTGTGCCAATCTAAATAAATATTGCAGGAATGTACATAAACCCCACCTGAAACCAACAGGGACAACTCTTTTTTGAAAATTTTATATTTTTAAAAGAAGCATGTATGCGCACAAAATCAAAGAAACTCATTAAAAACGCCATTTCTGGTACACTAATTCCGACCAAATTTCACTAAAATTACGTCTGAGGTGTTTCGCGATTTACCGGACAAGTGGTGCAGTGGTTAAAGCTTTGGCACTTGGACCGGGAGGTACTGGGTTCGAATCCCATCAGAGGCTGGATTGCAAAGCAAATTGTCGTCATCGATTACGATCGGTAATGTTAATAAACACAACTAAGGCCCTCTGTTGGAGTGCAGAATTCAGCGCCAACCCACCGTCCATGTCAGTTTACAGGTTGACATGGAGCTTGCAATGTGCAGGTGGTATACTGTAATTGTGTGAATGGGTGGTCTGTGCGTGAATGAAAGGGGGGTATTAATTAACCTTCAAAGGACATTAAATCCACTGGACAATTAATGCTTCCTTAAAAAAAAAAAAAAAAAAAAAAAAAATCGGTCTTAACTGGAGAGGGGACGTATTTTCGTGAAAAAGCAAGTTTTTATCAAAAATATTTTTATGTGTTGTTGTAATTATTACACTTTAAACGACTTGTTGAAAGGAACATTTCATATGAAAAAGTTTTTACTAGACATCGTTATTTCCAGTAATTTCTCTCAAATCAACAAAAACCTATATTTGTTTGTAATCGATTTTTTTCGGTAGTTCTATTGATGATTGGAGGACCGCGAGTGGTGCTAAGCGGAAAAATTTGAAACTCAACGAGCTATACCCATTTGAAAATACGTGTGTTTTTCGTTATTACGAAATGTTATTGAAGGATAGCTAATTTAATTTTTATTTTTTCCGCTAGCTGGGTTTACCAACTTTTACCATCGTCAATTGACGAGTGGTAAAGTGATTTCAGCGCCATCTTTCATTAAATTTTCGAAGCTTTATTTTGATACAAAATATGTGATAACATATGTGAAATCAATTATTTGTGTGAAATTTAATTTTATTAAAATGTTTGTTTCTTTATTTAAACCATATTTTAACAGAACTTATCGTCTTTTAAAATTGGTGTATACTTAGGTTAGAAATAACACACTCAATTGTTATAATATTATCTACATAAGCAAGTATAGATAATGCGACCTTGTCAGACAACATTTTAAAGTGTTTCCAGTAAGATTTAGTTCTTTCATTATGCAGAAATTGCGGACGACTCATCTCTACATGCATCATCTTTCATCTCATGATCTACCGATCATAAACCCCTTGTCTACCATCACGACATCTCCGTGTGTTACCTTATACTCCGTGTGTTACCTTAGATTCTGCAGATAAGGCATCGGAATTGAATGGTCTTTATTCCCATACAATCTAAAACGATTATTGTTTTTGGAAATTTTTCAAAGCAACTGGCAAACTTTTTAATTTTTTCTCTTTAGTTTGCCAATAAATGCAACATTCTAGGGCATTCGATAATAGTTGAACACAATCATTAAAATATGGTTTACGTATTTTAGGATTCAGCTTGAATAAATTAGCAGTTTGCACGTTAGATAAAATGGTTTTAATTCTAAAGGTTGTAAGAATTATTCTGTGCCTTAAGGAAAAACCGATGTTAAGGCCGTATCATAGTACAACAATCGACTATAGAGTTTAATAATTCTGTGGTTGGCATTCCCGTCATTGAATTCCATTCTTGGTTTCTTTTAATTTGAAATGGTAGTAGTAGGTTACTTATATACCTTTATGGAATGCCTTAAGATCATGCTGCACTCTAATAGATATCTGTTATCTGAGGCTCTTTATAAATGGGGGAACCTAAATCTATATGTTCATCATCTATGTTCATTTCAGTCTTCTTTCTCTAGAATCCGTTGACCACTACAAATTAAGTATAGGAACGATATAATTAAAAATTTCACATAATATTATAATAAATCTATACAATTTGGAAATATTTATTTACCTTAGTCGATTATATCTAGCTCAAATTGTTTTGGCCCACTTTTTTGCTATTGTCTATGTTAACCGCGGGAGATCCCTTGTTGGAAAAGCAAAGCTTTATAGTCTAGACTTGGCACGTTTTCTTTGCAACATAAGTACAATTATTTGTTTTTTTTTAAGTGACGACTGCAAATCGAAAAATATTTGTAGAAAGGTTTGTCCATTTTTAGAACAACTTTCCTCTTCAGCAGCTCGTTCCGGCTGTTTAGAACATTAGATGGGATTTTCTGCAACGACATATATGGTTTCCTGTAAGTTTGTCATTGTGAAACACCAAAATATTGCCCCCGAGATCTCATACTATAAATGTGAATAGTAGTTGTCAACCCACCATAAAAACTAACCAAAACTGTTGAATATTCAAACAATTATTATACTAATGAAAGTGTAAACTAACATTTTATTCTAGATTAAAATATTAACACCAATTATTGTAATATAAATTCAACACAAATGTAAATACTTGTTTTAAAAATACTTATTAGAATTTTAATATGAGCTTTTGTATGCATTTTTAATCCGCTAGACGTCATGTTACCCCTCGTCAATTGTATTCATAATATTTACAGAAAACGTGTCAAAGCGTGTCAAACGTGTCAGTTTGATCAATTTATTTTTAAATTTTCCGGTTTCAAAAGTTGTACTTAGTTTATCAATTAGGCATGTATTAAGATATACCAATCGAAACCGCGTATCTAAACTACACTGAACGCTTTTGGTTATAATTATAATACAGATTACAATAATAAAACAGACTAATTTATTTTTCACAATGAATAAATTGCACATTTTAATCTGATCCAGCCAGATTAATTTGTGTTTAAATTATCTTTCAATCGGTTTAAATTTACATCCTTAAGGTTTAGCTTGTTGGTCTTGTTTTAAAGCCAAAATTGTATTAGACTGCTCAAAATAAAAAACAAATAGTTTTTAGAAGTTTATTAAAAAAACTAATTTAAATATTTAATTATTGGCAATAAATTCAGTTTTAAAATTATGGGCTTGTTTCTCAGTTTCTTACCCGATAAAACCACGTCACTCGTATCACTTATTTTGTAATATTTAATCTTCCGCAGTAATATTTGTTTTAAAGGAAAAGCACTGACCAATCGATTTACATAAAAAAAAAATTATTTTCCCAAAATTACAAACTAGTTAGTGTTCTAGGCCCTCGTTTCTGTAAACTAGACAAATCAGTAAAATGTTATTTATTTGATTTAAAATCTTTGGGTTATAAATAAATATAAAAATTTGCTACTTTTATTTATAAGGCAAAAAAAAGTTAAAAAATATTTGTGTTGATTATAATTTCAAAACCCTAACATTGCAATCATAAGTGATTTTGAGAAAACTATAAAATTGTTATTGTTTTTAATCTAAAGTTAAATACCTATACTTATGTCATTTTTGATTCTTTATGTGCTTTTTAAGGAATGAAATATTTCTGCAAAAGCTAATTCCTAAATATTAAATATTTCAAAAGTTATATGTCAATTTTATATATGAAAATGATGCTTTTCGATGCATTATTGAATTAGGGTTTTTTGCTACTAACTTTTAATGAAGTGTGTGAACTTTTCAAATGAAATTTTTTTTTTAATATTCAAATTATTTTAAATGAGCCGCTTATTTTGAAAGTGGCATAATTGACTTTTTCCAAAAATCAAGTTAATGCTAAAATTAGTTACAATTTAACGGTATCTCTTCACTTTAAAAAAAAATTACCAAATAATATGACAGTCATATTGATTGGAATTTATTTCAAATGAAGAGATACCGCTGAATTGTAACTAATTTTAGCATTACCTTGATTTTTCAAAAAAGTCAATTCCACTTTCAAAATAAACGGCTCAATAAAGGAACATTTTACTAAATCTCAAATTCTCATAAATTTCATTTTCTTAAATTCGAGTGTTGTTTAATTTGTAAACTAAACTCAACATAGATCCGAAGGTCAACATCTTCATCTATAGATTAATCCATTCTTCATGTTCATTTCCTTCATCCATAGGTGACACATTGTTGTCATTAACAATCAATTTATAAAATTTGTATCAAAGTTTTTATCAAAATGTTTGCATAACAATTTTTTAACGTCGTCGTTCCTTGCACATTTTACAGAAATGCCAGTAGGCAAAGTTGTTAATTTCAAATATGAGAACATCCGTTTTTTCACCGATTTTGCCGATGAGAAATCGGATCTATAATGTGGTTGTCCACGAACCAAAATGCCGGATTTTCCACGGCTTGCAATACAACCATTTAGATTTATCAAATTAAAATGTCATTTCCCCGGTGCCTTTCTTATTTCCGCAACAACATTTTCCAATCATACATCGGACAGCTTTCCGAACACAGTCAAATCTGGCCGTGATCTTTATACATATTTAAATATTCATTATCCAAGATTTTACCATTTTTTTCCAGAAAAGCAAATACTCCATCAGTGGCCCTATTCTGGCTTTCCCTGGGAATTGGGAATTGGGAAAAATATTTTCATAGCATTTTTGTATTTTTCTGGCCTACTGAGGGAACATGTTTGGTGTTAATATTTTCGAAACAAAGTTAAATGGGAAAATATTTTTCCCTATAAAAATTTTGTGGAACAAAAGTTTCCCAATTCACTTTGTTTTGAAAATTTTTGCACTAAACTTATTGTTTCAGTAGGCCAGAAAAATATAATTTTGACAAAAATGCTATGAAAATATTTTTCCCAATTCCCTATTCCCAGGGAAAGCCAGAATAGGGCCACAGGAGGTATAAAGGAATGGCTGGGCGTGGGAAATATTATTTCGATTTTCCTGATATGGTCTGAAGCGTTACTGTAGATCCGTTTTGGAAGCATGCCCAATAAAGCCGAATTTTTATTTTGTTCCCCACAACCATCGCAAAACAATCGAACTACAGATTTTTTGCTAAGTTTGTTCTAGGTAGCCTGTAGTAAAGAGCTGATACAATCTAGTTGGTCCTTTGGGTTTTTCGTTTTCCGTCCAAACATCTAAGAAAACGTTTTTTATAAGAGTCGCATTACATGAGTCTTCTATGCGATGCCGAAAATGTATAGATAAAATTGTCTTGAATAGTAAGCTAAATGATGCGCTACTTTTGGCCTACCATGTTCTTCTGGCAATTGAAAGATAGGGTAATCATAATCGTTTTCTTCCCCCGCTAAATGGAAGAAATTTTTTGCCCGAAGACTATGAACCCGCTTTTTAAATAAAATATTCTTTTGTTTTATCGCATGAACATAAATCTGTAGCAGGTGTTTTGAAACATATATAATATGAAATGAAGTATTGAAGATGTTCCGGCTTCTCTTTATTATACATACATTTTGTGTAATTTGTTTATTGATAGTTCACTCGGCCCATTGTCGCCCAGAATTACGGAACCGACAGTAACGCATTTCTAAAAATTTAAATTGTAACACAAAATGTTAAATGCTGTTCCATTTTTACACTGTACTTGAAACTAGATCGATCACCTCCGTGTGTTTCCGTTGGCAATGCACGGTTAAAAAATTGTCGCCGACATACGTCAGGCAATTGGTAAACTTGATTATCTAGTAAATTCAGAAAATTTTTTTGGCATACTTTTATATATTCTCTGACAAAATGAGATCGAGAAATAATTAATAGATAGTAGAAACTCATGATAACAATTCGAAATCGATCATTGAATTTTTAAACTTTTTGGGCAAAATTTTTTACTTAATATTCAAAAATTTAAATTGTTTGCGAAATAAAAAGCAAGTGTTTAATAAAATGTGTTTGTATAGTGTAAAGGTTTTTGATAAGTTAAATTGTTGGTAGTTTTATTGCTGATCAAGTAAAATTTTCTGGTCATTTCTAATTTACCACATACAGCGCTTATAGGGTGGCATGCAGCTATCCAATGCAGGTGGTTTTACGTAAACCGTATCTATAGCCGTATGCCCTCGATTTGGCGGGCAATGAGCAAGGACCTGAAAAGCGAACAGTGAAATAGTTGGGATTACCACCAGTCACACAGCAGATAGCAAAGATTAAATCATAGAAGAAGCTGGTCAAAAAGCTCATTTTTAATTAAATGTTGGCCTCTTTTGTAAAGTCAAGACTGTTTCATTGAAAAGGATAAAAATGCATACATTTGGTCGAGATATTTCTCAGATTGGTGCTGGAAAATTTCAAAGCCATATAGAAATTCATAATACACAAATATTGCAGAAAAATATATTGGCCTCGTAAGAGGCTTGCAACTGTGCAAGACAGTATAATGTTCAATAATAATGTACAATTTTTTGCGTGTTACTCTCTGTATACGTGGATGAAATTCAAAGTGTTTGAATCGTTAGTTGGATTATTGAAAACGAAACCGCTTATTTTTTACTAGAAGTTTGTGTATATAAAGGGTTTCAAAATATAGGCTTAGAACACAATAAGTGCCATTTGCCAAGACTATATGAATAGAATTTGGATTGTTGAGTCATGTTTTGAATAATGGTTTTTTTGACAAAAGCAAAGTTATACTTTTAACCGCGTGGTTCAGAACCACCTTGTAATTTTTTACAATTTCTAAACACACATTTTTTTTACAAAAATAAATTCGATTACCCCTCGAAAATTTAGCACAAAAATAAACCTACATAAATCTTTTAGCCATTCAGCAAAGGACTTTACTGGTTGACACGTTATGTATATATAGTACTAAAGTTCACCCACCCTAATAATAAAATAGTATAAGTTCATAAACCATTTTTTTATTCAATATACAATTTGCTTAACATTTCTATTATTGGCCAAAAATATTGTGTTTGGTCATTTTACCGTGTGCAGACGGACAAAAAATAATTTCTACAAAATTTTCTAATCCATTAATTAATCCACTATGACGAATGTGATTTTTTAATAATATATGCTAAACCAAAATGATGAGCCGTGAAATTGGTTGTTGTGTAAATGAAGCACTCCACAAGACAAATACTCGTGTATAATAGAACTTAATTAACTATTTGATTATATAATAGCTTAATTCCCTTTTAGAATATTATGCATTGTGTGGATCCCTCTGTTTGAAATAAAATTAAACAGGAAAATTTATATCCACACCTATTTAACTGTATTTTAATCAATTGTGTGAAAAACTAACTAAAATAAAGTTTTTCCTATTTCCTTATATCTACTTAACCTTATCTACGAAATTAATTCGTTATATTAAAATATTTTTTTTCTTTGGAAAAGAGGAAAACGAAAAGAAAAATTTTTAACATATGGTTTAAATAAAATAACTAACCGACGAACCCCAACTAGGCTGTCTAGTCTACCAGTCAGTATTTTAATTTTCATTAATTTCACATAAAAATTCCACCCCATATAAACTAAAAAACTTTCACCTTCTGTTCTTGAATAAACAACTAAAACTATTTTAGTTCGGTGTATAGAAAAGGAATTTTCAAACACTCCTCTAAAAATTTGTGTTTTTACCAAACCAAAATCCATTCACGAATTTATATTTTTTTTTTTTTGTTATTTTTCAGTTAGCCTAGTGTCATCTATACTTTTTTATTATTTTTTTTCAGATATGCGAACGTTTATGGCATGAAAAATGACCCCAAATTGGTTTCGATTCAAGAGCGCATATAATTAATGGTTGCAATGCAAAATAGATTTGAAAGCTTCGAACAAAAAAAAACGATATTATTAATGAAGATATAAATAGTTATTGTGCTAGATGGTTTTGGTACTGTTTTACTATTGATATGGTTTTTGTTGTTATATACGAGATAAATGACCCTGACAGAGAGTATCAAGGACAAATCGCCTCTTTATATATTTGTTTATGCCATGGAAATGCATATGTCATATGTTTCTTCTTTAGGTTAATGGCACTAAAATTATTTAGATTGAGACCACGGTTGAGACCATTGAAATTTTTGATATTAATCGCACAGATGGTGCAGAAAGATTCAGAACTTCTCAACAAATTACGATTGTTTGGTGGAGTGCAAATCGCCGCCACAACTAAAAAATAACAGAATTAACGTGACCCATTAATGTTGAATCATTGCTTCGTAACAACGAGCAGTGTAATACAATTCTGGTTTTTGAAAGATTGATTTGAAATTGTAACAACAACATCATCGGCGAAAATTTTTGTCGATGTTTTTGAAGCACAGTGTCAATGGTAACACATGAATGCAAAACAAGATGTATTTCCTTGTTGTTTGTCACCAAATATGCATCATGAACTTAAAGTGTCTCGTTCGGATGCCACCGTACGCCATCACCGTATCATTCGATAATCGATCTTTTCATTTATTTGTGTACGCACAGAGTTTCGCCATCAATAATAAAAACAGCACGTCGCCGGAAGAACAACTATATGTTAGCAACAAAGAAAAAATCATCGACTAGGAGAAACGCACACAATCCCCAACTACAAAAGTTATGTGCAGACCAATGCAAACGATGCGGGTGCGAAAAACACACCAACGATATTTCATGGCCAGCAGCAACTAATGTAAAATGTAATTCATACAACACACACATGTGAAACGAAATGATGCTCAGATGTTTCATGAGTACTTTGATTTGTAACGACTTAGTGAGGCAAAGTCCTAATTTTTCCCTACTATGTAGATGATGAATTATGTACAAATAGCTTTATGGCCCTTGCCATAAAATTCATCCAAATTAAATCTATTCATCAAAAACGTACATAGATGATGAAACGAATAAGAAAATTAGTTGTGTCCCATCTTTCAACGTTATAATTAGTTAGTGGCTAAACAAAAAAAATACAAAACAGAAATAATAATTTACAAATTGAAGTGACGGTTTGTGTTGTTATTATGTATTTTATCTGTGTAGAATCTTAATTAATTTTAGAGTTTTACTACATAGTACAGTGCCTTGTGTAATCCACCAGTTACCAATTTAAACCTGGTCCATAGTTATTTATAACGTTCACGTAATTACGCGCTTATAAAAGCCCCGATAAGGTGAGGTTGACGGTTAACAAGGTAAACCAAGCGCATCCTTTAATTATTGTTCTCTTAAATAATTTATTTTTAGTTAAAGCGTGATCTCGAATTGTGTGATCGTGTAACAAATAAGTTGCCTAAAACCAGCCGTCTTGGGAATTTGTGGCGAATACCGCCCGCTCGTTCTGTTACAATTTCTCGTGGAAAGGCTGTGACCGTAATCGTGTATACCATTTTTCCGGTGGCTTGATGACGGTGGTGTGACCTTGTTCATCTATATCCACGCCACCGTCTTGATTTAAAAGAACCCCACCCAAAATACAGTTGCACCAAAACGCATCATCTGCTCTGTGTGAAAGACGCTTCGTTTACGAAAATACATAAGCATCCACTACTCAATAATTATACGCCTCAAACGAGGAAGTTTCTTTTTAAAAGTTTAATTTTAGTTAAGTGTCATTAGCTATACTAATTGATTATGTTACATAAGTGTGGTTGTACCTTTACAGGTACAGTTATGTAACATACCTTTTCTTAATAATTCAGATAATATTTTTAAGTGTACCTTTGTTTAATCTTTAATTAAGTTATCAATTTAATTTCGTTAAGTTTCTAAAATTATTAAAATATCTAGTGCTAATATATTTGCTTAGTTTATATAGTGAAAATAATTTCAGTGGTTACAATTTCTAATAGAATTGAACTAAATTAAACTACTAGTACTTAACCTTGATATACGTAGTTATTTAGATACATCTTTACCATCGCCTCAGTGAAGCGCTTTACCGTTCGGTGTGTGGGTAAGTGATATTGTTATTAAATTGTTTATTTTAGTAAATTAATTTAGTTGAATGTGTGAAATTGTTATCACCTGCATTAAAATAGTATCAATTGTCAAAATTACATCTTAATATGCCCGTTTTACGGCTCTTTAAATAAATTATAGAATTTATAATGATTTTAAGTTGATTTTTTTAAAAAAGGGGTAGTAGAGGGTCTGAATGGGAAGAAATAGGTAGTGCTTGAGTTTTTTTCTTGATATGTTTTGATTTTTTTTTTAGCAGCTGAATAATGTTGTGGAATCTCCCGTAACGGGTTAATGGCTGCTACGGGACTCCAGATTCCTCAATTTTTGTTAATTGTGCTATTTCACAATAGTTCCGTTACACATTGGCATACGCGTCATTGAAGTCAAAACTACATTTGATTACGATTCTGGTGCGCCACATTCCACAGTTAAAGAACCATTATACGGAAGCAAATCGGTAAACAAACTTTAATACTGAGACGCAATCTTATTAGAAAAGCTAACGCTTTAAATTAATAAGGCATAATGAAACGGTTTTCGACGTTTTTACACGCAAAAATATGAACCCATACTACGACAAAAAAAATGGGTATTGAATGTGCGGTGCATGCAAAGGATTCGGAGCTGTTCTTAGCCACCATAGCGACAACGGAGTTGATTTACCATTCGCTACGTTACGGCGCTAGCGAGAAGGAAGCACATTCAATTATTTTTGGAGTGCAGAAGTTCCACAGATTCCTAGCTGGTACAATTTTATTGATCACGGATCACGAACCGATCACGAACAATATTTAGAAAAAAATTAATCTACTAAAACTAATAAATAATCTTCCGCCCTTCGGATATTGCTTTAAACTCATACAGTTATATGACGTTGAATACATTCCAGGAAAAATAAACATTTTCGCCGAGTTTTTATCACGAATGCAAATTACAACTGAAGAAGCATATAACTCGATAGTCATAAGATTGAAGATGACGTCAACTACATAGACAAAGTAAAGATGCATAATCTATATTCTGCAAAGGAACATGTCGTTCGATTTCATCAATTAACGCAATGAAACAAGGGGTGGTCACAACAAATGTACGAAAATCCACATTCCGTCCGTACAAACAGCGCTGAAACGACGCACAGCCGCCCAAACAACAATTACACTCCGGCTATCCGGGTATTGTTGCTATGCTCACAATGGACTGTTATTATGTTTGGTGGCTAAAACATGATGCATGGATCGAAGTATATTATTTAAAAGCAAACAATATCTGGTTATACACGATGATGAATACCACAACAAACATACTTTAAAATACACCGACCAGTTTATCCGCTCGTTATGGTGTGCTACAAGTAATAGTCTGTGACAATGGAACATCGTTAATGGAGGTACATAAAAACATTATCATCCAAAAACGAATGGATTAGCCGAGAGATTCATCAATATGTTCCAATGTCGAACGATAACAAGTGAGAAAAATAACACATAAGAACACACCACGTGCTACAACGGGCAAAGCTCTTATACTGAATTGTTTTTGAGGCGACAACTGCAATAATGACCTTTGGTAACGTTAAGCCATCTGAAAGCAATATCAACAGATACAAACTTGAATTTCCAGCTGTAACACTCCACTTGGTGAGTGGAATGTTAACAGAAAATTTGTATCATCACAGAGGTTTCGGGTAACGGTCAGGTTGCCGGCTAAGGCTCAGGAGCTGTAGGGGTGGAGTTTCCGAAACATGTGACGATCAGTTATGACCGTATAAAATAATATTAAAAATAATAATGGAATATAATATATAATAATAATAATGGAAAGATAAGAAAAATAAAGCAAGCAAAGTAAAGGATGGTGAAATAAGTAAACACTCAACAATGAAAAAGAAAATGGTGAACGCCAGATGCCACATGCCTAGCCCCAATACTCACCTTCGTTACATTTTCGCGATCGTCTATCCATTTTATTTTTATTCAATAAATAATTAAATGATTAATTCTAAAATGACCATAATTATTGAAAAAACCAACAAATTCATTTTCCTAATACATAAGTATTAATTATTTTACTATCTAAAATTAATAACTTCAAAAGGTAATCATAAAAAAAAATATGGCGAATCAAAACATAGTTCGCATTAAACCAACATTTATATGACTAAAAAAAAATTCTTAAATACATAAATTGAAATTACATGGAAATTATAAACTTTAATCAGTAATTGATCAACACTACTAATCGCACGAAATTACGCACTAACATAAAACTATTACTGGATCTAAAATTAATTTATAATTTCCATCTAAAGCTAGCAGATATAATAATAAATGACGTTGGACGCCATAATGTTGAGTATATGGATGATGGACGGATGACGTAGTACACGATTACCAGTACATGACGTATTAATTTCGATTATAAATGTAAAACTATTGACTTATTTTATTACTTATTTTTATACTATATTGACTTATTTTATTAGTTACACTATTAGACTTTAAGATTTAGTGTAAGTTTGATTTGATTAAATAATTTTACTTGAACTCTTTTATTATTCAAAATTATTATTTAAGCAGAATTTAGATTAGCACAACACTTCAAAAAAAAACATAGTCCGTACAATTTTTCTTTTCCACCATTTTATGTTACTCGTATGTTAGAAACTTAAAATTGCCCACCATATTTTTATGATTTTTTTTTTTTTTGTTATTCAGTTCGATAATTTTAATCACTTTTCCCAAATTATTTTACTTTTCGTGGTTTATGTTATCCACTATTAACACTAGTTCATATTTGTAGACACAAAACTTGTCTTATAAGAGCAAGAAAAAAAATGTTCTCCATTAACACACGAGCCCTTCTTGGGTTAATTTTTTTTTTCGTTGGTTTAATATTTAAATTTACTAATTTAAGTTCGGACAATTATTAAGAAACATTAACAATTTATCAATATATCAACAGATATTTTATAATTGGGATATACTATATATTTTAGGAAAATTATTATTTAATTTACTAAGTCCCAAAATATGCGAGTCTCGCACGATTCTTAATACAATTTATTTAAACTTTGGAAATCACAATTTTAATTTAATTATTATAATTTGTTTTTTATAAAGGAAGTACTTGGTTAAAATTCCCAAACTCGACTCCTTTAGAATTTTGATTTTTTCGTTTTTTATCATCCTCATCATCCACGTTTTCCGCAAATCACATTGTCAATCCCGTAATTACAAGTTTTTTTTATAACTATACACATTTACAAGTAAATGGATACATATTATATACCGATATCATAATTATCAATTCTCATACAAGAAAAGGTTACAATGTATCTTGAGTTACGGTGTTTTATACTCTTGGTCAATCAATTGCATATTGGGTAACGACGATACTAAACATCATCCAGCGTTGGTTTTCTGAATCAAACTGTCAAACGTGCAACTCAAGAATGAATCAAGAAGGTGCAACTCAAGAATGATGCAACTCTCTAAGAGATATAGTCTTAATGGAGTTGAAAAATGTTCTAGAAGGTTTGTATTTATTCGACCAAAATACTGTAAAAAAAATTGTTAATTCTTCCATTCCATAGGAAAAACAAAATTATTCGAAATAATTTCTGGAAATATAACATCAATTTCAGATGTATGGCCGAACTGCATTGATGTTATTATGAACTGCATCGATGTTAGCGAAGAAATGCCCATTTTGATCATTAACAGCATTTTTCCCCGCAATGAACGTATAAAATACGATTCACCAGCTTATTAAAAAACTGATTTTAATGGAACTAGTTAGTGAATTGGCGTTTATTAAACAATGTCTATCTTTAAGAAAATAACGATCTTATATATTGGAATAATGTTTGGCACGGAGTAGGTTTTTTACAAAAATTATCAAGATTAACATTTGATTGAATTTTAAATTATTGAAAATGACTTTTAGATATGAGAATCTACATTTAAAGTAAAGTCTGCCTGATTGGTTGTCTGAGCTAATCTCAGAAAGTATTTAACCGATTTTAAATATTTAACCGAACACAAAAACAATGCACTAAAGCCTAAATAGACGATTTTAATGGGACACGCTTTCCTACAAAAGTATAGAAAATTAAAAAATAATTTGTTATTACAATAAAAAAATCACTAATTTCTGCCAAACACATATGCGGCATTCGTTCAATCTCCCAGTTTTTTTTTCACTGTACGCAAATCTACACAATTTTTTTTTTTCAGTGCGTGGCTAAAAACTATAGTTAGACATATGATAAAATAAAAATAATATAATCTTTCTGCCCAGGATCGAACAGGAGCCTTCCGTGTGCTAGACGGAGGTTATAATGCACTATAGACTACACCAATAAAGATACTTGAATGTAAAACTTAAATATTAGTGTATAATATCGTAATAACACGATCAGACATTTTGAGCAGGAGCGCGTTAAACAACCAGCTAAACTCTTGGTTAGTAAGGAAATTCAGTCATAATTAAGTAAGTAGTTATTTAGTAGTAATTTATTAAGTCATGAGAAATTTTTGAACCTGAGATGACTTTATGCATCTTGGCACCAAACCCATATGCCATGATAGTTTTATACCGCTTTACCATGCCACAAACCGTAAAACAATATACGTATCAAAACCCAGACGACCAAATTTTCGACGGCTTAGCAAGCCTTAAATATCTGAAAACAGTTAAACATGTTTAAATCGAAACAGTTGGGCATCATTATACTCTGACAGGTTACAGTAGTAACTATAACCTATATTTCCCTAAAACAATTACAAAGCTTTAACTACTGCATATAACTACGCTCTATACCAAGTAGGCTACCCAGCGTATACGCAATCATAAAATAAGAAACCACTTTATCTCTGGAAGATCCGCAATAGTGGGAACATTGTCAAATTTGTTTTAAAAAGTGGTATTTTTAGATAAATATGTTAGTGTTCGATGCACTAATGGATGAAAAAAGTTTGATTTACTAAAAAAAAAAAAGTCGCAAAAATTAAACTTGAGCAATACATCCAGCCTCCGTGGCGCAATTGGTTAGCGCGTTCGGCTGTTAACCGAAAGGTTGGTGGTTCAATCCCACCCGGTGGCGTTATTTTATACCAATTTATTTTTAGTAAATTATAATAATTCTAATAACTATCTCCAACAATTTTGCTATCTGTTCCAATTTAAAAATTTACATTTTTTACAATTTTCGTTTTTTTATAAAATTTGCTTTTCTTTTAACTCGCCTTTCACACGTCGGATAATCTCATACTTCACTCTCATTCATTCTAATAAATTCTTGCATATCTACATTTTAATTTCCATTTATAATAATTTAGTGAAATTCCGCGCACTCTAAAGACCTCAGAAATTTGTAATTCAAAACATTTTAGAATAAAATCGTTAATATCCTACACCACCAAACAGCTTTTACACATTTCTTTTTAAATCAAATTTCGTTTCTTCAAGCGTTTTATTCATTTACTTTGATTTCGCCAAAAACATTTCATCATTCCTTTTACTGTAGTATCTAAACCTAACTTTTTTTAATAAGCTTACTATCCCAATATCTTTAATTCCTTCTGAATCATTCCAAATATAGATACATTTACTCTTTCATCATAGAATTCATATTATTGAATTGATAGTTGCTATTTCCTGATAAATAATTTCACTCCCACAAGACTAAAGGTATCCATACAAATTTCTACATACACTTTTGCATTTCCCGTAATTCCCTCGCTCCTTCTAATTAATTTTAATTCACTCCGGGAGTCAGAGAATAACATTATACTATTCTCCTCAATGGTACAATGTCAAATCTCTTCTACAATCCCCCACCCCCAACTTTGCATTCATTATATTGATGTTAATAACGCATTTTCATTTTTGCCTCCGAAAGAATATAATTCCCACAATATTTGACCTTTTTTATCACTAAGAATATGGCAACCTTTGATTTTACTGGGTGACCACAAATAAATAATATTTTTAGTTATAAACGAAAACAAATTTGATTAAAACATTTTGATATTTTTTATCGATCAAATATCTACAATCCTCTCGTATAACCGTTTGTGTACAGTACTAATTAATTCGATTTCCTTATAAATGCAAGTAGTTTGATTAATTTTAACCTACTAAAAGCGATTAGTATATTTTGGAAAAATTAAATATAATCGCCCACAACAAGCCTCCGTGGCGCAATTGGTTAGCGCGTTCGGCTGTTAACCGAAAGGTTGGTGGTTCAATCCCACCCGGGGGCGTTTTTTTTATACAAATTCAGTTATTTTTGGACAAGTATTTTAAAAGTGATGAAGAGTAGCAGGTAAAGCTAAAACGACAATAGCTCTATCAGCAATGTCAAAAAACATGTGCTCGCGTTTGTAAAATTTGGTCGATCGCATGGGAATATTAATTAACCATGATCAAGTCCGCCGCCTGCCAGTGGTCTTATTAACCCTATCAGTAACAGAATAATAATAACAAGATTCCACTGAACCAGTTGCAAGCCACAATATCAAATCTCAATCAAAATTGTGTAAGGGGATTTCAACGCACAAATTGGGAACGACCCCATTGTGCTATTTAGGAATAAATAAGCACTTGATTCTACTAAAAGTAAAAATGGAAACAGGCTTGCCAGTAGTATGTCAAAATCAACAGATGACTGCAACACCAAATGGAAGAACCAATTACCAAATCAATAATGAATTGATTAACAAAAAATTTCTATAGAAGGAAATTGAACATTAAGAGATTGAAAAGCATTGGCATAAGAAATACCATTAGCAAAGCGCTTCAACCCAATCACTCTCCCAAATGACTGAACCTAGTTGTATCGATCGAGAAATCATGTTTTATCTAAAATTTTATAATTTAGGAAATATTTTTTCTGTATCGAAATTGGATAGAAAAAATATTTAATAATTTAATTTTGTTTTTGAAAAAATTTACACTAACTGTTTACCATAGTATGCCAGAAAAAAAAAACTTTGTGACCAAAATACTATGAAAATATTTTTTCTAATTCCTTTTCCTATAGGAAAAACCAGAATCGAGCTGGGAATGGGAATAATGGCATGATAATATTTTTTTTTTTAATTACCCAAAATCTCGCCATTTAGGTCATAACTTTTTTATTTGTAGTTGTAAAGGCACGAAATAATTTTTATTGTATTCTGTAATGTAATTTTATTCTAAATAAACCATCATTTTATTGCAATTGGTTTAAGAAAAATGACTTATGATGTTCCTACAATGACGTCCCATAAGCAACAACCCAAACAGCAGAACATTACAAAATGGTATGGATAATTATAGGCTAATTAGAAAAAATTAGCAGAAGCCATATCTAAAAATGATTTAAAAACTATTAGAAAATTAAAGGCTAATTTAAGGCTAACTAAATGTCCTATTTAAAATTTTTTATTCTGCTCGATCTAGAAAATGCAAAAGGCTTTATCATTTCAAATCTAGCAGAAACCAAATCGAAAATCGGGCCAAAAACGAAATTAGAACTTAAAACGAGATCAATTGACATACAAATAATTGTATGCTCATTATGGCCTAATCAAATGCTTCATTAAAAAATTTTAGACTCCACCGATTTTTAACCAAGTTTAACAGTGGGTCACAGCCAAAATGATGCAAGCAATTTTTATTTTTTTTAAAGTTAATGGCCAAAAAATAAAAATAAATATCTATTTTTAATTTACATTTATTTTGAGCTTCAGTATTAATTGTTAATTTCATAAAACAAAACACATAAAAAATTTCAATTTATAACAAAATAGTAACAAAAATCAAAATTTCTAAGTAAAAATATGTCACATCTAAAATGATGCTGTTTTAAAAATCCTTTAAAAAATTAATTCATAATATGTTTGTTACTAATATTATCACATTGTGCAATTAATTTATTAATATTTGTTAGGATATTCATTTTGTTTTAGAACAGCTTTGAGTTTTTTGGCATCGAATCTACGAGTTTTTTGTGTACTTTGGAGTTATTTTACACCACTCTTCTAACAATGCCTTTTTTAAGTCCACTACATTATTAATCTCATGTTTTCTGATTTCGCTTTCAAGTTTAGACCATAAATTTTCATTAACATTTATGGTCTAAACAGGTTGGGCAGGAGGATTATTCCCAATGTTCCAACTTTGAACAAGTCGCGATTTCTGTTTCAGATCATTGTCTTAGTAGAGCCGAAAATGATCCTTAATATTTAACTTTTTAGCACTTTCGTCTAAATTTCATTTAAGTATGTCTGAAGGACGTTAAAAGCATAACCGCGGAAGAGCAGGGTGAGCCTTGAGCCCCAAAACAGATCGCATAGTTACCAATAAAAAAAAAAAAAAAAAAAGTATGTCTGAATAAACATTTTTGTTCAAATTGCCTTCGATAAACTCTAAACTTCCAACTCATGAAGACGTCGTACAAGCCCTTATGTTATAGGCTTGTATGGCGTTTTTGTATGACCTCCACCTTGTTTAACAGTGCTTCGTAAGTGTTTAGCTTCTAGCTCTGTATTAGGCTATAATACGTAGTTTCTTCCGTCTGATTCAGAAAGGTTAAATTTGCTCTCACCAGCAAATACAATTGTGTTCCAGAATGTTTCATCTTTCTTTTTATAGTTTTGAGCAAATTTAATTCTACCCTTACGATTAACTTCACTGATGTATGGTTTTTTCCGCATTGTTCTACCATGAAAATTTGATTGTCTTAATATTCTGTGTATTGTTTTTGGATAACATTTTTTATTTAAATATTTTCAGGTTCCTCGGCCAACTTTGGAGCACTTAACGTGGGGTTTTTCTTTTATTTTTCGGACAATCCATCGACAATCTTTTTTGGAAAATATTTTATTATGCGCTTTTCTTTAGGCTTATTTTGAAAACGGTGTTGATAAATGAAACATTTAATAATATGCTGAACAGTAAAAGAACTTGTTTTCACCATTTCTGCAAATTTTTCTGTGAGTTTTGCCATCTTTAAAGTGTTTAATAACCAATTCACACGTTTGAATACTTGTGTATCGCCCATTTTTATAAATTATTACAAAATTTCACTTATTTGCCTATATTGACTATAATCGCACAAAAGGTTGCTTGAAACTGATACTCAAAATTGTTTGACATTGAAAATTTTATCTTGTGTAGAAAAAATAGCGCTATTTTCAAAACAAAGACAGTGCATCATTTCAGATGTGACATGTTTTACCTAGAAATTATAATTTTTGTTACTATTTTGCTATAAATTGAAATTTTTTATGTGTTTTGTTTTATGAAATTAACAATTAATACTGAAGCTTAAAATAAATGTAAATTAAAAATAAATATTTATTTTTGTTTTTTGGATATTTACTTTGAATAAAAATTGCTTGCATCATTTTGGGTGTGACCCACTGTAAGATGATTTAATCTAAAGCTAGCAGAACCCAAATCGAAAATCGGGCCAAAACAGAAATTAGAACGCAAAACAAGATCAATTGAATATCAATTAATTTTAGGCTAATTATGGCCTAATCAAATGCTACATTAAAAAAAAATTGGCTTCACTCTTTTTAGCATTTGATTAGCCTAAAATGAGTCTAAAATTATTTGATTGTCAATAGATCTTGTTTTCCGTCAAAGTTTGGTCAAAAGCGGGTGGAGCCAAAATTTTTTTAATAGGGCATAATGAGCCTAAAATTATATGTTTGTCAATTGATCTCGTTTTGAGTTATAACTTCATTGATGGTCCGATTTTTGATTTGCGTTCTGCTAGCTTTAGATTAAATGACTTGAAGTCTGGTCAAAAACGAGTGGAGCCCAATATTTTTTAGTGGAGCATTTGTTTAGCCCATAATGAGCCGAAAATTAAATGTTTGTCAATTGGTCTTGATTTAAGTTCTTATTTCGGTTTTGGTCCCATTTTCGATTTGGGTTCTGCTAGCTTTGAAATGGTTAAGCCTCTTTTGCATTTTCTAGATCGAGCAGAATAAAAAAATTTAAATAGGTCATTTAATTTGTCTAAAATTAACCTTTAATTTTCTGATTGTTTTTAATCATTTTTTTAGAATGTAGAACTCGCGTTTCAGTAGGAGAGGATGGAGTCCAAATTTTATTAATGCGGCATTTAATTACACTATACCTGAAATTATAGCCTATAGTTATCCATACTATCTTGTAATGTTCTGCTGTTTGGGTTCTGCTAGCTTAAAGGACGTCTTCAAATCGGAATGAAATAAAAATTAGAGCTTTTAATGCAACATTGGGCCGAATAGAACACATTCCGATACTAGCCTGTATCGGAGGCAATCAAGAAAAAACAGGCATATCCAACAGTATTCCATATTATAAAAATTGTATATACCACACTGATCTCAGATTGAAATTAAGTTTAGAGCTAGACAATTTGACTCCGTATCGAATGAAATACATTTCGGATATTACAGAAACTCTATAGCACACTGACCCAAACTATTAAAACTCTGTTCCCAACACGCAAACCGATTCTTCAAATCTTTTTAATCTTCATTCAAAACAAGAGCTTATCAATACGACTCTTTCTAAAACTCTGTTCCCAACACGCAAACCGATTCTTCAAATCTTTTTAATCTTCATTCAAAACAAGAGCTTATCAATACGACTCAGTTCCGGATAGCATACATTCCGTTAATTTCCGAGCAGTTTTTTAGAACACAACTTCATTATCTTAGAAAATCGATGCCGCTAAATTTGAGTCGGATTGCCAACCATATCATTTTTGACCAATTTCCTAAAACCCGACTTTAATTAAACATGGCATATAGACAATTCAGTTAGTTATAGTTTTGGCTATAGTTTTGGCATATAGACAATTCAGTTGAAATTTTTTAATTTTTATGTCAGTTTTTTTACATAATTTTTAATATTAATTTTATTGTAATATTTTAATATTTTAAATTTGAATTCATTTTCTATTCTTTAATAGCAGTTTTAGTTTTACCCGATGATATATTTTTTTTTCTGGAATAATCTGCTGGGTTAATTTCACATACACTTAAGTTAAGTTGCTGAAGCGTTTGGGCCAGTTTCCTTTCAAATATGAATGTAATTTTATGAACTTTTATTTCTTCAAATTATAAATCCCTATTTCCTATACAATTCTGACTTTCTCTTTAAAATTTTTATTGATTTATACACTTTATTGCAAACTGAATTCTATTTAAAGTATCATTCAATAATAATTATTTTACTTTCCTGCTTATTAATCGAAAATTATCTACCCCATCCGTGATGAATAAAAGAAAAACTTATAACATACAAAAAGGGCTCGAGGCTAAAATATTTATTCATAAGGGCTTTCAACGCATTTTATAGATAGAAATTAATTTTGATGAAAATTGTATGATAAAAGTATCACACATAATAATAATAATAAAAGTGTAAATATATCAGGTAAAGCCTGCATACACTATATTTACAATTGGTTCGAAAATGATTGAATTGTTTACATCATATTTAAATTTAATCGATCATCAGGTACTCTAATACCATTATTTATATGTATACAAATCACTTTTGGTACATGCAAGTAATTCCAGTTTCTAGAAATCTTTTCTTCCAATATTCTTGTTCGTGTTTGTTTTACTTTGACTGTTTTAAACTAAAATAAGAACATAAAGAATCCATGCGATAAAATAAATGATCAACCCGATCAATAATAATTAATCACGTTTTGTGCGCGCTCTAATCACATCACAATCGTTTGTTTGTACTCTTATGTCAAAAATGTGATTTAGTTAAATTTATCATTTTATTGACATTTTGGAATTACGCATGCAGCTCTACGTATGTGCAAAAGATGTTAATGTGATGGTTTTAAAATTTATTCTAGACATATATCATGATCAATCAGAGATTTTGGACCACACAATAATTCGAGGCACTCGCAGAATTTATATTGTATGTACGTTATGTAGATCCACGTCGAATGATTATAATTTGTACTTAGTGTTTCAATTCAAAGTCCACCCAAGAACGATTTTTTTTGCTATAGAAGATATACAAAATATTTATGGACACAATAAAATTTGTCACACTCCTTTTGTTAGTTTTATGTGTCAATGGTGTACCAATTACACACGAAATGTTTGTTTAAATATTTTTGTTGTTTTCAGTTTCAGTTGACCCACATTTCAGGTCAGCAAACATGTTGGTTTATGTACGCACATGTACAGTATGTGTAAAAGTTCAAAGTCAACTATCACATTAAAAATGAAGGACAAAGCGTTACATATTCGTATTATTTAACCATTAACCACCTGAAGTGAGGACCTTAAAAACTGTAAGCGCTCTTTATTGATTTGTCAAAGCGAATGTAAGATTTGAAAATTATATTTGTATACTAGAAGGGCCAAAATATATTAGTTGTACCGATATTGATGTAACGCTGAATAATTTAAATCTTAACCATTTTTTATTGTTTCACTTTCAGTTGGCATAAAACTGTAAACTTATTAATATTAAGTAACATTTTTGGTTTTTAAGTAACACGGTTTAGCAGAAAATGCCGTAAAAATTTATTAATAACAAATTTTGAAGAACAACCCTTAATAACATTTGAATAAACCTCTATAAAAAAAAAATTGTAGATTTGGTGACAGTTAAAAAAAGGATTTTTTAACCAAACATAAAAAAATTCCAAATTTTGAAAAAAGTAATCATAAAAAACGGTTGTAAATAATATTTCGGCACCGGTTTCACCAATTCATAAAGTTATTGTTGCAAAAAATACGGATCACAACCGTATATATCGAGGGTTTAAATGTGTACAAATTCAAACAAGATCACGGTAAATATTAATGGTTTTAACTAAAGTTAAATAAAAGGGACCAAAATGATTAATTATATCTTCTCGGGAAAAAGAAATGTGTGCATTTTTGAAAAGTATTATCTAATGGGGGTTGACCATCGAGGACAATAATTTTACTCTATACTGTTTCAACAAAATTATGCACTTCTTCTGTATATGTATATATAGTTTATTCTATAAAAATTAAAATTTTAAAGAATATTAACTTCCGTATTGTTGAAATATTTTTTTTTAATTTCTGAATGATTTATGAAATTTACGTATTTTTTATTTTATTTGTCTAACAATATCGTGTTGATTTGTGCTGTTGATTAATAAAATGATTGACGTTTCGAGTTCGACAAAAACTTTAAAATTATAAGATATAGTTGAAATATCAAAGAATGTTCGATCGGAAATACTATATATAAGAACTTAATTAATTTTGTAACTATTGAAAATTGGACCTATCGGCCTTACATTTTAATCGGTACAGGAGTTTTGCTTTACAATTTAACAATAAGACTAAATAAAGTTATTGAATCGTTTCTCAAAACACTAATGCATTGATCAGACAAATCAAAAGTTATAGCGAGACAGCATTTTGCTGTACAGAACAGTTAGTACTATCTACTTGTAAACTCTATTAACTATCTGGAGAGCACTGTATATCGACTATAAAACAATTAGTGAAATAAAATTGTTTATTTTTTCACAATTTAAATTAAAATTTGTCGGTTTTCTGATGATAAAAGTCGTATTTTGAAGGATTTTAAAGAAGCCAGCTTTCTTATGCGCTCATATTAAACCAATAAAACGGGTGGAACATTTTGTGAAGCTTATTCATTAATGTTAGCAGCAGTTCTCAACTTTTTTGAGCTGCAGAGCCCTAAAAGGCATAATAATTTACACTAACTCTAGTGGTTCAGTAATGGATAATTCTGTGTATGTGCTAATGAGTGATGTCTAACACGGAAAAGTAGTTTTTTTTTATACATTGAGTTTACAAATTCATAAAAAGAAACATGAAATTATTTGTACTTCACCGAAATTTATTTATTTATTGCAAAATATAATAAATTATAAAAAAACGAACATTGTTAGTGTAACGAGTGTGGACTTGATTCCTGTTTTTACATAATTCTTGTATGTCTGGCTTCAATAGTTGTAAGTTGAATCCCCATGTTACCTTCTGCGTCGAGTCTGTTGCGGTATTTTGTTTTTATTGCAACATACGAAAAAAATCCAGACTCGCACTGATAAGTCATATTTTCTGATCTATGAATGGGCTTTGAATCCATGTGTAATTTTTAAGCTTTTCTTCCTGATTATCTGGAAAATACTGTTTAACTGAGTATAGAATATCTTCCAAATGTTGACGAATTTTATCACACAATACAAAATAGTCACTTTCTTTAATGTCCCCATTAATTTCATCGAAACAATTCTGTAAATATTGGGAAGTTAGCTCACGAGTGCGAATGAAAACGATCCAAAACTCCAATTTTTTGTTAAAAGCTTGAATCTTTTCATTGGCTGTGAACACTGTTACTATAGTTTTCCTTGAAGTGACATACACACTTTGTTTAGCTTTGAGAAAATATCGGCGAGGTATCCAATTCGAAACCACCACATTTTATGTGTAAGTCTTTCTGTAAATTCATTCGGGTAACCATGAAAATAGTGCCCAATTTGGAACGGAACTCGAATAGTCGAACAAGAACTTTCCCTCGTGACAACCATCGTATTTCAGTATGGCGAAATTATGCTTTATGAATGCTACCCATATCTTTACAGACTCACGAAGGACATTTTTCAAAGATATTGGCATTATTTTTATTGCAAGTGTTTGGCGGTGACGATAATGCAATGGCTACTGGTACAGTTTAGTTTTAAATTCTTGGTTTTACTTTTTACCATTGATTTGCACCATCCATGCATGCAGATATCAATACAGTATTTCAATCTAAACCATTAGTCTTAAAAAAATCATTCTCGTCATTAAATATTTCGGTTGTATTATTTGCCAATGGTTCACACAAAAGAAGATCCTCTTCAAGCAATTTTTATGCTAATATCGGACAAAAACAAGCAACATTGCAAGTACAGCTGTACCTGTGCTTTCGTCCATTTGTACAGAAAAATTACAATATTTAATTACAAGGCGAAACATCAATTGAGACTTCACGTTAGCAGTTAAATCTTTAATTCGCTTTCGTGATCCCTTTGAGTTGTCTCACGCAGCCCCACTCACATAACCAAATATAGTACAAGTAATGAGGACGTAGAGATTCGGATGATATAAATTGGCTGGATTATTATTATTAGTTTTTTAATCCCTGCCATCTGTTCTGGGTCCGAAGCACTCCCTGCTCTTTCACGGTTCATTTTAACGTCCTACTTTACGCAGTTACTGCTAACTGATTGAGGTTACCATCTGCACATTGCATAGCTCTATGCCAGACTATAATACTGGACAAAGTAGACGGCCCATTGCACGCCGATAGGGGGTCATAAATGTGTTCCTTTTAATTGTAATCTGCTATCAGGATTCAAACCTGGTACCTCCCGATCTTCATTCACTGTGCCGTTGTGTCCTTACGTTTCTTGTGTAGGACTATTCCATCAAATTATTTTATAATTTAGCCTAATATTAGCAGGTTGCGTAAAATTTAAGAAACACAGACGTTGAGCTACAATTATGCTATAGTCAGAAATAATACCCAACTATTTTAAATTACTATGCGCATCGGCTTGAACCAACGAAGGAACCAATGAATTAACAACACACAACCTTGGTCTTGTCGTTTAAAACCATACATTATAAAATTATTATTAATTATTATTTTTTTATCACTTTGATGAAAATTATTAAAAAATCTAGATAAATAATTTACATTGCTCTAATTATCAAACCGCAGGTCAAAATCAGCAAATAATTTCCTAAATTTTATTTTGCATTCATTTATTTTTATAACATCCATTTTAAAGAGTATGTGATGGTCTGTTTGACAGACAGTTCGACAGTAAAACCCTGGATCATGTGACTGCAAGGCATATCAGTTAATGCAGTTTCCTAGGCAGTAAGAAACTTTTTTCAGAAGAGCCACATATGATATGGACTTTAGTATCGTCCCGCATTTACGCACCATTGTAGAGGTGCAGAGCTACTTCTTCTCTCAGGATGCAGTAAGAGCAAATATTTTGGAGAAAATTTTTTCCTTAAAGCAGAAAATCAGATTATTAAATGTTATGATTTATGACAAATGTTTCCTTTTTACATATTTGACAACTACAGATTTTCGAAAAATAGCTTTGGAGCAACGCTAAACTTAATCCACTAAGCTAATATATAGGAATGCAACTCAAAAGTAGAATCTCTGGGCAAGTTTCGTTAATTAAAAAAAAATTCGTAACTAACTGTACGAAGAGTAGCCGCAATCCGCATGATTTAGGCATAGTTTCCCGCATTACTTATATTGATTTCGATTGAAGGAAAAATGTTACACTGACGGTAAAAATGGTACTCCAACTGCTGTCAAAATGTTCTATTGAAAAAATAATAAAATTCCACACGGGTAATATTTTGCTTCACCCAGGGTAATTTTCTCTACTCCAGGTTTTTTGGTCGAGTAAACAATTTTTTGTTGTTGTCATACGCTATTTTTTTCTATAATTGTCAAAACAAAATTTATTGAAAGAATTTAAAATGTAAACATCCTCTATGTTTGATTTTGCCATGGCTCTACAATTTTGTAAAGTATTTTTTTGCCGATTTTAAAACATTCCTTCCGTTTTAACTTAAATAACTTTGAAAAAACTGCAATTGAGTTTGATCGAATAAACGAATCATAGACACTTGATTTAAGAAGAACTTATGTCCTTAATTTTTAAGAAAATGCTCCTGAAAATCGTGAAAAAATATTTTGTTTTTTCACGAAAGTAGATTCAATTTACATCTAAGGCGAATATGTTATAATGCAACTTGTTGCAATCATGAAATTGCACCTATATAGACTTTAATACTTGTTAGTTTTTTTTTTTTTGTAAAAAATTTTTGATCAAAGTATGTATATTTTCTTAAAATTTTTAACACAAAGTAGCATAGAGTTTTCATTTGATTTTGGAAGTAAAAAAGTTTTGTTTTGTTTGAAGCTGCGGAAGTTTTGCGGTTCAGACATGCGGAATTTCCGCATGCGGATACGCAAGCGGAAATGCATCTAAATCAAATGTGCGTTTTTTTACGTTTGCGTATTATTTTGACATTTCGCTTAATATTTTCTTGGACACCATATTGTATTTTATAAATATCGAGTTGTGGTGTAGTTGGTTTAACGGTGTTAAAAAATCTCATTAAACATGAATTTAATTAAATACGACCAGTTAAATAAAATAATATTGTTGTATCTTTGCTTTTTTTCTTATAAAAAATTGATAAAAATTATACGAAATCAGCAGAAAAAATCAAATAGACGGATTTGGACAAGGGAAATTTATACAGAAAATGAAACAGAAATGCACGGATTTTTTTCAAAACTATTTTTAATAATTAAAAACAATCACCAAGCTCAATTTAGAAAGGCAACGAGAATGGGCATTAAAGATTTCAAAATTTTAAATAATTTATTAAAAAATAGGTTACAGAAGCAAAACTTTATAAGAAATCCCATTGATCCAGAATATTGCGATTAGTATTAACCTTAGTGTAAGTACAACATACTGGAAATATTTAATATACTAGAAACGTTTTAATTATATTTAATGTTTACGTTTAGATATTTAACTCATGGTGCGGCGTGGTAAATTCCGGCGTGGTCGTTCAGAGTGGGCTTGTCAACAGTACGCAAAATTATCCTTGAGGTTTGCAAAATTATTTGGGACGAACTCAGTGGGATTTATTTGTCGCCACCAACTGAAATGGAATGGAAAAAATTGCCGGCGAATTTTATAGAACTACAGGAATGCCTAATGTCGTAGGTGCAATCGACGGTAAACACATCCGGATAAAATGCCCACCACACGCTGGTTCCCTGTACTATAATTATAAAAAATATCATAGCATCATGCTGTTAGCTACGTGCGACAGCAATTATTTATTTTCTGCGGTTGATGTTGGAGCGTGCGGGAGCCAGAGCTGATGGTGGCATTTTACAAAATAGCGCATTCGGAGACCAAATTTTAAATGGAGAAATTAATATACCGAAATCGATGGTATTACCGAATAGTAACTTAAAGTTTCCTTGTTATTTTATCGGCGATTCAGCTTTTCCTCTTGGTCTTACAATTACTAATGATACCGTATATTTTGTTATGGTTTTTTAATATATGTTCATATTTAATTTCAATTATTTTCTGATTTTTCTTGACTGGTTTTAATAATAATCTATCGTAAAGTTCAATTGTTGTTAAAGGGATATAAACGATGTAGAGAAGGCAAAGCTTATTACTGATAATTTTTATATTCGCAAAATCTAAGGCCTCTTCTGGTGTCGCGTATGGCAAATTTTCTTTTTCAATTGTTCGTATGGCTAATTTAATTTCGGAATCTGATAAAACGAGGGAGTTTATTACTCCTGCTTTTGCCCAATGGATTGCATATTTAATGTTGGTTATTTTCTCTTTCATCAACCATAATTTATACTGTATGTTTAGTGCCAATTGATCTGTTAACCTGTTTTCCTTATGGATAGCGTTAGTAATTTCGTTAGCCATTTTTGTAATGTTATTATAATCCTTTCATTATATAGTTCATTAATAATAGCTTGTCTATTGTTATTTTCTAACACGTTATTAATCTTGCTCTTAATAATTTCGAAGTCCTCATGGTCTGGATTGCCTGCGATCCATTTCCATGTGGTTCCTATAAAGTTTAAAGACCGTTTGTACCTATGCGGTTTCAGTCCGTCCAGTAATGTTTGTAACATAGTGAGTTCATTCTTATCGCGTACCTGTAATTAAAGCAACGTTACGACTTAACATTGCTCTTGTGCACAACTCTTCCTGACTCGGTTACTACCGTGGTGTTCCGATTTTCTTTAACTATCTCGTGTTTATACCCAGCTGTCAGTTTTGAGCCTAACCTAACATTCTGTCTTACGTAAATAGATTGGCCTGGTTGGTATACTTTAATAGGCTTTCGACACGTATTGTGGTATGCTAAATCTTGTTCTTGTTTTTGTACGAGCCTTTCTATGCCGTTCAGGCGTGCCTGCTCGAATTCTTCGGGGGAAACATTTGGACTTCGTCCGAAAAATAACTCTACTGGATTCCTTTTGGTAGTAGGGTGTATTGAATGATTGTACTCATTCATCGATCTTACAAGCAGCTCTATAAATGATCTCTCGATTCCGTCTGCTCTCAAACACCTCATGATCTCTGAAAGGGTCGAGTGGAATCGTTCAACTTGTCCATTCACTTCGCTCTTGTAAGGGGGAATCCTGAATACAGAAATTTTTAGAGAGTCTTCCATCATGGATAATATTGTATTTGAGCTGAGTGATGGCTCGTTGTCAATTACGACCAGGTCAATTACGACATTGTCTATTGCTGTGAGGGCTAGTTGGTTAGATATCTATGCCCTGGATAATTAGGAATAGGGATAGCATTGATCATTTGCTTATTCGGGTGCCGATCGTACTTATTCTCTTTGCATGTAGTACATCGGCTGACAGAGAACAGTTTAATAAAAAATTATCCGGAGCCAGAGTTAAAATCGAGAATACTTTTGGAATTTTAACCGCGAAATTTCGAGTATTGACCAATTCCATAAACTTATTTCCTCAAAATGCTGAAATAATTGTACGTGCAACTCTGGTCTTACATAACTTTATTAAACTGCACGATTCGTCAAACTATACGTTTCAAATAATTTTGTTAACCATTTCAACGAAAAAAAATGAACTGATACAGGGTATTTGGCGAAATGAGGTTGAGCCGTTGCCGCAGTATAGGCATTTCAGGAGATTCAATGCTACTAGAGATGCATTCTCTATCAGAGAAAAGTTAAAAGACTATTTAAATAATATAAATTAACAAAAATAAAAAAAATTATTTTAAACATTTCATTCAATATTTTATTATGAAAATTAGAAACAAAAATCAATTAAAAAAGAATCAAGCCTGGTGCATTGTTTGATTTATTACATTTATATTATTCATTTTGCATTGTGCAAAACTGCGCTGATGTTATATTTACCTCATTGACCTGTTTTGCTATTGTCTCGAAGAACATGGTTACTTGCGTTTTATTTTCCTCCGGACGTTCGACAGATTATTTGGCAATTTTTACAAGTCCTGCCAGCTCACTACTGGCCATTTCAATTAACTTGTCCGATTTATTTGCATGGGTGGCATTTCTATGTCTTTTCTGTGATGTGCTTGCGCTCGGTGGAGGTGTCTTGGTGCCCGATTGACATTCCGAAAATCCATAAATATTACAGTCGTCGAATGTTGTTAAGTGAGAGCCTGGATTGATCCCATTCAGTCTCTATTTCCGTACACTCATCATCTATCGCTTTGATTCGTGAGAAATTGCCAGTCGTGCTACAAAAAAAAATATTAAACATTAACTGGCCTTCAATAAATTATTTGTACAATAATTTTTAATACAATACCTTTGATTGTTTAAGGTATCAAAATCTTTTAAAAATAGCAGACTGTCGAACCATTTCCATTTTTTGGGGCTATGTGATCCACTACCTGAGGTGCAATAAGAATTTTTCAATTCCTTGAAAAATTTATCCCTCAGATTAATCCATTTTCTTTTCAGTTTATCCACTGTAATATTAAATAATTTTAATGAAAATTGTATACACGGCAACAAAATATATATCTATACATATGTATACATATAGAACATATTTATCAAAATTAATATAGAAATTTAATATTATTTAGTTTTAAATACTTACTTGGAATATTTAATTTATCGGACAATTCTTTGAATGTCTTATCCCGTAAATATATATTTTTATAGCATTTATGCTTTTTCTTATACATAAATTCTTTTCCACCAATGAATTCAATTAACTTTTCCTCCATGTTTTATTTTGAATTTGATGTTTTCTGTTAAAAAAAAGTTAGTATTAATGTACAATTTTCTTTTTTTTGTGTTGCCCATTCTGCAGCGGTGCGTTTTTTTAGAATTAGAGACAACTTGCGGAAAAACGCATCCTGTGCGGAATACATGTATTTCATTTCATTTAAAGTAGTGTATTCTAATTTAAACGCAAGCGTTTATCCGCACGTCTGTTTCATGCATGAGTGGTAAGGAAAATTTTGATTTAAAAGGTTTTTCAAAAAAATACGTAACCGATAATTAGAACAAAAAAAATAAATTAATTAAACTAAAAATTGGAACATTACAAGTTAATATTTGTATGTGTGTTAATAAGTGTTATTCTGTGATTTGAAAAATATTATCAAATAAAGTCTTATCAAATAAACAACAAAAAATAATGCATTTATAATTTTTTTTAAGAATTGTAAAATTTGTATATGTGTACTCGTATAATTATCGTGATTTCATTCCATATGTGTGGTAAAATATTAAAGATACATTATTATTTTATAGTAGGTATCACGAGTTTAAATGTGAACACTAAAAGAAAAATCAATCAAAAACTATCAAATTCTCTACACATTATATATTTATTATTGTATACTATTACTATATGTATATCAAAAATATTTATTGTCTAAATAAAACGTTGAAAAAAAAAAAATAAATTTAAAAAAGAAATATTTGTGGAGCTTAAGAAAATTATTTTATTAACGGATTTGAAGATTTAATATTGTGAGCAGTTTGGATCTTTGGATTCACTATCCAGTAGCTCATTGTTCGTGAGTACATTTGAAAATATTTGGTGATGTGTGCGATCGTTGGATGGGGATATTGAATGTACATATACATATTTCACTCAACGTTCTAAAAAGTTGTAAATATTTTTTTAATTAATATAACAATCTTAAATATAACTCTTTTAAATTTTATTTTTTTTACTGTAAATATTTTCTTAATTTTTTTTATTCATGTTGCGTGATATGTAAATGGTTAAGTTGCGTTGAGTGTAATTTAAGATTAGTAGTGTTTCCAGGTATTATTGCTGCCTTCATTAATGTTCACCCACCCGTTCTACACCTCACCGAACAGAGCTATTGGGGTCAAAAATTAGGATGGTAACAATATGGCGCCCAAATACGGTTTTTTTTAATATGAAAATTTTGTTTTAAATTTTGGTTTGCTTTAATGTATCAATGTTTTCTGTTCATTGAAAATTTTTTATTTCTCCTAGTGGGGTTGAATTTAATTTACAGCCAGGTACTGATGATATTTATGCTTCAAAGTATTTCAAAAAAATATCTGAATTTATTTAAGTGCTCGAATTTTCATATATCACATTTTTTTATTTAATTTTGTATTTTTGTTTTCTTAAATAATGAGCTCGTTCCTGATTTTATTTTTTGTTCTAACTCCTATTTTTAGGATTGATATTAATATTTAAAATATAAATTATTGACACAGTTTCAATTTCAAGTGAAAACAAAATCAAAATTTTATTTTTCTTATCGAATTTTAACAAATATTTTATAGATAATTTTATAAGTGCTTTGAAATATAAATTGGTCGCGGTTTATTCAATTTAATATTATTTTGTTTGGTTCGATCAAAAATTAATGTGAAGTATAATTATGCCTCTTTGCTAGCGATTGCTATAACCCATAATCTGGCATATTATACACACAACTTTTTTATTAAGTCGTTTTCCAAAACGTTTTTTTCCCACTAATTTATTCATTGTTAGGTTCTGTTTAATGCCTGGGAATGGTGTTGTCCGATGATTTCACTCACCTATAATTTGTCAATTTATTTAACGTATTGTATAGTTATATCCTTATTACATATACACATCGATATTACCAAGCTTCTTTAAATATTTTTTTAATATTCAATTTTTCATATAAAACGCGAATATTTTTTTTGTTGTTTTGAAGGTTTATCATTTTAATTTTACCACCATAATATAGTGTTTGTTGCTTAGGTTTGGTTTATTTTTATTTTTTTGGTTGGTTATCGTTTTGCGTCACCTTCAGTAAATTCCACGTTTAGCTGGAAGTTGCGTCTTATAAGGTTGATTAGGTTTAATTTCTATTTTTGTAAATATTATTATATATTTCATTATTATGGATTCAAATAATATTAACTATTTGAAACCGGATGAATTTGCTATTGAATGTTTTATAAGAAATATTGATGGTAGTCCAACAGGTAAATTTGAGCTTCTCAAAAACTTAATGGATGAAGAAATAGGTAACCCAGATTTTTCAACCTTTTAAGCTACATAAATCTGCTTCAAAAGTCTAGTTCGTAAAATTCGTAAATGTTTGATAAAACTTCAAGAAATTCGCAAATGGTTTGTGGGGCAAAAAGACGAAGAGTTGGCTATCAATAAATATAATTCTGTTAGATGTCGATTAGATCATATAAATAGGGTCAATTATTAAAAAATCAAATTAATGAAACGGTCGTCAATACTGTATTCATTAATGAATCAGAAAAGTTTGTAGAGGATAATATTAAAAAATTGTTGAAGATTTATCGTCCTCAGTGTATAAAAGTTCGGATGTGGAGTCTATTTGTTCTCAGAAAACTGTTTGTTCTACACCATATATAAGTAATAAAAATCCTGATAATAATAATTCCAAATGTAACTAGTATTTTGGAAACCCGATGACAAGTAATTCAATGTTAGGACCGTTTGCTAAATTAAACATCAATAATTCATCAAGAAATTTGAACCAAATTCCACAAAATTCTGGCTTTTATTTTAGATCTAATATTTTTCCAGGGTGTTTTCAAAATTCTTATATTCCAAATCAACTTTGTGGCCAAACTGAACCACTTCATTTGTTTTCGTCTCAACCAAATAATTCGTTTGTTCGTGGGGATAGAAAACATAGACTTTGATGGTACCACGGACGGAATATCGATATTGAGATTCCTTTTCAGAGTAAAACGTTTCCAAGATCGTCACACGGATGACGACATTCGGAGATTAATCGATTCCCGAAAACGAAAAGCAAGTGAATCATTTTCGAATTTTATAATGAAATTCTTGTTTTAACTCTTCGATTTCGCACACCCATATCTGATTCAGACATTCTAAGAATTCTTCGATACAATATGAATATTGGACTTCAAAACCATCTTGCTGATCAGGAGATTGATTCTATAATCAATACCCTTGTTAGAAGATGCGTTGCACTTGAACACACGTGGAAACGAAATAATTTTGTACCCGAAATATTTTGTAAACAACAATATGTCAATGAAATTTATAAATCAATCGAGGTTCAGTCTGTTCCGGGTACTATGAATTAAAATTTTATTCCAATTTTCCAAATATTTTATTTTTTATTTTAATTGTTATTTTTCGGTTCAAAATTCTGTCAAATCAAAATTTTAATTCGCATCAATTAATAACATTGGTTCACCAAATCAAATTGATGCTTTTCTTCAAATTTCAAATTCACCAAATTATTTTGTATTTTGGAATTGTCGTAATGCAGGACATACATTTATTAATTGCCTAAAGCCACGGAGATTGTTTTGCCATGCATGTGGTACGGATGGGTTTTCAAAAATAAATTGTCCAAATTGTAATCATACGGGAAACGAAAATTCGGGGACTCATCCAGCTACAATGAGCAACTCTCGAAACGACCAGCAGCATCAGACAAGATAACCAACTACAATTCTGAGGAGCAATTCTTAGTTAAACCAAAATTTCAAAGGTCAGATGTAAATAATTCAATTAATTGAAAATTCCAAACTTATAATAAAATTTCAAGTTCAGCTAAATTAAGTGTTCGGAAATATTGAGAATAGCGAAAGGAAATTGTAGATAGGATTTCTGAATCATCATTTACCCATAGAATCGGATGATCGACCTTACGCTATTGTAAATATCAATGGAATACCATGTAAAGGTTTGATGGATAGTGGTGCATCAATAACCGCTCTTGGTTCAGGTTGTGAAAATTGTTTGGCTAATCAGGATATCAAAATGTACAATGTTTCGTCAAATGTCAAAACAGCTAGTGGCTACACATAGCGTGTACAAGGCTATTTCACTGCGTCTGTAAGTTTCAATGGTAATCAGGAATCTATGAATATCTATTTAATTCCTAGTCTCACACAATCTTTGTATCTTGAAATCGAGTTCTGGAAACTATTTAATATTGTACCCAAAACCATTTCTGAATTAAATAGAGCTGATTCTGATTTTCATTCTCTTACCTCGGATCAAAATTCACGTTTAGAATCAATTATTGAAAAATATCATTCGTTCAATAAACATGGTCTGGGCAAAACTTCCTTAATTTCTCACCAGTCCAAGATGCCATGCCCGTCAAACAGCGATACTATCCTGTATCTCCCGCAGTACAAGCTGACATATATCTCGAGATTCATCGGATGCTGTCTGTGAAAGTAATAGAAAAATCAAACAGATCTTTGAGTTCCCTGTGTTCATATGGCAAGTTTCGCTTGTGTTTAGATGCAAGACTTGTGGAATGAGGTAACGGTCAAGGATGCGTATCCACTGCCTATAACCGACGGACTACTAAGCCGATTGGGAGAAACCAAATGTATTTCAAGTCTTGACGTTTTTTGACATATTCTATTAGCTCTTGGGTTCCAGATGAGACAGCGTTTACCATTCCTGGTCGTCTTCTTTACCAATTTACAGTTATGCCTTTTGGTTTCTGCAACGCACCACAAACCATGTGCCGGTTAATGGATCAGGTGATATCCCATGAATTCCATGATCGTATTTTTGAATATCCGGATGAGCTTCTGATTACTTCCAGAATATTTGAAGAACATCTCGAGTTGCAGTCACTTGTAGCTAAGAGACTCTGCGATGCTGGTCTAACGGTAAAACTTGGACAAAGGCCACCTCAAATGCATTAATTATCTTGGTTATGTAGTTAGGGACGGAACCCTTTCAACAAATTCAGATAAAATACAAGCCATAACCGACTTCCCAAAACCAACCACTCACAAGAAACTTCATCGTTTCATGGGAATGGCTGGATGGTACAGGCGCTTTATCTCGTGTTTTGCATCTTTGGTAGCACCTCTAATGGATCTCACCAAAAAGAACTCGAAATTCATTTGGCCCGGAAAAGCCCAACAAGCTTTTAATAGTGTCAAATTGGCATTATCAAATGCTCCAGTGTTGGTTCATCCTAATTTTTCCAAACCGTTTGTGATTCAGTGCGATGCTAGTACAACTGGTGTCGGAAGCGTGTTGTTGCAGGAAAATGATGATGGTGAGGAGCATACCATCGCATATGTGTCTCAGAAGCCGAACATAGCACAGCGCAACTATAGAAGTTTCGAGCGTATATCGAGGAATATTCTTCCACCCTTATTACTAACCACGCCAGTTTTAAATGGCTTCTGAGTCAAAAAGACCTCACAGGCAGACTAGCGCATTGGAGTCTGAAACTTCAGGGTTTCGATTTTACCATACAGCATCGTAGTGGATCACAGAACGTCGTACCGGATGCAGTATCGAGAGTCTTTATGGATGAGATTTTCCTAAATGAAAGTGGCTTTAATATTAACCTTGATTCGGCTTCTTTTAAATCTAATAAAAATTTAGACTTAATTTCCAGAATTGTGTTCTCTTGTGAGTCTCTCTCCAATTTCTAGGGAGTTGCAAATTAGGATGGTAGCAAACTGCTGTGGTACCCACAGTGGCAAAACAATTGTTCAATTTGATTTTTAAAAAGTTTAACTTGATATAGAAAACAATTTGTTTGAATTTGGAATGTATTTTTTATTTGTTTTGGAAAAAGTTGCCAGTGAACTTTAAATGGTTTAATTTTTGAATTGAAACACTATATATACATAGTTTAACCGAAAGTCCGCAAAATTTTTTGTTTTAAAAGCCCAGAGTGGTGGATTCGAGGTACCTATACATAGACTTCGATATTCGTGGTAAATAGAGGTACGATATTGACCACAACAAATTCCCCTCTCCATTGCAACTTGCAAACGTTTTACAAATATTCAATTTATTTTACCTTGTAAATACACAATAAAATAACTCAGAAGAATATACTGTGGTTACTCATAAGATTTCAAAATTTATTTTAAAATCCATTAATAATACAACAACGACATGTATAAGCACATTCATTTCCATACATATTGTTAGGTTATCAATAAAGTAAAAATTATATATAGAGGTAAGTAAATTAACTAATAACCAAATGATATACCAATCATCGTTGAAAATACACGAACGTACATAACAATCAAAAACGAAGTGTTGGTTAGCTATTTACAACAACAAAAAATATTGAATATAATTGATGGATCTCTGTTCTTTATATCTGTACGCAAGATATCATATGCTATTGTGAATGAAAAATCCATTAAGACTGACACATATTGTTGCTGGATAGTAAGATTGAGAGTAATCGAGTATAGTTTTATGAAAAGATAGTAAAAATAAACAATTTGTTTGACACTTTAAATTAGTTGCTTTGTGAATACGTTACGGTCTTACGTTTTCCGTATAGTGATTATTATTTTATTTGCCAACAATTCATGACTTGATTTCAAACGAAGTTTTATCGCTTACTTCGTGAGTCATTTGTACAGAACGCTTTCATTAGAACTTATAGAGATATGGCAAAACGGGCAAAATGCTTATTGTTGTGCAATTATTTTCAACATGTTGGACACAATTAATGCTTACAGGACCTTGTTGTTGGAATTTCGCAACCAGACGGTTTATTGTTGGTCTAGCTCTATATGGTACAGAACACACATTAAAATGCCTTCGATAAAAACGCTCCATCAAAAACACGACCATTGGTTTTCATAATAAAATTTTATTATTTTAATTCGTTATATACTGTTCCATTATAAATTTCCAGTGTTCTTTAAAAATTCGGAAGAGAAAAATAAATAAAACGTTATTAAAAATAGTTATTTAAACTAAAATAGCGCCACCCTGTACTTTGAAAGTTGAACATCCTTACAGTGCATTGACGAAGCATTTAAAAACAATCGTATTTCAATTCTTGATAAGAAAGTTAATTGTTTTAAACCTTATTCGACAAAGAAGCATTCACATTAAAAGTAGTCGGAATCCGTCGTTGTATTATATTATAAAATTTAAAAAATTTCCCCACTTTGAATTATTGAAATTTAAACCGTCGGCCTTTTCAGATTTACATTCAAATATAATTACAGTTCAGAATTGTGTTTTCGATATAAATATGAATAACTAAATTCAAAATTTTAGTTTTCCTTTATGCAAATTTCAACGCCTTCAAAATGGTTCGATTGCCCATGGAGATTTTGGAGATTTTATTTGGGAATAAATACAAAAATCAATTAAAATTAGGTTAAGCTGTTTTATTTTATTTACCCGCTTCGTATTGGGGTCTATATTGAAAAAACAAAAATAACCTAATATAACACATAATTATAGATTACAGAATCGGCCATAATATTGAAAATTTCTCCTTAATTTTCCGAAATCCTTAAATATCCAGTGCGCATAGTGCTTACAATTATTTAGATAGCAACGACCAAAGCAAGCAAGGAGAGGCCAAAATTTTAATAAAACAAATAACTTGACCTGCGACCTAAATTATACACTTACCAGATAAAAAGTTTATTCGCACGACCATAATAAACTCCAGTTATATGCAAATCACAACCAGTTACCTAACTTTTGCCACCAAATTACTTTTTCCCAATAGTGATATATTTCCTTTAAATCGTCCACGAGAGAACCGCCTCAAATATTAAAAAACGGGACACTTTCTACCTATTATCATAAAAACTTTTATTTTTGACACACCAATAAAATGTTTTATTATTTTGATAAGAGATAAAAAATAATTCTGGCATCTTTTTTACTTTTTCAAAATTTTACAGTTTAATGACAGTAAGTCTAAATACTACAATAATAATATAAACATAAAAGTAAATTTAAATAAAAGGAAAAAAGGAAGCGAAAGGAGCATCTAACTTGTAAATTTATTATATCGATAGCAAAGAAGAATGGGACGGACGTGTGTACCTCAAAAATTCGTTGGAAATATGTCGCTAGTTTTTTGTGCGTTCATTGCTGGTCGTTTTATAACTCTAAAGGTATTGATGATGGAAATAAATATTTGATTTGATTAGAAAATATTGATTAGTATTGATAGTTGGTCAATATAGAAGTTTCAATGTTTTATAAAAAATACATTTCTAAAAATTAATCTACATCAAGTTACACACTTTCCCGAGCATCCTCAAACTTATCGATCGTAAAATTCAAAATAAATTTCGGCTACTCTTATTTTTATGGCAATGTCATTAAATTTTAAAAAAGTATACAAATATGTCAAAGTCAAGCAACAACAAAAAAATCTGTTTAGCAATAAAATTATATTTGATTATGGCACCGTAATTTAATTTAATTGTTTTATGATTATTGCACTATTAGTTTTCCTCTGATCCTTATTTTTAGTTTCATAATTTTCTTACAATTTTGCTTCGCTTCTCGCATAATAATCTTCTTTCCTTTTAACAGTAAAAACTAAAATGAAGAAATTATAAAGTTTTATTATTTCGCTGTAACACGAATACATCGTTGTTGGTGCAAATCATAACACACAATGAATTTTAGTTGGGATGCCACGTGGAAAAGGTAATGATCCTATATGCAATTATTAGGGTATGTACAATTTTTAATTGTTTAAGGAGGAATATTAATGAAAACGATTTACCCTTAGGTTGTCCACAAGTGCAAATACAATATTTAATCTTATCGACCTGTTATTGCTTATTAGATTACACAGAATTTTACTTATCAAAATAAAATTATTTGACGTCATAGTGCAAAACTGCACATGTATTATTTGGACTCTATCTGAGCTTTGGATCTGCGAGTATTAGTCAAGAAGCATTTTAGCCTAGTACAAAAAATTTTAATTTTTTAATTTTAAATTTGGAGTTTAGTCATTATTTAGTCGAAAATGTCTTCGATCAAAAAGCCAATAAAACATTTCCAAGATTCCACTTCGTTAGGATTTGAACATCCGAACTTGAACTTATGCATTTAACCATCATGCAATGTTCTCATATATAACCAAAAAGATAATTACCTACTCAAAAATAAATTTAAAAACTTTTAACAAAACAAGGACACCAAATAAGTGTGAAATACAGGATTTTATATGTTTGCAAATTCTGGGAAAATCTTAAAACTTTATTAAAAACAGTACAACGGCATGATATTAAAGACTGCCAAATATAAGTTCAAATAAATCAATTGTTTAGATGTAGAACCGACAATCAATAAATTTGAAGTTCGAAAAATATCAACTACCACTTATGATTAAAACCTGTACCACAAGTTTAAAATAAACATAATTGAATCTTATCTCAGAAATTGTATTAAATCTAAGCTTGAGAACCCTGTGGTATGAATGTATCAATATGTATGTGAATGAATTAGAGAAGATGAAAGAACACAATATTAATGAGATTTAATAGAAGGTTTGTGAAAATTTTAAAATGTAAACAAGAATTAAGTGAATAAAATATGTTCGGCCGTTTCAACGCCCAATCCGAAGGTGTTGACTGGTCACTAATTTTCATTGCTTGGTCACTTAGAAACGGCAAAAAAATCTTGTCGTTTAGATCACATCTCGTTATAGGTAGTCGTCAACTGAGGATTAGTCAGGACATTTTGTCATTTGGTCACCAATGAATAAAATTTATTGCGAAAAAATTAAATTAATTAATTTTTTTATTTAAGTCAGTTTTGTCGCTTATTTTGTTTCTTAACTAAAGTGAATCATTAATAGCAGAAATCAATTAAATATTTTGGTTATGAGCAACCTGGTAATGTTTATTTGCAAAACATTTTTTAAGGCTAGTGATCAGCCATTTTGCCCATCCCTTCGAAACGATCTTTTTTCGTTAAAACTCATCCTCCAAGTGTTCGGGTCTAGAAAGTTGACTAATACTAATAATTTTTTAAATTAAACAATCGAAACGTTTGGCCAATTGACATCGATGGCTGGTCACGGGTAGGTTTCGTTTGATCACCTTTACGTAACGATTTATTTCGAAAATTAATTAAAAACTCATATTTCCGTACACATCGTATTTTTGGAATGTTGACCAATATTAATAATTTTTTTTATACCATTTTCATCTAAATTGACTTTTGTATATTTTGGCAGTCCGAATAATAAAGATGAGTTTTCACAAATTTGACCCACAATTTTGATTGCATACGTATAACGATATTACAAGATATCTGTTCTGGGAAAGAAACACTCTTTCGCGGTTCACTTTTGACGTCCTACCTTATGCAGTAGCCAAATCGAGGAAGTACAGCTGTAGGTCCGTTGTACGTAGAACCAGCCGCACATTATATTGCTCTATGTCAACCTACATATAGTACTGGAATGGAAGATGGGACGTTTGAGTTCTACACTCCGGGGGTCATACTTGTGTTCGTTTTTATTACCGATTGTAATTAGATTATTAATACGCAGGTATCGTATAACTTAACAAAAACAACTGAAACATTCTTCTGGCTTTCCCTTGAAATAGGGTATTGGGAAAAATATGTTCATATCGCTTCTGTTTAAATTATATTTTTCTGGCCTACTGATAGAATTAGTTTTGTTTAAATATGTATTTTTGAAACAAAATATTAATAATTTTACAAATGCAACAATCAGAATTGTTTGGCCATGTGTCATTGAGAATTGGTCACTACTAACTAATTATTGCCAATATACATTAAAAACACTTTTCATAATTCGGACTGCTCGGGACTGGACAATTGACCAATACTAATAACTTGAGCAATGAAACTATCGGAAACGTTAGGTCATCAGTCATTGAAAATTGGTCAACCTTTAAACCCGAACAACCACGCCATCCCATCCCAATCACGTGAAAATTCTGAGTTTTAACAAATTTTCGAAAAAACCGTTACGTATGGATGGATGACCAAATGAAAGCAGCTAATAACCAATCCTGAACGACAGTTGCCTTAACTTTTCTATTTTTTGCTATACATCGTTACGTAGGAATGATCAAACTAAAATTTCTAGCAACCAACCTTTAATGATAGATGGCCAAACGATTCCGATCGTTGTATTTATAAAATTATTAGTATTGATCTGTTGACCAAATAATTCTGATCGTTGGTTTTGTGAAAATATTCCCGAATATTATTCTAAATGACGTTTTGGATGCGTTTGTTGCCAAGCATGACCCAATGCGGCAAAATGTGTTTGCCAATTCTCAGCTAATGATTATCTTACGAAATTTAATGAAAGCGCTATGATTTTCCTTCAAGGAGGTGCTACCTGGAAAATTGCGTTCTCTGATTTTCATTATTTATTTACCATTTAAGCATAAGTTCCAAACGATGGTAACTGGTGACCAATCCTGACAAAAAGATGACCAAACAATTCGAACACTTTTATTTAAACCTTTGGATGGGGCAGAGCTAATAATATAACAAAATAAAATCGAAACATTTGACACCTGTTCAAAAATAAAATTTTATTTTGTTTTTTCACACGAGGTGTGCACAAAAAGTAACGGGAATTTTTGATTTAAACAAAAAAAAAATCTTTTTTCGTTTACATCAATGTTATCCATATTAAATATTTTACACTTATTGCTCCGCTTTTTCCAGTTCCCGAAACTCTTCCAAAGTTTTTTGCAATAACTTTTAACTCTCCCAGCGATGTGTTTTTAATCTTATTTTTGTTTTAAAACGACGGCCATTTTAGAGTCTCTTTATATTTGAAAACGATTTTGCTAAAAATTTACAAACAAGCAATGAAGTGTGTGCAGGTGCATTTTCATGGTGCAAAAGCCATGTATTGTTTCGCCACAAATGCCGGCGTTTTTTCGGATTGCTATATACACTCTGCGTTGAACTTGTATCGTTCCTTTAAATGTTCCAAGTTTTCACCGGTTGTTGATTAGCTGTATTCGTAGATCCTTGTTTTAATCATCATGCCACACTCACCTAAAGCAGTTTTTTAATATTTCTAAAACTTTGTCACAGTTTATACTACTCTTAAGGTATAAACAGAACCAGAGATACAGCGACAAGATACATCGACAAAATACATTTGTCTGCCGGTGATGTCGCTTTGGTAAACACAACAAACGCGTCAGCATTGAAGCGACAAAACAAGAAAAGTAATAATAAATTAACCCTAAAATATTTCATTTATATTTTTATCGACTCTATTTAAATTTTTTCACATAAAACATTGTGTACAATATTCAGATTTGGTTTAAATTCATGAAAAACTGTTGTAAAAAATGTTTACCAACATAATAATCTGACACTTATATTGGTGGTATTGCAGCGCCAGCAAAAAAATTAGAAGATTCTAAAAAAAATTCGGCGACAATGTTGTCGTCACCAGCGACATTGGTTGTGTTAGCATCCTATGGTTATGTGTATTTTAATTTGACAGGCGTTGTATCTTGTCGCTGTATCTCTGGTTCTGTTTATACCTTTATAGCAAAATTTAATACATATTCTCTGATCCATGGTTTATACAAATGAACAATGGCCCAGCCTACTAAAACAAATAAAATGTTTTTGACAGCGGACATCAGATATCGCTAGCACTGAACCGGACTACGACATAACGAGTGAAATTACAAGATTCAGGTTGCTTTTTAAAAACTGTATTTACTTCTGTATACTTACGACATAAAATCAGAACAGGTAAGGCTTTTTCTTAGTGTTAAATATTTTGTGAATGAATAGCAATAAATACAACAAATGGAGGAGTTTAGCCGACACACATCATAGAGATCTCTAAAGCAAAAAATAATACATTTGAACTTTTGGTAAAACTGTTTAATTCCATTGAGGGATTCGGTCGCCTTATTTCTAAGGTTAACCTTATCAATTTAGTTTTAGATTAATGAATATTTAATTAATTAAACTCTAGCCAGGTCCTAAGGCTGCTGGATGTATGCTGCTGTTGGATAAGGTTTATGCTGGCATGTCAAGGAGGATGATGATCCATTTCCGTTCTTAATTTTACAATTACTTTTATGTCGTTCCCATGCGGTCACTCGAATTTGTAATATCCCAATAAACGGTTGCTTGACGTTTGTTGTTGAAAAAACATTATTCCTGCTTAAATTTCAAAAACTACAGAGTCAACTCTTGTTAGTTGAAAATTTGAACCGTTTAATTCTTTGTTGTTTCATGACAAAAAATGAAAGACCTTCCACAAAAGCTGACACTTCTGGTAAAAACTTGTCGTTTACGGAGAAATTTAAAAAAATGTATGATTTAATTTTGTTTGAAACATGATTTACATTTTTTTTTTGTTTTTAATAGTTTTTCGTAAATACTAGATACTTTTCACACTATTTGCAAAACACGAACAAGCTCCGATGGAAGTTCTAACTTCCGGTAGACCGATTTCGGTCTAGAGTTTCTGTTTTCTCGAAGTTTTTTCGTTCTCGAGATTCGAAAATTTCCAACAAATTTGATTCTTGATAATTCCAAAAAATCTTCTTGAGACTCGAGAATATTGGAATATTAATTTTACCCTCGAGAAATCAAAAATATTTTAACAATAAATTATTTCTAACAATAATTTCTTTATTAAAAAACAATAAATAATGCAAGGAACATAATTAATATCACTTTCAATATAAATAAATTCTATTCAAATTTAAAATAATAAAAAACACAGTTGATAATTGTTCAAAATATCAAAATTATATATATAGCTAGTTATTTTTATTTATCATTATTTACAAAAGTAATGTTTTAAAATTATTAAACTATCTAATGATTTGTCATTTAAACGCACTCTTCGCTTATTACAAAAATGTCCGGAGACTTAACAATAAAGTATTCTATAAATCTTCGAGATTACTGGTTATTTTACTAGTTACTTCATAAACCATCATGTCCGTAGACAGAGTGCGGAAGTCATCGTCTATTTTTATTGTAATTGTGTAAATTCCCGAATAATCTCCTCCAAATGTTGTTTTAAAGAAATAAAATCATCCTGGGACATTGATGAACTACGAGGGAAAAGATGGTCAAAAGATGAACTGTTTTCGGCTGAACATTTTTCTAAAATTTGAAATAATCTCCGGGACAATGTTTTAGCAGTTTCGATAATTTCTTCTATTGAGCACAATGAAAAAAACTGATCATCTTCAGGCTTATTAAGGTAATTAGGATTCTGAAGAAACTTTAGTAGTGAAATCATCAAATTGTCGCCCTTCTTTTAAAAATCTGGTTTTTAATTTCACTTAATAATTTTCGACTTATCTCGGAATTATTTGTCGGCAGAGATTAGAACAACAATTTTAAAATGCATTCCGCAGGGAGTAATGACGCATCTTGAGAGGCCACGACAACAACAGTTTTGTGATCCCATAGATGTCTAAGATTGAGATACTTAACGTTTTTAAAATAGCCGGTTTAAGTTTTAAAAAACGTTCAGTCATACATTTGATTGTATGCCATCGGATCTTACAATCTAACAACAACTGTTATTCGTGCGCGTCAGAAATCATTTCTTTATATTCCTTTGGAGAATACTATTTCGAACCGCAGAATTTTTAAATCATTTTACAATTCCCCTATTTTTATTATAGTTTTTTAAATCTGCATGCTACAATTAATTTGAATGTTATCTGCAACAAATTCACTTTTCAATTAAATCATCTGACTCAAAATCATAATTATCTGAATCCTCATTCTTAACCTCATCGCTTAAGTTGTTACACGAAGAAACTTATTTTTAGAAAAATTTTACCGCCAAGTGAATTGCGTGATTATAGCACAGTTGATGAAAAGCCGGTGACAACCTACCTTATTTCAACATTATACTGGCTCCACCACTTGTGGTAGAAACAATGTCTGTTTCGTAACTCAAATCAAATGGTCGAATTTTACTCGTAACCATTTCAATGGCCTTATCAGCAGGGCATGAACCTTCTTCTTAAGTTATGATTTTATCGGAAAGATTTTTTTGGCAACAAATGGCAACTGATTGATAAGTGAAAATTGTTAGGCTAGTTTAACCATATACAAAAGAGAATTTTGCAATAAAAACATTTTATTGTTTTAAGTGACATCTCATCTTGAGCATTAGAAACAAAATTTTTGTAATTTTTATTTTAATTATTATAATACAAAAATATTGACATGCCGCTAAAAAAAACTTTATTTCTCGAGAATCTGGATTATATTTCTCGAGATAATCTCTAAAAATTTAAATTTATATTTCTTGAGATTTCGAGAGTAAAAAATTGATGAGATGAGATTTCTCAAATTTAATAAAACTGAATTGAACCGCTTATTTATTTTAGAATTTGGTAGTTAATAATCTTTTTCTCATAAATGACGCTCTTTAAAAATTGTCGTTTCAGTTTCAATTTTGAAAAACTGTTCTGGTTTGGTATTGTGCAAAATTAGTTTAGAATCTTTTAGTTCATGTCGTTTTCCTCGTAAATGACGTAAAATCTCTTATTGAAACTGCTACTACCAAAGGTCTGATCTCAGTCAAATATCACTAGAATTTCCTTATTTATGAAAGAAATTTTAGTATGAAAATCCACGTCGATAAATCATTTCGTCTAAGCTGTAGAACATCGACAAGCATTAAGACTGTAGGGCGCTACACACAGACTCATAAATGTTTTTAAAAATTCCTTTTATTAAGTTATAGCGAAAATTACGAATGTGCAAAATTTATTTTAATATTTTTGTTCTGGAAATCAAGCTAGTTAACGGCACACCATTTAAAACATCTAGGAGAAATTAAAACTCAAGTAGAAGAAAATGAAAACCGAAAGAGCAATAATATTTTTTTAAGTGAGGAGTAATCAAGATCAATCCCACAAAGTTAGTTATATAATGTATTAGTGCGGAATAAATTAATAAAATTAATTAGGGAAAAACTCTCAAAATTCGATCCAATCTTTGAGTTAGGTCCCGAAAATTATTATATAAGCTGTAACGCTAAGGAAAATTAAAACCTAAGCAACCTCGTGAAAACAATGGGTAAATCAACCAAAAAAAGCATTAATTGGGTGCTTTCAGCAGGGAAATTCCGGTTTATGACAAAAGTCATACATGGCTTTAAAGTAAAACTCACAATGAACGTTAAAAAAGTCAGCAATTTTTTTATCGAGATTTTTTTGGTAGAGCGCGTATTTAATCAAATAATTTATAGTTTTTGGTTGATTTTTGTTCAAAATTGAAATACAATGTGATATTTAATAATAAAATAGTAAAATATGTTATTTTAGGTTTGTTTTTTTTTAATTACAAAAATGTTCGGACTACATCGTTTCTTATTGCTCTGCAGCAACAGAAAGAATTTTTGCCGAATACATCTGATTTCTTCTCCTTCCACAACAGAACTTGGGCCAATTTGAGCTGCTACGCCTTCCTCTGGTGGTAACGGACACCCATTTAAAATTAACACGTTGTGAAAAATTGCACAACAATTTATTATTAAACCGACTTTTTGAGGAGTGTACATTTATATAAGTTGAAGACTGAGGCAGCGAAATCGAAATTTAAAGACACTGATGCATCTTTCAACACTATCCCGTGTTTTTTATGGCTCATGTTGTAAGTCTCTTCTTCCGGTGCATTAGATGGTGATGCTAATGGATTCATCAGCCATGATTGAAGCCCACGGCCATATCCACTATCACTTAAAACTACATAGTTTAAACATTCAAACTTATTTCAATGTGTGAACATTTGTGAATATCTTACCGAACAACCACAAATTTCGGATTCCGTTGTCATATTCAGTTCTTCGTTTCCGCTTGACAAGCGAAGTACTCCAGAAAAAACTATCATGGGATGATCTACCGTATGTTAACATTCAAAATTTCCAAAATTTGCTTCACAAATGATTTGACCGTTTTTCGTATGTACAGATTTTCTTGTGGAGTAATAGACGTGTTTAACATCACTGCAATGCAGTTTAATTGAAATATGAGTTCTGTTAATTAGACCGGTGACTCCAGAAAATTGGTACGTATTATAAAATTGCTGCTTACGTGATGGGTTTAGCTGGAACTGAACAAGTTCTCTGGTCAAATTGTCTTCGAGCACATGACATATTTCCTCAACACACCGAGACACGGATGTTTGCGACGTCGCTATCAGACAATCTTGTCCTATAGGTCAATGGTAGCAATTAACAGAGAAGACCGTAAAGTACATAAAATTCGCAGTGGAGAATTTAACCCGTGTATTCTAGCCCGAAATTGCAAATGCCGTTTTATAAAGTTTATTAATATTCTTCATATTCGTTTACTTAACCGAAACAACCGTTGAAATTCAGCGTCAGTTGTAATTCGTGTTCTTCGAGCCCTCAAAATAATGTAGTCCAAATTATAAATATATTTTATTATCAATATTTAATAATTCGGAGGTCGAATAACTTGAAAGTTTAGAAAAATATTAACTTTTGGAATTGTCAAAGCGCTCCCGATAAGCAAAATGCTCATGCTATAAAAATTATACCAAGCTAAAACTCAGTTGTAGTACGGGACTCAGAAATTTGATGATAATGAGAATTGATTAGTCGAAAAAACCATATAATTTTGCCATTGCCATTTGTCAGCAAACCGGAATTCACCAGCAGGTTCCCCATCATATGATTAGTAAAATCATCGCCAATTTGATTTGAAAGTTTCATAGTGCTAAACATTTTCATAGCATTGGCCGCGATTTTGCTCAACATGTTCCCAACAATTGGATACCTTGAAAGCGCCCATAGGTTATGAATATTTTATATATTCGACGGATAGTGGATGAATTGTTTACGCAATTTACGACACCAAAATGTCGAAACACTGCTTTCCATTAGCTAGAATGTAATCGTAATTATTGTTTGATTTTTTATGCTCTCAGTTCTGTACTTGATTGCAACAATTCTCGATACTTGCTAACTCTTTGTTGCAGTTGTCTGATTCCTCTCGTAAGCACCTTTTTTCAATTAATGATTACGGTTGTTCTGATTGCCTTAGAAAACTGTATTTAAAAATATTTGAAAGTATTTTCGACACTAAAAGGGGCCCTAAGTGAACTACCGCTTCTTTAATTTTGCTACTGAGTTCCTGCTTGGGGTTCCTTTCGAAATTTTTAAATCAGGTTCTGCTACCATATTTCTTTATTTCTTTTTATTTGAAAATCCTGCTTTTGCTTAATTTAAAAAATAGTTTACTACTCGAATTTTGTACTTGACTTTCTGCTTCGGTATAAATTTCATCAATTTGCGGAGTAAGTGCACTTCTACAATGTTTTTGAAGTAAACATTATGGTTATAATTAGAAATGGTTTAATTTGTGGATCTTTTTAAATTTCACCAATTTTAAAGGTATTTTATGTTCTCTTAATATTTGCTACTAGAATACTTGCATCGGTTGTTGGTGGAATACACCCAATTCTTCACTAACTGCCATTAATATTTTTAAATGTAAAATATTTTGTCTACATTTAGTTAAATTTAATCATAGAAACCGAAGGTAATAGGAAACAAGAGTGAGAAAATTTTTGTGTCAAAATACGATCACTATAACATGAATATTCAGCTTTGGCACTTTTCAGATTGATGCACGATTTCATTTTAGACCAAAGCTTCTATTTTCATTATATTCCCCAAAATGCATTATTAAAGATTAAAGTGTCCGTCACGTAAAGTGTCCATCCGGAACCATATCAGCCGGGACCAAATGACTATGGCACAAGTAGCACGAGGCATTGTGCATCATAGTGCACTATATAATTTTCCAGCCGGAACCTCATAAACCCGGAAATATATGATTTGTCGTGGAAAAACCTTACAATTTCAGCCGAAACCATACTCTCTATAGCCAAACTAACTATAGCACCAGTAGACGATTGCATTGTGCATCATTTTGCACTATATATTTTTTCAGTCGGAACCTTATAATCCCGACCAGAACTTATTAAAGCCAGTAAAAACCGTACTACAGCCATACCAACTATAGCACAAGTAGCACGATACCATAATGCCATCCAGAACCATAAAAATCCAGTTGAACCAAAATGTTTACAAACATAAATAGTGCAACATATGATTTTTTCGGAAAGATCAAAACGTTATACACAATAATGCCAACCCAACCAGAACCAGCAAATGCATCGTGCTACTTGTGCTACAGTTGATTTGGCTGTTGTACGGTTTTGGCTGGCTTTAATAGCTTCAAGTCGGAATTATAAGGTTCCGGCGAAAAACTATATAGTGCACAATGATGCACAATACATCGTGCTACTTGTGTCTAAGTTGGTTTGGCTGTTATATGGTACTGACTGGCTTTGTAAGGTTTTAGGCGGAATTGTAAGGTTCCAGCTGAACAATTTTATAGTGCACAATGACGCTCAACGCATCGTGCTACTTGTGTCATAGTTAGTTTGGCTGTAGAGGGTATGATTCCGCCTGAAATTGTGAGGTTTTTTCACGACAAATCGTATGTTTCAGGATTTATGAGGTTCCGGGTGGAAAATTATATAATGCACAATGATGCACAATGCATCGTGCTACTTGTGCCATAGTTAGTTTTGCTACAGTATGGTTCTGTGTGGCTTTATCAGGTTCCGGCTGGAATTTTTAGGTTCTGGCTAAAAAAGCATATAGTGATCAATGATGCACAATGCATCGTGCTACTTGTGCCATAGTTGTTTGGTTCCGGCTGATATGGTTCTGGCTGGCGTGACGAACACAGATTAAAGCCATTCTTTTAATAAGATAGGTTATCAAGGATGGCTACGAAAATATTTATAATGAGGTTAATGCGTTTTGTTGGAGATTTTATGAAATGTTCATTAAGTAGTACATATTTCTAATATTATATAATAATCAGTAACGTCTATTTTATCTAAATATTTATAACTTCTGTTTCGATATTACTAGTAAGCAAATACATATTATATTCATTAACCTACAAAAATATTTGTCTAATATATGAAAGAAGTAATTTAAAACATAAAAAAAAAATTATTTTGCATTATTTCTAAAAATTATGAATAAAGTTAGGAGTGCCCTTCAGTCTAACAGGCACAATCCTTTATTAAACAAATAATATTTATAATTTACAGCTTCTTAAGTAAACTCGCCAACAATTACTCTATTCATTCTCACTCGTATATGAGTACTAATTGGCGATAAAATACAAAAATATGACCGTATAACCTTCAGCAAAATATTGTTGACTTCTACAAAATCATCAAATTATATTTAGTGTTTCTAAAGAATCTTTCTATCGACGCACTAACACAAACATAAAACCATGTATCTGAAATGCATAAGATATTCGTGTGCCTCCAATAATCATATTTAGTATCTTTCATTTTCTTCTTAAACTACGAACATGATTTTTACAACGCTCATAAATTCTTAAACGATTCTATCGAAAATCAAAATGACTTTTACGTGTGTCCTTTCTTCCTTCAAATTCTCCGACAACTCACAAATAAACGAAGATATGAAGAAAGAATAAATATTAAAATAAATAATCTTTGAAATTATAAATCGAAGGACATAACGAAAAGTGTGACGAATTTGTAATAGGCAAAATATTGGTTAGGAATCAAGTAGAGTTTGTTTAGCCTTGTTCAATGTTGGACTCTATTGTTCCATTGGAACAAAATATTATGTCGTTATGGGCACTAATCAAATTATTGTCGGTGAATTTTAGATATTTATTTATGTTTGTTTTGTTATTGGTTATGTTTTTGGAAATTAAATGTGTTACATTCTTATACCAATGATATTTGCATTTACACATGTATTGAGAATTAAGTCTTGAATTTAGTTGGTGCTAGAATGTTAAGGATTCACCTTGGGGTTTATTAAGTGGAACAAACATGTCAATAAAACTAAAATTGTTGAAATACAATTTTTGTTTAGGACCGACAATTTACTTACTGCACATTCGTTATTAAGATGTAAAATTAAAATTTAAACAGAAGCAAAAGTACATTTTCACAAATTTAACATAAAAACATCGCAAGTAATGAAAATTATAATCAGTTCGCCAAAATATATAGCTTTATATAATACAAAATATGATTATTACTTTAACATTGAATGTAAATTTCCTTTATTTAATATCTTCTAAAGTACACAATAGATCTTCTACAGCAATTCTATTATCTCTTTCTAGTAGGAAATCGTGTAGTTATTGGATGATTGTGAAATACGTATGAAAAATATGCACTGTTAAAATTAAAATATAAACTGATTTTAATTTTTATCATCAGTATTCGAATCCCAACTAGTGTCATTGTAAAGATAAAAAAAATTTCTAGCAAATTTAGGTGACTACGAGAAAAATGTAATTCATAATGCTCTACTTGTTTAATTCAAAATAATACCTGTTTCACTGGGGAGCGGATTGACGGGTTTCATACATTAGAATAGGCTAACAGTTTTCGATTGATATTTTGTAAACGACACATATATGATAATTTATATCACGGTTTCCAAAATTTAAAAATTCTTAATTTTCAATTTTACTTTAAACTAGCGGATAGCCGGTGTGCGCTGCAACTCCTTTTTGTAACAAAGGAATATTTACGAGTATGTTTGTTTTTTGTTTTATTGAATGAACATATATTTCAATGATAATTATATTAGATTTTGTAATGCAAATAAACAGTATTTTGGTTTTACCATTTGGAGTACAGTAATAAGTTGGCGGGTTTCCCTATACACGAACAGGCCACAATAGATGTCCATGTGAGAAGCACGAATTTTGTGGATTCAATCAACAAACTTCAAGCGACTGTTTTTGTACTTTATTAATGGTTATTGCAAATGCAAATGGCACTGGAAAATGTAATCCTTTAAATTCGAATGGCATATCGATCGGAATCATTGGTATTTGCGGTAATAGACATGTTCACCATTCAATCGCAGGTTGCCATTCAATATTGTTTCTTCGATAAAGTTATTTCTCAATTTTTTAACTTCAAGCCTGGTGGCGGATCGATATTTCGAAGCATAATAATGGGTGCACCAATTTCCAATATCAATACAGGGTTTCAACCCGATAATTGACAACTTCTTCTTGATTCATGACGCAATCAACTGACTTATACGTCGTAGAATTGCCAGATATTTGAAGTTGAATAGCTGTACTAATACTATTGACATCATTGTTTTTCGTCACCAATAATGCACGTTCACTTAGTCTAGTTCCTTAATTTATGATTTTCTTTTTATTTGTTTTGTAATTTTAATTGTTTTTGTAATTGCAGTTAATGTACACAAATCTGGTGGATTGTAATGCAATTAGTGGTATAATCGATTGGCATTTTCGCGTTTCCGAGATCTAAACGTAGCTTGGCGAACCGCTCAGCGGATTCGTCATTTTGCAGTTGAACACGCATGTTGGTGGTCAATATAATTTTCTGAACATTTTGCCAAAGAACAGATGATTTGGGACATGCGTTTAGTTCATCGGCTGAATAGAATGGCTCTGTGACCTCTGAAATCTTGGAGCGTTTGATTGATTGCTTCAAAAAATTGTTTATGGACCATTGTGCATTCATCCCATACTATTAGTTTACATGTTTGCACAACTTTTCCCATACCTGAATTGTTTGTGTTGCATGTGAATTTGCAGTAAATTGCATGTTCAATGGCAATTTGAATGCAGAGTGCGCTGTCCTACCTCCATCCAAAAGAGTTGCTGCAATGCCAGATGCAATGTAATGCTATTTTGTGAGCGAATGGTCGCCAAAATAATGACAACAGAATTGTTTTGCTTGTTTCACCGGGTACATCGAGGAAAAACCCACTGCAGCAAATTTTTGTGAAATTGCATTCATAATGCGGTTATATGCAATGTATTGTTGTATCGTCAGTCAAATTTGCTGCTCCATGTGCAAATCTCAATCATATAGATCGTCTGCTAATCGATTCGATGAAGCCATTTCTAATTGAAAGAGCATTCTGTTGACGATTGATAAACACTTGTTCTCAATACTGATTAGCGCTTCTTTATATATTTCGGGTGAGAATTGCATGCGCTTGCCTTGTTGCTGGCTGTGCTCACTCGATATAAAATATCTTCACTCATTTGATCATTGTATTTTTACCACAAATCTTTCGGATTCCCGTCTAAGCAAGTTGTCAAAATGATAAAACAATGTTCGAATTTGGTGCGGTTGGCAAGTGATTGATGCGTCCGCTAGTGACGAATCAAAATGTGTATCATTTTCTAGTAATTTTAATTTCTGGCATGCTTCACGATAAGTTTCGAATAATTGGGCACCAACTGTTCTCAATTGTTGAAATGATATGGGTCCACGTACATTAACTAACAATAATAGCAATATAATGTACTCTGCATTGTTGGAATGAACGGTGTACAATCTACTCAACGCATCCGTTAAAAATAAATTGTTGTATCCTTCTAAACTTTTCCATGTTTGTGTTTTTGAAATTTTTTTGATGTTGCGTTCCATTCATCATTCTGGTTAAATGTGAAGAATGCTGTCAATGTTGTGGCTGCGGGTATCTCGAAATCGTGCATTCTCTGCAGTGAAACGCACACGTCCATTTTCCAGATGAACAGCCAAATGAACAACTCTTGGTTCATGTATTGGAAAAGCCAAAACTCGCTAAATTTCCTCATTATGTTTATATAGCGACCCAACTGGTATTTTATCTCATGATTTCATCATTTCTGGTGGTCAATGCAAAGACAGCCAATGTTCGATCCTTTGTTGATATATTTGCAGATATATTTGATCGATTTGACTGAATTGCAATATTCCTCAGTAATATGGGTTTTTTAAGTTTTGGAGAGCAATGACGAATACAGTACAACCCAGCGATTATCGATGTCGATGTTGTTGTTTCGTACTTTAATAAGTGTCGAATGTCCGTCGATAATGTGGATAACTATCGTTGCCAGTGATCATTAAATAATTTGTTTGGGTATTTTTTGTTTATTTTCCAGTGGCATTTTCTAATGGCAATTAGACGTTTGATTGATGATTATGGTCCATGGATCATATATTTGGTGACTAGCCGAAAATTTATTCTAAAGTATTATTTTTTTCATTTATTTGATTAAGCTTCACCATTTTAAATGTCAGAAAACAGCTTAAAAACTTCAAAAACTTAATTATAAATTCAAATTATTTAATTTTATATTCACAAATATCCTTTTGAGTCCACAATTTATTTCGACGGATCTATTCAATTGATTGATAACACAATTCGTGTCGTACACTATTTCTAGGTCAACATTACGCTCTTACATACGGAAGATTACATCCTTATAGAGATAAATCGTTTATATGGGCTCCGTGTATTTTAGATGGAAGTATAGTAACGAACAATCAAATTATTATAAAATACAACTTTTTGATAGATCTAATTAATTTGCAATGCATTTTTTGTGAACTTTGGATACTATTTGTATGGAACAACAGACCCAGGAACCCGATCTCTTCAATAAATGAAGCCCCGCTCATTGGTATAAAATCTATATCGAATGTTTGAAACCGATTGGATGCAACTTATAAGGAGGGCCCCTTGAACAAGAGGATGGACGACCCCTCCGGATTCAAGAATGCCACTAATTTCATATAAGGTTTTTCCTTAACTCATTCCCGTCAAAGAATTAAAAAAATAATAATAATTTTAGATAAAATTGTACCGAGACCCCTGACCTCGAGGTTCAAGCCCTTTACAAATATCGTTTGATTGGTTCTGGACATGCAACCTGTACACGGTCAAAATTTCAAGACGATCGGTTGAGCGGTTCGCAATATTTGTTAGTGTGGCTCATGCGCCATCTATTGTAAAAAAAATCGCAGTAGACTCACGACCACCCTCTTGCCGAAATACACATTGTGTGAAAGTTTCATGTTCATCGGCCGTATAGCCTTTCAGATTTTTGCGACCATACATACTTACATAATTTGACGTTTATTTATCGTCGGTGTACAAGAATTGTGTCACTATTCAAAAAGTGGATTTTCCAGGAGAGTGTTTTATAATTTTTTTGATTTCTTGTGATAAGGATAACTCTCACAGAACACAATAGCAGTCTAGCGGTTATTGTTGGAATTAGCAGTTGTTCTTTCCCATACAATATATGATATTTAGGTTAACAATTTTGTGCATAACTCAAAATTTACGATTTTGAGTTCTGTCACTCTTCTTGTGCACCGAAAATATGTATATAGATAGATTAAGATACTTGGTATTTCTGTCAATTGGATTGACATTCCCAATTATAAGTGAGAAACATGCTGTTCATGTCATCAACCAAATTTGTATACCTAAGCAATAAATTATTTCTTAATGTTGGTGGTGTAATGATTGTCGAATTACCTTATTAGCAACATCCTTAATCAGACTAAAAAAAGTCGCTATATGTATATAATATTCTTTAATTTCCTTAATCGAGAATAACATTGCTAAACGTATTAGGCTAAATTTAGCTATAAAATAAATTCTCTGTGTTCTTCGTCTGTTACTCACTCCCTATCTCCCTCCCTGTAAAGCCTATCCTTTGATCACTGTAAATTCAACTTCATATAAATATTGGAATACAAATCTGGATTATTTAGGTTAACGTTCATTACAGTGTGACCGCTGTTATTTGTTGCTCTATGAAGAGGTTAAGAGAGAGAGAGAGAGAGAGATACTTTAATATCAGTGATTTGATTTTTTTTTTTTTTGTTAAAATTTAGAATTCCATTTGACTTACAGAGATACATCAATTGGGTTGTTCAATAGGGCTATTTGCAATATCTAGCAGGATTACAATACTTAATCTATATGCGCCAGTGCCACGTCATAACTATGATTAAAATTTTGCAATTCTGAGGTAAAGTTCTCAATTTTGAAATAGTTCCATTAACAAAGAAATCGAATCCCGACTCGAAATCCAGGTTCGAATCCTGATAGTAGCAGGATGCAAAAGGAATTTGCATCAACAGATTACGATCTGTAATGAAATGGTACACATCTATGACTTCCTGTCGGAGGGAAAAACTCTCCGATCCATCTTCCATGCCAGTATAGGCAGTTATGTGCAGTATACTTGATGATAAAATCGGCGGTTGGTTGACAACGGCGTAAAAGTAAGGACGAAAAAAAGCAAACCGCGAGAGAGTTGGGAGAGCCTTGGCCGCAGAACAGATTGCAGTGATAATAACATAAACAAAAGTATAACCAGGAAATCATAGACATTTACTGATTGCTAACATAAATAATAATCTTCTCTACACTTGTAACGCCGGCCTTTAACACCGGCTAGCGTTAGCAAAAAAATTTAATAATAATAAGGTATATATATATATTTTTTTTTTTTTTGTAGCCAGAGCCCGCTTTAATTTCCGCCGCTAGCTCAGTGGTGGAGGTAATTGTGCGGTCGTGGGTGTTGTACTCTGGCTGAGAAATGAAGCAACTAAATAATACGACACACTGACTCCTATCCACTTACCTCATCCCATCACCCCTGGTCGTTTATTGTCACTCACTCGAACATAACGCTTTAGAAAATTACAGTTATAATCAACAAGATATTCATATTTATTATAACAAAATCATTAATTAGCAAACAAAAAAAAATTTATGAAAAAAAAAATGAAAATTCAATATGATCACAAAAGTTGTGATCGTAATTTATAAGCTAATAAAAACAAAATATTCAAAAAAAGAAGCAACACTTTTAAAATTGTTTAGTTGGTAAATTGACCGATCCAAACGGTTAAAAAAAATGCATATAACAATAAACCAAAGGTTACCTGGTTCCACGAATGAAGAGAAGCGCTTTCCTTACATCCGAGGGCACGGCACCTGTAATCAAAACTGAATTATCGCTATAAAGAAAAAGAAAACAACAACAATTTAATCAACTAAAAAAAATGTTGCTAGGCAATTCAAACAAGATTAAATTAATTTTTCAAATAATTAAGTAAAAGAAAATTACAACCACAAAAATTAAAGGAAAAAGCTAAATACATGTCTCTAAAAACTTAATACATAATAAATATGAAATGATACAAAATGAATACTCAGGCTCAAAAAAAAAAATGTCCGAAAAACGTCCGCCATCCGCTTGCTCTCACCACATGCAGCTACCCGTCCTTGACCTTAACCTTGCCCACGGCTCGTTCCGCAAAATTGTTCCAGTTGACAAAAAAAAATTCACCGCCAAAACAAAACTATCAAGGCACCTCCGTTGTATTAGTGGAACCTAAGTTTCCGTCTTCGATTATATACCAATACTAGTTATATAATATCAGAGGTATTACGGCCCCAATTCCCAATCAATTATCAGCGCGCGGTTTCCACACACACCATCGGCACACGTATTTTGTCGTGCTACCGCTGCAATTTCAGTTTTTAATGGAATCATGCAAGTGCCAGTTCACAATGAATTCTTTAATACCCGCGCACGTACACAGTTTATTGGAGTGCCATCATTATCCGCGCACGATTTTCGGGCAAATCACTCAAGTGGTTAATAATAGGTGCGTTGCTTTCGCAAAGCCGAAAAAGATTCCAACAACAATTGCATAGTATAAAGCCGAATTTGCTTTAATGTAAGCCAAAAATGTTTAGGTTTAGGGGAATTAAGAAATTTTAAATTCGTCTGTATTATTACTTTAAAAATGTTTCTGCTTTTTTATAGACAACTATTATTTTCTATGACATTCACAATGTTTGAGACCTTTCGGCCCACCAAAAAACGAGGTCATTTACTTACAATATCTCTACCATAAAAAGTAAAAAATTCACTCATGGCAAAATCAAAAAAAGCTCAGCGGAAAAATACAGTGGCCGTATGAATTGCTTGCAAAGTGAAACTATTAATCAAGGTTTAGTCCCTGGAACAGCTATAATCCTTCCATCATCATTCCAAGGAAGCCCGAGAAATATGGCCCAAAACTATCAAGATGCTATGGCGATTATCCGTAAACATGGCAAGCCGACTATTTCATTCCAATGACATGTAATCCGAAATAGAATGAAATAAGTAACAATTTGTTGGAAGGCCAGTCTCCGTAATTTCGCTCGATTTAGTGGCAAGGGTCTTCAAATTAAAGCTTCAAGAATTGCTCGATGACACTTCGAGAAAGAAGGTTTTCGGAGTTTCAGTGGCGAAGGTGCATGTCATTGAGTTTCAAAAACGAGGACTACCTCATGCCCATATTTTCTTGATTGTCGGAAACTAAGATAAACTAAAAGATTCAGAATTCATTTCTGCGGAAATTCCACATATTGACGTTTATCCAAAGCTACATGCTATCATTAAAAAACACATGATACATGGTCCCTGTGGAGAGCACAACCCCAATTCACCTTTCAAGGTCTATGGAATATGCGGCAAAAAATTTCACTAAGAGTTTTCAAGATGAATCGACAGTTAACTGTAATGAATATCTAAAATACAAGCGAGGTGCTTGTGACAGTGCAATTATAAATGGTAAGACATCCACGTTTATTTCGATCCACGTTTATTTCAATATAACTTTCGTTCAACAAGGTACTTCACACCATGATGAGATTAGAACGTACTTGGACTCGAGGTATGTAAGTGCGAATTTACCAATCCCCCTTCCAGATGATCAAATTGTCTTATTTACCGAACAAACCATCGAAGCAAGTGTAAATCGAGCTGCCAGCAAATATGGAAACCCCGACAAAGATGTGAAAATATGACGATTGGTATATAGAATATTTTCGGTTAATATGACAGATATTGAAAGTTTTTTTCTACGCCTACTTCTTCTTCACGTTCCTGGAATCTTATCTTTTGAAGACTAGAGGACATTCAATGGCTGCACAAGTGGAACATTTAAAGAAGCGGTTCAAAAACGTGGTTTATTTAATGATGACACTACATGGGAAAATACATTGTCAGACGCTATTTCAACAAGCGTGCCACGTCAGTTGCGAGATTTATATGCATGTATTTGTGTTTTTGCTCCCCATCATCTAGATTATACTGATGAATGCACAATTTGTGGAATATTTGCTTTAAGCGATATTCAGGGAACTCTAAAATTACATGGCAAACATTGTACTGATTTTGGACTGCCAACTCCCCCTACTAATTTAGGAAAGCCGATACAATATTACGGTGTACATATCCAGAAAGAATTCGGAGATGCTATGCAATGCATATTAAATCAAGATCAAAAAATAACTTTCATAACGGAAGCTGTAAATCATAATGATCTTCCACACCGATTATTTTTCATAGATGGTCCAGGAGGTTCCTGCAAAACGTATTTATACAAAACACCGCTTAACACGATTCAGGGAGAATCAAACATTGTGCTTGCCGTTGCTTTTACAGGAATAGCTGCCAATCTTCTTGACGGAGGCAGAACACATCACTCCCACTTTAAATTACCTGTGCCAATCGTACGTAGTAACCTCAAGGTCCTCTATGCCTCGAATGACATCTATTGACACAGAATTAATTAGGAAGGCAAAATTAATTCTATTTGATGAAGCTACAATGGCATCTGGTGTTGCTATGAATGCTGTCGATAAGCTTTGTAAAGAAACAATGAAAAACCAGAAACCATTTGGCGGTAAAACAATACTACTTGGTGGAGATTTTAGACAACTTTACTTGTAATTGTGCATGGTAGTCAGCCTGCAATTGTTGAAGCTGGCTAAACATTTCATTGTCTTTGTTCTGAGGCTTCAGAATAACGTACGTTCTGTGGACCCAACAATCATGGTCTTGCCGACGATCTAATTGAAATTCCGAGCAATCTTATTTGCAAAGGCTCTATAATAACAGAATACTTTGGTGAAACGCTGTCGCGACTCATTTTGCGCAAAGCCCCGTCACATATTATAGCATTGACTCGATTGATGAGGCATATGATGAAGACATTCAGAACTACCGGACAGAATTCTTAAATGATTTAACACCATCTGGGATGCCGCTTCATAAATTGAACTTAATAGTTGGAAGTATTATAACTCTAATATTAAATCTTGGTAATGGAACTCTTAGTAAAGGGTAGGTAAAGGGACTCTGAAAAATCTTAGTCTTGGTAATGGAACTCGATTAATTGTTCGACAGCTGAAACCAAATTTAATAATTCTTGACGTTTTAACGGGTAGTGCAGAAAATAAAACTGTATTCATTCCCAGAATTGAGCTAGCCACGATCAACACAGACTTACCGTTTATTTTACGACGAAGACAATTTCCAATTAAATTGGCATTTGTAATGACTATCAACAAGTCTCAGGGATAGATATTAGAAAAAGTGGGTTTATTCTTACCGGAACCTGTGTTTGACCTTGGTCATTTAGACGTAGCATTATCACGAGTCCGAAAATCCACGGATGTAAAAGTTAAAATTTTAGATGACCCCTAACAGGGGAACTTATTAGCTTGATGAAATGCAGTTTTTACCAAAATACTGTGCATAAAGAAATTTTTCAAAATAAATGTCTTATGGTGCAATATCATTTTGTTCTCTTTCTGTTTTTGTTTACACCCGTATTACGGGCTTTTCCCCCTAGTCAAATATAAACGTCTACAAATTAATCAACCCACGTGACAGTAAATCGAAAACAATAACCTGATAATTTTAATGGACTGCGGCTCTTTAATAGCAGCCACCGAGATCATAAAGTGCGAATAACATAAATCCAGTTCAGTTAACTGAACGTGAGTTATAGAGGAATCAGGTACCGGAAACGCAACAGCTTAGAACGTCCACGGAGCAATGCTGGTTAAACTAAATAATTTTTGTTTTAAACTTATTAGAATTTTCGAACATACATCAATTGAGAACTTTGGTAATCAAACGAGTGGGATCTAGATACTTAATAACCACTTAACAAATCGAATCGAAGGTATACCTGTTTGAATGGAACTCCTAAGAATGTCGCTAATTCGAAAATCCAGTGAAAATAGTACTACATTTTTTATAAATTACTCACAAATTTGTTAAACAGTTAGAAAATTGTTTACAGGTCTCCGTGCTAAGCTGCAAACGTATCATACTGGGCTCTCATTCCGATGTGCTATGGTCTTGTTTACCGGAATTTGTTAAAAATTAATTACAACATAAAATCGGCATAGTTCAACCCCAAAAAACTACCCCTAAGGTGTGTATTTCTTAAAAACAATATCTTTTATCACACCATGCTTTTGGCAAGTCTGTTCGTATTTATTGTTTCATACTGGGGGTGGTACTTCATTTGTTTTTCAAATTAATTAAAATATATTGACATGATTCAACTCCCACAAAAGTACCCCTGTGTGATGAAATCCTTTAAAAACTACATTTTTTGGCACTCCATACTTTTTGTATTTCTGTTCATTTTTGTAGTATGTTGAGGTGGTACAGGAATTTTTTTACAATTTAATTACAAAATATTAGAATAGCTTGACCCCAGAAAATTACCCCAAGGAAGAGCAACCGTTGATTTTAAACGGTTGTTCTTTTTTGGGGTAGTTTGTATCTTATTGGGGCGGTTCTATAAGTTTTTACAAATTATTTACCCCAAAATCTGCCACTGAGTTCTTTAAAATCATATTTCTCTGTATAGGTTATAGACTTGCTATAAATGTAATAACCTACCCAACCAATTAAGATGGAACAGCTCATTGTATACAATAAATGGATACGCATGAATTTATTACAATAGCTTGTATATCCAAAAAAATCGATCATAAAGTATCGCATAGTCTACTTGTACAATAAATGAGTATCCTCGAATTAATAATAACAGCCCACAGGTTCAAAAATCTACTATAATTCATCAAATTATCTTCCAGCAAAATAAATGAGCACTTCTGAATTTATTACAGCGGCTCACACCCACATCCACATCCAAAAAGACGATGCTCGAATAATGCTTCGAACTTTCTTCCTGATTGATTAGACGGCCAAGACTAAGCGGGGATCTCGAATACTCCGGGCCTACCGTACCTTTCTACATTTCTACACATAACTAAAATGGGGATGTATATGAAAGATTGTTAAATACGAAAGACTTGACACGATTACAGACTACGTTAGTCAATAGTTAGTATAAAGTGTTGCATCGAAGCATTATGGTCGATTTCTGTGCATATGTGGAGTGTTGTAATAAATTTAGGGGTATCTATTTCTTACACTGGAAGGTAATTTGATGCATCATCAACAATTTATGTGGATGTTGGCTGTTTTAGTTCACAATTAGCGTGTGTCAATCTGCACAAAAAAGTATGGTTATAAAGAGCTTCACTTTTTAGTAGCAGATTTTGGTGATTAAACTATTCCAATAAATTGTAATTAATTTTGTAAACACTTCTAGTATCGCCGCCCTTACGATACAATGATTTTGAACGATTGCTTCCGTTTTTAGGGTGTTAATCTATGTCAATATTTTGTAATTGTGGAGGTCCCCACCAAAACGTTACATTTCATATATACATTAGAAGAAAAGTTGTGTATGCAGATCGGTTCCAATTACTGAATTCTTGCGAAAAATCGGAAATATGATTGACCCAATTTATCTATGCTAATACAAGATTTTTTTTTCCGCTTTGTGGAATACAGCTTGCTTAAGACATTAATGGTGTAATCAAACTTTCTCAATTTATGTAAAATCATTTATGATTGAAATGTAACGTTTTGGTGTGGACCTCCACAATTAGTTTGTAAAAAATTCCAGTGCGATACAATATTAACAAAAATACAAAAGGTGTTTAGTAGCGTCGTCTAATGCCAGCCCACACACGAATTGCAACTTATCGCGGGAACCTGTAAAAAATGTTCTAACTGTGTCTCAAATTTGTAAAAAAAAATCTTGTACCATTTTCCAATATGCTACAAGTGCTGATGCAGCATTAGGGTCATCACCTGAAACGACAAATTCAGTGTAAAGATTTTCTTTCATGAACCGGCGGGATTCGGAGAAATACTGTCGGTTTTTTCTAGTTCCAAAAATTATTTTAAGGGAATAATTGAATAAAAAGAAATGCTGCACACATTTATTCTTTTGTGCACAAAAGGTACGTTAGTTTTAGATTGGTGCAGTCAAAGGAAAAACCTAAAGGGTATTCTTTTATCACATCAAAGTATTGTAACAAAATTAGGTCAAACAAAAATTATTCGAGTTGATAAGATAGTTGCCAGGTTGAACGAATCGGAATATTAAATTTAAAAGTTCATTTTTTATATCCAATAATATTTTAAGGTGTGGTTTGATTTACAACAATTTAAGCAGGTGATTTCTTAATGCATTTGCAAAATATAGTATCATTATGATGTCTGAGATATGCCTCAACGACACAAAATTTAAATGTGAGATTAATTAAAATCTGTTTTGCATTGCTATTCAATGCTAAAACTAGTAATAATAAATTAACCAATTCCTGAATCAAAGATCACATTTCATCATAGCATTATGCATCCACATTTGATACACATGCGGCGGTATACAATACCATATTCGTATGAAAAGTAAAACAAACAAATCACACCAACACGAAAATGAATTAGCATTTTTCTCTTGAATTATATAAGGCAAAGACGCAAAAATTAGAAAAAATACAAATCAAGAAATATTCAAAATCACAAGCAAAAAAAAAATTGCTCTAATGAATTTATTTCTAGTAAAAGACAGATTTCTTTGCGATCCGGCGACAGATTCGGTACATTTAAATTTTATTACGCGTGCAATATTTTACTTACCAAAGAAATATCGACGAACATTTTCTCCCACAAAAAAAAGCACCAAACGAAACATGTTTCATATTTGAACCTGTGTCTGCTATTATTACAACAAAAAATATTTCTGCTGTTATCATTTTCTCTCAAAAATCTGTGCAATTTTTTTTTTTTTTTTATTTTCTAAGAAGTAGGAGAAATGAGAAGCATCACGTAAAAATAAAATTGTTATAAATTGATAGTAGTAGTTCCATCTTTCGGCGAATAGAGGCAAACTCTTTTTATTACTACATTTTCCCTTTTTCTGCTTTGCGAGATTTTCAAATAAGATTACGTACATTTTATATTGGAAATTTCAAGTTTGCGATTTTTTTTTCTTCTTGTTGTTGGATTCAAATTGTATATAATTTAAGCTCAATTAAATTGTGCAATTTCTGGTTTTTTTATTGGAAGTGATTTATTGTGAGTTTCTCATTAGAAATGTAAATATGATTGTAAAGCAAATAAATTATTATTGGACTTTTTTTCAATATGCTTATTGAGTTATGAGGTAGCAAATAGTTAGCAGCTACATAATTAATGTGCAAATGAATTTATAGTTTCTATTCACCGGTTGTAGTTGAGATTAGCGCGAAATATTATCGTATTGCATATTGAACCATTGACGATTTTTTGCAGCTATATTGTTATAGTTAGGTGGTAAATTTTTTTTTTTTTTTTTTTTAATTTAGGTATTCGAATACTATCAAATAGGTCTGATAATTTCAATTGACGTCTTGCTCAAAGTTTAGTCTTATAGTGATTGTATTAATTATATAAATAAATGTAAATATCAAAATATCTTCCATTGACGGTAACAAATACGTAATTGATATTTTTAAAGTTGAACTTAGTTTCGCTCTTCAAATTTCATTTTTGGTGTTATCGGCTTAGCTGCTCCAAGGGGATTTATAACAAACATCGCTGAAGCAGACGGCACTAGTAATGAGCCTGAAAATTTTTACATTCTATAATTCTCATAGGCCAAAATGAATGCGATTCAAAATGTTTACCAGTACAAAGAAATTTGAAACTAAAAGTTATTCAGTAACTGGAAAATTTAACAAATATAGACTACAAAATTATATAAAAATTGAGCCAAAATCCATAGAAAGTTTGACGAATCATCAAATAACTGTCACACAAACATTTTTTAAATTACATGACCCGCACGATCAGAAGTTTATTGTTACTGCAGTTTATCTCACATTCTTGTAGCAGCAAACCACAGTACGAGTATTAGAGAATTACGAGATACCATAGTTGAATTGGTTCAAGGACTAAATGCTTTAGATTCTAATGCTTAATCAATATTCATCGAGTTAATTTCCATTTTATATGGACCATTTATATTCATCTCCTCAAAGTATCTCCAAATCAATGCAATGAGTTTCAAGATTTTCTCAGCAACAGATGCGATAAAGGATCAATGTTGTCATATACGATGGTCACAGTTGTGTAACAAAGATAATTTGTCATTTGAGCCATATTCTAAGATGTTGTCCCGTATGTTGAGATGTATCATATTTGCCGTATGACTGTAGTGAATCTTGTAGTGATTCTACATGCGATTTTAAATTGTATATGCCTAAGGAGCACAATAATTAGCGCTATTAGTTATCTTCAACAATCATATTGGTAAATTATTGTGTTTGAAGCATATTTTTTCCAGCTACGGTTGGCGCAGAGAAACAAATAAAATTTCTTGTCAAATTACCAATTTGTGAAAATACTGAAGTTAGGAGTTACAATTATGTTGTTGCCAAACCGCACCGGAAAACGAGTTTAAACGAAATCCAGCTCTAGCAGTAGCTTCTAAACTTCTTGAACGAATTTGAACAAATTTATCTTAAACGAAATTGAAGATATCATTCTATGACTTTCCGAAAAGTGTCCTTAATGTAAACTGTACATCATTCTATGACTTTCAGAAGACTAATCAGACCTTCCAATCCTCTCCAATGGATATATTGTTAAGGTTTCATTAATGCCGATATACTATATTCGCAGAAGTAGAGTTGTTGTACCGGCAGGTAAAGCTAGCGGAGAAGATTTGAAGATGCATAATAAAATAAAGCATGCTAATAGCATATAGGCACTATTGCCATCTGAAAGGATCTGTCCAGATAATGTTGTAAACTTCATGACTGGTTCTCCATGAAATCAATTAAAACAATTAAAAGCCGACAATATCAACATACTGAGTAGGTATAGCATCTTGAAAAAAGGAGTAACACAAAACTTTTTGAATTGAAATGAAATTCAAATTCGACCCATTTTGATTGACTCTTGTTTCTTATTTAGGATGACTGTCCCTTTACATTTGCATACAAAAATTATTTAAGAATTTGTGAACCGGTAGAAAAATTCATATTCAGCAGATGGATCGAATTATGGAATTGGATAAAAAAGTGGAAAATCTATTTATTCCAAGATGGCTACAAATTATTATCGAAGTTGAACTTCATTGTTTTTCAGATATTGCTGAATGGCCTTTGTTAAGGCAATTAAATCTTTATGCCACAATGCGAAAATGATTTTGAAAAATCAAGGTGGTCTCAATCGTATATAGATTTCTCAAAAGTGCAAATACAAAATTTAGTTTTGTTCAGAAAAAATATCAAATTTTTGTATTTCATAATCTTTTTTTCAGAAATAATTAAAATCATTTGAAATATGAGCAATTTTTAAATGAATCATCTTTTGGCTCCAATTTTGGTTATGATATGTTCAAAAATGCATACATTGTGGAATTGAAATCACCTAATATAAATTCGAAATAGGCCGTAGGGTTTTCGCATATAATATTTTTATGTGAAAGGATGTCGTTTTGTAGCTTATTGCAAATTACACGAATCTCAAAAATTGGCTCCCATTTTACCTATATAAGTTATATAGAGCTTAAATTGAATTTTGAATTGTGAAATTGAAATAACCTAACGCAATTTCGGAATAAGCTGTAGGGCTGTTGCATGGAGTTTTGATAATTTACGTTATTTGAAATTTTTTTATCAATTGATGTTGTCGTTGTAGTTTATTGCAAGTTACAGAAATCTCAGAGAATGGCTTCCACTTTGGCTATATCGGTTAGAAAGGCCAAACATTATGGATTTAAAATCACCTAATGAAATTTCAAAGTCGTGTGAGTTTTCGTGTTTCAAATAGACAGTGAGAAGATCCGTGATGTTATGTGGTTTAGATTCTACAATATGTATGTTTTGTCTGACCTTTTACCAATCTCTTAAATTCGTGTAATTTGCCATAAGCTACAACAACATTGAGATATCAAAATTTAAAAAAAAAATTTCAAAACCAAAAAATTGAGAAATTGATTTTTTTATTTAGAAAACTAATAAAAAAAATATTGGAAAATGCCTGCCGAATTAAAAGAACGTTTAATAAAATATCCCCGGGCGTTGGTGTGGACAGCACAACATACTGTGATTTGTATGGTGCTACTGATGCCATTGAAATGGGTCCAACCGGACTCATTTTACGGTTTTGGAAATTTAACTCTCCATTATGGCAATTAACGGTGGCAGTTGGGTCGTGGTCGGTGAGATATAAAATTGTTTAATTAGGTGATGATATATCAGAATATCTAAATGAATGTACACTTATGATGATGTCGTGTTTCAATACAAAAGAGGCTGTCTTGCTGAATATCACGTGAATTATGATACGCCTATTTAAGTAAACCAACTTTGGAATTGTTAGGCTGATTCACCGGATTTTTTTTTATTGTAACGGATAAATAAAATCGAGATGGATCGGTTAAATTGCTAAAGGTTAAAAAAACATATACTAGATTTGCATATACCTCGGAGTCGAAAGTATGGATGGTACTATTTCCATGGGAGTGGTTTTAAGGAAAAGGCTAGAATTTAGTCATAGATTTGCATCAAAAAAATTTAAATTATATCACATTGCCTCGGGAGGGCCTTGGATTATCACAGCTACAAATAATAATTTAGTCAAGAAATTGAATGCAATTCACAATCAAGCATAAGCTACAACGAAATCCTTTCATTTAAAAACCGTGGATAGAGTGAAAATTTAAAAATTTTATATGCAATGGTTCTATGACTTTTTATGACCCTTTCTAAAATATTTTGCAATCATGATCAAGTAATTTGCCATAAGCTATAACGGCTTCCTTTCAAATAAAAATCGCGGATAGCGTGAATGTTCAAAAATTCTATTCAAGATCCCTATGCCTAATTTTGAAATGATATTAGGTGATTTTAATAGAAAAATTTGAAGATTATGAAATACAGAAATTTGATAACTTTTACAAACACATTTTATATTCTGTATTTTTTCGCTGATGTAATTTATGTTATAAACCAAATGTAATTTTTTCGCATTATCAGCAGTTTTCTGATAATGCGAAAAAAATTACATTTGGTTTACAAACACATTTTATTTTTATGTTTACAGAAAGGTACACACATGCTAAAATCTATACTATCTACTTACTTATAACGATCCGCATAAAAAAAGAAAGGAAAAATGTTCTAATCCATATCGTGGGTGCAAATAATTAACTTTTGTTGTATTGGTTCTTGGCTTAAACAGAGTAAAAAATACATTAAACAATATAGATAAACGAAAACAAAGGACAATTTAAGTATGGTTTTCTTAATAAAAAAATCGATTTCCCGATTTACTATATGAGCCGTTTGCAACGAATATTTATGCACAGTGTGCAGGAAAATAATAATTAACATTTTCAGGTAGAATACTGCAAAAAAGTGCTGCCATTCAATTTTAAACCACTCCAAATAACTCATTTATATTTATTATACTAGCTGACCCGGACGCTGGCCGGCACAGTTGGGCTTTTTGCTTATAAATGCTTCTGTAAATTTGACAGCAAAAATGCTGAAATTATATTTTTCTAACCCTACAGACGTTGTCCTACCTTAGCTATGAATATTCAATTCGAACTGGAATAAATAATAAAAAAAAATATTTCAAAAACAGCGTTTATTGTAATGCTTTTTGATACACAACATTGTTAGTTTTGTTTTCTGGCGCGTAAATAAATAATGATGATGGGTTTCCGACACGAGAACATGCGACATACAATTGGTCATGTGAAAAAAAAATTTCAAGATTGATGCCACAAACACTTAATGACTGCCCTTGCGATTTATTTATCAACATTGCAAATGCAAGTCGCACTGGAAATTGTAACCGTTTAAAGTGGAATGGCATGTCTTTCGGAATCCAAGGGATCCGTGGAATCTTCACCTTTGTACTTCCCTTTCAAAATTGTGGCTTCGATGACGTTGTTCATTAATTTCTTCACCGCAAGCCGGGTCCCATTACAAAAACGTGGCTGGTTTATGTTCCGCAACATAATGATTACCGATCCGACTTTAAATTACAGATTATGAGGTGGTAATCCGGGCAATTCCAACGAATTTAAAATTTCCGTTGGATAGTTGGTAATATCATCTTGGTTAGTAACGGAATCAACCGATTTGTATATCATAAATTCCCCGGCTATATTATTTTGAATCTGAAAATGCATTTCATTGACTTCAACCACTTCAACGTTTGCTGCAGCCAATATAATACGTTCGCGCAACCAAACATGATTTTTGTAATTTTGAGCAATGTTTGGAAACACCATCTCGATTAGTTCGGTATTTGATTCCATAAAGTGACAACAATCGGCAGGGAATGTAATGTATCTAGACGATGTGTCAACAGGAATTTTGCCATTACCAATGTCGAGCAATTGTTTGGAGAAAACTTCTCAAGATCGCAATTCGACTCGCATGTTCATATTTAATTTAAGTGTTTTGACATCTACCTATATATGTATATATAAAAAAGAATCCCCATTTTCCTTGGTCATGCCATAACCTGAGAACGACTTTACCGATTTCACACTTCAAATCAGTTCACTTCAAATCATTGCTATTGGACCAATGAACATTGTGTGTTCACATTGCAAGACATTAAAGTCAAATCAAAGTCAAATTAAGGTCAAGTCAAATTGACGCCATTGGTATCGCCACCAGAGCCATTACATTCATTCGTTTCCGCACAGATAAAAGGTGGACTTTCCATGACTCTTTATTTAGTTGTATCCTTCTTGACTGAAATGATTCTCCTAAAAAAATAGTTAATGTAAAGTGTAGATTACACTCAAAGTGTAAAAGTCAAGTGGTATTCGAAAAGATACAAAAAGATGTGAAAGAACTATCGAATTTAGTTGTTGTCATCAGGATACATCCATTTTTTGTTAATGAGAAATGGGCCAATGAAGACTTCGAAAAGTGAATTTTTTTGATTAATTTTATCATCTACTTGATGGGAGTCGAGATAAATATGAATTGGATCGAGATATTAGGTGTAAACCTAGATTAAAATTATATGACGTCATATAAGTCAAACCTTTTTGTGTCGGCCGAATCGCAGTTTACGCGAATTACGCCAATTTGATTAAGAAACGTATGGGTCACCACCAAATCACAAATTATTAGATATCCTCAAGGAACAATTAAATTGAGATGGTAAATTGTTCCATACCGTGAATAATAAAACGGCATATTTTAAACATTTAAAGTTTTTCTACGCCTTGCAACGATTTAATGAAGAAAATAATTTGAAAATTTTTTCACTAATACCAATATATAACTTTGTATATACCCTACGCCTCATTGATCCTTTCGCCATTGGTACTGCCACCAGAGCCACAACATTGATTGATTTCCTGAAATGGGCCAGATTCTAAACATTTTATGATTTCACAAGAAAAAATTAAACATTAGAAAACTTTTTGAAATCAGCAAGAACCACTGATCTACACTGCTCATCATAAAAACCCGGACACTTGAATTTCTTCGTAAATCTTCAATTTCTAGAGCAATTACGCTATTTTAAAGGACCTGTCATATTAAATAGAACATAACCGAAAAATAGGTGTAACAGAAACCGTAATTTTTTTCTTTAAATCCAATCACAGCAACAAAGTGTAATAAATGAAAAATATTCAAAATTTCGATTGTTACGTTTCTAAATAAATGGGCATCTATCAATTGTTTTGAAACATTTAAAGTAGCATTTATTGTTAGTATTATTATTACAGTTAACGTTAACAGTACTTAGTTATTATTATTAGCCAATATTATAATTATGAAACCAGAAAATATCGCAAAAGTCATCGCTTTGAGTGAGGATGGCCGTAGCGTGCGTTATATTGCTGCCCACCTAAATTTTCCTCGAAGTACAGTTCAAGACGCTATTAAACAATATCGTGAAACTGGTCAGTATGAGCGAACGGTTGGATCAGCCCGTTAAAGAGCAACAAACGAGTGGGACGATCGGTTTATGGTATCAATGGTACTGCGAGATCATTTCCAAACAGCTAGAGTCGTCGTTGGTCGATTGGCACAGGTACGTGGTGTTAATATTTCAGTTAGCATCGCGAAGGTTAAATGAATATGGATTGCAGTCCAGGAGGGCTGCTACAGGGCCAGAGCTTCTTCCAGCTCATCGAACAAACGTCAGTTGGACTACGGACGACTGGAAGTCCGTGTTGTTCACTGATGAATCAAGGTTCAGTCTGAGATCACCGGATGGACGGAAAAGAGTATGGTGGAGATCCGGAGAGCGATATTCACAATATGCCATATATACCCAAGAGTCCCATTTCATGGTCGCTCACTAATGGTGTGGGCAGGCATTTCTATAGACGCCCGTACGGATTTTATATTTCTATGCGGCGGCACTATAACTGCCCAAAGGTATATCGTGGAATGTCTAGAAGAATTTGTGGTTCCATACTCCACATTTATTGGACAGCAATTTAAATTAATGCATGATAACGCCAGTGAGCACCTTGCAAACGTAGTCAACAATTATTTGGATGAGGTGGGAATTGATCGAATTGTTTGGCCCACTCGCAGCCCTGACCTTAATCCCATTGAGCACATGTGGGATATGCTAGGGCCTTGTTTAAGGCAAAGGGAAGTCGTTCCAGAAACCTTGGATCATCTTCAATAAACTCTGCAGAAATAATTGGAAATGATACCTCAGGAGTACGTTGCAAACCTTGTGCACAGTATGTCAAAAAGGATGCAAGATGTGATCAGAGCTTTTGGAGGAAATACTCGATACTAGAGTACCGACCACTTAGATTGATTGTTGGTTTTTATTTAAATAAAGATGAAGATATATCAATATCCGTTTTTCGGAAATTTTGTTATTTCAAATGTTTTGATCCTGTGGTTACTTTTTCTAAACGAAAACTTGATCCGTTAGTGCCTTTTGGCGCACATTACATTATTTCGTACAATCATAACACGAATAATCCGAATAGTTACCGTTAACACAAATATTTTCTGAAAAAATGTAGCGTCCAGGTTTTTTGATGAGCAGTGTATATACAGGGATACGAACATCAATGTCAGAAACCATATAAAACAACAGCAACAAATGGGATCACTTTTTTATAGTCATATCACTCGTTTATATACACCTCTTGATTTAAAAAAGTATTTCCGAAAGATAGGACCGTACCGAGGGTAGATTTAATTTCGAAATTTTCTGAAATTGGTTTTTTTATTATTATAGTCAATGAACAAATAATAATATTCAAATGATGAAAATTATAAATCACATTTTATTCATTTAATTTATATGGTACGGTTTTTGTATGCAAATTTCTTCTTGCGATTTCCCTTGATATTTCAAATGCGCACCTGCAAATATTTCGCATAAAAAAAGAGTTCGTGTCGTTAAAACGTCAAACGTCAAAAACTCATAGGAACCATTTTTCTGTTTACATTAATTTGATTTTCGAAAATTCGGAATTCAAGAAAAGACAGAAAATTTTTCTGTCTTTGTCACAAACGTAGAACTATTTTTGCTCTACCATATTCGCTTGGAGCTTTGATTTAACTGCCATCTTGTGCCTACATAAAGTAGGCAGTTTTTATATTTTACAGCTACAAACTTTTAAATAGTCTAAAAACATCTTATAACCCGGCTGACGCGAATAATTTAATGTTTATTATAAAACGTAATAAAACTTGAATAAATTTGGGGTAAGCCAAGTGTGTGGCAGCTTGCAAAGGAGAAATATTCTACGGTAAAATAATTCTATGAATTGTATCCTCCAATTAAGAAACCGAAACCCGATCCCATTAAATGTGATATTTCAGAATTACCTGATTGATCTCCTTTACGATCAATTATGCTATGAATCAGCCAAAGGTTACAATTAACAACATAACAAATACTGAGACATATTTAAAAATTATGTATGCACTTCTATTTCCTATATAGACGTCAAATGAATTTTATAAAATGTACTATTTATTTCCAAATTTCGACACGACGAGCAGTACCTGTATTTTTGTTCTCCCTTCCACACAAACGATCCCAGCGAATAGTTTTTGACATGTCGTATCCATGTGATATAGAAAAGTCTTTTTTTTACAGTTGCTGCGTTTTCATACATAATAATTTGTAAACCACAGGCTACTTAATTTGTACCCTACTACCTAATGGTGCAAGTACTTTAATTTAGTCTATAAATTTTCTGAAATTTTCCATTTTTCTGGGCAATTTTCTTCATTTTTCATTCCGTAAGATCTTTTTACAAAGTATTGGGAAACTTTGAAAAAAAAAGATGAATAACATCGGTAAAGTGGTTCTCAAGTTATGGCGTGACCAAGGAAAATAGAGATCATTTTTATATATATATATACTAGCTGAGTTACCCGGCGTTACACGGGAGGTATATTATTCAAATACCTTGATTGTTATGCATGAATTCTCTCTTTACATCGCTGTAGTTGCAATCACATATGAAAAGAAAATTATAAGTAGCTGAATTCAGTAACGGGTGCCTCCGTCAATGCATCCAGGCGAACTTTTGTAATAATTTTATTGGACATCCTGTTTGTGAGGATAGTTAATTAATTTTGGTTTGGTATTTGTTACCAATTGCCAAATAATTATACTCCATTTTTTATAAACCTTCAACCAGATCAAAGTGAATAATAATTATAAAGATATTTTAGTTAACAATTTTTATTGTAAAGCCTTTTGATAAACAATATTTTTAGTTTTTCCATTTGGTGTGTAAATAAATAAATTTTTTGGCGTTCCCACTCTGGAGCAAGCAACATACAGTTGGCCATGTGGAAAGCATGCATTTTCCAAAATAACACCAGCTATTTTCATTGATTGCCCCTGGGCTTTGTTGATTGTCATTGCAAAAGCAAGGCGTAATGGGAATTGTAGTCGCTTGAATTCAAACGGCAAAACGGTGGGAATCATTGGAATGCGTGGAATTAGCACATCTTCTCCTTTACTTTTACCGGTAATAATCGTTGCTTCAATCACATTCGGCATCAATTTCTTCACACAAAGCCGTGTTCCGTTGCACAATTTCGGTAGATCTAAATTTCGGAGCAGTATTATTGGTGAACCCTTTTTTAAAAATAGTATGTGTGGTGGAATACCAGGTGGCTCCAAAGACTTAAGAAACTCTATTGGATAATTGACGGATTGATCCACCTCAGTAACTGTGTCGATAGATTTGTATTTCATTAGTGGCCCGAGTAGTTGCGATTGAATTTCATTATTTAATCTATTAGCGCCGTCTTTTTTGGGAGCTAGGAGTGCACGTTCGCACAGCCAATCATGATTTTTGAAGTTACTTGGCAGATTTGGAAATACTTTCGCATTACCACGTCCTGTATTGATGGCAGCTTTTGATAAAAATTAGGCGGGAACGATATCTCACATGTTACAGGGTCATTTGGCAATTTCCCGTTACTCATATCCAAAAGCTGCCTGGCAAATGTTTTAGCTGTATCATCGTGATGTAAATTCATATGCATGTTTGTAGAAAGTGTGATTTTCGTAACGTGTTTCCAAAGATGGGACGCCTTCAGGTAGGCATTAAGTTCATCAGCGGGTGTTGATCGTGGAATGACTGGCAAAGTTTGACGAAAATCATCTGCTAGTAGTGTTAGAGCTCTTCCCATTGGTCGGTTATTTTCTCGAAAACCGCGCAAAGTACGATCAACCGCTTCAAATGCTTTTTTGTTTGCCATGGTACATTCATCCCAAATAATGATTTTACATATTTTTAATAACGTGACAATTCTCGAATTTCGTGTTATATTGCAAGAAAAATTATCCGCTTGATTCAAATTCAATGGTAGTTTAAACGTTGAATGTGCTGTGCGTTCTCCATCGAGTAAAGTGGATGTAATTCCAGATGATACAACAGCGAGGCCCATTATATTCTGCTGTCTTACTTCAGCAAGTATCAAATTAAGAAGAAGTGTTTTTCCAGTGCCTCCGGGTGCATCAAGAAAAATAATTCCTCCGTTACCGTTTGCTATGTATTGCGTCACTTTAGTGTATGCCTGTCTTTGATCATCCATTAAGAGACTTTTTTGAGTCTCAGCGAAAACTCGTAACTGACCAGCGTCGTAATTTTGTTCTCGTAATAGATCTCTATCACGAACAATGTTTCCATGGCGTGTCGGTGCTGGCAACCCAAGTTGGGAAATGACTTTGTATGGATGATTAGTATGGATAATATAAGTGTTTAGAGATTTGTCTTCAGTTAAAGTGATGAAAGATTGTCTTAAATTTAAATTAATAAAATTAATTTGAATAATTAAATCAATTATAGTAGAGGTATGATTTGTGTATTACAATCGCACGCTAGATATCTTTTTTGGTGTCTAAATTTGCGGCTAATCGCCTAGACAGACTGCGGATTAGTTAAACTGGTTTAGCAAAATTCGGTCAAGTACTCTAGGAAATAAAATTCAATTCAGATCGACATACTACGAAAAATTCAAAAATCTAATAGGAAATTCAGGTTTTTCCATAGGGTGCTTGATTGAATTTTGCTAAACCAGTTTAGCTAATCCGCAGTCTGCCCAGGCTAGGCGCTATTTCGGAACATTTAAATAATTGTATCTATACATGTAAAAATGAATTCTTGATCCAGGGCAGACTTCCGGATTGGTGCATGTCACTATTTTTCATATAACTCCTTTCCTAAAGTCATTCCCGTCAAAAAATCTTAAAAAAATTGAGATTTGAGAAAAAATTTGTACCACAGCCCCTAAACCCCGAGGTCCAGCCCCTTCAAAAGTATCGTGGGCTTGGTCCTGAACATGTAACATATACATGGTAAAAATTTCATGGCGATCGGTAAAGCGACTAAGGCATTATTTCAGAACAATCAAATAATTGTATCTTTACATGTAAAAATGAATTTTTGATCCAGGGGCGGACCCCCCGAATTCGAACATTTCTCTTATTTCATATGACCCGATTCCAAAACTCATTCTCGTAAAAAAATTATAATTTTTGAAAAATTTGTACCAAAGGTCCCTAGACCCCGGGGTTCAGCTCTTTTCTCAATATCGTAAGATTGGTCCTGAATATGCAACATTTGCATGGTAAACATTTCTTGGCGATTGCTTGAGCAACTGAGAAGTCATTTTGGAATAATCAAATATTTGTATCTATACATGTAAAAACTAATTTTTGATCCAGGGCTGGGCCCCTCGGATTCGAAAATGTCAGTAATTTCATATAACTAGCCCCATAAACTCATTTTCGTGGAAAAATTTTAAGAAAATTAAAATTTTCGAAAAAATTTGTACCCCAGCCCCTAGACCCCGGAGTCCAACCCCTTCCAAAATATCGTAAGGTTGGTTGTGGATATGTAACTTGTATATCGGAAAAATTTCATGGTGATCGGTTGAGCGGCTGAGACGCCCATTCGGAACAAACAAACAAACATACAGGAATTCATTTTTATATATATATATAGATAAATTCGGAAGATAAATTGGCGCAGTCATCACAAAATCCAGTCACATGATTAGAGCCAAAAAATTGTTTCAAAAAATCTTACCAAATCTCAAGCAAAAGGAAGCAGAACAGCCACTCCTCATATTGTATTGTAACAGATCCAGAAAGTTTTCCAAGAACAAGAAGTCAACCTATTGTTCGAGAATAAGAATTGAATTTTTGAATGGCGTTCCAAGTGGAGGGAAATATGTAGATAACGAAAGCAATTATAAACGGCGGCGATATAGATACTCATCAAGATAGGTGAATTGATGACGTAGAATGTTCGAGTATACAACTACATGAATGTGATTTACAATTGCACGTCAACCACAACCTCGATGCTTAAGGGTAACATTAGAAATGAAATTACTGAAATAACACCAGACACCTGCGAAAATCTCATGAACAGTATGCTTGGAGCTCGTATTTTCGCCACGGTCGGAGGCGGAAACTGACAGACATTATATTCCATATACAACTACATAATGTTAAAGAATAACCAATCAATAAAATATAAATTATAAAATTATATTTCATTTAAAAGTTATTAAAAAAAACCTCCTACCTTGAATATAAAGTTATAAAGTATAGTTGTTATTTGATCCTAATTCAAAAATTCCGCATATTTGTTGGCCATCATTTGAAATAGTTTTATATAATTTTTTGTCACTGTGTCAACGATACAGTAACCCCTTTGAACCTAAAGCAAACTTAATTAAGTGACAAATAAATCGATATTTCCGCCGATATAAATTGCCGCAAATTTATGCAGTGTTTGGGAATAACACTTAATTTTTAAAGTTTTTTTTATTATTTATAACGGATTTAACAATGGGCAATAATGAATATAAAAGTTAAATATATTTAGCTCAAGCTGTACAGTTTTAAAATCTGGTGTAAACCAATTTACATTCTAAATTAATGACAAATATTTTTATTAGAAATTGACATATCAATATTTGGTTACGTTACGCGTGTACACATTAAACAAAACTGCATACATATATCGTTTGGTATCTAAATTAATCATAATGAATTTCGCCGATTATTAATCGAGGCGTCGTATCAAATTTGCATAATCCGAAATATTTAAATTTAAAATAAATTTTTGTGTCTATGACTATGTCATAGATTCGTATTCATCGGCATTTTGTAATAGATTTTATGGGACATCATCGTATGCATGCACTAGTGATCATAAATCATAATTTCGGTACACATTTTTCATAAACATTTTCAATAAAGGTTAACCAACCAACCATAGACTAGAATTGATGTTGGGTCTTGGTAAATATTTTTTGTCTTTTTACTTTGTCATCCTTACGTCAGAAGGTAAGGCATTTATATATGTATAGTAAAATTACTACCTGATACTTTATTTATACTTCGCATAAGCAGATACGCCTTTTTATTAAAACGGAATTTTAAAGAATTTTTTTGTTAGACTCAAAGATCGTAAGAAATGATAAGTAGCTTCTCACAGACTATTATTATATAGACTCTTTCCAGTTGCAACATCGATTTACACGCATGCTTTCAAATTAGCATATTATGGTTTGTTTATATATTATCTAAGTATAAGCAATTAATATTCTGAAATGATTTTGGTTTCTGCTAAGCGATTTCTGTTGTTGCAGCTTGATTCTTTCGATTTTTCCTATAACGGAGAAGATCTTTGTTTTCGGTATTGATGAATTCCAAATTGAATATTATGAATTTGTACGAAAAGAATGTTCACCGTGTAAATCCATGCCGGTGTCGAAATTAGATCATTCTGTGTGAGGTTTATCTTAGGATATTGAAGCGAGGTTTTGTTTATTTACACAATTTTCGCAACGTTTTGTGATAGTAGGTAGCTCGGATCGTAAATTAATAATAGTTAATCTTAAAGACGAGACCATTTTCAGATTTGTATAACCTAATCAAGCTTGATTAGTAAAATAAATACAATTTTCTTCCGATAGGTAAGTGATAAATGTTAACAGCTTGTTGTTCAAAACTCAATAACGATAGGCGGTTTTTTGTCAACCATCAAATCAGGCATTGTCCGTTACGTGTAATTGTTCATAATTTTTGTCCAATAAAAACACTGTATAAAATAAGATCTGAGGCGAACTTTCTCAACTTGCACCGGTCTAGATTGCCTAATATTAAAAAATTAAAAACGATTATGGTTGAGTTAGATAACTAACTGTGTAAGGTTGAGTTAACTTTAAAATAAAACAAATTTTGGTCCTGTGCCTATTCTGCAAAACACCAAGTACATTAGCAAATTATTAGTCATTTCGAAAAGATTTGGTTTCCTATAAGTTTTGAAATCCCACTTACAGTATTATAGATGTAATAATTAAATTTCGAGAAAACAATAAATCTTGAAAGCCTTTGGGTTGCATAGCAAGTTTTTTTCTTAAATGAATCAGCAAGGAGCCCAATGTTTGAAAGTTTGTACGGGTAGAACTTGGAAAAACATAAATATTCTTTGAAATACTTTTAAAATAAACTGCGAGCAATTTTGGAATATGTAAGAGACGAGGACGAACAATATTTTCTGGGGTTTCCCAAACAAATTTCTACAGTTGATAACCCTAATGTGCATTAAAATCAATTTAGCTAGCTTGAAGTTGCCTAAATTGTTTCGTTCACTTCAAATATAGTGATGACTTGTGATTTCGACCTGACATTTGGGCTCTATTAACCTTCATCCTTCAAAATTAATAACACTAAAGTTCCTCGAGGCCAAAATGGACCCATTTGTATTTGCTTAAAAAAACCATCAGAAAATATTTTTCAAATTTTATTTCAAGTTTTATTAATAAAAGAAAAGAATAAATATCATATAGATTAATTAAATTGTTTTAATTATAGTTGCTAAATTTAGTTTTTGGTATTGCGACTCCGCCTTTTGTCTCGTTGTAGTCGAAAATTATAATTGGTTTTTTCTCGGCGTCATTAGCGACTTGGGATGGAATGTGCTTTGCAAAACAACGCACTTGTTCTTCTTCGGAATATAAGATACCATAGCTGTGCCTTTGATAAATGCAAATAATGATGAAAATACAGGTTTGGCCTTTACATCTATAGAAGTACAGGCGGAATCGATGGTTTGTTTTTTCTTATCGTTCCAATCATCGTCATATGTCGTTTCAGCAACATTTGTCCAAGTTCGTATACGACGTGAAAAAATTATCAATCGTTACATTTCTGCCCTTCAGTTGAGTTGTACACAAATCAAGTACTACGCGTAATCCTTGATTTCTTTCCGGAGCCGCGTTAGCTGCCTTTCCTGTATAAACTTGTATATCCAAAACGTACGTGTTTTTGCTATCGCAAAGTATCCAAAATTTGATACCGTACTTTGCAGGTTTGTTTGGCATGAATTGACGAAATGGGCACCTTCCACGAAACCCGACTAATTGTTCATCGACGATCACATTCTCACCTGGGTTGTATAAGTTCGGCAATATTTCCACCCATTTATCCCACAACTCTCGAATCGGGGCCATTTTATCCGTGATTCTGCGAGTAGCTCGTGTGCTGCGATCATCAAATCTTATTACGCTTGAAATGACTTTGAATCGTTTCAACGACATAGTGGCCCGAATAACATGACGACCTTTGTGCTCATGCCACAAATTTTCCAGCGTTTCATTATTTGATTTATACACGCCAGTTAATATCAACAGGCCAATATACGCTTCAAGTTCTATGTAATCCAATGCTTTCCAATCAGCTCCATATACCCGTATTCCTTCCAAGTTCGTATTATCAATAACACTTTTTCAATGCCTTTTGTGATTAGTAGTTGAAAGGCTGATAGTTCATCCGAAATACGTGTAATTGCATATCTAGTAATTCCCGGAGTAGGGACTATTATATTCGAGGATGAAGTTCGGCCACTCTGAGGAAACGAACTAGATTTCCATTGAATATGCTTATCTTTTGATAAGTATGACGACTGCGGCCCTTCAAGACAAACATCGTCCAAATTTTCGTCTGAATCTTGATCAAATTCCACATTTTCGGACAATTCAGAACACGTATCATCGTCAGAGAATTCAGCACTGGAAGCCATTTTGTACTCGTGTGTTCGTATCACCTTACAAAGTATATCGTTTTCTAAATCGCAGGTTATACAAATTTTTATTATAAATACCACTTACCTTTCTTTATATAATATATGTATGTTTCGTTTTCGAAATAACTTGCTTATGTCGATTTTCATTGAACAAATCATAGTACCCTATGGTACCCTATGGTACTCCAACTGCTGTCAAAATGTTTCATTGAAAAAAAATATTACCCCGAGGGTAATATTTTGTTACTCCCGGGGTAATTTTCTATACTCTAGGTTTTTTGGTGGAGTATACGATTTTGTTGTTGTTATGCCATTTTTTTCCTGTCATTTGTCAAAATATACGGCGCGTTGGTAATTTGATTGGTGAAATTATAAAAATCAAATAGAGTAGTACATTTTTGTTCCATTGAAAGAAAATGGGAGTAAAAAATGAGGGTAACATTTTGGGAGTGAGCAAAATCAATGAAAATCGACATTAGTTTATCAAGCTAAAACTATACACAATCAAAAAAAAACTGGACAACTAATTTATTCCAAACAAATAACTTCGCAAAGGAGAAAATTACAAAATCGCAGAGTATAGTTTTCGACACGGACATACATACTATGCATAAAATCGTCGAAAACTCAAGGAATAACACAAAATATGAATTTGGATTGAGTTGAGAACCACGGGAATACAGTTTACATTTTGGTTTGTAAAGTTGACGGGTACTAATTTGGCTTCATTTAGTAAGATGCGCGCTCACCAACTGCATTTTGAAGTTGTTGCTTCCGAAATATCTTTTTCAACTGCTAGAATAGTTGTATCGTCTGCAAATGTTGCTACTGTAGTTCCTTGAATATTCGGTAAGTCTCTCGTATAAATAATAAACAGAATAGGTCCAAGTACGCTACCGTGTGGTATACCTGCTGATATTCATTTTATTTCAGATTATTAATTTTCAAATTTGACTCTAAAGTGCCGATCAGCTATGTAGGATTTAAGAATTTGATAAAATTGCTTAGGCAGGTCTCGATGCAGTTTAAAGTCAAGCCCTTGGTGCCAAAATTTGTCAAAAGCTTGAGCTACATCTAAGTAAATACTATGGAGCATATTTTCTTATTCTCAAGTGCACCCTCAATGACATCCGTTATTCTGTGAACTAAATTTTTCAACTGTAGAGTGATTTTCTCTTGACCCAAATTGTTGTGGTGGAATTAAGCATCTCTCTTCTATTATAGGTTTGAGTATATTAAGCAACATTTTTTCAAATATTTTTGATATGACTGGAAGTAGTGATATCGGTCTATATGAATTTTTATCGTTTCCTGGTTTACCTGGGTTAGGAATCATTATTACTTCGGCCACCTTCCATTGTCGTGGATCATATTTCAATTTGAAGGCTGCATTAATTATTTGATTTAATTTACGCAAACCGTTCTCGGGAATGGCTTTCACAATTTTCCCAGTATTTAAGTCATAACCTAGAGCTTTTCTGATACTTAAGTTATTATTGATTTCAGTTTTAAGTTCCAAAGGTCACGTGTCTTATGTTAAGATGATGACTTGGTTTACGACTGTTGTATTTTCATTTGCTGATTGTCTATAGGCAACGGTTAAAAGTCTCTTTTAAATAAGCAGCAAATAGAGAGACTTTCTGTTTGTCACTTTTAGCCCAGTATCCGTCATCATTTTTGATAGGCGGTACATGCATTTTGGATCTTTTAAGCCCCTTCATCGCTTTCCAAAGCGAGTAATCGTCATCTTTTAGTTCAGAAAGACCTAAAGTCGCTTATAGTTACTTTAGTGTTGCGGTGCACGAGAGTGCTGCCAGATTTTGCGAGCTTTACGTTTCTCTTTAAGTAGCTCTCTGACTTCAAGAAGATTGTTATGTTTCATTGTAGTGTTGGTATGAGAAAAACGTGAACTTTCCCAAGTCGCTTTTTGGATATTGTTATTAACTATTTCTAGTTCATCTTCCAGCTGCACCTTTGTTCTAATTGGTTCACCAAGACTTGTTCGATCTTCCACTGATTTCTTGAATAGATCCCAATTGGTTTTATTGTTTGTTAACATATAGGTGAATTATATTTTTTTTATTATCATTGTACTCAGAGTCATGATCACAGGTGAGTGGTCAGATGATAATCCTTCATTATTTTCTGTACACGTGTATAGTCCTCTAAAACTTCTTTTGTTACAAAGAAGTCTAGAAGATCTGGAATTTTATGTATGTATTTTATGTAGGCCAATATGTTTGTTTATCGCCAGAGAGGAATTCACAGTTGTTCTGAAGAAATAACTCTTTCTCTTTAGAGGTTGTAAGTCTAGAACCTGAATAGGTATTCTTTGCCTTAAAATCATCGCCTATGATAAAATTTTGTCCGATTGATTTAAAAAGTCGACTGTAGTCTTCATTTTTTAATTGATGGCGTGGGGACAGTAAATGGCGGAGTTACTGAGTTCGCTATTATTGATTGATTCAACCTTTAAAGCCACAACTTGCATAATTTCTTCTTCAATACCGGGCACTAATGTTTAATATTATTTTTTATAATTACGGTAGACCCGCCTCTAGCGTTAACTCCTGAAAGAATAGCATGGTATAATTCATAGTCACGTATTTTAATAAATGAAGTTTCTGTTAAATGAGTTTCCAAGACAAAACATATATCTATTTTTTCTAAGTTTAGAAAAATTTCTAGCTCTGGAACATGCTGTGGTAATCCATTCGCGTTCATTTCTTATCTATCCAGCCGCTTCTATATAGCTTCTAGACGCTAGTTGGAATCCTGTCTCTTCTAACATTATTGTTTTGAGTCGATTGGCGTGTTTTATTTCTTAACCTTTGCATTTGTACCGCTACTTCACATCCTCTATAGTTGGCTGGATGTTGTTCTTTACAGTTTACCTTGAAGGTTTGGTTCAACTGCGTCTTCAATTTGCAGTTCTTTCATTTTGAGATATTCTATTATATCCGCCATCTTGCAGGTGGGATGGAGACCTCTAGCCATAACCTTAATTTCTCGGTTATTTTTGACTTCATGTGTATACTACTCTTTACCTTCTTCAGTGAGCTTTGTGGCTAAAGCTATGAATGCATCGTGATCTCTTGTGTTTATCTTCCAAACATTATTATTCAGTGCAACTACTCTATAGTCGTTTGTGGACACTGATTTCATTAGAGCTTGCATATTCGCAGTTATGCCTATCACATTAATTTGCGGTAGTACCTTAGTCTTCATTGCAACCTTGCGTTGTTCTTGTTGCTGGTGGTGTTGGGGTACAGGCACTGGTTCGATAGTTTCATTAACTTAAGCTTGCGAGAGCCCCTCAACTTCTGGCTAGAATTCTGCTCTTCGTTTTTTCCTTGGTCTTTTCTTCTGTTTGAGTATCCAATCAGTTTCTCTTGCAAATTCCTCCTCATCTGTATGAAACTCAGCGTCAGTACAAACAAGTCCGCTGTTTTCGTTATAGAAAGTAAGAGGAGTTACCAAACACTCTGTCAGTTTGGCTCACCCCATAATCCTTTGAGCCGGCCTTCATTCTTCACCACAGAATCCTTTGATCCGGCCTCGTTAGAGGGTGGATTAACCAACTGAGCAGTTTGTGTTCCTTGGGTAAAAATTTACTTTTTGTTGTAAACTCTGTTACAGGCTGGCTACTGCCAACCTGCAGATTTTCACTAAGCACCTGCAGAGGCCTCCGCGGTGATATTTTGCCGGCTACGTTCTCAGGGAGAAGTGCTAAGGTCGTGGGGTTTGAGGCATACAGGGCTCCTGGCTTACACCGTGATCATACAGATAATTTAAAAAAAATGAAACGCAAATAATAATATAAACTGGAGTTCCGCCGAAATTCGTCGGCCGGAACCTGAGGAACGAACAACTCAAAATTATAAATGGGAGAGAGGTGCCCTGGTGCGCGCATCCATTCGAGCTCAAACAAGGTCGAGCCTTGGTTACGAAACTGGATGCGGGCACCAAGAGACCGCAATCAACACAGCACCGACACAGAGGGAGTCTCCGCTCCCATCATACCGACCAAAAAAAATTTAATATTTCATTTTATTTACAGAAAAACAAAAAAAACACAATAGGAAACAACTTCCCGAAAAAAAAGAAAAAGGAGGAAACGAGAGAGAGAGCGAGAGAGAGAGCGAGAGAGAGAACAGCAATGCGTACCGAGCGCGCACCCGCTGTGCGGCGCTCGATTACAAAATTTTTCAGAATTATAATATAAAAAAAAATGTTTAAATATATATAAAATTAAAATCAAAAAAATTAAAATAAAGATAAAAAAAAAATCGTACCTGACCTTCACCAAGGTCACCCAGTAAGGTGTTGATGGCCGCGTCCTTGTCCGCCAAAATGGGTTGCGGTGTCTCACCGAAAAAAAAAAATCGCGAATAGCCGGCTGGCTACCCGTCGTTGTTGCGGGACCTCTCCCCGATACCTATAAAACAAATAGCCGGCTGGCTACCCGTCGTTGTTGCGGGGCCTCTCCCCGATACCAATAAAACAAATAGCCGGTTGGCTACCCGTCGTTGTTGCGGGGCCTCTCCCCGATACCAATAAAACAAATAGCCGGCTGGCTACCCGTCGTTGTTGCGGGGCCTCTCCCCGATACCACGGTAACCTACAGCTGGCCTCAACTGGCCGCCGATACCGTAAAACACACGTTGGGGGTTGGCTCGCACAAATCCAAAAATGTGGCTCCAACAAAATGTGGTTCAAAACCCTGATTTTGGACACCAAAAAAACGTGGTACGCTTAACTCCAACAAGGACCCGTTAATAACGTAGGATTCCCGTTGCACTGCGGTACTGGTGATATACGCCTCAAAATAAAAAATTTTCCATTCCTGCCGCCTTTGGTAAAACTCAAATTTTCGTTTTGTTAATCAAAAACACTTTATTTGAAACAATTTTTTATAAAGTGGAAACACTAGTAAATTAACTTATTTTATAATTATAATTTTCTTCTATATACAAAAAACTTTGTTCATAAATTTTAAATTTTATATATGTAAATCGTATTTGATTCTTCAACCAATATTCAAAAACAAAACTTGAATGCCACACCAAAAAAAACATTCGAGCGTCGCACAGCTCGTAAAACGTTTTAGAAGAAAATGCATCTCTCTTCTCTGTCTCTCCTTTATACCAAATTTTCGTTGGTACAAAAGAGAGACATACAAGAAAAAAAACATTTTTTTCAAAACGTTTTACTTTGCACACACTCGATGCGCATTGCTCTCTCTCTCTCTCCCATTTTCGTTCCGTTGCCAACATAACAGAAGAAAACACACAAGAATCCATCCACCAAGAAACCACGTTTAGACAGCAAAAAACCCGGACGCAAGAAACCGTGGAGAATAGAAACACACAAATTTACAAAAATGTCTTGTTAAGACAACACAGTCGTAACAACTCATTGCATTATAATGACTGGTTATTGAAGCAGCTACCAATCTAACCGGTGAAATTGGTAGTGGGTCAGTGGAACATCATTTGCTAAGATCTCGGTTTCGGTTATCCCGCCGTTTCTCGGTCGTTAGAGCCTCGTTGGTTAATTAGCAGGGAGCACCAAGTGCAGGTGAGGTTGACATTTGCTCTGGTGTATTAACCTTATAGACCAATGCCCCTTACTCCCCAACATTTAAATGAAATGAAAGATATAACGATATAGAAGTAAAATGGAACGAGCTTTGCGATAGTTGACTTAATTAAGGAAATTTCGTTTCAAGTATTGTGGTTGAAGTAGGGCTTTTATGAGAATTTTGAAAAGAAATTTGACCAACATGAAGCAGAAACCACGACTGCTTTATGCATATCTTTGATGAAAGTTCACGAGATGAGAAAGCTGGTGAACAACAGAAGCGGTGTTCAACTGAGAAACTATCAATTGAGAACATTGCAGCTAAAGCCGGAGGATGTGCGACTCAATTCAAGAACATCAACTCGCCACAGATCGCCGTCATACAACATTAACTGTATACATGCCTGAGAAGAATAATTCACTAATATATCAAATTGTACATAAAAGATTGAATTGACTTAGATATTGTAGGATAGCGACCAACCATTTCGATATCACATTTCCTTTTCAGCCTTACAGCACCTCTAAATTATCGATGAATTTGCTCAATTAACCATATAGCCATTGCGTCCAGCGTGTAAGAGTTTGGTGTGGTTTATGCCGATTGCGGCAACATTCTCCCATTTTTCTTCAAAAATTATCCTGAGAAGACCGTTCCAGTGAAGGGAGTGCGCTACAGAGCGGTGACTACTAATTTTTTGTATAGTCATAAATTGAAGCCATCTATTTGTGGAACCTTTGATTATGCAGGATGGTTGAAAAAATCTACTTTGTTGAAGGGAAAACACTTGAATGAAATTATATTTCATTATTAACACAAGTACGCTCTTCGGGTGAAATTTCACCCATTAATGATTATAAAGTTATTTTACTATTTTATTATGAAACTCAGGATGGTTAAAATTTTTGAACCCGTTTGTATTATTCGTTTGTATTACAAATAAAATATTGAAATATGTGATATATGGATGGATATGTATTGTATATACACTGAGAAAAATTTTGGTTTGTAAAATTAAAAAACGAAGTTTTTAATTTCTCAAAGTTATAAATTTTTTTGAATTTCAAAACTATTTTTTTGAAATTAAATGAAATTTTTGCAAACTAATAAAAAGCTTTTTTATTTTAAAAACATATTTTGTAAAATAATTTATAAAATACTTTTAAAATTTAAAAAGTTTATTTATTTAAACTTAATAATTTATTTCAAAAGAAGTTTTTTAGCATTTAAAAACAATTTTTTTGATAATAATGACAACTTATGAAAAATTTTATATTTATTGTTTTGCCAGGAATCCCGTTGTATTATTTTTCAATTCGTCTATATTTTATTTTTTATTTTAAAGGTTTTTCGGCTATTTATATAATTCGCCAACTCGATATGTACTTGTGTTATACTAATGGTATGAAGGTTTGAATTTTTGCAGCTTGGTCATTCGTACCGAATAAGTGCTGATTGGGTAAAACAACTTTTTGAGGATGTTCTCATAATATTTTTGTAAGGGTTGTGTGTATTTTTACACAATGGCCCTGGGGGTTAAAAATTGGGGAGGGGGAGTTAATTTTATACTTTTCGTGGTAGAAATGTTATGTTCTTATGAGTAGATGACCCTTTGGTTTTGTTGACTTGAACAGTCGCAAACATTAATTACTTTGATTTAAAAATACGTGACATTTGTTAAAAAATAATTATTTAAAAATTAAAATAAATTTTTTAAAACTAACCAATAGTTTTTTTATTCTTAAAAACAATCTCTTAAAATTTCAGAAAACTATTTGACATAAGTAAGGAAAGTATTTTTGAAAATAAAAACAACTTTTTTATTTTTATAAACAAATTTGGCGAAAAAATTTATTTTAAAAATAAAAAGATTATCCTTTTGATTTTAAAAACGAGTTTTTTTGCCTAAAAAATATATGTATATTTTTTTGATTTTATATGTATATTTTTTTATTTTACTGGTTTTTTTGTTTTTCAGTGTAGATTTTATATAATATATATTCGGGTGAAATTTCACCCGAGCAATGCATGTGTAATTTTTTTGTTGAGAGTCGTATGAGGGTTAATCGGAAATTTGGCCCTAGCTATTATAAAACAATTACATTTGGAAATTGGAATCAAATTCAAGTAAAGTGCCTTAAATAATAATACATAATATTTGTCTAAAATATATTTAGTATGAGAAGCATATTCTGATAATTTTCCAAGAATTTATTTTAGATTTTACTGCTGTAGAGAGTCCCAAAAGTACAACATGAATAATTTTTTGGATAATTCTGTCGTATTTTCCTAAAGAGATCAAAGTATAACTCAAATAAACGAAATGGTGTGAAAATTTAAAAACTGTGCAGTCTTCAAGTTAGTATACGAAAAGTTTTGAAGATGTAAAACTGATAGTTGATTGTTGGTGGTTGGTTGGTTTAAAACTAAAGTAGTATGTACACCAACAAAGTAGGTTTCAGTGCTTCTGTTAGTTTACAAAAAAAGCGTGAGTAGCAATTTTTTCTATAACAATCGAATTGAAAATTATTACGCTGCTCGTTGCTGTGCACATCCTCCTAAAATTCTAAAATCCTTTCCAGTTTAAAATTTAGATTTAAATTTTCCATCAATTAAAATTCTGCGTTTAAATCACGGCTAAATAAAACCGACAAATTTTTTGTTTGAAGTTTTTAAATGCAATTTATTTATAATTTTGTTATAATAATGTAATGGAGCATCGGAATTTTGATAAATAAAAATGATGATCACTCAGAAGAAGAAGTATCGCCAGTTTACATTAGAAGAAAACTGCTACATATTAGTTGGCTAGTTAATATATTTAAATTACAATTTTTTAATATATTCTCCTTTTTTTCCAACCATCCACGGTTTTATCTGGAGAACCTGCACAATCTGCATTTAAGCACACTGACAACTCACTGCATTTCATTGAAGAGACTAAAATGTCGAATTGATCAACATTTGTTGTCGTCCTATTATAGGAAAATTAAAAATTATTTAAATATCTAATTTAATAACACGAATTTAATAATAATATTGTTTAAAATAAATTTTAATTGTTACTCACATTTCCTAAGCTTATATATTTGTCCACTTTTATTTGATTCCATAATATGATACACGATCTTCGACACGTTGAATGCAGTCGTATATACTAACGATATTATCGAGAAAAAAACACTATCGAAAAATTTCATAATCACTCATTTTGAGGAAGGTCTTGTTCAAGGTCATTACCCAAGCTTAGATTTTTTACGACGTACTCCACCACTGGGTATTTTTGAAATACTGTTTTTATCACGCGTTGATGCGGGAGTCCTGCAATGTTGTCTAGCCATATAACTCGATTCACATCAGTTTTGCGCAACTCGCACAACTTTAATTATACCAAAGAGGGAACGATTGACCTCCTTTTCTAAAGTAGATAAAATTCTAGTCATTAGTGGTTAGGAGCCAGCTTTCGCAAAGGCCAACACAGGCGTTATGAATGCTTTTTATAATGAGAGCTTAAATGACTTCGAAAGATCGCAAAACTTTTGTTTGGGCGTAATAAACTCGGTATCCGTCACAATTCGGGCTTTTATTTTTTTATTTTTATTTTGCTGGAGCTACATCCAATTAAGGGATCTGGCCCCCTTATTATTATGATTACACAATCACTTTTTAATTTCAGATTAATGTGTGATACCAGTGTGACGAACTTTGATATTTTAGAATATACGCGAGTGCGCAAATTATATTCAATATTTTAACAGCGTAGTTCAACAAAACGTTGAAAAAAAACTCTTTCAATTTTGTTGAAGACATTAAATAGCCTAACTAATAATCTTTCAAACTACCACGATATGATTAAGGACTGAGAAGAAGTATAAATTATCAAGTTTTCAATGGAAAATCTAAGCTCATTCAAATTTTTTGTGTTGAAATCGTCTTGTGTAGAAATCCTACATATTTCCACGCGGTTTCATTATAAACATTAAATATCCTAACTAATAAAGAAGCTTTCAAAATATCATGGTAACATTTAGGGCTATTACAATACAAATTGCAAAACGGTTCCATAACATAAACAAGTTGAATAAGCTAAGATTTTCCAGTGAAAGCTTGATATTTATATTTCTTCTCAATAGCCCTAAAACATATCGTGATATTTTGAAAGGATATTTAATGTATGTAATGTGACCGCGTGGAAATAGCCAGGTTCTGGACGAACCTGGCTATTATACCGGGAAGGACGAACATCTCACTTTGCTTCCAATTTACAGTAGGTTTTATGCTGTTCCCATGTGGTCACCTAAATTTGTATTAACCCAAGCAATGGTTGCTTGTGGTGTACTTGTTGGCGCAATATCTCTTTTTGCCACGTGCAGGACTATATCTAGTTTATTATAACGCTAATTATTTTTACGTGGTCAAATAAATTTTTAGCGAACTTTACTGTCCTAAGAATATATGAATTTCTGAAGAAATTGAATACATATGTTGAAACCTGATATGTTGACGACTTAAAAATAATACCTTTCAGAAATTGACACTGAATTTGGTGATAAACATAAAAGGTTTCGAGATATTCGATATAAATTAATTGATACACTTTTTTCACAAATGTTGCCCCAATAATAAAAGTATCGGTTAATCAAAATGATGGTTGATATGGAAGACAGAACCTGACAAATGATTTAGTTGTTTGATGCATTGCTTGATGAATGTAAATAATGAAAAGTGAGAACTTTGCATTTACTCTGCTGTACCTATAAAAAACGAAAAATTGTCAACCGTTTGACGCTATTTAACGAAATAGAAATCTGCATTATGCTGAAATCGATTAGATTTTTCGTAATCAACAACATAAATGTACTTGATTTGGAGTCTTGTAGGGAACCTGTATTCTTCCATTTTTACCTCCAATAATTTAAACGAGCTGATCATATTATTGGAGGTAAAAATGGGCACTACAAGTTCTTCGGTTCATAATGTTGATAAGATTATCTCCCTCTGAATAACCTTTCGGTACTTTTCGGTACATTTGGGTACTTTCATTGCGTCCATTTTCCAAACCGACATAAAATGCAATACAAGTTACATTGTAAATTGAGTCCTACAGCTAAACATTCGTTAAGAAATTTTCCTGATAAGATTTGGGGGAGATATTAAGCACACTGTCTGTTTTGTAATACTGTTCGAGGATTTGAATAATTAATAATGTGAAAAACAAGGAATAATTCGCTGAAAATTTGAGATTATAAACTTGGTAACAACTTCGGATGGTTTCTTTAAAATGGGATTCACAGAGCTCCTGCTATGGATCCTTTTCGCAGTGCCGGATCTATGGGGGGTGCAGAGGGTGCGATGCACCCGGGCTCCTACCAAAATTGGCCTCGAAGGGGCCCATAAAAAATACTTTTTAATTAAATTTATTTGATTTAAAAAAATTTTAATGTTTCCAAAATTTTTTTATAGTTAACAAATTTTCAAAAACTGTACTCACGTGTTCATTAATAAAAACTTGTAGTAGTTAAACAGCTTTAAACTGTAAACTGATTAACACTACATGCAAAATATATGACAAAATTTATGTAACTATCTACACGGTAAATATAAAATCTGGTAAATGACCACTAGATGGTCTGGTATTACTATTTCCAGTTAAAATCCAGTAAAATTCTAGTAAATAAAAAAGGAAATTTTGTTTTCTAGTTAAATTTTAAAGTGAATATACTAGATTTTCAGTCAAAATAAAATTAAAACCAGAATTTTAATAAGTTCTAGTTAGTTTCTAGTTCTAGTGTTTATTATACTGAGACTCTAGTGGTTATCTAGTAAAAAAAATACTAGAAAATTACTAGATCATTTCTGTTTGGTTCTATAATAGAGTGTCTAGTTAATTTCACTAGAAATCAAGTTAATTTTGTTACTAGAATTCCATTAAAAGTTTAATTTACATGAATTCTTGCAAAATTCTAGCAAAATCTAATTCCGCCATATTATTTTGGATTTACATATGATTTCTATTACATTTTACGGGAGTTCTATTAAATATATCTCCATAAAAAATTAACAAATAGCGATAACATTTTACATTACCAGAATCCCAGTAAAAATCTAGTAAATTTCGAATATTTTATTATTTATATGCTCTGCAGTAAAGTTTATAATTCAAAATGTTCTTACTTTATAACTATGCATCTCATACTACCTCTCTTACAAGAATAATATTTACCTGAATTCTAGTACTATTCCAGTAAAATTTAATCGTTTACTAGAATTTTAAGAGAATTCTAGTGAATGTAAACGGTTTTTATCTTTTTTTTACATTGATATTGTTAATTTTACCTGAAATCCCGTTAATTCTAGTAAAGTTACTGAAATATTGCTTGAATCTGGTAAAATTAACAGTTATTCGAGTTTTTTTCTGTTTTTTTTTTGGGTATATATTTTCAAATTATCGTAGGAATTCTTCAGTATTAAGCAAAATTTCAATAAGTGACATCAAAATAAAAAAGTGATCTTCGTAATTATTATTTGAGTTATTAAGAAAAGTTATTTGTTGTTTGTATTAAAATTAAAATGGATAAAATAGAATTATGTAAGCAATTTTCTAAAAGAAAATGAAGATGTGATTTCAATTTTATCAGGTAACCCTTTAGAATTTATATTACTTTAGTGATTATTTTCCCGATCTCACCGAAATACTCATGGAGGCTCGCAAACTTCTTTGAATTTAATTATGGTATAATGGTACGTTTATTTTAATGATTATTTGGATACGTACTCCTACCGGAATATTTTTTTAAATAATGTTTAGGTGTTATTGTATGTTTTGTATTGTAAGGACTTGTAATGAAATTTTTGTAAATGCTGAGTGTATACAATTTCCGATTAGGTTTTAACAGCGCTTTTAATTATAATTCAATAAAATTTTAACGTTACTTTAAACATATCAATTAAATAAATTAAAAAATATTAAGCAAATACTATAATACAAAATTGAATACATCGAGTTGGTCACCAATGCCATTCAGGCTTTCTCTGGGAATATGAAATTGGGAAAAATATGTTCAAAACATTTTTGTCTAAATTATGTTTTTCTGGCCTACTGTTGGAATTAGCTGAGTGCAAATATTTCCGAAATAAAGTTTATTGGGGATTTTTTGTTCTGGGGTTTTATTGTTCTATAACAATAAAATATAAAACATCAGTCGGTGCCAGCTCCAAATTAATTCCTGCGGACGCGGAGTCTCAAGAATTTATTTTAAATCGCATGTCCAGCATATGCTTTTGGCCTAAGGTAATAATAATTGTTATTAGTTTAGTAAAAATATCGGGTTTAAAGACTTTTATGTAAACAACATTTTTAGGTCTATATGTACCGGATATGTATCACGTTAATTATTTTAACATTTTATTTGTGATTTTGACATAAGAGTTTAATTTATTCTTTCATTTTTATTTATGATACAGTTTGAAGAAAGCACCTCCGAAATAATAAAAAATACACGACAATCGCAGCCATATCTAATATATTTCGCCGATGAAGGATTACTGCACCAGGGAATAATTTGGATAATAATCGACGGACAAACTATTAATATTGGGCAGACCATCTTTATTAATGCAATGGACCTACTGTTCAAGGTTGTTTATGTATTCGAAATGAAATATCCGAAAAATGCTATTTATATTTAACAATTTCCTCGAGGTGTATTTTTATAAAATAAAAGGAGCAACACCAACACTAAGGGTATCAAAATTGTATACTCAATTGTATAACAAAAGCATAGTTTAATAACTAGTTAGTATGTTATATATCGATCGTTAATAAGTATAAGATATTTGTTAGTTCTGGATACATTTTTTTAATATAATGAATTTTAATAAATATAATTTATTGTTCTTAAAATTACAATGTTTAAAGCAAATTTTATTTTTTTATTTTAATTTTCCATATATTTAGAATTGTTTTCGATTTGTTCCTATTGGTACAGGGTTTTGCTTGGAACAAGCATGGCGTTCCTCTTTGTGTGTTATAGTAATGATATAACTTATCGGTAAACATCTGGTAATCTATTACGTACATTAATTTCCACCACTTTGGGTTTACTCGAATATTTTTCTAACTTTACTTCTCTCTCTCTCTCTCTGGCACTATACATCCCATAAAGGGATTTGGCCGCCTCAAATGAGGTTTCATAATCATACTTTCATTTCGGATAATGAGTGATTAATTCATTGATCCTAAACCAGCCGTGAAATTTTTTCCTTGTCACCACCGGGAATCGAACCCGAGACCTCCGGTCGCTGGAGCAAGCATGCTGACCACTTTGCCACCGGGGCGGCCGGTAACTTTACTTCACGTCAATATAAATGTTTTTTATTTTTATTTATTTATTTTATTTTATTTATTTATTTATTTATCAATAATGACATTTTTTTTAATCTTATTATTATCTTGAATTAATAAAATAGAACATAATTATTATACTTAATACTAGCTAAATACTAATTCTATCTTTAATAAATACACTCAATAGTCCCAAAAACAGATTGTATTGTAACTCTCGTAATTCTCCCAAAGTATAGAAATTGCTCAGAGAATTATATAATTTGACTCCATTATAACCTAAGGATCGTTGCGAAAAAGATTTACTATACATTGGTAATCGATAATGTGTGTTGCTGGTATTATAGTTATGAACGTCTCTATTAGAGCCTAACATTAAGTCTAAGTATTTTGGTAGAGCTCCGTTTTCAAGGCGAATCATCAACTTCAAAACGTTGTAGTGTATTCTTTGGTTAATAGACTTCCATCCTAGTACTTTAAGCATTTCACTTATATGTGTCCTAATATCTGCTTCTAAAATACCTCGCATGAATCTGTTCTGAATTTTTTGGAGACGATATATTTGTGATTGATTCATTATGAATAACACTGATGAACAATAATCAATATGTGGTCCAACAATTGATTAGTAAAATATAATTTTTGTTTCACGTGGCATTTTATCCTTAATTCTATTAAATAAACCTAACTTTTTATTCATTTTTTAGCAACATAATTCAAATGATCATTAAAATTTAACTTTTCATCTATGATAACACCAAGGTATTTATATTGTTTAACACGTTCAATGACTTCAGTATCAACTAATATATTTTGGTTACATTCTAGTATTGTTTTTATTGACATAAATGGGTGCTTAAAGGAAAATTTATCGTTGAATGTACAACATACTCTCGATTTTCCAGTAATAAAACAATTAGGTTCCAATTAAAATTTGTAGGCTGAATTAGTTTTAAAATTGGTATTGTCTAGCAATATTAATAGAATATCAATTAGAAACATAATAGAAATCATGTGAATTTACTAGAAAATTGGTAAAATTCTTTAGATTTTACAAGACAATCAACATCAAATACTACTTGATATCGGGTTAAAAACTTTATTTATTTATTAATTTTAATAAATTTCTGTTGGAAAAATATTGATTTTACTAGAATATAAAAAAATTTCTGTTACTTTTACTGGAATATCAATAAGATGCACAACCTTAACTTACCAGAAATCAGTTTTAAAAGCGGGAAGTACAGTAATATTACTAAAATTTCAGTTAAAAAAAATAACTGAAAATCTAGTGATTTTACTAGAAAAACAGGCTATTTCATAATTATACAAGAATTCCGGTTGAGAAATGCAACAATATATTATACTAGAATTCCGGTTTTACTACATTATTATACTAGTAAAATTTACTTGAATTATGAACTACCAGAAATCTAGTAACATACATTTTACTTGATTCAACTAGATCATCTAGTTTGCTCACATCTAGTGAATTTTTGATTACCGTGTATCCACACTACATTGCAAAATGATTTCCTTCACTGTAACTCATTAGTTCATTATATCATACAGAAATAAACTCAATTTATTTCTGTTCATCGTTGTGCTTCATATTTCATCGTATATACCTTTTCCTGTTGTCCGATTGTTCCTGGATGTCCGGAAAGCGGTAATTTTTGGGGTTCAATTGAATTTTAAGCCAAATATGATACGATACTGAAAGATCATCACCTTTCTAAGACCGTTCAAACTCAATTTATTGTACTACAGGCTAATAAGATATCTAAAAAAATCGTATCAAAAGTGAAGGAGTCAAAATATTTTAGTATTCAAGTAGATTGTACTCCTGATATTACCCATAAGGAACAAACTACATTAATTTTAAGATACGTGTTTCAGGATCTGGAAACAAAACAGTTTACCATAAATAAAAATTTTATGTGTTTTCTAGAGGCTTCTGACACACCAGGAGAAGGTCTTACTAAATTAGTACTATGTGAGCTCGAGGGAAATTGTATTAACATTCAAAATTGCAGAGGGCAAGCTTACGACAATGGAGCAAACATGAGAGGCAAATAAAAGGCGTCCAAGCAAGAATATGTAATTTAAATCATCTTGCGTTATATGTTCCTTGTTTAGCTCATTTGCTTTTGTGTGATGCTGCTGCGTCCTCCCCATAATGTAAGAACTTATTTAGAAATTTGCAACGTCTTTATACTCTGTTTGTTTCATCAACTAACCGTTGGGAAATGTTAGCAAAACACGTAAATATTACATTAAAACCGTTGAACGAAACTCGTTGGGAGGCCAGAATAGAGGCAATAAAACCTGTGGTATCTCAATTACCGCTAATACGTGAAGATTAAGAAGAACTAGCAGCATCATCAAATGACTCAAAAACAGTTTTGGAAGCAATTAATATTAATAAAATAAATAAAATGTTAACAAGGAGAAACAGTAGTTCTGAGTGCAGCTATTGATTTGGTTGGTGCAGTGCTAATAAAATTTCAAGAATATCAGTCATCACTCTTCGAGAATGCTGTTAAAGAAGCCCAAATTGTTGCAGAAACATTAAATGTTTCAACAGATTTTCCGCTGATTCGATTGCGGAAACGAAAACGCTTATTCGCTTATTTTCAGTTTTTAATTTTAAGATCTCATTTTTTCTTCCATTAATGGACCTAGTTTCATATGCATTAGATAGCAGATTTGTTGATGCAAAAATGATTCGCAGCAAATTTAATTTTTTATTTAATTTCAAAAATTTATCAAACGTGCAACTACAAGATTCTTGTAAAGCATTTGTGTCATTTTATGCTGGAGATGTATCAACTGATTTAATATCAGAAATTTCTTTAGTATACAAAATATTATTCCTGCAGAATTGGACAAAAATCTTTTGAATGCTTTAAATTTCTTAACGCCCCAAAACTCTGATATCTATCCCAATTTTATAATTTCATTGCATATATTTTTAATCTTTTCAGTAACCATTGCTTGAGCAGAGAGATCATTTAGTAAGTTGAAGCTAATTAAAACTTACCTTCACTCTGCTATGGCACAAGAACGATTATCAGCATTGGCGATATTGTCGATTGAATCGGACGAAGCAAAAAATTTAAATTTCAGTCGCTTAGTATCCATTTTTGCGGAAGGAAAAGCAAGAACTCTTAAATAAGTGGAATTTTTTTGATTATTTTTTTACGCTGAGCATTAAATTATGTTACATTACTGTAAATTTATTATATTATTCTAATAAAAAAAAATTGTTATTTTATTATATTATATTTATGCCGTGTCGCTCTACTTCTTCCAACTTGGTCGAATTCACTAGCATAGTTATAAACGAGATTGAGAAACATAACCAAGTTGATGTGGCATATACAGATGTCAGTAAGTATTTCATTTGACTCTATCTGTTATCATAAAGCACTCCAAAGCTTGTATACATTACGATTTTCAACGGAATATATCAACTGGTTCCAGTCATATTTAACAGGTCGTCACCAATATGTAATAATAGGAAATAAGAAATCTTAAGTTATCAACGTGACTTCTGGTGTTCCCCAAGGATCTCACATTGGACCATTGGATGACGTAAAAATTTTTCATTCGATCAAAAAAATTCACGATTCTATCGAACTACAACAACACCTTAATAAACTTAGTAGGTGGTGTGACCAAAGCTCATTGGATTTGAATATCAAAAAATGCAAAATTATGTCTTTTCATCGCAAACGGAATCTAATAATTGCCGCATACAACATCAATGGAATAGAAATTCAGAGGGTATACGAGATTACAAATTTGGGAGTCACCTTCGTTGAAAATATTAGTTTTAACGCAGGCACATCGATAACTGTATTGCTAAAACAAACTCCATGTTTGGCTTTGTCAAACGATGGACTAGAGAGTTCAAGGATATAAAAACGTTATGTTCGCTATATTTCGTTTATGTAAGATCTCAAGTGGAATACGCCGTAATCGTTGAAAACCTTATCACAATGTTCACATCAAGAGAATCGAAACAAAAAAATATCTGGTTGGGACTACGACCATAGAGAACCATTCCACGTAAATGTGGCTTGATTACTACCATATTCAACAAGGTGCAAAGAATACAATAAATGCACTCTTCGAAATAGATGCCTTCTAGATGCCACTTTCATGTTTCATCGGTAACGTACAACTTGGTCACATTGATTCTGCCTACGTACTGGGAAACATCTCGATTAATGTTCCAAGTAGATCATTTCGTAATTATCGATTATTGGCGCCAGAACACCATTCCACCGAGTACGGAGATAAAACCCCAATCAGTAGATCAGTGAAAACATTTAATACAATAGAGGATGACTTCGACTTCAATTTATCTAAAAACCCTTTCAAATCTAACCTGAAAATATATTTTTTTAAATTTATAATTACTTTTGACTGCTTCAAATTTGCAGAACTACCCTTAACATTCTTCAGTTTTTAAAATTCAACTTGAATTTGACTTTTTAATATTTTATCTATGTATGTGTATATTCTAGTAGAGTATCAAATAATTTTCCGTAATTCTAAGTTTGAAATCATAACTGTATTATATTACTAAATCGATTTCTTTAATTAAATTTTAATTTTATTAACTACTAGAGGGCCCCAAAATTTCTACTTGCACCTGGGCCCCCAAAGAGCTAGATCCGGTACTGCCTTTTCGTATTACTCGAAAAATGTCCAATAACGCAATAAAATGGTCACAACCAACTAAAAGTTAAATATTCTTAACACTTATGCTTTGTAAAGATAAACTATCCCATTGAGTTGGATAACTGAGGCGATTACGCACCATTAAAAACACAGCAAATGATTTAAAATTTGCATATTCTTGCCACCAGGACGAAAATTACACCACATTGCCGAATATAGAAGAAAATAACTATACGAACATCAAAACAACACTAACGTACATCGGCTTCCAAAAAATTGATGATATTCCACGTGCCTAGTACAGATAATTAAATTCTGAATATGATTTTAATAAATTATGTAAGCAAGCGCCAACCGTAGTATTAACAGCTGATTTTCTTACGATATACCATGATATCATTTCCTCTGAATAATAAATACAAAAAAATTTTGGTAATAAATCAGAAATATTTTAAAAATTCCATTTTTGCTATATGTGAAAGAAGATACAATATAAACAGAATGGAGTTTAAAGGAATCGTTAATTTACCTCCGTCGGTAACATTGAATATACACTTGATAAAATTCAACACGAAGTTATATAAAAGACCCCAGTTTACCGACGGCATGTTACGTAACGTAGCATTGCCCAGTTCTAAATATAAAATATACTCTGCGGTAGGTAAGACGCCGAATTCAGCAATTTACCAGGAGAAAATATTTAATATTTATTTACAAATTTCGTGAAATTTGCAATCAACTGATCATAAATAAATTTAAAGAACGTTTAGATTTATTGCAATACACTAGCGTCAGATAAAATCTTATTTTATCCGATTTTACGAAACGTGGTAAAAATCCAAAAAAAATATCAGATTTCATAATTACTTAGGCCATTTGCTATTAAAATAAATATTAATTTACGCAAATAATTTTTTCTATTAATTCATAATTATTTAATTAACACGTTTTAAATTATACGGGGTTTTGGAATATATACAAATCAACATTATTATCGTTAATAAGCGGTGATGAATGGGGCTAATTTAAATATCCGTGTAATTTAATAGCAAAGCGCGCGAAAATTTATATTTTTTGTATCACCCGGTTTTAACAATTACAATTTTAGAATCTCTCAATTAAATCAATCATTCCAATCATATACCTTGATATGTACATGTTTATTTTATGTAGTGTGAATATAATGTTTATGATAATTTTAATTACATTAATTAAAATTAATGTTAACAAGTGGTTTGCCTGCGTATATAACGTATAAAAAAGAGGCATCTGTCGATTAATTTATTTTTACTTATCTAAATTGCAGAAATCGTTGTGATAAGCGGCAACTACGTATATATAGGTACAAATCGAAAAGTTTACTTTTTAATGCGATAAAATTTTTTTTTTCTTGTACTAAAAGTAACAAAACATAAAAAAGCATCATCTCGATAAAAATAAAAATTGCAACGTATCCGAGACCCAAACCAAATAATGTGTATACCAGTTTAAATACAAAAATATTCTGTTATAAATTCTTTTATAAAATTGTTGATAATGCAGATTGAGTCATCGAAATATAAAGCACACAACTACATCAACAAAAGATTGTTGTATATAGAACATAATCAAATGAATTTTAAATCATCATTCATTTTTGATGGCAGGCCGGTAGTTTGTTAGAATGAAACAAAAAACACCGATGAATAATTAAATTTCATTAATTTATTATTATTGTTATATTTTGGTTGATTCGAAATCAGCAGAAGTGAAATATAAAATATACAATTAAAAATTGAATTAATTAAATTATATAATTTTTAAAAATTAATTTAATTATTTTCATTACACTTTCTGTTGCTTTGTTGTCTCGCTCTTTCTAACCTTAGGTTATAACAAGCGAATTAAATTACGACTTTGTGAGTTTTTTATGTTGATTCTGCGGCTTGTTGTTCCGTGATGTATTTCATTAATAGTTTTTGGTTGATATCAAGCTGTTGGATGCATAGTTGTTGGTCTACTGTAGTATCACGATTTTTATGTTGTTAGCTATTTGCAAAATGATTTTTAGTCGAAAACATAAATTATGTCGGAAATTGTAGAATTTGTTTAGTGAAGACAGGCTTTCGCCCGCAAACTTTGAACTGCGAGTGTATGCAATATTATGAACTATTTTAATCTTGGTTATGCCTAATGGGTCAGGTAGGCTTGCAAACTTAATTCTAAAGAGTAGAATACCACTAAGAATACATCCACGAGTATCCGTCTTATCTTTGTACTTCGTAAAAACACCAGTGTCGCAACTGCTTTATAAAAATAGATCATCAAAAAATTATTTATTTTGATCAATTTTCTCTTACAATCTTGAAATGTTTTCCTTTCAAAGTTGAGGTTAGAACTACTTTAATTAAAAATAAAAATGCTTAAGTTAAGAATGTGGTTAGGATTTTCAATTAATAAAAAACCACTTTATTACTCAAAATCTAAATTAGAACTAACTTAACAAATAATAAATTGTTTTTTAATTTTGGGGAAAATTTAATACCGCCCTAAGGCCATTTAGTTGTGTTTTCAGATAACACGGAATTATTAGAAATAGAGAAAAATATTTAAAAAAAATAGTATAAAATTTTACTTGCACGGGAATCGAACCTAGTGTGAATGAAATGGAAGTTTGTAAGAATTAAATTTAGTAAGTTATCATATGGTTCACGGAAGTTAGTGATACTCGGGTGTCCTACATAAAGAGCACAAAGTGTGATCATTGTGTTGTAATACTAGGTCGCCATGTCTTGATGAGATGATTGCATTTTTCATGATCTTAAAACAGATCGAACCTGGATTTAAGCAATATCAAATCAAAATAAATGTTTGTAAAAAAATTAAAATTAAGTTAATTTGCTTAAAATTTATAAAAAACTAGCTGACCCGGCGAACTTCGTTCCGAGAAAATTCTTTTATCCTTCACGAAAATTGATTTTGATGAGAGAAAAATCAAACAACTGAACTCAATTCTCAATATACGATTAAGTGGAGTAGACAATTCATTCATTTTTTCATCGAATTCAACACTAATGTATTGAAAAGTGAATTCACGATTCACGAAGTCGATTCAAGCTCAGGAAGTCTATCGAAAATTGAGTTGTTTTTTGGATTTTTTCTCGCAGTGTGGAAATGAATTTCAGTCAGTTGGAATTCAAAAGAATTCAATGTATATTATTCGATTGAAAGTAAATCGAATACAGAGGCAAATCATTACAATGCATTGTGATCAACAATATTTTCGTTTTGTTTTCCGGTGCCAACACTCGAACACGCGACGTACAACTACCATGAGGAAACATGGAAATTCCAGATTTATTCCGAACACTTCCAACGATAGACCGTGCGATTTGTTAATCGTCATAGCGAATATCAGTTGGAATCATGGGAATTCTCGGAATAAGAACATCCTCTTCTTTGAATTTGTCATTGATGGTCGTCGCTTCAACCACGTTTTTCATCATTTTCAATCACGTTCATCGATCTCGGATCATTCAGATTGTCACAGATCTGACCTTGAGCATCAAGTTATGCGGTGGTATTTCTGGCAAATCAAGTGTATTCAAAAACTTGTTTAGATAGTTGGTTGCCCCGTCTTGATTGGTCACACTATGAACGGATTTGTGACAATGCATTTCCCCAGCGATTTGGTTTTGAATCAAATAATTCAGGCTATCTTATTCTTCGAAAATACTTATTCTTTGCTGCCAAAATCACTCGTTCTCTGAGGCGATCATGATTCATATAATTTCAGCGGACGTCCGGAAACACTTTCGTTATAAGCTCTTCCTTCGATGTCGTGAACATGTAAAAATTCGAGGGAAACGAAATCAATCTGCTCAAAACATCAACAGGAATTTGGTGATTGCCAAGCGTTAATAGTTGTTTTGAAAAATCAGCAGTTGATGAATCGTTTTGTAACGCGTCTCTCATCATGTTCGTGGATAATTTCAACTTCTTCATTTGCATCATCGCTTCACCAAAACGTCTAGAGTCACTTGGAAAATCCTTATTCTTTCGATTGAATGCTTCCAATAATCGCTTGTATGCCTTTGTGCACCCGTCCCAGATGATGATTTTGCAATCTTGCAATACCTTGGCCATCGCCGAGTTCTTGGAAAATGAGCGCACGCACTGGCTTGTCATTCGTGTGGATATTCATTGGCAAATTTAATACAGAGTGTGCCGTCCGGCCGCCGTCTAGCAATGTGGCTGAAATTTCCGAAGATGCAACAGCTAACGTTATTTGGGATATCTAAGAAATTGTGGTGAAAAGCAATGAAGTCAAAAAGTTATTGCCTGTTCCACCGGAAGTATTAAGGAATTCGTCAACTGCCTTCAGCAATCGTAGTACACGTTCTTTTGTTGTGCATTCAAAAGCGAGAAATTGCAATTTACGATTAAATGCATGGTGCATCAAACGAATTAGTGCTGGTTTACCCAAATTTGACAAATAAATTTAAATAAAATAAATTAATAAATAAAGCATTGATTATACTATCGTGTGTGTGTGTGTGTGAGAAAATGTCTGGATAGTGTTGTTTCTCCATAGAGATAAGTACGCAATGGCTCTGGTGGCGAAGTCAACACTAGCAATTTAACTTTGCCATCCTCACAACATAACCCTGGTGTTTTTGCCTAGAACTTCAATGCTTGACAATATCGGCACACGGCAGACAATGCGCCAATATCAAAGCAGCGAAGTTTATAGGGGATTGTACAGCAATAATTGAAAACAGCGCGATTCAAGTCGACGTTCATCGCACTTCTACGGCGAGTTGCGTTTTGTCGAACCTAAGCTGGTGTCCGTGCAGCACAAACTTGTCCGATATGGCCTGTGTATCAGAAAAATAAAGAGCGAGCCACAAATATTGACAAGATCCCACTGTTCATGGCAACTGCTTCCTTGTGTTCGTTTTAAAAGCTCCTGAGTTGTTGCAATGTTATAACCAGATACAGTTTGGGTAAGTATCCGGAATCGATTTTGAAGCCCTTTTCAGGTGATGTTCGTGCGTAATACTGAAGGTAAAACTTGGAATGTTTACTTCTTTACCTATACGAGCGCGTGAATTATTGATTTAAACCATCTAGTTAACATACTGCACCAAATTTCAAATTGAAATTGAAATTGGATTATTCGTCCATTTATTTGTTTTATTGTTATGAGTGGAGTGTTGTATTCTCAGATACTCAATGGCATAGTAGAACGCCAGAGCCAGAAACAAGAAAAGAAGAGAGGGAAAGCTTGTTATAAGTATTGTAGTAAAAAAAATAATTGTTGTGGTAGATTTTTGATTTGGGTTTTATGAATGGGTCTTCAATGAGTAGTCGTAACAGTGGCATTGTTGTCTTGTGCCGCTGTTGATGCGACAATTTGTAGATAGTTCTTTGTACTCGTTCTGGAAGCATTAAACTATTTAAAATATGGCAGAATGAACTCTCTCTCTCTCTCTATAGCTCCAGTTACCTTACTTCGTTGGGAAGGTATTTGATAATTTTGTATATGCCCAAGTTTGTTAAGTAGTCCGTTACGGTATATCTCGCAAAGCTTCTCTCATTATCCAACACGAGTATGCGGCGTGCAGTGAAATAATGTAGCTCCTTTATTATTTTTCCCGAAAGGTCTTTACGAACTTTGAAAATATATCCACACGGATATAAATTTTTCCTTTTTCATTTTTTTTCTTGGAAAGCAACACGATGAGGAATCGATTGTATTTATTTGTGTTGCTGGTATTGAAGGTTTGAGTTTATTTTTGGATCAAACCGACTCGTGTTTGGTTTCAAAACGTATGAAATGCAATTTTGCACTTGTTGTGTTGTTTTAGGAGATTTCACAATGACTTTATTTGGTTGGTTTTCCGTAACTCTGAGGTTTTTTTTTCATTGTAGCGGTTTAAATAAATACCGAGAAAAATGTAAATGAAACATCCTCTGCTAATGCTCATATCAGTTTTGCCGCTGATTTGTTGTAGGTTTACGTTTTTGATTTGTTTCCAGTTTTGTATGTTCTCTTAACTATTTGTACAAGTGCTTTTACTAATTGTTGGATCGCCATAAGTTTAGAGTATTCCTTGCATTTGTTGTACTTCGTTTTTTATGTTGTAGGAAATTCTCGATTATTAAATGCTAAAGTACAATTCTTAAATTTTATTATGATGATCCCGAATAACGCTCGATTATTATGTCCACAAATATACTGTAGATTCGTTTCTCTTTCATTTCCCTCTCTGGTAAACTAATTTTTGTTCTTATTATTACTTTTTGAATATCCTTCAAGTTTGAATTAATGAAATCTATGCTTGCTGTTGTTGCCATATCCAAATTTCCGTTAAAACTATTGCAGTGCTGATTGTGCTGTTGCCGTTTGAATATGATTCTATTTGAAGTGTATAGCCAGTGTATGAATGTACCGAGCCATTATGTTGGGCGTCTGACAATTTAATGGAGGTTGGGATACTATAAGTTGCGGATTTATCCTTGTTTGAATTAAAAATTTCAATCACTGTTGAACTCGTTTTTACCATTTGTTCATTTGATTCGAACGAAGAGGCGTATTCCAACTTAACATGCAGTTTATTAAAGTAACCTTTGAATTGAATTAACTGAAATGTGGTTTCATGGTACCAAACGACAGTATTGGGGATTGCAAATTGTGTGAAATATTTGGTGAGCGCAGTAGTGGCGTCCAACAAGTTTTGTATGTCAATTTGAATCATATGCAGATGATTAGAAAATCACTGAAAGTTGTTCTATGGATTTCTTCATGACCGGTCTATAGGATATATTTTTATATTGTAGGGTTTCATATCATGCTTATGTATTTAACATATGTTAATATGGCTTCTGATCTGCTTTACAATATTTGCGATAAAGTACAAAACACCTAATTTCAGTTTCCACATCATTTATTCCCTATGCTTTGATCTTTGATCATTGTTGTTGCAAAAACAAGATAAACGTTTTCGAAAAAGATTTCTCTGAATACTTTTTGAATTTTCTGATACAACTATCTTGATTCTCTAACATTTTCTTGCAAATGAAAATTTTATTAAAATTTTGAAATATTTGTTCGGTGATAACTGTTTCTAACAGATATTTTAAATATGTTTTGGTTTCCATATTGTAATTTAGAGGGCGTTCGCGAGAAGTGTATGAAGAAATGGTTTGAGATGTGCTGAATGAACAGTTTGTACCTCACTCGCATTGTTTGGCGGGTTTCCCTCGGTGCTTTCGGATTCACATATACTTTGTGGAATACTTCCATACCTTTGTTAAGATTAACCTCATTTATCAAAGGTATTCGACTCATCAATACCATACTGATACCGCGATAAGATTACATCTCGTATTTAAAATGAACGGTCTTGAAAAATTTGAATAGGGATATAATTTTTTTGACAGGTTGTAACAGCATGACTTTAGAGACACACTGTTATAGAAATTTATAAGTATACAATACTAATTCAGAGCCCTTACGCGGTCACGTATAGCCCGGCTAGATCTCAGGAGTTAAGAGGTGGGCTTGTTAAGGGTTGAATCTAAACCACGAGTATGAAGTTTAAAAAAAATTGAAAACGAGAAATGATAAACAAAACTTACGACATTAAAGACTATGGCACTTAATTAACGGTATGCAGATATAAAATGGTAGTGGATTGAAAATAACAAAATTGATAGGTGGTAAAGAAATATTTCAATATTTTTCACAGTTCGATAAGCATTTGTATTTTTAACGGCAACTTACAGTTCATATGTACTATTTAAGAAGCGGAATGCTTATCACGTAATGTCACATTTGAAATTTATTATAATTATTATTATTATTAATATTATGGTTATTATAATTATTATCCGATTATTATTATTTAAGTAGTTTTAGTTATAGTTTTAAAAAAATTCAGTTTTTTCTCTTTTTGTGAGCCACACCCAAATTCAAAACTTTTCAGGTTGAAGTTTATGTGCAATTCACCGTTTATTCAGAACCTCGTCCTTGAGATCAATTACACAGTTTTTAATGTGTGGAATATGTGCACATTTTTTTATCAATTTACATTTAGCAACTATATTTATCACTTAAATAATATATTTTAGTCTTATTCTATATACAATTTAGCTTAATTTTGCACTATATGTAATTAAATAAAAAACCGTTTCACAAAACTTTATAAGGTACAAATCACGCGATCAAAAACCCGTCAAATATCAGGTTAATATTTTTATATCCTTCTCGACCAGCAAACTTATATACATTTCTCATTAAAAAATAATGTTTTAGCGAACAAGTTAATAATCTTTATAGCTCGAATTTTAAATAATTTTTTTCAAGCAACCAAAATCCAGCAATCCGATCAATAGCAAATTCACAAACTTAATCCCGTTTTTTTCAATTTTCATTTTTCTCGTCACTTTATTATTAAAATGTGGTAACGGTGCGGACCGAAGCAAGCATGTATGTCTCAATGTTCAATACGAATGAAGTTTGGTTGACTGTACATTTTAAGTCACGACAATTATAAGTTGTACTAAAATTTTAACGCTGTGGTGGGCAACGCGGCGTTACAAGGTTCAAACGATTCTACGTAGTTTGAACCTGTTATGTTTATGGGAGTAAACTATTTTCGAATAATTTTTGATGAACCGGAATACGAATGTTTGTATATTGAGCGTAGCAGAAACATACGAGTGGGTTCGGTATGTAAAGTGTTTTTCAAAAACACTTTGATAAAGTATGCACGATAACCAAAAATCTTTAAATTCAATTATGTTACTGTACGCGTGCCAAGACATCGAAATTGTTTATTGATGGAAGCAATCCATAGCAGTTATCCACAAAACTTATATAGAAAATTGCAAACAAAGTAACGTGCTATGATAATACAAACAATAAGGTAAGGGAAGGCCTCACAGAAAAGTATGACGCTCACCTTGTTCAAAATAAATTTTTGAAAAGCTGAACAAAAATGTCTATATGGAAAACTCTAATTTAGTACTTGGTCTCTTACAATTGGTAGTCAGTGATGCTATTACCTAAATCTTTCAGTTTTACGTTATAAATCAAAATTGAACGTACTAAGCCACTTTTGTCACTGGTACAATACCTGGTGTTGAAATAATTTTTTACTCTGATAATTGGGTCGGGCAGCAAAAAAATAAAATCATGGTTTCTTTTTATTTGTGGGAAGGGGATAGAGGGACTCGGCTCATTTTTTAACAGCGAGCCATGTAAAGTGCCAGTTTATGAGTGGGCATATGTATTCACCTGAAGCTGTTACTTCGCCTAAATTAACTATATGTTTTGAAGACTTCTATCCGGTTCTTCCCTTCGTATTCTTCCATAATTTATCCGGCTTCTGTAATAAGTGTAGTGTTTTCGTTTTTTCTGTCTAGGTTGGGAATACGACCAAAGTATAGTTCAACAGGTTTCTTAGATTGTTCTAATAGTTGACCAAATGAACAACACACTTAAAAATTTTGCTGCGATTTATGATGCAACCCTTGCTTCGAGGCTTATACGATGCCTACGTGTATCATATACTGATGCAAAGCATGCATTAAAAATAGTTATGATGCAGTTAAGTCTAAAATTACTGCAGTAGTGTGTCGAAAGAAAATTTCTATATATGTACTTAATCTGGGGTTAAATATTTTTTTAGGGAATTTATAATAATTCGCTAGGTCATTTAGTGTACTTTTAATATAAGCTTAAAATGTTTTTCATATTGTATATTTGCTGTGTAAGTAAGGAGAAGGACATAGATTGATTAACGTCAATCGAGTTGGAAGAAAAAAACGGGAATCTGTAAAATTTGCGTTATACTTTTAATTTTAATACAAATTAATATATAGTAAGTGTTAATACAATTATTTGGGAATTTCTAATGTAGTGTGCTTATGCTTTACTGTTTAAAGTACTAGACTGTACAATTTTAATGCCACTTACGACAAAAAATTATGCTTCCAAATGGATGTTTTGATTATTCTTTTATGCAATGTGCTATAAATTTTATTATAACTTGTATCAATTTTAACAAAATATTCCGTTAAAGTTTAATGTAAACTATACATTAAAAATTAATACAATTAGCATTAATATCTGATATAATGCAACTTGTGCATTATTTTGTAATACAAGCTTCCGCAGGACGTTTATGTAATGCAATTTGCATTACATAGGTCTTATTTTTCAGCTGTGAAGGTATAGGACTTCTGCCTTCAAACATCTCATAATTTATAGTAGTGCTGATTGGAACCTGTTAATTTGTCGGATTACTTCGCTGTTTGTAAGGTGGCGTAAGGAACACTTTGACGAGCTGGATATCGCTCATTATAGAAATAATTGAAGCCGAAGTAAGCGACCTTTCATTTTCTATTACTACAACGGCCGCTGGAACAAAACAGAAGTATAAAATAAAGTATCTTGAAGGGGTTTTTTGATATATTTCACTGCACGTGATTCGCTAGTTTTTACCTGCATGAACTTAGTGAATTTGTTGATTACTCTTAAGACTAGACGTTTCTCGGTTACTCTTGGTTGTTGGGGTTCCGGCCATATTTATTTTTTTTCCATATTGTGCAAAGTTCTATCAAATTTAAGCCATTCTCGGAAAATAATATTTTCGAATAATCTGCGTGCGATTTTCGAAGAGATTACCATGAGCACGTTTGTGTTGAGTTACAATTATTTAGAGGTTGTAAATATCGTAGATTTTTCCAATAAGTAAAAATATTCGATCTTTTGAAAATATTCGTGAGTTCACGTTCGGTGAAGCTTGGCTGTGTAAAAATAAATTTCGTGTAGCAAGACGAAAAAACGGGTTTAATTGGGTTTACTGTTTTCGAATTCCTTCAGTTCGTTTATTTAAATAGTACAATTTTATCAAATGGTAATTTATTACTAATGATAAAAACGCACTTATTCGAAACTAATAAGTGGAGCGAGTGTGGGTTTACAGAAATAAATATTCTGGTACCAATAATGAAACTTAATTTATTAGATGACTAGCTCATGTGGCTTAATTCTTTTAAGGCATCTCAATTCTTGTGTTATGTCAAGAAGTTGTATTGCTTCACTGTTGGTATGTTGCAGTAACCTTCGTTCATGTTTGATGGCAAATTCCTGGATCACTTCATCAATCAACCATTTAACATTTAGGTCTTTGTGTAATTAAGTCCTCGTTGGTTACGTAGCGGTAAGCATTCGTTATTGTACGTATAGACATTTGTTTTGACAACGTTGAATAATTAAACGGTTTGATTGTTTAGTACAGCCCAGAGCTGGATACCATACGTCCAAATTGGTTTAATTATCGATTCGCAGATCAAGCGTTTACAGTACAGGCTAAGCTTAGAATGTCTTCCTAATAGCCAGTATATCTCACGTTGTTTCATTTTCATTTGCTCTGCTTTTTGTCTAACGTGATATTTCCAGTTCAATCTTGAATCGAGATCCAATCCGAGATATTTTGCAGATTCAGCTTGGGGAATTTGTACCCCATTGAGAAATGTATGGATGTTGCTATTTTGTGCCGCAACGTGTATGTTACATGTACTGATTTCAACTCGTTAAGCTTTGTTTTCCAATCCCTGGTCCATTGGCTGATTTAATCGAGTGCGTGCTGTAAGTATTCCACTGCTTGGCTCTGCGATTCGCTTAATGCCAATACTGCGGTATCATCAGCAAAAGTTCCAATGAAGGTTGTTTCCGTTGTCGGTATAACAGAAGTGTAAAGTAGATATAAGATGGGTCCTAATACGCTACCCTGGGGCACCCCAGCAATGGCTGGGTAAAAGTTGGAGTATGTTTCTTCATGTGATACTCTAAATATTCGTTTGTAGAGATACGACTCGAGCAATTGGCAGTAATTTTTTGGCACTAATTTACTTATCTTGTAGATAAGACCCTCATGCCACACTCTATCGAAAGCCTGTGATACATCTAGAATTACGCAGGGCAATATTTCTTCTCTTCAAGTGCTTGTTCTATCCTTGCAGTCACGCGATGAACTTGATCAATTGTCAAATGTTTATTCCTGAATCCAAACTGGAAGTCAAGTATAATGATCATTGGTTTTAGTGGTTTCAATTCTCAAACAATTTTGGAATAGTAGGTAACAAAGAGATCGGCCTGTATGATCCCATTTGCTCTGCTGGTTTGTCTAGTTTTTTTTATCATGATTATTTGTGCAACCTTGAAACACTCAGGCACATATGTAAGTCGAAAGCAAGCATTATATATATATATATATATATATATATATATATATGTTAACACAGTCACTGTTCTCTTTGATAACTCCTTAAACATCCTTGGCGAAATGTCATCAATTCCAGGTGATTTTTTGGGATTCAGATTCATGTCTATTTCTTGTGCAATTTCAAGTAGGGTGACACTTCTGACATTTGATGGAGATCTATTGACTGGTTTAGGATCAATCTTAGATTGTATGTCGGGTGGTTGAAATACTGATGCCAAATGTTGTGCAAACAGTCCAGCTTTTTCTTCGTTACGTCGCACCCATTCTCCATTTATGTTCCTTATAGGTAGCACTTGGATTATTGCCCTCTTGAATCTTTTAGTGGCTTTCCAAAGAGAATATTTTTTGTCAGCTTCAAGACCCAGTCCTTTCAAATAATATTCAGTACAAGATTCTTTATGTTCTTTAATTAATCGGTTAACTTTATTACTTACCCGATTAAATTCTCTTTTGTCAATAATGTTTCTGGTTCTATGCCATATGCGTCTTTTCCTACGCCGTTCTTTTATCAGTTCTCGAATCGCCAGGGGGTAGTTGATCTCTTGTACGACTCTCTCACTTAATACGGGTATAGCCGCCTCTACATATGGTATCAAATTATGAGAGTAACTGTTATCACTGTGTTGCGCAGAATGAGTTAATCTCAGCTATTTCATAATTATAATTTCCGAGAATATCCTTTCACCGTTTCTGGAAGACAATACATTTACTGTGAATTTATGTTGATAATGGTTTACAATTTTTAAATGGGAATTGTCTGATGACCAGAATGTGATTTGTATAAATTTATACATCCGTTCCAAATAAAAGCAGCTTCGTCAGTAAAAGTTACCTTCTTCGGGAACGAGAAGTCTTGGATTTGCTACCCAATTACTCATTCACAAAATTTTTTCTCTATATTTTATCATTTTCCAAATTCTCTTGTACAGTTTGGTAATGAGAGGATGGAGATTTTCTTTTTTAATTTACCTATGCACTTGAGATACTGAAATTCCAGTTTTTCCTACAATTTTCCGAACATTAATGGTTGGATTATTATAAACTTCACGCAGCACTCTTTAAGTATTATATTGTGATGTTAATGTACGTTCTATAGTAGGTGTCTCAAATTATTATACGGTCTGTTTTAACAAAACCGAAGTGTTAACCGATGGCAATGTACGATTAGGGTTTCATGCCACATATTCACTAGAGCTTTAATGATACATTTTTTAATAATTAAAAATTTAACAATATCACGTTTGAATTCACAGATTGCCTATGACTTCAAAATAAGGAATATTTCAAATTAAGGTGTGCTTAAATTTGCTTGTGCCTGTAGTACAAATATTTTTGTGTAGAGTTATACAAGCAAAATGCTTTAATAGCCACTGGCCACATCATGACCATAAAGCATAATTTGTTATCCCTTTCCCAGAGAATTTTTTAAAATAATGAAAATTTCTAATTAAGGTAAAAAAGTAGGATTATAAAATTGTGTTTTGAATATGATATATACCTGTGGTTATCATGGCATCTTGGTGTGACCAAGGTCTATCTGAACTATACACTACACATAAATATATCTAGCACAGGCACAAGCGCATTTAAAGTTCATTCATAATTCGAAATACTTATTATTTATAAATTTTATTTTATATATTTGCTAAAATGTTTAACATAGTTTTCTATATTGCAAAGGTGCATTATATACCTCTAAAAATTTATATACGTAGAATTCTGAGTGGCTACAAGATTGATAAGAATTTAAATAGTTTATTAATAAATTTAACGTGCTTGTCAATCTGCCAGTTATTAAATTTTAATTTTTTATTTTAATAATGGGAGCTGCCTTTCTACTGAAGTGCAAGATACAGAATAATGTTTTTTTAATACGAAATTATCATTACATTTTCTTTAATACCAAAATAAGCTGGTTGTACTCGTGATGTAGTTTTATTTCGGGATGGAACTACATTTTCTACTTACATTGAATTTTATTTTGGGATAGCTACATTTGATCCGTTAATGCACCAATTATTTTCGGGCTGACATATTTCTGGCTTCCAATGACTTTCATTTTTCTACTCCAACATATTTCACATGGTACAGAAGGTGTTTCCACAAAACTAAATTTCATATTTATCTGTTTTGACAACGGAATGGTCTCGAAGATGTAACTCAGTTTCTGAGGAATTAGTAAATTAATTTGTATATAATACAATATGTGGAAGTACAGTAGGTCTAGTAAAGAAAGGCGTTTTCTACCTAGAATCTAAATTTTATTGTTTTATAATCTTCTCATCAAAACGCGTAAAAGCAGACAATACAAAATTAATACAATCAAAATATTTATGTACAAAAAAACAATAATATCACGATAACTATGGGCAATTTATCAATTCACAATACCAGATAATAATTCGCGAATGTTTAAAAATAAAAATCTTACTTTTTTTATCTTACTAAATCTAAAATTTCACTTTGTTCTCGATCTAAATTGTTTTCTTGTTTATTGTTTACGTTTTTTAAGGTGAACTAATTAAAATTAATTTGTTTAAAAGATAGCAAATCCAAACAACAATACCGCACTATTATATAGTTGATATTATAATGTCAATATTTATAAAATTCAACAATGTGTTTGTGTGTATCCCCATATTTTGTTTCTAATGGATTGAAATAAATCAACGAAAGAACAAACAACAAAAAACAAAAATCTTTGGTATACACAGAAAACACCAAACAAATAAAATTATGATTGCGTATCATTTAAATAAATTGACATCATTTAAATAATTTTTCCATTTTTTTAAGGAGAATTCCAAAAAAAAAAACAAAAACTTTTCTGGAATTCGCGTATACGAGTATATATAGAACCAGTTAGATGGAACAAGGAAATGGATGAATATTTGTTGCTGCGGATGGTTTGTTTAAAAAAGGATTAAGCAGTGTTGAAACCAGTGGATTTGTGAACACTTTAAAAATGGTAATAAAGTTAAATATTTTTGTTCGCATTTTGAGTAATTTGATGGTTGTACAAAAATTCTAAACTTTGTTATATGATTTGTTCAGAGTTTTAGACTTGTGTGTTTGCATAATTGTAGCAATTAAAGTAAACGATGACTCATTAGACACATTTAAAGTTGCTGTTAAAGTTTGAAAATGTGATTTACGGTGAGAAGTATTACTAATAAAACATGTTCGCCAAACTAAATATAAAATTGGAGGATTATCGAATGTCTGCTGTTTGCTTGTCTTGCTTATCTTCTTTATTGTGCAATTTACTCTTCCTTCTAGAAACAAATGTCGTTTTTGATCCCAGATTTTGTCGCGTATTATCATTACTTTAAAAGTTTTGCCTTGATTTAGCGCTTAATTTTCGTTTGGTAAGCCACATTTATAATAGTATATAACTGAACTTCTGAACAACAATATTATGAGACATATTGAGATTGAGTTACATATTACTAGTTCAAATAGTTTAGGTAGAGCAGATATAGATGTAATACCTCTGTAGCAAGAAACCTCATTTCTAGATCCAGTTTTGAAAATAGGCGTCACTCTGGAAATGAAGCTGGAATACCATCAGGACCACATCCTTCTCCGAATCCTACCAATGCTCTCTGGATGTTTTCTGGCTCGATGTGTGGAGTAAATATGAATGTACTATATATCACTACAGGTTGAATCTTTATAATTATCAGTGTCTTCTGCTTTATAAACAGATTGTAAAAACTCAGCAAACATGTTGGTTATGACTTGTGGATCACAAGACTTTTGATCATTAAATTTCATCCAGGCTGGGTAACCATCAATTTCGCGTTTGGTTTTAAAAATTTTCCAAAAGTGTCTAGGATCGCCTTTTATTTTAACCTTTAGATTGCGAATATAGCTTCTGTATCTCAGTTCAAAATAAGATTCAAAATTCGGTTATAAGCAGTAAATTTCTGTTTACTATCCTGGGAACACACTTTCAGCAGGTTTTTATGCCTTGTCTTTTTAGTCTTTTTAGTTTTTAGTTTCTTTTTAGTTTTAAAGAGGATAAGTTAATCGTCATACCATGGAGGATATTTGTTCGGTTTGCTTATAGACACGGGAACGAATAAATCGATTCCTTTAAATAGATGTGTGTAAAATTGTTAAAATTTTGAGCAAACGAACAGCCCGGACTTCCATCAGCCCTCACTATACAGTTGTAGTAATTCCCTTTCATCCGTGGGTCTTCCTGTAATCTAACGATTGTAATGTTAAAATATTTGAGCTTTATCTCCGCTTTGCTTCTGCATTAAAAACTCTAAAATTAACCAACGCGTTGCGAATCATAAACATCTTTTAAATCCACTTGCCCCCCAGGCAACGGCATAAAAGTAAGCATGGAAAGGGAGATTGGGAGAGCCTTGGTCCCAGAGCAGATTGCAGGAATAATAAAAAAAAACAAAAAAACACTTTAAAAAAAACTGAAAAGCTCATAGAAAAAATTACTCCCAGTAAAGTATTTTTGTTTTTCTAAAATATTTGTGTCCATACTTGTTTTAAGACCGAGGAAATAAAAAAATACAAAATAAAAATAATGAAAAATAGTCGTAAACTATTATATATCAAGTTGTCCCGTTCTTGCCATGTTCCTTCGGTAAAAAAGTTGATGATAGATCAACTTGCTAAAAAAAATAAAGAAGAAAAAAACTCCATTTTCGACGAATCATATGGGTTAAAAAATCACAACGAACGAAACGAAAAGAATCAACACAACAATGAACTCGGTTTTAGTGTTCTCCTTAAATAAGCCTTCGATAATGGGAATAATTTATAATTATTGCGGAAATCGCTTAACCCAAAGAGGCAGTTATGTTAAATGGATTTAGAAAGGTGATGTGAAATTATTCTCATAAAGTGTAGCTGCATAAATTAAGTGTAAAGATTTTAAAATTGTTAGTTCAATTATGAATTTCCTGCTAACACATTTTCTCATAAATAATGTTCCCAAGTGTCAAAAAAAATTGGAAGATGAACATGTTGATGTAGGAATTTCTTGCTCAGTTGAAGTGTTTTTGGTCAAAATTGGCTGATTTCGATAATAATTTAACAAACGAGGAAAATTGAGTATTGGGAGTGAAAGTTAATGCGCTCAACCTGGCATCGCGTATTTATAGCAACTGCGTAAAAATCTTCTGTATTATCCGCATGTTGTGATTGGCAGAATAGGTCTACACATGGGTGAATTTGGAACGAAAAAGTTTGATTTTGATATTAATTCGGCAAAAATGAAACTTGTTATGTGAAAAGATTATCAAGCGCATCCGCATGTTATAATTTGCGTAACGTATCTACACGTGAAAGCAGTAAAAATTACAACATCTAACAAGCAATGTTTTCAGACACTACATACCACGGCAAGTCCAGTGCTTTAAATCTCAAACCAAATACTCAAAGTTCAAATGAAGTATTACATTATTATTGAAATAAAGACAATTTATTCACAAATGCATTCACGTGCAAAATTTCCTATTCGACACTAGATTTGTTGAATTAATAGAAAATCAATTAAATTTGGGCAAAAATGCTTCCATACGTAGGGTACAGGATTGATATATAAATCACAACATACGGACGTTCTTTACAATTTATTCGCGGATGCTGGATACAATATCACATCGAGCCCACTAAATTTTGCAAACGAAACTCCACGGTAGTACCAATTACAACATAAGGTTGGAAGGCCAAATTATGGGATTTGTATACGAATAATTGATTTCACAGGCCCGTATATTTTTATTTACATTTTAAAATATTTAAGCTTTCTAAGAATTCATGTAGCAACACTAAATGGGAAAAATTTTCTATTGCAACTTTCGACTCTTAATTAATAAAGTTCTAAAGTGTTATTTGTGCAAGTGTTAGTTCAAAGTGATTAAAAAACAATTTAGGAAACTATACACTGAGTATTTCTCAATTATATTACTCATGGACCCCTTTAACGCCCAGAAATGCGTTGCAATTAAATATTATTTAGCATATAGTGGCTGCAGCCCAATACAATATTTTTACGTTCAAAATAATTAGACAGGACAGCAAACTAATAATTAAATCGGCTTATGTACGTATACATCAAAAGCAAGCCAATAATACTTTATTTATAAACAAAGACAGCCGAAGCGATTAGTACTTTTTAATTATATCATTTATATCCTAACCATAAATATCAATTACGAATGAAATATAATATCAAGTATGTAATTACATTTTATGAAAGCTTTCTCACAATTTTTAAAATATCAAAAAGCGCCACACATCAAAATTGACATTAAACGTCGTATACGTAATTGTTTACTTCTCACGGATTTAATTAATTTCTTATTTTGTGGTGTCCCTCAAACGGCATCTTAATATCACATTTCATGTTTTGTGTATTTTTAATGTCACTATAATTATTACTATTTTTTGTATTGACCGTAAATCCAATCATTTTCTCATTTTCAATTTCATTTAATGGAATAACTGACGTATACTAGAGGTACACATACATACATCATCATAATACTTTATAAAAAATTTTGCAGTTCATCGTACGAAAATTGATAAAAATTAAGAAAATACAATTACTGAGGGAAAACTGAAAATCCTTTAGGCCAATTTAAATCATTCAGATACCTCTCTAGAGCTAAATAATTGATATTGTGAATTCTTGGATGCCGAGATCATATTTCAGTCTAATTGCATTAAAATTGTATATAAATATTTCAGATTTAATTGAGTATTCAAGATGAAAAAATACAAAAACTGTTTGTAATAAATAATGACCACAAGAATTGAAGAAGCTTTAATTGATTTTCCCAAGCTGTGATTAACCTATGCACAGAATATGATGACTAGGTTAAACTACTTAATACCTTGAGAACAAAAAACTCGGGGCTAATGGCTTTGGTATGATTGTGTGAAAATATTTAATGTTGAAATGATCTAACCAAAATTTTGAAGATTTAATGACCGATTCTAAATGATAAAATTATAAATGGCCAATCATTTTAACGAAAGTAAATGATTCGAAAAACCAGCTTTTTCGAATTCACGTTGCTAAACTGTGCATAAAATATTATGAGTGACCAAATTACGGCCAATTGAACAAGAGCAAATTACGTATGATATTTTTACATACTCAGACTGTTCACTTTATTCACATACAAAATCGGTACATTTTTTATATGGTTTACCTAGGCTTCACTTCAATATAATATTCCGATTTATTTTTTTATTACACAAGTGAACCCGTATAGGCTAGGACAGCGATGATATGCTTGCCATATTCAAATTTAAGAGCAAAATGTTATCTATGTTCAAGCAACACTGCAAAATTATCAATCAACTTTCATTTACTATTTAACACTGCAAAACAACAATGAACAAGAATTTCTTAGCATCCAACATTCAGCAAAAAATACCGGACGAAGACATCCAAAGTCCCGCAATGATTGGCTCGATGAACAAAGCCGCCTGGTCGCAGAAAACAAACAAAAACTTCGTGAAAAAATGTTGGGTCGCACCAGTACAAGTACTCTAGTAGAGTATATGAGATGGATATGAGATCATTCAGCGAAAACATCAGCTTCCAAGCGGAGCAAGGAAATTCAAGAGACTGTTTTGTTATAGAATATCGCTAACGATTTCCGGAGAGAATAGAGAGCTAAGAACAAACGTGGCTGATATTCACTCAGTATATTATGGCGAACCTACTTTCAAAATTTGCTAAATAAAAATGACGAGTTGACTTCCATTAGAGCAGCAGCTCCACTTGGTGAAGAGGTCTTTGTCGAATATCCCACAATGGAGGAAGCAGGCGCCTCTATTAGTAGATTAAAAAATTTAAAGGCACCCGGTTTAGATTGAATCCCCGCAGAATTGATTAAGCCCGGAGGTGATACTCCTGCATCAAATCTAAACGATCTTATGGTCTCTATTTTGGACCAAGAAGAGCTGTCGGAGAATTGGAAGGCGCGGTCATACGTCAATTGCACAAAAAAGCGACCGTGTTAAATGTGAAAACTATCGTGGTATCGCTCTATTGAACACCGCTTACAAAGTGTTGGCTAATTTTGTATATGCTGGACTCATCCCTTTCGCTGTAAACATCATTGGCGAAAATCAATGTGATTATTGTCCCAACCAATCGATATTGTCCAGAGTTTTACCATGAGAATGATTTTGAAAAAATGTTGCGAGTACAACATATATGTTTTATACATAGTTTTAAGCAAAATCAACTATATATAAATTTCCGTCAGGCAAATGACAAAATCAGGGGCGGGATCATGAAATCCGGTACCGCTAAAACGTTGACGGATTTTTTCCGGTTTTACTCAAATTGGTATCATGAATACCGTTTAAACGGTAATTTGCCGTCAAAAATTATCCGTCAAGTTGGAGTTGACGGATATTAAATTTTCAAAGACATTTATTTGGTATTTAGTATTATTATAAGTTAACCATTAATAATGATATTTTGGTATTAATTATCGACAAAAAAATTGCTATTTGGAAACGTTTATTTGTTATTTTATTTGTTAAACATCGAAAAACCAAGAACACCTTTCTACCAAAGCAATACGTACAAGCACGTGATTATAAAAAATCTTGAGTACATATACATATGTATAATATACACAAAATAAAACAAAATCGGTAAATACGTTTTGCTTTGTTTTATATTTGGTTGGACCAATAAAAAACATCACAATACAAAAACATATGTATTTTTAGATTTTTTGTTTTTGTCTAAGCGCACGTGTTATTGTGGCAAAAACCGAGTTGCTATCATAATTCCATAATTAATAAATGAAAAGTTATCAAATTCGATTTTTTTTTTATTTGTAAGGTAAACTAAAATATCAATTTTTACAGTGAAGCTCGAGGTAATGTAAATGTCCATTGATTTTAGAAGATATTTAAGATATTTATTTGCAACAAGCAAACAAAAAAAAAATTCCCCCATATTTTTGTCGATTTGTATGGCGCACAAAATTTTTATTATCTCCACTAATTCATTCGATTTTTGTATATATGTAGGAGAAATGCGTTTTATAAATTGTACTCGCATTGATGTCACATATGTATATAATATAATTATAACAAAAAAAAAAAAATTACAAAAAATAAATATGCATTTGAGGACATACATATGTACATACCTAATTACAATTTGACAAGAAAATATAGCAAAATACCACTGAACTAGAAACTTGCTCAATATTTTTCCGACCGGATTTCATGATACGGTTTCTTTACCGGTCGGTATTTCTAGCGGTGACGTTTCATGAACGACCGATTTTTCCGTCCGGATTTCATGATCCCGCCCCAGTATTACAACAGGAAAAAATATCATAGTTCTAAGATGCAAGCTATTGTAGACCATAATAAGAATTCTGTTTTTCTAATTAGAAAACAAACTATTAAGGTTACTAGCAATGTGCTATATATTCCGTAAACAATTGCTCCATTTGAATTTAGATATTAAATAAATTCGTTTTGTATTTTAATTTTTAATAAGAACCATATATGACTGTAAGAATGGAAGGATTCACTTCCTGCATGTATTAACATGATCTAGTTTTATTTGTTTAAATATTATTATTATTATTGTTTTAGTGAAATTTTAGTATATAACTTACATTTATATGTGAGCATTTTACTAAAATTTACTAAATTAATATTTATATTCACTTCGTGCATGTAATAAAGTGTTTTCTAGTTAGTAAATAACTCTTTAGTTTATTAGCAATGTACAGCATATTCCGTGAACTATTGATTATTTTGAATTTAGCTGTTTGATAGATGCATTTTGTATTTTAATTTAAACTAAAAACATATACCACTGTAACAATGGAAGTTTTCACTTCTGCATGTAATAATTCTTAATTATTTTATTTGTGTAAATATTATTATTATTATTGCTTGAAATAAATTACAGTAAAAAAAACTGTTAATGTGTGATTATTTTAATAAATTTTACAAAATGTATTTTAATATTCTCTTCGTGCTTGTAATAATCTGTTTTTATAATAGGACATATGCAGTATATTCCGTGAACAATTGATCCATTCGAATTTAGATATTAAAAGATTGCCTTTTGTATTTTAATTTTTACTGAAAACGATATATGACTATAACAATGAATGGATTCACTTCCTTCATGTAATTATCATAATCTAATTTATTATTTATTCTTTTACTATTATTAATATTGCTTGAGTGAAATTTCAGTATATATATATATATATATATATATATATATATATATATATATATATATATATATATATTTATATATATATATATATATATATATATATAAATATATATATATATATATATATATATATATATATATATATATATATATATATATATTTATATATATATATATATATATATATATATATATATATATATATATATATATATATATATATATATATATATATATATATATATATATATATACATATATATATTTATATATTATGTTAATTTGTGGATATTTTAACAAATTTTACTAAATGAATTTTAGTAATTACTTCGCGCATGTAATATTCTGTTTTTTTAATTTACTAACAACTATTTAGTTACAAGCAATGTGCAGTATATTCCGTGAATTATTGATAAATTTTAATTTAGAGATGAAAGAAATTCATTACGTATTTTAATTTAACTTCACTGTAACAATGAAAGTATTCCATTCCTGCATGTAATAATTTAATTTAATTTTTGTAAATATTATTATTATTGCTTGAGTGAAATTTAAGTATATATATTCTGTTAACATGTGCTTATTTTAATAAATTTTATTAAATGAATATGAATATTCATTTCGCACATGTAATAATCGGTTTTTTAAATTAGTGTATAACTTTCAAGTTTATACACAATGTATAGTATAATCGGTGAACAATTGAACTATTTGAATTTAGATATCAATTAAATACATTTTGTATTTTAATTAAAACGAGAAAACATAATACTGCCACAATGGAACGATTTACTTCCAGCATGTAATAATTGTAATCTAATTTTATTTGTGGAAATATTTTGCAGATTATGTGGTAATGTACTGTATTTTCGGCGAACTATTGATCCATTTGAAATAAGCTCTAAAAGATGTATTTTGTATTTTGATTAAAACTATTTATAAAACAAATGTGACTGTAACAATGGAAGCATTCATTTCATGTATATAATAATTCTAATCTATCTATTATATTAATACGCTTAATTTTTTCAAACTCAACGCTAAAACGACCCCTAAACATGATCCGATCCGTTTAAATTTTTCAAGGTAGGTCGACATAAATATAGCGGTGTGCCTTTGCTAGAAAAATCGGAAAAATTCCACCGGGAAGTACCTGAAACGGGTGCCTCAGGTGTTTTCAGCAAAATTTTGTCACGACGCCAGAATGCCATGACAAAATATGTTTATATTGAATCTATGATCATGCGCATTACACTGTGACAATGACAAAATTTATTAAAATTGCCGATGTTTTTGTCATACCACTCTGATGACAAAATGAGTAGTAAATTTGTATCTGACTCTCAATTAAACAAAACAGATAGCATAAAATGATTTTACATACATTTTGGTGTTAATAGTTGTGAGTGTAAAAAATACAATTTTGTCATGACACTCTAATCTATTTAAGATTTAAAAATTAACCGCGTATATGAATTTACTTTATTTTTGATAAAAGTGCATCAAATTTACATCTTAAAAAATCTTCTTAATTATTTCTTAACCAAAAATTCAATAAAATGTATTCATGTGATAGATTATTCAGTCACAGGTCAGCTTCTATCTACCTTCTATCTATCTTCTATCTATTATATTAATATTCTTAATAATTTTTTCATAATCAACTCTAAATATGATCCGATCCGTTAGATTTTTTCAGGGTATGTCGACATAAATATTGCGCTGTGCGTGGGCTAGAAAAATCGGAAAAATTCCACCGGAAAGTACCCGAAATGGGTACCTCAGGTGGTTTCAGAAAATTTCCAACTTTTTGTGCGCGTGAAATCTTGCAACATTTGAGAATTTTATGGGACGACCAAAAAGCAAATATTTTTGTTCAAATTAGTGGCGCGCGATTCAAATTCAAAGTTGCTTAATGGTTGACGCGCGATTTAAATTCAAAGTAAATCTTGCCAGGAGCAGATCTCACAATCATAGACGGGTAGTGGGTGTTCCATTAGCTGGGAAAATCATCCTCATGTGTGGTGACTACCTGAATCGAGGGAACCATCGAGGAGCGCACCATCCTTGCACCCAAGAATGATGATTGCGTGCTAACCAATCAGCAGGTGCTTGACCTCCTGCCCGACGAACAAGAAGTCAAACATAGTGCTGATAAACTTGGGAGTAACGACATACATAAGGAACTCCGCCTACCCGTTGAGTTTCTCAACAAGATTGAAGGGTCCGGATTGCCGCGCCATGCCATCCCGCTAAAGGTTAACGCGATCGTTCGTTTGATGAGGAATCTGAACACTAGCAAGGGTCGAATCAATGAAACACGCATGCGCGTCGCAAAAATAAACTGCTACATTCTGGAATGTGAGGTGCTGACTGGCTTCTCAAAAGGCGAGCGCGTTCTCATCCCACGCATTAAGCTCTCACCATCGGAAGGCATCTTTTCATTTAAAATGTCTCGCCTTCAAATTCCGGTTCAGCTCGCGTTCGCGATAACTATCAACAAGAGTCAGGGTTAAAGCTTGAAGACGGTAGAAGTGTACTTGCCGGCCCCGGTATTTACGCATGATCAGATATATGTGGCCTTTTCACGATGCCGCTCATTTGACGGACTCAAGGTGTTTATCGTTGAGACAAGCGATCAATCAGCTGATCGGGATGGCCGCATCACAACAAAGAATGTATTTTTTGAAGAGATTCTGTGCATGTAAATTGTAATATATTTTACTATTTTATTATCTACCTTCTACTACTATTTTATTATCCTTTTGTACATTTCTTATGAAATATTTAGATTAAAGTTTGCCTCAGCAATTGTGTGCTTTTCCCTTTTGAGATTTTAATATTTAGTTTGGGTGCGTAAGTGATCATGTGATCCTGAGCGCGCGCTTCCTGTTTGAGATATGAATATTTGACTTTACACGTAAGTCATACTGTGTACATTTGAGCGCGTGCTTGCCGTTTAAGATTTAAAAATTAACCACGTATATGAATTTACTTTCGATAAAAGTTTAATAAAAGTGCATCAAATTTACATCTTAAAAAGTCTTCTTAATCATTTCTTAACCAAAAATTCAACAAAATGTATTCACGTGACTGATTATTCAGTCACAGGTCAGCTAGTATAATTTTATTTGTGTAAATTTTATTATCATTATTATAATATTCTGTTTTCAACTTGAGCAACAAGGTTTAACTACTTATAAAGGAGATTAAGAAAGAGTCAGTTACAAGCTTCCTAAGTAATGTGATAGGTAAACAAGACATATACTTTTCCCTGTGGAAAGCCACCAAAGGATTAAAAAATCCTAAAATGCAAGTGACCCATTAGAATGGTTAATGGAACCTGGGCTCGCAACGAATAGCAAACAGCTGATTGTTGCCGAGCACCGAGAAAATACCTTCAAACCACAGCTGATAATGAATATCTAACACCTATAAGCAAAGTAGACGAGGCATTTGTGCTACTAGTTACTCTGAAAGAAATCAAACCAGAAGTAAAAACATCAAAGATGAAAAAACCTCTGAATACGATTTGATAACGGGGCTAGTATTGTTGAGTCCACAAGGAAACTACAAAATGCTGTTCATATATTGTGAACAACTGGACAAAAAAATGGAGAATAACATTTAACGAATCCAAATCAACTAATATCAACTTTACAAATAGGAAATTAGAATATATTCCGATTAGACTGAATTCACAATAAATTCCATATTCTGATAATGTCTAGTATCTCGGCATGAAGCTAGACTCTAACCTCAGGTGGAAAGCGCATGTTAAAAAAGGCAAGAACTGTATTTAAAATTCAAAAAAATGAACTGGCTTATTCGAAGAAACTCCGAATTGACAACGCACAACACACTACTGTTATATAAACAAATGCTTAAACCTATCTGGACGTATGGTGTTCAGCTTTGGGCTGCGCAAGGAAAACTACAGTGAAGATCATCCAAACATTTCAAAACAAAGTATTACGTAGCATTGTGATCTCCAGCGCTGAAATACAAAAATTTGTAAGGAGTCGTATTTTGAGACTGCAGCAGCATGACAACGAAGAGCTGCAGACCCTACTGGATCGCAGTAATGGACCGAAGCGCCTAAAAAGAACAAAGCCTTTAGAATTAGTCGTTGCTTCAGCCGCCTAAATCAAAGGACTGGCAGAGCTCGGATAAACAGATAGGTTTCATCCCACTAGTATAGACTACTTAACTAATAAAACAATTACTAGAATCCATATGATTAGCGTAATCGATATAGTTATTGACACCCCAAATTTTCAACATAAATATTGACACCACTGCATTTCATAAGGTTTTAATTTAAATTGGTTTTATGTATACCTTCCACGTTATTTCATATACGTTTATCCTTTTTTAACTTCAAATTAGTATTATCGCTTTTCTTCAGGTCATTCAGTTTATTTATGGGTTTTGAGTAAGAAACAACACGTGTTGACAGCTAGGTATTTGGCGCCATAAAATAACACATATTGTTAAGGAATTGCATCTTGTAAGTACCTCATATTTCACTTATTTTTCATTTTATACAATTTACTAAATGTCAATACAATACTAATGTCTAGTAGTATATTTAAATTAATAATTTTGTATTTCTAACTTATTCAATTAGATAATGGATGTGTCAATAATTAGTAAGATTATATTGTACATTCAACTATTGACACTAGGTGTCAATTATAGTACTGTTTGGAGTACATTAATTGACAGTATGTCAATAGTTGTACTGTAAGGAGTGTCAATAATTATGTATTTGTTATTTTTTAGATTTTAAGTTTCAAAATGCCAAAAGTTAAAGGAGTCAATGCTGCAAAATGCCCTTGAAGCTATAAAGCGGGGAGAAATGTCTAAAAAAGGCGCTGCTAGGCATTTTGGCATTCGCAGAACTACATTGCTATTCAGACTTAGCAATAAATTTACAAAAGTGAGGCCGGGTCCTCTAACGGTTTTAACCTCAGAGGAAGAAAAAGTTATTGGGGAATGGATAATCACGTCCCAGAGGAAAGGATTCCCTACGCGAAAAGAGGATGTGTTACATGCAGTTAAAGAGTTCTTAGATGTGGAAGTAAGAGATCACCCATTTGGATCTGAGAATATATCCGGTGATGGATGATTCCAATTTTTTTTAAAACGGCATCCTAATATTTCAGATTTCAGATTTTTAGGTGCTACAGATATAAAGACGCGGTTCATGTTAATCGAACGATATTTGATGGAAAACAATTTATTTGAAATTTTGAGTGATCCAAACAGAATATTTAACGGCGTTGAAACTAATATCTTACTCTGCTCCAAAACAAAAACAGTATTGGCGGCGAGAGGTGCCAGGAACATCTATGAAGTTGACCGTGGCGTGGCCAAAGCGAATCCTACGTTCATGTTTACCTTCTCTGCGGCAGGGACGTTAGTGCCGCCAATGGTAATTTATCCCTATAAACGGATCCACGATGACATCCAAAAATCATTACCAAATGGCTGGGGTTTGGATATTAGCGATAATGGCTGGATGACCAAAGAGATGTTCTACGAATATATATCCAAAATATTTTACTCTCATCTTTTGAACTTTGGAACCACATTCCCAGTTATTGTTTTTGTTGGCGGTCACGCAACACACCAAACTCTACAGCTAAGCAAGTTATGCGTTCGATTGGGAATAATTTTGATATCATTATATCCAAACGCCACCCGTATTATGCAGCCAGCTGATAGTGCCTTTAAACCTCTTTAAAACGAATGGAATAAAAAAGTCTGTGAGTGGCGGTGACGACATCCCGGCGAATTTCTTACCACACAAAAATTTGTTCTTATTCTGGATACGGTCATTCAATCTTGTATTGAACCTGAAATATTAAGAAACGCTTTTCGTGCATCTGGTCTCTTTCCATGGGACAAAAACGCAATTGACTTTTCCAAGTGCTTAGGAAAATCGTCCGACCATTCTCAACGAGCTCCAGATGCTTTTGAAGTTCTTCAGACACAACTTTGATTCGGACGATTTATTCAGTTAGTTGAAGATCAGAAGATTACTTAATTTAGAGATGATCTCAATGGTTTACGTAGCACTGAATTGTGGCCCGACGAACGAACGTTACTCTACAAAATGTTTGTAGAGTTTCAGCCCAATGGAAACTTCGATGAACCCATTGTTTTTACTGAAAACGCCTCAATGATTGAAACAACACAATTAGACAATACGATTGGGTCTTCTGTTGATGTCTCGATGGTAAATCCTATCGACGGATTTTTATATGTTAATGAAGAGATTGAAATGGAAGAAATTTCCGAAAGTATTCTGAACACAGATTTTAAAACTCCATCGAAGGTAATCCATTTGATAGACAATTATCTGGATTCGCCCATTACACCTGAAAGGCAAGGTACTAAACCCATCAAACCCGAAAAACCTTTCGTTATAACTGATTCATTGTGGATTAAAGCTGAAGAAAAAAAATAAAAGATCAGCAAATCAAAGCTAAACAGGGAAAAAAATCAAACGGTTGGAAAATATAAAAAAAAATCTACGTACAAATTAACGAGCGAAATCCAAAACAAGTAAGAGTAAATCAACTGGAAAAATACTGCAACAAGTGTCTTCTTATTTGAATTCTTTGCCTACCAGTTTAACCACTACATCCACAATCATTTCTGGTAAGTTTTAAAGAACTAATAACTACGTTTAATTTTGATTTAGCTAATTCCATTTGTTTTTTAGTATTGCTGCCAATTGAGCATATTCTTTCAACTGGACCAGATAAGTCACGTGTCCAGTCGTCCAATATTTTGGTTAGAAGCGCTGAAACCTTAGAAAGTACATCGATTCCCCAGTCACTAATAATAGACATACCTTCTGTTCCTGTAGACGGTAACTAATCCTATTAAAATAGATTTTGTGTTCAGCTTTGGCCTAAATTATTTGGTTTACAGTTCTAAAAATAAGCAACCTCTTTGTGACAAAGAACAAATTGAACCCAAAAAACAAAGTCATGCTGAACCAAAGAAACCCGAATGGTTTATGTCGCGTACATGACAAACAAATATTTCCATACTCGCTAACGAATCAAAACCACTCAAATTATTTGAAATGCTTTGTACCAAGCCTACTAGTTCCGAACTTGAGTTGAAATTGTTTTATCTTTGTTGTTGTTTTAATACATTTTGTGTGTTTCGATAGAATTTTTTCTGAACTAACTCACGATGTCATGAATGCACTACTAATGATAAAACTTTAGAAGACATTGGACAAAACGGAATTGCTGTGGGCTACAAATGCACCTATCTATATGTGCTACAAATGCACTTTTTCAATCAATACAAAACCAGGTATTAGATGGAACCAATGCACTAGAGAATTTCTCATTGTGTGTATTAAAAAAATGGATATGGAATATACTCCGATATTCCTATGCAATAAGTGTAAGGGAGTAGGATTTCCTATTTGAAATTATATGACTTGCAAATAATTCACCTATAAAACAACATGTAAAAAACAAAAACTAAACAAAAAAACTAACTTCTAAAACATGTAAAAAAGCTTTAAATTTTACAAATTTCAAAAATTGGAATTAACGCCAACAGTTTAAATTCAAAATTCTCTTGCGAGTGTCAATAACTGATCGATTACGCTAGTTGTAATATTATACAGAAATAAAGATTTCTTTTCTAAAAAAAAAAAAATGTTTGCATGCGGTTATTTTAATAAATTATACTAAATGAATATGAGGATTCACTTCGCGCATGTAATAATCTGTTTTTCTAATTAGCAAATAAATATTAATTTTATAAGCAATGTGCAGTTTATTGAGTGAACAAATATAGTAAACCATTTATATTTTGATATTAATTAATTGCATTTTGTATTTTAATTAAACTTGTATATAATATATATTAAAAAGCATATAATATAATATTATGACTGCAACAATGGCAGGATTCACTTCCCGCATGTAATTATTTTAATCTAATTTTAGTTGTGTAACTATAATTATTATTGCTTGATTGAAATTTAGATAAATACATAACGTTATCATGTTGTTATTTTAATAAATTCAGCTAAATGAAAATTAATATTCACTTCGTGCATGTAATAATCTGTTTTTCTAATTAGAAAATATACAGTGTATTCCGTGGACAATTGATCCATTTTAATTAACATATTAAATAAATGCATTTTGTATTTAATTTAAACTATAAAACATATATGACTGTAACGATGGAAGGCTTCCACACTTTCTTCATATAATATTTTCAATCTGTTAACGGGTCGATATTTAAAGAAATTTGATTAATTGAATACTAATATTCACTTCGCGCATGTATTAATCTGTTTTTTATTCATTTTTTAGTTATAGGTATTTAATTTGCGGAAAATCATTTTTTGCTATAAACTAACAAAATCTCAATAAAATTGTTTGATAAATTTCATAAGCACGCTTCAATTAAAGTGAACTAATTTCATTAAAAAAAATCAAAAACACCATCTTCAATTTTGTCCATAACCCTATAATGTTTTTTAAATTGTGGATTTCTAATTTGTTTAGTCCCAATTTGAAGTCAAAAAGGAAAAAAGAGTATCCGACTCTTTTCGACATTTCTCTTAACTTTTCAGTTTCTAATTTTTATTTATATTCCGGAATATCATTATATTTTAAAAAACCAACATTTTTTAAAATAATATTAGAATTTCGGTTTCTATAATAAATTATATCATCAATTTTAATTACCTACTACATATATAATTAGAAACGTTGATTATGATTGTCCTTAGACAAGAATTAATTTTCTGATCGGGTAAGATTCTTTCTGGGTCATTTATGGGTGTAAACTAAAATTTTAGGCAAATATACGAGGGTTGTCTGAAACATTTTTTCTTCAAATTTATTTTCATTTCTTTACATAGTCCTTGTTAATCTATACACTTTACCCAGCGATGCTTCCATCTCTTCAACCCATCCAATTAGTACTCGATGTCTTACTTTCCAACTATTTGTTAACGAAAGTGATGGCCTTGTCGACGAAAATCTCTTTCCTATGACCGCAACTTTTAGTTAGGGAATAAAAAATTCCCTAACTAAGTAGATCTGGTGAGTAAGGAGGATGGCCAAGCACTTCAAACCTTAATTCGTAGATTTGTCTACTGCTGAGGTAAGAAGACGCTTTGTCTTGATGGAGCAAGATATTTTTCAGCAAATGTGACCATTTCCCGCAATTTTTGCCATCAGCTTTTAAAGTAATGGCGCGTAATGGCAATGGTTTTCCGTTTTTGAAGATAAACAATTAAGAAAACTCCAGGAAACACTCGCCATAATTTTTTCAGTTGAAGGAACAGCCTTTACATTTTTTGGAGGCGATTTCCTCTTGACAGTCCACTGTTTTGAATGTATGTTTGAGTCTGAAGTGTAATGGTTTATCCAAGTTTCTTCAACTGGGAGATCTGTCCAAGTTTCCTAAAGTCAATGCTCATTATGTATTACGGGTGAACATTTCGAAAAGATGTTATAATATATCTAATTAATTCAAAATTTGTTGTTTTAATCATTTTGTTTCACGGTGTTCTGTTTGATCTCTGCATGGAGTTCCGACTGAAAACAGCCTATTTTATGAATTTTTTAGAAATATGTATAAATATAATTTCATTTCCAGCACTGGTTTTGCTTAACCCTATAATAAAGTTCAAATTTATACATATACTACAGTCATACTGTACCATTATAGAATTTGTTTTCAAACGATTTTCCAAATCTGACAACCGCAGTAAAAAGTTCTTTTAATAATTAATTTAATTCATTATTTAAACATACATTCAATCAATAAATTCTAGGAAAAAATTTGCCTATAGGCTAAGTTGTGTATTAGGCTTGTCAACATTGTTAGAACTTATGTAAAACATAAACCTTTGGCAAAACAATGAAAACTAAAATTAAGATGACGTTAGACACGAAATTGTTAATGTATTGGGAAAACATTTAGTTTTAATGGCGTACCAGAACACAATCTAAATAATAAATACAAAATTTTTATTAAATTAATTTGTGTGTTTGCGAACAAAAAATTTTCTAAATTGGATGTAATTTCATTTTAATTTTCCCCCAGAGCTTTTAAATAATTTTCGCCACAAAAATTATCAAAAGTTTTTTTCGGTTCGTACTCGTACGTATCGGTTTGGATGTAAAACATATTTATACACAGATATCAAAGAAGTTTCGTACACGTTACAATGCGTATCCATCAAAATCGTTAATCAAAAACTATTAAAAAGTCATTTATGAACGCCATTTATGAATATTATATATGTTCGTATACATGTTAAAAAACACTGAACATGGCAGGTAGGTAACATACAAAAATCCTAATGGTTGATTACACTTTTATGTTGTTTAGTTTATTTGTGAAGTAAAATTATTACGATTAAAGTACACAAAACAAAAAGGTTATACGCAAAAGTTTTTTTATTGTTTGTTTGTTAGAAAAAATGGATACGCGCAATCCATTAGTGCGGTGATCTGATGATTTTCTTAAGAGAACGGCAAATTATTTGTATTCATAGTCTTTTTATGTTTTTTGTAGTCTTGATTGAAGTATTGCGTGTTTAAGATTGCTTTCAGTTAAATTTAGTTTGGTTGATTATGTTATGTTTACATTTGGTTTTGTAAAATGGAGAACATAAATTATTATGATTTCACAAAATGCAGTAGAAATTCTATTGATTCCATTTAAAAATATTCTCCGCGTTTTATACATGAATTGTTTTATATATTTATATACATAAACATAATTATAGTTAAATTAAAATAAATCAGCCAACCAGTTTATGTATTCATGAGTATACACAAACTTCACTTAAAAGAGGCCCTGATCTTTGGTTAAACATAAATACCGCAGACAACCCGAAAAGCATAATTGCTGTTTGTCCACGCATAAATAAGTAAATAGCCAATAATAATTACTATTTGCCTTTTGTGTAGTCGAATTGGTTGAAGGACATGAGACGCATTTACAATTAAATTTTTAACCTTTTCAAAATAATGGGGTTTGTTACATTTTAACATCAGGTGAGCAATTCAAAGAAGTTAAACGAATTTTTGTAATTTTCTGGGAATATTTCAGTGTTACCTATAAAGACAAGTTACATGCTTAATTAAAACAATTTTTGTCACAAAACCGATCGAATGTTTAAAATGTACTCATCTATAACCAAAAAATACTATAAAATGGCTTTATAATCATGTGTGAGAATTTTAAAATCCATTGTATGTCATATCTCCCTAATATTTTCATGAAACATTTTTCATACGTAAAGTTTTAGAATTAATTTGAATTTAATTATATATTATAATCAACTATATCACCATGGATAGAAATAGAAAGAATATAACCTCAAATTAAGATACCATATCTAGAAAAAAAAAAACAAAAAAGTGAAATCATTAAAATTCATGATATATTTTGGGACCACCATTGTTAGAAAAATTCTATTGTTGTTACAAAAAAAAATCTCCCTTTTTTCTAAAATATTCTAACAAACTAAAACTTATACTGCTTTCTCTTAAATTTGATTCGTCTTTCTTTTCTGTTATTAGATAATTTAATACAAAAGTTAGTCAAGTGAAATATTTTGCGTTCTGTCTTTCAGGAAAAACAATAAATATTATCTAAAACGAATAACTATCTTACCGATGTAATTTAGGAATTGAGTTTGTCATAAATTTATCCTGCAAATCAAAAGAGTTATGGAACGGTATTTCAACATGTTTATGGCAGCCATAATTACGCATATTGCAGCCGTTTGAGCAGAAAAATTGATATAAATTATTTGTCCCGTTTTTTTAATTTTTTTGTGATTTATATTTCTCTTTGAATTTAATATTAGAAGTCAGACAGGTTTCAATTGATAATAACTTGTGAGGTTTTAGCAATGATCTAACGAATTCTCTTTTGATTCTTAAATCAAATGTAATTACAGATTGCCCAAATATTCTGTTATCACTCGTTCTAATAACAGCCCGACTAATTCATTTAAAATAATTTCTGGTATGATACTTGAAGCTATGTTTGCCTAATAACTCTCATTTGAATTAGGACCCAAAACAAGGAAACTTAAAAGTTTTTTTCGATTTTTGAAATATGAACTATAACATGGTAGTACAAAAAAACTTGTCGCACGATACTACCAGAGCGTAAGGAAACTAAAAATCAAAACTCTCGACGCTTTCTTAACAATTTAAACACTTCCATTTGATATTTTTGCACTCACCTAGCCTAATCTGAATACTGATTTCAACAGGAATGAGTTTGTTTCCTGTTGTTATTGACTAGAAACAAATGTAACTGGTAGAAGGTTTTTTATTGCAGTGTATAATAACTTTGATAATCAAGTTTTTACCATTCTCAACAATGATATCATTGAGTTAGAAATAATAGACCAAATATTTTTATTCTATGTTGCTGCATACGCTCTCTAAGGCTGCGTGCCATACTCAAGGTAAATTGGAATTTTAGTAAATTTTTTGGTAAATTGAAATACTATACTAAAATGCAGGGTAAAATGAAAAAAAAATATTTGGTGGTTGTTGCTATTTTTTGACATTTGGTTTTATTTCAATCAACAAAATAAAAATCACACTGGTTTTTATATTTTTAAATACATAAAACAAAATACAATATACAATTTTATATATAATTCAAATTGAACGAAATTATGGATAAACCAATTTTGGAAAAGCAAAAAAAAAAAATATTCCGAAAGATGTAAGTTGATTTTTGGCGTTACATGTTTCAGATTTATTTTATTTTATTTTAAGGACAACAAAGAAAGAGCGCGATCTTATCCAAGCAAGGATAATGTGGGATAAACTCTTCCAATCCAAAATATGCAACCCACGCCAGTGTTGGGAGTAAGATTTTTTATATTGTAGGTTTTATACGTTAAATGTTTGTTTAATTTTTTGTAGGAAAGTTTTAACAGAATCAAAACTTAATAAAACAATAAAAAATTTGACACAAAAATGGCAAAACATTTTGAAAAAGTATAAGGTAAATTTTGTTCTCAGTCAAAATCATCCATCAAACATATCTAAATTAAATATATGTATATTCTTATTACAGAGAATTATCCAACCGCAATCTGGAGTGTCGATCGAAGGCGAAGAGTTACTTCTTACTATGTGGGAACTCTTTGATGAACACCACAATTTAAAAAAAAATAAGTACGGTCTACATCCAACATATGTAATCGATGAAGAAGTGCGTGATATTCCGGGACCATCCTACTCATCGAACAGCTCCAGTCGTATGAGCATTAATTCCGCGGATGACCTTATGGAGGTTAATTCCGACTCCACGGATGAAGTTGACCATTTTTTACCCGAAAAACACGTAAAAAAACAATAAAGAAGAGATGATCAAAATCATGAAAAAGACTTCGAATGACATACGGAAACGGGCAAGAAATATTGAAAGACTAGTTCACTTTGCAACTAAACAAATGTTCCCAGATGCGGAGTTTCCAGATTTAGAATAAATCAAACCACCTCTAAAACAAACAAAAAACCAAAAAACTAATTATGTGATATTGAAATGAAATGCGCTTTATTTAATTTTTTAATAAATGAATTATTTATGTTTATTTTTTTGTTTTTATTTTTATATACGTGAACACAATTCATCTCGAAATACCATTCCATCTTTATAATCTCTGAGCCCACTTGAGAAATTATCGGCCGTTACAATTTCCGTTGAATTGAAGTCTGTGAAATCTCCAGCTGATAAACAATTATTGTGCATGCGCATATCACTTGCACACATCTTTTTACTTCAAGCTCCAAAGATTTGAAAAAAATGGCTCGTCACCTTGTCTTCATCATGCCAAATGTCTGTTTGATTGTGATACGTGCCTTCGAATGAGGATGGTTGAAACGTGTTTGTGCTTCAGTGATTTGGAATTCCTTGTATGGTGTAATAATAGCGATCGGATTTACCATACATTTATAACCCGCATCACCCAGTAAAAAATATCATTCTGGTGAAAATTTACCCGTTCTATATGATTGGCTGTTTACCAATACTCGCTGGTCATGCACCGACCCCGGATAACCACAACACATATTTATTATTTTATAATCTGCATCGCAAACAGCTTGCAGTTGGACGGAGTAGTCCAATTTTCTGTTATAATATTGATCTCGTTGATTGGGGGGGGGGGGGGGGGGGGGGCATTCAATTTTGATATGGCACCCATCGATAGCACCTACAGCTTTCTTAAACACTCTCGAAAGCGCATTATTCGCAAACTTAATTCCGATGTCATCTAAGGCGGTCATTGCCGGCGCTTTTTGTACTACATCTTTTGCCAATTTCTCGAAAATATTCAAATATTTATGCATGATGTTTTTTATAGTGCTTTAAGGCATTATCATGGCCTTAGATACTACCCTATAGCTAGTACCACACCCCAACCAAAATAAAAACACTATCAATTCTACTTCAATGATCCAGCCGTAAATTTTTTCCGGAATCAAGTGTACCAATTTTCGGAAGGATTCTGGAATTATTCGGATATTTTCCCTGGTCTCTTTTAAATTTCCATTTAAAATTGCCACAATCACACAATTACTGGTGGTTAATAATCGATACACCTAGACATTTTCGGCTAAAAATTATAAAAACAAAGTTATAAATATTCTCAATGTACTACACAATGAAATTACCTCTCTCAAACCACTAATTTCAAGTAAAAGAGAGTCGTGAAATTTTAAATATTGATCTAATAACTTCACAATTTCTCCACACATTGCAATAATTAACGTTAGTTTATTATTATTAATTATTTCCTAATTATTTTTATTATTTACCCAAAGTTTGGCACGACATCAAAGGTAAATTTGTACTAAAATTATAATTTACCGAATTATAGGATCTACCTTGAGTATCGCAACTCAGCCTAAGTCAGATCGTAACTTACTTATGCTGTTGATTTCGTCTTTTGCTTGATGGATACTCAAGGCAATCATTTAGTCAAAGTTAATAACTGTTTAAACGGGAAGCTTGAATTTCAGTATTTCTTCTCTTATCAACAATACCGTCGCTAATGTCGACCCTGGAACTCTACCACGATTAAGTTTTCGTAAAGCTGCGAAATACCAATTTCACTAGCTAAACGTTTTCGCTTGTGCCATTTTTGTATGCAAAATTTTATTTCACGGCAGCTGCGTTTAGGCATTATGAGAAAAACAATTATGAACTAAAAGATCCTAAACTGTTTTTGAAACAATACAGATCTACATAGATCAGTTTTTCAAAATTTAAGTGGAAATGACGATTTTTTACAAACAATTGTTTTTATTTGTATAGATGTCATAAAAATTTGGTCCTCGATGTTTGTGCAGATTTGCCATTCGCTATAGCGCTGAAGTTAAAAAAAGTATAATAATTAAAAAAATTGTGTGTAACTGCCCAAGTAACAATGAAATTTTAGTTTAGCTTTTATAGCAATATTTTGTCACTTTTTTGGTCACAGTGACCAGGATGTCGATTTTTTCCAAAATTCGACAAGTTGACGAAATAATCGAATGTATATTAGTAGTGGTACGTGTATTTGGATTAGTTCGAATGTGTGCCATTTAATTTTTTTGTATATGACATTTCTAGATATCATTTCCTATTATCATTTAAAATATGTAAATGCAAGTAAATATGCTTTAAATAAAACTAAATTTATTTAATTTTAGTTTTAAAATAATTTCTAATCTGTGTTTGTGTGAAAACAAAACATTTATTCGACATCACATTGAAAAAAAAAATTGAAATGTGTAGCTAAAATATTTTTTCCTTAACACATTTTCTAAATGTGTGTGCTACTCAGGAGCACATTTGATAACTTTTGTAATTGCAATGATATTTCGTCGCGGAAAGCAAAATATGTCGAGTTATTCTTTAAAATGTGTTAAAACGTGTTAAAAAACGAAAAAATTGTATGACCGCTATATAGCAGTAATTAACGCGAACGTGTTAACTCACCACTCAAATACTTGGTGAGATGTCAAAAATCTGAGACGACGAAAGGACATAAGCACCAAAAAAACTGTACCGATTTATACCAATTCATAATTGTTGGTGCTTACATTCGCAGAAAACAAACAGAAAAATTACACACACTAATACAAAAATGTATACTATACTCCTTATACGTATACGAAAACGTCATTCGTCGTTCGTCGAATTTTGGAAAAAATCGACCCCCAGGTTCTATGACTAAATAGTTAGTAGCTATTTAGCATAATTCATATGTCAGGAAATTTTTTGTTGACCAAAAATATAGCTAATTTTTGGATATGACTAAAAAGTATTTAGGCGGGCATTTTACTCACAAAAAATAGCAATGTAGTCACTACGACAGTCATTTGGCTTAATAGTAAAAAAGTCATCGTGAAAGGTAATATTATGCTATATTTTTGCTAATTTGCATTGCATGCAGGCATATTAACAAGAAAATAAAATAGCACAATAGTCACCACAGTAAACCGTTATTATTAACAGCAAAACAGTCATCTCAAAACATGTTACGCTATATTATTGCTTTCGTGGCAGCTAAATAGCAAAAAATAACTATATAGCGTTGATCGAAATTAAATGGTTATTTTAGCAAATTAGCTGTTTTTGACATCTGACATTTGATTAGGAAATGTAAATACTGACAGTACGAGATGTAGAAGCGCAGAAAAGGTAATCGGCAAATTTCGCGACAAAATAACAAGTTTTATAGCATTTTTGTCATCAAAATAGCTAATTATTATTTAACTATATAATGAATGACTAGTTAGCATCCTACGTGACCATTTTGTCATATTGTCTTACTGAATCTACTACAGCTACTATGCCTTACGTATTTTGAAAAGCTAATTGTTTAATGACAATTTTGTGGTGTGGATTTAGTCCATTTAGTCAGAGGGAAAAGCTACTTTGCTTTTCCGACGACTAATTTGCTAAACATGCTATTGGTAGACTTTGGTAATAAAATAGCATTTTTTCATTGCATTTTTGTCCCCAGAAAAAAAATTAGCTGTAAAATAATCATTTAGCAATCCACGTGAATATTATAACATATTGACATTATTGCTTCTGCTAAAGCTATTATGTCATGGCTACCATTTTTTTCCGCTATTATTCCACGGTTGCCATTTTCCCCATTTTTGCATTATTTATTTTAGTAATTTTCTTCGTTTTTCGCTGTCGTTCATAGAAAATAAATACGTTTTCATTCTGTCTTTCATTTTCGTATCGATTGTATTTAAAAATAATCCTTAATTACTCCATATTTTGGAATTTGTTCAAAAAATCTATTTTCTGTATTCAATAAATAAGACGTAATTCTGAGGGGCGATATGCTGATGAAGATCATATGAGATACCTGATGAAACTTTCTTCCTAACTAATTTTAGGTCGACAGATGCGCGTATTTATTAGAAGATACTTTCATTATTATTTCATTACGCATAATGCCTTCATTATCATTAATATTTTCAACAGTGTTTAAAAGGATGTAAAGTGTCAATTACAAAATAACTAGATATTTTATATAAATATGCTTTTACTAAAGTTATTTTGTAATTTTTGCAAACAATTTATTTTTTTTACAGCCATATGGTCATTTTAGATTCGTAGCCATGTAAAATGCTTAAATCCTTGTTTGACTAAATGTCTACTTGAAACGCTATTATTTACAAAATAAATATTTTGCCTTTCAAATGACTAATTTGCCATAAATGTTATTTTGTTTTGAATATTTCAAATAAGCTATAAAACCTATTTGGCTTTGTAAATGACTATTATACTTTATAGTAATTTTGAAGAGCACACAGCATTATAGCATTTGAGAAAGCTAAAATCATTCCCCACTTTGATCAGCATGACACGTATTTGTCAGTCATTTTGACTTTATCTTGACTTTTTAGCATTTATAGCGATGCTAATTAACTCACAAAAACTGGTCACCGTGATCAAATTTTAGCCACAAATTGTTACTTGTGTGTGTGGTTTGCATTAAAAACAAAAAGCTTTCAAATTAAATAATAGTTAAGCTTTTCTCATAAATAAGGAGATCCTAGTGATTTTTGACTCCCTTTGGTTTTTTTGCAAAAAAAAAAAACAAAAACAAAAAAATATATTGTATTTTAAATTTTAAACAAAATTTGCTCAAATACTTTTTAAAATTTTACCTGAAACTACTAGTTTTTATAAACTAAAACTTTATTTCACAATAGTTCGGCATTTTTACAGTGCGGGCGAATTCACTTGTAGAATAAAATTTCATACTTCAACTTTTTTTCATAATTTGGAAGATTCTTGTGAAATTTGGTGGATATTTTTGTACCGGCCGCCACGACTTCAATGAGAGTTTTTCAGTTTTTGCAATGATTTTGGAAAGTTTATCATTTACAAAAAACGAAAATGAATTAAAAAATTTATATAAATTCAAAGATTAAATTTTCAACCATCAAAGGTTGACCTTGTTGAAGCAGAGGTAACATTTTTGGAATATACAAGACAGTTTTACTAAAAGTACGGTAAGTTTAATTTTTCGCTTTAGAAATCAAGTGTGTTGTATTCGAGATCTGTCTCTAATAATGAGAATACGATCTACGATTTTATTCTGACCATTAGCCATAGTTTTTGAAAGATTTGGACCAGCTATAGGGCTCCCAAATTATGAATGTCGACATAAATTCCTGTAGAAGCAATCACTCAGCGAAGACCAAGCTATCGCAGATGTAGCCTTTACTGACACAATTATAAGGATGTCCCGTGTAAATAACAGAAATACAAATGATTTTGATCTAAAATTTTGGGAAGTTATCCAAGCTGGTAAGTCATTTCGATTTTTCGCATTTTAGTTTTAATTTTTTTCTTCGGATCATCTGTCTAATTTTACTTGAAAGTAAGAATAATATAGTTTGGTGACTCCCCACCTGCAGTCTGGGAGGAGTTTCAGTAGTATCAGTATCACATACGAATAATTAATTTTTCTTACTTAATCACAAAACAAAATAAATTATTAAAAATATAACAAATGAAAAATATAACACCAGTACAAAATGTGCAATTCTAAATACAGCAGCATATTATCTATTATCTGCACAGCATCTTAAATAAAGCCGTTAACAAAATAACACCCAACAGTTAAATGGGCATACCGATAAAAAACCCATGAGAATATATTGACGATTTAATTTTATGTATGTGCATATCAGTATATTGATGGCTAGCTTTAATGCACTAAAAATGTATAGCAGGTCATTTTACATTTTTCATTATATCAATCAAATGTTAGAACATATGAACGAGCATTATTATTTCATCCATTTTTCATTTTGACGTTTTAATTAGAACCATATAGCGAAACTATTACTCATGTCGATCATATAACATAAAATAGATGTAAACGTTTGTACGAGGCCCGTCTCTAAATTTTTGGTTAAAACTAAAATATAGAAAACAAAACAAATTACTTAATGAACAATGCCTAGGTCACTTTAAGATCCAATAAAATTAAGAAATTTCAAAAGAAAATGAATTTATCAAAAATTTGATCTATTTGAGGCAAAGCATTTTGAGGGTCTCGATATTTGTTTCTTATTCCCTTTAATTTTATAAATTAGCCGTTAGATGTTTAAAAATGGAATATAATGTTATGATTGGTAGTTCATTGTATGTGTCAGTTGCCAGTTATTTTTCATCGAAAAAAGATTAATTACTTTAACTACAACATCCATTCGTTAATGCAATTATCTCTTTATAGACATACACATACGAATACTCTCATAAAAACCGATTTTTAATTAACTTGTAATAATTATTTTCCAATCAAAATCAACTTAAATTAATTGTACGTACCTTCGGTAAGCGAAAATAAAACAATAAAAGTTAATTTAAAAAAAATAAAGCAGAACATAACACACAACAAAAAATTAAAAGTGTTATAATTATTCTCTCTGGTCTCCTTAATTATTATAAATAAATACAGTGAATATATCATTAAAATGCTATACACAATTAATTGCTGTAGATGAACAATCTCGTTTACATAATGAACCATATCAAACGCTTTTAGTTATCAAGCTGTACATAAATAATTTCTAGTAAATCGAATCTACGCTGCCTTTATAAAGGCATTTGTATATCAAACGAAGGCGTATTTTAATGAAATTTTAATTCAAATATTCATAAAATAAAAAAATAAGGTTAAAATTAAAACTCTAAATACCATCTTCAAAGGCGGTATTACATGGTTTCTTGGAGAAAAAGCACAACACATATATATGTACATTTCCAACATATATATACACGAAACGTATAAATTAATGGAAAGGCTATTCACAGTCGGAGTGCGCACCAAGAAAAGAAACAGTACAACAACAAAAATTGGTTTCAATCGCATAAATATTCGTTGTCTTTATTATCTACAGTTTCAATTCAAGTTCAATTTTTTAATAAATTATTCAATTTTAGGTATCTCAAACGAATTACGAGAGTAAAAAACGCGATTAAATGAATGAGGTAGGAAGACTTAAAAATAAATAATCAATTTTGACTCATTTATTTGAGATAGGATTTTAAGATTGTGTGTATTTATGTATATATTACTCGTATATTCAATTCCCTTTTTACAACAAATTTTTATGTCTTCTTTATTTTTGGGTTGGTTGTATTTATATAAGTAAACCGAACAACTCAATTAAATATGAATTTTTTTTGTCAACGTCTTCTCGTATTTAGAGATATTTTATATTCCGCTGTATATAAATTATTAAGTAAATAAAACAGAATTTGCATATAGGATTGCCTTAGCATTGAGCGAGGACTAAAATCAATATTATTACATTATTCTCGAATAAATAGTTTTACCTCAGGAGCAATCACGCTAAATATCTACTGGATCCGCCGTGAAACGAGAGCCTTCTTAAAACTTAGAAATCAAGCGAGTACGGGTCTCTCTCTCTCTCTCTAGCTACACATCCCATGAAGGGATTTTGCCGCCCGCACTATGGTCCTCCAGCCGTCTCGGTCCATCGCTCTCGTCCTCCAGTTTCGACATCCTATTGCATGTAGATCTTGTTCGACGTCGTCACGCCAGCGCAGTCGGGGTCTTCCTCTACGACGCACACCGGCTGGTTGTTGATGGAACACTTTATTGGTCATCCGTTGTTGTGGGGACCTTGTAACGTGGCCGAGCCATCTAACTCTATTGGATTTGATGAATCCGATAATATCGCAACCTCCAAGAATTTGCTTTATCTCGTGATTCATGCGAATCCGATATTCATTGTTCGCGACTTTAATTGGACCAAAGATTGAACGAATGACCTTCCTTTCGAAAGTTGATAACAATCTACAATCGTTAGTGGTCATGGTCCAGCTCTCGCTTCCAAAAGCGAGCACAGGTCTTATGAGTGCTTTATAAATTGCGAGCTTGCACTACTGCGATAGATGTCTAGATCGCAATAATTTTGATTGGGCGTCGAAAACTCGATGTGCGGCAGCGATTCGGGTTTTTATATCTGCCTACATGTCATTTGATGATGTTATAATTGACCCGAGGTATTTGAAGTTTTCAACGCGTTCAAAGTTATTGTCGCCAATTCCGAGATTTTTCATGGAGATGTTCCTGGGTGTTGATACAAATTTGGTTTTGCTACTGTTCACCTTCAAACCAAGTCTTCTTGCGCAGCGATCGAGCGGCACGAAACTGTCTTTGGTATCGCTAGGTCTTCGGCCAAGTGGAACGATATCATCTGCATATCCAAGAATTTGGCCTGATTTATTAAATATACAGCGCGAAGTTTCGATGTTGCTTTTCCTCACTACGTACTCAAGCGCCAAATTGAACAGCACAGGCGCGAGTGCATCTCCCTGTCGAACACCAGATGTTATTTCAAAGGAGTCTGACACAGTTCCTTCGATTACAATTCTACATACAGACCCAGACGTTGTTAATTTGCACAGACAAACGAGTTTCTCTGGGATTCCTAGGCATATGAGCGCGGCCCAAAGATTATCGCGGTTTATACTGTCATATGCCTGACGGAAGTCTATATATAATTGATGTATGGTTATGTTGTACTCCCAACATTTTTCCAAGATCATCCTCATGGTGAAACACTGGTCAGTAGTCGATCGGTTGGGACGAAAACCACACTGATAGTCGCCAATGATGTTTTCGGCGAGAGGGATGAGTCTAGCAAGTACAACATTAGCCAACACTTTGTAAGCATTGTTCAATAGAGCTATACCACGATAGTTTTCACATTTAAGACGGTCGCCTTTTTTATGCAACGGACATATGAGCGCGGTCTTCCAATTCTCCGGCAACTCTTCTTGGTCCCAAATGCAAACGACAAGATCGTATAGACTTGTTGCAAGAGTAGCGCCTCCATGTTTGATTAATTCTGCGGGGATTCCATCGAGACCGGGTGCCTTACGGGTCATAGAGTACGGGTCATATCGCCAAAAATGATTTTTCCGAATGGCCAAATCGGCACAATGATATTGGCGACAGAAAGTTTGGCCGACAAAGCCGCTTATCCGACACAACCTGCGATCACCGATACTAACGCCTCCGACATCAACATCGCCGATAACTAGATGGGCGATGGAAGATGTTCCCATCCTAAGTTCAAAAAAGTCTTCTGAGTCACGCGAGAAACGTAAATTTGGGCGTTGTTATGCAACAGGAAGACTTGCCTGTTTCCTTGTCCAGTAAAATAATGGCCTTTTCTGATCAAGTTCTTCGCTCAGTTTGTTCAATTGTCAGCTGTAGCGTTCTGCAGTTACCGTCTGACAGACGTAGGTTAGATGGTGAGTGATATACAGTGCTATTGTTTATTTTGGCAACAACAACAATTGCCGTGTTTCTTGGCACACATTGATCCGGATCAGTTCAAATTTTGTATGGGAAACCTGATCCAAATTTTATTTTAGATCAAGAATTTTGATTTGAAATCTAGTAAGCGCCTTTGTGTTGTTTCATGAAACATGAACTGAACCGGATCAGAACAAACATCAAGAACAGCTAATATTTGACAAAGACCAAATGTAACTTTAATTTTAATATAATTCAACATTAATCCAAATTTGAAGAAATTTAAATCTGTGTTCAGTAACTAAATGCATTTAATATATTACTATCGGCCATGTTTATTTTGACGACAACAACAATGTTTGCTTTATAAACATCAATAGGTACATAATTTAAAATTTTCAATAATAACAATTAATTATTTACAGCCATACCAAATATGAATAGAGAAAAAGACAGTGGCATGACAGTGGCATTTGTCAAATAGAAAACTGTTTACAGGCGAATAAAAACAGCTGGTGAAACTACTAGTGGGTTACATGCTCATCTAAAAACCATACACAAATAAATTTGATATATAAGGAGACCTCGATAGCTGTGTATAAGGAAGCATTGTTAAAAAACAAGATGTACAGTGCTGTGCAAAAAAAATTGGGCTAACATATTTTATTGCAAATTGGAGTCTTTTTTTGATAAAATTACAAAACTTTTGAACGCAATTGGCTTATTGTTTCATTTTAAAGACATGTATGGCGTAATTTTATGAAAAAAATGTACCTGCAATTAAGGGGCAAAACCCCGAAAAATGCCAAAATATTCAAAATACGGTGATTGGAGTTAAAGTAATGAAATAAATTAAAAACCTATGTTTTCTTTTGTTTTTCATTAATTTATAGAAGTTCTATCTTTAATATTAATATTTTGTTGGACCGCCTTTTGTTTTTATTACACCGGTACAACCCAAAAAATTGGTAAAGCAATTATTTTATTTTACGCCTACCGTTCTTGGCCGTCATTTTGGTGCAGATGTTTTATTGCATGTATTTTTTTTTTGAGTATAAATAGTGCATATTTTGTAGGATTAAGTTATTATTTAAGTGATCCTAGTCAAATAAAGAATAAAGTGCAATTTTAGTTAAAAAAAATGGGAAAAGTTAGTGAGCAGAGTAAAAGCAATATATTGATTTTGGCGCTAGAAAACTTAACCACGCGTGAAATAGCTGAAAGATTAAACATTCCAAAAAGTACTGTCGCGTGGAATATTAAAAAAATGCGAGAGATGGGCAGTAAACAAAGAAAGAAAGGCTCAGAAAGGCCCAGAAAGACAACGCCAGTGGAAGATCGTTTCATAATACATATTACAATGTCGTCGGAACCGTTTTAAAACTTCATCGGACCTAAGACGGGATGTTGAGCGAGTAACGGGAAAAGAAATTTCAGCCAGCTTAGTGAGTAGAAGACTTGTTAAAGCTGGTTTGAGAGCACATAAACTTGTCCAGAAGCCTGAGTTCACATTACTAGTGAAAAAAAACGTTTGCTATGGGCCCAGGGGCATGTTTCTTAGACTCCAGAGATATGTGGAATGTTGTGATTTTCTACAATGAATCAAAATTCAAGCTGCATGTTGGAGATGGAAGAATTCTCGTAAGAAGAAAACTGGGCGAGAGGCTTAGCAACGAATGTCTTTTAAGACTTGCACCGAAAAATGAAGGAGTTATGGTCTAGGGATGCTTTTCTGGAAATGAAACCGGTCAGTTGTGCTTCCTTAAGTTCAGCTTTACAGCAGCTGTTTATCTGCAGGTCCTACACAACGAATTTGAGCCTTCTGTGTTGAAACTTTTTGGCGAGACCTGCAAATTTATTTTTCAACAGGACCACGCTCCGTGTCATACCGCCAAAGTTGTAAGTTATTAATTTTGAATTGTAGATAGAAAAATTGGCTTTCTGATAAACATAAATAATTCGTTAAAAACTTGATTTTTTTCTTATCTCTTCATTTAAAGGTAAAAAAGTACTTCGAAGAAAGAAGTATCGATGTATTGAGCTGGCCCCCGTATAGTCCAGACTTAAATCAAGCTTTAAAACATTTGTTGATGACGAATTGGGAATCCATACCTCCTACGACTTTGAAAAATTTATCAAATTCAATGAATCGGAGCGGAGGTGTATCGCTGTAATAAAAGCAAATGGCGGTCCAACAAAATATTAATATTAAAGATAGAACTTCTATAAATTAATAAAAAACAAAAAAAAATAGGTGTTTAATTTATTTCATTACTTTAACTCGAATCAACGTATTTTAATATTTTGGCATTTTTTGGGGTTTTGCCCCTAAATTGCAGGTACATTTTTTTCATAAAATTACGTCATACATGTCTTTAAAATGAAACAATAAGCCAATTGCGTTCAAAAGTTTTGTAATTTTATCAACAAAAAAAACTCCAATTTGCAATAAAATATGTTAGCCCAATTTTTTTTGTACAACACTGTAGCATAGTTGGCAGAAAAATCAAACACCACACGTTTTAAGAATTCAGTAGACGAATTTTTACAAACGATTATTTCGCATTTGGTAGCCAGGGTTCGCCTGCCTTTTGTTAAAACCAGTACGTCGTATGATATTCGTACTCTGCTTCAATCTAGAGGATACAAAATTGTGCAAAATTCTGCGAGTTGTGTAAGCAAAATGATATTTAATTATGGAGAAAAAATTAGAAAGCAACTAGCTGAAGAAATAGCATCTTTCAAAAGCACCGGTTCGAGATTTTCCACCTTCAACGAATGGACCTCAAAAAGAAATCGCCGGTACATGAATATTAACGTTCTTTTAAACACGAAATTTTTTAACATAGGCCTTGCTACAGCTTATGGAAAGATGCCAGCTAAAACATGTTTGGAGATCTTACAAACTTTACTAAAGATGCAGTGAAGGCTTTGTTGGTATTACAACCGATGGTGCATTAGCTATGCAAAAATTCGGTCCTTATTTGCCGATTATTCATCAGCTATGACTAGCTCATGGAATGCAATTGGCAGTATTGAAAGTTCTTCATCGAAAAGAAACGAGAGATATACAGATAACTTTGATGAAAAGAACGTATCAAGTGACGATGAACTCATTGTAGACGTTGATGATGATGCTATCAACATTTTCAATACAATAATCGATAAGAATTGAAAAAGTTTTAAGCTGTTTCGTAGATATCCTATGAAAAATTATGCTGTTTTGCAAAATCACGTTGTTGAAAATTTTGGAAAAGAGAAATCATTGATTCTTAATTCAAGAACTAGGTGAAATTATTTATCTATTCAAGAACTAGGTGAAATTATTTATTTATTCATCCAACCATCTCTGCCCAAAAAGCATTTTTAAAATGGTACAATATAAAACATGTAATACAATAAATGATACAATATAATAAAATTGAAATGTATATGAAACAAGAAGGGTGGAGGTAGGAGATCTCTGAGATTTATTAATCAGTTTTGAGATCAACTGCCTTATTTAATATAACAAAAAAAGAGAAAAACAATTATTTTTTTCTTCTTTTCTTTTTCTTTTGTTATTACAGTAATAGGGTACAGGAATATAAAACCAACTTCTCAAGTTATATATAGTAGTTTTAAAATGTCTGCTCCTTAAAAAAACATTTTGAGAACTGTAAAAATAAACAAATATCTCAATGGAAGAACTTTTATCAATCGAAACAATGGTAGAGCCGACGTTAATCTCTTACGCTTTAATAAGATTCGAATTGACGTATTTTGCGCAACAACCAAAGGTTGTATCGAGCTTAAGTATACTCCTTCCCAGTATACTGCAGCTTTGACTGAACCAAACCATTATAAAGCTGTAATAAAACTTTTATTGGACATAAAAATCTTAACAGATAGAGTTTTCTGTTACAAGCATAGATATAATATTGCGTCACTTCAATATGAGATTTGAAATTTAGTCTGCAGTCCAAGACTACTTGAAATTGTCAACTACATTAAGAAGTTTGCATTTGTCCGAACAGCTGGCGATCACTGCTGTAACATTATTAAATTCATAATTCTGACATATATTGGAATGATAAATAATGTCAGAATCAATAGTTATAGAACCATTTAATTTGAAGAACATTACTTTAGATTTATTGCTCAGAACCATAAAATGAACATCCAACCACCTGCGTAAGATCAGCAAATCATACTTTATTATAATTGCGATGTCATCTGCAATTTTAACTGAAAAATTGAGTCGTTAATAGCAATGAAGCTTAATTAATAATAGTATTTTGTGGTCAATCGTATCAAAAGCTTTAGTGAGATCAATAAAGTTAGTCACAACATTTTCACCTAAATCTAAAAATTTTACAATATTCAAGTTCCGTACTTTTCCCATCCCTAAACCCATATTTCTGATCAGAAAAGACGGATATATCTTTCAAAAATAGAAGCAATCTGGCTTTCACACATTTTTCGAATCGCTTCGAAAATACTGAGAGCAATGATATCGGTCTATAATTAGATGGATCATTTTTATCACCTTTTTGAATATGGGAATAACAGTTGCAATTTTAAGGCAATCCGGAAAAAATCCCTGTTCTAAACTGAGATTATAAATATAAGCTAATATATAAACAATGGAATGCGAAATTTGTTTTAATAAATAGTTGCTGATATTGTTACATCCAGAAGAATTTGAATTATCTAAACTATTAATGTAGTTAAGAATTTCACGCGGCGTGATATCCTAAAAGAAAAGAGAATTAGATTCTATCTTGCGTCGTAACATCTCTGTGTCTCCATCCGAATCATGGCTACTGCGCAAAATTGCGCAAAAGTGATTGATGCATTATTCGGTTGCTTCAGTAAAAGTTTCAGTAATTTATGTTTAAGTTTAATTAATTTCATTAAATCAATACTCATCCAGGTTTTAATTTATCTAAAACTGGGGGCGGGTTTAAATTCGAAAGAAGATTGCTTTATTTTGGAAGTAAGCATCGCAGTAAATTTATTCATTAAAGTATTTTAATGATTTAAAGTATTTTTATCAGTCTCTTGAAGTAAAGTCCACTGATCAAGCATTAAAAGAGAATTTAACTTCGGAAAATCTATTTTTGTAATCAGACGTCCTTCAGCTGTCTGCTTGACATATTTTAGCATATGCTTAATTTGAAGTGACATCAAATGATGATCAGAAAAATTGTAATCAAATGATTCTCCTATAGCAGCTCATAATTTGAATGAGGTTTACACGAAGTTACACGAGTAGGAGTATTAATTAGACTTTTTAAACCGAAATTAGATATCATTATAATTTTTTACCTGGTCATTAACAGAGAATTTTAAGATGTCCATTTTTAAATCGCTAAGTATAAATACATTTTGAAAATGAATTCCGATTAGTAGAAAGAGAATTCTTCAATAAAATCAATAATTGAACAAAAATTAAACCGATAAACGCATATTATGCAAAACACGTCACTTCGAAGAATTAGATTTAATTACACAATATCAGGTACATATAGATTTTTAGTCACATAACTAAAATTGAGACCTTCTTTAACATAGCCAACTACCCCACAGCTGAATACTTGTTGTTACAGCCATCGATCAAAGAATATCCATTGAGTTGGTAAGAAGACACTTCGTCAAAGTTTATCCAAATTTCAGAAAAAAATAATATATAGTATGTGGCAATGAATTGTATGCAATAAAGTGAGGAAACAATTAATCGCTATTTTTACGTAAGCTACGCGCATTTTGATGGACAATTGAAAAATTATTATTAACATGCATAAAGGAACCTGAAGGAGAGGTGCTATTAACAAATGAATTAAAGTGGTCTAGATCTGTACTAGAATTATTAATCATTATATCAAAAAAAATTGTGAAATAAAAAAAAAAAATTTCAAATTAGTTGGTCAAGATCACTCACATCATTTATCAACCACACTTTTCCACCATCATCCCTCCTCATCAAAATTTTGGCATCCTGGAACCATGAATGCTTATAATTTTTGGCAATTTTAGTGTTCTTAGCATTAAAATATAATTGTCATACTAATGGCCGGTTGCACAGAAAAATGACTAACGGACGGCTAGTGGCGCGCCAGTTAAACGTTTTATATGAAGCCTGTGCTGACATGTTCTACCATCACATTTTCGATACTTTATCGAAGATTATATCTCGCTTTCCTAAACTAAAATGGACAACTGTTTCATTTATGAATTATTTCTTTTCTATTGCTATCACAACCTACTAGTACAAATGCGAACAAATTGTCCTTCTCTAATTTCGTTCAAGTATCGAAAACAAATTATTTCGTGATAGAAATGAAGTAGAATATCACAATTTTTCAATCTAGTAACCTGGTAAATGATATAAAATGTGAAATAGTGTAACATTTTATTCTAAAGAAGCGAGACATAATCTTCGACAAAGTATCAAAAATGTGATGGTAGAACATGTCAGCACTGATCTCGCAATCAAAGAAAAATCAATGCAAACTTGATGAAATATATTTTATTCCGTGGAAATATTTAGCTTGCGTATAAACATTTAAATGGTCAATTTTGATTGAATTACTTTTTAGCTAATCGTTAAATATTTCCATGAAATAAAATAAATTTAATCAAGTATGCGCTGAGTTTTTTTTGATTGCGAAAACAGATTTCACATAAATCAATTAACTGTCGCCTAACTAGCCATCCGTTAGTCATTTTTCTGTGCAACCGGCCATAAGAAGCTCATACTTTCATTAATAAAAATGTTGCTGTTACTACTAAAGCCGCAATTCGCTCCAGTGGTTTTAGTCCTTTTCTTGGCTTGAAGAATGGCATTCCTCACTTGCCAGCTACAGAATTTCACTTGTATAATGTTATGTTTGAGGGGTTTGCCATCTTTGTTTTTTTACGAAAAACATAGTCAATAAAAGATGTATTGACATCTAAGTTTAAAGCTGTGTTGATTATGTTCGTCACTATAGTGCTAAGATCTCTCCCACAATGTCTAACGAATTTGAATACTGTTGCTGTTCTTAGAAGACTACCTTTCTCAGCGTTTTAGATAGTTCCGAAGACACTTATTTTCTGATGACAGCTGATCAATTTTTTCTGACGTCTTTTCCAAAATCGTAATACAATTTTTTTTATTGATTGTTTGATTTCGTTAAACAGTGTTTCCAAGGTTAAATTTTGATGTTCTGCATTATTATATTTATTAGTGTGCGCAGGAGAAACTGGACAGTTTACTTTAGATTTAATTTAGATTTTGATGTACAACATTGCCACTGTTTTTTCTCGACGCGCATAAACTCCAAGTCTCGCTCATTCAACTTTGCACATACAGGATGGAAAATATTATTACACTGGCAGCAGGTAATTTTAGCTGCTTCCCAGTTAATTTTGATTTGGCAGGTTATACAAGCCATGACAATGAAGATGTTAAAATTTACCACTGTATTCGATGCAAATACACTTATACAACAGGGATATTTTTTTTTATTGATAACTACAGATATACACTATATGATTACGATATCACAGAATTGTCAGATTTTAATACTTTTTATGTTCTGTTTTAATTAATATGTAGAAATTATGAACTTAAGACTGAAATACATTATTTTAATTATTTAATCCATTATGATTATTTTAGAAACTTAGTTCAATAAACTACACCAAATTTTTATTTGGTATTGGAAACAATATTTTTTTATATTGTTTTGTTAGATTTTAATTTACGTTGTGTACCTTACAACGATTTGACAATGAATGAATAGTTTGTTGACTATGTTAGAGCGCTTTTATCAACTTAGAAAATACATCAGAAAGAGCCTAATTGTTTTAAAAGTTGATATATACTTTACACGGCAGCAATTAGACTTGCTGAATGAAATAATATCTGCTTTGGAGCCAGTTAATGTTGCCCCTAGAAAACATTTGTTGTGAGGGCACAAATTTATTCAGTGCAGATGTAACATTTAAGTTTATGTAAGATGCACTATCGGGACAGAACAGTTCACTTTCGAAAGAACTTAAAGGGCAACTAGTTAAACGAATTAAAGAACGGCGAAACAGCTATTCTGATGTATGTACTGCAACTACTTTATGGTCCTGAAATAAATTACCATAATGATGGAAATACAAATAACTGTAAAGTATTTTCAATATAATATCAAAAACAATTGTTACAAAATTAAAGATAGATATAGCTGAGCGGCTAAATATTTCTGAATACGAAGAAAATGAAAAAGTGATACTAGGAAATCTAACGATGTTCAATTTAATGATATTGCAGTTTTGACATCTAATTCAGAAACAGACGCCAGCTACCTTACAATAAAAGAACGACTTCAAAAACTCATAAAAGGAAAAAAACCAGGCAATAAATTAGAAATTCGTGCTAAAAAACAAGGCGCATCTGACATTAGATAGGAAGACATAAGAAAAAGACATAGGTAAAATAATTCGAAAATAACTTAATTTTTTAAGAAAAACTGGGCGGAAAATAGCTATAACATTTAGAATTAAATTATAAATACTTGATGATAATTCGGCGACAAGTTTGGAAGCGGAAAGGGCATTTCCATCTTCAGGATTAGTATGTACCAAAAAAAGATCATCATTGAGTGATGAAAGTTTAAATAGTTTATGTTTTTCAATCAGTTCAATGAAACTCAATTCTGAATTGTAATTAATATTCCAACTTACAGGCACATTTTATTAATCTTTAATCTATATACATAAAAGAAAGTCGGGTTAGTTACACCAATGCCCGATCCTAAACTACAGGATCCTAAACTTCTACTCTCATTTTTCGGACATGACGTCAATTTATGTCTAAACCGGGACTGCGCAATAATAATGTTTAGATATTTAAACTAACTAAACAACTAGAGAAAGCAACAAAAACGTCTACATAGCGTGTCGTTATCATTTGGTATAAGCGGCCTTTAGCTTAGGAGGCATTGGTTGTACCATTTATAACTCAAGAATGGCTGGACCGATTTTTAGGATCTTTGTTTTGTTGGATATGTCACCGCTCCGAATAGCATAATAACTATTAAAACATCGGAAAAGTTCACGAAAAAAAAATTTATCCAGAAAATTCATTGTCTCATACACTTTGTATGGAATGGCTTTTGTGATGATATCTAGAGAACAGATTCACTGATTTCGATGAACTGGTTTTATTTTGTTTGTCTCAATACAGTGGTGGTTTAGGAAAAAAGAAAAGTTGGAAAAACTCAAAAGGAAAAGCCGAAAAATCTAATAAAAACCTTTTTTTATATGAATTTTGTATGTGAAGTTTGTATGTGACGAGTGGTGCAGTGGTTAAAGCTTTGGCGCTTGGGCCGCACGGTACTAGATTCGAATCAATTCTAATCCGAAATTTACTTAATTTTTTGTTTTGGTTATTTCAAATTAGTGAAGTGGTTTGTGGTTTAGCATATAATATTAAAATAAGTAAATTAAGCGGTATATATTGGTGGAATTTAGTGAAATAAGCGATTGTGTGGTGTGTGGCAACAACAACAAAAACAGTACTTTTTGTGTCGTAATATACCGTTTGTTCCAAATCGAGCTTGTTTAGTGGACTGTATCTTTGGCGTAAAACTGGTTAGTTGGATCCACCCTCAATAAAATTCTTTGACTTCCAAATTCCTTTTATTAAATAACAATAATGTGTTTTATTTTTTAACTTGATTTTAGTGCGACTTGTAGCTTTGCAATCCAAAAGTATAATAATTTTAGCAATGAATTTTGCAAGATGAACCTTTTATTTTACTTCTCATCTTGCAACATTCATTCACATAATGAAAGTTACTATACTTAATAATTTGACAGTAGTGCCAACCACACAAACAAAATACCGAACGATTGTTGTCATCTGTCAAACGATTAAATAGGTTTTTGGTAAGTAAATAAGTAAATTTAACTTTAAACAATAAGATAAATAATACATTAATTAAATTTACATAATTTTAGGTAAGAACTTGAATTAATTCACATACGGAGGTTCACAGTGTCCTGGATAAATTATTCAGTGCACATAAAGATAAGTATCCATAATGTTTGGGCTATATGGAAAATATTATGTACTTTTCTCGTTTCAGAATGGATCGACCTTTCCTGGACAATATGGATGTTCGTATGGGTTTAATAAAATAGAATTATTAAGATTAGAATTACTAAATGAATTATTTTTAGGTGGTGATTGTTGTGTGTCTCGAACATCGCGGCCGCCTTGAAGATCGCCAGATTTCAAATTAAGTTAATTTACTGGGAGACGGCATAACTTCGTAATTGGTCGGCGAATGGTGCCATGGCTGGTAAGAATTTCGGCAACTAGCACTCGTCCGTCATGCCCGGGGAATACGTTGGATACCTTGCCCATCTTCCATTGATTTATTATTGGATTTTCTTCCTTGACCAGAACTACATCATTGACTTTGATGTTTTCGTTGGCGATGTTCCATTTGCTGCGAGCTTGCATTGACGTTAGGTATTCGTGATGCCACCGTTTCCAAAACAATTGTGTCATTTTTTGTACTGCGTTCCAGTGTGACAATCTGTTGAATGACACTTCACTGACGTCCGGCTGCGGTATTACGGTTACGGGATGGCCGATTAAGAAGTGCGCTGGCGTTAATGGGTCAAGTTCATCTACGGACAATACACACATCGGCCTTGAGTTCAACAATCCTTCAATCTGCACCAATAACGTATGTAGCTCTGCTTGGGTGGGAATTTTCGCTCCGATTACTCGTTCGAGGTGTGTCTTCGCCGACTTAACACCTGCCTCCCATATTCCACCGAAATGTGGAGCGTGTGGTGGTATAAAGTGCCATTGGACCTGATGTGTCTTTAAAATAGAATTAGAAATTAAGTGTATATTATGTTTAATAAAATTATTTGATTCTATTAATTTTCTACATGCGCCTTTAAAATTTGTCCCATTATCCGAGAATATATCTGTACAGACACCTCTTCGCGCAAAAAATCTGTACAGTGCGCTCAGAAATGCCTCGGTGGTTAAATCGCCTACCATCTCCAAATGTACCGCCTTGGTGCTCGGGCAAACTATGAGGCATATATAGGTTTTTTGAGGTCGCTGACCACGACCGTGCTTTAGATACGTTTGTACCGGACCCGCAAAATCTACACCTATCTTCAAAAATGGGCGGATGAGCTCAACTCTCTCCTTCGGTAAACTGCCCATTAATTGATTTCCCGTCTGTGGCCGCTGTTTGAAGCAATACACACAATTTCGGATTAGCGACTTAATAACATCCTTCCCTCTGATAATCCAAAACTTCCGTCGAATCAAGCTCAAAAGCAATGAGGCACCGGAATGCAAGTTAGCCTTATGGTAATGTGTAATTATCAATTTCGTGATTTTGCATTTGGATGATAGAATAATTGGATGTCGAGTGTTATATGGGGCAATAGCTTTTTCAATTCGCCCCCCTACTCGTAATACGCCTGCGTTATCGAGGAATGGATTTAACGGTTTTAGGGCACTTTTAGGTGAAACAGTACCGGTTTTCTCAATGGTGTTGATATCTTCACGGAAACTGGCAGATTGGGAGTGCCGCAGGATTTCATATTCGGATGTTTGCCAATCGGATCTAGTTATGAGTTTGGATGTGGTTTGTTTATTTTGGCAAAGGTGAATAAATTTACGAATTTTTGCAAAAATGTTTATAATTTTATTATAGCTGGAATAACGTTCAGTCAACTCTTGAATCAATGGCTTTGCGTGATCGGTAGAGATGGAAATCATAACTTGTAGTGCGTCTCTTCGTTCGAGATCCCCTGTTGATTTCATCACTGGGTAGCTTGGCCAATTTTCTGCTTCAGACCTTAAGAATTCTGGTCCGTTCCACCATAGATGATGAATTTCCAGCTCTTTTGGACTTAAACCTCGTGTGGCACAGTCGGCAGGATTTGATTTTGAAGCGATGTGGCGCCATTTGCTTCTCGGAAGGATTTCTAGAACTTCGCTGGTACGGTTAGCCACATATGTTTTCCATCTACGGGGAGGTTCAGAAAGCCAATTCACTACAATTGTGGAATCTGTCCATCCAAATACTTGGCTCTCGGGGATATTTAACAGCTGTTGAACGTGACTCATCAATCTGGCTAGCAACAGGGCACCATTTAACTCCAGACGAGGTAGTGATAGGTTTTTAATGGGAGCAACCTTCGGTTTAGCCGCGATCAAGGTGGTGACGTAGTTGCCTTTATAACTCGTGCGTAAATATACGGAAGCTGCAAATGCCATTTCGCTGGAGTCGCAAAACCCATGTAGTTGATACTCTCCTGTCATAAATAGCCATCTCGATATGGTTAGAATTGGTACGTCTGCTATTTCCACTCGAATTTGTTGCCATTCTTCTTGCTTTTTAACTGGTAGCTTATCATCCCATCCGAGATTTAACAGCCATAATGCTTGGAAAAAACATTTAATTTTAATGATAAACGGTGCCAGCAGTCCTAGCGGATCAAAGATCCTGCTTGCTTCGGATAATATCCCTCGTTTTGAATCTGAAATTTCCTGGGTTAGCGTTATATGGTAGGAGAATTGATCTGCAGTTGGTTGCCACTGCATACCTAACACCTTTACTTCATCCGGATTTTCCGAAAGGGATTTTGGAACAAATGTATTTGGTTTAGGTTCTTTGAGCTCGTCTTAAAACTCCGGAGAATTGGAGTACCATTTTCGTAGATTGAATCCGGAATGGACCATGATTTTTGAAATTTGTTGTGCCAATTGCACAGCTTCTGATACTGAGTGAGCTCCCGTCAACAGATCGTCGATATACATGTCGTACAATAATGATTGGGATGCTTCTGGATGTGTCGTTGAATGCTCGGAAGCGATTTGGTGTATAACTCTGGTGGCGAGATAAGGTGCTGAAGACATACTATATGTCAACGTTCGTAATTCATAATGCTTCAATGCCTCCTCTGGTGTTGTGCGCCAAACTATGCGTTGATAACGAAGATCATGGGGATGTATCCATATTTGCCGATACATCTTCTCTGCATCAGCCGTGAATACAATTTTCGGAGCTCGGAAACGGATTAGGATATTGCCTAAAAGATTCTGCAGTGTTGGTCCCTTTAAAAGATTGTCATTCAACGAATAACCGGAGCTTGTTTTGGCAGAAGCGTCGAACACCACCCGTAGTTTGGTTGTGGCGGAGGTTTCTTTTAATATTCCATGGTGGGGTAGATACAAATAGTCTTCAGAATCGGTGGGTGGATGCACTTCGACCATATGCTTGAGTTGGTTATACTCTTCCATAAATTCAACATATCGCTCGTGAAATTTTGTATCTTTTCTAAACTTTCTTTCCATGCCGTGCAATCTTTTTATGGCGATTTCTAGGGATCCGATCATCTGATTTCGTTCCTCTTTAAAGGGTAATCTCACCATATAATGGTTGTCCGATAATTTTGTGGTGGTCCTCTTAAACAGATCTTCGCACATCTGGTCTTCGGGTAGCATTGGTGCTGATCTGAAGATTTCTTCGGTTTCCCAGAATCGCTTCAACGTTCTATCGAGACTGGCATAATCGATGGATATTGTGTTGCAACGACGATTTTCCTCGGAGCGTGGGACATTTCCGGTTAATAACCAGCCCAGATGGGTACTATGTGCGTAGATGACGTTATCGGAATCTTTTAGTTGTTCTGGTTTAAGGATTTCAAAGAACTTATCAGCTCCAAGTAGTAAATCAATTTTTGCCGCTGATTTTAAACTTGTATCAGCTAATAGCAGTGATGACAAGACTTGGTGTTTGGATAACTCAGCCCTTCGCCCTGTAGTAATCGTGGTAATGTATGGAACTACATATGCTGACACGTCGGATGTGTAGTCTGACCGGAAATGTGGTGCTATTTTTAGGTCAACTATTCCCTGGGTAGTGACAAATTTCTGCTTGGCCAGACCTTGGATGCTTATCCTTCCATTTCGACGTTCTAATCCAAGTTTTTGAACGAATGCGTCCGTGATTAACGACGTCTCCGATCCGGAATCAAGTAATACTTGGCATAACTGATACTGACCATTCTTATCTCGAACTCGTACGGTAGCCGTTGGTAAGATGGCTGGATGAATCGACTGGAGAGTGTGCAAACATGACGATTCCTTTTCTTGGTAATTCGAGATTGGAAGCGGTTTGATTACCGCTGAACAATTAACTGACACCGATTGGTCGGACTTAGGTTGGTTCTCATTGGTTGAGTGATTGGCAGTGGATGCAATGTGTAATAGGGAATTGTGAATTCATTTACAGAAATGACATCTACTCTTGGAGTTGCACTGGAATACGCTGTGTGATTGGTTAAAGCAGTTGAAGCAGCGATTTTCAGTCTTGATCAATTCTCTGCGTTGTTCAACTGTCCATTCCCTAAATTTAGGACATTGGTATAAAGGATGGTACTCGTTTTTACAAACAGTGCATGATCTAGCGGAATTGATAAATGCTTTCGTAACACTTCTGGTGGGGGCAACCGGTTTTCGAGGATAACTTTTCACCGAATCCAATGCGTCAGCTCTTTTCATTAAAAATTCGATTAAGGATTGGACAGTTGGAAATTCGCTGTCCGCGGTCTCATTCGCCCATTTGTCTCTGGTTTCCTCGTCTAGTTTCTGGATCAATAAAAACACCAGCCATGGATCTCTCGTCTCTGCTTCCGGTCCTACAGCCTTTAACCCACGTATAACCTCATCAGCAGTGTCCATTAATTTACGGATTTGTTGTGATGTAGCGTTACTAAACGATGGTATGTCCACGAAACTTTTTATAAACGCCTGGACCGTGTAACGTTTTCTATCATACCGGGTTCTGAGCTTAGTTAACGCTTCGATGTAGTTGGCGTCGGAGATCGGAAGATGTTTCAACAGGTTGGCCGCTTCACCTCTAAGAAATCCCTTTAGGTACTGGAATTTCTGTGCCGGATTCAGATTCGGATTCTCGTGAATTGTTGATGAAAATAAATCGTAGAAAGATTGCCATTCGGTGTAAGAACCAAAGAATGGTGCAATATTTATTTTCGGTAATTTCACCTCAATAGTTGCCGCTCGAGTTTGATCGCCTTGTGAAGCATTTAAATCGGTTGTAATGTTACCGGCAGCTAAGCTCACTCGTCTGATCGTTTTATTTAAATCCGCGACCGCAGTGTAATATTTATCTTCGAATTCACCTTGATGACTTACGTCGGCTGGATTTAGGTCGGAAATAGCTTGCTCTATTGTATTAAACTCGGATAATAAATCGTCTGCCCGTCGTAATCGCACCTTCAACTCTTCAATATCTAGAAGGGATGCATCGATTTGGGTTTTAGCTTGCGCGTAGTTAAAAATCTTCGTTAGTGACCCCTTGATATTGGATCTACGTTTAATCAATGTTTCGAGTTGCGGCATTCTTCACAAAAATATTTTTCACTCGCCTAGATAACACGCGGTATTAAAATTCCTAATGCACTTCACACGTTTTAAACCGTTATTTCCGATATGGGAATATGACCTTTGAATACGTAACACGCGGTTTCTTTCACACGAGTTTATTTTTTTTTTCAACAGGAACGATGGAATTACGAGTTCGGTTTTGGCAATTAATAATTATGGAGCGTATAGTGGTGATAATAATGTGTAAATTCAACTTACGGTTTTGGGTAATTTTCCGTATCCCGGTCGTCAATTTGTCTTCGTAATAATTCCACGTGCCAAATGCTTCCAGAAGGATCGATATATCTCCAATGCGATGGTAATCAAAAAAAGTTTATTGCTGACGATCCGGCTCGAAGAACCATGTTCCAAATCGAGCTTGTTTAGTGGACTGTATCTTTGGCGTAAAGCTGGTTAGTTGGATCCACCCTCAATAAAATTCTTTGACTTCCAAATTCCTTTTATTAAATAACAATAATGTGTTTTATTTTTTAACTTGATTTTAGTGCGACTTGTAGCTTTGCAATCCAAAAGTATAATAATTTTAGCAATGAATTTTGCAAGATGAACCTTTTATTTTACTTCTCATCTTGCAACATTCATTCACATAATGAAAGTTACTATACTTAATAATTTGACAGTAGTGCCAACCACACAAACAAAATACCGAACGATTGTTGTCATCTGTCAAACGATTAAATAGGTTTTTGGTAAGTAAATAAGTAAATTTAACTTTAAACAATAAGATAAATAATACATTAATTAAATTTACATAATTTTAGATAAGAACTTGAATTAATTCACATACGGAGGGCCACAGTGTCCTGGATAAATTATTCAGTGCACATAAAGATAAGTATCCATAATGTTTGGGCTATATGGAAAATAATATGTACTTTTCTCGTTTCAGAATGGATCGACCTTTCCTGGACAATATGGATGTTCGTATGGGTTTAATAAAATAGAATTATTAAGATTAGAATTACTAAATGGATTATTTTTAGGTGGTGATTGTTGTGTGTCTCGAACACCGTTTTTTTATTTTTTTTTATTCCATTTTCGATTGTAATTTCCTAACGGTAAGTTCCCGTCGATGATGTTCATTTTGTGAGGTTATACCATTTGTGATTGTGCACACATCGATAATTGCTTCATTATGTAATTTTCGATTGTGTGATTAATTTTCTAGTATTATTTACAATGCCGCGAGCCAGAAGATCTAACCTTTCACCGCGAAACCGCAATGCAATTAGACTTCGGAATATTGCGAATCAATCCACTGCAGATGAACAAGAGATCACACACCACCCATCAACAATTAAAACGGCTAATGGTTCATCGGAATCGATTCTAGGGTATATAACCACTCATCGATTCTAGGGTATATAACCACCAATCAGCCAAAGTCTGTATCTTAGAATTGACTTTTGGAAGAAGTTTGGAATTAAAATGCATATACCTAAATTGAACAATGTGTCGTCTGTCTTAAATGAATTAGATATTGCTCCCTCAAAACTTCAATCTCTACAACATGAATTATTGCATGGGCAACAAATTCAATTCAATTGCAAAATGCTATAAAAGAGTTTCCTTCTTCTGAATCTCTTGGTCTAGGAAAAACTAACCTTCTTTCACATGTCATTAACGTGGGAACAAGTAAGCGTATTAAACAAAGGCATTATGCCGTATCACCTGCAAAAGAAAAATAAATTTATGAAGAACTGGATGCTCTCATTGGGAGTAATCGAGGAGAGCCATAGTTCTTGGAGTAGTCCTGTTACCTTAGTCCGAAAGGCAAATGGCAGAGCAAGATTGTGCCTTGACGCAAGGAAATTGAACGCGATCACAGTAAAAGATGCTTATCCCCTTCCTCTCATCGATGGGTTGCTGGGACGTCTTGACAAAACAAGATTTATTTCAAGTCTTGATTTGAAGGACGCCTTTTGGCAAATACCATTAGATGAGGGGTCGCGGGATAAGACAGCCTTTGCAGTTACCGGTCGACCGCTGTATCATTTCACGTTTAATGCATCGTGTTATTCCACATCAACTACATCATCAGGTCTTCGTCTACCTGGATGATTTGTTAATAACATCAGAAACTTTCGATGAGCATGTGCAGTTATTGACTAGGGTAGCAGGATTATTAAAACAGGCCAAATTAACGATAAACATTGCAAAAAGCAAGTTTGTGTAGCGGGAAATTCGTTATTTGGGATATATTGTTGGTGATGGCATCGTGAAAGCGGATCCCGAGAAGGTCTCCGCTATTACTGCATACCCGGTTCCTAAAACAGTAAAACAAGTTCGTAGATTCCTTGGAATGGCTGGGTGGTACCAGCGCTTTATCCGTAATTTTTCCGAAGTAGCTGCCGGACTTACTAACTTGTTAAAGAAAAGTAATAAATTTGTGTGGGACCAAACCGCCAACGATGCCTTCGAAAATCTAAAAACTTCATTAGCAACGTCGCCCGTTTTATTCAATGCAGATTATTCGCGGCATTTTTACATACAATATGATGCCTCAACCACAGGAATCGGAGGTGTGCTATTCCAAAAAACTGATGAAGGTTTGGAACGTCCGATAGCCTTTGTTTCAACCAAACTAAACGCTGCTCAGCGACGTTACTCGATAACCGAACTGGAATGTTTCGCTGCTGTTGTGTCCGTAAAAAAATTCCGACAATATGTGGAGGGATTCCCCTTCACTATTATAACGGATCATGCTAGCCTTAAATGGCTAATGGACCAGCGTGACTTATCAGGTAGGCTTGCTCGCTGGAGCTTAAAGCTTCAAGCTTACGATTTTACTATCGAATACCGTAAAGGTAGCGAAAACGTAGTGCCCGATGCTTTATCAAGGCAATCTGCAGAGGAGTTGGTAGTTACTGAACTGTCGTGGGAGAATTTAATTCCCTCTATTGATCTAGACGATGCCTCGTTTAAAAGCAATGCCTATACATCTTTGATGAATACTATTGCAAGCCAACCAAAGCTAAAACCGTCTTTATGTGTTTCTAATGGAAAAATTTATTTCAACCCAAACAGTACTCCCTACGAAGCCGAAACGGATATTCCAGATTGGAAGTTATACGTACCAATCGAATTAACAAACGAATTAATTATCAGAGTTCACTGTCCTCCAAATGCAGCCCACATGGGTTTTAATAAGACCATCGAGATGTTGCGCAGGTATTATTACTGGCCATCTATGAGCCGTGACGTACTCAATTTTATTAAATCATGCGTGGAATGTAAAACTTCTAAAGCCGCGAATTTTATAACTCGTTCCCGTATGGGTTCCTTTCATGAAATAAATCGTTCGTGGCAGAAAATTTTTATTGATTTTCTAGGACCTTATCCGCGATCTCGTTCCGGTAATAGTTACTTATTTATAGTCTTAGACCAATTTTCGCGGTTCATTCTGCTAGAACCGATGAGAGATGCCACTTTGAAAACGGTTATTAAGTATCTGGAGACCATTTTTAATTTATTTTCGGTGCCCGAAGTGATTTTAAGTGATAATGGGAGGCAATTCATTTCTAAACTCTTCCAGGATTTTGTGAAGAAATACTATATCAAACACGTACTCACTCCAAAGTACTCGCCACAGGCGAACGCTTCGGAGCGGGTCAATCGGTCTATTGTTGGGGCTCTACGAGCTTACCTTAAAGATGAACACCGGAATTGGGACCATTATATCGATGAAATTAGTTCCGCATTGCGTAATACCATCCATCAGAGCACACAGTTTTCGCCTCATTATCTGATATTTGGCCAACACTACGTAGGTCATGGGTCTTATTATACTTTACTTCGTCAACTACATAAACTTTCGGGGAAGGACATTTGCATATCAAATATTGATAGACTCTCTCTGGCTCAAACGAAAGCTCTTAAAAACCTTCGGGACTCTTATAACCGACATTCAAGAACCTGCAATCTTCGCAGTCGTGATCGGAAATTTGAAATTGGACAAATCGTATATACTCGAAACTTCGTTCAAAGTGACAAGGCACAAAAATTTGCTGCAAATATAGCTCCGAAATTCATCGAAGCAAAAATAATGAAACCAATTGGTAACGTGGCCTTTGAACTAGTCGATAAAAACGGGAAATCGTTAGGCGTATACCATGCTAAAGATATAAAATCGTAATAAAAATTTACCCGCTCTTCCATTCATTTGCCCGGCCTAATTAATGAGACTTCTCTCATGGGTGTAGGTCGTTCCCACGATTTGTAGCGAATATTGTACGCTACAAGCGAGGGTTAATATTTGAAGTGGAATCTGAATTTAATTATTTTGGGTTTGCGTTGCATTACAATCCATTTATGTACTTAAATAGAAAACACAATTAAAACCAACAACAACAAATGACAATTAACAAAAAAAAAAAGAAATACGAGCTTTGTTGGGATGGAGAAATTAGATTTCAGTTAGTAAGTCTGTGAGACTTAAAATGGGTCTTTGAGTTTTTTTTTGGGAATGATATCGTATACGGTGCAAGCCAAATTAGAATTGAAATTAAACCAAATAAAAAAAATTACCTATTTACAAAAAAAAACTTTGGTGAAATTTTTTGTTGAGGCAAATAAAAAGGGTAAACACCACTTTGAAAACTAAGAATTAAATTAAATAACTAATAGACAGATTAAGTGAATAATAAATAAATTAAATAAATCTCAAATAAATAAAAAACTGAAAAAGGTGAAGGTATCATAAATAGACTTTTACCGAAAGTGGTAACATAGTGTGTGGTCAAATTTTAGTGTCATGAGAAAATGTGCATTTTTCACGAGACATTTTGATGGCATAATTATTATTTTATTTTTGACCTGTGATACTAGGTGTGGTTAGAAAACTAATTGCTAATAAAGTGTTATAAAAGACCCAAAATAATAAGCTAATATTCGTTAATTAAGCTGTTTAAATTGTGTAATAATATATATATATATATCTATATATATATATATATATATATATATATATATATATATATATATATATATATATATATATATATATATATATAAACACTAATAAAAAAAACGAAATATTATACATAAAATATTAATAACGAGCCATTGCAAATTCGCTTGGCTAATAATTGCAACAATTTAAACCACCTACGCTGGGATCTATGAAATACGATTAACGGAACTATCGTACGTTCGAGTCCCGCAAGATTATATACTACACGACGAGCATCTACAATCAACATGTCATTCATATGCAGCAGGATATTGTTTGTGACCACCCAATGCCACTGGTAATTTTTTTTTATTATAAATACATATTTAAATAATTTTTTTTATATAACATATATAACCATTAGATTAAGGACAGGGTAGTTAGGGTTTTAGATTTACAAATATTTTCTTTTTGTGATATAAAAATGTCAACAATTATATGACCTTATTAACAGTAGTTTTACATAATTCGTTCGTTTTTTAAATTTTCCATTTTTTGTATTTTATTGTTTTTTGACAATTTTATTTGGGTTGCACGAGGTGGGGATGGAGTAAATACCATTACATGAGAATGCAGTATGGGTGAGTACGTTTGAGGTCAGTCGACTGTAGCTTGATTTTCTTTTTGCTTTCCAACTTTAGTAGTCATGTTTTTGTTGTTGTTTTAATAATTTTTTATTTTTTTTATCCGGTCTCTCACGACTTGGTCATATTCCATCAAACCCACCCCAGCCCTGAGACTAGCCGGCATAACGACCGTAAATTCGATGGTAATCCCTGACCAAGTAAATCTGTTAACGAACCGTATACTACAGAACCCGTTACATCGTGCTTCACAAATGCAAGCACAAAGAAGGACAGTACGCCAAACGGCTCAGTTGGCAATGAGAAATCGTCGAGCTTATCGCACACACCAACCACGTGATAATCGTCGACGTGCAAAAATAAATGCTTCAGTGTTGATTAGAATCGAATAGCGTTTCAATACGATTGCACAATTGAATATAACTCGCATCGTTTCGCTGGAATTGGCCCAATGGAGGTTGTGGGCGACCATTGCGGTGCATTGAAGTTCGCTGGAGAAACGCTTGGATTGTGCTGTCTCAGTGGCAAGGTGAGACTGCCCTTATTGCCTGCGCCACCTGAGCCATTGCATTCATTGCTTCGTAGCGAAACACCAGAATCACGGCATTTTCTACCAAACACTCAAAAATACAACGTATGTTTCCAAATGACTTTATTTGGAGCAGACATTATCAAAGAACGCGGATTCAATCTAACATTCAAGATCATTTCTGCTCGAGAGACTTTACAGATCCAAGGCCATATTCACCACATTGCAACCGCTTAAAGATGGACATGGGGTCATTGCAACCATTTGAAGATGAACAGCATAAATTCATCCAAATTTATACTTTATGGGCAAATATGGAGGATCAACTTGATCGGCGTCAAACGATCAATACGGCAATGAAAAGGATAATTCTGCAAGATTTGCAGCAACTACTCCATGAACATCATGCATTGGTTCGGTTGTTTAAAACTGCGTTGGATCGCATGCCAAGTGACGACTGTAAAGTCGTGATCAGAGCGGATAAACGACCCGCTGGAACACACGAACGTCAATTTAATGCTTCAACCATAGATGAAGTCGCAATTGTGATTGTTGGTGAAAATATGACACTGCGCGATATTGTGCTTACACGTCGCGACACTGGACAACTGCAATGAATATGCAAAACACACCGTTCATACGATAAATTGCAATACCCTCTGATGTTTTGGCAACGAGACGATGGATACCACTTCAATATCAACATGATAAATCCATTGAGCGGTGAGTACCGATATCATAATTTCCATTATGACACTAATTTGACTGATTTCCTGATTTCATTTCGGGTGAGGAAACTAACAAGAAGGTTAGCCCGATAAATTATTACGCATAATGTTTGATGATTCGTCAAAATGCTGACAACTATTTGCTGCGATTTCGTCGTTTGCTTCAGCAATATTGCGTCGACATGTACGTCAAAATCGAAACGGAGCGCCTTGTTTCCATTCGGTTGAACCAAGCCAAACTGCGTTCGGAGGTGTATATTCATTTACGTGATGCAATCAGCACCGAAAGAGATGCAGCTAATGTTGGTCGATTGACTATTCTACCGGCGACGTATAAAGGCAGCCCGCGTCATATGCATAAATATGCGCAAGATATAATGACATATATTCGTTATTACGGCTGTCCAGATCTATTCATCACCTTTACGTGCAATTCGAAATGGATAGAAATTGTCGAAGTGCTGCTACCCGGACAAATAACAAGCGATCGGCACGACATCACTGCACGAGTCTTCAAACAAAAAACCCGGTCGCTGATGAACTACATTGTTAAGCATTGAGTCTTTGGGGATACTCGATGCTGAATGTATTCAATTGAATGGCAGAAACGAGGCTTGCCGTATATGCACACATTCTTATTTGGTTATAGTCGAAAGAATTCGACCAGACTAAATAGATGACAAGAGATTCCTGATCCCGAAACCGATCCAGACCTGCATAATGTTGTAATTACGAACATGATTCACAGTCCGTGTGGCTCCATCAATCCCCAATTACTGTGCATGGTCGTCAACAAGTGTTCCAAGCGTTACCCACGAAATTTAAACGCAGAGACTATATCACTGGCAACGATGGTTATCTACAAAATCGGCGTCGATCACCCGATTATAACGGTAGAACTATCACAAAGATAGTGAAATGAAACGAGTTCGCGATCGACAACACTTGGATTGTTCCGTATTCGCCACTTCTTTCGAAAACATTCAAGGCGCATTGCAACGTGGAGTACTGCAATTCGGTGAAGTCCATCAAATACATTTGCAAATATGTATGTTACGAAAGGCAGTGTTCAAAATCCTAATATACAAACGATGAAATCACGCATTATCAAGATGGTCGATATGTGAGCTGCAATGATGTGATTTGGCGAATATTCTCATTATCTATCCATGAACGTCATCCATGCGCTGTTGTACATTTGGCGGTGCATCTGAAGAATGGACAACGCGAGTTTATTTCAACACATCGAATGTTGTTAAATGTGCTGAAACACCTCCAGCGACAACATTGACCAGTTTCTTTTCGATTTGTCAAAGTGATCCGTTTGCACGAACATTTATCTATACTCTGAAATGCCACGTTATTACACTTGGAACGCTTCATCAAAAAAATTTCAATGTCGGAAGCAAGGCGATGAGGTTCCTGATCATCCAAATGTGTGTTCTACTGATGCTCTTGGTCGCATTTACACAGTTCATCCGAAGAATGACGAATACTTCTATACTTGCGGTTGTTGCTGGTGAATGTTCGTGGGCCGACATCGTTTGAATCACTTCGAACTTTCAATGGTGTAGTATACCCAACACTTTGTGCTGCATGTCAACAGCTCAACTTGCTTGAAAACGATACTCTTTGGGACATGACAATCACTGATTCGATTATTTCTGCATCTCCAAGTCAGATACGCACATTATTTGCTATCATTATATCGACATGCTTCCAATCGAATCCACGTGAACTGTTTATCAAGTACAAGAATGACATGTCAGACGACATTCTACATTGAATTCGTGTCAGTTTAGGAAACCCCGATCTCGAGGTGAATGAAGAGATACATAACCGCAGGCTATGATTTTGACCGAAGACATGTATTTCCTCATATGCGGCAGTTTGTTAGTCAAGTTAGGAGTGCCAACGCCATGTCGTGGAATAAACGACGCTTTTAATCGAGAATTGGAACGTGAACATGAATACGATCGAGATGCATTAAACCAATCAGTTATAACCAATGTACCACTGTTGAACCCCCAACAGAAAGAAGTGTACGATACGTTAATGAAGGCAATTCATGGTGAAAATGGTGGATTATTTTTCCTCGATGCGCCAGGTGAAACTGGGAAGTAATTTCTTATTTCATTGATTTTGGCCACGGTTCGCGTGAAATTTGACATTGCTGTAGCAGTTGCTTCTTCTGGGATAGCGGCCACATTGCTAGAAGGATGCCGAACAGCTCATTCAGCGTTAAGATTGCCATTAAACCTTCAATCGGCTGAAAACCTGACATGCAACATTGCGAAACACTCAGCAAAGTCGAAAGTTTTGGCAGGAAGTAAAATCATCATCTGGGATGAATGTTCAATGGCACACAAACGCGTATTAGAAGCATTCGATCGAACTATGAAAGATCTACACAATGACTCAAGATGTTTTGGGGCGCAATGTTTTTACTTTCTGGCGATTTCCGTCAAACAATACCAGTCATTCCAAGATCAACCGCTGCTGATGAAATAAACGCTTGCCTCAAATCATCGACTCTGTTATGCTATGTAAAGAAACTTCAACTGACGACAAACATGCGGGTTGCATTGTTAAACGATCCATCTGCCGAAGATTTCTCCAAGCAATTGCTGACTATCGGTAATGGCCGTGTTCCGGTCGACAAATCGTACGGATTGATTTCGTTTCCTCCAAACTTTTGCAATAACTAACCATAAAAATCACAGTTGGGTGAATGAACGAGTAATTCTTGTGGCAAAGAACAAGGATGTGGATCACTTAAATTTCATAATTCAAAATTTAATCGTCGGTCCACTTCATTCCTTCAAATCTATCGACTGTGTGGCAAACGAAGGCGAAGCAACCAATTATCCAACTGAATTTTTAAACTCATTGGATCTGCCTGGCTTACCATCGCACAATTTACAACTGAAAGTTGGCTCGGTAATCATCATGCTACGAAACCTAAATCAACCAAAACTATGTAACGGAACGCGTTTGGTGGTGAGAAAACTCATGGGCAATGTGATTCACGCGACGATACTCTAAGGTATAAGTTCAAAGGTGAGGAAGTTTTCATACCGATAATTCCGATGATCCCAACCGATATGCCATTCGAGTTTAAACGAATTCAATTTCCGATTCGTCTTGCATTCGACATGACGATCAACAAATCACGAGGCAAATCCTTGAGTGTTTGTGGCTTGAATCTAGAAAATGAATGTTTCTCTCACGGCCAATTGTACGTAACATGTTCACGTGTCGGCAAACCATCCGCTTTATTCGTTCTCGCACGTGACAATAAAACAAAAAATGTCGTATATCACAAGGTGCTTCAATGAAGGGAATCGACCTCATTGCAACCCACCCAGCAAATAGTTTAAAAGAAAGTAGTGCAACAATGCTACGCGAATCATTTCGAATCAATTCAATAAAACGAAAGCCTTGCTATCACGTGAATTACATTCATTTTCAATGTAATTAAAATATATTTCAATAGATTGAATTTAATTAATTTGGAGTATTCATTTTGTCCGCCCCGGAGGTTTCGGGTTCGATTCCGGTGGTGACAAGAAAACAATTGCACGGCTAGTTTAGGAACAATGAATTAATCACTCATTATCCGAAATGAAAGTATGATTATGAAACCTCATTTGAGGCAGCCAAATCCAGTGATGGGATATAGTGCTTTGTGATCCGAGTTTTTCTGTGGCTAAACTCGAGTTTTCCAACCATTTTGGAATACAAATTATGGGGGCAATAATAAAAATAAAATAATAAAAATTAAAAAGATATTAAATTTTTTTTTGTGCGGAAAAGTGGAGTTTAAATTGAATTTGGAGGGTTGATCGAGGGAAAATCGCCCCAACATTAGTTTTGTTTGTGAAAGGATAGCAAAACATGCGCTTAGTGAAATCTGCAAAATGGCAGTAGCCATCCTGTAACAAAACGCTAACTACATCCCTGAAAGATGGTTTAGACAAAATAAGGCAATCTAGAAATTTTGTCGATCAAAATATTTCGTCTATTCAATCAATAAATGCTTCGCCTCAACATATGTCAACCAAATCTATTATAAAATGTTGGTACTGTTATACTCCACTGGGAGTTTTTTGTTTTGGGTGTGGATTGCTTGACGTTATTGTACCCCATTGTGTTTCTTGCAACCGGGAGGGAAACTTGAAACCGAAAATAGGACATCGTGGGTTCCACCATTTCCAAAGCCAATTTACGAATCACTATCCCAATCCATCTTTCAATCCATCCATTCAATCTTTGCAAGGCCCACCCCTAAACTCCTGATTCTTAGGCGCGCTTTAGCAGACCGCGCAAGGCCAATGAATCAGTATAAAATTTTCTGAGCACGGAATGACGTTCTGAAAGTTCCTTGACAGAGGAAAAATCAATAAGACCATAATATGATTCGTCACACTATTTGGTTGATCGACGTGTTCGATTTTAGTTTTGATAATAAACAGATTGTAAATTAAAGTATGTTCCGTTTTAATACAAACTATAGATACACAACAACTACGGTCACCCTGATATTTTATAACGTTCAGTTGCTTGCTTAAAGATTACATTTTTGATTCAATTCTTTGTTACCAAATTAGCCCGTAAAGGTTTTCAATTTAATTTAAAATAATTGTAAGGTATTTTTTTAGTAAATGCCAGTTCCAAAATCTCTTTAAGTCTATAATCTGTCACAAAACCAATTTTATTATAGATGACGAACAGTATTAATTATATTGATCCTCAGCCAATTTACAAGGTAAAATATTAGACAAAATAGTGTACGCGAGTGCAATCGTTTATGACTAAAATGTTTCATAATATAAAATTTTTTACAACTTCCGAGTTAAATTGTTACTATTAAATAGAACGTAAATAGTAAATTTAAATATGTACATAGAATTGCAAATTTTTGCATAACGTCATGCAAAATTGCTGTCGATGTCAAAATTACATATTCTACACTCATGTGCCTGACAAATTGATTAAGCACAGCGTAAAATTATATTGAATTTTAAAAAAATCATATATTTGTAACACGATATAATGGAATAATTGTAAATTCAGCAATCAGCTGCTCATGCGTCACGAAAGATATTAACAAATCTCATGGCATTCCAATTCCCTACATATACATTATTATTGTTAATCAAACATTTATCAAAATCCAAAAGTATAAAAAACGTATTAGTTAAAATCAAAAACATCAAAAATTCATTTGAGTTTTTTTTCTACCTTCAGAAACAATATTAATTTGACCCGTAATTTTTCATACGTCAAAAATTAATTTTTTTAGGTTGTGTTTTCTATACTATGTATATATGCGAGCACAATACCTACATTTTTGTACATAAGGTGGAGAAATATAAACATGTACGTACATATACATATCTTTATTGCAAAACACAAAAGAAATGTCAATCAAAAATCCATTTTTCCTGTAAAAAAGTTTGTTGTGAACAAAGTAATATGGCTACATTTCATAAAACGTCAGGAAATCAATCAAAATCAGACAAAAATTCTAAAAGGGAAAACGGAATTCTGTTTTTTTTTTGTTCAACTAAGGTAAGAAGTTTTTGTCACGTTAAAACTATACAAAAATTTTGTCCTTGAATAACTCTATATATAATAATATGATCCTTTAAATTTTTTGGGTTTTGTTTCTGTAAGGTAAAAATAAAATAAAATTTATCAAAATCACTGCTACGTTCCAATCAGTCAAACCCGAAAAAACGGAATATTAAAGGACGGATCATAACAACAATAGACGCAACCAAGAAAACGTAAAATTTTCCGAATATTTTCAAATTAAGGATATTATAAGGTATTAAGGATATAATTGCCACAACAATGGTAAGGGGACATGAAGCACAGCAGTTCATTGAATATACATATTTAAATCAACGTACGAGTATTACGAGTACAACAAAAAAAATTAAGTTTTACATTTTGTGTCTGATCCGATTTGGTTCGTTCAATTTCAATATGCGAGTAAGAAAAAAAATGAATCAAACGTTTAAAGATTAGGTACATACAGATCTTTTAGTTTAAAGATGCGCTTGTGAATAATTTTCAGATTCGTATATACATATAAGATGCGTGTGTATCTCTTATATACAAAATATTTTATTCATGGTTTGAAAATCAACAAAAACGAAGGAACAAAAAACTATAAACGGCTTAAATATTGACAGTAAAAAATTGATGGCAACTGGTTTGAAAAGAAATTTTTCATACAACAACAAAAAAATACTGTATTTTTATTTTTAACAGGAAAATAAATTAAGATAAAATGAAATAGATGATGGCGGAAAAGTGTGTGAAAATATTATCTATACTATTTTTTCATTATATCCATTTCAATTTTTTGCTTTTTTTTTCATTTCATACCAAAAATAAAACTAAATACGCGTGAAGTGAAAATTGATTGATTGGTTGAAAGGAAAAATGTTTGTCTTATTTATATAATCGGTTTTAGATATAGAGGATGCTGTACGAAGATAAATTAAAATAAGGGTGTTAATGATTGCTATGTATATATAGAATAAAGGGCTTAAGTTTAGGGAGTGTGAATAATACATTTTGTCATTTCGAGTACATAGTTTTACGCATTTTCAAAATGGCATTTAATTTATCGGTATTGAATATGTCAAAATAGGATTTCTTAAAGAAAACTACAATTTGTTTACACTAACCATTTTCGTTTCAATGGCACGCAACTTAATATACTTTTTTCAGTTTGCGAGTTACTCGTTAAAATTCTAACGACTTCTAAAGTTTTGACAAATGTGTTTCAGCTAGATATCATCTCAACCATAACATTCCAAGTTTTTGAATTCCAGACGTTAAATATCTAAAAATTCAGGTGTGTTATAGCGAATTACAACGAGAATATAATATTGCTCATATCACAACGATACCAAACACCAATGCGTGTACCTTATGATTAGTAAGTATTTTGGACTAAAATAACTTTACTTTAAAATTCAGTTGCAATCAAAGTGTAACGATCGTACGATAATAAAAATTAATATTTTTCCATAATTTCAATTATAAAACTATTACCTGGCGGCGAACCAAGCGCCCTTGAGTTAAATGGTTCAATACATGTAAAACAAATGAATTACAAAAATAATTTTTGAGCAAGGGATAATTTGGAACACCAAATGCATTTGTTAATTTTAATCTACATTTTTTTATACATTTCAGTAATCTAAAATTGTTGTCTAAAACTGTTCTCTGAAAATTCAAAAAAATAAAAGACAATATTATTATAATTTACAATATAAAAATCAAACATCAAAGACAGAAATGGGGAAGTTCATATATTGCAGCGAAAACTCGACTTCCGTCACAACGAATGTACACATAAAAAATTCAACTATACGAAATTTTGTTAAAACTGTCTTGTATAATCAAAAAAACGTTAGTCCTCTTTAAATTTCAGAAAACCAACAAGGCCAATGTAAACGCTCAACATCTTAATTTGATTCCAAAAAAGCGCTATTTAGCTCCCCTTCGGGTACATAATTTTTCTACTTTTTTCGAAACTGGACAATCCGCCTAGACTGTAGATTTTGGTGAAATACGGTATTTTTTTATCAAAACTTGTCATTGCCCGTAAAAATTAAAAAACGATCTGAACTAAGTTCCTTTGAGATTTATTTTTAACAATCATTTTATTATTTATAGACTTTTCGAAAATGCTACATACTTTTCAGAATAGCAAAAACTTAAGAAGCTTCTATCGAAGAGAATAAAGTTTCATCCGGGTCGAATATTTATTAAAAATATTTTATTTTTGACAAAACTCGTCAATTCCGCTTACATTTTAAAAAACTGACTTAGCCGCATTGATGCAAATTAAATTTAGGTTCTTTCCTATATGTAAGCTCACTCTATCGAAAGTAGCGAAATATTTTGCAGACAGCCAAAATATAGAAAAAAGTACTACACTCTCATTAGTAGGTGTTGTGTAATATAATCGAAAGGTAAACCGATTCCTGCCAAAAATCACTGAAATCTCCCAAATTATGGCAAGAGCATAAGTATGAAGTTTGATCCGACTAATCCAACCGTATGCAATGCAGAGAGGACACATATAATTAGTTTGCACGGCACCACACATAAACAGAAACAGAGAGACTTTTTTAAAAAAACACTCGCGGATTTCGGTGATATAGCGAATGATAATTTTGCAAAATCCTCGAGGGAGAAAATGTTACGTAAAAGTAAGAAATATTAAAAATAAGAAAAATGAATTTATTAAGTCCAGTTTAAAAATATAGCGTTTTAAAACAATTAACGTAAAGAAGTTAATCATTTTTTATTATTTTTATTATTGTTGCATCATTTAAATCAAGAAAATAAATTTACCAGGAAATTAGAAAGTAAAAATTGTCAAAAGAATCCAATAATGCATATCGACAACCTTAAACAATAAGACTAAACAGAATAACATGGAAAACGACATGCCTAAATTCCAATGAACGAGTGTAAAATCATTTACACAGAGCCGAATTATGCTACAGCAGTTTAGCAATCCTAGTACCGATCCTAGAAACGAATCACATCAGATTAAAGAAGACCAATGTATAAAAACCTTCTCATACTAAGACAAAATCCCAGACATCATAAATTGTATTAGAGAATTGTCTGGTCCACCAGGAGAATTTAGTTCCTGGATGATACGCGTCGACCGAAGAAAAATAAATTCAAAGAGCTTTAAGTCTTTAAAACATCTATTAATAAAAAGAAATATTTGGCTTGAAAGAAGTGTTCCGTTAATAAAGTGGCATGCAACTAAATTCGAAAAATGGAGAAGAGTAACTCAGTCCTTGATTCATTCAGCATGATTTGAAGAAATCAATTGCAATAATATACAAGACATGATTAATTTAGATCCAAATCACTTTTGACATAATTTTAATTTCATGCGGGAACTATACAAAAGCCATCGAAACTTAAATTACCATAACTCTGAAACAATTTTTATGTCAATCATCACTCATCAGCGATGACTATTTAATGAATTCAATTAGTGAAATTGGGGAGGGTTGCGGTCCGGACGGAACTCCATCGATTATTATTAAACATCACGCTAATCAATTTATCCTGTTATTTAATCTAATTCTTAATGTGTTTTTATGTAGAGAATTATTCACCAGCAGATGAAGGACTTCGTTTATTACATCGATTTTCAAAGCAGTGAAAATGGGCGATATTTTATGCTTCAGGGAATCATCAATTAATTCAGGGGTCACCAAATCATAGATACCGATGTTGTTTGCAATTCTTGTGTGTAAAAGCATCAAAATCATCTCTTCACGACATCAGTTCAATTTCCAACAAATCTACAGCGACATATTTAGTTGATAGTTTATATGGAATTTAGTAAAGCATTTGATTCCGTCATGGCAAATTTTCTAAATATTTTGTTCTCAAACCTGTTGGATAATTTGCAATAAAGAGAAAATGGAGAACAAAAGTCAAATACACTAAAAGGCTTCTCTGGTATTCCGCACGGCCCGCATTGTAGGTCGAATTATATATAACGACGGAATATTTGTTGTCATTTTTAACTCATCCGAACTTTGATTGACAATAATTTAAAATAACTGAAGTAAAACGGGTAATGTAAAATTATATCCTTCGTTCGAAAAACAACACCAGCAAATAAGGATTATAACATCAAATATATAAAAAACAAAATAGAAAATGTGACAAATATTGCCGTGTGTAATTATTGCCGAGGCGAATCCTGTGTTAGATTTTCAACTATACACTTTATACTCAATTCCCTTACAAGTATAACTTCATGAGACGTGTCACGAGGCTATGAATCTTCCTGGTTACTAGATTTTAAAATCAAAATTTACTAAATAATTTTGTGCAAAACTCTCAATGAAAATTATTTAATTATTTAATTAAATTTTTAATTTAATTTTGTGTTTTTTATTTATTTGTCAAGTCAAAATTTTAAGTGATAGAAATTGTCGTTTAAAGTGATAGCGGAAGGAAATATTTATAAAACAGCATACTAAGATTTAAAAAACAGCCAGAACGACTTTATTGAACAATTATTTGGTATAAGTTTCGACATAATGATCTAGTCACCAAGAATATGAGTAGTCACATCACTTGAAGTGATTTTAAGCTTTTTAATTTTCATTTCAAAATTATCTTTAATGACCTTGATATTCCGAAACTCCGATAAGGTTTGAATATATACAATGTCAGTTGATTTGGTATATGTTTCCGCAATAATAAATTAGTAGCTTTATTCTTACCTGATTAAAGTTTCTGGATTTTCAACATGTAAATTTGAAATGTGCAGGTTATTTATTTTACTATTTCCCATATAGTGCCAATGGCTATTTAGTTATTTTTCACTAAACTTTTCAGTTTGTAATTTCTATGTGTATCTTGATGCGACTAATTGCAAGTCAATTCAAGTGAAGTCAATTGAATGATTAAAACAATTAAACAATCTAACTAACAAAATCATATGCGATCAAGGGTCAGTTGTTAATTCAACCATGCAGTCGATTCAATAGTTTCAATCCGTTTCAAATAAAGTTTTGAAATTTATCACGTTTCTTGGTCACTATTAACATGCAGAACACTTTTTGTAATATGCGTTCGATATTTTGTTAGAGCAATCAAGTCGGTTCTGAGAGGCTTCTCAAAGTCGATCTGAAATTGAATTAGCTGTCAAAATTCGAATCGAAATAAAAACAACTGTATCACACCCAAACTATTGAGTGGCAATTTGATATCATGCACCTAGAAATATTTATGAAATATTCGCTGGTGTATTGTCACGTTGAAGAATATTTATTGTTTGATTTGTCCATGTACGTCGTTTTTGCTTGGTATTATTTTTCAATTAATGAAAAATCCCCGCATGACAGGCCCATTGGATTGATGGTCTTATGAGGTAAATTTTTAATCATCACATTAATTGCAATATCTGGTTTCGAAATTGTTTCGGATTTTGTTCACTCATTTCTATAAATACTTTTGAAGTTTCCACTACCTAGTCCATATTATTTTATCCCACATTTAATATTCGGGGTACCCATCTTTCACTAACTTTGTACCTACAGCTTAAGATGATTGTGTAAATTAGTAGTAACACTGCAATAGATATGTTTATAAAATCCTCGGTTAAAGTTATTATTTTGTAAATAACATCGTCTGCTGGCAGTCGTCGCCCGTTACTTTCTACCTTGGTTGAACAAATGGACCCACTACGTGATTAGTTTATAGGAAGGACTAGATTCTCCGAAAGCATTTTCGATTCCTCTTTCGATACCCTCAGAAGTATTATTATAGTTTGCATGGGATTTAATCACAACACCATATGTTCAAGGTATCAGTTCTTTTAAATTTTCAAGGCATGTGTAAAGTAAATCATTTTCAGTAATGAAATAAATCAATGGAATTGTGTGCATGTTTTTTGTCAGTAGGATACATAAAGGATAGGATAAATAAAACAAACAAAATAAGTTTAGTACTGTTAATTTATATAAATTTATCGAACTTATTGAACCCCTCTCGCATAATTACTGCAATTTGTAAATTATTAGCAGCAGTTCTATTATTCTAAAATTATTATTTTAGTTTTCAGGTCAATGATCTGAAAAGAGATGTTTTACAACTATACATATAAATGTATAAAATTTTCAAGCATCTCAATTTACCAAAGCGCAATTATCACGTTCTGAAACCTGTAATTAAATAATAAAATTATCATTTAAAATATAATCAATCAAAAATGTTGTAAACACAATTATAATGCTAAAGTTAGAAACAAACAAGGTTTTAGAAAATTTAGTTTGGAAATATTGGAAATTAGTAGTTTACCACACATTTATATAAATTACAGGAGCAGTGCCATCACATGCAGTCGGGATATAAGCTTCTTCCCCTATATAGTATTAGAAGAGGTTTGCAATAAATTTAAGCTGTTGTAAAACAACAATGGTCTTATTTTCTCAAAACGAAAATTCATTAAATTATGTCAAATTTAAATATGCGTGACTTTGTGTATCATTCAAAGTTGATGAAATTGGTATCCTCAGAAGTAATTAATATTAAATTATTTGAGTCCACCATTAATTGCTAAACATAAGTTACTCTAATTAAATATAATTTAAAATTACTAAATCGTTACATGAATTGTTTATACAAGACATTGATAATCATTTCAATTTAATTTTGATTGAAGCGATCGCAATCAAATTGTAATTAGTAAAATGTGTATAATTATGCTATCGCACTTACATCTTTTGCGAATTTCACAAAAAAACTACGAAATTGTTATCCATTCATTCCCGTCATCAGCATGATCAACACACAAAGTTGACTAAACACCATGCCACAAAATTCATATTAAAAAAAAAATCGGTATTCTCTTTAGTTCATACAACAACAAAAATTATATTCGACAACGACCTCTTCTTCGTTTTTTATATAAGAAAAAAATTATTAAATTTTTTTTTGTACAGTCTTCTTCTTATCGTTACCGTTCTCTTTCTATCCTTTTGGGAACCAAAATGACAAATGATAGAAAATTCGTCAATGTCAAAATTAGAATGTAACCATATTCGAGAAAGAAAACAACACCAACAACAATATTCCGTTCAAAAGAAATTTTCTAAACGTATATTCAGCCAGCATACACAACGTACGTACGTGCGTACGTACGTTCGTACATACCTACAACAAAAAAGAAAATCGGAGAATACCATAGAAAGAACGAACCAAAATGGTTACCGTCTAACACGAAACGAAAAGTCTAAAGAACATTTATAGACGAGGTTATTAGATTGGAGAAATTTAATATTATTGAGATGGTGTTTAGATTAGAATATGACTTTACTGTGACTTTTTGTTTTGTATGGCTTAGTACATAAAATACAAAACAAACCATTTAGTTCTCATCGTGGTATGTAAGAGGAAATCGGAAATACACTGATTCCAAAAATAACATTTCATATTTTTATTTCAATTTTGGAGTTGTTTATAAAAATAATGTCGGAATGGCGGGTTATATTACGCAATTTTATTTATAAATTCCAGCATAGTATTGTGAGACACATGGTTTTAGAAACATAACAATTTGTACCGCATGACAAATGATTTATTAGCATAAACTAGTATCATTTACGAGTGTACTAACTTTAAATTTCATAATTAAATATGACACCCGATTAACAGTAACAGTAACCAAAATAATAAGGCTAATTATTGGCTATAAACATGAATAGCATATAAATCAAAAGAAACAGTAAGCATTTAATTTAACCACTTGTTGGCCATAACAAACATTTTTTATATGTTTTAGAATTTTTCTCATTTCGGAAAAGAGATGAGCAAGAAATCGTTTAGGTGTTCCTTAAGTAATTTTAATCTAGTGGGTTTATTATGTAAGCATCAAAGGTAAGTAAAACTGAACAGACCCAGTGATCAAAAATGTTCCAATAACTATCAAGTCGGTGAAGTTAGCCCGAGCCCGAATTTTTTGGTAGTTTTCTTGGATAAGTCTAGCCATCCCGAAAAAGTGTAAATACATTAAAAAATGTAACACCATCTCGAAAAACTATTTATACATGAGAAAAAAAAAATAAAATACAAAAATAAATTTAATGTAAAGAAAATTACTGGTAAAACTTTTTTTTTAAATATATTTAACCCGAATAGCGATAATTTGTGTAGTTACTATGGGTCCACATTAAATTCTATATCGCAATACCTGGAGATAAAGCCACCAAGCGGAATATACGGCCAGACAGGTCAGGATACTTAGAATTGGCCCCAAGTCCATATCAGGTGGAAATAACCTTTTTTTAAATTTATTTGTTTAGCCCGTATAGCGATATAGAATTTAATGTGGGCCCATAGTAACTACACAAATTATCGCTATTCGGGCTAAACAACTAAATTTAAAAAAAGGTTATTTCCACCTGATATGAACTTGGGGCCAATTCTATATCTTAGCTAGTATCCTGACCTGTCTGGCCGTATATTCCGCTTGGTGGCTTTATCTCCAGGTATTGCGATATAGAATTTAATGTGGACCCATAGTAACTACACAAATTATCGCTATTCGGGCTAAACAAATAAATTTAAAAAAAGGTTATTTCCACCTGATATGGACTTGGGGCTAATTCTATATCTTAGCTAGTATCCTGACCTGTCTGGCCGTATATGCCACTTGGTGGCTTTATCTCCAGGTATTGCGATATAGAATTTAATGTGGACCCATAGTAACTACACAAATTATCGCTATTTGGGCTAAACAAATAAATTTAAAAAAGATTATTTCCACCTGATATGAACTTAGGGCCAATTCTATATCTTAGCTAGTATCCTGACCTGTCTGGCCGTATATGCCACTTGGTGGCTTTATCTCCAGGTATTGCGGTATAGAATTTAATGTGGACCCATAGTAACTACACAAATTATCGCTATTTGGGCTAAACAAATAAATTTAAAAAAGGTTATTTAGACCTGATATGAACTTGGAGCCAGTTCTATATCTTAGCTAGTATTCTGACCTGTCTGGCCGTTTCTGCCGCTTGGTGGCTTTTTCCCCAGGTATTGTGATATAGAATTTAATGTGGACCCATAGTAACTACACAAATTATCGCTATTCGGGCTAAACAAATAAATTTAAAAAAAGGTTATTTCCACCTGATATGGACTTGGGGCTAATTCTATATCTTAGCTAGTATCCTGACCTGTCTGGCCGTATATGCCGCTTGGTGGTGTTATCTCCAGGTATTGCGGTATAGAATTTAATGTGGACCCATAGTAACTACACAAATTATCGCTATTCGGGCTAAACAAATAAATTTAAAAAAAGGTTATTTTCACCTGATATGGACTTGGGGCTAATTCTATATCTTAGCTAGTATCCTGACCTGTCTGGCCGTATATGCCACTTGGTGGCTTTATCTCCAGGTATTGCGGTATAGAATTTAATGTGGACCCATAGTAACTACACAAATTATCGCTAATTGGGCTAAACAAATAAATTTAAAAAAGGTTATTTCCACCTGATATGAACTTGGAGCCAGTTCTATATCTTAGCTAGTATTCTGACCTGTCTGGCCGTATATGCCGCTTGGTGGTGTTATCTACAGGTATTGCGGTATAGAATTTAATGTGGACCCATAGTAACTACACAAATTATCGCTATTCGGGTTAAATATAAATATTTAAAAAAAAGTTTTACCAGTAATTTTTTTTACATTACATTTATTTTTGTATTTTTTTTTCTCATATATATAAAGTTTTTCGGGATGGTGTTACATTTTTTAATGTATTTACACTTTTTCTGGATGGTTAGACTTATCCAAGAAATCCACCAAAAAATTCGGGCTAACTTCATCGACTTAAACTATCTTCGTATTTTAATTTAATTTGCAATACACGTATTACAGCAATAGTTGGACGATATACTTCTTACATAGTTGTTATCTAATTTTATTTCTGTCACTCAATTTTGCTGGTAACAAGAATATTTCGTGCGTGTAATATTTTTCTAGTTTAAGAAGCTAATAAGTATTACGAATTTTGATATTCAATAATAAATTCGTTATAATTGATTACAAAATGCATTTTATATTTTAACACTAAACATACCGACATTTCATATATACCTAATCCTACCATGAGCGGTCAAATGACCGCTTTAAAAAAACATATGTATTTTAGTAAAGTAGACTAGATATAATATAATTTGTTTTCGGAAATTAAACAACAAAAAAAGTTGTAAACATTGCAAAATAGGTTGTTTGTATATTTAAATAGGTTGTTTGTATGCGAGAAATTTTAAACGAAATTTTTAAAATGGTCATTTGACCGCGCATGGTAGGTTTAGTGTTAAGTTATCCTCTAATACATTAATTATGGTTGTGACAATGGAACGATTGACTTCCAGCATGTAATAATTGTAATCAATTTTTAATTGTCCAATGATTTTAACAAATGCCATTAAGTACAATTTATTAAATGTACTTTTGTTGTAGGTACTTTCATAAAAAAAATTTAAGTTTCTGAATATTAATATTCACTTCGTGCATGTAATAAATTATTCGTTTACAATAACATTTTAAAATTGCAACGTTATCATTGTTGTACGTACTTTTCATCTATTTAAATCTATATAAATGAAATTTGTATTTTAAGCTTAACCCCTAATACATATATGACTTTAAAAATGGAAGCACTTCCATTAACTTCCTGCATGTAATTATTTTAATATAATTTTATTTTTGTAAATACCTAAATAAATATTTGAATGGAACTCTATTACATATACTCCTCCTGAATATGCTTATTTTACTAAGTTTAGCCAAATAAACAATAATATTCACTTCGTGCGTGCAATAATTTGTTTATAAACAAATAAATTTTATACTTTTTACACTATTTGCCGTAGGCACTTGGCGAAACACACTTATAAACACATTTTTTATTAATCACTTGTTTTTTGTTTCGCAGTTATTTTGAATAATTTTCAAAAAGTTTAAAAAATCACTCGATCGATTTCGACTTGTTAGGTCATCATCAGGAGTATCTACTGATTTGTATTAGTAAAAATTTTGTTATATAGCAGAAAAAAGCAAAATATAAATAAAAGAAGGAGGGACAGAAAATAAGCAATAAAAATTAATCTACGGATCGCGCAGGTAGGCGATGAGTCATAGGTTGAGTAACAAAATTCAAGGTATATTATTGCGTACGTGAGAATAGAAAAGGGCGGGATCTGTAATTGGTGAGAACCGGATTTCTCTCTGTTCGTTAAGGATATTTTGGTTAAGAAATATTGATTTCCTAATTTCGTAAGATTCTAAGGTATCTAAACGTCTGCCTTTGAGTAGTATATGTAATATGTCTAAATTGTTCAAGCTAGCTGTATGATTTTCTGAAGTTAAATGGTTATGGAAAGTTGATTGATTGCAACCAGATAAATGTTCTTTAGCTCTAACTCCAAAATTGCGCCCAGTCTGACCAATATAGGAGACACTACAATCATTGCAATTGATCCTATAGACACCAGATTTGGAAAGGCGATCAACTCTAGGTTTATTGTTAAAAATCATTTTCTTTATTGTGTTATTATTATAAAAAGCAAAACTAATATTGGTATAATTGGACACGATGTTGCTAATCCGTTGGCTCGTTTTTCCTATATACTCTAAGCGACGCCAATTTTCCCGCGTTGGACTATCCGGTGGATAAATACCCGTTAGAGTTTTACGCTTTAGCTTTTTATTCAATAACTTTAATATAGTCCTAGTTGCATATCCGTTATTCGTTGCTATTTGAAGAATTATGTTAAGCTCAGTGTTGTAATTTGAATTTGTCAAAGGGATGTTTATTAGTCTGTCTATGAGTGAGTGGAAAGCTGACATTTTAATATTATGAGGATGGTTTGAAGAACTAGGGATAACAGCGTCTGTATACGTGGGTTTCCGATAAGTTTTGAAGTCTAAAGATGAATTAATCCTGGTTATTGTTATATCCAGAAAATTAATACATTTATTTTCTTCTTTTTCTAACGTAAAATCAATGGTGGGATATTGAGAATTTAACCAAGTAAGGAAAGAGTCTAACAGTCTATCAGTTCCATTCCATAGACATAATATGTCATCAACACATCTATACCAAAAGATTATTTGACGAAAATAAGGATTGTTATTTGATATGATCATTTGTTCGAAGAAATTCATGAAAATTTCAGCCAACAAAGGTGGGCAAACAGTAGATACTCCTGATGATGACCTAACAAGTCGAAATCGATCGAGTGATTTTTTAAACTTTTTGAAAATTATTCAAAATAACTGCGAAACAAAAAACAAGTGATTAATAAAAAATGTGTTTATTAAAAATAAATTTTAAAGTTAAATGCAATAAGCATGAGAGTTTAGATATCATTTGTGAATATAGATTTTGTATTTTAAGTTAAACTCCGTATAAACACAACTAAGACCCTCTGATGGAGCTTGTAATGTGCAGGTGGTATACTGTATAGTTGTGTGAACAGGTGAATGAGCTAACGATGTGGCGTGAATCCGTGGTATCACAATGGGCCAAAAATTGCCTAAGTGTCAACCACTGAAACCTAACCTAAACTCCGTTTTATTGGAATGGTTCAATTCCTGCACATACTAATAGAAATCTAATGTTTTTGAATAAACGTTGAATAAAGTTATTAGAAGCAGTGCTGCGCCAATTAGATTGAACAAATTAATTTTTTGTTCTGCAAATGAATATGTCAATATCTCCATTATCTATTCATCGGGTGTGTAACACTAAAAACTTGCATCTCATTGCGATTCGCACCTTTGTTGGCATGCTTGGCAAAACACATGCAAGAGGAGGCATAACCTCCAACTTTTTTGTAAACCTAACCTTAGAAAATTAGTAGCAATCAAGATACACTAAACGATCTGAAAATATTATGATTTTAAATCCACCTCAAATAAAAAAACATGAAATTCTTTAAAACGACTTGGAATTGCCTATAATAGATGTAAAAATTCTAATAAATCGAAAATCTACGACATTATTAAACGCGCAGGTTTAACTATGCTTACAACACAAATAAATATTCTAATGCTCTGGCATGCCTTTTACATAAATCGTAATAATCAATTTTCATTTGTCAATCTCCCTTCAAGGGATCTAGTTGAGGCAATTAATTATATTAGACTCAGTTCTGTTGGATATGACGGGGTCAATAATATATTTCACAAAATGTTTTTATTTATGTTATGGAGAGGCTAAAATACGTTTTTCAACGATTTAGTAGACGTATTATTCTTGTATGCGGTTTTTACTAAATTTACTAGAATAAATAATCATCATCATCACTATTGATTCATTTTCATTCAAATATCACATAAATGTGTTTTGTATTTAAAGTTAATCTACAACATATATATGGTTGTAAAAATTAAGTTATTCACTTCCTGCATGCAATAATTCTTAATTAATATTTTTTGAGTAAATATTTCAATAAATGCTTCATCAAGGCTTTATTAGATATAATTTTATTGCATGCGCCATATTTCTTTAACTTGATAGTGTTTTTTTACTAAAGTACAAAGAAATGTAAGTTGTGCAGGATCGATAACCATCGGTGCGAATATTTCCTTTTAGAGTTTTTAATATCCAATAGATATTATGGACAACTCAAGCTTAGTTGTTTCCTTTTCTACCTCAGTCGGAATATACAACAACATTAAACTTTAGAATAAAAAATTTAAGTAAACACAAATTACTCATAATTTCCAAAATAATTAAAACTTACTCATTAAATTGTCGACAGAGAGTTTGTTGAAAGATTATTTAGTCTACAAATGCAGAGTTTTTCAATTAGGAGATGGTAAAGAAAAAATGTATAAATAAACACATTGAAATTTAATTTTCAGGTCAGGTTCAACAACAAACTTAATTTAGTAAAGAACGTTCTTAAAGCTGATTACTCAACAATCATATCACTTCGTGCATGTAATATTTCAGTTCAGTATTATGAGAGAAAATTAACTATATGTGCTGAAGTAATGAAAAGATTTACTTACTGCATGTAATAATTGATCTCCTTTGTTGTGTCTGAAAATATTTTAATAAATCCTTGAGTAATGTTTTATTAATTAAACTCATCTTAGCTTTCTTTTACAAATGAATAAAAATATTCACTTCGTACATGTAATAAAATATGAGTTTAAAAGTAAAAGAATATTTGTATATAAACCTAATTACATGCAAGAAGTGAATTGTTCCATTATTAGAGCTATTATTGAGAAATTAACTCAAATTCAGAAATGTACTAGGCATTTCCGATTTTGGCTTAATGTCTAATACATATATGCCTTTTCATTTCCTGCATGTAATAAAATCAATTTTATGTTTTTTTGTATAAATATGTTAATAGTTACTGGAAGAGAGCTTATATAGTTTTTTTAAAATAAATTTTATTAAATGAACATCATAATTCACTCCATGCATGTAATAATTTGATAGTTCAATACGCCAATAAGTATTAAAATTACATATAGTGTGCAACATGTAAAAAATTACACTACTGACCCATTTGAATTGAGATATGAAGTAATGAACGTTTATTTTAAATATATTGTTTAATTTTTAATTTACCAATATGTACATAGCTGTAGTAATGAAAATATTTACTTCCTGCATGTAATTATTTTTCTCCTATGTTGTTACGAAAAATATTATAATAATTGCTTTATTATTTTGAGCTTTTATTTAATTTATTTAATTGAGTTTTTTTATGAATTAACAATAATATTCACTTCGTACAATAAAACACCAGCTTAAAAATTCAACAAGTATTAAGATGATACGTAGTGTGCAACATTTTAAATATACTATTGATCTATTCGAATTTCTCTATCAAAGCGCAGATATAATAAAGCATTAACCGAGTATTTATTAATTATTTGTATGTGAAATCTCAGTTTACATTTATTACATGCAGGAAGTGAGTATAGTGGTACTTCGATTAACGAGTATAATTCGTTCAAGAACTGGTTAAGCGAAACAACGTTTCTCGTTAAGCGAGTCATTTTTTACAATTTGTTTTGCTCGTCATGTGAATTACTCATTATGCGAGGTGCTCGTTAAGCGAGGTACCATTGTAGTTCCTTTGTTACAGCCATATATTATACACCCTGCACTATTGAAATGGTTGATTTAATTTTTTTTAGTAAATTTTGGTAATGCCGCTGTTTGCCTTAAAAGTAGTTGTCAAAAATGTTTAATTCTGATTATCAACATAATTTCTACACTATTCTAAATATGGAACATATATAAAAACGTTGATCCGATATTTTAAACCTACATAGCTTGGGAAAAGGAATAGTTCCCCTACCTCGTACCAATTTGGTGGTTCTTCACAGACAGTGCTTTTAGCAAAGTTACTTCAATTGAAAACTAGTTTGTTGTTAACAACGGTAATTTTTACTCAAAATAAAGATTAACATAAGTAAAAGAATTCATTTGAACCAAAAAAAAAATTTTTAGTGAAGAAAAATTGCACTTCTTAAAATCAATAGTTAATGGGCTCGCCCTTGGCTTTTATGATGGCTTTAATCATTTTAGACATTTGCTATGAGTTTTTTCTGCTCTTTGACACTTTTCGGCTTATATTTTTTGATGTTTTTCTCCACGATGGACCAATAATTTTCAATAATATTGAGGTCAGGACTATTCTCTAGCCAGGGTAATAAATCAATCCCCAAGCTATTTTTAAATTTTGCTACCAAAAGAAAATAGACACTAAAATAAAACATTCTTACGACACAGATACCATTTAAAACTTACAATGCATGCCCTGAGCCACGGAGCTGAATCTTCCTGGAAGAGTGGACTATTGACGTATTGGCTTAGGTTCTCAATAGTCGGTAGTGCGTAGGTGTCGATAATTGTTTTATATTTTTCTTCGTTTACTGAACTTTCCAGAAGGCATAGTGATCCCACTCCAAAGGCTGTTATGACCCCCTAGACCATACCATATGGTGAATGTTTTACTGTTGGCGAAATACATTCTGATAAATTCCGTTCGCCTTTTCGCCACCAAACACTTATCCTTCCGTCGGGTCCAAAAATATTGAACTTGGATTCATCCGAGAACATGACTCTCCTCCAGTCCTCGAGCGTCCAGTTTTTTCGTTCTTTTGAAAATTGAATCGTTCAGCTCTCATATTTCCTGTGAGTAAAGATTTTTTCACAGGTCGCAGCGCATAGAGGCCAACTACTTTTAGCCTTCTTTGGATAGTACGAAACGAAGCGCTTTCCTTAGCTCTAAAGCCGTGGCAAACCTTTGCTTTGGCGCAAAATGTCTGTCGTCTGAGCATTCGGTCTGTGTGAACAGAAGTTTTCCTCTTTTCACCAGAGCCGACCTTTCTCGCAACCGTTTATTTTTGGAATAGAGAACTTTTTAATTGCTGTTTCGCTACACTTAATTAATCTTGCAATTTGTGAATGTGTGTACTTTTTTGCCTCTAGTTGCAAAATTTTGGCTTCTTCGTCAGCATTTAATTTAGCGCATCCCATTTTAAAATTAAGTCTATGGCTATTTTATTGAAACTAAGCTAATAATTGATCCTTATATTTGTTTTAAATATTTCGTTAAACGTAAAACATACAGTAAAAATGAAAAACATATAAAAATACAAAAACCATAAAAATTAATCAACAAACGTAATAGAAAACGAGAGAATTGCATGAAGTAGAAAATAATTGAAACAAAACATTTCAATGGCGCTGGGTGTATATGTTAGAAATTAAGTGACAATAGAAGAAATGCAATAATGCACTAGGCATTTTTGATTTTGACTAACTGTCTAATTTAATTTATTTTTTGTTTTTTGTATAAATATTCTATTAATTACTGGAAGAGAGCTTTATGAGATATTCTATTTTTCTATATGGGGTTTTTAAATAGATTACATTATATTAAATCACATGTACAACATTTAAAAGCACACTATTGACCCATTTGAATTCAGATATGAAGTCATTAGATGTTTAATTTTAAATTAATATCTAATACATACATGGCTATAATAATGAAATGGTTCACTTCTTGCATGCAATACTTGCAAACTGAATTTTTTGTTTCTTATATGCGCTTGTTCTACAAGTTTTTTAAATAAACATTTTCACTTTGTGCATGTAATTAAATATTTGTTTAAAATGCCAATAACTATTAAGATTAATCAAAATGTGCAGTATTTTAAACTATTTTTGATCAATTTGAATTTAAATATCAAATAATTTTATTTTGTATTTGTAGTTAACCTTAAACAGAGTGAGTTTTTTTAATAAATGTCAGGTTTTTATCGTGATTATACTAAGAAGACAATTACTTATAATTGTTTATTGTCGAGGGGAAGATTAGTGACATAAAAGTTAGTTTTTTTAATTGGAACCTAGTATTTTTCGGTCATACACAATTTTTGCGGAAAGAATATGGTTTAAGAGATATAAGCAAACGAGTTCTAATACTGTACCTAAATCAGGATAAAAGCTGGATTTTTCATTTGAATTTTGATATCAAATAAATATATTTTGTTTTTCAGGTTAATTTTTAATAAATATTTGACTGAAATAGTGGCAGGATTCATATTTAATATTTGTAATCGATTGTTGTTTATGTAAATATTTTAATTATCTTGAGTAAAGCTGTAGATACACTCTTATTGTACGCATTTTATTTTACCTAACTTGACATTAATATTCACTTCATGCATGTTCGATTTTATTTGTTTTATAACACAATAAGTAGTAAGATTACACAAAACATGCACAATTTTACAGTACACTATCGAATTATTTAAATTTAGATATTTAATAAATGCATTTCGCCTTTTACATTAATCTGTATATTTGGCTGTAAGAATGGATTATTTCACTTCCTGCATGTAAAATTTTAGTCTAATGCCTTATTTTTAAATATTTAAATAAGTAAGTGAATTAGATGATCTTTTTTCATATTTGGTGTATTCACTTCGTGCATGTAAATATTTGATAGATTAGTTCGTTAATAAATATTAAGATTTTACGCATTAGATTGCTGAAATTAAGGAATTTATTTCTTTTACTTGATATATTTGATCCATATTCACTTCGCGCATGTAATAATTGGTTTGTTAGTAAAAACATTAAGTTTTACGATTACACGCAATTTGCAAATATACTATTGTAAAAACAATTAATTTTGAAAGAATAACATTATATTATTAGAATATGTCAGACATTAAAAATTATAGTAAATTCAATTTTTAACTACTTCTTAAATTGATGTACGCGAAAATTCCTGAATTTTGAATAATTTGGATTTCTTGTTATCTTTAAGGATACGCTTTCTTCTTTTTGTTGATAAAAAGGGGTAGAAGTAGGTGCGATTTTTGAAATTGCTTTTTTGCGAAATATAATCTCCTCGATTTCGCAATGGCCTTAGTTGGATTTAACCATTTAAGGTGTAATGATGATTTTGTTTGTTTTTTGTTTGCTAGCTTGGAAAGGTTTTCTATGTATAGGAAAAGGAAGCAGGTCATCTTTATGTTTGATTGTTTTCTTGTGTTGTTTCCTTGTTTTTAATATTTCTGTTTAATAAAGGAACTAACAGATAGTAAGAAATATTCAAAACCATCAATAAAGCGTCAAGTCAAAAAAATGTCATTTTACAAGAAAATGTGTTCTTAATGAAATGAAAAATACTGATAAAATTTAAAAGCAAAAATGGTTTAAATATTCACTGAAATATTCCGTTTTGAAGTTACCCAAAAATTAGTTATATAATTATTGTAACTATTTATGGTTAAATATTTAATTCCAATAAACATTAACGAGATGAATAAATTATTTTCCATAAAATAGTAAAAATAGTTTCATTTTGATATGTGATGCTTATGCGCGAGATGTATAATGAATTTAAAATAACGATTGGGATTCATCCTTTTGAGGTAACCGAAGGCAACACATAAAATCTTAAGTTGTAGTCTGCTTAGACCATTTAGGCTTATTTTAGGTCTTTTCCAATTTCGTAAATGTCTTTAATATTTTGTTATTCTCAACTAGAATAGATTCAAATTATTTTACCAATAACAAACTTCAATTCATAATCTCGTGTCTAATTTATTTTGTTTTAAAAAATTTTAAATAACGAAAACTTACATAGAAAACTAGATAGAGAGCAACTGAATGTGTGTGGTATTCAAAACTTCTACCTCTATTAGGTAGATTCGAGGGGTACAGAAAAATGTTTAATTATAACCATAGAAATTTATTTTTAAAGTTAGGTACAACTATAAATTTAATTTAGTGAAGAACGCTCTAGAGCTCTTATCTGTTCGCTGGTTGGACATAAACAACTTTAATTATTTTCAGTCTCAAATTCTACAATGTAAAAACCTCCGAATAAGTTAATAAATTTATTACATTTCTGAAATTAAAATGACAATTATAATATGGCAAACCAAACTAAAAATTGCATAAATCAAAATATTAAAATATAATTTATTTATTCAAAAATATTATTGAAATTTTTCAGCTTTCATTATTTTCATCTAATTTCCGTTTCAAATCTATTTCAAAAAACTTGACTACATTTATTTTCTAATCTTTTAAAATTACTACGTCATTTGTGGTGATGATTTTTTGGTTTTCTTATCAATTAATCATATTTGAATGAAAAATGTAGTAAATTTTATTTTATTTTTATGTTTGATGAGGTTTTATTATAAAATTTGCAAATATAATTTGTGTGTTCGGTTAAGGACGTGTTAATTAAATTTTACACGCTCAGCAAAATAATGTAAATTGCACCTTGATCAAGACCATTGCTATATATGTAAATCATTACATTTAAATTAAAAAAATTCTTGTGATGTTGTGTTCTATTCGGGTGTGTAGATTACTCGCTCTGCATGATGTCCTTTTATTGTCTTGTATATACCAAAGAAAACACATAGGAAACATTTATAATAGAAATGTCGTATTTATGCGCTATTATGCGATTTAATTTTGATTAAGCGGGATCGGGGTATTCCTAAGAAAATGTTGTACAAGGAAAATACAAAAAAATTAAAACTCAGATGATTTATTTCGTTTTATACTCGGGAATAAAATGTATATAATATCATCTCGCGGTATTACAAATTTAAAAATTGAATATTTTTATCAGATTTAAATTTAATAAAATAAATAATAGAACGTATAGATAATGTCAACATTTTATTTGAAAAATTAACTCTTACTTAAGAAACATTAATTTTTCATGATTAAATGATTAAAATTCAATTTTCAACCCTTTTTCTTCGGTATATAAAATTTTATTATTATTACCGTCTTTTATTTTTCACAAAAAATTTCAATCCATCATTTTCATTTTCTCCCGAAATTACGAGTAGATATATACACAACACGAAATATTTTCAAACATTAATTTTAACTTTACGCTGTTCTGTGTGTGTATGTGTGTGTGTTAGTATATCAAGATCCTAAACATTTATTTAAATAATATTATTTCAACAGCAAAAAACTATTTGATATATAAAAATATTTTAATTAAAAACTTTAAGTAATTCGTTTGTTTTTAAATTCCTTCCGGGTTCTTAAAAATGTTATACTTTGATTTATACACAAACATACACACATTCAGTAACAACAATAGATATGTATGTATATGTACAGTGTACCAACCGAGACGTGGGGAAATGTGTTTTTTTAGAAACCGAGGAAAAACATCAAAATACTATATTCAAATTTTTCGATTTTCGTTTGTTTATTTGTTTGTTTTCCACTTTTAATGAATTTAAAAATAAAAATTAAAACTTTTGTTTGCTGTGTGAGTTGAGTTTGCTTGATAAGTTTGATTATGTTTTATATGCAAATTTCTGTAGTTGGTTTTAATTTTTATTTTATATTTGCATATTTTTATTTTTAGTTTTTAGTAAAATAAATGAATTTATGAGTTATTATTTTATGTGTCTTATGTGTGCCAATTTTTATTTGATCCACAAGAGACTAATCTATTACTGTTGAAGGTAATAAATTAATTTATTTAAATTGTTGTTGGTGTCTCGTTTTATGGGTAAACACATATGATATTTATAGCTACAATGCTATATGAATATTACATAAGATTTTAGTGTATCAAATGAATGTTTTTACATTTTAGCCATAATGTTTTAATAAAGTGTTCCAAGAAGACCCGGTTAAAATTAGAATATATGTAGATCTTGCTACATGGCCATTGTCTGGTCTTAAATAGTACAGTTTCGTTTTAATTGTGAGAAAAGCTGAAATTTGGGTAATATGCAGATTTTAATTATTATTTATCTGTAAATTTTCATGGCATTATTTCGCGTAATATTTAGGTAGTCTATGGAGTAGTCTATAATTATCTAGATGCTAACCAGTTATTCAACCCTCGCTCAGTTGCACCACGATCCGAAATTATTTTGTTATAACTAACTACATATAGGTTAAGATCATACATAAACGGGAATAAAAATAATGTACAGCCTGTGGTCTAGTGTTAGCAGCAAGTTATACCTGCTTTCACAAAATTCTCCAATATTATTGTACAGTAAAACTTGTCAAAGCCGGAATCGTACGGGACCAAGCAAAATTTACGACTCTTACAAGTTTTCCAGTACTTGCAAGTTCGACCCAGAAATGTTTACTATGTAACCAAATTTACTTCTCTAAACCGCATTTCTCGCGGAAAACGTAAATCTTAACTAGTTCTACCGATTAAACATCAAGAAAATTATTTTTATTTTTTAAGGAACTTTATTTAAAAATAAGTCAGTTATGTATTAATTCATATTACATATGTACATATTACTTTAAATTCATCACAGAAGATAGTTGTTAAAATGTTTAAATAGCACATTTCAAGTAAAATGTGAATATTTAACAAGTGTAACGAGAAATTAATCAATTTTCGTTAAAAAATTATCTAACGTATGTTGCTTCATTTTAAATGAAATAGGGTTTGAAATGACTGCCAACTTGGCTTCGGAAACTAAGCTTAATAATTTTGTGTAATTTTCATTAAGGGCATACCGTTGAACCTCTTCAAGATGATGTATGACTGCGCCCTTAGATGTTACAGTATCAAAAACTTCTATAATTGAGTTTGAGTCACTATCGGTTGTATTATTTTCCTCTGCTTGATTTGATGCTAAACCTGAATTTTCAAAATATATGTTAAAATTTCGTCATTCTCACACAAAGCTTCTTTATCAATGGCTAAGTAGTCCAGCGCACAATTATGATCATCCCCGTAAAACGCTCCTATTATGTTTTGCAACTCGACTATTTGAATTGGGTCTTCGTCTATCTCACTTAATTAGTCAGAGAGCTCCCATGAAAATCAAAAAAATCAATCAATGAAAAATAACCCTGTTTCGTCTACGTTTGCGATGTTTGACATATTGTAATCCTTTATTATGTCTTTTAGCTTAGCGTGCCAAGTGTTTACGTTTTCAGGATCGACGTCCTTAGCTTCACTTGAAATTTGGTGGAAATTAATTCCATACCGATGTTTAAAACTGTCGAGCCATCCTGAAGACGCTTTAAATTCAGTGATAGGCGGATTCAATTTTCGGCTATTTGAATGGAATTTTCTTTTATTATAGGCCCGGAAATGGGGAAATTTTTGGCTCTTGCGGCACAGAACTATTCATACACTTTTTGTCCGATTTCATCATACTTTATAATTTGTTTTTTTTTAATAACTTTCCGGATTCCCGGGAATTTAGATAATGTTCTTGAAGATTAGATTTTATTTTTAACAGCGTCATACATTTGTGATTTTCCGCATTTAAACTGAGCAGCGAAATCTTTTATTGTCGAACCGACTTCTTTCATTTGTATAGCCTTATACTTTTGCTCGAGTGTTAAATTATTTAATATGACTTTTTTCATGTTTGGGTACCTACGGAATTAAAAAAAACAGTTTTATATTTTAAAAGTAAAGTTCATCTGTATACAATTAACTTTGTGTGGTAAATTTTGCACTTCTAAACTTTTGCTAAAAAAATATTTCAATTTTTCACGTTAATTAAAAAATATTAAACCAGGGACTATATTTGAGTATTGAAACTGAAAATACATGTTCACTATAAGTATATAGATAGTTAATTTCGACCATAACTAAATTTTATTAGTTTTATTAAGAACATTCATAATTGTACGTAGAATTTGTGATTCCCGATGAGATAAAAACATTACATATTTGCTTTTGACGTTTGGCTGTTTTCTTTTTTCTTAGTGTTTACATATTAAATGTTTAATTTTATTGTTTCCATATGAACAAATTAGAAGTAAAATATTCTTCTCATAGATGTCAGTCTGCTCACATACATATCAAGAATTTTTATTTCTTTTCGGCGGTGAAAATTTATTCCGGGTTTCCCAAGTTTAATTTGGTATATTTTCAATAGTTCGGACTAGAAAATCAGTTCGGCTTCCGGGTTTAAGAAGTTTCCGGTATTGGCAAGTTGAGTTTAGTACAAAATTATCTTGCGGGAAAAAAATGTCCGACAAGTTTCTGGCATTTCCAAGTTCCGGCTTGGGCAAGTTTCACTGTATGTATTACAATTTATTGCACCAAGTTGCCATTTTATAATATTTGTCGTTTTCGAGATAATCAAACTTCTAAGGTGATTTTTTGAGCCAAAGAAATTTGAAACAATGTCAATGCCAAGGATCTTGTAAAACTCTACATTTAAAGAATGCATGCTGCAACGCAAAAAATAGCCAAATATGCTTGATCGGAATTAACCCTCTTCGTTTTATAACAAGAAATTTGAATGGCCCACAAAAGTGTATTCCAACTGCGTATATTGTTCTCTATCCATGAGCAGGTATCCCAATATTGTTTCATTTTTAAGTTTTATTTGAAGCATTTTAATGTATTTCCGAAATATCTTCTACGACACGTCTTTTCCGCTAACAACAAACAAGCCTGGCCTGAATTGCTCCTTGATGTTTCTTTGGATTTAAATTATTTAGAAATGTGAGCTCATAAGACAAAAATTTCTTCAAATTGAAATGCCTGAATTTTTGTGGCTCATGCAGTGCTATTTTCGAATTTATTTATTTTGGTGCTAGTGATAAATTTGGTTACCCGAATTAAGAAAAGTTGAATTTCTTACAAAAAATGAAAAATTTCCACTTATCTTAATTTGTATTTAAAAAAAATCCTGAATTTAAAAAGTAATTACAACAAAAAAAAAACTCAATTGAAAATTAATTAAAAACTGCACATCTTATTTCATTTTTTAGGAAATCTATCTTAATTCATTTTCAAATTGATTTAAAATATGTGCATTTATTTTATTTCATGTTGTTCCTGTGGAAAATTTTAATTTACCAATTCAACGCATTGTCACAGAAGAAGAATCTCGGTCTCAGGCATTCGTTCGCACATAACTTTGTCATCGCGGCAGTAGACATGCCTATCATAGGTTCTGACTTTTTTTAAAATATGGTATGGTGGTCGGTTTAAAGAATAAAAAACTTTCTGATTTTTTACAACCTTCGCGGTGATCGCAACCATCGCACAACTTAATACGCCATCCCAAAATCTTTCTAGCGTCAACAACGAGTAAGGTGCTATTTTGAAAAAAATCCCGCGTTCACTAAGGCTCTGAATTACAATCTTTCAGATACTTTGTTATAAACCAAGACAACTCAACTCAACTTAACTTAAAATTTGCCAAAACTGAATTCCAGTTTATGGCAGCATCGGAATTTTTCGCCCCTCATCATCACCATTATGAAAATGTTTATTTTATTATGCTGTTATGCTCATTAGGAAAATATATTGCCTTTCCGGTAAGTAATGGGCTGGAAATTGGGACTCCATCGGCGCGACACTGTTTAAACCACATGTATAATGAATGCTGTCCAAATTAGCATTTTCGGCTGTTCGGAGCGTTTTTCGCTCGTATTTTTCCTTAAGTATATTTATGCTTCTACCGCTCTCCACATCTTTAATAATGTCAACTTCATCTTTAATACTTAAAACTTTTCGATGTCCTTTAACAGTTTTATTTTTTGGAGGTTCCATGATTAGCTGATTTTATTTATTAAAAAAATCGAATTAAATTGTTAATAAAATCATTAGAATATCAGAAAAGTATCTAATATGTAATTACTTGTTGAATTTTAGAAATTTTAATAAAGAAAATACAATAAGAAATTGTACAATTTAGTACAACAATTAACAAACTTATTAACAAAATTATAAAGCAAACTGACGTCCATTCAGTTTGGTGGTTCACCTGAATTTAGAATACACAGACGGAAAAAAATATAGCGCACATCTCCATAAAACATCGGAGCCCACGGAATAGTGGCCTATTATTGGAAAGCTTACAATTTAATGATAAGGACTGATTACCGCGAGGTATACGAGGTAATTTAATAAAAATGTTAAACCAGGTTGTCATAAATTATAGGAATGTGTTCTATAATATTCATCTTTATGATCAGACACACCGCACCCTACCTCATGCTTTATAGGACAATATGTACACCGATAAGGGAACTATTATTATATTATTGGCATATTTTCTAATATAATATTGCAACATTTGTATATTTTATTGGATTGAGTTCCTATAAAAATAGGAACATTCTTGATATTTATGAAAGTTTCTACATTGTAATATAGCAAAGCACCTAACATTTGAACAAATAAAACGCAATTTTGATTTCTTAATATTTAATAAATTATTTATTAAGAAAGCTAACAATATTGTTGAATTACATAGTTTTAAATAGTTATTCTAAAGAATTTTCGTTGGAAATGCAGCATCTACATTTAGCCATGTCTAGACGATATTATCTGAAATAAATAATGATTGTATACATGTTAGAAATCTATACAATTTTAATTACAAAATAATTTTACTTACAACGTTTGTGTCGAGTAATCACAACAATAATGTTGTACGGTACTCATCTGGTTTTTTTCGTCTGAAAACATTATAATTACAATTTGTTAAGATTAGTTTCAGTCCTCCAAAAACACACTACAAATCCTAAAAAATTGAAAATCATACGACAACAACATAATTTTACAGACATAAAAATTATGGCGGATAATAATGCTACAAAATATCTAAATAATAATGTTCCATATTGATAGTGTATTTCCAATAATTTAATACAAGTGTAATTCTAATAATTTATTTATAATTATTGAGAACTATAAATGTCCGGGGTAGTGACATCTGGCGCATTAAAAATAAGCTTATTGGGTCTTTTTTTACATGAAATTTTAGCACGGCATACTTTATGAAAATAAAAATTAACATACAAAAAAAGACCCAATCAGGTTATTTTTTTTGCCGTCAGATCTACAAACAGTTCTCTATAATTTTGAATAAAAATAATTCACTCACTTACCATTAAAAAACAAAGTAGGTATCTACACTTTTAAAATGACACAAACAAATTTACACATTTTTTTTATTTACCATTTTTACTCATCGAAAAACACAACTGTTCACCACGAAGAAGTTCTAATAACCAGAGAAAAATAAAAATGCATTTTAATTTAGTTAAAAATAATAGGAGTTTTTTCTTAACAAAAAGGAATTATTCCTAAACAAGTTGCCTTGGACTAAAAAACGGTTTCTAAAACACAACATTTAGTTAGTATTATAGTACTAATTTCTATATAGCAGATACTACCAAAGAAATAGGAAATTCCGCCATAAAAATAGAAGTATTTACTAGAATTATGGTACAGATCACTATAATTTGATTGCTATATAGGAAAAGGAAAAAATTTAGTAATTTTTTCTCTCCGTGTCAGTTTTACACAAGCAAATTAAAAGAGAAAATGAAAGAAGACGAAAAAACTGTTTCCGGATATTAGAGGTTATTCCGAATAAAAGATTGATTTTAGAGAACCATAATTTGCGGTTATTACATATTTCAGTTAGTAGGATTCCGGATAAAAGAGGTTATATTGTATTATATTTTTGTAAAATATCAGTATTTTACTTTTTTAAATTTAGTAAAACTAAATTAACTTCATTGACACGCACGTACACATTATATTTTCTTTCCGAATAACATGGCTTTTATTTCCGTCTTTTTTATTTTGATGTCATGTTGTCTCTTTTACTTGATGTTCGTTCAAACAAAAAGTTAAAATTAAACGAGTTCTTGTGAAAAAATGCAGAAGAAAAAATTGTCATTTTATAGAGCAATATATGATTGGTCGAATAAATTGTTTGAATGAATGAATGAACGAAGAAATTGAAGTGTGAATCCAGCTTAACGAATCTTGCGTTGCGATTTGCGTTAGACTAACAATACGGAAAAAATAAAATAGATTACGTTGGATGAAAGGATGGTATAAAAACGTAGTGAATATGGACAATCGAAATTGTTAAAAGAATTATAATGCACATCGATTAAAGATTATAATAATTTTCTTCGACTGAGAAAAGAAAATTAGATGAAACTATTAGAAAAAGTTGTACCATTCATTATTAAAGAAACAACTATAATGAGAGTATGTATTTCTACAAATGATCGTTTGTCCTTAACATTACATTTTTTAGCAACAGAGGAAACGTTTGAGGATAAAATTTAATATTAAAAAAATATTTATATCTGTGAAGAAACAGCAGCAACTCGTCTACTATATTATTCTAACCAAAAGACTTTATTTCATTTTATTTAAGAATTTGAGGTGGAGAGCTTGTCAAAGGAAACCCCATATTTTATGAGGCATGCCACAATCGGTATATAAATAATTGGGCGAAAAAATGATATGGGTGCAGTTGGCCACAGAAAAGGATTTATCCAGTAATATAATTAAAATATTATTGATTCAGAAATTATTTTGAAGAATGTAAATTTCAATAGTCGTTTTAAAATTCGTAATATTGGTGATTACTTTGATAATTTATTTTCTAAATTTTAAACACCTGCATTATATAAATGATTGTTGTTGTTTAGCAAATTTTTAGCAAAGCACCACCATAATTGTGTGCGTGAATTACTTTGTGATGCAAATGTGTACAGTTTGATTGTAAATTTCACTCTATTGAGGCACAAATTCAAACCACCGTTTGTAAAACACACGGTATCCCTTGCAAGCGACATTTCAATTCGTTCTGACCTGGTTATTACCATATATCCTTAAGACAATTTGTTTTGATCTAATTCTCTTTCTTAGGAAAAGAATGTCAGGCGAAATGGCATTTGTTGAAACTATGTGGAAATCTCCAACTAATAACTAATAAAGCCTAAACTAAATATTAGGCTAAAAACGCCTGTTTTATACTTTCGGAAATGGGGTAAAGTTTTTTGATTTTTATTAATTATAAATATTTTTATGTTGGTTTTGAAACTATGAATATAAGCCAACGGTATCCAACATGGAGCTCGAACTACCAATAAGCGAGAACTGTGACTCAAATTCATTCCAAGAATTGTTTGGCTTAACGTCAATTGAAACAGAGGAGTTGAACGAAGACGGGTTTGTGGCTGCTGAATGTTCAACAACATAAAATCACCTTGCAGTTTGGAAAGAAAAAGATCCAGCCAGCCAGAGCCCATATTTTCTGATCATTTAGAAACGATGAAGGGGCATCCATAAATAAAATCAGTAAGATCTCCCTGCAAGTGTGAAAAGGACCCGTTTTTCTTAACCTTAAATGAGGAATTTGAATCAAATGAGGAATAAATGAAAGTTTTATATTTAAAATTGTTCTTGTTAATTTTGTCTTAATATTTCGATAAATAAATAAAAATTCCGAGCGTTATTTTTATATATTATAGTTTTTATGATATCATATGTTTTTATTTAATTAATTCTAACAAGCCTTTTCAACAATCGGTACACAACCGTTGATTTTGCCAAGGAAGAAATCGGTAGCGTTAAAATTTGTAAAATAATTTGCGAGATTATTTCTAGTCGAAATTATTATTATTATTATTTTTTTTTTTTTTTTTTTTTTTTACCACATGTACATTGCTAGCTTGAGGTCAACTGACATGGACGGTAGGCTGGCGCTGAATTCTGCACTGCAACACAATTTTGGTTGTGTGTGTTTATTAACATCACCGATCGTAATCAATAATGAAAATTTGCTTTGCACCCAGCCTCTGGTGGGATTCGAATCCAGAACCCCCCGGTTCAAGTGCCGAAGCGTTAACCACTGCACCATTTTTTCGGTAAATAGCTCACTATCTGGAATATCTGATTCCATACGTCCAATATCTCGTAATCCATTATTATTTAGGACACTTCACCATTCGCCTGTGATTCAATCCCAATTCGGAGAGTATTGATCCACAAACTCATCACTAAAATATTGGTAAGAATTACCAGACTTCATCCTTAACCAGTTATGTAGACATATGTTTCCTTTATTGATGTTGATCAGAGTAAGATTGCTTGCTATATTTGGTTTCCGGTAAATTCGCAATTTGGCACTGAGACTACCGAAAGCGTTTCAAACTATTCTTCTATATATACTACCGGGTACTAGTGTGTTATTTGGAATTTGCAATGAAGGACATTTATTAATAACTCTTTTTCCAAATTCACTTTTTCTAAATATGCCACTCTCGGTATTTCGTCCAGACTCCAGACGCTCCTATGTCTATGCAAGAATAAATTTATATTCAGCATCAGTAACTGCCATTAAAATTTAGCTGTGTGAATCCTTAAAGTTTTGTAGCTTGAACTACTCGAATTCGGAATCGCCTGAAAAAATTATAAAAAAATATAAATATTATAATCATAATATCTTCTAATAAAATATGTAATATGATTTATGACTGAGCCAGCGAATAAGTAATACAACTTGTCAAACCTTTACGGAAAACGACGAAAGTTTTTTGTTACGGAAAATTTGACTTGTTCGCTAGTCGGCTGGTAACGTCGTAACACAACTTGTCAAATGTTTCGCGCACACAAATTGTCGGCAATTTTTTTTTGTTTAATTTGCATTACGTGAACGAATTTTTGCTGGATATATATAATATACCATTATATATCATTAAATTACCTCGTGATTTAACCATCGTGTTAGTATAAAAATGGTGGACGCTTTTGAAGCGTTGCACGAGCTTTTTATAATGTTTGGAAAATTTAAAGAACTTAAAACATTAAAAGACCAGTTAAAGAAGAAATGATCTTGTGCCGTGAGGCAAATTAGCCGTATACGGGGGATCTCTTTAGATATTTTAAGGTAACCAACTATCTTTGTACAAAGATTTGAATAAAACTATAGAATATTTTATTTTTAGGTTAAATTTTCCGAAATTAAAATAAACGACCGAAGTCAATTTTTTATACACACACGCATGACGGCAGCTATTTTTGATTAACTGCTTAATTTGATAAAGCCCTATATAGCCGAAAAAGCGCGAAACTCGTTGATTGCGGAATTTCGTCTTGCACTAACTTTACTGTGAGTTTGAAAATAAGTAATATAAAAAATGTAACGAACTGATTATATTGAAGCTCGCATTTCCAGATATTTATCCCAAGGATGTTCATTCCAATCTCTTGCTTGGAATTGGAAAGTTGGCAAGGAGACGGTCTGATTAATAGAATACGATACCTGTGACGCAATATGGGCGGTACTTGGGAGCCTCTACGTGGCAGAACCAAAATTGCATGACCTCCAATTAATTACGAATGATTTCTCTAACAGCTGGAATCTTCCAAATTGTGTAGGCGCAGTCGATGAGAAACACATAGCTATATACAATGTCCACCAGAATCCATCAGTCAGTTTTTTAATTATAAAAAATTCTATAGTATAGTGTTTATGGCTGCATGTGATGCCAAATATATATTTACCTATATAGATGTCGGAACATATGGCTCACAGAGTGATTCAGGTCATGTGCCTAACATATAAAATAATTATCAAAATTAATATTATTTATATACATATAATATATAATTTATTTTAGGAATTTTCAACCAAAGTAGTTTTGGGAGAAGACTTTGTGCTGGTAATCTCAGACTTCCAGAACCAGCCGTATTACCAGTCACACAAAATTTGGTATCACATTTTTTTGTGGGGGATGCCGCATTCACTTTAACCACCAACTTAATGAAACCTTACCCGGGGATAGGTCTCCCAAAAGCACAGGAGATATTTAATAGGCGCCTATCCCGAGCCAGATGCGTAATTGAAAATGCCTTTGGCATTTTTGTATGTACATGGCGAATACTTTTAACCACACTGCACATGCTGCCGGATAATGCAGAAAAAATTGTGCTAGCGTGTGTCGCTTTACACAATTTTCTTAAGCTTAATAAAGAAATTAAGACTCTATACGCACCATCGCAATATACGAATTAGGAAGACGATAATCACCAAGAACACCAAGGGTTATGGCCACAAGAAGTAGATCGGAATCTCCCTTCTATTCAAGCGTCGCGATGTGTGCATGTATTAGGGGGTAGAAATGCCATAAAAATGAGGGACGATTTATGTCAGTTTGTAAATAATGAAGGCAGACTAGAATGGCTTCAATAAATATTTAATTATAAAATTATTTTTTTTATAAAACCTAATCAAATTATCTGGAATACAAAATAAATTGAATAATAGATAATAAAACACATGGATTTCATATATTTGAGTAGATTATTTATTTAAAAATAAGGTTATTCATTCCACGTTTTTATAATTCACATAATTGTTAACATTAAATTATCACATACTATATGTACTTGTATATATAATTTTTTGGTACGCTGGTCCGTTTACTTCAGATAAATATTGGTCTCTTAAATTGGTGATGTATGTGGTAATTTCCCGTCGAGCGGCATTTTTATATGATTCGGATAAATCCTTCATAATTAATTTGATGCTTTTTAGAAATTGATCATCTAAATCTTCATCTTTTATTTTTTGCCTCTCTTCAAATTTTGCCAAACACTCGCTAAATTTTAAACAGGATTCGGCGAAGGGATGTACTTTAGGCCATTTCGATGGCATTATTTCTGACACACTGCGTCATCTGTGCCACAAGGCTCTTTATTAAAGTCGCTGGAATTCGACTTTGTTCTAAAAAAAACAAAACATTTACTTAAAAAACTTTTTAATAATGGCTGTGGACCAATACTCGGGTAAATCGTTTAGTACAGTAAATAGAATTTTTAGAACATATTTACCTCAAATACCGTGAAAATTCTCTAGTAAATACATTTGTCAGAAGTGGGGTAAATTTATGTGTGCGGTGGGTTAAAATCGCTGGAACGTTGGTAGTAAAACAAACGTCAAATAGATACAAAATTAAAATATTTTGAATAACCGTGCGCGTAAGAAACTATAATAACAATAACAATGGAATTAAATAATAATTCGTAATTGTAAATATATTGAGTGGAGATTACGCTGAGACGAAAAGCAACATTCGTATAACTCCCGATTCCTTTAGAAGAATAATACAACACAAACCCCTCAAAACTCATGGTTGGAATAATGGGGTAGAGCTAATTGTGTTTTTGTTTTGGTTGGGATGCGGAAGCAGCTATACCGAGTGGTTTCAAAAGCGATGATAATGCCGAAAACCACCGCCAAAAATATAAGTCATAAATATTTAAATGAAAAGATGTCATCAACAATGGTTTAAAAGCTACCACCACTTTCGGCGATGGATGAAATTGGACGCAAATTCGCGAATAAGGTAAGCATTAGTGTGTAATTCCTTTTATTTCATTTTAAAATCGTCCAAGATTAAATAAGGTTGATAATTGAATAATAAATTCTATTAATGTTGGAAAAGTGCAACGATTTTAAAATTAAATAAACTAATATGCAATATTTTTTGTGTAAATTATAATAGAACCTATTTTACTGCAATGTTCATTTTTTTATCATTTAGGCGCGTTCCGAGGTTTTTAATAAAGCAGTGGGTGCAATTGACGGGTGCCACATTAAGGTTAAATGTCCACCTAATCAAAAAGACCAATATTTCAACCGTAAAATGGATTATTCCATCCAAATGCAGGCGGTTTGAGATCCATCATACAAAATTATTAATATGTGTGTCGGATACCCGGGTTCCGTGTACGACCAGCGTGTACTTATAAACAGCAGCCTGTACAGGAATGCAACCTTTCCTCCGGAAGGATATTTTCTGTTGGGCGATGCGGATTATAAGTACATGTTGAACCCAATCGCAATTTTAACGCCTTACAAAGGTTCCAATCCTAGTGAACGACAAGCACGATTCAATCATGCCCACTCAAAAGCCCGTATCACTATAGAACAAACTTTTGGGATGATTAAATCAAGATGGCGAGCAATTTTTTTTAAAACTCTAGAATTAGAAATTAAAAGATGTGTCCAGGTCGTTTGTGCGTACTGCGTAATGCATAATATTTGTATATCTGCAAATGACATTATTGATTTTGGAAATATCGAGATCAATAATGAATACGAAAATAATAGTAGAGATTCTGCAGATGCGATACAATTCGCGATAATTTAAGTTTTAATATGTAAAATTTTAAAAATAAAACATTTTAATTTTTAATTAATTCATTTATTTCATTATCACGTTTTATTTATTTCAAATATACAAAATTCATATTGACTAGTTCAGTCTTTAAATTTGAATGAAAATTTGAAATTGTGATCATTAAAATTATTTGTTTATTCCAAATCTGGAAAATCCTCGTTGGGAAACATTTTTTGGTCACGAACGTAACCAACTTTTCTATGTTTCGGACATTTTTTTTTACTTCGTCTGCCGTGTCCGTCAAATGGCTAATTAGTACTTCCGTGGCTTGGCCTCTTCGTGGCTTTTTTGTAGGGATACACTCTGGTTCCGTTTCCTTGTAGTTCATTGTCATGTCTATAACTTCGGATGGGGAAATACTGCGCACATAATTTATCCGGAAGCGGACGTTTTCCTACATTCATTGTTTGTATCGTCGATTAAATAAATTGGATGTAGTCCATGTTTTGTTTTGAGGAAGTCGTGGAGCTCATCAAAGAGTTCCCATTGAGTGGGCAGTATTTCCCCGTCTTCAGTTGACACCCCGGACTGAGGTTGAATCATCTTCTGCAACATGATGAACATAATGGTTCATAAAATTTTCTATAATTTAGCAAACAAACATTACCTTATATTTTTTTAATAAATTTTGCCACTTCTGAGTGACATTTTTTACGGTTTTCGAGAGCCCTGCTTCTCTTATAACTTTTCAAAAACAGGAGGTAGATAGTAGATTGATCATTAAATATGTTATATATTAATCTATACTTACTCCCAACATTGCTTGGGAACTGAGTGGGTTGATTGGAATTCACTATCCAATGAAATTCGATGAGCTATTAATTTTTTTTTCTTCCTCAATAGTCCCTGTAATTTTAAATTTTTATTAAAATTAGTTATTAATAAAAAAAAGAATACTTAACTTTACATCTTCCAGAATAGACTTTTTTTATTTTGTCGGTGTTCATTTCCGATTTTGTTACTATAATATTCACATCCTGCAACAAAAACAATTTTATCAATAATAAGTTTATTATTAATAATCAAGTAATAATAAAATAATTATAATTGTCGAAAAAATGTTTTGTTTGCCTACTTACCATACCAAGAAAATATGTATGATAAAAAGAAAAACAACAAACGTAAAACGTCAAACAAACAACAACAACAACTAAATTACTTTTCTATCGCATAATTTACCCAGCTTTTAAGTACAGTAATTTAATTTACTCAATCTATTTAAAAATTGGGGTAAAACTGCCATTTACCCGAGTATTGGTCCACAGCCAATATCATAATTATCATTCAAATACTAACCTTCTGGGTTGAATGAAATGTTTTACAAATAAAAGAGTTCGGAAGTATGGCCATTCCTCTAACACCGCCTCGCTACCCGTTCCCTCGTGCCGTTTCAATTCTTTATTAAACTTTTCTCGAAGCAGCTCCCATCGTTTCTTGCAATCATCTTCTATAAATACATATAAGAAAAAGTTATTAGAGCACGGAATTCACCTTTTTACCATGTTAGTATTAAGATTGTATCTTACTTGATATTCCAGTAACTTCTGAGATTTCGATCCATTTATTCTCTTTGACTATAATATTTTTATTATACTTGTCGGCCTTATCTATAGGCATTTATGGCTTTCTACAACACTAATTAAAGTCGAATAATCCATTGATGGTGGCTAAATCAAAAATATAATATGAAAATTTAAAAATGTGCAGACGAATCTTGGACAATTATACATTTCCAAAAAAAAAACTGTTTTGCGAAATTATTTTACTTTTCTATAAAATTATTGCTATTTTTATTATAAATTTAATATAAAATGATTCACATTAAATTTTATTAAGAAAATGAATTTTAGTTACCGATAAAAATAAAATTAATACAGAGAATTAAAATGAGTATACTTACGATATGCTCGGCGACGAAGGTATTTAACGTTTGCTTCAGTTTGCACGCAATTTTTCAGTCTGCTATGTGACAGACATATACCAGTAGTATACCAGACAGTAACCAACAAAACCTAAATATTTATCGCATTTTTACGTTAAGTTGTTACTGATTCGCTGGTTCAGCCATTACTTGGACGATAACGTATTTGAAGTGTAGTTTCACGAATAACGCCTGACGTTGTAGATTTCCGTATCCGATAACCATACGTTCCGAGAAACATCATTCTGTCACCGCTTGCCATATAACTAAAATAAAAATGTTCACCTTTCTTTCTAAATTAAAATAAAAAAAACATATTTTTCTATTCATTTTCCAAAAATTGTTGATGTCATTCGATGAAAATTTTGGAATCCTTCTTAAACATTTAATCTCATCTTAGCGACTAAATTTGTGTAATGTCCAAGTAAGGTCTTTCCACGAGAATTTCTCTAGCATTACGGCGTCTTCTTTTTCGAGATCTCCGATTTAAGGCATGCTGTATTATGACGCCACGCATGCAATCAGCATGTCCAATGACATTAATTCAAAATCGTTGTCATTCATATCTATATAACACCAGTTTTAACCATGTATATTTACTTTATATAAAATTTAATAATTTTTTTATTAAATCATCACAAAATTTTAACATACGCTTACAACAAACAATACGGAAACAACAAACAATATCACAAATGTCAAAAATTTATATTTTTCAACAGTAGGTGGTGGCAAAATCGTTCTGAGATTCGTTCTGAAATTTTACCATAGAATGAAGATAACGAACAGTACGTAAATTACCGAACGAACGAATGAATGAATGAAGGAAGGAATTGAAGTATGTATGAACTAAGTTTTAGAGATATTTTAAAGCTGATTAATGTGCAAGATGCATGTATCGTGAGCGGAAAAATCATGATTGTGTAAACACACGAATGCTCATGCATGTTATGCCGTGTATGAGCCTTATTACTCTTTAAAACTATTTTTAGGTGCAAATTAGAGCTCTTTCCTTCTCCCCGCCCTATATTTTACTACAGCTGTAAACTACTTTCAATTTAAAAAAATCCAGAAATTAGTTTAAGTAATTTTGATAAACATTAACGTTTAAATTAAACTTTAATTTGATACATTGTCGCTTGTGAGACCTGAATATTGAACCCATGTTTAATCTTTCCACTCATCAAACTCAAATTTCTAAATATCTATTACTGATGGGTACAAACATATTTACTTCTACGTTTATTGGTTTGAGTTATGCGTTAAAAGTCTGCCCTAATTTTATTTATATAGTAGATAATGAGACTACGACTTACTTTTTTTAAAGTATCTATACCTCATAAATTTTAAGTTTAAGATGCATGTCATTAAAGTATTAGAATACATTTTTATTTTTTCTTCCTTCCTAAAATCGCCTGCGACATAATAATCAAATGTTCATTAAAAAACGATCAAATCACCTCCAATTCAATTCCAAAACTTAACAAACAAAAAAAACTTTTTCAGAACAAAACTATAGATATACCTACCTATTATAGGTTAGGTATACATATCTTCAATAATGCACTTACCTTAATCAAATCAAATAAACAGAAAAAGAAAAAGAAAATTCTTAAAGAAATAACTAATAAAATTAAGAAATAAATTTGATTTAAGTAAAAAGTAACAACAAAAATCCAACAAACATTTCTGAGTGAGACAAATGATACATCATTTCCAAAGCCATTGAAATAAATACCAAGTAATCATATTAAAAATCCATTAGCTTAAAAGAGACAAAAATATTGTAGTGTTGTATTAAAATAAAAAATTGTTTTTTATGGTTTCGTTTTTGTAGCGTGCAAAACAAAAGCTTAACGAGAACGATTTTTATTTTTTATTTTTGTATTTCTTGGCAACTTATTTATGTTATGTTTTGTTTTTTGCTTTTGTTTTTATTCTTATTTTGTAGAATAGAAATATTACAAATCACAGTAGGCGATTTTGCGAATGATGCTGGATTTGTTTGTTGCCCTGTGTTATAATATAACGATCTCTGTTTTACGAGAAAGTAAAGAAAGATGGTGAATGGAATGACAAGTTTTGGTCTTTAAAATATGGGATGGATATATGTTTAGTAGAAAAGGAAGAGCTTATCATATGTTTGTTACTTGTTGTTGCTTACCACAGCCATTATGGGTTTCTTGCATATTTTGTTTTATTAAATCTAGCGACGGCATTGGTAAAATAAGCTATTAGTGCATTGCTCATTATAATACTTAATCACTTGAATCACCTTAAACTAAAAGGAAACTGACACTTTGTAGAAATTATTCAACGCTGAAAATATTCGCAAAAGTAATAAACACCCAAACAAAATATAAATCACTATACCAACTCCAAATGTAATTTGTTATTCAATTTAAATTAAATTGTAATTAATTTATATATAATTAAAATTTCGCCTACCTTAATTACGTTAAATGATAATATTACACCTGCCCGATTAATGAAATATTAGTCACAAAATAAAAATATTCATAATGGTATAATATGCAAATATGCTTGATTCGTTTTAATCCTAATTTATAGCATAACCTTAGCTAAAAGTCGACTAATAATTTTTGAACCATAACATCTCTATTTAGTTATTGTGTAGAAAATTCTAAATTAAAGACAACGAAACTTGTATAACCAAAAACTAAGTCACTAAAAACATACACAGACAAATTATACACGTACAATAAAATTAATGAACTTTAAATTTGTAAATAAAAAATCGTAGACTCAACATTTTTATATTTTTTCGTATACATTTTTTTTATTTATTGAAAAATATCAAAAATCACCTTAAAACTAATTTATTTTATTCTGGTTTTATGTTTTCTTTTTATTATTTTTTAATATCATTATATTGCATAGAAAATTAAGATGTATCAAATAGTAATTTGAAATAAAGAAATAAAAATTGAACAACAAAAAAAAATATTATTGATATTTTAGATTAACACGAATATTAATAAAATTAAAGAAAACAACAACAAAAAATGTTAAATTTGGTTTTATATTTAATATAAATGACCATTTAAAAAAATAAACAATAAAATTAAATTTGTATTTATAAATAAAATATAATCAATCAATTGGATTTTGTTTTTTTTTTTGTTTCTATTTAAGAATTTTTTTTTTTTGCAGTTATATTTTTATTAAAGTTTTTGTTTGATACACACGATTATTAATTTTTTATTGTTTAACCCACTGTGTAAACTCTCGAATTTGTTTTGTGATTAAATAGTTTTTTTGTATAATTTTGGCATGGGATAATGTTGACTTCACACTGTTTAGGAAACATCATACTGTTTCTTGTACAAAATTGGAATTAATTTTTATACCACAGAACTGAATGTCTATATATGAAAGCTTTTCAGTGCGTGTGTGTTACTTCAATTCGGTTTAATATGCACCATGGATTGTTTTATTACTTGAACGCTGTGAAAGTAATATAAAAGGACTTACAGACCACAAACAAAATAATTCAATAACGTTCTATGTTAATTATAAAAACACATTTAACATTCATCGGAGTAAATAATTCCATAAATAATCCATAAAATCTACTAAAATATATTAAATTAAGGGAGCTTCTCATTAAAGTCAATCCCTAACTCGTTCGTAGTGCTTGCAAACCAAAAAAGAAAATAACGCAAATACGCTCTGATAGAAATATTTCATTTCTCGTTAACTTAACGAAAAAAAGCGAACAAATAGACAATACCGAATTATGAGCTATCAGATTCAGCCACAAAGGAAATTGGTTTTGTAGCCCTGCCTGAGCCCTGAGTCCGGTTTGCTTTCTCTATTTGGAACAAATATTAATTTATTTTGCAATACTTCTACAGATCCTTGCAGCGACACCTTATAAAAGCCTGTTTTGGCAAAATAGGTCCACCGGATGTGACAGCCTACTTAAGAGCTATTTCGTTTTCCCGCCGGAAGTGACAGCTTTTATAAAAGTATTTACCTTTTGTTGATTGATTGATTGTAATGTGTGACCAAACCTAAGTAAGATTCTCGGTTGACGACGGGCCCATTTGCACACTCTTTTACATATAACAAGATAGAAGGATAGGAAAAGTTTGGTAATTATTATGGAAATTGACCCGGTTGCAGACACTTAAATAGTCAAATTTTAGTAAATTGTTAGTTGAAATGTAATATAAGACGGTTAGCACAAAACAACATAAATATTTTTAATTTTTTTCGATATATTCAGTAATCAGCATACTAAATTGAGTAATTAAGTAATTTGCAGTAAATTTTCTGAAATAAAGGGTCATTATTTTGAGTTACCGAATCCAGAAATTACAAAATATTGTAGTACTCGTATTATAGCAGAAAAGGAACACACGACCTTTTTATCTTCAATCTAGTTAAATAAAAAATTATATAAGGTGAAGGTCACTTGTCCTTGTCATCCCCAACCTAATACAAATATGTATATTTATAAAAATAAAAATGGCCAAATGAAATCTGATTTCAAAAACAGCTAATCTGCATTATGTAATGTAATTCGCACCTTTGTTGGCATGTGTGGCAAAACACATGCAAGAGGAGGCATAACCTCCAATTTTTTTGTTAACCTAACCTAACAAAATTAGTAACAATCAAGATAATCAACAATCAATAAATGTAAAAATTCTAATAAATCGAAAATCTACGACATTATTAAACGCGCAGGTTTAACTATGCTTACAACACAAATAAATATTCTAATGCTCTGGCATGCCTTTTACATAAATCGTAATAAACAATTTTCATTTGTCAATCTCCCTTCAAGGGATCTAGTTGAGGCAATTAATTATATTAGACTCAGTTCTGTTGGATATGACGGGGTCAATAATACATTTCACAAAATGTTTTTATTTATGTTATGGAGAGACTAAAATACGTTTTTCAACGATTTAGTAGACGTATTATTCTTGTATGCGCTTTTTACTAAATTTACTAGAATAAATAAACATCATCATCACTATTGATTCATTTTCATTCAAATACTACATAAATGTGTTTTGTGTTTAAAGTTAATCTACAACATATATATGGTTGTAAAAATTAAGTTATTCACTTCCTGCATGTAATAATTCTTAATTAATATTTTTTGAGTAAATATTTCAATAAATGCTACATCAAGGCTTTATTAGATATAATTTTATTGCAGACGCCATATTTCTTTAACTTGATAGTGTTTTTCACTAAAGTAGAAAGAAATGTAAGTTGTGCAGGTTCGATAACCATCGGTGCGAATATTTCCTTTTAGAGTTTTTAATATCCAATAGATATTATGGACAACTCAAGCTTAGTTGTTTCCTTTTCTACCTCGGTCGGAATATACAACAACATTAAACTTTATAATAAAAAATTTAAGTAAACACAAATTACTCATAATTTCCAAAATAATTAAAACTTACTCATTAAATTGTCGACAGAGAGTTTGTTGAAAGATTATTTAGTCTACAAATGCAGAGTTTTTCAATTAGGAGATGGTAAAGAAAAAATGTATAAATAAACACATTGAAATTTAATTTTCAGGTCAGGTTCAACAACAAACTTAATTTAGTAAAGAACGCTCTTAAAGCTGTTTACTCAACAATCATATCACTTCGAGCATGTAATATTTCAGTTCAGTATTATGAGAGGAAATTAACTATATGTGCTGAAGTAATGAAAAGATTTACTTACTGCATGTAATAATTGTTCTCCTTTGTTGTGTCAGAAAATATTTTAATAAATCCTTGAGTAATGCTTTATTAAATAAACTCATCGCTTTCTTTTACAAATGAATAAAAATATTCACTGCGTACATGAGTAAAATATGAGTTTAAAAATAAAAAAAATATTTGTATATAAACCTTATTACATGCAGGAAGTGAATTGTTCCATTATTAGAGCTATTATTGAGAAATTAACTCAAATTCAGAAATGTACTAGGCATTTCCGATTTTGGCTTAATGTCTAATACATATATACCTTTTCATTTCCTGCATGTAATAAAATCAATTTTATGTTTTTTTGTATAAATATGTTAATAGTTACTGGAAGAGAGCTTATATAGTTTTTTTAAAATAAATTTTATTAAATGAATATCATCATTCACTTCATGCATGTAATAATTTGATAGTTCAATACGCCAATAAGTATTAAAATTACATATAGTGTGCAACATGTAAAAAATTACACTACTGACCCATTTGAATTGAGATATGAAGTAATGAACGTTTATTTTAAATATATTGTTTAATTTTTAATTTACCAATATGTACATAGGTGTAGTAATGAAAATATTTACTTCCTGCATGTAATTATTTTTCTCCTATGTTGTTACGGAAAATATTTTAATAAATGCTTTATTATTTTAAGCTTTCATTTAATTTATTTTATTTAGTTTTTTTTTATGAATAAACAATAATATTCACTTCGTACAATAAAACACCAGCTTAAAAATTCAACAAGTATTAAGATGATACGTAGTGTGCAGCATTTTAAATATACTATTGATCTATTCGTCATCCCCAACCTAATACAAATATATATATTTATAAAAATAAAAATGACCAAATGAAATCTGATTTCAAAAACAGCTAATCTGCATTATGTAATGTAATATAGCAATAACGGATGCTTGGCACAGTTTTAGGACCCCAGTACCTAAACAAATGAAATAAAACTTTTAAAGCAATCAGGAATCTGTAAGATGATAGAATTAATAATAAATAGCTAACACAACTGCAGGATCCTTGATAACCAAATAATCCAATTGTATTAAATAAATCATAAATCATAAAAAGAACAACCAGCAATATTTATTTATCCAACCTAGAACAAGCTAATCAAAACCTCCACCAATTTGCAGTCTCCCGAAACCACCTAGAAAATAATTAAATTAAAGAAATGCCACGACCCCCGGAAAAACTATCTAAATACAGTAATATTTAACTGCATTTCAAATTAACTTTGTATAGCTTCAAAGATATTTGCAATTTCAAAAAGTAATTATCAGCTGAAATATCAAATTTATTAGAAACTCGATAGTCATTATGATTCCTACCTTGTCTACTCTTGTAACAATCTATTGTGAATTTATAAATTAGTATGCGCCAATTTGATTTCGCGTACTGTACATCAAGTTTGAAATCCAAATTAAACGAAAAATAATACGGGAAAACCGGAAAGAGACTACACCGGCGAATACGAAAACGGAAAACAAGATGTGAGGGGATAGATTTTGGAGAATTTGTTGAGCAGTTCGGTCGTAGGCGTACAAATAAAAAGACGAAAATTAACTAAATTATTAACAAAAATAAAAGAAAAAGTCAAGTACAAAAGTTAGTGATTAAAGTTAAACTTAAGATAAAAAAAACTTATGTGAAAAATAATGTTAAAATACCATAATCGTTCATTATAAATAAAATAATAAATTAGTTAATAAATAATAATAAAATAATAAATAAGTTTAATAAAACGCTTATGGACTAATAAAAACATTAAGTTGTTTTCAATTTTAAAAGCTGAATAAAATAATTAATGTTTCGGCGTATATATACTTCTAAATTTTATGTACCTATGTATAACGGAAATAACGTAAAGTTTTAGTGAACCCATTTTATCTCATCTCATCGTTTCGGGTTCGATTGTAATAAAATTATATTTCAAAGTGCTACGCGATCATACTAGTGTGCGAGCATACACAATCAGCAATAATAATAATAATTAAAATTATAATATATACGGCATGCAGTTGATTTCTAAATGTAATATGCAATTGTAATACATACGTATATAAGCTCAAGTGCACAACGTAAGTTCGAACCACGATTAGTTCATGCTGGTGAAACATTTCGTATCACGTTGTGATCATACATACCAAACTACGGAATATTATAAAAACAAAACGAAGAACGCAATTTCTTATGGCGGGCGAATGGATTTACCGCAATTAGCGATCAAACGAGGGACGTCAAAACCAACCTGGAGGAAAACACAACAACATTGAGGGTCCTTCTACCACACTGTCGTCTAGTTGAAATTGGTGACGTACAAAAACATATTATTATTTTCATTTTCTTTAATTCAATATTTATCATTTTATTATATACATATCTATATATATATATATATATATATATTAGTATTATCATTTTCTTCCTACAATTGGTAATTCTTTGTTTTTAACTCAATTGTTCTGCTATTGATTATCAATTATCATACATGTATTCAGTTATTTAGTTGTAGAGTTCGTAGTTAAGTACCAAAATTTGTTTTCTTATTATTATTAGTTAGCGGTGCTTGAGTTTTTTTTTTCAATCGGTGAAACCTCGCAATAACAAAATTATATATAACAACAAATTTTCCATCCTATTTTGCAAAGCATCTTTTACGATTCGTATTGTTTTTGTGTAACTAATATAGAAACATCATGATAGTGTAAAGTACAATTAATAATGGGATGATTGATTTTAGCTGCGAAGTGACTTAACCTTTATAAAATTTTTAACGAATATAGCACACTTAAAGTATATATTGTAAAATGGCTTTCTACACCAGTTACGACGATGCAACCCCCCTAGCCACTGAACGCTACCCATCTGACATAAGTATGCGACATGGTGTAGGATTGACCCAAGGCAATAGGTTACACTCTTCTGACTTTTAAATTAAAATTTTATTTTTAATTAGAAAGTATTACGACTTCAAAGATCTTCTGTAAACAAAAATCTTGATTAGAACTAAATAAATTAGCTTAATCAGGAACTGCATTGATTAATAGTATTAATAATAAACACCTGATAAACCTCGATAACTCTAAATTGCTCAGCAAATTAAAACATAATAATTTAATACTAAAACGCTGAATAATTGAAAGAAGGAATATTAATAAATCTAGTTAATCTCTGAAATCACCTTGTGAAAAGAATCAATTTTATAAATAGTCATAGTAAAATGTACCAAAAAAATATGTAATGTTTATCCAGGAATACTTGATACCCGCCCCCTTAGAACAAAAACCCAAACACATTGAAAAACACAGCTATTTCCGAAACAATCCCAATAGACGGTTCTAATCCTTTCTCCGTGAAACCTCTATCTTGCACCAAGGGATCGTCCACCAACAACACTAATCAATAATATCCGCATGCTTCACAAAGCCGTGACCAATTCAAGGCAGATTATAACAGTATCGTGGCAATCTTACAGCTCAAATTACCAGCGTAAGACCGATCATCCTAAAATTTCAAAAATGACTCAACTCCCGCGAAACTGACGGAAAACTTCAACAAAAACATCTATAATACTCAGCAAAGAAACCAACCTGGACACTCAAATTGTAACATTTGGATTATCTACCGAACTTCGCGCACTGTAGTCGTCTCGTGTCAACTGGGAAATAAAATCAATATAATAATATTGTAATTGTCCATAATACCTACGATTGTGTTGTAAATACAATAATAATGTATATAGCAATACTTTTACATGAGACGACTTCGAACATTAGTACAATCCAAGGTATATACGTATGAAATATAATTCTTCTCGATACTTTAATCTAACGAGACAGATCAAGACGCACTAGAATGGTTTCGGCGCGCAATTTCTTGTCGGTCAAGTTATATTTTTTAATTACAAGTTGTTTAAGAAAAATAAAAATAAAAAAAAGGCATTTACCTTTTCTGTATGTTTTTTCAAAAGTATATCATATACTAGAAAAATGGTATGAACTAACAGATTTTAAATTAATTTAGCAAAAATATCGGCCCTGACGAGTTCTCGAAAATTTAAGGGGAAAGGACGATTTTTGTCAAAAAACGGAATGAAGTTTCATATATAAGGTTTTTCCATAAATCGGGAAATCCCAGAGATTTTTGGCCGGGCTCGGTTCCTAGGAAAAAATTTGCAACAAACGGAAAATTGTTGCAAAAATTTTTTAAAAGTATTTAGCATTTATGAAAAACCTTTAAAATAAAAAATTGTAAATTAAATAACGAACAAAATCAGTTTAGAATTATAAGTTTTGATTAAAAAAAATCTTCAGCAAAATTTAGCATAGCGATACAGACATTACGGATATTATTTATCTCTACTTTTGCTTTCTAATTATTTGGGAACAAATTTTAATTTCGTCAGTTGACAGCTGTTGACTACATAGAAAACATCCCAAGATTTGCGAGCTTCAAAGAATATCTTTCATTTCAATGAAATTACTCTCAGCAAATATCTAGATAAATATTTAGATTCCTAAAATATATCAAAACATGAAAAAAGTATAATTTTAGAATTTATTAACACGTCTTATTACATTCAGTTAGATCTTAAAAGCTAATATATAAAATATAATCTCCATAAACTAGCAATGTTCTTATCTTTAAGTGTTTTATTTCTACTGCGACAATGAATTTTGTTTGTCCAAGCACATTAAAAGTTTTGTTTCAGCTTGATTTTATTCCTCGTTTACTTGTTAAATAATTTGTTGCTTATTGTCAGAGCCATCTATGATTTTGAAGAGCCGTAATATTAAAAAGAGAGCTTTCAGTAGAGGGGAAGCTTTTATTGAATTACTATAAGAAACCGTGGTAATTGGAAAATTTTTGAACAGGAATTTATGAATAAAAAATTAAACAAATAATCTAAATTTTAATTTTATATTTTTAATAAACTATTCAAAGAACACATATTTGAAAATCAGCCATCATAATGTAGTATTTATTTGGTAAATTTAAACTAAAGCGGAGCATAAATTTATTAATTTTCTATAAAAATGAGCTTTCGTTGTGTAGGTTTATAAAGTAAGATAATAAAGGGTGGTGCCACGGATTCCTCTTACGCACCCAATTTAAAATTTAGTTTTATAAAAATGTAACTTATTTGGTAAATTCTGGTCACAGGCACCTCAGAATTTTTGAGATGAACGATGCACTTAATAGCAATCTAAACATTCTCCATTTATAACAAAATTAAAGAGAAAACGTGAGCTGAAACGAAATTTTATGAATCACCATGTAGAAACAATAATATTATTCATATAATAAAATTTTTACATCAAAATCTATTATTATTTTTGTATACAAAAAATCAACGTTGTCATGGTTTTCTTAATTAAATATTATTACAAAACAGAACAAAACGTAAAAAACTTCAATTTTATTCGATTGCAAAACCGAGCTTTCTGTAATTTGAAAATCCGTTTACAGATGTCTCTGTAATAAATTTCCTTGAAATTACAGAAAAGTGTAAAATAATTAAATAACTATTTACGAAAATAAACCATTATTATTGTAAGTTAAGTGCGAAATCTTTAATACAATAATTTAACATAATTAATAAAACTCAAAACAATTATAAATTTTATTTATTATTCGGTTGGCGTAAATAAAACTTTTCGTCGTAAAATATTCACCATCATAGTTGCTGCGCGCTGTAAAACAATAATAGAAAAATGTCACAATTTTTTCAAATTTTTGGTTTTTTTTATTTCGATCCAATCCAGGCGGCAATTCACACAATGTACACGAATTTGTTAATACAAGGATTTATTGAATATTTTTGATGCTAAAGGCTCTCGGCTAAAGTGTATGACAGACAGTTCGTATACATTGTAGTAATTCCCGGCTGGTTCAATAGATTATGCAGATCTATACTGGTCTTGAAAGGCTATGCATATTTCATTTTTATAGCTTCGTTCGTGTACGTTTTCTGGGATCGTTGTTGTGTGGAATTCAATAAAATAACTCAAGGCCTTTGTATACTGTTAATAACTTAATGGTTTTTATGAGTATATAAATGGCCCGTGGCTCTACCCATTTTTTGCATGGTTGGCTCATATACGGATACAGAATCTTAAAGCACAAGTCGTACTTTGAACTCGTTTATACAACGAGCTGCCTGCTATAAGACATGCCAGTTACAACCGTCCTAACCTGGAGACCCCCTTTCAATTTGTGTAACAATTTCCATACGGGTAATTTGAATTAATTTATTAATTTGAAAGCGACATCTTTTAACAGGTTTAGTAATTGCGAAAAGCTTTATCAAATTATAATATTTTTATTTGGTGAAGCTCTGTTTTGTTTATACTACAGGATGAAACATTATAGGCTGCCAATTTGTTGCGATGAAAAATCAAATTTTTAACAAGTAACGAAAAAACAGTTTTCGAAGTCTATCATCAACAATGTTGAAATAGAACCCAAAACACAATAATCCCTATATTACATTGCTACTCCAAAAGCATTTTTTAACGAACGTTTATTTTGGAAAAATAATGCTGACTTTTTTATGGAACACTCTATACTAATTTCTAATTTTCAGCACATACACCTAAACAAATTCTTGTTTCTACAAAAAAAAAAAAATCGTGTTAAACTAATTTAAATATTTTTGCGTTAACTCAACATAATATGACTCAATATTAAAATATGCTTTTCCTGAATATTGAATTAACCATTCACATTGAAAATTCAAACAAAGAATTTATGTTTTTATATACAAAAAAGCTTCTAAAAAAGTACTAAAATACACTGGCTAGTATGAAAAAGTACAAAAAGCTTCCCCTCTATGGAAAGCACATGGAAAAAATGGCGGAATCTTACGGCTCTTATATTAAGGAGGCTCTGTTATTGTTCGAGCGAATTGCGAATTAAATATGAATGAGACACATACCGGTCGTTTGAACACAGCATTTTCATGTCTCACATTTGAAAGGTGGTATGCTTTCCTTTTTGATAACCACCAATTGACTGATGGCGAGGTTGTCGCTGGCTCCCAACTAATTTGGTCATTGCTATAGGCGGGAGAAAAGAGGTGATACAATATCAGCATTTGCTGATGACAATTGAGACGGTTTGTTTCAGATCGGTTAATGTTGCTTCAGGTGTCTTCATGATTGATGACAGTGTGACTTAAAAGTGTCCTGGAATGAACATTGTGTATTCATCAGTGTCATTCGACATGGAGCTCATCGGGCACGAATTTAAGCATGCTTTGATCTGAGTAATTTTTTCCCATAATACGACGTAAATTATAATTAACAGATTTTACCCCCGCTTCGTACAAGTCGCCGAAATGTGGAAAAGTAATAGAAATAACAGTTGGTCCATCCTGGATCAATAACGCTGCGATTTCAAGATTTACGCCTCTCTTGCGTTGCTATTGCAGTAATGCCAATTGATCATTAGCTCCGACGAAGTTGGTTGCACAAAGGCTTTGAATTGTGCATCTTAGCGTGTTGAATCGTTTGAACGATGCGATGAATGCATTTGTGGTGAGTTCGAACACCAGTTTACTATTATTTCCTAGGGTTTATGCAAGTCCTTTCGTAGGTGAGCCAACATTAACAGTGGAGAACCGTGTGGCATGAGCTGCTTATAAAATAAGTAAATTGGGCTGCTGGCTGTCTTTGGGAAGGATAATTGGATGCTTCCTTGTGTGCATAGTATACACCGTCACAGGAAACCAATAGGTTCGAAGGTCCTAAGTGGGCTCGTTCCTCAAATTGGCATCTTGATAACTTGTCAGTGAAATGAGTTTCTTGAACCAGCCTAATCCAGAACATGAATTACCAATTGAGATCAAGTATGGTGAAGTGGCCATTCGAGTGCCTTGCTATGCTGAGATGTCGATTTTGGATGAAGTGTGTGCAGAAAGCCGTGAAAGAAAGCAATTGTGTTTGTTACGTTAGTCGGTCGTCTATGTTAGTGTAGGCTTTTTCTTTGGCGTGACCATTGACTGAGATCTTATCGTAGCAAAACAGGACCTGAATACTGCGGATGACTCTGTAAAGTAGTGAAGGTTCAATTCCCCGCGACTTAGAACTAGACATAGTTTCGACATAATTCCATTTGGTGGGTTGAAAGGATCCTGGATTTACGAAACCCGATTGGCCACAAACGTCTTCTAGCGATTAAGTAATACCAAGTATTACTTAACAGTCGGTCCATGCGTACATTTGGATGATTATATTCAGTTTCGCGAACATGGTCTTGGGTACAAGTATTGTTATTTTGACAGATCCGTCTGTCTACGTTGTACGAACATACGCCACCGATCATACAAAGCCAAGCAGATCCAAAGTCTTGGATGCCGGCGATAATATTGTTTGTTTGGTTGATGTATACGAGCATCAGATGTCGATCCCGAAACGTTCGGCTGAAGGAGACCAATGTATTCTATGTGCTTTAACTAAGTTGTCCCAATTCAGATCAACAAGACTGAAATGCTTGCAAAATTCGTTTGGTATTTCATTGAGAAACTGATAGTTGTTCGAGGACCACTTCCGAAGTTCAAAGCCATCACTAAGGAGCAGCTCCAAAAGTTGCTTCTTGACGATGTCACCTGAGCTAGTACAATGGTTTGATCATTGACGTAGAAGTTTCTCGATGCCACTTTGATTCAAAATTGGAATTTATCCAACTCCTATCGTATGCTATAGTTAATGGATGGTACAAACTGCGAGGTATATGGAGTGCTTGCAGTACCAAGCGACGGTGAACTTATGACAAATTCGAACTGGCGCCATTAGGATCTTTTAATACATCTGTTTGATATCTGTAACGAAAATGAATAACAGCTGGTCAAAACCTGTTTGTGTTTCAACGAATTTGTGTTGAATCTTGGGACCAAACCTGTACAAGCTATCGGGGTCTTCTCCATATGACCAAATTTTAGGAAGTCTTGCATGAACTTGTGGTATTAAAATCGAAGTTGTTCACACCTAGAAACCCACCGATCTATATATGTTGCAGTCGACGAAGCCCATCCTTTCTCGACCTTCTAAGTATAACTCATTATTGAATGGCAGGAAGAATTGTATATTCCGTTTTCGTTGTGATAGTGTGTCGATTCGAAGTGCCTTTCGCATTTTAACTAAATTAGTGTTAGTTCTCAAGATGAAACAACATCTTCGATTTTCGAAATTGGCCTGTGTGAGTTGTGTATGGTGTCATAATCCTCGATAGTTCCCATAAAATTATACGGTTAATTTATTGTTTTGAGCTCCACCCTGCCAGCATGATGAAATCAAGTGAGTAAACGGCCTATCTTGTTGGGAAGATAGTAATGAGAATCGGCCAGTTCCATCTGCCCCCAAGTGCGACGATTGCAACTAAGATGGGGACTGTTAAATCGATTTGCGAACCTAATACAATATCTAAAAATACGAGTCGGTCCGATATGAAGCTGTGCCGACTTGTGATTCCGAATCCAACAGAGCTTGAACATTTAAGTTTTGATTAGAATGCGGTACTAGCGATTGCTCTGATGAACAGTACATGAAATGATGATTCACGATGTATGACAATTTGGTATTCGGTTTCAATTATGTGTATATAATGGCCTGTGATGTGTTTTGTTGCAAACCTGGCACAATCTAGATTTGCAAGCCGATCTGGTATTCAACTAGTAGCACAGGCATATGAACCGATGGAGATTATATCGATATTGAATAATGCGCCATGCTTCCTCGTAATTATTGCTCGTTGTAACTATCAATGACTTGAGCAACAACGATGCGTGACCAGTTTAATTTGCTTTTATATATAGTGTGACGAGCTCGACGAACAGCTTCTCGAATTCAATCCAATTAGTGTATTCCCCATTGAAAAACATGATCCGAATCAGATTTGTATCGACGTCATCTTGCAGCGGCCGATAATTGTCAAGTAACGTTTTAAAGTTCGGTATTGCGATGAAGTAGTAAATTATTCCCCTTCGAGTTCCTCATTATCGCACGCGACTTCAATCTAGTCTTTCACGTCGCAAAATTCCTTATAAGGGGACGCCACGTGATCGATTTGCGTCGTTACGAATTGCTCTTTCGCAATGCTCTTTCGAAGACTCACTGTATAGCGACGCTTACTTCTTGCGAGTTGTCATTATGTTAACTCTGAGTAACACTGTTTTGGCACTTTTGGCATGTTAAATTTCCTTACCCACGAGGTTGCTTCGGTGAAGGTACGAAGATCCGGCTTGAAGAACCAAAGAATATTTAAGCGGGTTGCGGTTAAATAATGAATTACACGATTGTTAGGAATTGAAAATAGTAATTTATTAAGTTTTGATTTGTTGAGCTGTCTGTGCTGCTTTAATGGTTAAAAGTACAATGAAATTTTTCATATCGATGCGACTTTTTAGAAATTGCGTAATGTTGTTAGCCTCTTTTGGTGTTTTATTTAGGGTTGCCAGATATTTGGTTATAGAGTGCCTACAGAAACGTATCACCTTCGCCTGTCGTGGAAGCGTTTGGTGTCATCTTCAACAATTATACTATCCAATTTGGACCAAGAACTATTTTCTTCCTATAGGAATCTGATATTTACATATGTGGGGCAAGAGGTTTAAAATCATCAAATTGGGGCTGAAATATTCAAAACTAGATTAGTTTTAGTCTGCCTTAGCCGAGGGCCTGGTGCCATTGGCGGATATATATATATAGTACATAAAGCTCAAGAATCTGTCTCCGAAACTCTAAAGCCGAGTTCATTGTTGTGTTCATTCCGTTCGTTGTGTTTTTTGTTAACCAATTGGATTTGTCGCAAATAACGTTTTATTTCTTCGGTATTTTTTTCATCAGGTTTATTTATCTTCAACTATTTCACGGAAGGAACATGGTAAGAAGGAGAGGACATGATATATTATCTAATAGTAGAAACAGACAGATACATTTTCGCTATGTTTGATGTATAATTTGTAAATTTTTCATTATTTTTGTTTATGAAAAACTCCAAAACTACAAAACGTAATACTGCAAATGTCAAGATCTTCAATTTTTCGACGAAAGGTGAAATAAAATTGTTCTGCATTTTTCCATCAACAATGAACCCATAAAATAGTACTGCAGAAAAAATACCGAACGAAAGGAACGGAACGAACACAACGAACTACAACAATGAATCCGCCTTAATTGATCTAAGCAACCAACAAACGACTTGCTCAGTACCCCATCCACAACAGAGCAACAAAATGGACAATTTATGAAAGCAGCATAACTAACACTGTGATCTATTAAGTCCTCCATAAGGTCTTTTGAGAAATGAAGCATAAAAAGTCTAGGGGATGTGATTCATTTGATAGCGTTAGCGGCGGTGCTCGACTTTCCCATTCAGTCAACTTGATATTGCTAATATCTGGGATATCTCTTTTGGCCCATTTTTTGTTATTTTTTTTATTGTTCTGCCTCTATTGTAGTAGTAGCACTTTCCCGGATATTATTGTCGCGCCTCCCGCTCATAAATGCTTTTACTTGAAAAGGGCAGTTCCCAAAAAAGGATTATATATTATTTCAACAATGCACTTATTTTTAAAACTTAATAACTCAAAAAATTGACATAAAAATACCATATTATAGATACTTACATAAAGAAATTGAAATCCATTCCAAACATTGAAATTTCCGTTGTACGTGCTCCCTCTTTCACAGATAATTTTTGACTAATCAACTACAACAATGAAGGCGTAACATTTATCCCAGAAGAAGCTGCACTTCAAATGACTTATCATCTTTATGTTAATAAGTGGTTGTTGAGTTTTGTACTAATAACTCTTACTTTCGCTGTACCCGCAGAATCGTTTTCATGATTTTTAGAATGTCAAATGGAAATCGTCAATTCGAATCAAACAATCGTTTCAAAAGCAAGGTAATTTACAAATACGTATATTATGTATCACTGGCTTTACTGGGAAGAATCGTCAGCAGGATCTGCCACTGGTGAAGTGAAGTTATTTGATGGCTTTTAAGAAGCAAAAGTTGTCAAGGCTCTAGCAACAGGGGAACGTTCCATGGCGAGTGTATTTATTGTTTATTGGCTGACGAGCAATATAAATGCTGAAATTACTACAAAACAACCTTCAGACAACCTCAAGAGGCTTGGGTAAACTTGTGTACAAAAGCAATGCCGACAACATTGACATCATTTTAGTTCTAGAAATTTTAGTCAGTGTTGAACGGGTACTTGGACTCTTAACTTTACAGTGTTGTATTCAGAGAATGCAGTTAATATTTGCTACATGGAAAAACAGTTCATATTGATGCATAATACTGATTTACCTATACGCCCAAAACTGACCCTACTTATGCAAAAATCAAATAAGTGGTCAGTGTTGTTCAAGGCATATTCATTAGTTCTTTTGCGCTGTATTTTGTAAGTCCAACTCAAGTAATGCGCAATTTCCTAGATTCCTCTTAATTTTAACCAATTCTGTTATAGACGGAGCCTCAATTTTTTCAAGTAGCATGTTGCCAATAAACGAGCATTTTAGCAACTCACGTCTGTTTTACGATTTGTTTTTAAAAAAAGAACAGAAATATTTCGGGTTCATTATTATTTCTTGTGTAGCTAATACTTAAAAATACATGAAAACTTACTGGATTTAATAAATGCAGTGGGACACTTAGATAGATACCTACGCTTGTCCACGTTTATGTTAATGCCGGTGGTTAAATATTTATTCTCCGAGTTTATCTGCTTAAAGTACAGCTTGCTTTGAGATGTTTTTATCTACCTTTATATGAAGTTGAAAACGGTCGCTCGGTTCTAATAACTAATTACCTTATCCTGATCGCTTTGCATAAAAGAACCGAGATTTGCTTTTGCAAATAAAATGCACAGTGCTGAGACACCCTAACTAAAATTCTGGAAAGTTTTTTAACGTTGGTTTCAAAGATTGGTGCAAATGAATTAGAAAAAATCCACCCTATGATAAGGAAAAAACCGACTAAATCGTTTGAATGCTCTAAAAGGCCATTGGATAGAAAAAAAAACAAAATTGTACATACATAAACCAAATCGCACCTTTAAGCCAATTTATTAAGGCAGTGCTATAATCTAACCTTGTAGTTGGCATGATATATAATTGCAAGGATGCTTTTGCTTCTTAGAACAACAGGTAATTTAAATTTCACATTAAGTAATTCTCACAAATATTGAAACTTTCGGGCGCAAACGAAATGTGCTGCGATTTCGGTGTATAATGGTAAAAAAAATTCTAACGGTACTTCCAAAATAGCATTAACCTTTGTGGTATATTAAACAGTTTTCAGTATTTTCTGTTTTAATTGTGTTTTTCAAAAACAAGATTTCAAATACAACACAAAATTTAAATTTCCTTTTTCCTCTCCTACAAAACAGTATTACAACCTTTTTCAGTTTTCCTCTCATCTTGGTGGTATTGTTATGTTTTTTTCTTCTATTTAAAACGTTTAATGAATTTAAATTAAAAATAATAAGCATCAATTGAAAAGCTTATGATTTCAGCACAACAAAACACAGACGCATTAAAAATGGAAAATTTTTTGTGTATAAAAGGATAGGAAAATATTTTAAAATTAGAAAACACTGTACGTTATATAAAATATCTGTACATAAAGTTGGGTGGAAAGATGAATATTTAGATGAAAAATGAATAAGCACTGCCTTCATGGGTGGTCAAAACAAAGAACTAAATATTTTTTTTTTTCGGGGAAAAACAGGATACTTACGGAAACCAGAATATTTGTTTTGTTATTGTGATTTTCATTTGTAGTGACGTGAATAGTGTAATGCCTGCTTTTGACTAATGATAAATTTATGAATATTTTATTACAATATCATTTCCTTGTGTTTTAAAGGTATATAGCACCTAACAACAAAAACGTGATTTTAGTTAGGGAAATTTATTTATATAAAAGGCGGCAGAATTACAATAAATAAAATTAATCAATCTGCTTTCTTGTTGTATTCAAAACAAAACAAAAACTTATTTTTGTTAGATTTTCATTTAAAATACATAAATGGTAATAATAATGATAAAATAATTTCTTTCGATTAAAATAACAACAATTATTATTATTCGAGTAGTGTAACACCCAACATTTATTTAGAAGTATAAATAATAATTTTATTTTTCCCCTCATTCTCGATCCCAAATTTCGCGATTTTTTTTTTTTTTTTTGTAATAAAACCTAATTGATTTTATTTTATTATTCAATTATTATTTCTATTATTAATTATATTTCATTTATCATTTTAATTTTACAAAAATCGTTGTTTAAAATTTAAAGCATATACAAACACAAAAAAAATGTGTAATATACATAAAAACAATTGGCATTAATTTATGAAAATTTAAATATTTTAAAAATTGAAAAACGAGAAAAATAAAACAAAAATATTTATGATTAATGGTTATTTATGAGACAGTTGCATAACAGTGGAAAAATGGGTTTTAATATTTTTCAAATAATTTAAAAAAAAATATAAATTCAGATCAATATTTAAATTAAGCAAAAGACCGCCTACGACTTTATACAGCAAAACAATAACATTCCAAATTGTTTTTTGTGTGTTTGTTGAAACATGCACGGAAGGTGCTAAACCGTGCACGAAAGAAGAAATTTAACGTTAAATTGTAGGAGTAATTGTTATTTATTATTAATTGTGTGAAATATAATTAATTTTAATTTTTTATAATAATTATACTATATAATTCTCGTATAACTATACATTTTTTAACATCTATAATGAGAATGCGACACACCATTTAAAATCGATTCTTAAGAATGGAAGCAATACACGAAATAAACTAAACATTTTAAATTAGGTAATATTTTATTTCAAATTCTTAGCCGATTCACACACCTTGGCGGTGTTTCCTAAGGGGAATCGCAAATGATGGAGAAGTAATGTCTCCCGCCAGTGAATTGAGCGGTAGTGAATTGAGCAGTTTTCTAAAGTCTGGAAATGGATTAGCTCTAAGAAAGAAATTTTGAACTAACTCTACATAATAAAGTGCTAATATACCGGCAAATTCGAAATTCTGCGGAGACTTACGGTATGCAGCTCTGCTCTATTCCAAAGCAAAGTCCTAGTAGTACATTAAAGCAATGTCAGCGTCCATATAATTCTGAAAATGAATTTCGTAAGTGAAGAAATAAACAAACAAGTGAGAAAACACACGCAACGTATTAGTATACACACCAAAATGCTGAGATTTGTCATTTGCAGGGTGAGACAAATCCAGTACGACGGCTGCGAAGGAAAAAACCTCTTGATCTACTAGGTCCCATTTCGATTACTCAAAATATAATAAAACTGTAAAGGGAACCAGCAAAAGGGCTACAACCCTCCAAACGAGAACATAAATTATGAAAGATAAATTACAAGATGATTTTAAAATCAGTTGTAATAAATAAATTTGAAAAAAAAAATCGTAGCCGTAAATTTCGGAAGACCGATGCCGAGTATTCATGTCGACGTCATCAAGGATTGTTTAATACTGCTCGATTGCCCAATTCACGGTAAACACTATCATCTCTATGACAAATTTCGGAGTCGGCGACCATAATTTTGAGGGACACGGAGTTTTCATCTTCTTCTGTCATTTTTTTTTATATTATTTTTATTAAAGATGTTTGAAATTCAAGGACACGCATTATATGTCCCACTGGTGGATACCGAAGATTCTACTAACAAACTGCATAAGCTTATAAACTAGATCGGTGATGACAACTGACCTATTGTTCTAAAGATCTATTGTTTAGAAAGAAAAACCGTGCTAGTTCGAGAGCTGCAAAACAGCAAACAATTAATGCTGTTATGATGCGCTGTAAGGCAGGTCTCCTTGAACCAGTCTCATTCGCTGTAAATGGAGTTTAAAACGGTATTGACTGGTCAGAATAGCAACCAAAACTCTTAGCTGCGGGTATTTTTCAATGCGTTCTTTATTGATCTCAGGTTAGGTTCATAAATGAAGAACTTTACCTATTTGCAAGTGGAGGAAGGATTCTAATTACACTGAGCCTAATAATGAGTGTAGTTCCGAGTAGCTTCCCTACCATTTTTAAAGATCAAGAGTGCAGCGAGTTCAAGCCCAATGGTTTCCAGAAGTAAACCCGAATTAGATAAAGCATCAACTTTCTCATTGCCTTCAATATCACAATGAGCCAGTTCTAACATAACCACGACACTACTGCTGTAGTAAAAAGGTTATTAAAATGTTTATAGTCCTGGACCAGTAGTACTTCACCAGTCCTAGACCAATCCGTATAGAATTAAGTACAAATTTACTATCTGTCCACAGTAGGATCCCAAACCCGCAGCAAATTCAGAGAGAGTTCACAAATTCACACCTTGCTATTGAAGATCTACCAATTTTCTGATAAAAGTTTGCGATTAACCATATTGATTTCTGGTATGCAGTAGATGTGCGAGCGCAGTGAGGGAAGAAACAAGCTTGTCTACAATGCAATACATTATCGATTGTTAAGTTGTGCAAGAATGGAGTTCGATTTAATCACTGGATACCAAACAATAGAAACGTAAAGTAACATAGGTAAAATCAGATATTTGTAAATAATCATCAGCATATTGGGTCAAGCCTCAGGATTTCTCAAATGCTCTTGTACAATTCCAACAAATGACGGTGACTTTTTGAAGTTTACAAAAAGATATTTTAGTTATTGTTAAAAACAAGTCTGTTAGACTTAACTAAACCTGAAATATTGTGGAACTGACTGTTTTTTTTTTTAGGAAAACGATCGCTAGATCCGGTATAGATCGATAGCGATCGTTTCTCCCAAAAAAATGGAGTAGTCAGTTCCATAATATTTCTGGGTTTATAGTAATGGGTAACCAGTGTTGTGCAATTGTATGTAAAAAACTGTTTTATAACGGGTGATTTTTTAAGAGCTTGAGAACTTTTTTTTAAAAAAAAACGCATAAAATTTGCAAAATCTCATCGGTTCTTTATTTGAAACGTTAGATTGGTCCATGACATTTACTTTTTGAAGATAATTTCATTTAAATGTTGACCGCGGCTGCGTCTTAGGTGGTCCATTCGGAAAGTCCAATTTTGGGCAACTTTTTCGAGCATTTCGGCCGGAATAGCCCGAATTTCTTCGGAAATGTTGTCTTCCAAAACTGGAATAGTTGCTGGCTTATTTCTGTAGACTTTAGACTTGACGTAGCCCCACAAAAAATAGTCTAAAGGCGTCAAATCGCATGATCTTGGTGGCCAACTTACCGGGCCATTTCTTGAGATGAATTGTTCTCCGAAGTTTTCCCTCAAAATGGCCATAGAATCGCGAGCTGTGTGGCATGTAGCGCCATCTTGTTGAAACCACATGTCAACTTAGTTCAGTTCTTCCATTTTTGGCAACAAAAAGTTTGTTAGCATCGAACGATAGCGATCGCCATTCACCGTAACGTTGCGTCCAACAGCATCTTTGAAAAAATACGGTCCAATGATTCCACCAGCGTACAAACCACACCAAACAGTGCATTTTTCGGGATGCATGGGCAGTTCTTGAACGGCTTCTGGTTGCTCTTCACTCCAAATGCGGCAATTTTGCTTATTTACGTAGCCATTCAACCAGAAATGAGCCTCATCGCTGAACAAAATTTGTCGATAAAAAAGCGGATTTTCTGCCAACTTTTCTAGGGCCCATTCACTGAAAATTCGACGTTGTGGCAGATCGTTCGGCTTCAGTTCTTGCAGGAGCTGTATTTTATACGGTTTTACACCAAGATCTTTGCGTAAAATCTTCCATGTCGTCGAATAACACAAACCCAATTGCTGCGAACGGCGACGAATCGACATTTCACGGTCTTCAGCAACACTCTCAGAAACAGACGCAATATTCTCTTCTGTACGCACTGTACGCATTCGTGTGGTTGGTTTAATGTCCAATAAAGTAAACTGAGTGCGAAACTTGGTCACAATCGCATTAATTGTTTGCTCACTTGGTCGATTATGTAGACCATAAATCGGACGTAAATCGCGAAACACTTTTCGAACCGAACACTGATTTTTGTAATATAATTCAATTATTTGCAAGCGATGCTCGTTAGTAAGTCTATTCATTATGAAATGTCAAAGCATACTGAGCATCTTTCTCTTTGACACCTTGTCTGAAATCCCGCGTGATCTGTCAAATACTAATGCATGAAAATCCTAACCACAAAAAAATCACCCTTTACATTTTTCACGTAAAAAATGGTAATATACTTAAATTACTGTATAAAACGTATAATATTGTATAAAATCAAACGCGTATTTAAAAACCTTAGTAAAGTCGCAAACCTTAATATACGAAACGTAAATTTGTATCATATTAATACATTTAATTTTATTCGATAAAAACTATATTAATAAAAGATGCTAAGTTAAATTAATATAAAATACGACATAAGCATAACTACAAAAGTCGTTATCCAAATATACACTTCGCAAATGCGATTACTGCGAGGAACACTGCGTAAAATATTCGTAACTAATTCAAAAACATCAATTCTTACGTATATGAAAAAAAATTGGATATTGATATAAAATGCGAAATGGATTTAAAATTTTTGAATTTATTTATATTATTTCCAATTTATTAATTATAATTAAAAGTAAAATATTTTTAGAAAAACATAAAATAATATTTTTTTTTTCAAAGAAAATATGGTTTGTTTCTCAGCTACTAACTTATTTTTTAGAATAGAAAAACAAAATCCACAACACTATGGGATTGAAATTGAAGTGTAAAACGATTAATCATCGAACTCATTCAATATTAATGCTATCATTTTAATGTAATCTGTTACAAAAATTGTTTATATTTATATTTTTGTACAAATATTTTACTTTTAATTATAATTAATAAATTAGAAGAATTATAAACAAATTCAATTTAATTTAATTATTTAAAGTTCAATTCTCATTTTACATCATACCTATATCCAATTTCCTTTATAGATACGTAAGAATTGAGCTTATGAACTATAAGTAATTTTGAATTAGTTACGAATAGTTTTTGTATTTTACATTTTGTAAAAAATTGTTATGTGTAAAATACGTATTTTACATGTAAAAAACCGAGTATATTACGTAACGTTAAAAACAGGCACAACACTGTGGGTAACAGACTAGTTTTAGATGCGATAATGTACGAGCCTTTCTCACGGCACTTATTTTCCATACTTTAAAGTGTCTACCAAAAAGATTAAGTAATCAGCATAGCACTGAACTGTAATTTTTAATTGCTGCAGTTTAACATATAATTCATTTATCGTCAATAACCACAAGAGAGGTGACAAAACATCTCTCTTGGACCAATCTTTTGTAACTTTAGCCAAAACAGAAACAAAATCCAGATCGGCCACAGTAATACGAAAAGTTAATTCGGTTCCAATCCATGTAACGATTATTTGGTTAATGCCTCAATTTGTGGAGGCCCCAGTGATTGTAGCGGCAGATGTATTATCAGAAGCATCTGCAATATCTAGGAAAGTTTCCACAAGAAACTCCTTAATACAACAATCTTTAAATCATTACAACAAGTTCTCGAAGACCTTTTTGTACGATTTGCCACGCGCGAGTTTAGGAAATTTCTTCCGAACCACTTCAGTTATAAGGTGGTAAGTAGAATAATCACCATAGCGTAATATTGATAGTGGCAAACCTACAGCTGCAGTCGGAATTGGGCGGCTTAAACATTACTACTAGTTTGTTTGGAAGCCACAAAAGCAGGATTGTCGACGTCACAACCGGGAAATTAAACAGAATGCTGAAATCCGAGAATTTACTTAGTGGATATTTCTGTGCCATCAGAAAATCGTGGTACCTTGAAATCAGCAGGAATCATTTTTTCAGAGAACTATTAAGTCTGCTGGATCACCTGGCAGTTTTTCTATAAGTTATAAAGATCATAACTCCAAAAAAACTTGTTCTAAGCTTTTTTGCTTGGTAATAAGATGACAATAAACTAAAAATTCTATGTCATCAGTCGACCGTATCTCACCTAACAGATTAACGTCCAATTGGTTTGCATCTTACGGTAAGGTTAAAGTAGGTCTTAAGGTAAGAATTTCATTGGTCACTGACCAATTGAAGTTTAAATCGATAATCGACATAGATCAGAAACTTACATCAATTACTTCCCTCCTTACTGAATTAATTAAAGTTGGTTCACCGCCTTTGTTAATGATTTCAAGTTCAGATGTACTTAAATAGGCAAAATAGAGGCAACATTATTAATATTCGGGCTACTCTATAACGTGTCTTAAGCATTACTAATTAAAAAAATCTAAAATATAAAACTTTTCGGATGTGGCGAATGTGAAATCGAATCACTTGCTGTGCATTAATGTTATTACCAATATTTAAGGGTGATAAGTATAGTTACAACGCCGAATGAGCATAACATTCATAAATAAAAATCGCAATTATATCATGAGAAATAAAAAATCAAGCTCTATCCTGAACGTCAGGCTCTTTACTGAAGATTCTGCCAACGGTTGAATTAAACATGAGTTTGTCTGTCATGCAGAAAGCCGCAATTGAAGCTAATACATGCTGCTTACATATGATCTTAGTTGATTTGATTCAGTTTAAGCATGGAAATCATACATTTAGGTGATCATCTCAAAACAATACAAAATGCAATACTCGTGAGCGTCCAGAGACACTTGACCAGACACTTATTACACAACCAAATAATTTGTAACACAACAGGCATCATTAAGTTTTATAACAATGAATAAATTACACCATGAAACAATTAAAATAATTAAAAATTTTATTTAACCAAAATTTACTATTTTAAATTTTAAATACCTAACCAATTTTTATAACTTGCAAAAGCACCAGAAATTACATATACATTTCAAAATATTTGCAAACAACGACGAAGCTCCCATGGAAGCGTCGACTTACGGTGGACCGGTTTCCGACAAACATTATACAGTTACATGTATGCAAAACCTAGTATGCAGTTTCTTCCAGGCCATGACGCGATATTGCTGCCAATTTAATTTAGAATCTTTTAGTTCACAGTCGTTTTTCTTAAAGAAAATATACTTTTCCAAATAGAATGGTCTCGGCCAAAATTCACGTTGACCTGCAAATTATGAAAAATCTTACCTTATATATGAAGATTCACCTCGGTCACGCAAACAGGGCTAAATGAGAGGACAGAGAGATTCGATCTACATATCATCACATACATGCAGTCACAGGTATAGAACTTTTTGAAAAACACTTTTTCGAACTTCGGCGAAATAGCGAAAGGTAAGTATGTAAAAATCTAGAAGTCGACAATTTTCATTACTACTGTACTTTACTACAAAAAGTTCAATTAAATCCAATTGTTAACAATATACTTATAAATATTCATTTATGAATACTTATAAGAATACAAAGTGTAACACAGACAGGGGATTAGTTGCTTTAGTGGATCTCGTTGAAGTGGTAGCCTAAGAATAACCTTCAAGCGCTCTTTCCAAACGGAAAGTAGTGGTATTATTTTTCGTTCTCGTAATTCAAATCGATTTGTTGGTTTGAGTAGTTTTAGTTAAAACTAATTCTGCATATCATAGAATTTTTCGGAAATTTCTCCTATGTAGAAATATTTTAGATTAACACAACCTTGACTCCTCCCTCTTTTTGGAAATGGCTTTTGTTTCATTTGTTTGTGTCAACTAAGGTAGGTGGAATTTGTTGACAAACTGTACGAAATTCAGAATTTATCATAACAAAAACTACTATAAAACCAATCAAATCGAATTAATTTGCGAGGTCGATAAATGATACCAAACCCCTCCTTTTAGAAATGGCTATTGATTCAATTGATTGGGTTAACCTGAAATTATTATTTCCACATAGTGGAATGTTCCAACTAAATAAATCTACTCAAACCAATAAAATTGATTTGATTTGCGATACCAAACGGACGGAAATGGCTTACGAAAATGACCTTATGGAAATTGTTCTTGAATAATTTGATTGTGTCAAGCTAAGGCTAATATTTAGAAATAGTGGAATTTCCCGACAGAGTTTATATGATATCTAGAATTTATCTCAACAAGAAATAAGCAAGGCACAAAATCGATTGGATTTACCAGAACTAAAAAGGATAAGGATATCCCTACCCTTAATTTGGAAATCATGCTTGATTCATTTGATTGTGTTATAACCATTTTCCGACAAACGCCACGATTTTAGTAATTTATGTAAACTAAAACTACCCATACCGAACGAATTAACTTAATTTACCACAACAAAATTCAAAAGTGCCCCATTTTTGTGGAAATGTCCGGTTACATCCAGCATCCAGGGAAGTTAGGAAAAATAGTGGAAATTTTTAGGGACAGCAGATATCAAGATGCGGTTTTCTGAATTGTGTTCAGAAAGGTCCCAGAAAAAAGTCTATATAGTCTGGTTTAGGTTTTTTTTAAATGCCTTCTGGGCTGGAAAATGCATTTTCCAATTGCATCATTACTTGCACCATTATAGGAACGACTGGAAACTCTGAAAAATCGCTCAGAAATCTATACTCAAGAATTTTCGGGGCTTCCGCTCGAAGGCGGCTGTATCTGAGGGCGGTGGTATCTGAAGAGTCATTCTGGGGGGGGGGGGGGGGGGGGGGTGGTAATTGCATAGTCCATGGGAAGCGCTCCAAACTCGTTACTCAGAGGTTTCAATTCAATTCAAACGTTAGATTTCCCCGGGGGCGCTCAGGGATGGCTCTGTGGCATTGTCTGGGGGTGATTGGGGCCGAAATGGCCTCGTCAATGAGAATCACTCAAAAATCGTTTCTCGGGGGTTTTAGAGGATGCCGAATTCAATTCTGGCATTAGACTTCCCCGGGGCGCTCGGGGGTCCCTCTGTGGGGTTATCTGGGGGTGACTGGTGGAGAAATGGCAGCGTCCATGAAAATCACTCCAAAATCGTTACTCGGGGGTTTATATATCTCCAGAAACATCCATGGTAATCTCAAGCCTAATATTCGATTCCGTTCAAAAACAAACCCTCGAACACGTGATCTATCAAAGATGACTTACTAGAGTGCCGCACACAACTCAAACACCAAAAACATGGTCTAAAATATACTTGTGCATACATTTGTGTAACCAAAATATAACTGTAAATTATATTTTGGTTATACAATAATTTCATCGTGATACCTCTACAATCAAATCATTGAGAGGTAGATGATATCATATTGATTTTGCAAAAACACACTAACATGCCATTGCACAATAGATGGCATGGTAAACAATTATGTTGGGCAAAACATATTTGCAGAGGGTGCACCAAAAACACTTTGGTGAACGATTAAAAACCAGAAAATCAGGTTTTGATTTTTGGTTTATTTGTATTTTTTTGGATCGAAGTTAGACAAGACGACGAAGATGAAAAAAAATATATCTTTCTTCTATTCGATTTTGGATTTTGCCGGAGCAACATCACATCGGAGCTCATCACTCACCAGCCAAACGAAAAAATAGTATTTTATTTAAATAAATCTTTTTGTTAATTTTAAAATTAAATTAAAGTTTGTTTTATTTATTTATCAAATTATTATTATTACATTATTTTACAAAGCAAACCGCTTCATTTCGATTTTCACTTACCGCCGCATCATACTTCTACAGGTCCCAGAGTGCCATACACCACTCAAACACCAAACAAAAAGTCCAAAACCCAAAAAACTTAATTATTTTTGCACTATATTTACGTATAACAAAAAACCAACGTGGTATAAGAGTGCCAGGCAGAACTCAAACACCAACAAAAGGTCGAAAATCCAAGAAATTTGATTACTGTAGTACTGTATTTACATACAAAAAAAAGCAACATGGTCCTAAGCGACAGATGTAATACTACGGAACTGGGCCCATATTTTTTCTCTTCACTTGATACAGAATATTTCTGTTCTGATACAGAATATTTCTGTTTCAAATCCAGTTTCGAGGCACAAAAGACTTCTAAAGCAATTGTTTTTATAATATGTGTAATATTTATTTAATTAATATTCAATCAAAATTTTTATTATTCATACCCCTGGGTAATTCTAATGCAGGAATTGAATTCGCAATCCCCGAAAACCCCCGAGTAACGATTTTGAAGCGATTTTCATGGACGCTGCCATTTCTCCCCAGGCCACCCACAGAGAACCCCACAGAAGGACCCCCGAGCGCCCCCGGGGAAGTCTAATTCCAAAATTGAATTTGGCATCCCCTAAAACCGCCAAGTAACGATTTTTGAGTGATTCTCATGTACGCTGCCATTTCCCACCGCCCCCTCCCCAATCACCCCCAGACAACGCCACAGAACCACTCCGAGCACCTCCGGGGAAATTTAGTTCTTGAATTGTATTCGGCATCCCCCAAAACCCCAGAGTAACGAGTTTGGAGCGCTTCCCATGGACTATGCAATCCCCCCCCCCCAGAATGAACCCTTGGATAGCCCGCCGAGCCACCTCGAGCGCCTTCAGGTAATTCCAATGCCAGAATTGAATTCGGCATCCCCTCCGACTAACGAGTTTGGAGCGATTTTCATGCACGCTACCATTTCTCCCCCAATTCACCCCCCGCGCACCCACACAGAGCTATCCCCGTGCACCTCCGGGTAATTCTGGTGCCTGAATCGAGTTCGGCAGCCCCGAAAACTCCCGTTCCGATAATGCTGCAAGTAATGATGCAATTGGAAAATGCATTTTCCGGCCCAGAAGGCATTTGTAAAAAAGAGATTTTTATCAAAATCTATATTAACAATAATTTTTGAAATTTATTAAAATTTGTAAAATATTTGAAAATAAAAAACGACGAAGCTTTTACATGCTGCCAGATCCAGTACCCCGATTCCATTAAATTTTCTATATGTGCCCCTAATTTATGGAAAAGCTTAATTATGAAGTTTTGTTGCAGCTTCGCTATTAGTCAAACTGTTTTAGATGAGCATTTTGTGACTCTTTTGTGGATTATTGGAAAATGTAGATTTTATTGGAAAACGCAATTTCAACAAACATTGTGATAAATTATCGAATTAGAATTTTTGTCTAAAATTTAATTTAAAATGTTCTTGTTCCTAATCTATTTTCTTGTAAATGTTAATATTTAAAAATAGATGCGAAATCCGGAAAACTCTTATTGAACCCGCCAATTCCCGTGGGTCAATTTCTTTCGAATTTCACAGAGAGCTCTAAATTGGCGAGAAAAGTATCAAGATCGATCCGAATGAAAAACGCGTCTGTAGATAGAACACATATCGATAGACAGCCAAACATATCGATAAGAAACACTTAGAGAACCATGTGTAATTATTAAATTTAAAATTGCTTTGGCCGACCTTTTAATCAAAATTTATAAAAATTTGGTTTGCATATTGTTTTGAAATTTGTCGAAAATTTATTATTCGTTATTTCCGAGACGATAATAATGTGCTTGGTGTATTTATTATATTTAAAAAATACAAATTTTATTAAAAGCATTATAGAGCGGTTTTGTCCGAAACTAAAAATTGGATTTAAAAAAGTGTCTAGTAAATAAATCGTTAAAAAAGTGATCTGATGACCCCATCAATCACTAAAGCAAATTTTAATCGATTAAGATTGGCAGCAGTTTCTAATCCATTAAACATTTATTGTAAATGCTCTTAGTGAAACCTAAATATCCGATAGCTGATTGTGAATGACCAAAAATTTATTTTTTTAATAGTAGTGCCAAACTTATTTAAAAGGGTTCCAAATAAGTCTCTTTCTATCTTCAATTTTTTCATTAACAACATCGTAATCATAAAACCATAAAAACATTTATACTTTCTTTTGTTTTATTTCCATCAAACCATAAAACTCATTATCAACATTTCAATCATAACATTCTTCATTATCCAACTATAAAATCGTAGAAAAGTAACGTACGGAGAAATCACCGACGATCTCAACGAAACACAAAAATTGTATCCATTCAGTCAGTATGTATCACTCATTCATTTCTCATTCCAATATGGAATTGATACCCCCCAAAAAAAAGCAGCGAAAGAAAACAAAATGTACAATCCCAACACACAGAAACAATTTTTTTTCTAATCTTCATCCCAAGAATAACAAAAAAAAAATATTCTTGTTTTTTAAGTGAGTGTTTCTTTTGATATTTTTTTTTAATATTCGAAGACGAGAATTCAATCTTTTTTCATTTTTTTTTGTTGGTAGTTACTTTAGCTGTGTGTTGTATTTTTTATTTTATTTTTACTATAGGGTTCAAGAGTGTTGATAAATGATTGGCCATTTTTCAAAAAAATACCCTTCTCGTCTTTAGGGAATTAAAAATGTGTGTACTTTTATTATTATATTGATATTCCTGGGTATCAAGTATATAGCTGCGTGGAAATAAAGGAGAGTGTGCGGTTGTCTGAATATAATATGATGGGGAATTTCTAATGAGAGGATCTTTGCGAACGGCTGTACCATTAACATTTCGCTAGAATTTGTAATTCATATTTAATTATTCAAATCATTTTTTATGGCATTCGCGTCTCGCCTCGAACCCATGTACTAAATTTACTAAAGCACCAACAACTATATGTTTATATTTGTAGTGATAAATTCTTTGAGACGTTGAATTTCTTTTTTTTTTGTTTTTGGAATAATGAAATGTCAATCGTAAACAGAATAAAATAATTATAATTGACAGACACAGTAACTGCAAAGCGATTGTTCAACATGTGTTATAATCAAGTTTAACGAATATCACGTTTGTTTAGATTAAAAACCAACGACATCAAAAAAAGATATATATTCATCATGAATAAACGTATAACATTATAATTCAGTCCTATTAAAGGTTTGTGTAATTTTTTAACCCACAAAAAATAAATTAAAACATGTCAACAATAATTAGTCGAGCCGCTATATAATCACATGAACGTACACAAATAAATTGAACATATTTTCCAGTTTAGCGATTTAGAAAATATGGAGGTACTTATGAATTTTGTTTTTGGGTTATATCAATCATTTGAACCAGCCAAAAAATAATTATTTTGATTGTTGTGTTGTATACACTGAGCTATCGTTATTAATCTATATCAAATAAAATAACAGTCGAAATCATTAATTTAAACCTAATTATGATAATTACCCTTGTGTACGAGTATTGAGTTGCCAGCTAAACGATTTGTAATTATTTTTTTTTACAGAATATATGAATTTAATAAATATTTTCAGCTTACGTGTCTAATATATCATTCCCACATCGATTTTTAAAATAGTGTCAAAAATACGAACAGATTATTTATCTTCCCGCCAAAAAATTCCAAAAATTAAATGTATGCATTAGAATAGATGGCATCTGACATAAAAAAATGGTTTGACAAATTCCTAGATACCCACTTCTTCGCAATTTCCACTGGGTAATTTCAATTGATACACCTTATGTAGTGGAGGAAATACAGAGGCAATTATCTTTATAGTGATGGACACTTCTATAGTCACGGTGGACCAAAAACGCCACACAACTAATACCACATCAACCTCAGTTCTCCGTTAGAAATGGCTAGAATGAGTCTGCTGGTGTCTGTCTTGTAGCAAGTGGATCGCTATATAAACGTGTTTCAGGTGTAGGACTGGATGCCTTACGATTTATCACCAGTATAATTCCTGTCTAACACGTAGGTCAGTAAATATAGAAGGACAATGGTATAGAAATGGGAATACGGAAATTTACACGTTGGACGTACTAACGCTACAAGTGCTTAGATGGTCTTGAATTAAGGTTCAGAATACCACTAATGGTTACACTCTTTACTACAGCGGCAATTGGCGGAGAATTTGATGTCGGTTTTCAAATTCACTGGCGAGTATAAGATCGTTGCCAACTTAGCACTTTCGGGGCTAGATTTAGCACACTTAGACTTATTTTAGCACCATAAAAAGTAATTTCGTCCTGAAGGGCAATTTAGCACTATATCAATATTGTTAGCATAACTCTATTATGTAAATCTAGACAAATCTATAGACAAACACAAATGTTTTTTTATGGAATAGATTTATTTATAAATCTAACCGATATCATCAGTGGTACGATGACTAACTAATCAACCAATAAACTTGTTACGGGTGGCACGAAACCAACCCACAGATTTCATCTAAGCCTGCAAAGCCCTCTCTCAGGGTGATTTTGCCTACTAGATCTCAGGGGTTTAGGTCGTGAGAAAGTTGAGGCTTGCAGGCTCCAGGCCTACACCGTGTCACAGAATAAAAATAAAAGCAAACTTAAATAAACTGAAATTAAATTGAATTTACTCCAAAATCCGTCGACCGAAATTTGAGGAACTTTGAATAAATATAATAATAACGGGGTGTGCCCATCAAGTAGAGTAACAAGTACAATGTCTGCTGAAGAAACCCCGTGAATGCCCCATCGACCCCTAGAGCCCGATACCGAGCCACAACGAAGCAGCATATTAGGGTAATGATGTTTCTCCAACAGACAAAGCTTCTCTTCATGTGGAGATATCTCCCATAATTCATACTCCAACAGATTGAGAATGCCCAAGGGCACGGGTAGACCATGTAAATTTTACGGTCGTCCCCAAATGGACGACATATATGCTGGATTCTCCACTCCGACCCTGTGGATGTCCTGCAAAGGGGATGGCGGGGAGTGACAAGCCCAACCTACAACTAAGGAACCGACATGAAATGAGAATTCTCCTCCCAACATACGGATCCGAGAAAAGTTTAGTACTTCATCTATTAAAAAAAATACTAGGTGAAATAACCAGGTAATAGGTTAATACTACATAAAAACGGAACAAAAGTAACGTGATGCCGATGAAAAAAAATAGAATTGAATGTCAGGAATCCGCAGTGCGGTTTTTATTCAATCGAAAATAAAAACCATTGGGCTTTTCCCCGCCTTTGAAGAAAAATAAAACGCTTTGGGCGTCTTCCCGCCTTTGCCCGTAAATATTTGGTACTAATGAATAACAGCAGAACCCGTTGACCAATTTGGCGTACCACTGAAAAGGTACACTCGTAGTTGAAATTTGTACACGCCACACAAATGGCGGGCCCGAAATAAAATTTGCAGCCACCGTTGCTATGTGGTATAATGCGGTACACGTTAATAATTATCACACCACTCGTAAAAGCGGCAAGGTCCGTTATTAAATTCCACGTTAAAATGCGGTACGAAAACGAACCACAAAAATAATCTTCTATATTTTTACTGTACTACACGCACAAGGTGCATATTGCTCTCGCTCTTAAAATTACTCGACGTTTACGCGATACAGCAAAGGTGAGCAACACGTAATACAGAATATAAAGGCCAAATTTACAATCACAAAAAACCTTAGTGTCAAATGCTCGAGAACAAATAGTAAGGCCCTCAATAAAAGAAATCATTTATTTGGTGGTAATGAAATTAAAAATTCGAAACAAAAATACATATGAAATAATGTTATGACCCCTCAAGGTGTCGTAACAAACTAAAAACTTAAGGCTTACAAAGAGAAAATCAAATGTTATTCCAAGGCCAGTGAAAACACGAAAATCGAAATTTACTGTACAAACCAAAGTTCAAAAGTAATAACTCTTGTATTTACGAAAAAATGAGGAAAGAACATAAATAATTTTGGATTTACTTTAAATTAAAATGTGAGATTAATAATCAGTCCACAATATAAAATAATCAGTCTATAATATTTCCGGTCGAAGGATCAATATTGTGATTTTAGACAGCTGACAGGTATATTTGCTCAGCATGCTCTGCAACAAAGGCAATTCATATAGAATAGATAGTGTCGGAACTTACTACAGAAACATTCATAGCTGCCTCCCGAAAATCCAGTGCAAGATGGGGACTCCTTACCAACATGTACAGCAACATTTCAAAAAATTTCATTGGAGCCAACTACCAACTCAAAAAACTGCAAAAGGCGGCACCTTAACTGATATCAATGACGGCAACACAGTTCGCTGCAGATGGAATAACATAGCATTTTTAGCCGCCAGCATCATCTTATTTTAGGGGACTATTCTATTCGAGATAAGTGTGAAATCTGTCAAGACTAATTTAAAAAAAATCTTGGGCCAATGCTCACGTACAACGAATTATCAACAGTTTTAAGCCAAATACAAGCTGTGGTAAATTCGTGGTCTCTATGTCCAATTTCCGATGACTTAACCAATCTGGAAGTTCTCACCCCAGGACATTAATAAACACTCTTAATAGGCTCATCAATAACCACAGTTCCCGATACGAATTTGTCGGATATAAACATTCACAGACTTTCAAGGGCTGTTACCAAGCCCTGCTATAAAAAATTAAACAAGGCTTCTGGAAAAGATGGAGTATCGAATATTTTCGGAGACTACAACAACGACCAAAGTAGTAACAGATAAAATTACAAATACAAATTGGGGAACTTGTTCTTCTATAGAAAAAAATTTGCTTCCCTCGAAATGGGTGCGAGGTGGAATTGTTGGAACACACCCGGGAAAATACAGGCACATTCGAGTCAAGAAATACCAGGAAACACCTATAGTACGAACACCGAATATAATGAAGTAAACGAAAAACCAAGTCGACAATGACAAGAGGAGCCACAAACTCAAAATTACTACTTCATGCGCTCGTAATATTATATATGGTCGGATATAGCATCATCTACTTCGAATTTTAACATAACAAGGTTTAATGCACGTCCTGGCATTTATTTGGACAACATCAGACAAGGAAGTTTGATCAGGGGGGAGTGAAAAGTCATCACGTATATTACAATCTTACACTCTATACTGGGTAGAATTGGATCACGTAGCGCATTCTACTTAACAACTAGACAAACAACTAGACAAGTCATGTTCTAATGTATCATTAAGTACTCAAACTACACTCCATCATTGCACTTCCATGATTTCTCAAATAAAAGCATCTTACCTCGATATAAAGGAAATGAATGAGATATTGAACACGTTAGGCGGAACAACTGTGCGCAGGCAAATATCGCAATTTGACTTTATTGGTACGGTTGCGAACGAATTATTCGGTGTACTCGATCACCGAGAAGGCAACGCTTACAAAGAGTGCATTTATGAGCTAAGCTCCAACCAACAATATACCAACAGAAGCTTCTAAAACAACAAATTACGATTTTGGAATCCACGGTCAATTTAATAAAACACTACTATGAAAAAAAAACTAGCCAAAAGATTGAGACATTCAACAAAATTCTTACCAACATTGTGTTTCATAAGCAATTCATAGATCTGGCTCTCCACACTTTCTATATTGGAAAGGATGAGACTGAGAAGTTTTCAGTCTGCAATAATCAATACCATTACATAGGTTCACCAAGGCAGGCTAAGTAGATCCACTCATATTGACATCACAGCAACTTCAGAAGCAGATTCGAACCAAGACATATACCCTTCCGAAATAAGGACATAAAACCATATGTACAAGAGAGTTATCATCAAAACTATTAAACTAGAAAACACGATTAAATTTTAAACAAAAATGCCTTTGGTCCAGAGAACGAGATTTATTATTCATCATATTATACAAATTCCAACAATGTACCAACTGGAATATGTGCATGATGAAGAGTATCTTTGCGACATACAACTACCATTGTATGATTATAAGAGTATAAGACAAATGAAAGTAATTGCAAAATAGAACTGTTTAAGCAAAATGGGGAATTTCCAGCAAGTTGTCATATAAGCAAGACGGACATTACAACAATATGGATTCCATTGCGCAGATATAATGCATGGATCTTTGTGACAAAATCCAGGGTCAGCTATAATCTAGTATGCGATGATCACGAGGACCAAAACAGCACCCACATTCATTGAATGAGAAGGGTTCTACAGATATATTCAAGCTCCACCCTGCAGATATATTCAAGCTGCACAAATCAAGTAAATAAGATATCTCGTTTCTACCACAACTTAACATAAGCAACATGATAAATAACAATCATATAGCGTGGCTGAACCCAAACATAGAAATAACTTTTTCCGAAACTAAGGCCATTGAGGACAATCCAACAACACAAGGAGCAGCTGGAGCCATCGACAGTTGATGTAACAGTGCACGACCTTTATCATTATCTTGCAATACACTTGCAGCTCCCAGCAAACCTTGTTTCGGTTACATGGTATTTGATGAGAAAATAAGAAGTCGTAATACAGCACCTTAGAACTTAGGCCCACTTCAGGATGCTTGAAGGCCGGAAATATGTTAATCAACACAACATGCATATAATAATCAGTCCACAATATAAAATAATCAGTCTATAATATTTCCGGGTACTCGAGTCGACCATCGCAAACAATTTAATTTTAATCTTTCACATAGCTGTTACTAGCTGCTACTACTTGTGATCCGCATTTTATATCAAAGATGATCGCTTAGCTTATCAATCAGTTTTTGAGCAAGTTGATAACGATAATACATAAAACCAAGTGACGGCACTAATCACGTATCAGAAACTTATTTGAAAATTGTTTGTTGGAAAATATCAAAAATGACGCCAATATATGAAGTCGTCTTCGATAGTTTAACTAGTAGAGGTTGGCACTGTTAATCGCGGGCACCGAATTCTGCTCCCGGCTACCAAGTAAAAAATTTGCGACAGGGTGTTTGTAACGTGTCATGTTCTTTCCTTTTTAAGTTTCCTGCGTATTGTCAAGTTATTTAGTTAAATTACGGCTTTTCTCCTTAATATTTTTTTTTGATAATTTTTTTTTATAATGATATTTCATTTTATGGAGATATAGCGTCGATTTCATCACTGCCAAAGTATTCGAAACTAATAATATGCATATAAATATAGGGTGTTTTTATTAGTATATGGCACAGATATAAAATTAAAATAATTAATTGCTGAGCTTTCGATGTCAATTCGACATCATTATCAAAGCTAATGAAATTTTATTAAATAGGAGGTATATTTAAAATTATATAAAATAAGATTTGAATTTATAAAATAAAAATGCAAATATTTAAAATAAATTTAGAATTTTTAAATTTAAACAACAATAAGGTAGACAAAAAACAAATTAGACAAAATACTCATAAACATTTCCGATATAAGCATAATCATTATTAATATTTATAGAATTTGTACTAGATGTTACAGTTGTATAGTGGAGATCTTAGTTTACGTACATCCGCATTAACAATTCGTTGCAATATAGCAAACGCAGTCTCCCCTTCTTTTAAGGTGCTACCAAATTTTAGTCTACCAACTTTGTTAGTTTTGTTGTTGTCCTAAGATAATTATATAATTATTTCGGTTGACTTTAATAATTTGCATTGTTACGTTCCCTATTGTATTTACATACATTCGAATGTGGTTGTTAAGACCCATTTACTAATTTGGTATTATTGTACTTTAGTACTGTAGCTAAATGGGAAGTTTGGTGGTATGTAATGCAATTAGATATTTGTATATATACAATTTATTAGTATATAACAGGGTAATAAATGATCGATCTGTTAGTCAAAATTTTATAGAATTTTATGTGAGATATTTTACTAAGAGGCCACCAAGGCTAGTTGATCGTTTAGATAAAAAAAATTATAAAAAATATATATAAGTAGAGTAAAATAAAATAAATCTAGTGAATACTACCGTGTTTATCATAAGCTGAAATTCCGGATAATAGCTTAGTCAAATAGTAAGCGAAATTTTGGATATTGAGTTTAGTAAAGATGCGTTAACTGTGTTTTTCTTTGCTTAGCTAGTGTTATTGTAAAGTGTGCAATATTTAGTGGAAAGACGAAGTGACATAACTTTAAATCCAGCAACAGAAAATATTCTGTCCAGTTTCCACCAAATCGTAGTACGGAGGTGCAGTATATTAACTGTATTGATGTATGGTCACTAGGAGTGGGTAAGGACTTACATTTGACCTCTGAATTGTGCAAATCACAAACTAAGTTTCAATTTATTTAATAGGGCCTCATTTTTTATTGAACTAATTCATCGGCTATATGCAAAAAGGAACAACGTTAGACTAAAGGCGTTCAAATCGAGTAACAGTTTCAAGGAGTTTTTTTTACTAATATTTATTTGGATACGCGTATAGTGAACCCGTTATACATATTATTTGTTTCATAAAAAAAAACCCGAAAAATACTTACTCTGTGATAAACATAGAATTATTGTAAAGAATTATTAATTTATTATTTTTGTTACAATTTGCTTAGTGATTTATTAGTGTAAAGTAAATTGTTGTGCGTATAGTGGCTTGTTAGAAGCAATAAATTTATTTCCAGCATATTCCAGTCCGTAGGGTACCAACGAGCGCTCTTGGAAACCTACAGGTGAGTTTTTACGATTTCTTTAATACAAAAAAAAATTGCTTCTTGCATCCAAACCTAAAGTTCTCTTTTTATCTGAACAACAATTTATTTTTACTTTTTTGTTTTAATTGATGTAATGATTTTCGATCAATAATAAAAATGTTTAAAATAATGAAGTGATTCCTTTTTCTAAGTTGTTGGTGATGAAGTTATTTGCGAGGATCATGTGTGAATTTTGTTAAGATGCAACACGATAGATTTTTGTGGTGCCTAATGAATGTCAGCAAAGAACCCCCACATGCCATTGAAGTCTACCCGATTTAAAAACGTGTTGGCTGACAGAGGCACGTAACATAGATTTAATATACAACATTTCCAAAATTGACCTCTTTCTAAAATTCCGTTCTTTATCAAGTATCTTGACATTATCTAAATTAATTGTATGACTTGTATTTTTCAGATGTGTTGTAAGAGCACTCGTGCTTTGTTCGTTATCGTTTTTTACGCCATTTTTATGTTGATACACACGTTTTTCTAAAAATTGTTTGGTTTCACCAATATAAACAACATTACAATCACATTTAATTTGATAAACTAAATTGGACTGTTTTTTTAACGGTATTGCATCTACGGTATTTTGTCATACGTAAAACAAACAAAAACGTTTTTAAATAATAATCCAGACATTTTAGTGACAGGGGCAGATAAAGGCAATGTGACAGTAATAACAACACGCAGTGATTATGTTGAAAAAATGAATGTTTTATTAGGTGATGAGACAACGTACAGACAATTATTGAAAAATAATTCGACACCTATCCAAGGTACAATAAATTCTTTAGTAAAAAATTGGCACAATGCAGGTAATATTGATGTTTTGACAAAGAAAAAATTAACAAGTTATACACCAATTGTACCCAAATTATATGGTTTGCCCAAGATCCATAAACCTGACATATCATATAGACCTATCGTGAGCTCTATAGATGGTCCCACGTACAGTTTATCTGCATTTTTAGGTAGTATTATTAAATTTAGTGTAGGTGAAACTTCTACTTTTGTTCTAAATTCCGAAGATTTCAAACATAAAATTCAAAACGTTATTATACCTCCAAATTTTATTTTAATTTCTTTAGACGTAATTTCATTATTCACAAATGTAGATAGTCTTTTAGTTTTGGATATTATCAGTAAAAATTGGAGAAACATTAAAAAGAACGCAAAATCCGAATTAACTAAAGTCCAATTTCTTGAAGGTTAAGGCATTGTTTTAAATAATTCAAAATTTTCTTTTAATAATATAAATTACAAACAAATTTTTGGTTCTCCAATGGGGTCCTCCATAAGTCCGATATTAGCTAATTTGTTAATGGAAAATTTAGAGAGTTTAACACTAGATTCCTTAGATTTTCAACCTTTATTTTATTATCGTTATGTGGATGATATCATTACTGCTATACCAGAAAACAAAATTGATATATTTTTAGATAGTTTTAATAAAATATATAGTCGTATAAAATTTACTTTAGAAAAGGAAGTTAATAACAAAATTGCATTTTTAGATTTACTTTTGATTCACGAACCTGATGGCAAAATTTCTTTCCATTGGTATCATAAAGGTAGTTGGTCTGGCAGATATCTAAATTTTCATTCTTGGCTTCCTACTTCATATAAAATTAATACAGTAAATATTTTGGCCCAAAAAATCTTAAAACTTTCAGACAAAAAATTCCATAATAAAAATTTTGAAAGAAACATTTTTACTTAACCATTATCCGGCAAAATTAATTAATTTAATTAAAAAATTTTTGGAAAAAAAAACATTTTGTTAGTAATTCTAATATTCGGCTTAATAATGATGTTCAAAATTATTTTTCTATTCCGTATATAAAAAATTTTTATGAAAAAATAAAACTTCTGTTTAAAAATTAAAATTTCAAAATTGTTTGTAACTCATCATTTAGTTTAAAAGATTCCATTTTTTCAAAACATAAAGATACAATACCGTTAAAAAAACAGTCCAATTTAGTTTATCAAATTAAATGTGATTGTAATGTTGTTTATATTGAATTTTTAGAAAAACGTGTGTATCAACATAAAAATGGCGTAAAAAACGATAACGAACAAAGCACGAGTGCTCTTACAACACATCTGAAAAATACAAGTCATACAATTAATTTAGATAATGTCAAGATACTTGATAAAAAACGGAATTTTAGAAAGAGGTCAATTTTGGAAATGTTGTATATTAAATCTAGTACAAATTCTATAAACATTAATAATGATTATGCTTATATCGGAAATGTTTATGATTATTTTGTCTAATTTGTTTTTTGTCTACCTTATTGTTGTTTAAATTTAAAAATTCTAAATTTATTTTAAATATTTGCATTTTTATTGTATAAATTCAATTCTTATTTTATATAATTTTAAATATACCTTCTATTCAATTTGTATTTATATAAAATTTACTGTATAGGCTCTGTATATTTTGTAACGGAAAAATTTTGTTTAATAAAATTTCATTAGCTTTGATAATGATGTCGAATTGATATCGAAAGCTCAGCAATTAATTATTTTAATTTTATATCTGTGCCATATACTAATAAAAAAAACCTTATATTTACTATTATTGGCTCATAAAATATATTTTCAAATACATAATAATATGCAATTCAATCAGTACCGCGAACTCGATGCATTTCACTAACTCAACTTATCAATAAACAGTAAAGAAATCAAAAATTACAAATAGCAATTCCTATAATGAAACATACAAATATTAGTGTAGCAGTTCGTACTATTTTATTTAATTAAAACAAATTAAATATATTTAAATAAATTAGTTTATCAAAAGTTATTTAAGAAACTCAATAAATATTCAGAATTTATCGCTCTTTATTTAAATTCAAAAAACTAAAATATTAAGCAGGCCAATTTTAATATTACATTTTCGGTAAATCGGTGTTATATGTAACACGGCGGATTTTATGATTTTGTAAAAATTAATGCTCGTACAAATTTGGTGCAATTTTTTGTCACTTGGTTCAAGTCTTGGCAACCGCTGTCATCATATCAAAAGAGTAAACAAAAGGTCTGAATTAATTTCAGATCCTCCGGTGTATCCTAAAACTCGATCTTTTTGTCTTCGCTTTATCATTTAATTCTGAAGATTTTGAATAAATGAAAAATTGCACAAAAGTAGAAACAGGCGGATTTTGGAATATATAGATGTACCTGATTATCACATGCAAACACAACCAATCAGATGCATGATAGGAATTGAGGGAATCCAAAATGTAAATAAGGCCTAACTTTGACTTTGTTTTTGTTGTAGGAAATGCAATATTTTTTGACGTTTCTTTGGCCTTATTTACTGTTAATCTGGCACTATTTTGACTAAAAACTAGCACTCATGCATAATAATAGTTGGCAATACTAACAGTATATCATCGACTTAAGTCCGATCAATATAAAGATATGCACGGTAAAACTCCCCACATTTGTTTTGTTCAAATACAAGTGCATTCCACGTTTTAAAGACAAGCGAAGAAACTCGTGCCCTGGATTATCGATGTAATCAAAAACAAATGTGCAAATGTATAAATCAGCTATCACAGAACATCTTAACTAAAAAATTTAAAACTACGTACCTTCGTCAAACATCTAGGAGCAGTGGCTATTTATCCAGCGAACCATAACTACCGCAGCAGAAAATTGAACTATTGAAAGAGGACCATTATGAGCTCAGAATGACTAGTTCGACGGACGATACCGTCAAATCGACGAAAACCAGTGAAAGCTGGGTAAAAAATTGTTAACTCGTAACACTTGGGTCATTAACATAGGATATCTCCACGCCAGGAAAGATGCGACTAAATACCTCCGAAAAAGGGAGTGCAATATGAGAACCTGTATCGAAAAAATCAGCTTCCAAGCGGAAAACGGAAACTCAAGAAATTGTTTTGCCATTGCCTGAAGGATGATCCTGGAAAAATGTTTGGACTACAACATAACCATTCACCAGCTCTTTATTGGATATTTTTAAAATAAAGCTTTTTCAAAAATTGTTTTTATATCGGAATTAAAAATATGGTCTGAACTAATTTTATTTCAAATTTCCTTTCCAATTTGTTTTAAACCGGGCTTTCCTTAATCCTATATATACTTTTTAAAATGTATGCGATTATCCCAAATTATATAAAAAGATTAAGTATGAATTTTCATCCTAATCAATCAATCAGGTCTGAACAGAGGCCGAAATTTGGTGTAAATATAGTTTTTTTGTCAAAAATCCTCTTTTCGATTTAAATTTTGGAAAACTGTTCTGGACCGGTATTGTTGCAAAATTAATTTAGAATCTTATACGAGGGTTGCCTTTTATATTTCGGGATTGGACAATCCTAGTGTTGCAATCTGGCAACTGACAGCTCTATCGTAAAGTTTGACATTTTTAAAATTATACGTACTTAGAACGTTTTGACATTCAAGCGCTATTTGTGTTGTTTACAGTACTCATTAACTCAACATCTCGTGCAACATTTTCGTGCGATTATTTTTTACAACTTTCGACGTGGATTAAGGCAGCAAGAGTGCATGGATGAACTTAATTCAATTTTTGGCGATGAAGCTCCATCAAGGACCAGTGTTTGTCGATGGTATGGTGAATTCTATCGAGGTCGTAGTTCACTCCAAGATGAATTTCGTGACGGTCGTCCAGAATCAGTTGTTGTTCCGGAAACCATTGATGCTGTGCGCGAACTGATATTGTAAGATCGTCATGTGGCCTACCGTGAGATTGAGACAACCTTAGGCATTAGTGGGGCCAACATACATTCAATATTGCATAAACATTTGAATGTTAAAAGTTTATTCGCTTTGCATCCCACACAATTTTTCAATCGGTCAAAAAAAGGCTCGTGTCGATTGGTCGAAAGAAAAGCTCAAAAAATACGATCGCGGTGCTTCAAAACACGTCTATGACATAGTGACGGTGATGAATCGTGGATTTACGCGTATGAGCCCGAAAGTAAACAGCAGTCGACTGTATGGGTGTTTCAAGATGAGCCGAATCCAACAAAAGTTGTTCGCGCACGAAGCACTTGCAAGCAAATGATCGCCTGTTTTTTCGGAAAAAATGGACATGTTGCAACTGTACCACTAGAACAACGCAGAACAGTCAATTCTGAGTGGTACACAACCATTTATTTGCCAGTTGTCTTCCAAGAAATCAGGAAAACCAACTGCCGAAGACGGATCACTCTTCACCACGACAATTCGAGCTGTCACACATTGGCTCAAACAACTGCATTTTTGAGAAATAAAAACATCGATTTGATGAGTCATCCGCCGTATAATCTTGACACCTGAAGAAGCGGTTGCTGCGTTCAGAACGCATATGTTTTGGAGATACCTCAATCAGAGTGGAAAAAGTGCTTCGACAATTGGTTCAAACGCATGCAAAAGTGTATAGATCTTCAAGGGGAATATTTTGAAAAACAATAAAGCGATTTTTGATGTTTAATATTTGTTTTTGTTCTCTAATCACGAAACATAAAAGGCAGCCCTCAAAGTTCCTGGCCATTTTCCTCATAATTGAAATGGTTTTCGAAACACAGTGGGGTTTAACAGATTACAGCTACTCAATCAAAAGAAGCAGAAATCAATTTCCAACCGGTGTGTGTGTGAGATATAAAAAATTGTGAAATAGAGAAAGAAAGAGTATTTAGAACTGAATACAACAGTAATATCAAGAATCGCGGACATCAAGTAAATGCACGATTTACATGTTCCAATTTTTTTTCCCAGTAAAAAATGAAAGGTTAGGTATATTACGATTTTCGTTTGAGAGAGGAGCACGAAACAAATTCCAGTAAAATAAAATTTGGTTTTTTTCTTTTTAATTTGAGCAAATGTTGGCATAAAACTGGAAATGTTGCCATAAAATATAGTTTCTACGAGTATTTCTATAGCAGTAAAATAAAAAATATTTAAAAAAGTTTCAAATAAACATCAAGCAGCCATAAACATCATTTAAACAAAACGAGCAAACATGAGCGGTAATTACATATTTTATTTTTACTTGCAATTCGATGTTGTTCGTTATCTAATTTAAACGCAAGCTGTTCGAACTGTCAAAATTTATGGGACATATATTGCTGACTCTTTTTATCTAGTAACTTTTTTTATATGCTGCACGCACTCTATTTTTCAGTAAAAAATTTGTTGGGCAAAAAAAATTGGAACATGTAATGCACGATTTACATGTTCCAATTTTTTTTCCCAATTAATTTTTTGCTGAAAAATAGAGCTGCACGCAAATAACAAAAAGTTATTAGTAAAAAAGAGTCAGCCATATGTAAACAACATTTGTTCAAATTATAAAGAAAAAATCCAATTTTATTTTACTGGAATTTGTTTCGTGCTCCTCTAACAAAGGAAAATCGTAATATACTTAACCCTTCACATTTTACTGGAAAAAAAAAATTGGAACATGTAAATCGTACATAAATCGTGCATAACTGTATTTCGGTTTTGTTTTGGTAAAAATGAGTCAGACATTTCTGATTTTCTTTCGGTTCATTTGATTACCACAACTTGAAAAATTACATAAAAAAATAATGTGATTTCTTAGCAAAGTGTTTTAAAAATTTCTAACATTTAGAGGAATTCACATTTTTCTGAATAATTTCAAAAATACGATCCTTAAAAGAGACGTACAATGACGTCAAATAATTCAGTAAAATTTCTGCCCATCAGGTCGCTTTAATCCCTATATAATCAGCTCTTACTTTATCATACTATTTCTTTCCTTCGTATATACACTTATATGCCAGCCCCAAACATTTTTTATTATGTTTGAGTTCGGCGAATATGGTGGCCAAGATTTGTGTCCAAGGCTGCACATTTTGGCTTGTGGTATACGACACGCGTTATCTTGTTGGAAAATGAAAGTGGTGTGAAAAGGCCATGGATTTTAGTGAAAACAGATTCCAGTAACGTGTCTTGTATAGTTTGATATACGAAATTGGTTGTGCTGTAATAAGAGATTGAACCTCAGACCATTACGCTTCCTTCTCTGCTATGATGGCGATTCAAAAACACTTTCCTTTTCCTAATGTCATGAAAATAATAATTATACCCATCTGGTTTAATTAGGTTAATTTTTTTTTAATCACAAAATTCGACTTTTCGGCAGTCATTAACATTTTGACTTTGCATCACATTCCTAGTCATGTATTACAATCGTTTCTGCTTCCGTTCAGCATTCAGTGGTAGTGTTTTCTTTAACTTCAGCCGCTTCGTTAGTTTATTTCATGGGACTACGAACACCAAACAGCAAAAGTTTGTTAATGTATTAAAGTTCTTAAAATCATGGCATCATCAAAAATTGAAGTTCTAAAGTCACGTCGTCGTATATCTGTACACCATAAAAATTTTCAAAAAATAAATTAAAAAGAGTGGGGGATTTTTATTTTTGATTTTTATATTTGGTGTCATAAAAATGCTCAGCTTGATATTTTTCAAGGAAAAGTTATAGGAACTCAACAAAAACAAAAAAAAATAGGAAATACCATTCTTACAAATAGAAATGGTTAATTTCCGTCTCTTTTTATTGTTGTACAAAATCTTGTAATTTTGAATGGAATAGGGCTATAAAAGTTCATATAAAGTAAATTTCATATAAGGCAAATTTTTTACTTCTAACTCGATTAACGTCATTTGGCGTCCTTACACAGCAAATATATGAAAAACATTTTAAGCTTATATTAAAAGTATTACACAATGACAACGAATTATTATTAATTCGCTAAAAAAAAGTTAACCCCAGATTATATAGAAATTTTCTTTTGACGCACTTCTGCAGTAATTTTTGATGTAACTGCATCATAAATATTTTTAATGCATGCTTTGCATTAGAATCTGATACACGATTGCATTGTATAAGCCTTAATGCAAGGGTTGCATTTAAAATTGCAGCAAAATTTCTAACTCTGTATACTGAACATTTTTCGCAATAACTTTTTTATTTTCTAATGGATCCAAAATGCTTACGAGTAACAATAATTTTATGAGGAGCATAAACCATAATTTCGAGTAACCTCCAAATATGGGTTGTCATCAACACGTTCAGCGTACTGGAAATTAATCATTAATTAAATATCCTATTTATTAAGGGCCATATGTATATGTAAAACGTGGTAAAACCTCTCACTCTTAAGCATACAAACATAATATTTATATTCATAAATAACATCATAACGATAATATAATAATTTAATATCGCCCACATCGATCAATAATTATAAATATTTTTTGTGTTGTGTATTTCGAACCACCATACTAATCACCACAACCAATTGGACATCATTATAATAATAATTTGTATATTTGGTCAAAAATATATAAAATTCAAGTGACATTCGAAAAGTGTACACACAACACAATATATTAACATACCACACCACCAACAACAATTTAGTCAAAAAACTAATTTTTTATTTCGTTGATTTAAATAATTTATATATTTCCATTTTTTTTTATGTTTATTTATAATTTATTGTTTGTATATAGTTTTTGCTTGGTTGTTTTGTTATTTGGGAATTTTTGGTTGGGAACAATACAAACCAATCTAATTATACGGATGTTATCAGTAAACCATTTACTCGTACAACACACATTTTTCAATTTATCGGCAGAATGCAATCGAAAATACGAGAAAATATTATTTTTTGGAAAATATCGTTATGTATTGTTAAATTTTAATAACACAAAATTATGGTGAAAGTTCTGTACAAAATTATGGTGAAAGTTCTGTAGGTTTGATAAAATATTCGATATCAATTTATGATTAAGTTAAATGTAATTAATTCATTTTACTAATGTTTGGGAACCAGTTACAGCTGGTTGGTGATAGAAGGGTAACAAGATCTCTTTTTACCCCAGAATTTAAAGGCAGAAAATTATTAAATACACGACTTAAAAATTGTGTCCGACGTACCACAAAGTTCCACCCAATGAAGTGCAGGCCTATCACGAAGCCTCGGTACCTGAGTGATTGCCTGGTAACATATATTAAATACAAAGACAGCAAGTATTAACAACGGACGGAGAAGATGAGATCATTATGAGTAAATGTGAAAAACTGTAACATTGAATTATCCATGTTGACACATCTGACAATATAGTCTTTAAACAAAAAGTTTCGAGAAAATAACACACCTTACTCTATAAAAAATGGTTTCAATCGATCGAACTCTATTTAAAAATATACTTTATCAAGACCATTATGTCTTCTAGAAAAGTTCTTGTTCATACCTTTACATTTAGACACGTCACAATATTTAATATCTGTAATGTATGAAATTATATAACACTTTGCTTAGCTTCTGTTTTTTAAAAAACAGAAACTAAGCAAAGTGTTATATAATTTCATACATTACAAAAATTAAAACCAAATCAGCAATTTACAACAAAAATTTAAAAAAAAAATTGAAATATTTAATTTCAGTTGTAGATTAAACAGATTGTCATCACTTGCAAACGATTGCAAACGATTTTATCATGAATCAGCATAAATCAAAAATTGACAATGCTTTAAGTAGCGTTTAAATCATATATGGTTAATAAATAAGAGAGGTACGAGATGGCTACCTTGTGAGACGCCAGACAAAACAATTAGATACTATACTGTGGGCAAAAAGTAGTAAGACTTATTAATTTAAATTTCGCGCGGAAAACCATTCGTCGAAATATTTTTTTTTCTATGTTGGTATGACTGTCAGTGACATCTGTGCCAAATTTCACATCAAAATAATCATTAGTGTCTAGTATACGCTTGTCTTTCTGAAGTACAAAAAGTGCGTTCGGCGATTTTTACGTAATGAGTGAAATTATTCAACAAAGAAGTTCCATTAAATTTTGTTTCTGCGGAATCAATTTTGTGGTGCCGAAATGTTCAGAATGTTACGAAAGGCCTTTGGTGATAATTGTATGTCGCGAGCAAGTGTTTTTAACAGATTACTGGGTAACAGATTTAACAGATTGCCGTGGTAAAACCGATGCTGGTCTATAGACATTGAATTTTTAATTTAGAAAAAATTCAAGGATTCTGGTCACCGATTCAAGTAATTTAAGAATAACCGATAAGATTAGGGTACATTTAAGCGGTTAAATCAAGACAAAAGCACACTATTTTATCACAAGAGGGTGAATTTGGTCCGAGCCACGACTCATTTTCGCATTTACAATCAACATAGCATGCAGAACGGCATCGGTAGTAAACTGACATTGATTGTTTGAATTTTTACTAAAATCGTCATTCTCCATTGAAGAAGCAATATACACATTTTCAACAAAAGGCTAAAAGACATTTGCGAGGGTGTACCTCTACAGTTCCCTTCCGAATCAACATAGCTCCAGAAACTATTAGGGTTGTTTCTAATATTTGAGTAATCCTCAAGAATATATGAATTACGGAAGGAACGATTTAACGATTTTCGCTTTTTTAAGCCAGACAGGATTAAACCATATACCAAAAAAACCATTGGCGAACGAGGAATAAATTGTTCAATTACAATGTTCATTATTTTATAAAACTGATCAATACAAGCGTCCAAACTATCCATTTTATATGGATCCCATAATTCATATTGTCCAGCAGGTCGATTCTTGCTTTCCTTAGGAATAGAAAAAAGAAAAAACATTCGACATTTTTCAAACAGTTATTCTGGCAAAACGCAATTTCATTTTTCCTATTTATAGTAGTTTTCACATTTAAATTTTTGTACCTATTTGAGGTACTGAATTAATTGCCCATTCCATTATTGCATGAGTTAATGAGATAATATTTGAATTAGTATTTTAAGTTTTAAATAATGTTAATAATTTAATAGTAAAACTTGAAGTTTACTGAAATATTATTAAAGAACCAAGTGTTTTGTGTAGACTCTCATGTCAATGCAGCCTTCGCTTAAAATTTTATCTAAATGATCGAGGATAAACCTAGAAATCTTATACGCGAAAGAACGCCATAAAAATTCTGTCTTAAAACTTTATATAATTGCGTATTACGTAGCTTCATTTGTAAAGCTCTGCACCACTAACCTATCAGATTTTTTAAAATAGAGCAGATCCGTTTCGTAAATGTTATGGCTGAATCCATAATGTCTTGCTTGCTCTCTCAATCATCTTCGGTGTATGACTAATATTTTTTTTACCTTTTTTTGTTACTATATATTATATTAAACGCAAATCACTTTGGCAAATAAAAATATAATACGAAACGTTTGCTTACTTTTAACAGCAAATTGTCGTTGAGTTCTAAAACTAAAAATAAAAATTTCTAAATTTTTTCACCATTATACCAGACTAAACCATAGGAAATATTGTATAGGAAAAAACTGCAATATTTGTAGAAAAACAATTCCGAATTCCTATGGTATAGCCAGAATCGACATGCAGAAACTCATTTAAAGCATCATATAGTCGCCCTTTTTAAAGTTGAAAGACTTACTAAGTCTTTCTAGAATTTAAATATACAAGAATTTAAGACGATTTTCAAAAATTTTCGTAAAATTTATTGATTGTCCACAGTTGTCTGAAAAATACTCGAAAAACCGGCAAGATCATCAAAGCAATGATTGTACCATGTAATTCCAGTGGTATGAATACCAGATCGGGGATATTGCTACTCTGGTTCTCGATGTTGTTATACTGTCTTAGTCCGAATAACAGATTGAGTACATCACGAGTTCTGAGGTTAAATCTCCATTGAATGGCAGAAGATCATCTTCAAAAGTTAACCCTTTTCCTTTAGACAAGTTAAGATTTCCCAAAATCGTCACATAATCGAAATCAGCGACAAAACTGCTAGTTGGCTTGGGAAAATGCTGATAGCTCTCCGTATATATCAGGTAAGGATCCGTCTGGAATGTAAATTATAACTACCAACATTAGCTATACATTGAAAGCAAGATTGACAGCTAAAATCTCCAACTCATTACTCGTATATCTTTCGCGATAGCTAACAGAAGTCCGCCACATCACACGATTGATTCAAGATGATAAGAGGACAACTTAAATTCCCAAGGTGACTTTAATTATTTTGGATTTCTTATCTTCAGTTACCACATTTTAATCGTGCTATTAAATATGAGTTAAACCACTCAACGAATTTAAGTGAAAATCCGAAAGTATCTATTTGACGGCACTTTTCAATTTCCTTGATCAATTTATAATTCTACTAAATTGGTACTAGACTGGGATAAACACGTGTTTGTGCAAATGCTAAATGACGTAGTAAACTGCTAATGACGAGTAAACTGCTAATCTATCTTTAAAGGTGTTACAGACAACTATAACACGAACAGTTTAGGGATAGATAAAGTTGTTGAGATCCTTCTGTAGCATGAGATGTTATCTCTTTTACACAATTTAAAAATACATATGTGTAATTTTCGAAATTTTCCATTGATCAGGCAAAACACTGTGCTTAATGAATGATTGAAAAGATTCCGTAAAGGGTGTTAAGTCTGCAAGCCGTATACTTTATGATTTATACATTATATATTATGATATTTATATTAATTAATATATATATATATTAATTAATATATTAATATATTATATTAATTAATATATGATTTATAGTATACTGTCCGGCCCGCATCCATTGCTGAAGCCGTTTAGTGCTGTCAGTATATCTTCATCAGTTACAGCACGATGAATAACTTATAAGTGGTTGTTACTATCATTAGCTTGCCTTAGATTAATGTTTACACTTTTAGGTATAGATTCATTGGAAAAAGCAGCAAACATATCAGCTATTTTCTTGGCATTATCGCTACCGATGTTATTGTAGGGCATAATTGCGAAGTATCTATCAATTTTGAGCTTGAATTTGAACTATTTCAAAAACCGTTTTGGGTTGGATTTAATTTTTTCCTGGATAACAGTTACAAACTGAATTTTGTTTGGAAATAGGCGTTGAGTTCGTAACTGATTCATATAAAACGGTCGGCAATATAGTACTTGTAAGTTTTTTCTTGGTTTTGCATTGATTTGATTGTCGATAGTTCAACTTAAGAGTATTTTTATAGGTTCACATATTTAAATTGGCAACATTGTTTTGTTTGACAACAGATTTGACAGCTGACATTTGCTTTGACATTAGTTTGATTTGCTATTTCATAATGAATAGCCTCGCGCCAAATAAGCAACGCTTGCTAATTACTGAAAATTTTTAACAAAATAATGGTTATATTCGCCAAACTCATGGATCATTTTCGCACGACGTATACTCTTAATATTAATACGCACCCAGAAAGACGTCGAACAGTGTGTACCGAACAAGCGATAGACGGTGTACAGCGAAACATTGACGAAGACCCAAATCAATTAATTCGATGTCGTTCTCAGCAACTGCCCATCCATTTTGTAGAAGATTTTATCTAAAGATCTTGGTCTACATGTTTACAAAATTCAACTTGTGCAGGAATCAAAGCCATCCAACCATTGCACACTTCGCCAATTCGGCCAATGGGCTGAAGCACAAATTGATATTGATGTTGATTTTCTAAGCAAAATTTTCTTCAAAGATGAAGCGCACTTTTGGTTGAATGGGTACGTTAATAAATAGAATTGATGGTGTCGAAACACCATTAAATCCGGATAAAATCTCTATTGGGTGTGCTTTATGGGCCTGTCCATAAAGCCGGTAATCATTGGTCCGCATATGTCATCAAAAACGATGACGGGCGGAATGTTACAGACAACGGTGAACGGCTTAACTATAGAGACATGATTTTTATCTTTTTGTACCCCAATTGGCTGTTATAAATCTTGCTGATATGTGGTTCACACAGGACGGTGCCACATGCTACACTGCGCGGCATACAATTAATTTACTTAAACAAACATTTGCAGAAAGACTAATTTCACGTTGTGTTCCTGTTAATAGGCAACCGAGATCGTGTGATCTAACTCCATTACAATAAAAATAATAAATTACACGTTGGTGTGTTATGTCTGTTCATGGGGTTGGGGTAGGTGTGATTAAAATTTTCTTTGGAGGAAGGATTTTTTATAATATAAATATTCGATCTCCACTTTGGTCTGATCAACTGAGGTTTACATTTGGTCTAAAAATTCATCAATTTATAATCAATCGATGATTAGTTTTCCTGTTTCTTTTTGATAATGTAGTTATATTGCCTGACATCCAGGGAGCTTTCTATCAATTTTTTAAATTTATTAGGATTATTAATCGATGAAATTGTAGGATCATTAAACAGTTACTTGTCTGAATTTTTTTTTGTGTTTTACAACTCTAACGCTCTGCCATTAGTTCAAAATTTAAACTGTATGTAAAGCTCTTTTTATCAAAGATATTCGAAATTTATTTTTTTCTGTACCAAAACAGCAAAAGTACATTAAAATAGAAATTGTTCCGATTATTTCGTCTATGAAAACGAACATAGTGACACATTTTATACACATAAGTTTTTTTTTAAATCTGTGGTAAGAACCAAGAAGTTGTCACAACTTGTTAAATCCTCAAATGCGGAATTGTGACTCTACTTATGATTCTATACTGTCGCCGACTGTATAGCTTTACATTTTTTTCGGAGCTGCCACGAATTCGGATTGGGACGAGTCGTTTTTGTCGTATATCTCGCCGAAGGCCAACATTGCGGACGCTTTTCAAATCTTGAAGAAATGTAGTCCAAAGGCCGAGGAGCGTTGAAGGAGGATACTTTGTTTACTGAACTTTAATTGCCCTTTTCAAGCTGTGATGTCAATGTTCTGCCTACCTCTTTCCGTGCCAATGGCGGATGGTATTCCGAATCGACTAATCCAAGTTTTTATTAGTGCGTCTGCCACTGTCTCCAAATATATATATATATATATATATATATATATATATATATATATATATATATATATATATATATATATATATATATATATATATATATATATATATATATATATATATATATATATATATATATATATATATATATATATATACATCAAGGTGAGGTTATCAAGAAGATGGAAGAGTCTTGATAACATCTTCTTGATAACCTCACCTTGATGTAAAAATACTATCTGGCTATCAATCCAGAATAACCCAAAATTTCATATATATATATATATATATATATATATATATATATATATATATATATATATATATATATTTGGAATTAGTGTGATCTTTGACCAATGCGTGAATCAAACAATCATAGTTGCACAGTATATAGAGTTTAATAAATCGTGTGATGAGAATTCACCACGTGTACGCTGATTCACCGAATCAAATGTGGAGGGTTATCGGGGACTCGAAACATAGACCTTCTGTAATTTTGACACGTAATGAATGCTTAAAGAACTTTAAGACTGAACACCATTTTAATCGACGAAGAATGCATCTTCACCGGTGCAATAGAATCGAAAAAAACATAAATTTATGTGCTCCGATTGTTTATAATGTTTAACAAGGTGGCTTAACTAAAAGCTCACTGTCTGATGCATAACCAGGCTTTGAATTGTTTGAATTATGAGAAAATTTCTCACGGGAAACTGTAGTTCGAGTGGCATAAGGTTGAATGTGAAGCCAAACTCAAGCCACCAATAGCGTTCGATCGTACGTACTTTCGGCGTCTAGCTGTGTCTCTTCTGTGATTCGTAATTCGCACGTTTCGAACACTTAATTGATTCATCATTCCAATTTAATGGCGCGTTGTCCATTTTCTTGAGACAATTTAGGAGAGCGTATAAATTTGCTTGACTGCGTGCGCCGCCCGCTTTAGGCAGACATATTTGGTGCAAATTGATCATGCCTAAAAAATGCTGCAATGTAATGCAGTTCTAATTGCAAATTCCGAATCGGAGAAAACTTATTTCTTTTACAGCGAAGACGCACTTACTGAAGCTTACTAAACCTGTATCGATTCTTACCCATCTTAAAATGGTTGCATTTATCAATTAAATTATGAACAATTTGCATATTGCTAACAAAAAAAAACATTTTCTACATTGTCGACATGAGTGTGTAACATGGGTTTTTTTACGAATCCCGGTTATCAAAATCCCGATTTTCAAAATACTGGTTTTCAAAATCCAGGTTTTGTATAAAAAAAAAAATCCCGAATTTTAGGAAAACCCGGTTTTAAAATTTTGTTTTTCGAAATAATTATTTTGATTATTTTATAATGAAATAATGAATATTTAGTGAAATATAGTTAGTTTTTCTGGGATCGATCAAAATCAAGACTTTAGAACTAGAAGAAAAACAAACCTGGAGTTTGAAAGCTAAAAGAAAGTTGAGTGTCGGCCACAACATATTCAACCATCAATTTTTTGCATATTCACGCTTAAAATGCAATTTTTCGATTAATTATTTAATGATATTGGATTTTTTCGGTGAATTACTTTTACAAGAAAAGCTTTCACATAAAACTATTTGGTTTGATCGATCGAAACGATCTGTATGTGTTTATTGTTTTCTGAACTATAGTAGCGTAGAATTTGGTTGTGCAGATTTTGTGTGGTACGATCATGAGGTTGATTTAATTAATTAAAGTATAGCAATAGCACCCCGAGAAACCCATGTATGGGGTATTCGAAAGTATTGTTGTATAAAACAACCCCCATGTGCGGTATATAGTTTTTTAAATATTAGAAAAGGCTTTAATTAGTTTTTTAACCACTTAAGTGACGGCTTTTTTCGAGAAAGTGTGTCCGTAAATTGTCATGTTTTTTTTACATTTCTTTAGAAAATAATTACCAAGTAATCTGAATACAAAATTTTTTTCAAGTAACAAAAGAAGCTTTGCCCAAACTAGACTCGGACAAATAAAAAAAAACATACTCAGATACTCAACAAAAAGATGAGATGTTGGGTATAAATGTAAATAACATACTCCAGGTGGGTCAAAAGTTAAATTCTAAAACACACACCAATTTATCGGCCTGCTCCACGGATTCTTGAGAGAGCAACGCGATATTGCAAAGGAAATTGTAGGTAGGCAAGCAGACGGATCCTTTTCCTAGTACTACTGGAAGCACGTAACAAGCGATAAATGAATGGCCCTTTGGTAGAAGAAGTACGGCACTTTATAGAACACCACTTACACCTCCACCGTCAGAGAGCACTACACTGTAAGAACTTAACAATGAGAAGGAAAATACCTCTTTTATTAAGCATAAAAACATCAAGCCAACTTCTGAAGCCACACCCAGTGCACAAACAGTTATAATAATTAACGCGTAGTTAATAAATAAATTTGAACAAATTTAGAAATTAATTGCGCAGCTAAATAATGAAATTGCCATGCTAAAGAATGAAAACCTTACGATAAAAGAAACAGTAAATAAAAACAACTACACAGGAACCTCAGCATTAATGAACAACCAATTGCAAGTACTCACAACAGATCAAGATGAATATCACACTGATGAAGATGAGTTTGAAATGGAAACCAATTGGATACTACAGAAATCCAAGAGAGCAAACAAGAAACCAAAATAAGAAACCAACCTAAGCAAGAGGAAATCTGAATCATCACCAGAAGTTGAGCCAATTCAAACTCACATTAAAACTTTCAATGCAACTAATGCATCAAAAGTGCATGAGCAAGAAAAGGAGAAACAGGTTCCACCCCGATCAATATTCTAGGAATAGCAAATTACGGTCTACTATTCAGAAGCTGATGAAAGAAGTAATACGAAATGACTACAAGGTAATCTCGCTCAGTAGTAATATTTGGAAAATAAACACAACAGAGCCTGAAGATTATAAAGCTCTAACTAACAAATTAAATTTTGAAGGTCACCAGTGGTATACCTATGAGGATAAAAATGATCGATCAATTAAAGTAATGGCAAGAGCTCTCCATCCAACTTGTTCAAAAGATGAAATTATTGAGGACCTACAAAACAAAGGCCTGAAAATAATCGATGCAGTCAACATCATCAGAAAAGAGTGACGAGAAAACAGGGAGGGAAATGTAGAAATCATGAGAAGAGGTCTCTCACTTTTCATGCTAACTTTCGAAAACCAAGAAAAAATCGAAAATATTTATAATATTAAGGCTATCCTTAACCTCAGAGTTAAAATAGTAAAACCGAGAAAGGTTACTCAATGTAAAAACTGTCAAGATTATAATCATACACAAAAGTACTGCCATAAACACGAAAACACGCAGGAAACGACTGCATAGTTCCCCGAAATACAACACCGAAGTGTATCAACTGTAATGGCCAGTGTCCAGCCAACTATAGAGGATGTGAAGTAGCAGTAGAACTACAAAAAATGAGAGACAAACTTCGCAAACCAGGGGTGGGATGTTGTAACATCACTTTTTTCGATACTATCGAAATTTACATCTCTTTCATCACGAATAAAATTTAAGGTTTTTTCATTTATCAATTGCGTGGTTTCTATTGCGATCTCTATTTATTCGAATGAAACATTATGTCGCTTTACTCTTATTCCGTCACCTACGTCTTTTATGAGTGATACTTTATCGAAAAACAAAAAAGAGATAAATAAACAATTTATTCTAGTAGCGTGCGATCGCAATATAGAAAGCAAAATTGAAAAGCGAAATAGCAAGCAATTTTATTTTAGGAAAAAGAGATATAATGTTCGATAAATATCGAAAAAAGTGATGTTACAACATGCCACCCCAGATACACCAAGAAATGTACAATCTAGCGAGTAAATTAAAACGTTACTTATGCACAAATAGTTTGGCAATCAGAGCAGAAACAGTTAAAAATGGATCTCGTCATACAGGACATATGAGAAATCTAGAAAACCTCAACAAAATGCTTATTTCGCAGGAAATGAGTCTGTAGAACCCACTAGAAGAAATGAAATCACAAACTAATTTCAATAAAAGTGTAGAAAAAAACCTTGATCGAGTGTATCAAAATATAAGTTATATAAAATCGAATTTTAAGTAAAAGAAATGAATAAAACATTATGAATTGTAACCTGGAAGCAAACGGACTATTGCATCACATACAAGAACTAGATATAGATATATGTCTTATATTAGAGACCCATTTCACCGAAACTTCATTTTGTAAAATAAAAGGATATAATTGCTACCATGCATTACATCCAGAGGACAAAGCTAGAGGAGCATCAGCTACCCTCATCAAAGATAAAACATAACGTAGAACTCAAAGTAAAGAAGCTTTCCATGCAAGTTACAACAATCAAAATCCAATTAAACACTATTGAAACTTGTGGTATCTCAGCAATATACTGCCCTCCAAGATACAATCTCAAACAACTAGATTATACTAATCTTCTCAAAACACTAGGAAGTGTCTTTTAATTGGAGAAGACTATAATGCAAAGGTTAACGACTGCTAAAGGAAAAGAACTGTTCGCAGCAGAAAAACAACTAAAAATGCGAGTTTCACTCAGACGGTACACCAACCTATTGGTCTACGGATATCAGTAAGACTCTAGATCTGATAGATTTTTTTATTACAAGAGGGATTTCAGATAATTATATCTATATAGAGAACAGTGAAAGTCTATCATCAGATCATTCACCACTTATTATGATATACTTAGCCAAACAATTATTATTATGAAAGAGAGCAACCCGAAATTAACGAGCTTCAAAACCAATTGGAATCTCTTACAAACACAGCTAACAGAAAGAATTAGTCTGCAGAACCCAATAAAGAGACCATCCCAAATAGAAAACGAATTAGATAAACCCATCCATAATATCCAAAGTGCTGCGTGGGAAAGCACTCCTAATAATAGTAAGAAAATGAAGCGCAATACTAACTATCCAGAGGGAGAGAGGGAACATCTTAAAAATAAAAGAAAAGCACAGTAGAATTGTCAAAAACATCGAAACCTGGAAAATAAGAGGGCATTTAACCATTTGTGTAACAAATAAAAATACCTAATAAAAGACATTTAAAATTAGTCAGTTAACAAATACCTCAGCACTCTAATAGGGCAAAAAAATACTGATTATTCATTATGGAAAGCAACCAAGAATCTTAAAAGACCCAAATTTCAGGTTCCTCCAATTAAAAATAAAGAAAATTGGGCTCGAAATGCTAAACAAAAAGCAGATTTGTTTGCAAAACACCTTGAAGAAACATTCCAGCCTTACCAGAAACAAACGGAAGAGGAAAATATCAGGGTCAAATATATAAACAGAATGAAATAAAAATTACACCTGTAACATTGAAAGAACTAAAATGGGAAATCAAGAATAATCTGAATGCGTATAAGGCTCCAGGATATGATCTTATAACAGGTCAGATATAATAAAAGTGTTACCGGGGAAAGCGTCGGGAAAACTAGTGCATACAATTAATGCAGCATTTCGACTAAGATATGTACCAACACAATGGAAAATTGCAGAAGTAATTATGATACTTAAGCCGAATAAACCTCCGAATGATAAAGCTTCATATAGGCCAACTTCTCTGCCACCAACATTATCGAAACTGTTGGAAAAGGTTCTTCTTAAAAGACTAAAACCAATTATCGAAGAAAGGAATCTTATCCCCTCACATCAGTTTGGATTTAAGGAAAAACATTCTACTATAGAACAAGTACATCGAATTACTGATGTAATCGAGAAATCACTAGAGAGCAAATAAATATACTCAACTATATTCTTTGATGTAGCATCGACAAAGTATGGCATCAGGAGTTAGAATTCAAACTTCATCGAGACCTTCCGAAGCAATTGTTTCAAATTTTAAAATATGTATGATTTTCCGAGATCAGAGATGCACTTCCGAGTAAAGTATGAGTATGAATACTCCCTAAAAAGAATAACAGCAGGAGTACCACGAGGGAGTGTTCTTGGGCCAATCCTTTATCTCCTATATATACCAACTACAGATGCAATAATGGCGACTTTAGCCGATGACACGGCAATATTGGCAACAGCAAAGAATATACATAAATGACTCCACTATAGTAAAGACGGCTACTAACCAGATATGTAATTGGACAAAGAAATGGCGAATCAAATTAAATGAAGCAAAATCAATCCAAGTGAACTTTACAAATCTAAAAGTTAACCATATACCAATAATGATAAACTCGATAGTAGTACCGCATGCAAACACTGCTAAATATCTCGGCATGACATTAGATGCTAAACTTAGATGGAAGGAACACATAAAAAAAAGAGAAGAACTAAACATAGAATTTAGAAAAATGCATTGGGATAATCGCTTGATTACGCCGACTAATCAAAATACTTTATTATGCAATGTAAATTACTAAATGGGTACAAGACTCAGTCGTAAAATAAATAAATAAAATAAAATAAAAAAACAAATATCAATAGTAGGGTGTAACATTATTTCCATAAGTTTTATTAAATTTACATATAGCCTTATTAACGGTTTGGTAACTGTTGATATCCGGGTAACATAACCCGACAAAATAATATTAAAGAATGATTCTGCAAAATTAGAATAGAGTCATCTTTAGCGATTTCCGTTTCAACAAATATACTGAATAGGTGTGACATCATTATATTTAATCAATATCGAGAATCGAGTACACAATAAATTTATTTTCACTTTAAGATAAGTGTTTGAATGAGCATGAAAAGTTGTTTTAGATAAAACGCACATAAAATTCTTTATAAATTCAAAGGTACAAATGCTTATCAATAAACTAACGTTAAAGGCTAATATCTCAAACAAATCTGTAAATCCATAGACATTTTACGATTATATTGAGACATTTGTATTATTTTACAAACAAACCAGTATCTCAGACATAATACGGAGAAAATGTAATTCCAAAATTGTTGAATATTTTTTTTTTAATTAATCAAAATGCAGATTAAATTTCATTTGTTTGAAAGTTAAATACTAGAAAATGCCTAGTAATTTATCAATTGTAAATTGAAACTTAAAAATGAGACGGCTGAATAACCAACTGGACGATGGGTATATAATCTCGAGAATATTTATTAGTCACACTGCGCAGTGACATATATAATGTGACGTCATTAAACACTTTGAAAATATATGTAAATAACGAGCAAATAATTCAACAACTTATTTTACAATTTTGTTAAATAAATATGTATACACCTTTGAACTAGAGGGCGTCTCTAATTATAAATGTTTACTCTTACTTTTATGTAAAGCAATTTTTGCTTTGTTATCATCCACAAGATCTGTTTAGAGTTTGATCAACAATAACCATATTTCAAATTCTTGTGACTAATGCAATAATAGAGATATAAAATAAGATAAAAATCTCTTAAATCAATAACTTGGCTCGCACAATACATTAATTGGGAATCCAACAAGAAAAAACAGACGGAGATGACTCTTATTAATGGCCATATGATTTAAGAAACCAACAGACGAGGGAAAAGCTTAATAAAAATTTATAAAGAGAAATAACCATTTAAATAATAATAATAAACAGATAAAAACAAACAGAAACACAAAATTTTTTTTGACACTTTGACAGTAATATACACAAATAATTTAAGAAAAAAAAAATTTTAAATAAAATCCGAAATGATTAATTAATTTACATAAAATCAAATAAATAAAATGTTTTTTTTTGTGTATATATAAAATTTTAATAAGTATGACATCTTGTTTGTGAGATATGTGTATATGTGTGTTGCATATATACCGATGACTAACGGCAATGTAAATATCTTCAAAACATGCAAAGTTTCTGAGAAATGTCATTAAGCTGTGTTACCGAAATACGATTTTTAGTGAAACGATGGCTGGTAAAAAGGTGTTACTATTCTAACACTAATTATTTTCTCACACTTTAAAGAGGGGAACGCCATGCTGTACGTAATGTACATAATCATTAAATGGTACTTAAATTTCATTCGTTCAATAAAACGTTCATCTTTAATTATTCATTCACTTTTACCTCATTAATCACGTTCGGTTTTTCGTTTCTGACCACCAAATAAATGATTAATTTGATATATTTTTTTTACCACGGGGTTGAAGGTCATCATCATCAACGTATTGATTATGAATAAATTTTATTTTATTTTTTTTATTTAGATTCCAAAAAATAACATTTATAATATTCGTTTTTAGTTAAACTGTCATATGGATATGTTATTGTTGGATTTTAAAAAGAATTTCGTGTTTTTAAAGATTTTTGTGTGGAGAATATTGTTTTTTTTTGTGTATGTAAGAACAAAATAAATAGAATTATGATAAAATATATGTACATGACATGACCACAAAACAAACGAACGAATATAAAAAAAAAATGTAAGAATTAAATTGAAGAAAATAAATGTTTTGTAAAGGAATTTACTTTATTGTTTTCAGTTAATGTGTTTGACAGGAGTAGAATGTCATGTAATATTGGTTTATCTTAAAATTTATTTGTTTGAGATTTATTTGAATTTTATTAATGACGGGTTACCTTATTTTGTTTTTGGTATATTTTTGCTAATTGCCCATATATTTCATAAAGAGCGGTTTCGGCAAGTTTATTTCAAGAGGCTCTGAAGATGCTGTGTGTTTACACTTCCAAACATGTTTTAATTTAGGGAATTACATGCTACATCGTATTTCAGATTTAAGAAAACTTGTAAATTTTACAAAGGTTTTTCTATATTTATTGGACTCATATGCGGTTGTGTATAAAAAAGTTTCATTTTTATATATAATGTGGTGTATACATGAAATTTACACCTTATAGCCTAAATTTTTTAAATTAATGGTAATTTGGTTTATTTTTCTATCGTCATGATTTTCAAGCCAATCGATGACAAATTTGCTCTAAAATAGTGTGAACCACCAATTTGTGTGTTGTAACTTCGAATCGGTGGAGGTTACCAATCATGGACGTACCTACTGTAATAAACATTTTTAACTCATTCCTGCACACGTCATCGTAACGTGCTTTTTACAAGCTACTCAATCTTAAGTTTGTTGGTTTTTCACGAATTTGTGCCGAGCCGACAAGATATATATAGCATGTTTTACGGCGAGCTTTATTTGGTTTATTATAAAATCTCCAAAAACCTTTTACTTTATTAAATTTTAAAAATTAATTTTCATTAAAATTATTTTAAAGTTTAAACATTTATTTACTTACGGCTTACAGGGGCTTTCTCCTTTCTTTTCCCACAAAACGTAAATAGGTGAACATTAACCATAGAACGCGTACAAAATTTGCCTCGTATCAATAGCTGAAATTTTTCGGTACAAATATGTAATTTAAAAACCAACTCAAAAATGACTGCGCTTTAAGCCTACACCTCATAACGTGATGATTCTTGAACCAGAATTTATTACAAATTAATTACATTTCAGTGGTTAGTTCAAAATCAACCCTAAACGCAGGTTCTCGTATTCGATCAAAAAAAGATTGACGAATCAAGCGAATCAATGAGCGTCATTATTGCTCATAATTTTTTCTTCATTATATTGGATGCTTGCAATCAAAATTTGCCCAAAGTTAAAACTACTTCATCTCGGGCTAGGAAATTTTTATATGTTTCCATAATTATTTGATTGGCTTTCGATTCGCGAATCATTTTTTGATCGCGTACGTCAACCTGCCTTAAACAACCTAAGGTGAAATTTCACCCCAAAATATCTGTTTATTTTAAATATGTCAATTTAACCACATTTGATATTTTGTTACACTAGGCCGCGACTAAATTTTCGGTCAAATGTTACTCTAGAAGTCTAGTAGAGAGTAGATCAACGTTATCCAGGTGTGTAATAAATAATTTTTGTATCAGTCAAACAGAATTAGCATTAGACCGTAAAACATGGCCCTAACGCTATACCGGTACTTGTAGCACAATCCAACGAATATGGTACTGGAATTTTTTACAAATTAATTACACAGTTAGACAATTTTTACAGGTCCCGTTATCGTGCAATTCGTATGTGGGCTGACGTTTGGCAAAGATACACCACACTTTTCGTATTTTTGTTAATATTTATTGTATCGTACTGGGGGTAGTACTGAATTTTTTTTACAAATTAATAACAACATATCGGCATAGTTCGACCTCCAAAAAACTACCCCTAAAGGGTGCAACTGAACTTCATTCCTATAAAAGATATAGGAACCCATTAATTTATTACAACAGTTCGATACTTTTTGTGGCATGGTGTGACGAAAAATAAGGTTTTTTAAAATCCGTAGTGGAAGTTTTTGGGGGAAGAGGTTGGGGGGGGGGGGGGGGGGGGGGGGTTGAGCTATGCCAATATGTTGTAGTTAATTTGTAAAAATTTCAGTACCACCCGCAGTACGATACAATAAATATCAACAGAAATGCGATAAGCATGTTGTAATGAAAAATATGATTTTGAAGAATTGCACCCCTTTGTGGTAGTGTTTTGGAGGTTGAAGTATGCCGATATATTGTAATTAATTCGTAAAAAATTCTAGTACCATTTTCGTTGGATTGTACTACAAGTGCTGTTGCAGCTCTAGGGTCATCTGTAAAGCCTTCAAATATGTAATTTAAATGTTGATTTTACCAAATTTAATATCGATATTGGGTCAAATTTCACTCTGAACTTTGCAAAGGGCAGGACAATCTTATTCAAGTTTTACTTAAATGTTTGAAGGCATTAAGCCACACACTTTGGTAAGGTTTATTGGCCCTTCACAAGGGCCATGGAATGACATAAGACCCTATATCTGGTGGCGGTCTGATGTAATAAATAATTAAAACTAATACAATCGGCCATTAAATTACATATTTAAAACATTTACTGACTAAAGCCATTTCCGTTTAACCTAATACAGAAATAGTATATTATTCACATTCGTGTAAGTTTGTTGCCCTGCACAAGTCCCATAGAGTAACAATTGACACAATATCTGATGGCGGCCTGGTATAATAAATTTTTAAAGAGGGTAAATTGACCTTTAAATTCAATATTTGCAGTCTTTATCATCCTTTAGCATTGTTTGGTTGATTTGACCTGTTCCAGGCGGATGGAGTAACATTTGGCTCAATAACTGGTGGCGATCTGGTGCAAGAAATTATTAAATGTGGTAAAATCGACCTTTAAATTACATAATTGAGGCCTCAATTAACATTGAAGCCTATATTCTGTCCAACCCGACACAAAAATAATTTATAACCCGCACCTTGGCCAGGTTGATTTGCCTCCACAAGGTCCATAGAGTAACATTTGACCCAATGTCTGGTAGAAATCTTTAAATTACACATGTGTAGCCATAACAGTCTAACCTGACACAAAACTAATTTATTACCCATCTGAGTAATGTTGATTTGCCCCTCACGAGGCCCATGGGATAATATTTATTTGACTAAATATCTATAGCGGCGGTCTGACGTTATAAATTATCAAAGGAATAAATATAAAAAAATATGTTTTACAACGTTGCGAAAATAAGTACGAATGTAAGCAAGGCTCAACAATTTGGCCCTTGTAAGCACATAATTTACAGATAAATGCATCTCAATCACGAAGAACACAAGCAATGCGTTACGTCTAACCAAATCGACCACCGACAACTGTTCAACCGTCATTTCTCTCATGTTTGGATGTTAAATGATAGTCACCTTTTCAATCTGATAAATTTCATGAGTAATCATTTTGAAATAAATTGATTCGTGGAGAATTGCAAACGAATTGTTGCTGTTGGCATTCTGTCTCTATAAAAATTGTCCATGCTTTTGATTCGTTTTATGGTCGGGCCTGTGCTGTGATATCCTATTATTAAGGCCAGAGAGTCTGATGTTAGTGGCTGATGGAAAAAACATGTTGTGATCTTTTATTCAATGAGCGGTAATTAAATATTTTTATTTTTACTTGCAATTCGATGATGTTCATTATCTAATTTAAACGCAAGCTGTTCGAACTGTCAAAATTTATGGGACATAAAAAAATATATAGCATTGCCTTATTTGTTTATACTGCTGACTCTTTTTAACTAGTAACTTATTTTTATATGCGTCCAGCTCTATTTTTCAGTAAAAAATTTGTTGGGAATAAAAATTGGAACATGTAAATCGTGCATTAGTTTTACACATTTCAGGTTATCTCTGGTAATGGCTTTTATAGATGAAGATAAATTTTCCTGATATTTAAACACGATGGTGCTGGAACATAAACCGGGGTCATATAATATGTGTAAGAGCTGCCATTGCACACACAGTCGTGTTACCCCGCGGTTACTTAAGGGTCCTTCGACTTCGGTGTTGAAACGTTTGATGAAGTATCTTCCTGACGGTTATTACCTCATGGTTATAACTACTAATACCACCCCTTCATACTTAACCGTTTTAGATTAATTAGGAAATCCTTCCGAAAGTTTTACAAAACTTGTGTATTGGCAGTAGTATCTTCAATAGATCATTTTCAATTTTGGCTATGCTGTTGCATTTACTGATTGCATTTATTGATCTAGTTGCATTTATTGATCTAGTTAGTTTTCTGAAATTTAAACAGCGAAAATGTTTTTGATTATATTTGTACAAGTGTTTTACTAATAGTTCGATTAATTTAATTTTTTCCTTTGTAAATAAAGTAGTTATGGTGTATTCGAGATAATACTTGACACAACATAATCACCACCATTTTTTTTATTTGTATATAAATAATTTTTAGTTGTTACGAAAATTTGATATTTTAGAAATGAACTTCTGTTTCGTATTATTGAGAATTTCTAAATGATTCAATGTAGAAAACTGTTCATGAGATTATCGTAGAAAAATAACTTGAACAACTAGTGTGGAAGCTCCTTTTCAAAATTAAGTAAAGGGTTTAGGCTCAATTTTAACTATTTTAGTATAATCTTTGCAATCTGTTCTGGTACGTTATACCTTACGCAAGCACCTACCAAATCGACGACGTACACATTGCATAGCTCCATGCTAGCCTACAGTACAAACGCCAAAGCTTCAACTACTGAGCCGTTTGATCGGTCAATTAAAATTGAATAAATTAAATTGAATTAATAAATTTAGAGGTATCATTGATGTTTGGCCTAGATCGGTCCTCTGTAATTCAATTCCCGTTAAAGTTTTCCCGGAACTATTTTTTTTTATTTTCTTAAAGTAAGGTTCATACTCATGTGCGACTATCTCAAAACTAAATAGCGTTTAATCCAACAAATTTATACTGTTAACGTGTCCAAATTAAATGTAATTTTAGTTCAAATAAAGATTCTATAGATATAAAGGTAGCAAGCTAAATATTGGAAAATTTGAAAGGAGCGAATTTTATTTTTATATTTAACGTCATTTCACATAAATTCCCATTCATATACAAGAGCAAGTGGGATTTTTAATGTGTTGTCTGATGAAATTTTGTTATTTTCTGGAGGGTAGGTTGTGTAAGCATTTCGACCTCGACTTACAACAAATGACGTCAAATAACCTTTTTATCGACTTAAGTCTCGAATTAATAAATGTTTGCGACTAAAATAACAACAATAACGACGACTTCATGTATTTTGGGTTTCCGTTATTGTTTCACTTTGTTGCTGTTTCAGTCGCACACGTTTATTAATTCGAGAGACAAGTCGCAAGATTATTGGTTTGTTTTCATGTACCATTAGAACTTTATTAAATCAGTTAGAGTCGTATTCGTAATGCTTATACATAATAAGCCACATGCGAAAGAATCGAAGAATACCAACATATACGTATTCTTGTATTAGTTTTGACTCTAGCAGAATAATTGTCGCTTAATTGTCTCTAAATAATTTTTAAATGATTGATAATTGTGATTATAGCTGAGTTTTTGTGAAAAACAATCGGGTCGAATTCCCGATATAGGTTTTGTCAAATTTATTGATAAACTTGAGAAAAGTTATCACGAACTCGACCTGATTGTTTCTTACAAAATAGCAGCTTATGTAGAAAATAACACAACTGAAACGTATTTTGTCTTAAATAATTTATTAATTTAGTTTACAAATTAATAATTTGTTCCACTCGGAAAGAGAGTTTGGATTTCAGACGGATAGTGGACGTGATTTTATGTCGCTCCTAATTTTAAAATATATTTTTTTTTGGTTTGTTTGACACTAGAATGTGTTGTGCTGCTAAAATAAATTCGTTCCTTTAAACAATTCTATAAGAAACAATAAAGTTGTAGGCAAATAAAATTCAATTTATTTTATTATTATTATTTATTATTTTTGAATAAACTGCAAGATCGGGGAAGATTGTGATTCTTGATCAGGGGTCTATTTAATTACTTACGCTTTGAGGATACACTCAATACAATCAAATATGTTAACAATCCAAAGACTTTTGGCTATGGAATGTTGTTTTTCGACGATCTTTCAGGTTGAATCCAGGTTATGTTTTAGTGAAGTGTAAATATTAGGTATAAATTAATCCTACTTTTATTTGGATGAATTTAAATAAAGGTAACTAAAAGACAATAGCGAATTTCAATATATTTTTTTTACAATATCAACGGAATATTTAGGTCATCATATGTATGATAATGCTGTCGAGTCATTACGAACGTGAAGTCCCACGGTTAGATGGTGTTGGGTGGAAAGATAGGGAAAAGTAAGGTTACATACAGCATATGTAACCTTATGATTAGGGCAACCAAAAATATGCTCTTCAAAATAGGTTTTAGGGGTATATCCTCCATCCGGTCGCAAATTATTTAATTGCGAGGCAAAATATATGGTTAGTAGATTTATTTTGCCATGCCAATTGACACATTTTTTAATTTTAAATTTATTTTGCGATTGTAAAATAGAAATACACGAAAAGACTGTTACGCATTTTCCAAGGCCGCAGTCTTTTCATGTATTTCGCAAAACAAATCTAAACTTTAAAAAAATGTGTCAATTGGCATGGCAACATAAATCTACTAACCATATTTTGCCTTGCAATTAAATAATTTGCGACCGGATGGAGGATATACCCCTAAAATCTATTTTTAAGAGCATATTTTTGGTTGCCCTACTTATGATGATCCGTAGATGTGAATTAAATAACCTTACCACTCTATTATGACTGGTGCAGATTGCATATGATGAATATTAGTATTCTTTACCTCAATCACAACTAATCCAAATTAATCAACTAACAAAATTTAATCTAGAGTGTGAATTTAATCGAGATTAACATTTTAATATATTTAAGTAGTAAGAAAACGACTTTGCTGCGGCGTTTGCCCTAGTTGTTTCTGTGACTAACATTATTTCCTAACTAACCTTATCTGTTAAGGATACAGGCAGGACCTGAACCCGCATGATCCTGACATATTATTCGGATACAGATGTATTTTGGTATTTGATTGTTGATATTTCAGAATTATGGTAACGTACCTAGGATCGCCGTTATGGGTGGCGTGTATACCTATCATATCATGTCAAATTAATAACTTGTTCTACTCAAAACAATAGCAAATATTATTTTGTAATCAGAAATATGGCGCATATCGAACAACAAAAAATCATATAAACATTTAAAATTTATTCCAGTTTGTCAAAAATTACAACGCATAGGTGCTGTTATAGGTTGGCTGGATTTAGAAAATTATTAAAATGATTACCGTTGGAACAATTACCACGATATTTGAACGGGTTCTAAAATTTCGTCTTAATAAATTGAGGGTTGAGTACTTCATACAAGTTATAGATAGGTGTCTCTAATGTTCACAAACCAAAATGTACCTCATATTTAGCTCTAAACTTAAAACTTTGTTCAGATTAATTAATCGCCGATTATAAATATTTTGTTGAGTGTTTTTAATTTATTTGCCAACCAAATTCTAATATAGATTAAACGCGTTTTTATGCCATCTATGAATGATTGGTAAGAACTAATACAATTTGTTAGTTAGTTGGAAATTAAGAAAACAAAATTGTCACGAGGGACACATAATTAGATTTCATTTTTTAGGGTTCCGAATTTTAAATGGAAACAACAAACCCCTTGAATGGGAGCTTTTGTCTGTCGCTGTATATAATCGAGAATCAATAAAAAGACTTTCTAAATTGCCATATTCATAAAATTAAATACGCTTGAGATCCGATTATTAGAACTTAACAAATGTTTTTTTTAATTTTGGAGGATCATAGTATTTTAACATGGAATCATTTCTCAACCATAATTTGTTCATCAATTTAGTAAGTAATTATGGAGATTTTGTTTAAATCGTGCAAAAAAATTCGACTGACACTCTTTTTCTATAAATTGACATGATAAAACTTATACAGACCGTTTTGCGGCTTTGCTCGAATACATTAAATTTGTTAGTTTACTGTTTAAAAAGGTTGAAAATTTTTCTTAATCGGCTTGCTTGCTACTTTTTCATGGTACAATAAAGTATAGTAATCATAAAAAAAATTATCTAGAGATTTTTGCAGATATACCGTTCTCTATTTCGCCGAAGTTTGAAAACAATTTTCAAATCGTTATCTGTGGGTGTTTGTCTGTAAGTAGTGTCGTACTCCATAAAACTCCATACTTAAGCTGTCTTCAAAGAGACCACCATAAATCGACCACCCAGATGTGTTTGCCAAAATCTAAGCGAAAAGGAAGATTTTCGACAAATGTTTGCCAATAGCTTTGTAAACTAAGTTTAAACCAAATTTTGTTTGCTAAATTTTACCGGAAATGACAGGTTTGGATAAAAAAAAACTTAATTTCACCAAAATTCGGCATCTCTACAGTTCATGTTTATAGTTTATGCTTTTTCAGAAATTAAGAGAACCTTACAAAATTTTGGGGGAAATTTGAGTACCGGAAGTAGCAGCTTTTTTAATTTTTGCAATGACGTTGAAAAGTAGATAATATTTATAAAAACAACAAAAATTTTAAATATTAAAATAAATTGAACGGTTAAGATTCTCAACAAGGGATGCTTTTGATGGTTTTCTGAAATAAGTTCGAATAATGATTTTGTGATTATGCAAGACAGGTTTTAGCAAAGCGCAGCAGTAAATCTAATTTTTCGCTTTAGAAATAAAGTTGTGGTACTTTCGAGTACCACAATATATTAATGAATCAGAACATATTGACCAAACAATATTATTAATTCATATTTAATTCATTCAAACGGAGAAGCTCCTATGGAAGCTTCCATTTCCGGTTGGCCAATTGCTGTCAAAAATCAGTTGAATCTTTCAATTTATGAAAAAAAACATAGATTTGAAATTTTACCCCGAACAATCAACCCGATGTGGGCTGGAAAAAGGCAAATTTTTTTCGAAAAATATCAAAAATCGTCATTAGCGCTAAAAGTATGGAAAACTGGTGTGAAATGATATTATTTTAAAGGTAATCAAGAATCAGTCAGTTCTTTGCTGTTTTTTCGTATATGATAAATTTTTGTAAGATATGATATATAAGATATAAAATATTTGCCATAAAAAGGAGATCTCTTATGAACGCTGCCAAGTTTCTCGATTTCGGCCAAAAATCATTGGAATCGTCCAATTTATAGAAAAAGCGCAGACATATCTACAGCGAGATTTTGCTAAATCTACTTTTTTGATTTTGGCGATATAGCGAATGGTAAATCTGCAAAAATCTTGAGCTCGAAATTTTTCATGATTACTATACTTTATTTTGCTTTGTAAAAGAAAGAAAATTGCCTGTTCAAAAACAAACGTTCATTAGGATTTTCAAGTTTCTTGCATTGCAACCGTTGAGATGGACTTGAACTATTAAATATATTTGGACCATTTTCTCGCTATTACATCCTAACAGTGCCACCATTAATTTTAAAACCATTCAATATATGAATACCTTAAAAATAATTGTAATAGTGTTGCCAAACGTATTAATAACGGTTATTTTACATTGAAGTTGAACTTGCCAATTTTAAACCTATCACATAATAATTAACGTTAATATGATATGGATAAGATGGCAAGCATTTTATCAACTTCGGAGTAGCACAAAAACAAATATTTTAAATTATAAGCAAACAGAAAAGGGTTAAAGACATCAATAACGTAATAATTAATTTTATAATATAATGGGTGGAATTCGTGACACATTATAAGCAGAACCTATAAACAAAAAAAATAAATTTCCAGTAACCCAAATCCTACCATTTATTAACTTGGTAAAAAAATCTTAAATTAGGAATTCATTTTGAATTATACGAGTATGTTGTCCAAAAACACAAAACAACAACAATTTGTTAGGCTCTTTGGTTTTTGTATATTTCTTGTATTATATTTGTGTGTTAGTTATGGTCAGTTGAATTAATAATTTATGTTTCAATTTTTTTTTTGATATATATGTATTTTAGGTTATCCATATATTTTATATATTATATACATTATTTCATGAATAATAAAATAATCATGTTCGTTAACTTATATTCACAGTGTGTTTTTATGTAGGCAGTTTTATCCGCTCGTTACATGAGAAGAAAATGATAATGAAAATGTTATATATTTTTCCTCCTATATTATTAATATCCGACTTGATTGAATTAAGTTGTAACTTTTAATTTATTAATTAATAAAATAATTTCCAGGGTATATAATAATAACACACACTGTTAACTTAAACATGTACGCATATTAATCAATCAGCGAGCATAAACCCATTTCATAAATCGATTAGGGATGCAAAACTATAAAATCGCGTCGATCAACAAGTTTTTTTTAAAAGGCAATATACAATTAATTAATAACGTATGTAGGTATAAATCGCAAAATGTTTTCAATCTTAATCAGATTAATTCACTTTTAACAAAACGAGAGAAACACTTTACCCGCATGTACAAGATTCTATAATCCAGCCGGACAGCCAACGCAGTATTGCATTAAAAATTATAAAACATGATTTTTTTTTCTTATAAGAAAATTAAAATATTTCTTCTTATTTTCAAGACATATACACATTTAAATCCATTAGTTTTGTCTGTCATTTGAATACAACTTTATACGAATCTGAAACAACAAGCAACTATTTACTCCTCGTATACACAAAAAATTGTAAGCATATTCATTTTCAATGTCCGTTCATCCATTCATTTTCTTTAGAATAAATAACAAAAAAACGCGACAAAATAAGTTTTTTAAACTGAAAAAAAAAAATTTATAAAAATGGACGAAATGAAACTGAGAAGAAAAAAAACTTTATTCCAAGACAACAAAATTAATTGGATTTGATTTGGTCTTTTTTTATATTTTGTATCTACATTAGTTTCTGTACATGGGTTTGTTGTTGTTGCAATGTAACGAGTAAATTCTATGAATTAATGAACCAGGCTCTTTTCCTAGAGTTTCTCAATTTTTTATTGTTTCGATACACTAAGTTTAATTGAGTTATCTGAATAAGTTTCAAGCAAATATTGATGGCTTTAAAAATATGCATTAGATCAGTATGTATATGAAAATTGCTAAAATTGCATGGTAGATAAATTACATGAAATATCATGTATGTGGGTGTAGCCGGCGTATATAATTTATGTCTGATTTTGATTAAAGTTATTTCCAGGTCCGACTCAATACGATTAGTAAAGAAGTGACATAGAATAGATTCTCCAGGAAAAGCAATACTCGCGCATTCTCTTAAGGACAATATGAATGTAAAATGAAGTCTACGTTTCTCGAGAATGGCCTGGTCTATCAAATTTTGGAGTTTGCTTTTTTTTGAAACGTACCGTACAGTAAAGAATTTATTAACATAATGTCTGTGCCATTGTAAATGAAGCTTCATTCAGTTACAGGAAAATAACCATAAATGTAAAGCATATAATTTTTGTAAAAAATAAACAATATAGTTTTAAGAAAACTACAACCAGTATTGCCACATTTCTAAATAAAATCCCGTAACCTGAAAAATCTTTCGCTTCTTTGTTCGTTGTTTGAGTTTTGCTTTCGATTTTATTTGTTACGGTTTAATTGGTACGAGTACGCCTATGATGCTCAGAGCATAAATTGTAATCTATGTTCTACGACTCATTTGTCAATTAATGGAAACAATTTTTATTAATGTTAATTTTTCGAAAGTGTCCACTTATATATTAACAGTGTAACTAAACTAAGAATTTAATTATAAATAATAACTAAAGTTTATCGTATAAGGATATCGAATAATACATATTAGGAGGGGACACTCAAGCCTATCTAAACTAGTATGTATTATTCCAACAAAAAAAAGGTTGGGCTCGTCTGAAAATTTTCTATATAACGTACACTCATATAAACAAAATGCGAATGAGACTGATGACACATCATACCAATTAAGAAAAATCTCAGTCTTCAAAAACACGAATGGAGAGCTCACAACAAACGTGTTAAAGCACTCCCACTATGGCAAACTTCTTTCAAAATCTAGTAAGCCAGATGACAAAGTGCCCCTACCACACAGTAGATGCAGGTGCCTCCAGTCTTGATGGAATCCCCGCAGAATTATTAAAACACGAAAGAGCTACTCTTACATCTTATATTATTATGTTCCCATTGTAATGATCTGGAACCTGGGGGAGTTGTTTGATAAAGTAAGTTCTCGGAGACAGTAGTATCATGGGATTTATAAAATACAATCGAGTTAGATGGTTGGGCTACGTATGAAGGCCCCCGAAACAACGCATATGACAAATAAAGTGTTTCAACAAGAACCAGCCGGTGTACTTCGTATTGGAAGTGTCGTGATGAAAAATTTCGCGAGCGAAAGTCATAAACCGAGGCAGATGGAGGACCAGATTAAAAGCGCGAGAAAGAGCGATCAACCTTTGATCAGTTTTTTATTATGATTGGTCATAAGAGCTTTGAAATTTGTGTTAATTGGTATGATGTGTGAAAATTCCATTGCCGTTTCATTATAGGAATAGTATACGATTTCTAGAAAATCCTCAGACCAGGCTTACCCTTTTTATTGGTTTAATACATACCAATCAAGATAGACCGGAGTGTTTTTTCTGTGTACACCCAGAGAAAAATTTGTATATACTATTCTTATAAGGCACCATTCATGCAAAAGATATGTTCCATTTTCAACCTTACATAAGCTAGGAATAATAGTTTCATATTATTAATAATATATGCAATTTTCAAAAAACATGGCTTATTCCGACTACAAGTAATTATTATACATAATAATGCATGAGTCGTTTAAAATTCAGAATTAAATTATACATAAGCTATGAATCACTTATGGTACAATTCGGTATGTATAGAGCGTAGTATTGATTTATTCATTCCTAGTGTTTGAAGAGTGTATGGTTAGTTAATTATAATTCAACAATTGTTAAGAGCAAATTATGCAACTTTATTGCACAATTAATTTCGGTTATACCTGTTAAAGAATAAGCTATGCTTAATTAATGCTTTATTTATTCTTTGTAGGGAGCGAATTATAAATTAATAGCATATTTAGATTCATTTTTAAGATAAATGAATATGGTTTTAATTAGTTATACATACAGTAAGCACTTAATATTCCAAACTATAATACACTTCATGCAGAGGTGGTTCATGGAATTATCAATAAATGTGCATTTAATTCAAATTTGATAACATCTTATAAATTCTATTAAAAATAACATTTATTGTAAATAATAATATAAAATTATTAATTATATGAAAATAATAATCTATCAATATTCTAGCGAAGTGTACGAAGAGTTCACTTTTACCCAACCTGTTTTATAGATTTTTAAATTAAAATTAAAACCCATTACTGCAGTTTCTAATAGTCAACAACAATTTACCCTCTGATAATAACATATATTGTATTAAATATAATTTTGATAATTCATATATATATATATATATATATATATATATATATATATATATATATATATATATATATATATATATATATATATATATAACCCAATTTTAAATAATGTACCTTTGTATGGAACTGTCAAGAGTAACTCTAGTACATGAGCTTTTTAGATAGCGCTCCATATTCAAATTACTGTAAAAAGCATAAAATTACATTTCGTTTTCACATGATTTTAGTTTTTATTATTTTATACCAGGTTTGAATGGATCACAGTCACATTTATCTGTAAACTACTTTTTAAAGATGTCTCCAATATTACTTTTATAATTGTCCAATAGTTGTCGTGATTATCAAGTTGGATCTGTAGAGAAATATTTATAAAATTTGTATTAATAATCTTAAAATTAAGTTTTTTCGGTAGTGGTACTTACCAAACGATATCATTTTGTATTTCTATATATTATGGCCACTTTTTTATAAACATAATCCTACATCTTTTTTCTGTTCTGCACCTTTTGTTAAAAGTTTCCGTCTACTACTGTTCAATAATCTCTTTATGGACTTTGAGCCAATCTTTATTAGCACATACTTCTTCGATATCTAAATATAGTAAAAAACAAAAAGTGACAGTTTAGTATGGTAATAAGAAATTAATTATATATAAAATTTGTACCTGTAAATGATTGATCGACTTTTTGTGGGTCAAGGGACGTTTGTGTGAGTCTTCTTTTAATATCGTTGAGACATTCAATATTTTTCAAATTCGTCGATATGGCGCGGTGTTTGTGGTACAATTTCCTTGGTGGATTTTTTACTGGTCTTAAAATGTTTCTACAGTGAAAAAATTTATATTATTTATTAGAAACAAGAATTGAGTAATATTTTTAGCTTACTTAATTCAACTATTTAGTACGCATCGTATTTTCTTCTGGAAAGTATTCGATTATTTTTTAAGGTTACTTTATAAGTCGGTTAAAGTTATACATGTTATATTGTTCCGTTCCATATAATTCCGAGCAATATAAATGCTGCCAGATGCGGGTTTGAAAAAGGAGTTGGCAACTCCTAACAAAATCAATAAATGAAAATTTTGAGATGCATTATAACAGCATACGAAAAATAAAGGTTGAAGTCGTTTGTGATGAACTAGGGGTTGAAGAATTCATTTATCATGAGTTTGCGAGGAGAACTGCAAAAGAACTAACTGGCTAGTGCTTGTTCTAGATTTGCGTTCAAAATTATCATTTAATGTGAGACAATGTGGTAAATTCTACAACGAGATATTTCATATACATATATAAAGTTAACCTAGATTACTAGGTACAGTACATGTAGTACAATTTTGTTCTTCAAGTCTATAAAGCTAGCTCTAAAACTCGCTTGGCTTCCAAGACCGTTTTAAAAATAGAACAGATTTCTATCTCAGCTAAATATTGGAGATTCCTCATGTTGATATCACATTCCTTTAAATATTTTGCTAATTGACAATCGATAAGAATAAAAATAAATTCATTAATATTATTTAATTAATAGTCTTCTATATCACTACCACCAGGCCTCATCTACAATGAAAATCAATAACATTTTTGTTTCTTTATAAATTTATTTTAATTTGTGTTTAACGATTTATGTGGTTTACTTAAAATGTAAATATTTTTCAATGACCTAACACTAAACCCGAAACTATACCAAATTAACTAAAGTAAACATTAGAATAAGTAGGATTACTATTTATTGGTAATTAATAATTTAGAAGAAGGGTTTTAAGAAACAGGCGTTTGGTTAAATAGTCTCCATCTAACCAGAATAACCAAGTTGAGCATTAACATATCCGTCTACTGAATGTATTTAGTATGTACATAGATTTATTATTCGATGAATACATATTAGTTAATATGATGAGCAAAACTGATGGTTTCAATTATGGCGTTGCTGTAAAACCGAAAGCAATGTACAATTACATCACATAAATAAAAATGCAATTAAAAGCAATTTTAATTAAAAAAAGAAAGCGAATTCCCATGCGACCATCAATGTAACTTTTCACCATTACAGTAGATCGGACTATACGACGTTCGTGCAAACTCTAGTTATGCAATAAATTATAATTTTAGGGTCAAGTATTGATGAAATTATAATATAAAATTGCTAAAAAACTGAACTAAAATGTATTTGGTATAGTGTTCAAAAGTCTTAAAGTTAGTTCTTGAGAAATTAGAATATTCTTGTAATAATTAATCCGACTTAATGCCTATTAGATTCATTTTCCATTATGACACAAACCACATAACCTCAAAATTTTAATTTTATCTCCATTTATAGTGTTGTAATTCAGTTAACACGAAATCAGCCGAAACTACATACACTTTACACAATATCACGCTACACACTATAATCACAACAAGATTAATATTTTTTTAATCAACAACAAAAACTAATAATTTTTAATTAATTTTTCACTACCTCCAGTGTTTACGATTTTTAATGATGTAATGACGCTGCAGGAAAGAAACACGATCGAGAAAATGAAAAAAAAAGAGAGAGAGAGAAGAGAGCGTTAGGAGGATAATGTATATATTATGAGTAATATGGCTAATTTATGCATATGCTGTGATGAACCATGAAATATTCTATTTATTGGGTATTAATTATGCAATTACTGTCATAGACAATGACATATTTGCATAATATATAAAACTGTATTTTTTATTTTTTGTTGGGCAATTATTCACGAAAATCATAAATTATAAATAATTAAGAATAACTTTTAATGAACAACTTATACTTATATAGGAATCAACTGCTCAATACTTTGGATACGATTCAAAATTAAACACTTATTGTGATTTAAATGAATGTACCATACCTAAATGTAATTCTTGATTTTTATTCTATGGCTAGAAAATTAGCAGACGAATCCAACGATTTCAATTGGTATCGTCTGTCACGCCAGCAGGAACCATATCAGCCGGAGCAACACAAACTATATCAAGGTGAGGTTATCAAGATGATGGAAGTTTGGTTTCGAACTAATGAAACATTGAATTTTTTGTATTAAAAAATTCGGTCGTCTCATCAGACTGCAGTGACCAAACTACAAAAATATTGAAAATACTTTGAACTTTCATACAAAGTATAATCACAATGCCTTAGCGAATTTTAATGATTCGCTACGCAATTGCCAACCCCTTGGTAACCTCGAATTTTATTGTATTTAATGCATACATGCGATTTCTATATGCAATTTTGGGTTATTCTGGATTGATAGCCAGATGGTATTTATAAATCAAGGTGAGGTTATCAAGATGATGGAAGTTTGGTTTCAAACTAATGAAACATTGAATTTTTTGGTATTAAAACGACCGAATTTTTTGATACAAAAAATTCAATGTTTCATTAGTTCGAAACCAAACTTCCATCATCTTGATACCCCTCACCTTAATGTAAAAATATCATCTGTATATCGATTTTGTCTCAAAATGTGTGAAACGAAATGAGTGTAACCGGAAAGATATAGTAGTAGAATTTGCGTTTGTGTTTGTTTCGTGCGAATGATTATTTTACTGCATATGCAAGTCACGTGTCATTCTTTTTTTGTTTATTCATATTAACCCTTTGAGTGCCAACATGATTTCGCCTAGTGTATTGAAGAGCACGATTGCACCTTTTGGCATTCAAAGGGTTAGCCATTGTAAACGCCTTATTTTTGTGTTGTTTATATATTTTAGATTTTTTTATAATAGACATTTTATTTTTAAAATTTATGAAATTTAATATAAATTTACCTTTAAAATTTTATTTATACATATAAAATTAATTTATGTTAAAAGAAAATATAAAATATAAAATATATTAGCATGTTAAATATAGATACTCCACAGCTCGAGAGCAGACGTAATGTGCTGAGAAAAGTATATAAGCACCATAAAAATTAAACCGATTCGCCCGGATCGCGTTGTTTTTGGTACTGTTCATCCTACAAATGACACAAATACGAACAAAAGAAAAATAAAAATACAAACGCATAATTGTGTATTATACACTGTGTACGTATTCGATTTTTTTTGCTTCACTCATTTTAAATGAGTAACTCACGAGACAAAATCGGTATACTGGAAATCAATCCAGAATAACCCAAAATTTCAATCACAAACTATGCTACAAGTAGCAGAATGCATTGTGCACATATAAATTATACAGCCGGATGCTTATAAATCCAGCACTATATGATTTTTCAGTAGAAACCTTAGAAAATCCAGCCTCAACCGATTCTTTGTTTATTTACAGCCAAACTAACTATTACCCTAGAAACATAATGGATTGTTTCTCATTGTACACTATGCTTTCCCAGCCGGAACCTTATAATTCCACCCGAAACGCGATAAAGCAAGCCAGAACCATGTAACAGCCAAACCAACCATGGCACAAGCTATAATTCAAGTTATAATTCCAGCCCACAACTTACAATGGCACTGCTCAGAACTAATAGTTTAATTACCTATAACTTCGGCGCAGTTACACTCAAGACATATAAGAAAGACGAAAGTGACATATTGAAGGCGCCGTAATCGGAGAGGCGGCTGATAACTTGAACATAAATACAACAACAAATAGATGAGGAGGTAGAAACACTCCTTACAGACATGGAGCTGCCCACTATGAAGGGATTTTTTGTAAATCCCTAGAGGAACTACTGTCAAAGTAGGGCCCTGATGCAACTATGGAGGAGGTCAAGTAATGAAGCAAGCTTAATGTTGAAGTTCCTGCAGATCAACCTCCATCACTTCAAGGCTGCTTCGGCTGCATCATGCAAAAACTAAGAGCAGAGGAGAGAGACATTGTCCTAGTCCAAAAACCATTAGTGTTCTGATCACTCATCAAAAAACTTAGGAAATTTTTTTTATTTTGGTTTAGATAACAGATTTATCAGATTAAATTTAATAAATTTAACAATGCAAATCAGTTACTCGAACCAATGAAGGTTACTTCTTAGTAGTATATGGTTACAGCTATGCTTAGTACTAAACATACCAACACCGGTCAAATGACCGGTCTTAGGGATGTGGACCAGTCGTAGGGAATATGGTTGATAGCGTTGGAAAAATAATAGAAAAAGTAGTAATATAAAATGATTTGCACATTTATTATACAAAAGTTCATAACTAATCTTTTGACCGGTTATGGTATGTTTAGTGTTAGACTTAATTTAAACAATGATAAATTTAATTTTATAAATAATATTTACACAAAAGAAAATGCTATTTAATAAATTACTTACACTATACAATTTCTTACATCTGCGAGCAAAAGTATTAGGCACCCTAGGCCTAGAGCAATGACAGTTTTAGAGTGATTTAATATAGAAATGTAAATAAAACTGAATATGTGATTATTATGATTTATTTAATAAAATAATTAGTATTTTGTCGGTCCATCTTTCGATTTAATGACAGCAGCCCCTATTTTCGGCATTGACTCTGCCAGCTTTAAACATTTTACTTGGGATATCTGTTTTCACGCGGCCATTAGCGATTGTTTATTACTTATATTGTGTCTTCGGATGTTTTGTTTAAAATGGAAAAAATATGTTCAATTGGATTGAGGTCTGGTGATTGTAGCGGCCCGTCCAAAAGATCGATTCCGTTTTGAGCCATCCATGCCATGATGTGTGCTGATTTGGTGCAAGTGGTTTTATCTTCTTGGATAGGCCGTCGATGAATCACCGAAAATTTGCGTTATCAATGGCGCTAGAGCTGTTTCAAGAACTTCAGTGTATTTCGCACTGTTCATTCGCCCTTCAAACAAAACCATTTCGCCCACTCCATCGGCAGCCATACAACCCCAGATAATGATTGAGCCCCACCATGTTTAACAGTTGGCACCACACATTCTGGGTTGTATTCTTCGCCTGCCCTTCGCCTGACATAAGCCATATACTATATAGGTGTTCCAAACATCTATGCAAAAAGAAAAAAAAAATTTAGTAAAAGATTTAATTATTTACCTTGCAGAGTGTAATTTCAAAGACGTTTGCATGTTTTAATGTAATATGTAAAGTAAATAACAATATACCTCAAAATTAGATTAATCTGACCACAGTACTTTAGACCAATCTTCCATTGTCCAATCTCTCTTCACGATCTGAAGTTATTGCTCTTCTGCCAGTTCTTAGAATATTTTCAAGGGCACCGGTCTCTTTGAAGCGATTTAGTGCACTGCACTATATTGCAATGTACAAAGCGAGCACTTCACTTCTCGGGCTATTTACACATGAGACATGCCTAGCACATGCAAAATCTGAATTTTTAGGCGCTGTTCTGCATTAAGTTCAGGTTTTTTAGGCATAATTAACGCGATAAATGTTAGTCCTTACTAACATGGTATAATTGATTAGAACACGTGCATGTTCAGTGCAAGCACTGATAACAAACTAAAACTCTAAACGTAAAATAGCAAGTTCGAAGAAATATCGTCTTAAAACACAGCTGCGGGTGTCATAAATATTTGTTATTTTTTTATGTCTTTGTTTTTTTATTACAATAATAAAACCATAATACCACAAAGCGCATACACGGAAAAAAAACTGGTTACAACGAAGAAAAAACTGAATGATTCAAGAAAAATGAGCACTTGATTTTCAGCTAAGATAACTATTTCATAATGCAAACTTTCAATTTCTTCATTTGATGTTTCTATTTAAATATTGAAATAATATTGTTTTTATTGTTGAAAGAAATTCAATTTCTTGAAGCAAGAAAATATTATTTTGTAGAGCAAATCGCTTTTCTTAGTTTTTAATATCTATTTCTTCATTAAAGATAACAAATTCTTGTTTTAAGGTGACCGTATCTCAAAATACAATAAATTGAGGCTTGTATTAAGAAATTTTTCATACAATTATATGACCTACATTTCTTTAGTAAAGAGTCATTTTCTTATAATTAAAATGCAATTTCTGCCAGAAAACATTTTTTTTCGTGATAGAAGAACCCATTTATAAATTGTAGAGAAGGAATTGCTTAAATACATCAAACGCCTTTCTTGGAAAAGCTTTAGAATTTCTAGATTGCAGAAAGTAACTTCTGAAAGTTTTATAAGTATTTCTTGTTTTCAGCTATTTTTCCTGTTTATTGCAGCAACATTAAATATAATTTCCAAAATAATAACAATAGAATTTTATTATATATTTTTTATTTTAATTTATCATAAGAAATATAAAAATTCGATTTAATATTAATTAGCTATGTCATACAAATTATAATAATAAATACAATAATAAAATACAAATTTAATTAAATAGAAGACATAATTAGCTTCAACATTACGCTATGATTTATCAAGAAAACTTTACAACTAGTTTTTACAATATCAAAATAATGAAAAGTTTAATATTTTGATGCTTAACTCACACACATTTTAACATGCAGCAACAAATAAACGTCGGTAGGTTTTGAAAAAATTAACATTTAAATTAACAGCTAAACATTAGTTTTGGTTTATCGTCGTAACTGTAATTTCTGCAATAATGAATTTATTTTTATTTTTTTGCATTAAGATTACTATTATTAAATTTATTTTTCAATTAGCCGATCTTCCGGAGCTTACATTAGTGGTTTCTATGCTTGTTGTATAAAAAGCCTGCTGACTTTTACCTGCTCTATAATACAATTCCTGAAAATAAGACAATAATTAGCAATTATTTTTATATATAATTCATTGTTAGTTACCTTCTTTTCTCCAGGAATAAATGCTTGATATCACTAGCAATTGTGCTTAATAAATCAGCTGATACAGGGTTATTGACCAATATATCCTCAACTGTAGATACTAGTAGATAGCGGGTCCTTCCGTCGATCTTCCGTCCTCTTAATAAATTAAGCCTGATTCTTTTGTAAACTTAAGTCCTACGTTCATTTCCAACAGAGAACATAATCTCTTATTGTGCTTATATGGGTTTAGTTCTGGAACTTTCTTCAGGAAAAGTCGTGTCACAGACCTTAAATAGACATTGTGTAAAGGCCGTCATAAGAAAGACCCAATTATTTAAAAAAAACCGAGTTTCTTTGCGAGTTTGCTTAGTTATGGTGTTCGTTTCGACTTATTCCTTAGTTCAAAACATGTCAGTTTATCTCTCGTAATAATTGGTTACCCAGCCTGGATGAAATTTAATGATCAAAAGTCTTGTGATCCACAGGTCATAAACAACTGTACTGAATATAGTACATTCATATTTACTCCACACATCGAGCCAGAAGATATCCAGCGAGCATTGGTAGGATTCGGAGAAGGAGGTCCTGATGGCATTCCTGCTTCATTTTTTAAAAATTCTAAAAATTTGGCAATCCCTCTAAGCATTTTGTTCAATCAGTCATTAAAATTGGCAACTTTTCCCCAAAAGTGGAAAATAACTAGAGTAACGCCTATTTTCAAAATTGGATGTAGAAATGATGTTTCTTGCTACAGAGGTATAACATCTATATCTGCTACACCTAAATTATTTGAACTAGTAATATGTAACTCATTCAAAGCAGTGCTTCCACAGTATTTATCACAATATCAACATGGTTGTATGCCTAAAAGATCAGTATCTACCAATCTCATAGAATTTACGGGCTATTCTATTAAATAAATTGAGAAACACAAACAAGTTGACGTAATATACACCGACTTTGCAAAAGCTTTCGACTCCTTTAGCTATTATAAAACTTTGGAACACATTTTCAAATTCGGATTTTCCAGCCAGTTCGTAGCATGGTTCAAATCTTATTTGAGTAATCGAATCCAATATATTGAAACAGCAGATAAAACGTCAAATAGAATACAAGCAACCTCTAGTGTACCACAAGGCCCATGGATTTTTACAACCTTAATAAATGGTATTATCGAAGTGATAAAGCATTCCAATATCCTGATGTTCCCAGATGACTTCAAAATCTACAAAGCCACCGAGTCAATTGGCGATGTAAATAAACTACAGGAAGATATTGACAATCTAGCATTATGGTGCGAGTTTAATTCTCTGAGTCTCAATATTGAAAAGTGCAAATCTCTATCATTTCACCGAAAACCAACCCTGTAACACAAGACTACAAGATAAATGGTGTACTCCTTTAGGTAGTGCTTGAGACTAAAGACCTAGGGGTTACTTTCGTTGAAAACATGAGCTTTACTAAGCACATTGAGCTGTGCATCGCTCGTGCGTATTCCATGCTCGGTTTAGTCAAACGTTGGACGGGTGATAATTTTGATGTGGAAACAATTAAGATCCTGTATTGTGTCTACGTTCGATCCCAGCTGGAATATGCTGTAAATGTGTGGTGTTCGATCTACGAAGCTCATATATTGAGAAAATTCAAAAAAACAGTATATGCTATACTTGACCTGGAAAGACGGATGGGTTTATAACCATGATCTACCATACCACGTAAACATACAGCGACAACCACCACTATTAACCACCCACGTTTAAGAATTGCTAAAAAGTACATTTATTGGTAATCTCATACTGGGTCTAATCGACGCACCGGATGTGCTAAAGTCAATTAAAGTAAAGGTTCCTGGTAGACAACTAAGAGATCATGGCTTCCTCATAGACACAGAACCACCTATGGCGATAATAAACCAATGAAGATCATATGTAAAAGTTTCAATAGAATTAACTATTTATTTGATTTTTAATTAACTAAAGATAATTTCAAAAGTAGATTAAGGCAATTTTATGCCTCTCAGTGATTTTTTACTTGTTACTTACTTTTATATTTCAAGTTTTCAAATCCAATGCGGATTTATTTTATTTTACATTTTATATTCTTAAATTAGTATGTTTCAAGTCAAATTTGTAGACTTTATTCAATATAAATAAATAAATAAATTAAATTGCAAGTTGTCTTGGAGTTTTGGCTCGATGGTGTTTTGTGTTAGGCCATCAACGGGATGATTATTGTAAACGAGTTAGCGCTGCCAGTGCACAAAATGTTGTGATAGCCTTCAGGGACCTAGGAAGTCCTAGAATTCTGGGGTTGAACGATTGATGAAGTACCGTCCTCATGATTATTACCGTTAATATTATGATAAATAAAGAAGATTCGCCACAGCAGCGAGGGGCTAGCCGCATTATCGTCATAGCCGGTTGCCCCACTAGATCCGTAAAATTCTGCTAGGCGGAAATAGCTCGAAAAACCCTCGGCACTGTCAGGTTGCATGATTCCAAACTTGTGTAAACAACATTATAGAAAATTAAGTGAACATTCTAACGTAATAATAAGGTTTTACAGATACAACATATAAGGCAAAGAATAGCTGGTTAAATACATATGACAATTTATATGGGCTTATGCTTATTTCTGGTTTTTCTACTCGAGGCTCTAAAACCTTGAACCTCCTAATTAGTTCGATTTGATTCAACTGTTAAAGGCGCAGTAGTTATTGTTCTTTATTAATGGTTGCTTTTGGTGACATCTAAGTTGCCAGGAGCACTCACATCATGTAGTAAAATAGGTTCACTCGGATGTGAATCGAAGAAGAACGTCTATCGCCTTGAAAAAAATTATTACTTTACTTAGATTACTTTTCTTGTGTCTTTTAATGCAAAACATATTTGTGTTTGTGTGGTTTAATTCCATTTTCCCACAATTTAATAATTAAAACACTTTTGTAGTTATTTCTGTCTTTATTGTGACAATATAATTTTCACCTTCAGTTCAAAATTATTATTACATAGAAGTTGTAATTTTGAACTGAAGATGAAAATTATATTTTTTGAAATCGATATTCAAAATTAAATTTTTATATTGTCACTAGAAGGTACAAATACCTACAAAAGTGTTTTAATCATTTAAAATCGAAACATATGTTTCATTAGTGCTATTGGCATGCAAGTTAATTCAAGCACATTCAACTTTTACAGCAATTACTCAGTGTTACACTGCTAGTTCTCGCACGTGACGATATCCAGTTTTAATGAATCTGCCCTGTGGCTTAACGATTCAAGCTCATTACAAATTTTAAATAATTTGTTCCTTAACATCAAACAACAGACAAATGAAATTTTAACTATTATACATAAATTTGGAAGACAGAAAAAATAACATTTTAAATAATAATAAATAAATGTAAACTATAAATAAGCATAAGGACAAACGAGCAAATTCTTTTTTACGCTTTAAATACTATTTGTTAACTGAATTCAACCATACGTACAACCAAAAAGGTACCCTAATCATGAAAAATTTCTACCTCCAAATTTTTGCTGATTTACTTTTGTATAGCCCAAAAGTTTGTCCTCCCTAAAGCCCAGGCGGATTCATTCGCAATCTTTTTCCATAAATTAGGAGATCTTAGAGATTTTAAGTCCTTGGAGCTTTTTCGTTTTTCGCAACTATTTCGAAAAGTATATCATTTATGAGAAAAACGACTATCAACTAAAATATTATAAATTAAATTTGCAACAAAACCATCTTTCAAAAATTAAGCGAAAATTACAATTTTTGAGCAAACGCTGGACATCAACTGAAATTCAGCCTCTATACTGCACAGAATGATTAATTTGTCGCGGTGAAACTTATATATATTTATGTATCGAATTTCGTTTAAGATACAAAATAAAAGTTCAACGTGTAGTTTTCCTTGTCATATTTAACCCCGTTATCCACAATAGAATATTTTTAATTTTTATTTTTATTTTTATTCCATCATTTTTAAATCTAATTTTAATAATAAGTGCTATTTTTTTAATTTTTTATTAAATGATTAATAGAATTTTTAAGTTTAATTGTTTTTTTTGGGAAATTCTTATTAGATTCTTTCTTCAAGTTTCTCGCTTATTAAACAACAAAATCACTTTTTATGTTCTGATGTTTATTTCGAATCATTTGATTGATTATCTATTTATTTGAAACCAATTGTTGAATGTTTTACTAATCCTTTCAAACGTTTTAGTAGAATTTCAAGAAACACCTACAATTCGTAATTTTGAAATATGTAGCGCACAATTCTACCACACTACACTATAAAAGTGAATACTTTGTATTATGCATTATTAATGAAGTGCAATTAAAATTAACTACCGTGAATTAATAAGGCTTCCAAATAAAACTTAATGACCAAAAAGACTGGAAAAAACCTGCACTAAATCAATCACATTGAATTGTTCGAAAAGATTTCTATCATTTATTTTTTCATTATTAAATTAGTTAAAATTATTGTTGTGACAACAAAATATGATTAACAAATGGTCGTACATGATCACAATTTGTTATTTCAATTTATACAAATAATAAAGGAGAAATAAAATACCGAATAAGTCAAGTAACAACAAAAACTGGCGTTTAATTCTGTTCTCGGTTGGATATTTTTGGTTTTTACTTTTAAAAGAGTGTCAATGAATTAAAATATTTTTCAGCAAAGCTTTTAGCTTATACATTCTCTATTCTGTTTGCATCCAAAATCAAATATGAAATCGAAATATTATATGGAAACACCAAAAAAAAAATTTTTTTTTAGCTACATGAATATTTTTAAAATAATTTATAAAATAAATAAATTATTTATAAATTGAATGATTGATTAGTATTTCCGGAACTGTGCAAGCAAAACCGAAATGAAAAACAAAAAACCAATAACATTTGTTCAATATAAATGTGGATATTGTTAAAATTGATTAACGAATTTATTTTATATACTTATATGTACAAAAAAAACTGTATTTTATATAAAACCAAATGATTAATTGATTTATTGATATTATTGTAGATTATTAATATATTTATAATAGTTTTTGACGCGTGAAATATTTTATCTTGTTGTTTTTCTGTTTCGAAGATAAATTATATCATAAAGAATTGAAATAAATGATTTTTATAAATAAAAATTTTAATTATTCAAAAAAAATATATATAATTATAAATTATTTGATACTCAATTTTTCGTCACGTGCAATTGACATTTATTTAAAATCTAATTACATTAATGTGTATAAAAGAAGTAAATAAAATCTGCAAATTTCATTTACGGGAAGTAATTTCCTTAAAATTATTATGGTTAGTAAATCTTAGGAATTGTTTATCAGTTAAGAACCCCAAAATATAACTTTTCATTAAAAAAATTTTTCATTAAACCAAAATGTTGAATGAACCAAAGCGTGCTGTTTTTGTAAAGTATATTTACTCACCTGATATGGCTAATATCATTACACTTAAATAGTTCCTACGCATCATCCTCGGTATTAACAATTGCTGTGTTTTAATTTTAGAGCACTATCCGGCGCCGAAGGGAAATTTTCTACTGAAACTGCTGCAGCTATTATTCACTGGTGTCGCTACTAATCAAAATTAAATTGTACTTAACTTCATTTTATTCAGTCGAATGACAGTTCTACTTTTGTGTTTATGTTGCTTGAAAAAAATTTCGCAAACATTTTAAAACCCAAACAAATGGCGAAATAAATAATAAATTTAACAAAAATATTTTATTAATATTTAGTTGTACACAGTAATAAATATAGTGAATAAGTTTTTAAATTTAAAATTTGATTGCTGTGCCTGTATTATACTTATAAAATATAATGGTTACTCCTCGAACGTCATAATATTCAAAACACGGTTGCCCACAGTTGTAAACGAGCTAGATTTGATCGTGAATTTCATTAAGTATCCTAATTTGTTTTGTGTTTCTTTTGTAGAATGACGATGAAGACGAAAGACGACGAAGTAGATCGGTGTCCAGAAGTACGAATAGTGTAATTGTTTCGGTACTGGAAGATAATGAAGAGTTCAAAGTTTGTTTGCAACAAAACATAGATAATGTAAGACGTGATGTTTGAAGATTTGTTTTATATATTCGTAGAATATCGTCACAGATAATGCATTTCAAACTTAATGGTTACATTGAACAATTCGGTTGCTGGTCATCGTAAATATGTATGTCAAAAATTTCCAAGTAGTAATGATGTGCAGGATCCAAAAGCAAAGGCCAAAGCTAAAGCAAAAAAGCAACGTCTACAAAGTTCAACCGTAACAAAATGTAAAGGAACGATTAATGGTAAACTAGATACGGTACCTTTCTTGGATCCCGTATTTGTCGATATAAAATCGAATTTAAGCGATATAAATAGTTCGAATCAAGCTTTTCTAAATTCGCTGGAATCGAATAATTCGGAAATTTTATTTGATTACGGTAATCCGTATACTGGGATAATACACCAAATGAATTTATACTGAATGAGGACACCCGTTGAAAATGAGAAATTTTATTTTATGAATTACAATAAGCTGGACGGCCTGTTAAAATTAGGATAATATTTACGAAATACAATATTAGTTATAAGCCATGCAACATGAATAAGTACGTATTTGGCTGGAAACATCTAAGTAAGGAATCGATCTATAACGATCTATTTAATTTCAGAATGCTGCAATCAACCGCAGGTGATAGTAACATAAATATATAGATGACAGCGATAGTGATAATGGATTTATGGGTGTGAAAATGTCGAAATGGTGTTGTGCCCATTCATGATATAATTCGCAACCTAACAACCTTATGATCCATAATTTCGCATTTCTAAAGAATGAGGATTAGTAAGTTCCATTGAATTGTTTCGATCCTGTAGGTAGGTAGAGGATTTTAATCCAGGAAATGGGCAGTCAAGATCCGCCACTTAATTCGAGACCCAAGAAAACACGGTGGCGCGTAACTGTAGGAATCCCAAAAATTGTTCAAATTCGTCCGAACCGGATGACGAACTCGAAGAGCGCCTTGAAGAATATGACGATCCACCAAATGAAAAACTCACCTGCTTCGATAAGTATTTTATAAAAGATGAAGATTCTCAAACTTCGACCCAAGCCGAATATTTTCTGGATGAACATGACGAAATTGATCAGTTTCCATATCGTCTATGTGCAAATGAATTTTTCGGAGAGCAAATACCATTTTTCCATGAAGATGCTCACTTGATCGAACTAATAAATAGTGTTACCGCGATCCGCAATCCAGTCCGTCGACTACTTACAACAAATATGTATACCATGCCTAAAAAGGGTTCATCAATGCGCGAAATGAACGATTTCGACGCGGTTCAGGAAAAACGAACAGTTGCAATCGTGTTTTTTAGTTTATTAATTTTAAAATAAAAATGAAAAAATTAAATAAAAATGATTAAATTAAATTATGCAATTAAAATCTTATTTTTATAAAACGGCAATTTAGTTGGTACTTTATATTTAACATGTTTCCAATTCATTACGGATCATTCGAGTTTGACACAGGTGGCATTGAATCATATTATTTTCCGTTACGCATATAACATCACTGTTCCGGGATATTGATGTTGTTTGATACCGACGTAAAAGCGTAACCCCGCCAAATAAATCATCCATAACATTTTTATCGATTAGGTAATTCGTTGGTATCTGCTTTAATCGTGTCATCGAAATCACCGGCGATTAAATCAATTACATCATCTGTTTCATCATCTTCACAATAATCATTGGTGCTATGTTTAATTTCCTTCAGTAGATCGTCTTGCATTTCTTGAATCGTTTGGTTTCTAGCGTCTCTTGTGCTGTGCGTTCTCTCTTGTTCATCATCACTATCCAACAAATTGACAACCTGTATACTTCCTCGATTAAAATTAAATCATCATCGTCATTTTCTTCAACTAATTTTGGTTTCTCGTGGTCAACATCTGATGTAGTTTGCGGAACTTTATCGCCGTTTCGACCACAAGTCGCGAACTGTGTGATTAACATTATCATCTGATTTAGCAACAGGTGAATCAGAAAGATTTCTACCTTTCCCAAAAAAAAGGTTGAGTTGCTGGGGATGATTTAGGAGTAGAATGTAGAATATCTTCACTAGTCGGCAAATCTATAATACGAACTACATTGGTTAAGTTGCCACCCGGTCAATCAGAATAATTAGGATGTTTAGTTTTTGTACTAGTTTGGCCTTTTTGGGTCGCGCTACCTAGCTTGATTTGTCGAGAAAAATTTTCGTATGTCTCGCACATTATTTGCTTTAACTTCGCGCTGTGATAAAGCGGGAGTTCGTTGTGGAGCTTTTCGTTTTTATGAATTTTGAGCTTCTTTAATTTTTTCAAAAGCTTCGCTACACGAATCAACATGTGCTATCCACCAAGTATCGTGTGTCCCAAGAGCTCGATTATAAACCCGCTTAACATATCCATAAAATAATTTACGATGCTGACAAATATCATTACAACGCCACCAGTGAGTTTTGTAATTATTTACTTCATCATAGAATATGTGAATTAGAATTAGTTCCCGCTGCTCGATTAATTCCCTGCGTTATTTGTTTAAAATTTGGCCCATGTCCATCGTTTCCTTTCCGTATACCCCGAATAAACAAATACGCATGAATCATTTCGTGTAGAAGTTTCAATCAAATCTTTCCGCGGTCTCAATTTTAACAAGGGTTCACTCAATCGAATTGTGCACTGCATACCAAAATTATTTTTGTGCGAATATCATATCCCAGCACAACTATACATGCGTGTGCTCCATTCTAGTGAAACACATTGCAGTTTGCCCTAAAAAAATCGCAAATCAAATGCTCCAAACTTTTAGTGAAATACGTATTAAAAATATATTAAATTATTAAAAATTTATTAATTTTTTTTTTTGTTTTTTTTTAACAAAAAATTGACATACGTCAAAATTTGTAGAATGAATGAAGTTTGCTTTGATTTAAGGGTTGTACAAAACAAGGTAAATTTAAAGTTTCCTGAAAGGGATAGTGCTCCCGATAGCGGCTACCGATTAATAAGTGAGCCAAGATATTTTTTATCGAATTTTAATTAAAAAGTTGAATGAAAAATTTTAATTTAGAGTTCAATAAATTAATTATATGCAATAATAGTGCGCAAAATATAAGTTTTGACATAGAAAATTGGCTGCTCCGGATACAGCTATCGGGCGCTAATAAAAAAACACAGCAAATATCTCTTACTTTATGAAATATTTGAATGGTTTCCAAGTTGCTCTGGTTACTACCACCTTTAGGTTGATTTTTTTAAAATTTATTCAATATTACAACTAATTCAGAGATCATGTAGTAATTTATCTATTTTAAATTGGTTTCTTTTTTGAAATCTTCTCACTCAATTGGTTGTGCCTAACATGCGACGTATCTCTACATGTTCAAGCCGAGATCGTCGCAAAACGTGTACCCTTCTTGTTTCTTCATTTCCTCGGTGACGTATTCTACCTTTAAATTCCCATGAAAGTTTTCACGAAATCACGGTTTTAATTGTCGAACGTAAGGCTCAATACAATCAAAAGCTCCAAATATATCTATACGAATATTCCATTCCGTATAATTTTGTATACGTTAAATTTTTGTCAGCTATAGTACTTCAACTTTGAGGTTATCTATACCTAGCGTTTTACTTTTTTTATTGGGATTGTATTTAATATGTCGTTAAATGCGTTCTAAAGATGTTGCGACCTATTCTATACTATGACTGTTAATGTAACAAGTGAGTACTACATATGAAGCTTTTATTTATTTATTTATTTAGCATACGGGATAAAGCATAGCTTTTCTATCCATGCAAAAAAGTATACAACGACTTTTTGAATTTAGTAAAAGGCTTCACACGTCTAATCTCAATCGGCACCTCATTCCAAATTGTGAAATAGGTAAACAGAGGCGATTTGTTGTAGATGTTTGACCGGTTAATAGGCAGCATTATTTTACCATTTCGATTAGACCCAGATTTTATTTTCTCATACAAATATGAAAAAGCACGATTATTATTGACTTTATATAAAAGTAATAACGCTATAAAGTAAAAGAATTGAATCATAGTGCAACGAAAAAATTCGTTAAACTTAGCTGATATATGTGATAAAATTTTCTCAGTCCATTAACATATCTAACGGCATTATTGAAAGTAACTGGCATCATGGTACTTGAGGTAGAATCACATCTTAAAAAAAAATTCGCAATATAGTACGTGGGGAATGATTAATGATCTAACCAACAAAATTCGAACAATTTTAGAGCACATATTTTTATGAAATTTCAAACCATACAAAGTAGAATTGATCTTACCATAAAACATTAACTACTTGAGAATCCCAGGAGAACCTGTCATTAATAAAATTCCCAGACTACAAATCCCCAAACTTCTTTTAGAAATCAGAATTGCTTGTGTTTTAGCGATGTTCAGTGAGATTCCATTAGACTTGGACCAAGCCAATACATTGGATAGATTCAGATAAATATAGTTAAACGTTTCCAATATATTTTCACTAGTACCACCAAAATAATTTTGACAATCAAAGCATACATGTGATATTTGTAGTATTTTATTGCTTCATTGATAAAAAGGGAAAACAGAGTTGAACCAAGTATACTACCTTGAAATACACCTACAGGTATACGCTCAGGAACTGATTCTTTTCCATTTACAATGACTTTTTGATATCTATCTCTTAAGTAGCTAAGCATAAGTTTAAGTGCTCTATGATCAAAATTAAAGAAAAGCATCAAATTCTGTAGTAACAAAACATGGTTCAAAGAGTCAAATGCTTTGGAGTAATCTAACAGTATTAGAACGACAAATGAGTTTTTTCGGTCAAGATGACTAGCCAGATCGTCTACAACACGAAAGAGGGTAGTCGTTGTACTGTAGTTATTACGGAATCCGGAATGAAATTTATTTAGATAATTACAATTAGCAAAATGCTGGTTGATTTGATCACGAAGAATGATCTCGAATACTTTAGATACGATGGAAACTAAACTAAGCGGTCTAAGATTATCCAAAGAATCGACATCCTCCTTTTTTACAATCGGAATCACAGTGTTCATTTTCCAGATTTCAGGAAATTCAGATCGCATAATACAACTGTTAATCAGGAATGTAAAAGGTGATAAAATGTATGGTAAAATATTCTTTAGAAATTTTAATTTTTTTTTATCATGACCTGGTGAATTTGATTTAATAAGATACATGGCTTTAGAAACATCTAATTCACTTACACTGCAGAAGGAGAGAGACGTATCCGTGACTATGAGCTCCAGCCCCTGCAATGGAATAACTACCGATGAATGGGGTACATTGCAAAAATAAATGTTGATAATTGAAGGGTCTAAGTCAGTAGAAACACCAGACCTGGTGGTACCCAATCCAATATGGTTGAAATTGCTCCAGATTCGTTTCATGGTTAATTTACTGTTTCCAAAAAAATATTTTTGTTTGGACATCCTAATCAAGCCCTATTGCATTCTTTACGACACAATTCTAGGTTCCTCACATCGCCTGTTCTTTTGTATTTTGCATACGCATGATCCTTCGCAAGCATACTTTTAGAAATATTACAATTAAACCATGGAGCAGCCGGTTAGCAATTAACTATAATTTTTTAGTTCGTACACAATTGTTATGAATATAATAAAGGCAATTATAAAATGATTTATTCCCGTTAATGCCAGAAAAGTATTTCACTATCTTTTCCGAATCTAATTGACTATATAGTCATGGATAGTCTTGTCGTCCTGTTTAACACGCTTTCATCTAACTTTATAAGAAATGATCAGAAAATCATGGTCAGAGATATCAGGCAAAGTGTGTTGACTAAACGCCAATCATAAAATGATTATAATTTAAAATATGCGAGAATAGGAATTCCTGAAAATCACCTAAATCGGATTGCATTGGAGTTGATGGGTTATAGCAAACTACAATCAGTACACTCATAGATGGTAATATCATTTTTGCTATCAAAACTTCAGTTTTACCATAAATGGATGCATGAATAGCCTTAGGTTTAAAATAATTTTTATAGTAAATGCACACACCTCCACCCCTTTTATGTTATGTGTTCTGTCAAATCTTAAAATGTCGTACCCATTCAGCAAGACACATTCGTTATTAATCTTATTTGTAAGCCATGTTTCCACGACACAAAATACGTCGAGATCTTTGGAACCGATAAATATTCTCAGTTTATCGATATGACAAAACAGACTATGCCCGCATTAATAAATCCAAAATTAACACTTCTGTCATCCCGATTCACAATCGCAACATTCTTATTTGATAAAAATACCTGCAATGAGTCCATATTGAGAATAGAATTGGTTAAAAACCTAAAATACAATAAAAATATTAGAAAGCAAGGTATACAAATTATAAAATTTACAATTTAATACCAAACTGATATTACAAAGGCTGGAAGTGGTGAATGAATGATTGTCACTGTATAATTTACTGTGATGGCAATATTAGTGTAGCTGTTGATCTTCTCGGCAAAAAAGAAAAATTACAGTACGAGTCTATTATCTCTGGATAAGGTTGTCGATCCCTATTTATGGTAGGGACATTCCTCTGCTGTTTTTTGAACCTACGGTTTTACGCACAAAACGTCGAACTAAGACACCTTTTGGTCAAGTGACAAAACTTGTGCTGCGAAACTCTTCTCTAGCGTAAGCGTAAAAGAAACAAATGTGTTGATTAATTTTATCCCAGCCCTTAAGAAGCTTAGGGAAAATCAACAACGCCCAGATTTTCCAGATTGTATTTTAAATAATCAGCTAATGCAGCCTATTCTGTGTGTGGATTCATCCTGCTCACATACAAGATATCGTTATCTGGGATTACAACAGATTGTAATGAACTGGATGCGGTCAATTCCAATGATATCTGGTGTAGCATTAATATGGTCGGATTGGTTATGCTGTAAGTTGATTCAGGTGTTGGCAGGAATCTGCATTTGCAGCGACTGGACTGACAATCGCTGCGCGTCAATTCACGCTTTCATAAAATCATTCATCACAGTGAATGATTCAGTTATCCCAGAAAATAATCTGGGAAGTTTTTAATCAGGCAACACTAACTTGTTAATAACCAATTAATTGCTCTTGTGTAAAATTATCCCAGCCCAAATTTTGATTCAAGAATCAGAAATTTTATCAAAAATAATGAAAAAAAACGAAAAATTATAACTGATCGAATAATAACTATAGTATCAAAAAACTGTAAGATTCTGAGATGCATATAGTAATGAAAAATAAAAACCAGTGTTGGAAAAAATTCGTTCCGTAGTAAGTTCCCGAATATTAACCCTGAGCTTGGAATTTCATTGGTTTTTAATTAAATTGTTGTCCCGCTCAATAAAACTAATATTATTTAGTGAAAATTAAAAACTTCTCGGATTATTGCTATACATAATTTTGAGATCTATATACTAATAGCAAATTTTAAGCCAAGTTGGAAAAAATCGTTCCGTGGCAAGTTCCCGAAAATGAATTCTGAACTTGAAATTTCATAATTTTTAATTAAATTTTCATTCCGCTAGATAAAACTAAAATGATTTCGTCAAAATTAAAAACGTATCGGATTAGGGCTACATGATTTTGAAAAGTAGAAGAAAATCGTTTACTGACAAGTTCCCGAAAATGAACTGTGAGCTAAAATTTTCATTGAATTTTAAATAAGTTTTCGTCTTGGCGAGACATGGTACGGAAAGATTTTCTTATTATTGGGCTTTAAATGGCTGCTATAGATCTCAAAACCACGTAGTCCTGATCCGACACGTTTTTCGTTTTGATGAAATCATTTTGGTTTTATGGAACGGAACGAAAATATAATTAAAACTCATTTAAATCTCTAGCCTAGAGTTCTTTTTCGGGAACGGAACGAATTTTTTCTAACATTGCGTAGTATTTTCCATTACTTATGCATCTCGGAATCTTACAGTTTTTTGATATTTTTATATTATTCGATCAGTTCTATTTAGATTGCCATTAGATGGTTGGGTTTATAATTTTTATTTTATTCATTAATTTTGATAAAATTTCTGGGCTGGGCTGACTCACTCGAGAACGCACAGGGTGACCAAAAAATACGTACAAAAGTGTTGCGGTTTGGTTAATTTTTTTTTATGTTTTAATTGAATACAAGTACCAAAATATCCTTAACGAACAGAGAGAAATCCGGTTCTCACCAATTACAGATCCCGCCCTTTTCTATACTCACGTACACAATAATATACCTTGAATTTTGTTACTCAGCCTATGACTCATCGCACAACTGCGCGATCCGTAGATTAATTTTTATTGCTTATTTTTTATTTTTTTTGCCCTCCTTCTTTTATTTATATTTTGCTTTTATTGCTTATTTTTTATTTTTTTGCCCTCCTTCTTTTATTTATATTTTGCTTTTTTCTACTATATAACAAAATTTTTTACTAACACAAATCAGTAGATACTCCTGATGATGACCTAACAAGTCGAAATTGATCGAGTGATTTTTAAACTTTTTGAAAATTATTCAAAATAACTGCGAAACAAAAAACAAGTGATTAATAAAAATGTCTTTATTAAGCAACAGAAATTAGGTTATTGATACGTTAGTGTTGCTTGGTTAAAAAATTGTCTGGAATGGAATGCTGGAATAACTTCAAGATTCTTAAATTTTCCGGTTAAGAATTTGTACGTTGAATATTTTATAATATCACTAGATAACGTTGGTAGGCAAATGTCAAATCACCATGAAACGTTTAACATCGTGCGAAAATCATCAAATTTTATTTACAAAATCAGTTTTACGTTCGAGGAACATTCCGTGAACTACGTGAATTTTATCCTCGCCACAACCGTCCTGCCAAGTCGCCTATTCGAAGTTTAGCAGTCAAATCCGAGTCAGATAGTTCGATAAATAATCAGCAAACATCCGTACATCCTCAAAACGCAAAGTCTGCTGAAAACATCGCTGCTGTTTGAAAGAGTGTATGGGAAAACACGCGGCAGTCAATTTCAATTTGCATCATCCTTTAGGTTTGCACACATGTAAAATTCAACTAACCCAGGAACTTAAGGTAAACGACCATAGACAACGCCGTGTGTTCGCTGATTAGGCTTTGGGGCAGTTAAAAATGGACCTAAATTTCAGTAAAAAAAATCATCTTAGAGGCAATCTTGAATCGCAGGTCTATGCGAATAAATTGCAAATAATTTATACGAATTCGTGCCATCGAATACGTGCCATCATACTGAATACGTGCCATCGATCAAAGCCGCGATAGACTTTTGGGAAACGTTATGTTTTATACTTAATGCCATAAAATATTCCTGCAAATAAAAATATTAATTGAGTGAAATTCTCACACAAAAACATGTTTTATCCCCTCGAAACGACTCGTATTATTATAATCAAAATATTTGCCGTGTTTCTTGATGCTCATTGATCCGGATCAGTTCAAATTCTGTATGGAAAACATGATCCAAATTTTGTTAAGATCACAAATTTTTATTTGAAATCTAGCAAGCGCCTTTGTTTTGTTTTATGAAACATGAACTGTATTGGATCAGAACAAGCATCAAGAAACACAGCTAAAGCGAAAATTAAAAATTAAAAATAAATTCTTACAAAACATCGAGGAATCATGGCCAATTTTAGAAAAAGATAGGACTTCTCAATGAAAATACAGGAATTGTTGCTGTACCCTCTGGTACTGTGTATCTCTACAAGGATGAAGGAAACTGTGAAGTCAGAACATTTGGTATACTTTCTGAACCTCAAGAACTTGTCGGAAGTTGGTTTGGTATCAACACTACCAGTAAGGAAGCTTCCTCGGATCATCATCTACGATGTACATAGAGATGTTTCAATCGACGATGACGTTAAGGCGTTGATTGTAACTCAGAACAGTGCAAAAATAAAAAAATGAGAATTACAGTTTCAAGACAGGGCCAAAAGATGATCAGATGATCAATCGATGATGCGATGATCATTGAATTAACACCAGCTGCAAGAAATATCCTTTTCAAAACTACAGAATATATATTGGTTGGCTCTCATGCAGAGTACAAGATTTTGTTTGGGTCACAAGCAGCTTCACATGTCATGCGTTTGGGTAATTTGCAAGATTTAGAAAAAGAAAAATCAAATATGTGGACACTGCTTTCATGATCAGAAGGTCTAAACAGCCAAAACAGACACAAGTGAGTAAACAATATGTCGTGCTCAACACTATATTGCACCACCACTACGCATTGCATTAATCGGGTGGCACACTTTAACAGTGAAGAAACCACGATTGCCACCTCTCTCTCTCTCTGGCACTATATCTCATCAAGGGATTTGGCCGCCTCGATTGCCACCACGTCCGCGAAAAAAGGTAAAGCGCCATATCGAGTTCGAGATAATACAAACGTCTTAGCCAATAATTGGACCTAGTATTACCAGCTTCCTGCATGCTTGCTGAATAAAGAAATTTTATTTCCAAAGCATAACGGCCAATTATGCTGGCGTTGATTTTAAATAAATTACTTAAAAGATAAGTATTACGGCCCACAGAGGACGCTATGGAGAAAATGGTCATAATAGTAAAGGAGTCTGAGTAAAAGTATGTTTTTGGAATATTTCTGGATGTATCTGGAGTTTTCGATATTCTGTGGTATGGCCTAATATAATGAAGGAATTGTGAATAATGCACTGTCCATTTAATTTTTATTCGAATATTATTCGAATAATATTATTTTTGGTATAACCAAAGCTTACAGGACAGTCTCAACCGGTACATTTGCTATCTTAACCGTAGTCATCCCAATCGATATAATGTGGAACGAACGATTGGCAAGGTTCAAAATAAGGAAATGGCAAGAGGTAAGTTACGGAAAAGTCTAAGTTTTAAGCAATCAAATAAGGCTGAATATCTTGGAAAAGATCAAATCGAATATTCGAAAAGCATCCATTGTAACTTGGCCAAACAGATGGAACCATTCAAGGCAGAACTACTTCTAGTTTTTTTCTTTCTAAAATTAAAAGAAAATATTAATCATCCAATGCATTTAATGTCCTTGTAAGGTCAAATATTTCTCCCCTTTGCATTCACACACACACCCACCCATTCATCTTCTCAAACAATTACAGTATACCACCTGCACCTTGCAAGCTCCATCTCCAACAGAAGCTGTAAGTTGTGTTTATTAACATCACCGATCGTACTCGATGAAGAAAATTCGCTTTACATCCTGCCTCTGATGGAATTCGAACCCAGTACCTCCCGGTCCAAGTGCCAAAGCTTTAACCAATGCGCCACTTGTACGGTAAGTTACATGTCCAATATGGCAGAAAGGCTAGCGAATAAAGTTTCCTTAAGCGCCCAGTTTACGCTTATGCTATTGGAGCATGGTCGGCAGTCGCGGCGGTCTAGATGCATAGATTTGGCCTATCTGATACATCAAGTTTTGAATGTGGTAACTGGGAAACGGGTGATCTCGCCGACAGTGCTTCAGGTGCTTATGTTGCACTTTCACGTTCAAAGAATTTTGTGACATTTTAAGTGCGATTGAGCAACTTGCTTGCATAACAACCGCTTATATGCATGCCAGTCTCAAAACTTAGAAATGTGTTTATTACGCCACGCATCTGCAACAGTATAGTTATATAATTTAATAGTTCTATAAAATTTGATCACTTGAAGTGTCGCTGTATCAGACAAAAACTGGTATAGAACTCAAAACAGAATCAATTTTTCAAACAGAAATGGTGAAAATCAAATGGGATTTCCATCTAAACATATAAAAATTTTTGCAATTTTTTCATCCAGAACTATACTTACAAGTACAACAAAACCAACAAATGGAGAAGAAAAATCGAAAAAATAAGTAAAAATGAAATACAACAGAATTGTTTTTTTTTTTTGGGAAAAATATTTGACAGATTATGAACGACCAAACATTATCTGAAACATATATCAGGTTTTTTCTCATATACACATCCTTATATACACACACTCAAACACATATATGGATTCATATATATACATATGTATATATATTGTAAATTTCGATTTTTTATTTCATGTATTTTGAAGAGGGTTAAAAAGGACGAATGGACATATACAGATTCATGAAATACCGACGAAAAAACGTATGTATGAAAATTAAAAAGTAGTTTGAGGATATATTGAAGAATAATCTAACAAAATTGGAAATATTTTTTTTATATAAATTTCGTTGATTTCCAAGACCCACATTGCTTCTCCTATAAATGGATGTATACGAATTGAAATTTCTAAATGACTGACGACTAACATCTGGATTAATTCTCATGAGGAATTTCGTTTTTTTCCGAAATATATTTCACTTATTCATGGATTATACCGTACAAGATACAACCCAACCGTGTATGGATTGTATATTGTTTTCGAAAAAATTATTTTTCGTTACATAAATATTCAATTTTTTGTCTATATAGTTATTTTCGAGATAAGAAATAATTTTATGGTAAAGTGTTATCACCATACCATCTTTGTGTTTTTTTTTTTCATTTCTTTAATGACCACTCCTATCCATCTTTGACTTATTTGTGTACAAAAATGTATATACAATTTCCGTTTAACCAATTAAATTCATTTTTAATTCATTTCTAACGCCGATATAAAAGAAATGTTAAAAAAAAATAATTTGGGATAAAAAATAAAATTAAGAAATTTTTAAGAAACAAACAAAAAATTTATAAAAACTAGGAATTATTAATTAAGCTGTCGTCTATTTTAGTTTTACATTATTTGGTGAACCGGTTAGTGAAGAATTTTTTTTTTGTTGCTTTCGTTAAATTTTTGGTTGGTTACCCGATCTTGATAGAAAAGAATAGAATTAAATCAATAAATCAAATTACGTTGAATAAAAGAAAAATGTCAAGTTATATCCTTGTAACACCTGTTATAGGATAATGTTGTTATAAAATATTTCTCATATTCCCGATTTTGATAATAGTTAAAAGTTACTTAACTTTAAAATATATATTATTTTTAGAATGATTTAACACTATACGAGCTAATATTTATTTTGGGCGCAAGTAAAATCATTGTTTCATTAAATTGTTAAAAAAGTATTTTAGTTCATAACATCTAATGAGCCTTTGCCAATGGTTTCACATGATCGGAGAGTAAATGGTTTTTATCGGAGTGATTGAATTACGCACCGTATATGTGGACATGTACAAATGCACTATAGTGATTATACTTAATTATAAGCAATGAATTCATCTGGCAATAGTTTTACTTCCATTTGCAAGGCTTTTACACCAGATAACACATTCCATGTCATATTCCTTATATTTATTATGGCAAGGGAATTAGCAAAAAATTATCAATTCTTTAAAATTCCAAATTTTATAATTTTAAAATGGAAAGGATAATGTAGATGAAGAACATTCTAACAGTACCGACCAAATGGCACAGTAATTGAAGATATGGCGTTTGGATCGGGAGGTACCGGATTCGTATCCCGCAATAGAGGCAGGAGGCAACGGGAATTTTCATCTATATATATTACGATCTGTGATGAAATGGAACACATCTATGACCACCTGTCGGACTGCAAAGCTCATTGGCCGACCCATCTTTCATGCCAGTATAGGCTGGCATGGAGCTGTGCAATATGCAGATGGTGATAAAAATATGATATATAGCCGTACGTCTTCGATTTGGCAGATGATGTGTAAAGTTGGAAAAATAAGCCGTGAAAGAGCAGGGAGTGCTTCGGCCCCAAACCAAATACCATGGCCTATTACAAAAACAAAATTTTCCTGCAGTAATTTTATAAATAAAAGCACCAAACTAAAAATTGCAGCATTAAAACTATAATTTTGAATTTGAACCATAAAGAAATAAACCGTTGTCTGAACCATTCTATATATAATAAGCAAACCATAATGATGTATATTACCACAAAAATTTGCTAACGGAAAATAAAAGATTACGATAACCGGAGTGTTTCCGCTGATATCTTGGAGGAAAACATTCAAGCGAAGTGAAATCTTAAAAGTGATTCTTAAATTAAAAAATTAATTGACCTCCGAAATAAAGAAAATCGGTTTGCAGAATTTTATATTTTTATAGGTTATACAAGTCTCCGCCGATTTTATCAAAAATTGGGAATTTAGTGTGGAAAAACAGTAAATTATATTTTATTCATAGTATTGTTCATCGCTAAACAGTATTTTTTCCCATCTTTCGTTTCGTTCGGATTAAGCAACTCATAATACACAACACCAAGTTGATTCCACCAACTACACAACATGAGTTTTTTCATGAATATTCGGCTTGATTATCGATGTTGAAGCATGGCTAGGTGGCCCTCATTATTTAATCTTTTTGGGTTATCGTATAGTGGATTCATTTTTCATCACCAGTCACTATGTGATGCAAAAAACTTTTTCATTTATGACTATAGCAAGCATTCCACATCTCTCGGTTTCAGTTCATATGGAGCTCAATTTCCTTGCAGCTTCTGAATCATTTCGAACGATTTTAAAAATGAGAAATTGCTTGTTGAGTTATTCTTAGTGTAAGTGCAAGTTCTTATTGCGTTTGGCACGAATCGTCATCCAATAATGCTTTCAATTCCGCGTCTTCGTACACTTTCGCCCTTCAGCTACGTTCTTTGTCTTCGACATGAAATTCATCGTTCTTTACCCTTTGAAATCACTCTCGTCAAGTTCTCCCACGTAAGGCAGCCTCACCATATGCTTTTACAAGCAATCGATGCGCTTCAGTCACAGCTTTGTGCAAATTAAAGAAATAAATCAAAATTTCCAGTAAATGTCTCCTATTCGGCTGAAAACTCGACATTTTCACAAGAAAAAAATAAATGATGATGATACAACAGCTATAATTTGTTTTAAAGTTACGTTATACTTTAAGGTTATGTTGTTGACAGATGTCCAACCTTAAGATACGACGTTTTACATCGGAAAATTGTAACCTAACTTACTGATGACGCCATCTTTTGCCGAACGGTGGAGACTTATTTGGATAGTAAAATGTTTCATCTATATCTCCACCATATCTTAACGAATTGAAGTTCATTCAGTATTTAGTAGTCAGTAATATGGAGAGGTGTTGAAGGAACTATTGCCGCTAGAGGTTCCTGGAGTTCCGGCGACAGTAGAAGAATTAGATCGCATGGTTGATATTCTCACAAAGACATGCAATCTTTCATTAAATGATGCGTACCCTCTGATAAAACCTAGGGGCAGGCAGAAATCGACATGGTGGACCACGGAGTTGGGATTCTATCGAAGAGCGTGTAGGCCAGTCTTTACTAAGGCTAAGAATACAAGGGGAAATCGGGATTGAGACTCCTATAAGGAGGGCCTAAGAAAGTACAAAATAGAGTTGAGGAGGGCACAAAAGAGGTCTTGGAGATTCTTCTGTTGTAGAATGGAGGCGGTCTCTGAGACTTTTCGCCTTAGAACAATTCTAGCTACTAACCCTACTAGTCCTAGTTACTTAATTAGGCCGGACGGGTCATGGACAGCTCAAGTTCGGAATCATTGGAGCTTCTCATTGAGACTCATTTTCTGAGAAGCTCATCGAGGAATACCTTTAACAGTAGTGGATGGCATCGTGGATGGGATCGGATTATACCAGCAGAGATCCAAAGGAACTCTGCAGTTGTCCTCCTCTGGCTAGAGGTTATCTTGAGGGGATGTGTGCAACTGGTCTATATTCCCAGGAAATGGACGGAGGTCAGAGCGGTTTTTATCCCGAAATCAGGAAAGAGCTCACATGCTTATCCAAAGGATCTGAGGCCTATAACTCTATCATTTTTTCTGTTGAAAACCTTGGAAAGGTTGATAGATGTACTTATTCGAACAAAAGTTGAGCCAAGGAATTGGGCAATGTCACAGCATGCTTACTGTAAGGTAGACACAGCTCTGCACGATCTAGTACGCATGATTGAGAAGTCAATTTTCTTACAAGAGTTTTGTATGGTAGCATTTCTCAACATTGAGAGTGCCTTTAATAATGTGAAAACGTCTCCGTGGAAAGATTGTCATTTTTGAAGGTGAATTACCCTATAGGTAGGTTGATAAATCAGATGCTGGTAAGCTGGATTATTACATCGGAACTGGGGGAGGCCACCATTAGAAGGCATGTGGTTAGAGGAACTCCTTATGGAGGAGTAATGTCCCCCTTTCTTTGGAGTGCATTGGTGAATGGATTGCTGTTGGAACTAAAGAAAGAGGGGACGGATTGTAGTGTATTCAGGTGATGTAGCGATACTTGTCTTACTCAAATATATGGATACGATTGGTGATGTTATGCAGAATGTATTCCTGATTGTTACGAAATGAGCCGGCAAAATGCCGATTAGGGATAAACCCTAATTAACCCCAAGACAGAGCTGGTACTATTTATAGTAAGAAATATATAATTGCGGTAGTTAGCTCCTACCGTGAACGGCATTAGACTAGCTTTTGCTGAAAGTTCGAGATTTTTGGGCATTATCTCTGACAGTAAGCTCAGTTTGAAGCCAAACATTGTAGAAAGGGTGAATAAGAGTAAGGTTTCTATAAGTGAAGAATTGGTGAATCTAGATTATATTAAACCAACGATGTGCTTTGAAAAATGTTCCCGGTTCATCTGTCCTTCGAGAGATTCCTGGAGGAACGGATCAATACTGAAAAACGAGGCACTGAATTTTTTCACGGACGGCTCTAAGCTAGACGGCAAAGTTGGAGCCGGAGTCTTCTGTGAGAAGCCCATTGTTAATATTTCTGTTCGTCTCTCTGACTACGGCAGTGTGTAGCAGGCTGAAATGGTTGCGATAAAAGAAGTTATGACATGGTTGAAGCATAACGAGTAATCCGTGAGGGATATCGCGATTTATGTGGACAGTCAAGCGGCACTCAGGTCACTAGAGGCGGTTGCTCTGAAGTCACTGGTGGTGCTGGATTGCCAATCATCTCTTAACGAGATGAGCGAGTATTTCAGTATCCAGACAATCTGAGTCCCTGGGCACTTTAGGACGTCATACACCCAAAGAAAAATATTTCGCAAATCGATAAGTAAACCTAAAATTGTAAAATGGACCTATTTTGTAGTTAATTTATCTTGCTCTTTATAATATAAGTTAACATATGCTTTGTTAATTTAACTAAATTGATAAAGTAAAATAATAATTTTCGTAAAATAAATTATTTTTTGAAAAATACTAATAGATTTGTAAAATTAACCGAGAGACATGCTAATTTTACTAATCTACAATGTAAAATAAATATTTTAACAAAAATTTTCTCTTGCAATGTAAAGTTTACAAATTGGTGTGTTAAATTTACATCGGCGATAGGTAACAATTATTATTGCATTTTCAATATAATTCGCTAGGTCAATTGATCTTTACTTCATTTAAATTCATGAAGTATGAACATTATTTTCGTAGTTTGATAACTACATAATCTGATGAAGATATCGAATCTTTTAACGCATTCGCGTAAATAACGGCTATAGCAGTCATACAATTTTTCCGTTTTTTAAGGAATACCGACATGTTTTTCAATTCTCAACAACACATTCCTTTCCGCAACGAAATATCAGTGCAATTACAAAAGTTATCAAAACACACATTTGAAAGTGTGCGGCAACGTGTTAATTAAAAAAATTCAAAATGTTTACCTCATCAGTTTTGAAAAGATGAGACCTCATCTCGACGTGACAACAAATATTTTGTTATCATACAAATGACCCCATTTCACATTTCTAAATTTGTGAAGTTTACTTTGAGTACGTAGGCTCAAATTTAATAGAGATTTTAAGTTAAATTTACTAATATTTGTTGTAGACTTTACCCTATTATTTTTATATGTGGGTTTTATTAATTTAAAAGGTTGTCGGTTTTACTTAATCGTTCGGTTAATTTTACCAAAATGCTATTCATATTTCACTTTGTATTGTAGTAAAATCTACATTGGTTGAATTTACTTACACAATAGTAAACTAAAATTTTTTTTTTTAAATTATTTTACTATTCTCTATGTTAATTTTACTATTTAACATTTATAATATTTACCAATCAATAAGTAAGTTGAGTTTGTAACAATTTTTTGGTAAAGTTATCTTACTTTTTTGGTTAATATGACCAATTATTTCTCTGCGTGTAGGAAACTGCAGGGCAGACGAACTTGCTAGGTGTGGTACGACTCTCAAGATGCAGCCGGAAAGGACAGGTTTGGAGGCGGTGCTCAAATCAGTGCTCAGTCAAAGGCAATCGCCTTGATAGATGAGAGATGAACCAACACTCTTTAGTGCAAGGTATAGCAAAACAGGTTTGGCCAAAACTGGACTTGCGACGCTCCAAGGCACTAGTATCCCTGGGAAAACGAAAGTTAGAATTGGTCATAGGGATACTGATTGGACACTGCTTTTTTGGGGAACATGCGAGAAAACTGGGTCTACAGATGAATGTTTTTGTAAAAGTTGTATGGGCGAAGAAGAGGAAGAGACTTTAGATCACTTCCTATGCTCGTGTCCGGCACTGACATGCAAAAAACATAAGTACTTGGGTGTATACGATATGGACAGCTTTTTCTGAACTCGCGGACTGTGCAGTGCGAGATATTTTACGCTACCTAAGTGGCTCTGGATGGTTTCAGTGGAAGTAAGGAGAGATTGGATCCCGTGGTATCACAATTGGCTGGCCTAAGTTTGCGTTAGCAGGCACTCTAACCTAACCTAACCTAACCTAGTAGTTAGTATCTATTTAATAATCTAAAAGTTATTTTTGATAAGTAATGCCTTATTTGCTATTTAAGTGCAACTTTGCACGACTGTTTTTTTATTTACTTGTAAAGAAATGGACGAGAAACACCCATCATTGACTGATTTCAAACGCGCTTGTTCAAAATACATATTAGAATTACAATTTTGAACTTCGTTGCACATTTTTCAAATAACTGACTAAGAATTAGTCAGGTTCAGAACTTCATCAACGAGTAAAAGGCATGTTTCAAATCAAAATAAATCCAAACAACCAAATTTCATAAATATTGGTTATGGAAACGGCAAAGTCAAGCATGTAACATACCTTAGAATTTTCTCTAAAATTCATTTTAGAATCCCTATCCAAAACTACTAACCAAATTGCACCATTGAATTTCTTTATTTCGTAGGTCAATTAATATTGATCTTTTTAAGAAACATTTAAGTAAAATTGAGTTGAAACGTCTTGAAACATACAAAACATGCTGCGTTGACCGTTTTCACTGGGCAGTTTCTACATTTGCTACTTTTAATGTAAAGTGGACCTGTGTAATCCAGATCTTGTTTTGAGAAAATTCTACTCTGGTTGCATCTCACTGCCGAGAAATCGGCTATTGTGTTTTGTTGCAGCGTAATCGAGTCCACTGTGCAATATTTTTTCAATTTTTAATTACGCTTCTTGCACCTGTACTGCAATATTTTATACGTTATATCATATGCTCAATGTTAAAGATATACCTGCGACTCGCAATAATATACAATTCTGTCTATGAAAGGATCTAACGATGGCAATGGATTCCAATGGAAGTAGCACCATCGTATTTTATTGTTTCTGCGATAACATGCTTTGGCCTCTTCTCTAGGACCATATCGTCACTAGATACTATGAGTGATGTTTGTTTTGGCCAGTTGTTTTTTGTTTTACAAAACCAATTTCGTCCATTCCACGCGATAGACTCGAATTAGTTAAATCTTGTGGCTTTGCTCCTTTCAAAATGATATCAGCAGGGTTTTCTTTGGCGACGTGAAATATCTGCTACGCGGCATATATTACAGGAAAATTGAATTTCGATTTCAAATGGAACTTTTCCATCTTCTAGGGACGTCGGGCAGCCAATAAAGACTGATCATTACATCTATCCATGCATATATGTTAACGTCTTAGTATTATTTGGTTTATAGGAGTGACGTTACTTTTTATTCACACGATGTTGACAGTAATTTCCCTTATATATTCACCGCGTGAAGGATTTTTTCTGGAGCAGGCAGTCAGTGAATTTATAACGTGGTTAGTCAAATTGGCATCCCAATCGATAACCAAATTTTTTAGCATTACTTTTAAATAAAATGATTGTTGGTGAAAGATAACCGAAGAGATCGTAAACATTCGCCGCGGGATAAAGTATTGTGCGCTTGGTTCAGCTAGTTCTATTTATGTTTTGCTGTATTTTGAATGATAAAGTGTTTTAATCCGAGTTTCAAAGAATGCCCAACGTTTTTATGGATGGGTTATCTTCATTTAGCTTTGGAAAGGTTTATATTTGCTATCTGGAAAACGTATTCAGAATTTCAGGGGAGTACGATCTCCATTTGCGGAGATTGAATCCGCTTTCATTTAAAATTTTATTTAAAGAGTTTTGAGTGCTAAATAAGGAGAACAGACCATACTATAGCTAAACATGTTTAATTTGTGTACTTTCTTTTGATCTGCGGGATTTTGACGTTACATTAATTGATAATTGGCGTCATCTGGATTCACAAGCATTTGCTTTATTAAAATTTTGGTTTGGTTCGTTTGAATATTTGAACTGATCTGCAAGACATCATTTAAGGAAAGTTGTGTCCTCGTTTTACACCAACCGTCAAACACAATATTTAACATGGTAGTAGTGCTACTGACCTTGGCGACTACAAAATGACGTAAAAAAATATTTGTTGTCATTCTACTCAGGATTCTCAATTGACGCTATGTATGTCATATTCAATCATAAATGCCTTATGCCTTTTTCTCCATTCCGAGTAATCTTTGACATTTTATGTCATAAGAACTTTTTACTGTTAGATGCGTTTCCTCAAATGACAATCTAACGACAAAACGAACCATCGTGATTTATTGTGGTTGTCTTCTCATAATATGTGTCACAAGGTTAATTAGATCCATACTGATTAACTGGTTCTGGTATTTCTTCCACCTCCAAAAATGTATGGATCATCCAAAGAATAGCATCATCAACATTTGGACATCTGATTTGTTGATGGAATATAAATTTGATTCACCGATTGACTCGCTTCCTAGCCAAATTTGAATGATTGTAGGGTTGGCAGCCCATCAATAAAATGGGTTTTATTATCGGCATTTTAGTTAGAATATTGTCGATATGTTAGTTTAACGCCTGCCAACAGATTTTAATGAATTAGTTATGTTGCTAGTAATATGAGCTGTAATATTTATCGTATATTGCTTGATGCGGAAATAAATTGTTATAGAGCTATCTTCTCTGTAGTTTTCCCAGCTGTTGTTGATCCTAATCCGTAAATTATTATTGAAGCTAGACTTTGATTAAAATCTAGGTGTTGAGCGCAGTATTCAGCCACGAAAGATGATTGTGAGCCAGAACCCAATAAAGTAGCATGAACAGGTCCTTCGTTTAATAGTTGTCTGAATCGATGCTGATAGAATATTTGATCAAATAGTGTCTTCGATTGAAGTTTCTTTAAAAGCTGTATACGTTTGATTTGAATTTGTGGTGTGCTTCTAGATGAACTGTCTGGAACAAAGTGTAATGTCGTTCACTGTAAATGAGAATTAATAATTTTGAAAAATATTTAGCACTTACATTTTCACTCTTTAAACAATTCCGGCATAAATTCATTTCCATTACTAGTCTAGTCTTAGCTTCCACTGACTGATCCAAACGAATTGATTGATCGAAATGAATTTAAGATTGTTCCCATTATTGACGACGGTGACATCTTTAACAAAATCTTTTTTGAGTTTTTGCAAACATGATTGTTAGAAAATAAGAAGCATTCAATTTTCGACAAGAGTGGTATCCTAATTGGTTTTCTGAAGTCTGCTGTATTTTATTTTGCTCTTTCGATATCAAATGTGGTGCATGTTGCAACAGATACACTCCTTCAGTTTTTGTAACGTTTAGTGATTAATATTATTTGAAATTCTAAGTTCTGATAAATTTAGCAAAGTAGAAAAATTTTATTTTTTGTTATTTGTTAAAATCAAGAATTTATAAAAATTTTAACATTGGAATTAGTTTTTAAAATTAATTTGTTTTAGATGAGCTTCACCTTAGGTATTGCAAACCTTGCATTTGACAAAAATGTTGTTCATTGCCGCTGGTAACGTAGGTCGCGTTTGTCTTATGCACCTCTAACTCACAATAAACACACTAAAAAATACTGTACACATGTTTTGAGGATACATACGACAATTTTGCTTGTATAGATTTCCGTTTAAATCACAGTCTGCCCCATTAAACATTAACAAGCCAGTATTAGAAGTTTACAATGCCTTCAACTGTTGTTTATTCAAAAATTAATTATCTTGTTGAAATGCTAGGATTTTTATCAATGTCTGCGGCCACCTGATCTTTGATGTTTTAACTATTCGGTTTCTATCGTAGGGCGTGCTTTGGACAGTGCCATGTGTATATTGAACATATCTACAATTTGTATAATTATCCGATTTGTTTGAGCCCTAAATGCTGACTACCAAAATTAGAGACTTTTGTTCATAATACAGCTACACCAAACTTTTGTTCATAATACAGTTGCAAAAATCGTCTGTTTTGTGTAATCAAAATGCTTCAGTTAAAGTATTTCAAGAAAAAGCAAATGATGAGTTATTGAACCAAAATACGATTATAATTGCCGCAAGTAGTCATTTATTTGAAGAGTTGAATAGCAAATAGGATATGAAGTATATATTGCCAATTGACAGAAACCATAGATAAACAGTCACCAATTGATATTATTTTATAAAACACGCAACGGGCGATGGTAACTAACTATAAATTGGACTTAAACCTTTTAAAAATAAATGTCTCATATAAATTGTTTGATTGTCAAAAGGCCTATAATGTATGCTTATAAGCATCAGTCGAATTTTTATGTTTTTCATTTTCAGTGAAAATGAAATATGTTGTAGATTGGTAATTCCTCTAGAAGTTGCTTATTGATAACACCGATGTATAAATTGAACCAGTATAGTGGCAAATACCCAAAATCAATTTTTCATTATCAAAACTTAAATCTAAAAGTTTTACATATACAGAATGTACTCCTGAAATGATAAAAATACAACAATACCAACTTTTGTACTTTGTTGTTGTTAGTTTTGTGTTATATGTGTTAATTATCACTGGGATTATCTATGTGAATGTGTTTCAATTTTCTTTAATCATTTTCATTTATAATTTTCCATTTTATTTCGAAAAATATTTATTACACATGGTAGACACAAAAAAATAAAAATAAAACAAATACAAACACAAAAAGAAAATTAAAGTTTTTCTTATTTTAATTTACTAAAATTTTCTACTCTTTTATGATGCTACTACACCCACATACGAGTAAGTATATCATGAACCATATACACCATGTTATGTGAGTGGTACACAAGAGGGTTGTATACAAATTTTCATCAACTTAGATTTCTATTTTACGATTAAAAATAAAATTGATTGATTGCATTAGAGAAATCTTGAATGTTTCAAACCGAACGAAAAAGTAAATCGTATTTTATAATTAAAAGGCACGTGACAATGTGATTATTGTACCTAGTTTGTAACAATAACAGAACACAAAATCATTAGTCTCACTTTAAAACGAATATGCATGTATCATAAAAAAATCATTAATCAAACTCTAATGACAAACGAACCATTCTTTTATGTTTTGTTTTATTTTGAACTAAATTTGATGGTTCTTGTCAAAATAATTGATTTTCTATTGAATTTTTATTCTCCCAAATTGATTATGAAAAATGATGCTTGTTTTATAATAATTGATTAATTTGTATAGGCAGTGTTGTAGATTAAAATTATTTTTTTAAATAGATGTTTTTGTTTAAGAGATGCTTAAAACCGTCACTGGTTGCTTACATATTGTATACCAACCAACACATACTGTATTTTGAAAAGTACTGTAATTTATCGTAATTTAATTATTGATGGTGTGCCGATCATCACACCTTCTTGACGGGTGGGGTATTTATAAAAAGTTTGAACAAAATTCATTAAACATCTACATCCATGTTTAATCTTAAATTTAACGGTAATGACGATTCATTCAATTACAATTTGTGTGTGCTTATGCTGCAAGGAAACCAAGTCGAAAATATAGTTTTATATATATATATTTGTCCGTTGTTTCAAACGTACTCAAATATACCTAAACCATTGTGCAGTTGACTATATTAAAACGTTTCTATTCCGTGGAAACTGCCGAGGTGCGAACGTAATTGATGAATCAATATTGTAAATCGTTCAATTCGCCAGTGCCATAGATCTCTGGCATATATAAAAATTCTGTGCCAAGAATTGTGAGCAGTTCTTTATCTTTCTTTAGCTTTTAAATCCCATGAAGAAATTTAGCAGGCTGCACTATGGTCGGCCAATTATCACGGTTCATCACACGTTGCCTCTAGTTCCGACATGCTAATATTCGAAGATTTTCTTTCATGTCGTCGCGCTAGTCTAGTGTAGGTCTTCCCCTACGGCGTACGCCAACCTTTTGATGATAGAGCGCTTTTCGTATTATTCGTTCTTTCCGGGATCTTTCAACGTGGTTTAGTCATTTAAATCGGTTTGATTGTTTGTTGTTCGTTCATATGTATATGAAATTTTAAAAAATTGCGCACCCCATTTTGAACGTCCGAGTTCATTTATAATGGAGTATGCAATTCAACTTCGTTCCAAATAATTTTTCCTTTATTTGATGTTTTTAAGAAGTTTTTTAGACGAGATCACGGGTTACAAAAAACAACATGATGGCCGAATGTAGCTACACGGTCCGCCTACCCAGATAACAATCGCCCATCATGTCACGCAAACATAATAGCACCTGGACCATTCACAGCATATAAGTCAATAAAGGACCATTCACAGTAAAGGTCTCGTTTGCGTTTAAAAGTGCGAGTTTACACGACTGCGAAAGATATTTTGATCACAACAACTTTGAATGAGCATAAAAGACTTCATGTGCGACTGCTTCGGGGGCTTTTTATATTTGGCGTGGATATCGTTCGTTGATGTTATAATTGACAGTATAAATGTAAAATGATTCACGTTGTGAAAGTTGTGGTCGTTTGTTCCTTTGTGTTGATAAGAATTTTGGTTTATTTTCAAAAAAAGTCATTTCACGATATGGTCAAAAATCGCTATATTATCTGCGCATATCCAAGAATTTTTCCTAAGTTATTGAACTTGCAATGCGAAGTTTCAATGCAAATTTCCTGTTTCTTGAGCGAACGCATCTTCCTGTCGTACATCAGGTATTAAATCGAAGAGGTTTGATACTGCCCCTTTCACTACGATTCTACACAGCAAACTATATGTTGTTAGCTTACACAGAGAAAAGCTTCTCTGAAATTTTCAAACTTATGAGTGGCTCAAAGGTTTTCGCGATTGATGCTATATCCTTTGCCTGATGAAAGTCTATGTAGAATTGGTTAATGGTTATATTGTACTCCCAATATTTTTCCAAGATCACCACTCATTGGGAAGCACTGATCAATGAGTGATCGGTTAGGCCAAAACCACATTGATAACTAACGATGATATTTTCAGCGAAGGGAATGTTTCTGGCTAGTACGGTATTCCGGGTGCTTTTTAATTTTTTAGTCTACTAATAGCTGCGTCTACTTCCACTACTGTGGGATATCGGAAAAATATTCGGTAAATTTATATGGTTTGCTGTACTTCATCATTAGTTAATACCCGTCAAAAATAGGTTAATTTACGTGTGAAATTGTGGATATTATTATTACGATGATTTCAGGTACCATGAAAAATGGTGACATAAAATTGTTTAAATCACTTAACACAACACCAAAATATATTTTAAAAGTTCCACAAAATATTGTTTAAAAATTCTACATACGTCCGCTTTGAAATAATTTTGAAGAGCATCTAACTGATTCCTATATGTCTCTATGGATGTTGCTGTTTCGAATATACCATGGAACATGTTTAATGCTACCAAGTATCTTTGCTTGCGTTCTTTGTACGAGATCTATATTTGATGCACCAATTGAGCCCCATAGTTGGATACCATATGTCCATACGGGGATTAGGATGGATTTGTATAGTATAACTTTGCAGTCTAGAAAGAGTTTCGAGTTTCTTCAAAATTTTATTTTTAATTGATTGCGTTTTGTTTCCATGTGGTTCTTCCATGTCAAGCTTCCATTGAGATGAAGGCCGAAATATTTGACGATTTTTTGTTAAGGAATTCTGATATTGTGATTGTTACATGTGTTGATGGGGGTAATCCGACGTTTCAACGCACAAAAATGTGGTCTACTATTCAGTTCAGACTAACTACAATTTCATTGCAAATTAGAAAAAAACACTTGTAATTTATAAGTAAAAATTAAACATATTACAGCTAAGTTGTTTGCTTCTCCAAAACCGTCAGCAAAACTAAACTTGAGAAGAAGAGACGAAAGCACCTAAAGCCCGACCACCATTAATTAATTCTACAAGAAGCGACGTCTCAACCAATAGCTTCACTTAAAAATGAAACAGGTGGCGAGTTCTGTATTGCTCTAATTAAAGAAGACAGTACCTGCCATAATTCAAGCCTCGAGCATCAAAGCATATTGTGCAATTGTTTCAATCGTAAACAAGTAATATATTGTTTTATAAATACTAAAGACTAAAGAGCTGAAGAGGTTTAACTGAAGACATCGAGGCATCTGTATAGCCACAAGAGATAAGTGAGGAACTGACTGCCTTGAGCGTCTGAATAAGAAGAGTTATAACCATTATTAATTATTGATAAAATCCTCCAACCAATGTTAAAAGTTCAGTACGAACCTAAAACAGGCACACAAAACCTATAACATGAAGTATGCGTTGCGTAACAGTGCAGGAGCAACACAAACTTAAGTCTTTGCCTATATTTGCGTGATAAAGTTTTAAGTCAAAATGTGCATTAGTTGAGCTATGAATGTTAAAACTCGAATAGGTTGATGTCCCCCTTTCGTAAATTAGAAATTTATTGACGACGAGGATTGTGAAATGGTCTTTACGATGTCATCAAGTTGGTTTATGAAACAGTATGGTGTACATCAACCAACTCGATGAAGGCTGAAAAAAATGATCATGAATATTATTGCAGCGAAGATTAGAACTCTGAGGCACTTTAATTCTGTCTAGCTTGCTTAAGGAGATTAAAAAAAAAATAATAGTTTTGATAAACTCAGTGGTAGTGTTTCCATCCCCCAAAATGGAAACGGTTTTTGCAATTCGGGTTTCTTTAATACTGACCGCAAGTCTAAGAAATATTTGTGGTTATGTAAAATTGACCGACAACTTGCTGGTCTAGCTTCGAGAGGGGTTTATCCTACAAACCTAACGAACAATGATCTGTGGTGGCATTGATCGTCTTGGCTAAGGTTCAATAAAACCAGTAACCAGCAATCAATAAATAAGACCAAAACCAAAATTAGAACCTAACACAAGATCAGTTATCGCACAAATAATTGTAGGCTCATTATGGTCTAATTCAATTAATGGCCATTAAACAATTTTAGGCTTCATTCGTTCTTGACCAAGCATTAGGTTATTTTATTTAAAGCTATAGAACCTAATTTGTATTGACATAAAACTAAATGTAGGCCATAAGCTTTAGGTTTGTCAATAGATTTTGTTTGGTGTTCAAATTTCAATTTTATTCCAATTTTCGATTTAGATTATGCGAGCTTTAAATTAAAGGACTTTTACCTTGGTTCAAGAACGGTAGAGCCCAAGTTTTTTAAAAGCAGCATTTTGTTAGTTAATTGATCTTGTTTTGCGTACTAATTTCGGATTCGGTCCGATTTTCAATTTAAGTACTTTTATAGCTTTAAATTAAATGACCTAATATTTGGTGAAAAACGGCCGAATTGAGCCCAAAAATTGTTAACGAGGCATTTCAAAAGTCCAAAATTTTTTAACGAGTCCTAAATTATTTGTATTTGAAAAGATGTTTTGCGTTATAATTTCGGTTATGGCCCTATTCTCGATTTGAATTCTACTAGTCTAAAATTTTGTAATGAGGCATTTGATTAGACCTTTTATTAGGCCTAATATTATTTGTATGGCAATTAATCTTGTTTAACGTTGCCCGATTTTCGATTTGGTTGGAAAAATAAGTAAATAATTTTTAATTTTTGGATAAGAGTTTTTCGACAAACTGTTGATACAAAATTGATAAATTTTTTGGCTATTTTATAAAAAGTTACAGTAAAACTCGCAAAGTATTGTTCATTAAATTTAATTAAACGTTTTCCGAGATAATATAAATTTTCGAGTAAATCACAAAATACTAAAGCCAAAACTATAACTTCAAAACGCTATGTCAGTCTTTCTCTTAATTTAATTAATTCTCTTAATTTGTTCATGAATCATTTGGGAAATTAAATATCATTTAAGGTGCCTCTTTCCGTTGAACTGACGAAACTATTGAAAACTCTAGAGGTTGTCTATTGAATAACTATTAAGCTTTCAGGGTGGACATAAACCTCGAGCTCATTCACTCATAGCAAGCACATCAAGGATTTGCTCGAAATTTTTGTATAACCTGAAACCGTAATATTTGCTGCTAATTTAACTCATTTTCTTAAGGCCCGTGACTTTTTGAAGTGACTTTGCCAACTAGTGATGATACTCGTTAAAAAGAAAAAATGGTCGCATGATAGTTTAAATGCATTTGCATAACAGTTGCAAAATTGTTTTTTCATTTTAGTGATTCATTCAATTTCAAATCAATCAATGTATGTATATTTAATCGTAATCGTCCAGCTACTCTTAAGGTTAACGATTTGTTATTATTACTTTTATCTTGTTTGCTTTGCAAAAATTATTCTCTCTCCCTCTCTCTCTCTCGCTCTCTCTCTCTCTCTCTCTTGCAGCTACCTTGCTCTTTAAAAGAAGTGCTCTCAAAAACTTGCCCTTGGAAAGTGGAAATTTTGATACAGAGCAGTGTATAACAATCAGTTGATAATATTGTCATGGACCTAGTAAATCAGGTAGTAGTGAAAAATTGTATACTCTTCAAATTCGAATGGGAAATAATAGGGAAATGGCAAAATCAAGTAATCAGTAATTTTTGTAGGCGGGACATTGGAGGCGATAGATTTAGCAATTTTTGTCTTGTAACCATCATTTTTCAAACTAATTGAAACTAGCAATATTTTCATTTCGTTGTGTTTGTAATGACTGACTGCTTCAATCAATTAGGGCTTCAAATAAAAACATTTTACCATGAACTTTTGAATTGTCGCGAAAATTCTGTCATTTCGGTGTAACATATAACTGTACCACCCAAATAGTTTGCCATTTAGGCCTTGTTACGTTTGATTACATTTCTGTGTATTTTCTAATAAGCTCAGGTTTAGATAACACTGGTTTGTCTACAAGAAATGAAGCACCCGTATTTTATATATTCAATCCAGCATTCAGCAGAACATCTAAACCCTCATATCTTATTCAAAGAGTATTTCACCATATATGATAATAAAAATCCTCAAAACAGCACGAAAAAATAATACATTAAGAATTCAATCATTCAATCATTAAAATTTTTGATTTTTCTCAAATAAATAAATTATAAATATAACTTTTCTGAATAACATTAAGCCATAACATGAAAAGGCCGAGGCAACAAATCCAATTTACATTAATTCATAATATGTATTCGGATTTTTTTTTATTATACCGTTGAATATTTCATAAAAATGTGGGCCGCACATAAAACTAAAACTTTTGTCACGTGTACGAAAGAAAATCTAAATTTTGTTCTTGTGAATTTTCTTTTTCTTTATACAAAATTGTCATTTTCTAATTCTAAACATTTCCAGTATTGGTATTCCGGTATTATCTTTTCTAAAAATTTATATTAAACCAAAAATTTTGTTCGTAAACGAAATTATTAAAAATAAGAGAAATGAAAAATTTATTAAAGTATTCCGTTTTCGAGATTGATGATAATGATGGGAAATTTTCTTTTATTTTCGCTTTTGATTTTCACAAAACACAATTGAAATTCAAAACTTGTAAGTAAAGAAGGAAAATATTTTTTTTTTGTTTTTGACTAAAAAAAAAAAAGGAAACATGGTAAAAATGAAAAATCAGATGGTTAATATTTTAATATAATTTTTCACCTGTCAAAAAATGAAAGTTAAAAGATATTCCTTTAGGATGGGTTTATTACCAAAAATTGGAAAATACAAAAATTTTTAATTTAAAATTATTTACAAAACAAAACTTTGTTTTTGTGTGTTTCGTAAAGGCAAACATTTTTCAGTTACGGTCAATCTTATCTCGAATAATGTAAGTGTATAAGGCATGGTGTACACGAGTTCGCATATAATAGAGAGTGAAACTCTGTTTGGGTACACCATTTATATTATCACTTCAAAATAATATAAATTCGGGGTAACATTCCGTAAGCAAAAAGAAAATTATTTTTTTTCGTATCGTATATACAAAAGGAAAATGTGTGTGTGTGTGTGTGTGTGAAGATATATATTAAAATCCTGAAATCTAAAATTCAACAGAGCAAATGTGATAGGAAAAGAAGGAAAAAGGAACTTTTTTTTATACATATTTTCAAATGTATATTCTATTTCCTATGGAAGTTCGTGTAACGTCATAGATTAATGACATTCATCCATCAACATCATTCTGAGTTTTTGTGTTGTTGTTTTTGTTGTTGCTGCTGCTGCTATTTTCATTTTTTTTGGGTTGTATGTATATAGTATGTTGAATGGAAAAATTGGATAATGTTTTAAATCAGGGGATTTTTTTGTGTTGCTCTGTAAAGAAACTTAACTGCTATATAGAATTTTGATTCGGTTTTCTGTGAACGATTATGTGTGCGCAATTTCTAATGATATTTAAGTTTTTTACGGAATTTGTATTTAAAGGGAATATTACGGTTGGAACGCAATGGAACAGGTACTTCAGCCGCTCAATTATTATAATTTTTTGCTATTGTGCCATTTGAAGAAATTCCGTAAAATATTTTGGCCAAATTGGTCAATTTTGAACTCCGCTATATATACATACTATAAATTATTTAGTAACATACGTCATAATACCAGGTTTGATATTTTACATACTTGCTTCTTTTTACAAAAGTTATATGAAAATGTCATAATTTACTTAAATATTTTGTTAATAAACTATTTTAGTTAATAAACACATTTTATTAAACACCTGGTTCTTATTTCGCAAAAATTATATTTTTGAATATTTTAATCAAAAAATTTTTGTTCAAAAAGTTTAAAAATCACTCGATCGATTTCGACTTGTTCGGTCATCATCAGGAGTATCTACTCGGCAATTCAAAATATTAAATAATTAAAATTTAAATTAAAATATTCAAAAATCTATCTTTTGCGAAATAAAAAAACAAGTGCTTAATGAAATGTGTTTATTAAGTGTAAGTGCGTTTCGCCAGGTGCCTGTGGCAAAGAGTGTAAAAAGACATAAAAAGAGTGTTTTCTTGCTCATTTCACCATTATGCCTTATACATATATTTCCCATTTTGTTAACAAAACTAGTCAGTGAATGATGCAGTTATTCGCAATATTTTTTAATCCTTAACATTTGGCGAAACGCCATGTTCGGCCCACATCGAATGAAAAAGTATTTTCCGGATGTTTTTATTTAATATCCAAAAATCTTTCAAAAAATGTTAACGGCACTGTGAGAATTCACCGAAAGTGTATTTTTCGTGTAAATATTTTTATCCACAATGTAGCCTGTCAAAACTCTAAACGGTTCTATTTAATTAAACCGATTAGTGATCAAAATGTATGTGGTTCGGTGAAAATTATTGTGTCCAAAAGTATTTTATGGCGACTAAATATATAAAGTTTAAACGGAGTTAATTTCTGAACATTCGATAGGTGGGCTGCATCCAATTGGTGTATCTGGCCAAGTTTTAATGGATATTCTGCTAAATTTAAAATTTGTTTGGATCTAAGGTCCGTATAACGATATTCTTTAATTATACTTGAACAACCATTAACTATTCTCGATTTAATTTTTTTTAAATTGGTTGGACGTTTGTATATGATATAAAGCTATGACCTACGTAGTTTGAGATCAATGTTACAATGTGAATATTTATCTTTCCACACAATTGTAATCACTTATACATTTTCAATTGTTGTGGTGAATTCGACCGAAGCATGTACCTCTGTTGTGCACCTTAATAACTTTATCAGTGTGGAGTTTTGTGTATTAGGATTTGCGATGTATATAGTATAAAATTCTCCATATCGACAATTTGACGACTAAAGCGCGATTTAGATGATGAAAAAATGTTGTCCCAGCAAAATATTTGCTGTGTGTTTAGAGCTGCACACAATATACATTTTTCGCATTAGTTGAATAGAGAAAGAAATATAAAATGCCATAAATAATATTTGTTGGCATAAAATACACTCGGGTCGATTATATTTTATGGCAGTATTTTTATTTTATGGCAGCATTTGCTCAAAAAAAAGACAAAAACGCACACCAAAATTTTTCTCACGATGTAATTCTTTCTTGTCATTCACACGAAAATTTTAATATTCCAAAATCTTCTTTTTTTGCTGGCCAACATTTTTTCATCATGTAAATCGCGCTTAAGAGTATCGATGAGTAATATTTGTCAAAGGACATTCGATAATTTTGATGTCTCAGAACTTCTCGTATCAAACGTAACACGATATTTGCACAAGCATCCAAGTTTTTTTTCATTTGGACGTTTTATTGACCGTCTCTTGTCCTACGTATATCTCAAAATTGCAAAGCAGATACTGTTCAACACAATTTTAGTTTTACTTGGCTCTAATATAATTTTTCTGAAATTATTTCGGAGTATCTGAACGAAGGACAAATTTTGAAGAACCCATTATAATTTTTATGAATGTTGGGAGGGGCTTTTTCGTTGTCATTGAGGCGCAACATTTGTATTACACGTGAAAAATTTAACACGACATAGTCTCATATATCAATTGGTTTCCAGTTAAATAATTCCAATTTTGTGTTATTAATTTTTTTTAGATAAGTACGAATTGGATTCGTTATAAAGAACAAATTATCATTAAAAAAACATTAAGTGCCGATAATTATAAATATTTGTTGCTGAGAGTCTACTTGTATGAAAAACGATTTCACAATCCTCTTTAAGAATTTCTTGGTATCGCCATAAAATGTTTGCAGTGTGAGGCGTAAACGGATCCAGTGGTAGGCCAGGATGTCAAGAAATTGCCGAATCATCGATAAATTTAATGGACATATTATTAAAGTCGAATAGTGCTTCAGGTACTTGCCAAGTTGATGTTGTTCTCTCGAGTGGTTTGAAATTCAATTGCGGTATAATCATCGTCATTATCTACATCTGAACATAATTCCATCACACTCTTGCTCTAGGTAGCAATAATTTTTAAAATTTACTCTTCGGTGAGGCTTTTTTCCGGCTTATCCCAAAATATTTAATAATCTCTAACTCAATCTTTGCATTTATTCACATAGTAACTATTTAGTTCGATCATCGCTTAAAATTGCAAATCTGTCATATATATTTTCAAATAAATATATTTTATAAATAATTACATTTAATACCGTAATAGTATTTTAGAATTACTTAGCACTTCTTTATAAATAGAAATAACACAAAATATTTCTAAATTTTAGATTATTTTAATAGGATTTCACGAAGAAACCTAATACTCACGGTGTATCACTTATATGGCTCTGTTGATTTTTATCATAGAATGAAGATTTTTGCGTCTAAATTTGATATTCGATGAATATAACCCCTTTGTACACTCTAGAGTGTTTTTTACAATATTTCTTGGAATGTTGCATATAATTAAGACTAGGTGACGATGGGTTACATATTGCTAAGTGTTTGTATATTAACGATTAAAAAATGTAAATTAATGAAAAATACCAACTGGATCTTAAAACGATATACAATAACACAAAGAAAATCAAGGGGTACCATATCGATTTTTTGTAATTTAGTTCAATTCTAAAAATTCAGGTATAAATAAGTTAAAAATTGATTAATTGTTTTTTTGTTAATTTTATTTATTCGTATAAAATTATAGTAATGTACCTACTCTGTACATTGACTAGCAAAATTTCATTTTAAACCTAGTTTACCACTTTGTTACATTTTAATTTGCCCTCATTGGTTTCTCCTAAATTTTATTTACTTCTGCACTCAGAAAAAAATATGAAAAATACATGATTGCATTTACCATATTATAATAATAGAAATCATTATAAAATTATCGTGATATTTCCTATTATACAATAATTAGACATACTATTTGTTTAATTATGTCACTCTCCTTTGACTATCCGTTGGATCGTTGACATTAGAGTAAACATACTGCATGATTAAATTTTGATTCGTAAATAATTTTTACAGTATTTATAAAAATTCGCTATCTCAATGGGTGATTAGTTCGTATGTGAACACTAAATATCCAAATTTTACTTTGAAGTTTCCTGGCTCCAGTAATGCAGTCTTATGCGATTACCGAATATAACAAATATTAATAAAATATTGAGATAATGAGAAACCAAACTTTCGATATGCTCATGACGGAGAAAATAAATTCCGGATTTAATATAGTATGTAGTATCTATATTTTTTCTCTTCAAGTTTATACGATAAATATCAACATTGTGTGTTAAATCCAATTATTTCAAATGATTGGTTGTATCATAATATGATAGTCTTAATCATTGCATATAATCATAACAATGATGGTCACTTTTATGATCAGCTCAATCTTTTTTATCCTGAGTGTGGGTCTGGCTTGCGCATAGCTACCACAAAGGTTGTACTCTATTGAGCCTTACTATTATTTCTCGGCGGTCCCTGGTTTGGGTGATGGTGGAAACTTCAATCATGCTACTGTGTTGGTTTGCTTACTTGCTTGCCTGTCGACTATTTTTATTGCAAGGTGCCTATGGAAGATACTACTACGGAGTATTAACAATATCTCTCAGTACAATCTTTTAATGATGTTTAGTTTACTCGGTTTTGTACAATCATGCAACTGATTACCATAGGTCCATGTTGGACTTGTCCAACTTCTCATCCAATTGTTAGTTCTTTTTTAGAGGAACATTCATCTTTATTATTAATTACTTTTTTTGAACCCTTAGGTTTGGATATTAGTTTTTTTTTAGAGTGAGCCGCATGAAGTGGTCAGAGCTCGTGTTGAAACCAACCTCGATATTGAATTAATTAAATTGGGTAAATCTGGTATTCTATTGACATCTGCGAGTCAGAAGAGCTTTTTACCTCTAATGGAAACTAGTTTTGATTAAAGTTTACACTTGTCTCCTAAACTTTCAAGGAATTTGGGGATTATTGGAGTATTGTGTATTATATTTAAATACATATCCTGTCCACTTTATATGTGATTGTTAATGAATGGTGATTCGAATATGAGAAAAACTGCTGATGTTGCAATAGCTCATTAAGCTTACATACTAATATTTTAATGTCATTTATATTTCTCCAATTTCGTGCACTCAGGAAAAAAATATGATTAAGCTGATCATAAAAGTGACCATCATTGTTATGATTACATGCAATGATTATCATATTATAATAGGAATCACTTGAATGATTATATTTAACACACAATGATGATATTTATCATACAAACTATGATTGGATTAACCATCGCTATGATTAAATATGTAGTTATTATGATGAGAATAATCAACCCAAATGGGTTTAAATAAATAAATTAAACTGATTTGAAACAAAAAATACGTTGTATTATAGTATATGGAGAATTGGGTTCAACCCCGAGAGTTAATAAATCTGTAATTTAAATTAAAAAACCTAAGAAAATTATATATTTAAAATCAACCCAATCAATAATATCTAATATGATAACACTGAGAAAAAATATAGATACTACATTAAATCCGAAATTTATTTTTTGGCTTTTCACCATCTCAAAATTTTATTAACATTTGTTTTATCCGGTAATCGCATAAGACAGCATTACTGGAGCCATGAAACTACAAATTAAAATCTGAAAACTTACTGTTTATATACGAACTAATCACCCATTGAGATAGCGAATTTTTATAAATTCAGTAAAAATTATTAAACGAATCAAAATTTAATCATGCAGTATGTTTACTCTAATCATAGGAGACAAATATGGTAAGAGTATCATAATAATAATAAGCTCCGTTTTCACTGATTGACATAATTAAACAAATAGTATTTAGGGAATATCACAATAATTTTATAATGATTTCTATTATTACAATATGATAAATGCAATCATGTATTTATCATACTTTTTTTCTGTGTGTGGTTCCTTGGATAATTGAACTAATAGCTTGGTCAAGTTTCTGCACTTGTTCAACCATTCTGTCTTAATTATTAAACAACATTTCACTGTAGCGGTCAGAGACGTTACTAACCTGTATTCCACTTTTAGAACCTAAATATTGGAAGCCAAAGCCAATGAGCGTGTGCGGTACACCCGTTTGTACCATCCTATACAATATTTTCTGTTTGAAAACTATTGTTCCATGCCAATGGGACGATAATTGTCCAATAAAAAGTAAATCTGTAATTTCGGTCCGTGTGGGATTACAGGTGTTGTTAAAAAGATAGGACGCCAAAACCGTTGTATATACGTCATTAAATGCTAGGCGTGTCTGTGCATAAGTTTTCGGCTTAGAGAACACGTAACTGGTATGACCAAACCCTCAATATCAGCAACGCAAGCATCATTATCAATTGCATTGCGCAAGTGAATATTGCCCTAGGAACGAAGTTTTTTTGATCCAATTAATTGAAAATAAGTCGTTCACGTTATAGATTTGGTGGCATCTCTTTGTATTATTTTAATGTTTAGTTCTAATCATATAGTACGATTCGTATAATTAGTACAGGAAAATTCAAGTTTCCTTTTCGTTTTCGCAGCATCTGTTTCTGGTTTAGTTTGCATGATGTTAAAATAATATCTATATTCCAATATAAGAGCATCATACGATCGTTGGGGCTGAACAACTCGTTGTAGACTTTCATTTCGTTTATGAATAAAAATATCACATAAATCGATATCAGTTTCGACCATGATAATAAAAACTAAATCGATGGTTGAAGAATTAAATCATCTTTTATGTTCACCAGAACGTGTTTTGTTTGCTCGAATGAATACTCTGTGATCAACTGATGGCATTTGCTCCAATGCAGTTTTATATAAATTTGCCACATTAATGAATTTAAGTAATAAAATTTGTAATCTTAATATTATTTTATGCTTGGTTCTGAAACATCAAATTAAAAATTTTGGAAGAATAAGAAATAAACAAAACAAATTTAATTTTGCAAATTATGGACAAAATGCAATGCCAAGAACACTAAATTCCATACTCTGCACTCATTGTTCCAATGATTTTTTAAATTAATAAAAGAATTAAAAGAAGAAAAGACACTTCCATGTGTAGGGCCATATCGCCAATCACAACATTTCCTGATGACCTTGTGAATTGACGCTTGCACGTGAAGCGCCATATTGCCAATCAAAACTTGCAATTTGTGTTGAATTTATTTTTACAAATTTCAGACACAACCCTAAGTCGAAAACACTAAATTCTACACACAACCAAAGATAACTGCAATCATAACTGCAATCGCAACAAGTAAATTTTGTCATTTTTTTTTAATTCTAGATATCATCCCAAATCGAGAACGCTAAACCCCATACTCGGCACTCATACTTCCCATGGTTTTTTGAAATAATATAAAAGGAATTAAGTCAAATTGGCCAAAGACGCTTGTACATGCCATATCGATCCAAGTCGGGAACACTAAATTCCACACTAATGCTGTGTGCCTGACGACGATTTTTTTGACTAAATTTCCGACTAACTAAATTGATCGTTAGTTCATCCAGATATTGTTAGATGCCTCTAATATTTATAAGCCAAAATCTACCCGATGTTTAATTCTAAACTGCAAACTTAGTTCTGATTTATCAATTACCGATTAAAAGTGTTTTGTAGAATGTTAAATTTAAGATTATTTAGCAGATTTTAATTAAAAATCAGATGCGGTTTGTTTTGTGCCATCTTTGAACGAATGGTATGAACTAACCATCAATTTAGTTAGTTGAAAATTTAGACAAAAAAATTGACATGAGGCACACAGCATTAGTTTTTAAAGAAGGTATAATATAAACTGATTTTCGTTATATACAATAACCGATACACATTTTTGATACTATGTGATAGTAAAATATCATTATAAATATTTTAAATTAAACCACGTGTTTAGTTTCCAAACTTTTTCCTTATGCAGCCTTATAAATTGGATAATTTGTTTATCTAAACTTTTGAGTACATTTTTCGTTATAATGTGTGGCTACACTTTTTATTAACGTTAGAAACTGCACTCCAGTTACACTAAAATCTTAAATTCTCTGTTTTTTTTAATACTTTGGTTTCATATTGACACTTCGGTATTCTCGAGGATTCGGGGACAGCTAATTATCATTTACATATGTATTTGGAATTTCTGCTGCATATAGTGAATGAATATAGTTACACGATAATTTGTAATATGCAAAATAGTACTATGGAAATAAATTTTCAATTCACACTGCAATTAAACAACCCCTATACGATAAACTAATCTAACAAAAACTTCAATATGATTTCCCATTCCACCATTTTTTATAACGTTGGAAAAATAGGGCACCATACTACGGTTTTTGGATGAGGGTTACTTCGAACTTGTTATTAAATTGTTTTAATTAGTTGTGATGATAAGCCTACTATACTGCGCTTAGCATACAATGAAAAAACTTTACTTATTTGACAGACAGATGACGTATACGAATTCAGTTTTTCCTAAAATTGAATTAAATTAATTTCCCCTTATCATTTTGCCAGTATTATGGTTGTAGAGTAGCGTTTACGCATACATCACTGTCAAAAGAAAATCAAATTATTTTTTATTAAATTATGTAGTTCTTATATATCTTCGGGACTTAACATAAGACTTATTATCGTAAACGTATAAAACCGAGGTCTCTTCACACATGCAGAAAGTAAACTGAAACTAAGAAAATTTATTATATTCCATTTTGACACTTAATAAATATAAGTAAAGTGTAGATTAGACCTTTTGCATTATAAAACCACAAATCAAATATTGAAGAAAAATATATACATAATGTACTCCTCCGCTCTATGTATATACCCTCCTAAATATTGCTAATATTTTCCAGCTTTTGGTTTTTGTTTTCATTTTCTTATCATTTCATCCTTCAATTGGCATTCATAATAAATTTTTCAAAATCAAATACAATCAATCAAAACCAATAATAATGATGATAATACAAAAAAAATATAACAACCGATCTCCCTTTCCTCTGCCTTCACTGCCGAAAACGCAAAAATATATAGAAAATAATTTTCTTCTGTGTTTTATTTTCTTTCTACACACAGATCAGGAAAAATCCAAAAATAATACAAAGGAAAAATAATCACAAAACAACAACAAAAATTACAGAAAGAAAAGAAAATTGAAGGAATTTTTTGTCCAGAAGGAACCAACAAAAAACGGTATATAGCTATATATATATGTATATATATAGGTATGTATATACACTCTCCTATATATATAGAGAAACTTGTAAAAGAAAATTCGTTATTATTTATTTTTTCTGATCATTATTATTCGCATAACGAAATCGGTTGATAATCTTAGGGGAATTGTCATTCTAAACGGACAACCCCTATTAATCAACCATTGTCCGGATATAATGTATTTTTTCTCATTTTCCATTTTTGTACCAAAAAAAAAACACAAAAACAAAAATCTCAACAAAAAACAGCAAACAAGATTTTTTTCATTCAAGGGATAAATAATTTTCTTTTTATTAAACAAAAGCAGAATAAAAACGAAAATTTATTCAAAAAGGTTTTGAATGATGGGAAAATCTTTGAATCAAGTGTTTTATTTGTATGCATTACAAATATTTGTATTAATCTAATTTTAATCGAATTTTGCAATTCGAAATGGTTTGGATCTTTGATGATAATTAAGTCTATAGTAGGCAATCAGACAAGGATTTGATTTTTTCTAATAGGTACCAATTCAATAAACATAAAGTTATAGTATTTTTTTCAATTCTTGGGCAAAAAAATGAAAGTTTGTAATTTTTTGACATTGCTTCATTTAATATGAACTAATAAACAAAATATATAAGACAACATTTTGCGTGAGATTGACAAGACATCGGTGGAATTTCGTCGAAAAATGTCGTCAGAATCGGTCCAGGTACAATATTAATAAGTCCAATCACCCTGTCGGTAACGACAACTTTGCTGGTTTAAAAATATGGGTACTCATCAATTTATTGAAGCGTCGCCAGAGGGTTCATTATTTTCTTCTTCTCTAATTGCGCCAGATGTTTCATTTTCCGATTCGTGTCCGTGTAAGACAGCCGAGGGTTGATATTTGCCGGTTTGTATTTTTTCAATATTCTTTTCTGAAATGTTTTGGTTAGAATCCTAACCCTGCACAGGGCTTCTATCTAAATATAATCTGGCATGCTGGGAAAGGAGGCAGGTTTTTTTCCATTCCATTATTTACTTTCTTCTATGTGGTTTCCAAGCGGTCACACAAATTTATACTAACCCAAGCAATGGTTGCTTGAAGCCAGTGGTGAAGTTGTTATTGCCTTATCCATATCTGCCACTCGCCTCCAGCCCCAAAAAGGACCGGGAAAAACAAACTTCTGTTGATAATTAATTGGTGAATCTCTCGGACAAATGTTATCCTGAGCTAACCTTCACAAAATGGATATCGCTTGCATTAAAAAATCCCCACAGTATTCTAGTTAAAGTTTAGTCTGGAAAAACCACATAACTCTTGACAAACTACACAATTTTTCTTATTTGTGTTTAATTTAGGTCGAAACATAACCAAAAACAGTAAAATCATTCAAAAAACCATCTATCCTATATGTTTTGTAGTAACCTGTAATGTTCATGACAGATGGCACATTTGATACAACGAATTTATTTTATATCATAGCCGAGTTTAGCCTTGTACAATGTCTACGAATTGTCAACATATTATACCAAATTTCGACATTGTCCACTCAAAAATAAATTGTCTACCCTATTTTCGGCGCTAACATGTAGACAGTTCGTAAATACGATTAAACGCGCTAAACTGATCAACATTTGAGAATTATGAAATGAAGGTTCATTGAATAAAAAATTATTAAGAAAGTCAATGACCTCACAATTTCAAGAAACGTGAAGGGTTTGTTTTATTTATTAACTTGTCAACGGGCATCACATTGTAACTAGAAACAAAGATAATTAAAATTAAAAACAACACAATGCACATCATTTTAAACTTCAGCAGAAAATTTTTAGCAGTTGTCGTCAATAGAAACCTGTACAATACCAGAAAATTCCCGGAAAATTTACATTCTCGTTTTGGATAAAAAGGGTAGGTTGATTTCCAAAAGTAGTCTTTATGCAAAAATTAGTGGACTGTGGAGTCCATATGCTTGTGCATTTTAAATCTTTATAAGATAAAATTGAAAGAAACGTCAGTTTGACAAACTCGAAAACAATTCTTTTTTCTTAGGAATCTTAAGGTAATTAAATAATCGAAAAATCTTATTTAGATACAAATCGTAATTTTTAAATTTTATTTTTAATTGTATGGAAATTGTAGAGTTAATCAAATAAATGAACTTTTTTTATTGAATGTAGAGTATTTGAAATTGCTAAAATTAGTGCCATAAACGTTGGAATAGTAATTGAACTGCATGCAAAACTGACTTTTACGGCGCTATACAAATATTCCGAAGAGGTGTAGCACGGAAAGCGCTAACTTTTCACACTTTGTAGCTAAGTTTAGAAAAAAATGTATTTAGTCTGAAATTATTGTACAACTTTTGATTAAATTACTGACCAAACTAATTTCAAGTTAGTTCATACAAGTCGCTATTAGATGGCGTTACACACACTGTACTAAATTTTTATTCTAATTCGACAATTTAATTTAAGTTTTACCAATTGTCAAAATATTTATAATCGTTGGTGGATAATTAACAATTATGCACCCTAAATGCAAATGAAAAAATTAAATTAGACCCACACAAAAAAATGACGACCGACAGACAGTACTAGGCGAAAAAATGGTGAGAGGTATACAGTATTAGTTACTTGGAAATAAATTGTACAATATTCATAAATTGCATTAGCTCAAATTTCTGGAAAAAGAGTTTAGAAATATGTAAATAAGTCAATCACAACTCATGGACTTACAAATGGTTGTCGATGTTGTCTACGAGTAGTAGACCTTCTCTACTTTGCCGAGGAGTGAATTACGATCACATATTCACAAAACATAAATATTAGTAGACAACACGTTAATGCCCTTGTCTGGTTTTAACAAATGACACATAAATAACCAAAAACAAAAAATTATGTTTGAATTTCGAATCATAAAATTCGGTATTAGAAGTCAATTGCAATCGCTATTATAGCTACCGATAACCACTATTTTATTCGTGGCTACAAATTAGAATCAGATATGAGCGTTTACGCGTCAACTCGACGACAACCTTGACTACTTCACGTCAGTTGTGATTGAATAGTCTACACATTTTGAACTTTTCCGGAGATTTTCGTTAATGCAAATTAATATTACAATAAAAATATACAGTAAAACCTGTATAAGTTGACACTAAACACGTTGGACAATAAAAACTATATGTTGGATATGTATAGCTATATAATCTACATGCTAATCTGGCCAGTTCTATACTCTGTAAAGTTCTGAATCATATAGCTCGCTAATAAAAAGAAAACAAGGTGCAAGTTTTTGATACTTCAATACCGATGTAAATCAAAGATTCATCGAGTGCGCACGCTATTTAAGAGTTTCAAATGTGATTAAATTCTCTTTGGTCTTCGGACCATCAACCTGAATTTTTCCATTGCATATCTAATAATTGCAAGGAAAACACGTCCGCCGATTCGTCATTTTGTAACGCAGCTCGCGTATTCGTTGTTAACGTGACAAATTTCTCAACTGCGATAACTTCAAGCAAGCGTTTATTTCATCAGCAGCTGTTCATCTTGGAATGACGATTGGCAAAAATTGCCGATCAGCAGAATCATTGTACCTCTAAAGTTGTCAAGAAGCCTCCAATGCTCGTTTGTGCGTCATCGCACACTCCTCCCAAATGATTATTTTTCAATTTTAGTAATTCCATCCATCATTGCTGATTTTTAGAAAATGTTGCATGTCGGTTCATCTATCATTTGCTAATTCAGTGGCAGTTTGAGCATGAAGTGTTCATTCTCCTTCTAACAATGTGGCAGCACTTGCAGCTGTTAAAAGTAAAGAAATGTCAAAGAACTGCATCTAAATATTTTAATTTTCAACGATCAACATTTTTTCGTTTAAGTCCAAATTTCACGAAGGTCAGACCTGGTTCTCAAAAAATTTGAACGAAATCTGAGAAAGATGAGATTGGTACATAATCACATCCCAAAAAAAGAATTTCCTCAGCGAAAAGAAGATGTTTTACATTCCCTCTCGACGATTCAAAAATAATTTTCAATGTGGACGGAACAAATTTTTTAATGTTTCTCAAAACTAAAACGGTACTTGTAGCAAAAGACGGTCGCAATATTTACGAGGTTGATCAAGGCATGGCAAAAGTGAACCTTACTGCGATGTTCACATTTGGTGCAGATGAAACAACAGTGCCTCTAATGATTATATATCAATATAAAAGAATCCCTGATGACATCAGACAATCAGTACCAGAGGTCTGGGGTTTTGGGTGTCCGCGATATAGAGTGAATGACGAAGAAGGTCTTCTAGAAAAACATTTCAAAAGTCCTCCATTCATATCTAATCAAGATAGGGACAAAGTTTCCGATTATATCCTTCCGATTGTATTTTTTAACATTAAACATTACCTGTGAGTAAATTGTGCGTGCAGCTTGGAATAATTTTAATAGCTTTATACCCCAACACAATCCGCATTCTCCAACCAGCCGATTTAAGCACATTAAAGTCTTTTAAACATACTTGGAACAAAAAAGTTTTTGAGTGGCGGCAACAAAATCCGGGAGAATTTCTTATCAAACAAAAATTTGCTTCTTTGCTTACCCAAGTGATACATTCCAGTATTGGAATACAACTGTAGTGCCATTGAGTTTTCTAGATATTTAGGAAAACATATCATGAGGCCGTCCCTTAGTTCTTGAACCTATTAATAAGATGGTTAAATATGTATTTAAAAAAACATTTTCACAATTGATAGGTTCTAACAAACTAAAGCAGTTTGAAGATGCTAGCAAAGGTGTACGCAATACTGACACTATAAACTGATCAGATGAACGCTGGATCCTGTATAAAGTTTTTCTTGAATTTCAACCCCATAATCCAAAGATCAAGGATAAGGATTCCTTCAACACTACAACTATTTCAGAAGCTGATATTTTATAATTCGAGAATTTAACTGATTCACCCGTTGCTACTGATTTATATTCCATTGATGAATTTCTAATTTATAAATGAAGATGTTGTCGTCGAAGAAACTATCGCCTAAGAAACTGTCATTGCAAACGTTTAAATTACTGAAACGTTTACTTCCGAAGTAACGCCATTAAAGGTTATTCAAACCCGCATCAAACCCGTTAAAACTGAAAAACCGTCGCCAACTAATCCTTTATAGATTAAGACCGAACAATTAAAAAAGGACGGGAAACAAAATGAAATTATTAAGAAAGAAGAAAAGAAACTATAAAGACCGGAAAATAAAAACAAAATATTTAAGATAAAGCTAAAGTGTTAAAACAAAAAATTTATAGAAGTGGGCCAAAAAAAATATTACCTCCAACTACTCGTATAGTAAAGAGTACTATTAATTTGGCAAAAACCGATAATGACCCAAAAAAATTCAAACAAACCGCTGCTTCAAATTTTGAGTCTCAAAATGAATTTGGGAATACTCAAGACCAACGTTAGTATGATTCCAATTATTTTGTAATTCATTAAATTAAATTTGACTACCCAAATTTTAATTTCAGTTCGAGTTCTACATTCGGTTGATAATCTTTGCGATGATATAAGCAAACTTAACCAAAACTAAACAATTCTCACGTAAAGAACCTTCTTCAAGGTGCTGAGAATTTTGAAAGCATTGGCGAGAATAGGATTGCGGTTAGTTCTATATGCTATAAATGTACATTTTCTCGCAAACATCGCAATATAATCTGCGTTATAGATTACGTGTCGATAACCGTGTAGATTACATTGTGTGATCTACCTCCCCCATCCCTGATTAGAACGAGGGTATAAATCGTCATTTTAACCATCTAAAAATACCTAAACGTAACCTTAGCCGCATTTGCAAATTTAACTCTGTCTGTCAATTCGACCATACGAGTACTTATTTTTTATATTCCCATACTGCGTACGAATATTTTAAGTGTTAAAATCAATAGCATCTTAAGAAAAACAACGTTCGGTTGCAAAGAACAATAGCTCAAAACACTTTTAGTATTCGATTAATGTTTCTTCTATATTTATTCTTTTATGAAACAACACTAACAAAATATAAACTTTTAGTTTTAAAGGCAACAAACTTTTTTATTTTGGTTGCGTGTAACAAACTTTTTTGTTCTCGAGATATTTTACTACGGAAATTGGATTATTATGAAAAATCGATTTTTTTGTTATTTTTTTGTAAATTTTGATATTCTTTGGATGTACTTTATAATTTTTATTGTCAAAAGATTATAAAAGATAATCTTTGTTAATATTTTATTTTTTATTTTTAAATAATATGTTCAGTGAAATTATGATATTATCTCTATATGGGATTTTATTAGTATGTAGGTCATTAAAAGGTTAACTGTAACCACTACAACTCAATTAGGGTACCGGAATATTTTTATTATATAGATAGTAATGAAAGTGTTAGTGTTGTATTTATATAGCTATTCCGATTATGTCACATATGATATATTCTTAATACGTCATCCAAATTGTGCTTCCGTTACCTAAATAAAATTTCAAAAGCAAATTAATTAGTTTCATTTTGCTTCAATCATACAACTAATTCCATTACAAAATCTGTGTTATACAAAAATTAAAGCTGCCATCATGGAAAATAATTTCGAATAAATCTATGTGTATAAGGGTAATAATACTATTTTTAAAAATCTACAAATATATATTAAGAAGGGAGAACCCAACCCTCTTATTAAACACTGTGTGTCCTTCAGTATACTAAACCATACTTCTTCATCAATATCATTATAGATATCTGTGAGTTTCAATTGACTTTTATAAGATTTTGTCCTCATTATTATTTTGTTGTTGTTGTATTTCAACATCATCCCCCTTTCCAACGTATATACTATTATTGTTATTATTAGAATTAAGAAAGTTCCTCCTTTTTGGGTTTGAAATGGAAAAGATGGAATTCGTTTATGTTGTATGAAACGCATTTGTACGAGTACAGTTTCACCCTCCTAAAACAACCCAACTACATAAAACCTAATACATTATTTTTGTCATTGTTTGTTGATACAATTTTTTTATTCATTTCTGTATGTCACATTTTAATCTACATCAATCTTGTCATAAAATGACGGATGGCATTTATCAATGTCAGTAGGTTTTAGAATGTAATTTTGTATTTAGAAATATATTTTTTTTTGTTCTGTGTGTGAATATGTGTGTATAATTGTACGTAGGTATTTGTGCTAAAACATAATATATTCTGCATGGATTTTAGATGTATGTATAATAGAAACACGACGAGAACAACAAAAATCTTCAAAAACATTACGCGATTGAAATATAAGAAAATTTTAGCATGATTTTTATATTATACTGTATATGGAAATTGTTGATGATGATGATGGTGGTGGATGGAAAAATAAAAGTCTGTTATGTACATTTTACTGATGGCGGGTATGAAATACGTATTGAATTCAAGAGGGAAATAATAATGCAACATGGAAAAATACCCAAACAGAATATAATGTGTAAGGGAGAAATTTTTGTTCGAGAATTCGAAATTTCAATCCCCTCATCATTAAGGGTGTTTTTACTATGTACTATGTGGAGATGAAGGTAAATATATAACAACACATATCATCGTCAATGCCAACATAGTCTATGATAGATGAATTTCAAAATGAGATGAAAATTTATTTTATATACATTTTAGAATGAGTGACAATTTTGTAATTTTATCTTCAAATTTTGCGTATCAAAATAAAATTTAATTATAACTTTTAGTTTGATTGAATTTAATTCATTTTGCACCTGTCTGAAATTTAAGATATTTATTTTATAATAAGTATAAAAAAAATAATTTTAAATAATTTTAACACGATGTTGGATTTTAGACCTGATTCGTAACGTACGATAGAGATAATCTAGTAATTTAACTATCTTAAATTAGTCTTTCTGTTTATGATGAATAACCTTTTGGTTTTTCTTTAATCTAATTAGAGCAAGAACAGAATTGGTCTAATTATGCTACTTGAGGTATACCTGCTGATATTATTGTTACTTTAGAATACTCATTTTCAAGTTTGACTCGAATGTAGTGTCGATCTGCGATTTAGGATTTAAGAATTTAATAAAATTGCTTAAGTAGATCTCGATGCAGTTCAAACCATGAGTGCCAAACTTTGTTGAAAGCTTGAGCTTCATCTAGAAAAATACTGGAGGAGAAAATTTAATGTATTTTTGTGTTGCAAAACACGAGTCTGTTGCCAGATTTTACGAGCTTTCCACTTTTCTTTCTAACATTCATATACTGATGACGTTTGCCTGATGATCATTTTCCACTAGAACATCCTTTAACATTTACGAAATTTTTAGATAGAAATACATCATCCGACAACCTCAAAATTGTTTCAGCTAACAATATTTTTATAGACTGTCATAAATTTATTATCGGCGTGTCTACGTTTTTATGATACCAATCTGTCTAGAAATCCATTTTCATTACGCATCTTTACAACATTTAAAAAAACTTAACGATTATCAATTTCCATTTCAATTAACATTTTTATACAAGAAAAAAAATTGTTAAATGCGCCCAAAAAATTCGCCATTTCCGAAATTGATATTACCGTAATGATATTGTCTTCAAATCTGTAAAAGATAATAGGTTCAATCAATATATTCACCGCAGTTGGACTAACCGGAGAACCCATTAGAGAACCAAACTCTTGTTTATAGCATCTGCTATTGACGCTAAATTCAGTATGATCTAATACAAATTTAAGGCTTCTATATGAAATTGGTTAAACCCAATTTTGTATATCACCTTCGTAAATAACTATTTTGCAGAGAAAAAAGACAAAATTTAATTCGGAGAGATTAAAACAAATGAAATTTATTTTATTTACAATTAATTCCAAACTAAAACTAAACTTGAATCTAACGAGATTTTCTGTCTTCGTGGCGGATTCTTGTGTACTTTAAGACATTGTAGAGTTGTTGTCACGTTGTTTAGAGTCATCATTTTAATGATTAAACCGGGTGCTCCTAGTCATTAACTCTTTCCCAGAATTCCAAAATAATTGATTTAATTCCAAGTTGGCAGCTGATGATCTCTGGTTGATTGGTTGATTTGCCAGAAATCCTTATTTTTTAACAACATTTTTTGATTAAAAAGATAAAATCCGGTTGAATAGTACTTGTTGGATCGGTTCTTCTGAGTCTTTGTGTAATGAGTTGATAATTTTGTTGTATTCCTGAAAAACTGTGCAGTATTCATTAAGGTGGTATTGATTTGATACTGTTCATTATTGTGGTTGATAATTTTGCTTCGACTATTGACTATTCAGACAATTAAAGCAGTTATCACTGTGACCTCATTGTTTTTTGCCACAGGAACTCTGTTTTGGGAATATTTTGTCGATATTAGTCAGAGGTTCTTTTCCGGTATTTTCTCTGAATATAAAATATCATCTTTGTAGACGTAGCAGATTTTCCCGATGAACTTCTTCAGCACATTATCAATCATTCGCTGGAAAGTGGCCGGAGCGTTCTTCAATTCGAAGGGAAGTCTTTAAAACTCGTATTACCCGTTCATCGTGAAAAATGATGTTTTAGGTATGTCCGTTTCTTTCAATTTGTTTTGATGGAATCTAGATTTGAGGTCGATTGTATTATAGACATTAAGAATCCACAGATTTACCAGAGTGTTCGATATATTATATATCCGGGATAGGATACGTATCTGATGTTGTTGCGGCATTCAGTCTTTTATGATCGATGACCATCCTGTACTACCATTCCCAGATGTATCCAGTTTTTTTTCCACTAACCATATTGGGGGTTGTTTGGATTTTTAGAGGCCCTTATAATTCCATCCTTTAATGAGGATGGTGTTAAGAATAGAACGTTGTTTTCCGATCGAATTTCTTTTGATGTGAATACGTCTTTATTTTTGCTTCCATGGAGAACCAATCCAAAAACCTGATGATAACGAAATATGTAGATACAGTTCGACGCTGCAGCTGTTTTCCTATCATCTATATCCAAAATTTAATTACACCTCTCGATAGCTAAAGGATCAAAAGCTTCGTTACGATGAGTGGGGACTGTGACGCATCGCTTGCGGTGGAGGGGGAAACACCGCCATTTTAATGTTTTCCGTTTGTTTTGAACTCTGCATTTTCTTCACCGATTAGTATGAAATTGGGTTTGTTTGATGAAAATAGGATCCTGAAAACTTTTTTGAAAAAGTTCTGGAATATGGCTACCTGGGGCGGAACTCAATGCATGGAAATAAGATTCTTAACTAATTTTTGGAAGAAGTTCTGGAATATGACCGCCTGGGGCAGAACTCGGCAAATTCATAAACGATTATGATGGGATTGAATATGTTGGATGGCAATAAGATTCTTAAATGATTTTTGGAAGAAGTTCTGGAATGTGGTCGTCGGGGGCGGAACTATGTAAGTTGATGGTATCGGATATGTTGGCAGGAAATGAGATTCTTAAATGATTTTTGGACGAAGTTCTTGAATATGGCAACCTGGGATGGAATTCGGCCTATTTCTAACCGATTAGGATGGGATTGGGTAGGTTGGGTGGAAATAGGATTTTTAAATGATTTTTGGAAGATGTTTTGAAATATGGCCACAAGGGACGGAACTTGGACAGTTCCTTAACGATTATGATTAAATTGGGTAAGTTTGACAGAAATGAGATTCTTAAATGATATTTGGAAGAAGTTCAGGCATATGGCCACAAGGGACAGAACTTAGCCATTTCCTAAGCTATTATGATGAAATTCGGTCAGTTTGATGGAAATGGGATTCTTAAATGATTTTTGGAAGAAGGTTTTGCATTTGGCCAACTGGGACGGAACTCAGCCATTTCCTAACCGATTATGATGGCATTGTATATGTTGGATGGAAATGGGATTCAAATATGATTTTTGGAGGAAGTTCTGGAATATGGCTACCTGGGACGGAATTCGGCGATTTCCTAGCCGATTATGATGGGATTGGGTAGGTTGGGTGGAAATGAGATTTTAAAATGAGTTTTGAAAGATGTTTTGAAATATGGCAATCTGGGGCAGAACTCTGTAATTTCTTAACCGATTATGATGGGATTGGATATGTTGGATGGAAATGAGATTCCTAAATGATTTTTGGAAGAAGTTCTGGCATATGGCCATCTGGAACAAAACTCGGCCATTTCCTAACTGAATATGATGGGATTGAGTAAGTTTGATGGAAATGTTATTCTTAAATGATTTTTGAAAGAATTTCGCTATTTTGACCAACTAGGACGGAATTCGGCCATTTCCTAACCGATTATGATGGAATTGTATATATGTTGGTCGGAAATGAGATTTTTAAATGATTTAAATATTATGTATTAATTTAATATTAATTCAATTCGTGCAACGTGAGTTCAATCTTTGTTCTAACGTTCACCAGAAATTTCGATGTACCGCGTTGGTCATTTCCTTCCCAAAACATTGTAGATTTTCTCGTCCCATGGCCGTACACGTAATACAGACACCCACTTTTTATTCAAACAGTTCTACTAGCTGATCTGATGTTAAATTGGACCTTTAAGGCATCGGGTTGAAGGTAAGGTCCGGTTTAAATTTGAGCGTGTTGTTGTGCGTCGTTTTATAGTCGATAGGTATGGTACGTTAGAGAGGCATCCATCATAAAATTTAATACAGAGTTTTCCTCTCCTTGTTCTTCATAGGATGCATTGATGTCTGAATTTTCGTTCAATACTTGGTTGTATAGCTGTTCTTCTTCTTCAAGAGCTTCGAGATGATAAATTCTGTGGCTTTTCCCGTTTAAATGTCATGAGCGCAGGTTTTGTTTGTAGACTTTGCGGATTAGTATTAGTTATTTGATTGATCGGAGCGTAAATTGAGTTATTGAAACTCCTTTTGTATTTCTATACCTATACACGAAGCATATGCTTCTGGTAATGTCCGCGGTCGTTGGATAAATAACATCTTGGATAGTTTGCCATTTAATCCTCGAATAAAAACACTTAAAGCTCGAGTTCTGTCGTGGATCTGGTTTAGTGACTATAAAGGCTGGTCGTACACTTTAGAGACGAAAATCTCCGCATTACCGCTATCGGCACAACATTTAACGATATTAGTAAATCGATTCACAAATCATCTAATACGATAAACGGAGCCACTATAATGTAAAGGATTTCGGTCGACAAATAAAAACCAGAACAACACTAAACCAAACCTTACATTGATGCAAGCAGCTGATACTACAGATTTAGAAAGGAAGATGGAAACAATAAAAAAAGAACGAATGCAAACAGAAATCAATAACCACGATATTCATCATTACACAATTTCCTACTCATTTATTATAGGAATCCTGAGATTCAAGGCACAACGTCCGACATCGGCGCCAGCAGCTCTTACCCGAGCTAATTCTAACAGTGAAGTTTAAACGACAAAACAATACCAACTTCTGCAGCTCCAACTAAGTCCAACAGTAAACACACGCTAACTCAGCAATTAAAATTAAATTTTATTTTTTAAACTACATAACAATTAGTTGTAATAGCAATTTCAAAATTTAACTAGGTAATACCACAAACATAATTTAACTATTTTGTGTATTGACGACTGTTAAAGTTGGGAATGTCACATCTAGTGCATTAAAAATAAGTTTATTGATAGCAATTTCTTTCCAAAAAAAGATTGATTTATAAATCAATAAAATTGATTTGAGATCAAAAATTTTTGATCGAAATACCGTTGCAATTTCTTTCCAAGTAAAAAAATTGATTTTTTTTTTGATCGCAATCAATTTTGAAAAATCTCAACATTTCGTTAGATTTTTTATTGACATTTACAAACACATAAATATGTTTACGTCAAAAATATAAACATAAACACTTCAACAAATATAAACATAAACATTATAATTTTTTTGACTAGTTGACCGTGATATTTTGACATACAAAATTTATTTTTCACTATAAAAATTGTCTTGCATTGTATCAAATTATTATTTGTATTTCGCCTTATTCTAATTGTATTAAAATAATTTTTTTAATAATTTTGTAAAAATAATTGTGTAAATATTGTGTAAATAATCTGTCAATCAAAATTTTTGACAGTAAACTCAAGTCAAACTGGAATGTCATTTTTTCACAGATACACTACCAAAAAAATCAATCGTGTATCGTGTTCTTTGCCATACAAAAAAATCAATTTATTTTTTATTTTTGGAAAGAAATTGCTATGAGTGTTTTTTCCATGAAATTTTAGCACGGCATACTTTACGAACATAAAAATTAGCATACAAAAATATAGCCAACAAGTTTATTTTTTTTTGCCGTCAGATTCACTTGCTGTAATTGTTAAGTAATACCACAGACAATCAAAAGAGATTTTTCATTTGAACTAAAAAATTAAAACAAAATTTATTTCTGATAATTCCAATGCCATGCGGTTGTATCTAAGATTTTTCTATAAACTGCTTATACTTATACGCAAAAAACAAAATATTTTTGATTGTATGCGGCTATTTACAGAAAATGAATACGCAGTTTAAATTTTTACGATGACATTGGATGAAATATCTCTTTTAGGTTGTCTCTGCCAATATGTTCTTTAAATATTCATTTTAAGCAAAATAGGCATTAACAATTTGTATGTAAAGAGCTCAAATTTTTAGAATAAGCGAGAGAGTAAGCACACTATACCCTAGATAAACATTGGTCCTTCGAGCCGGATATTTTCATGAAGATTACACATCATACAGAATTTTTACTAAGATTTGTGTTAAGATTATAGATGGATTTATTAACAAGATTATTATTATGTTATTTTAGGTTATAAGAAATTTTATTTTAGAATTAATCAGAAAATATTTATAATTTCGTGTATTAAGAATTAATTAAAAAATTTCGGCAATTTAACTTACATTAGATTCGTTAGGATCCATAACTTGGTTTTAATCTAAAGATTTGAGTTTCGTCAAAAGGTTATTTGGGAGTCCTATCGGATGAGTGCACTTAGGATGAGTGTGTCTTCTGTGTGGTTTAACCTCGCTGTAAATTTCCTTTTTGGAGTTCTACGTTGATAATTTTAGATCTCCTACTAATGGTACGGATTACGTGTATTGGTTATGTTAACATCTCGTCTGATGATTTCGCTTGCTTAACACGCCCAAATTCAATAGTCTTAATATAAAATGTCATGGTGCCTCGTGTTATTTTTTGTAAAAATTTGTACCAATAAAGTCGGTGTATTTTTTTACAAAATTTTAACAATACCGAAATTCACCATTCAAGCAACATCACTGTATTTCACATTCGTCTTCCGGGGTATTTTCCATGAAATTGCAATTTCTTGACCCAATTTTCGTTCGTTTTGGTTTATTTTTAATAATTTGATCTAGAAATCACAACAGGCATCTTACTCTTTATGGTATGCAGGACGGTATACAGCGATAAGTAAAATTAAAAATCGTAGAACTACTCCGTTGGTGGTTCTTAAATTAGGTCAGTTTCAAATTTTATTCGAAACTGTTGCATACGACCTAAATGGAAGCATGAATAAATTTCAATAGAAATCAATGATTTGATGGTCGATCCTTCTTATCGCTGTACATAATATAAAAATTGGTTATGCATACTTAGGTCACAATAATTCTTAAATTTATACAATGTGAGAGAAACTCAAGGTTACGTATGCCGTTTCTAATGTCGGCTTCTGAATAATAAAATTTCTTTTCTTACATAAAATTAAGTCATAATATTGGAGATAATCTTTTCAAAATGAATTCTCAAGACAAATACTGTTTCAAGGATTTTCTTTTTCATTTTACATTTTCGACTCATAAATCTGTCGCGTGGCTCGTATTGTTTAGGTTAATGTTTCAGTTGCATGCAAAGATTTTATTTTATGGCTATTACTGATGTCGTTTTGTATTTTAAATTGATTTAAAAAATATTTCTAAGCACATAATAAATAGCCTACTAATTACTAACTACTAGTTTTTTTTATTATATGTATTTGTATTAGGGCATTGCACTTTTCAGTTGAATAGGACTAAGCAACCAGCACTTTACATATTATACAATTTGACTTTTAATCCATCACTGCACACTCAACACAAATTTTTCTTATATCACGCTTATATACTCTCCCGTCTGTTTCAGCTAATATCGATTTTAGATTAAGAAAATGTTGTTCTTGGTTTTGAATTTACTTCATTCTTGTTATTAATTATTCATGTCATATTTTTGTTTTTAGTTTATTATTTGATGGACAGAAAACGAATGAATTATTAGGTTTTTGTTCGTATTTTGTGTAAATGTTAAAAATGTAATTAAAATTTAAAAACATAAAGCTTATACAAGCATGAAACGATAGATTTGAAAAGTCATGTCGTTTCTTTTTGATTCGCGTGATAAATTTTTGACCTGTAGATAGCAAAAATATGAAACACGTTTTATGTGAAATTGATTAGTACGAAATATTAATTTTCGATTGGTTATGGTCTCTAAATCACCTTTGGGTTTTATGTGTGTTATTGGTATTATATTTATAAACATTAGAATATAAATTCCAGCTGTCATTTTTACTCGATTTACGTAGTTATGGATTGTAGAATCAAAAATAGGACATCACAAGTAGGTGTTTGAAATTTTGTCTGAAACACATTTGAGGTAATCGCAGAGAGTGTCTTTCGCCGTCCATTTTCTGATTTCAATCTGAGTATACGCTGATGGAAAAATCCTAATTGTAAATCGTTTTCTACAAATCTCGGTTAGAAAGTCCACAGCCCTCACATACTTACAGAGACGGCAAATGAGATAAGTCCTTCTGTAATCCCATTATTTATATTTTAACAGGACCACTAGGTGCGTGTGTTACAATTTGATACTTTCGTATATGTTCCTGTTATAGATACGTAAACACTTCTTCTTATTGAAACTCAGCAACAAACTTGTACTCGTAATGTTCACTGCAAATATCGGTTCTGTCTGGTTTTGTTACGCCATTCGATGATTATTATATATATATACGTGCATTTGCAAATCAGACCTTTGTATTTCAATTTCTATTTTCTGTACTGGCTTACATACTTAAACTTACAAATAATAAATATATGTATAAATTTAGCAGATTATATTTTCAGAAAATGGAGATATTAGACAGTACGTTTTCGGTCGAGTCCGTTCATTCTGGCATTTTAAAAAATACTCAGAAAGACGGATAAAAACGAAAAAATGTTGTCTGTCTCTAGTTATACTTTATATCACTTTTGCGTTCATCGATAAAAGTAACTTTATGCTGATCAAAATGAAAATTTACTTACGTCACCATATAGTACTCTCTGAGTGTTAAATTAGATAATCATAATATTCTAGAACTGAGACTTTATATTCGCAAAGGTTGCATCGAACCTTACCCTGGTTTGATCATTATTAAAGATTTTCGCATTAAGCTACCGTCTGTAAGATCAAGTTATTGAGCACTTGGTAAAAATTATAAAAATTAACGTTTTATCAGTCAAGTAGTAAAATTAAAGTTTATCTTGATGCCCGTAGATAATGAAGTGACGATAAGAGATGCAAATCCTCCTGAAAAATTAAACAATACACGATTTAATTCTAGTTTTGATCTTAAAGATGGATTTCACCAATTCCGTTTCCTCAAGAATCTTAAGAGAAAATGTCATTTATGTACCTGGTTATCAATTTTTAGCGCCAATGTTTAGATTACTGTTAGACGATAAATTTTAAGTTACCCTGTAAAATAAATTTCTATAATTAATTTTTAATTATTTAACAATAGATGGATTATGATTCCAAATTATGCCATTTTGTATCGTTGACGAACATACTATATAGTGGACTATACATAATACTGTTGTCAAATACAGGCTATTTTTAGTTTGGCCAGACCAATAAAGGATGTTACAAGAGAGGATGTTATTCGAACTACATTATAGCCGATTTAATCAAATTGCATGATGATTTTAATGCTATGGAACTGCAACTTGAAGAATTTCTTGAATATGAGGCGGAAACTACTAATACTGTGTGCCTGAGAGCGATTTTTTCAACTAAATTGCCGACTAAACTAAATTAATGTGTAGTTATGCTATTACCCACCAGTTTCTATCATTTAGACTCCTGCTGAGGTTGCTTGATTATTTAGTTGTCATTTTCATTTCTTGTTTTTATTATTTTTTTATCGAATGAATGTATTCGTAAAGTAAAAATGTCTAAACGGAAATACTTTTATTCTTAAATTTCAATTGTAATTTATAATCACATTCATGAATGCGATTCCCATATCCATATTTGTTTTATTTTTTCTATTCCATTGATTTTAAATAATAACAAATCGGTGTTGTTGAAAACAATATGACGTATGAAAAGTCATAATTTAGTTTAGTTTGCAATTTAGTTTACAATCAGAGGCACAGCATATTTAAAAGATACTAGTGCCACCTTTGAATGAATGATATGAATCAGTCATTAATTTAGTTTAGTCAGCAATTTAGTCGAAAAAATCGTTCTCAGGTACACAGTCTTAGACTGTTGGTGACTACTGAGGCTCGAACTTTATTAGAAGACAACCAGGTAATACCTGTGCAAACCAAGCAACTTTAAAAAGCGATGAATTATATGAGACTTTGGTAACCTTTCTTACAAAGCAGACAACATTTTATGAATCAGTCACCATTCAGTGATGATTATAGAATGTGACCTTTATTTAGAAATCTACCAGGTATGTGAATATGAAACCGGAATTATCCATAATAAATGGCCCCACCTACCAATGTATCTCTCGATAAACCACGTCATCGATGCAATTGTTTTCTTTTCCACAACATCCAATTCATAACCATACAAGTTTCGTTATTGTAATGATTCTTGTTTTTTCCGTGTTAAAAATGTCGAGTTTTGCGCCGACATATTACGATTTGAAGACATCATTGATTTTTTGTTATCATTTGAAGAAAACTGGTGCAGAATCACATCGAATGCTTGTCAAAGCTTACGGTCAGTATGCTCTTGGTAAATCATAATGCTATGGGTGGTTCCATAAATTCAGAAGTAGTGATTTTGACATGAGAAACAAATAACGTGGAATTGCAATCATTGTTGAAAGTGTCACTAGAAGCCGTCTTCCTACGTTTATATGAAAATAGAAAAACGACTTGAGAAATGTTGCTCGCCAGATATGAAAGAACGTCATTTCTCCATCGAATTGAGACTGGCGATGAAAAATGAATCTATTTTGAGAATCCAAAGGGCAAAATGTTTTGGATTGATCCAGGACAACCATCGCTTCAAACAGAAGACAATGCTCTGTATTTGGTGGGATCAGAAGAATATGATTTATTATGAGCTGCTAAAACCTGGTGAAACCATAAATACTGAACGCTACCAACAACAAATGATCAATTTGAATCGAGCTTTGCGTACGATTACGACTACAGAATATGATAAAATGCACCACAAAGGTGGTTGGAAGCACTTAATTGGGAAATATATGCATTGCGGCTTATCATGGCGGCTGTATGACTTTGCTCCGTCCAATCATCATTTCTTTGCATCGATGTAGTACAGGCTTGCTGAGGAGCACTTCATTTCCTTGCGAAAATGGCTCGATAACTTGTTTGCCTAAGCAAAGGAACAGTTTTGTCGCGTGGCATTCGCGCATGTCCAGAAAGATGGGAAAAATGTACAACTAATAATGAGCAGTACTTTAAATAAAATACTGTGAAGTATATTGGTTAATTTGTCTAATGATCACTATCACTACCGACAGCTGCTCTTAATTGAACAAAGACCGTGCAAGGATCAAATAACAAGGATCTACGACGTCTTTATGATCAAAATGATGAAATAGTTCCTGCTCTGAGAAGCCTTGGAAAGAACGAGGATTTATGAGATTCATGGCACATCTATTTACTCCTAGAAAATGTACAATAAGACCAAACAATTATGAGCAAGTGATTCAGTACACTGAGTGAGAGAGTTATACAACATCGACCATATACGAATAATGGCTGAATTAAGCAGGTTCTACTTTTATTAGGACCAGTAAGCTGCGGAAGGCTTTTCTCGCAAAGGCCTATACATTACAGTTTTCGTATGTTTATCGGTAAAAGCGATTCATCTAGGTTGCTAACCACTGCAGTTGGTCCTGAAAAACATTGACAGTCTGGAAAACATTAAAAATGGATACAAATGTGGCTTATGATTTTCTAAGATAGCATCTCCGTATATGTTCCATACTGGCAATGACACCAACAGTTCGAAAAATGCCAATTGTGCAAAATTTCTTAATTTCAGTGTTCTATCATGGTTTTACCTTGGAATTTAAATACCCTCTAAAAGTGTACCTATACACTATCAAAAAATAGCGCATAAAAAGAATGTTTTGTTTAATTTTCAATTAATAAAATCCACATAAAATTCCATTTCCAATCCGATTATTTATCCTTTCATTTTTATTTATTTCAAACCATTTTTCACCTTTGCATACCTTTTTTCTCCCATACACATATTTCATTAGAAATTCCTTTTCGAAGAACCAACAGAAAAAAATAAAAGGAATTACCAACCAAAACAAAAATGAAAAACCAAAACAATTTTGTTTTCCGATAAAAATAAAATGTCCTTGCAACAATTTTAATTTATTATTCCAAATAACCAAAAACTAAAATTTGTATATCACACCATAAAATCGTTTCCTTTTGCCATATCCCATTTTTATATACCAGTCGCATTGTATACATGTTTCACTTTTAGAATTTTTGCAACTTTGTTTTTGTATTACACAAACCGAATCGAAAGGATAATAGTAATTGAAGGACATTAAGGTAATTTTTGATGAGAGCACACATACAAAAAGAAAAAAAAAGGATTTTATTATATTCATGTTTTGCAAAATTAGTTTAAATTGTGTGTACTAAAATTGATTGCAAATTTTCCAAATAAAAAGGGATAAAACCATATAACAAACAGGCAAAGGGATCAAGGACATGGTGAAAAAAAAATAAGATTTGCATATTAGATTTAAAGTTTACATATTCTGAGGTTTATTGTATATATGTGTACATTAAAACGAACCAAAAGATTAGATTTCGTAGGAAAAAAGGATTGCCGGTGTGTATTTTGATTTAAGTTTATTTAGTTATCCAGCTGTTTTCAATCCAATAAAAAATTTGAAACCCTATAAATTAAACAATTGAACCTGTTCCACGTTAAATAAATTACAATTATGTGACACAATAATAATTTAATGAATTCGTTTGTAAACCGTATCTGAATTATAACGAGTATATCCTTTCCGAATTTAGGATATTTTGTATAACTTTGAAACTAGAATGGTTGCAATATAGCTAGGTAGTACCTCCATATGGACTTTCAGCTTTTATCAAATAGTTTAAATTAAATCAAATAAATAAATGTATCACAAAAAATTATGATTTTTCCTTTCCTTTTGTTCTATGCGGAATTGGAATTGTTTCTGTAGTATGTAATTTTGTGATGTTGTTGTTATGTTTTTAGTTTATCCTGTGAAATGATAAATTTTTTGTAAAAATGTTAAATCGAAATAAATAAAAAAAATAAAAATAAATTTATAGCAATTCAGTCATAAATTCAAAAACAGATAAAATATTTGCATATTTGAAAATTTTTCACATATTCGTATTCCATATACGGACACACCAATTGCTACACTAATGTAAACAACTATATGTATACAACACTGGAAATTACCACATGTTGTGTCTTTATAACGAGGGGTTTTTGAATAATTTGTATGTACAAACATTTTAAAAATTTGGCAACAGTTCACCGGAGTACAATTTTGATTTAAAATATGTTTTTCTTCGGGAACAAAAATTGTTAATTCCGCGTTTCCATCTGTTCCAGTGAGGTGATTCATCTATGAATTTTACATGCTTCAGAAAATATTCAGACATAAGGAATGGCATATATTCTAGCTAGTAAACCACAAGTTTTTTGTAAATTATATAAAGATTGCTCCAATTTGAGGTTTAATTTTAAATTTTTCAATAAAATGATAAAAAAAGATGAATTTTTTCGATGATATTATGGCAAACCTGTCGCTCAATTTGTTTCTTTATTTGTGAAAAATGAAAATACCTAAGGGTTGTTAGGTAGAAAGTTCTAGGTGGTCCATTAAAAATTGCATTGTTCTAAATATATGTGGCCCAATTAGAGCCCAAATCTGAAGGATTTAGTTTTTGAATTATTTGAATTTGTATGCCATCAGATGAAGATCTTGGTATATAATTCCGATCAAAGTGCTTCGTGGAAACTGTAGTTGCTATAATTGATGATAATTGACGTTGCCGGCCTTTCATTAATATTATCAATTACAGAAACAACATTTTCTTCAAAACGACACTTACGATGGTACATTGTATTGAGAGACAATTTTCACTTCCATATTATGCAAAAAAATTTTCTTGTAACTTCTGCAAAACTTTCACCAAATTTATTAATATTTAACAATAAATACGCGTTGTTCATTCACTTATCTCTCAATTTTATTTAACTGGAGTGATTGTTTTGAAGTCAAGTATTTTGATAAAAAATACAAATTTTGTCAGGTAGTTTTTTTTTTTTTTTTTTTTTTTTTATTGGTAACTATGCGATCTGTTTTGGGGCTCAAGGCTCACCCTGCTCTTCCGCGGTTATGCTTTTTACGTCCTTACTTTACGCCTTCCGGCCAACTCGAGGACGTACGGCTATAGGACCAATTTAAGACCATCTGCACATTGCAAGCTCCATGCCAGCCTATACCGGCACGGAAGATGGGTCGGCCCATGGGTTTTGCACACCGACAAGGGGTCATAGATGTGCTACATTTCATCACAGATCGAAATCTGTTGATGAAATTTCACTTTGCATCCTGCCCCTATCGGGATTCGAACCCGGTACCTCCCGATCCAAACGCCAAAGCTTTAACCACTGTGCCATTTGGTCGGTTTGGTGTCAGGTAGTTGAATTAAAACAAATTTTAACTTCGTCTACAAAGTTAATCAAAATGTACCTTACACTAATAAAATTTGGAGAACAACGAATTCAACAATGATTGTGAATTACGTCAAATTACCGGTGATATTCACGATCGATTCCCTATGGATGAATAATTAGCAGCTGAACAATATCACTATAACTTAGATACAAAATGTTTACATAATTTAGCCAATTCTCTGCCATATCCTGAGTTATCAATACGTGTTTTGAAATTGCAACACCTTCAAAAAGGATTTCTGAATTATATTAAATCCTCTATTGGTCAAATAGAAAAGCTAGAATTTTATAATTCCCGGCTGCTCCATTTCTTGGATCGCACAGATCGGGTTGCTTCAATTCAAAACATATGGCAACCAAAATATCAAAATTGACTTCCAGTTTATTAGGCTTATGTGGAAAAGTATAACAAGTAAATCCCAAGGTGATTAGTTTATTACTGAACTTAAAGCCATTGATATTAATCCATCCGAAATGTTATTGGATTTAATTAGTTTAAATCTATTAAACATCGTCATATCACAAGCCTAATATCTCAATATCCCAACATGTATCTTCTCTAAAACGTCAGCTTTCCATATCACTAAGTACAGATTTTGTTCGAAAACTGAGAGTTGACAGTTGGGAGTTTTGTTGCTGTTTCCTTTATCTACTAGATGCACAAAATTAATATTATTGTTGATTGATGGAACTAATAATTAAATTTTATATTGACAGTGTGTTGTTGAAATAACAGAAAAAACCCCAACTCTCAATTCGCGGTTTTCGAACAAAATCGTAAATGATGTACAAAACATCGAAGCACCAAACTTACAATTTTACTGCAAATAATTTGTAACGGTGCGTTCGCACACGTAACAATGAAATGTATTTGCCTGTGTTCATAAAATATACAACACGAGTATGAGGTATACTGTACAATGACGCGATTGATTAAACCCCTAAATGATAGCTAGACATTATATCCAACGATCGCACAATTCTCTATGTTGCCGACAGTAATTCGATCGATACCAACAGATGGCAATCCAGTTGGATGTTATCAAATGATTTGCAATGTTTTTATTTTGGAACCCCCTGTGAGGTGTGTCAATAGTCCCGCATAAAATTTGGCGGAAAACAAAAAAAAAAAAAAATATAAAAGGGCGATTAGCAGTGAAACAGGAGTGGTTGAATTTTAAGTTTTGTGCGAGTCACATTAAAAAAATTTTTGAGTATTGTGAGATAAAAATATTGGAAATATATAGAATAATTGTATAGTACATACATTAAGTTAATAAATTAAATTTCATTTTTTTGTGTAAATCTAATATATAATATTTAATAAGTTGAAAAAAAAATATAAAAAAAAAGTTAAGAATTTCATGCAAAAGAAAAATATTTATCAAGAAAACAATAAAAAATTAGTAGAAATCCATAAAAGTGTAAGTTCGTTAAATAAAACGGTACCAAAATACACTGGACTAAACTGTGAAAAGTGATAAATTCTAGATTGTATGTAACGACAAATTTCTGAGCCATACGTATAAGAATTTGTGAAACGTATGTGCAAGAAAAAATATCTGAATTTCTGCATAGTGGAAGTGAATTAAATAATAAAAAAATAAACTGAAAAAAAAAATAAACTGAATATCGTACCGATCATAATTATAAAATTTCGGTGCTTGTGTGATTCATAATAAATAGAACAATAACCATAGAAAAATTATTAATTTTTATTGATGAATCGATGCACAATGATTTTACAGTGTTTAAGCTAATTTGTGTTACACTCTTGTTATGTAGTGCGTATACTAAATATCTGTATGGGACTCTTAGTACGTACGAATATAGACGTATATATATATATATATATACCGTGTCTAAAGAAATTTTGTGAATCAGTGATTGAACTAATATAAAATTAGGAAAAAAAAGTATGCATACTCTACCGTAATAGTCAGGAACAACTATACACCAAGCTGTAAATCCGGATTTAGCCGCTACAACGGGGAAGTCAAATTTCATATTCATATTATTTTAATATTTAAAACTATTAAACATCAAATTAAAACAAATTAAAATGAAAACTCCAAACATAAGACATTCAAAAATAATAAAGAGTAATTAATTAATACTAGGTTAATCTTAAGTAATTAATCTTATTTTTTTTCTCAATTTTTTTTATATACCAATTATTTCCTTTTATTTTTTTAAGCCAACGATTTCAAATACTATTTCCTAATTAAATTTTTCCTTGTATTTTATTATCGGGGTTGAATAATAAAGCAAATACAATTCTTTTAGTCGATTTGAAATCGTTTGCGTGGGAAATAAAAAATTATAAAAATTTATGAATTAAATAGTTAACACTAATCTTACTAACGTTATTTACAATATTTATCTCTTGCATTTCCTAAAAAAATTGTTTTTCGCAACGGATAAATAAACACTTTTAACATTACTCAAAATTCATATTGTTTTTCTTCTATTGGGGTTCTTTTTTCGAATATTTGTGCGGGTTATTATGGGGTCAAAAATGTGCAATAATTTCATGAGTTTTTTTGATTAAGTGAAGTGAATTTAGATATGTGGAACTAATTGAACGAGCATGATGGGGATGGATTAGGGTAAGTATCCGGTCATAGATAGGTAGGTAATTGGCATCGTTTCCTTCCCCGCGGTTACTCTTGGCTCACATATACTCTTCAAATCCCACGCCCAAAACCCTGATGCTTAGCCGGCAACGACCGCTGAAGAGTCCCTGTGTGAACCCAAATTTCTATAGCATTTGTGTGACTTGGAGAATGAATTTCGGGTAAATTTTGTTCTCGTTCCGTTTTCATTATAGATGGTTTTTTTGTTGTTGTTGTTGATTAATTACTTTTTTTTTTAATTAAATTTTGTTCGCGTACATTCTCCAGGTCAAACAAATTGCTACAGTGGCGCCCAAACAAATATGGCTTTCCCTCATAAAATCATTTCCTTTTTCCGGTATCCATCTTTCTTCCTTCCGATTTTTAGCTTATGTTTTTTTTCCTAATATCCAAAATGGATAAAATTTTATAATTTTTTTTGTTGGTATTTTTTCTTTTGTTGAATTAGGAATCGAACATAGTTTTGTATAAAAATTTATTCATTTTTTTTTTCCCCTCTATCTTCCATAATACATGGTGTTTCTGATCAACTCGAATCTACCTAATACTACATTTTGTATAGATTTTGGTTACAAATTTTGGTTGGTCATAATACACTATAATAATTGTTTTACATCATCTGACTTGATTTCCTCTCCGGAGTTTGATTGCTTGACTCAGTTGATGTCAAACCTGTTCGTGTAAGTACAGTCTAGCAAATTTGAGTACTTCCGGTTTTGTACTGTTTGATTTGTTGAATTGCTGAATTGTAATTTAAATTATCATTGTCCATTTCCTTCTCTTCCTTTCCCTAAGATGCCAATTACCTACTATAAATAAATTCGCAAATGCTAAATAACGTTTCTAATGACAAAAAAATACTGCTCTAATTCATCCTCACCTGCGTCTTATTAATTTCATCTCATTAATATCATTTCGGCTCATTTATTAATTTTGTTTGAGTTGCACATATTTTGTACTTTATTTATCATTAATCATTACTTATTAATATTCAGTCATAATAAAAATTGTGTTTAAATTTTAACGAATTCGCAAATTAAATTATTTGTTTGCTACACTGCTTTTCGTGAAAGTTTATATTTTTTTTATTTTTATATCTTAGTTTTGGATTTTTTTTTATTTTATTCTTATTGTTGGGAAATAAGAAACAGGAAGGACTTGCAAATCATTTATCATTCTCAGATATTTAACTCAATATTTGTGGTTATATAAATTAGTTTTATTATTATTTTTTTTGGGTGCTAACCATTCGCATCAAATCCAAATTTACATTTTTGTTCTATATGAACACAAAATTTTATACATTCACATATATAGGTATTATATGAGTATTACATATATAATATCTAATTGCATATAAATACAAAATTTTTTTTATTTAGCGTTCCGTCTCAATATGATAGTTCGTGAATCGGATACATCTTGAGTTTGTTTGTTAACACATCATATCACTAGCATCGTAAAAGTTATTTTAATTTTTTTAAGAATTTTTTTTATATAAACAAAATGGACATATTATCATTAAAGGCGGATGAACTTGAAGTTGAATACGAGATTCGCGGAATTGATCCCGATACACCCGAGGCAACGAATCATCTGCTAGACCTAATAGCTTCTGAGAAACTCGGTACGGTACCCGTTCCGCAGCGAATGCATTCAAAAGCATCGAAACGACCTGATACTGAGATTGAAACCTGCAGTACAAAATTAATTAAATTACAAAGCGACGTTTCTAATTTGAAAGACCTACCGGACGAGACAAGAAATACAACGGCCTGTTACATTGCTTCCCGTTTGTTACATGTTTTGCGGAGGTTAGAACGCGCCTCTCAATCACGCACTTACCGAGACCAAGCGCTTCAAGTGAAAACCTCCTGTGAAGGCCTATTGTCCTCAATCAATATTTACTTAGATGATGGAGAAAAATTAAATGAATCCCTTGAGGCAGCTAGTCAAGTAACCATCACTCAGGTTACGTCCGAAAATTTAAGCGCGCTTCCGAATGACCCTTCTTCGTCTAAAGCCAGTGAGACACCTAATACAATTCCGACTGCAGATTTGAAGTCTACGTCTAATAACTTTGACAATAATCAAACTGAGACTGATGGTAGAAAGCTTTCAGATAATCAAAATTTATTTATGACAACTATGATGGCACAATTGAATCAACTATCTTCACAGTTGACATTGATAACGAAAAGGCAGAATGATTTTCAAACTCAACTAGATAATCGTATACATACGCCTTCAATTCCGGTTAGATCAGTTGCATATCCTCCTCCCGCCCCATCTGTTGCTGGAATAACATCTGCCGCTGGATTTGTCAATCAGCCAACCCCATCACATGTGCGATTTGTAGAGTCTTCTCTTCCAAATCCCACACCAAGTCAAACTTATTCCGCTACTGCTTCCAGCTTTCCATTGGTTAATAATACCATTCATCCGAATCAACATTTCGTAAATACTGGTACAGCTTGGAATCACAGCGAGCCAACGCAACCACATAATATGTCATTTAATGCCCCATTCACCAATGATCCCACCAATCAGGTAAGGAATTCAACATCATCACCGGTGTATGGTACCACAACAAGCAATCATAATCATTCTGGAATGAAGCAACTTTCTCAAAGTGGTATTTCCTATAACGGGGATCCTACTGGTATAACCGTACAAATGTTTTTCTTTCAGTTAGAGTCAGTGGCTTCCTCTATGAATTTAAGACCAGAAACCTTGTTGGTGGAAATGTATTCGGTGCTAAAAGGGGTCGCTTTACATTGGTACTGGACTTATCGGAAGCACAATCCTTTCGCGTCCTGGGTCGACCTCAAGCGGGATTTTATCGAGCGATTTAAAGACCGACGCACTGAGTATGAAATCCGGAGAATGGTGGAATCACGCAAGCAACAGTATAAGGAAAGTTTTATGGAATTTTATCACAGCGTTTGGAGCTTAACCTTGCAGTGTCAGACGCCTTATAGCGACGCTGAGCTCATTCAATTACTAATGACCAATATGATTCCTGCATTGCAATATCAATTAACGGACCGACATTTTTCAAATATCAATGATCTGATTAAGAGCTGTGTGGCATGGGAAGATACATTTAAGAGGCTGCGTATTCAACCGGACAGTATTGCCAGTCATAAACGTGCGATTCATGCATTTAATGTTTACCAAGAGGATAATGGTTCTGTCAGAGAAGAACGGCGTGAATCGACCGTTACGGAAAATAATGCGCCCTATTCATTAGCTGCATTTAATAATAATTCGAATGCTGCGGGGACCTCCCAACGTCTCGCAGGAACCTCACAACAAAACCTCAACCATATTTCAAATACTACCCGTTCTCACTCGTCAAATAAGGCAGATTACGTAATCTGTTTCAATTGCGATGACATCGGTCATATGTTTATGGACTGTCCGATACCTCCGACTGGGTTGTTTTGTTATCGGTGTGGTCTAAAAGGAACCATTTCCTCAAGATGCTCGAGATGCTCGGAAAACTCAATGAGGGCACCGTGGAGAACTGGGAACCACAGTACCCCAAAATACATTCAGCCCAGCACGCCTCGGCAAGATACTCCTCCAATTACCCAATCAACTTCAACATCGGCAAATCCGTCGAAATAGACTCCGTCACTGCTTCCGAAGAATTTTCCGCCAATAATTCCGAAACCACAAACACTTCCAACTCTGTTCGTCTCAATGACCTTACTATCACAAATCCTAGCTTCAATTATAGCACATGTAGCCCATTCGAGGTCTCATCCAAAATATTGAACTCACGGGATCCTGATACAACCAAAGCTCCCACTGATGGAAATTTGCTCGCATCAGGTGGGCCCGGTACTAATTCTAACCCGGAAAACGATACAGTTTCCAGCTCATTGAGTTCGGTATCTGATATAACTTCGGTTTCCGGCCGATTGTACAGTGAACAACGAAAAGCCCGGTCACAAACTTATTGGAATCATCGAAGATACAGAAAATCCCTTATTCTTTCATCCATAATTTGCTCAGAAAAGGGGGACATGAGACCATACGCCCACGTTACTATAAACAATATTCCATATACCGGTCTCCTAGATAGTGGGGCCAGTATAAGTGTTCTAGGAAAGGGATCGGAAATTTTTTTGTCAAACGCTACTCCTAAATTTCATCACTTTCCGTCGTTTATTAATACAGCAAGTGGACAACAAGAACGCATTTTTGGGTATATCAATGCTCTCGTAAATTTTCTCGGCACCGCTCATAACATGAGGCTTTACATAGTACCTTCTCTGGAACAGTCGCTTTATCTTGGGATTGACTTTTGGAACCTCTTTCAAATCTCTCCTAGTTTGTCATCCCTATCATTTAATTGTGAACCCGTCCAAGATGAAGAATCCCCGATATTTCATACATTAAATTCAGAAGATCAAAGTGCATTGAACAATATTAAAGAAAGCTTTCCTTCAAGTGCTAAACTCGGTTTAGGTCAAACAAATTTATTAAACCACGTTATAGACATCGGCACCGCGAAACCGGTTAAACAGCGCTATTACGCAGTATCACCTGCCATCCAGAAATTGATGTACACCGAGTTAGATCGAATGTTGTCTCTTGGTGTGATCGAGGAATGTCCGAGCTCCTGGTGTTCTCCTATCACCCTGGTACGCAAGGCTAATGGTAAAGCGCGTTTGTGTCTGGATGCCCGCGAGTTGAACAAAGTGACCGTCAAGGACGCGTATCCGCTTCCGCTTATTTCTGGATTGTTGGGTCGTTTGGATCAAACTCGTTTCATTTCTGCTATCGATTTAAAAGATGCCTTTTGGCAGATACCACTCGACCCGCAGTCCAGAGATAAAACAGCGTTTACGGTCCCTGGACGGCCTTTGTATCAATTTCGGGTCATGCCATTCGGGTTGTGCAATGCACCGCAAACCCTTTGCCGCCTGATGCACCAAGTGATCCCCCACCAACTTCATGACAAAATATTCGTTTATTTAGACGATCTTCTAATCACATCCGCTACATTAGAGGAACATTTTAAGTTATTGAAAGAGGTGGCCTGTCGCTTGAAATCAGCTGGTCTTACGATAAACCTCGAGAAAAGCAAATTTTTATTAAAAGAGGTCAACTATTTGGGATATGTAGTTGGTAATGGATGCCTCCGGACCAACCCCGAAAAGTGTCGGGCTATTCTGGACTTTCCGCGACCTAAAACTACTAAACAAATCCGACGATTTTTAGGAATGTGCGGCTGGTATAGACGTTTTATTAAGAATTTCGCCTCCTTAGCCGCTCCCCTTACGGACCTCACTGGCAAAACGAAGCAAAAATGGACCGATGCTGCAGAAAATTCATTCGCCTCACTAAAACTAGCCCTTTCTTCAGCCCCTATCTTAGCCAACCCTGATTATAATCGACCTTTCATTATACAGTGTGACGCAAGTTCCGTCGGAGTAGGAAGTGTGCTCTATCAACTTGATTCTGAAGGTACCGAACACCCCATAGAGTACATCTCTCATAAGCTCAACTCCGCCCAACAAAACTATTCTATCACCGAGCTTGAGTGTTACGCCGCGGTGTTGAGCGTGAAAAAATTTAGGCCCTACATCGAAGGGTATCCCTTTACCATCTACACTGATCATGCCAGTTTGCGCTGGCTGATGGGACAGAAAGATTTATCAGGACGTCTGGCCAGATGGAGTCTACAGCTCCAATCATACGACTTCCAGATTGGATACCGCAAAGGGTCGCTTAATGTAGTACCTGATGCCTTATCTCGAGTGTTTTGCGATGCCCTTACTTCTGTTACACCTAAAAGTTCGGAAAACGAAGTACCGGTTCTTCAAATTGATTTGGATTCTCCAAGGTTTTTAGATGACGAATATTTGAACCAGATCCAGCAAGTGGAAAAACTCAAGGATTGTGATCACAATTTTGCCGTTCGAGATGGTAAACTGTTAATATGTCCGTCATTTGGTACACGGTATCTGGACTCAGATCTTCCCGAATATAAGCTGGTAGTACCTGCCTCTTTAACTCCGGATCTAATTGAACAGTCGCACGTAGCCCCTACTTCAGCTCACATGGGAATTGCTAAAACGATAGAAAGACTGCAAAGGCAATTTTACTGGCCTCGAATGTCACTGGATGTTAAGGAGTTTATTTCTAAGTGTGTAAAATGTAAGATGAACAAACCGGTAAATTATTCGACTCGACCTGTCATGGGATCACAGACAGAATCCACTAGGCCCTTCCAGAAGCTGTTCATAGACTTTTTGGGACCATATCCGCGGTCAAAACGAGGAAATTGTTTCATAGTGATAGTCCTAGATCATTTCTCCAAATTTATTATAATCAAACCGTTAAGAGAGGCGTCGGCTTCTTTGCTGTGCTCGTTTCTCGAAAATGACGTTTTTCTGATGTTTTCAGTTCCGGAGGTTGTAACATCTGACAATGGTAAACAATTCCTGTCAAACTTATTTAAAGACCTACTTGAGAAGTATCACATTGCTCATATTCGTACTCCCGTTTACTCGCCCCAGAGTAATGCGTCGGAGCGAGTAAATCGAACCTTACTGTCCGCCATCCGCTCGTATATCGAAGATCGAGAACACACTGAATGGGATAAGTACCTACCAGAGGTGGCAGCCGCGTTACGTAACGTTATACACGAATCCGTTCGATACTCTCCTCACTACTTAGTGTTTGGGCAACATATGTCGCTGCACGGTTCTGAGTACCGATTACGTAAGCTGTTGTTCAACGAGGATGCGAATGAAGTGCAAATTATGTGTAAAGCTGATAGATTAAACTTGATAAGGAACAATGTTGCTCATTATCTTAAAGTGGCACACGAGAGAGTCGCAAGACATTATAATTTACGGAGTAGAACTCGCAACTTCCAAGTCGGTCAATCAGTTTTTGTCAGGTCTTTTCAGCAAAGTAATGCCTCAAATAGGTTTTCGGCCAAGCTGGCTTCAAAATTCGTTCCTGCGGTCATAGACGCCAAAGTTGGTAATGTGGCATATAAGATTAAAGATTTAAAAGGCAAACCCTTAGGTACATATCACGGGAAAGATATTAAAACATAATACGATTGATGCTGGTTACCTGTTTACAGTACTTCTTCCCTTCAGTACCATCTTATGCCCGGCTATGAGACTTTCTCGGGTGTAGGTCGTCCCCACGACTTGTAACGGTGCGTTCGCACACGTAACAATGAAATGTATTTGCCTGTGTTCATAAAATATACAACACGAGTATGAGGTATACTGTACAATGACGCGATTGATTAAACCCCTAAATGATAGCTAGACATTATATCCAACGATCGCACAATTCTCTATGTTGCCGACAGTAATTCGATCGATACCAACAGATGGCAATCCAGTTGGATGTTATCAAATGATTTGCAATGTTTTTATTTTGGAACCCCCTGTGAGGTGTGTCAATAGTCCCGCATAAAATTTGGCGGAAAACAAAAAAAAAAAAAAATATAAAAGGGCGATTAGCAGTGAAACAGGAGTGGTTGAATTTTAAGTTTTGTGCGAGTCACATTAAAAAAATTTTTGAGTATTGTGAGATAAAAATATTGGAAATATATAGAATAATTGTATAGTACATACATTAAGTTAATAAATTAAATTTCATTTTTTTGTGTAAATCTAATATATAATATTTAATAAGTTGAAAAAAAAATATAAAAAAAAAGTTAAGAATTTCATGCAAAAGAAAAATATTTATCAAGAAAACAATAAAAAATTAGTAGAAATCCATAAAAGTGTAAGTTCGTTAAATAAAACGGTACCAAAATACACTGGACTAAACTGTGAAAAGTGATAAATTCTAGATTGTATGTAACGACAAATTTCTGAGCCATACGTATAAGAATTTGTGAAACGTATGTGCAAGAAAAAATATCTGAATTTCTGCATAGTGGAAGTGAATTAAATAATAAAAAAATAAACTGAAAAAAAAAATAAACTGAATATCGTACCGATCATAATTATAAAATTTCGGTGCTTGTGTGATTCATAATAAATAGAACAATAACCATAGAAAAATTATTAATTTTTATTGATGAATCGATGCACAATGATTTTACAGTGTTTAAGCTAATTTGTGTTACACTCTTGTTATGTAGTGCGTATACTAAATATCTGTATGGGACTCTTAGTACGTACGAATATAGACGTATATATATATATATATATACCGTGTCTAAAGAAATTTTGTGAATCAGTGATTGAACTAATATAAAATTAGGAAAAAAAAGTATGCATACTCTACCGTAATAGTCAGGAACAACTATACACCAAGCTGTAAATCCGGATTTAGCCGCTACAACGGGGAAGTCAAATTTCATATTCATATTATTTTAATATTTAAAACTATTAAACATCAAATTAAAAAAAATTAAAATGAAAACTCCAAACATAAGACATTCAAAAATAATAAAGAGTAATTAATTAATACTAGGTTAATCTTAAGTAATTAATCTTATTTTTTTTCTCAATTTTTTTTATATACCAATTATTTCCTTTTATTTTTTTAAGCCAACGATTTCAAATACTATTTCCTAATTAAATTTTTCCTTGTATTTTATTATCGGGGTTGAATAATAAAGCAAATACAATTCTTTTAGTCGATTTGAAATCGTTTGCGTGGGAAATAAAAAATTATAAAAATTTATGAATTAAATAGTTAACACTAATCTTACTAACGTTATTTACAATATTTATCTCTTGCATTTCCTAAAAAAATTGTTTTTCGCAACGGATAAATAAACACTTTTAACATTACTCAAAATTCATATTGTTTTTCTTCTATTGGGGTTCTTTTTTCGAATATTTGTGCGGGTTATTATGGGGTCAAAAATGTGCAATAATTTCATGAGTTTTTTTGATTAAGTGAAGTGAATTTAGATATGTGGAACTAATTGAACGAGCATGATGGGGATGGATTAGGGTAAGTATCCGGTCATAGATAGGTAGGTAATTGGCATCGTTTCCTTCCCCGCGGTTACTCTTGGCTCACATATACTCTTCAAATCCCACGCCCAAAACCCTGATGCTTAGCCGGCAACGACCGCTGAAGAGTCCCTGTGTGAACCCAAATTTCTATAGCATTTGTGTGACTTGGAGAATGAATTTCGGGTAAATTTTGTTCTCGTTCCGTTTTCATTATAGATGGTTTTTTTGTTGTTGTTGTTGATTAATTACTTTTTTTTTTAATTAAATTTTGTTCGCGTACATTCTCCAGGTCAAACAAATTGCTACAAATTTTACCAACCCAACTGCAGCCAATATGCAATTTAATCGAATACCAAGTGGTTTGACGAATTCACATTCTACACTATGAGTGGTTTCAGTGTTGGCTCATTAAAAAAATTGTGACCTGTATCCAATCAAAATGGACTAATGGAGATTATCGCACAATGGAACTGATATGGTAGTTGAAATAATAATTTTTCAATTCGAGCATCTTTCATCAATCAATAAAGTCTCCGAGCAGCATTTGGTGAATGTGTTGCACTTATTTTTTAAAGGTCTTGTAGCACGAAATCACTATTAGTCAAAATTGCAACTTAATTCGTCAGTGTACTTTGCAGGTATGAGAGTATATTTAGAATTCGGCGATCGGAAACTGACATTCGGCAAAATATAGACAATCACTCACAGAAGTTTGAGGAACCTTTTTTTGAACCTTGTTAATCCTGGAGTTATCGCAACCACTTACCAATAATATATCCCTCGATATTCTAAAAAAAATATGCGTCGAATCATTAAAGTTCATTTAGCGGAGTTTTTAATAAACACGGTTACTAATCTGCTTAACATGAGTATAACAGTCAAAGTTGTAGCGATTTAAACAACATCAGACACGCAGCCACTTCAAATAAACGAATTTTCGTGCGATACTGAATTTTAGGATAATTCAGCAGCTGCACAGAATGAACATCAAAATGTTTCGACAATTCAAACTTGAAGGTCACCATATTCACCTTATCCACAAGATCCAGATACGTTTACTAAATCTCCAGTCTAATGCTGGAACTGTCAGAGGACGGTCTTATTATGTAGAACAGAAGAATCCTCCCAACTGGGGCTAGACATATCCCATTCCGAATGGTCCGGTACATGTTTACCTCAATATATTCTAATGAAACTTAATAAGCATTAATTGCGATCTATTCGGCACGTCGTAAACCATTTGTCCAATCTGTTTAAATGGAGTAATTGTAATAATTCTTTTCGATATAGCGGCACGAACATAGAGCAGTTATTGGTTGCGATACAGATGGATTTATTCAAAAACATCGCTTAGAACTAATCAAATTGTTTGGCTCAGCCGAACTGCTGATGGAACAGACGATTTTGGGATATATTAATGCAAACATTACATATAACAACGAAACGAAACTTCACAAAATTAGCATAGTTTCTTCTTTACAACAGGCCATATATCTCGACTATGACTCTTGGGGGGAGTTTAACTTAAATTTATAGCTGCTAAATAAAAACACCTTGCTGATCCAAACTTCAAGTTCGACAATCCGGTTTCCCTATTTCTATCGCCAAACATCATGACTTATTCATGTCGAACAACATCCACGTTTGGCGATGATGGTTAAAACTTTCTGACCATTAGAATTTGGGATCTGCAAGGACCCCGTTACTGTACTCATTTTATTGACACCAAAGACACAGATCCGATTAAACAAAAATATTTCATGCTGTATCGCCTGCTAAATAAATGTATGGTGAGGTTGAGCGAATGCTGCTTTTCATTGCTGTTAAAGAAAGCACCAGCCCATGGTGTTCGCCTGTGACCCTTGCTCGTAAAGAAAGTAGAAAAGTGCAACTATGCTTAGATGCTAGAAAAATTAATAGCGTTACCAAGAAGTATCCTTTTCCAAAGACAATTCAAATATATTCTGGAACTGGAAGATGTTTTATGGCAAATGACTTAAGATCCTAGCTTGCAAAGGAAAAACAGTTTTCACTATAGTAGGGCGATCCCTTTATCAATTTAAAGTCACGTCGATTTTTGCTTTGTTATGCAATTCAATCTCTGTGCCGATTAATAAACAAAGTAATTCCCTACCACCTACAGGACTGGGTATTCGTATACTTTTGGAATAAGTTGCTGCACGACTTTGCAAGGCAGGGTTAATTTTCAACATTGATAAATGCCATTTTATACTCAAAGAGACGGATTATCTTGGGCATGTAGTTAGTTTGGGAGGATTGCGACATGATCCGGACAGAATGAGGGGTATTACCGGTTTCTAATGCAAGAAACTGTTCGTCGAGTGGGTGGTTTTCTGGTTATGGTGGGCTGGTACCTCTGGTTTGTTCGGAACTATGTTAACAGACTTGTTGAAATAGGACAAGCACTTCCTTTCGGCATGTGCTGCCAAACTGCTGTCTATCTGCTTAAGTCTTGTTTAATTTCTACTCTTGACCTTGTTCCACCTGACTCTTCGAACAGGCTTTACGTCCAGTGTGTCACCAGTTCGACTTGCACTGATGCATTTCTGTTTCCAAAAGACTCTGAAGGCGCAGACTGTTCCATTATTCGGTCACTGAGCTTCAATGCCGGGAACATTCCTATAGTGATAAAGAAGTACCGTGCAGATGTGCAGAGGCTCTTCTTCATTGTTATCCCTTTATAGTTTGACTTGGCTCATGCCACTCAAAGATGTTCTTGGAAAATTAGATCTATGGAACTTAATGCTTCTGGGTTTTTATTATGATGTTGAGATGATGAAGACGAGCTTTTCGGAGCATTTTGAAATCGATTCAAATTCGCCTTATTTTACTACACCTGAATATTTCGGGCAGGTAAAAACCGCTAAATCTGACTCGGCCCAATCAAAAATCGTTGTCATATATGGCAAATTGTTCATTCACCCAAACCATCATATGATTTTGATTTCAATCTGTCATCGCACTTAGGCTGGCAATACTTGCATTATAATATTACTCGATCAATTCTCGAAATTTATGAGGACAGTTCCATTGCGCCAAGCGGCCGACATCGATGTGATAAACTTTCTAGAGGGTCGGGTGGTTTTGATGTTTGAAGTGCATAACGAGATTGTAAACGATCACGGTAGGCAAGTTGATTCTAACTTGCTACATGTTTTACGCGAAAAATACGGAATGAGGCATATATTTACCGTTAAAATCTCCTAACTCTTTCGTGGTCCATTTTTCACGTCCTACCTTACGTATTGCTTGCCAAATCGAGTACGAATGGCTATATGTCCGACAAACTTGTTTTTGCCAGTTATCGTGTATCAAAACTAACATATAGTCCACCACCAGTGCAATCAGCAAGAGGTTTTATCATGCCACACAGTGGAAATATCTGGGTTTCGTTGACTCAGCTATACTTTTAATCTCTGTAGAGCTACCATAAAATACTAAATTTATTTGCCGTGATTTCTAAATCAATTTATAAGAGTGAAAAACAATTGAGATCTTTAAATGATTAAAATTTCTCACCAGTTTCGTAAAAGAGTTTTATATTGTTTGAATTTGCATACCCAATAATTAAATATGTTCACCTGGAACTACAATACGGTTTCATTGTAATTTTGTACAAACAATTTTATGTTTCTGTGGTTTACCAGAAAAAAATAAAGCAAGCAACAAAATATATATTTTGGGAAAACAAATGAAATTACAGTGAAAAATTCTTTAATCACCATGTGAAATAGTATTTAATGGTTTTCACCAAAAATATATTTCATTTTCATTTAACAAATGCAAGAAATTTTCACGTGTATCGATATGGGTAACTAAAAATATAAATCAATTGAGGTTTGTTAGATTTTAACGCTTTATGTCCAGAAAAAAAGGTTAGAAATCAACCTTGAACAACATACAGGATTAAACCAATTTCTCTTCTTCGTTTTTGCACACACCTTTCTTATTTTGCAGTTTTGCATGCAAATAATTTACATAGTCATATAGTTTTGACAATTTTTGTGTAAAACAATAACACATTGGGTATTTTGAATAAGATTGTTGAAGGGAAACGATGTTCCAATTTCGTGTGTAAAATGCTTTAAGAACATAAAGTTGAAATATTTTCTTTTATATAATGTTGAAGTGGTGTGATGTACGCATGAAGTGCTATAGTGATAAATTGTAATTGCATTTTAATTGTATTATAAAGTATGTGTAATTAATATTATAACATAAGATGTCTGATATAAATTTATAAATGTGTGAAACAGTGATCTAAGTGTGGAAATATCGTTGTGTTTGTGGTCTTACATGATTGTGAAGTTATGGAAAAAAAAATATGGAAAGAAATGTGAAGTGTGTTAAATATTATGGGTTGGTTGTTTTAAATGGATTTAAATGGGTTAATTCTATATTAAAAGGGTTTGGTATACATTTTATATACTAATATTTTAATGAAACTTTATTAATAAGAAATATGTTGCAAGAAATACTTTCTCATCTTCTATAATCTATTCAGTTCAATCGTTTGATTATTTGCTAAAATTTCTTTGAGATATCGGATTAGTATTTTGATTAAAATAGCTTATTTTAGAAAAGCTAAGCTGTCTGTTATTTGCAGGCTAGCTGTAACTTAAGACCTAGAACTGATTGTTAACTGAATCTACCTCAATCGTATAGAAATGAGTGGTATTTTGAAAATATAATATACAGACATTTTGAAACAATAATTGAAAATTCGTATATTTTCTTTAACTTCCGCTATATTTATTGTTATGAAGACAACCTCTGAATCCAAGGAGCCAGTGGCGATATTCTTATAATTATAAAAATGCATAATTATTTTAGCATACCGTACTATAAGAGGATTAATATATTTAAATATAAATAAAAGATAAAATTCAAAATTGAAATTAAACAAAGAATTATAAATTAAAATTAACATTAAATGAAAAACTTTTGGTGCAAACTTGAAAGTCTAGTAAATTATTGACACCATTGACAATTTAGAAGATATGTGCATGTTGTTGAATCATTTGGCAGACCATTATAAATTTTGGAGTCAAAATTATAAATTAATTTTTGAAACTGGTAGTTCTAAATCTTTGAATGTAAGCACGATGCAGATTTCTTATATTATAATCAATACGAAATAGACTAATTTTTTTGCTATTATCTAAATAGACGCCTTAATGGAAAAATTTCTCAGGAGTGAAATAGTTTCAATTATAGTTTTGGCTTCCGTTCATAATCCTAAAGTAGGGTTTAGTGGCAGTAACCAGTGAATGAACCCTAATGTAATAAGTGCCTTCCTAATACACGATTTCATAAGACAACTTAGAACTCATAAGAGTAAAGTATACATTTTTCAATGTTGTAAAAGAGCAGTTTCATCTTAAAACATACATGCAATAGTTTGATTTGTTTTTGGTTCATTTTGCATGAAAACTAAATCATCTGCAAAAGCTACCATAACCGAATGAAACTCAGTATAGAATAAGGAAATAACGGACACAGATCCTTGTTGAAGTCTCTCTTTAATTATTAATCTTTGACATAGTATACGCATTGGCTATTACGCTCTGAAATCTGTGCGTTAAATACGTAGTTAACTAAGTGACTATAGCTCCACGAAATTCCGCACAAAATAGTTATTTAAATAGCAATATCGAATAGATTTTTCAAATCAACAAACACCGAAGCAGTAGAATTTCGTAGATCAAGATTTTTATTCAAAAAATCATTAATCTTCAACGATTCATTTTCGGTATTTCTGTGATCCCTGAAAAAAAATTCTTTTCGTATAAAAACTAAGTATGATTTAAGTAACTGGTGATTCTTGCGTAAGAAAATGTCTCTATTTTTTTTGCATAAAACAGAAAGTAAATTCATCGGGCGTTAATTTTTTGGTTCCATTTTTAAAAATTGGGGTTAGGTACATCAACTAGTTTGAGCCTGACTGGAAAAATTCCGGAACTGAAAATAACATTGACAATAATAACTATTAAAATTCAGCCTTATCAAGATCATGGATACGTAGTGTTCATCAATCAGTTTTTTCCAAATGGACTCCTTTTTCAAAAGCTTTAGTAAGCTCTAAAACTTTTTGTTTTAAAATCATGTCATACGGATATTTCTGTGATTTTTTTGACACGTTATTTTTTAGCAATTTTACGGCATAAATCTTTATTGGTCCAAGGTTTCATAATTTTATGTTTGTGTTTTATTTCCATCGTGGAGTCAATAGAAAAATGAAGTGAATGTATGGATGCAGCCATAGGCTTCAGAAGTATTGAGAATAAACAAAGAGCCAATTTTCTTTGCTTAAATCTTAACCCAACTTAGGAAAATTAGTTTTATAAATTTTTATGTTTGGTGTCAGTATGAAATTTAACACGTCGCAAATGGAATTATGAGAATCATAGTAAAATGTCATGAAATGATCTGTAATGACACCAGTTTCATATAGATAAAGGAATTTTGCAGAGTATCTAAAAACAAATAGCCTGAACAAGTAGACTAGCGAGATATTCAAAAACGCGAGTAGGCTCTTTTGCCACAGACTTCAAGCCAATATTAATACTATAAGAATATTGTCCGTAGAAGAAGACATATCAAGAATATAAAAATTCATGTTGCCACACACCAATAAAATTTTTGATTTGTTAGCCACAAAACATTCCTAACTTTTGATCTACCAAAGCCTCAAATTCTAAGCCCCAAATTCTAAGCATACATACAAAAGTATTGTAATGTTAGCACATTTAATATATGAAATGATCCACTGTTTTATAATATTTATAATAAAAGCAAAAACTTAATGCAAAACACATTCACAGGGATAATCCCAACCAAAAATATTCTTGTGGTAAAACAGGTAGAATTCCTTTCAATATTCCACAAGTCTACAAGTCAAAAACTTTTAATGGAAATTAAGTTTGGAAGAACCTAATATTTAAATAGGATTAGTGACTTGTTTTGATCGTTTGGTCACTTATCATTAAATAGTAAGACATAGAATGAAATTTGCAAAATTTTTATTTGAGGTACTAAATCAAAGGAAACCATTCAAAGGAAACCAAATCATTATTGATTACAATCAAAATATCTTCGTCGCTTAATTGGGGGTTCTATTTTACAAAATTACAGACTTTTTTTTTTGAATAAATAATTCTGGATGTCCATTGCAAAGTAGCATCTGTAGTTTTAGTTTTTTAATCTTGGCCATTTTTTTTGTTCTTGGTTGTTCATTGTTATACTATGTTACGATTTGTAAAAAATTATATTTGCGAGAAACAATTAGTAAAAAGGTTTGTGACTAACTCTCGCAGTGATGAGTGGTCAAACAATTTCGATCGTTGTATTTGTAAAAATATTAAGATGAACAACATTGTTAGAGTTGGACAGCCTTCACCGTACTGAAATTATCGATTCTAAATAAGCTATCGTATAAAATCTTTACGTTGAGATGAATAAATGAAAGCAACTATCGATCAATCCTTAATGACGAGACCAAATTGGATGATGTAAATGGGTATGCTAAACTAAAATATTTATTTGAAAAATGTTTTGTGTAAAATTCCACTACAAATAATAATTTTAATTTAACACTCATTTCCATCATCCAATTTGGTCTGTTGATGTTTGTCATCAGAATATTGTCCAGGCTGGCCATGTATTCACTATAATGAACATTTAACCTTCAAATAGAAGAAATGGAAAACACATATATTTTATATGGATATGTTATAGTTATGAAAAAAAAAACTCGATATTTTGTGTTTTATTTTTCATTTATTTATGATAAAAAGCCTATGGACTGTTGATCAATTCTGAAAAAAACGCATTTCACATAACAGTTGATGAACAATTGCTTATTTTTAGTGGGCGTACCAAGTTTAAGTATAGTATATCCCGTCGAAGCCAGCTAAATATGGCATTAAAATATCATGAGCTTGCGATTCGGATACCGGATATCCGTTAATTTTTTTTTTTTGTTTCTACTGCCAAAGGCTTTATTCTTTATTTCTTTATACGAAACTAACAAGAAGTGTGAAATTCTTAAAAAATATATTTTTATTTTAAATTAAGCCTTAACTTATGTTAATACCTAATATCATGATACATTATTATTATTAAATTATTATTATTTACTTAATTTACTGTTTTAGCTCAATATGCGCATAATTATTAGATTATATTTCTGAGTTAATTAAATCTTAGAGGATCTGCTCTGCTAAGCCGTCTGTATTTCGGTTGCCTTAGTAGTTCTTTATAGCTAATTCGTTAGGGTGTGATTCCAGTTTCAGTTGGTACTTTAGACTGCATGATTTAGTTGTATCTTTAGCAGTAGCCTGATTCCCTAAAACGCAAGATAATGTGTAAACGTGAAAACCATAGTAAGCTTTTCGACTTTACACAAATTACAACAACAATCCTGTGTGATTTTGTTTATTTTTGCGTTTACACATTATCGTGTTTTTTAGAGAATCAGTGCACAGTTTTGATCCCAAGGTCTCTATGGATGTTTCTGTTTCGAATATACTATGAGGCATTTGTAATGCTACGAAGTATCTTTCCTCGCGTTCTTTGTACGATATCTATATTTGATGCACTAGTTGAGCCACATAGTGGAATACCATATGATCATATGGGGATTAAGGTCACTTTTTATAGTAGAACCTTGCAGCAGTCCTGGGAGAGTTTCGATTTTCTACCGGCCCGATTATCCAGCACATTTTAGAAAATTTTATTTTTAATTGATTGCGTTTTGTTTCAATGTGCTTTTTCCATGTCAATCTTCTATCGAGATGAAGACCGAGATGTTTGACGATTATTTGTTGAGGAATTGTGATATTGTTTAATTTTACTCCTGCGGACATGTATACGTTTATTCAATGTGAATGTTACATGTGTTGATTTATATTCATTCATTCGACCTTATTCGCCAAGTTTTTAACTAATTATTTTGTTTAGATGTTCTTGTAATTCTTTCGATGCTGTTTGAGGATTTTTGTGTGAAAATAATATAGCTGTGGCATCAGCAAAAGTTGAAGTGACAATTTTTTCAGGTATTGGTAAGTCAGCTGTGAATAACAAGTATAACACAGGTCCCAATACACTACCTTGCGGTACTCCTGCCTTTATCTCGATTAGATCAGTAGTGGCCGTATTTTGTTTCATCTGCAACATTTTTTGGGCTAAGTGGTTTTCAAGAAATGAATGAAATTGTCTAGGCAGAAGAGTTTTAGTTTTGTAATTTAATCCTTCTGCCATACTTTGTCGAAAGCTGGCGCAATTTCCAAGTAAACTACCGAGTAATATTTCTTTTTTTTTAAGGAAAGCTTAATTGTATTTACAATTCTGTGCACTTGTTCTATTGTGCCGTCTTGCTCTCTAAATCCAAATTGGTGATCTGGTGTAATGCGACTTTCAGATAATATAGGTATTAGTTCTTGTAGTAGCATCTTTTCAAAAAGCTTTGAAATTATAGGAAGTAGACTTATTGGCTTGTATGACGAGATTTGGGTTTCGTCTTTACCTGGCTTAGGAATCATGATAGTTTGAAATATTTCCATTTTTGGGGAAAATATCCACATCTCATAATCGCGTTAAAAATATATGTCATATATTTTATCCATCTATCTGGTAATTCTTTGATCATATTTCCAGTTATTAGATTATGACCTGGCGCTTTCTCAGGATTTATACTGTTTTCGATAATCGTTTTGACGCATTTCCATTTAAATTTTACTAGTGATAGTATACTGTGATAGTAAGCAATCGTTATTTTGTTTGTTTGGGGTGAACACTTTTTGTAGATGGTTAGAGAAGGCGAGGGCCTTTTTTAAGTTACTTCTGGCCCACTGACCATCTGGTTTTCTTATCAGTGGGTTCGATCGCTCTGGCCTTTTTAAATTTCTTTCAGCCTGCAACAGTGAGTAATAAATATCCGTAAGGAAAATGAATACGGTTCATCAGTGGAAATTTCAACCTTCAGATATAATTTACTTTAAAATTTTTTATATTTCTCGAATTTTGCCGACTACTTTAATCGTTTTTTCAAATTTGCTTGCAAGTTTTCTATTATTTATTTCTCTACTACAGGAATAATTCCGCATCGATTTACCCGTTCGGATTTTTTCCCATAAGGCCTTAAAGTTTGCAGTTAACGTGAAATGAAATTTTCACTGGTCTCCAAAATTAAGCAGATAAATACCATATAAGATGAAGCAGATAAATACCATATAAGATGAAAATTTTGTAAAATTTTAACGCAGTAGCTTCATGTCAAATTATTATTTTGTTATAACAAAGTCAAAATATTTTTTATGTGAGTTTGTGAGTCAAACAGAGACATTAACATTTTAATACGAAACATACCAATTTCTGCTAAACTGCGTATCGGAAAATAAAATTTAGCAGCGAAATTTTCAGTTTCGTTTTTGCTTTGTGTCATTTTTGTATGAAAATTTTCATTTCTAGTAGGGAAATAAGTAATTGAAAACTTCCAAATAAATCTGAAAAAATGATTAAAGTAGCCGGAAAATATGAAAAATTCTAAGAATTTTAAAGCAAATTACATTCGAATACGAAAATTTCCACCGATTTCAAGAATAGAGGCCCAGGTCTCTCCATGCAAAAATACAGGCAGAAACGTAACAATGAATAATTTTTTTAAGCCGATTTCTCTAGCTTAAGAGTTACCTAGTCGAAATTTATTAATAGTCGGTAAAATTAAAAAACAAACGCTGCATCCCTGCTGAATTTAAGACCTACAAAACTCGGAAGGTTTTACAATAAATTTTGGATTTGGAGGAAACAATGTACTTTGTTCATATGTTTATAAAATGACAAAGCAGTAATATTAAATTCTACTCAACACATCGACGACCAAACCTTCAAGCCAAAAAACCGGTTGAACTTTACTACAATAAAACCAAGGGAGTTGTCGATACGATGGGCCACTGGCGTTGTTTTTCAATGTAATTCACACCGCGGACTCGCTGTTTATATTATGCTTACATCAAATAATCCACCAATCAATCAAACTATCAAAACTGGACGATGACAAGAATTTTTGCAAGGTTTGTGTATTTATATATTTAACTTATAAGCAAGAGAACAAAAATATGACGTGCAATGAGCTATTTTTCAACGAAGAGTGCTGTGGAGTGCATATTTGGAAAATTTATTCAAGAAATACAAGATCCACAACATGTGCCTTTTACTCCTGACGATACAATGGTCGGCTCTCCCAAAAATATTAATGTCACATGTGCTATATGGAAGAAACACGTAAAATACCTATACGAAAAACTTGCGTCCAGTGTAAAAAACCAGTTTGTCACAAACACAGCCTCGCGCAAAGGAAGTGCGAGGATTGCCACAATTAATTTCAATGTCCGTCGAGGTTATTGATCTAAGAAAAGTGAAATATCCAACCTTGCATGCAAAATAAATATGAAAATAAAAGATGTTTGCGAACTTTAAAATGTTATTTTTATGTTTTCCATATAAAATGTATGGCGTAAAAAATCTTCACCCGGGTATATACAGACAAGATGATAGAAAAAGTGCAACAATTTTCAAAATATTCAAAATATATATTTTGTTTTTACATTTTCAGAAACAACTCAAAAATTTAGTACATGAGTTCAAATGAAATTTAAATCCCCTACAAATTTACATAAACTCGAAAGTTAAATTTCAGATCTATACCCGGGTATATATACAGTCACGGTGAAGGTTAACAGCGACTGTTGTTAAATCGCGTTTTTTTACTCCCAATTGATGAGAATTAGTTTAGTTAGGTCAGCGTATGAGTCGGTACTAACGAATTATACTAACGTTGCCACTAACTTATTATTTTATTATACGAACTAATAAGTTACGTGTTTCTGAATCTAAATATGAAGACATTTTGCTCCTTAGATAATAAGACGATTACCTAAAAAAATAATAAGAAAATTCAGATTTTAACCTCAAAAATCGCTATATAACGTGATAAATTACTTGACGACAACAGGGTAGACTAGACTGCGTAATCTATTTCGCCCAACCCTGGTCAATGCCATCCTTCTGTTTCAGGAACAACTAATTCAAACATCGCGCCACATGCACTAACGGCAAAATGTTACTAGAACAGGCATAAGGATAATTTTACCTGCACGTATTCATGTAGAGGCGGAGTGATGTGGCGACAGTGTATTTTATTAGGCTACATCCAAATTTGTACGTTTTCGTTGTTCTTCTTGAATGTAACTCTTTCCACACCAAATAGCTACTCACAACATTTTCATTTTAGATCCAATTAGAAAAATGTAAATCTTGTTATTTAGTTAAAATCGTATACAGCTTGCCCGCCATTTACGTCAAATTTATAATAATTTAAAACGTTTCAAATTATAAATTGATTATAAAGAGCAATAACCAATTGAAAATGAATCTTAAATTTAAGCTCTATAATATATGATAATATTAATTGATCATCAACATTTCATATAATACACGCGATGATGATGATGATTATGATTAACACTAATTATCTGGTATAATGAAAATATTTCAGATAATAATTAATAATTGTGAAAAATTTTAAATTACCCAACACATCTACATGAAAAACTATAAAGAACGAATAAAACTCAACATTGCAACGCAATCCTTACGACTAAGTAATAATAATAATAATAATAGTATTAATAATAATACAAATAATTAATTATTTAAGTTTGTGTATAAACAACTTAAGCAGAACAACAAAACAACTTTCGTAAAGTATATTACATAGTAAGACAATAAAACTTGATGATTATTTTGAATTTGATTTTAATTGAGATGAAAATTATTACGATTTTTGTTCAAAGCAATTTTTTATGGTTATGTATTTGTGTATATGTACGTTTGTTTATGATCTTTGAAGTTAATAAATTATTAAATTATAGTCTACATCAAAACGCATATATAGGAATGATTAATGGGTGCAAAGATTATAAGAGTTATGGAAAAAACACATTTACTGGTGTCTTGTATGTACGCCAGACTTGTAGAGTTCGTACCCTCTTTCATATACATATACGAGTATTATTCCTCCATCTCTTTAATATCTATTCCGTTGATGAATATATTTTAATTTAAAATCAATTAAGCGGTTTTCTAAGAGGGTACACACAAAACATACATATAATATTTTAATATAAAGTCATACAAGTTTGCCTTAAATCATTGTGTTTATGTAAGTTATAAGTTAGGGTTAAATTTAACAGTTTTTTCTTCGTAACATTTTTTTTTAATTCTTACACAGCCAACACTCGCATATATAAATTAAAAATGGGAGTAAAGTAAAATGGTTGAGTGACATAAAACGAAGAAAGAAAATTAACCGAAAAACTACAACAATTGGTCATCATTATTAATTTTTGGGTTTTAAAAAACACTTAAGGGACGTTTATATATAAGGCATTACGATTATAATAAACAGGTAAAAAGGTGGAGTTAGTTTAACTAATAACCAACAACAAAAAACATTCGTTCCGATAGCAAATGGGAAGATAACGTATTACAATGAGATCTTATTTTGAATTGTGTCCTGTAATCGTTAAATGCAGGAAACACTGATCGGCTTATTATATATTTAAAGATGTGGTATAATAATAAATCGCCGTATTTGTACTCTTTCCAATAGTTTGAATTAATGGGTAAAACTATTTGATAGATTATTAATTTGGCGATTTTCGATTTCTACAATAAATTTTATAAATTTTACATTATGACACTACAACAGAAGAAATCTTTAACTCTAAAGCCTAGTATTCAATTTGATTTCATGTGAAATCTTCATACGATTTTACTAGAGTGTAATTATAAATGAAAAATTCCGCTCCTCTTTTCAATTTGTAGTATACTCAGTTCACCAGCGAAAATGCCAAATGTGTTCAATACATCAAAGATGGAGCTCATATAAACTCTCCAAATTATTTTCATGTGAAAATAATGTATCGGTACATTATTTTTACGTGAAATTTTGACATTTGCTTGTTTTTGACAGTAAAAAACTTTAAATACCATAAATCTTTAAATTTTTAATAAAATCTATTTAAATAAATTTATTCACGTATAATAATCAAATTCACCTGTATATTTTATATACTTAAAAAATAATAATTCTCCAAATAAAATTTCATTTCTATTTCAATCGAAAATAAATATTTTTATGGAGACCGCGGTCAAATTTCATTTCACTTTGAACTGAGTACTAAGGTTAAGGTTAGTGCGCAGGTGACGTGAAATGAAATTTTCGCTGGTCTCCAAAATTATTTTTTAGTGGTGGTGTTCTCATTATGTGAAGAGTGTAGTATTAAACAGAGACATCTATCTTAGAGACATCTTCGTTGTTGTTTTCGCTCCTATGTCTTTTACACATCAAATTTTGTTTTATTTCAGCAGCGTACTATATGTATTAATATTAACAGTTCTTGTAAGCGCGTCATTTTTAAATTTTACATATAATTTGCTACGTTTACTTCTAAATAAATGCAGAATCAACTTTTTAACAGTTCTAAACAGTTATAAGCAATTGTCAGAAATGATGTGTGTTAGCGCTCAATAGAATGTAATAGCATTAAATGTTTCATTGTGGAAAGCCTTTTTGAAAATTCCCATTCTTGTAATTAAAACTATGCTTAACCCGGTTTTCCAAATTTGAATTTTGATCGGAATGACATTTTGCTTGTTGATATTATTATTATTTTATAAGAGCAAGTTTAAAAGAACCAGTTTCGCGTTCATGAGATGGGTTGTGTGATTGTCTTGGTGATTTTCCATAGCGAGTTGTGCATTTCTGTTTCCTTACTGGAATCTAAGTGGAAAAGCGCCACCCAATCCAATAATCAAGGAAAGTTGTTAATGTACACCCCTGACAAAACTAAATACAGAATTATACATTACAGTTACATGTAATAAAATACCCCTTGTAACATATGGGTTCAAAGATTCTTTTAATAAGCTCTCGCACTCGCCCTATATCTCTCGCTCAATGGAGATTTCGCCACGTACCAGAGGTACTCTATTTGATTCGATACATAGCTCGCATCCTTCAATTACAACATCCTATTATCCTTGGTTCACGTCGTTTCACCAGTGGAATCGAACTCTTCCTCTAGGACGTAGATCTGTTGGTGGTAGCTGGAACACTTTTGAATCATGCGATGTTGTGTCAGAGAAGTCGTTTTATCTCATGGTTCATACGAATCGGATATTTGTATCCCACAACTTTAATTGGACTAAAAGTGGTACGAATATTCCGGTGGTACAAGCCAGCAAAGGTCTAATGAGGGCTTTTTAAAGTGCGAGGTTATATGACTGCAACAGATGTTTAGATGGCAATAACCTTAACTGAGCGTATACAACTATATGTCCAGCAGCATTTTGTCTTTTATATTTAAATGCATATAATTTGATAATGTTATTACTGGTCAAGGGTATTTGAAGTTTTCTGGTTGATACTAGTTTTGCTTTACTGCTGTTCATTTTTAAACCAAATGTGAATTAATTAATATCCTTTACATCTCGTAACGAGATCAAATAAAATGTCAGTATGTAAAGCATTTTGATGAGGTTGACCAATAATCACAACACTCTCAGTCTAAATCCGGCTGTAGGTTAAAAAAAAAATTACCTGTGCAATGTGCCACCTGTCATGAACATTTTAACGTCCATTCCTTGTGCAACACAACAAGTTTGGGTTACTAAACAGCTTTTCGATATATCAGTTAATTGAATGATTTCAGTATTTTTGGTTGTGTTTCGGCCCAAATATACAAAGGTGAGGATTTGGTGATGAATGCGATTTCCAATTTGTACATGTCAGGTTAAATTTACGTTCGATCAGAGATTCTTCAATTTATTACCAATTGTCGCTTGTTATTCAAGAAATTTTGTTGCGGAAATCGAACATGTCTTATTTCAACATTGAAAATTACAAATCAAACAGATACGATCGGTATTACAATTGGCAAATGACCACCAAGAAAAATTTCTTAAGGCTGCCACAACATGAATAGAAAACAGACTGTCAAAGGTATACGCGAATATCGAGACCAATTAATCCCTTCCCCCTTTTCTGATGATGCATCTGAAAAACGTATTCTGCAGCATTATACTTTAAATAAAAAAACGATACTCATGTAAGTATTTCCTGCGGAAACAAAAGTTTCTTCCAAAAATTCAATGATAATGAAAGTACTCTCCGGAAGCCTTAATTTTGTTTTTGACGGATTTGACAACTGTCTTAAAACGACTAACGGCGCCATCTATAAAATGGTAAAACCTTTATAAGCAATCGATACATGTTAATTCTAAAGAAAATCCAGCTCAATCCATCGCACAATCAAATTTTCCTCTTGGTTTAAATTAATAAGAATTTTTGTTTAACCTTCACTCTGTGTATACCGGGGTAGAAAACTACCCCAAACGTATAAAAATGTATATAAAAACTAATTACTAAAAATTATTGAAAATCCATTTAGCTATGCCTTCTTTAATTAGATATATGTACACCAAGTGTCGATTATGTACCAAAAACGACAGCGCGAGGTGAGCAAACCGGAAAAACATAGAAGTGGTTATTTTATTAATATTGGTTTGCTTGAGCGCATGCGCGTCATTTTGTTTATATATTTTTTTTAATTGATGTGTCAAATGCGGTTTCGTATTGTTAAAATATTTGAAAATAAAAAATCAAATCACATAGCAATCAATCGTTTCCACTGCTCAAAGCAAGCAAAATTGACGATTTTGTTCGAGCACAGACCCATGAGAGAAAAAATATAATACAAATATACAATTGTATATTATACAATGTATATGTTCACAAAATAACTGTTCACCTCACCAGCTCGCACTCTAATTTCTAATTTTTGGTACAAAATCGACACTCTGGTAAAAAACCGAGTTATATAATTGATTGATTTTATTGCATTTTTTATCGTTAGAATTAAACAATACGCATTTATTTTGTGTACTGGGATAGAAAATTACCCCATCAATTTCTATTTAAAAATCTGTACAAAACAACGCAAAACAAACTAAAATTATACTGATCGTCGTCTGTCGAATTTTTATGTTACTAATGCCCGGTTGAACAGCAAAATGACTAACGGCAGGTTAGAAGTGCGCCAGTTAAATGTTTTATATGAAAATGTTTTCGGAGTCAGAAAAAAACATCACAAACTTGATTAAATATATTTTATTCCGTGGAAATATTTAGCTTGTGTATAAATATTTAAAAGACGAATTTTGATTGAATAACTTTTTAACTAGTCGTTAAATATTTCCATGGAATAAAATATATTTAATCAAGTTTGCGATGATCTATTTCTGACTGCAAAAACATATTTCATATAAAACATTTAACTGGCGCACAACTAACCTGCCGTTATGCTGTATAAGATAGCAGAAAATTTCCAGCAGAAAAAATTTGTTTTGCAATTCACCGCTAGAGGCATCACTATCACAAAAATGAATTTTTTCTGCTGATATTTTTTTACACCAGCAGAAAATTTTTGATATTTTCATGTAAATTAAAAATTCTCAGCTGAAAATTTTATGAAAAATCAGAGAATTTATGAAAAAGAAGAGAAAATGTATGTTTAAACATTTTGAAGCGATGAAAGTTAATTTTCTTTAAAAAACGATTTACGTATGTATAGTGTAAGCGCTCTCAAAAAATAATTAAATTATCATAATCATCATTATGCAAACACAGGGCAACATCAAAAAAACGGCCATCGTTGAAAGCACACTCCATATATTTCTGAAGTCATTTAATGTAAAATGTTTTCAGTTTTTTAACAAAAGTGTTAGAAAAACCCCCTGTAAATACCCTAGGTGTATGATTTTATGGTAGCTGAGATCATAATCTATATACATGAGCAACAGAAGATTCACACCTGGCGTCAGTAGCCTTCCATATATTTTTGAAGTCATTTTAATGTGAAATGTTTTCAGTTTTTTAACAAAAGTGTTAGAAAAACCCCCTGTAACTACCCTGGGTGTATGTTTTTATGGTAGCTGAGATCATAATCCATATACAAGAGCAACAGAAGATTCACACCTGGCGTCAGTAGCCTTCCATACATTTTTGAAGTCATTTTAATGTGAAATGTTTTCAGTTTTTTAACAAAAGTGTTAGAAAAACCCCCCCCTGTAACTACCCTGGGTGTATGTTTTTATGGTAGCTGAGATCATAATCCATATACAAGAGCAACAGAAGATTCACACCTGGCGTCAGTAGCGTTCCATACATTTTTGAAGTCATTTTAATGTGAAATGTTTTCAGTTTTTTAACAAAAGTGTTAGAAAAACCTCCATGTAACTACCCTGGGTGTATGTTTTTATGGTAGCTGAGATCATAATCTATGTAAATGAGCAACATAAGATTCACACCTGGCGTCAGTAGCCTTCCATACATTTTTGAAGTCATTTTAATGTGAAATGTTTTCAATTTTTTAACAAAAGTGTTAGAAAAACCCCCCCTGTAACTACCCTGGGTGTATGTTTTTATGGTAGCTGAGATCATAATCCATGTAAATGAGCAACATAAGATTCACACCTGGCGTCAGTAGCCTTCCATACATTTTTGAAGTCATTTTAATGTGAAATGTTTTCAGTTTTTTAACAAAAGTGTTAGAAAAACCCCCTGTAACTACCCTGGGTGTATGTTTTTATGGTAGCTGAGATCATAATCCATGTAAATGAGCAACAGAAGATTCACACCTGGCGTCAGTAGCGTTCCATACATTTTTGAAGTCATTTTAATGTGAAATGTTTTCAATTTTTTAACAAAAGTGTTAGAAAAACCCCCTCTGTAACTACCCTGGGTGTATGTTTTTATGGTAGCTGAGATCATAATCCATATACAAGAGCAACAGAAGATTCACACCTGGCGTCAGTAGCGTTCCATACATTTTTGAAGTCATTTTAATGTGAAATGTTTTCAGTTTTTTAACAAAAGTGTTAGAAAAACCTCCATGTAACTACCCTGGGTGTATGTTTTTATGGTAGCTGAGATCATAATCCATATACAAGAGCAACAGAAGATTCACACCTGGCGTCAGTAGCCTTCCATGCATTTTTGAAGTCATTTTAATGTGAAATGTTTTCAGTTTTTTAACAAAAGTGTTGGAAAAACCCCCTGTAACTACCCTGGGTGTATGTTTTTATGGTAGCTGAGATCATAATCCATGTAAATGAACAACATAAGATTCACACCTGGCGTCAGTAGCCTTCCATACATTTTTGAAGTCATTTTAATTTGAAATGTTTTCAGTTTTTTAACAAAAGTGTTAAAAAAACCTCCATGTAACTACCCTGGGTGTATGTTTTTATGGTAGCTGAGATCATAATCCATATACAAGAGCAACAGAAGATTCACACCTGGCGTCAGTAGCCTTCCATGCATTTTTGAAGTCATTTTAATGTGAAATGTTTTCAGTTTTTTAACAAAAGTGTTAGAAAAACCCCCCTGTAACTACCCTGGGTGTATGTTTTTATGGTAGCTGAGATCATAATCCATGTAAATGAGCAACATAAGATTCACACCTGGCGTCAGTAGCCTTCCATACATTTTTGAAGTCATTTTAATGTGAAATGTTTTCAGTTTTTTAACAAAAGTGTTAGAAAAACCCCCCTGTAACTACCCTGGGTGTATGTTTTTATGGTAGCTGAGATCATAATCTATATACATGAGCAACATGAGATACGTAAATACGTAATACGTAAATCGTTTTTTAAAGAAAATTAACTTTCATCGCTTTAAAATGTTTAAACATACATTTTCTCTTCTTTTTCATAAATTCTCTGATTTTTCATAAAATTTTCAGCTGAAAATTTTTAATTTGCATAAAAATATCAAAAATTTTCTGCTGGTGTAAAAAAATATCAGCAGAAAAAATTCATTTTTGTGATAGTGATGCCTCTAGCGGTGAATAGCAAAACTAATTTTTTCTGCTGGAAATTTTCTGCTATCTTATACAGCATCCTGCCGTTAGTCATTTTGAAATATAAAAACTGGTTTATTCAAAGTACAGTCAAACTTGTTTTTGTGCTGTTTATTTTTGTGTGACTTTTTTTATGCTGTATGACAAAAATTTATTCAGTACAATCTACGTAAGTCCTTTCAAAATATCCATTCAAATTAGAACTTCACAACACACCATATGGCTTCTAGCAACAATACACCATATGACTTCTAACAACACACCATATGGCTTCTAATAACACACCGTCTAGCAACACACCATCTAACAACCACTATATGGCTTTTAGCAAGAATCAATGATGTACCTCCAGGAAATATTATTTGGTTCAAAGAATTGCTATCAAACCGATTCATTCATGGTACTTTCAGACGACCGATACACAAACTAGCGTAACTTCCAATTATTAAGATAAAATAGAAATTAATTATAACAGCAGTTTGTAAAAAAAAAAAAAAAAGTTCGTAAAATAAAATTTGATTTCGCTATTAAAATTTCGTGCAACCAATGATTTGCTATCAACAAGAAACAATTGGTAGGCAGCGTGAGATGACAGTCCTTGGTTAGAATTATCAAACAAAAGTGGAATTCATAGTGAACTATTTTCGAAAAGTTTGAGACAGACTTTTTCTACTTGATCGATCACAATTACATTAACATGTGAGAAAACTATCTTAGCGAACATTTACCTAACTCATTGAAATGAAAATACGATTGTTTGCCAAACAAAATTCAAAATAATGGAGTATAAGTTCTATTTAATTAGAAAGTTTGTTTTTTTATATAAAAGTATTGTTAATGGCAATGCCTTCTAAACTACAGACTTCTTACTACTCTCATTTTTCGCACATGACGCCAATTTATGTCTAAACCGAGAGAGCACCATAATAATGTTAAGATATTTACATTTTACCCCCACATTGAGCCGAGGCCAACCTTTAAAATCTCGACGGTCTCGAGGTCAAACTTAAAAATCAATTCTTGAAAATTGGGAAATGACTTACTTACAAGTTTCTATTAAAATGTAAAATTAAAGTAAAATTTATTTTTTCTAAGTTCAACGTTTATTTCACAAATTTAAAATTTTTATTTAATCATCTAGCTAAAAGATACTTAATTCAAATTTTAATTTCCAGTAAATCAATGTATAATAATATTTATTAACAACACATATAAAGTAAATTAAAGTTTTATGCCATTTCGAACAGCAATTCCAAAAATGTTTTAAGCTAAAACTACAAGAAGCAGTAGGACGCATTTTTTCTGTAGTTTTCTTGATATACGTGTTGAATGATATTAGAAATTGACTTATGTTAAAAAAAAATACAAAAATAAATGCCATAATCTAAAATAAAAATGTACACGCATTACTAAAAAAATTGTAAAACGCATATCCTTCAGCTTCAACAGTTCTGCAGCACTGAACACTAATAAAACAACTGGAGAAAGAAATAATATGTATTTTTGTTGTTTTGTAATTTTCTATGGGCGAAGCTACACACGGTTTCAGCTTCTGGTTTCAACTAAAGCCTCAACCAGTCAGGAATAAGAACTTAACAAAAAAATACGAGTTTTAACGAAATCAATTGTGTTTTTTTTTTGACATTCCAACCATCCAAAAATAATAATTTTAAGTGACATAGCTGTTCGTTTACAAACAGCCGTTTTTTATTGTGAAATGTCTTTTAGAGAAATTTCATATTTGTTCATGTTGTTATATATTTTTATATATAAATTTCATATTTGAGAATGTAGACATACACGAGATGATTTTACATCACAAAGAAAAAAGGAAATAAACTAAACAAAATTAAAAAATTTTAGTAGTAAAATAGCGTTTACACTACGACTATAATATCATTCCATTAACAAATTAATTTTTAACAAAATTCACTAAACACCATTTTTACTTTATCACACATTGTTAAAACTAATCACATAATATGAACAAATATTTAAATAGTTTTATTTAATAAATAAAATAGTAAATAAAAAAATGTACACAAACTAAATATGGTTTCCATCCACATCGAAAATGTTTCTTCTTTTGCTGTGTATAAAACACAACAACAAATCGAATTTTTAAGTTTTTCTTATTCTCGAGCGAGAAATAGCGCGCGGTATTATTGTATTAAGTGACAACTAAAATTTAACGAAGGGGAAATTGGGTTTCTTAAGTTTTAAAGTTCCGCTTTAAATCATAATAGATTTTTATTGTTAAATTAAACCCTTATTTAATATTAAAACACCAAACTTTTTTTGGATTGTTTTGTTCAGTTCTCTCGAAAATAAAATTTAAACAAAAATCTACATCTCAAAAATGGCCTTAAATTTCTATTTCTAGTTTATATTTTTCTATTTTTTCATATCAGATTCACCGAAAAATTTAATCGGATTTTGTAGATAAAAGGGGAAAGAAAGGAAGATGAAGCTGGTTTTATGAAACCGTGTGTATAACATGGCTCTATGATAAAGTTTATTTTGATTTTGAGAGAACGAGGCGGAGCAAAGAGAGACAAAAACGCAACAAAAACCGTGGACATGGCGTGTCGTCATCACTTGGTGTAAGCGGCCTGTAGTTAAGGAATCATTGCTTACGGCCATTGGTTTCTATGTCCCATGAAGGTCAATTTATATATTCCTCTAATTCACATACCCGTATAGTCACTCAAATATGATCAAAAATTAAAATTCAAAGTCAAGCTTTTCAAAGGTCAATTTAAAATTGCGTTGAATTATAATTGACTAGAACAAATGTTAGTTCGAGTTTAGAGCCCTATGCGGATAGATTTTTTCATCTCCACTACAGCAAAAAAATAAAGGAAAACGATTCTGCAGCCGCACCATGAAATATTGAAAATTTCCGCATCTGCACTACGAGTATCATCTGCATGCGCCTTTGCTAATGTAAAATAAAATATTGTTTCTTCTCCTAACAAACTTATTTGAGTAAAGTAACTATTATTAATAATTATCCCAAATTTTGCGATTTGATCATCCGAAAATCTATGCCTCTTAATGTTAATATCCCGATCTTAATCACAGTCATATATTAATTCAATCATCTTCCGTTTTTAACAAAATCAAATAGCTCTTTAAAATTTGGTTAGGTTTAGGTTTCAGTGGTTGACACTTAGGCCATTTTTTTGGCCCATTGTGATACCACGCATTCACACCACATCATTAACCCATTCACCTATTCACCTACTCACACAACTACAGTATACCATCTGCACATTGCAAGCTCCATGTCAACCTGTAGTACATTGACATGGACGGTGGGTCGGCGCTGAATTCTGCACTCCATCAGAGGGTCTTAGTTGTGTTTATTAACATCACCGATTGTAATCGATGATGAAAATTCGAGTTGCATCTAGCCTCTGATGGGATTCGAGCCCAGTACCTCCCGGTCCAAGTGCCGAAGCTTTAACCACTGCTCCACTTGTCCGGTTAAAATTTGGTTAATATCTAACTTAAAATTACAAACAATTTAAAAAATAATTTTGTTCGTACTATTCGTTTTAAACATCTAGGCATTATTTACGAGAGAAGCAATAGGGAGTAAACATTTTAAATTGCTGTATAAAAATATTTCAAGTTTCCGATTTCCATATTTCTACATTTTTTTTTCCTTTATCTCCATGGTCCAGTCTAGTAGACGCCCTAGGCTCCTATAGGGCTTCTACTAGAATGGACCATTGAACTCTATTTGGGACTATTTTCTTTAGTTCCCCCCATGTCTTCTCGAGATGTTTTGCTTCAGTTAGCACCGTTCTTTTCCAGGTCACTGCTGACCTTCCAACTTTCCTCTTTCTTTGCGGATTCCATTCTAATGACATGTCAATTGGTGGCTTTCTCAGCGTGTGTCCTATCCATCTCCATTTCCGCTTCCTAATTTCCTTCTCAATGTCTACTTGGTTTGACTGTTGGAGTAATTCTTCATTTGTGATCTTGTTCGGCCAGTAACATTTGATCAATCGCTTAAGGCATTTATTCACAAACACTTGGGCCTTCTTGTTAATTTCTGGGTATGTTTCCACGTTTCACAGCCATACAACAGTACTGCCATACACAGGCATTGAACAATCGTATCTTGGTGTTTCTTGACAGGACCAATGCATTCCAGATCTTATGGAGCATGTAAAACGTGTTTCTGGCCTTGTTGATGCGTTGATTAATGTCCTCTTCCGTTCCACCTGTTCTTGATACAGTACAGCCAAGGTATACGAATTTCTCGACATCTTCTATTGTATCTTGGTTGATGCGAAGTGATGTACTAATGCTTCTGTGCAGTCTCAGGGCCTTTGTCTTTCTTATGTTTATCTTGAGTCCGACATCTTGTGCTATTTCTGATAACTTCTGTAGCTTTTGCTGTATGTCTGCGTATTTGTGTGTTAGAAGGCATATATCATCTGCGTAGTCGAGATCTTTGTCGTCAAGATTAACTTCTAACAATTGGTGTGTAATTTACTAAAATCGCAATAAAAACTAATTTAACTGATCAAAAGAATAATTTATTTATCTTGTATTCTTTGATGTAGCAATATTATTTGTTGGACTAGAAAGCGTTTGAAATTTATTTACGAAATAGTTGTAAAGGCTAATTGCAATTTTATAAATAAACAACATTTTTTTTTATAATTACAGGTTTCACAACATTAAAGGAACATTTTGGAATTAATGTGAAGCGGATCTATCTTGGTTATCAAATTAATTAGACGCACAAATAAAAAAAATATTTTAAATATCTGAAGTGCTCAACACTAGGTGAATTAAATGTTTTCAAACAGAATTTCGCGCAATTGTTATCTTAATATCAATTTATTACACAAAAGAAATGTTTAGTCACAAAAGAACAATTTATTTGTCTTTTACTCTTTGATGTAGCACCCGTATTTTAGCGAATTTAACGTTTAAGTTTTATTTTCAAAGTGTTTCTAAAGGTTAATTTCCGAATTTATTAATAACCACCATTTCCATGTTTTTCTTTTAATTCCAGGTCTAGTGTGAACGCAACATTAAAGAAACATTGTCGAACGGATGTAAAATGGATCTACATTCCGTACCATATTAATCAGATGTAGATTTAAAAGAGATTTTACTGCTGTTGTGTAAAGCTTCATTCAACAAAGTTATAAATTAACTCAAACCAACCCAAAGTACAAAAAGTAAAAAAAAAAAAAAAATTCTAAGTAAAAATTATAAAAGAACAAAAATATAATCATAATTTTCTCGTAACACGCGAATGAAAAATGACCCTCATTAAAAATGCAAAAATAAAAAATTTAAATTAATAAAAAAAAATTGGAACAAGAAAAATATACAGAAATTTTTATTTACCATGGTACACCAACCAGAGAAATAGACCCAAGTGAGAAAAATTGTTGTATATGTGCAAAGTATGGCGCATTTGAAAATTATTAAACTTTGTCGTTATATTGGATGAGTTCCCTATAGAAAGCATTAACTTTATCTTTTGTTTTCCTTTTTTATTTCATTTTTCAATTTTTCAGCTCTATCATTTTATGTGTGTGTATATAATGTTTGCTGCTATCTTTTCAGTAGAAATTGCTTTTGGTCTGAACAGAATTTGCACAGGAATGAATGATAACCGTATGATGTAATATAAGAACAATATAATGATGGTGTTGTAAAAGAGATGAGATTTAAAATTGGGATGACTTTATTTTTGTTTTTTTTAGTTCTGTGGGATTAATGACAGGATATGTATTAAAAATGAAATTAAATTAGCGCAGTTAAAATTTGTCGCTTTGTAAATAAACGTACGTATATATAAGGGGAGCTAAAAGTGCATTGTGACAGGTTGTACGCAAAGTTTAATAAAACAAAATTGTTCGGATGGCACTAAAGGTGTTAACATATTTGATAATATTTGTATGGACGAGTTTTTAGATTTTATCATTTTCTTTCAGGAATTATAAAGCTGTTAATTAGAGCGTCTCGCCTTTAAAAATCGTTTATCACATCGAATACTTTTTAATTAACATTTTATAAACCCTTTAGTTACAATAAATCATACATTTATACATTTTACGTGTAATTTGATACACCCTGTCCTAAATAAGATGTACATATATACATGAAGTAATTTAAATAATTCGATTATATTAAATTTTTCAAGGTTCATTAATAAAAATTATATTTGAAAATAAAAATGTAATGTCATATATAAATAAATCGCTGGCAATTGTCATAGTAAGATTGAGTCATTTTATATTATAAAATAAGAAAACTATTATTTTTGGCGCGATGTTGGCGTTTATTATTATTACATTTTTATTGTTATTATTTTTATTTACTTACATTTTGGATGCAAAAACAAAGTTTTATTATACTCGTTGTTGGAATATTTTTCATTTAATTCCAGTCAACTCAACCTGACAAATTGTTATTATGAAAATTTTTGTGTTGTCTTCTTTAATGAAGTTATTTATCAAATTCAAATGATTTTGTTGTTCTTGCGTCGTTTTGTTAATTTAAGTTGTGTTTCTTTTACATCTAAGGGGGAATATTGCAACTTGAACATTTTATTGATTGATTACATGCACAATTAAAAACTGCATTTTCTCTGTGTCTCCCTTGATTTTTATTTATTGCCCTGTTTTTAGTATGGTAAGTATTTCTAAATGTTTAATTGATAATATGTTTGATTTCATTGGACCTTATTTCCACAGATCACTTAAACAGTGGTTTAAGCTTTGGCATTTGAAGCGACTCCGAGTTAGCTGGTTCTTATTGCACCAGAGGCGTTAGGTATATATAAAATAGAATTATCTCATTTGATTCGATTGAACTTATAAACTCAAGTATGAGTATGAATCTCTTATGGAGTGTAGATTCTTGCACCAACCCATCGCAGATGGCAACAATAGTTGTTACTAATAATACTTTCACAAGGAGGTGGATTAAAATCTATTTTAAAAATTTTGCTAGTATCAAGAATTTTAGTAAAACCGCAACTTACCAAATATAAAAAATTACATTCTGGTTGATCCTGCTATTATTTATGTGTTTGTCTCTAAACTACTACTATACACACTTTTGAATAGAGAAACTGCAAAGGCTAAGTATTCCAGTTATGGTTTATTATTTCGTATAGTTACATAGATAACTGTGTAAATTCTAGAAACAATAATTGCAAATTGTCATGGACCGCGAGGAACGTTTGATAACAATTTTTATTATCTATAATTGATTCCAATATACCTAATAGAATTTGGAGACGAAACCGGCTCGAAACTATGAGAACACTTATATCATTTCCAAACAAAGTTAAATCGAATGAATAGCTTATTTTATACAAATTTCATTTTCTAGATTTATTGTTTTCCTTAAAAGTGCTAACCCAGTTCACTCCGTGTTTATTCAGTCATTCCTTTAATCGAAAAAGTTGTTTTACTTCGAAAGGTAGGTTATGCGATATTGCAACGTTTTATTGATCAAACCAGTTATCGGTGTAGACATGCGTTGGTGCAACGCTATTCTCAAGGCATTTGAAACTGTGAGTCTTTGAAATGCCCTTACAGCACGGGTAATGTACAATCGTGTCTGAATCTATGCAAGTATATGCACGGAAACATCCGTCAAGTAAAACTCAAACCTGACCATGATATTTTTAAACTATACTCTATCAATGGTATAAGACGAAATGTCCATCGTCCCATTTCTAATAAGTTTCAGATTGTTGTTGACATTCAGCCTATTGGATCTCATTCGGCTGCGAATCACTGGAGTTACTGTTGATTTTCCATGGGGTGCATTAAGGTTTATTTGGGGGGGGGGAGGGGGGTTTAACGCCTGGCGGGGAATGAAAATGCGGCAAAAACTACACCATCCATGTGAAGCAAACGGAACAGCATAAAAGTAATTGTTAAAATGGAAAGAAATTTGATCATCCTTCTCGCGGCGTAAAAGTATACCTTCAACAGCAGTTTGCCCCATCCAGTAGCCCTAGAAACCTGGCTATGATTCATTGGACAAAACCATTATACTTTGAAAATAAAATGACTATGTTACTTTATTACTCGGCCAAATTCATCTTTGGGATTGTATTGCCAGCATAATAAATAAATAACAACTATTGCGAGATTGTCTGGAAAGCCATCCAACGATTGCTTTGCCAGGAATTCGTAGTCGAAAACCCCCATCGATGAACGATGCTAGAACCGTTATGGTTGTTATATTATGTATGTTATTCCTTAATAATGGTCCTAATATCGAGCCCCCGTTACCTTGTGTTCTTGGATACCTGCATTTGTAATAAAGTTTTGGACTTTATTTTGAAAATAGCTTCTCATGAATATCCTTATATAGAAAAGTATACTCAACGATTATTTAATGCGTTTATCCACCTCAGATTGCTTTACTAGCCTTGTCTATCTCTTAGTTTATCGCGTCGATCAGTGCACAAGGTTTTCAGCTGTTTCAATGGCACCTCTAGTCTGTTGCAGTTCCTCAAGTCTGACTTGTTTAATTTTACTAACTACTAAAAGAAAAAATACAAAATTATGCGAACAGTAAATTTAAACTGATCAACTACGAATAAATCTAACATTTATCAATAAATAATTTTAATAATTTTCAATCATTGACAATTTTTATTAACTTAGAAAATTTTGAATATTTGCTCATCCTTTTTGAATGGGAACCAATAATATACACGGTAAATACAAAATCTGGTAAAGGACCACTACACACTTAGAAATTTTGCTGCGATTTATGATGCAAACCTTGCATCGAGGCTTATACGATGCAATCGTGTATCACATTATGATGCAAAGCTTGCATTGAAAATATTTACGATGCAGTTGCGTCTAAAACTACTGCAGTCGTGTGTCGAAATAAAATTTCTATATAATCTGAGGTAAACTATTTTTTAGCGAATTTATAAGAATTCGCTAAGGCATTGTGTATATACTTTTAATATATAAGCTTAAAATATTTTTCATATTTTTGCAGTTTGATGAGCACAGCCTGGGCTGACGTAACAACTGAATTCTGATGAAGTTAGAAGATGAAATTCAATGGGTTTTATTTATAACGAAATTCATAAATTTCTTTTTGTCAATTAATATAAAAAACGAACGGGGTTCAAGCTCCACCTGAACCGCAAATGTTTAGTAAAATATACTCTCTCTCTCATACGGTATTTTTTTAGGAATCCCATTTCCATCCAACATACCAAAATCCTCTATCATAATCGGTTAAAAATTGATCGAGTTCCGTCTCAACCCAAGTAGCATTTTGCGACTAATTGTGTCTTGTGTCATTCGCGACTACATTATTTCGTCCTCGTTACTCAAAAATAATCCTTAATAGGAACATTTTGCACGCTCACTGAGTAACAATTCCTTTTTGGGAATATTACCATTTAGAAACAAACAAAACACACAATGTGGTATTGGCGTCAAATATGATTCTAAAATAACCCATTGTGAACACACTTACTTATATGTGACCTGTAAATGTTTTAAGAACACAAATCCCAAATGCCCACAAAGTTCTGTGTTATGTTACAATCAATGACGAAATTGTGTTCGATTAAGTCGCAACTTAAAATTTATGTGACATTTGCGAAAATTTGAACAAGCCAGACAATATTTTAATTATGGAGCGGCCTTTTAAAACAACAAACTCATTTTATCGAAAAATTAAAAACGAAATCTCATTGCAAAAGTTGAGAAACATTGGAAATATATCTACTATAAATCTAAATGCATTAAAAGAATCAGAAAAAGGAATTTCTTTTCTCCAAGAGCAGTCTCTTGTGAATAATTCCCGGTAAGCATTGAAATTAAGCAATTTTAAATGTTATAGATTTTGTACAAATTGTCTTATAAATTAGTATTACTACACGCATACACAAACGTTCTAACTTTCCAAATTTTAGCCCATCATATCTGACAGATCTTTTTATTTTGCGAGCCGTGAATTTCAAGATGTGTCTAAATCATCAGATAACGAAAATAGATGTTTTGATGGTAGTTTGTCTATTGCGACAATTTAAGAAACTGAAGAACCAGATACTAATACCACCGATGACGATGAACACGAACAAACAGAAGAAAAGCTGATCTTGATTAATGATTTAAAAATATGGGCCCTAAAATATCGCATAACACATCTAGCTGTTAACGATCTTCTTAGCATATTTCGATCAACATGTAATATCAAAAATTTGCCCAGAGATAGCAGAACTTTACTGGCCACTCCAGTTGAAGTAAATATTGTGAAAATGGGAAATGGCAGCCATTATGTTATGCTCCTGAGCACACAATTGGCATTTTAAAATTTAATACGACTTTGACAGTTCTGTATAAAATACAATCAAAGCATATAGTTACACGGCCAACTCAACACAAAAAAAAGGCGTTTAAATTTTTTAACGCAAAGTATCTGACATCTGGTGTAATATTTTAAATTTCAATTGTTTTGTACTAATAACATAAAATATATAGTATTATGTTAATTTTAATTTTATTTTATTTATTTTTGAGGTTGTTTAAATACATATTTTTCCATTATATGATGTATGGAATAGCGGTGTTCAATGCAGAAACACAATTTAATATATAAAATAGATTGAGACTAAAAATAAACCGATTTTTTGAGAAAATTGTTCATCCAATTTTTGTTACTGAGCAAATTGTTGTTGTATTTCGGTAATTTTTAGTAAACTATACAAATTTAAGTATTTTTAATGGTAACAAAAGAAAAATTACTTGTACTCCTTTTTAATTTTATGTCACAAATTTAAATATGGCCAATTTACATTCTCTGATTTTATACAGATGCAGATATCATCAAAAACATTAAATATTTTACGAAACCGATAAACTTGGGAAAAATTGATCTATAATGCCATAATATTGTGTATTCCACTTTGCGAGATATATAAATAAATAAAATAACAAAAAAATTAAAAAAATATTTCTATTATTTGTTTTATAGGTTAGCAAACTCCATAAAAAATAAAGTGGCCGTCTACATACAGGGGCGTTAATATTATATATATAAATCCCAATTGGGAATTATTTTTTACGCAAATTAGACGCAATAATCACACATTTTTGCCACAAAATAGTCGCAATATATAAATAGGAATTATATGAAACCAATTTGCACATAATTCCTAAATATAGCCTTTTTGAACGCAAAATAAACACAATTCTTAATTAGAAATTGAATGACACAAATAATACAATATTCCTAAATAGAATGTTTATTTTTAAACGCAATTCGCAAATAGGATTTTTTGCGCGGACATATTTATCGCATAATAAAAATGGTGTATGTAAAAATTGAAAACTTATTTAAGGATTTTAATGCATTTTATCAAACTAAACAAGCTTTTAAATGTCAATTTGAGCATATTTTATTCAGAAAAATCTTTAAAATTTAATCTTTACAATTTGTTTTTCGGAAATTAAATTTACAAAATTTTGAATTTATTATTATATTTGTTAATTATAACATATTTTTAAGGGCAATCGTGTTTTTCGAAGTAAAACAATATATTTCACTGACAAAATACTATTTCCCATAGAATTGAAGGTTACAATTATCTATTTTCTTACTATAAAGTTAGACATTATCCTATTCATATTTTTATATGTATTTATTAATAATATATAATATCTAGATGTATCTTATAGCATATAGTAAATTAACTTCACGATTAGTACAACGATTTGTTCGTAATCTGTACATCGTTTTATACGATCAAAATATTTATTATAAATAGTAATAATTCCTTATTTGTGTTGACAATTATTAAAATGAACAAACATTTTTGACGCCGAGACGTCTTTGTGTCACACATTGTGTCGTAACAAGGAATTAATTGTGCCACTAAAATATGTACGAGAAGGCACTAATTTAGTCACTGTGTATATTAAATGTGTTTGTAAGTTACAATAGTCGAAACAGTGACAAACACAAATACGACTTAGCGTTGCTCCACTTTCGTAACCGGGAAGACACATCGTGGGCGTTACTTCGCAACATATGTTTCCAAATAGGCGCGTCTTTTGACTCTGTGACGTTGCCACGTCAAAAAAAATAGTAAACTGCTAGTTGGGAAGTGGCCATATTCCAGAAATTCTTCAAAAATCATTTATGAATCCCATTTCCATCCAATACACCCAATCACATCATAATCGGTTAAGAATTGATCGAGTTCCGTCCCAGGTGGCCATATTCCAGAATTTCGTCCCAAAATCGTTTAAGAATCTTTTTTCCATCCAGCATACCAAATTCATCACAAGCGGTAAAGAATTGATCAAGTAACATCCCAAATGACCATATTCCAGAACTTCTGTAAAACAAATTTAAGAATCCCATTTCCATCCAACATACCTGATCCCAGCATAATCAGCTAAGAAATACCTCAGTTCCGTCCCAGATTAAATTCGATCGAATAGATTAAAATTAAAAACATTCGGATTTAACGGACAATCGGATTTAATGAACTCCCCACTAAGTCTGCTAAATCTTAGTTTTTCTGTATGACGTTTTACGTTAAAATGTCACGTAATCAATGCAATAATTTAGCACAACATTTAACATAACATAGTATTTAACGCAGCGTGTAACATGAACCCAAAACTAGTCCTCTAAATGTTTTACCAAACATAAAAAATGATGCAAGTAGCTTTCAATTTAGATGCATGTTGCGTTGTTAATAAATTAAACACTAATAGTTTAGGTTTTTAATGCAACTTCCGTCTAATTGAATATATGCAAAAAATCAAACAACTAACAAATTTGATACAAAATGCATCATTGTTAAATGAAGTGTATCTTATGTTGAATTTTAATAAAGACTACATCAACAATACAATAGAGGAAGTAATTCTTAATTCCTATACAAGTTACTTCGTTCACAAATTATATGTAAATATCATCGGCTTTTGATGCATCTTAAATTTGGTTATGTTCGATGCAAAGTATGTAAACGATACAAAGTTGATACGGAGTCATATGCGATACTATTTGCATCGCATATGATTAATTATTTTAAGTGTGTAGATTGTCTGGCCTTACGGATTCCAGTTAAAATTCATTAAAATTTTAGTAAAAAAAGAAAAATTTTGCTTTCTAGTTAAATTTTAAAATGAATGTACTAGATTTCCAGTCAAAATAAAATTGAAACCAGAATTTTAATAAGTTCTAGTTAGTTTCTAGTTTTAGTGTTTATTTTACTGATACTCTAGTGGTGATCTGGTAAAAAAATACTAGAAAACTATCAGATCATTTTTGTTTGGTTCTATACTGGAGTGCCTAATTAATTTCAACAGAAATCACGTTAATTTGGTAACTAGAATTCCATTAAAAGATTAATTTACATGAATTCTTGCAAAATTCTAGTAAAATCTAGTTCCGCCATATTATTTTGAATGAAATATAATTTCTATTAAATTTTACGGGAATTCTATTAAATGTTTACCCATAATTAAAATGAAAAAATCGCGAAAACTCTTTACATTACTAAGATTCCAGTAAAACTCTAGGGAAATTTGATATTTACTGGAATGTTCTCAGAATTCCAATAAAGTTTGTAATTCAAAATGTTCTCACTTCATAATTAAGCACCTCATACTACAGCCCACACTTATCTTAGACCAATAATATTTACCTGAATTCTAGTAGTATTCCAGTAAAATTTAATGGTTTACTAGAATTCTACGGGAATTCTAGTGAATGTAATCGGTTTTTTCGTTTTTACATCGATTTTGTTTATCCTGAAATCCAGCTAAATTCTTGTAAATCTACTGAAATATTACTGGATTCTGGTAAATTCGAGTTTTTTGCCGTTTTTTCGATATATTTATATGTTCAAACTATCGAAGGAACTCTTCAGTGCTAAGCAAAATTTCAATTAGTGAAATTGAAATAAAAAAACGGGTGGTTCAAAAAAGATAAAAACTCGTGCATAGCTCAAAATAATTAAATTAACTTTAAGTAAAAAATAAATATATTAATATATTGGATTATTTTAAAGTTATTATTATTAGAACTTATTGTAACTAGCTATACAATGTGAATAATTAGGTACCTAATAAACAAAATAAAACGAAATTGGGAAATAAATATTTTAAAAGTGAATTGTGTGCCTGTTTCAATAGTTAAGAGATTTTAAGATATTTATTGTTATTATTCATTTTTGATAAATATTATTAATTTTACGATTTTATATAATAAATTGAATTTAAAGATTTTGGATTGTTTATTTTTAAATAAAATGTTTAAACAAAATTTCAGTTGTTTTAATTTTTGATATACACACAATTTGGAATGGCTTTCGATTTGTTCTTACTGCAAAAGGATTTCATTTGCAAGCATGGCGTACCTCTTAGAGTTTTGTAGTGATGATAAGTTGTCGGTAAACATCTGGCTATTTTTTAGATAAATCAATTTCTATCACTTTGGATTATTCCAATATTTTTCTAACTGAAATTTCACGTCAATATAAAGGAGGGCTTAATGGGAAATTTCTTTATGTACCAGATATTTCCAATTTTCCAATAATAAAACAAATAGGTTCCAGTTAAAATTACTAAGTTGAATCAGTTTTAAAATTGGTATTGTCTAGCAATATTAATAGAATATCAATTAGAAATCTTTTGATTTTATTAGGAAATTGGTAAAATTCTAGGAATTTTACAAAGCAATCAACATCACACAGTACTTGATATCAGGTTAAAAAATTGATTTCTCTATTAATTTTAATAGAATTTCTGTTGAAAAAGTATTGATTTTACTAGAAAATAAATAATTCTGATACTTTTACTGGAATATCAATAAGAAGCACAACCCTAACATATACAAGAAATCTGCTAAAAAAGCAGTAAGTACAGTAATATTACTAAAATTTCAGTTAAAAAAATAACTTACTAGAAAAACAGTTTATTTCATAATTTTATACGAATTCAGGTTAAAAAATGCAACAAAATATTATACTAAAATTCCGATTTTACATTATCAAATTTTACTTGAAATGTTAACTACCAGAAATCTAGTAACATACATTTCACTTGATTCAACTAGATTGTCTAGTTTGCTCACATCTAATGAATTTTTTATTACCGTGTATATGTTTGCAAATATGATTTAACTTCAATTCAATAGTTCGTGATAGAATCAATTAATAAATTTCTATATTGTTTAGGACGCCGAGAAGAAGTAATTTAGAATTAATTTTCAGGAAATTGCCAGATGCCTGTGATATATAATAATAGTTTATTCTTAGGGGCCGATTTAAAGAAGCAATTATTGAAAGCCAATACATTGTTAACCAATAAAAATATTTAACCTTTATCCTTCCTTCTTGTAGATTGAATTTGTGTTGACTTGTACCTTACGATCGATAGGTGTTTGCAATCAGATCGTTCCGTCCAAAAAATTACCTTTCCTATTCTTCCCTCTTGTTCTCCGTAAACAGGCTGTAGGAACTGGACCAGCGTTATCTGGCACATCCTGTCTATTATTTCGTTGTACAATCTAATCAACCAATCGTTTAATCACTACTTAAATCGATAAAATTCTTTTCGTGTTGATATGCAGAGCTCGCGTGGTTAAAGATGTTATCAAATAAAATATGGTACAATAGTTCATATTTTTATTATTTTGGTGCAAAATATATTCTCATAAAGAATCTCTTAAAAAATCACTCAATTTGCGAAAAGAAATTAACATTTTAAACTATTGGACACTATTCTAAGAAAGAAAATTTACAAAATATTGAAGAAATATAAAAATTAGGATCCGATTGAGGACGTATAGGAAGAGAAAAAATATATTTTATAAATCAGAATGTATTTGAACTTTTGAAAAAACGCCCTCTTTACAAACAATTTTGAGTGATATTTTCAAATCGCTCTACTGAAAAATTAAAAATTTTGGATTATGTCACTCTTGTAGCAAATGGGCGAAATAAACATTTTCGCCGAGATCAATATTTGTTTTGGATTATTTAACTATATGTACCTTGTCTTTGTATACTTATAAAATTCTTAACGAGTAATAATCACAAGGTCAAAACCATCGGTATAAAACTGCTGCCAAAATAACAATTATACACTGCGTCTCAAAATATTAAAAGATTGTTATTTAAAACATCAAATGTGGCCATGTTGAGTGAAATAAAAGCAATAAGTGACATAACAAAAAATATGAGTAAAATTACAGAGATATGAGTGAAATTTCAAATTTATTTCATCAAATTACACAAATCTCAAAGTTTTTAAAACAAAAGCGGAAATATATCTAATTCATAGATACACTATTCAAATATACTAGAGTTCATATATGTAGAAAATTCTGAGATTTCATTAAATCGATATGATAAATTAAGGATTTCACTCATATTTTTCGTTAGATAGTGTTCAATAAAATAGGACAGTCATTTTCCATTTAATTACAAATTTCTGGAACTCGAGAACAGGATTTCTGAAACTCCTCTAATTGTTTAATGTGTGAATATCAATTCATTAACCATTAGAATTTGAAGAAAAAGAGTTATTAATTCACAATGAGCAACATGGAATCCGCTGATGTTGCCATGGTTGTACCAATGATCGAGAATGCTACACTTACCGCCAAGTAGCCAGAAGCTTCGGTGTCTCCTTGTCAACTATTTATCGATCTGTTTAATGATACAGCCAAACGAGTTCTTGTGAGAGAAGTCGACCCCAAGGCCGAAAACGTTGTACTGGATCCAGAGATGACCGATTCATTTTCCTTGAAACTTTGAGAAACAGTCCTCAAACAACAACTCAAATCCGTAACGCTTTAGAAAAGATTCAAAGAGTGCGAATAAGCGAATGTAATGTGAGACGAAGGCTTAAAGAAGTCATTTTGAGATCATATATTCCAGCCAAAGGACCCCTATACTTCAGAGAAATCACAAAGTATACCGATTTCGAACTTTGAACCAGGGGAGCCATATTGTGCTCACAAACGAGAGTGGTTTCCTATAGAAACTCGACTGATGAAAGGTAAATAGTACGGAGACCACCATAGGTGAGCGGTACTCTCAATGTAACATTACGACAACCATCGCTTATGGTGGAGGCTGAATTATGGTTTGGGCCGGTATTTGTTTAGGTGCCAGTACAGAATTAGTTATTATTGATGGTGGATCTCTTATACACCTTATCGATATGTTATACAGATATTCTGCTAGAGCATATCGTACCATTTGCCCCATTTATCGGATCAAATTTTGTTTTATTGCAGGATAATGCCCGGTTGCATACTACACTCTCTGCAATGTTTTTTTTCTGGCGGAGGTCGGAATAAACAAGCTGAACCCGCTTAAGGTCTCTAGATTTGAACCCGATAGAGCATGTCTAAGACATGCTCGAAAGACAGGTTCGAGGTCAAATTCCAGTTCGAAACACATATGAACTTCGAAATGTACTCTTGGACATATGGGAAAATTTATCACAAGAAACGATTGACAGGTGTTACCGAAAGCATTGCAAGATGAACGGAAGCAGTTGTGAAAGATCGTGGAGAAAACACCCGTTACTGAGGAAACCGTTTGGTTAAAAAAATTGGTTGTTATTTTGTTTTATTTATTTATCTCAATCAAAGGTAACCCTTTCAAAAGAGTAGCATAATTCTCTTATCACAGTTTTCATAATTTTTTAATAAAATCTTAGAATTTTTTTGGTGATTAAGGATGTTCATTCTATCACCTATCTCTAATTGTGCTGCTGTGTGTACTTGTCGAATACAATTTTGCCGTTAAATTTTGGTTTATTTGCGTTTTCATACAAAATATATCTAAGCCCACTTCAACCATTTTTTTGAATGTTTTTCGGTTTGGTCATTGAAATATTTTGGAACAATTAACTTTTCCGTTTGGATTTCTTGATCTCGCCCCAGAGGTTCTATTATGAAATTTTTTATGAAATGAACCTAAAGAGCAAAATCGAATCGGATTTTTCCGAGTACACTAGAAAAAATCCGATTGCTATTAGTTGTCGTATTTTGTATTCGATTGAACTTGTTTTGACGTTACATCAAAATATATAGTCTTAAGTGATTTATATCATAATAATATTAATAAAATAAATAAATTAATAATATTTTAGTAACTTTAAATAATTAAAACCCAAAAATTTAAAAAGCAATATTTTATTATACGAAATTTTTAATAAATAAAAAATAAATTTTGTTTATTACCAATTCGATAATAGAAGTTTCATAATAGGGTAAATCCGTATCGAATCGAATATTTCCGTAAACGGAAAAATCACGGATAAATTACATAATAGACGGATCAGTTTTAGGCGGATTAACGTACCAACCCTTTTCAAATGCTCACAGTTTTACAATATATGGGGCGCACTTCATTAAGTCAGAAAGAACGGTTAAATAATAACTCGAAACTGATCAGACCAAGTCATCAGCAAAGCTTTGTGCAATAAAGCCTGCAGTTTAACTAATAATTCATTGATAACCAAAAGCCATAAGAGAGGTGACAAAACACAACTCTGAGGGCAACCTTTCGAAAGTCTAATTGAAAGTACAAGACGATCAGTTTGGCCTCAGTAACGCGAGATCTTTGCATGAATTCAATACAGATTAAGATAATCTGGTCAATGTCAAACCTTAGGGCATCATTGATGGTAGAAAACGGCGTGTACGAATCTCTTTATTGTAAGCGATCTTTCAATCCTAATGACAAGTTCATGTAGAACAGTTTCACATGATTAATTGCCAAATACTTGTTGCTGAGCATGGATATAGTGAAAAAACGATTTCTAATAAATTTATCAACACTTCTGTCCAAAGCTTTCAAAATGTTTGAGGACCAACTGACAGGCCGAAACGTCTTGAGGTTCGTATAATCTGACCGATACAGCTTTAGGAATTATAACTACTCTAGTCCTGTTTCACGATTGTTCTCTAAAAGCAATGCGTGCTTGGAAGAGTTGAAAAAAGTGATAAGCAAAGAGAGGAATTTTATGCTGCAACTCAGAAGGCAATATCCCATCAGGACCACCAACCTTATATGGTGGAAAGGAGGATATAATCCAACGCAGAATATCGAGAATAACTACCCTATGGGCCATGTCACAATCGAGAAGGTGAAAGGTACCGTACAGATTCTCAGATGCAATAGAATCAAAGCCAATAATGTTGCATACAGGAAAATGAACTGAAAGCAGTAGCTTCCTAATGTATTTATTAAAACGAGAGTATTATATGAAATTCGTAATGGAAAATTTGGTGCCAAACTTCAGTTGTAACCAAGATTAAAACCACCGATCTCCACGATTTTAATCCCGACTAATTGTTAAATCCCGACTTCAATTTGATATTGTCACCTGGTCTTACATACTAATCTAGCTTGGTCTGCCGATCAACCCTTGAAACGTTTGTCACGTTCGCTGATTTGAATTAGTATTTCCGCGTTCATCCATTCAATTGATAATTTGTGGTAAACAAAAGCCATAACAAAGCCTTAAGAAGTTATAATTTCAAAATATTTTTTTTCGTAAATTGCTGGTCTGTTGATCTAATAAGTTTAAGTTGAAATTACCTAAAACAAGAACATAATTAAACGGTCTAAGATGTTCCTCAAAGATTTCATTTATATTTTGAAAATGGTTCTAGTGAGTCAAATCAATTTATATGTAACAAACATCTTAGATGAAGATTTGACATTTTGCACTCTAAATAACCTCACATAACAAAATTTCTAAATTTTTAGAAATCACATAACAAAATTTCTAAATTTTTTTTATCTAAATAACCATTTACTTTAGGGTTGTTGAGAGGAACTGAAATAGGAATAATTTGTTTTGTAGCGTGGATTCTAAGCAAAATTTCGGTAAAGTTCTACGTTGTGTCCATTCTATCAGAATCGGTTTGTTTAGTGAAAATAGGAATTAATAAACTTTGATCGAAATCTAATTCTTAACCGATTTAGGTCGATTCGACTAACACTTATTCAGTTCTGTACAGGGTGGAATTGAATTTGATATTAATTTTAATCGAAGCATTGATTTGCTCTTGATAGATATGTATAGATTATGGCAATTATGACCGACTTGACTTTGCAGACTCTAAATTCCGGAAAAATGTTGACAAGCAAATTCAAATTTGAGCTGTTCTAGAGCTATAGTACGTAAGGCGGCCTTTACCGAATTTATGCAAACTTGCAAGTGAGCGAACATACACGGTAAATATAAAATCTGGTAAATGACCACTAGATTGTCTGGTATTACTATTTCCAGTTAAAATCCAGTAAAATTTTAGTAAATAAAAAAGGAAATTTTGTTTTCTAGTTAAATTTTAAAGTGAATATACTAGATTTTCAGTCAAAATAAAATCAAAACCAGAATTTTAATAAGTTCTAGTTAATTTCTAGTTCTAGTGTTTATTATACTGGGACTCTAGTGGTTATCTAGTAAAAAAAATACTAGAAAATTACTAGATCGTTTCTGTTTGGTTCTATAATGGAGTGTCTAGTTAATTTCACTAGAAATCAAGTTAATTTTGTTACTAGAATTCCATTAAAAGTTTAATTTACATGAATTCTTGCAAAATTCTAGCAAAATCCAATTACGCCATATTATTTTGGATTTACATATGATTTCTATTACATTTTACGGGAGTTCTATTAAATATATCTCCATAAAAAATTAACAAATAGCGATAACATTTTACATAACCAGAATCCCAGTAAAAATCTAGTAAAATTCGAATATTTTTTTATTTATATGGTCTGCAGTAAAGTTTATAATTCAAAATGTTCTCACTTTATAACTATGCATCTCATACTACCTCTCTTACAAGAATAATATTTACCTGAATTCTAGTACTATTCCAGTAAAATTTAATCGTTTACTAGAATTTTACGAGAATTCTAGTGAATGTAAACGGTTTTTATCTTTTTTTTACATTGATATTGTTAATTTTACCTGAAATCCAGTTAATTCTAGTAAAGTTACTGAAATATTGCTTGAATCTGGTAAAATTAACAGTTATTCGAGTTTTTTTCTGTTTTTTTTTTGGTATATATTTTCTAATTATCGTAGGAATTCTTCAGTATTAAGCAAAATTTCAATAAATGACATCAAAATAAAAAAGTGATCTTCGTAATTATTATTTGAGTTATTAAGAAAAGTTATTTGTTGTTTGTATTAAAATTAAAATGGATATAATAGAATTATGTAAGCAATTTTCTAAAAGAAAATGAAACTCCAGAAGATGTGCTTTCAATTTTATCAGGTAAGCCTTTAGAATTTATATTACTTTAGTGATTATTTTCCCTATCTCACCGAAATACTCATGGAGGCTCGCAAACTTCTTTGAATTTAATTATGGTATAATGGTACGTTTATTTTAATGATTACTCGGATACGTATTCCTACCGGAATATTTTTTTAAATAATGTTTAGGTGTTATTGTATGTTTTGTATTGTAAGGAATTGTAATGAAATTTTTGTAAATGCTGAGTGTATACAATTTCCGATTAAGTTTTAACAGCGCTTTTAATAATAATTCAATAAAATTTTAACGTTACTTTAAACATGTCAATTAAATAAATTAAAAAATATTAAGCAAATACCATAATACAAAATTGAATACATCGAGTTGGTCACCAATGTCATTCAGGCTTTCTCTGGGAATATGAAATTTGGAAAAATATGTTCATAACATTTTTGTCCAAATTATGTTTTTCTGGCCTACTGTTGGAATTAGCTGAGTGCAAATATTTCCGAAATAAAGTTTATTGGGGATTTTTTGTTCTGGGGTTTTATTGTTCTATAACAATAAAATATAAAACATCAGTCGGTGCCACTGCCAGCTCCAAATTAATTCCTGCGGGCGCGGAGTCTCAAGAATTTATTTTAAATCGCATGTGCAGCATATGCATTTGGGCTAAGGTAATAATGATTGTTATTAGTTTAGTAAAAATATCGGGTTTAAAGACTTTTATGTAAACAACATTTTTAGGTCTATTTGTACCGGATATGAATTACGTCAATTATTTTAATATTTTATTTGTGATTTTGACATAAGAGTTTAATTTATTCTTTCATTTTTATTTATGATACAGTTTGAAGAAAGCACCTCCGAAATAATAAAAAATACACGACAATCGCAGCTATATCTAATATATTTCGCCGATGAAGGATTACTGCACCAGGGAATAATTTGGATCATAATCAAAGGACAAACTATTAATATTGGGCAGACCATCTTTATTAATGCAATGGACTTACTGTTCAAGGTTGTTTATGTATTCGAAATGAAATATCCGAAAAATGCTATTTATATTTAACAATTTCATCGAGGTGTATTTTTATAAAATAAAAGGAGCAACACCAACACTAAGGGTATCAAAATTATATACTCAATTGTATAACAAAAGCATAGTTTAATAACTAGTTAGTATGTTATATATCGATCGTTAATAAGTATAAGATATTTGTTAGTTCTAGATACATTTTTTTAATATAATGAATTTTAATAAATATAATTTATTGTTCTTAAAATTACAATGTTTAAACCAAATTTTAGTTTTTTATTTTAATTTTCCATATATTTAGAATTGTTTTCGATTTGTTCCTATTGGTACAGGGTTTTGCTTGGAACAAGCATGGCGTTCCTCTTTGTGTTTTTCTAGTAATGATATAACTTATCGGTAAACATCTGGTAATCTATTGATTGATTGATTGATTGATTGGACTGTAGAACCAAGTGCTAGCCAAGAGTCCCGGATAACGCCGGGCCTATTCCTACAGCCTGTTTACATATAACAATAGGAAGGATAGGAAAGGTTTTTTTTTTTTTTTTTTTTTTTGGGACGGAACGATCCGGTTGCAGACACCTAGCGATCGTACGGCACAACACAATTCTAATCTACTTCTATTCTACTAGAGGAAGGATAAAGGCTTAATAGGTTAAATGGATATCGATGGTATTGGTCTTCAACAATTGCTTCTCTAAATCAGCAACCTGAGGAAACAAATTTATTATTTCACGTGCATCTGGAAATTTCCTGTAATATAATTCTACATTAATACTTTTCAGCTACCTAAACAAAATTGATTAATTAGATCAGCCCGGTTACAAATACCTAGGTAAAGCCAATAGTTCATGAACTAATGACAACACAATTCTAATCTACACAACCAGCAATTAATATTTCAAAGAAATATTATTTCATAACATCTAAAGATTCCTGAAATTAATTCTTAATTAATCTACCGGTTTCTTAAATAATATAAATATTTATTGATTTAATCCTCTACAACTCCACAACTTACAATATAATTTCCTGAAACCATAGTTATTTGAATTATATTAATAGTAAATTGAATTATAATAATAATTAATTAATTAATTAATATTAAATTATTAATAACTTCACTCATATAACAATAGGAAGGATAGGAAAGGTATTTTCCCCCTTTTTCCCTTTTCCCTCCTTTTTCTTTTTGAAACGGAACGACCCGGGTTGAGACATCTAGCGATCGTACGGAACAACACAATTCTAATCTACTTCTATTCTACTAGAGGAAGGATAAAGGCTTAATAGGTGCAGCAACCTGCGAAAAAAATATTATTATTTCACGTGCATGTGGAATTTCGTGAAATATTATTCTACATTAATATTTTTCGGCTTCCGAAACAAAAATTGATTGATTGAATCGGCCTTTTCTGTTTATAGACACCTACAATCACAACACAATTCTAGTCTACAAAAACAGCAATTAATATTTCAAAAAATATTATTATTTCACAAGCATCTGTAGATTTCCTGAAATTTAATTCCAAATTAAAATTTTCCGGCTTCCTAAATAATATAAACATTTATTAATTTAACTCCTCAACTTACAATAGAATTTTTGTAAACCATATATGTATGTAGTTATTTGAGCTACAATATATGTATTTACAATTACTCTAAAATCCATTTGTATTTAACCCTTGAATTGAGCAACCACGAAATAGTAAAAAAAAAAAAAATACAACGAGTAAGTGAGGCATCCCGAAGGTAATGCTTCCTAGAAAACTATTAATGTTTATATTTCAAATAAATTTAGCTGATTTCGTAAAAATTTCAAATGCGTTACTAATTTGGTTACCAAAGAATATTCGATTAATTACCAAGTCTACATAGGACATATTTATCCCATACTCAAAAGAACTTTACCATTCCTCAACCAATCACCATGAAATATGGTCTGCAGAATTGGAGTGCCACTCCAGCATAATGCTCAATTAAACTAGGCCATCTGTCAACAAATGATGGTCAAATTCGGTGTGCGAAGCTGTATTTGAACGAAATTTTGAGATTCGGCAATAATGAATGGAATCATGCCGTTATCGGTTAGGAATCATGCCGTTATCTCAAATTTAGTTTGTAGAGCTGGGCTAGGGTTCTAATAAACTAAGAACCAATCAACCTGCATCGGTAAAACCAACGCGTCCCTCCGATGAAGCCCCACAGCCCGACAACTCCAAACCGAACCCGGCCACACCCCCACCCCAGTCACTGCCAAATCACGCACGCAGAACTTAGTTAAATCTCCACCAAGTTCCGCATACGTGACCCAGCAATAGCCGAAACAGGGAAACGACCAAGGACCAATCAGAATGGTCAAACTGCAGAATCCCACCAAAAAGACACGTCAAAATCCCGAAACAGATTTAAAAGAAGTTCTAGAGTTCGATTTTAATTACATAAATTATAAACCAATTAAATAAACATTAAAATAATAAATAATAATAACGCCTCCTATAAATATATGTACACATTATATATCTCATACATGAACTTAAATTACAATGGGTGAATCCACACGAGGACTCAGATTTCAGGCTACTACCAGATTACAATCTGTGAAGAAAATGAACACAATTATGAGCCCCTGTCGAAGTGCAGAACTGATGGGCCGAACCATATTACATACCAGTACTATAGGGTGGCATGAAGCTATGCAATGTGCACATGGTTACGAAAACCTACATATTAGCAGGACGTTCTCGTGACGTGAAAAGCGCACTGCGAGAGAGTTTCGGCCCCACAACGGATTGCAAAGATTAAATAATAATAAAAAATAAAAATAATAATAATTAAGAGAAACGACGCGTTTATTACTTTTACCTCGGTGCCGGTTTATAAATTTTGAAAAGGTGGAAACCTTAATTAGGTTGAATTATTGAAATCAAATGAGATAACCGCAGTGGACATAATTCAATTCTGAGAAAAATGGGTGATTTAAAGAAAATTTGGTGAATTTGTTGAGAACCATGTCAGCTAGAAAACCTAATCAGCGCTTCCCATCAAGAGGTGGGGACAATTTATAGAATTCTGTATTCTGACCAAATATATTAAGAATTCTAAGGCCAATTAAAATATCCCCAGAAATCCAAATACAACCTCAGGTATATGGAGTGTTAGCTGGATTTTCAACCAGTTCCATTTCATTTCAACTGATTGATTAACTGATTGGAATATGTGACCAAACCTAAGTAAGATTCCCGCTTGACGCCGGACCCAACCACACGCTCTTGTACATATAACAAGATGGAGTAACAGGAAAGGTGAATTAATTATTATGTAAATTGACCCGGTTTCAGACACCTAAGTAGTCAATAGTTAGTAAATTGTTAGTTGAAATATAATGTAAGACGGTTAGTACAAGACAACAAAATTATTTAATATATTATGGAATAATATCCAGCAATCAGAATCATAAAAATATAGAAAATTATCGGAAATATAACTCATACTATTTTCAGTGATCGTTTTTACTATTAGGAATACCAATAAAAAGTGATAAAATATTGAAGTTTGAATAATAAAATTAAAGCAGTTAAATGTAATGATTCGTATATTAATCCAACTCAATTATCCTGATAAATATTCAATAAAATTAATTGAATTCAAACTACCAAACAATTAGTACAATATAATAGTACTCGTCACTGCCGTCATCTGAAAATCCAGCTAAAATCTAAATATAAAGACTAAAACCACATTTACACCATAGCCCCTTTAATAGTATTTTGCTAACAAAGTATTTTTCTCGTTCAGTTTACACCATAGTGGTGTGAACACATTATAATAGTTTATTACTGATATATTTCATTAAAATTTAAAAAAGAAACAGTTGTCTTTTATCACAATAAACAAGAAAAATCAGAAGAATGACTAAAATGACATTTCGTATCCAAAAAATATGATATAGTATCATTCTCACCGCAAACACTATACCAATACTCATTAGATACGTAGATCACTTTAATTGCAAAAAAGTATGTACGTATTAAAGTAGCAAAGTATTTTACTTTGAGTTTACATCGACATACTTTTATGATACATACTCTTATACTACTGGTATAAACGTGGTATAATTAGAATCAAAATTATAATTTCAGGAACTTCAACTCTTTCTAAATACTAAACAAAGTAAAACATTAAATCATATATTTACAATTATTAATAAGAAACAAAAAATTTCACTTTTACCGAATAAAACCTGTCAAAATATAATATAATATAATTCAGTAATAATTAGTTCAACTTTTAAATAAATCGTGATAAATATAAATAAACTTAGATCTCGGCATAATTAAGACTTAAACCAGAATTATTTTCCCAGCAAAACAAATTTTGAATCAAACCATAATTAAAACCACTATGCAGGCCTGCACACAAAATCTTGATTAGTTAATTTAAAATAATGTTAAAGTAGACATGACATGGAATTTACCCTAAACCGAAAAGAAAATAAATTGGTAAAGTTAAATAATTATAGTTAGTAAACAAATTTATAAATACAATACTAAAGTTATGTCTTAATGATTAATCAATTACCCAAAGCCGTGACAATTCGCGATGAAATCTCAAGTTCTTTTTTTTAAATAAAACCTGAAAATACTATCGATTATCATTTCGCTGTCTTTGTCAAAATATATAAATATAATATAAAAATAATAATAATAATAATAGCAACAAGACACAATATACTTTACAAGGATAACAATTACGGACTTGTTACTGTAAAGTAAAGGTTCTACAAATTTTATTTTATTTTATTTCCATACATTACGCATGCATATCATGTTTAGTTTCGTTTTTTTTACGAACATATTCTCTTCATTTACACACAATACTATGATAAAGTCGAACGAGAATTGTGTGTGGGTGTGTGTTCCACAATATAACCTGCAGAATGCATCCGTGCCGGTCACACACACACACACACACACGACACAAACAAAACAACAAAACTTTAAAACTTTAACAAGGATATCAAATACACGTACAAACAAAAATACAAAATTAAGAAATCCTCTCCCGCTCAAACCAAATGCGACTAACACACTATGTACATGAAAATGTTAGCTAATTATGAATAGTAAGTATACTGTAGCCCGATTCTCCAAAATGCAAGACAATGTGTAAACGTGAAAACCATAGTAAGCTTTTCGAAATTACAACAACAATCCTGTGTGATTTTGTTTATTTTTTCGTTAACACACAATCGTGTTTCTAGAGAATCAGTGCACTGGTGCATACAATATCTTAAATTTTTTGGAATAAAAATTATTAAATACAAAAATATGTATTAAAACAATGAAAAAATGATAAAACACTTAGCTTGAGCATCCTTTGAAATCCAAAAAGTCCTATATATATTGAAAAATTACACACAATGTGTATAATGTACTTAACAACGGTATTAAAATATACATATAAACGAAATTGTTATATACATATTCTACGCCATTGCAAGCGCATCACACACAAATTACTATAACTATTCAATATGTATTTTTCATATACTATTCTTTTCATTATACTTAAAACACAAATTATTATTAATATTATTATTATTTATTTATGTGTGCACATATATTAATAATTAATTAATTAATTTAAACACATTTTAAATTATTTACTATTTATATAGAGGAGAGACAAAAATCACGTCTTTCCTCTACGACGTTCAATCGCCGACCCCCAGTAAACATCTGGTAATCTATTACGTACATTAATTTCCACCACTTTGGGTTTACTCGAATATTTTTCTAACTTTACTTCACGTCAATATAAATGGGCTCTTAAAGGAAAATTGATCATAGAATGTACAACATACTCTCGATTTTCCAGTAATAAAACAATTAGATTCCAATTAAAATTTGTAGGCTAAATTAGTTTTAAAATTGGTATTGTCTAGCAATAATAATAGAATATCAATTAGAAACATAATAGAAATCATGTGATTTTACTAGAAAATTGGTAAAATTCTTTAAATTTTACAAGACAATCAACTTCAAACACTACTTGATATCGGGCTAAAAAATTTATTTATTTATTAATTTTAATAGAATTTCTGTTGGAAAAATATTGATTTTACTAGAATATAAAAAAATGTCTGTTACTTTTACTGGAATATCAATAAGAAGCACAACCTTAACTTACCAGAAATCAGTTTTAAAAGCGGGAAGTACAGTAATATTACTAAAATTTCAGTTAAAAAAATAACTGAAAATCTAGCGATTTTACTAGAAAAACAGGCTATTTCATAATTATACAAGAATTCCGGTTGAGAAATGCAACAAAATATTATACTAGAATTCCGGATGTACTACATTATTATACTAGTAAAATTTACTTGAATTATGAACTACCAGAAATCTAGTAGCATACATTTTACTTGATTCAACTAGATCATCTAGTTTGCTCACATCTAGTGAATTTTTGATTACCGTGTACTTAAACTATGTTTTATTCAATTTTTTTAAATTATTATATTACCTACTAAGACAAGGACATTTGCCCTTTATTGGTTGCTAAAACATTCGTTCACTGCTAAAACTTGTAGGAACCTGTATACATAACAAAATTTCGATTCATCCGAAAATTAAACTAAAAGAATTTTTTTGTGGAAATTTTCCACCAAAAGTACACATATCCTTTATCCTTCTCATGTTTTTTACGTTATGTGCTTTTTACATTTTATTTATGAAATATGATTTTTAATTTCCTGCTTAAATGAAAATATCACTAGTTACACATATACGAGAAGAAGAGTAAAAATTTCCATATATACTCGTACATGTATGATGTATCCTTATATGTAGAACAAAATACCGAAATACAAAAAAAAAATCCAGACATTCATACTGTGAAATGTGAACACAAAAAAGGGTAACATTGTGGTGTATGATTGTACGAGGATGAGAAAATAAATATTTTCCTTTTTCGTATAGTTTTTGTTGTTTCTGTTAATAAATAGATTTTAATGGAAAATACTTGTGATACGGTATGATACAAATATGATTTAAAACTTTACAAATTGAAATCTATTCAACACAGAGTTGAGAATTTTTATGAATTTGTAATATGTTTCATGTTAAACACAGCCGTCCAAAATCGCACGACACTGCAGGATACAAATAAGCATTTTGTAAATCTGAGTTTTCGTCAAATCTTGGATTTTTAGACTTGACACAATTTTATAACAAAATGTTTAATCACGTAGGTATTACAAAAACTCAGACTGGACAAAAAAGCATGTTACCTGTCTGCTTTATAAACCCAATAATTATTAATCGCCTTCTACAAAACCGATAATGTTCAAAAACGTAAAATTTTCGTTTAACATGAATGAATATAAACATGTAACGTAAAAAATCTAAGCATTTGATTAATATTTTTCTAATGACACACCCACATACGAGAACACAATTTTATTTTTAGTTATATTTTATACTTAAATTTTGATAAAACAAAATATTCTTGTAAATCTTAAAAATAGAAATAAAACATCAAACCAAGAAATGATAAATTGATAAAGCTATTAAGATTATTTTTTGGTTGTATTTTATTAATGTTGTTTAATAAAATTTGATTATCATTAGAATTAGATTTGATGATGTTTAAATTAAATAAAAATATCTTTTGCCACATGATTTGTGTGTTTATATTTTATATAAACAGCATATAAGAGTGCCCAACTAACATTTTGCCTTATAAAATGTCTTTTAAGAATATTTTTCACTTAAAAGAGCCCTAGAATATCATTCTCCAAGAATGCTTAAAACTGAATACTTATTAGCTTCTTGTCAAAGAAATGTCGATTTATAAACTATATTATATTCTTACATGCCATTTTTACACCTTGCCAGATTCTGTTGTAAAGCTGTTTCTTACACCTCACTTAGTATACTCTTATTGTTTTTAGTAGAAATTTTTCTTAGCCAAGACATATTTAGTCTTACAGTGCTCTTAATTTCTTTCTTTATAAGTGTTCTGTAGGATTTCTATTGAACAAGAGTTTTATAAGATTAAAACATAAACAAATCTTTATGGGGAACGCTATAAGATTTATTGTTTAAATTCTTTAACAAGAGCCTTTAAAGTGTGTTTCTTTTAGAAAATATGACATTTGTTTGAGTACCGCAGAAAACAAAACTTAATGATCGACTTAACTCTAAAACTAATTAATGTTATAAATCGATTGTTAGATATACATATTACTGTTTTATTCAGTTTTTTTATTTCAATAATATAGTAAATATGTCTCTAAATATAAGCCAGTGGCAAAATATTCTCCTAATAGTCTTGGATAAGTTCTCTTAAGAAAAACTCATACCTCTCCCTTATTACATATTTACTTTATTCTTACATAGGATAAAGATAAAAATATTCTTTAAATACTCTTAGATGTTTTCTATAAGAAAAACTCATACTTTTCCCTTATTACATACTTACTATATTCTTACATAAGAAAATAATTAAAAATATTATTTTAGGTGACATTTCTATCAGTGGCGAGCTCAGGGTAAACGCATTTAATTATTTGGTGATAAAGTATACAAATACACAGTATTGCAACAGTATAACCGAGTTGTTGTATCAGGTGAATCTGGCCAGGTCCAGGACATGGTGTAGAATTTTTTACATATTTTGCTGGTTAATTTATATTTATTTCTTCAATTTTACCGAAGTATATAAACTCAAGCCGACCCTGGAAACTAATTTAAACGTTTTCTTATGAGACACTTATAAGATATTTCACGTAGAATGTCATTTCGTGCATATTGGTTTAGGAATTTCCATTATGGAAAAAGCATCCATTTTATAATTTTTTAGAATTTTTTTTTTCAAATGGAATATTTTTGTATATTTTGGCAATTTTAGGAACTTAGCAAGTGCTTTTATAGAGTTTCCTCTCATAACAAGTACTATGTACTATTTCAATTAGTCCATTTTATGATATTTGTTTTTTTTATAATTTTTATTTTTTAAATAATAATAATTCTTTATTTTATTATTCGAATTTTTAAGAGCGCAAAAAAATTAGATCTGGTAGCTATTATTTTTAATTGAAAAATTTGAATTCGCAGCTAAATTCTATGCTAATTTCAATGTAAATTTTAATTATATAAAAAGCAATTAATTTTTTAAGCATTATCTGTTTTAATTTAATTTATCTGTTGTAATTGTCAATGATAATAACAAGTTTGTTATAAAACTGAATTAAGAATTATTAAAGTTGTATAATCCTATAACATAATTTCCAAAGATTATAACAATATAGGAATACAACGTCAGTCTTAAAACGCTCATACATAAGAATTTATATATTCTGATAACAAACTCACGAAAGACTACTCTCTGACTATTCTTATAACTTATATCATTCTTTCACAAGAAAGATAAGGCTTATATGATACTTATATACACCTTATATGTCACTTATTTTAACCTTATATGCCCAAAAAGTTCGCCAGAAGACTCTTAAAAGTTTAATATAAGATGCATTTTAACTCTTATATGACGCTCATAAATTTCAAAATTGTTAGTTGGGTGATGTATAAGCATTATCAATGTATAAATACAGTGGAGGTAATTCATCTTCATTGCAGAAAGCGATATAATTTGAAAATTAGAGCCAAGGACAAATTCATGAAATGGGTGCTAATTTAATTTTATATTAGGAGGTTTAGAAATTGTGAAACTGCAATGGCCTCTATAAATAACAAGGCTTGTTTAAAGGTTATAACTTCTACTAAAATTACTTTAATGAACTCTAATTTCCCAAAAGCGACCCACTGTTCGATACAATCCGTATCTACTCCATTTCAAATTTCTTAATTTTAGGTTTTCTTCATGTACAGAGTTTGTATAGGATAGTAGTATATCTGGAAAATGAAATTTATTTCTATTTTGTTGCTCAGTTAGTTAAACGTTAAACCTGTGTTGATGCCATTGAAACCTTGGTGCAAAATGAGTCAAATTACTGGTTTAATTTCGATAGAGTGATAACCTTCGTGTTTAAAACATGATTGGACTAGGGTTGATCTTTTTTACAAATTAGCTGATGTAATATTGGAAAAAAGTTACTTCATAACATCCAGTAAAAATATTCAATTTTTTCAAAAAAATAGAGCAAAATTCCTTAGTTATTTAAGTTTTTTAAGGAATGCAATTTAACTGGAATAAATATTTCTGGGTTTACATCCCAGTACCAGTGGTTTAGGTTTTTTCATAAAATTCAATTTTATTGGGTAATTTTTAAATTTGAATTCAAAGTGGTAACATTTCTAAATTCCATTTGTTTGGTGAAATTGTAATACGGTTCCCAATTTTTATAGTAAAAACGATTTAAAATTGTTTGTTGTAAGTTTTGTTACAATAAAATTTTCAGAAACTGTTGAAATCAGAATCGTAAAAAGTACTATACAAAACATAACAGTTTTTATCGAATAAGTTTGATGAACCAGAAATTGATTATTTCAAATATTTTTCACTCAGTAAACAATGTTTTGTCGTTTTGTAAATTACAAGTGTGTACATTTCATTTTTCAAAATTTCTGATTAGGGGCGCGAAGCTGAAAGTAATAATGCATCAATAATATCACCGCACAACATTACACAACCGGTGCGCAGGTTCATTCAAATTTGGGAAACCGATGGGAATTGAACATGTTAAATTGAGAAAGACGAGAACATCTTGGCATACAAATAAGCCTCAGCAGCCTGAATTCTGGTAAGGATTGAATAAATCAAATACTCGTCAATTACTAACTAAAATACTCAATTTCTGAAACTCGAATGAGGCGACTAAATCAATCAATTGGATATTGCGTTATGCTCATCCATTCCAGAATTTCTCGACCACAAATAAGAACTACCTGCGGAAAATGCTTTAGAAAAGTATTTACAGAAATTATAAATTTTCCGGCGAAATAAAAATATCAGCAGGTAATATATTTTGTAAGGGAATTACCCTTTATGGTTATAAATCGTAACATACCATTCTTTTTCTGTTACCATTCAGATTTCTGTTATTTTATGCAACATTATATTTCCAGTTTACTTCTATAGCCGTCCTTGAAAATGGGAAAATTAAATTGATTCTGCCTAAATAAATTACTATATATGTGACAGTCCATGTTAAATTTACTATTGTTTGGGTCCGATTTTTTTAATGACTGATAATGACTTTATTTAAAAATTGTCCTTCCATGTACTTTGGACCTTCCTTTACCCTACGCTACTTGCTCATAGTGTGGAATTTTGCAAAACATTCCATTTTAGTTGTTGTTTTCAATCCATATTTGACCTTGCAATGGTGTTCGGTTGTTTTCAAATTTCTCAACTCTCATTAAACGAAAACTTTGCTCATATTATGACGAGCCATAACTATATTTGGTTAACATGACTCCTATGCTGTCGGAATTCCTTGGTGATTTCAATTTAAGTTAACTTTGATTTACAGGAGTGAAAAGTTCACCAGGTATTCGAAGAGTTCTTCGCAATTTAAGCTCGGCAGAAAACGCACCAATATCTTTTTTGAATGACATTCTTAGCTTCCAAAAATTGTTTACAAAAGTTTCACCCTACCGTTGTTCTGCTGACACTATATTGCAGCCTTAAACGTTCAATATAATCTCCCTATTATTTCATTATCCTTATTCCGGAGCTGGAAATGGCGTATGTTTATTTTCAAATGTTTGATTTAATTCCTTAAATACCTGAGACTCAAACTATCTATAGAATTCACTTGAAATAACTACTTATAATACTTGCAGATATTCCAAAATTTTGTATACCTCTGAGCGGGATGTTTGTTGGCATTGTTGGGGGCATTGTTTTCGACTTTCAACTTCTTTTAAGTCAGGCATCGGCAATTGAAATCGCAGTAGGCCATCGAGTAAATCTGTTTGTTACTGTCAATCAAATTAGTAATTTGACAATAAATTTATACGCGGTATAACGACCAAACTGGGTTATACAGTGATTCCTGCTCCTATACCATAGATAAAAGATTTAGTTTCCACATTGATATAGCTATATAGCGACTTTGCATTACGTTCAAAATCGACTAAATTCATATTCATATGGATATTGGATAAAAAATCCGCGACACTGTTCTCTTGCATAACAATATAAAGTTTGCGTCCTAGTCCTATTTTGGAAATATTATATATTTTGGAAATATAAATTACAAATTGTCGATTACCTTCTGTTACGTAGTTAAAGCAAAAGTGTCAAATTAAATTTGCAATAACACCTGTCAAGCTTACTTTTCCAAAATTTAAGCAGCACCAATGTTTTTGTGCCAAAAAACTGGGTTACAACCAAAATTCGGCCCTGTACTGCCGAAGAAGCTCGTATCTGCTTTTTCGTTTTTTTCAAAATATTTTGAAAAGTATATCATTTGCGAGAGAAAAAACGGCTGTGAACTACCAGATTTTAATTAAATTTTCAACAATAACGGATCAAATCAGTTTTCTAAAATTTTGGGGAAATAAATTTGCCATTCGCAATATCGGCGCAGTCTGCAGATGGGCTATTTGCTATATCAATCGCACATTTCTACGAGCCAACATTAGCCTGTAATTATACAAAAATTGTTTGTACCAACCCTCCAATTTTCTCTTAAAATAATATATCTTAGAAAAAAAAACGCGGAATGACATTAAAGTCATAACAAAACCGTGCTGTATTCTAGATGAAAAACGGTGCCTGTAGAGCAAATATGGATTGAATGATCGGGACGAAGCATAATCTTTTTTTATAAATTAGAAGATTCCAGTGTCTATTGCTCGACATCGGTTTACCGGAATTGGTAACTTCCACAGGAACTTTTCGTTTTTTGCATGAGTTTGAGGAAGTGTTTCATTTCGAGGTATATAAATTTGAATTTAAATAAAACACAGAAAACTAATTTTATTGGTTTTGAATTGTTTGACTTTATTAAAAAAAAATGCTATTATGCTATGTGCAGCATTTCCAGTCGCATTTTGGCAATAATACGACGAATATTGGCTTCCAAGTGTTCAATAGTCTCTGGCTTATCGGCGTAAACAAGTGACTTTACATACCTCCGCACTGGAAATAGCCCAGCGGTATTAAATTAAATTAACACCGTGACCAGTTGACAGGTCCATTTCTCGATTTTATTCATTCATGAAATATCTCCTTCAGTGGATTAATTGTGTCGCGCGCTGTATAGCATGTGGTCGATCTTGTTAAAGCTAATCTCTGATGTCAATATACCATGAAATTGAGGCACAAAAAATAATAATCATTACGGTATTGAACACATATGCTTCAACGATTCCTTGGGCGCCCATATAGCCACTATAAAAGGTAACTTTTCGTAAATTTAATGGTTTTTGAACAATGGCTCGTAGATTATCTTCCGTCTAAATGCGACAATTCTGCTCGTTGACATAGTCATTCAACCAAAAGTAAGCTTCATCACTAAAGATAATTTTGTATGGAAAGTTTACATCGATGATCGATTTAAATATTGACTTTGACCCTTTCACAGGAATGGCGGCGCAGACTTTTTTCGAAGCCGGAGTGTTGCATATCAATAGTTAGAACTATATGTTGGACCAGAATGAAGTGGAAAAAGGGTGCACTATAAAAATATTGAATACACAATTTTGTTAGCACGGTAGCAATACACAACGAAAACAATAAAGAGCAATAGTCAAAAAATTGTGAATAACAGTTATTTAAAATTCTTTATTTAAGCAAAAATAAAGCATCATGATTCAAAGTCAAATAAAATAAAAACTCAAACGGTCTAAATTTCGATCAAACGCTGCTATATGTGACTATAATTAGAACGGTTCTCAGAAATATTTTCAAATATCATATATCGGTTATGTTCCAAAGAAACATCCGACTTTCTAATAGTGTATGGGCCATTTCATTACAAAGATTCTCAGAGATGTTCTTATACATTGACTATTAATAAAAAAATGGTTAAATCAATCTCTTGAATTGTGAATAAGCCATTTCATTAGAAAATCATTATAAGTGCTTTTACACTATAGAGTCAATATATGAGAACATTTATGAGGATTTATGCGTAAAAGCACTTAATGATTTTTTATGAATTTAATACGTATTTCGAATATTTTGAAAATTAAAAATTTTGATTACGAGGACCCTACCATTCGTTATATCGCTGCACTCCGAAAAAGTGGTTTCAAAAAGTTTTCTGTATGTCTGTTGTTGCAAACAATGTGTGTGGTGCCTTGCAGACTCAATGTCTTTGCCTTCTGTGCAGCACAGATCGATTGAACGAGCAAGGTGATACTTAATACTTATTCCATAAATTGCGAGATCCCAATATTTTTTGGCAGAAATTGGTCCACTGGAAGTGGCAACTTCCATAGGACTTCTTTTGGTTTTTGCATCACGCAGAGAAATAATTGGTCATATTGACCAAAAAAAGTAAGTTAGTTTTACAAAAAAAATGTTACAAACTCAACTTACTTATTGTTGTGCAAATAGTACAATTTTGAAATGGTAAATTTAACATACTGAATAACAAATAATTGAAAAAAATATTTTTTTAGTTTACTATTGAGTTACTAAATTCAACCAATATATAGATTGATTTTACTACAGTACAAAGTGAAATATGAATAGCATTTTGGTAAAATTAACCGAACGTTTAAGTAAAACCGACAACCTTTTAAAGTAAATAAAACCCACACTGTAAAAATGATAGCGTAAATTCTACAACAAATATAAGTAAATTTAACTAAAAATCTCTATTAAAATTGAGCCTACGTTACTCAAAGTAAACTTCACAAATTTTGAAATGTGACATAGATTCTTTTGCATGATAACAAGATATTTGTTATCACGTCGAGATGAGGTCTCATCTTTTCAAAACTAATGAGGTAAACATTTTGAATTTTTTTAATTAACACGTTGCCGCACACTTTCAAATGTGTGTTTTGATAACTTTTGTAATTGCACTGATATTTCGTTGCGGAATGGAATGTGTTGTTGAGAATTGAAAAATATGTCGGTATTCCTTAAAAAACGAAAAAATTGTATGACTGCTATAGCCGTTATTTGCGCTAATGAGTTAAAAAACGAAAAAGTTGTATGACGGCTATAGCCGTCATTTGCGCGAATGCGTTAAAAGATTCGATATCCTCATCAGATTATGTAGTTATTAAACTACGAAAATAATGTTCATACTTCATGAATTTAAATTAAGTAAAGATCAATTGACCTAGCGAATTATATTGAAAATGCAATAATAATTGTTACCTATCGCCGATGTAAATTTAACACACCAATTTGTAAACTTTACATTGCAAGAGAAAATTTTTGTTGAAATATTTATTTTTCACGGAAAAAAATATATAGGACAGATTTCAATAAATATAGGAGCCGGTGCACTGGTGGAATATAATTGGACATATTACTATTTAATGAATAGGAACATTCACTATAGCGGATAGTAAAATTTACTACGGTTACCATGTAAATAGGAAACTGTTATATAATATATATAGCAGAGCTTACTATTAAAATCTTAATTTTTTTGAATTCCTATAACAAATAGGTAACATTCCTATAAGAATTCTATCGTTAATAGGAAATACTACTATGGGAAATAGTAATTGGTGTAATTTATAGGAGAGATTCCTATATAGCACTGTCTACTATATGCAAAATAGAATGTTTCCTATACATAATGAATTATATAATAATAAACAGTACAGCTTACTAAATTCGAACTCCCATACATAAATAGGAAAAAAATTGGTGATTTTTTTTCTCCGTGTACATTGTAGATTAGTAAAATTAGCATGTCTCTCGGTTAATTTTACAAATCTATAAGTATTTTTCAAAATATAATTTATTTTACGAAAATTATTATTTTACTTTATCAATTTAGTTAAATTAACAAAGCATATGTCAACTTGTATTATAAAGAGTGGGATAAATTAACTACAAAGTAGGTCGATTTTACAATATTAGCTTTTCTTATCGATTTGCGAAATATTTTTCTTTAAGTGCAAATATTTTGAAAAGTACTCGTATATCATTTACGAGAAAAACCAACGGCATTGATCTAAAAGATTCGTAATTAAACTTACAACAATACCGATCCAGATTAGCTTTCAAAAATTTAAGTGGAAATGACGATTTCTGACAAAAATCTTTTTAAAATTAGGCCTGCGGAAAATTAATATTCTCTGTACAGCCTAAACGGTTTTATATTGATCGAAACAAAATTTTAAATTTTAGTGTTTTGATAAATTGCGAGGGATGATGAGTGACCAGTGAGGATTTTTTTTTCCAAATATACACTTGAGTGCAAAAAATTCGCAAATTGATCAGTTTTCAACAAAAGTTCAAAAATATCAAAAAATCCAATGTGTGTTTTAATTTTCTTGAATGCAGGCTCAAACTGTATTTCAACACCTATCCAGTGGTACATTTTTGTACTTATACCGTGCCATACAAGTGATTTTTGGGATCAATATCTGAAGTGCACATTTTTTCTGGATTTTTCATCATGAAAATTATTGGTAAAAATCTAGAGGTCCGGCTTTCGAACTGACCACTCCATAACAGGCACATCCACCTCTTGAAGATACTGATACACTATACCAGCCGTATATGCGGTCTCGCATTATCAATGCACGAACAGGAAATTTTTACCAATAAACTCGGCAAAATATACGACATAGTCCTCGAGTACTTCCTTAATGTAATATTGAGAGGTCAATCCTCTTGATCAACGGCCAGTATTCACTTCAGATGAATACAAAATCTGTCCTTGCCTACAGTGACATGCCTACTCAAATTATACACGATTGACCGCAATACGAGACACATTCCTGAATGTTACATTATGCAAATCACTCTCTTGATCTTCTATACACCCTTCCTCGCCCATTGTTGCAATGCAAACACATCTTGTACTCGTTAGAGAATTGTTCTTCAGTCCAATCCAAATGCTCTCGAGAGAACTGATGGCGTGCTCGTCGGTAAGCTGGGATCGATTTCGACCCATTTACTGTCCTGTTTACAGTCAGGTCACTCTTTCGAAGTTGTTTTCTAACTGCCCGCTGATTGCCTTCGATTTCACGAATTTCTTAGAGCCGCTGCCATCGTTTATTAGCGTTAGCAGCCAGTTTCTTAATATCTATGTCACACTCGACCATCGTAGAATCGGCTCAAATTTAGTTGACGAGCCGCTTCACTATGGTTATGCTAGGCATCAATTAGTGCAATTACTTCAGCGACTACCTCTCGTATGGTATTCATTTTCTTGTTCCGGATGAAGACGTAATTGATAGAAGACGGTTCAGGCTAATCGTTGATATGTGAATAATGACGATTCCCTGAAAATATACACTTTTATACGTGCCCTAAGTTCCGAAACCGGTGCAACCTGGAACGAGCGTTTTCTGATTGTTGTGTTCTATTGTTAGCTTTGCCCTGGTTATTAACAGAAAATACACACACGTGATAGATGGATTGGATAGATAATGAATTGATCTTTAACTTGACATACTTTGATTCAAAAAATATTTCATTTCGCGAGAAAATTAAAAAAAAGGAAAAAATGCAACTGTGCGAAATTTTTGCACCCAAGTGTATATTTTAATAAGAAGCATTTACGAAAAAACGACTAAAGCAAAAATGTTATCGATATTAATTCCTAACACTAATAGTAATCTATTAATTGATATTGGCTTCCAAAATCAGAAAAAAATAATTTGTATAAAAATCATTATTTGGGGTTTACTAGTTTAAATAACTTGAGAGTTTGAATATATTTCTTTAAAATAAGTTTCAATAAAAAAAAAGATAAATATTGTACGATAAATCTTTATAGTGCAGAATCATAACGCAAAATAAGGTATTACTTTATCAAATAGGTTGATATTGGCTTGTGCGTTGTGCAAAATTGTTTAGGAAGAGGCAAGGGAAAGGTCAGACCCTAAACCAATGCAGCGTTATCGTTGCATCTGTAAGCGATTGTGTATTTACGGTCTGTAAATATATCATGGGTATTATTTTTGAAATATAGTCCACTATGTTATGGTTCACATTAAAAAAAATTTAAAAATATATTTATATTCTTCTCGATCTTACTTGAACATTTGAAGAAGCCTCATTTATAACAAAAACCACTATTTAACAATCCACCTATAGTCGTTTTCAATATGTTCTTAATTTTCTGCATACATTTAGTAAATTATACAAAATTAATTATTTTCTAACTATTTTCTATAGATTGATGTATTTTTGACATTTAAAACTTAACACTCAAAATAATTATTAATTGTGATTATGACTGTTAATAATTAATGATTGCGACTCTTTGCCACAAATTAAAATGTACTTCTTATTTACTAGAATGTAGAGGAAATAAAAATGGTATACAAGCTACAGAAAATTAATGTATATTTTCCGATGCTGCCATAAGTTGCATTTATTGGAACAAATTACTGGACCGAATTTTTCCGGTATTCTACAACAACGAATTACGATGCAACTCCAGAATTTTGATAAAGTTGGATTTATACATGTTGAATATACCAAACCATTATAGGTATATTTGGCGTATGGGTGGTAAACTACTCCCAATCGTTTGGAGCCCAATTGTTAGTTTGTGGGCCTATACAACTAAAAGATATTTGCTTACGATTTATTCAATTATTTAAAATTGTTATTCAAAGAATTAAGAATATTAAGTTATAAAATTCTACCCTTTTTAATTACCATATTTAAACTATTTATTTAGTACGACCATATGGGAATTAAACATACTAATCCCTTATGCACTAATCACATACACATTTTTATTCTATCTAATTAACATTGTTAGATAAATAAAACTACCCCTATACGTGTAATATTTTAATCTGTTATTTTTTAATCACATTTAATGCTATGCGAATGTTTACCAAGCATTTAGGGTAAACACCGATCAATACGTCATATTTATATGGCAACAAACATTTTATTTAAATTTAATTTCCAAATTGCATTTTGTTAACACTATTTAATGTAACTATACGAGTATATGCAAGTAACGTAAATAAACTATTTAATACTGGAATGCAGGCAAGCAAGCAAGTGCTAATTATAATTTATATTTTAAATGTTATACAACGCGTGAAATATTCAAAACGATGCATAATTTAATAACAACCAATAAAAAAATGATTTAAATTGTTTTTAACTGCCCATATTTAAATTAACTATGTTATTTGCAATTTTTAATAAAGTTAAATAATAGAATACTGAGACTAATGAAGATAACCATTAAATATAGTTATAATTAAAAGCTAATTTGCAATTAACGTTAATCTGTTTACGAAGTTTATTTAACGTGTGCTTTGATTACATAATATGCGGGCATTCTGGTTAATTTAAAATTAATGATTAATAAGGCGTGGTTTATGTAAAGATATACAAATATAATGTAGTTCGTAGGGTATACAATAAGTTGATTATTTTCTTTAGTTGTAAATTATATTAATTTGCTGTATTGTATTCTTGAAATAGTTACTTAGAGCATTATAATAATCTTCAAAAAATAATAGTATAGTATAGTAATATTTTATAAGATTAACCCATAACAGTGCATACTTTGTGGTAAGTGTACGTTTCAATATGTAAAACGATTCGTATACGGTGAAATGCACTTAAATGGGGCGCAAAAGTTTGTCGTTATCATCATAGGTCGTTATTTTTTGGTGCTGAAATCCGGGAAATTCCCACATGGATGCGATAAAACAAGATCAAAAATTTGTCGATTGAAGCTCGAGAAAAAACTGTTACCAATATTATTTTATGCCGAAATTGCTAACAAAAGGGACACACGTGCAATAAGTATACAAACAAAGCATCTTGTCTTATCTACGTACAACAAACTGCTTCACACATCACTTTATCATAAATTAGACTCATCATTTACGTTCCTGCTGCTCATACAAAATTGAAGACATAAATCTATTTAAGCCCGCTTAACTTTAACCGTCAGACGAAACTTATCGTCACCACCATGAAACTGATTACATACTGCTAATAGCGTTGGTATTATCAAGACCACTTCAGCAAACTCCAAATGACTCATATTCAAAAATTTCGTTTGTAATAAGATCTTTTATTCTAAACTTTGGTCTAAACCTACACCGATTTGATTCATTTAATTCCAAATACGGCCAAATAACAAATTCTGTTGGAATAACAAAGAGCAATACTGATATGACATTATGTATAATTAAACATTACACTATTTATCCGAAACCTCGCATATCATACCAAAAACCACTAATTCAATTCAACGCAAAAAACACAAACGTAAACAACAGCCAGCTCCAGTATAGCTAGATTTGGCTGGTTCATTCCTCAATAAAGATATTGAAGTTTACATGTCATAAGACGTAGACATATTACATGAATTACTTAAATTGCAAAAATTTCTAAACTTGCAGATACACGCTTAAATTTTATTTGGTCAATCTCAGATTTATGGTAGATTCAACAGAATTCGCAGATATATGCCAATGGATTCACAATAAGTACTTGAGAAAACGATACCAACGAGTCACTAAGAAGGTTTTGAGAAGTGAATCAAGTTTCAAAACAACTGAAACATACATTCTCCAGAAAATAGTATGCATCACGTCATTCTAAAATCTCAGCCTTAACCATAAATCACGAGCTGACGATGATGTTATTACCAAAGGAGTCAGGAAACGTGGATCAAATCACAACCAAAAATAATATAAAATCATCACGGCTTCCGAGACTTCCATGGATTATAAGACTTATCTACAACATCATTTCGGCCTCCGCATTTTCAATTGTATTTCGTGGTTTGAGAATATAATTTACGATAATTACAAATACGGTATCTGCAACCATCATCTTGTGTCAGCACTAAAATCGAGCAGTATCTCCACAAAACTAATACTAGCGGATAAATCATTTTGCAAACTTACCAGTTCTGGCAAACGATGTCCTGCTAATAAAAGTTCAACAACATTGAGAATACATTTCACTCAAGTTCCAAAACCGAATTGATTTGATTGTTACATATACATCAGAAACTTGGATCGACAATTTAAATGCCACTCAGCTCAACTCAAAATCGAGAAATGAATAAAGAAGATTACAATTTATAAAAAATTCATCTTCATTAAAATACCTGAACGAGCCTGGTGGAACCACGATACTACTGCCAGCCACATCAATCAAAATTTTCACCTAAATCGAACAAATTATATACTTGTATGAAACGATATCTAATCTAGAAATTTCTATTACAGAACAACTTGTCATTCTGGTTCAGTTCACTTAGCTAATTTTGGGATATTCAATAAGACATCAGTCAAATTTCTTGGTAACGCAATATATCACGACCGAAAAATTCAGCTACATTACCACGAAATTAAAACAATATCGTTATAACATTCATGTCGTACAATTTATTGAAATAGGAGACAGCATCAAACTGGACTCTTCACTACATTTTTATTATATTATAAATCAAGGACGTCGACACTATATTATACATCAAATCAATCAATTATCGATATAAACTACTCTGCATGATGATGAGGTGACGACGTGGATACCAATTTATTCCAATCTGACAATTAAGTCCATATAGGTTCATTAGTGCAGTTATGTGTTCGTCGTAGCATAGTAAGCGGCACATCCACACAATTCAAATTATCACTTAGAGATGATTAAGTTTGCATACCATAATGACTGTGATTATATATTATCAAGATGGAAGCATTTTTTTCTTCTTCAAATATGGCCGTTTATCCTTAACTATTCCATTTAAAGTGCTTGATAATGATTCATAATAAGCGTCTGTAAATTTTTTACACTTCTCAAGATAGAGTCGTGGTTTATCACAAAATATTCTAATTTTGGGATTAAAAAATCCTTTGCGGTGTTTGTACACATACATAGTTACTTGAAATCAACGTACAATGATTGTTCAAACATCTATCACCAGCTAATGGAACCGCCTCTCTTTAAACACATACAAATTACAGGTTAAACATTTCTTAATAACACAAATAAACTAAAAATAGCAGTATGCTTAAAACACCAGAAGTTGTCAGTATGAAATCCACCACGTCATCCAGAAAGTATAATGTTACATCAGCGGCCTGCAAATTAACATTAAATAATACCCAAAATAAATAGACAACTAAGGTTGGCACTTATCTGTATTTACAAATATATTGGTGCACCCTCAACCATTTTATCCTGGATATATAGTCCTGAAAGTAAACTAAATAGATTATAAACTTATTATTACAAAATAGCAAAATTACGTTTTATTGACCTCACTTGTGTTGACATTTTTGGTAAGCAGTATAAATTAAATATATAGTAAATTTCTAATGTGATTGACAAATTTGTAAATCGTATTCAGATTTTATTTTAATTACCAGGTAAAATGTGTCAAAATATTCTGGTTAATACGAAACGCAAAACATATATGTATTGTAAAACAGTAGAACAAGTTTCGAATTAAGGAAAACAAAACGTAACCAAAGTGTATTTGCTTCTATATCTATATCTATAAAAATGGCGTAAAAAATGTATGTGCATCAGTGTGGGTATCAATTGAGAACGGCTGAACCGATTTGGCTAAATCTTTTTTATTGTGTTCGCAATTGCCAGGAGATGGTTCTTACGAAAGAAAATTTTGAAAAAGTTCACCGGAAAAGTCTAAAAACCCGAAAAATCGAATAAAAAGCCATTTTCATATGAATTTTGTGTGTACATTTTGTATGAGACAGGTGGAGCAGTGGTTAAAGCTTCGGCGCTTGGGTTGGGAGGTACTGAATTCGAATCCCACCGAAGGCTATATGCAAACTAGTATATTTTTGTCCGATCTATTTTATCTATTTATCTAAATCTTCTATAGTATATATAAAAACGGCTGAAATGATTTGGCTTAATCTTTTTTTATTGTGTTCGGATGGATGGTTCTTACGAAAGAAAATTTTGGGAAAATCCACCGGAAAATTCGAAAAATCTAAAAATGATGTTTTTGTACAGGATGTCGCACGTATCCGACATTTTACAATTTTTCTCTTCTAAAAGATGGTCTTTTAGAAGAGAAAATTATAAAATCTGAATGAGAAACTCGGTAACTTCTAGAAAAACAAGAAGAAAATTGATTTTTTTTTTCTTGTGCATAGTTGAGAACGGCTGAACCGATTTGGCTCAATTTTGTTTTGCTGTGTTCGGGATTTCGCACATATCCGATCCAGATGGTCGTTTAGAAGAAAAAAATTGGATAATATGAGTGCAAAATTGGGAAACTTCCGGAAAAACCCGAAGAAAATTGAATTTTTTTCATTTTCGGCTGAAACGATTTGGCTCAATCTTTTTTTGCTGTGCTAACAATTTCCAGGAGATGGTTCTTACGAAAGAAAATTGGAAAATCCTTCGGAAAAGTCGGTAAATTCGGAAAATCGAAAAATGATGTTTTTGATATTAGTATCGAATCCAAATGGTCTTTTAGAACAGTAAAATTGTCAAATCTGAGTAGAAAACTCGAAAACTTCCGAAAAAAACCGAAAAATTAAATTAAGTTTTTCCTTTCTTGCACATCAATTAAGAACGGCAGATCCGATTAGGTTCAATCTTTTTTTGTTGTATTCGCAATTGCTTGGAGATGGTTGATATGAGAGATTGCATTGATATGTATGTTAAGTTCGAAACGAAACGTTATAATTACATCCGCTCCGATCAATTAAAACTATGTTCCGAGCAGTACAATGATCTTCGCAATGCCATCACTTCGGACGGGAATGCAACCAACGTCGGTCAATTGACCATTCTTTCAGCAACATATGTTGGCAGCCCACGGCATATGCATGAATATACGCAGAATGCTATGACGTATGTGCGGCATTACGGAGAGCCAGATTTGTTCATCACGTTCACATGCAATCCAAAATGGCCTGAAATTACCGGTAATCTACTGCCAGCACAAACTTCCAGCGCTCGCCACAACATCACTGCACGTGTGTTTAAACCAAAACTCAGGACGCTAATGAACTTCATTGTTAAATAGGTGGTTTTCGAAGAGCCACGTTGTTAGATGTACTCAGTAGAGTGGCAGAAGCGCGAATTACCACATGCACACATTCAGCGTTATTGTTAATTGCGAAAATTAGACCAGATCAACTCGATTCAATCATCAGCGCCGAAATACCAGATCCAGAAGCAGATACGAAACAAACATGATTCACTATCTGTGCGGAGATCATAATCCAGGTCATCGTGTATGGCCGGTGGGAAATGCACAAATGCACAAACCATCAATATCCGCGTCCGTTGGTGACATACACAATTAGTGGAAACATCGGTTATTCAATATATCGGCATCGGTCACCCGAAGATGGTGGCACAACAGTCACAATGAGGTGATAGGAAAAGATATCGTATCGAAAATATTTGCAACACACAGCAATGTTGATTACTGTACTTCCATTTAATTTGTCTAGAAATACGTGAACAAAAGTAGCAACCTGGCAGTGTTCGGAATTGCTGCTTTGGATGTAAATGACGAAGTGTAAAGATTCCAATTGGGCCGTTATGTCAGTTGCAATGAGGCGTGTTGGTGTATTTTCTTATTTGCATTACATGAATGTCATCCCACTGTTCAAAATTTGTGGGAGCACTTGGAGAATAAACAACGTGTCTATTTCACGGTTGCTAAGGCAGCACAACATGCAGAGCGACCATCAGCTACAACACTCACGAATTTCTTCGAAATCTGCCAAAGCGATCTTTTCGAGCATTGTTTTACTCGCTCGAGCATTGTTTTACTGGGAAATGCCGTACGCTATTATAATTGGAACCAGTCGACGAAGAAGTTTCAACGACGAAAAAAAGGTGAACCTGTTACAGGATACGTCGATGTGTATTCGACTGATGCGCTTGGCCGTGTGTACACCACCGTCCATCCACGATAAGACAAAAAATTGAAATTGTGGAACAAATACAAGGACGTGATGGATGATGACATTTTGCTTCGAGTTTGCACTGCAACACCGAATTATGAGCTTAAAATGAACGACGAGGTACGCAACGAAGCTTTGTTCATGATCGAAGACATGTACGTGCTTATGTGCGGCAGCACATGATTTTTCGAAATTGGACACGCCAGCACCAATGCGTTTGATGTACGGTGCATTTAATCGTGAATTGCAACGAGAGCAAGTGTACGATCGAAAATCAATGAGCCAAATAGCATACAAACGAATGTTCGCTTTTGAATGCACAGCAAAAGAACGTGTACGAAGCATTAATGAAGGCAGTTCTCGCACGAGATGGCACATTCGGCACATTTTGCGTTCAATTTGCCGATGAATATCCACACGAATGACAAGTCAGTGTCAATTGCCAAGAACTCGGCGATGACCGCGGTATTCCAAGAATTAAAAATCTTCATCTTGGATGAATGCACGTTGGTACATAAACGATCATTGGAAGCGTTCAATCGAACGATGAAGAATTTACAAAGTGACTCAAGAGTCAAGACGTTTTGATGGAGCGATGATTCTGTTGGCCGGCGATTTTTGTCAAACGCTACCTGTCATTCCGAGATCAACAGCTGCAGATGAACTCAACGCATGAAACCGTCAAGTTTGTGGCACTATGTGAAGAAGTTGCAGTTGACCACAAACATGAGAGTCGCGTTACAAAACGACTCATCAACTACTGATTTTTCCAAATAACTGTTGATGCTTAACAATGGTCAAATTCCTGTTGATGTTTTGACAGGATTGATTTTGTTTCCATCGAATTTTTGCATTTTCACGACGTCGAAGGACGAGTTTATCACAAATCTGTTTCTGCACATGCACTGAAATTGTTTATGAATCATGATTGGGTCAGCAAACGAGCGATTTTGGTAGCAAAAAACAAAAACAGTTTGAATTACTTAATCCAAAACAAAATTGCTGGGGAAATTCATTGTTACAAATCCTTTGACTATAGGTGACAAATCAAGACGACCGAGTTTTTTAATGCGCTTGATTTGCCTGGAATACCACTGTATAACTTGATACTCAAGGTAGGATCTGTGATAATCATGCTACATAATCTGAACCATCCGAGATTGTGTAACGGAACTTGATTAGCTGAGTATAAGGTGTGAAACAACGTGATTCCAGCGACGATCATCAATGGCAAATTCAAAAGAGAAGATGTTCTAATTCCGAGAATTCTTCTGATACCAACTGACATTTCGTTCGACTTCAAGAGCATTCAGTTCCCCATTCGTTTGGCGTTCGCTATATGATTAACAAATCAGAAGGTCAATCGTTTGGAGTGTGCGGAATAAATCAGGAATTTCCGTGTTTTTCTCATGGTCACTCGAATAAAATACATTGAATTATTTTGAATTCCAACTGACTTCAATTCATTTCTACACAGTGAGAGAAAATCGAAAAAACAACTCAAATTTCTATACATGCCTGAGTTTGAATCGACATTTCATTCACTTTTCAATATTATGCCGCTTTTATGGTTGGGTTCGTTCGTTCTGACAATTTTTACGACCAATCATATTGCTAAAAATGATGATTTTTTTTCTTCTTGATTTTTCCACAATAGATGATTGGTCGAAAAAACGACGGAACGAACGAACGAACGCAACATAAACTTGCCTTAAGTGTTGAATTCGATGAAAATAGAATATAATGCCACTCAAATCAATCTTCTATTGTGAATTGATTTGAGTTGTTTGATTTTATCTCTCATCAAAATCAATTTTCGTGAAGCACAAAATTATTTGCTGGGAGCGATAAAATTTGGGGCGAATCGAGGTTCGCCGGGTCAGCTAGTTAATTATAATTATTAAAGTATAACAACACCTTTATTTTGTGTCAGAAGTGATTTAGTAATTTATCATTGCATTATATCAGTTCGATTTACAAGAGGCTCACTAGTTTGCAGCAAAATTTATGACCATTTAACAGCTGTGTGGTATTACAAAAAACTAATATTAGTGCTAATTATGGTAACCACGAGTACCGCTATATAAGCTTTCAAGTCGATACTGCATAAAAACAATATAGTTTATATGTAAAATGCCTCCCATGTTAGATCCCTAACGCAATAAACCGTTCATCGCGAACTTGATCGAGAAATTAGAAAAGTTCGTAGAATGTATAAGAAAACAATTTTCAACTGCAAAGATTAAGCACATCTAACATCGAATTTCACAGATAACGAACAGTTTTTCAGTGTATTAGCGAACGTTACAACCGTACGAGGCAAAGGATATATAATTTCCGAACTTTAGGAGAAATTAGAGGAGCTTAGTACCAATCTAATCTTCGCATGATTGAGTTTTCGACGTTTTGTGGTAGTTATCTAAATTGGAATGAAAGCATTTGTTGGTATACAGACAAACTTCCGCTGGTGCTTTTATAGTCGTAAAATTATCGAGCTCACGCTGATAAGATGAGCACAAACGGGCTATAAAACAGTGAAAAGAATGGTTGTCTATTTAATGATCGGAAAATTCGATTCATAGACCAAAAATAAATCGATTATTACTACTCCTTCAACACACCTGCAAACAATGGACAATTAATGTTGTTTATCGAACCAAGGCTGACTTAGATAGGTTCAACGCCATCAAAATCAATCATCAACTTTCCTCCTCCATTAACAGTCCATCCGCAACATAACTACATGTTGCCAGACCATCGGAATTTTAATGTGCGCACTGTCACACACGATTGTGTTATGTAACTAGTGCCTACACATGCCAAAACATTTACCCTAACATTGCGCAATAAGCTCACGACTGCAAGATGAACCTCCATATATTAGTTCGCCGTTTCTTAGTACACCCGTGAACTTTTTTGTAGTTTTTTTTTTGTCTAGATTTTATCTCTATCAAGAATAAAGTAATTACACAAAAAAAAATCTTCAGAAATAAAACTAGTTTAGTAGCCATACTGTTAAAGTTAGCCGAAAGTTCCAGAAGAAAGAAGGTGATGCAGATAGTGGCTTTGCTATCACAGCCTAAAGGTGGTAGTGCAGATAGTGTCTTTGCTTTCCCCCCGCCGAAAGACGCTAATATACAGATATTTATTTTGTTGTCCCAGCCGAAAATATTTTAAAATGTCGATAACGTAGATTGCGTCGATAAAAAAGATTAACTTCAATATTTAAACCGAAAAATGCCACCGAAACAGATTTAAAAGTTACAAATGAATCATCAATTGTCTAAAAGGAAATGTCAATAACTGGCTTCTATACAATGGCCATGAGACGCAGTCACGTTTAGCTGATAAATGGTTTGTATACCAAGATTTTGACAGATGAACTGTTTGATTGTACCAAATGGATGAACCATGACAAAGGGTTGGGGTGGGTCTGATGTGGTTATGGGTGAAATTTTGATGTTCTCCATTTTTCATGAATAAAATCGTTGGTTATTTGAGATTTTGGCATATAGACACCAATCTGACTATGCCGATTCTTTAGCCCATGGCCATTCTAAATAAAGGTTAGGGGTGGGTTTGATGGGGTTATAGGGATGAAATGGCATATCTGCCTCATACACACGAAAGTAGTCGATAAAGAAGATTAACAATTATCAAGCATCGTCAAGATTCGTTCGTAATTCGAGATTTTGGCAAAAAGATACCAATCTGACTAGGCCGATTTGATAGCCCATGACCATACGTAGATTTTGATTATAGGTTAGGGGTGAGTTTGATTAGGTTATGGGGGTGAGATTTTGATTTTCCTCATTTTTCTTCGATACAATCGTTCTTCATTCGAGATTTTTGCATATAGACACCAATCTGACTATGCCAATCCGTAAGCACACGACCATAGGTAGATTCAGAGTATAGGTTAGGGGTGGGTCTAATGGGGTTATGGGGGTAAGATTTTGATTTTCACCATTTTTCATCGATAAAACCGTTTGTCATTCGAAATTTTACCATATGGACACCAATCTGACCAGGATTAATCAATCGCCCATGACAATAAGTAGATTTTGATTATAGGTTAGAGGTGAGTCTGATGAAGCTATAGGAGTGAAGTTTTGATTTTTTACATTTTTCATCGATAAAACCGTCCATCATTTGAGATTTTGGCATATGGATACCAATCTGACTATTCCAATTTGATAGCCGTAGATTCTGAGAATAGGTTAGGGGTAGTTCTGATGGGAATAAAGGGATGAAACGTCATATCTGCCTCATACAGCCAAAAGTACTCGAAAAAGAAGATTGAAAATTATCAAGCATCGTCAAGATTCGTTCGTAATTCGAAATTTTGGCATATGTTCACCAATCGGACTAGGCCGACTCGATAGCACATGAGCATACGTAGATTTTGATTATAGGTTAGGGGTGAGTCTGATGAGGTTATAGGGGTGAAATTTTGATTTTCCCAATTTTTCATCGATAAAACCGTTCGTAATTCGAGATTTTGGCTGATAGACACCAATCTGACTAAGCCGATTCAATAGCCCATGACAATAGGTAGATTTAAGAATATGTTTGGGGTGCGTCTGATATGGGTTTATAGGTGTGAAATTTTGATTTCCCCCATTTTTCAACGATCACTCCAACCCTATACTCAGAATCTACCTATGGCCATGGACATCGAACCGGCATTGTCAGATTGGTGTCTATATGCCAAAATCTCGAATTACGAACGAATCTTGAAGATGCTTGATAATTTTCAATCTTCTTTATCGAATAATTAGTGATGAAAAATGGGGAAAATCAAAATTTCACCCCCATAACCCCATCAGGTCAACCCCTAACCTACATACTCAGAATCTCATCGGATTGGCATAGTCAGATTGGTGACTATATGCCAAAATCTCGAATGACGAACGATTTTATCGATGAAAAATGAGGAAAATCGAAATTTCACACCTTTAACCCCATCAGACCCACTCCAACCCTATTCTCAGAATCTACCAATGGTCATGGGCTATCGAATCGGCATAGTCGGTTAATATTTGAAAAATGGGTAAAATTAAAATTTAACCCTAAAATCCAATCAGACCCACTCCAACCCTATACTCAGAATCTACCTATGGTGATGGACTATCGAACCGGCAAGTCAGATTGGTGTCTATATGCCAAAATCTCACGTCATGGACTATTGAATCGGCATAGTCAGATTGGTGCTTATATGGCAAAATTTCGAATGACGAACTATTTTATCGCTGAAAAATGAGGATAATCAAAATTTCACCCCTAAAACCTTATCAGACTCACCACTTACCTATAATCATCATCTACCTATGGTCATGGGCTATCAAATTGGCATATTCATATTGGTCTCTTTTTGCTAGAATCTTGAACTATGAACAACTTTTGACGATGCTTGATAATTTTTAATCTTTTTTATCGACTACTTTCGGGTGTATGAGGCAGATATGACATTTCATCCCTATAACCACATCAAACCCACCCCTAACCTTTATTTAGAATGGACATGGGCTATCGAATCGGCATAGTCAGAGTGGTGTCTATATGCCAAAATCAAGAATACCAAAATCTCGAATGACGAACGATTTTATCGATGAAAATTGAGGAAAATAAAAATTTCACCCCTATAACCCCATCAGACCCACTCCAACCCTATACTCAGGATCTATACCTATGGTCATGGGCTATAGAATTAGCATAGTCAGATTGGTGTCCATCTGGCATAATATCGAATGATAAACGATGTTATTGCCAGGAGAATGGAAAATCAGGATTTCACAATTGATATGAAACAATTCATTAATATCGGTTAAATCGAAGATTTTAATTGTTGTTTGTTATAATACGAGTATATGTTTTTGGCTGATTTTGTAGGTTAGTCACTCTCGGCTGGGATACTAATTCAATTTAATATAAAATATGTTTAACTTTTGGCTGAACTAATCAAGACACTATCTGCATTATCGTTTTTTCACTATCGGATGGCAACTTTCTGCTAACTTTACCAAGGTTAGTAGTCTTCTTTTTAAAGATAATGTTTCGGAGCTATATACGATTCAATTACAAAAAATGTTTTAAGAATTTTTAAATTACACTATTAGAAAGTTAAAATATTAATTATAAATTATTACTATTTCTATTCGGGTACTAAAAAAAGTAAAATAAAAAATTTTGAAAATATGCAAAATAAGAAAATTATTACGATGAATAATTTTTATTGACATTTGTTGATATTTGTTCACAACAATAAAATTCACAAACCAAATGTTAAAATGTTCATTACAAATTACTCAAGTATGTAACGGTTTTCAACAAAAAACTTACTAAGAAATTTTCTTCTGTGGAGGTTGTCACAGAGATTACCTGAGAATTCGGCTACTGTCGAGAGTTAGTGTATAGGCCATTTGGAATTCAAATAATATAGCCCCATTTGTTCACGAGGCAAAATGGTAGATTGACACGAACTTTCTTTCCGCTCCGTACAGTAAAGGGGCTACATTATTTGAATTCCAAATAGCCTACACTAACTCTCGACAGTAGCCGAAGTTTCAGGTAGTCTCTATATAATAACCGCCATAGAATAAAATTTCTTAGTAAATTTTAAGTTGAAAATCGTTACATACTGAGACTGGCACGAAATTCTTTCCGCCTCGTACAGTAATGGGGCTACATTATTTAAATTCCAGATGGCCCACTCAAATTCTCGACAGTAGCTGAAGTCTCAGGCATTCACTGTGAAAACCACCTCGTAGCAAAATGTATTGGACTCATTTTTTGAAATTATTACTATGTTAATTATTCACTGAAAAAAATAGCGCGGAGATATTTACACATTTTGCAGTGTAAACCCAAATTTGCAATTATTACCAATAATGTCTTAAATAAGTACGAGCCTTGTAAAATTTGCAGTGCAATATTTACAGTGCATTTTTAAATATTAAAATTATTGCTGAGCACCATCTGATGACAAATTAAATTAATGATATTACGATGCTGCTAGGTAAATTTGAGCTGCACAATTTGAATATATCATTTTCAATGCAAACATATTAAAAATGAAAAAAAATTGTTTTTTTCGTTGAGAATAAATTGCAAAGTGTTTTTAAAATGTTCAAATACTTTTCAAAATTTACTTTGCACTTTGTAAAACAATTTTTGCATGGAGATTATAACCAATCAAATCATTTATTCTATCCGACTTAGCATTTTGTTCTCCAAATTTTATTTAAAATTTCAAACAAAAATTAGTCTTAAAGTGAATTTAAAGCAGTACTAAGTACTATTTCTTAGTAAATTTTAAGTTGAAAATCGTTACATACTGAGACTGGCACGAATTTTCTTTCCGCCTCGTACAGTAATGGGGCTACATTATTTAAATTCCAGATGGCCCACTCAAATTCTCGACAGTAGCTGAAGTCTCAAGCATTCACTGTGAAAACCACCTCGTAGCAAAATGTATTGGACTCATTTTTTGAAATTATTACTATGTTAATTGCTACATTATTTGAATTCTGGATGGCCTATACTAACTCTCGACAGTAGCCGAAGTTTCAGGTAGTCTCTATAATAACCGCGATAGAATAAAATTCCTTACTAAATTTTTTGTTGAAAATCATTACGCATATTGAGACTGGCACAAACCTTCTTTTCGCCTCGTACAGTAATAACACTACATTATTTGAGTTCCAGATGGCTCTCACTAATGCTCGACAGTAGCCGAAGTCTCTGGTAATCCCTGTGATAACCTCAACAGAAGAAAATTTATTAGTAAATTTTTTGTTGAAAATCGTTACATTTTGAGACTGGCGAGTTAGTTTTCATTCATTTTTTTGGAAATTATGGGTAATCTGTTTTATTTAAAAATTTTCCTTGGCGATAGAGAGCCCGAGATTATATGGTATGCAAATATGAAGTTTTTCTATTATGTAAGTTCAAATAGTGAATAAACAATGATTAATAGGCACATTAAAATCTAATTATTATAGGTGGTTCAACAACAAATTTAATTTAGTAAAGGACGCTTTTAAGGGGTAAACCAAAAAAGAGTGGATGCCATTGGGATAAAGAACCCAATAAATGATCTAAGTGGATTTAAACAATTAAATAAGATTAATGTACGATGTTGCGCATGTGCGTGATTTTGATAAAACACACTACAGAAAATTGTTGTTATTTGGCATAAACTACATTTTCAGCTGAATCTTGCTTGTTTATTTTTATTTTTTATAATAAATTTACATACTTATTACAATTTTTATTCATTATATCAGAACAAATACCAGCATCTATTGTCGAATTAACTCTGCACTTAGTTTATTAAAATATTGATGGTTAGGATTAAAAAGAAGTATTAAGTCAATTATCATCCTTTCGAGCTTAATCAATGACATTCGTTCTGTTTCCTTAATTTGGGAGGTAAATTTTTTAAAATATGTAGTTAAAAAAATGATGTCGCTTGAACTGTTGAATGAGCCATAATTGCAAATTAAAGAGCCTTCCATATTTCAAATTCTATTTAAGTTCATAATTCTTGGTTATTATTTTAATACTTGGGTGCGGGCCAATAGTCGGGTAAATCATTTACTATGGTAAAAATCGGATTTACAACAGATTTTTCGATCAGTTTGCCATAGAGTTTTTGAAAAATAATTGAATTTACCGAAAAATTTACTTAAAATTGACTTTTACTCGACTGTTGGCCCACAGCCTTAAAACACTTCTTAATTCTGATCTAATTTTGTTTAAGTGTTACTCATTCCGATCGCGCTTTAGAAGTTAAGATCAATGAAATATATTCTACTTTCCAATTTATAACAAAGCAATCTTTCGGCATATAACAGAGTTTCCAACATTTTAAAAATTGACAATAAAATATTGAGATTTACACACGTGAAAATATTTTACTTTCAGATCCGGGGCGGTCTAAATGTATTCTTCCCTATTAACAAAATAAAATGTTACCTTGTTATACTAATCAACAAAAAAATAATCATAACTAAGACAAATCGCTTCAATGTTCTTTACGAAAATAGCAATTTACTTTGATCTTACATTTCTAATTATAGATTTTTTGTGTTTATGTTATACATATCTATAATTTCATGTTCTTACAAACCCCGAAATTTCATATCATTTAGAAAGAAAAAATAAACGTAAGGAAAAATGTCAAAATATATAAAACCCAAAAATAAAAAATAAAATCCAATTTTTATCTGTCAAACGACTATGATAGAAGAAAAATTACACAAACCACACATAGCTTATACAATAGAAAAGAAATGTGAAATGCGTAATAATGGCAAAACAATATAAAGGCGGAATTATTTCATTTAGACTAAAACATTAAATTTCAATTTTACTATATCGAATAATTTATTATCAACATCAAAATATATTCCAATTCTATTACTGTGTCAGAAAATGACTAAGTGTCTAACACATAATTATAGAAATAGAATTAAAAAAATCCAACTCGCGTGACTTATTTATAAATCGAAATTTATTCGAAATTTTTATTTTATTTTGGTGTGTTTTCTTCCGCAAGCACCTCTCCAGTGGTTATAAATAAAACAAACAAGTCACACGAAAAATGAAAACATTTTAGAAACTTAATTAATCAAATCATAATTATTATGCAATGTGTAGTCGTCTCCAGCCAACGTACCTATAAACAAAATAATAATAAGACATACAAATTAAATTTACCATATGCGCTTATCATAATCAACATAAATTGATTTTTAAATATGAGTATGAGCGATTAAATTAATCATTTTGGATAGTGAGACCACCATGGCATGCTCGCCTCGTACGTACAAAAGCAAATTATGCATTAAACATGAACACAAAAATTTATATCTTAGAATCGTGACTGTCAATCATTTTCATCCCACAATCAACACCAAATTAAGTGTGGAATATGAAATTGGTGTACCAAACAAAGACAACAATATACATATGACTTATCTCGCGGTTGTAATCATCATTATTTTGTTATTATTAAATAAAATTGTGAGTCTGTGTATCTCTTGTCTGTATCAAATTTCAATTGGCGCCTGGTTTGATATTAAAAAGTCATGGTTACAGCATTCACATACAGTCTTAGAGATTTCATTATGATAATTATTTGGATTACAATATAATATGTATACCAACTGAAGGTAAAGCAATCTTAGTACCGGAGAACAGGTAGGCCAATTTGCAACGTTGACTGCGAGAGTAGCATGTTGATTGTAATATGACGCACCGTCTATATAAAGTTCCTTCTACAAAATTTATAGATTAAATTTCTAAGATGTGATTAATCACAGTGAGCAGAAAAAAATTAAATTAATTTTAAGATTCAAAATCAAAATAAAAACACAAAGAAATTTACTAAATTTTTATTTTCATTTCAAATCAATCGATTTTATTACAATTTTTCTTATTTTTCATTTCTCTTGATTACATCACATTTAATCATTTTTCTTCTTTGACACACAACATTTTACACACACACACATTATTAAACACACACAAACTCACGTTTCTGTATAGCAAAATATAAACGAATATATAAAATATAAAAAAAAAATCGTATACTTTTTTCGCTCAGAAGAGAAAGAAATCCGCCTTATCAATCCCACCCACTCATTCTTCAAATTAGGAAAAAAAAATATTTTCTATTGTTCATCATGATTGTTCGTTCTATCATTCATTTTGTAACAAAACAGAACGCCATAAAAAAGCAAGAAAAATCGAAAAGGGATGAGTTTTTCTCAAAATAAAAACGAAATACAAAAAAAAATTCTATAATTTTTTTCACTATTTTTATATTATATTCTACAGTTCCTACCCAGCATTAATCCAAGTGACATTTTCAGTTTTTCGCTTTCCGTTTTCCCAATCCATCAATGTCACTGGTGCGCAACACAAAAAAAAACTGAATAAAAGAAACTAAAAAAATATATATATTTATACATATATACACACACACATATATACTTATTTTTATACATCGGTCCAACCATCCATCCATCCATCCATTCAAACCAACGAAACTAAACCATCCAACCAAAATACAACAACAGTGTACGGAATCCACACCAGAAATACTCGTGTATATACATAAGAAAAAAATTGCTCCAGAGAATTCGCTACACAAAAAATGGTATTTCAAACACAACACAACAACAAATTTTTTCCAAGTCGAGGAAAAATGATGAAGAAAAAATTCTATATACCAGTATTAAACAAAAAAAAAAAATTGTTGGAAAAATGACGAAAAACGATGTGGAAAATATATAGAGTACACAGTATTGGATGGCTCAAGCTAATAACTTAAAACCGATTTTTATTAAGAAAGAAATTTAATTTTAATTTTTATACTTTGACCATTTGTCTTCATAAGCTTGTGTGCGCGCGGCCACAGAACTTGTTATACTCTGCTCAAGTTTATGAAAATCTAGTGTGATTAGAGATTCACAAAATAGAAATAAACATTATTCTGGGCGAAAATGTCGATGTTTGATAACTATAAATTTTTAGAAGTTTAACAGTTGATTGCCCAAAGAAGTCTCTTTGGCTGATTTTTAGTTTCAATTAGAAAACAAATTAGATTTATAATGATACAAAAGTACTTTTTGTGTTTTCCAAGTGCAGTAAATTTAAAAATCTTTATTATACTTTTATTTATATACATATTATATACTATGAAAATAATTATTTAAAATAAAAATAATAAATAATTATTTAAAATAATTTTTATAAGGTTTTGAAAGTAGTCATTTTGACTGCTTTTGGGCAGTATGGGTATATACTAAGTTTATGTTTTTCTAGTGTTAATAACAATGTCATTTTATTAATAGAGGCAGCCGAAAAAGTTTTTCCTGGTAAGTGGGTGTAAGGAGCATCGAAACCACGGATGACAAAATAACGAAAACTGCAGCAATTTTGTTTTAAATATTATGTGTTGGTGTATAGTTTTCCCTTCGAGTATCCTAAGCATGCGACTCAAGCTTGTGCCTCATTGCTAATAATGAGTTTTCTTTTTCTATTTTTAAAATAGTCTCGAAAACCGGGTATTTGGCTGATATCAGAACCGGTTTTCGATGCCGGAAAAATACCGGGATTCCCGGGAAACCGGGGACCGGGTCTCAGGATTTGATTCTATAATAGAAATGTTCAAAAATATTTATTACACGCTGAATAGTTGACGTGTTCGACACATATCGGCACATCTCTTAGTATTCACAATTGGCCAATTATTTAAATAAATTAGTTTAATATTTTCAATACGTTGTTTCGGCGTAAGATGAACCGTAATTAATTTTTGATCGACCACTCTCTACGGTGGATTACGCAATGTAATCTACGTGGTTGGTGACACGTAATCTATTACGTAGAGTACATAGCGACTTTTTATGTCGCTGATGTCGACAACCATCGGAAATTATATTAGAAACTCACGTTGGTGAAATTTATCCTAAATCTGTCCTAAAAAACAGCAATAACAAAATATGTGTATATGTGTGTGTATAATATCTCGATCGAGCGAATTTTATTATAAATAGTAACATAAAAATATTTTCTAACAAAAATTTTAATTTTTCTGAATGTTTTCGGGAATCTCTTATCAACCAATATAATAAGTGAAGTATGTATTGAGATGCTACTAGGACCTATCTAATAGAAAACTAGTTTATTTTTAAATATTGGAGGATTAAGGTATTTAGGACAGCGAAGTTGGCATCTACTCTCTATAAATCACTTGTAAGGTTTCCATTAGTTTTTTCGGATAATCCTGACTTATACCTGAGACAACCTAAAAGAGATATTTGATCCTATGTAAACGTAAAAATTAAACTTGCGATTTCATTTTCTGTAAAGAGCCGCATACAATCAAAAATATTTTGTTTTTTTGCGTATACGCAAAAATCTAATTTGATTGTCTGTGCGCTTATACTATAAGAATTTATGGGTCATATTAAAAAAAATACCTCAATTTTGACAAAATTGTTAGATTAGGGTGTTTAGAACAGCGAAATTAGCATATATACTCTTTATAAATCACTTGTAAGGTTTTCCTAAGTTTTCTCGGAAAACCCTAAAAACCATAAATACCAAAATGAAATGTATTTAAAGAGTCATCTGGCTTCCATTACACTTAAAAACACCCTAATTTTGACCAAATTGGGGGATTAGGGTGTTTAGGACAGCGAATTTGGCATCTATCAGAGCCTTCTTAATATAAGAGCCGTAAGATTCCGCCATTTTTTCCATGTGCTTTCCATAGAGGGGAAGCTTTTTGTACTTTTTCATACCAACCAGTGTATTTTAGTATTTTTTTAGAAGATTTTTTGTATATAAAAACATAAATGCTTTGTTTGAATTTTCAATGTGAATGGTTAATTCAATATTCAGGAAAAGCATATTTTAATATTGAGTCATATTATGTTGAGTTAACGCAAAAACATTTAAATTAGTTTAACACATTTTTTTATTTTTTGTAGAAACAAGAATTTGTTTATGTGTATGTACAGAAAATTAGAAATTAGTATAGAGTGTTCCATAAAAAAGTCAGCATTATTTTTCCAAAATAAACGTTCGTTAAAAAATGGTTTTGGAGTAGCAATGTAATATGGGGATTATTGTGTTTTGGGTTCTATTTCAACATTGTTGATGACAGACTTCGAAAACTGTTTTTTCGTTACTTGTTAAAAATTTGATTTTTCATCGCAACAAAATCGCAGCATATATTGTTTCATCCTGTAGTATAAACAAAACAGAGCTTCACCAAATAAAAATATTATAATTTGATAAAGCTTTTCGCAATTACTAAACCTGTTAAAAGATGTCGCTTTCAAATTAATAAATTAATTCAAATTACCCGTATAGAAATTGTTATACAAATTGAAAGGGGGTTAAGATATTGACAGTATACAAAGGCCTTGGGTTATTTTATTGAATTCCACACAACGATCCCAGAAAACGTGCACGAACGAAGCTATAAAAATGAAACATGCATAGCCTTTCAAGACCAGTAGATCTGCATAATCTATTGAACCAGCCGGGAATTACTACAATGTATACGAACTGTCTGTCATACATCTTAGCCGAGGGCCTTTAGCATCAAAAATATTCAATAAATCCTTGTATTAACAAATTCGTGTACATTGTAAGAATTCCCGCCTGGATTAGATCGAAATAATAAAAAACAAAAATTTGGAAAAATTGTGACATTTTTTTATTATTGTTTTACAGCGCGCAGCAACTATGATGGTGAATATTTTACGACGAAAAGTTTTATTTACGCCAACCGAATAATAAATAAAATTTATAATTGTTTTGAGTTTTATTAATTATGTTAAATTATTGTATTAAATATTTCGCACTTAACTTACAATAATAATGGTTTATTTTCGTAAATAGTTATTTAATTATTTTACACTTTTCTGTAATTTCAAGTAAATTTATTACAGAGACATCTGTAAACGGATTTTCAAATTACAGAAAGCTCGGTTTTGCAATCGAATAAAATTGAAGTTTTTTACGTTTTGTTCTGTTTTGTAATAATATTTAATTAAGAAAACCATGACAACGTTGATTTTTTGTATACAAAAATAATAATAGATTTTGATGTAAAAATTTTATTATATGAATAATATTATTGTTTCTACATGGTGATTCATAAAATTTCGTTTCAGCTCACGTTTTCTCTTTAATTTTGTTATAAATGGAGAATATTTAGATTGATATTAAGTGCATCGTTCATCTGAAAAATTCTGAGGTGCATGTGACCAGAATTTATCAAATAAGTTACATTTTTATAAAACTAAATTTTAAATTGGGTGTAAGAGGAATCTGCGGCACCACCCTTTTTTATCTTACTTTATAAACCTACACAACTAAACGGAAAGCTCATTTTTATAGAAAATTAATAAATTTATGCTCCGCTTTAGTTTAAATTTACCAAATAAATACTACATTATGATGGCTGATTTTCAAATATGTGTTCTTTGAATAGTTTATTAAAAATATAAAATTAAAATTTAGATGATTTGTTTAATTTTTTATTCATAAATTCATGTTCAAAAATTTTCCAATTACCACGGTTTCTTATAGTAATTCAATAAAAGCTTCCCCTCTACTGAAAGCTCTCATTTTAATATTACGGCTCTTCAAAATCATAGATGGCTCTGCATCTATACTCTTGTAAGGTTTTCCTAAGTTTTCTCGTAAAATCCTAGGAACCCCAACACCAAAATGACTTATATTTTAAGTATCTTCTAGCTCACATTAAACATAAAAACACCTTAATTTTGACCAATTTGGGGGATTAGGGTATTTTTGGGACAGTGAATTTGCCATCTACTCTTTATAAATCACTTGTAAGGTTTTCCTCACAGTTTTCTCGGACAATCCTAGGAATCTAACATCAAAATGACTTATATTTTGAAAATTTTCTAGCAGTAATCCCCCAATTGGTCCAAAATTGAGGTCTTTTTATGTTTAATGTTACCCAGAATATTCTTAAAGTATAAGTCATTTTGGTGTTGGGTTCCTAGGATTTTCCGAGAAAATTTAGGAAAACCTTACAAGTGATTTATAGAGAGTAGATGCCAACTTCGCTGTCCTAAACACTCTAAATCCCAAAATTTATACAAAATAAACTAGTTTTTTCTATTAGATAGGACCTAATATCATCTCAATACATATATCACCTAATTCTGTTTTTACGCGATAGATACGTTCCCAGAAAATTCGCACAAAAAAAAATTCGCGCAAAAAAAGAAATGGCTTCCATATAAAAGTAAAGGATTGGTTCTACATTTGTAAAATCAACTAAATTAGAGATAGATTAGAGTACACAAAATCCCATTTTTTACATGCTTTACACACTATTTTATTTAAATGCTTATTAGATATCTTTATGAGAATAATATTTATTTAGAAAAACAAATAAAAACACATGTAATTAAAAATATTAATTAATTTTATTAAAAAAAATCATATTTTAACAAAACATAACGAAAAAAATTCATTTTAATAAAAAAAGATTGCAAAATACTATATCATAAAATATATTTTTAAGTGCTTTCATCACTGGCTGATGGAACTGATGGAATGCGCTTTCGTTTATGTGACACTTGAAAATCACTTTCTTCTCTAGAAATATTTTCCACTGCATTTCCATTGCTGCGTAGTGGTGGTGTTTCAATAGTTTTCGTAAAAAAATCCATTATCAATCGTTGTTTCCCAGTTGTGATAAGACTGTTATGTAATTCTCGATAATTACTCATTAATAATTTTAGGTCACGTTGAAACTTCTCAACTCTTTCCCCAATAGGATCATGCTTACCAAAATGATCGCTCAATTTAGCAGCTATTTGAAGTCTTTCTTTAATTAGGTCTACGGTGAAGGTAGGAACTTCTTCGTCAGCGACACTGGATTCTTTTATCACTCAAATAACGCCGAACTTCTGGGACAAAATTTTTAATGAACCATCTCCTAATATTTTCAGTTGCCACCCTTTTTCTATTAGCCGTCCAGTGGACTGGTAATGTTCTAAAATCTACGCCTTTCATTGACCCTGGTTTAAGAGCTCTATTTACAAGTAAGGGTTTCAGCATCCGATCACTTGAAGCGTTAGAGTAAAATAAAAAGGTCACACGATCCCTGACCTCAAATCCACTTGCAATTTTCTGGGATTGAAAGGCCCGTTTCATCAGCATTCCATACCTGATCCTTACTATAGCCACCATCTTTAACTATTTTGGCTAATTTTGAAGGAAATGTTTTAGCTGCCTCCTTATCTGCAGATGCGATTTCACCCTTATTTTTTACATTATGAAGCGCGTGCCTTTGTAAAAAAAAAACACCCGTCATCCAACCTGTATTTGCAGAAAATCAAATGTTTTAACTTTCTGGCCTGAGGGTTGTGGTTAATCTTCTTTCACCTCTTTGTATATTCGTAATGCCATCTGCTTGATGATATTTCCATCAACTGGTATTCGTTTTTGTGAGCAATCCTCCATCCATATTACAAGAGCCTTCTCCATTTTCTCTTTTACTATGTCACTTGTGTATGATGATGTATGAGCACTTATACTTGTTCCAGCAATCACGGATTTTCTAATACCTTCTTCATTTTGTTTTATGCTTTTTACAGTAGATTTCGTTAAACTGAAATATTTCCCTACAGAAAGTAGCACCGTTTCCGATGGCAAGTCTTTTGATTTTAACTTCCAAAGAAATAGCTTTTCTTTTCGTTTGTTTTTCAGCTGACATTGTTAATTGTACCATGAGCTCTCCTATAAAAATAATTCGTTTGCCCGTAATAAATGAATGCAGTTAAAATTATAATTCACATACCGTTTATTGAAATTTGAAAAAATTATAAATTGCTTGTTATAATCTCACACGCAAATGATACCAAATTTGCCACTTTACATATTGATATCACACTGGAAACCCGCACTATACTTTTATCAAAAACTAATATGGGATAATTAGGGAAATTCCCTGCAGTTGTGTCGTAGATTCTACACGCAGATTTTACACGTTCATCTCCATCTGTCTGTAATTCTATTGTTAGAATGACTGACATATGGCAGTGAACGAGGTTTAAATCATGTACAAAGATGTTTGATTTTGCTAAAAATTTAATCGCGTTAAATCAAATAAAATCGCGTAAAAAGGGAAACAAAATGTTTTGTAGAATCGCGTTAAAACAGAATTAGGGTACTTCACTTATTATGCTGGTTTATAGGAGATTCCCGAAAACATTCAGAAAATTAAAATTTTTGTTAGAAAATATTTTTAAATAAATATTTATTGCAAAATTCGTTCTATCGAGACATTATATACAAACCCATTTTTACACACTTTGTTATTGTTGCTTCTTAGGACAGATTTAGGACAAACTTCATGCGAATTAGAAACTCAACTTTCTCATAATTTTCTTTTTATTTTACGTTAGCCGCGATGAAGTTACTGTCTACTATCAAATATATATTTAGATATCCTATCTAGGGTCCAAATAAGTTTACATTTAAACGATCCTAAATCACATAAATTATATTCTTAGTTTATGAACCTGTAATGACAAAACAACCTTAGGGCTAAATAATGATACGTAACGCCATCCGTAAGTAAGGTATATAGTTAAATCCCATTTCTCTAAAAGGTCAGAACAACATTTACCAAAATAAATTAATAAAGTGGCTAATTCATATAGAATGTATTGTTTAACTATGATAATAGGCCAGCGCATACAGTGCTAATGGTCAAAAAAGGCGAAATTTCTCAATATTTACCATCCGTTTTAAGGAGGTATGTAGATTAAAATTTTGCTGAATTGGACGTAAAAACTCGTAATTTGGTCTGTTTAGAACTCACTAAATTTAGAAACTTTCCATTAAAATTGTTGCTGCCGGAATAAGGAGGCATTGTAAAGGTTTTGCCAAAGTGTCATGTTTTGAAGGTTAATTATTTTAGTTCATAGCACAGTAGGATCAGAGGAAAATGACAAAATGTCTCCACTTTGTGCACAAGCAGTTGTTAGTTTTAATGGCACATAAAAATTTTCGGAAATTTTAAAACAATGAAAAATTTTCCGAGATTCAAGATTTTTCAATCCCAATTCCCAATCCTTACATAACAATCCATATATTTAGTTATTTTGACAGCAATAATTTCAGGATTATTTTTTCAGAACAGCTGATATTCTAAACAATATTTGATTTATGACTTGTCATTAAACTAATTACTCCAAGCTGAACCACTCAGATAGAGCCAGCGAGGGTTCGAAGTATGCATTTGATTTTTAAACTGTATTATACGTTAAAATTACAGGTAAATACATATGTACATATTATTATTTTCTTTATAATTAATCAATTATTTCATTTTATTTAATAATTTTCTTCATCATCGCTGCTCAATCGGATTAAACGGGAACGTTTATTTGGTTGAACGATATCATCTCCACTTTGTGAAGTTTTTTCTGTATTTCTCTGCATCGTTTTTTTCTGCGTCATTTAGATTTTGCGCACCTTCTGCAATCTTTAAAAAATCTGTAAACTTGCTTTGTTTCTGTGTCCTTATAAGGCCGTTGTAAATTTCATGATATGGTGATAAGCATTTTGGCCTTTTTGAATTTTCGACTTCTTTCAGTGGATTGATCTGTATTCAGCAAAACTGATGCCAATTTTTCGGCTAATCTTAAACCTTCTTGTAATTTTTTTTTATTAACACCACTATCTTTGTCAGAGCTAGAATTTTTTTGTTTCGCTTGGGTTTGTGATGCTATTTCTACTAAATCTGCTGACTGCTCCACCAACTTCTTCTTCTACTAATAAATTCTGATCAACAAAACCCCGATCGATCTAGCAAGGCCTGATACGCAACCAACTTCATTTTCTGCTGAATCATGCACGTTTGCTACTTGCATCCTATATTGCAGTTTCCAGGTCTTTTAGTGACAAGGATATGATTTCGAAAGTCTAAATTTTTGTGCTTTAAACAAGTTTCGACCTCTGGCACAAAATAATTTAGAAAACAATTTTTAAATAAATCTGCAGTTACCCAAGCTTTTGAACTCGCCCTGCAATATACCGGTAATATGTTTTTATTTACGCTTTTAAGTTCACGGGGATTCAAAGTTCTATAAATTAGCATGGGTTTTATCATACAATCACCAGACGCATTAGTGCATAACAGTAATGTTGTATACGATCTTTTGATACCTTAAATACTGATGCAGTTGTTTCATTTTGGGATATAAATGTCCTGTTGGGTATTTTTTCCACCAAAGCCCAGTTTCATCAACATTGAATACTTGATATGTTGTGTATCCTTGATCTTCAATAATTTTTTTTAAGTTTTCTGAATATGACCGAGCAGCTTCATCATCTGCGACGATGCAATTTCTTCTTGAATTTTTAAGTTGTGAAGTAATCCTTTCAATCTTTGGTCCAATTAAAGTTGCGAACAACGAATATCGGATTCGTATGAATCACGAAATAAAGCAACTCTTCGGAGGCAGCGATATCATCGGATTCATCAAATCCTATCGAATGAGATGGCTCGGCCACGTTACAAGGTCCCCACAACAACGGATGATAAATAAAGTGTTTCACCAATAATCAGCCGGAGTGCGTCGTAAAGGAAGACCCCGACTACGTAGGCGTGACGATATCGAACAAGATCTACTAACATTAGGATGTTGAAACTGGAGGACGAGACCGATGGATCGAGATGGATGGAGGGCAATAGATCAGGCAGAGAAATTCCTTAATGGGATGTGAAAGCCAGAGAGAGAGAAATGAAAAACGCTTTTTGAATTTTTCAAACCAACATTTACTTGCCACGAAATCTGGGTTCACAGAAGATTCAACATTTTCTTTAAGGGGGTTATAAATTTTAAGCGTTTTTTGCTTAATTACGTTCAAATACTGAGTGCTTTTTCAATTTTTTCAATAATCAGCTCACGGGGATGAACTGCATATTATGCGGATATCGTGAAAATACTGCAACAACAGCACTTCTAATTTCATTTTCATTTTTTTTAATGATGCGAACTTTTATCTCATTTAAATTTAATGTTTTTGCAACGTGTGGTGTTTTTTCTCCCGTTAACAGACGATATAAAAGTTTTATTTTCATTGTTAAAGAAATAAATTTTCGCTTAAAAGTTGTTTTTTATTTTCTCCAGGCATATAGTTCAGGGTTGAAAATAAATTTTTCAAAAATTATTCTTACTTAATAGCAAAATTTGCTCATTTTAATCACTTAACCAAAAAATAAGTTCATTTACTAAACCAAAAATCCTTATCTAAACTAAAATTTCTTTAATTTTCTTTTGATGTCACAATTCCTAATCCTAGAACTGAAAACTTGCTGAAAATTTCTTATTTCTTATTAATTTTTTATTTTTATTCTACAATTTTTATAGGAAAATGGTCACAATAGTCTCTTATTACCTAAATTTATAGAAAGGATATCAAATTTGGGTATGCCCCCCAAATTATATTTTATATCAACGAATTGAACTACACCATTGCCGTTTTTATACGTGTTTACACCATTTTTATTTTTACACATTTATGACGATGAATAGTGCGAACAAATAAAATACAGAAAATAAAATTTGAGATGCTTGAAATACATAATAAAATTTGGGTATTCCCCTAATTGTACTTCATTGGTATTCCGCCAATTGAATTTTGTCAATATGTATGTAGATATACATACATATCTAATAAACGAAAAACCGTGTTGTAGGAGGTTTTCTGCGATTTTTATAGCGTGATATAGTGAAACCGTGTCGCAAGATACCGTGTTGTAGGAGGGTTACCTGTATCTAACTTACAGTTTAATGTGTTCAAAGCGATCCAATAATTACTTAGGATTTATGTAACGCCATTTTTCAAAGTTTCAAGAATCAGCATTAGGATTAATCTCTAATTAATTATTTCTTTATTTATTTTCAGGAATAAAGAAAGAATTAAGTACACTGACATGAACGGTGCGGGTTTGCAATAGAGGCTCTGGAAATTACGATAGGTCTACAAAAGCTTTTTGACATGAACTTGGTCGAGAATATTAATATTATGTTTACTTGCTGCTACCTAATCTATGCTGTGCATGAATGCAATAATTAAAATTGCAAAATAGCATTTATTGTCTTGGGCCCAATCAGACTTATATTAAATTGCCTTGAAATTCGCTTGTAATGTTGAAGAAACATTGATGGAGTAAGTTTTGGTGCAGAAAGAACTTTCAGGCCAGCCTTCTTCATTCAATACCTTGTTTCTAAAAAATTCGGTACTTTTGAATTCTGTCATATCCTTAATAAATACAAATTACTTACTTTGCGCACCATCTCTTATCAAATAGACTTATTTATCGCGATCGACCACCACAGAACATAATTTTGATATTTTGTTTTTATTTTTGTACAGTGTTTAAATAATCAGGCCAATGGATGTTTACATATCATGAATATTGTGTTTAAATGTACAAACTGGGATTATAAAATACCAATGTTGTCGACCAACTTGACAACATTTCAACCGGTGTTACCGAGCAAACAGCCTAGTATTAATTTCTTTAGAATACAGTAGTTCGGAGTACCTTGATATTGAAGTATTGGGAACTCGCACGTAGTTTTCTAAATTTGAACGAATTATGATTCACAAATTTACAGAACAGAACTGGTCTGTTTAGCAAGCAAACTGTAGCGACACATCCAAAATATTGTTGTTGATGTTAATTTTACACGTGATTTCCAATTATTTTTCTATTACCTCCTCCGTAAGTTGAGCAAGAAACTAATTTTTGTGAACAACTTAGACAGATATTTCTGTATATTTTATGGTAAAATCAATTTGCCAATTTGCTTTAACTAAAATCTGTGGCGACTGAAGTTTAAAATATATGAATCATTCAATCACTACTGACATGAATTTCAAGTAGTTGCCGATTTATCTACGATTAGTTGACGTTGTCTATAACGAGTAGTCGACATTGTCGACGAGTAGTCGACATTATTGATGGTAATATATGATGCGTAGCCGCCAATCTCTGGCACGCACCCAATGAGCATAATCCATCTGAACTGATTTCCCAAGCATTGGTTCCGAAAATAATTCGTTTATTCCGATTTTTGGCCCGCGCGTTTCTGCTAATGCAATCGTAGTTTTGGCCGGCATTGCATGAAGAATTGACACTGCCTGATAATACGTAAGAAATGAGAAAACCGACAAACGCAGAATAAACCTTCCAATATCTTAAGCAACCTTCTACATAATATCTTGTAATTGATACAATTTTCAAAATATTTTCAAAAAACGGGAAACCTCCAAAGGTGACTGCCACACTTGTTGAACCGATTTTAATAAATCATTGTGATCTCCTAATTTATGAGAAAACATTAAAAATGAAATTTCACTGCGATCAATCAATCCGTCCTGGCCTCCAATCCAAGACGAACCAACATACATTTAGTCTGCACAGAACCACATACGCACAGGTATTGCTGCAAATTTTATTTAAAATATTTTAGTCAAATCGATTTTCTCATAAATGATATACTTTTTAAAATATTTGTAATAAATGGAAAAGCTCGTAATGCTTAAAAATGGAGCTGTATATAACATAAAAGCAATGATACATAGTCCTGTTTCCGACACCATCATGTAGACAATTTCGAAATACGCGTAAACACACAATACTGCTTGTCAATCTAAACTGCATCTATTTACACTGCTCGTTTGCAAAATTAGTTAGATTCTAAAAAATATGAAAATTCTTAATATGTATCGTACAAAAATAGCAGATTATTAATCATCGATGTGGTAACTATGTACATATAGGTATTAATATTAAAACTTAAGTCTAAACCGTTACAATGTAACATCTTTAAAAATAAAAAAGTGAAAATGAAAAATTAATATTTAACACCTTCCGGGATTTTTCTCGTTACTTTCAGTACAATAAATATTCCGGCACATTACAGCTCGCATGTGTTTGTGTATTGTTGTATTATTGTATATTTGTAACAAATACTGAAAATAAAATGAAAATTTTCATTTAAATACGAAAATATTATTTTCTTTTTATATTTTATATTTATTATAAATGTTAAATGAAATGGAATATCATATAGTTTAAGTATAGAATATATAAATTTTTTTGTTATTCTCTCCATATACAACCGTATAAATAATATCGAAATATCTATTAATGTATCTTCATCTCTTACACCTCATAACCACAAAATGTCATTTATCAAAATACAAGATTAACACAAAAAATAGAAAAGGAACGAGTATGAAAAACTAAAGAAACGTATACATTTCTGCAATCTCAAACAATTTTTTTTTAGTATTTTACTTGAGATAATTTTTTTTTTGTACATTCGCTTTGATGACAGGCGTTGCCAATGATTTTTCATTTCTTCTAAAAACGTTTCCTCAAGTTGTTAGATTTAAGTTCAATTTTAATGTAATTTTGTTGTTTGCGTCGCTCTTCGTATTTTCGCTCGACAGTAAATTGTAACAATTTTTGTTTTTTATAATTGGTTATAAAGACATCAAGCCTAGCCTTGAAATTAGGGTCTGTGTAGGTTTATCTGCGTATTCAACTGCCAAGTTTGTTTTTTGGCTTTTATTTGTTGCAGAATTAAATGGCAAGCGTTTACATATTGAAAAAGTGCCAAGTTTTGAAAGCCAATATGAATGCAAAACTATCAAAATTGGTATTGCATTACTTAACACTGGTGAAGCTTAGATATCAATAAATTACTATTGAATCTATATTTTTCAAAGTTTTGTAATATGTATTTATGTTTTAATTTAAATATTTTTAATAGAACTCGCTTCTTTGGTGAACCAATATAAATAAAACATTTAAAATTATTTTATACTATCATGCATCAAGTCCGAGCTACATGGAATTTAAAAATACGAAAATGAACTGAACGCTATGCACTCTTTAAAAATGGTTCAATTATACATCTGTTGTAAATTGCAGTAATATAGGGCATTGTAGATCTATTACGCCAGTTAGGTTCTCAATTAATAAAGCAAGAATCGTAAGCAAAAGGGTTGGCTGATTATTTCAAATTCATCAAATGGTAAAATTAAATAAAAATTGCTAAGAAAGAGAGACTTTAGAGGAAGTATCTGATCAATTTATATTTAAAAACCATTCCTTTTTAAAGTTTTGGATATTTTATTATACTATTTTTTTGTGTATATTTCAGGTGGGGGGATTTGGCTGCCTAACTACTAAGGTTACAAAATCTATTTCAAGGCATTCTTGCATGCCGGGGAGGAATAATCTCTTTTTCCATTTTTTAGAATTACCTTTCTGCTGTCACCCAAATATATACTAAGCTAAGCAACGGATGATTGACGTTATTAATGAAGTTGTTATCAGATTGTAACTATCTATTACGTGCTTCCCAAAAATTTTCATCTTTACGCATAACATGATTGAAATTGTTTTTCAATTCATCGAGTTGATAACGTTTTACTCTAAAATTATAAATGTCAGCTAAACCGTTATTAATAATACCCAACGGAATGATAGACTTTGCCAGCATCTAATGAATCTCGAGCGTCGGTAGTGGCTTTGAATGTTTGATTGTTTTTTCATATATATGCCCGACTGTCATGGTTTTAAATGGTCGAAGTCTAATATGGGCGTAATATACCTCAAGAACCGATCCTCAAGGCGCTCCCCAAAAAATATTTATTGTTCAAGACATTACCTCCACTATCGATCAAAAAGTAGTTGAGGATCTGCGGTGACACATTAAAATATGAAGGATGGATGAATTCTTCTACATCCATTTCATAACAAACGGACAACACAACATGCTCCATAATCATGTACATACATCTAGGAATTGATAGTTCCTTGTTTCTCAATCACGGCCAGGGAATTGACGACCACTAAATACGCTATTTATAAGAGTTTCTAAATCACCAACCTGCCTTTAAACGAATAGTTTCGTAATGATTGGCACGATATGGTAGACAAGTTGTATACCAATCATCCTTAATTTATTATAACCGTATCCATTTATCACCGTGTATTACATTGTTAGAAAGTACGAGCACCCAGAAAAAAAAACGTTTTTAATTCAATAACTTTGACTTATTGCATCGTATTTTTTGAAAATCAGCAATAAAACTGTTTAATGAATAACTTAGTTTTAAGTTTAACAATGTATTCTATCAATAAAATAAAATAGTTTTACTAATAAATACACTTATTGTAATAACAATGTATTAGTTATCAATTCTAAACTTACTAAATTTATTGATCGGCAATGTTCGTTGTTAAAATAAACATTACGACTTGATTAAATTATTTATTCAATAACTAAAGTTATTACGTTTACAACGTGACTGTTCTCGTTAATCATTAAAATTCGCTAAAGCATTATACTTATACTTTATATGTAAGTTCAAAAATTTTCAATATTTTTGTAGTTTGGTCACTGCAGTCTGATGAGACGACCGAATTTTTAATGTAAAGAATTCAGTGTTTCCATTAGTGCGAAACCAAGCTTCCATTGCTTGGTTTCGCACTAACGGAAACATTGAATTCTAGAAAGTCGTGTTGCTGATATTGCAGTTCTAACTTGGTGGTAAACTCCATCCACCAAGTTAGTGCCGCAATATCAGCAACACGACTCAGTAGTCTGTAGAGATTTCTTTTTCAGGAAGATTATAGTCTCTACACGGGCATTGCAACCTCTATGGGTAAATGTCCCCATTCAAGATGGTCTTGAACATATATAGTATATATTATATATATTCAAAATGCGTTCCAACTTCTTGGTAACCTCACCTTAACCTCACGCTATCAGGGTAGTTACCATCACCCCCCATATTATCCAGAATATCCTTTATTATGATTATTACGCTCTTTATACAAATTAAAACTATAATTTTTTGGAATAATAACTAAAGAACGTCCAATTTAAAACGTCAAGTTATTGAACGGAACTAAATACTTATTGATATAACAATTATTGTGTCGATTTAAAGGTGGTAAAATCAATAACTATAAAATTGTTAGGGCAATAACTTCGTTTATTGGCCAAAAACAGCCTATGTTTTTTATTGATTTTGCATATGAAAATTGTTATTTCAACAACTTTTTTCTCTGAGTGAGGTTAATATATAGGTAAAACCATAACTAAAGGTTTTGACCAAAAAATATACAAGAAAATTTTAAAATTTAACATGAAATACAAAATTACTTACAAGCAGCATTAGGCTATTACATAGCACTCGATGCCCTAAACTTAAAAAACTATTGAATTAGTCATCATCGATGAATGACCCCAACTGATGGTTGCAGTCGTTCATTTAACCTCAAATAATTTGGCAAAATCAATATAATTTTTTATTTTGAGCAGCTATAGAGGCAGTTTTAGTAATGCCATAGGTAGTTTTATGTAAAGAGATGGCGTGCATGTCATTTTTATATTTTTTACTTTACATAATGTAAAATAATAAGGTTATGTAATTTGCATGTAATTCACTTGTAAAAACCCTGCTGAATTGTATCGTGTAATTAACGCGCCCAGCAGTGGGGCAAAAAGAAATATTCATAAACATTTTTTACAAAATTTCAATTCATTAAGATTCAGTTAAGTACCAAAGTAGATTGTATTAGATTATGGTGACAGCACAAGAATGGTTTCCTCTTTACTACTTGAAATTTGAAAGGTTCACCAGGTCATTTCACTGAAAAGGTTAAGTTATTTAATACTTTTCTAGCGCTAGACGGAGGCAGTTTGACGGCTGGATCTTTGCTATTAAACCATATCTCCATTGGTTAGCCTCAAAGTTTCCTGTTGAAGTATTGGCTTGCACACTTTCCTTAAACATGGACATTTCTACATTTCTTCTGATAGGTGAGATGATGCAGATAATACCATGACGAACGAACTAATGTCTTTAAATTCTCCGTAATACTGACATATGTCAATTAATGTTAAACTATAATTAGTTATCTAAAAAGGAATAGTTCTAACCTTTTGATGTAATTAAAATTGAGCTTAGCACTTTAATCAAAGTGTAACCTCTGGAAAAAATCAAATATTCCTTACAGATTTATTATAATCAACCGGTCAATGGTCTCCACTATTTCGATTACACATCACATTCGATTACACATCACAGGCGCCCCGAAGACTGAAAAAGAGGTTAATTTACATGCATTGTAAATGAATTCGCAATTTTCCCGCATTTACCGGGGTGATCAGGGTTGGTACAATAGCACAATATTATGAAAATGTTATCATTGAACGCTCACATTCGCATTTGCGTGCCTTTTTTACTAAGAATATGTCCCAAATTTGTTTGTAAAATTATATCGATTTCATAATTTTAACACGTTTGTCTTCCGAATGTCATACCAATTTGGTTACATATTTCCCTGCTAAACAATTTCATTCTCATAACAATCATTAATCAACACAGCAATCTCACGATCTACACTTGATCCTTGATATGTTAACATTTTCACGGTTTAGAACGCTTCTGTCACACAGTTCTCACTTGAAGGAGTGTCTGTTAAGTATACCATGAATTCATGCCGGTCCATATGATAAAGTTGAGCCTTAGATCAGCCCACGAGTGAGTGCCCCCATTATATATTGTTAAATGTCATCGCTAATGGTCATTGCAATAAGAGCTTTTCTCAACTTATGCCTAGTACACACCCGAAGTGAAATGAAATTTTACGTACGAAAGTGACACACTGAAAATTTATTTTGCGGTAAATAGTTTAGCTAGTGAAATTGAAATTTTTCGTATTAGAATGTAGATTCCTCTGTTCAACTCTACAACTGCAGTGAAATCACTGCATTTTTATTTGCAGGTACGATAAAAGCAAGCTAAATTTTTGACATTATTTTTATTTGATGTTTGTTTTATAAACTCACATAAAAATTTCGACATGAAGTTATTAAAAAAATAAAATCTGCGCTAAAATTTAACAAAAATTAAATTTAATTTTTCATTAAATAATTTATCTGGTTAATTTTGGAGACCAGTGAAAATTTCATTGCACGTCAGCTGTGTACTAGCATTTAGGTATATATTAGTACATGATTGCTTTATTCAATTTTCTAGGAATGTTATAGTGTTACAATTGGATACTCGCATGAGATGAAATCTTATAGAGGAAAACACATTGCTCTTCATGTATTTTAGAAATTGTAGTTATACGTCACCTCACATCAACTAAAGGTAATTTTAATAAATTTAATGGAGTATGTTGGGAAATATTTTTCAATCCGTCTAAATTTTCCGATCATATATCATGATTCGACCCGTGTATTTTATCACAGTACACTAAAAAAAATTGTTTAAAATTGATAAATTCAGTTCTATCAGTTATAAAAATCTTTTTTCTTGAATTAATAAAATTGGCAACAATTTTAAAATTACTTTGTAGAGAATTTTACAAAATTTAATACAAATTATATTTTGAATGAAAAATTTATTATTTTAATACAAGTATTTCCAAACTGAATATTGGCTACAAGATTATTAAGACAATAATCCATTTAGAAATAAAATTAAAAGCAATTATAATTAGCTATATATAGTAGATCATTTCTCAATTACTTAAACATGTTTTTAAAGTATTTAATCGTAAACGTATAAGGACATTTGATCTTATTTTCATCAAAAATATATTTGTATGTTCACTCAAAATACCATTTAATCAGATTTCAGATTTTTATATGAACACTTAAACCAAATGCACAAAACTAATAATTAAAGAAAAAGCATAAAGAATCTGGATATACATAACTTTTATGAGCATTGATATCGATATAAACGCGAACTCTACTGACTTCGGCAGTAAAGCGAATGGAAAATTTACAAAAATCGAGAGATAAAAATTTTAGAAATTAGACGAAATTTTAGAAAAAGTAAAACGTTTCCTCGATCTTCGGTTTATTCAGCGTTAAATAGGACATAGAGCACAAACCAAACTAAATATTTATCATCAATGGATAGCGGGAAGCATACATAATTTCCCAAATTTACAAACCAATATTTGAACATGAAAGAGCACATCTTCAAACTCAGAGACTGTTAAAAGAGTAATTTAGCGGTTACAACCAGCGTCTCTATAAGATATGAATGTTTAATTCACGACTTTAACACCCAATTACAACTATTACTATTCAAGACCGAGAATCTTGTCCAAATCTCTCAACAACAGAAGAAGCACTTTATACTTACTTTGCAACCAAGGATGATAAAAGGATGAATGGTTTATATCTTTCTACCAGACCAATGGATTGACTGCGTCTTTGGTTGCGCTAGGCATAAATTGGTTTGGAGGACTTCTAAAACTTTTGAAGGCTTACATTTTATATTATACTAGCTGACCCGGCGAACTTTGTCTCGCCTCAAATTACTTTGTCCGAGCAAACACTTTTGTCCTTCACGAAAATTGATTTTGATGAGAGAAAAAATCAAACAACTCAACTCAATTCTCAATAGACGATTGAGTTGAGTGGCCATTCCATTCACTTTTTCATCGAATCCAACACTAAATGCAGGTTTATGGTTGCGTTCGTTCGTTCGATCATTTGTTCGACCAATCATCTCTTGTATAAAAATCCAGAAATAAAAAATCGTCATTTTTAAGCAATATGATTGGTGGAAAAAATGGTCAGAACGAACGAACGAACGCATTCATAAAGGCGGCAGGCATAATGTATTGAAAAGTGAATAAAAGGTCGATTCAAACTTAGGCATCTATCAAAATTAGGTTGTTTTTTGCAGATTGACTTTGTGATTTGTTAATTATCATATAGCGAACGCCAAACGAACAGGGAACTGAATGCACTTATTGTCGGACGGAATGTCAGTTGGAATCAGAGGAATCTTGTAATTAGAATATCCTCTCTTTTGAATTTGGACTTGATGATCGTCGCTTGAATCACGTGATTTATCAGTTCCTTCACAGCTAATCGACGAGTTCCCTTACAAAATCTCGGATGGTACAGTACCAAAATCCCTCGTTCGCTGAGCCGATCGTGATTCATATAATTTCGGCAGATGTCTGGAGACACTTTCGTGATAAGCTCTTCCTTCGACGTCGTGAACATGCAAGAATTCGAGGGAAACGAAATCAATTCAGTCAAAACATCAGCACGAATTTGACAAAGTGCCAACAGTTGTGTGGAAAAAACGAGTCGTTCTGTAACGTGACTCTCAGGTTCAAGGCCAACTGCTACTTCTTCACATAGCGTCACAGACTCGACGATTTCAGTCATGCGTTGAGTTCAGCTGCAGTTGTCGATCTCGGAATGACAGGTAGCGTTTGACGAAAATCGGCGGCCAACAGAATCATCGCTCACAAAATGTCTTAAGTCACTTCGTAAATCCTCCATCATACGATTGAATGCTTCCAATAAACGTTGGTGTGCCTTTGTGCACTCGTCCCAGATGAAGATTTTGCATTCTGGCAATACCTTGGCCAGCGACGAGTTCTTGGCAATTGAGCACACTGCTTGTCAATCGTGTGGATATTCATCAGCAACTTCAATGCATAATGTGCCGTCTGGCCACCATCCAGCAATGTGGCTGTAATTCCCGATGATGTAATGGTTAACGCTATTGGAGATCTCGAGCTAATTGTGGCCAAAAGCAATGAAATCAGAAAGGTTTTGCCTGTATCACCAAGAGCATCGAGGAAGATTATTGCGCCATTTCCTTCGTCAACTGCCTTCATCAATGCGTCGTACACGTTCCTTTGCTCTGCATTCAAAAGCAGAACATTCGTTCGTACTATTTGGCTCATTGAATTTCGATCTTACACTGGCTCTCGTTGCAATTCATGATTAAATGCGTCGTGTATCGAGCGAATTAGCGCTGGCATACCCAATTTCGACAAATAGCTGCCGCATATAAGCACGCAAATGTCTTCGATCATGATCATAACTTCATTGTGTATCTCGTCGTTCATTTCAAGCTCATAACTCGATGTTGCAGTGCGAACTTAATGCAAAATGTCGTCAGCCATCTCGTTTTTGTATTTGTTCCACAATTCCAATGCGTTCGATGGATGACATGTCGCTATAATAATCGCGACCAATGTACGAATTTGATTTGCCGGCGCAGAAACAGTGGCATCAGCAATTGTTGAGTCCCAAAGACAGTTGTTTTCCAGCAAATTCAGACGTTGGCAAGCCTTTCGATAATTGGCGCACAACACACCATCAATATAGTACGAAGGGATTCGAACGAAGTAGAAACACGAATATGGAAAAAAGGAAAACGAAGATAGACGAATTCGTCTTGTCGTGGATAAACGATGTGCACACGGCCAAGCGCATCAGTCAAATACACATCGAAGTATCCTGCAACAGGTTGACTTTTCAATTGCCGTTGAAACCTCGTCGTCAAATGGCTCCAGTATAATAGTGAGGCATTTTCCAGTAAAGCAATATTCGTGCGAACGGATCACTTTGGCAAATTTCGAAGAAATTCGTGAGTGTTGTAGCTGGTGGACGGTCTATTCGTTGTACTGTGTTAGCTTCTGTGAAATAGACACACTGTTCATTCTCCAAATGCACCCACAAATGATGAATAGTTGACGTTCGTGTATTTCAAATGAGAAAATATGCCAAATCGCCTCATTGCAACTGACATAACTGCTCAATTGAAACCTTGGTACTTCATCATTTTCATCCACGCAGCAGCAATGCCGAACATAGCCACCTATCAACATATGTTGCTGGGAGAATGGTCAATTGGTCGACGTTGGTTGCATCTCTTTCAAAACGATCTAATCTCGTAGATGGATAATTATATACTGCTTGGAACGTAGTTTTGATTACTTCAAGCGGATGAAATTTTAATTGCACGCCTTGTCACATCATCAACCAATAAGTATAAAAATTCATGGAACTGACCATTTTATTCGTTTCTTCACCTGAAACTACAAATGACAGCTCAATAACTAACTAGTCAGTGGATTGACCATCTTCCTGATCACACGATTCTACATTTTCGCCAACAATGACAACTGTGACTTTGTCAATAGTGGGAGCATTATACTGATGTACATGGCCTCCGGTTGGATTTTGTCTGCTCTGGTAATTATTTGGTGATCATCGGAAGTCATTGTCTCCAAAGTAGTTTTAAACAAACGAACCAGCGCAATGTGCTCATTCAAAATACATTGAATTTCTCCGATTATCTCTCGTTTTGACGGCTTGAAACACGCAATACGATATCTTAGTTCAAATTCGGAATTTCCAACGAAATAAATTTGAAGGAACTTATAATAAAATAATTTTCTGGAAAAAATTATCGAAATCGTAAAAATCACACGGAACTTCACATGATTGTAATAATGGTACCGTTTATGGATGCAATGCACAAAATACAAATATCATAAAACAAATTTCTATACAAAACGCAATTTTCGAATTTTTTTGATTTTCCTTTGGGTTTTGGCGAATTTTCTTCGATTTTCAAATTTTTTTCCAGTTTCCGGATTTTCCTTTGGGTTTTTCCGAGTTTTTCTTTTTTCTTAAGCAACCACTGTATGTAGACGAACAAAGCAAAAAAAGAATCATTCAAAGTAAATAGATAAAATAATTGGATCAAAAACAAAATAATACTTTGCATGCAGCCTCCGGTGGGATTCGATCCAGTACCTCCTACCCCAAGCTCCGAAGCTTTAGCCACTGCACCACCTGTGTTATAAATAATGTGCATACAAAATTCATATAAAATAGTTTTTTATCCGATTTTTCGGGTTTTCCGACTTTTCCAGTGGAGTTTTCAAAATTTTCTTTCGTAAGAACCATCTCCTGGCAATTGCGAACACAACAAAAAAAAAAGATTGAGCCAAATCGGTTAAGCCGTTCTCACATACATTTTGTACACCATTTTTATATATATAGACTAGCTGACCCGGCGAACTTTGTCTCGCCCCAAATTACTTCGTCCGAGCAAACACTTTTGACCTTCACAAAAATTGAATTTAATGAGAGAAAAATCAAACAACTCCACTCAATTCTCAATAGACGATTGAGTTGAGTGGCCATTCCATTCACTTTTTCATCGAATTCAACACTAAAGGTTGGTTTATGGTTGCGTTCGTTCGTTCGATCATTTGTTCGACCAATCATCTTTTGTACAAAAAAACAGAATCGTCAATTTTGAGCAATATGATTGGTGGAAAAAATTGTCAGAATGAGTGAACGAACGCAACCATATAGGAGGCATAATGTATTGAAAAGTGAATAAAAGTTCGATTCAAACTTAGGCATCTATCGAAAATTTGGTTATTTTTTGCAAATTAATTTTGTGATTTGTTAATCGTCATAGCGAACTCCAAAAGAACAGGGAATTGAATGTATTTGTTTTTATATATATAGAAAATAAGATTGTCAAAATTCTACACAACTTATTTTTATAGTAGTCCGCAACAAACGCCATCTATTGAAAATAATCCAAAGTGGCTATTTAAATGAATGATCATTGTCAAAATACAATAAATTTTCATCGGTGGTGTTAAGTGTATTTCCATACAAAATTCCTATTCAAAACGTAATTTTCGATTTTCCGAATTTTTTTTTTAATTTTTCGGTTTTCCATTTGGTTCCGATTTTTTTCGTGTTTACGGATTTTCCTTTGAGTTTTTCCGAACTTTCTTTATTGTGATGGACAATGCACAAAAAGAATCATGCAAATTGATCGTGTCGTTCTGAGAAAATAAATAGATAAAATAAATAGATTGGATAAAAAACAAAGTAGCAGTTTGGATGTAGCCTCCGGTGGGATTCGAATCCAGTACCTCCCAATCCAAGCGCCGAGGCTTTAACCACTACACCACCTGTCTCATAAAAAATATACACACAAAATCCATATGAAAATGGTTTTTTATTCGATTTTACGGGTTTTCCGACTTTACCGGTGGATTTTTTTAAAAATTTCTTTCGTAAGAACCATCTCCTGGTAATTGCGAACACAACAGAAAAGATTGAGCCAAATCGGTTAAGCCGTTCTCACCTGATGTGCGCACATACATTTTTTGCACCATTTTTATAGATATAGATATAAAGTATTGTGATATAAAGAAAGTGAGTTCTATTACAGCAAAAATAAATTTGATCAGGATCGGTTAAGTTGCATCCCCAGTTTCCATACTCCAACAGTTATTTCAAAGTTATTGGAATACTTCATTTTCATCCAACATACACTGAACTTCAGTATATCGATTTTGTCCCAAAATGTGTGAAACAAAATGAGTGTAACCGGAATGATATAGTAGTAGCATATGTATTTGTGGTAGTTTCGTGCGTATGATTGGTTTTCTGCATATGCTAGTCACGTGTCAAATTTATACAGTCTTTTTTGTTTATTCATATCAACTCTTTCAGTGCAAACATGATTTCAGCTAGTGTATTGAGGAACACGGTTGCACTTTTTGGCACTCGAAGGGTTAACCATTGTAAACGCCATATTTTTGAGTTGTTTATGTATTTTCGATTTTTTTATAATTTCTAAAATTTATGAAATTTAAAATAAATTTACCTATAAAATTTTATTATTAGATGTAAAATTAATTTATGATAATAGATAATATAAAATCACAGCTCGAGAGCAGACGTAATGTGCTGAGAAAACGAAGTAAGCACCATAAAAATTAAACCGATTCGCCCGGATCGCGTTATTTTGGTACTGTTCATCATACAAATGACATAAATACGAACAAAAGAAAAATACAAATACAAAGACATAATTGTGTATTATACACTGTGTGCATATTCGATTTTTTTTGCTTCACTCATTTTAAATGAGTAACTCGCGAGACAAAATCGATACCCAGGTTTAGGTGATTTCAAAAATTCTTTCAATTTTTTTATAGTCCCATTTCTATCCACTGCACAAAATTTCAGTATAATCGCTTTAAAAATGATAACTGCTTCTGCACATATGATTAAATATTCATAGGATCGGTTTACGATTAACTGATCATACGATTAATTGATCTTAGAAATAACTGGTCTTGCGATTGGCCGCGACTATTAAGTGTTTGCACGATGTTATGATCATACGGTTTAGTCTCTACTCGATGGTACTAGTAATGGTTTTACGCCTAATATTGTCTTGACATAGGTGTTTATTCACATGGTCATACAATGATATGTTTGTTACGAAGATCAAACTTTCTTAGTAGGATACGATTGACGGAAAGCCTAATTTAAACAGACATACGGTTAAAAAGTAAGATTAGGTGTTTATACGATGATGTGAAAATATGCCCAAGCAACAAAATGAAACCGAGGTTTCAAAAAAACCTTTTGGTAATTTTAAAACGTTTTTGGAACGTTGCTTTAATGATTTTTTAACTCTAAAATAATTAAAATAAAATATAACGAATCAGTTTCTTTAAAATGGTTACGAAACTAAATTTTTGCGGTGTTGAAAATCCAATATTACAATAATTTTGTAACGTTTCTTATCCGTTTTATTGAACCTCGTGTAGTACTTTTTGGTTTTTTGAAAACTAGCCCATACGTTTTAAAAAAACCGATTTGAAATCGAAATTTCTAAATCGAGTTTAAAACGTGATAAATACGTTTCAAATCGGTATAAAAAACTAGTCAACTATTCCAAAGAGAGGTGGTAAAAGCTAATTTCGAATGATAATCCTAAAAAAAATTAGTTTTTTCTAAAATTTTAGCGTGTTCGGTGGAAATAAAATAAAATATTGTTTATTTGTTTAATAATTAATATGGTTAATAATTGTTAATAATTATTTATATTGTTTATTTCTTTTAATAATCTTTGGCGATAAAGTAAGTATCTATTATAATTAGTGAAATAATAAGAATATAAAAATTCTGTGAGTTAATTTGATTTCCATTCGAATAGTAATAAACAATACAGCCCAAAAGTGGACCTTCAATTTCTGATGAAAAGCCTAGTGGTATTATAGTGCTTCCAATAGATACGCTGGAGGAAATGGACAGATGCGAGATGAAAATAAAATCAAGCCCAAAGTTTAAGAGTGAAATGGTAAGTAATTTTGAGGAATATATGATTATCATTTAAATCTTAATCGCCTTAAATATAACTTTTTGAATCTAATTTGTTTTTCTTGTAATATATAGATAGCCTACATGTCATCTTTCGGAGGCCGGAATTTTAATGGATGTGCAAGAAACATATTACGGCAATTCGTTAAGGATGAGGTTCTGGTGCTCCATTCATGCGCTGCACAGCAGCAACAAAAACGTGTTTGGCGTACGGAGAATTTCGGGCAGTGGTCGTAGCTGCCGTTAAAATAAAATTTCGGGAATACACCGATCACGTCTGCAATACATTTTTAAGAAAATATTTGAAATCCGCCAGATCTCGAATATCTCGCGCTTCGGAAAAAAATATTAAAATAAATTATCGTAAAATTTATCCATTGTTTTCTATATTGTTTTTCAGGAGAAGTCTGAAATTTATATTATTACTTTTATCTATATTATTAAATTTTTTATAAATCATACAATTAAACTAATATTGTTTTATTTCAATACCCACATAATTCACAGGTACTGAAATGCCAGTTTTCTGTACCCTAATAAAATAGGTTTATGAATGGTTTCTATAAAACCTGAAAGTTCCAAATAACTGAAAAATATAGAGCGTTTCAACCGCTTCGAGAAACTTTAGTTCCATAAAGAACGTCAAAATTCCGCCCAGGAAAGTTTCTATAAAACTATTGGTTTTTTTTAAACGATTTAAGGAGGTTTTTAAACCGATACCTAATTTTTCTGAGTTTTTTTAAACTAAATTTATTAAGTGTGTGCACTGTTCTCATAAAACCTAAAAGTTTCAAAAACCACGATCAAACAAGGTTACCAGTTGGGCTTCGTAAGGTGTCAGTAAAGGATTTGAACCTGTTTTTGAAACTTTTTAGTTTTGACACCGTAGTTACGAACAAGTATTGTAACCGTATTGAAACCAAAAATTGTTACTTGGGTGGTTTTGGGCTTACTAAAAAATTGAAAAATATAAGAATTTTAAAAAATTAATACATTACTTAAAACAAATTAAGACAAATTCTTGCAAATGATTGAATAATTGCAACATGCTGTTCTGCAAATTTGATCGCCCAGATATATCAAGAAGTTGGTACAAATTCGATTGAAAAAAATCGCGGACAGTTAGACACGAAAACGATCTATCACTTCGATCTAGATACTTTAATATGCATCAATCTCTGAACTTTTCGGAGTATATGTAAACTCGCCAACCGTTAAATTGAGCTTCAACTAATTAAGTTTTACTTAAACTCTGCTGAACTAGTTTTGCACGAAATTTTTAACTTTCTATAGAATCTTAGTTATTATGAAGCTGGGATAATGGATCACAGATTAGAATGAAACTATTGCAGAAGTAACCGTTGCATGACAACAATAAAATAACCAGCATAGTACAATAATTAAAGTAATATAGGGTTGTTTAGAGTGGATATTTTTTAAAGACGATATTGACTTGTAAAGTTTGATATGTTCATCCGGCAGCAAGTTATTAGCGAATGGCTCTTGAAATTAGTATTATGGCGGCCAAAATATAAATCACACTAATATTTATTTCAACACAACTCACAACTCATCACTAACATGTCACTCTATATGCGCACAAATAGAGTAAATATGTCTAGAAAAATTTGCACACGTTAGGACGGAAGGACACAGCTTAAGAATAGACTAATTAAGTTTAAATTAAAACTTGCATATCTATAGATAATTATATTAATCTGTTATTGTTCAATGTATGCAGTTAAAGATATACCCCGCTCAAATGTAGTGTAAATAAATATTTTGGTTTCGTTCCGTTTTTATTACATAAAATTAAAATAAAATTATAGACATCATTTATTTTAAAACCCATTTATTAAGTAAAATCGTTTCGTCGATATTATCATCATGAACAAGTCAATCGATCTCTTAACGAACAACATACAAAATATATGGTCAGCGATCATTAAAACAAAATAAAAAATTTGATTTAGTATTTATCGATAATAATCAAATTAAGTTGCTTGTGTCTTCTTCTTGTTTTTACACCGCCGTTTTTAAACCTTTCCGATTTTCTGAAAAAAAACAACAAAAAAAATCACGAGAACAATGAAAATGATCTTAATCATGTTCATGAACAAACCACAACACAAAATGTTAAAATATGATTAAAAATCAATTCAACAGAAGCCTTCATTTTCATCATTTCATCTGTGTTTCATTTTCGATTAATTTAATGATCAATCAATTGATTATCCATCCTTTTTTATTTAATACAGGTAATCGCCATCGATCTTGTATTGCTTATTTTTTGCTTTGTTGAATAAATGGTGGTATTAAATATTATTGGAGATAATCTATCAATTGTTTTGGATATGGTTGGAAAGTGCAATATCATCCATGCACTTGAGATTACATGATTTTATAGAAGTGTCACTAATTCATGATTCAATAATTTTTTAATATTTTGATTTGTATGCCTTTGGTGGCTCTTCACACCTTTTAATATAGGCACCGGCGGCGGAAGTTTCATGGCGCGCAGTCAGGTGCAAGTCGATGCAGTCAAATTGATAAGACGGTATTGTAAATTACTTTATACCGGCTGCTTATTTTCGTTTTTCTAATCTAATAAACAAATAAAGATTAGCAATGTAATTTAAATTATTTTTGACGGATAACTTAATTATACATATTTTCGTCCATTTTAGGTGATAATATTCCATCATCATAATGTGTTTATTATTACAGCCCTTCGAGTGTCGCATTATCGCGTTCAGAAGCCATAGTCATTAAGTTCGGTTTATCTCCGTACTAATAGAAATAGAGGACAAACGCAACTATTTGTTTTGATAAATTTTTGGTCTTCTTAAAATTACGTGTATAAAATACATTTTTAAATGTTATAGAATAACATATGATTTGCGATGGATTTTGGCAAAAATAAATAATATTTTTATTGCAGACATGATGATGTAACATACATTTTGTTTGCAGATCCCAGCACCAACATATAAGTAATGAGCGAAACATAAAAACTTTTCATTTTCTACAACCCACTATAAAAGTTATTTTTCGATAGAATTTTGTATTTTTATAAAACATATTTTTCATATAATAAAATTATCATAGAAAAAAGATAGAGTTGCATTCGTCAAAAATATTTTTTTTTAAATCACGATACATTAACAACATCGGCTTGAGTGTTAAAATCATTGGTTTTGTTAAACGGTGGTCAAAAGAATCTGTAGATCCATGTGTTACCATAGTTTTTGATGTGTCCTTCATTCGTCATCTGCAGATATTGGAAACTTGTTTAATTACCAAGCCACAATAGAATAGAGAGAGTAGTTTTAAAAAATTTGAACCAAATCTTTTAGAAATTTCATAAACCGATAAATATCTCTTGCATACACGGTGGCTGTTGCATAACATCCATAAAATCCGAAAATCCTGAAAACCGTATATGGAGATAGTATACTGCCTTGTGTAGTGAGATTCAACAGAATCTTGTGAAAACGTTCAATCGTTATTCGGATAGTATACTGATAAGTGAAGGAAGACTTCTTGGTTTACTTTAATCCCGGTTTGTTTTAAGTGATAACTTAGCCTAATCAAAATAGATTTTCGTTATAGGCTACTATCTACACATTTCGAGTTTCTCTTAGTGGTGTCTATGATAATTTAAGGCCGGTATCTGAAACCTGGTCAATTCTATAATAATCAACAAACCTTCCTATATGTAGGACAGGCATCTTTATTAATGTAAAGGGCAGATTGTACGGATGACAACCTAATTCAGCACCGGTAGCTCTATATGCCTGAGTGCTTCATCTCACATTGATGTATTATACATTTTATAATATTTATCAAATTCATACATATATAAACAAAATATATGTTGATATTTTTATAAGAACTTAGATTTTTTATTGGCTTTAGTTTCATTTATTTATTACACTATATAAATCGATTAATTTATTTATTGTCGCCTCTGCAAAATTCAGCGGTATATTTTGTAACTTGTTGTTATTTATTCCACCAGATTAAATTTTAAAATACTTTCAATTAATAATTTTCTGCTAATTTATCAGTAAATAGCAAAAAATATCACAACGTTTTCATAAACGTTCTCGTGTTACACCTGAAATCGAAAGCAAAACTTGAAAGGAATATAATATATATTGTTGGTGATAATTTTAATTAAAGCTCATTAAAATTAATTAACACACTTATAAAGTAGCAGTGGAGTTTTTTCTTTCTTTTAAGTGATGAATTTATACATTTGAACTTAAATATTTGTTATAGACTAATATGCTATCATATGTTAAGTGAGCTGTAATATGGTTGGTAAATTATACATCTCTTTTCATATTTCTGGTTCTTATCGCTCTAGTTAATTATACTGCAGTCTGATAATTAAATATTTAATAAAAATTGTGATAAAAAGATTAATGGCTCACTTAAAACTAATATAATTGGTAACACTATATAATAGTTGTGATAAATATATCATAAATTGAAAAATATTTTAAAGTCCTTCAAAGTGAGATGTCAAACTATATACTTTCGATTAGTAAAAAGTTTCCATACAGTGCCGTACAATGATGTAGTATAGGTTACTGTATTTTTACGATATACTCATTTATTTACGTGACGGTATAATTTTAATGAAACTTCGAATATAAATTCAATTATAACTACTCAACAAAATGTCGAAGAACATAAGCGATCCGAAATGAACGTAAAAAAACATGTGTAAGCCTAGACGTATAGAAATATATCAAAAAAGTTGGAATTCGATAAATAACTCGAAAACAGTCTACTATGGATTATATTGGGGTAAGAAATTGGTTTTCCAGGTCAGAGCCATAAGTCACATTTTTGCATTACAATAAACATACTGAAGAAGGGAAACCTTATTACCCGGCTTTCTAATCCCGTTTAACCAGTACTCGAGATTAGCTGATCTTTAACTTTACAAACCATATGAATTTATTATGAGGTTAATCTATATGGTTTCATTAGATTAAGCAATAATAACGTTTGAAATGGCTAGTAGATAAAGTTTAAAAATACTTGTTATCGATTATACAGTATATCAAAAAATTAACACAGCATATTTCATTGTAACACATCAAATCATATAATTTTTTATCAGATAGTATCACATTATAAATTACCATTACCATATAACAAACACATTACAGAAAATCATAATTCGAACAATTTCATATGACAATACATAATATCGAAACAAAACACATGATATATCACATCATATCACATCATATTTCAACATATCACATCCGATCATATTATATCAATTCTTAACACATCATATATCATTATATCACATTTTGTCAGACCGGATCACATCATATCATATCATATCGCAGCATATTACATCATATCATGGTAATTGCATTTTATCCTATTACATTATATCATATTTTGTCATATCGCATCACATTGCATCACAACATATCACGTCATACCTCATCATATCACATTTTATCATATCGAATCATATTATATCATATCACGTCATATCACATCATGTCACATCAAATCACATCATATCACATCATATCACAACATATTACATCATATCATGATATCAAATTTTATCATATCACACCATATCACTTTTTATCATATCGCATCACATTGCATCACACAATATCACGTCATATCTCATCAAATCACATTTAATCATATCTCATCATATCACATTTTATCATATCATATCATATCACATCATATCACATCATATCACATCATATCACATCATATCACATCATATCACATCATATCACATCATATCACATCATATCACATCATATCACATCATATCACACCATATCACATTATATCACATCATATCACATCATATCACATCATATCACATCATATCACATCATATCACATCATATCACATCATATCACATCATCTCACATCATATCACATCTATCACAACATATAACAACATCATATCACAACAATCACAACAAATAACAACATATTACATCTTATCATTATTACACATTTTATCATATCACACCAAATCTCATCATATGTCATCGTCGCGTGTGGGGTTTACCCCCATCAGGCGTCTCCCCGGGTGGCGGATAGGGGAATGCTTGCCAGAAATGGTAGGTACCGGGGAAATTAAATACTTGGGGCGGACCAAAAACTAGCACACCAAAGCTAAGGTGGTACTACATACGCTGATGGCTGCGTGGCTAAGAGGGTGCTTAGTCGTTAGTATGTGAACTCCGAATTTCGCGTCATCCGGTTTAAACCCCTTCCTATGATAACGCAGAGCTCTGTCATAGGCGACCATTAATTTATCGTGCTACTCGTGGGAATAAAAAAAAATTTAAGATGAAAAATATTGATGAAAATAATAACCTAATAATATTAGGAAACTAGACGGATGCGTCTATAGAAGCATCAAATCAAGTCTAGTACCATAGATTCTGGGGGGAACCAACCCTTGGCAAATAAAGTGAACAACTTTCCTAAGAGCATGAAAATGTTGAGATCACCACCTCCACATGTAAGTAGACGTACACTACAATTAGAGACAATTGTGCCAACAGCGACTGCGTCCACAGTAACTGCAAAGGACGCAGTCTCCACTGAAAAAGGAACTTCATTACAAATGCCGAGTGCATCAACAAACATTATAAATAGCGAGGATCTGTTAACCTAGTTTCAGAAAATGGAGAAAATAATCGCGCAGCTGAGCAATGAAGTTGCTGAACTTAAGAGAGAAAACTAAACACTAAAAAATAAAAAACAGGTTAAAAATAGTAAAACTGAGGATTCAGCACAAGCTAACAACCTGTCTGTCAACCATATTCAGCCATCAACCAGTCAACATCATTCAAATAATTCCAACTGGCGGCTGCATCATTTTCCAGTCTCTCAACAAAATAATAGATTTAATGCTCTGAGTATAGAGGATTATTTCACAGATGAGGAAGAACTGGAAGAAGAAGTATCCAGAGCTAATAACAGAAATCCTAAGAAACGTAGACGCACAAAAACGAAAACTCCCCCAAAAAATAATACGCAAAGTGTGAACAGTAACACTGAACAGAAAAACCCAAAATACTACTGCCTCCACCCATTAATGTGAGCAATATCAACAATTTCGAACTTTTTCGACAAAAAATAATAAAAAATACTAGTGAATCAACTAATTTTAAAACGCTCTCAAATAGTGACATTAGAATTACATTTCAAAATGAAAATGATTACAGAAATGTCAAAAAATTACTGGAAGAATTAAAAAATGGATCTAGCAACCAACTAGAAAATATTCAATATCACACCTATCAGCTGAAGAGTGAAAAGGCCTATAGAGTGGTTATCAGAGGCTTACCTTCTTCTATTAGTCACGATGAAATTAACACATACTTAGACAAAATGGGACATGAAGTCGCAGGTATTACCAACATATACAAAATGGTCACAATTGATGGTGTAAAAGTCAGGAAACACTTTCCATTATTTTACATCGACTTAAAACAAAAAGACAACAATAAAGAAGTATACAGTATCAAGCAACTTGCGTACTGTATAGTTAAAATTGAGCCACCTATAACAAGACAAGGGGAATTCCACAATGTACGAATTGTCAACAACTTGGACATACCAAGAGCTTTTGCTATCGTCAAACCAAATGCGTTAGATGCGTGGAAAATCACCACACGACAACATGCAAGAAAACACCAGATATCGCGCCTTCTTGTGCTCTTTGTCAACAACAAGGGCATACTGCAAATTATAAAGGATGCAGATCAGAACAAAATTAAAAGTCAACAGAATAATAGAACAAGCGAAGTGCAGCGATTACAAACCAAAGTGGCTAAACCACAAACAACAATCATACCCTCCACAGTTGGTTTATCCTATGTGTAAATCACCAAAGAGTCTAATAACATTGAAATTATTAAAATGCTTAGCCAAATTCAACAGTCACTTGGTCATTTAGCAGAGAGGGTGGCAAAACTGGAAATCTATATCTATCCACCAAGCGAAAAAGTCAACATACTCACAAATGATTAACTCGTTCCTACGCATTGTAGCTTGGAACGCTAATGGGCTGAACCAACGAGCCCAAGAACTGGAAATATTTCTCCATACAAACAACATTGATATTGCGCTGATTTCAGAGACGCACTTCTCCAACAAAAGCTTTATCAGAATAAAAGGTTCTAATTCCTACTGGACAACCCATCCTAGTGAAAGAGCCAGAGGTGGTTCAGCAGTACTAATTAAAATTAATATCAAACATAATCAACAAGAGGATATTCGTGAAAACTATTTGCAATCAACTGTTATCTCAATCCAATATAATGGCGCAGATCTCAATATTGCAGCAGCGTACTGTCCTCTACGGCATACACCAACGAAGTTACAATTAAATAACGTCTTCAATAAGCTCGGTTCAATATTATATTTAATTTTTTAGGGAGGCCAACGTATTGGCCAACGGATGCAGGAACAATACCAGATCTACTGGATTTCTTCATCATAAAGGGTATTCACACCACATTCCTGTACTGTTGTCAGTAAGCTATAGTAATAAAGAAACAGAAAAAGCAAAACCTTACTAATAGATTCACGGATTGGGACATCTTCAGAGAAAAATTGGAAGAGCTAGTTGAATTAAAAGTTATTATTAAAAGCAATGAAGAATTGGAACAACAAACAAACAATTTCATTGATAACACTCGAATGGTTGCCAGACTAGCTACTCCTGAGTTACAGGACAAAGCGGAGATTGAAGTCAAATACCCGGCTGAAATCAAGGAACAAATCAAGGCAAGAAGAAGGGCGAGGAGAATATGGCATCTCACCAGAAATCCCGCTGATAAGACAACTTTTAATCGAATAAGTAACAAAGTCAATAGGTTAATCAAAAATTTCAAACAGAATTGCCTCGATAGCTACTAAGTGGGCTAGGTCCAGAAATGGATAAGGACTCTCGTTATGGAAAGCAACCAGAAGATTTAAACGACCTGTAGTTCGAGTACCACCTTTAAGGAATGCTCAAGGCAGTTGGGTTCGACAAGACAAAGAAAAAGCGGAACTCTTTGCTCAATACCTAGCGCAGTATTCCAACCCCATGACATTCAATCCAACATTGATGTAACACCTGTTTATCAACCAAATCAGGAGGGTCACGCCAATGGAAATTGCTGAAGAAATCGACAAAAATCTTAATTATTAAAAAGCACCAGGAATTGATGAAATATCACCGGGTCTATTCAAGGAACTTCCACGTAAAGCAATCATCTTGATCACATACTTATTTAATGCCTGTATGAGATTGAAGTATGTACCCAAATGCTTCAAAATGGCCCAAATAATTATGCTAAAGAAACCAGGTAATCCAGATGAAGAAGTAACATCATACAGACCAACCTCACTGCTTCCGACCTTATCAAAGCTGTTCGAGAAACTGCTACTAAAACGTCTAAAGCCAATGGTAAACGTTCCTGATTTTCAATTTGGATTCAGGAATAACCACTCCACAATAGATCAAGTCCATCGAATAACTGCGGTAATAGAGCAAGCGTTAGAAGAAAAGAAATATTGCCCCGCTGTATTTCTGGATATATTCCAGGCCTTTGATAGGGTTTTGCATGAGGGATTGACATTCAAGATGAGCAAAATGCTACCACAAAACTATTGCCAGCTGCTTGAATCATACCTCTCTGATCGCCAATTCAGAGTCATTTATGAAGAAACATGTTCGGACTTTTATCCAGCGGTTGCGGGAGTTCCGCAGGGAAGCGTATTGGGTCCCCTCCTCTACCTTCTTTATACTGCGGACATACCTACGACGAATAAAACATTCATCGGCACGTTCCCTGACGACACTGTAATTATGCCAGTAGGCGAATCTCAACCAAGAGCAGTGGAAAATCTTCAACGAGCAATGGACAACGTTACTAAATGGACAATTGACTAGAAAATCGCACTGAATGAGCTCAAATCAACCTATGTGACATTTACGCTCCGACATAAAAGTAACACTCTTCATATATACTTCAATGGGGTGCAAGTGCCGCAGGCTAAATCGGCAAAATACCTTGGTTTGCATTTAGATTCAAGGCTCAACTGGAAACATCACGTGAGACACAATGCTGAACAGATACAATTGAAACAACGTCAAATGTACTGGTTAATTGGACATCATTCCAAAATGAGCCTGTATCGCAAAAGACAGGTATACCAGACTATCTTCAAACCAATATGAATATATTGTGCGCAACTATGGGGTTGTACACATAAATCCAATAGAAACATTATACAACGAAGCCAAAATATATTTCTTCGAATGGTCACCAACGCCTACCGATTTGTGACTAACAAGAAAATCCACAATGATTTAGAAATACAATGTGCCATAAAACATAAAAAGAGACTTCTTACCCACACCAATCTTGAGGCCGTACAACTACTGGACAGTACAAACGACGTAAGGCGGCTCAAACGAATCATACTACATGAGCTAACCGTATGAAAATTACAAACCAAGGGAACTGGACACTGGTCCAGCAGACCCACACAAGTTTATGCTTATCTCATAAGTACTAATGTCAACCTTACTAATGAATTAATAATGTTTAAGATTGTAGTAGCCATATTAATAAAGTTGTTATTAAAAAAAAAATATGTCATCGTATAACACCATATCACATCATATCACAACCTATTACATCATGTCATGATATCACGTTTTATCATATCGCGTTTTATCATATCACATCTTATCACATTATGTCACATTATACCACATCATATCACATCATATTATACATCATATTATATTATATCAAATCTTATCATATCGGATCACATCACATCACATCATATCACAACATATTGCACAATATCATCATCTCACACTTTATCATATCACATTATATCACATTTTGTCATATTGGATCACATCATATCACAAAATGTCAGATCAAATCTCATCATATCAAGTTTATCAAAACACATTATATCATATCAAATCACATCATATCACATTATATCAAATATTATCATATTATCAATCATATCAAATCTTATCATATTAACAAAACATATTATATCATATCATATCTTATTACAACATATCACATCATGTCAGATCATATCACATCGAATCACATCATATCATATTATCTCACATCATATTACACCATTCATGATATCACATTTTATCATATCACATTTTGTCATATCGGATTACATCATATTACATTAAAACTCATCATATCTCATCATACCACAACATATCACATCATATCACAAAATATCACACCATGTCATGATATCGCATTTTATCTTATCAAATAATATCACATCATATCACATCATGTCACATTATATCACATATCACATCATATCATAACATATCACATCGTATCCAATCATATCACATCATATCATTTTAAATTACTTCATATTAAATTATATCTTATCATATCGGATCACATCATATCACAACATATTACATCCTATCATGATATCACACTTTATCGTATCAAATCATATAACATTTGTCATATCGGATCACATCATATGACAAAATATCATATCAAATCACAGCATATTAAGTTTATCATATCACATCTTATATATCACATCACATCACACCGAATCACATCATATAAGTCATATCACACCATATCACATCATATCACATCATATCACATCATATCAAATCATATCACATTATATCACATCGTATACCAACATATTACATCATATCACATTATATCACAATATATCACATCATATCATATCACAACATTTCACATCAAAACACATCATAATGCATTATATCACATCGTATCATACCATATTCCATCGCACCACATCATATTATATCATATTATCATATTACCTATTACATCATATCATGGTATCATACATTTAATCTTATCACATTTTATTATATTGGACCTCATCATATTACATCAAATCTCATCATATCTCATCGAATCACAACATATCACAGCATATCACAATATATTACATCATGTCATGAGATCGCATTTTATCATATCACATTTTATCAAATCATATCACATCATATCACATCATATCACATCATATCACATCATATCACATCATATCACATCATATCACATCATATCACATCATTTCACATCATATCACATCATATCACATCATATCACATTATATCACATCATAGCACATCATATCACATCATATCACATCATATCACATCATATCACATCATATCACATCATATCACATCATATCACATCATATCACATCATATCACATCATATCACATCATATCACATCATATCACATCATATCACATCATATCACATCATATCACATCAAATCACATCATACCACATCATATCACTTATATCACATCATATCACATCATCTCACATCATATCACATCATATCACATCATATTACATCATATCACATCATATCAAATCATATCACATCATATCACATCATACCACATCATATCACATCATATCACATCATATCACATCATATAACATCATATCACATCATATCACATCATTTCACATCATATCACATCATTTCACATCATATCACATCATATCACATCATATCACATCATATCACATCATATCACATCATACCACATCATATCACATCATATAACATTATCAAATCATATCAGATTATCAATTCATATCACATTATTAAATCATTCTATATCACATTTCATCAGATCACATTATATTACATCATATCACATCATTTTACATCATATCAAATCATATCACATCATATCACATTATATCAAATCAAATCACATTATATCGCATCATATCACAGCATAATACATCATATTACAACATATCACATTATATTACATCTTATCACGTCATATGACATAGCGTCACATCATATCACATATCATACACTTCATATCGCTTGATATCATATCATATCACACCATAACACAAGGTGTTACAGCATATCACGTTCACATTATGTAATATTCATCCAGTCTTATATTGAGATAGCCGCTCTCAGGAATATGAAGGCAGGCGCCTTTATGATTAAAATTAATGGTGAAAGAGAATTAGTTGGATTAGCGTGCGTACATAAGGAAGAAATAGTAACGCTACTTATTTGGAGCCTCTAATAAGAAGAAAATCCACAGATTGTGTTTTGAGGTGCAACTTTTCTCGCAATAACATAGTAGAGGAGTTTTCACATCTATCGTTTCATTGGGAGAAAAATTGCAATTCATTGCTCCATATATGTATCATTACCATTTCTTCCTTATGAATACGGCCGCCACTCTAGCTTACTTTCTGCCACCATTGATTTGGATCATAAAGTCGCCTGCCTTCGCCTTTGTGAGAACGATTATCTTGACCCGGCTGATTGTAACACTCATATAAAATTAAAACTTGAATAATAATAATAATAATAAATTTCGATTAATTCCTTCCATTTTAGACAGGAGTTCTTCATTTTAGCCGCATCGTTTTATGATACACGGATCCCACCAGCATTGCTCACACGTCATCAACCAAGCTTGTCTCGCCTTCTAGAATAATTATATATACACTATGTATGATGGCGACGTCACCTATCTTGAATGATTGTACTTTCAACAGTCGCTGAAACACTGTCACTTACGCTGACCCAGTTTATACAGTATGATTACATGATTTACGGGAATTAATAAATATTTATTCTTCTGGGCAATTCCTCTGCAATAATTGTGCTTATTTTTAGTGTAGCCCTGCCGAGCGAATGCTGCTACAGAATTTTACGACTTGTAGGTTCATATCGGTTTTTCATGTGACCTCTCTTTATGTTTTTTTTACTTTCGATTTCCTGTTCCCATTGTAATCTGTTTAACTTTTAACCTTCTGCCTGGTCCTGTGCCGTGCTTTGCCTTTTCACCTTATTATCTTTTGCTCTGATCCTTCTTATCTGCGCCTACTTCTTATAGTTGTGTAATTGTTATTCAGAAATCCGCAATCACGACACTAGATTATAAGCCTTGATCAGTGCACTAATATAGCTTGCTATACCTTCTCTACCTGCTTAATGAGCAAAAAGGTCACAGCTATATTTGGATCTTGTTTTTGAATCGTAATTTTTACTTGTAAGCGGCTCTTTGGCCAATTGACTTATAGATCTTTAAAGATCTATTCAAAACCAAAAGTTTTCCGTGATCTCGTGACGATTGAGTGCAACGACGGTTATCTCTTTATGAATTTTCTGGGCACATTGCATATCTTAACTCAAAGAATATCAAATTGAAGAAATGTTTGATGAAAATGTATTACAGGAGGTCGATTCTGATTTTCCTATAGGAAAAACAATTTTAAAAAATATTTACATATTGGTCAAAAATATCATACGTCTACTGAGACATCATGTTACATTTTTATAATTTAAGGAATATTTTTTCGGTATCGAAATTGGATTGGAAAAATATTTCCAATTTAATTTTGTTTTTGAAAAAATTTACACCAACTGCTTACCATAGTATGCCAGAAAAAAAATTTTGTGATAAAAATACTATAAAAATATTTTTCCTAATTTCTTTTACCTATATATTTCCTATAGGAAACCTGGAATCGACCTGCAGGAAGCTTAAGATATTACTGAAAGATTAAACCACAAATGACCAAAGAAAGTTTTCAGGAAGACTGTAGTTAATATCATAAATGCATATTTCAGATTAAAATCATAATCGTTCTGTTAGTAATTGGAGATGGTCAAAACAAATCCAATGATTTTCTGTTATTGGATCAATACGTTAATATTATGATATAACAAAATTAATCAATAGCTACCCAACCCATATCGATAACCTATAATAAATAACATTTATCGAACGACACTCACTTATTCAGATTTTAATCTATGCGACTAGAAATCACTTATTGTTATCATTATTGTTATATAAAAAGTGAAAATATAATACAACAACAAATCCTCGAGCAAAAATATCCAAACAAAACAACGAAACTAAATAAATTACAATCAAAATGTATATTATGCGATATACACAAAAACAGATGAACACAAGTGTTAAGTACTTTTGAAATACTGCCACGTCATTAAATTTAATATTCTACTCATTTAGTCAAAGTGCTACCGATTTTTCTTGTTTTTCTCCGCTCATTTTCATTCTTCCTCCTTTTATATATTTTTGTTGTTTTCAAAACAAACAAAATTTATTGCTAAAAATAAATAAAAAGCAATTCGCAAAACATTCTAAATAAAAATAACACAAATCCATGCTTCCGAAATAAAAATGTAGATTTCTACTTGAAACTTTATAATTTTCAAAATGCAATTGATTACGTTGCGATTGTTGAGTTAATCAATGAGATCGTTTCAGCTGACCTATCGTAATAATTAATTCGTACGCATAAGGCGGAAAATATTATAATTTTTTTAATTTCACAAGAAATGTGGTGAATCAGTTTGGCACGCTTCACAAAATAAAGTGTGCAGATAGATGCTCAGATGACCGCAGCCTCTTAATTGTACCACGAACCTAGATTGGTTAGATTTAGAATGGAAAAAAAATGCAAGAGGAGTGGAAATACCGCAAAACAAACGAATATACAAATAAACATTTTAGAGTTTTACCCTCAGGAAATACGTATCGCGTATGTACGAGTACGAAATAATTAATGATAAATATTTACATTATTCGTGTAAGACGTTAGAATTTATTTTACATTTATAAAATAAATTAATTATAAGACATGTTATAAATTAGAGATTTTTGCATTATTTATTAGTTTTTTTAATTAAGATAATCGAAATGTAACCGCAATTTGTATTAGATACAGACTTTTCTGCATAAAATGTAATCAACTGAACGGAAAACTTGTGAAGAAGATAAACTTTAAATCTTTTAGTTACAGTGTGTGTCCGACTGTCCGTGAGGGCAGAATATTTTCCAATTGTTTTAAATTGTCTTATACCAGGGTGTATACGTTTCGAATGAGCATCCGTTACTGAATGATGTTTAGTTCTTTTTGAGAAAAAAATTTTATGGGATGATCGTGTCTATTTTAAAAACCCTCAAAATTAAAGTGTGTTCGAAAAATGTTTGTGCGCTTTCAGCTCCGTCAACATTATAAAACGATACGTGCTACCAACATGTTAGGTGATCTTAATGAAATTAACTAAACATTAATTATTGTTTTTATTGATAAATAGTATACGTTATGAGTAAATACAAGACAGACACAATCGAAAAACCATGATGGCTTAAAAAATAAAAAAATTGTTAAATTGAATTTTGTTTGGTCTTAAGTTTTATTTAAGGTCTAATGCGATGTATTTGTAACACTGTGGCAAGTGGGTGAACAAAATGTATTGAGGATTTCTAAAGAATATAACACCAGATTTAAAACCATTATTTAAAATAATTACCCGCGATCCTTTGAGAAAAATTTGATTTTCAAAATAAATATAATACTTATTATTTTAAAGCACCCTTGCTTTTAAATAGATTGAGACTGTTAGTAATTCTAAGTTAAATGTTTGGGAAGCTATAATTCTATATGTGCATGTTTTTGAGTAGAAAGTTTTTACATCATGTAACTGCCTTGCAAACAATTTTTATTTTGGATTGAACCATCGAATTATCCTGTACCAAAATGGCACCCGAAAATAATTGCATACATCGAAAATGCCCCTATGGAAACTGCCACTTTCGGTAGACTAATGTCGGCAAAAAATCACTGGAATCTCAATTTATGGAAAAAGCTTACGAATAAAGTTTCATTCCGATTAAACAATCCGTATAAACTGTATAGTGCCGATTTGTTGCTTAAACACCGATTTTTGGCAAATATTGTCATTTCTGCTTAAATTTTGCAAAATTGAAAAAATTATTTACAATTTCCTATTTCAAAATTATACTTTTCAGAAGCTACCACTTTCGGTGAATCGTTCCCGGCCAAAAATAACTAGGATATTTAAATTGAAAAACTGTTTTTTGTCAAAAATCGTTATTTCCGCTTGATGTTTAGTTTAGAATGGTTTTTCTCGTTAATTATACACTTTTCTAAACATTTGGAAAAAAAGGTTAAATGTTTCTATGTGTCACCTTGAAGAAGAAAGTGATATCTAAAATAAAGTAATGTAGTTAAATGTGTTTTTGTGCGGTAATAGGGACCGCATAAAAAATCGCAAAAATAGACCGCACAAAAACGACTGTCTTTTAAAGATAAACTACACCTGCAGGAAAAACCTTTTGGATGATAATTGGATTTGACGGCGCTAATTTTGCTGTGGCGACCTCGTTTATTAGGTTTCCAATGAAAAACTTGCAAAACGCAATACTTACGTAATTATAGCATGAAATAATATGCGCTCCGAAAAAATAGTCTTAAGTCGAGAAACTGTTTCGCCAACACCAGAAATCTTAGTAAAAACTTTCATCGAAGATCCTCAGCTATCAAAACCACGAATAGAGATCTGAGAACAAACATGGCCGATGTTCTCCAATGTGACAAACCTACTTCCGAAATCTATTAAAATTGACAGACAATGGGACCACTATTCAAGTTGCAGTTCCACCACGCCAGAAGGTATTGTCCCATAACCCACAGTTATTCGTATTTTAAAAAATGGCAGAGAACCTGATTTTGACGCAATCATCGCAGAATTATGAAAATACCACGCTACTATTTCTGCATTTTATGCTAATGACCTCGTCTCAGTAATCTTGGACCAGGACGAGTTAATGGTGGAGGACCACGTAGACATGTCCGCTGCATAAAAAAGTGATTGTCTCAAATGTGAAAATTACATAGTGACGTAGCTGTAAACACTACCTACAAAGTGGTGGTTATTGATGAACTTGCCAGAAGCATGTCCTTCATCAAACATATGGGCGAGGTTTAAAGATTTTGGGCGATTGACGGTATCATACGCCTGTTGAAAGACTAATTATGTAGAGTTGGTGAATAATTCCAGGAGTTCCAGAAAAGCGTATCTATCTGTGTAAGCTAGCAAAAGCTGGCTCTAAGTAAAAGATCTTAGTGGTAGGAGCAGTATCAGATCTCGAGAGACCGAGTACGTAATAAAGAAAAGTGTTATTGTATAACTTCGTGTTTCATATTTCATATGTCAGGATAACATTTTTGGATAGCAAATGATGACAACCTGCTTCTTGGCTGGAGAACAAATAGTTTCAAGGACTAAAAACGTTTGGCTAGAACACGAGTTGACTTGGAAAACTAATGACAGCAAACCAAAATTTTATGAACACTAAGGAGCATCCTTACGGCAAATCTCATCATCAAGTTTGCTGCGATATAAAAACATTTCTCAAAACACTAAAAAACCTGAGTTAACTTGCGGAAGTTAGGGTTGGATCTTCACCACCAGCGACTACATATTAATATTATATAATTGAGAGGAATTTCATTATTATATGATGTCACTTTCCGATTTAAATATCAAAAGCCATATTAATTCGCTATCTATATCTATTTTAAATCGAATTTTAAAATGGAAAAATTAGCTTTATGGTCGACATTATGTTAATCTGACTTACACTAGTTAGCGTCGATTCCAATAACCGAAATTTTCAAGATTATTTCGAATAATAAAGCCATTGGAGCCATAAAAAAGGCATAACGACGGATATTTTGTCATTTTACCTGCCTTTCTGATTTAATTGTTTTGGTGTAAACAATACATTGAATTGGACTCAATTTTATTAAATCTGAAAAGTCATTGCAATCAACAGCTGCATAAGAAATTAAAATCATAATAACGTCGCAAGATAAACTAAGCAACAATCGGCACAGTCGGAAAATAATCGACGAGCAAATCTTGATGGCGATAGATTGTTTGACGTATTGAGTATGCAGTAAGGATATCTTACGATTTTTAATAATAGTATTAATTATACTATTACTCGAGTTTTAGAATTTTTAATCATTTAACTAACTTCAATTTGATGCGATAATGTAATTAGTCGCATACTTGGCTTGCGTTGCAATGCCATCCAAAGATAGAAATTTGTATTTTAATTCTGTTTATTAAATTGCATTTAGATACACAATTTGTTTTTCCACGTGGTGCACAAATAAAACAGAATGTTTTCTGAAACGTTAACAGATTACATATACAGATGTCTATATGTGAGAAGCATGGATTTTCTTCTTTCTGTAACGGTTGTCTAGGTGCTTTGTTGATGGTAACTGAAAATACGAGTCGCACCAAAAAAAGAAAACGATTTAATTCGAATGGCGCACTTTTATTATCGAGTGAGATGGTGCGGCCACGTTACACGTTACAAGATCCCCCACAACAACAAATAATCAATAAAGTGTTTCACCAACAACCAGCCGGAGTGCGTCGTAGAGGAAGACCCCTAGAACCTCTAGGATGGTGTGACGACGTCGAAGAAGGTCTACATATACGAGGATGTCTAAACTGGAGGACGGGAGCGATGGACCGAGACAGATGGAGTACCATAGTGCTGGCGGCAAAATACCTTCATGGGATGTGAAGCTAGAGAAAGAGAGAGAGAGAGAGAAAGAGAGTTAGGCGCACTTGTCGGAATCATTTGAATGTGTGGCAAGAATTTTGAATGTTTAAACATGTGGCGGCATGCCTGGTAAATTAAGTGATTACAAAAATGTTGGATGATTAACAACTACCCTTGATTCGATCGATGCGCTTATATACGTTGTCGCTTCGCCTGATACTTTGGTTTGAATGATGAAATTGATAACATTGGCATCGTCGCTTTTGGCTGTTAATGTTAATCCACTGATTTTTTTTGTGATTATGTGTAATTTGTGCGTCGCCATGCAACTGATGCCTGACATGCATCAGGTCGTCAACGGGTGTTAAACGTGAATAACTGATAGAGTTAGTCATAAATAAATAAAAGAGAATAAAATAAATGCGCTTGCCAAAGAGCTGTTCATTTCCTCCGTTTATAGTGAACGATGATTAATGCTTTTTGAGCGCGATAGCTCATTCTTCTGACTTACTGACATGATACGATTGGAATAATTTACTTATTCCAGAATTTTTGGTTAATTGCAAGTTGGTGTCTCAGTGGTTTGCATATTCAATGGCAATTTTAAAGTTGAATGCGCTGTTCTGCCACTATTCGAAAGACTTGCCGCAATCCCTATTTTTCATTATCGGGCACTGAAAAAACAAATGGGAAAAATTCCCGATGTTTTACTTATTTTCCAACTATAGATATAGGCGGTTTTGGGACAACAATAAATAATTGTTGAATATCCCATATTTTTGCTACCTATTGAATAGGTGATATTAGTTTTTGTATTTGGCGTTAAGCTATAAACTCCAATGCAATAGATCTGTTTGTGTGATATTTAAACTTTAAATATTGGCAATCAAGCAATATACATTAGACTTATGTATCAATCTTTAAGGTAAAATTCCTATATTTAAAGCTCAGTTACACTACTTAATACATACTACTACAAAAATTATGAGTGAAGATTCTATTTTCGTTACAGCACACCTATAAAATATGGAGTTTCATACAAATTTAGTAGACAAATTGTGCAGTAAAACTGAGCAGTTCCAATTTATATCGTTAAATTTTCTAAAATTTATAAGCTATTGTACAATTCTGATAGGAAAAACAACTATGTAAGAAGGGTGGTTTCCAATTATTATAGGATTCTAACCATTTTGTGTTGTAAACTAGCTTTTCAAGCATGTCTTCCTTCATTGAAATGCAAATGATATTTCCCTAAAATTTTAAGTAAATTTGAAAATTTACTTATATGTATCTTAGGAAATATACTTACTCATATACGTTTGTCGATATTTTCAATTTTGTTAATAAAAAAAACAGAATTCGCAACACATTTAGAATATTTTATTGTAATAAATTCTCTAATTTTAATTACGACACACAGATGAAACAGTTTTAATCGTATATACAATTTTTCACTTATATTTATGTACACGACTTTTTAATAAAAATTTTCTTATCACGTAAAATATATTATGTAGATTATATGTTGTGAGTTTGGAGCGTCATGATGTCAAAACAATGACTAGTCATTTTCAGATTATCCCTCTTATGAAATCAGTAAGTATGCTTTCAAGACAAATTCTCTTTAATTTTTAGCACACTTATAATAATCCAAAACCTGGCAAATTATCCTCGTTTCTTTAAGTGAGCACTATTCTCGGGAAATGTTTACCTAGGGAATAATTAAATAAACTTAAAATTATTAATACATACATTGTGATACCAATTTACCTCAGTTTACATTATGAGGAATCCATTATTTGAAATGAAAAATATTTCTTTGCATCAATTTATGTTAAAATGTTTTAGTATTTAGTATTTTAAATTTATTTTGTTTAACACTAATTTTTAATTTCACTACAAAAATTATTCATTATTTTTCACCGTCACTTAAAAAAAAATTAGAAGACTAAATGGCCTCATACACGACTGATGTATACAGAATTACAGACAAACTAATAAGCATCAAACTCAAGGCTGACTAATGATTGAAAATATGTATTTTAATATTCTTGTGGCATTCAACCAAAAAATATAGGTATATCCACCATTATCATTTGTGGGTTTCTAAAATAATCTGAGCCGACAATATTAAATCGCTTGGATACCATTAAGGTATAGGGACTGGAGCTATATCATTTAGCTCCTATCCAAAACAAACAGCGTTTCGATTAATCCAATATTAGAAGTGAAGTGACCAATAAACTATAAATAAATCACCAAAATTATTATTTTAAATTGCGAAAATAACTTTAAACATAGGATAATCACCAAAATACTTTTTTTCTATACTTAATCGGCATAGGATCAATACAATTTTTTCTCAGTGGGTGGTTGCCAAAGGAAATAATATGAACAAGTTTTGCCTGCGCCTCTGGGCGCAAAGGAAAAACCATACACTACCATTCCCTGTTACAAAAGTTTCTCCTTGTTAGTGATTGTCAAACCTGAAACCAATTTCGTCCTCGTATTTTCCTCAAAGATCTTTTTGATTAGACGGGAAGTAAGTAACGTGCGTATTTGCTGTGATTGAGCAGCATTCGGTACATCAGTTAAAGAATGCCAATGTGCATCGTTTTCAAGTTATAGATTTAATTCTTAGCAAGTTTCACGATAATTGGCACATACTTGACCGTTTACTGTTCTCAACTCTTCAAGTAAATTCATAGATGTCCTTCAGTATAAAATTATTTTACAGATTTTTATTCTATTTCTATTTATTTCTTCTACCATACAGCAAGTATCTGCAGCAGTGGCGTAACTACAAGGGCTTAAACCCCGCGCTGCGGGGGGGGGGGGGGGGGGGAGCGCAACGATGGGGGGCCCGCCGCAACGCGGGTCTGGTAGTCTTTGTTCTTGTCATGATTATTGTTCCATACCCTCCATTAATGTTTTTTTGAAAGTCTTAGGTGTCGTCGTCAATCAACTGGATGACAGATTTAAAGCTCTGGAAGAAATAACGAAACTATTTATCTGTATTCAGCTAGATAAATTTGTGGAAATAAATGACGATGATCTCATGAAGTCTGCAGGAGCGATACAAGAAAAATATAAAGACGACTTATCGGAAGAGTTTCCGCTACAAATGGTGATGGTAAAGTCAATCCTTAAGGAGGTAATTTTCAATACGTGAATTAACTGAAGTTCTAATAATAAAATTTCCAAGAATAGCTTCCAGTGTTTCGCAAGTAATCACATGTTTATTATTGTTCCTTACGTTACCTGTTACGGTCGCAACAGCGGAACGATCTTTTTCTAAATTGAAAATAATAAAAAATTATTTGCGCAACTCCATCGTTACAGATCGTTTAAGTCATTTAGCCATTCCTTCTATTAAAGCAAAAGTGGCGGGCAAAATTCAATTCAAACAAAAACTTAGGGATTTTTCCAATATGAAGTCAAGAGCAAAAAATCTAACATTCTAAGTACATATTTATATTTGTATTTTTATTATTTTTTTATTATTCTTAAAAAATGAATATCTATACATATATATATATATATATATATATATATATATATATATATATATATATATATATATATATATATATATATATTTGTATATATATATATATATATACAGATAAAAAGTATATATGTATGTAGCTATGTTTGTTCCACAAAAACTTTTGATCCAATAGAGCGATTACTCCCAAATTTTGTAAGAATACTTTTCAGCAGCCAAGAAAAAACATAGGGGGTTAGTGATCAAAAAACATTACCCCTCCTTATGCTCGCTCACCTGTAAGGAGGAATTACAATATACGAAAAATTTTGATCCACTCAGGGGGTTTAGTGATCAAAAAATGTTACACCTTCCCCATGCTCACTTGTAAGCGGGAATTTATAATTTTTCAAAAATTTTGATCCACTCGAGCGGTTGCTCCCAAATTTTGTACCAATATTTTTTATTAGACATAGGAGGTTTAAGGATTATTTAATAAAAGACATAGGAGGTTTTTAATGATTATAAAATATTACTTCTTCCCTATGCTAACCTGTAAGAAGGAATTTACAATATTAGACAACTTTTAATGAACTCGAGCGATTGCTCCTAAAATTTGAACGATTACGTTTTAGTAGAAGAGAAAAAATATACAGGGTTTAGTAATTAAAAATGTTACTCCTTTCTCATGCTCACTTGTAAGAAGAAATTTACATATATATGCAAACTTTTGATCCACTATAGCGAGTGCTTATAAATTTTGCACGAATACATTTTTTCAGCCGAGAAAAACCATAGGAGTGTTTTAACAAATATTTTATATGTTTCAATATTTTTTGTATTTCGAATGCCTTCTCATATATGAAAATTGAAGAAAGGATCATCAGTAATGCTTCTGCGGAATCTGGCCCGCCAAAACTATGAAATAGAACACGGCTTCGTGTCGAAAGTCATTTGCCGAAGGCGTATTCATACCTCGCATACCATTGATACCAACCGACCGGCCATTCTGCTTCAAACGAGTCCAGTTCCCAGTTAGACTCTCATTTGCCATAAGTATCAACAAAGCTCACGAACAATCATTAAAGTTTGTAGGCGTGAATTTGGAAAGTCCTTGCTTCTTTCATGGCCAACAAATAGTTTTTGTAAGGCCTGGTGTACTTCAGCTAGTATGAAATAAAACAGCTATATTTTCATAGAGCAACATTTTTTTTTACTCTGATGGGAGGGCCAACAATTTGTAGTTACGCCACTGCTCTGCAGTTGGTCATTTACAAAAATATATAAAAATAATAATTAAAATTACAAAAAATAAAATATACCATATAAATTAAAAATTGAAGTTCTAACAAATTTTTTTTATTTTAGTTGCCTCTGGCTTTATTCTTGAATCTTTCCTATCTTGGAAAACTCACAAGTTATTATCAAATCTTACAAGCTAATTAAACAAAAAAAAAATTAAGTCTTAACCTATCTTTTCTTAATTGTAATATGTACTATTTGGTTTGTTGTTATAAATGAATTAGTTAGCTAGATCTAAGGAATATTTTCTATTAAGGCGCCGATATCTAGGCCTCCATAATATTTCCCGTGCTAATGTGTTGAGATGTTGCTCTAACTTAGTTTGGTATTTTCTGCTGTATACTGCTGTATTTAATCTGCCACTGTTTCGATGTTGAGATCACGGTGTATGTTTGTGTTACGTATATGTACCAAGCTATACGTTTACCATCCTTCGTAATATTTTTGATTATACACGTTTCAATTTTATTATATTTGAGGCACAGGCTGAGCTCTAAAATTGATTTTCAACAAGATTTTACAATCTAGAGCTTATTTAGAATGTTTTTCGATTAACCAACTTATTTTGCCACTTTTGATGTTGATATGTTGTCGTTTTGTTTCGATATTTTTCTTCCATATCAATCTTCTATATAAATGTAGCCCTAAGTATTTAATAGTTTTGAATTGGAGTAGATGTTATGAAACTTCACCGGAGGGCAGGTTTGTTTACGGAAAGTGAATGTAATGTGTGATGATTTCTGCTCGTTTATGTTTTTATTCTCCATTTTGAAAACCACTTAGCTATATTTCTTCTCAGTGTTCTTGTAGGGCTCTTAATGCTATTTGATGGTTTTAATGTGTCGCTAATAATGCTGAATCATCTGCAAATGTTGAAACTGTTTCATAATTTGAAGTAGGAAGGTGAGCTGTGTAAATTAAATATGACACTGGACTCAGTACACTGTCTTGTGGAATCCTAGCGCGTATTCCATTAAAATTGGAAGATTTACTATTATATTTCATCAAAAGTTTTCGGTTTAGCATGTAATTTTTAATGATCGCATTATAGTTTGATGATAGATGGGCCTTAGTTTTATGTACAAGGCTTTTATGTAAACTGATTGAACGATACAAGTCTACTTTTGTTTCATCTTTACCTGGTTTATGGATCATTATGATCTGGGAAATTTTCCTAATTTCAGGAAAATTCCCAGTTTTCATTAAAGCATTGAAAATGTGTATTATTAATTTGATACATATATATTTGATACATAAGTTCTTCGTATTTTACCACTATGACCAAGTGCCTTTTTGGGGTTTATAAAAGGTGTCCCAATAAAAAGTTCAGACTTAAAAATTTAATAAAACAAAAACGACTTAATATATATCCAATTTTTTTTTTGTTTCAAAGTACAATCCTACTGATTATTTATGGAAAATGATTTCATAAATGGGAGCCGCGGCTGGACTTGGCATACCATTTCGACTGATAATGTGGCCATCGAATTTTTGACGCTATTGTAACGCCCGATGTGTGACATGGCACATCGTTAACATGTGGCGGTAGTTGATTCCGTTGACCGTAACGGTCGCGCCGGCATCGTTTTCGAAGAAATACGGCCTAATAATGCCGCCACGCCACAAGCCGCACCAAACAGTAACACGCAATGAATGCATTTGCTTCTCCACATATCTTTGTGGATTTTCCGATCCTCAAATGTGACAATTTTGTTTGTTTACGAACCTACTTAGATGGAAATGCGCCTCGTCCGAAAAGATGATTTTTTGAGCAAAATCCTCATCAATTTCGAGTTTATTGCAGGCCCGCACAGCGAATTGATATCGTAAGCGGAAGGTCACTGGGCTTCAATTGCTGGACTAATTGAACTTTAGAGGGCCAAAATCCAAAATCTTTACGCAAAGTTCGTTACATGAAAGACCGGCTGATGTTCATTTCCGATGCACGATGACGAATTGATGTTCTTGGCTGTTGGCGCACTTTTTCGGCCATCGCGGCGATATTTTCGGCTGAATGAACACGACGAGCACAGGTACGCGTTGGATTTTCGACTAGGTAGCCTGTATCACGCATTTTATGCACAAATTTCTTGATACCATTGGGTGTGAGTCCTGTGTTTTGACCAAATTTTGTATGACTTTTTTTCGATTTCGAACCAATTGTCTTTGTTGTGGAAGTAAATTTCCAACATTTCCCAATTTGTTGAAGCGTTAAGCGACTTATTTCGTCAACTAAAAATAATATACTGAGTTTCTGTCAAAGAAAGAATGACATTACTGTTGCCATATCCAATATAACCGATATATCAAATCTGAACCGGTTGTTGTGACACTCTATATGTTCGCTAAACATTCTTTTACTTTCACGCGATTTAAATTTAATTGGTTGAAATTCTGACCCTTCAACTTCTTTAAGCAGCAATATTGCGAGTATCCATTATTTTCGTTCAGAGTTAATACTTTAACTAAATTTTCGGTGACTACATTTGCTTTTTCTGCATCCCATCTTGCCCAGTTTCTATCGGGAAGGCGAATCGGAGAGCATGTTTGCGAAGGCCGTTTCAGGTTTTTTGTGGCTTTCCAAAGTGCAACCAGTAATTTGTTGCTTCTGATGCTGTAAGTTTAGTTAAATAATATTGAATCCTTGAATCAATCGCTTAATTTAATTTAGATTTAAATCCATGATCTATGTAACTGCCATTGCCTGCGCAGAACACGTTTGCTCTTTAAGAGCTGTTGAATATTCTGTGACGCTTGGTGCATTTTCACATTAGAATGAGTTGTTACATGTAGCATCCTTCGCTGCTTACTCTAATGTCTTCGTTAGATATTGTACTGCATCATTAATTCAGATTTTGTTTTAAGTGGGATGCTTAATGAGCACTCTCTTGTCACTGTACATTTGAATTAAGACGAATTAGTGTGTCGGTTTGTTAAAAAAACATTTGATTTTGAATCTAAAACTTGTGTGCTTAATGTTATTAAAACCGAGGAGTGGTCAGATGCTACTCGTAGCATGTTTCGGTCATAACATAAGTTCTAGCAATACTCTTTGTTACACAGAAGTCGATTAAATCGGGCATTTTTCGTCTATCGCTTGGCCAATATGTTGGTCTGCTGCCAGAAGCATGATCTTGTTTTAATTCCTGCATACATTCTTACAGCTGCTTGTTTTTTAGTGCTGTTAATCGAGAGCTATTTTGGATGTGTTTGGAGCTAAAATCTCCTCCTGCAAGGAATTTATTTCCCAAGGTTTTCAAGTAATCTGCAAATTGTTGCTTTTAATTGAAAATTTCAGACCATTCTTCAAAGCAGATGCTAGTTGCCTGTTCCTAGTGATATTTTCCAGTTCATGGTGTCTTATTCTATCTCTAATAATAATTGCTGATCCCCCACGAGGTTTCCCGTTAGGGTGCTGGGTATTGTAAATTTTATAACAATTAAATTTTACAGTGCTCATTTGTGTAAAATGTGTCTCAGAAACCATCATAGAGTGAATGCTGAGTTCATTAAGAAAATGCTGTACTTCTAATTTTTGTTGCGCTAGCTAGCCCATTGGCATTCCATAAGGCTAATTTAAGTTCAATCAACTTATATGTTGATCGTTCGTTAACACTTGATTAGGGTTGTCATGTTTTGCAGCATGAGTCCCATATTTGTTTCCATAATTTGCATAAATTTGTTCATTGATTTGTTGAGAGTACTTATCGTTTTGTAAATTCCCTGACCATCATTCTAAGGTTTATTTGCTTTATTTTGCACGTTGCCTGCAGCCACCACTGAGAATAAAGTTTCTGTGTTAATTGTTTCTCAGTGTTTGAGCGTTTATATATTTGATTGGTTGCCTTGGTGTTATTTTTTCCTTAACTCCTTGTATACACAATGCATCCTCTGTAATTAGCGGTATGGTTTTCCACAAAACTACTGCACTTCTCTACTTCACGTTTTTTTTGGTTTGCCGCGCATATCACGCAAACAGGTGGCAGTTTGTAATAGTTTCGAGAATGCCCAAAATCTGGGGGCAATTGGTGCATTGTAAGAATGACTTACGTTTGTGCGGCTCTCTCCTTCATTTTGTAGATTTTGTGTGTCTCTTTAGTTTTTGCTGCACTAAAATCAAACCATTATCACAATAATTAATAATTGTAAATTACAATTTCTAATTACATTCATTTATTTATTTTCCAGAGTAGCGATTGCCCTCTTAAAAACATTGCGAGAAATGTATAAACCAAAATACTCAGCATTGAGATCTCGTCGGATGCGCGCGTTGCAGGACCAATGACATGGTAGCTGTAGTTGCTATCGGCAGTTGGAGTGCGAAGAAACTCACGTGGGCGTAAGGTGCGTTGAGGAGCATAAATATTAAAGAATGAAAGTATGTCAACACAAACAACTTTAACAAATAATACCATGTGCAAAAGTAGCATTGGTACATGTACGCCTAGAAGCCAGTGAATAAAGTTTAAATAATAAATTTAAATAATAAATTTTTTTTAAATATGAAATTGAAATTGTACATCCTTAATCTTCCTATTTGTTTAGTGAAGAAGAAAAGGTAAGCGATTGTTTTACGGAAAAATTTAAGTTATTTGGACGTAAAATTCTCTAGTTAGTGTTTATCAATCATATTTGGCGCTTTCAGGCCAACCCACAGTTGACAACACGTTGAGAAAAATCTCAGCCAGCTTTCTGAATATTTTGTACTCTATGACATTTTAAAATCAAATTGGCGATGATTTCACTAACCATTAGTTGGCGGATCTGAAATCGCCCATTGGAGGGTTCTTTGCAAGTTAAGATGTAAGTTTTATTAATTTTATCATTTTAGGTAGTTTAGTTTTGTAACTGTTTTATAACATTGACGTTTAATTATAAATATTTCATTAATCGAAACTGAAAGACAAAAACATCTTGTGCCAACGTGCATTTTTATTATAGAGTATCTATGGGGTGAAAATTCCTTGTGGCGGAGAAACGAAGAGGTAAATAAATAACTCACAATTTATAATTATTTTTCTATTAATTATTTTTTTTACATTTTAGCTTAAAATCAGATATAGAATATATGGTCAACTGCGTGCCAGAACGTAGTACCGTTCAGCAGAAAGGGATTAAATGTTATCTTTCATTATCACAATTCTATACAATTTTTGATTATTGAAGTTTCACTTTGGAAAGGCTGATTTTTATTTACTAAAAGGACAAAATTTTACAGCAAATTATCCAAAAAATAATAAATAATTTAACTTTTAAATCGGATAAATGTTACGAATCCTGGCATAATGTTTGTTTTCCAAAATGTGCCAATTTTTAATTTTAAAAGTGCAAATTTTAATTTTTGTTTGAGTGCTTTTTTATACTCGGCGGAAGTTTCAAAATTATCATTGACCGAAAGATTTGACAAATTGACCTGTAGATAAAAATAAAATTTATTCAAAATTGGACAAAATATCATTTTTTAGTTTAAACCGAGTAGGTGGTTCCCGGTTTCAAATGTGCGACGGTAATACGCTAAGTTTATGTTAAATTCTATATTTTGGAAGACATGCATTGGAAATTATTTAACGTTCACATAAGCGGTTAAAAAGATTTTAAATTATTTATTTAAAATATATTGAGCCTTCAAAAAAAATTTCAAAATTGTTATCGTAGACATTGTTTTGAAATCCTCCAAGTTTAAATAAATATGAATGAAAGCCAAAAGATCGTTTAAACCTGTTTATTTAAATCTCGTATGTGTATGCATGTTTGCTTGTGCATTATAAGTATCCTATTTTCATGTACATTGGCAACTATCGTAAGTGCCTTCATGTTAGTCAGTTTATTCTGTACAGCTGTGTTTCAAAAGAACCGGTAAGTTTTCTATGCATTATTATGTTTGCATGTTTTACAGAACCCGAGAGATCCAAAAGCTGATTTTAATTGTGAGATTTTTGTATAAAATACTACAATTTAGTTTCAAAAATAAATTCAATTTAATTTAAGTATACATTTATATGAGATAATGTGCTATAGATACTGTCAACACATATATAAAAATCTAGCTAACAATTAACTTAATTCGACTTTTTGTTCAATATTCTAAACCATGGCGTTTTGAACAATCTGCGCACAACCAAAGATTATTAAATTATCCGCCGCTAAGTTGGTCATCAGTAAGTTTACAGTCGATGAGTTGGCTATATATATATTTCGTTACTTCAAACAAGATTTTTCGGTATTAAAAAATGTTTGCGACGGGCTCTTTTTGCGGAGAAGGGCTGTCTGAATCGAAGTGTTTATAATGGAGTAAAATTCGATTAATTTCAAGAAAAATAATTTGCGATGGATAGATTTGCTTTTTTACATAAAAAAAATTTCTTTATCCGTCGGAATTTTTTCAAATTACACTACAAAAAATTTGAAACGAACGATTTAATTTTTACTTTATTCAACGGATTCCAAGGCTGATTTTGACTAGAGCTGTATATAGAATTTAATAGAGACCATACATTGATTAAACCAATCAAACAGCAATTTCATGAAAATCCGTCGGACGATCTACGAGAATTATGTTCTAAAACAAAAATATTCGGTACTCACCTTAAATAAACTTACCGATTTACCGCATTTTCGATTATGTGGTGTCTCAAACTCAATTAACAACAATTTAAATTCATATTTGGAACAAAATTGTCATTTATTTACATGCCGTTAGAAAAAAATAAAATTTAAGACTACAGTTTCCCAAAAATAATTATAGATGGCAACAACTGATAGATATACCTATATTTCTGTATGGGTTAGCAGACAACCAATTTATTTATCAACCAAAACAAATAATAAATCATGTAATAATATATTTAAAACTATCAAAAGTCTAAAAACAAAATAAAGATAATTTACAAAAATTATTTAATAATTATAATAAATTATTATCAATAAAAAATTACGATTTTGATAAACTTTTTACAAAATTAGATCTCACTTATGAAAATGACTATAAATCAAATATTTACAATGTTGGTCTCTCATTACTAAATCATGTATAGTTATCGGGGTTGGGCTATAAATTACAACAAAATACACATATACATTCTTATTAAAAATATAAACCTGCCACTACACCAAGTTAAAATGGGACAAATGCCTGGTTACGGAACACGATTTGACTCATTCTGATGCACACAAATTTTGACGTGTTACGAAAAAAAATTTGATTGATTGATGAAAGACAAGAAAGATATAAGAAAAGTAAAACGAGAGAAATATATATATGAATCGTTCAAGTGTATTGTGTTTATGCACGGAATGTGTGGGGCGGCGATCTGTGGTGTTACCACCTTTCTACCTGAGGCGTTTTCGTTTATGAATTTTTTTTGGTTACTTCTTCTTTTTTTAATATTTATGTTAGTTTAAAAAAATTAGATTTTTTTTTATATATGTGTTTGTATATAGTAAATAAAAATAAAAATCATTATGGATAAGCCCATTTACAAATGGCATCCAAAACAAAAAAATGTTTGTTGTGTATATAACAAATATTTTTTGTTTTGTTTGTTTGTTTATATACAGTGTATACATTTTCGTTAAAATAGTTAAACTATATATAAATAATTAATATATATTTATCTCATTTTTATTGTTTTTATTATGATTATTTAATTTTAATCAAAAAATAATTGAAAATTGAATTGAATTTAAGATGATTCTCTTCGCTTCGGAGGTATTCTGTATGCGAGATGGTACATAAAAAAAATGAAGATAAATAATAATCTCATAATAAGAATGGTTTATATATACGAAGACGAGGTGGTTGATTTTAGTTTGTATTTTATGCGATATATAGAATATTTATGTCATATTTGAATTTAGAATGAAACGAGAATTTAATCAGGAAAAAATTATTTATGAATGGATTTTTTTTTATATGTGTTCGTTATACGAAGACGTGTGACTTAGTGCTTAGGGCAATTTTGTATATCTTCGATCTTTCTTTATGGATGCGTGTAAAATAAATCATGCATCGACCGGTTGTGTATTTAAAATATTTTCATAATAAGCCGCGTGTTTGAATGTGGAATTCACAATATGCGTGTGAGATATTTTTTCTTTATGTATACATTCCTAAATATTTTCAAAACATTTTTGGTTGAGCGTAAATCGTTAAATTGTTTGTTGAGTACGCAAACAAAATGTTACCTATCAACAGCAAACCAGTTGCGGAGTCAAATAGGGTAGTTTACATCTTCTTGAGGATTCTATAACAAGTTAATTTTATAACCTAAGGGTACCGAGTGAACGCACTGAATGACTGAACAAAATTAACGACTCCAAAAGTAGATACATTTTGCTCTTTGTCTATCTGCGGCTGCTATCATTGAACCATTATCTTAGTAAAGTAAAAATTTAAAAAACCAGTGATCTTAATTATTTTAAATTAATAAAGGGTTTCTCGGAAATAAACAATAGTATAAATATGGAGAACATCAACGGCTATTATTCGCTAAAAATAAATTTGTACAAGGATGGTTCGCTATACCATTTAAAATTACTGTAAGATTCAATTTTCGATTAATCTTCAAGATACCTGAATAAACCCGACATAAATCATTGGTGTCACTTTTTTATTGTTTATGGCAAGTTTAGATTTGCAGTAATGTGTTCCTCCAAAGAAAAAAGGTTATAATAATTCTTTCATGTTCAAGAATTTTTACGTTCGTGAAATCAGATGTGCGCTCTGTGTCATGTGAATATTGACATAATGTGGTGGCTTAAGTATTTCGAATGATAAATGTGACGTTGGCCCAAATGTCAGCTCAAAAAAACGCAGTGCCAACACGAAAACTATAATTTCTGTCATGTATGAACTGTCACCAAAAAAAATCGTATGGCACGACATTTTAATAATGGTATTTTTGAAGCAAGTCCAATTTGTTTTATCTCAGTAACAATTGTCTTGACAGTTATGTCGAAAATACTCTGCTCAAAATCTAAATTTACATAGTTAAAGGAACCATTGTAACCGGGTATAATGAATGTTAAACAGCCATATTGTTACCTTTCTAATTCACGACCCCGGTAGCTCTGTTCGGTGAGGTATAGAATGGGTGGGTAAACATTAGCTTGAAGGTAACAATAATACCCGGGAACACTATTATCTTAAACCTCACTCAACTATAATAAATTATTTAATATTTATATAACATGATAATTAAAAAACTAATCAGAAAATATTTACAAATTAATATTAAAAGTAAAGTTAAATTAAAATTAAATAAAAAAAAAAATATAATATTTACAAGGGCTTTTTTTTTTGTTTAAATACTCTTTTCCGGAATATTCATCAATCCAATAATGGTCACGTAGAATTTTGCACCACCGATTTAATTTCTGCACCACCGATTTTGATGGTTACCAATTTCTAAAATCCAAGAAACGGAAGAAAATAAAAACTGCTCACACCGCTTCTCAAATAAATTGTGTCCAATTGCTTTACAAATTTTGATTTTTTTTTTCTAAACGTTTATGTATAGTTTTAATAAAGTTTTATTTACATACGCAATTTATATATCGTTTACAATGTTAAGAATTTTTTTTATTTTTTTTTAAATCTAATTTTTAACGATTTTTTTTAAATTGTTTAACACATATTTCCTTTTTTAATTTTATTCATATCTTACATATACATATTAACATTTGTAAAAGTAATATTTTATACAATATACAAATTACAAAACATATAACCACAGTTTATACCATATACGTTTTATTTAACGCCTGGTGCGATATATATAATTTATTATTATATGTTTTTTTATTTGGTATAAATTCTTATTATTCCTTTAAAATGCTTATCACCAATTACTTATTATTAACTCACAAATCACTTCCTATCTAGTAACTCTAATTTTCCCAACTTCTTCAACCACAATTTTTCTCGCGAACACTCAAAAATTTTCTTCCTGAACCTCATATCTTAAGCGAATGAGCTTCTATGCTCAATTGAGGTGTGGGGTTCACAAAATGTATGTCGATAAATAAATAAATAAATAAATAAGAAGCAAATCTTTTATTTTTTATTGGTTCATTAAAATATATCATTTTTGGAACAATAATGTATGGCCTCGGGTTTCATAGACGGAGATATGCCAAAATTACCGATTTTTTCAAATTTTAACTGAGTTTTCTACATTTGTTTACTATCTTTCGAAATTGTAAACTTCTCTTGAGAAAATCGAAGTTTTCGCTATTTTCCATAAATAATACAAAATTACGAAAGGATTCAATAGTAAAAACCTATTTTTTAGTTTTCGAAAAATCTATGGTGTATATCGGCAGTGATGTGCCGTGACTTCGACAATGTAGAGAATGTAGACAGTGCCGAAAATTATTGTTTATGTTAGAAATCAGCATAGTTCTATGATTTCTTTATTAATTGAACGATTTTGGCTCCGAGCTTTATTTCTAAATCACATTTGAAAAATTTTAGAATAAAATTATAATTTTAAAATAATTCCAAAAAGGTAAAAATCTATGTTAAAATGTAGGACTTTACAAGTTAAACTTTTAAACCAGATATAGAGCTGTCAAAATAAACTGCTTTGAGCCATGGTGTACTTCAATGAAAAGAAATCATAACCATGCAATAAAATGTTAAAGCACAAATTCATGAATGGATAATAATGCGGCTATCGCCGCGTTATAATTTCGGTAAAACCGACGAAATACCCCAATATTTTTGTGAACCTTGTAAATCCAACAAGCAAAAATATTTGATTGTAGACACAACCAATTTATGTGGCCACCATGTGTGTAGTCCGCGGTTTTGCTTAAAAAATGGATGTTAAATCTGGGTAATGAAGGTTGATACAGTATCATTTTCAGAGATGTGCATAGAGACGTTGAATAGAGAATTGCTTTCAGAACTGATACTTACCCGCATTTTATTTGGTCTCGTTAAATTATATCTTGATCAACTCGATTCCGACTACAATTGCAGTTTATAGTTTCAGACTTCCTTGACTAACTATTCGACTAACAACATACAAGCGCTTTGTATTTACTGCGATTTAAGCAAATCAATTATTACAACTTGCTGAATAAATTTTATTATTTCACGGTGGACAAGCAATATTTGCTACTGGTTTCATATATTTACTCTGCAGTTTGTAAAATAATTTAGAAATTCTTTACAGAGCGCATGGTAAATAACGACGGCAAAGTGGATAATGGTTTCTAATGCATTTTAAAATTTGCGGATTGGGAAAATTGCAGCGCGTTAATATTTACTCTGCACAGAAGCAAACACTCAAAACTTCTAGATTGGAGGAGACAGAATTTAATATTTAGCATATTAAAAACCAATTTTAAAGAAACACATTTTTTATAATTAATCTTTTTTATTCACTTTCACAAAAGGCTATCGATTTTTCTTAAAATAAAGATGATAATTAATTACATCTCCGGATCGACAATAAACTTACGTGTGAATTCTGATCAAACATATTTTTCCTTTATGCAGCGCAAAAGAGATGGAAATTAATCATTATCCTCATCGCGAGGAACCATTTAATGTTCAGAGAATTGAGTTGGTCCTCTAAAGTTGCTTTATAAAATCCTGAAATTAAAATAAGAAAGCAACAAATATAAGTAAAGCCACATAAAGTATTGTAAATTTAATTTGGGTTTACCATATATCGTTTCAGCACTTGTATATGGTTTAATCCTCAAGGTTATAGCGGTCATTTCTTGCGACGCGAAGTAAGGTTACAAAACAAACTGCAAGTGAAGGATAACAATAAATATAATTTATATTCTATTTTATTTTGAAATAATTACCATTTGCACAACAAATCTGGAAAATAGACGCTTTAAGACTAATACGCTTAAATACGCTTTAAGACTAATTTTTGTTTGAAATTTTAAATAAAATTTGGAGAACAAAATGCAAAGTCGGGTAGAACAAATATGATTTGATTGGTTATAATCACCCAACAAAAATTATTTTACAAAGTCCAAAGTAAATTTTGAAAAGTATTTGAACATTTTAAAAACACTTTGCAATTTATTCTCAACGAAAAAAACAAATTTTTTTCATTTTTAATATGTTTGCATTAAAAATGTTGGTCTGATTTAAGATTTTTCAAACAATATACTACACAAGTACATATATAGAAAAAATGTAAAACAATGTTGTGGTCATGGGTGATTTAATATGGTACGTACCCTACCCTTTTGAGGTAGAGATCTGAAATTTTTAAAAAACTTGATCTTGACAGACCGAAGTTAAAACATCAACCAAAAAAGGTAAAATATATTGTCTACAAATATTATATATACTCTACGCATTGTCGACAACTTCTCCGTCAAATGAATTGTCTACGCTATTTTCGACACCAACATGTCGACAATTCCGAATTACGCGTAGACGAACAACACTGTATATCGGTCTTTGATAATAAACGCCTCATACATAAATACGATTAGTCCAATCAGAACTTACAAGTTAAATAAAGAAGTTAAGATGATTACGGTTTTCGGATAGTTCTGGTTTGAGCCTTGACAAGTAAACAATTTAAGGAGGATGTAATGGGATCCTCATACCAACAATGGCTCATTTCAGTCGCTTTAAGAACAACCGTAATATTTAGTGGAAGTTGAAATTGTGGGTATTGGTCATCGGTCTTACTATAATTTTCGAGTAGTTCTTGTCGTAACCTTTGCTGGTACAAAATTTAAGGACGATGTAATTTGTACCTCATTTGTACCTTTAACTGTGTTAATAACCAAAGTTTATTATAACCCAGGAGTTAACCGTACATTTTCTAATGAAAATTCAATGCCGATAGTATTGGTTGCAATAAACGAATGTAATTTTAAACGTTAATTGTTATACCAGGTTTTTACTGTACCATATTATCCGTGGCAGTTGAGATTTTGAAAATTGTCCAATTTATTTTGACTATTTTATAAAACTCGGCCATTTGTTTGAAAAAATCAGCGAATCTTTACTCTTCATAATTAAATTTTCATGCATTTTTCATGCATTGCTTAGTTGTATTTCAGTTTTTATGTCATCTTCTGTTTTATGTACATCTTCCTAAAACTTGGCACTCGAAAACCACAGTGAGACCGGGCCATTCTCGACTTGATGTACCGGCTAGAATGTTAACATTTTTATTTTATAGTCATAACAATGAAACAATTATTTAATTTTTTTCAATTATGTTTTTTCTGATATTCATTACTATGTGAATATTTTAATAATGCAATGTTATTTTTTTCACTTCATGATTAAATATATAGTAATTATCTTGAACTGAGGTATTGTACTCATACTTAAGTTAAATTTTTATTTATTTATTTGTATATATGTATAAATATGTATTTACTACTGAAGTGTATGAGAATTTCGATGTATTTATAGTTTTCTGTCATTATCGTATTTACAATTGATAATTACCAGCGTTAAAAATTAAACTTTTTGTGATAGAAATTTGAACCAACTTGACAAAGATTTTCGAATGCGTGGTTTTGCATCCAAAACGTTGTAACATTGGCCTAAAAAGTTTATAAACTAAATGGAAAGAAATAAGATGGCCGCACTTGGCATAAAAATTGTTTTGCTGTTACGAAAAATTATGTCATAACACTCGCGGCTCAATCGTTTTTAACCAACTTAACTCACCTCCTTGCACGACCTAATTAAAACCACTTAGGTTCTCATTTTTTAATGTGGTAGATGTCGATAAAAAATAAATTATATTTCTTTCAAGGTAGAAATAAGATAAAATGTATTCCTCCGACCGACAATCTACCAATAATTTATATAACAAATATTGATTCAATTCAACGTTTGAAATAGAATTCATCTTTAACGCTCGAAAAATATCAATACAGTATAGGGTCGCGATAACATGAATGCCGAGTACCGTAAACTCCGGGTAACGTGAACACTAGTCGGTAACGTGAACGAAAGCGCAATAATGTGAATTAAATTGTGAACACTCTCGATGCATGTCCTGTCGCATGTTTCGGGGATTTCCAGTTTGTTTGAAGTTGAAAATGCAACTCGGGGTTTCCAAATTGGTCTTTTTTCATAATTTGAAACGAGAACACATATATTGCTGTCGTCCCTTATAACGCCTTACAAAACACAGTATAAAATTCAAGGTTAACTTGTGGACATTTTTTTTCGAAAGCCCCGTTAGTCCAGTTTACTAAAGATTCATTTGTTGCAATGAGTATTAAAGTGTTTGTGTTAATTTGAACAAATAGAATGAATTAAAATTAAGAACTAAATTTGAAGTTTAAAATACAATTCGGGGATTCCCAATTTATACTTTTTTTCATAATTTGAATCGAGTAAAGTTGAAAGTGTAGTAAAGTAAGAGAAGATACTTTGTGAAATAAACAAGTGTGTTTTATTTATTTGTTTTATTTTATTTATTTGCTCTGCGCAATTACAAAATGGGTTAAAAATAACAATTTTAACATTAAAGGCGGCCGCATGAAATGTGCTTCACTCTCGAACCGAGCCAACAAAGTTAAAAATGTGTGATAATGCAAATTGTTGTTATAAATTATTGTTGTTGTTATCGTTGGTTTCTTGGGCAGTACGGTAAAAATGTCACTGTAAGTGGTGATGTGCTTAAAGGAAAGGCTAAACTTTTACATGGACAAAAAAAAGAAAATGAAAGCACTTTCCATGCAAGTGATGGGTGGCTACAACGTTTTAAAATTAGTTTTGGTGTGCACTTGCTTTAAATTACTGGAGAGAAGTTGTCCTCTCAATGAGCCATTAAAAAGAAAACTGCAAGCTTAAATAATTGAACTTGGTCTGTCTGTAAACCAAATTTATAATGCAGATGCAAGAGGCTTGTACTTGGAACTTTTACCAGAAAAGACTTTTGTTTCGTCAATAGAGAAGAACGTTCCTGGAAGGAAAACCGAAAAACAACGCATTACATTTCTAGTAAGTACTAAAGTCACCATCATTTAAAAATTTTAACTGTCCTGTGTAAAAGCATTCAAAAACTGCGTGGATGACAGCTGCAATATTTGATTACTGGTTCCATAAATTATTTGTACCACAGGTAAAAAATTTGTTTAAACCATTAAATTTAAATTAACATTTTATCAATTTAGGTACGAATATTTTTGAAAAGCCAAGGTCTGCCAGTAAAAGCTCTTTTATTATGTTGGATATTTCTCGATCTCAACCACATGAAAACAAATTAGAAACAAACGATGGATGCATAATAACAATGTTCATGCTACCAAATATCACACCGCTCATTCAGCCAATGGACCAAAATGTGATACGAATAACCAAACTTTATTATCGTACTAATTTATTAGCTTCAATAGTAGCTAATGATCATGATATATCAGAGTCGCTAAAAAAATTGAATCTTAAAGATGCTATACTATGTTTAACTGCGGCTTGGGAAAGATTTTAACAAAGCATGATCGAAAAATATTGGAAAAATATACTAAATTTTGTTATAAGAAACAACCAGATGATGATTTTCCTTTGAGTATTTTGAAAAACCAATGGCATGCTGAAATTAACTCAGCAATAGAGCATTCCATTGAGATTTTCATACCATTTACGGTCAAGTTTGTATAGCATTGCTTTTTCTAATACTTTTACTAAATTATGCTTAAAAAATTTAAAAGGATAAGTGTACTGTTGCAGAAGTCAATGAACGAAATGCATATAAATGCAAAATGAAATAACTGATGAAAATATCGAGGACAGCGATACCGACAGCGCCCTAGACATTATTCCCGACCCGAAAGAAAAAATTCGACCGAATGAAGCAATTGAAATTTTCAATAAGGCTTTACAATGGGCTGAAGTTGACTGGGTGAAATTAAATGAAATAATAGTTTTGCGAAATTTGAGGGACAGAACATTTTTAAGAAGCTTGGAAACAAAAAAAATTACAAGCAAGAATTACTGATTTTTTCCATAATAATTATGTATTATAAACTAAATTTTTTTAAATGCTTTTACTTATAAACTCAAATAAACATATAATTACATGTTTATGTGATTATTTAACTAAGGAACTGAATTTTGTATTACACATTTTCGTACATTTTATCAAAACAAATCACTGTTAAACTTGTGAAAATCCAAATTTCATAAGAAAAAAATCAACTCTCGCAAACATGAACTTGCTTGGTTTTATTTTGCTCATGTTATCGCATTATCGAGTCTACTGTACTTGTGTTAACTAATGCAACAAAAAAACAAAAGCAAAATCTTGAAAGGACGACATATAAAATAAATAAATAAATGTTTCCTTCAAAATCGAAGACGATGAAATTGCCTCCTGCCTTGATCTTGTATGGAATATTTAATTAAATCAAAAAAAAAAAAAAATTCATCAAAATTACCAAAAACCCTATTAATTAACTCCAAGCTTACACTTAAAAAAACGATCAATAGAAAGTAATTGAAAATAAAATGTAAAATAACGGTTATTTAACCCAATTTTATATTTTTGTTATTATAAATTAAGCTTTTAGGTTCCATTCTCAAAAGTATATAAACAAATTTAACAAAAAAAATATTTGCTTTACAAAATAAAATAAAATCGAAATCAAGGTGAACTAAAACGTAGCTATTTTCCTGTAGATATCGTTAGCTACTAGAAAAAATATATTGTTACGATTTTGCTTTGTCAATCAAGGTTCGAATCACTGGATTGTGAATAAATACACTGCTTCAAATTTGAACTCACGCAATTTACACAACACAATTTATTATACAACACAAAATTCACAATTAATTATTATAATTATAACACACTTTTTAATTATCACTTTAATAATCGCTTTAATAATCACTATAATAATCTTTCTATTTGACCTTCACTGTATCACGTTTAAAATAAGACTCAGCATTCCACGTCACGCGCGCCCTTATATACCAAAATATTTGTTTCTAGAATAATCCTAAATGCGCAGCAAATATGTTAGTATAGAAATGACGCCTAAATGTTGAGTATTAATCATAAATGCAATTGAACAATTAATGACATTAACTTATTCTATTCTAATCTAGGTATCACCGTAACACTACCCCCCACCTAAAAGTGTTCGTCCCGAACAGGATCCAGATCACCTCCTCTATAGAGCGCCAAACGCTCTAAATGCACCACCTTTGGTTTACCTTTCCGTCCTTTCTGTATGCGATAAACCACGTCGTTCAACTTTTTAAGGACAGTGTAAGGTCCTTCCCATGTGGGTTGCAACTTCGGTGATAATCCTTTCTGCCGTTGCGGGTTGTGAAGCCATACCAACTGCCCTTCCTCGAAGCCTTGATTATTTGCTCGTATGTCATATCGAGTTTTCATTCGATCACTTGATATAAGAGTTCCTCTTTCATCCGGTCGACGTAATCCTGTCCGCATAGAGCTGCTGAAGGAACAGCCCCAAACTTTAAATCTCCCGGCAATCGCAGATTGTTTCCAAATATGGTTTTCGCTGGTGTCACTCCTGTTGTGTCATGTACCGCTGATCAGTAGGCCATCAGGAACATTGGTATATGTCGATCCCAGTTACGTTGGTTCCCTTCCACAACCTTTGCTAGATATTCCTCCAATGTGCCATTGAATCTTTCCACCATACCGTCCGGTGGTCGGAAATGGCCGCGCCACGTCCATTGCAATTCTCTCAAATGGTGCCCCGTTATTATATTGTTTCATGGTTCCACGGCTTTTTCGTACTGGTCCCTTTACTGCCGCACATTGGTCACATCTTCGACACCATTCTACTACTGACTGTCTACATCCGGACCAGTAGAAACGTTGACGAATTTTGGTTAATGTTTTATTAATCCCTAGGTGACCTCCACTTGCTCCTTCATGATACTCCTTGAGGATTTCCGCTATCCGATCTTTTGGCACCACTACCAACAATTGTTTTACTTTACCATCCGTGCTTTCCCACTTTCACGGGAGTTTTATCAGCTATCTCACTCCATGTGGGCCGGTGTTCTTTTCCTTATGTTCCATGATGAATGACAGGTCAGCATCCCGTAATTGCTCCTTCTTGATCATTTCATCAGTCCATTCCTCATCAGGTAGCACTTGCATATGCCGAATATCGACGATGTTTTCCTTGACCTCCACATGCCCACAATGCTTGCAATCCGCGGGACATGGTCTTCTTAATAACGCGTCGGCATTTCCATGTGCGCTTTCCTTCCGAAGTTCAATATTGGCTTCATCTGTCAAGCTGTCACCGCCTCTTTCTACTCTCGAAACTTGGATGGAGGTTATAGGGCAATCGGTTGTGGGAGTCAGCTTCTGCTCCTTCAAACTGACTCTTTTAACCGACTCCAATATCGACTGACCCGCCTTTCTGGTCTCTCTCTGCTCCTCGTTTGGTCTACTTTTCATAGGAGATGGCGATCTCCCTCGTTTCTTCTTAATCTCTCAACAGTCCCGTGAGATGTGACCCATTCTATTACCCAGCATTTAATCCTGCCACTTCCATCTCTAAACCTTGGCGTAGCCCGCGCAGTGTCTATTCTGGAGTCAATCTCCACTCGACGAATTTTCATTGCTGGTTTGATGATGGTTTGCGCAGTTTCGTTTGTTAACGCACAAGCGATGGTTTCCGTGAAAGTTGCCTTAGGTGACAACATCACCGCTCTGCGCGTCTCAGGATCTCGAATACCGTCAATGAATGCATCTATTTTAATTCGATCCATGTAATCGGCCGACATATTTGAATGTACTAAATGCGCGAGCCGCTCAATTGCCGATGAAAATTCCTGAAGCGATTCTCCTGCTCTTTGGTATCGACCCTTCAATTCCATGCAATAGATTTCTCGTTTGTGGTCACTTCCGTATTTTCGATCTAACGCCTTCATAATTCCCATGTAAACATTTCGTTCCTGCTCAGGAATGATTTGTAGTGTTTCTGCCGCTTCGCCTTTAAGAGCCACAATTAATGCTGCAACACATTGTTCTTCAGTCCACTGATTTTGCTTAATCGCCGTTTCAAATTGGAACTTAAAAATACTGAAGGATGTTGTTCCATCAAATGTTGGTGGTTTTATATTAACTGCATTAACCGTCTGGATCACTTGTTGTATCGTTCCATTCGCCTTGACATCTTTAAGCTCCTTCTCAAGACGTTTAAAATCTTGTTCAACCGATTCAAATTTTTGTTGAACCGTCCCTTTAACATTTTGAATTTCTGCGTGTACTTCTGTTTGCAGTTTTTCCACTTTACCGTGTAGTGTAGAAGATAATTCCAAAAACCTCTCGTCCATTTTCTTGTTGCTCCATCTGCTGTTTCATGTCCTGGTTCGACAATTTCATTTGATGTTTAATGTCCGCTCCTTGTTGCTTCAACTCTTGTCCCATCATATTCATAGCAGCCATCAACTGCGAAAAATTGAAACTTCCAAATGGGTTTTGCGTTGTTTCGATCACCGTTTGTACGTCCTTTTCTTTCTTATCCATACTGATCTCATCCGTTTTTTCCTCCTCGAAATCATACACGTCTGGATCTAAACCTTCCTTCTCCATGGCCTCACGTAGTCGCTCCACCAAACTAGCTTTTGTGCCTTCACTGGCCAAACATCGCCGTGTCAGTTGCTCCTTTAATTGCGCAAGCTTTAATCCGTAGAGAATCATTTTCCTTATTATTCACAATCCCACCGCTGTCGCCAATTGTTACGATTTTGCCTTGTCAATCAAGGTTCGAATCACTGGATTGTGAATAAATACACTGCTTCAAATTTGAATTCACACAATTTATTTACACAACACAATTTATTATACAACACAAAATTCACAATTAATTATTATAATCATAACACACTTTTTAATTATCACTTTAATAATCGCTTTAATAATCACTTTAATAATCTTTCTATTTAACCTTCTGTATCACGTTTAAAATAAGACTCAGCATTCCACGTCAACGCCTTTATATACCAAAATATTTGTTTCTAGAATAATCCTAAATGCGCAGCAAATATGTTAGTATAGAAATGACGCCTAAATGTTGAGTATAAATCATAAATGCAATTGAACAATTAATGAAATTAACTTATTCTATTCTAATCTAGGTGTCACCGTAACAATATTCTTTATTTTAGCTAAGCAACAGAAATTGATATCTACAGAAAAAAAACTTTACAATTTGACTTTAAAACGTAAATTGAAAATAATTGCCACCATCTAATATTTGAAATGTGTAATAGCAAAAAATCAAATTATAAAAATAGATCAAAAGAATTGCCAATTTAAGCGAAATCGTTAATTTTGTTAATAGGATTTGTAATTCTCGTGAAGTTTGTCCTGATTTATCCTAAACCCAACAATAATTTTAAGACAAGTTTAGGAAAAAATAAACTCGACTATATAGTAACGTGAATTTTGTCCTAGACGTTTCTAATTTTAACAGTATAAAATAACATTATATTTGTTATATAAACACTGCAATTTAAAATATTTCAATTAATTATCAATTTATAATAATATATTTTAGTAAACTAACGCTCTAGAATAATATAATTAATTGAAAAAGTATCAATTTATTTATAAAATTGCGTTTAGAATTCACAAGATATAGAAGAAAATATGAAAGTAAATACCCTTTGTCCTAAGATACTTCTAAGAGGTTACAATTCTTGGGGTAGATGTTTACACTTTGTACTAGACCCAACCCAACTAAAAACATTAGTTTTCTTAGAAGTACCTTAGGACAGAGGGTTTTTACTTTGATTTTTACCTATATAACTTTGAATACTAGACCCAGTGTTCCTTTAATTTTTCCGGAAAACTCATGTTTTCTAGTTGGATTGGATCTAGTACAAAGTGAAAACATCTACCCCAAGAGTTGTAACCTCTTAGAAGTATCTTAGGACAAAGAGTTTTATTATTCCCCAAATAATACATTTTACACTGTTAATTTTTTTTATTAATTTTAAACGTTGTTGTTGGGTTTAGGACAAGTTAGGACAAACTTCAAGTACGTGAATTTGTACTAGATTTTAAATGTAACATTTACAAAATATTGAATGTAACAAAAAAAAATTTAACAGAAATATACAAAATTGAAGCTAAGAAAATTGAAAACAAAACTAATCCAAAAAAATTGACTTAGGTCTTTCAATGTACTATTGTCTTCAAAATTTAACCAAAAAAAAAACTGACAATGTACCCAAGATACTCTCTACGAAGTAAGTAATGAAACAGTACAGTCGTTGTTTGATTGGCTTAACTCTTAGGAGTGATTCCTATATATGGTTTTCTTGATGTGCAATCTCCGTGAAGTCTTGTTATTGTGTGAATAGGTGGGATTCACTCGAAAATCGTGAGGAGCCGATGAGAAATTTGCTCAAAAAAACGTACTGAGCAAATCTACATTGGAACGAAACATACTACGTTTGATATGTTAAACCCGTAGGAGTGATTCCTATATCGTTTCATTGTGGTGCAATCCCCGCGAAGCCTTGTTATTGGCAATGAGTTTCACTCAAAAACACAAAAATCTGATTGTTTTACTTAAAAAAACTATTTTGCAAGTCCATTGTGATACGATTCCCCGCCATTTGATAAGTCATTCTCTAAAAGACAACTTATATACTATATGATTGATTTTTGGTGTAGTCTCCATGTTGTCATGTCATTTACCAGAATTGGATGCACTGAAAATCAAAAGAATCCGCCTTTTGTTCAGCAGTGAGCACTTGTTCATTATTTTGCATTTGCAACAGAAGGGGCATATCAAACTGTTGTTTGCGCTGAATATCGCCGTAAATAATGCCGGTTGCTCGAGGGTTAGGCAATAATATACCGAAATGAATAAGTAGAATGTTCGAAATGAAAATGCAAATATCTTCAATCTTTATTAATGCCTCATTATATATTTGTGACGAAAAATCGATTTTGGGATCTTGATCAGCGATCTAAATGCGATGCAAAAGAGTAGATTAGATTGATTGTCATTGAATGAAGATGTTTATAATTGAAATTCATAGAAGATCATATATAAGATATTCACTTCAACATTGCACCTTACACATTTTTTTCAATGTAAATGTTAAAGAACATTTTATTTATGATCTAAAACGTTATTTCAATATGTTTTGTCGATGAATAATCCAGGTACAGTTGTGAATCTATAAATCACCCAGTTACCCACTCAAACACACACACACACAAAAAATTTCATCAAAATCGGTTCAGCCGTTTAGGACGTGTTCAGTGACGCACGTACGTACAGAAGAATTAGAAATATAAAAAAATTGAGAAGCATGTGCATTTAGCCCAGTTTTTTCATCCCAGACAAAAAAATCCTAATATAAGGGAATATATTGTTACAAGTTATGGTAATAATAAGGGCTTACAATGACTAAGAGTAGTATTGGCGTAAATGGTGAAGTTCCATAAGGCCTCATAAAAGAATAACAGAAAATAAATCCATTCTCCTAGAAATATGATTTGCCGCAAACGATTCTTTATGTTTTGAATAAACCATGGTACGGACTAAATATTACTAGCAGGACAGTTACCAGCCGTATGGTAAGATTCTCGCAATCGAACAGCTTCCATTTGGTCCAATATAAAAATTAATAATTGCCTTTCTCCTAGCAGTATGATTTGCTGGAAATGATTGATGAAATGATATATACAGTTGTTCTTTCCGACTAGCCACGCAGTTAACCCGTATCATAGGTTATACAAAACAAAAAGAATCATTTGCGGCAAATCATATTTCTAGGGGAATGGCTTTATTTTCTGTTATTCTTATATGAAGCCATATGGAACTTGGTCATTTGCGTCAATACTACCATACGGTTGGTACTGCCCTCTTAGTCATTGTAAGCCCTTACTATTACGAACTTGAAACAATATATTGACTAATATTGTACACATCTTTAATCAATTATTATTTAATCAATTATTATCATTTTACTTAGAAAAATTATTTTAATTCATTTATTCATACGCAGAGTACACAAACAACAATTAAATTGAAAAAAATCTGGGATGGATAGTTAGGTTTTTTTTAGGTTTCAGCGGTTGACTTAGGCCATTTTTGGCCCATTGTGATACCACGCATTCACGCCACATCATTAACCCATTCACCTATTCACCTACTCACCTACTTAACTACAGTATACCACCTGCACATTGCAAGCTCCATGTCAACCTGTAGTACATTGACATGGAAGGTGGGTCGGCGCTGAATTCTGCACTCCATCAGAGGGTCTTAGTTGTGTTTATTAACATCACCGATTGTAATCGATGATGAAAATTCGATTTGCATCTAGCCTCTGATGGGATTCGAACCCAGTACCTCCCGGTCCAAGTGCCGAAGCTTTAACCACTGCACCACTTGTCCGGTCGGGATGGATAGTTAGTTGTTGAGAATATTTTTTTTTAAATATTTCCGGCTTATACAAGTTAAAATATAAGAAACTGGGATGAGGTTAAATAGTATTATTTGAGGAATTTTTTTTTTCTGGAATGAAAAACATGCTTGAAATTGGGGGTCATGAAAAATCATAAAAAAAAATTGCTCAAAAAGTAAAAAAAAAAAAAATCTTAGAACCCGATCCCTACCGGATCCAATTGTAAAGTTAAACCATTCAAGGACCTATACTCAAACAAACATTCAAATTTCATAAAAATTGGTCCAGCCGTTTAGGAGATGTTCAATTACATAAACAAGTACAGAAAATTTAGGAGTTGAGAAAATTTGGGGTTACATGTTTTGATATGGGGAAAATATTAAAAAAATAAAATTTTGCCAAAAAATAAAAAAGATCTTAGAACACGATCGCAGTGCCGTGCCACCTACCGGGTCCAGTTGTCAATCCAGGAACCCATCCAGAAACCCACTCAAACGCACACACACACGCACAATTTCAATAAAATCGGTCCAGCTGTTTAGAAGGAGTTCAATTATACATAAACATTTACAAAAGAATTATAGATTGAGGGCGGCGAGAATTGGTAAAATTTTATGGTTATATGTTCTGATGAAAAAAAATTAATAAAAACAAAAAATTTCGTCAAAAAATAAAATAAAAAAACCTAGAACCCGATTGCAGTACCACCTACCGAGTCCAATTGTGAATCTAAACCATCCAGGAACCCACTCAAACACAAATTTAAAATTTCATTAAAATTGGTCCAGCCGTTTAGAAGTTCAGTCACATACACACGTACTATGTATATCCGGGTGTTTCTTTTAAACTAAGGCGATCATAAATCTCGAAAAAAAGCCACTCTACGGAAAAAATGTCCATAATCAAAATTTAATCATACCGCGGGGGAAATACATTAGTGCAAAAAAAATAGTCCCCCACCCCCCGCTTTGTAGGTGGGGCGGGGGTAACTTTTAAACTAAGATAGAAAGCCATAATTTTTATTGTAGATAGATACGGATTCTACGACTAAAAGTACGTATGATTTGAATGAAATATTTTGTTCGGTTCATGATAGATGGCGTTGTAATCGACGAAATTCAATTTTTTCAATTTCTACTTCTTAGAATACACGCATTCGATTCTGTAATACGTTTGAAATAAAAAACATCACGTTTTCATTGGAAGTACTCGAAATTCGTCATAAAACAATTTATTCAGTTTTGTAAATCACATTTAACGTTTGTGTTATTTCTTATCTTCATGTTTTTCGTAATTGCAAAATAAACACTAAAATACTTTAGAATGGAGCATTGAACTGTGCCAGAGAAAATTGAAATGGTTCTGGTTTATGGAGAAGCTGGCAGAAATCTTGAAAATGCTGTTGCTATTTACGCTCATTGTTTTCCGGATAGGATTCATTCACGTGCTTCATTTGGCCGTACTATCAAACAATTTATTACTTCTGGAAATGTTCAACCGAAAAAGAGGACCCGTAAAGCAACGTGATGTTTTTTATTTCAAACGTATTGCAGAATCGAATGCGTGTGTTCTAAGAAGAAGAAATTGAAAACGCTATCTATCATGAACCGAACAAAATATTTCATTCAAATCATACGTACTTTTACGTATCTACAATAAAAAATATGGCTTCCCATCTTAGTTTAAAAGTTACCCCACCCACCTACAAAGCGGGGGGTGGGGGACTATTTTTTTTGCACTAATGTATTTCCCCCACGGTATGATTAAATTTTGATTATGGATATTTTTTCCGTAGAGTGGTTATTTTTCGAGATATTTGATCGTCTCAGTTTAAAAAAAAACACCCGGTATATATATAAAGACTGAGAGTGGTGAGAGGTGTTGAAATTTTGGGGTTATATGTACTGATATGTGCAAAATAAAAAAATGATGGACAAAATTTTGTCATATGAGCTTAAAAAACAAATTCCACAAGGAAGTCGGGTGATGGCCGCAATATAAACACCCCTCAAATTTGTATTAACTGCTGGTAAAAAATGTTATTTAATAATATACACGTACGTGAAATTATAGAGAGTTTTAGATCCGGTAAACTACTATTTCGAACAGGAATGACGACTGTACAACATAGAAAATGATATGCTAATTTATCATTACATTGTTAAAAGCACTATTTTAAATTTAAAAATTACATTAACAGATGAATTATAAAAATCGGAGTTGGGCCCGAAATGTCGGGCCAACATTTTTGATAAGTATCATCGCTAAAGTGCAGTAATTTTAAAAAAGTTGCTCTTATTTAGTTTGCTCTAATTAAAAGTATAACAGTCTAATTAAAAAGGATATCTAAGCCTTCATTTTAACGGTTTGATTTGAAATTGTTCTTGTTGATTCCAAAATTTAAATTTTCTCGACAAACGCAAATAAACGAACATTTTTTTGTCTATCAGTTACTTTTAACGGGTTAATATTTTGACTGGTTTGCTATAGATTTTGTCGAATATTGATAAAAGTATTGACTCGTTCATTTAGTGTATTAAATTATCAATTACCTATTTAGAATCATAGCCTTAAATTTTAGCAATTTTAAAACTGTATGAATTGTCCAATGTATTCTACATCCATTCATTGGAGCTAAGTAATAACAATGTTTCCGTCTCATATAGAAAAGTATATACATATATTACAATATTGATTTTGACAATCAAATTAATCCCTCCATATTGAAAAAATATTTACCATTTGTCCCTTAAACAAAAATAATTTATTATTAAATTTTCATTTTTCTATAGAGCTTTCAAACGCATTGCGTACATTAAATTATCAATCAATCATAATTTCCAAAACAACACAACGAATGAAAAATATTATATATCACCCCCTAAAATAATTTTCCATCAAAAAAAAAGTAAATTACAAATCAATATTGCCTTAAAAACAAATTTCGAAATTCTCGACATTTAATAAGTACAATGAGAATGTAAAATCAAAAAATATAGGAAAAAAGAAAATTTAGATTTACTGAAAGCAAAATGCGATTGTATTTACAAAAAAAATGATTAGACTAATCATAAAGTCCTGCACCAACGAACGTGGGTATGTATTTCCCAAAAGTCATTATATTATACAAGTGTGTGTACCGCATACGCGTATACATCAACCCATTACAAAAATTGAATTTCAACCCAAAAAGTGTGTATTGAATTGGAAAAGTTATGAATTTTTAATTTGATATAAAATGTACATGAAAAATGGGGGGATACATAAATAACATTTTTTAGGTTTCGAATGTAATTATTGGACAAACTTTTAATTCCTCTTGTCCCAAATTTTACAAACGCACAATGCGCTTGTAACATATACGTATTATGTAAATATTTTAAACCTTTCGGGAACGTACATAATTTCTGATTTCTTAATAACGCATACAAATGATAAAGTAACCCTTCAAACAGTGTTTAACTTTTTGATGAATTAACTGGTCATTCACCGAATAAATTTTATTCATTATGCGTACGTAGAGGATAAGCGATCAGATTTTAAAATAAAGAAACGAATTTGTATTTTTAGGGGTATAATTTTAACGTAATTTGTAAAATACTGGAATCTGCAGGTTTGACTTTTTAAAATCACAAAACAAAGAAATTTGAAAAGCATATCATATATACTAAACAAAATTGATCAAAGTACAATTTATTGTATTTTAGTTTTAGCAAGTACAAATAATTATTGTTGTCGGTTAATGACTGACAGTTAAAAACATTTCACTATATCTAGATTTTTTAATATAAAAATAAAAAAAAATCTAACCATATGCGTTCGCACCCCATACAATTTAATGTTTAATTATTCTATCAATCGATTTAGAATCGATTTACACTTATATAAACGGGACAGTATTTAAATTAATAATATAATTAAATTTAATTAATTTATTTGTAGCTTGAAGCAAAACGACGCATTACATCAGCCCAATTTAAACATAGATCGTTTCGGGATCGCTAATTATTTAGAAAATTATTAAAAGTTTAAAGATCTAGGGCAAACAATTTTGCGTCTTAAAATTCATTGAGGCTACATCTGGGGCGGGATTTTGTAACATCACTTTCGATATACTATCGAAAATGATAGTCGATTCGAAAATAGTAAAAGGTGTTTTTTTACCATTTTAGACAGATAAGCGAAATTTATATATGGCAACCCATTTTCGAAATTGAAATGACAGTTCTAAAAATATTTTTTTTTGTAGAAAATTGTTTATCGCCAAAATGGTTAATATTGGTGCAGTATTTTTAAGTCGATGAAGTTAGCCCCAGCCCGAATTTTTGGTGGATTTCTTGGATAAGTCTAACCATCCTGAAAAGTGTAGATACATTAAAAAATGTAGCACCATCCCGAAAAACTATTTATAATTGAGGAAAAATAATAAAATACAAAAATAAATTTAATGTAAAAAAAATTACTGGTAAAACTTTTTTTTTTAATATATTTAACCCGAATAGCGATAATTTGTGTAGTTACTATGGGTCCACATTAAATTCTATACCGCAATACCTGGAGATAAAGCCACCAAGCGGCATATACGGCCAGACAGGTCAGGATACTAGCTAAGATATAGAATTGGCCCCAAGTTCATATCATTTAAAAAAAGGTTATTTCCACCTGATATGGACTTAGGGCCAATTCTATATCTTAGCTAGTACTCTGACCTGTCTGACCCTTTATGCCGCTTGGTGGCTTTATCTCCAGGTATTGCGGTATAGAATTTAATGTGGACCGTAACTACACAAATTATCGCTATTCGGGTTAAACAAATAAATTTAAAAAAAGGTTATTTCCACCTGATATGGACTTGGGGCCAATTCTATATCTTAGCTAGTATCCTGACCTTTCTGGCCATATATGCCGCTTGGTGGCTTTATCTCCAGGTATTGCGGTATAGAATTTAATGTGGACCCATAGTAACTACACAAATTATCGCTATTCGGGGTAAATATATTAAAAAAAAAAGTTATACCAGTAATTTTTTTACATTAAATTTATTTTTGTAGTGCTACATTTTTTAATGTATTTACACTTTTTCGGGATGGCTAGACTTATCCAAGAAATCCACCAAAAAATTCGGGCCGGACTAACTTCACCGACTTGTATTTTTAAGTTTAAATGAATTAAATGCTGAAAGAAATTTGCGGATAAATTTTTACGTCGAACGTCGTTTTTCCGTAATTGCTATAACGTGCTGGATATGTCTGATTAAAAGTAAGACACTTAATATATAACTTATTTAACCCACCAAATTTAATCATTACATATACATATTGTTTTATTTAATATTTAAGGAATATTTCCAAGTTTCAAAGGATGTATTTTTTAATTTGCTCGACCAGATAAAACCCCAGATCGATCTTACCAGACCTGCTTCGGAGACATTATGTTCATTTCCATTATCCTATCGGTTCTTTCAAATGTCATACATGAAATTACGGGAGTGTTGGAAAGGACGATATTTCATCAATTCATGAAATTTCCGGATGAACGAGCAAAACCTGCTTATAAGGAACGGTTATTTGAAAAAAAAACAGGTCATCTCGGTAATATTGGTTGTATTATGTCACTTTAAATTAAAAACACACATTAAATTTATTTTTATTTTTAAACAATATTTATGTTTTATTTATAAAATTGGTATACAACGTTAGTTACCTACTCATTTTCAATTTATAATAATTTTTTTATTTTAGATTATCACATATCACTTTGTTTTTCTTGCGTGATGAAGTATCGAAGTTATCGCTCGTCAATAATGATACAAAATACCAACATTTTGAAACTTTCGATTTTCTTTCGAACTTCGAGAATTGTAATGATACAAAATATCCCATGAAAATTTGTCAGAAAACGTTGAACAATTTTGTTAAACAAATTGCATTAAGACGTTGACAAAGAAATATTGGGCAAATTATGTATTGGAAGTGCGGTATTTCCACTGGAAGTAAAACATGTTCCATATTCATTCGGCAAAAATTGTTGCGCCTTAAAAATCGGCTAGCTTAACAATCAAGAAAATTTGACAAAAAACGTTGAACAATTTTGTTAACAATATATAAGGGAACATATTGAAAGCGCGGTTATTGGAAATTTCGTATTGTCAAATTCGATTAATTTATGACATCGAACCTGGATTACAGACGAACGAGGCGACATATTGCAGCAACTTAGACGCTGATCTACTCAAAATTACATCATTAACGCAAAATAACCGGACAGAATATGTGTCAATAAATTGTATCCGTTCAAAATCAGTAAAGCTACCAACCATCAAGGATTTTTGCAAAAAAATGAAAATATTTTATTGTTGAAATTCCGGTTCAAAATAATTATAGGTAATGAGTAAGAAACTAACGGTTCAGTTGCATTTGGAAAGCGCGGTTATTGGAAATTTCGTATATTGAAATCCAGTGGTTGGATGTTGCAACATTACTTTTTTCGATATTTATCGAATATTATATCTCTTTTTATTCTCGCTTTTCAATTTTGCTTTCTATATTGCGATCGCACGCTACTAGAATAAGTTGTTTACCAAAGAATTTAAAATACTGCAGAATGGGTGGCATTATTTTACCTATATAAAATTTGCTATTTCATCTGTCACAAGCCAGAGCAGGATGGTTATATAAAAAAAATCATATGGCTTACTCATATCGAGGCTATAAGAACCCGTCAAACCAGTTTTTGTTGTTGTACGGAGTGACGTTTTAATTTTGCGCTGTAAAATTATAAATTATAAATTTTTAAAACTATTAATTAGAATACATCAAAACAATAATAACTTTATCAAATAGTTATTTGTTTATGTAGTGGTGCATTATATGATAACAAAAATTACAAACTTTTGTACAAAATGAAGTGTACCGTGAAAAAATGCCAAAATACGCCTAAAAAAAATACAAGAAGGAATATCTTACCATCAGGTAAGTTAACCAAGTGTTTATATAAAATAAAATGTAAATTATGATAAGAATCTATAGTGATTTGTGGTAAATTTATCCTTAATTTACGTTATAAATCAGTAAAAATTAAGAAAACAATATTAGTTGTTGGCGTGGGGTTCTTATAAATTTTTGTTGTTGTTGTAATCCCGTTGATCTAGATGCTTTCCCTTTTATGCTCCGAATTTGTGACACTTGACAGTTACTTACACTCATTCTGTACTTTTAACTTCTTAGTTGTTTACTCATCTCTTTTTTGTTTTTCGATAAACTATTACTCATAAAAAACGTAGGTGATAGAATAAGAGTAGAGCGACATAATGTTTCCTTCTAATAGGTAGAGATCGCAATAGAAATAACGTAATTGATAAACAGAAAAACGTTAAATTTTATTCGTGATGAAAGAGATTTAAATTTCGATAGTATCGAAAAAAGTGATATTACAACATCCCACCCCAGTTATATTATGTCATCGAACCAGGTTTACAGACGAATGAGGCGACAAATTGCAGCAACGCTGATCTACCCAAAATTACATTATTAACGCAAAATAACCCGTACCATATTTGTGTATACCGCTTTTAATTTTGTTTTGAACAGAGAAATAACACTAACTATAATAATAATAAAATAATTAATATGTTATCAAAAACAAATAATTAATATGTTATATAATTTATGTGTTATCAAATTATTATGCTCTTTTTTAAGAATTCCCATTTAACTGAGATCCGTTAAAATACGGAAGACATTACAACGTGTCATTATCGTATACACATTTGTGTATGTTGAGCTTGTGTATGTTGAAGCAAAAACCAAAACTTGAACTCGAAAGGTAAAGCTCAAAAAGTAAGCGGCATCTATCATTGTATCACAGCACGAAATAGCATTGTCCTATTTATAAATTTTAAACTTCATTGTTAGATGACGCTCGCGCTAAACCCATTTTTATACGATAAACTTCAAAATATTGAGAGATTAGTGCACTAAACCGGTTTAGTTACTAAACCTAAAACAAAACCCGTTTAGCTAATCCCGAAGTTGACACATTAAGAGATAAACTCGAAAAAATGATTAAACGGGTTTAGCTAATCGCTAGTCTGTCAAAGGTATAACACAAACACAACTGCGACTATTATATCTTTCCGGTTACACTCATTTCGTTTCACACATTTTGAGACAAAATTGATATACTGGAATATGCTATTTGGAATGGAGCTTGCCATTTCTTAATGAATAGTTATGAGATTTTTATGTTGGATGAAAATGGAATTCTTAAATGATTTATGATATAGTTCTGGAATATGGCGAGTCATTTTTGATTGAATTCCCTCCAGGTCGCCATATTCCAGAATTTTTTTTTTTAAATCATTTAAAAATCCAATTTTCATCCAACATATACCCAATCTCATCAAAATCCATCAAGAAATGGTTGACTTCCGACCCAGGTTGTCTAATTCCAGAACTTCTTCCAAAAATCATTTAACGATATCATTTCCATCCAGCATACCCAACAACATCATAATCGGTTAAGAAATTATCGAGTTCCGCCCCAGATGGCCATATTCCAGAACTTGTTCTAAAAACAATTCAGAATCTCATTTCCATCCAACATACCCAATCGCATCACAATCGGTTATGAAAAAACCAAGTTTCCTCCCAGGTGGCCGTATTTAAAATTTCTTCCAAAAATCTTTTAAGAATTTCATTTTCATCCAGCATACCCAATCCTATCAAAATCCGCCAAGAAATGGTCGACTTCCGACCCAGGTTGCCTAATTCCAGAATTTCGCCCTGACTTTCTTCCAAAAATCAATTAACAATCTCATTTCCATTAAAGCATATACAGTCCCAATATAATCAGTTAAGAATTGATCGAGTTTCGTTCCAGGTTGCCATATTCCAGAACTTCTTCCAAAATATCATTTAAAATTCCCATTTCCATCCACCATATCCAATCCCATCACTATCAGTTAAGAATTGATGAAGATCCGTTCTAGGTGGCCATATTGCAGAATTTCTTCCAACAATCATTTAAGAATCCCATTTCCATCAAACATACCCAATTCCATCATAATCGGTTAAGAATTGGCAGCACTGATTTTTTTTTTCATCTATGACATCTGTTTTGGGGCCGAAGAACTCCCTGCTCTTTCGTGGTTCATTTTTCAATCTTACTTTACGCATCTCTGCGAAATCGAAGACGAACGGCAATAGGACCGATTTAAGATACCATCTGCGCATTGCATAGCTCCATGCCAGCCTATACTGCATATGGAAGACGGGTCGCTCCATGAGTTTTGCACGCCGATAGAGGATCGAAGTTGTGTTCCTTTTAATCACAGATCGTAATCTGATGATGAACATTTTCTTTTGCATCCAACCCCTTTCGGAATTCATACCCGGTACCCTCCGATCCAAACGCCAAAGCTTTAACCACTGTGCCATTTGGACGGATTAAAATTATTTGTGTTAAAAATATTTGAATTTACTTTGCATTTAATTGAAGTTACTTTGAAAAAACACGTGATTGAACTAAAACAATTGTGAATTTGAAGTGCAAAACCTATATACACATATATCACAATTTATATAGCCCAACAGTTGCAGCAAAATAAAATTGTTGGTTCTCACCCTAATTGTTTTACTTAAATGCATCTCACATATTTGTTCCATTTATTTTATATATTAACTTTAAATTTAATTATTTACGGCGATAAACTAACAAATTCATTGGAAGAATATCATAAATGAACAACAACAACAACAACAACAAATATTTGTGCAAAATTGTTGCTCATACTTCCGATTATTTTTGCTATTATGTTGGTACGACCAAAATTATTTGCTCAAAAGCTAGACCACTAAACCGAGATAAAATTGGGCGAGACCTAGTTGAATATAAAGATTTGATTGGCTCAAGAAATAAAATTATTCCGTTCCGTGAAGGCACGATGTGAGGACATATTGCAGCAAGATTAACGCAAAATTATGTTATTAACGCCGGAACATACAGTATCTGTGACAATAAAATGTATCCGTTCAAAATCAGTCAGGTTTCAGGGATTTTTGGAAGCGCAGTATTTCCACTAGAAGTTAAACCTTTATTGAATTCATTTGTAGGTTGAAGCGAAACGAAGCATTACATTACAATTTGGAAATGAGTCGTTTCGGGATCTGGAATTATTTCGAAAATGATCAAAAATTTAAAGATTTAAAACAAAAAATTTTGCGCCTTAAAAATCAGAAATGCTAACCATCAAGAAAACATAATATTTTACTTTCTAAAAGAAAGAAATAGTTTGATATTTTCTTAAAAACTTTAATTATTAGCTAAAAGAGTTATGGCGAATTTCCGTAGAAACTTTTGGAATAAACAAATTTAAAAAAAACACACTGCATTTTGTAGATTTTTTCAAGTATTTTGACAACTATATCATGTATGAGAGCTCATCTCAACTCATTTGAGTTTGGCCGAAAAGTTTTTAAATCAAGGCCCACAACAGAGTTTCAAAATTGAAGCTGAAATGAAAATTTTTGAATAAAATTGTTTTCAACCAAAATTCTGCCTTTATATACAACCCAGACGGGGTGGGGTGTCAGATCTGGACAAAATTTCACACTTTTGCTTTTTCCACAATTTTGCGACCACAACTTTGACAACATGGAAGATTATAAATATCTCGGGTCAATTATAACATCAACGAACGATATCCAGGCAGAAGTAAATAAAATTAAATAAGCAAATAAAAATTAAATTAATCATTTATAAATTATTTCACGTTCACTTTTTGTTCGACTGTTCAACACTTTACTATTAAATCACATTTAAAAAAATTTAATTTCTAAAAAATGCAAACCGAAACAAAGTAAACACTAAAATCCAGTTTAAACTTACGATTTAATTCCTTGTGATGAATCTCATATCCAATATTTTCGGAAAGCATGAAATAAATTTTAAAAATTACATCGTTAGTAATACCCCAACAAAAAAAAATAAATATAATTAAATTAATTTAATAAAATTTAAAACGTTTTACAATTTTTTGTTTTGTTTTATTTGTTCAATATATAAATAAATAATAAACAGAAAATTTTTTATTTTTTTTTAATTTATTTATTTTTATTAAAAATTAATATTTTTTTGTTTTTTTTCATTCATTTTTTTTTGTAAATTTTTAAATTATGTTTTTTTTGTTTTTAATTTTAAATATAAATTACATAAATATACAATTTTTTTTTTATTTTATTTTAATTACTTTTATTAAGAGTTTTTCTTATATTTTGTTGTTGCTGTTGTTATTATTTTATATATTCATCAAAATTTTTGTTTTTTCTTATATAATTTTGAGTTTTCACTGTGCCCATCTAAAAATTTAGATTAATTATTAATAATAATCATAATAATAATAATAATAATATATATAATAATTTTTGTTTTATAATTTTATTTTTTTTTTACAATTTTATAATAATCTAAAAATAATGTTTTTTTTTTGTTTTGTTTGTTTATTTCAAATTCTCACAATTCCTACAATTTTTTTGTTTTATATTTAAATTAAATTATTTTTTTATTTAAATTTTACGTATTTAGGTTTCAAAATTGTATAAACTAATTTTTGTTTTTCAAATAAAGTTTATTTATTATTTATATATGATTTGTTCATTGATGATGCATCATTTTAAATTTTTTGTTTAAATAAATATATTGGTAACTATATATTTGTGTGTTCGACAAATAAAATAAAATAAGTTTATTGTTAAAATACTACATACCAAATTAAAACATAATTAATTTGTATCATCATCAAATGTTACAAAAATCATCACCACAATTATAATAATTATATATTATAACAATTAAAAATTTTGATTATCATAAAATTACGTATATTCATTAATTCCAATATCCTGTGCTGTATTTCACTTAAATTTTATGTTTTTGTTTTTTTTTTCATTTTATTTAAATATATCTGTATAATTTTTATTGTTCAACCAAATAGTTTACCGATAATTAAAATAGTTTGTGTTTGTTTTATTTACACCAATAAAAAATTATTTAGAAATTTTGTATAAATGAAAAAGTGGGCACACAAAATTTACTATACAATATAATATTTACTATTTATTTTTATATGAAATTATATATTTAAATATATTTTTTATTTATAAAAGAAAAAAATTATGTAACAATAATTTTAACTATTTTTTTGTTTTTTTTTTATTTATTTTTAAAGGTTTATGATTGTAAAGTGACTTTGGTTTTATTTTTATTTATTTATTTATTTTACACATTTTATTGTTTTGTTTACGCGATATTCGTCTGAGGAAGGAAAATAATTATTTAAATAAAAAAAAATAATGTCCGGAAAATATATAATGAATTTTTAATTTAATTTAATTTTTTTAAATATAAATAAAAAACAAAAAAATTTGGTATACTGCATATCCATTTTTAATTCATTTTATTTAATTAATTATTTTTAATTTAGTTTAATTTTAAAAGAAAACAATCGAAACAAAAAATATTAATAAAAATTTAATTCCGTAATAAAATTAATAATTTTTTCTTTTGTTTTAATTTTAACTTCATATTATATTAATATATATATATATATAAATTAATTAAAATAATTGTTTTTTTTAATTTTATTTTTTTATTACAAAAATCCCTAAATAATTAATTTAATAGTAGAATTATATTTATTATTTACAAATTACAGAAGGTTTTATTTATTATATATATAATATATTTTCTTGGTTTTTCTTTATTTAAATAAATTTTTAAGATAAATTATAATAATATATATATTTCAGCACTTTTGTACGTATTTTATTTTTATTTTTTTTAAATGGTTTTGTTTTATTATTTAAATTTAATTTATTAATTTTACGTATATATATTTATAGAGTTAATTTAATTTTCTTTGTTTGGGTTGTAATATTTATTCGATTGCACAATTATATTTAATTAGATTTACGTATAAATAAAGTCACTGGCCATTGATTGTAAATTATTCGATATTTTTATTAAATAATTTCAATCGATTCACAAACAAAGATTATTAATTTATCAAGATCCAATTGTTGCACATAATTTTTTCTTAATATTTATAAAATAGACTAAAAAACCATTTCATTTTATTTTTGTTATAAATAATTTTTTTTTACGTATTTTTATTATTTTTTTATTGTTTATTAAAAATTATAATTATTATATATAACTTCTTTTTGTTTTCATTTAATTTAAATTTAAATTTTATTTGAGGTCACATGAGTTGGTTTTTAATTTATATTATATAATTTTAAATATTAATAATATTATTTATATTATAATTTAAATTAAAAATTATTTGTTTTAGTAGTTTTTGTTTTTTCTTTTTAATTAAATTAAATACAATTTTTTAAAAATAATTGTTAAATCTCGTCTTTTATTTTGCGTTTTAAGGGTTAATTTTAAATAGTTTACAAATTTTAATTAAATTAAAATTATAAGTGTTTTTTTTTTAAATATTTATATTAAAATAAAAAAGAAATAAAACTTATATGCGAAAGACGAGGACGGTAGAAAATATCCAAAAGAAAAAGAAAGGACTAAAAATTATTATAATTTATTTATTATGCTTTGTTTATTTTATATAATTGTATTTAAATATTTTTTTAAATTATATATAGAGAGTTTTACTGAGGACTTCCTGGTGGCGTCATCTCGTCACCATTATCACCTGATCCTGGTTCACCTTTTGTTTTGTTCTCCTTTTTCCATTTCATACGCCGATTTTGAAACCAGATTTTAATTTGGCGCTCCGTTAAACATAGCGCATGCGCAATTTCAATCCGTCGTCTACGCGTTAAATAACGATTAAAATGAAATTCTTTCTCTAGCTCTAGAGTTTGGTAACGAGTATAAGTTTGGCGGCCACGCTTACGTTCTGGAAAATTAGAAAAAAAAAAAAATGTTTAATTAGTGAATATGATATAGTTTTTGGTTAATTAATGAAAAGGTAGGTATGTAAAACTTGAAACCATCATTATCAAAAAATTATCATTTAAAATATTTGATGCGGTAAATTGTTTGGTGAGAGAGTTGTAATATGCATATAAAAGAAAAATTGAATCGTAACTAATGAAATACAACTTATTCTGGTTTCTTATTATTCGTATTTGTCTGCCAAAGAAGAATACCTCCATGGTTTGTGTTGTCGAATAAATGAAATTCTTCTTTATATTATTTATACTTGTATATAAAGCTCTACAGATAATAAAAAGAAATATAAAAGAATTACATTAAGAATTAAGAATTTAATACAAATGAAAACTGGTCTTTTTAAATAATGAAAATTAATACGGTGTCAAAATTCACCTCAATTAGATGGTTTTCTTAATCGCCAAGGTGGATTTTAATTTTTTATTTATACGAAGCGTCGTACATAACAAAATAAAATCATATGAGAAGAATAAAATAAAATAATCATAAGATAAAAAAAAATTTAAGAAAAGATGTGCAAGAGATTTTTGGATATACGGGTATATGATCAAAAGTCCTTATGTTCGTATAGTGCTGAATATAATTTGAACTGATGTTAGTATGTATTTACAAAATATAAATTTTATTCATTTATAGTTTTGACTGATTCGAATAGCAAAAAATTTCCGAAACGGAATTTTGTTGAACCCACTTTGAATTGTAAAACTAAATCCCAACAACAATAGTTAGCATTCGATTTCATCGACTACATTCATTTTTGGCAGGCCAACGTATTTACTTCCCCGTTGTCGGCCCGTCCGGAATTCTATTAAGTGGCAATCCCTTAGTAGTATTACTTTTAAAAAAAATTGTATCTTAAGAATGCAAGTGGCGGAAACTTCACAAGGTAATCAAAACTTTGAGACGACCACTTAGGTGGGTTCACGTTTTCCCAACTGTTCAATCACGGATTTGTACATGCATTATTTGTATTTTTAATTTAATTATTATATTATATTACGTACCTTTTAAACTTTTTTTGTATGATTATTATTTGTATATTCTTATAGTATTGTGTAAAATGCTTACAGTACAAAATAATTGTATAAAAGAGAATCATTTTGTTACAATCAAGCAGAATCAAACATATTTTACAACATTCAAGTGCTCTGATTATTTGGACCTCGTCAGTATGGTAGGCAGAGCAGAGGCCTGTTTTTTCATTGGTTGTGATTTCGGTACTAATATTAAAACTCTGCTAAAAACCGACGCTGATGCTGATAACCATCACCGCTTTATCTACATGCTGTCCATTTTAATGTTAAATATCGACGACAACCAACAATAATTAAAGTTCCCACATCAAACAATAAATGGCTGGTTCTACCAGCAACAGCCATAAGGACAACAAAGTCAGTTCCAGAAAATTTACAACTATTCATCAAGAATGACACCATTCCAAAAGAAATTAATCTCACAGAGAAGAAAAAAATTAAATACATCGCGAGGATTCCTTTTAAAACGAGTCATAGCACTCTAGGAGAATCAAAGAAAATGGCTGTAATAACAATAATACAGCTCGAAAATCGGTAGACATTATATATCACCATTTCGTTCCTGTATACGTTCACCTCAAACCTATGAAGTTAATCCGAGTACCAACAACAATCGACAAAGAAAGGGCGATTACGTAAAAAATTATCGGCAAATATCGAAATACCAAAATCAAAACCGCCAAACAATCAAACAGGGCCCAACGCAGTCTACAGCCGGCAATCAAAGCAACTTGTAGGTAAATAACAACCGGAAAACATGGTGTTAATATATGCCAAAAATTTATCGACATCGGCATCGGGCAACAAAACAAAAATGGGACAAAGCAGTTTGAAGCCAAACAACAACTGGCAAACAAAGCAAGGTCTACGCCAACCAACAATCGGCAAATATAACAGTCAAAGACAAGATGACTCTGGTATAATTTAGAAGTGCCACAGTTAGGCAAGACTAAAATTCATCGTTGGATAAACCAGCGATGCAAAATTAGAATACTGCAGACATTGCGACACGTGGGACAGCCCCTTTAGGCCTCGCTAACAATAATTTATGGTACAAGGTTCCAAATTTTATTTATAATGATTTAACTTTCGATTTAAAAGTCATCATGCCTAACAACATTGATCTGATTAAAATATTACACTATGTCAGATTTGAGACGAATCAAGCCGATGGCTACCTGCATTAAGGATTATTCTAACAACAACTGTATGGCATCATGTGAAGTCAAATGAGTATCCTGCAGATATAGCGTCACGAGGAACAAAACGAGTGGCTATCACGAAAAAATTGTATGGTGGAAAGGTCCAGTATTTCTTCATAGTAAACAGGATTCTTTATGACGTACAGACGGAATAATTGGAAGAAAACTCGATAGTAAATTTGGTTGGCGTAGAGAAAGTCAACCCATTTTGACAATTATTCAAACGACATTCAAGTTGTAACAAACTAAAGAGCATCGTCGCACAGGTAGCAGTATCGTTCAAGACACAGAAATAAAAATTATCAAAATCATCCAGGAACAAGATCTCTTAAACGAAATTCACTGCCTCATATCCTTAAGGCAATTGGACAATAAAAGCAGACTCATATCTTTGACTACGGTCTTAGATAATAATGGAGTACTAAGAGTGAATGGTCGGCTACAAAATTCAAATCTTCCGCATGCCAGCCGATATCCAATTATCTTCGATCTCATTAAAGATGCACAGCATAGCACGTTGCACGTTGAATTATTGATGCGGTAATCAGGCATTACATCATGTTATTCAAAAATTTCTAATATGCTTCATAAACAACACATGGCGAAACAATTAATGGTAATATCACCAGCTGCCATAGTACAACAAGGGGAAGCATTTGCCAAAACAGAAATCGAGTATGCCAGCACTACCCAATTGAGAACAACCAAAAAGGTGGTACCAGAGTACAGATTTTGTTCGAAAAGTGAGACTTGAGTGTTGGGAGTTTTGCTGCTTTTTCACTAACCTTCTAGATGCACTAAAATTATTATTATTGTTAATTGATGTAAATAATAATAAAATTGTATATGTACATCTAGTATGCTGATGAAAAACATAAAAAATCCCAACTCTCAAGTCGCGGTTTTCGAACAAAATTCGTATGCAGGTCTACAAAGGATACTAAAAATTATGTAAGGAATTTAATCTTATGTAAGGAAAGAGTAAGCTGTCTTACAAAGGAATCGTTAAATGCTATTTATAAACGATATGGCAAGACACGTATTTAATAGAAGAAAACGAGGGCATGCTCGAAATTCTCACCGACCGCTAAAAAATATTAGTTGAAAAAATTAACAATGATGAGAATCATTTTTTGGCTCTTATCAAAAATCAAACAACTACATATATAGTCGATAATACCATCAATTTAGTAAAACATAACAAAATTTACCACGATATCGATAAACTACGATAACTTGACGTACTCTATCATGCCCATCAAGAAATCCTTCATCGATCTATACTCTCACAAAGTCAGCTAGACTGAGAGTTACAATTTATTCGACATCGCGTGTCTGTAACCAGAGTAAATGTTGGACACAATATTCACGACTTACATCACGTGTATAAAAGCATAAATATACGCAGCTGAGTAACTCATAAACTGTAACAAGCCCTTTTAAGTAAAAATAAGGGCAGAATTAAAAATATCTTACAGCGATATAGTCTCACTTTGATTATTTAATCTCCACTTAAACAAAATCAGAGCACAGGCCTGATTTTTCACCTACAAAACAGCAAATTTTAAAGTATTCATAATAAAATTCCTCCTTGATCTAAAACCTTTCAAATGATATGCCACATGATTAAATTAAATGGGGGAAAAAATGTATCAGCATCCAGCGCCATAGTGGTGGTTTTAGTATACTGTGTTTAAGGTGGTTACTCTTTGATCTTTTTAAATCTCAGCAATAAACGACACGTAAATATTCTGTTGAAATAGATTCGCAACAGCGCATTTGTGGTGCATTTGTTAACTAAGTGATATTACGATTACCACTACCGAAAAATAAACGATACTAAAAGCCTTATGGTTGATTTTGTTTGAGATAAAGAATATGAAAACAGATATGCATTAGGACCTTTGTGTAACCCTACTTTCAACATATACAGTGTTATCATACAAACTAATTTCGACCACACTCTGGTTAGATTTATTGATTAACCCCATTCAAAATTATAATTTCTATAACCGGAAAAAACTTATATCGTTAACCAATTTTTAGCTTATTACAGTTTCAATGGAAATTTTCTGAGCCACATTCAGGAGTAATATGAAAATCTATTACCCCCAAAATAAGTTTCAAAAATTTCTCGGGCTCTACCGAAAAGCTTTATCACTCATTCTCAATCCGGGAAAAAAGACCCTGAGGAAACCAGAAGACCTATCAAAAATGACGAAACAAGAAATATCTTTCACTAATTTTTACCATAATTAGAAGGAAAGAGCTACTTTTTGATCCCGGGTCCCATCATAAAATTCTCTAATAAAGTATGAAATTTTGGAGAATACACTAAAGAAAATTTTATCGGATTAATTGCAAAAGATTCTTGTCACTCGAAAAATCCTCGAGTAAATAGTCGCACTTGTTACTAAATTTTCTCGAATTCTGTAACCAATTTTTCTCACCAGCCGAATTGTTCTTCAAATGGTTTTGCTTAAACAAGTAATACCGCAGAATAATCCGGTTCCAACTTTTTAGCACTCCATCTAAAGGTTTCGACAAAAGTGATGATTGAATTTGTTTCGTCGTCGTTTGGTAAAGATTGGTCACTAGTTTTTATCGTTTGCGGTCACTTATGATTGAACAGTAAATAAATAATGAAAATTTAAAAAAAAAAAATTCCCGGGTTGCACCTCATTGCAAGAAAATCATACCGTTTTTATCAAATTTCATTAGGTAATCGTTAGGTCAGGATTGGCTAGATTTTGATGTTTTTCACCAATGGGTGAGTTTTTATCGGGGGAAAAAAAAAATTTTAAATTGTATTAATTCAATAAAATCAGGTTCGTCGCTTATTTGGGAATTTCATTTTATTAAATTAATAAAAAAATCCAATTGGAATATACCATGTAGATGAAAATATTTCTTTTTTCAAAGAATTGTATCTAAAATAGAAGACATAAGATATAATCAATTTAATTTTTTGGTTTTCATAACTCGATGAGAATTGGTCACTACTCACTGGTTGATTTCGTTTGGTCATTTCTACATAATGATTAATTGCGAAAAATCTATAAAAATTCATAATTTTCACACTATTCGAAGTGTTCGGGGCTGGAAACTTGACCAATACAAATAGTTTTATAAATCCAACGATAGGAATCGGTTGGTTGACTGTTATTGAGGATAGTTCACTATAGTTGTTTATATCTTATGTCTTCTACTTTAGATACAATTCTTTGAAAAAAGAAATATTTTCATCTACATGGTATATTCCAATTGCATTTTTGTATTAATTTAGTAAAATGAAATTCCCAAATAAGCGACGAACCTGATTTTATTGAATTAATACAAATTTGTTTTTGTTTTTTCGCAATAAAAACTGACCCATTTGTGACCAAACATCAAAATGTATACTGAGCAATCCCGCCCTAACGATTATCTAACGAAATTATTGACAAAAACGATATGATTTTCTTGCAATGAGGTGCTACCTGGGAATTTTTTTTTTGCAATGAGGTGCAACCTGGGAAACTTTCATAATTCATTTACCGTTCAATCGTTAGTGACCAAACGATACGAACTAGTGACTAATCCTGACTAAACGATAACTAAACGAATTCAATCATCGATTTTGTCAAAACCTTTAGATGGGGTGCTAAAAAGGCGGAGCCGAATAATCCAAACAAATTTTCACGAAATCATTACATATTGTTGCATGTTATTTGAAAATCCTTCTTTGTAATTTTTAACAAAAATGTTTGAGATGGAAAAACATTAAAAATGAGGTAGAACCCCACTGAAGTATTACTAAGCGAATCTTCCACAAATCCAGATTTATTAAATACGATCGCTAACAATTCTAAACTCTCGATCAATTCGGGAAAGTAAATTTTGTAGTTCTTTCTGAGTGTATTTGGGCCTTAACATCTCTTCAGATCAAAGTGAATATTAGCGTTCTTAAAAAAGTTAAAATTCTGAATATTTATTATATATTATGAGTGTCACTAGCTCGATCTAATTAAGCTGATATTTCAAAAATATTGTTTCCAAAAAATTATAGCAGAAGAAAACCCTCCTTAGGACTTATTGAAATTACTTCCTAACAATCGAATACATCCATTTTTGGCAAAACCGTCCGGCCCAAGATCAAATATTCCAACCGAATTGAATATTCCGACCTACTGAAAAGTAGGTTTACTCCCAAATTTCTCCTATCAATTGAAAATTCAACAGCTCTTAAATGTTACTAGCCGATAAGGTCGCCAGATGAGAACCACCTAAATGATTTATTTTTAAATCTGATAAAATATTTCTCACTAATTTTATAGAAATCGTTCAAGATGCAGGAAGTTTTGAAAAAGGTAGTAGAGGTAGATAGACTCCACCGGAGCAGCACTTAAAAACCTTCAACAATTTTCACTATAACATCATTAAGGCCGTTTGCAAAACCCGTGCACAAACATTAAAACATACAAACCTCAAGTTGTATCTCAAATATACTAAATATCTCAATCTACATGACTTGCGTGATGACAAAATCAAAGTTCGGCAAAGATAAAATAGGCAGACCAATTTTTAATTCGAATGCCTACGAGTATTTCCCCTGCACTATAAAATAGGTCTTACAACATTTTCCTATTTTTTGAAACATTTTTATTTAAAAAAATTTAAATCAATGCCTAAAACGTGAATTTAATGTGCTGAAAAGTAAAGTTGATGAACGGATACGATGTAACCGTAAAATAAAAACGAGCTTTTAATCACTGAACCTTATAGTAAACTCAAGTAAACTACACTACGACCTACAAAAGGCCGAAATGATCATTGCTCGAAGAAAGAGCCTAACCAACCATAATTATGCTTTATTTTAAATGTTATAATTTTGATCTGTTATTCATTAAATTTCAAAACGACAAATCCAGTCAATTTAATTATTTCAGAGGTTTAAACTTGCTTAAATTTTCCTCTCTGCAAAAAAGCGAATATAGTAAACAACACAATCATTCCAAGGCAAAAGATGGTTATATCGCATAAAAATCCTTACGTCTTAGAAGGTTTAAGAAATTATCCTAAACTTGTTTGGAAAATTTAAATGAAGAATATTTATATTAAAAATGACTTGTTAAGCATCACGTTTTACCAAGTTTCAATATTGAGTGTAGCCACTATTAGTTTTTTTTTATGTTTTAATTTATGCAATCTGTATATTGGCATAAAAGATTGGTCGGCCCATAAGTTTTGCACTCCGACAGGGGGTCATAGTTGTGTTCCATTTCATCACGGATTGTAATCTGTTGTTGAAAATTCTCTTTTGCATCCTGCCCCCTTCGGGATTCAAACCCGGTATGTCCCCCGATTCAAACGCTAAAGCTTCAACCACTGTGCCGTTTGGTCGGTCTACTATTAGTTGATTTGTTTTTCCAAATATTAAGTAATCATTAAATTAAAGTGAATTTCTCAATACTGTTTAATACTTCTTTCAAATAATAAATCATTAATTATTATTGCATTGTCGTCAGGAACAAAGCTATTCTAAAAGTTTGAGTAATCAAGGTGGTCGGGAGATGGTTGAAATTACGATGTCAAGATTTAGAAATTTTTTTGTGGACAGATAAAGAAACAAACAAAGAAACAGACAAATAGGTTCGAGAGCGAACTAAAAATGTGGTAAATTACACAAAAAATTAAATAATTTCGGAACTTTTAACTCACTTTTAACTGAAAGACATCAATCTCTATACATAAACTGAAAAAGCGACGAGCCTGATAGTACATACAATATAAATAAACAAAATATATAAAGGAAACATAATTTTTATGCATGTTATGCATGTTATGTACCAACTAGAAGTCCTAGCGTTTAATATGTTTTATACAATATTTGATGTTGTTGTGCTTACCAAACCATCATTAAAATCGTATTGGTTGATAAAAAAGAAGCCTACAGCATTGTAATGTAAGCATAAATCTTGAAAAACCTTAAATCAAAATTCTGAAATAACTATTAGGAAACGAGGTTCCAGTTCAAGTTTTCACTTTTTCAGTCACAGATTTTAATTATTTTGTAAAAAAATTATCTGTTCCAAAAAAGAACAAACTAAGAATATATATCACCAGCTCGATTCTGGTTTTCTTATATTTTCATAGTATTGTAGCGGGTAGTTTCTTCAACTATAAGAAACTCCGCACAATTATTTTCAACGGACAATCCTCCGTTCACATGATTCTTTATAAACGGACAATTTTCCATGTAAAGAATTATTCCAAATAATATACAACAATCTTGTATATACACATAATGTACATAACAACTTGTACATAGTAATCGTACAACAACACTTGTACATACGAAATTTGTGTATGCAAAATATAATTGAAAAATTATATTTTGGTTACACAACAAAATACGTCTACAATCAAATCATTGAGAGATACATAAAATTGTACTGATTTTGCAAAACCAAAATCACGCAAAATTTACATACACACTACCATGCCATTGTACAATAGATGGCATGGCAAACAATTATGTTGGGTTAAACATATTTGCAGCGGGTGCACCAAAAACATTTTGGTGCATGTAAATATCAGAAACCAGAAAATCAGGTTTTAATTTTTTGGTTTTATATTTTTGGTTCGAAGATAGGTGAGGAAGAAAACAAAACGAAAAAAAACTTCCTATTCGATTTTGGATTTTGCCGGAGCAAAACGGAGCAGCCCAAAACATCACCAACAAAAAATAATTTAATTAATTAAATAAAATTTAAAATTAAACAAGTGAGTTTATTATTATTATTATTATTATTATTTATCAAAGTGCTCCGCTTCACCTTTCGTTGCCGCATCATAAATACACATCTACAGTATTTAAGTCACAAAAAAAATTTTCCTGGCATATGGAAACACTTAAGCCGAATTTATTTACCCTGTAGCAAAATTTTCTGCAGAAAAATTTGCTGCAGTTTGAAGTGAAGTTAGGAATTTATTTTTGTTAAGGTGCCTGCCTTCCGCAAATTTAACTACAGAATAAATAATTTTTATTTCGAAGGGGCAATAAGTATTACAAAATGAAATGAATGGGAAATTTGTTTACAAAAATAGAACCAATTCAGCTAATTTGATTGGTTGTTTTTGCTATCTCGCTCTTCGATTTTTATTCTCCAGCAAATTTTTCTGCAAAAAATTTTGCTACAGAGTTAAATAAATTCGGCTTTACTATAAATTTTTTCAAAAACAAAATTATATTGGAAATATTTTTCCTATCCAATTTCGATACGGAAAAAATATTTCCAGAAAATGATATTTTTGACAAAAACGCTATGTAAATATTTTTCGTAATTCCATTTCCTATAGGTAAACCAGAATCGAGCTGCACGTTTATAAAACAATTCACGCTAATCTAGTAGCATCAAGCCAAAGCAACCTTTCAAACATGTTCTGTATAGCTTTTAGATGGAACCACGTACCGCTCTACGAATAGATGCTCTTGCAAAGAAGTGGTAACTTTCCTCTTTCAGTATTATAAATCACTTTCTTCCGAGACAATTAAAAACTTACAGACCAGTTAACAATTCGGGAAGAGTGTAGAAAATTTGGGAACATTGCCAATTTTTTATTTTATCATTTTTGCATTCTGCTCAGGGCCGAAGCACTTTCAACTCTTTCTCGGTTCGTTTTTCACCTAACACCGTTACCAGCCAATTCGATATGTACGAATATAGCTTCGATTTCCGTAGAATCACCCACTCCATCCCAGCCTATATAGTACTGACATGAAGATGGGTCAGCCCACGAGTTCTGCACTCCGACAGGAGAGTCCTGCCCCTTTCGGGATTCGAGCCTGGTATTTCCCAATCCAAATGCCAAAGCTTTAACCAGTGTGCCATTTGGTCAGTATGGCCTATAGTAGTTTTCATTCAAACAAATATCTTAGTGTACGGTTTCAAACTTCGTTTGCAAGGTGCTTGTCGGGCTGTACGCTAACATGAAATATGTTTCGTTAACTTCCGGTTATCTATAAATGCTGCCCATATTTATCCGGGTTTGTTTTAGTATACAAAAATAATAAAAGACACTTTCAGCAATGTCTAAATTTTGCGTGAGAATTATTAGATTAGTTTGAACTTTTCATAATTAGTTTTGTGCAAGAAATTAGAAAAGTAAAATTCCCACGCTTTCTCGTGTTCAATGGAGAACTGTTCGATATCATAGTGTAATTTTAGAGCCAAACTTGTACAAAACTAATCCATTCATTGATTCACTGAAATATTAAAATACAACCAAATATAATTGATCATTTTTAAGGCTTCCTGGAAATCTAATACACACGAGAATATTTTAAAAGTCATCAACATTCTCTTGTATACATGTGCGCTTTATATTGTTCCAAAAACGAAACAAAGCGATCTATTTCCTGGATCACATAATTTTCGATATCAAGTACTATAATTACAGACTCATTCACTACAAAATACAAAAAAAATTGTTTCTTTCTCGAAATAATGGTAATTGCGTTCTAATTTAATGATAATTACATGTTCATTTCCACCAAAAAAAATACTTTATACAAAAACAACAGTATTACAATTTTGTATGGTCCGATTTCTTTTGTATATCTAAACCAACCAACATACTCGTATATAAGATAAAATTATCTGAGTCCTAAGACATAAAAATGATACTTTAATGATGAATTTTCTTCAAGAAATTCAAAATATAATCAAAAGAATAAAAAAACCACTCCCAATAACATCTACATACTCCGTACATACGTAAAGAAGTTCTTAATGGATTTTTAATAGATCCCAAAATATGAAGAGGCCATTTATAATTTGTGGTTCATTGTTATTTCCATACCTTTCGGACATTTTTATTTATAATTATAAATAATAATTTTTATTTTTTGGTTTAACATGACCGGGAACTAATTATTTTCATTACTACGTATACCTATGTTCGGACATTGGTCTTTATATTTATAAAATTTTTTATTTTTTTAGTTAGGGATCCTTTACATACAACAACACCAACAATAAAATTAAATCCATTATCATTATTTTTGATTACCATAATGATGGTTTATTTTATGGTTTGATTGATTATGAATGAAACCATAAACAAAAATGAAAACTCGACGTAAATTTTTTAAAATAATTTAATTTACTTTTTGGAAAAGTTTTAATTTTTAAAATTATACATAATTTTCGTATTTTTGAAAAGTTAAGTATTGTAATTGTATTTCGAAAATTGTTTTTAGGTTAAACTCTGTGTCGCAACCGAAAATCAGAACTCTCAAGTTTTTAGTAAGCTTAACTTAATTACGCCTATTAGTTTCTTTACGGTGACATAAAAAATGGGTTTATGGTCTGTGTATATGGACTAAATTCGTCTTAAAGTTTACTGCTTAGTATTTTTGTTCTGCTTCGCATCGTGTCTCAAACTTTCATCCCTATACAAATTAAAATGCAGATTTTACGATACCAATTTTTTATTCCTACTACCTAATCGATCTTTGTAGAATAATATTAGATCATCTGCGATGGGTAATCTCTTCGAAAAGAAAGCGGCCTAAATTTATGGTCTTAGTAAAGAGGTAACCCTAGTAAATATTCAAGAATGAAACCACAGCGAAATTTGAAAATCCGCTTCAATATGTTTTTGTAATAGGACTTGGTATGGTTAATCATATTGAACGCTTTTGTTGCTATATATGTATAAAATATTTGTAAATCCTAATAAAGTTGATTCAGTCAAAGTACTGACTTACGAATTCTTAACTACATGTCATGTATGAAAAACTGTTTGTATTTTAAATACTGAATCAATCTGCGATACACAGCACATCCTACGATGCAAAATTTGCGAGACATTTTTCCCGGCCGAATAATGTCGAAAAGCGGTGATACCGACTGGTACCCACGATCTCCTGACCCATTTCGATTTATTCCTATAGGAGCAATTGAAGGAAAAAATGTACATCATTAAACCAACCACAACCTCGATGCTTAAGGACAACTTTAGAATCGAAATGTACTGAAAAACACCAGAAGATTGGGAAAATGTTATATAAATGAACTTAAAAGTGCTCACCATTGTGCCACTGCTAGAGGCGGCTAATTGACCGAAATTATATGCCATACATAATGTTAAAGACCAATCAAACAATAAATTATACAAGTTTATTTTATTTAACAACAACAACAACAACAACAACAATTAAAACATAGACATGGAACACAAAAAGCACTCTAAAAGCTGATAAGCCTAGAACATTTTGTGTGATGATGTTTCAATGAAAATACAAAATATTTGTTAAATATATCATTAATTTCAAGAATATTAGTAAGTTGGAAGGAACAGTTGCCAATAATACCAAGCTTCGTTATTTGCATATTTTTTCAATCTTTGTTAAAATTTCATTAGGCAAATATCCAGTCATATATATTATATACGATGGTTATATGCCCTAAAGCGTTTCGAAGTTATTTTTATCAAAGTTAGTCTTAGTTAAAAATAATTCTTGTTTAATAAACTTATTTTCAGGGTGAGCCATCTTTTATCTCAAAAGATAAGTATGTAAAGATATGTAAAAATTGAATAACTGTGACATTTGCAACTAATTGACTTGATTAGCTAAACTAATTGACACCGGAACAACGCGCCGAAATAGTGATGCTGTACATTGAAAATAGCCACTGTCTCACAACACTATTTGTCGTTTGGTATCGAATTTTGTTGAGCACGGGACAGTGAGAAATCGCCTACAATCAAGACGATTAAATGAACTGGTTGAAGTGGTCAGAGAAAGGGTTGCCTAGAACCCAAAAGTGTCGTATCGTTGCCACGCTCAGCATTTTGGCGTCAGTGGAACCATTTCGCCGCGCATTTGGAAGGATGATTTCCAATTGTTTCCGTATAAAGGGCAATAAGCACAAAGAATATTGCCGACAGACCGTCCACGTCACTTGGAATACGGCGAGCCCGAATGGTTGACACCGCACCTGATTTTTGGAAGCAAATTTTGATGATCGACGAGGCCCACTTCACACTATCTGGCGGCGTTAATAAGCAAAATTACCGTATTTGAGGAACGGAGAATCCAAACGAGATCCATGAAACGCCATTGTATGACCAAAAATTTACTGTTTGAGCCGGTGTTTGCACCAAAACCATAATAGGGCCATATTTTTTCAGAGAAAACAATTAAGTCTTTATAGAAATTGATATCGGTGGATCTTCGCGCTCATTGTGTGTGCCTGCAAATGCGTGAAAGGGGTCTTGACGGTTACTGGTTTCAACAAAACGGTGCGACATGCCATACTGCAAATCAAACAATTCAGTTTCTGCAACGAAAATTCACTGGACGTCTGATGTCAACAAAAGGCGAAATTGACTGGTCACGCAGATGTCCAGATTTTACCCCTCTGGACTTTTTTCTGCGGGGTTATTTGAAATGCAAATTGTACACCGGAAAGCCTCAGACTATTGACGAGCTCGTAGTAAACATTTGTTTTGAAATAATCGCTATACCGCCCGCAATACTCCAAAAGATAATGGAAAACGCAGCAAAAATAGGACATTATGCTCTGGCCAAATAATTTGCAGATAACCAAATTGAATAAAAATATAGTCACATATAGAAATCGGTTGTTTTTTTTCAAAGTTATTCAAAGTTTACATACCGACCTAAAAGATGGCACCGCGCCGTTACTATATTGTACATTTTTCGAAATTTTGATGATAGATGGTGGATTGCGGCCTTGTCTTTTAGGTAGTTGAAAAATGTTTCAACTTGATTTTTTAAGAATTTCAGGCCCGGTCCAATGCAATGATTCATTTAAGGTTGCGTTTAACCTTTTAAGTGAGTTTGAAAGAATTATCATAAGTAATAGACACATTTTCTTGGCGAGGTTCATTTCATCTCATTTAAGTCATTTACTCGAAATGAATAATTATCCTTACCTAATTGAAACCAGCAGATTTGTAGTTATCTAATTCATGCTCGTCAATCCAGACCATATATAATATAATGAATTGCTTCAAGTAATCGAGTGCAGCAATATTGCGAATAACTCTCAAAATACCTTTAGGTCAACGTTATATTTATTTTATAGTTTTGTATGGTTCTTTGATAATTTAAATGTTGCTTAAGTTAGTAGATAATTTAAACATCTTCTATGCTAGCACATACTAGTATAATCAGACCTGTAGCCGTACGTCATTTGGTCGGCAATGCGTAAGGTAGGGTATGAAAAGCGAACCGCGAAGGAGTTGGGAGTGCTTCGGCCCTATATAACAGATTGCAAAGATTAAATCATAAAAAAGAAAAAGTTACAAATTTTGAAAGCAATCCAATAATAAAGTGGTCATTTTTGTCAGGTCAGTCTAGAAAATGATTCAAAAACTGCAAATTAATACCCGTTTACCCTTTTTATAACTTTAACCGTCAAAAATTATATCTAGCTAGCATACATATGCTGCTTTTAAGTGGCAATGGGGACTTTCAGGGCACTCAACAGCTGGGAACATGTTGTGTAAAATAAAAGCCAACGTTATTAGTTCTTAGTAGTTCTATGATATTGTCAAATCAAATAGGCGACCTGAAAGCGCAAAATCTATCGGTTAATTCCTGGTGTTTGGACAGAATCATACAGTATATAGCAAAATAATTATTTTAATAGCTTTCTAGTATAATTTGATTTTTGATTTTTATTTGATGGTTCAAAATCGAATATTTATGATTTTACGTAAATACATGAAGTAATTTACATAAATTTTCTAATATTTATGTATATTTTTTAATTTACATTCAAGTTTGGCAACAAAAATTGTTTTTATTTTTACGTTTAAATAAATTAAATTAACCAATCAATAGCGACTGACGAATAAAATCGATAGATAGGCATTTCTAATCAAAGATTACAAAGTGTTTAATATTTTACCGATCATTGTATTGTCAACAAACACTTAATCTTACCATTTAACAAGGAATGCTTTAAACACAGGCTGCTGCCACTGCCAACAGACGTCGGCTTTATCCGACCACAGATTATAAACTACAAAAAGTGTTAATTCATGAAATTTGAAAATATGAATAAAGTCGTTCGAGATTTACGAAATTCTGAATAAAACACTGGAAATCTGTGTAGCGAAAATTCGGGTAATTCCGTGCATGTAATCCCTATATAATTATTTTCTGCAGTGCTTTATACATTCTTTATATCAAAAGAAGCCTCATTTGAGTGTTGTACGTCAATATATGATTGGACGTTTTAAAAAGAGTTTCTTCTACTTTTTTGATAATTAAATTGTAAAATAAAATAATGGTAAGAATGCTGTTTATTTGAATTAAAATCAATAAAATGTATGTGTTATTTCCAGTAATTCATATTAATAGTCGCCCTCAATTTGCCCACGGGATTTGCACCGATTTGGGAAAGTACCATAATCTATAATTTGGAACAATTCTTCTCGGTTTACTAGTAAAACGAACTAAAATGTTGAAAATGATTTGAAGAAAATGGACATATAGGATGAAACACTTGAGACCCCTGAATAACAGAGCAAGAACTCTACTTGCCCTGTCATAGAGGCCACTGATTGTGATTCAACCGTCTTTCTTAGCACCGTATACAACAAAAATCTTCTTTGTTCGCTTTCAATGTGATTCATGAGTATTTGTTGGTAAGAGGCCCAAGCTAAAACTGAAAATTCTATATGTTTTTTCTTTTGATAAACCCAAATATACAGTTAGCTTTCGCGATTATTATGTCAATGGTGTTTGTTGAATGTCACATTTTTCAAAAATGTAACATCTTAATGGCGAATTTGTGTTATTTTGGTTTTCTCTATAGCTTCTCTGTTTCTGGAGGTGAAATGATATAATCTTGCACTTTTTTATGTTTAATCGCAATTCATAATGTTAATACCTATTTACTTTTTTTTAAATAATCTTAGAGTAATTTTATATCTTTTATGGTCTTAATTGATTTAAATATTTTCATATAGTCATAGCATATTATATTTACCCATCGGAATTTTGGAGCACGAAAATGCGGGTAATGAAGATTTTAAAGATCCAAGGGTCTAAATAGGAGCCTTTTAGTATTAATATATTATTGCTCTTGATTTAATCCCACCTATTTCGATATATTGCTCTCTATTTTTTAAATAAGACCACATCCACTTCCCATGTGCGCGGTAGAACCCAAAGTTCGACAAGCTTTGTATTGCTTTAGTGGATAAACGTTAGTATTTCGATTTATGTTCAAAAATTCCAGAAATATTTTGGGGCACTGTTTATGCTCTTCTGTATATTCATTATGTTATTTGTCAAGAAAAGATTTTCTATCGTTCTCATTATTTTTGTTTTTCATAAGCTTGTATGCCTTGTCCTTTCTATCCCTCAGTTTAATAAGTGAAGAATCATATCATGACGGGTATTGCTTTGTAAAAACTAGGGGATGAAAGCAGTGTAAACGGATTTGCGGTAGCTGTGGATATGTAGAATTAAGATTTACCGAAGGTTTTGGAATGACTCGAAAGCAGCATGAAAAACTCAGTTAAAAATAATAACAATATCGATGGTAAACGACCCTAAACCTATGGCAACTAAATTGTTTTGTTTTTACACCACAATAGCGATTAAATTTGAATTTGTTTATCGTTTGTTATCGTGCCCGAAGAGCATTATCAATAGTGTCGAAATTGTTCACGCTTGGCTTAGGAAGCGGGTCCACTATATTTCCCGTGCTTATATTTTTCAATTTACAGCTAACTTTAATAAGGTTTAAATCTTGACATTTGGCCTAGGGCTAACAACTGACCGCTGCTACAATTGTTTTTCGCTTTTAATCCTTAAATGCTTGTACGAATTAGAGTAACAAAGATACCCGAGTACCTTTATTTATTTTACACTATATTTAAGATATGCTTTTTTTCACTCACATGAGGGCTAAAAAAGACTTGTTGTTTCTGTTTTCAGGAGTGAGACATAAATTTACATAACATTTAGAACAATAAATTTTTGTCTGACCACTAAAACCGGAATATTTACATCTTCCCTTTGAATGAAAGCTTATCCAATGATCAGTCCTAACAAATCGAATATCACTTGGGAGAGCCGAAGATGCGTTTGGTTACTTCATTTTTGTCTGAATTTCAGATTCAAGAAATGGGCGTCTACCTGTTATATAGCTAGGATTGTTTTGCACGAAAATAAGGTGACAGCTACCTCCAGCTTGAAATCAATCAAAAGATCAAATTTACTTTCTCCTCTTTTTTGGCGGATCTTTAAACGGTCAACGGTGGAGGTTCTTGCCTAAGTCAGTTAAAAATGGTTTCGTGCCAAAATATGTTGAAATGAGATTAATGATATGTTTGATTTTTCATGATAGCGATGTTACATCTATCCTATAAATTGATGCGACGCATTCTCAAATATATAGTTCCTCTTTCGTATTTCATCATAACATTTTTTTCGAGAAGCTTGTAATTTTGTGTTCTACATGTTGTGTTCTACCTTACGAACTACAATAGTGACACAGCTTTGAAGATCAGGTTCATGTTTTGCATGTTCTTCAGATAATCCAGAATAAATTAAAATTAATATGCGATTCCCATTGTGTCACACAAAATGAAAAATTGAAACCCTCATTTTTTAGGTTTATTAGGTAAATACTTTTCATGAAATGTCCAATTTTAGATGAGCACATTTGTTAATCAACGCCAAATCTCTCCAATTTCGGAATATTCTCAAATTTACTGCTGAATGCGTCTATTACAGGTCTGAAAAAGAAAAGGCGATCGCAATTCGTGTCTTCACCAACAGGTGCTTAACTTTTATCATTAAGATGTATATATTTCCGAATCTTCTCAAACCGGTTTCGGCTCATTTGTTGTTTTATAAATTTGGCCAAACGGTGATTATTATCCAACCAACAATCGCTTGCACTTAGAAGATTGTGATATGTTAAATAAAAGAGATTTCCGATAAATTTGCGTAAATCTGGTATATCAAATTGAAAGAACACATTTTGACCTGAGTTTCTTCTTGTTTCTTCCAGAATTTGTAGTTCTTGTACATTTGCAGAAATAGCACAATTCTCTCTAAACTTGAGTTCTTTTGCATGATAAACTAAAATTTTTTGTAAGTCTATAGATTTAGGATCAATTTTTACGTTACGTAATCGAAATGATGTACAGGAGTTAGTTGGTAATGAAGCTGGTTGTCCAGAACTAACAGTATCGATAGTTGTAGATATACTGAAATTGCTTTATGGGATATTTTCATTACCATTTCCACATTATTTCCATTTAAAATTCCATATAAAAATCACTGAATTCGCGAAAACAATTTCACGATATTGGAACCTATATCCTAAGAAAAATTGCATAATATTACCGAATTATAAAAATTAAATCCCATAGAGGATGAAAGAACAGAAAAAAAATGATTTTACTAATCAGAATGTATTTTTATATACTTTTGAAAAACGTTTTTTTTTTGTAAATGATTTTAAAAGAAATTATGCGCGATGTTGGTATATCCTGAATCTTTATACTTTCAACCTTAAGTTCTTACCACGTCACTTGTGCGAGACTGGTGTAAAATTTGAACAATAATTTATCTAAAAAAAAGTGTCTATAACCCATTCATGCTGGCCTATAAAATATTTATACTAATTATATTAAAGACAAATTTTGACAGGTGCACGGGGAAGCCGAATTAGGGGGTCGTAGTTGTGTTCCATTTAATCACAGATCGTAATCTGTTGATGAAAATTTCCTTTTGCATCTGGCCCTTATCGGAATTTGAACCCGATATTTCCCGATCCAAATGCGAAATCTTTAACCACTGAGTTATGCATTTTGATTTACCCAAAGTGAAGAGACTTGAGAAATCATTTGATTGGTTTTGTTAAATCATTTAATTTGAATAGTTCTAATTTTTTCAGAATGATCTGAACCTATTGCTATTTTACTCTTATATATTTCCTGCCAAATCATAACAAAGTTCCACTCTACACTCGTAGTGGCATACCCACCTGTCAATCAAAGTTTGAACACAAACCCATTTTAAGTCACAAAACTGATTAATCATATTTTGTTTTAACCATCCACATTTGAGGATTTTATTTTTTTTTTACCCGTCATCGCCATATTTTTGGGAAATAAAATAAAACAGGATATCATTACCACACCCCATATAATATTGGAACGTTAAAGTGTATTCTAATTTACCGAGAATACAAAAACAACAGAACATCAGAAACACAAAATTCTAGATGGTTGTAAACGTGTATCGCATATAGAGCCCATAGATGCGATGATGATTCAGGTTCAGGATTTCTGAGTCTCTATGTACACAAAAACAAACGAAAAATATGTCGACCCATATCAAAAGACATGACAGCTGATTTTTTCCAACTTTTAGTTGTTGTTATATTTAAAAAGATTTTTTTTTTAAAACGTGTATACAATCCAAAAGAAGATATAGGAGATTTTTCTTGTGACTGTAATAACAAGGAATCAACTTTTAAATTAAAAGAAAAAAAGAAATGCATGAAAACAAAAGATAGACAAAATTATTATATTTTGTTTAAATTAAAGTGAGAAAAAACTTTCTTAAGAAGTAAAAAAAAAATGTAACACAAATGAATCGTTCTCGTGATGCCAGATGGAACTAATTTAAAACTATTTCAGTTGTTCTTTTTTCTGTATCGTTTTATTTTTTTTACGGGAAAAGATAAAAGAAAAGTTTTCAATTTCTTTTGTCTTTCACGTATATAAGATGAATTAACAACAACAATTATCTACAACAATAAAAAAAAATGAAATTAGCAAATTTTTACTTGTTTGAGATTAGCTAATTTTTTTTCTGTTGGTACTTTGATCATTACACGGTCGTTCATTTTTTTTTTGTTTTTTATTTGAAGGTGGTATTTAAAGATTGTTCTGTCTATCTAGAACTAAATAAAACTAAGATTAATTGAGGTAGAGTATTATGATTAAATTTTTTTTTGTTTTAAATTAACAAAATCTTGTATATTACTTGGATACCGATATACTGGTTGGATTTTGATTGATTTGAGGATATATTTCTAAACATGTTCCTATTTGCGTGCGCGGAATATTATTCTAAGAAGAGCAGCTACATATTTATTTCATAGAACCAATATTTATTATTGTATATATGAGATTACCGCCGCCAGCACATATAATTTAATTTTAGGTGTTAGGGATGATGCACAAATATTTCAGGAAATGAATCATATATTTTCGCGCAAAACATTGAAATGGCCCGTATATTGAATATTATAGAGTGAAAGTAAATTTTATAGACAGTGGTTGCAATTAAATTGCAATCAAATTTAATAAATTAATTGACCAATAGAAATACCATTCTTTTTACAAATTTTTTTTTTTTTTTTGATTTTTTTGTTAAAATTTAGAATTTATTATTAAAATAATAACAGTATATATATAATAGCGTTGTACACTATAATTAAAATCAAATTAAATCTAGATTTTTGAATATATCGCTCTGTATATAGTTTGTAGTTTTATTTCACTTTTAAATAATAATAAAAAATACCGACAAAATACTAAACATTAAACAAAATAAATTAAAAATTTCTAAACATCAATCTAACAAAAATTCAAGATTTTAGTCATAAATTATATGTGAGCGAACATATTTTAATATTCATCATAAAATAATGTTAAAATTTTGACGTTCGCCTATTTCGCAACCAAACACACAAACATGTAAGACAGCCCTTAATTACAATGTGTATATACCTTTTACAAATTTACAATGACATTTTCATTAAAAAACGATGTACAATGAAAAATTATAATTATATTTTATAAAAACATAATAATGTGTCATAATCATAATAACCACCGCATACATAACGATTATTATAAAATAACACATATTTTTATTTGTTAATTAAAATAATAAGATAAAAAAAAGATATCATGTCACATGAGAAGAATCTTTATTTATATATTATTTTTTTTTGTAAGATGCAAATGGAATAAGAAAAATTACTACTGTAAAGTAAAATTAGAATCTAACTCATTAGTTTAATAAATATATGTAGAATATTTTTTTTTTGTGAAGACTCTCTACACATCACAATGAAATTTGGTATTTAAAAAAATATAAAAGTTAAAAATAAAAAATTTTTGGTATATTTCTAAACTAAGTTTGGTGGTTAATTATAATTGATTAAATGTAATGTCAACATGACAGAAAATTATATAAGATTTAATGCAATGTTATACAATGTTGTACTCTACATATACAGATATATACCCAGAGTGATAGATAATCTTTGGGATTAAGACACGTGTTTTAGTCTTGTTTGTTTGTTTGTTTGTTATGTCTTTGGGAATGTTATTTCTGTGATTTTTTTGAAGTAGAACGGAAATTTTATACTAAAGAATTTTCATGTTTGGAAAATTCTGTCACATAGTTTTGAAAATATTTAAGACATAACACGTTCTGTGTGATATGATTTTAATTTTAATTAGAATATTTTTGTTGTTGGTAATACTTTTTGTTACAATATCATTATGGGCGAACATGGCATTTATCTTTATATTGTAGGGATCGGACACGTTTACTTTAAAATAATTAATATGTAAAATAACCCTAATGTGAATGACGTGGGTACCCGGGTACCTTTTGCACTTTTAGATGTCTATTTTTGCATGTTTTACTCCCAATAAAGACTTAGTTCAATTGGAAGATTACGATCATACTTAAAAATGAGAAATGTTACAACTTGGACGAACGTGGAAAAAATAAGTTTCCATACAAAATGCATGTAGTTACTAATCACTCAAATTAAGATATTTTTTCTTCACTCACATGAGGGTTAAGATCGTACTGGCTTTAAGATCGTATTTTCAGATAAGAAATAAGTTTAGTATATTAGTGCTAGACGTTTGCCGCTAAATTTCACCACTGGGCGGTACAACATTTAAAATATTTATTTAATATCTAAGCTACTATAAACGGTGTTCGGGTTTGGGATGCCAATCCATTAAGGAGCGATTACTCGGTTTATTCTGTGACAAAAGTCGTATGGGAGGGGTGTATTTTTGATATTCTTTGAGATACAAGGTGTTTAAAAAATTTAGTTCAGAAAAAAGTACATATAAATATAATAAAATGTAACTTCCAAAATATTTATCGGGGAGCCACCAAATGTATCTTAAATAACTGGTAATTGTATTGGTTTACTTCAGATCTAACTGGTTATCTCGCCACTTCTTCCCAAAAAAAGTTATAATTTTTTTTTTTACTTAATTATAATTCCTTATGATCTCCTCTACAATCCTCCAATACGAAGTTTGACAATAAAAGTACTACATATGGAGTTATAAAGGTTTTTCAAAATGTCCTTCTTGTGATTGAATATAGGCTAATATTTATCTATTGAGCCGCATCTCTTATCTATCGAGTATACAAGCGCCTTCATTGTTCCCCATATATAAAAATCATAGTACAGTTAGAACGGGAGGTCTTTCCGGCCAATGAATTGAACCATTTCGCTCAATAAAATTATTTGTATGATTTTCGTTTAACCCATTCTTAACATTTATACTGTTGTGACTATTTAGAAAAAATTGATTCTTTAATATTAAACAAATTGTAGTCAGTTATCAAAAAATATTTTCTATAGATGATTTTTAGCGCGAACGAAATGCGGATTCCGTTAACCCTCGTCAGGCGGCATAGGTACAATTGTACCTTTTCTGTTTTTAAATACTAATACGTGTTCTAGTAGAAGCCGGAGAGAGTTAACGCTTTGTGAGATCTCTACATTTTAATAATGTGGAAATTCCAAATATTATCTATTTACAAAAATTATGTCTACAGTGACGATTTTCATATAAAATATATGAAAGTACAATTGTACGTCTGCCACCTTTTAGCATTGTAAAATTATGCTGCCGGACGAGGGTTAACAGAATATTACTTCAGAGGTTTCTGGGTGGTGTTTTTAGTCGACTATAGCTCAGGGTACAGGCGTGGGGTTTTCCAGTATCTCCGTGTTCTTTCTTTCCTCATAACACTGTAAGAATGACGTGAATACATCGTATCGCAGGTCGAATAATTTAAACCAGATGGTTTAGTCAATGGTGGTGAGTTGGATAAATAGGCATGACTATTTGAATGCAGATTCGTTTCGGATTTAGTTCGATCTTGTAGCACAGACATTTCTAATTGCGCGTTCGATAAACAAGCATAAGTATTTGAATCCATTGATGCTTCGAGAACAACTAGAGCCGAGGGAGCCACGGACTTAGTCGAAATATAAAAATAGTGTGAATCTAACATAAAGATGTTTCAATCCGACGACATAGTAAATGGTGTGGCGGTGGTGGGTAATGAGTTTATCGCCGAGGTTGCATTATGTGTGTTTACGACTTCGTAGGGTTCATCCGATGGAACTCCGGATCGGTGTTGCTAGCGGCATTTTCCTGGGCTGGTATGGATACTATAGAATTCGGAGGCCTCTGGATCCCAGATTTCCATTGACCCCTTTGGGAGATTCCCGTACACCTCGGACATTTCAGTGTAAATGTGTCTCTGTGGCCACAACGGTAACAAAACATGCCCATTGGTGGTACTGGACACTCTATGAATGTGTGACCAATGTCCGAGCACTTGTAGCAGACTGGATTATTTGCTACAATATCCGAATGGCGGCGAATATTGTTTTGGGGTACATTTACAAATCGAGTTGCTTGCGGGTGGAATATTGAGAGGAGTTTCAAATAACATATGGTTTAGCATACGGTTTAATCCCTAGGCCGTTCTGATTGATTTTATTTATATTTATACCAGCGATATTGTAGTCGGCATGATGTAGCTCGTTTATGCTACGTCGATTTGTTAGAGCGTTATCTGATGAGATACGGAAACGTTTGAACGTATCTTGCCAGGCCATATAACTTTTGAATAACTCATTGATAGAGGGAATCGTAGATCCGTCAGATGGTATTGAAGCACATTAATTAGATGAATTCCTCGTCATCGAGGATGATAAGTCTAGGAAGCTTTCATTTGCTTGCTGCTTTCGAGCTTCGATAGATCTTCGTATCCTCGTATGAGACTAAAACCGAAGGAAATACCACTTCGGGACAATTGTCTTCTTCCTGGCAAATTCATTAGGTCTGAAGGACCACCAGATTTCCACCCGGGGCATGAAATGTGCTGTTATGTTCCGGGCCCATGGTGGGATTCCATATTGGTGGAATATTATTCCGGGGAGCTAATTTATTGGGAAACGGAATGTTATTAACGGCCATGCTTGAATATGATGTCGATAAGACCTGCGGAGCTCCGTGATTATTCTTCGGATGGGATATGAATGGATGTTGGTGGGGTTCCGCGATGTGCATACGCCAAACTAAAAGTATGCACCGAAACAGCATTAGGCCGACTCCCTTAGAACTGCTCCTGTTTCTGACTCAGGATCGTGACCTGCTCGGTTAAATAGGCTATTAAGGACATCATGCACCTGTGCAAAGGATTCAGCTCCGAACTGGTTGTCACTACCGCATTGGAAGGAATACCGATTTTCGGGTCGAATTGATGTAGATCATTTTCAGCGTTAGTTGAGTTCCTATAGGGGCATTTTCCTCACAAGGGTCGTTTGACTCCGGAGCGGCACTTACTGGCAAAGGGTTTGAGACCAAGGGTTTTCTACCCGTTTCGGCCGTGCTAGGGGTAACAACGCCAATTTCAACATTTTCCGCTGCGGTAATGGATTTATTCAGATCATCAGAATTAAGCAAATACCCTTCGAGTGGTTCCAATATATTCGTACACCCTTCTTGACGAGCGGCGTCGGGTTGCTCAACCGTTGGAACCGATTGTAATTCCGAAACATCATTGTGCAATCGGATCAGTTTGTAGCAACAACATTCAATTTTAGTATTCGGGTTTTTCGACGCACGGCTATATGCATTATTTGTGGAACGTTTGCTAATCCCCCATTTCATACTCCATTTGTTGTTGTAAAATGGCCAAGGCTTGTGAGTGTGAGGGCATTGACTTTTATGATTGTGAACCGAGCTGTAAAATACTCAACTGAAAGTACTTTCATATATGAAAGTTATGCTTTATGTTTATGGGGCACAGTTCAGTTAGACCACCCTAGGTTCGGTTAACCAAATAGGGTTTTGTAGGTTACACTAATACACTGGAAAAACTTCCTAAATTTCTTATTGGTTTTTCATACGATTTATTCCGCTCAATTATTTTGATTCGGTTACTCTAATATGTTCTGAACATCGTTAGATATAAATAGTTAAAGGCTAAGATTACCTAGATAATTAGCATTATCACTATAGGATGACAAATGCTATTTCCATCTTGACTAAATAAAAATGTTACAAAATCCAGTGGTTTGTTATATTGTCAAAGAGGATTGATAACAGAAATTAAAACCTAATGTATACTAAATAGACTGATAAAATTATTGATTATGTTTGATACTTAATATATCTAAACAAAATTCGTGTTTTGATCCTTAATATATCTAAAAAAAATAATTAATAATAATCGAATTTTTACGGGTTTGTTTCCGTTTCTGCATATATTTTCCAAATATGTAATATAAAGTAGAACAATAAAAGTACTTCTAATATTTGAAATTTTTAACGATTACATTCACGTAAAACTTCAATTTTGGTCACTGCATTAAAAAAATGGAAAAAAATAAAAAAATCAATTTAATTGGCGGCCAGGTTAATGAGTCCAAGGAAGTTCAGATTGCCTCGTACATGATGTTTTGAAGATAAAGATTAGTTGCATCGAGGACAGGAAATAAGGATTAGGGTTTAAGAGACAGCGCGGATTGTGAGCTAAATCTAAACGTAAACAAACGGAAACGGTTGAATCTCTAATCCGCAATACTTTTTATGAATATAAAAAGGGAAACCAATCAATTAATATCGTCAATCATCAATTAATAATGATTAAATTGTAGGTTGTGTTAACGCATTGGATTTGTTATTTCATCAACAATCGAACCGAGATTCACTGAAATCAAACGCTCTCACGCGGGCACAGTACACTATCAACCATTAATAAAGGATTTATCCAATCACCAAACTTAACAACATAAAAAGAATAAAACAAAATAAAGTAAATTATGTTAACACATGATACGTTGTCTATAATCAGAACTGGCCTAAAATGCACTCTGCAGTCAAAAGCACGAAGCCAAAATAGTATCGTCTAAGTGTCAAGCACTGATAAGATAAATGCGTATATAAAAAAATAAAAATTTTGGATTGGCGAATGAACCACTCAAGCTTTCTATGTCAAACGGCTCGCCGGATTTAGATACAAGATGGGGAGTCGAAACCCCAATTAATTAAATCCGCATAAAACACGGTCACAATTAGAACTAGATCTGAGGATAGGGAATAGGGAAAATAAAAGGATTTAATAGGTGGAATACCGTTAAATTATAGCAAATAAATACCATACATTGAGTTTCTTTAATAATACCAAACAAGATTCTTTGTTTTCGCAGCGAGCCGGTTTGCTGAATCGAGGATTTTTTTTTGATTTTATATAAAACATTTAAACATTCAAAAAATATAAAACTATCGGATTCAAAGATTTTTCGTTCAACTTTCACTAATTTATTAAAATAATTCATTGCATATGTGAATTATGATTTGCAATATCAGATAATATATTTACAGAAACACAGATTTTTTTTATTTAATTCATATAAAATATATGTTAGATTTCTATCAATTGAAATTATCTGTTTCATAAAATCCTTTTTCATCATTTGATAATTCAATTAAATTATTCCATGATTATGTCAATTGCGATTTTCCATATTAGTTATTTAATTACCAAAAACATAGATTTTTTATTAATTTCATAATATAAAATATTTAAAATTTTATACAATTAAAATTGACTGATTTAATGAATTTGAGCGCAAGATTTATTGATTCATATCTATCTCATTCTACGATAACCTGAATTTCAATTTCCATTATCAAATAATATAATTACCGAAACAATAAATTTCTGTTTAGCAATTCAGGAACATTTTCTGTTAAATTTGTTGAGGATTTTTTCAGCTTTTCGGACAAAATATTACTTTTAATGGCACCCATACAATGTTTGCGATTTTTATAGTCGTAGACAACAAAGAGACCATTTACTCACAATATACTACCAACAAAAGTAGTAAAATGCGTGTTAATGTGTTTTAAATAAGTGGGAATTCAAGATTTGCTCCTTGTCATATACTAATCAAGATTATCATTACAATTTATAGAAAGTAGTTATATCAAGGTGAGGTTATCAAGATGATGGAAGTTTGGTTTCGAACTAATGAAACATTGAATTTTTTGTATTAAAAAATTCGGTCGTCTCATCAGACTGCAGTGACCAAACTACAAAAATATTGAAAATACTTTGAACTTTACAAAGTATAATCACAATGCCTTAGCGAATTTTAATGATTCGCTACGCAATTGCCAACCCCTTGTTAACCTCAAATTTTATTGTATTTAACGCATACATGCGATTTCTATATGAAATTTTGAGTTATTCTGGATTGATACCCAGATGGTATTTTTATATCAAGGTGATTACGTATTGGATCCTGGTCGGAAAAACAACTGGTGTTTAACCTTAAATTTAACAAATAAAACAAAATATTTATAACGTTGTGAAAAGATCTTTGTAATTTTATATTCATTTTGTGCTTTTGGAGTGTCTGTGCTACGCCGCAAATACGGGGATTACGTCGCTGGATTGGGAATATCATTACGTTGCGGAAATTAGATTGATAATTGGCAATCCCAAATACATACGTTGCTGGTCTGGGAATCTCACGTGGTAGACATCATCCCAGGAAATATACTCGTCGCTGGTCCGGGATTAGTACGTTGCAGAAAAGTTATCCCGGTAAACTACCTTGATGTAAAAATACCATCTGGCTATCAATCCAGAATAACCCAAAATTTCATATAGAAATCGCATGTATGCGTTAAATACAATAAAATTTGAGGTTACCAAGGGGTTGGCAATTGCGTGGCGAATCATTAAAATTCGCTAAGGCATTGTGATTATACTTTGTAAAGTTCAAAGTATTTTCAATATTTTTGTAGTTTGGTCACTGCAGTCTGATGAGACGACCGAATTTTTTAATACAAAAAATTCAATGTTTCATTAGTTCGAAACCAAACTTCCATCATCTTGATAACCTTACCTTGATGTAAAAATACTATCTGGCTATCAATCCAAAATAACCCAAAATTTCATTCAGAAAGTAGTTAATTTTGAATTTTTGATGGAAAATTAAATGGAAAATTTGTTAGAATCACAACAATTAGTTTCAAACGGATGAAATTATTGATTTGAAAAAATCAGTATTCTCATCAGGTCGCGACGACTGATGTTGTATTATTTACATTGGAATATTGTCTATATATAGAACAATACCATGTAGTTGTAGTACTAGCGAATTACTGCCTAACACACGAAATTCGATTCTTTCAAATTTTTCATCTATATTTCATTCTCACAACTAACTTACTTTTCGTGTTTACGAATTTTTATATTTTTTGTACGTGAAAAATGTCAGAAAAATGGTATTATATTTTTAAAAATATTGAAAGGGATAAAATCAACAACTTCTTTAAAATTATATCTTTCGTCCTAAGTATCCCAGCATCTTAAGAATTGTTGGTAACAATCAATCCTTAGGCAAATTGTCTAACGTCTTTTGAAAATGTTAATGGCAGTCGGCAACTTGGATATTTTAAAATACGCTAAGAGCTACCTTAAATAATATAAATTCAGGCATTAGTTTGTTCTTATCAGTTAATTATATTAAAATTTGTTTTGTTAATTTGTTTTTTCTTACCAAACTGAAAAATTAAGTGGCCAAAATCCTTGTCGTACTTCGGACATATAAGACGTGGCAACCCTATGCGAAAGAGTACAATTTACACACGCGAAGTGTTTTAAATATATGTGAGCAGAACGAAGATCGTCTTTTAGTTTCTTTTTTCGTAGTAGTTAGTAAATCACTCGTAAGATTTATGCAGATTTACTATTTATTTCAAGTCAAAAAAGGAGTTTTTAAAAAATCTTTGAATGAATTTGTGTATTCTACAGCACAGACGGGGGAAACTGCATAATAATTAATATTTTTTTCAAGAATATAAAAGTCTACAGGACTTTCTCGTTTCTTGCAAATAATATGAAAAAAACAGGCATCACTCGCATTGCGCGATAGCCTAGATCCAAAAAATTTACAAATTTGCTCTCATCTAAACTAAATTTGAAAAACCGTAAATCCCCGGAAAAAACACAAAAACCCTCATAAAATATTCAGAAAAGTACTTGAATTAGAGCAAGCCAAACAACATAAGTTAAGCATGAAATATTAAATCTATGCCAATAGTAACATTTATAGTTCAGTATCAGTACATATTTAATTTTATTTAGAACAAATTTAAAAAAAACAATAAAAACTATAAATCGATAAATTATGGTTTGCTTTTACATAGATTTATTCTTGTTTTTCTATCACATCAGAATCTGTTCACAGACTTTTTAATAAATTCCGCTAAACGTATTGACGAAACCTCAAACATAGCTAATTTATTATAGATCTTCGTATGGTCGTCAACAATTTCGGGAACATCCGCCTAACTCCAGTTTTAAAATCTTTCCTCACTCATGTTTTTACCCATGTTTCATCTTCTTTACATTCTTGATCAGTTGAGTTCGGTAAAATGTATATCCATGCCAATTTTAGTTGAAATGATGATTTTCTACAAACAAAAATTCGGGTTTAGTACAGCCTAGACGAATTGATTTACTATGACTCCCTAGCTTAAGGTAGGACGTTTAAAGCGAGCCACAAGAGTTGGGGTGTCTCGGGCCCATGAATAGCATTAGTTAATCAACAAAAAATAGTTTTTTCCATAAGTTTAGAGATGGCAGTGATAATTGACAAAAATTAGTCCACCGTCCTTCAATAGAAGCTTTTTCGTTTTTTGAAAATATTTTAAAAAGATTTGAGTTTTTTGATATCATTTTTTAAATTTTACCGTATATCACGAGTTTTAATAAAAAACTTTATTTCACCAGAATTCAGCATCTCTACAGTCAATGCGGATTGACCATTTGAAATCAAACTTTATAATTAATCTTGTTCCTTGGAACTCATTACAAAATTTTGTAGTAATCGGTGTACCAGAAGTGGTACAGCCTATGTAACTTATCAATTTTTTGCAATGATTTTGAAAAGTTTAGCATTTACAGAAGACGACAAAGAATTGAAATATGTATAAATAGATTTAAACAAGGAATAATGTTTTTTAATCATGCAAAAAAGTTTTACCAAAAGTCCGGTAGGTTTATTTTTTCACTTTAGAAATCAAGTCGCTTTAGTCACTTTTCAAAACCTCAATCAAATTTTCTTTAGTTTTTGTGACTTTGAACGAAAACTTAAACTGTTATAAATAACAATTCAGTACTGAGTTTTAAAAAGCGATGCTGATGAATATTCGGTGATAGTCAGGTAAATAAAAATTTAATAAAATTTTTGTAGTAAATTATTACAAATTTTTGTGAAATGTGATTAGTTAAATTTGAAGTTTTTTACGGTTTCCAGGTAATAGTTGTGTGGTTAGAGAAATAGGTAAGAAATTTAATAAAAAATCGCAATGCAACTGCGACAAACGGGTATAAATGTCAAATATCATTCCATAATAATCGGTAATTTGTTGTATGAGAGAGTGGGAAAATCTGGTAAAACAGCACTACATGAGCACTACATGATGATGTTCTTATTATTACTATATATTTCCAGGCAAGCACTTTAGCGTCAGAATCGAGCTAATGCATAGCAAGGTCTTCACATTGTGGTGGCATAATGTCTTGTGTTGAATAGTGCTTCAATGTTAATCCATAAAACTTACTTAGTGGGTATTACTAATCGTGGAAAGCTAGGCGGAGTAACTTACCGTCCCAACTATTGTTCTGTACTATACCAATCCTAACTAACGCGTCAGTTGGTTGGTGGCATAGAGCCATTACTGGCGCTTAGTTTTCAAAATCAACTATTTTAAGTTCAGTTTGTTCTGCTGCTTATAGATTAAAGTGCAGTGCAGCGTGGAATGAACGTAGTGCGCTTATTGATGACTGGCTAACTATCGAAACGAAAGGTTATTGATGGTCTCGGGATTTCAAGACCGAACGGAACAACTCTATTGTTTTATATTCTGGTAGCCCTTGATTAAACTTACGTGCTGGATTTGGAATTAAGTTCCACACTTAACATTATGTCATCGGAACGTCTGGATCTGTATACAGTACGGTGCTCCAAACTGAGACCACGGGTCTAATTTGCTCGATGCTTTGAAATCAAACCCTATAAAGAGTCCAATATTACCTTGAGCAATGATTGTAAGGTCATACTAAATTCATTATCTAACCGATTAGTCGATTCAAGACTTATCAGGGAGTGAAAGATCTTATCAATCTTCTCTATCAAACTAAAATTGTTACAGTTATGTGGGTAACAGCTCACTGTGACATCAAAGGCAATGTGAGATCGATTCTCTGGCAAAAGCTAGTTCACAAATAAAACTTATTGGTCCAGAAACTGATGTCCAATTATCATATAGCTGCAGTAAGGCTGCAATAAAAAAAATTGTTTCGGGCTTGAAAAGGCCCTATTTGTCACAAGAACCACCTAAAGATCCTAGTATAACACGCGTACAAGGATACTCTGATTTTATTTTGCGAGGATTGCTTGGAAACGATTTATGATGGTACATGTATTTAATTGTTCAAACTTGTTAGGATGAGATCGATCCTAAATAAGTTTTGCCATATTGCAGATGATCAATTGCATTCCATTCTTTGGCTGGAGCTATTACAGTTTGACAAAAAAGCGTACCTTAATCGGGCACTTTGGTGGAATTTTCGGTTTGCATCATGAGTTTTTTGAGGTATTGACTGTGGAACCTTTGTGGTCCAGTTAATTTAATAAAAAAAAACCGCTAAAAACTCGTGACTTCTCTGGAGTCTGTTCCCTATGGTCGTTCCGGCCTAACAGAAAGACCGTTCCAATCATTCCTTCTTGTTATGTATAAACGGATTGTGGGAATAGGCTCGGCAGTATTTGGTACACTTGTCCAGTACTTGTGGTTGCTACAGTCTAACCAAGCAATCATAATCAGAACAGTTTTAATTTTTTTATTTTTTATTTTAGTGGCAGTCAAACTTGAAGGTTTATGGAAGTTTGAAAAGAAGCTATTGTTTTTCTCAAATCGCGCTAAAGTAGTATTTTTATATTGAATTTTTGAAGTTTTGTTCCAAATGAAGTCTTGTGTTTTAAATTCCTCTATGCATATACTATCTTAAAGTATGTCATAACGTGCTCACATTTTTTGCATAAATTATTAGATTAAACCAACTATTCTAGATGGCCGTATTTTACTAACCAAATTTTTTGTGGTTATATATATAAAAATTTAAAGGTGTGTCTTCCTCAATAATAATGTAATTTTGAATTTGAAGAACGCAGCTGAGAAATTACGAAGAAACTCTTTTTAAAAGTGCTTTAAAAAAGATTTAACAATAGCATTGTTTTACGATCATTTGATCTGTAAAACAGTTTTCCCAAAGAGTCTTAAAAATAATTTTCCAGGAGTTCGTAGATTGTGAGTGCGACTACAAAAACAATACACAAAACTGTTCATCATCGCAATACTGACCATTAATAGAAGAAGCCCGACTTTATTAAATATAAGTTAATTAAATATGGATTGAACTATTAATCATACTTTGCAGTTTAGTGAGTTTCTAGTGCAACAAAATGCCATTCATTTGAATTATACGTTCCAGTCGAATTAGAATCCAGGGAAATTTCAGTAGAAAGATCAAAATTGGCAAAACTTCCTTGCTTAAACAAACAACCTTAGAAAAAATCATTAACATTTAGAATGAAAAATACATATATTTAAAAATTCTGATATTCAAGAGACAATTGAATCCCGATCAAACGGCACAGTCAATAAAGCTCTGTTCGATCGGGAGGTACCGGCTTCGCATCTCGATAAGGGCAGGATTAATATGAGATTTATCATCACTTGACCATGGATGGATCTTTGCACCGAACAGATGGTTCTACATAAATCGGACCATACTCGATTTGGCTACTATAAATTTAAATAATTATTGTAGTCGCACAAATTTAATTTTAATTAGCCAAATTATTATTAAACTGTGGTTAGTCGGATGAAAGAATTCGATGAAATCTCATAAAAATGTCTCTACTTCTGCAATAATTAGTATAACGTTAGTAAAACAAGTATATTGGGTAGTTGAACTGTAACTTGGAAAACTAGAGTTGAATTCAAGATGAATGGAATACCTAAGTATTCCGGAGTATGAATTTTGCTAAAATAAAATTTGTAAACATTTTATAGATCAGAGCTACACTTTTATGCTATTACTTCAGCAACTTTTTATGTGACGAAATTGGCTCATTATTCAATCTAAGAAAAAACTAATTTCCTTAACTCTTTGAATTTTAAGATAATAAACCTAGCCATTAAACATTTATAAAATTATGAGTAGCGTCGCTAAAGTTTCTTTACTTTGACTACCATAGTCATGTGGTTAATCTTAATCCGACCAACAATTCTGTAGATTTTGTGCACAATAAATTTTTATACATGTGGCAAATTATGAAATATTTTGTTATTGAACAAGTTCATTGGCCCGAAATAAAATTTTTAATAAAGAAATGCGTTATGCAAGTATTTTTCGTGTAACGATTAATTTTGGTGGAATGCCTTTGATTTCAAAGAAATAAATTTCCGGATGCAATTTGAAACCCAACCATACAAGTAATTTTTCAAACATGTACACTTATAGTCGTACGTACAATTTATTCTTGTATTTAACAATAGAAATAAAAAAAAACATATTTTTCACCATTTTCGATATGGCATGTAGTATACATACATACTTATATATACGTAACATACATACGAGTAGTCTCGCACTCAATATAATAAGTTATATTATTTTATTGTGTTTAAGATGTTGACTAATACGCTTCCCATTGTTAAATTCTATATAAAAGAAACATCTCGTTGCGCGCGACAATAAAATTTTTTGCGCGATTTTTTTTCTGTTTTGTTTGTGTCTTGTTTTTATTTTTCTCCCGAATAAAGTGAAAAATTGATATTTCCAAGATTTATATAAAATTTATCTATGTCTCAAAAACTAAATAAAAATGAACACTCGCTAAACTTAAATAGATAAACAAAACACAAATCTAAATAAATTTAATTTAATTTACGAAAAAAAAAATTATATCACCCAATTTAACATATAAAAATTTGACTCTCTTCATCCTGCCACTGCCTCCTTTGTATGTATATATTTATTTTTGTCATACTGTGCTTTAGAATTTTCTTTTAATTTTTCATTCTTTAAAATAAAGTCAACAAAATTGTTTTTGTATTGTCTTTTATACACGAAACTAAAACAAACACAAAAAATTGAATTGAATAACAAAATTAATTAAATTATTTTGATTTTCTTAACAATTTTTTTTTTTGTTTGTGTAGTTCTGAAGGATGAATTTGGGGTGGATTTATGGCGACAGAAAAGTTTTTTTTTGTTGTTTAAATGTTTTCTATCTTCTGGTTATGAAAATAACAATCAAAATTATTTTAATATTGTTTTTAAACAAACACTTTTTTACTTTTTAAAGACGAAGGTGTTTCTATACCCAGTGCCATGGTGGTAGCTTTAAGTACTAAGGTGTTTCAGTTAAATATGTAACTTTCTTCAAGAATTCCCAAGTAGTAAAATAAAACCGAAGTTTCAAAAAACCAGAGACAAGGTTTAATTTAAGAGTTCATGAAACTAGTGTTTTTAAAACGATTTCATACGATTTTCGATTTCGCATAAATTAACGTTACAAATAAATTTTTATGAAACCTTAATGTTACTATTAACAGTTATTACTATGGTTTCTAAATACTAGAAAATTTACTCGTTATACTTTGATGAATAGTTCAAATACTGTTTCATTAAGTCTAATACTATGTTCTCATTTAGGTATTTTCGCAACCTTAATTTTTCAACGAGTTACCGACTTATAAAATAATTCGCTAATTCAATGAGGGTTTATTTTATTTGTATGCCATAATTATTCAGCTTTTGTTTTGGAGTTTTGTTACTGTCGATTGATGAGAAAGACAATTTTTTTGAAAAATGGTCTAGATTCTGAAGTGAAAATCCAATAGATAACTACTTAGTAGCATTTGTTTAAATTTGTGAAGAAATCAATTTAGAAAAGAACAAATTTTCAAACTAATTTTTTAAAACTTGTAGGTGGTTCGACAACCACTTTAATTATAATTTGCAAGGCACTTCAAAAACACTTAATTGTGCTTAGACGATTCCGAGACGTTCAAAAATAACAAATTAGTATTTTTATAACCAAAAATAAGGCAGTGTTAATACTAATATAGTAAAACGGCAGTACATTTTGCAAAAGAGTTCAAGTTGGTTCCCGTAACGTTTGCATAAAACCCAAAAGTTTCATGGATCGCGATCAAATGCGGTGTTCACTACGAACCTGGAAAGTGTCTGCATCGTTTTGCGAACTTATTTTGAACCTTTTATGTTTTGATATAGCGAAGTATCAAATAGGTATTGAGTCCAATTTGAAAATAAAAATTGTTACATACTTTGCCGCCTGATTAAAAACCTTTGATGTACCATATTATTATATTGGAATAAAATGGAATGCAGCTGCCAGCACTATGGCGATAGTTTAGGTACTAGGATGACTCAGTTGCACTTTTGATAAGATATTTTCAATGATATAAGATCGTAAACTAATAATTTACCACTAGCGCCGAAATGATGATTTTATGAACTAAGGTAACAAAGAAAACAAAATTTTATGTGTGATTTCACATGGCATGTAGCCGACCCACTTGATGTGCAGCTGCAAAAAGCTTTTAAATTTACAAAATTAAAAACAAAAGAAGACTGCAAGGAAAAGATCTTATCGGAAAGATTTCGTTTGTATACATATTTGGATGTGGAGTTGTTTAAATGTCTTGAGTACGATGAGTTTGATGAAGGGTTTCGGCTATTAAGGTTAAACTGTTCTGGCATGTCGCTCACTGGAATACTAAGTGTTGAACTAAGATGATTTTATGTGAAGTAAGAGGTTTATTGTGTAAATAGATTCATAGTTTCCTCACACTATCGCTTGGAGTGAAATAGTAGATTTGATCCGATTGTAAAACCCAAGGTTTACTCAAAACTCAAGGTTTTACTGTCTACCATAAATGTTGGCGTTTAACATAATAAATTGTTGGCTGACTTTTAATCTCGTTGGTTATAGAAGACTGGATTGCTTAATTCAATAATTGGAATAACCGAGTATGTCATTTTGAAGTTGATTAGAAGGTTCAGCTGTTTGTTTAAATTGTGTAACTGCAATTTGGTTTTTCATTAACGTATTTTGTGATGTTGCACATTTAAGCTCAAAACAGAACAAGAGCGAAGGCGGCGAGCGAAATCGCCTGTCATATTAGAAAACACCGAAATCATGCAAAACAAACACAACCATCAACGCAGGCGACGACGATTTTTTCGTTGAAAAAAATTTAGAGTCTATTTCTATTTTTGTTGCCGACGAAACAATGTTGCCAACTGTTTTTTATATATGTATAAGTTGGCATCAATTAACCGTCATATTATTAACCATTTTTTTTTCAATCTATTAGCCTAATGCCGCAACGTCATGTGTCAAAAACACAGAAGGTTATGCCGTTTGGTTGTTTTTTTATCGCCATACGCTGACGCTTTTGTTCTGTTAGCTACAGCGATATCGCGGCGATATTTTTTATTTATTCGTCGACGCTTGCCGTCGTCGCTCTGGTTCTGTTTCTAGCTTTAGGGACTAGAATATTTGTTACCGTTTGAAAATTGTTTATCGTTCCTGGTATTTAGTGGAATATATAATAATAACCAATAGCTTTTTAAACTGTGATCTGGAGAAACGGAGGCAGAAGTTGGGATTTGGGTGCGCTCCGGTTTTAGTGGGGAAATAGGGTCGAATTTTTCAGGGTTCGTTTTTCTCTAATTATTTATTGGTTATCTTTATATTTGGTTTGAATTGAAGTTCATACTTCTGCTCTTAGCTTTTGCAATTTATTGTTGCCATGAAATGATCATGCGGCTTTGTAACATTGTTGGTATACAACTATTATTAAAATATTCTGGGAAGTTTATTCAAACTATCCAAAAACAACAACAAAAAAATTATTGAGATACTATTGGTAAAAGTAAACATTCTGGGAAATTTAAATTGGGCAATTTCTAGGAGTGTAAAATATTAAAATTTTCCAAGAATAACGATGGTCCATAAAATCGCGGTTTTAGGTACATTTTAAAGTTGTACTAAGTAATTTCTAAGCATTTAACTTGAATTTAGTGAGTTCACCAATGGACTGCTTAGACCCAAGGGAGTGTCCATATTTAGCTATATGATTTTCTAATGGGTCTGATGGGATGTTCCAGGAGATTTAAAAATGTGATAGTTCTATATACATTTAGCATTAATTTCAGTGATGTAGGTGGACTGGTTAATTCAAATGCAAAGCATCTCTAGTAAGTTGTAGGATTCTCAAATAAGCATGAACTTCAGTGATATTGGTAGGCGGCTTAGACTTGTCTCTTGTAATATGATTTTCTCCGTTAATATTTATAGTAAGTAATATGCTTTTTAATGGTTCTGACAGGGTGTTCCGTGAGAATTTAAAATGTCATTTTAATTGGGCTTGTCCAAACTGATAAAAATCATCTAAAAAAAAATTATCTTTAAATCATCTCTAAAATCAAAAATCATCTGAAGCGACGAGGCGCATTTTTAGATGAATCACTATGTTAACAAACAAAGTTGCCATAAATGGGACGACGCCAACCCAGAAGAGGCTCACCAGGTGCCAATACATCCACAAAAAGTTACTGTTTGGTGTGTATTTTAGCCGGCGGCGTCATTGGTTCGCACTCTTCTAAAAATAACGTCGGCGAGGCCAACACCATCAACGGCTAAGAACGATACTAACCGATTTTTTTTAGCAAAAATTGAACGATATTTAAATAGAAGACATGTGCTTTCAGCAGGACGGCGCTACATACCACACAGCAGACGCAACGATGGACATTCTGCATGACCGATTTGAGGGTAGGGTTTCTCGCATAGGTGACGTTAATTGGACCCCGCTAGACTTTTTTTGAGGTTTCCTCAAGTCGCAGGTCTATGCCAATAAGCCGCAAGCGACCGATGCCCTTAAAGCCAACATAACCAATACCATCACTCAAATTTTCCAATGCGGCAAAGTTATTGAAAATTGGACCACTCGGATCCGTGCAGCCGTGAGAAGCCGCGACGGACGTTTGAACGATGTTATATTCCATAAATAATGGCATACATGGGTCTTTCAAATAAAATAAGTATTTCGTTAATACCTCACACATAGCTTGTTTTAATCAATTTCAACATCGACTCGCTCTTATTGAAAAACCCTTTATTTTTTAAGAATGTACCATGACTTCAGTGATACTAGACGACTGACTAGACTCAAAGAAGTGCTTTTAGTAAATAAAATAATTTTCTAATGAATCTGACAGAGTGTTTCATAAGATTAAATAATGTGATTTTCTAATTGATCTTAGGTACATTCCAAAGCCATTCTAATTATTTGCAAAGCAATTAGCATGAACTTCAGTTATACATATATAGGTGAACCGCTTAGACAAAAAAAGGATCACTGGTAAGAAGTATGATGTTCATTCCAAAGTACATTCCAAAGCTATTCTGAGTATTTTCTAAGCATTTAACATCAGTGATATTGATAGTCTGTTTAGATCCAAAGGAGTATCTTAGTCGGTAATATGATTTTAAATTGGTATCTGACAGGGTCTTCCATGGGATTTAAAAATGTTATTTTTAAGAAATTTGCATAAAATTCAGTGATATCGGTGAACTACTGTGACCAGAAGGAGTGTTCCTAGTAAGTTATAAAATTTTCGAATCGGCCTACAGGGTGTTCCATGAAATTTAAAAATATGGTTTTTTTTATTGACCTTAAATGTATTCCAAAGTTATTCTTAGTACTTTATAAGGATTTAGTATATGAAGTTTAGTGATACAGGTAGACTACTAAGACCAAAAAAAGTGTCCATCGTAAGTTATTTTGGGTTGTTTGGAAAGTAATTTCGTTTTTCCCCATCAAAGGACTAAAATTTAATGTTTCATAGCTGATGTCAAACTTAAGTCGCATTATTTTATATTTTGACAGCTGCTGATATAGCAAGATTTATTTGTGCAAAAATTTGTTTGATTCTGCCAAATAGTTTGTGTTTGATGCTATATTAAATATGGAAAATCAAAAGTACCATTATCGGCATAAATGCTGTTCAAGCAAGAAAAAAGTTGTGTGATGTGTATGGAGAAGATGTATTGATCGTCAGCGTAATATTGGTTTTCAAAATTTCGTTCTGGCAATTCTGATGTTGAAGATGTACCACGTTCTGGAAGGCCAGTTGAAACTGATGAGGACAAAATAAAGGCATTGATTGATGAACAACTCGTGAGATCGCTAACAGATTAAAATTTATCGAATTCGTCCGTATTTTCCAGATCTGGCCACACCATATTTTCCACATCTGGCACTTTCAGATTATAACTTGTTCCAGTTTCTACAAAAAACTTTAGATGGCAAAATCTTTTTTCAAATCTTGTCTTCAAAAAGAAGACGTCAATAACGCATTGGATCAGTTGTTTGCCAGCAAAGATCAGAAGTTTTATGATTGTGGAATTATGCTAATGCCAGAAATATGTCGAAAGGCATTTGATCAAAATGAAGAATATTTATTGTTATTAAATAAAATCTAGAAATACTATACAAAAATCGTCTTTCATTTAAAAAAAAACGGAATTACATTCCGAACAACCCGCAATATGATTTTGTATTGGGTCTGACGGGGTGTTCCATGAGATTGAGAAATGCGATTTTTTACATTCGCGATTGTACATTCCAAAGTTATTGAAGTATTTTTTAAGCATTTAGCATGAACTTCAGTGATTAGAAGAAAAAGGAGTACGCTCCACCACTATTTCAACAGAATGGATGAAATACTGCGAGAGTTGCCGAAGACGGTGTGATTATTTGGACATATAACGAGGTATTGTCAACGTAACGTGCATATTAACCAAGCAAAATATGTTTTTTAAATGAAAGGTTAAACACCTTGGCCACGTCACGGGGGTGATGAAATTACACTTAGTCCTGCTAAAATTATTTCTATTTTAAATGCGACAAATTCCATTCAATGACAGCTGAATGATTTTTTGCCAATGACGGCTTCTAAATTGACACTGCTCTACAATTTGACTTAGGACGACGTGAAGTTCATCTGGTTAAGGAATTCAAATAAGCCACTTTTTAAATACAAATCTGAGCTTAGTATAAAGAATCTGCTGTGTCATTACGACACAAAGAAAGAGCTGTATCTGTCATGTGACACGATTTCGGTTAGTGTTTGAGCTGTTTTGATCATGTTGGTCTATGAACTACATCTTCCATTAATATTTGGTTCAGTAAGTTTATCATCAGCTGAAAAGAATTCATCCCAGTTGGACAAGGAGGCGCCTGCAAATATCGCCTGCATCGAAGGGAAAAAATGTTCTAAATTTTTATTTGGCCGCCATCTTTTTAGTGATGTACCATCAACATTTGGTATCGTTGTAATTTATCAGATTTAGAAGATTTGCGATTCTAACATTTAATTAGTGTGGACGAATGTGTCGTTAATATACAGGTATAATTGGGTGGCGCCAAAAGCTTAATATTTTCAACACTCGACTTAAGCTAAGCTCCTATATTCTCATTGAACTTGTTTCGAAATATAGTAAATTACTTTCGAATTTAGTATAAAATATATTCAGGTTTTGCATACCGGTAAAGAGAAATGAACCATAATTTGTGTTCACAAACAGAAACATTACACACAATGGCTATATTTTCAACTTCGTTTTTGAGTGCCGAGTACTAGACTTGTTATCGGCCTTGCAGTTTCTTCTAGTTGGATCACTTTTAAGTTGTCATAACCATGACTATTATTTTATTTTAGAGACGCCGCCGATTCAACAGATGCCATCTCCTCCTTCTAGCATAAATTTGATTAAAAATCCTCCTGCTCATATTATGATTGAGCAAGGTTATACAAGAACGAATAAATGAAATCGCTCCTAACGGAAAAACCAACTCCAACCAGTTCAGAAATATATTGAAAAATGGAAGTGAACTATCCCCGCAAAATGTACAAGCAGTTAGCTCAAAAAAGCCACAGAAATGTCATATGAATGCCTAATTACAATAATGACGATCGAGCTAGATCATTTGTTTTCTTTATCAGACACCCATCATTATTGTTTTTAAAATTTATTTATTTAAGACAAAATAAACGAAGTAAACGCAGCAATTCTAGAAACGTTAATCAATTGATAAAGGATAATACGATTTTTGCTCATTTCGACTAATATTTATGACACTCTTCAAAACCTTTTCAATAATATACAATACGTATAATTCTTTTGTAAAATAATAAATTGTCATCAACGCCAGAACGTCGTATTTGTGATCTAAGATATTGACATAAAAATTGTTGCTTGATCCCTGCTAGTGGGAGTTTTGAGTACCTACAAAATCCCAAAAGCTAGAAGTCACATTTATCAAGCACCCCGATTGTGAGAAGCAAGGACCTCACGTTAATTGTTTATCAAGCAGCCTGGTTGCGAGAATTAAAGAAATCCGTTACAACCATGGCTCGCATTAGAATAAAAAAGAGTTTGGTTTCAGTGAAAACTTTTTAAAAAATATCGAGCATCTGTTTTTCGTTTTTCGATTAAATATTTATTTAATTGTCGTATATCGTATACGAGGGCAAATCAAAAAGTCTTGCAATATCATATGAAAAAAAAGAGTGAGTGAGACAGCAATATTTTTATTTTTCGACATAATCTCCTTTAAGGTTTATACATTTGTCACATCGATCAATTAACTTGCCTAAACCCTCTAAAAACAAAGATTTCTTTTGCTCCATAAAATATCCATTTACAACAGACTGTACTTCATAGTCACTGGAAAATTTCCGGCCCCTAATTTTTTTTTTCAAATTGGGTAACAGAAATTAGTCACTGGGTGCCAAGTCTGAACTGTACGGTGGATGCGGAATTTCCACGAAGCCGCAGTCCTTTAATGCAGCTTGAGCAACATTAGCCTTGTGCACTGGTGCATTGTCGTGAAGAAGCAAGATTTTTTTTCTAACTTTCCTTGGCCGTTTTTCTCGGATCGCTTTTTTCAATTTTCGCAAAACCGCTGCGTAATATATGCCTGTGATTGTGGTTTTCGGTGGCATATAATCGATTATCAAAATTTCTTCAGCATCCCAAAAAATTGTTGCCAAAACCTTACCAGCAGACAGTTGAGTTTTGAATTTCTTTGGTGGTGGTTCGCTACGTTTAATCCATTGCATCGATTCTTGTTTGGATTCCGGACCCCAGTGATGAAGCCATGTTTCATCGCCTGTTATTATGTTATCCAAGAAATTTTCTGGATCTTCTTTGTACATATCTAAAATCGCCTTTGAAGTTTGAACACGCATTTTTTTTGTTCTGCATTCAACAAACGGGGAACCCATCGTGCACTTACTTTCGACATGTGAAGGTGGTCATGTAATATAGTATATGTGGTACCGTATGAAAGAGAAAGTCTCCACGCTAACCGCGGAATAGAAATACGCCGGTCTTCCAATACAATAGATTCGGCCAAAATTACGTTTTCATGGCTAATAGCATCTGCTGGCCGACCCGAGCAGTTGTCGTCTTCTAATGATGCCCGACCACTTTTGAATAATTTTACCCACCTTGTTACTGTGGCATATGATGGTGCAGATTCGCAGTAAACTTTTGATATATAGTTGAATATATAAATTGCATTTCGGTCATCTTTACAGAAATTTTAATAACGGCGCGATATTCAATTTCATTCATTTTAAGAAAAATTCAAAACACGTGTTACTAAATTGACAAAAACAAACGAACTGTAAAATTTACATCGAAATGTTCTTCTAGAAGTTTCATCGCGACAAAAAATGGTTTTGAAAAATATATTGTTGTCTCACTCACTCTTTTTTTTCATATGATATTGCAAGACTTTTTGATATACCCTCGTATCATTGAAAAGGTTTTGCATAATGTTATTAAGTGCGGTAAACTGCTGTAAACAAGAAGCATCAGCCTTCAGACAAATCACTTCTTTAGCCTGGAAATTATTTAAATAAAATATTAAACATTGAAATTTTTTAAATAGTTGTTTTCTCAAAATGACATTTAAGTTACATAGAACCTTATAATTCTCGAACGACGAGTTTGCTGAAGTGAGGTTTCCTCATAAGATACAATTTTTGACACATCCTTATCCAGTATATAGTATTAAGACCCGTTGCAGGTTTAGGTTTCCTAGTCAGTTCGATCATCGAATTGTATTCATGTAGTAAATTTCTTTGAATAATTAGGTGATAATCGGACGCAACAGCAGTTTTTGAAAAAATCTGTAGACATCCAGACATAGGCATACTTAATATTGTACGTTATAGTTCACCAGCATAACAGCTGTCCTGCGACGTAAACATCTAATATTATCTCTCTATGACGCCAGTCATAACGAAAATGCAATTTAACAGGGAGATTTGAATTATCCATAGACTCGCTTTGATTGTATAGCCTACTTCAAAAGGAACGATAGTCTTCAAATCCGTCCACTTATTCCAAAAATCATTTTGATTGACAAATGAACAAAAATCATAATCAAACTACATTTACGTAAAAAAAATCTGTCACTTTAACAAGTAGTCAAAATTATACGATAAATATAGGTATATTCAGTGTACATCTATATACTTGAAATTAAGGTAAATATATAACAAAAAAACAATAAAAGACAGACGACACAAAAAAGTAAATTGAAACGAATACAAAAATAAAAATAATAAAATTCTTCTTTTGGTTTTTCAAAATACAAAAGAAAATATAAGTTTGAATGAAGTAGAAGTAAAAAAAAAAAAATTGAAAAATTGATGATTCCCATTGCACATACAGCATGTAACTAATGGCTGTAATCAATTTTGCTTTACATCTCAATCTCTTATTTTATTTTTATTTTTGTTCTTGAAATAATACAATTCTTTTTCCTTTTTGTTTCAGCTCACGCTATTTTCTAATTTAATGTTGATTTTCTTTTATAATACATATACGTATATAAATATTTTCCAGTTCTGTAATGTCCTATAGTTGTTTCAGGATTTATATATGTACATACATACTAATAATTGTGGATAGTTAATTGATGATGGGCAAGATTTGTATGGAGGTTATATTACAACTTTAATATATTCATGATGAAGGATTTATTAAAGGATGTAATTTATACTACATGTTGCTACATTTTTTTTAAAGAGGAACTCGCAAGCATTTTAAATTAATAGCTTTTTTGAATAAAATGAAGTAGCATCAATATGTGTAGATTACCGCGGATAAATGTCGAAATCGTCAATTAATTTGCCACGATTGTACCAAATATTCAGTCTTTTATATTAAATCAAACGAATATCTACCACAACTAAACTATAAACACAGTAATAATATTAATATTACCACCGTTAACCACACCTTCCTCTTCGCATATACAATATATACTTTTATTTTCAGTTTTCTTTACTTTTCCATTCCATTTTTCTTCATTTCAAAATACAACAACAACAACAAAATAAATAAATAAAACAGAACCACTCATTTCTTAACAAAAAATATATATTATTAAGACGAGCAGATCAAAACAAAAGAAATTCGGTAGATTTTCGTTTTTCTATTCTTTTCAGTGTGACAAAAGAATTTTCTCCATTTTTTTACATTTCATTTCCACAAATAAAAGAAAATGAACAATAAGATAAGAATATAAATAATAATAATAAAAAAAGGGAAACGTAACACACAATGGTTTGATTAAATACATCATAGATTTGTTGGTGACGTCATCATTATTACTATATTATTGTAAATTCATTTTATCTTTATCATTTCCATTCTCAATTTATTTTCATTCCCATAAACTGGTACAAACAAAAAGAAAATTACTTGATTTGTACTTTTTGAGTGTGGTGTGGGTTATTCACCATACATGTTGGGGAAAATAAAAATGTTTCTTTGTCCTAATTATTAAATTTCTTTTTAAAGCACCTGTTCGGCGCAGCTCATCATTAACTCATTCGCTATGGTGCTGTTTTCTTGACTAATATGAAAGGCGTTAAGGGCACATGTAAAGAACTGTGTTTATTCAGATCCGTGCTTATTATGCTTTTACTTGAACGTAAGCATCATTAAAACTTGTAAAAATAAGCTTGTCATATGTTGTGAGACCAGATCTTGTTTCAACGTTTAAACAAAATTAAAAAGAATAAAAAGATTCAGACCACTAGGAGCATTCAACAAGTGATGAACAGTCAATTAACAAATTAACATTAACAAATTTGTTTATGTAAATAGGTTGGATGTTAGCCTGAAACTAATAGCTTTAGATTTCAATATTGGATTTGAAACCTGTGGCCCTATTCTGGCTTTCACTGGGAAATGGAATTAGGACAAATACTTTCATAGCATTTTTGTCTAAATTGTACTTTTTTGGCCTGAAGGAACATGATTTTTGTTAATATTTTCGAAACAAAGTTAAATGGGAAAATATTTTTCCCTACAAAAATTTTATGGAACCGAAGTTTCCCAAATCACTTTGTTTTGAAAATGTTTGCACTAAACTTATTCTTTCAGTAGGCTAGAAACGTATAATTTAAACAAAAATGCTATGAACATATTTCTCCCAATTCCCTATTCTCAGGGAAAGCCAGAATAGGGCCACTGGTATTTAATTGAATAGCAATACAGATTTTAAATTATATTAAAAAACCGTCAATTTACAAATCAATAGAACTTTGAGCTTTGCTTTATTTACAACAAGCATTATGCTTTCTTCACTAAAATTTTGTGGTGTCCACCGTATTATAAAAATTCAGGTTGGAATGTCAAGCTATCATAATCCCATTAAACGAATTCGATAGCGCAATCGAACCAATCTTCCTTCTGTTAGGAAATAATATTTTAAATTGTATTCGTTACAAAATCATGTTATACAATTTCAAGGTAGCCTTTAAAACCTTTTCCTATCGTCGAATAAATAATTAGTTTAAAATAACCTAGTTCTAATAAAGGTTTTCAATAAGAGGTTTCATTTTGAATAGCCTGCTTTTTGGGCAACTGTTAATTTTGAAACTGTTATCTTTTGACATTTGACAAGCAAAAACTACGCCATTACTAAAAATGGTACGAAACGCGTTTCAACAACGCATTGAAATTGTTAAAATTCACTACAAAAATGGTGAAAATTTTGCACTCACATAGTTCGGAAAACTAAAGCAGTTTTGGGTCGTCGTGAAGCACCTTCTCGGCCGGCAATAGTGAAACTGGTGGACAAATTTGAGCTGTTGGGACCAGTAAGTGATGTAAAGAATCGAAACGGTCTGCGTAGCTCAAGAACAACTGAGAATATTGCTACTGTATCCCGTAGTGTTGACAAAAACCCAGGTGTGTCGATCTTTGGAATTAGACATTCCACAAGACTTAGGTCTTAAGGCTTCTAATGTTCAGTTAACACAAGAACTCAAGCCGGTCGATCATCATAAACGTCGTATCTTCGCTGATTGGATCTTTCAAGTATATCAAAATGATCCAGATTTTCATCGAAAAATCATCTTCGGTGATGAGGTTCATTTTCACTTCGAAGACTACGTTAATATAAGCAGAATTGTCGCATTTGGGGCTCAGGAAATCCAAGAATGATTGTTGAAAATCCTCTCCATCCTCGACGTGTCACTTTTTGGTGCGGTTTTTGGGCTGGCGGTTTGATAGACTCTTACTTATTTGAAAATGAGGCTGGTGCAACTGTTACGGTGAATGGATTGCGCTACCGAGGTATGATTAATGATTTTTATGACCGGAATCGGAAGATATTGATGAGGACGACATTTATTAGCAAGACGGCGCTACGTGCCACACAACCACCGATACAATCGCAATTTTGCAAGAAAAGTTTTCTTACCGTGTTATTTCTCGAAGAGTCGATCGCAATTGGCCACCGAGATCTTGTGATTTAACACATTTAGACTTTTTCCTCGAGACCACGTGAAAGTTAAGGTCTATGCCAATGCTCCACAATTGATTCAAGACCCTAAAGATGGGATTTGTGAAGTTATCGTGGACATACAGCCGCAAATGTGCGAATTGGTCATGGACAATTTCATGAAAAGGATATGCTGATATCGTTTTCAAATGTTAATGGTATACCTTCCTCTTTAAAATGAAATTAACATTCATTGATTTCTCTTAAAAAATACTTGTCTTTTTAATATCAAAATGAAACCTCTTATTGGAAAACCCTTAATTTAATTAACAGTCAAATTGCAGAATTTACAATATTTTATAATACGATAAGCAGCAATTCGGTATAATCAACAACGATAGTTTTCAAAATGGCATTTAAAATTTTTCTTACAATTCTAATTCTTCCTTACAAAAAGAATTTGACTAAAATCTGTTGATATAGAACATGTTGAAAATTTATGTAAAAGCTCAATTCTATCTTACAAACTGATTCGGTCTGAAAATCGCCAAACTATATTAAGCAAAGCAAGGAAATGTATGTTAAAATACTGAATCCACTCGACGAGTTAAATTAAAAATAATCATTATCATCCATGCATCAGTATAGATCAAGTACTTCTTCTAAAATTCATAAAATATTTATATAAGTTTCTCGCTGCGTTTTTCAAGTTCCAACCCATTTAACAGGGCATCAGGTTTACGATACGATATACAAACCACAACAAAATAATTGAATTTTCTTTAAAATCGCGACTATGCGTACACACAGAAAAATAACCCGTGTTATCAGATTTTTATCTGCAATCGTAGTTTCCTTTTATTCAATCGGGTACTTTTAATAAAAATTCACCTCGCATCAACGGATAAATATTTTGAGACATCCGAAAGAATACCTGTTCCTGTTGGAATTAAAATCATAGTCTTCTCAGTGTGAATGAAGATTCCCGATCGATTTTTTGTGGTGAAACATCTAATTTTTGGTGTTTGTACGTCAAAGTTCAGTTCTTCGTTTGGTTTTATAAAAGACACACCAAACCAAGTGAAGTAGTTTTTTGGTTATATTTGGCACACCATGTAACTTTTTAATTATAAAAATTAATTATTATATATAAAAATATAGTTACTTCAACAACTGGGTTAGAATGGACAAAAATAAAATATTATAGAAGGTAATATAGAAATGTGAAGATTGTTTAGGAAACATTATAGATAACAATGTCAGAAAAATTATTTGTTTTAAATTGCATGCCAGATTTATCAAGATCGAAACGAGTAATTCAACGATTTCTAGTTTACAAAAGGTAAAAATTAGTTACAAACTGCAAAACACTTAAAAATTTACATCCTCTTATATATTTTCAAAAATCAGAGAACAAACTAGAAGAAAAGGGTCAAACCAATTTGACGTAATACGTTGCTGAAACGCCATGTTCCAGGCATGCCGAATGAAAAATTACTTTTAGACATTTTGGAAGTAGATAATAGGGAACATACAATTTTTTAAAAATTTTATCAAAGTTCTTTTTGATTTTTATTTCAAATCCAAAAATACCTTTCAAAATATGTAAACGGGGCGGGCTATGAGATTACAACGAAAGTAAATTTTTACGTGAAAATATTTTTATCCACAATGAGGCTTTCAAAACTCTGAAGAACGGCGCTATTTAATTAAACCGATTAGTGCTAAAAATGTATATGCGGTCCGGTGAAAATTATTGTATCCAAAAGTATTTTATAGCTAAATATAAAAAGTTCAAACGTAGTTAATTTCTGAATAATCGATCGATGGGATGCTATGAAATACCAAGTCGGTGTTGTGGTAATCCTTTTTCCTGGGTGTAATAACCCATGGCAAAAATGGAGCGATGAATAAGTTCTGGCCAAAACCCGACTTTCTTTTACCTTGAATACAATAATAGATCTCGAATACCCTACACTTGAATTCTAAAGTGAAAATAGAGCCTGTACCGGACTTTGGTAAAATCTGTCTTTTATAATTATAAGTGCTGCCACTTCCGGCATAGAAGTTTTGACCAAATTTCGCAAGAATCTTCAAATTTATGGAAAAAGCGTATAAATAAGGCGTTTTATTCGGGATACACCTGGACTGCAGAGATGCTGCCTTGACAAAGTAAAGTATTTTTAATCAAACTATTACTCGTCATTTTCTGTAAAATTTAAAACAATTATCTGAACAAATTTTTTGAAATTTAACTTACAATCTATTATTCTATCAAAAGTCACTGGAATATCCCAATTTACGGAAAATTCTAAATTATGAAGTTCCATGCCATCAAATAATTCGTCTGAGCTGTAGAGAGCACACAGACATTTAGCCCTTATGTTTACAACGCGCTTACCCGGGTAAGTTTTCGTGTTTTATTACCCAAAATTTTATGGATTTAGGTGACTTATCAGCTTGAAATCGTTAGTAATTATTATTTGTTAATAACCATTATTTGTTTTAGATTACATTTTGCCAAAATGTATTTATCAATTTAAAATGAAATTACAAATTATCATTCAATACTAAATGTATGGAATTATGGACATACCCGGGTATGCTGGTTGTAAACATAAAGGTTAGTCTGCACACACACACACAGTGATTTTGGAAAACCTATTAACTTCGACTTCAGCACTATAGCGAATGGCTTCTTAATGCTGGAAACAGATATGCGGAATGTACGCATGCGAAAACTACATGAGCGTATTTTTCTGACATTGCGTTTTTATTTTTCGGTAGAGTTTTCAATACAAAATATACAATTTGTTTTTGAATTTCTGTCAAAACATTGAAAAGTCGTCGTGATGTTAGTACTAATTCATGATATTTTTTTTTTTGTATAATCACGACTGTTGCGGTGTGTCGAAATAACGCATGTTTTGCGAAATACATGTGTTTAATTTCATATAAAGTAGTGGATTCTAAATTCTCCACATCCGAAATTTCGCACGTCTGTTTCCAGCATAAAAGAAAGCAACATATTACGAAACTACTAAATAGGTTAGGGCTACTCGAATTAAGAAAAGTTGAATTAAGAAACGTGGATATAAATGAAATAATAAAAATTGATTGACAATATTTTAAGAAAAGTAAAATCTTATTAATAATGCACAAATGTCCGTAGCTTTTTTCAACTCGAGAAGGGTAGTAGGTAGAAAGTTGATATTTTTTTAGGTTTCGGTGAGAAAGTTTGGTCTTTGTTAATATTTTGAAATTTTATCGATTTTTAGTTACATGGTTCTCCAACGTAGGATTTGAAATTTTGTAATACCGAAAGGATACACCGATAAATACCGCTATTCTAAATTTCTGCCATTCAGCGCAACATCCAAAGCTGTGTCACTATACTGGCTTTCCCTGGGAATAGTGAATTGGGAAAAATATTTTCATAGCATTTTTGTCTTAATTGTATTTTTCTGGCCTACTGAAGGAATAAGTTTAGTGATAAAATTTTCAAAACAAACCTAATAGGAACACTTCGAAAATTATTCTCTCAGTAGGCCAGAAAAATACAATTTAGACAAAAATGCTATGAAAATATTTTTCCCAATTCCCTATTCCTAAGAAAAGCCAGAATAGTGCCACTGATACAACTATACCAATAACTTTATTACCAATACGCCAAAATGTTTTGATTGAAAGGCCAGGTGCATTCTAACTCTAATTATTTTTGTTTATGAGGAAATTCTTTAGTTTTATTATCACTTTGTAATAATTACTTTAAGTAAACCTAAAATTTTTTATTATGGGTTTGAATTGGAGCATTGTCTTGCTCTATATAAGATCACGAAATTAAAGATTTCTCGATAGAATGGTATGATTCTAAATCGACTCTAAGGACAAGAGATCAAAATAACATTCTAAAGCTTAATTGTCTGTTTCTCATGCCAGCTTAGGCTTTGGTTAAATAATTCCCAAAGCGTTAGTGTTTTAGGAAAAATATTAGAACAGAAATAATTATGATTAGTTTGACAAGTATACTGCGGCGGAACTGCAGAAAAAATAGTAATCTACATCAATTGAGTTCAGCTTGAAAACCGAATTTTTAATTTTGTGAATTGATGCTACAATGCACATTACGATGCAACCCATTATACAACCCAAACTTCCCAATTTATTAAAAAAAGATTAAAACATTTGATAATTTTGACCACTTGTCCCAGATAAATTGTGTTTACTGTTTTGAGTGAAAGCAGTTATAAATATGTCTGTACAACTTTTTTAAGTTTTTAAGCTAGAAAAAATTCACGAACAATTGTTTGAAGAAATCAAAATACGGGTAGACTTCCTAAACTTTTAATTTTTCACACCGCTTACAAAATTCCAGAACATTCTTTCCTAAAATATTAAAATTCTTAAATTCACCAATCACATTCATCATCGACATTTTCGATGCGCTTTTCAGACTCGCTTGTGTCAAGAAACCGAACTGGTAAACTTAAAACTAACGTCGAGGCCTTCATAGTTATCACGTAAATTATTTCAATAAATTTAGAAAAAATTCATTATATTTTCATAATTTTGTTTGGTAAATAGTTGGAGTAGCATGTGACTCAATAAAGTCACTAATCCCGGAATTAAGTACTGAAATGGAAATCTAGGCATAGCCTATATACTTAATGCCAATATAGAAAAATTAAAACCTCTAATACCATAGACATAATTTAGATAATCATGATTTCTTGATTATTCCGATATTTCTTCGGTCTGTCAAATCACGATTTCCGCCAAACCAAGATTATTACATTTTTAAACAAGATTATTACAATCGAATTGCAGGAAGAAGATAAATTTGAAAATATTTAAAAATTATTTAAAATTGTTAAACTATTACTTATTTTTACATTTAGTTTATATTAACCTAACGTAACTGATTTCGTATCCTTCAAAATCGGCAAAAATGCAATGAAATTGTTTTATTTCATTAATTAAATATTTCATTAACTAAATACCGATACATGCACTGATTTTAACTCAGTGGATTCATAATAACGGAAGTAAACTGATTTAAACTAATTATTTAGTTCCATTTAAGCGCTCCTTTTAAACCATCAAATTCAGTCTTATCCCGAAGCAAGGAAGCAGGAAAAACTACATCAATTTTCATAGAATAAATTTGACAAAATTATTTTTTTTGTGTGCGAATGTTTTAACAGTTAACTGAACTGTTAATTTAATTTAAGCATGATGAAATATATGTCAGTTCATTGAAAAAAAAATTATACTTGAATTCAACTTCACATTTTGTAAGTTTGTTCAAAAGTCAGAAGATGTCAGCAAAACATATATGAGGGTTGAATTTTGACTATCATTAAGAGATGGCACTGTGAATTCTAGTTAAGTTTTCAAACGAACATTTATATTTTTTTGTTATGCTTGTATAACACTGATCGCAAATGCGTGCCAAACTTGGTACGTTCGAAAATTCCGCCAGCACGCAACAAAATTATTCATAATAAAGAAGAAAATAGCCAAATAAAATAACAAATGAAAACATCTCGACTTTTAGAACTTTACTCCACCTCTGGATTGTATTGTGATTGTAATTATGCTGCCTGCATAACCAGTGAAATAGCTAAATATGAAAAGGCATTTGAAGACGGGGAATTTTTTAAATCCGCTCCCATAAACTGCGCAGCATCGCTTTTCGAGGATTTTCACTTTCGTGTCGAACGATGTTGTTTCTATTTTTTTGGATTTTTTGAAATATGTAATGTTAAAATTTTTATTTTTTATATTGTACTAAGGATATTAATTAACCCATTGTTATTAGAAGTTTTACATCCCGGCCCTTTGGTGTCTAAGCCAAAATATTGGTAAACCTTGGATGGCTGGATAAATTAAGTGGGACTACCAGGCCGAAAAATATATTGAAAGCTAAACCTAACACAACACAACGCATATTTTAACAGAAGATGTTCGATAATTATCACCACGACCACGAGAGGAAAAGACATGATTATTGGATTTTTCATAAATTGCACGTAGCATTACAAATGAGCGTTAAAGCTCGAAATGTGTGCAATTTATAGCTAAATTTTATTAATTAAATAAATGTAATGCAAATTAAATGAAATGAAAATTTTGATAATAAGTCTAAAATATACTTACACGCATACATGGCATTCAATAAAGTGCAAATGCAGTAAAGGATCAGATTTTAAAAATGAGCAAAAATGATAGTAATCAGTTAATATATCATCTCCGTGCAGGTAAAGTGTTTGCATTGACAGTTGATGAAAGTACTGCCATAAACTCCGATGCCAGGCTAGCAGTTACGGTACATTATGCTGCAGGTGGAATAATGCAGGAGAAATTGTTGAAACTGGGGACATTACCAGAACGAACAAGAAGTGTTGGTACTCTGGAAGTTGTCAAGAAAGCTTTAATTAATTTGAACGTCAGTATTGAAAAAAATTATTCAATTTCTACTGAAGGCTGTCCAAGCATGATCAGCAAAGTGTCTGGATTTAAATAGAATTCCATTACTCGATGACCTATTTCTTTTCCCAACAATGGAAAAGAAATAGGTCATCCAGTAATGTGATTCTTTTGTATGATCCATTTGGGTGTTCTATGTGCAAAATATGGATTATTTAAATTAAATCGAGTAATGGAAACAGTTGCTAAAGTGATAAGAAATGTCTTTACTATCTACTAAAACCCTAAAACCTAGGTACTGAAACCCTGCTAACTACTGATGTATAACCACGATCGTCGGCTTAGTCGAGCTTTATCATTGGAAAGGTTTTTTCACTGTTTGGACGAAATTCGTTTATTTTTGCTAGATAAGAAAAAAGTATTTCCGGAGTTAACCAATACAAATTGGTTAATGCAGATTAACCAACTGCAGATCAAAAAATACGGTTTTCAAAATCCCGGTTTTCAAAATCCCGGTTTTCAAAATCCAAGTTTTTAAAATCTCGGTTTTTGAAATCTCGGTTTTCGAAATCTTGGTTTACAAAAACCCGGTATTCTTTTCTTTTAGTTTTAAAGTCTTGATTTTGAAAAAAATATTTTTTATTAATTCGGACCGGCCGGACTTATATTATTTTAAAATAAAAATAAGATATCTTGCCCAAAAAATTACTAGAAAAAACCAAGGCTGCGAAGTCGGAGGCGGGAGTCGGTTTCGTGGAGTCAATGCTATTTTATCGGAGTCGGTGTTAATGCAATATTTTGAAATGCAATAACAGTAGAGGCTGACGGCTTCAATAAATCTCACGAATCCGCGGGGCTCCGAGGGGGTTTAGATTTGAACTTCGGGGGACATGTGAAATTTTTAAAATTCAAACCCGGAATTCCTAAAAATCGGGATTTTGAAAACCTGAATTTTGAAAACCAGAATTTTGAAAACCGCGATTTTGAAAACCGAGATTTATAAAAAACTGGGATTTTGACAAATCAGGATTTTACTGTTACTTAAGAAATACATGAAGTGTTCGTTTGGAAATTACCACTTCTCAAATATTTCCCCAATTTAAAAAGGTTTATAGCAGATATTAACGCGTTTGAAAAAAGAGAGTCACAAGAATTATTTGCACAATTTAGCGAGGTGTTTAGTGTAAACACAGGAATCTTTCGCAACTCGGTTCAAAGATGTCAAAATATTTAAAAACTTGATTAAATTAGTTCGCTACCGTGGCAAAATTTCTGATGGTAATTTTCACGATTTTGCCTGGATAATTTCTTATGAGTTCGATACTGAATTGCATGAATTTCTGTGTAGCCTAATTTAATGGCGAAAAGTTTGAGAATTTAAGGACCATTACTGAGAACGGTATAAGGAACGATAACAAATCGTTAAATGTGGTATTGAAAGTGTGACAAAGCATTCCAAACAATTACACATCTTTAAGAAAGTTGGCAATAACGTTATTACCTGTGTTTCCATCTAATTTAAAATTTAATTACTGATTCATTTATAATTATATAGATTTAAATTTGGTGCTTAATTTTATAATTAAGACAGTTATGAAGTAACACATTTATGAATTAAATTAGAACTAAAATTATTGTTTTTCTATTTAAAAAATTATTTTATTTTATGTTATTATGAATTTGGTTGGCACGCGAAATAGGCGATTTTAAAAAATAGTGTTTTGGCACACTAAAGGAAGTACTTGCGCACCCTGTTCTATATACAAATTTTGTACATTTTATTATGTGGGTCTGGCACAAGTTTGCTATCTAAATTACCTGCTAACTTAATTGATGATTAGCTCACTCCGCAGTCGTTCACAGATGACACAATGCCAACATTGTCTATTGTATAATAAACATTGCCAAATAAATTCAAATTTTACAATCGTTACACTATTTCTAATCGGTATGAACTCACCATCAAATAACTGAATAAAGTAATATAATCTTAAATAGTGTTTAATGAATGGCGTAATGGATGGCTAATAACAATACAATAAAATGTTATACTACTTTGCAAATTTAATTTGAGGTTTACGATTGTGGTGAATTTACAATTTAGTAGGCACACTACGATTTATGGATTCAGTGGCAACTATCAAATTAGTAGTACAAAGAAACGGCAGTTTAACACATTGAACGCGAATGGCGTGAATTTACGTTTTAATGCTTAATATGCTTTTCATCATCGTCTTCAATGTGTTATTATGTCGAAACAATCCATGTGATACACCCAGTATGCAATTTTTTTATTGTGAACAAATAGTTCTAATTCCATACTAAATTCCGTACTACAAAATATCAAAGACACAAAAATATTGATTTTAGACCAAAATAATTTTCTATCTCTTTCTGTTTCATGTTTTTGTTTTATTTTTATAAGTTATTATTTTGTAACTTCAGTTTCATATGACAGGTTCGCGGATAACTATGCGCATAGCTGTGCGTGCAAATTTTTTGTTATTTTAATTTCTTATTGTTTTTAATTGTAAAGTTTTAAATTATTCAAGGAACTTTTTATAAATTATAGTCACAGAATATATACAGAAGCGACATAACTCTATGTTTATATGAATTTATTTCGACTCGGATAATTGATTTTTTTAATCCAAATTGGAGTGGTAAAATTGTTTAAATGGTAAATAATAGATAGCGCTAGTAGTTTTCAAAAAAAAAATAAAATCGATTATAAAAATCTTCGCAGTGTACAACTAAATTTTCCTCTCAATTGGCTCTCCCAATAACAAATGTCACTTTGATTTTTCTACATCAACAGCAATACGTGTTAATTGGTAAAATTAAAAAATTTCTTTATATTTAAATCTGATGAGACTGAGTGATACGCAATCAACAATTAATAACAATACCATACAAGAATCAGCATTCTGTGCTAAAATTAAATTATATAGTATACCGAAGAATATCGTCAAATGGTTTATATAGTAAGTGGTGATTATTTATTTTTAAATTATATACATATTATTATTATAAAGGGAAATTACAACAAATGATAATGTTCCAACAGAAGTGAGTTTTAATAATTTATTACAAATGAATTAAATATTCTAATATTGTTTTATTTCTAGTTATGTGTTCCGTTTGGACGGAACTATGTGGCAAATCGGTAATTCGTATGATGGCGAAATGGGAATCAGCGTGCTGTCAGCCGAAATATTTTTAATTTCTGGCGATAAACTGTGAAATGCTATGTAATGGTGGCCACGATTTATGTAAAATGCTCGCATTGTATTGATATGTTCTTGGACGTATACTGTAATTTTATCCACTTTATCTATAAATGAGGTTATTTATCCCATTTAATAGTTAGCCTCCTAAAATCTAATGTTAAATTGTGTCAGATACTAGAAACAACACCAGACAATCTAAAATCATTATAAATTTATGATTTGAAAATTGCAATGTTGAGTCGTGTTTCAAGTTCATATATTGAAGCTGAATTATTAGCTGAACGAAAATCTATCTTAAACTGGACAGTTGTAAGTCGAATTTATTTGTTCTTGTATCGCCAGATGATGTGCGCTATCGATAAATACTGTTACCTTTACTCGCTTTAAATATTTCTGATGTTATAAATGAACACTGGGTTCAGAGAATTTTCGGCTATAAGTCAAATTTTTTATTTTATTTTGTCGCATGTGAAATGATCGAAATTATATTTAAAACTGGAACACCATTCATGAATTTGAGATTACCAACGCTGTTAATGTGTGACCGCGATTTTTATTATCTGAGGGAACTCTGAATCAAATGTTTGCCCAATAAAATATTACGTAAGTCCTGATTCAATTTAACAACACACACGAAATTATATTACAGATAGTTCCACCGATCATCGTATTATTGGCATTACCATAAGTATGTTGGATGATAAATTAAACATGAAACCACAGGAAGCTGAGTGCTGGATTGTGACTTTAATTCGTAATGCTGGACTCTATGCTAAAATGGACTGAAATTGGGACATATGTTATAATGGGAACGCAACCTTTGTCACCATATCAACATCTATTTGAAATAAGTAATTGATTCGCTCTCGGTTCGTTCGGAAGCTCTCACTGGTACTGTAGAAAGAAACCCAAGCTCTTTAGCTAAACTAAACAATTTGTGAAATCTATAAAAAAAAAATTCTTTTTAGTCGCACGATAAAATTAAGAATCCTAAATTTAATAAAAAGCCAAAAATTAATCAACAGTTGTTTTATTTTTAAAAATTTCAGGTAAACTACATTCAACATAAGTGTTGTTCTGAAGACAATAACTACCGCCAATTTTGATCGATGCACAATAATTAGGAATTACTAAAGATTACAAGTAATGCTCGAGTACGTGAAATCGTCTCATTGATGCGCTTTAATCATCGACTAATCCAATAGCGTTTTGCCAGTTTTTAATCGCCATTGTTTCGTTCAGCGTACGCTCGAAATGAGTATAATGTGTCTTGTCCCTGGAATTCTACGAGATGCAACTTTTGGGGCTCTCATGTCAGAGTCATCGAACGCGACACTGCTCACTGCAAGGGTAAATTATGCCGATGTCGAATGAATTAAATTCATTCTGATATAGCTTAATGGAGATTTTATGCTTATTGTTTGACAAATGATCGCGAACAATTTGACAGAAGTCGAAGAGAGAGAATTTATTTATACACTACTAAAACTTTTGTGAATTTTTTTTTTCAAATTTAGAACCATCTATTGGTGAACGTGGGAACTTATTTAGGAGTCTGTGTTATAGTGCAGAACAAGTGATGCATGAAGAGGTTGACATTGGACTAGAAAGGAAATGAAAATTTATTTTAATATGGCGGTAATAAATTTTTGATAAAATTTTCTTGATTTATTTTTTAAGATGCTCAATATGCCAGAGTTGAAGATCAAAAATCGGGTGGCGCATGGCAGATGAAAATATATAAACAAATATTTTCTTTATTTATTTAAATAAAACATAATTTTTTAAAAACAATTAACAAAAAACTGTTATTTGGAAAGAAAATTATTACTTTAGTTCTATTTGGAAAATTCTAAGCAAACCGGCTTTTTTTGTACGTAGGAAAGTGTTAAAAACTACTAAACGTATGAAAAAGTGTATGGAAGAAAACCAAGTTTCCAAAAAAATTCCACCTTCTTTCCAGTTCGACTTTTCCTCTTTTTAGTCGAGATTCACTGCGACGCTGTAATTTTAGTAACACTTTTTTTTGGCGAGTACAATAGATTTCCGTATACTTCACATGGTTCTTTTTATAGAAAGGGTGTGGTTAACTATAAAATCTCAAACACAAGTTCGAAGCATGTGAATCATTTAATCCTTCAATCACTACGAGTTGTCTACGACTAGTCGACGTTGTTGACACCATCACGGAAAAATTAGTATGACGCGCATCTCTGTCGAAATCTGGGTTGCCAATTGCGCAATTTTTTTAATTATGAATATTTTCTGAAATCCCCATTTGAGTTTTCTTGACTGGAGTATTATTAAAGACAGATTTTTCTCGTTAAATAATGCTCCATAATCGAAAAATACTCTTGGACAATATATTTCGCCTCAGAGTAATAACCATTTTTTTTTTATTTGTAACTGATGGACCAAATTTGGGTCGTTTCCCGTAACTTTACGCAAAAATGATATTCTACGCAATTCTTTAGAGCGTGACGTAGAGATTAATTGTGTGAATTTTCATGACAATTGAACACTTCTATGAAATGGTCAGTTACAAATAGCAAATTATAACGTTAAAGAGTAATTTTTGATTATAGCGCATCACTTGAGAGAAAGCCATATCTGTACTCTTCCAAACTATATCTAACTCCCAATCAAAATATTAAGAAACAGCTTACTGTTGTAGATAGTAGAGAGGCCATAGTATGATTGTGTTAAATAACATATGTATGAATGTGAATTACCTGGAATTTTCATTGATTTTTAAAAAATGGGCAAACGAAGTCCCGCGTGACGGATAATTTGAATTTTTAGAGATTTAATACATATTCAATATTTTTTACGGTGTTTAGTTTTAGGTTCAGGTTTTCATGCGGAACTCGAATCCACCATCGAAGCCACCAAGTTAAAAAAACAATTATTTACTCCTGATTTATTGTCCCACAATTAACTAAATTTGCTAACTTTTTCACGTTTTGAGATTTTTTTTGACTTTGTTACCAATTTTTACCAATGTTTCTAGTGGGATTTGACATTAAAACTTACGTAATCATGGTAATAATTTTTTTTACTAATCTTTTGTTCGAAGTAATGGTGTAAGATGAGCCAATCGTCGAATTATTATAGCAATTATTGAAATTGTTTCAAATAAATTATGCTCCTCATATATATTTCGAATAATCATAAAATGTCCATAGGAACTCCATTTGAGACCCGAATGCTTTGCGAAAATGAATTATGGTAATAGAGGGGTAATGGCCAGGGGTAATAACCAGGGGGTGATGACCAGGTGGGTATTGACCGAGGGATATGCCGGGAAGGGTTATGACTGGATAATGGGTAAGAGGAATGAACCTGTGGTTAATTGGCCAGGTAATGTCAGAGGGGTAAAATTCTAGACTTATGATTTACTTAGTTTATGAGCGCTGTACAAAAGTCACTTGTAAAGAAAAACTGGTCAGTTTGAAGAGGGTTAAAGGATATTGAAATATTGTAGAGACTTTAGAAAAACCATAAATATAGGACATACATCTAGTGACCGGTAGTAACTAATGCACCACTAGTGACAAAAAGTATTGCCACCATTAAATGAAATAAGTTTAAAGATTACCTTATGTGTTGTATGTATATGTTATATTAATATCTAGTGAAAAAATTGTGTGTTACTTAATTCAAATTAGGCGAAATTTTTCAATTACGATTTTGAATCAGCATTTATCGAAATATTATATTGCGTAAATTAGAAGAATACTAACTGGTTATGAATTACCTTACCCTTCAAGATGTTTTCAAGCGTAATCTTTTACTGAATTTGAAAAAAATTCTCTGAAATTCGTTTAATTTATTACCAACTTTTGAGTTTCTACACAATGATGCAATTTAAAAACTCTAATTAAGTATTTCTACAATTAACCAGAGCTTTAAAAATGGAAACAACAATTTTAAGTTTTCAAATGGTTTTATAACTTTTTTAGTATACGTTTCAAATTTAAAAAATTAACTAATCAAATTTAAGGAAGTTTCAATAACGTTCTAAAATCAAAAAAATTATATTCCTCTATTTTGATCCGAATATATCCAATTAGAGTTAATCCTATACATTATCTTGCGATACAGTGAATATTAAAATTTTACGCGAGTACTTCCAATATGTTGCTACAAAATTTAAACTGAAATAATATTTTAAATATTTTTAAAAAATTTGATTCAACATTCTCTCATCGCTCTCAATTTATGTATTATAAATATGCATATATAATATTAATAATTAAATATATTAAAATTATGTAAAATATATTATATCAATATTTATATTATACTAAAATTTAATCCAATTTTATAAAAAAAAATATAAAATGAAATTTAAAAAAATTTTTGTTTATATTTACAAAAAAAAATAAAAAATAATAAAACAACAAAAATGAAATAAATAATTTTCAAATAAATACCTGACATTTTGGAATTACGTATATAGCTTTACGATACTACATTTTCAAATCTGATATTTTTGGAATTCACATACACAAAAATATGCATAATGGTCTCAAGTTTTTAGTCATGGTTTGTATTGATTGTTTTCTGTCAATTCCAAACTAGTAGAAGAAGAATTTTTTTTTAGAAGAAAGTGTTTTACGTACCATCTGGAAGAGACCAATATAAAAGATTAAATTTTAGAAAACAAATGGAATTGTTTAAAAAAAAAATTTTAAATTTTTTATAAATAAACAAAACTACTATGCAAAATAACTACTTTAAAATAAAATATATTATTGTTTTAAAAATTAGAAGTCAATATTTCTACAGATATATCTACATAGGATGAGTGTGTGTAGTGTTCCTCTATTGTGAGTGACATATACATTTTAATCCTATTATACGCCTAACTAACATGCAATTTTAGGTCCCAAATTTAAGGTATTTATTTAATTTTTTTTTACTGTTTTATTACTTTCATTTGTTTGTCTGTAAATTTTGTATTTTCACGAACCCGGAAATCTTTTATCTATTTTGGTCGTCTATTCAATCTATAAATTAGAGCATGAAAATCTATTTTTATGATTTGTTTTTGGTTAAATATATGTATGTATACTGTAATATAACAGTAGAAGCATTTTAATTTTATAACCGTATTGTTAACATTTTTAACCATTTTCTAACAGCATCGAGATCGCACCCCATTATATTAGTACATAAGTATAAGAAAGAACCAAAACCATAAAAAATGTAAATCTAATTAAAATTTCTCTCTAGTTATCAGTTTTTCCTTTTATTTAAAATTTTATAACGAGAAATGTCGGAATATACAAAAATTCACTTCCCATTTTTTTTTTTAAGATTAAATTAAACCAGAATTGTATTACGATCATAAATTTTAATTTTATTACATATTTAAAGTAAATATAAAAAAAATATTCAGAGCAACAAGTGTTATTTTTACAAGTGGCTAATTTTCATATCTTTTGTTTTATATGTGAGAAATATGTTAGCGACTTAACCAAAGAAAATTATTGTGCCCAATAAAACCAGGGATAAAAAATGTATGTCATTAGGTAGTTAGGCCTAGTAGACGTTATCAGAAATACTACTACTTTAGATAATACATTTAATAATGTCTAATTGGTATTATAGTAAATTAGATACGTGATGAAACTTACCAAATTGACTCCTCATCCATGGATACAATGGTGATGGCATTGATGCAGGTGTACTTTGGTTGCTTGGAGGTTGTTGGTGTCCTTGTTGTATTTGGGGTGACTGCTGATGCAGCATGCTCTGCGGTGCAGGTACAGGTGGCCCGCCACCTGTTTGTGTATACATGCCCATATGTTGTGGATTTTGTTGGTGGGCAACCTTCATACGCAAAAAACAAAATATTTTAATTAACTTCAAATTATATAATTTATTATGTATATATGTAGACTTACAATATCTACTTGTCCCTGCGCATGTGCCATATGATGAGGTATTGTCATTTGTGCGGTCATATGATGTCCGCCCATTTGTTCCAACGGTGGTGATCCACCCTCGTTACCCATGCCCAAACCACCAACAGCCGCCTGTAACTTACAACTAGCATATACAACTGGTTGCTGTTGCTGTGTTTGTCCACCGCATGTTGTACCATTTTGTGTAGGACCATTCACCATAACGCTACCACCACCACCGACCACACCACCGACTTGACTTTGAGGACTGTCGGCTCGTGTATAACCCGTTTGTTCTATATTTGGAACACCGTTATAATAACCCATACGATCGTATGGTGGAAACCTTGGATAAGGTAAATTTCCTTGATTAGGATTTTGACTATAATGATGCATTTGTTGACTACCATCTAGGTCACCGACCCCATTACCGGGATAGTGACCATGCATATCTGTACCCATATATGAATTTGTAAAATATGACGTCATACTTTCACAATTATTTGTACTCATCGTCATTTTGGATGATTTTATTTCGGTTCTCGTGTTTACTATATTATTAATAATAATTAATCTATATAATTAAATGTCACTTATAATTAATATCAGTTTATTTAATTCCTTATTTCAAAAATATCACTTTTATGTTACGTATTTTGACTTAAATTTAAAAAAAATATATATAAATATTAATTCACTTTTAAAACACAATTTTATAAGTTATCCGGGGGGTAACGTGCTTAGTTATAATTTTCTGTAAATAAACAAAACAAAAAATTACAATATTAGTATTTAAATTAATAAATTAATTAAATTATTATAATTATATATTACGTTAAATATCCGATCGAGATCATACAAAATTAGATGATCTACGATCGGAACCAAATTTACTCGGTCAGACATGATCTGTGTGGCCCAAACAAATTTATATAAACAACTGGATTTTAACTATATAAAATTTAATTTTTTCGTGCGGAAAACTCATCTTGCCGCGACTACTCGAAACAACTGAATGTGTCACATATATGCAAAAAGCAAACAAAACCAAAAAAAAAATGAGCCATCATCCTACATACAAACGAAATGATAAGGGACTTTGATACATAGCTTTATATATTCTTTATACTCATCATTAAATTTTTGACATGTTCTCTGCAAATGGACCGTGGAAATTCAGACGAAAAATTTACAAAAAAAAAAAAACATTTTGATCATAATGTCGACGTCGTCATTATATTATGATGATCACACATATGGTGTAATATTTCGTAGGCGGCTACTCTAGTTTTATGTTTGTTATTAGGTATATGGAATGTGACTCTTAATGTTATAAACAAATATACAAACATAACCTATAATTTAGGCGCCATTCTAATTTTTTATTTTATTTTATCCTATTGTTATATTCAAATTAAAAACTTTTTACGAATTCTAATAAAACACGCGATTATTTTTTTAATTTCGTTTTTATTTCTAAAAACAATTTTTTTCTTACTTCTTGACAAGGCATAAATGACAAACATCTTGTACAAATAATTTATTTATGTCAAGTTTTGGCAAAGAAGAAAAATGTTTTTTTTTCGCTGTTTAACTAATCTCCCGTTTTTTATTCTTTTCTTATAATTTTTATTTTAACAAAAAAAAACTTTATTTAATTTTTATATATACATATATATGTTTATACATAAGAAGAATTAAAATTTTAAGACGTACTGTAACAAATAAAATGTCAAATCATTTTCTACATAGTAAATCTGTTTATTGTCTGTTTTATGCGCTATGTGGAATTTGTGGTAGACGCTTACGGTTGGAATAGTCGGAATTTAATATATGGAATGCATACAGTAAGCGACGTATTTAAAAAATTCCTAATCATTTGTGCATAAAATATATACTGTATACACTCACTGTACATATGTATATACATAATGCTGTAAAATTTTAATCAAAAAATACCTATCGACAACAAAAACTATTTTAAATATTTTCATACCACCCAGTTTTATTTTTGCAATGTATGCTCTTACACTGATTACACAAAAAAAAATTATACCAAAAATTTACAAAATACTTAAATTCTTCATATTAAATCGGTTGTAAAAATTTTCAATAAATTTAAATTTGTTGTTGTAAATTTATTTATTTGGTTTTTTGATTAATTTATTATTTACATTATTATTTGTTATTGGTAATTTGTAATGCATAAGTTAAATTAAATTGAAAATTGTCTATACGACAAGGTTGATATATGAAAATTTACATTTTTCTCTAGCTAAACGTATAATTTGCTCAGCATTACAAGAACATACAGAATTGATCGTTATTATCAAGACGTTAAGTAATTAAATTTCGATTTAACATTCTGAGGAATAAAAATTTACAAAACTACTTAATAGGAATCTTCATATAAGATCATTCGATACAGACATAAACAAACATGCCATCTTCCGTCCAATGTCTTATTCACATCGATTTGTTAATGTTCGCCTTAATGTGTGCAATATTAAAAAGCACAGCATAAATTTAGGAATTATTTTGTTAGTGCAAATATTTATGTAAAAAATAAAATTAAATGTCATAACATTGTTTGTCAAATTGATACATTATGCGTCTTAATGATTTGAAATTGTGAATAAGCTGAAAAATTTTGACTCTTAGTTCAATTAAATTTATCAACTTTATAGTCCGAGGGCCCGTAATATTGAAAAGTAATCGAATAAAATCACTGAAGATACTTTTTTGATGTAAAAGCTCCATTCAAAATCCTAGTAAATCATAACGCATGCATAGAACTTAGCGTATTATTAAATCATCACCCTTGAGGGTGCAGCTGTTACTTTTAAAAAAAAAAATTGTGTGTGAGTTAATTTTTTCTGTTATAAAGAAACTTTGAAAATGGGAAAATATGCCGAATTTGGATGAATTGTTTAGGTTTAACAAAAAACAAAAATTATTTTACATATACAGAAATTCCATTTTGGTAACCCTTAAGGTTTCCTAATTTTATACCAAATGCGTCAACGGTAAAATTTTTACATAACGTATATTGTGAGATAAAGTAAGATTCCTGACGTGACCATCACACAAGAAATTTTACAGATATCGATAGTTTAGTCTAGTTGCACTAATCTTTACATTCCACAAATAATTGAGTTCTTCTTCAGAATCAGTCACAATTGGCCCTAGAACGGAAATACGAGTATCTAAATCGTTTAAGTGCACTACGTAAATACTCTGTTAAAGTAGGGCTTAAGGCTTCGTTAGAAAAAATCGCAGTTTTTAAGTAGAATTCCTTAAACTAAATGTATATAACTTAATAAAATCAGGATTCAATGTGAATAGTCCAATTCAGCCAGATTTGACCAAAACCCTTAATTCAACGTTTTTGTTTTTTTCACAATAAAAAGAATTATATATTTAAATAAAAAATATATTTAACGGGGAATTCCCTAATTATTTGGTTTTATTTCTTTGCTCTTCTAATTGTGGTTTTTATTGTCAGTCGAACAAGAAGTTTCACTTTGTATAGACCTATACGTCGTGTGCGCCTTGAATACGTGATTTTTTAACAAATTTAACAAGGGATCTGTTTATTACCTATTGGTAAGTTAATATAATTTATTATTAGTAAAATATTTTATTGAGTAATGTAATTTTCATTTGGGCATTTTAAATTACTAAATTCCAATTATAAGGGGGGCTCATTACTGGATTTTTTAAAATATTCAAACATTCCAGTAATGATCCAAGTGGTTTATTATTGGATTAAAAAAAAATCCAAGGTATGAGCCTAGTAGTTCAAAACTACCTAAGCACCTGGGTAGTTTTTATTTTATTTTAGCAGAGTAATGACCACTCTTATCTATTAAATATCTCTTCAGTTATAATAATGTCAAGAAAATATAATGTAGGAGACATAGAGTTAGTGCTGGAAAGTATTCAAGAGAAAGGTACCAGGGGCGAAGGGTCCATAGAAGCTAGGGAAGCACCGCATCCCTTTCAAAACTCACTATCGTTAAAATAAAATTTCAAATTTGATTTATTTTATGTATAACACGTTTGATTAAAAATATTTTTTTCATAATAATATGCACTATTATGCCTTACAGGTCTGCACATATATTTAGTTTAATGCAATTAACTTTAAAAATATTTTGTATAGTTCTTTCCTACTTTGATTTCTCATTATAATTTATACACATCATCCACCTTCATATTGCATATGCATACATAGAACCAAAATAAATACGAATACTCTCGTTCATTTATAGCATGCGTGTTGCATCCAACTCAACAAAACAGAATAACAAAAAATATTCTCTCTGATGGAAGCTGCTTTTAGTTTAGCTTTACCTTATTTCCCTTCACCGTGATATTATTAACAAAATTAATTATCGATGTGTATGTGTTTTATCTATTCATAGATTTGTTAATATACTCTCACTTGTTACTCTCAGAATACGCTGCAACTTCAGCAGCTTATTAAGAAAATACTGAAATGAATTATTTGTTTTCAATTTTGCACAAATTAACTTCTCATGTTCTCGTGAAGCGACAAGTGATCGGTTTATTGAAAAATTTATTAAAAAAAGGTAATAAAGATGTGAGTAGGGATGAATTTTAGAGTTTTTAGGAAAAAACTAAAGCTGTCGTGGAAATTGATGAAACGCGATTCTCACTCGAGTGGTGCGAGTGAGAATCACACTCGAAATCATCAAAGATTTAAAAACTTCTTATAGAAAATTATTTTTTGAAATAATTGATCATATTTCAACAGAATTAAGTAATAGATTTCAAAATATTGCTGAGTTCACGTTCTTGGAACTTATAAATTCAAAAAAAAATTCTAAATTTAAATTGAATTTTCCGGAGCAATAATTTAAAAATCTCCAAGATTTTTATGGCAAACGATTCGATTTTCCAAAATTGAGAAGTGAAATAATTGTTGTATATAGCGATGAGAACTTTTTGGACAAATCAATATTAGAAATGTTAGAATTTCTAAAGACAATGATTTAATAAGTTCATTCAATGAAGTATCACCCTTATGTCGACTATTCTTAACGATTCCATCTACAAGTGTATCATCCGAAAGAAGCTTTTCTGCTTTACGTAGAATTAAAACTTATTGAAGAAGTACTATTGGAGATGAACGGCTTTCTCATGTTTCATTAATTTCTATTGAAAATAAACTATTGTCTCAGATTAAAATGTCACCAGATTTCTATAAATTAATTTGTAATGAAAATTTTTGTTTTTGAAAAGAATCGTCGAATTGAATTATATTTTAAATAAATCTTGTAAATAAAACATTTTTATGTTGTCAATAAAAATCAGGCTTAATTTAATTTTCCTAGTTATTGTGTATTTTAGGTCTATTTTTTTATATTTTGATGTAAGTATAAAAAAATGAGATTATTTCATCAATTTGTCTGATAATTTGGCTCAACAATACATTTTATTCTAAATTCCAAGAAAATTAAAACTCCATTTTTAACGCAGCTTCCTCTACTCTCCAGTTCACGAGTCGCCTATGAAAGGTACGTCAATTCACGCAGCTGCTAAGCAATACAATATTCCTAGAGGGACGTTACAAAATAGGATCCATAATTGTTCTACTAAAAGTTCTAAGGGCTCTCGACAGTTTTAACCAAATTAGAAGAATCTCAAATTGTCAGTTGGATCTTTGAAAACCACACAAGAGGCTTTCCTCGCAGAAAGCACGAAGTTCGAGGAGTTGTCAAAGAGTTATTGGATGTTTGCCCTAGGAAAAACATGTTTGTTAACAATTTCCCAGGAGACAAGTGGTACAGTCGGTTTCTCGAGAGGCATCCAGAGATTGCTGATAGAGTGCCAGAAGCGGTTACGAACGCGGCGTTTCGGAGAGAGATATTAGAGAATGATTTCTTCATCTTGAGTATTATTTTAAGGCAAAAAATTTAACCGATGTACTACAAGACCCATCTCGAATTTTTAATGGAGATGAGTCCGGCTTTTTATTGTGTGCTAAGGGTCGAACAGTTTTGACTCCAAAAAGGAGCAAACAACGTTTACGAAACCGACAAAGGTCGCGACAAAGAGAGTGCAACAGTTATGTTTACATTTTCGGCTAATGCTCTTATTAAACCCCCTATGTTCGTTTCCCACTATAAACGAATTCCAAAAGACGTTTTGGACTCGATACCGGAAGGAATTAAGTACACTAAAACTGATTCTGGATGGATGACGTCTGAAGCATTTTTCTATTACATAAAGGAAATATTTTATCCTGTGTTGAAAGATAATTCATACAATTTCTTGTTGTTCTATATGTCGACGGTATAAGACTCACATGACATATGCTCTTTCGAAGTTATGTGAGGAACTTAAGATAATTCTCATTTGCTTATACCCAAATTCTTTTGGGAGAATTTTTACAGCCAGCGGATTTTGCCGTCTTCAGACCATTAAAATTTGGCTGGGCAAAATAAGTCCAGTTATGGAGAATGGCGAACTTGGACGAGCAATCCACAAAAAAATATTTGGCTCCATTACTAAAGCTAGTGTTAAATAAATACATGAAACGTGAGACAATAGTAAATGGGTTTCATACATATGGCCTGTATCCGTTCAATCCAAATGCTATTGATTTCTCTAAGTGCCGTGGAAAGTCGAGTGCTTCAAATCAAACTGACGATGTAAATACCATAGCGGTCCAGGAAGAAAAGCTAAACACAATAAACTTTTTAAAATTTAGTGAAATTTTTGGTGCTTTCAAAATAAAACAGTTTGAGACTTTCGAGCAGAGCAGCTGAAGCCAATCAGACGATTCTCTGTGTTTGAAAAAATATATGACATATTAAAAACAGATTGAGTTCCAACAGTGGTAAGTCAAATATATGCATAATCAAATTCGGCACGCATTTCAATTATTACCTCTTGGTAATATAAAATTGACGAAAAAGCTGCTTTAGAACAACGTTAGATTTTAAGTAGTAAATTTGAATTATTTGTAAACGTTGTTTGTTCGTGTACTTTACCATGATGTCTTTACTGAATGTTTTGACAATGATAATTTAGTTATATGTTTAAGGCGTTCACAGTGAAAGTTCAAATTTGTCAAGTGGAAAACCCAAATAGGAAACCCGATATATGTTTATACGCTATTGGTAAGATTTAGAAAAACCAAGGAAGCACTGCGTGGAGGACATCAAGCTGCTTTGCACATCATTTGCTAACATTTTGTTTTTTTTTAATTTAATGTTTTTGGTTTTTAATTAATTTTTTTATTTTTAGTTTTAGTTTTGATATTTCTCAAGAGACTTTATTTTCTCGTAGCTATTTAAATATCTTAAATAGCATTAACCTTGTTTTTTCAATGAATTGTTTGTTGGTATTATCTCTCATCATGATCTTCGTGTTTTTTCTGTTAATTGTTTTGTTGTTGAATCTCACCTTTCATCAATATGTGGCTCTCTTTGTTGGGACAATATTTTTTCTCTTAGTAAATTCCTCTATTAATTATGTACATATTTAATATGAGTTCCAACTACTCTTTACTTAGATCCCCTTTTGGATGATGCGAGAGATTTTGAATACTATTTATATAAATTTTGGTCTTATCTAGCTTATTATTAATAGTGTGGTAGGTTTAATTCGTATCGCTTAACAAAACTTTTTCAAGGATAAGTTAGATCCTTCACTTCCCTCTAAGATATTTTAGCGTAATGTACGTTAAATATAATGGTTAAAATCATTATACCCTTGAAATCTATAGAAGCACCAGCTTTGCAACTAACAAGGCCCAAGTGCCTGCTTCTATAAATTTCAAAGCTAATGATTTTAATCAATACCTATTTAACTCTAGTCTCACCCATTAAATTTCTAATATCTATTTAGTGTCCAATTCCATAATTTTTTTTCGTTTGCATTCTACAATTTAGGAAGTTAAATCGCTTTCCACCGATCTAAATATGTTTAGTTTAAAATTAGTTAAACGAATTTTTCCTATTGTATCAAGGTATTTGCTACATATTCATTAAATCCCGATTAGTGAAAGATGAGTAAAATTATTCCTTTCCTAAAATTAGCAATCCTTCTGAGCTTTTTCATTTCAGCCCTATCAGCATTTTAAGTTCTCTGTCCATGGCGTTTGAATTGGTAGTAAAAACCAAATTCATTCTAACATCGATAGTTCTAATTTGCTTAGTATTTTTCAATCGGAATTTAGGGGGTTTCACGGTACTATACCACCAGCATAAGTAAAAGAGAAATGACGTCTTACTCTGTTAGATTTTTCTAAAGCGTGTGATTCAATTAATCACCAAACTTTGTTTAAAAACTTATTTCGATCTTCAATTTTGTTCTCTCTGCTGGGTATTTGATTTTAGACTATATTTCGGCTCGTTTTATGGCAGGCTTTTATGCCAATTTTTTCTTATTTCTTCACCTGTCTCTTCTGGTGTTCCACAAGCATTGGTTCTTGGTCCTTTACTATTCTCTATGTACATAAATGACGTCGTATGTTCGGTTCGCCATTCTTTTTTCATAAATTTGCTGATGATTGCAAACTTACACAGTAAAAAAAAGTTACATATTTTTAAGGGTAAACAAAATGCTATCTAAATGTATGTAAATTTTACGAATGGTATGTATACCGTACATAATACATGGAATTTTCATTTTCTGGTTTATTTAAAATTCAACAGTTCAGATATGTAAGTTTCAAAAACCATTATATAATTTTGTATGGTTAGGGGTAATATTCCATATTTTATTATTGAAATTTATAAACTTAAAAGCGAATTTGCCAAAAAATAACATAAACTATTAAGAATTTCATTGCGAATATGGGAAATTAATTTTTATTTAATGTTTTTTTTCGGCAAAAAACAGAAATCATCTACTCATAATATCCATTTTCCTGCCAGACAATTTTTTGTTTGATTCAATTTAAGTCCAACCTTCACAAACATATGTGTAAAAATGGCTGGTTGTAATGTCTTCCGGATTTTAACGGATCTCAGTTAATTCGGAAGCCGGAAATATTTTTAAAAAAACATTATAATTTGATCACATATTAATTATTTTACTACTATTATAGTTATAGTGTTATTTTTCGGACGAAACGATTTAACCGAAATGCACAAATGTGTATGTCGGTCCAAAATATATACAAAAATAAATTTTTGACAAGATTGTTTTTCGTTACCTATACAATTATGATGGTAGGCAGGAAAAAAGATTTATGAATCTACCACAAAAAGTAGAAAATTTACACTTCTCCCCCCCCCCCCCATTTTTAACCCTCAGAGTTATTATGTAAAAATACACACAACCCTTACAAAACATGAGAACTTCCGCAAGTTTTTTCTTATTAGTTTGGTTTCGTACTGATAAAAAGTTGGCTACTCCACAGTACTCATAATACAGGGTAATATACTGCGCATCTGCCAATAATTACAAAAACATCAATGGCGGAACATAGAGACCTTCTTATAACAATATGTTCACGTATGCATATGTACATGCCTAGTAAAGTTTAGAAAATTGAAGTTATTTTCAAAAAATAAAAAAATGTATTTAATTCAAATACATTTATCTATGTAATTATTTTATTTAGTTTTCGTTTATTATGTAGGATATAGGTCTCTAATATTCGCCATATCAATTTTTGACAGCGTGGAAATGTACGAAAATAGAACCAATATATTACCTCTATTATATGTACTGTAGGTCTTACTCATCAAGTTGTACCGACCTAACTGCAAAAATTCAAATCTTGCTTTCTACTATAGTATAACAAAAGAACATATCAATTTGGCGAATTATATCACATTAAAGCAAAAATTCTGTAAGCGTAACAAATATTCTTACTCGTACATTTCTCATTTGTCGTATTTATCTCCGACAATGTTCTACATAGTAATTATGGAATATTTTTGGCAAGGATGTAATTTTTTACAAAATGTCGTAGAATTCTGTAAGATACTTAAAATTGCAGAGGCAGGCTACTAATCTCTACATAAAATAAAAACTTTTCTAGTATATTCTGTGGAGGTCTTTATATTATTATATAATTTTATATTGTTATATTAAACCCTAGTGATCATAAATGTGATCATAATGAGAACAGGAAAAAGGTGTGTGCTCCTTGTGGTCGTAAAATAAATCTCGGCGTTAAAAAATTACAAGATTTCCGAATAAGTGAAGATCAAGAATTATAAATTCGAAGATTTATAAACGTGAATTTCGCCATATTCAACCATCAATTCCCTTTAAGTATCTGTGTAACCTGTCGTCAAATGCATCAAGATCATAAACAGCAGAATGATAACAGAAGACCATTTAAGATGATGCCTAACTATGAAGATATATTAAGGAAACTAGGTCACATGAAAAATCCAATTTTATTTGAAACTGTTATATGTATGTTTAACCGCTAGACATAAGGGAGTAATAAATATGAAAAAAAGTTGCCTGTTGGTAAAACACTTGATTTATCGATAAAAAATTACTCCAGATAATGGAATGTATGGATCCCACCACTCAAGCATCACTAGTGTTAAGAGGGGTCAGAATCCACTCGAAAATATTCCAAAAACTATTCAACTTTGCTCCACTTATTTTCAAGAAGTATCTTGAGGAACTCCTCACCTTTTCGCAGGAGTCCGCGAAATTATTGGATCCTGATTTCTGTAGGATCGTGGGCGCAGATTTGTCACTGCTTCCATTCGTAGCAGCATTTAGAGCCATGGACGAAATTGTAAAGTCGACTTTCTCAGTAACGAGGATCGAGTCAGATTTAAATAAACACATATCAAGTCTCAAAAAAGCTCTCGCTGCTCTCGATGTGAGTGAAACTTTATTAAATTCATATAATTTTTAGTCATCTTCAGGAATCGCTTGGATGTTTGAATAAAGAAGAAGGTCTTGGTTTATGGTCTGGAGAGGGTTCACCGCGAATTTTTGAAATTTTGGATCAGATGAAAAATGAATGATATGCAAGCTCCAAATTACGGCACAAGATTAAAAGCAGCTGTGGTTGACTTTTCTTCGAAGCATATCTAGTACTTCATTTCAAGATTCCAGTTCATATTCCAAAAAACAAAATATAATAGTAATATATATAAGCGGCATTTGCGAAACTAAAGCAGCGCCAATACTGCGCACAGTTTTTTTTACACAAATTTAGTTTTTTATATATTTGTAAACGCAAGTTTTGGAAATCGTTCCGAATGTTGTTTTGTATTTTCAAAGGCCATAAGACCTGTAAATTTACTATAAAAATAAAAAAAAGAAGATGAATATAGAGAAATAGTACTTTAATAAATGAAAGGAACCAAAAATAGTGAATATTTCGAGCACATGAACTGTTATGATTTCAGGGCCAAGTTTTCCTGTTTTCTGGTCAGCTATTCCATAGTTCTATGGAAACCTAAACCACCTTCTAGAGCACTGTGTTCTGTTGGAGGTATTTTCTTAGGAATTCGGTTCCCTTAAATATTAAGAGATCAGCGTTGCTTAAATCTTTCCAATTGTGTCATTTAGCGTGGTGCCTTTGATTGACAATACATTTAGTAATATTTTTGTCGTGTTTTATAAATTTTGTAATATTATTATTGAATTCACTTATTATGCCTAATGGAAGTATTTTTTTTACTGATTATACCAAAATTATTATGTCGATCATTAAATATTTGAAACTAAAGATCGCTAATCGGCCATTCTTCTTCTCACACCATGTCAATAAAGAGTCATATTGGTGTTTATTACAATCATCGAACGTAATTCATGGTAGGATTCTAACCCAGAATCTCCCGATTCAAGTTACCAAAGCGTTAACTACTGTAGCTCTGCCTAGTAAATAATTTTTGTATGCCTACAGGCGGTTTTCAGAAAGGTAATGCAACAATCAACTAATTGTGGTGTCGCTGAGTCATTTAATAATAAATGTGTAACACAGCATAGTGCCTATCCTTCAATGGTAGTACCGAAATAAATCTTTGAAATAGTTACGATTGTTCTTTCATTTGTACGATCTGGTACATAAGTAAATGCGTGATTGTTTTGCGTAAAACCAGGCATCTCTAGTGTGATACGAATTGTTGTCGAGAACCTAAATAGTGTTTTATATTAGTATATACTTTTACATAAATAATGCTTAGAAAATTCCAACAAAGCTTTTTTTTATTATTTAATCTTTGCAATCTGCTCCGAAGCTGAGACACGCCCAGCAGTTCGCTTTTCACGTCCTTACTTCAAGCAGTCGCCTGCCAAATCGAGTTCTGCACTCCGAAAGGGGGTATTGGTTTTGTTAATTTTCACCACAGGTCGTGATCTGATGATGAAAAATCCATTTTTCATTTACATTCGAACCTGGTACTTCCCGATCCAAACGCCAAAGCTTTATTCACTATGTCGTTTGGTCGGTCCCAAAAAAATTGTCCTATTATGCTACAAGCAAATAACTATGAAAAGAGTGCATTGACCACACACTGCATTTTAAAACTGTCCGAGTATAAACAAACTGTATTTTATATAAACAAACTAAATGATTGATTCATTAAATCATTGTTATTATTATTCAGCAAAATCCGGGATTAACGCAACTTCTTAAGTATTACGTATTTAAAATATAATAATAAAAAATATAAATATAATCTCGAAAAAACAAAACGTCGAAAAGTCTGATAATCTGAACAAAAGACGAATAACGACTAAACACAAAAACATAATACACAAACTAAAATAAATTATTCTAATCTCTATTTACAACTCAATTAATTGTTCATATATACTTGTACACAGAGCTCTAAGAATACTCACACGTATGTTTTCATATAAATCTTAATAATAAAAAATACTATTCGGATTACTAATCATTTTTATATAAAATTATGAATTGAAGAAAATCCTCGCGCCTCATCCAAAAAAAAAATAATTACGCGCGAGAAAATAAAAAAAATATGCTAATTTATTATAGATGTCAGATCGAATCTGGTGTGTGGTCCAATTTTTTTTTTTTTTTGTTATATTTTAAATTAATAACCTAAAATATGTAAATCATCAAGTGTTAATCAATTTTGTATATATGAAATACTCTTTGATCATATACCTACATTTGCTGTTGTAAATATTGCAGAGTAAATTTAATTAAATAAAATTTAATATTTTAGAAAAATTTATTTTCTCCATTATCACTTTTACACATTACATAGCACACATCATCGTCATCATCACAAACTATATGTGTATGTTTATATATGCATGTAGTACAGCAACAATAATTTATTTATTTCATTTTCATTATTCATATATACATACATACATACAAAAAAAACTATATGATAAAAATTTTCATTTAGCTCATTCCGGAAAAACCTAACGAACCAAAAGAGATAATACATTTTTTTCCATACATAAAATTTTCATTTGTATTTTATTGTTTTGTGTGTTCATTGAAGTATGGGAAATTATTATTATTATTTTATTTATATATTTATTTTTTATTATTGTTGTGAAAATATATATCCTGACATGTAGATATATGAAAAATATCCATTGATAAAAAATAACGGTTTGTAAAAATCCACCTTTCGCTCGCACTCAACTGTGCTATGTGTAGACTGTGTACCATGTGAATATATTTTCAATTTTTATTATTGTTTATCATTCCCGGAATGCGATATTTTTTGTTATTATTATTTTTAACAATTTTTTTTTGTTTGTTATTTCCGATTGTATATAACAAAAAATTCCCCGAATTTCTGGTATCCTTATTTTTTATTTTATTAATAATTTTAAAATCATTTAAATTTATTTCGTGTTTCAGAAGCAACGCAATGGGCTTAAAGTTGCGTATAGGCTAATTCAAAATGACTTAAACTTCTTTTAGAAACTGTAATCCTGAATTGTTAACTGAAGCTGCCAAATTTTTGGAAGCACCAAAGAATTTTGGACGAAATCAACCAGTGAAACTTTCTATTAAAGCTTTTTCGTTGTTTCCAAATATTTTAAAAGTATATAGAATTTATGAGTAAACGAATTTGCACAAAATAATTCAAAATTAAATTTGCAACAAAATTGATTCACTTCAGTTAAAAAATGCATGCGAAGAAAATTTGAAGTTGGTCACAACATCAAACTTTGATGTCGATTTTTTTTTGTTTTAAAATGAATGTTCGGTTTTAATCTGAAATCGTACATGTAAGGCCGCAGCTACACGAATGCAAATACATACCAACATTGGCGTATTTGACCAAATAACAAATCGTGTAGCCACAACACAAATGGCAAATTCAAATCAAGGTTACATTTGTCCAACATTGGCGCACATTCGCTCAATAGGCGGTTTTTCAAACCAGATCAAAGGAAAAAACAAATACTACAAATCGTGTAGACAGTAGAGTTTGTCAATTGTCATATTTTACCAATATTTGCCAAATATACAATACACCAATGTTGGTCGATATTTGCATTCGTGTGGCTGCGGCTTAACTCACACAATAAATTTATTTAGAAATAAATAAACAAAGTAATCCATTCCTGTTTTAAAGAATGGTCTATAGTAGGAATTATTCATGCTTCTGATAAATTGCATATTAGTTGGTTTGAAATGGTTTTACTGAAGCGATGACATCTTAAACGTTTATAGATATATGTGTTGTCTTACAAGATTTCTACCATTAGCAACCCAATATTTTGTTCGGATTGTTGGTTTATGGCCGATTATCAGGTGCCCTATTTGATGTAAATCAGGAAGTATGATATGATGTTTTTCATTTATGACCGGGCTGTAGATTTATGTAGTCTGACACAAAATATTCGTAATTTATCCTTTAAAAATGGGAACGATGAAAACTTTTATTGTAAATTTGCTTAATATTCTTAAATGATAAATGCTACTCTTATACTGTTCTAGTTGAGCATTTCTAAATTATGTTAGCTGATTTGTGTTTCACTAATTTTAACTGGATAATAAATTGATTATAATACGATATTGTTCGCTGAACTTATTTTATAATTGAGTCCCTTATGGATAGATCATTGAAGGGGCTGTCTTTTATAATCATTGTTGTTGCAGCTACTTGTGCCTTTTGATCTGGAACGTTTTCTGGTTTTACTTCCAAATTAATTGTTGGCTATATATTTCGTTTGTATGTTAACAAATTTGGCCCGCTCCACCATAGTTCAAGATTATTAAGTTATTCGGCTTCTATTCCTTTTCATGTGCAATAAGCAGATCTTTCAAATGATATAATTTAGGTCAAACTATGAATTCCTGGTATTCACTTTCTCAAAATTGTTTTAACCCGAAGAGGTTTTGATTTGATCCATGCGAGTATAATTTTTGAATCGGTAAATGCATATGTATACATTGGTAATCCGAAGACTTTAAGTTACTTTTACCATTAACTTAGGCAATAATAAGGCACCACACAATTCTAATCTATAGGGATTGTTAATTTGAAAAAAGCAAATAGGGACGTCCTCTACAAATATATCATAGCAGCATAAGCACTTTCTGATGTTTATCACAAAACCCAAACAATTTTTCCATCAAACTTTGCACCTTTATTTGTTATAGTGCAAGAAGTTTTGGAGTATTCAAGTATCGTTCACACCGAATTACTTAAACGATTTGGAATTTCTGTTGGACTGTAAAATGCAAAAAAAAGCAACATCTACCTTTATTAAAGGATCATGCGTTAGGTGCAGGAGCTCTGACATTAAATAACAAAATACTTTTAAGGTATCCAACAAAAGTATCAACAAAATATCTGATTTTGATTCCGCAATATTAACAACAACAACGATTTATTTTACCACAGAATATACAGTAATGACATAACTCTATTTTTATATGAATTTCTTTCGACTCGAATATTTGACCTTCTTCATCAAAATAGGAGTGGTAATAATAGTTTAGATAGGTAGATAATAGATAGCGCTAGTAGTTTCCAACAAATTAAAACCCATTATAAAATCTTCGCAGTGTACATATAAAATTTCTTCTCAAGTGGCTCTCTCAATTTCAAACGTCACTTTGACTTTGGCATGGCTGCATCAACCGCACCGCATTGCTGTTATTGGTAAAATTAAAACATTGCTTTAGTAAATCTGACGAGACTATGAGTGATACGCAATCAATATCTAATAACAATAAACATTCATTAGCATTGAGTGTTCAAATTAAAGTATATACAGTAAGAGGCGATACATCAATATACAAAGTACATAATTAAATATTGTTTTATTTCTAGTTATGTGTTCCGTTTGGACGGAAGTATGCGATATTTCGTATGATGGCGAAATTGTAAATCATCGAGGTGGCAACTCAAGTATTTTTAATTTCTGGCGATAAACTGTTTGAAATTTTACATAATGGTTGTACAGGGACGTCAAGTGGCTACGATTTATGTAAAATGCTCGCATTTATATGATATGCTCTTGGATGTATACTGTAATTTTATACACTTTACATAGAAACAAGGTTATTTGTCAAATTTAATAGATAGCCTTCTAAAATCCTTGACAAAAGATCGTAAGAAATCTAATTTCCATGGCTCGACTGGTATGGCTTGGACACTGCGGATGATCAAAGAATTTGTATTGTGTATGAGGATGGTGCGGTAATAGTTGGCTCAGTGGACGGGCATCAAATATGGCAAATAACTTAAAAATACTCATTTGACTGGAGTTCCGATGGAGACCTGATGGCCGGCGTATTCTATTCAGCTTGAGAAATGGTGAAATACATTTGTACGATAATCAAGGCACCTTCATACTGAAGCTAAATAAATCCGAGGTGTGTTTCCGTTATTGGAATATCCTGGTACAACACAACAGTTGCGATTAATCGGTATGTCTTAGCAATTTACTATGAAACTGGTAAAATGAAAATAATGAAAAATGAGAATGACGATTGTAAGTATGTACCATATATTTTTATTTATTTGTTTTTTTTTTTATTTCATACCATTTATAAAAATTTGTTACAACATTAAAGTCTACAACCATTATTTAAAAATTAAAACAGATTATATAAATTTAGATAAAATCAAAATGAAATGAAATAAGTACATCAATTAGAAGTGACGCACACTTGTGTTAATTGACGACAATAATTTTTGATATTAACTAAAAAACTTTTAGAAATTTGTGTGAGATGAATACGTTTTCATTAAACTTACGTGGATTTACAATTCTTTACATTCAATTCGTGTAGTATTTTAATTCATAATTTGACTGTTTTACGAAAATTTGCTTATAAGATCTTTAAATAAAAATAAACTTTTAAATTTACACATACAAAACAAACTACTACTAAAAATGTATCTCAATTTGGTCGTGGTTATCAAAAACAGTAGCCATGTTTTCAAATTTCTCAGAAATTCTGATTTTGACGAGGTTATTTTAATATGTAATAGTAAATTATTATACAATTTTGGAGCTATGAAAATATAGAAACGCCGACAGTATTCTTTTCTGGTGTAGTTTACAATGCATAGATTATTATGAGGAGATAATACCTATCAATCGACCTAATCCTGTAATAGCCTCCGCTGTTGAAAAAAACTTTAAATACTTTATAGAAATATAAATATCTCAACGGTAGTATTTTATTATCTACGAATAAAGAAAAAGTGTGGTCCTTAGAACGTTTCCTCTACATAATACGAATTACGTACTTTTGCGTCACAATCAATTTTTTTAGCGACTCATTGGCAGCGCCACCCAAAGAGCTAGACTATAATCTAATCTCGAGTGAATCAAAGCAACGTATAAAGATTTTAACAGAGCTCTGGGATCCAATTCTCGCAAAATGTAAAATTTCCAAATTGTACATTTCATTTGATTATAAAGCTTTTTAATGTGGGGTACAAAATTCAATTTGGTATCAATAATGACTCCCAAGTACTTGAACACTCCCACTTTTTTAATCGATATACGATATATCATCACACCAATTAAAAACACAATAGGACGAATGTAGAGTTATAACATCTGGGGTACCATCAGTTTGGTTGCGCATCAGAAACGGCATAAAGCGAGTTTTACAACTTAAAACCATACTATGGATACTGAAGCATGATTTTTAAATTGTCAGATCGTCCTTAACTTTCGATACAATTTGGTTCCAGTTCTCAGCTTGATGAAAGAAAGCTGTGTCGTCGGCAAACGCCACTACTTTTCTTTTAAATTTAATATTGCTCAACGAGTTAACATATAGATCAGAAATAAAATAGGACCCAACACCAATCCTTGAGGTACCCCACAAATAGCATACTCAAAATCACTGGACACACCATCAATCATAACAGTTTGTGGACGAAACGATAGAAACGATTTCAGCATGTCAAATGGAACACCGCGCAATCCGGCCATATGGATAATTTTTCCAATTGTAACACGTGATTAACAGTATCAAATGCTTTATAGTTACATAAAAAGACCGCAAACTTTCCGGTTTGAGTTCAAGTTAGTGTACGCATCAGTAAAGTAACCCAAGAGAGCATATATTCAGTATTCAAATGAGGTCGAAAACCAAATTGACCAATTGACTCAAGAATTTTTTTTTTCTTAATTTTCTCCATAATTTTAGAGAATCCAGATATTTTGGAAATAGGTCGGATATTAGACATGTTAGTTGAATCACCATTTATAAAAAGAGGTATGATTACAGCTCTTTTCATTCGAGTCGGGAAAACTCTTTTTAACAAACTTAGGTTGAAGATATGTTCAACAGGCGATGTTTCCCGCAATTTGTTTTAAAGTCCTATTTGATATTTCTCCGAAATGTCAAATGTGTTCCCTTAATTAGATTTGTTAACTTTTACTTTCAATCATCTATTTTAATTTCACTTTTTCAGTACCAGTAACCATTGATACTCAAATGCAAGCGGTTTCATGCTTATGAAACTATGATGGAAATATTGTAGCTGTTTGTGGAATGAAACATATAAATATGACCACTAACTAGGAAACAAATCAAGTAATGTTTTATAACCCCCAAGGATATCATTTACGGACACGAAAAGTACCAAGGTTTACAAATTGTACTTGCTTTTAATTCATTTATTTATTGTTGTTTTTTTAGTTACCCGATGAAGTTGAGAATCCAGCAAAATCCGAAATTATGAAAATTAAATTTTAATTAAAAGCTGGAAATTTCCATTAATCAAGTTGTCTTATTTTTTAAATTTCAAGGAAACTACTTCCGACATAAGTGTTGTTCTGAACACAATAACTGATGTACCGCCAATTCTGGTTGATGCACAATAAGTAGGGATTACCGAAGATTACAAGTAATGCCTGATTCGCTTTACATCATCGACAAATCCAAGTGTTTTTACGGTCTTTATTCGCCAATGGTTTCGTATACGGTTGAAATGAGTATAATGTCTTTCTTGACCCTGGAATTCTACGACTTTTGGGGTTTCCATTTCAGACTCCTCGAACGCAACATTATTAACTGCAAGGGGTAATTATGCCGATGTCTAATGAAAAAAACCCATTTTGATATAGGTTGATTACGAATTCAAATAATTGGGTTGCCTCGGATGAAATGAACTACGATGCTGTCGATGAGTGGTACATAATTCTGACCACAGAATTCGTGGAAAAACACAATATTTTTTACTTGATGTGGCCATATTCGAACAAAAATATTTGATTCCCGTGCCACAGAATATAGTATATTGTGTGTCCGTGCTAAATGTTTAGCCTCAATCGAATCATTTTCATTAATAATAATACTGTTTGACAAATGATCACGAACAATTTGACAGATAGAGAGAGAATTTATTTTTACACTTCTAAAAACTTTTAACGTTTACAATTATTTCTAATTTAGAGCCATCTATTGGCGTACGTAGGAACTATTTTAGGAGTATTGTAAAAAAAATGGTTTCTAACTTTAGTTTCTGTGCCTTAGTTTGCCCGTATTTTGACAACAACCGAGTGGATCAAATAATTGTGACATTTCAGATATCAGGTTCCTTTTCGTAACGATCTCTGATTTACTATGACTTTACTTTTATTTTGAATTCAAATGTGTTGTTAGGGTTCTATGAAATCCCCAGAGTTTTTATAGTTTTGTCTAGCTTTATTTCCGTTTTATTGATTGTCCGTGATTCTTGTGGAACTTGTTCTAATTGGTCCTGAGAGTTACTTGCTTGTTTCCGAAGCTGAAATCATATTCTTCCCAGTAATTTTATTAACTGATGTTGTTGTATAATTGTGCTTTTTCAATCAAATCACTATCTGTTAATATGTCAGCTACATATGGATGTATGGTTGCCTCATAACACGATATTTGCTTCTATGGGAAATTCGTCTTAAATAAGGGTTAAATAAGGATAACTAGTTGTTCCGAACGATACTGTTGTTAACTGATATGATTACTTGAATAGATTCATCCTCATTTTCTCCCCACAGAATTCTTTAGTATCTTTGATATGAAATGAAGTTTGTATGCTAATTAAATTACACTGTCAAATTCGTTATTTTTCCGAGTGGTATTTATGTTCACAAGAAAATTATAAAACTGGACACGATTCTTAGTGTTGTACCACTGAATCTAGAAATATCTACAAATTCTAGCGTACTTTTTTTGGCGAGCCAAACCTATTTCTAACATTTAATAAAAAATATATTTTCGAGATTCGTTCTAAATATAAAAATTATATTTCGAAATTGACCATTTTTGTTGAGTTTCAGACAATACTCCAGCCAGTTCTGAAGATGTACACAGGATCTCATTAACATTTTCCGCTATAGATCATCTACTATGTCTATTTTGTATAATCAAAGCCATTATTTCTGATTAAATTACAAAAAAAAAAAACAATGAGGTCATCCGAGTTGTGCATTTAATTTTTAAATTTATTTGAATATTTTAATTATTTGTCGCTTTTGGCTGCTTTTTCAACATTATTGCATCATTTGAAAAAGGACCTATACTGAAGGTTTCACTTGCGTTACACAAAGTTCCACTATAGATTTCACAAGGATCATCCAATTTATAGAAAAAGCTTTAATATGAAGGTCATCCCGATTATTCAATCCGCTTAGACTGTAAGGATGCCGCAAACTTTACTGAAATAAAGTTGTTTTTTTCATCAAAACTTGTTATTTTAAATAAAATTTAAAATAATGCAAAAAATGGATTTTGATTTTACCCATTTTTTGTAAGCGTTTTAGAAATATTTGCAAAATGACAAGCAAAATATCTCATGGAAGCTGCAACTGGTGTTGGACCGATTTCTATCAAACATCACTAGGACCTAAAATTTATGAAAAAAAGCTTATGTATGCAATTTTCGGATCAATCATCCGTCTGGCCTATAGAAAGGACCCAGACATTTAGGCTGCAGGGTACCATGTACAATCGCACACTAGATATACACAGATATACACACACATACACACACACACACACACACACACTTATTTTACTAGGCATGCGAAAGTAAAACGAGAACAAAGAGGAATATAGGACTCAAAATGGCATGAATTGCAAAAATGTTAAAATTTCAATTTGAATGTATTTTTTTAATGGATGGTCTTCAGATTAGAGAACCGACTAGTTTTAGTTGGAAAGTATTATTGTCCTCTATATCCGGAGCAAACATTTTATAAAACACTAAATATCAGATTTCAGATTCAAGGCACCACCAAATCACATGACCGCGCATACAATAAGAATGAATATGCTTTTCGAAATTTCAAATATCTAAACAAGTTTGCAGATAATTAACAGTCCGCTTAAGGATTACGAAATGGAATCCTTAAAGTTACTAAACTTAGACCTAAAATCATACTGGATTCTTATATTACAACATTCATGGAAAACTGTAAATTCTATATTTTAATAACTAGTATTATCTAAAACTAATATTATAAAATTTTAATAAGCATATGAAACGTAATCGGCGTAAACGGCACTTCCCTCAAGTATTCCTTTAAAATAGGAACCATTAATATTTCCTTATTCTGTATAGTAATAAAGATTCTGGTCATGGTCATATACAGGTTCAGGTCATCTAATTAGTTCAACCACCGCATCGTGTCTTATGTCCATAGGTATCTCGTTTCTTTAAATAATTATACAGATATAATCGAATACAGAAAATACTAAGGACGATGGCCTTAACATCTATGGCTGAAAATTAGAAAATTCTTTAAAAACACCCAGTCGCAACTTTTTTAATTGACACCACCAGAAATTGAATCCGGGACCCCCCGTATAACAGAGCGAGCACTCTACTAACTAAGCTAACGATTCTAAAATGAACATGAAATTGAAAAAAAAAATTGGGTAAAATTATGGCTGAAATTTCATTTTAAAATCTCAATTACATTATTTATTTTATTTTGCTTCCGCTACATCCACTGGATTGGTTTGGCCGTCTTTTGGAGGTTATATAATCAGATTATTTTAGAATTAATGTGTCTTTGAGTCCATTGAAACGAAAGTTGTGCCCTGAAAAGGCCCACTGCTGGTTGTATATTCTGGTTTCCTATACAAATTTACCTAAATTTGTACGCAAATTCTTATGTCATTTAGTTATGTTATTTTAGTCATTAATAGAACGCACTAAATATATACCGTCTTCCATACATAATTCTCAAATTTGCTAATTAAGTTAAATAATTAGTTTTAAATTAGGCATTAATCTCAACAGGTGCGACCAGATTTTAAAAATATAATTTATTAACCATCTCGATTTACAAAATAATGCGTTTTGTGCAATTTTAAGTTTGATAATGTTTTGGATTGTGGGATGTGATTCCAACATTAATTTAGAATTAGATTGAGATTCAACATCATTTTTATTTATTTGGTGTAAAAGTCTAAATTGTGATTCTTACATGAATTTCCGACGAGTTTTGAGAGTTTGATCATATTTATAATGGAATTAGACCATTTTTTTAAGCTATGAATTTTAAATGAATTTATGATTTTCGACCATAACGATTGGAGGTCGTAACTTAACATTTTGTAAAATTAGTTTTAAAATCTGAATTAGGATTTTTACAAAATATTTTAATACAATTCTGGAAGTTGTTTACGGTGAACGGAATTAGACATTTTCTTAAAAAGTAAATATTAAATCGTGTTTGTTTAGTTTAGAGCCCGTTGCGATTCGTTCGTAAATTTTTGGTTAAAATTCGTAAATTTGACAATGTTGAGGAAATTAAAACTTTTCTTAATCAATATAATTTAGCAATTTTGGTACGCAGAATTGGATTTGGGTTCAGAAATGAATTTTAGATTAAAGCCAGGAGTTTGTATAGCAACTATGTTATCTTTTAATCAATTTTTGGACCAATTCTTGTGCACAAAATTTATGTAATGTTATTTTATTTCCCAGCTTCCTATTGTATTGAAAAAAAACAAAAATAAGATAAAACTTTTGTTTCCCAGAATCAGCCTTAATAAAATAATTCGCACATACCATTTAATGGATTAACACGAAAATATTACAGAATTTTTTCTGGTTTGTTAAGCAATGGCCTAGTTCAAAATGTTATCAACCAGCGAAATTATGATTCCAATCTAACAATTTTATGTATTTCTGCCTGCAGCGAGTGCCCTAATTCATAAAATCTATAAAGTATTGTTGGTCTTCGGGATTTTCAAAAGCGCGATGATGCAAGTAAGGCGAAAAAGGATATATTTCATACCAATTATTTTGTATATTTAAATATTCCACTAAATGAGGTTGGCAATTCTGTGTTTCTTGTGTGTTTGCTTTTAATATTTGCAATTCCGCCGATGATTCATTTCGGTCAGAGAGTTTTCATTTTTCTGTGAAAATTTTCATTGGAAATTTAATATCGATCGACATCATTAATATTTAAAATATCGTAAGTCTACTTAAGAAAGCTTTCGGTGCGGCTGGTTTAGAAAGAAATCTTATTTATCGGCGCAAAAAGGTTATTTTTAAATTTTGCTAAATATATGTACAAAAAGACCTGTTTAGTACCTTTCTAAACATTTCAATATTTTCATAAAGTACGAAGATCTTTAATTTTTGAGATCAACTAAACCGTTTCAAAAAATGACAAAAATAAAACTTGATATTTTGGAAAATTAGGAGAATATTTTGTAGTAAACTTAAAACTTTTAAGTATTTTCTTGTCCTTAATCGTGTTTCTTATAAATAATGAACTTAAAACATTTGTAAAAAATATAAGTGTTTACGAAATGTTTTGTATCGATTGGTTATCCCGATTTGTAGTAGCTACAAATTCGCAGACAAATCGAAATTCGAGAAATTTGAAAACTGTTTTTCGGAAATCGCCAGAAAGATGAAAGATATATATATACCGCAAAAAATTGTAATTAACCATTTTCATACTCACTAATCGCCCTACATAGTAAACTAATTCCATCCATAAAATTATAAGAAAATATTGAGAGCTTTCGAAGGGCTAACAACCTGGAAAACTCAATTGTCAATCCATTCATTCACATACAATAATCACAACATTACGACAAAAAACAAACGAACATTGTAAAACAAAAAGTCTACATTTCCACCCTCCTTGATGAACACCTTTTCATAGGATATGATCTTGTAAGTGCTTTAGATTCCGTGTTACGCAAAAATTAAGATAAAAAAGGTTATAAACTAAAAGTCATGATAGAAACTTGATATTTGGCACAAGCGCTTTTTTAGCAAAAGAATGAAGTAAAAATAATTTAATGACATTCCGTTTCTGCAGGAAGGGGAATGATTTAGATTTTAAAGGAAAAATAGTGGTTTTTAAACAGAAAAATTGGAATAAAAAAAAATTGTATACGAAATTTTTATGAAATTTCCTGAAATTGTAAGGTTTGGCATGTGCTTTATTTTGAGACCTTCAGCACTTTTTCGTGGCCATGCGGGCTAGTTATGGGGTTTAAAAGCCCAAATCAGCTGATTGATTTTGTCTCGTGAGTTACTCATTTAAAATGAGTAAAGCAAAAAAAAAACGAATACGATGTACGTATTCGTTTTTGTTGTTTCACTCATTTTAAATGAGTAACTCACGAGACAAAATCGAACCCCAGGTTTTTTTTAAAGCGTTTAAGGGAAACAGGGCAAAATGTCTAATATATGTACATTAAATGTAAAAGTTGTAGCTTAATTCTATCAATATAAGCTCATCTGAGCGCTGCCACGAAAATTTACCTTATATTCAAAGTTATTCCAACTTATATAAAAACCTGGAATCTATAGCACTTACAAGGTCATATGGGGTCTTAGACAAAAGGTATTTCCTTAAGCAACTAAGTTCCCATTTTATGTTTGTTAAAAAAGGTTTCTCATTAGATGGTTTAAACTGGTAGAGTTTTTTCTATAATTTTAAAACGGTTTAAGATAACGAAATAAAACAAAGTTCATTTCGTTCCCGTGATTGACGTAGATTAGGCGTTAAAATCGGACCACAAAACTGATGTGGATGCGGGCAGGCAAAAATTGTAGAAATGCTTGAGTATGATTACTTATCTCATATTAAAGGCAAACATTCAAAAAACAGGCATTTTTTAACCGATCTTGGTCAATTTGGAATATGGTACGTGATTTGTATTTTAAGAAGCATTATTTTAAGAATTTTTAGAACAATTTTAAAATTTGCCCACTTCTTAGCAAATTATTGTTAAATTGTTATGTATAACATTATACTGGAATTCGAACATGTTTGAATGATTGTTTGGCGAAGTTCTGAAACTCGGTCATGTTAAGTGAAACAAGGCCAATTCTTATTCAATTATGATTAAATTTGGTATGCAAAGCTAGATTGGATGAAGCTTGAAATTTGATCATTCCCAATGGAACTAGAATATTTTTTTTTTTTACAAATTATGGACAAATTTATAGTATGCTTAGGATTACTAACATGAATTGTGACCAAGTCTTGGCATTCGGTCATACTTAATGAAACTAGGCCATTTCTTAACAAACGATATAGTTAAATTTGGTAAGTAGCGCGGATTAGGACGAACTTCCTCCATTTAGCTACAGTGAATATAACTTGGATGTTTGTTAACCGATTATATACAAATTCAGGGTGTTGGGTTGAATTGAGTTTCTAACATAAATGTTGTAGGAAGTTCAGGAATTTGGCAATTCTGAAGATCAGCGAGGTACATAGAACTGGATTGGGATTTTAACTGAAATTTTCAATAAAGTTTTGGAATTCGACCATAATTATTGTCAAATTAGGTATACATAATGGGAATGCTTTACAAACCAAATTGATGATATTTTTTTTTAAGAAATCCAGGAATCCTAGATCCGCATTTAGTTTTGAAAAATTGCTACAATCGTTCATATCAGAATTCCATTCCAGCTTAATTCGGATCGAACAGTTATTTTTTGCACTTTCTGCATTGTACCCGTTTATATAGACCTGACCTGACCGTGGGCCAAGATTTTGAGATTTTGGAAAGTGTACGTATTCAACCCAGATAAAATAAACGAACAATAATAAGAGATAAAACCGGTATTTTATTTAAAACTGACTTTTTTAGGTTTGTTGCTTACGTTATGAATGTGCGGGATCTTATGAATGGAAAGAGTTCTTTAATGGAATTTTATTCATATCAAAAGATACAAAATTATTGATTGTAGAAGTTTTCACAGTTCTTAAAAAATGCAGGATAATCACATGCATATAGACATAACTGGTATCTCTAAGTTTTAACTTCAATCCAATGCCACTCCTGAAGCTTTACTTGCTTCCAAATTGGAAAACCAAATTACAACATATAAAAACGTTATAAATCAAAATATTTTGTATACAACACTCCGTTTTATTATTGGTAACCGAATAAGAAAATCTGAAGTGTTGATATCAATTGTTGTATTTCGAACTTGATGTTTATGTAGAACACATTTTTAAAATCCATAATAACAAAGAAAACTTACTTCAGTCAATGTAAACATTAATATTAAAACAGATTTGCAATTCTACGTATTAATTCCAGTTTTTGTCAAACTTTCAGAAGCATATTTTGAGAAACTAAAAATCAAACATCTTAAGTTATTGTACAAAATAAAGTTTTAATGTTTGTTTTAATTCTTAATCTTTTTCCTACTTTTAAACATATTTTAATATGCGATAGTTTGTAGCCTATCTTTAGAAATCTCCCGAACAGTGAAATATTTTGGCTTCCATACGATTTAGGAATTTAAAGTTGTCTCGGTTAAATGACGATCTTTATATGACTTTGAAGGAACCTATCGACAGTTCATTAGAAAAATTTTAGACACGACCTCATTAATTTTGGATATAGGTGAAATAAAGGTTCCATGACGCTTAAAAATAAACAGTTGTTCGACCAAAATTTTCTGAATTTTGCATTTTCCGAATATTTGAGTTTTCATTAATATATAAAGAAAAATTCATGCTGAATGAAAATGGTTTATATCCGTCTGTATTCTAATATGCTTATATTTCTAAGAAGTGATATATTCCGTGTTAAAAGGAACTAGAAAAGGACCCTTCTGTTGCACTTCTCTATAAATTAAAGGCTTGTTACGAAGTTACCGGTTGTCGAATATGTAAATTCCGATAAATTGCCTGTTAATTTTTTTCTAAGTGCTACATTTCACAATAGTATTGTAAAGTAAAAAAGTACATTTTTACAACGAGGAGACGGGCAAGTGGCTCGTTATATATTATAGAGTGTTTATCATTGAATTCAACTAGTCAACAAATTATCAAAACAGTGGAGCCATTATCACTGCTCGAGCTGGCACTGGTATTATACAAAGTTAATAACCAACACACGTCACGTTTTCAATTATTAAAAATCGTCAAAAATTTAGTGACAAGCAAAAATAAATTAAAATTAGGCCATCGTTGACTGTGAGAACAACTGACCTTCTCATACAACTAAAACACTACCTACCTATTATTTAAGAGATCAATCTCTGCAGCACAGTTTAGCCTGTTGGACATGTTCATAATAAAAATTGAGGAGGCATTGTAATAGACCAGATGGAATCTCATATTTCTACATGTATTTTTTTTAAAAGCTACCTCCAATTGTAATTTCGAACCACAAATTAAACCTAAATACCCTATATAACCTATCTCTATACGTTTAACATTATACCGTAGAAACAACGTCAACTAGTTCGAATACTTTCATTAAACTTTACCTCCTTCACCCGAATTACTGCGAATAATTCGCTATAGGACTCCATACGGAAGAAACTATATCTAACCAGATAGGCACCAAATATCAAATCATCACTCATCCAATTGAAGCGGTATTTAGGTCGCGTTCTAATTACTAAATTATGTCGCACACCAAACCACATTTTACCAAACATCTTAATAGTACATTAAAACACTAAACACAATTACTTAATAAACAACCCCATAGAAAATCTTAAAAATCTAAAGGAAATTCAATTTGAACTCTATCATCAGTATGTTGTCTTATTAAATTCCCATAAACGTAAACCACAACAACAACAACAATAACAACAACACATATAAAAGATTACAATAAAAAAAAAAACACTAAACGATTCCCATGACACCTGTTAAACAAAGTATAAACTAATAATAAACAGTCGATAATGCAGACAAAATTAAAATTTATTACCCTCCATATCCAATTCGATTTTATTTATTATTTTTGTTTTGTACACATTTCAAATAAGAATTTTAATAAATTTTATTTTTATCTTACTACTTAAAAATAGATGGCAGAAGTATGTCGTTAAATGAAATTGTAGGTAATAAATAAAATTTATGGGCTTTTATTTTTTTTTCTGTTTTGTAAATTTTAAAATAAACAATAATAATAATAATAACAATAATAATAAAGAAAATTTATGACCGAGTTTTAGTGTTGTTGTTTAAATTGAATTATTTTTTTATTATATATGTTTGTATAATTTGATTGTGTTTCATCAATCAATGTACTAATAAATGTCATTTGGTTTATTTATTATTATTCACGGCGATCGTATATTTTTTGTTGTGATTTATGTGTTGAAAGTGAAATATTTTTTTTCGGACAGTTTAAATTCGATCGGTCGAATAACGGAAAAAAAAAATTACAACACCACTGAAAAACAAATTAATTATATCGTGTATTATAGAGAGGCGGATAATTGGTGGGTGGAGTAAAAAACTATACAAATTTGCACCACCCTCTCGATTTGTGTTGATTATTTTGATTAATGTATACGATTAGATCTGCTTAGCGATCATCTCTATACATTAATCACATTATATAAATTTGGTACGCACAACAAATACAACAACAACAATATTATACAACATTTTCCGATTATATGAGCGCAAAACAAATCGAACACGATAAATAATATAATAATTCATAATGGGCGTAAACTATTACCTTCCCCTTTTGCACATGCAAAGTTTATTACATATTTTGGAAAACTATTTTTTGCATATTATTTAATTCCTAAATGTTGTAACAAAAAATAAAAAACTCTAAATTTATTTATTCATAAAAATAAACATAAAAACGGAAAATTTTCCCAAAATAAATTATTTTAAATTGAAATATTTATGTTTCTAGGTGGGAGACAGACAAACGAAATACAGAAAAAAAAGAGAAATTTTCTGTATTTTTACTATTCATTTGTATAGTAATTGGAAGGGGAAAACATAAATGAAACAAAAGAAGCACACAACTCATATATCAAAATGGCTGATTTTTTTTTTTGGTGTACATTATTTGTATTTTATTTTGTTTTGTGAGATTTGTAACAAAAAAAAAATCGTTTTTACGGAATTTGTTGTGTGTTATTGTTTTATTATGTATAACAACCGACTACAATACACAAGACTTAGAACTAAATATTTCAGCTGTACAATGAAAATTAATTTTCTAATTTCCTTTTTATGGTTTCGTTTTGTTGTTGCGTCTGCTTGTGTGTGTATGTATGTGTGTCATGTTCTTGGATTTTCCTTATTCACATGTATAATTTTAGTGTGGGTATGTGTATCGCTTACATGTGTTATATAATTGTATTGGTTGATTGAATTAAATTTTATTTTGAATGAAAATTGTTGTGTTTTGTGATTTATTGGTACGTCGTATAAGAAAATGAAAAAAAAAAATAAAAAATAAAACTGAAATTGAGAAAATTTTGATTTGATTATTTTTAGATTTATCTATATATAAATGATTCATTGTAAACATTTTTTCTTTCTATCTTTTGTTTTTCTTATTGGGTTTGTCATTTTCTTCTTTTCTTCTGTATATGTTTTGGGATTTTAAGTGACACAAATGATCGCATACTGTTAGCTGTTAGTATGGTATGGTATTATTAGAGATTGGTCGTTATCTTAAATATACGGTTTGTTATACATAATTTGGATTATAATCTCAGTCATGTCGGCTAATTTTAATATTTAACATCGTATTCATATTCGCGGTTTACATAGCTGATATAGTAAATGCGGAGGTATAGCTTAGGATATGGGGACTAGGAATTGTACAACTATGGACAGAAAATCAACTGGTATAATACCGGTATTTAAAAATAAATTTCAATTCCAAACGGATTGTTGGATGCCTTTATATTTTTGGAATATTAGAAGATGAAAAGGACAGTACGTAATTCGTGTATTTAAAAGGCAAGAATTTTTAAAACATTTCACCTTCACCACACCACATTGTCGAAGTTTATCAAGCTATAATGTAAAAATATGTAGTAAATTCCATTAAAAATTCTTATAGTTTCCAGGTTATTTTCGGATATTCACACATAAAAATTTAATTTAAAATTATTACAAGTCTATTTTTATTTTCAAGCATATTTATTACGGATGTGAAGTTTTTAACAAAACAACAAAATTAACAAAAAACAAATTTGTTAAATTAACAAAAACAAACAGTCGGTAAAAGCAATGTTAATATAGGAAACCTGACGACAGATGAATTTCATTTAATTGAAAACTATTGAATATATAATAATCTTAATTTTGATTGATATAAAAAAAAATAGGATTACAATTTAAAAATATTTACATAAGTAAGACAAAACATTTTATGTAATTATACAATGTTAATAAATTGTGGTAAGTACTATTAAAGATTCAGTTAGATATGTATAATGCCACAACAATAAAATCGAGTTGCATATACGTATATCAAATGATGGCATAAGAGGTGCTAATGCGTTGGAAAATCAAATCGCATAGATAATTTTGACGATTTTTCGGTTTCACTTATTACTTATTGGCCAGATCACAGAGACACTACCGAGTAGTGGCAAGTATAAAATTATGGTATAAGAGGTGCTCTTTGAAATAGAAGGGCTTGTCTGGTTGGCCTCGGGTTTATTGTTTATTTGTTCTTAGTATACAAATGGTTTTAATGAAATTTGCTCCAAGGAGATTTTATAGTACCTGTAACCAATTATGCGGTGGATCCTGATTTCATGAAAAATCGTATCAGGTTTTCTTAGCTCAAACAATTTAAATGAAAATTGCTGGAAAGAGGATTTCGAGTATCAGGAACCGATGACGATGTATCCTAATTTCGGAAAAATCGTGTATTTGGTTTTCTAGTGGGCACCGGGTTTATTTTTATTTTTTTAGCTCAAATGATTTAAATGAAAATTGCATTAAGGAGGTTTTTTAGAACCAGAAATCGTTGGAGTTGGATCCTGATTTCTGGGAAAATCATGTAATGGGTTTTTTGGTAGGCTCTGGGTTTATTTTTAATTTTTTTGCTCAGCTCAAATGATTTTAATGAAAATTGCTGGAAGGAGATTTTCGAGCACCAGGAATTGTGTAAGGACTGGTCTGGTGGTGTGCTCCGGCTTTTGTTTTTAATTTTTTTGCTCTGCTCAAAGGATTTAAATCAAAATAGCTTGAAGAAGGTTTTCTAGTACAAGGAATTGACTGCGATGGATCCTGATTTTTGGAAACATACGTAATGGGTTTTCTGGTGGATCCTGCGTTTATGCTATTTTCCTACCTGGAACAATTTAAATGAAAATTGCTTGCTTGTAGAAGTTTTATAGTACCAGGAACCGATTGCAATGGATCCGGATCTTGGGATGGGTTGTAATGTAATGGGTTTTCTTTTGAGCTATGGGTGTATTTTTAAATTTTCTTGTTCATTTCTAACGATTTTAATAAAAATTCGTTTTCGAGTCTTTAATTGGAAAACTTAGTAGTTTTTTGATGAGACCAATTTTATTTCAAAGAGCATCTCTAATGCCATTATATGATATACTAGCCACTACTCAGTAGTGTCTCTGTGATCTGGCCAAAAAGTAACACAGTGAAACCGAAAAATCGCCAAAATTATAAATCGCATTAGCACCTCTTATGCCATCATTTGATATACGTATATGCAACTCGATTTTATTGTTGTGGCATTATATATATATATATATATATATATATATATATATATATATATATATATATATATATATATATATATATATATATATATATATTTACTGAAAAAAATAATCGATGCGATTTTTACTTAACCTGCTAAGTAAATTTAAAATTGTAATACTAACATAATATTTTACATTATTTACCCATGCTAAGTAAAAATCTAAAATGTTCTCATTACTTAGCCCAAGTTAAAATAACATTCTTTGAAATGTAAAAACAATTTGTCAAAATAAAATGAAACAAAACCTTTAAAATAGTTAAAAGTACTTTATCATACGTAAAAATCGTGTAAATTAAAAAATCATCATTATATTCTTTTTTTTATTGTTAACAAGTAAAATTTACTTAGACAATGTAAAATAAATTTTTTAACAAAAATTTACACTTGCATAGTAAAGCTGGCAAGTTGGTGTGTTAAATTTACATCGGCGATGTTTAACGAATTATTACATTTTGAATATAATTCGCTAGGTCAATTTATGTTTAATTCATTTAAATTCATGAAGTGTGAAACATTATTTTCGTAGTTTGATAACTACGTAATTTGATGAGGATCGAATCTTTTAATTAAAGATTTTTACTTCATCGGTTTTGAAATGGTGAGACCTCATCTCGATGAAATAACAAATATTTTGTTATCATCCAAAAGAACCCATCTATGACCCCCTGTCGGAATGCAAAGTAAGACGAAAAAATAAACCGCGAAAGAGCAGGGAGTGCTTCGTCCCCAAAAACAGATGGCATAGACTAAAAAAAAATCCAAAAGAACCACGATTTTATAGTGTGTATTTTACTTTGCTATAAGTAAAATTAACATTTACCTAAGAATTGAAAGATATTTTTTTTATATTATTTGTACTAAGCAAAATGTAAATTTTACTTAAATAAAAATTAATCCAACATGTACACCAATTTTCATTTTACGTATTTTATATTTTCATTTTATTTCATCCAATAAGTTCAATCAACAAAATGCGAAGTAAATATTACATGCAACGAGGTAACTTTTTTATAAAATATTGTTACATAGTGTGAAGTTAATTTTACATTACAAAATTTGTGAAGTTTACGTTGCGGTACTTAGGCTCAATTTCAACAGAGATTTTAACCTAAATTTACTTATATTTTTTGTAAATATTACCCTATTATTTTTTTGAGTGATATATATATATATCTATATATATATATATATATATATATATATATATAGATATATATATATATATATATATATATATATATATGTATATATATATATATATATTTATATATATATATATATATATATATATAACTGAATTTTTAATAGTATACTTACCACAATTTATTAACATTGTATAATTACATAAAATGTTTTGTCTTACTTATGTAAATATTTTTAAATTGTAATCTTAATTTTTTTTTATTTCAATCAAAATTAAGTGTCTTATATAATTCAATAGTTTTCAATTAAATGATATACGTCTGTTGTCAAGTTTCCATTATTAACATTGCTTTTACCGACTGCTTGTTTTTGTTAATTTAACAAATTTGTTTTTTGTTAATTTTGTTGTTTTGTTAAACACTTCACATCCGTTATTTATTATGAATAATATTCAACCTATACTTGTATAAGCATATTAATATCGTATTAATATTGTATGGGTAGGTTGTAAAACCGTAAAAGCTCACTTTCTAATACATATTTCTAAAAAAAAATTCCAGTGAAAATTTGACACCGCAATTGCATTATTTCCCGATGTGTTTTTGTGTAGCTGCTATTTATAATGTGAAATTTTCTCGTAGAAAATTTTATAATGGTTATAAACATCGATGTTTCAGTTTGTATAAAGGGGTTTTTTGCAGAGTATAAAACCTATATCTAAAGGGCATCTGATATAATATGGTCACAAAGTTTGTACTTTTATTCTGGTTATATTAAACAATAAAACCGGATCATGTATATTCCTCCAATACCGAGCATATGAATTTTAATAGAACCTTTCGGACTTTTCGAATATTCCACGTCAATTGTTTTGCATTTTTCAGTCGAAACTATTCACCGCATTCATTAGCATTGATAACGAATGCGGTGAATGGTTTCGATTCGGCGGATACGGTGTTTTATAGAAACAACGTATGAGTTTACACTTTACATTAACTCTTCGGTGAACCTCTCATTTTTCACATTCGAAGCACAAGTGTTCAAGTTTATATAAATAAAATGAAATGAAAATATTGTCAAAATGCATTTTATTATTAAATAAAAATTACATAGAAATGAATTCATACTCTGAATAAGAAAACATCAGCAACTATTTGTTGTTTGCACAATTGGCATTGAGGGCTGCAGAAAATAGTGTAATGTTATCATTTTGTTGTAATAAATTGTCTTTCCGGTAATGAGCCGCTGACGATTTTTTTTTACTTAACTTCTTTACGAAATGGTCAAAGTCCATCTATTTGTTCGTCCTTTGTGGTTAAGTGACTTAGAAAAAGTCAAAAAATACAAAACTGATTTCAAAAATAAATATGAGATCAAACATTCCCTGCCTTCACATAAACGCGTCACACAATTCTCGTAAAAACGGAATATGACAGGACAGAAGACACAATATCGAATAAGTAACGGAAACACCAGAGAGATAAATATACAATGAGAACCGACAAATAGTGTTTTTATATTTTCATATACAATTTGTATGGGATCAGGCTAGACCGGTGCGTTTCGAATATGACTAGAATTCAAAGATGTCATAAAACTCCAGCTCACTCTCTTACTTGTGTTGACTTTTTTCATATATCTTTTCAAAACAGGTAGCTTGAGGACATCATGAAATATTTTGAAAATATTGAAATTAAAAACAAGAATAAACCATACAAAGAGTCTGACCATCTCTTTCTCGAGAAACGAATTTTTATTTCGGGATCGGCTCAAAATCCCGAATCACAAAATCCCGAATTATTAAATTCCGACAACAAAAATCCCCGCTTTCAAAATTCCGATTTTCAAAATTCTTTCTTTGATGAAACTTTAAAAATCCCGACAAAAGTCGGGATTATGTTAAAAATATTAAATATTAAATTTGGGTGTACCACGATATCCCGAAAGACAGAATCTCGATTGACCAAATCTCGAAAGTCATAATCCAGACACGATAAAATCCAGATAAGACAAAATCCAGACTAGACAAAATCCAGACTATAGACAAAATCCAGGCAACACATAACGCGCGCGCTTTTAAAATTGGTCTGGATTTTCTGTCTGGATTACTATTAGTCGGTTCGTAACTCATATAACCAAGAAAACCCAGAAATTTTAAATGTAGTAATAAAACTGCACATAATAAAATCGTGTGAATATGGCTTTAATGCATTTATTTCAAAAAATTTACGATTCTTGCAATATAAAATGGGGAATCTTTAAAATGTAATGATACAGCTGCGCAAAAATGAAAATTGAGTTTTATGTTACTGGAGTTAGTCAAATAGTGGTCTGGCAAGATACATCATACCTACGTATTATATATCTTTGGGTAGTATTTCTTAAAATTAAGTTGTAAAACCATAATTAAAACACATTAAAATAATAAATAAATTTGTGGTTTTGTGCACATGTAAGCAATTTTAATATAGATTATAGCAAAATTATGCACGAAAAAATTATATTTCAGTATAAATTTGGATATGGACATACAAATATTGAAAAGGTGGATAGAAAATAAATTTAAATGGATTTCTATATCATGTAGATAAAAAGCGAAACTAAAAGTGCACTGGATTTGTGAAAAACGGAAATCGCACTACGATAAAGGAAGAGTTACGACTTTAATCGATGAACATGGACAACACAAAATCAAAGTAAACCCTACTGAGCACAATCACGATCCATTAGCTTCGGATGTACACATCGTTAATGCTAATACCTCCATTAAGAAAAACGCAACCACGACCGTATTAAAACCATGCCAAATACTATCCTCTGTAACTGCGGAATGTAATCCTCTTTGTAGAAAATGTTTGCGTTCTTCATCTGCAGAGCAGAAAAAAATATACAGACAGAGCAAAAACTGCAGTTGAAGCAGCTCAAATGTATTGAAAACAACGATATCCCTGAGCAATTGCAATACATCGATAGGAAATTGTTTTTACTTTCTATTAAAAAATTTGAAGGTCAATGTATTATTATCGTGGGTACCATTGAGAATATCCACCTGTTATCTAAGTCCAAGTTTTGAATTATGGATGGTACGTTCAAAGTAGTACGACAGTTGTTAAGCACACGGTCAAGTATACAGATGCATGCAGTGAAAACGTTCCTCTTGTTTATGGCTTAATACCGAAAAAAGCGAGTGTTGCTATAAATTTGTATATGAACTTATGAGAATTGCTTGTGATAATGAAATATGTTTAAATCCCAGTCATATTATTTCAGATTTCGAAAGAGCAAGTACTAACATATTTAAATCGTATTTCCCAGAAACACAATTTAAAGGGTGTTTCTTTCCCTTTGGTCAAATTATATGGCGAAGCGAATTCAGAAGGAAAAAAATATGGTACCAATGAAGAATTTTCACTACAAATAAGAAAACTGGAAGCTCTTGTTTTTGTACCAGCTAATGAGATTTGTGATTACAATGAAGCCACTAAAACTGGAAACCGAGATTTTTTTAAAAATAGCAACATTTTTAGAAGATAATTATATTTATGGTAATCAGTCAAAACGAGGAAAACATCTTCCCATGTATTCATCTTCTTTCTGGCCAGTATATGATAATATCGTGTTTAACCTTCCACGTACACAAAATAAAATCGAGGCCTGGCATAGAAGGCTATCATCTTTAATAGAGTCTAAACATGCAAATATTTACAATTTAATTTCAAATTTAATTAAAGAACAAATAGTGGTAGAAGCAAAGGTAGAACAAGTCAATGCCGGCGAAAATCAACCAAAAAGGCGCTGTTACGCAAAGAAGGAAGAATGCATTAATTGGTGAAAGAAAAATTATTCTAAAAACGACTTTTTGAAAAACAAAGCCACACATCTTTTTTTTAATTGGGAGACTAATTTTTTATTATCTTCAACGCCAAAAAGATTTTTTTTTTGAAGTAATGTCATTTGCGTTTAAGTTCTTAAATTAAGTTTAAGTTAATATGAAAATGGAGAAACTAAATCAAATTTCCCAAATTTTTTTAAATTATTTAGTGTTTATATGTACGTGATTCATAAATTTTTGTATATCTGGATTTTGCCCTATCGGGATTTCATCTTGTCTGTATTTTGTTTAGTCTGAACTTGTCGGAAATTGTCGAGTCTGGTTTTTTAAGAAAATTCGGGATTTTGTCCTGTCGGGATAATGAAAGTCTGAATTACGGGGTGCTTCTATAGATTCTATATATAATCCGCTCCTACATGCGGCACCCAGTGCGACATGTTTGCTGATTCCGGCTCCTACGTCCCCCAAAGTTCAAATCTAAAGGCGACCCTCCGCGTGCCCGTGAGAGTTAACGAAGCCATTAGCCTCTACAATTATTGCATTTCAAAATGCCAGCTCGCGGGCGCCCGAATTCATAAAACATGTTTAAAAAATCGGGCTTTTGAAAATCGGGATTTTGAAAGTCGGGATTTTGAAAGTCGGGATTTTGAAAGTTGGGATTTTGAAAGTCGGGATTTGGAAAGTCGGGATTTTGAAAGTCGGGATTTTAAAAGTCAGGATTTTGATTTCGGGATTTTGAAATTCGGGAAAACGGGCCCAAGCCTTTAATTTCTTCTTGAAATTTAGAAAGTTCGACGATTTTTTATGAATTTCTATAAAGTTTTAATTTATACTCGATTCTACTTGAAATTTTCACAAAACAAAATTTGCGTGCGAGTTAAGGCTATTTAGAAACAAGTTTAGATTTGTAATGTGAAAAATTCACCGGACTTAATTTACCTTGCTCATTTTGCTTCTTATAATTCTTCCCAAGTTTGCTTCTTTTTGTAGCTTTACTATAATTAATATTACAAACCTAAATGTATATGGGCTTTAACACAACCATATTTTGGATGTGTTTTGTTTTTTTCCTCATCCATGACGATCACGTGTTAAATAATAAAAATACCAGAGACACATGTTCTTCTAGTTTTCCGTGATACAACTTATTCCAAACATTTCTGTACTGGGTTTTTCGAGATGACATAAAATTATAAATTATGCTTTACTAGACATAAAAATTTAGAATGATTATTTTCTAGATAATAACAAAATAGTAGAGTTGTGAAGTAAAGTTTGAACTTTTATAAAATGATAACAAAGTAAATAAATTTTCTTTATTTTCCATTTTATTTGAAACATATGAATAATCCATTTCCTAATTTGTACGGATTGTATGTTTGTAACTGTCTTTTAGTTGCTGAATTTTAAAACCTGCCTAAGATCACTGCTATCACGTGCTTCCACCTGTTAATGTAAGTTTCGCTTATCTGCAGTTTTTTCAAAGGCAACACTAATGAAATTTAAATTTGTTTGACAATGTGTGCTGGCAAAAATTAAATTAACCTCTCGTATTCTAATATTTCAGTTATCGCGTGGTTATAAACCGATCGGCAACTGAATCAAGCTACTCCCGCTACTGGTTGGCAAGGACACAAGATTTAAGCGCATTGATTACTACTTCTACGCTCGAGGCAACATGGACGTTCAACCGCTCCCTAATAGCAAGGCAATTTTCAAATTTGGTTGAAGATTCTGTTTGCGCTACAAGTTTCAATGTGCTAGTGTGTTTATCGATTCGATGTGCCTTTTTTAACATGTGCAAGCCTGAGCAGTGCTATACAAAGATCTCCGATTTATGGATGTCACATATATGCAGCACTCACTCGATCCTGTTTTAACCAAGGTGCAATAATGCCATAAAATCCCGTTTGCTGTTTCTGTTAGATGGCACAATAAGAGTGTATTGTCGTTGAAAATCCGTCCACAAACAAATAACAAAATTGCTTGTGAGTATACCCAGTGTGATCGTCCGCTAGTTAAAATGTCCTTAGACCTGCATATTTCTATTTGCCAACATATTTTAAATGCATAGCTAGAGCATAGCAGATTTAATTTACTGGAATGCCACGTTACTTTCCATTAATTAATAAATTCAATATGACGAAATGGTAAAATATAAATTCAATAAAATTTTACGATTTTATAACCTTCCCATACAAGATGTATACGATATTATCTTTATAATTATTATCTTATCTTATTTTTTGAAATTTAAAAAATATATGAAAATGATGATGAATAGAATCAAATCTCAACAAAAATAAATTTTAATAAACTAATAAATGCGTCCACTTGGATTTCGGAAAAATCAAGGATATAATATTTCGCCCCTTGCTGTAGTTGATCAACTGCTATAATGTTAAGCCAAGTTGAAACACGACACGTTAAGCCAAATGAATCAAGCAAGTTCTGACATTAACAGTTTTAGAAAAATTAAAAGTTTTTACCATTGATAACAGTCACCATGTCAACCAAGGAGTGCTATACTTACTCTCGAGTACATGGCTAAGTAAGCGCTAGTTGGTTCGTTCCATTAGTTTGGATTTGCTTGGCATTTGTCAGATCTAAGTTGCAGGTTATATGCTTTCAGAGTTTATATCGAGAATTTTTAAAATTGATGATTTTATTTCTACAAATTTATATTTATGCAGGTTGTTATGTGAAAATGAAACAATGATTTTTCTTGTACTCTACAACCTTTCAAGGGTGAGACAAGTGCTTGAAAATAGGCTTTATGAATAGGCAGTCATTATAGGTTTCGGTTAATTAATGTGGTTGTCGTGGTCATAATTTTTGCTCTTCTAGGCTGATATAAAAAATTTGAAAACCATTTAGGATTGCATAATTTATGAAACAGTTCATTATTCGGTCATCGATAAGGCAAAAAAATTGTGCCTATACAGCATTTCTTATCTTTCCAACGCTGCCAACATTTCTTTGCGTTGCAAGTTCGAAATACGTTTATATGTTGTATATACTGCTGAGACAGTTAACATTGCTCTTCCACCGATTTTAATTGAGAAAGTTTAGGATGACAGGTTCTAAACTTCCTTATAGTCTGCCGCCTAACCGATTTTGGATGTGCCAAACATTATCTAATTTGTTTATATCACCTTCATCCTCATACGGGTTTCCTTCTATAATCCTTAGAAATTCTTTGGAATCACCATCTCCAAGATGGTGGCTATACCGAAGATTATACGGGTCGATATAGAGAGAGAAAAAATTGCTCTAGATCTAGTCTTCCATCGCTCCACTAAAGCCAGAAAAATCTACCATGTAATTTTCAATATGGTTTGTTTTCAGATATTTACCGTATACTTGGACATTATTTCTACGTCGATAATGTTTTTTGTACCTGTTTGTATAAAAGCGCACGCCACAATACCGATCAGAAAAGAGTAACCTCTCTTCTGCCACAACCCGTAAAATGATACACCTTATTCTCTTATAAATCTTGAATTCATAGTGGTTTTTTGGTCACAGCGAATGATGTAAATGAGACCTATGAGGATGTTATGGCATATTCGTCATAACCTTATATTTCCAGAGGAATAATTTTTGAGTTTTTGCATTTCAATGCATTTAGACATCCTTCATTTTTACAGGTATAACTTGAAATATTGTCGCCAACCTATTACGCTTTACTATACGTCTAAAATAATTTCACCGTTGCACTTTATGTAACTACAAATGTTAAGAATATTGTTCCAAATACTTTAAAGCTAACAATATTTGTATTCCTCTAAATGAAAGCCCACTTTTTTGACGAATAAGGTAACGAATTTTTATTAGTTTCAGGTTCGAGATTACTCGATCGATCTGCTACTTAGATCCGATTTATCAATTACCGCGATTATAAATGTTTCTTAGAATAATAAATTTAAGTTTATATAGGAAATTTTAATTAAACACCAAATGTAGTTTGTATTGTGCCTGAACGATTGGTATGAACTAACTATCAATTTAGTTAGTTGGAAATTTAGACAAAAAAATCGACGTGAGGCACACAGCATTAGTCACAGTTTGTGTAGCTTTACTAAACATAATATACTTTATTGATAAAAGTAGTAGCAATTTACTGGACACATCGATAAAAAAATTATTTTATGGGTCTAAACGAAAAATTATGAAGCAATAAGTTTTGTTTAAGTATACAAAATATGAACATTTTGTCTGGATTAAAATTTACAAATCCTATTTTGACTTGTACATATCAAATGGCCTTAAACCAGCCATGTTAGAATTTTGACAGCCCATTGACCAAAAATATCCACATGTTTCTAATTTTTATGGGATTTAAAGAGATTATACCACCTGCGCATTATAATAAAAAAATATGCACATATCTTTAAAAAAAACTTAACTAGGATTACGAGCCGTATAGTCGATGGCACTAATCCAATGTTGATCGCCTGCGTAAATATTTTAACGAGTCGATAAATTAATTTATCTGTATGTACAACATAATTCCGCATGCAATAAATAAATCAGAAACCCAAGTTGAAAATAATATTTACAGTTCAAACAAACACAATACTATATAAATCAAATTCAAGTCGTTCAACTGAATGTTTTTCTTAAAATTTACTTCATTTTCTCAACTTTGTCAAATTAACAATAAAATACAACAAAAATAATTTAAATTTAATTTTAATTTTATATTTTTAAAAATATACATACGAAATAGAAAAATAAACAAGTATCATCATTCATTCTATCACATTCTTAAAATTTTCTGATATTTTCTTAACTGTTTTCTAAACGCACAGTGTATATATTTCTTATAGCGCGGACTCGTATATAAAAAATAGTTAGGTCAATTGGTCATTTAGAAACCACCGCCTACAAATTTTTTCTCTTTCGTTTATTATTTTTTTTAAATTTCAATTAAAATTAACAAATAATTGCGATAGCTGCGTTGTATATATTCGATTAATTTAATTAAAAAAATTTTATATGTATAAAACATGCCGACGGCGATTGAAAATTTTCGCACATTTCACATACATATATACATACACGAGTATATACATAAAAAATTACATCATTTAAAATTTTAAAAATAATTTCTATTTGCCGGGAATATTAATTAAGGAAATATACATTTTTTTGATATATAATGTCCTGTCATATTTCGGTTTGTCATGCTACTGTATATCCACAATCATAATTCGACACGCAATGTAGATATGGAAAATGTGCAGATAATCTAGAAAATGGATAAAATTCAAAACGATAAAGATTAGTCGCGCACTTCACAACGAATTTCCTACACGAAGCTCTAATAAATTATGATTCAATCAACGTATCAATAGAGCTCGTTCATCATATTTTTCACACTTGAAGTAAATAAAACTTGAAGTCCATATACACATGTGTATAAGTATATTGATTTTCCAATATACACTTCTAGACAAAACAGAATAACAATGAAAATGTAAATATTTTGATTGTTAAAAAACTCTTCTATTCGTCTTAAATGTTAAAAAAAATTCAATTGTTTTCAATTTTATATATGTAAAAGACGCGCGCAGCGGACAAATAAGAAGAAATTATTTCAACGAAATAAAAAAAAAAAAAAAATTTAATTAATGATCTTTTAATTTTAAAACTATTTTAGTTGTATGGAATGAAATGTATGCGAATGAATGCATGATATGACGACAGTTTAGCTAATTGTCAAATTTGTGTTCGAATTTTATGTTCTATATAGAAAAAAATGTTATGCTGCAATTGTGCGAGTTGATTTAATGCGGCTGGTTGGTACATTGCGCCGGTGTGCTTTTAACAAAAATATTTAAATTATTTATAGTTGTAACATATATGATGCATAATGTACACGCATATATAGTGTTTATGTTATACAGATGTTTATATAATGTAAAATAAACATAACTAGCGCCATGCATTTAGTGCTCATATGTTTAGTTTAAATATTTTTGAAAGCGGGAAATCGAAGGGAAGGGAATATGCTCGTATAGATATCATATCGAGCACATACCATACATATATACGGGTTTTTTTATGCATATATAGTGATAACTATTAGCAGTTATATCGTGTACGATTTCAAAAAAAATACTAAGCAGATTCACACGGCAAACAATGAAATAATGAATATTCCGTGCGCGCAAAATATTAAAAGAATTGAGGAATACACCGTGACTAAACGTTCAAGCGATATTCAGTCATTTATATTAAAACTATGGACCGTAAAGTGTTAATTTGTGTATACCGTGACTGTTTATCCATATTCTATATAATATACGTGCATGGTATAAGAAATGCTCCGATTACATCTTGTTTAATTCAATTTAGTGAAAATGTAAATAATTGCTGACGTTTTAAGGTATTAACAATAAATGATACTTGCAATAATCGCCAAACTTTTTGGTACCCCTAAATGTAATTTGTTGCATATGGCATCACCATAGGCGACAAAGTTTCAGATAACTAAATAAATATTTGGAACAATAAAATCTAGAAAGCATTCCTAATATTGTTCTGTCTCACTGATACACATTTGAATAGTCAAGAGAGTGCTATCTTGTTGTATGTCCCAAATAATGCATTCGAGAAAACATAATTTAAACTTTGAATTTCATTTACACTTTTTATCGAAATTTTTAAAAATTTTAACATCTGGTTTTATAAATGAAATATCCCTGCATAAATCGTTATTAACATTTTCGGGAGAATATTTCCATTTTTCCGGAAAATTTAAAATCAGTTTATTGATGTCATGCATTTTTGATGTATTTTCATTTACTTTGAAGAAAAATGGGGCTTACACCAAAAACGGGCGTTGCACTAAAATGCACTTTACTTTTCTTCTGTTACAATTTTGTTAACCACACACCCCATTTTGAGCATATCAGCTCATTTATAATGGAGTGCCCAGTTCAAGGCCAAATTTCGAAATTTGTTCTTTGACTTCTATTTCATTTTTATTTATATATTAATTTGTTTTGTACCCCAAGTAGTGCAAATGTTGCATATACATTTAGCAAATTATTTTTTCTGCATTTGACTGCCTTTAATTAACACCTATCTCAAATTTCAACACGAAAATCCCAGTTTAAAAAATAATTTGACGCTGTTTCGTTATAGAATTAAACTTTTAAAATTTTATACTAGTTCCCATTAACCCAAAAATACATTTAATAATGAAAGAGTATTCTAAAAACTTGGATATACAACAATGTTGACTTTGTAAGGTCTAGAAAAATTTTTACGCCTTCTCCACGCCGAGCCAATATTGAACATTGAAGGAAAATCTTTGAAAAAATAAACTTCTCAAAACAGAATACATAATAAAATTTCATTTATTAACCATACCAAATAATAAACATCACAAACTATTTCAATAAAATAAAATACACAAAATCAGAAATTTCTAATAAAAAATGTAAAAAATCAGATCATGTCTAAAATTTAAAATTAAATATATCCGGTAGCAAACATTATAAATTTGCGGCATGCAATTCATAAAAAACAATAAATCTTTTAATATTTCTGGACCTATCTTGAAATTAAATTGGCCGACGTTCTTAACTGTGGATAGTTCAGTCAAATTCGCATTTTGTGACTTCCTAAGGTTTTAATCAAAAATAAATTTATTAGAATTAATTCTTCATTAAATCCTTTCCGGTACTTTAACTGATGTCCGTTTTGTGATTCGTACAATAAATATGTCACGGATAAAAATGGTGGGAGGTTCAATGAAATGAAAGCTGCGTTATAATTCCAAAATTCAGCCGGTTTTACTTGAATGAGCTTCACTTAATTTGAATTTATTGATTTCATGTGTCTAAATAACGAATCTTGGCGGTAAATATCCAAATTTTTAAAGTTCCTCTCAATGCTGGGTTTGGAAATTTTTTGTTCGATGTGCAGTAACTTCGGATTGCCATCAAGAAATTTGTTTAGCGCTACTTAAGAATTTCGATTTTTATTTTGTGGACTACACCACCAGACCACAAAATTAATTTTGTTACTCCCGAATTATCGTCTAATACAGATGGGAGAATTTTTACCAGGGCTGACGCTTTGTCATTGCTGTTCCTTCCACTTAGCGCTTCATGTCATAACGCGCACTATGTAATTTTGTTTTTATTGCAATGGCTTGCCACATTATATACACTAAATTTCCGCTTATAAAAGAAGCAGGAAACATTTGCTTTCAGAAGAGAAAACACATTCTGAAGGTCATAGCAAATGGCCGCATTATTATTATCTTGGTTATTACAATCCTTGTCTCTCTCTAGTTTAGCTAGTTCATGCGCTTTACGATGTTTGTTAAACAATGTTTTCTCATGTTCACTCGAATCTCTCGAGAGATTAAATTGGACACAGCGATCACATTGGTCATGTTTGGGATGAAAAAACGAATAGTTGCACTCCTCGTTGAAAACTTTCGAGTAATATTCATTCTAACGGGATCATCTAAGATAAACTCAATTTTACAATGATACAGCAACGATTTACATACTAATCGAACACATCTTGCGTTTTTCTGATGTGAATATCGTTTAATTAAATTTGTATTTTAAATATTCAGTCCATCCACAAGAAATTATGTTCTCGTGGGAAACAACAACCCAACTATTCGGCTTTCATATATCAACGAAGCGAAGAAAAACAAATATTTCAAGTTTAAATGACAATTTTTTGGCTAGTTCCTATGCAGTTTATGGGTTAAGAGGTGTATGATTATCCCATTTTCACATTGCGAGACATTTTAATTCATTCGTACCTTGTGGATTTTTTCCCGACCAAAAAAGCTTGTCAGTATTCGCCCGCATAGCAAGTGAAATTTGTGAAATTAGTCATTCCCTATTTAAAGACTACAACCATCTTTACAGATTCTGGGATCTTTACAAAAAAGATTAAATAATAATAATACTAATTTCCAATTTAACTAAGAAATTTTTTACAAGTCTAAATCATAAAATGAATGAACAACAGTAATTGGCTCATTTTGGCCGTACTCGTGGTGCAATTTTAAATCATGGCGCCCAAGGCACGGGGTGTTTCACAAGAGGAAATTCACACAGAACAAAATGAAAAGATTTCCGTTAGTCTGGCTCAATTCGTTTTATCTGAGTACTGTGATTCGGAGATTGCATGACTGGCATACTCGGGTAGTAAGCGAACGAAGGTCACTTGAACGAATTAAAGTAATATATTAGATCAACATTCAATGAACCCAAGTGCCGGACTTTAATGCGCTGATTATACATAATTTCAATTTGTAATTAAAATGCAACTCTCTATGGCAGCTAACTGGAAGATTTTGTACTAAATTTCGAACCACTTTTTCATTATTGGATATTCATCAACCGACTAGAGTGCGTACAAGTCGATATAATGTGAAATTGCTGCTGTAGCTGAAAGTATACGTGAAGACCGCAATCAATCAATTCGTCGCCGTTCTCAAGCCCTGGGTCTCTCAATTGACACATTGTGGCGTAATTCGATGAAGATCTTGGTTTGAAGGCATACAAAATACAGCTTGTTTAAGAATTGAAGCCGGTTGACCTTCCTTTGCGTCATCGATTTAGTTTATGGGCGTTGGAACAGCTCCAAATTATGATCCGTTTTTTTATCGAAAAACTATGTTTAACGATGAAGCTCATTTTTGGATGAATGGATACGTCAACAAACAAAATTGACGTATTTGGGCTGATGAACAGCCAGAAGAGATTCAAGAGCTACCAACGCATTCTGAAAAATGCACTGTTTGGTGTGTTATATAGGCAGGTGGCATCATCGGACCGTATTTTCTTTAAAAATGTAAAAGGACAGCGTGTAAACGTCAATGGTGCAAACTACAGAGCAATGATCAATGAATTTGTATTGCTTAAAATTCAAGATATTGGTGTAACCGACTTGTGGTTTCAACAGGATGGTGCAACGTGCCACGCGGCAAGCAACCTTTTATTGAAAACAAATTTTAATGAGAACATCATATCAAGAAACGGACCCGTAAATTGGCCTCCAAGGTCTTGTGATCTAATGCCGTTAGATTATTTTTTATGGGGGTTTCTGAAATCTCATGTTTATATCGATAAAACATAATCGATCCCTGCACTAGAAGCGAACATAGAGAGCTTGAAAGTTGAACCCATAGTCAGTCGCAGAAAACATTTAAAAGAAATTTTTTTCAAACATTAAATGTCATAAACCGAACTTACGCCACAAATACAATTTTTGAGTATTAAATTGATTTTAATGCATTTTATTTAAAAAAAAAACTTCCGAAAGCTCTTATTTGATCACTGGTTCTAAATAGTATGTCGTCATTCGTTTTGGATATTTTGGAATCAATGTGGGTTGAAATTTGTTTAAAACATTTTATGGCGTATACATAGATATTTGTGTTTTATCCATATTGCAGAACAATACATTAGTGTAATCCGTTAAGACATAATACAGACGTATTTAAACTAAACTAAGACGTTTCATTTTTTGAAACATGATTCGGAGGCAGAAATGTATAATAATCCGTTAACTTGGCCATGCGCAACTGAATTTTTCCACAAAATCTTCAAACAAAATATTTCATACTAATGTATTAAGGCTAAATAAATCCTTACGTTAAATTTTAGAAGCGGAATCATGAACGCGATAATTTACAATACACTCTTGAAAAACATAAACGCTTAAGCTCGAAAGCTGGCAAAGAGCTTTGACGAAGAAAATTATGTTTATTATTCCAGGTAGGTAGTATAGTGAGTAAATATTTGATTATTATTTGTAGATTTCGAAGCTTTGGTGAACTGTGGTGTTCCACTTTGAACTTTCTGTCATTCCATTGCGATTTGTTTGCTTTGTTCGTTTTGTGGGATAAATTATTCCATCAACTTCAGGCTCAATTTCAACAACCGTTTATTTTGACTGTTCCTTTTGACTATTGTATTTGCTAAGGCAGTCTATAGTCAGACGTTCAAACAATAAGCCAGTTGGAAGATTGGCTACTTGAAAAAAATTTGCATCGATAAGGTTTTCTATCGATAATTTCAATGACAGAAACATATACACTGTACTCAATAAAAATTTACATTCCGGTTCAAAATTGATTCTTTCGCCTGTCCCAATCGATCGAGCAGTTATTTTCCAAATTTAAATTACGCCTATTTTAGTGTTTTTCGGCTCCGAAATCTATAACATGTGAGTTCTATTTTCCCGAAATGACTATTTTTTATTTTAAAACCCGTAATGGAAAAATGAAACCATAGGTAATGCAGGGGGAAGAACGCCAAACATTCCGCATGAGCATGATACCTCTGATGAAAAGGAACAATTGCATTTTTAGGTGGCAGCTATTCTTCTCCCTTATTCTTAGAATAATTTTAGTAAGAACGATAACGTTTTAGAACGAATAATTTAGGAACACGATCGTTTAAAGCGCATTCTACACCATCCGATTTATTTGGAATATTTTAGTTCAATACATTTTGCTGTTAAGGAATCTTGGCCTATTTAGAAAAGTAGAAGATAAAAACTTTATTTTCACTGTACAATTTTATGAATTTTTAATAATATAGATTTAAAATCATTTCTTCTTGCAAGCAAATCGCATAGTGTAAACAAGTTTTCACAAATTTAATAAACCATTTTCATGATTATACCGCTCATTTTCTGGATCAGCGACATCACTCAAATTTCATTAATTTCTAAGATATCCGAATAAAACGATTCCCAATAATTGATATTTTTATTATTTTATATCAAAAAATACTCTGTTATGTCGTTAATTCTATAGTAAATTATAAACGATTATATAATTTATTATTATCGATAAACGAAGTTATTTAAGTTTCTTCTATTAGTTTCTAATTCTTCATTCTAAAATTTTCTTTACTTTTGAAAAACACTGTTTTTACAAAAAGTTACGAGGGATAATTCCAAATCGCTCAACTAAAAAATTAAAATATTAGGGTAGTCTCCGGTTGTGGACACCCCTGTATTACGTTTAACAGAATGCAAATATGGCGGATTTGATTGCTGTCTTACTTGTATTATGGCAGTACGCAGTTTTCTATAGCTTAAATCGAAGTGAATGGACAAGCTTGTTCATTTGGTGCGATATCATTGAAATTGTAATTTTCCAAGTGCGATAAATCAAAGTAAATAATCTCAAACAGGTTGAGGTGTTATGGGTCTTTCTGCTGTATTTTCGTTGTGATTTGGGATGCCACATCGATTTATATCAACATCATGACACCTCACAATTTTTTTGGTTACTTCGAGAATGGTCGTGATTTCCGGTTGTGGGCACTTAAATGTAACTGGTTGTGCCTACCCTCTTTTTTCACTTAAAGCATCTGTTTGATTGGAAAACTGTCAGATATCATCGTTTATGCTGACATAACATATTCGATTAACATTTTAACGTATTTTAAGGCCATGATAACCCTGAAGAAGATCACTGAACCAGCTTCAATTGAATTTGATGCGCTGGTTCGTGCCACTAATGATTATTTAGTTAAACAAGCACATTAAGTGGACTGCGCGAACCTATGAATTTGCGCGGAGCAGTTTCCAACGCTAAATGCATAAAACGGAAAAGATGTTTTGCGACTTGTCATGTGCGGAAGATGTTGTATTGTTGGGTTTTGTTCGTGAATGTAACCAACGGACTCCATCAAATATGGTGAGTTGATGTTTACTCTACATTTCCTTCTTTGAAAATATTTTTGTGTTCAATTAGAATTTTTTTAAAGGTTTTCAAACCGATCCACGAGAGGGACCTTGTCCAATATATTTTGAAGTGCGTTAACCATTATTACGTCCTCAACATCAACGAGCTGCGTGAATGAATGAATATCTGCCGATTTAGAATGACGACTAGAAGGCGGGGAAAAATTGGTACCAATGTTAGTATATTACAATGTTAATATGTATGTAATATTTATGGTAATATATTACAATTTTATGCTCCACCAGTCTGAGCTCGTTTTACACATCCCGGAACAAACACCTATGCAGCGCCTGAAAGGTTTTGTAAATCAAATGTCGAGAAGTTTTTTTATAACTGTAAAGACATTTGATGGATTAACAGCAACGAATATCTACAATGAAAGGAAATCGGCTTTTCAACGGTCCCGACAAAAACTGAGGGCAATCACCCCTGAAAGGTAAGTAACGTGTCGGAATACTTGAAGCCGCTGAAAGAGGACCGATGGGACCATGACCTTAACCGTAAGCGCTGTTAGCAACAGTCTACCAACATTCTTACTTTGGCTGAAAAAAATCAGACCATCTTCTTTGATAACGTTTCCGATAGGACTGCCGGTTATGCTAATGGTTCTGGCTGGATGTACCAGCAAGAGTTTGTGCGCTATATGCACCATTTTATAAATTTCGGAAAACGTTCGTTAGCTTCACTTGTGCTGTTACATCACGACAACCATGATTCGCATCTATTAATTGAAGCCAACTATATCACCATTGCCAATGGAGTGCATATTGTTACTTTTCCCCGCACTGTAGTCACAAAATACAGCCACTGACATATTACAAGTCACGATATTCTGCATGGCAAACAAATAATGCCAACAAGGTAGGATTTTGGATCATTCAACCTTGCTCTCTCGATCTGAAATTGGTAATTCTCATCTCGATGTTGTAAGTAATAGAGATTCGTCATATTACTGGCCTTGTCTGTAAGACTCTTGAACCGGCATTAATTTTATTTAAGAGGCCGAGCGGGATCTGGAAAAAGCTGGCTCCGAGGATCACATTGATGAAGAGGAGCAGCATCGAATCGTCTTCCTTGGGACAGATGTTGCACATGGGGTGGAAGTGGTCATCACACCAAAATCTTCTACATCTACAATGGACCAGTTTTTAACGAAATTGGTCACTTGCAAGCCAACAAAAAAGCCTTCAAATCGTGGTCGTGAACCGATGCAAAGCACTATGCTTACTTCTCTAGGAAGCATTGCTGCTTTAAATTGCAAACATTGTGTTCCTGACTTAAAAGATGAGGCAGACAATAAATAAGTAAAAGAAGTCGTTTTTTTATTTTTGCCACCGGAGGTCTTTAACATTAATAAACATCGAAATCCTTTCGAATTAGGTGCGTTTTCCTTCAACTATTCCCATTTTCAGCGAATTTTCGAAGGGTACCCACAACCGGTTAGGTTTTTTTTTCAAATTGGTCATACAATTTTTCTAGTTGACAGAATCCAAACTAAAATTACTTTGGCAAACAGTTAACTAAGGCCTCTCATTTTAATGTTTATTCATATCTCCGAATAATATGGACTTAAAGGAAAATTATGTTTCAAAAACCAAACTATGCTCACAACCGAAGACTCTACTCTTGTTACAAATGTAGAATAAATAAAAAGTCGAAAAACAGAGAAAGAGAGAAAGAATTAGTATTATTAGAAGTGTAAAAAAGGATGAGAGTGGAGACTAAATTGTTTTAATTATAATCTCGTTTACTTTTCTTATAAGAATAATAAAATGTGCATAAAACGAAATCATTTTTGAATATGAAGCATATGGGAGAGGATTTACAAGTCCTTGCCTTAGAAAACATATTTTCATGTTAATGTTTTGGATGAAAAACAAAAACCAAACATTTTAAACAAATATCGATATCGGCTCGATATCGGTATTAAACAAATGGTTGGTATTTCGGAATTCCGGTATTCGAAATATCGGTTTTGAATGAGAGTGGTATTGAGTTCAAATGGAAGAAAACGGACTCCAAAAAAAAGAAATAAGGTTGCGTTGTAGTACGGCTGACCAATTTTGTTTTATTGGCTATAGGAATTGAATTTATTGCGGTGTTTCTTGACGCTCCTTGAGTTCAAATTTTATATGGAAAACAAGATCCAAATTTTGTTTTAGATCACAAATTGTGAATTGAAATCTAGCAAGCACCTTTGTGTTGTTTCATGAAATATGAAGTGAACTGGATCAGATCAAGCATCAAGAAACACAGCTTATTATGAATTGAGATTCACATGAAGTGCAATAGAATTAATTACATATTTCATTCGCTTTCTAATACTGACTAGCTCAGCCGTTGGCCAAATTTGATTAGATTTGACCGATTCGGTGAAACTTTTGCATGAATTACTGAGTGCAGGTTGCTAAATCATTAATATGAGATCATTCACTCTGAAATGTAGGTTTACAGTGACACCTTTCTTTTTATAGTTTTATTTTCTTCATAGCAACATCTACAGTAAAAACCTACAATTAATTTGACATTTTGTTTATAGATTAATGTGAACTTCATATTATCCCAATAATAAGTAAATTCAAATTTAATTTATTCTTATTCGTGAACAAACATTCGAAACAGTACTGTGGATTTTAACATTATTTTTAAATTAGGATTATTTTTAGTTATTATTTTTAGTTTTCAAAAAATGAGACAATTATTTCTATCAAGTGAAATAATTGTCTCATTTTTTGAAAACTTTGACTAATTTAAAAATGATGTTAAAATCCACAGTACTATTTCGAATGTTTGTTCATGACTAGCATTAAATTAAATTTGATCTGAGTACTTTCCAATGTGTTTTAGAGGTTAGTTTGGTTGTTTATGATGCTTGTCTTTGACGGCCGAATAGCAGCAGTGGCATAAATAATAAACGTTTTCGTGTCGACCGGTTCGAAGTGCGTGCCTATACTTATTTTAATTATATTCCAATTTGAAAGGCCCCAACTAGCTTATAATACATATCGTTACTCTCATTATCTGAAATATTATTTAAAAGACACTTTGTTTTTTCCTGAGAGATCTAATATACATTTTACAATTCTATTAAAATCCTATTCTAATCTTTTAAAAAATTCAGTTAAGCTTTCTTAAGCAACCCTGTTCAACGATATTTTGTTTTACTTTCAGATCTTCAGCAAAGTGTGGTTTGTAACCTATTTAGTTCAGTGATCACACAGAGCAACAGTATACCTGTGTAATCCAAGAATTAGTCGATACATGTGTCGAATCCGATTGTGGTAATTATTTCGGACAAGTCTCGAAGGTACCTGCTTCATCCGATCATTTGAAAATCGCCAAAATAAGCAAAAAAATTTCAATATTTATATATCAATATACCTGATGGGAAGTAGGTATTAATATTTATAACAGGCGTTTTTAAATTCAGCCCATATTTAAAAACAAGCAAGATCAATTCCTTAAAATTTCACATGTCATCTATATATAGGTACTCGGTATAGCAAAAATATTTTTATAAACTCGATCAGCTTATATATAAATTGATTTTTTAAACTCACAATTATGGCAATACGAAGAATGATTGATCAAATATAATCGATAATCACAAATATAAATGAAATTACACAAACAACAATTCCAAATAACATACTTTTCACTTCATTTAATAACTCAATTTTCAAGATTTCATTTTGACACGATTTTTTTTATATTGTTGCAGCTTCATACATTATTTAATCAATACAATTTTTTGCTGTTGTATCCAGTGTGTGTGCTTGGTATATGTAATATAAAAGTCGCGATTGATTAATTCAATTCAATTCAATTACTGTGAAATAACACAAGAAATATGTAAGTACGGCATATACAAAAAAAAAAGTTTATGGAATTGATGAGAAAATTATAAAGAAGTTTCTGTTGTTATGTGTTATCTCATCTCTCGCGTTCTTAAGTGGACTAGATATAAAAATTAATTAAAATTATAAAACAGTGCGATGTTTAAATCACATGATCTATAAAATTCGCGATCAGAATTCTTAAACAGTGTGCAATTATCTGCAACAGATTTAATGATATATTTTCACATGTTTCGGTAATTATATAAAACCAATATAATTCCCGCTGTGACATGTAAGTTAATGATGATATTTGACAGATTTTGATCGTTACATTAATTGATCAATCTTAACTTAATTACGCATCATTTCCAGTTCATTAAGCCAAATGTCTTTATAAATCGTATACGCACATGCATAGGGATACAAAAAGCCACCCTCATTAAACATATATATATAGTAGTAAAAAAACTATTAACACGATCACAATCATCATAAAAAAGATCACTATCAAAATTAACTTTTAAAAAACCGTTTTTCAAACTGTATATACTTATATATCCAAGACTATCTATATATATATAACAAAGATATCCCTCCGTCGGTCGGTTTATATTTTCAATTCATTATAAATTGAAATACAACAAAAAATAAATAAAAATGCCGGTCAGAATAATAAAAACTATACTACTGTAAGTATAACGATCATGGTTGATCATCGTATGTTATTTTTATAAAAATTCAGCTGCCTGTTTCACTTTTCAGACGTTCGTTTTATATTAAAAAAAAACATTTTTGTTGTCATATGGTTCCATCTATTTGGCGTTATATATAAATATATTTTTTTTTAACTCATGATCATGTGTGTGTATACGAGTACGAGTATATAGATCATGAACATACATAATAAAATATTTTTGTATCAGCGGAAATTAAGCTAAATAATATACAAAAAAAAATGATCAAAAGGTGACATTATTTAAGCGCAAAAAGAATTGTATAATATCGTGTGCGCGAATGTGATCATATGTGATCATAATTTTTCATTTATTTTTGTTGTGTCTTGGATATACTATATACATACTTAAATACGATCGGATATTTACATTTTTTGTTTAAAGTTTTTCCTTGTTTTATTCTATATTATTGAACCGGATTTTTGTTTTCTTATTTATTTCGAATTTATGTATATGCGATGTAAGAAGTGTACGCGATCAAGAAGAAGAGAGGAATTCTTGTTTTTCTTGAGATATTTTATTTTGTCTTTTTTGGTTTTTTAAATTTAATTATAACGGGAAAATCAGCTGGGGAGGCAGGCAGTGTTTATTTTTTATTCTGTGAATATGTAGGTATGCTTATTTTAAAATATAATGACAAGAGATAGTGCATGTTGGATAATTAAGATTTTCTATCGTTCGCGGCCGGTTTTCCTCCTATATGATTATTTATATGAATTTTAAGGGATGTTTATTCATAATTTCAGGTTTGCATATAATTATGAATATATTTTGCTCTAGGTTTCAAAACTCTGCCAAATTCGAGTGTTTATATTTAACTGGTACCACAACGTCTAATATTTACTATATACAAATAGATAAGTAGGCAGCACCGCCAGATAATCATTACTCATTATTCATAGAGAAATATATCAAATCAATTTAACCGCTGTGAGATGAACTGCTACTGTGGATTTAATTTATAATATAAAACAGCTTTAGACGATAATTATAAAGATTATTCGTAGTAGGTAACCAGGTAAAGTTTATTCAAAAAATATTATTCAAAATGCGTGTGGTTATGTTTTACGAAGAATTAAAATTTAGTAAACGGTTCTGTTTAATATTGCGATTGCTAGTTTCATCGATTTTATTGAATTTAGAAAATAAATTTTTGAATAACAAATAGGATGATTCGTCTCTTTCGCGTATATAATAACAAGGAGAATAATTTTGGAGCAGTGTAGTATGTGTGACATATACGTCATTCCATCTTTCCTTTACATTTTATGTTATGTTCGTTTTCAACAATAGGGATTTTAGTGGTTACCGGTCAAGGCAAATACAGGGTGTCCAAATAAGAAGTTCAGATTAAAAAATTTAATGAAACAAAAACGGGATAATATATTTCCAAATTTATATTTTTGTTTGAAAGTACAATCCCCTTGGTTATTTATGGAAAATGATTTTATTCAAATGGAAGCCGCGGCTGGCCTTGGCGTACTCCATTCGGTCGGTCCAATTTCTGAGCATACATGCTCAATTGTTTGTGGATTGTCCGTATGACACTTAACCTTCACGGCATCCCACAAATAAAAATTCAAAGACTTCAAGTCACAGCTCCTTGCCGGCCAATTCACGTCACCATTTCGACTGATTCCGTTGACCGTTACGGTCGAGCCGTAACTTAACACGCAATGGATGTATTGGTTTCTCCACATAACCTTGTGAATTTTCCGATCCCCAAATGCGACAATTTTGTTTGTTTACGAACCTACCGAGATGGAAATGCACCTCGAAATGATAATTTTTTGAACAAAATCCTCATCAATTTCAAGTTTCCTGATCAATTTCGAGTTGAAGCGTTAAGGACTCATTTCGCCAACTAGAAATATTATACTGAGTTTCTGTCAAATAAAGAATGACATTAGTGTTACCAGAGCCAAAATAACCGATATGTCAAATCTGAACCGGTTATTATGACACCCTATATGTGAAAGGCCAAAACAAATATATACATGTATATGTTACGGTCAAAGTGATATAATTGGATATTATTTTTAGATTTTTAGAAGTTTTCACTTTTACCGGTGATTACACTGAGAAAAAAAACCAGTAAAAATAAAAAAATATACATATAAAATCAAAAAAATATACATATATTTTTTAGGCGAAAAGTCTCGTTTTTAAAATCAAAAGGATAATCTTTTTATTTTTAAAATAAATTTTTTTGCCAAATTTGTTTATAAAAATAAAACAATTGTTTTTATTTTCAAAAATACTTTCCTTACTTATGTCAAATAGTTTTCTTAAATTTTAAGAGATTGTTTTTTAAGAATAAAAAAACTATTGGTTAGTTTTAAAAGATTTATTTTAATTTTTAAATAATTATTTTTTATCATATGTCCACAATATTTTTAAATCAAAGTAATCAATGTTTGCGACTGTTCACTTAAAGTCAGCAAACCAAAGAGTCAGCTACTCTTCTGACTGATAAGAACATAACATATCTACCACGAAAAGCAGAAAATCAACTCGCCCTCCCCAATTTTTAACCCCCAGGGTCATTGTGTAAAAATACACACAACCCTTAAAAAAATATAATGAGAACCTCCTCAAATTCTTTTTTGGTAGTTTGGTTTCGTTTCGTACTGATAAAAAGTTGTTCTATTTAGTCAGTTAAACCTTCATACCTTTAATATAACACAAGAACGTATCGATTTGGCGAATTATATAAATAGCCGAAAAAACTTTAAAATAAAAAATAAAATATAGACGAATTGAAAAATAAAACAACGGGATTTCTGGCAAAACAATATATATAAACATCTTCATAAGTTTTCATTATTATCAAAAAAATTGTTTTTAAATGCTAAAACTCTTCTTTTGAAATAAATTATTATGTTTAAATAAATAAACTTTTTAAATTTAAAAAGTGTTTTATAAATCATTTTACAAAATATGTTTTTAAAATAAAAAAGCTTTTTATTAGTTTGCGAAAATTTCATTTAATTTCAAAAAAATACTTTTGAAATTCAAAAAAATTTATAACTTTGAGAAATTAAACACTTCGTTTTTTAATTTTACAAACCAAAATTTTTCTCAGTGTACTGGAGCATTATCTTGTTGGAAAATCCAGTTTTCATCTTGGTTTATGTACAAGAAAGGTAATAGATAATTTTCTAACACACCAATGTACTCTACGCGGTTGATTTTGGTGGATGGAAACGCTAAGGTAAGAGTTCCCGCTGAACAGAAAGCACCCCATACCATTAAACTACTACCACCAAAATTTCGTTTAGAAAAGTATTTTGGCTCTTTTCTCATATCTCTCCAATACCACTAAATGCCGTCCGGACCATCAAGATTAAATTTTTTTTTCATCGGAAAAAATCACCTGTAATTGATTAATGGGTTAGTTTTGATAAAATCGCATAGTTTTCATAACAACGAAACAATTATTTTTTAATTACTTTTGACCAGTCACGACTCATGTTTGCCCTAACAAATTCAAGACGGGCGGCTTTGTGCCGTGGCAATAACTTTTTCTTCGTCCGTACGTAAGGAAGCAAGGTGAACTAATACTAAATTTTTATAATTTATAAAACTGAGCGAGAAAAAACCATCAAAAGGCCTACTGGTTATATAGTTATGCAAGAAGGAAAATTGAAAGATTTATTATTTTTATTAATTAAAAGTTTTGAAATTTTTAAATCCGTTATTTTAAAAAATCAAAAAAACGAATGGTTATATAGTTATGCAACACACTGTATATTCTCGAAGTGGTTCACCCTTAAACCCACGGAATATTTTATATGGTATTAGTGCAAATTGGAATAATAGAGACTAACGGCACTTACTCGCGGAAGCTAATTTTGTCTACCATGACGCCTAGCCGCGAGTCATAGTTGGTAAACTTGTTAGTACCTACTATTTCAAATTCTAATTTTCACTAATACTAAAAAATAATACAACTAATACTAAATGATATATAAAGGGTTATCCAATTCAAGCTTGATAAAGTAAACTTAAAAAAAACACACCAAATGTTCGGAATGTATTGTAATTTTCATTTCATTTTACAGATTGATCCTTGCCATTTTTAGTTAAACAAGATATCATTCAAATGTCCTCCACGGGGCTTCTTACAGGCCTTGATTCTTTTGAGGTAATTTTTAATGACTTTTCGGCACATTTCGGGCGGTATCTCGGCCATTACCTTACGAATATTAGTTTTCAATTCGTCAAGAGTTTGAGGATTGTTTGCGTAAACACGATCTTTCGCGTAGCCCCACAAAAAGAAATCCAAAGGCGTTAAATCACAGGATCTTGGAGGCCAATTGACATCAGCCAATCGCGAAATCAAACGTCCAGGAAATTTCTCTTGCAAAAGATCTCGATTTGCTCGTGTTACGTGACTGGTTGCTCCATCCTGCTGGAACCACATATCGTCAAGATCATAATCTACGATTTTCGTAAAAAAATAATCGGTTAACATGCGGCCATAGCGCTCAGAATTGACCGTAACGGTTCGTCCATGGTTGTTCTCAAAAAAATACGGCCCAATCACACCACCAGACCACAATACGCACCAAACAGTGACTTTTTCCGGGTGTAATGGCTTCTCTACAATCAATTGTGGATTTTCTGAGCCCCAAATTCTACAGTTTTGCTTATTAACGTATCCACCAAGCGAAAAATGAGCTTCATCACTGAAGAAAATTTTGTTCGAAAAATCAGCATCAGCAGATTTAATAATTTTAACGCGTTGGTCGATTGTTAAATGCTCCATATTCTTAAATGGCAGAATGTCAACTAAATAAATGACAGCATACTTGACGTTTATCTTTGACAGATGTCGGTATACAGATTTCTACTTTATCAACCTTGAATTGGATAACCCTGTATAACGCTATTTTTAAATAAATCTGCTTGCACAATTGTACTTTTGATAACGGAAAATGATTGTCATTTTAAATGGACAATATGTAGTCCATACATATGTAACACATCGCCTAAAAAAGTTCCCGGCCTAACAAAGAAAACACAATTTTTTTTGGGAAAAATACATTTTATTCATAACGTAATTTCCTTCTAGAGCGATACAATCAGTCCAACGGATCCTCTCTTACATTTCGACGCCTTTTTTGAAGAACGGCAATCACTTCTTTATTGGAACCAAATCACTTTCCCTAGAGGTTTTTTGAGGTTTTGAGGCTAAATGTGGCGAATACGGTGGATGCGGAAGTAAATCAACGTGCAATAATGTGTTGTCGTTGTTGATCCATTTTGAGCAAATGCAGTACAAAATTCGAACACAGCTTTCTCATGGACAAATGTTCGTGCAAAATATGACCAACACATTCCATAGATATCTTTACAACATCAGCTATCTCACGCAACTTCACTTTACGGTCTCTAAAAACAATTTCGTGGATTTTTTTATGGTTTCTGGAATCACAGCCTCATTTGGGCGTCCAGAGCGTGGTGCATCATCGGTGCACATAACACTTATAAAACCACTGCTTTGCTTGAACGTTTTTTCCCATCAAAAAACAGTGTTTAATCAACACACGAAATTCTTTTTTTCCATTGTTTTGAAATTAACAAAAGTAGCGTCACAAAAACAACTGTAACTTGTAAACTAAATGATCGAAATGTCATGGTATTTTAACAGGTATCATTTGAAGGTCGGTCGAATTTAAAAATAATATGGGGTTTAAATTTGTGGCACCATGTATTTGTCAGACCGGGAAGTTTTCAAGCGACGTAATACAAGTTGTGTACATTACCTTAGTGCATGATGTCCGTTTAAACGGACAACCAATTTTTCCAGATTTTCTGAAAATCTGGAAATATCTATTTGAACAAGAGTTCGGATTCTTAATCTGCATCACAAACTAAATGAAAAAATTGTTTTCCTATTAATTATTAGGTCATGCATTTAAGGGTTAAGCTCAATACTTGCTAAATATTTTTGAAGGAGCATTTTTTGTTAACACATTTTAATTCTTAATGATTCCTTGATCACAAGGCTGTAATACGAGCACGAGGCAGAAAAATTAATTTGTCACTTTCCAAATGTATCTCCGCATGTGATGGGCAATTATCTATAATTAAAACTACCTTTCTCTTTTCCTGTAAAAAGATTTTATATAACGATTTCAACCAACTTGAAAATAAGTTCGCTGTTATCCGCAGACTTTTTTATTTGCGGTGGTATATTGAAAGGGTAGATTTTTAACGTTTTTAAAACATCTCGGATTTTGAGACTTTCCGATAACGATTTGAGGAAGATTCTCTGTTCCTTTGGAGTTACATCCAACAAGTACTGTAAGACGTTCCTTACATTTTTTACCACTATAAAAAAAGTTTCTCCTTTAAATGTTAAAATTTTAGTCCATCAGAATTGTAGGTAAAGTTGAAGATAATCAATCGGAAGTCATATCAACTGATACTTGTCTCGCCTCTCCACTAGTACACTTAAAGACAATTCCGTGTCTTATTTTAAAACGATCTAGCCATCCAGGATTAGATGTAAGGGGTAATTCCTATTTGGATGGCTATTTTATCAGCCTTTTCCATTAATACAGGTCCAGAAATAGGAACATTTCGAGATCGCGCTGGTTTAAAGCAGCAATCACTAATCTAAATCTTCATACTTTGGTAAACGCAATCGTTTCCGGCTTCTTTCGACATCACCTATTTCATATGAAGATTGAATTTTTAGATGATTTTTTATAATCGTTGACAAAGTAGAGTTTGGGATCCCATATTCTTTACAAATTTCTGTTTTTGATCGATCACCTCGATCAACATTTTAGAGAATTTCAATTTTTTTCTACCGTTAAAGTGTTTTGTTTTTTATTTCCGCTAGTCATGCTTTTGCTTATTAATCACTGGAGAAGCAACAACAATTTTAAAGAAATCTAGAGAACACAATTTAGACAACAAGAATAATTTTATATCTCACCAAAACTAAAACCGCGAACGACACCAATAAATTCAATTTTATGATTTCAAACAGAAACAATTTTATATAAGGAGAATTATGTACTCACTACTAGCAAATACAAGGCAAACAAAAACCATTTCTCTCCAACAAAACAAAATTTAATAAGAAAATTTAATTTCGGGGAATTCCCAAACAAACAAACTGTTTAGGTCGCAGAACCGAATTCTAGGTTGTGGACTTGTGGTTAGAAATTGTTTGTCTGGTCAAGGTGTTAAAACAATAACCAATATTCAAAGTAACTGATTTTAACGTCCCTAAAGGTAGCAAAATAATACCAGCAAAACATTGATGGATAATTATAGGCTAATAATAGAACAATTAAACGGTCTGTTAAAAGTTTGGGCTCCATATTTTCCAACTAAAACGATGGGTGCTTACCTTTAAACAAAAATTGCAGAACTCGTATCAAAAAATTATCTAAAAACAATTTGAAAATTAAAAGTTAATTTTAAACTAATTAAATGCTCCATTAAAATTATTTGGGTCGCTTGTTTTAGATAAAACAGTATACTTTCCAATTTCAAAGCTTCCAGTATCAGAATTGAAAATCGAACGAAATGTATTGAAGTACAAATAATTAAATGCTCGTTAAGGTCTAATAAAATGCCCATTAAAATATTTTGAGCTCAACTCAAAAATCGTGCCTTTATAAAATTAGAACACAAAATAAGTTTTTATCAAATGCACTATGACACAATATTTAACTCCACTCGTTTTGACCTAGCTTGAAGTCATTTACAATTTTAACGAAGCTTTTGACTAGACCAGTGAGCCGAAAATCATTTGTAAGACAATAGTTTTTGTTTGGCGTTCTAATTTCGGTTTTGGTCCGAATTTCGATTTGGATTTTGCTGGATATAAATGAAATGTCCGCAAGCCTGGTAAATAACGAGTGAAGCCCAAAAATGTTTAAAGTGGTATTTAATTAACCATAATGCACTTTTAATAATTCGTTTGTCAATAGATCCTATTTTGCGATCAAATTTCGGTTTTGGTTTGGTGTTCGATTTTGATTCTGTTTGCTAGCATTAAATGGAATAACCTAAAGTTTTGTCAAGAACCAGTGAAGCCAAAATTTTCTTATGATGCATTTGCCATAATGATCCTAAAATTACTTGTATCTCAATAGACCTTGTTTCGCGTTCTAATTTTGTTCCAATTTTCGATTTGGGTTCTGCGGTAACTATAAAAATTAAATGACTGAGAGCTTGACCAAGGACAATTTCTAGGTCAAAACATTTTATTGAAACGTTTGGTTAGGCCATTATGAACTTCAAATTATATTGTATGTTAATAGATCCTGTGTTGCGAACTAATTTCATTGTTAGTTTAATATTTAATTTGGATCCTGCTACCTTTAAATCAAATAACATAAAACTTGGTCTCTTGAGACGAGTAGAGTAATTTTTTTTTAATGTATCATTTGATTAAGCCATAATGAGCTCTGCCGGTTTTTTCTATAACCAAAATAATATTGGAACATATTCTCAATTATACTTAGCAGTTGTGCTGATTTGCGTCGACTGGCAGAAAAATCGATCAAATGGCTTCGAGCTGTCGAATTTGTCAAATGTTAGTTACCTACAACAAATGATAACGAATCGTACTTCACTGGAGATGATATGCGGATTTGTGAACTGAATAACCATCTCTTAATAGCGCGGTTCATCTTTTACAGTTGTTAAATAACTGGTTATAACAATAATTGGTTATCGCTAGACACCAAATTCAATTACTTGGAAAGCCCGATCAGAATTTTGAACGATTAAAAACATCCGCGATTATTCCAAAGTAAAGAAATAAAAACTTGGATTTGAAGCTTGCATGACAAACAAGACCAATTCGTATGAATTAGAAATAACTAAATTGCTTAATGCCGCTCTCGAATGGTTAGAGATCAAGCATTCTTAAACCCACAGCCTATTTTGTTATGCTTTCAAATACTGAGGTTCTTGACAAACTCGAAAGAGATCGAAATTGAACACATATCTTTTAAAGTGGTTCAAATTTTTATAATTTCATTTCATAAAGGAATACTTTGATTAATTATCTAAATATTGGCAAAACATTCATTGAGCATCATTTTACTCGGTGAATTTTGAACAAAAAAAACAAATCGAAAAACTTCCAATTTTAAAAGCTTTATATCTCAATGTATATCGCATTTTAAAAAATTATGTTGGTGGTGAGCTATATTGAGTTTTATCTAATTTCTGATGATTCGACAACAAATTTTGTGTAAATTTGTCTTAATGCCCCAATAACGCCTGAATTCAATAAATCATAGAATACAAACCCCAGATCTAAACCCAATAGTATAATATTCTAAGATACGTTAGAAGGACGTAAACGAAAGTGGCCAAGAATGGCACAAAATCACTTTGCTTCATTTAATACAATTTGTAATTTATTTTTCATTGCAAAACATTTTTTCCCTTTGAATTTTACCATTAAAATTTAAGTCAATTTTTGACATGTTTTCGAGTGTTAAGCAAAACTTTAATACCTCGACAAGGAGTTAACTAATTTGTATTTGCGAATCATTAATTTTAGATAGCATGCTAATAGTAAAGTGATGCAATGCCATAAATGAAATTTAAAGATGAACAGGAAAATGTGAGTGATCAACAAGAAAGAAACTTTTAAAAAAACTAAATACGAATTACACTGCAGTGTATATACGCTTATGTTTAAAATTAGATTGTTAAATAACTCGTTAGGGAACTTAGTGTGATCAAATATTGACAGGTACCTCGAAAATTCTGTTTAAAATTAAAAGTCAAAAGTCACGTTAATGTGCGAAGTATGTTTAATCTAAAATGCTTGTGTTCTCCAAATCAAAAGTTAAAATCAATTTTACTGCGTAAAAGCCGAATGTTTGGTGCTCGTTTATATGCAATGAAAATTTGGAATAGTTCCAAGTCCCAACCCAGGAGTTAATTTTTCTCCTACTCTCAGTTCATTCAAAAAACAATCTTCATCGCTTTTATACTTTCAAAAATTTCATATAAACCACGTTAGTTGCTTAGACAGAAATCCATAATATTTTCGTTTATTTCGTGGCTTTATTTAACATGGCTACAATCATTTATTTTGGCTCAAATATGCGCGGTTTGTTTCTATATTTAGAAGGCAATTTCATTATACCACTTTCAAAAACATCTTGTCGCTATTAGCAAAAAACTGCCAGTTTTCGCAAGCCTCTAACGCCATTTTTACACCACCAAAAACATTTACCATGGACAAAAATAAGTGGTAATCGCTTGGTGTCAGGTCCGGAACACGACACTTCTCATTTTGGCCAAATCTGGTCGCTTCTAATTGGTAGCTGCCTTCAGTCAGTGCAGTTTCTGGTAGTTCAGGTCTTAATCGAGCGTTTGGCTAATGGGCAGCGGCTCATAGTAGATGATTTCTTTTCAAACCCACTAAAACCACAGTAAAACCTTCCTGGGCATTAAGCCTGGTTTGACCATCGTTTGAACTGCTTCACCGGTCCCCGACCATCATTTCCACTTGATATTGTCGTATGTTACCTATTTGTCGTCGCCTTATTCACTTCAGAAATGTCGCAATTTCGTTCCGTTTGGCCAAGGATACGCAGATGAGAGCACGTTAAATAAAGTTTTTTTGCGTCAGCTTCTGCGGTGGGGCACCCAAAATCAAGCCTTATGCAATTGGTTTAAAACTGTTTCGTGGTCGATCTTCGGCCATGCTACGACAGCTCGAATACCAAAATTACCGGAACAGCATCGAATAAACTAAAATTGCACGTGATTGGCTATGACACCATCATTTACAATTTCAGCCGCCTGACTTGCATTTTCGTCTTTATCGAGGGAAAATTGCGAAATAAGCGAATCTTCCCTTTGTTTGCCTCCATCCGTTTGTTTGCTGTGCCAAACACATCACGAGATATATGTCACTGAAACCATCTAGCGAAAAACCGGATTTCTTTTTCTGCAACCCATTATTTTGTTCAAGAAAGACGGAATTTACGTAAGCCTTATCACCACACATTTTAAATCTTACAAAATCGCTTTAAAACTAACGTTTTGATATAACATGTTATAGCAACCACGTCTGTGCTATCTGAACGATTTAGCAAAATATTTATTTATATCTAAACCGATAATTTGAATATAGTTTCTAATTAAGCTTAAATTGTCGTATCAGAAGCCCTTAGTCGAAAAAAACTTGTCAGTACACTTCTTGTCGGCACAACAACAGGAAAAACCGAAATAAAATAATAGAAGATTCACACAACCATCGAAGTATTGTATAGGGGTTAAATTTGAAGCAATTTAACGTAAGCAATTTAATTTGAATTTTTCGAAAAATTCTAAATTATCCAATTTGTCAAAAATTATTTCAATTAGATTTTACGTTTCCAATTAAATCTCAGCTGTCATTCTGATTAATCTTAATTAGCTTGTAAAATCTGTGCCCATCAGACAGTGAAACAACTGTTGCTGTGCTTAAACATATTTTATCACACTTCGGTGATAAACATTATAAACATGCTATTTTTATTTGCAAAATCAACTTTGCAATAGTATGTCAAAATATACAAAGTAACGATTTTCTTGCCAAATTAATTAACAGAAAAATTTCATGTAATCATCACAAAAATAATTTTTCTAATACCATATTATATACAATTTTATATATCATGACATACGAATATACATTCTCAAGAAAATATATGTACTAACGCATTTTTACGAGAAAATTTTAAACTAAATTCCTTTTGAGTAATGAACAATTATATTGTAAAAATATTTTGCTTAGGAATTACAAAAACTATTTATCAATTCTAAAATCGTGTAGAATTGCGATAATAAAATGGAATTTATTGCAGTTGTTGCAGACTTATGTATATCGGTCGATCGATTCCGGATTAATTATAATTAATATAAAAGGATGTTTAATTATTATTATCGTAATTAAAAATGTAAATTAATTCAACTTTATATTTAAAGGGTGTCAAACAAAATAATTACAGATTATTTATACACTATTCACATATTAATTAATAATTTTATGTAATTATGGAATTCTAAGAATCAATATTTTTTATTTTATACCTCCAACCGCGTTTTACGATTTCTTATATACAATCGAAGCCGAATGAAGAAATTTGTCACAGGATGAAATTTATTTTTAATGTAAAAATGAAATCGTATTGTATGTAACACACAACTTTCTCTTCCTGATTTCTAAAAGACAAACGTCGTACAAAGTGTTTTGGGTTCTTTTCGAAATTTGTTTTGCATCAAAATTGCACCAAAATTTCATTGTACAACACCACCAAAAAAATATTTTCACGTAATTTTTGTTTTTGTATTCTACTCAGTAGATAGCTAAAATATTATGGTAATTTTGTTGTTTTGTTCGAGCTCTATGGGCGGTTTTGAATATATAAAAAAAAATATTTTTTGTGAATTAAAATAAAAAATTAAATATAAAGATTATAATCACTTGAATACCAAAAAAAAAGTAAATTAATCGACGGGTCGATGATATATTAGCGTTGTGGAAAATTTATTATTCAAAATTTGATGACATAAATTAAATTACAATCGATCATTTTGTATTTATAATATTTATTATATTAAATTAACAGGTATTTAGTTTAGTATTATACTAGATTAGAATACCACCGTATATAATTTATTAAGCAAAACAATTTTATGTATAAATTTAAATTTTCATCATATTCATGATTTATGATTTTCATAGTGAGATGATTTCTAAATAAATATTTCACCTTTTTCCTTGGTTTGTTAATTAATTGGACGTCCGATGGATGCCAAATATAAATGAATTATTAGATAATATATTAACATAATTTTAAAATTTATAAACAAACATTAATATTTAATATCCACTGAACATAATCTAATTATTAATTTATTATATGTTTTATGCATCAGTACATCAGATGTAATAAATTTAACAAAACATTTAATAGTTGCGTTTTTTATAAAAATTTGTAATTAATTTTTTTTTTTCGCACATTACACAGTGTTTTAAATTATGATTTCACAGAAATGCATATACATTACATGGCAATTAAATATATTGCAACTAAACAAAAATTTTGTTTGGATATTTGAATAGACGATTTACAGATACTCGGAAGATTAAACCGTTGTGATTAGTGAGGCGAGCACAGTAATCAATAATATTGTTGATAAAACGTTAGTTCTTAGTTTACAAATAATAAAACTATTAATTTATTGTTTTATTGAAACATTTTTTATTTAAATTTGTAGTGTTGCTGGTCTACCAACCACTGATTTTAACTAATTGGTATTGATTTCACATTAATTTCAACTTTTATGATTTCTGATTCGATTTACATGGTGCTCAGTTTGAATAAATAGTGGCTTTTGTTTAGCAACAGCACGTCTTCTAATTTTGTCAATTTTTCTTTTATAAAATTAACAACATTCTGATGCAATTTATATTAGATCCAATAGTAAACTTTAATTAATAGACCTTAAATTTCAACTTAGAAAAAAAAAAATTGTTACCCCCTATTATTGAAATATCAGTGCTATCAGAACTCAGTCCACATGCCATATTTTTTGGCTTGGCGTGTTAACGGCCAACTTTTGATTAGAACAGTCTATTCAGACGTATTCATGTCACGATTCGTCAATTACAATTTAAACCAATTTGATTTACAGTACAACACTAGGTAAATAATAATTAAAATCGGTTTTAAGTTTTGTAGTGTTGCTTAAATCACATTTTTAGTCGACCTTAAGCACAAAACAGTAATCTAAACTAAGCTGGGTAACTAACGTCAAGATCATGTGACTTAAGAAAGTGTATATAGACCGCAAACTAAACAAACGGTGTCACTCTTTCCTTTCGTAGAATAGAAAATGGAACAGTTTCGATATGAAGAAGCTATTATAAATTTGTAAAAATCTACCTCATACTATATTTCACATTTTTATTCAGATAAAGAACTAGGCAAATTCCTTTATTTCCAGATAATTATCAGAAAATAACACTGTTGCAAACTACTTACTGGCAGTTATAAATTTGTATGATATATACTATATAAGAAAGAAGATTTCATAATAAAATTATTAAAAAATTACACATCACTCGTAAAAATTTTAGATAAGTTTTAAACAAAATATATTGAAGACGACTGCACGAGTGCGACCGAAAATTTATAATTTTTGATCCGCACGCTAAACCAATCAAAAAGCTTGAAAATAATTCTCCAACAGCTTTTTCCATATAAAAATTCCCCTGCGAGTTCAAATATTTTTATCTTTGCGCTACTTGGTTTGCAGATGTCCAACGTATAGATAGAAAAAAATCGCTTAAAAAGAAAATGTGCAAGCGGTTTGCTATTTTATGACAAGTATCTGTTATTCAATTTTTTTTTTTTGTGTTTGGGTTGTGTTCGGAAATTTTTATAAATGAAGGGAATCAAAGTAATTTGCTTTGGAAATCTTATTTATTGATAGCGTGAAAATGGAGGAAATATAATAAAACTATTGTATCGTTTAGCATAGACGATATCGTACGGTACAAATTTTTAACGTACATTCGAAATTTGATCAGTATATCCCGTTCGGATGGCGTCTGTTTCATTTGCGATATTTATTCATAATTGTATGTGTATCTACAAAAAGATTTCCCTCAATAGTCGGTACGTTAATAGCTTTTCCTCTATATTTCTGTTGTTTAACATGTCAAAAGATATAAGCAGCTTATGTGCCAAATTTTTCATGGATTAAGTCTTAATACAGGCCCATGTTAATTATTCAAATCCCGCTTTTATGTAGACGACATATCGACTGCGCCCTATATCTCCGACTTTATTAAGGAAATTCAACGGATCCTCCATAATCGATATGTACTTATGCAGGTTTTCTAATCATATCAGGATTTTTGAATTTTTTATCACAGATTAATTTGTACGTGCGGAATTGAACTTGATTGCTACGAAGATAAAATCCGATTAAAGCATTCAAAATTAGCATACAAATAGATTTTATGAGGGGGAAGGGGGAGGGGATTGGCAGGGAAGTTGTATACGGATCCGCTTTGTTATCGTGATCTACTGTAGTTCGTGTTATACAGGGATCTCAATCGTAGGACATAATACGCAAAAAATCTTTCGATGGTAGTTTCAACTCACAATGACAACAATTTCAATCGAATGAAAGAAACGTAAAATAATGTAGACGAATTTTATTGAGCAAAAACTATTAGTTAATAACTTCAGACTGTGAGTGCGGGTAAAATCTCACATTCGTGCAGCAGCCTTGGAATATTTATATTCAATCTATCGTGGAATTGCAAATCAAATTTTAAATAAATTGCACTCGACGATGACTAAGCGAATATTGACGAATATTTACAAATATTTTACGAATTACGAATATTTATATATATTGAGTATTATATATTTTATAATATAATAAATTTCTGATTCAGGTATAAATTTAATCGTAGTGGTTCGGATCGAGTACATTTTACGGCAAAAAATCTTTTTTTTTTATTGCCTGAAAACAGATAATTTGTTGGTAAAACAAATCGTAATTCGGCGCTAGAACATCAGCTGGTTTTTCTTAAATGACAATCTCCTGGCCAAAAAACACTTCAATTTATTTTAGGTTGCATATAACATCATATAACCTCAAATATGAGACGGCCAAATTCCTTTATGGAATGCAACACCAGAAAAAATTATCAGTACCATAAGGGAAGTAAGTTTGTCAGCATCACATGCTTGGAATTCATATTTGTATACATAATTATAACAGTTAAAACATTTTAATAAGACAATATTTTAGTAAAAATGTCATCGAAATATTTAATCAAAATTAACGCAATAATGGATAATTTCAAAAATTAAATAAAAGTCAAACAATAATATCCGATCTTTTATATGTATTTATTTATTTTAATTTAAAAATTAAATTTTATTCGATATTTCGAGCTAAATGCTCGTTTTTAAGATTATAATATTAGGTAAATTACATATTTCAAAAGCTAATTAATTATATAAAGGCAAATTCGGCACAATAATCTTATTTTCTTTCTATGCATTATTGCATAAAACGTAAAAAAAATTGTTTTTGTGACGATTATTGACATGGTACAGTTTACCGAAAAAATATTGATATTTTTATGAAATTTTTTGTACGTTTTGTGCAATAATGCATAGAAAGAAAATAAGATTACTGAGCCGAATTTGCATTTATATAATTAATTAGCTTTTGAATAATTTACCTAGTATTATAATCTTGAATCTTGAAATTTAAGTTTTAACATGTAATTAAAATAAATAAATAATTATACAATTTTATATAGCTGACATGACATGTTTTCATAAAACATAAATAGGATTCTATGCAAATCAGCTATTTTTATAAAACAAATAATATTTTTACAATTCACAATCTAAAAAATGTTATGTTTCGTTTGAATGTCTTGAACCCGTAATTTCCATGACCTATCAACAGAAAAAATTTAGTGTATATTACTATGCGAATTTAACAAAAAATTAAAGCTTAACGTTTATAAAAAAAAATTAATTTTTAAATTTAAAAAATGTATAGTTTAGTATTGATGTTGATTTAACCCTCGGTTACTATAACGTCTAGGTCAAATTGACTCATTGCGATGAAAATTTAAAAAAAAAACATATAGAAAACAAATTGCAATTAACTTCATGTTACTTGATATCTAACCTCAATCTTCACTTGGCGAATCAAAATAAGTTTTAGAGTGGTTTTGCAACTCGAAGGAGGTGGGTAGTTATTTTAGAAAGTGTCTGGGTCATTTTGACCCACGTTAGAAACAGTCTTCAAAAATTTAAGGTAAATTTGGATGATTTTGACCCACCTTAGTAAATAATTAATAAGTATTTATTTAGATAACTTTAGATAATGGATGATTATGAGCGTCAGCAAAATCGGCTACGTGCTATCTTAGCCGAGTTAGACAGCGAGGAGAAAGGCCCTATCGATGGGTCAGATGTTAGTGAAACAGAAGACTTACAGCTATTTAGCAATTATGATTCGGAAACAGTGCAGGAACTTGATCCAAATAACGACTGATTTAGTGTGTAAAGATGGTTCAATATGGAGAAAATACACATTTAAATCTACACAGACAATTACCGAAAACATTTTCCGTTTATCATCAAACCTTACAGATTTTTGGAAATCTGTAAAAAACTCCCTTAGAAAGTTTCCAATTATTCTTTACTTTCATCAATGATATTGTGGACCACATAAATCTATTTATAAAAAGCAACAAACAAAATATGAGGACGTGAAACATGCTGCAACCACCGATTATACAGAAATCAATGCTTTATTTGGATTGTTGTATCTATAACAGGGTTGGTTAAATCATCGCATGTGTATGTACGAGGTTTGTGGGCTACCGACGGCACAGGTTTGGAAATATTTGCTGCAACCATGAGCTACAGTAGCTTCCAATTTCTTATGCGATGCATTTGATTTGACAACATTCAAACTCACATGGGACGTCGTTTGGTTGATAAACTCGCCCCAATTCGTGAAATCTTCGAAAAATTCCACGAAAATCGCCAGCAAGTTTTATTGTAGGTTTTTTTATTACAGTACACGAGAAATTAGAAAGCTTTCGTGAAAGATGCGAAATATGGAATAAAAATTTTCTCTGTTGTTGATGCCGTGTCATTTTACACATCTAAGCTGGAAGTTTACTGTGGACAGCAACCGCCAAAAATCGTGCGATTATATCTACAATTGTTGGTTATCAGCAAAAAGCCACTATATTGTCAAACGTGCCAAAAAAACAAACGTGTGATCTTACTATCTACGATGCACAGAACAGGCGAAATATTAAAAGGGCCAAAATCTTTACCGGCAATAATCGAATTTTACAATAGCACGAAGGGCGGTCTCGATACTACCGACCAGCTTTGCGTTACATACAATGTTGCAAGAACTGCAAACCGATGGCCAATGGTAGTTATCTTCATCTTATTAAATTTGGCATGTATAAATATAAATAATAGTTCTATTATCCACCGAGAATCCTCCAGTACAATATAAAAAACGGAAATTATTTTTAAAAACCTTGGCTTTAGCTCTTATGCAACCACCAATTGAGTACTAACTTCAAATTTAGTTGTAACAAATTTGCGCAAAATCCATCGTTCGAGCCTTCGCCAAAAAACCCAAATTGAATAAGCGCGGTAGATGTCAACTCTGTCAACCGACTCAAGATCATAAGACAAACACAACTTGCTCCAGATGCAATAGACTTATCTGTGGAAGCCATTTGATTGGTATCTGCACTCTTTGTGAAAATCTCAATCAGGTAATTCAGAAGTTTAGATTTAGCCATACTTCAAAGGTAATTATTGGCAAAAATACTTTATCCACAAAGAAATTATTAATTAATATTTTTTCGCTCACAATTCCAGCTTTTCAACGATTCCAACCTTTTGAAATTCTGACTGATAGGGCGCGAAGCCAGCCTTTTCATTTTTTTTAATTAAATCTTTTACATTTTGTGATATATATTTTTTTTTATTTTCTAAAGACTGATTGATTGATTGATTGATTCTGAATGTACGACCAAGTTCTTACACAGGAGTTCCCGGGTGACGCCGGGCCCACCGCACACTCTTTTTTACACATAACAAAACCGAAGGATTGGATAGGTAAGTTAAGTGGGACAGAATCGGCCCGGTTACAGACACCTAGGTATAGCCGATAGTTAGTAACACAAAGACAGCACAAAACTAATCTACTTGGGGAAGGATAAAGGTTTAATAGGTTAAATGGATAATGATGGTGTTGGTCATCAATAATTGCTTCTTTAAAACCGCAACCTAAGAAAAATGTTATTATTTCACATGTATCTGGAAATAACCTGAAATTGAATACTATATTAATAATTTTCGACTTCCTAAACAAAATTTATTGATTGAATCGGCCCGATTACATACACCTAAATAAAGACGATAGTTAATAACACAAAGATAATACAATTTATAACTACGCAATGAGCAATTAATTTATACCACGTGCGAACATTCAATCGCCAGCGAGAAACGCAGAATTAACAAGTTCAAAACCGCAAACCCCCAAGACACCCTCCCAAAACAGGCTAAGTTTTAAGAAAATCTTCATCAAAAACACAAACCATCCAACCGCAAAGACGATAGCAAGAACGCACTAAGCGCGTCTCAAAAATCCACTACTCCGGCCCCATCCATTCCGCACTCCCCGCTGACGACATTCAATATTCACTTATTATAGGACTAATGTCATTAATGTAAACTAAGCTAATTAGAAGTAGAATTCCATGATCCCATAGTAACATATCTGATAATCTACCTGAAATTAATAAATTAAATATTTAATAATTAAATAATATAAATTATACCTAGAAAATAATTTTAGAAATTAGAATAGTGAATAAATGAAATTTAAAACGTTAATCCAAAATAAAAAGGTTTCGTTGAAAAAACGGTCATTTAGACTCAATATTCACATAAAAATAATGCTATATCTCGATATACTATACCGCTTTATTAAACCATCTACCTGAGCAACTGAAATTGGAATACGCCACATACCGCTTAATATTAACCCTCGCTAAATGGACATGAATTACTACTGCCATAAAAATTGGACCTCCGCTATATAACGGAAAAGATTTCTACCATAAAGATTGGATTAATACTTCTATATTCTATAACACTAAAAACCAACAAGCTCATATAGTATTTGTGGAACTAAGCGAAAACAAGACAGCTGCAAAAACATAAATATTGGAATATCATATTTAAGGTTTGAAGCCGTACTGTATTTCCATGGAAGTCATTCGCTCTTTTTCTTGGTTTTCTAAAAATTTAACGAAAAGTAAAAAAAAAGAAATAAAAAATATCGGGTTTAAAGTGATACATTTTAAATATTGTAGCAGATTTGTAGTCAATGCCACAAATCCGCTACAACACCCAAAATGTGTTGTGAGTAAAACAAGATCAGCCTCCCCCTCACTATGCTTTGAGATCTGGAATGCTCGTAGACTCAGCAGTGAGCACAAACGTAACAATATTGACATCAATCTAAATCAATGGAATATTAACTTTTGTGGTAAATAAGAAACAAACATGGTCAAAAGCTCCAGCGCCACCGAGCACTAAATTTGTCAATGGTAGAACGCTATCCTAAGTCACGCTATATTGTTCTATTGGTGGACTTAAATGCACACCTTAGTTCAGAAGAGATCCACAAAAATTACTTGTTAGTATTAACCTATATCATAAGATATCATGGAACATTCAATACAGAACATATATTTGCAAAATCCCCAGGCCTATTACTCATTAAAAACCGCCAAAGAGCGATATAACAGTGCAGAATCTGATCAGAAATCGAAAGATTGTCTATATATTGTTCCGAAATCTTTGATGCTATAAAAAAAATGAACGGATGCGAGGAACTATTCATATATAAAACAATATCGGCGAGATACTAGTCAGAATAGATGGCGGTACATTCCAATCTCTAATTGGTTTGATATCTTAAAACTAACAGAGGTGCAATCACCAGCCATAGCAGAGGAAGACGACATTTTCCATTGGGGCTGCCTGCAACATTGGATGAGATTAGATGCACAAGTTAGAGTTGCTATCGAGCACATTAAACCCGCACAGGACGATATTATAGTAGACTTACAGACATTAGTTCAAGCCGCCGATTTATAAAAATCCTCTATCAGATTGAATTCCGTTCAATTTCCCATACCCTTAATTTGAAATCCCCAAAATGTAAATGAATAACGAAAAATTACTCTACTCTGGGTATGCCCATTTACAAACCATAGTTTTAACAAATTTATGCAGTTCATTTGGATTCACGTTACAAAATTCATTATAAAAAATTTTACAATTTTAAAATAATCAAATAAGATAATAAACTAATAAATGATAATATAGAATAATGTGATATAATTTATTATAAACATCTGTATAATATTTAAAAAATCAAGTAAATGAATAAATACAATAAAACAACAAAAGCTGTCATTCAATCAAGCTGAAATGAGTTCACCTCAATCATCTCTCCACTCTATAATGTTGTTATACAAGTAAATTTACAAAAACCAGCGGCCCTATTCCTGAATACAACACGAAAATGAACGTACAAGATTCTCATTCAATTTTAAATAAGAATCGAACGAATCTGATTCAATTCAAATATGAATCCTGCACCCCCGACCCCACACCGCATTCAGGAATGGGGCCGCAGGCTACATTAAACAATGACGGAAACAACAATACAATAATCTTCGAATATACTTGTTTAACTCTAATAAATAAAATGTTTTTACTGCGCTTTAATAGATGAAACATTTATACTGTTTATGTTGGAGGTTGAACCCAGGTTCAGCCTGGGTTGAACCTTCAACATAAACACCAAAGGTTAACTTGGAGTTAACTCGACTCAATCCAAAAAATTTCTTAGGTCGAGTTAACTCTGGTTAATATAAACGCCCAGAGTCGAGTCGAAAAACAACAACAAAAAATAATCAGTAAAGTAAAAAAATAAAAATGGCGATTTTTCATATTTTTCTTGTACGAGCACGTCTGTATCTAAATTCGGCAGCATATTCTTGTAATTTTTGCGATTTTTTATTTTTTGAAAGTTCGAAAGAAAATGTTAGAATGATTTTTTGAAAGAAAAAAATTTGAATGATTTTGTCAGTTATAACCTGGTTTCGACTCAACCTCAAGATAACTCTCCAATATAAACACTAGAAGTTAACTTCAAGGTTAACCTAAAGATAACTACAAGTTGACTCGACCTGGGTTCAACCTCCAACATAAACAGTATAATTATGGCCACTCGTCCCACACAATGCATACAGGAAAAGCAAAATACAAACATACATAATCATATAGTACTCGTATATATATTAAATAATATTAATATAATAAAATATCAGATTAATTATTAAAATAATTGTAAATAAAAATAATCAATCATACATGTATATGTATAACATACACATATATACATATACATAACCGATCAAACATCTATAGAGATATATCCATACCTATACCAATGCCTCCCAACTACAGGCCGCTTACACCAAATGATGACGACATGCTATGTCGACGTTTTGTTGCTTTCTCTAGTTGTTTTGTTAGTGAAAAATATCTTAATATTATTATTGCGCAATCTCGGTTTAGACATAACTTGTCGTCATGTGCGAAAAATGAGAGTAGTAAGAGGCCTGCAGTTTAGGAGGCATTGCCTATACCATACACGATGTATAGACAAGAAGGTGCAACATTGAGCATGTTAATGTGACGTCAATGTGGACAAGAAACGTACTTTCGGGTTTTTTTTATTATTTTCCTAAACAAATGGATAAAAAACGCATTTTTTCAGACAAAAAGCTCATTTAAGTTTGATAAGTACACAGTAAAAAAAAAAATTTAATTTTCAATGCAACTTTTACCAACTTTGTGTCACAAATTTAAATTTTGACTGTAATAATGCACAATACTATGATTATTACGTGTATTTTCTCTCTCTTTTGAATATTTCTGTATTTTTCAACTGGAATTTAAAATTACATGAAATGTATCGTACAATTACAAACTAATTCAACCAATTTTAATTTCTTCTTTAAATTTGAGAGAAATAATATCTAACGCACACCGAAAACATAAGTTATTACATAACTTTACTAGCAAATTTACGGTATAAACCATTTAATTTTCAATAAAAACTTATTTTTCAAGTTTCATGTAATTTTACGTGAAAAGGTTCGGCAACTTTTGCCCACATGAAAATTCATGCATTTTTTTTTACTGTGTATAGTTGAAGAAATTTTTAATTATAATTATTAATTATTTTCTGATTTTCAGTTAAAATCAAACAATTTTTTACTTAAATAAATCATTTAACAATCTCCAAATCCACATCAACTAAGAAATTGGGGCCTTCTTCAATTTGTAGAAAAACCCACCAATTACATATATCTGATAAAGACAGAAATTAACACTTCGTTTTTTAACTAACGGAAAACATAAAATAACAAATGAAATAAAATCGAGATTTAATTTTAATTTGTAATTTAAAGTGCATAATGTATTTAATTAAATGAATTCTTAAGAACACGAATATTTTAGAAGCAGAAGAATAAAAGCTACAGACAGGTACCCACTTAATATTTTATTAGTAAACTTATGTATTAACAATTTTATAGATTTATGTTATATACTCATAATTATTATATCTCCTTTTTTCCGTCGACTTGAAAAATATATCTCGGCAGATTCTTTTCTCAAATATTACGACCATAGAATGAAATATAAAGGGTAAACCATCAAAAAGTGTTTAGTTAAACGTCTTTATCAAACCATCAAAAAGTGTTTTTTGTCCACATTTGACGTAATGCGCACAAAACGACGAAAATTAAATATGGGAATATTCCACCTTCGTTTCTTTAAGGTCGATTTATACTATCGACACGGCACAGCACATCTCATACCAAAAAACTATTGTTACATGCATTTACTATGAGAGTATTTATATTATAAGTGCATCTCAGTGCGGTACAGTACAGCGCATATCGTTTAATCCAAAAAGAATATTTGAATACGAATAGATACGAAAGAAAATCAAAATACATACAAATAAAATAAATAAATACAACTCAAATATTCGTAGAATGATAGACACGAACGCACACCGGAATAAATACGAACCCAATATATGAGCTGAACCGAGCTGATAATATAAATTGTTGATGCATGAGACGATGCATGACTGTGCTGAGCCGCGCCGACAACACAAATCAACCTTTACCATGCATACCATGATACCATACATACATATCCTTTGCAAACAAAAGTAGATAAGACAATTATCGTTGTGTGTAAATACAAAACGCAGAGAGAACGAAGATAGCTTCAAAAAGAAATTTATAATTTCCATATAAACAATATCCATACACACACAAACACTTTTAATTCTTCCTAGTTCACATACAGTAAAACTTCTATAAGTCGAGCCATTATTTGCCAAAATAATTTGCGTAAGATAGCGAAAAATGAGTAAAATAGATGAAAAACCAATTTCGCTCGAATTCCCTGAGCATATACACACGTATACATAGATATTATATATGTATATTATATACTTATGAACAGGAAATTTATTGAAAAATGTTCCTACCATAAATCGAAATTAGATTTAAGGAATACTTCGACTTACAGAAGCCTCACTGTATTTAGATCCCCATCCACACACATATACAGACACATCACACATAAATATATACATTTTATGTAAATAAAAATATATTAAAAGGAAACTTCTCTGAATTGCGCTTCCATATGCATACATATACATATCCAGATATCGAAAAATTAAAACGAAATATACTTCGCATAGAAATATATCCCGTTATAAATACTTCAACACGGTCTATGTATATAAAATATTCCTTCTGCTGGACACCACACTTTAATTACACGTTAATAGCACTTCTCTAATATTAAAAATAAATAAACAAACAAATTTGTATTATAAACCACTTTTATTTATTTTAGCACATTTTCACATTAAACTGAATATTAATACTAATTCTCTAATTCACCGACTGTACATAGGTACGTCTTCATGTATAAATAATACACATCCAATTCACTAATCACTTTCATTATTTATTATTATATTATAATTTTATTTATTATTTATTATGTATTAAAACAAAAACTACACAACATATATTTAATTTTATTTATTATTTTTTGTTTAACACGAAGAAAGACAAACACGTCTTTCTCCTTCGACGTTCAATCGCCGACCATTTTTTTTTATTTTCTAAAGACTGAAATAAAATATTAAGTATATAATTTATTTTTTATGTATAATTATACTCAGCATTTAATTAAAAAAAAAATTGGTGGAATATATTAACCGTTGCAGAACATTGGGCTTTTTAAAGATGGGCCAATTGGACCCATCGTTAGTAACGTTGTAAGTTAAATTAACGTTAGTAACGGAGGGATAAAATAGTTTTTATTTAATAGTTCTTATTTGTTACTTTTTAGCAAAATTTTTTGCAAATTAATTTTGGTGACAAAAATTTATTCAGCAAACAAACAAACATATAAAGAATTGGTGATGAGTTTGTAGCCCGTATTCATCGCCCGTCAATAAACTGACCACTTTAATCTAATATGAGCAGCGGACTAAATAAACATGATTCGACACAGCAAACCTCTGCATAAGAAATAAACTCTCATTTCCCACAAGCAAAAATGGAAAAGGGTATAATACTCCACCATATAGGGCTCGATTCCGATCAAATGCGAAAAGTGATTTTTGTATAACGACTACAAATTTATATTTAAACCGGCTTCTCAATTAGCTTTAGTATACTAATTTTTTATATAATTGACACTTTTTAAACAAAACATCTAACCAAACTAGTCAGTGTAAAATTTCGTCATGTTTTATAATAAACAGCCAATTGGTAAATTACGTAAAGCAAAAATTAATTATTATAAAATTCGTGTAGAATATCATTGGGTATTTGATACTATGGGGTAAAAATTATTCAGACGGTTTTATTCCATTTTTGATGAGAATAGCAAAGTAAATGATTCTTTTATTTTGGTACATATATCAGTCCTGCAATAATAAACTGAAATTTTTTACCGAAATAAGACAAGAATATTAGGTATTTTTTCACTTATAGTTTTTACTTAAATACTTAAATATTTAGCCTGGAGGTGAACATTTGAACTACACGAAAAATAGGTTTATTCGTAAACTTACTTTTAAATTATATGGAATTGTTGTCCAATCACCAAATAAGACGGCTAGGGTCGTTGCTGTTTTCCAACTTTAACTCAAAAATCATTATATTTATAGTAAACTACAGTGACCATAGAAAAAGCTTAAGCGTTCTTTGGATGAATCTATGGATGAAAGATTTTGTTTGAAATCCAAAAAAATTACAATACCGCATCTATATTAATTTGAAAGATTTCATCGATCATTATTATCAATAATTTAAGTTCACCTGTATTTAATACATTTCCATAAATAAATTATCAATATTGAAAATCAAATGAGTTTTTACAAATTATTAAAGAAATATTGTATTATATTAGTTACCCATAAGAAGTGTTTGTGGATTACATAAAATAATACATATGTTGAGAATAAGTATTGCACTTTTAACCGCGGCTGTGCAACCTGATTAAGCGTTAAAAGGTTAGCCATATATTCAGGATACAAATTATTGGAAATTTAAGCTAGCTTTCAAACTAATCCTGTAAAATCCTAAATTATTGATTTTATGTTTGTTTATGTTTATAAAAACCCTTGTTTAACAGTGCTCAAAATGTACGAAGATATATACTTTGCTTATATTTTACTGTAATTTCAAAGATTCGTTATAAATCTAATTGATTTTAGCTTTATGTCTTTTTTAGATACAATCCTTTGAAAAAATATATATTTTAATCCAATTGGTCTATTACAGTTTTTTTTTGGATTGGATATTAATTTTGTAAAATGAGATTCCCAAGTAAGCGACGAACCTGATTTTATAATCAAAAAATACAATTTTGGTTTCGTTGTTTCACAATAAAAAATGACCTATTGGTGATAAAACGCCAATGTCTGTGGACGTAATGATTACCTAGTAAGCAAACTATTCCAATTATCAATTTTATAAAAACCTTTGGATGGGGCGGTAAAGAGACGAGCTACGTCCGATATGTCCCCTTTTTGCCATTGTTGTTCTCGTACGAGTATATCTTATCGTACAAATTATCAGTGCACTTGTCCTGAATGTTTTTTAGCATTAGTCATCTTGTTAAAATTCGTCCTACTAATTTGTTCACAACGCAGTAAAAAATAATTACAACGTTATATTAAAATTGAAATGAGCTAAAATGATGTGAACTAAATTTCTACACTTAATTTTGGTAAATTACAAAGGTAACCATTTTTTGCATAATAATGCAATGTGATTTAAATGCTTGAGTATTCAGAAAATATTTGTAGAAAATTGTTTAAGTATAATGTATAGGCTTGTTCAAGAGTATTGTTAGATTCGTGCTAGGCCGGCAAACTTTCAGTTATCTATATTTCATCTGTAAGTAAGTAAGTACAAAATTTGCAACGATACATAGCTTTGTTATCTAATTGGTTAACCAATAAAATACAAAACATATTAACCCGGGAACAAAAAATTAATAAGTGGTTGTAGTCTTAGATTGGTAATTTATATATGTAACTACATGATGGGACATGATGGAAAACTTAAAGACTAAATTAAAATTGGAAATGAATGCTTGCAACACTTGGTATTAAATTAAGTGCTTGTGTTGTATGTCCAGGATTCTATTAGTACAACTTTTAAAATAAAAATAACCAGTACTTTAACTCTAATAAACGAATAATTATTTTTCAATAGCTTTGAAAATGTAAACAGTTAAAGGCAATTTGAAATATCAAATTAATTTCGTTTAATAAAATTAAATTGATAATAACGTTGAGAGACGTATTGGAAGTTCTTACGATTCGTTTACGATTTCTTTTATTGTTTATGGATTAGTGTTGTTGAGATGTAATGTAACTGTAATAATGTACTTGTAATGTATAAGACGAAAACATTAGTTAAACTCGATATCTTTAGAAGTATTTTTGTGTGAATTATTGAATTAAACAAAAAAATCATGTACATCGTAATAATACGTTTAGTAAGAAAGGAACCAGTTAAAATGGGAGAAAAATTTATGAATAAAAATAAAGATATGGCCACATAGCCACCTAAACAATGCAAAAGGTAACAAATACATAATAATAATTATAACCAACAGAAAATTCTGTGGAGCGTAACCAGCAGATTTTGGTACATAAACCCACGTACATAGGGCAATAGAAGAAAGCTGTGCTATTTCGCAAAAATACGCCTTATGTTTTTGTGGATCGTCAAAGTGCCTCACCTTGGTCTATTCACTTTATCATATATAGTTATAATGAAAATACTAAAAACAGAAATGTTGTGGAGCAAATTTGGAGATTTTGTCAATAAGACACATTATTATGCGGGTCATCAAAATACTTCATTGTAGACTGTTTGTTGTTTCAAAAGTCTGAAAATGAAAATTCTATGAAATGAATTCTGAAGATTTTGGCACATAGCCGCTGACATAGCACAATAAATGAGAATCGTCTAGTTTCGAAAAATAGCGCAAATGTCTATATAGATCGTCAGGCTTAAATTAACCATTTAGATCCGCTTAATTTTCATAATTATAACGAAAAAGTCTGTAAATGGAAATTCTGGGAAGCGAATACCTAAATACATATCTACCATAGTGCAATAGATGAAGCTTTCCAATTTATGAATGAGCAACTGCCCAATTTGGACAAAAATTAAAAAGTCCAAAAATAATAAATCTGATTTGATCCACCTACATAGTGCAACAAATGAAAGTTGTCCAACTTCGAGAAAATACGCCTCGTGTTTAACAGATCGTTAAAAGGCCCCATCTTGCCTCGTTTACTTTTTATAATCATGACGAAATATAACTTCACATTCTGTGGAGCGATTCCTGCAGATGTTCGCACATACACGTAGATGGGGGAAGATTTTACCTATTTGACTTGTAGGATATGTATCAACATCTCCAGGGTTGTCTGACCAAGTTCCATTTTTGGAAATTTTCATTATAATAATGATGATTTGATTTGGGTCGGTCAGAGATAAGGCATACTGTCAACCCGTTTAAACATTTAGGTATCTTGTCCTGATAGCTTCTGTTTATTGCTTTACGTAAGTTTCTATGTGACAAAATCGGAAATGAGTCTCCAAGTTGTGATATTGCGGTATTCAATAGTGTAAATATTTCCACTGTTAGATAGTTTGTTGGTAAGATTTGTTACACTAAGTATATGTTTTATGGGTTTTATTAGTGTGGTTTTTTTTTAATTTAGTTGCACAAACAAATCTTTAAAATTTATTTATACATTTTTGAACTTTGATTTGTCTTTATAATTATTAATTTCTCTTTTTTTCAAATTATATTTAACGTTTTTTTTAAATTAAACTAAATTTTTAATCAAAACCTTCTAATTTCGTCTTAAACGTTTAGTTAGCTCACAAAAACATATACAAGACAATGTGGCTTATTGAATTCTTCTCATGATCCATGTAATTCAAGAAATTTCACCCGAAATTTTGCTAAACAATGCTCAAGGAAATTAGTAAAATTTTCTCAGACATGTAAAATCGATATTGACCAAATAGAATAACATTTTTCTCTCAATAGAAAATATCAATAAAACGAAAACAACTAAAATAATATTCTAGATTGAGGAACCTCAATCAGCGGTCTCAAATTATTAAATTTCTCCAAAATTATGGCAACACTGTTAAGAAAGTTGTTTAATAAAATTCTTCAGTAAATTACAAAGAAACGGAATATCTTTTCGGTTGCCCGCTTTCTGAGGGAACCGAAATTAAAAACACCGTCATAGAGAACCTCGAATTATTCTTATTAGTATTTCGAGTGATGAAAAAATTAAAATTTTAAACGTACATAGTTGTCAGTTTTACTTAAAAATATTTTTAAAAAATTATATGTATTTATAATTTGCATCTATCGGTTCAAATTAGTAAATTTTTAAATGAATATTTACCGGAAAATGTGGAGGACTTTCAGCATCTTCTAATCAATTTGTATTGGAAAAAGTAGTCCTATCCAAAAAAAGTTGAATCTGTTGAAGAAAAAAAAATATATCATTATGAATCCAGAAAATAAATCTATTTCTACATAATTATTTAAAACAATCTCAAATTAATATTATTATTTATTTAAACCGGCAACAAACAGTATCAGAGTGCTCGCTAGATTGATATTAAACTTTGAAACCTATTGTTCAAAAGTTTCACTTGTTAATCCGAAAATGTTATATCCTAACATATAGCTGAGAAAACCATAAAGCATTACGAGTATGGAACAATTGTAAAGATAAATCAAAATTTACAGTGTTAACAGCTAAATTATGTAAATATGTGTAGTAGGGCTATTAACAATTCCATTCGACGTTATAAAATTATTGCATGTAGGTGAGTACATTAAACTATATCTCAAAACATGTATTACTATCTCAACTATTTATGATTTCGATAAAATGTTATATTTTTATGGCACATGATTTATATTATTAATAATATTTAAGGTTATACGCGCAATATAAAAAATTGTTCAAACCATATATTATTCACATTGCGTGTCATAATTATTCTAAAAATATAACAACAAAATATACAAATTTTCTAATCGTATACAAAACTAACTGAAATTTCTATTACTAACATTTTGTATTGTTTAACAAAAAAATAAATATTTAACAAATTAAAATTCCGAAATAAAACGTTAAATAAATGAGGTTGTAAAGTGCGTTCATTTGGATCACATAATATATCAAATTTTTATTCGAGTTTCTTAATTTGGAATTGTTAAGATTTTTTCATTATAACAGTATTTCCATCATCGTCCAGTGAATTCAACACAAACTATACAAGTAAGTATATATGTATAATAAATTCGTAGAAGGGTGAAATATTATGTACCGTATATGAATCATAATTAAATTCAAAACATAATATAATATATTGTATATGTTATGTACATCCAATTACACCAATTAAATTATACATAAAAATCAGATAGCAAAACCAAATGTCGATTGATTCCAGGTACTGAAAATTAAAAGTGTACTAAACAAAAAAAAAGTTAATTAAAAAAAAAATATTTAATTCGTATAATACATAATGAAGGGTGACCGTAGCCAGATTAGAATCGTGTAACAAAACTACAACATATTTTTTGCTTTTTTTTTGTTAAATTCATTTTACATTTAAATTTTATTTTAAATTCGTTACGTATTTTAATTTAAAATAAAAAAAATTTAAATCACGCAATCATTTGGAACAATTATAACACGAAAATAAATGATTTTCCAAAGGAAAGCTCAACTGCTCAAAATCAAACAAAGCAAAAATCAATATCAATTTGAAGTTAATTTAAGAAAATATGTAATATGCTCTAACCGTATCATACATAACTTAGAATTGTGTGTGTGGGGTTAAAATACAATTTCCAAGTCTATTTAATTCTATCATCCCTTATATTTATTTACATTTTTTTTGCTGCCTGCATGTTCAAATTCCCTTTTACATTTAAGAAACGTTTTTTTTTGTTAAATTACAAATGGTTTCTTTCACACGAATATCGAAATATATAAAAAAAGTGGAGAAATGGTTACAAAAAATGGTAAGCGGAATTCTTTACGATTCTTTCCCTAGAGCAAATTACACAGCAAAATATTTTCTTTTTGTAAATGACCAATCCAAATACATACATCAAAATTAAGAAAAATATGACGCCCTTAATTTTGATTTTTCGATAGTTTGTTTTACTTTTACTTTTGGGTTTATGTCTTAATGCTATACGCTGTAAAATTTTGTGGTCGGTGTATTAGATGCAATATGTCTTGATGTAACCGATATTCATTTGGTACCGACAATCTAACAAATGCAGTGTCTAGCCAATCTGACTCGATGTTACGGACTAAAATTTTAATATTTTTATCAATGTAAAAATGAAACTGTTAAAGCCGCCCCCTCGAAGGAAACAATTGATAAAACTATCTTATACTAAATAAAATAATATAGTGCTCGTCATTCTCCATCAACCGTAATATTGTTTAATATGTGGAAGCGGTCTTGTCTATCCTCTAAATATTCTCCATCGGCCGATACATTCTACTATTGTACTATTGGATTCTTGCTTAAAATGGTGGGTAATTAAAAGATTTAAATATCGTTCGGGCTGGAAGCGAATAACAATATACAAAATAACTTACTGCAAATGAAAATGGGTTTAAAATACATTTTTCTATATATCATACAAATACTATACTATATACCATATTAAACTTTCTTCGCCCCGCCCATATAGTACTAAATGTATGTAAATAAAGTTTGTGGATACTACTAATTACTATACTGTGCGCCTGGACAGATCACTTTACAAAGATAATAGTAATATGTAAAATTTCCCAGATAACGAACTATTTCGAAAAGTTTGAAATAGCAAAATTAAATACCCCGGTTTTCCTATTTATTTCGTTTGTCGTTTCAAGTAACTCTGATCGTATATCTTTTCGAAGTTACTTCAAACAACGTACATTTCATGGTTTTTCTTTACACACAAAAATTGAACGCGACTCAAAACGACATTTTTAATCATTCCTTTCACCTTAAGTCACTTGTTAACTTGGTCAACTATTTATACAAAAATAACAAATTTGTAGATGGTTGCTTGAAATAACAAGCGGACCCCGACTAGTGGCAACGTGAAATACGACCGGGAAATTTAAACGGATCGAAAACTATTTTCGAACTCGATTGAATTTATTAAAAGTAGCCGTACTGGATGTGGGGTGATGCATCAATTCGTTTTCTGTAATATTATAAGAGCGTAATGGTTTTTCTATTTTTCTGTTGCCTTTATTTCAGTTTATGCGGAACTCATTTTCCCAATTTTAAGATCTTTCCCATGGCTTTTAAACGTACGGAGACGGCTTCTCGTGGCACATTCAATTGATGCGCTAGTAGTTTTTGCTGAGCGTCATCCTTATCCAACAATGCTTGCAATTCATTGTATTCAAACTTTTATGGTGGCCTTCAACGTTCTTCGTTTCTGACGTCAAAACCACCACCTTTGAAAATACTAAACCACTCAAACCATAGATATTTACCAAGAGCACGCTCACCGTAAACTTTAACAAGCATTCAATGTGATTCAGCAATTTTCTTCAAATGATAACAAAAAATCAATGAGGTCCGCAAATCGTAATATGTAGGTACAAAACTCGACATTTTTAACACGTAAAAACAAGCGTTATTGTTTGAAACTTGTATGGTTATGAATTGGATGTTGTTGACAGATGTCAAAAGTAAACAATGGTGCTGATGATGTGATTTGTCCAAAGGTGCATTGACTGGTGGCACCATTTATTGGTTTTTCTTTATTCATTGATGCCATTCTCGGTTTCAATCTAAACCAAATTACCACGATTGCTATTGATTTTGAAAGGTTTCTGACGATGCTTTTTTACAGCTGAAGCTTTCAAAGAAAATGAATCAATTAATCCTTTTATCGTAAATGATATCAACTACAAATCTTTGAAAAATGTATTTTATACTACCTAATGTAAGCTGAAAAAATCAGAACTCATGCAATAAATAAAATATAATTATTTTTAAGAAGGCAAATTACGCCGGTTTGAACATTTATAGAAGAAGTAAAATGGGGCAATGTGAACGCAAATGTTGACACACCATGGCTTTGAATTTCATGTGCCTATATTTGCAAGAAAACACACAACACTCATCCCTGAGATTTGATGATCTGCTTACAAATTTAAAATATCGAAAATGTGAGGTCTATATGTACTAGATTGATGAAATCACGATTGGAAATAGACAACTTGGGCTTTTAACGACGCGGTGAGTAATTTCACGTCTATTTGAGTTTTAGGTACAGGTCTTACCTTGCAATTTTCGAAGAAAAAATTTAAGTAAATCGAACAAATTATACGTTCGATCCAAATATGAAATTGAGGGGTATACTTTCAATATAACTATACCAGCTTATCGAGCACTAAAGAGATAGCAGACTTGTTTACCGCATTTTTCATCAGTCTATAGACTACATGATGTAGAGAACGTTATATCAGTGAGCCGGATAATAATCCCTTGTTTCCCGAAAAACTGAAAATTTCGAAGATACTTAACACATATCTCCAAATCGGATAAGGGGGATGATGTCTCGCATGTTAACGGGGAATATCTACATTTTCATCGATTCTAAAATTATTTGAACTGATTGTATACATGCAATGCTTTAAAACATCTTTCAATCTGATCGAATTTACAAGTAGATTTATAAATAATAGGAAATCATTATGCGGGGTTTTCTTGCTAGTTCCTACATCGAGTGCCTCGCCCAATGGCGGATCGGGGAAGCCCGCCATATATGGCCGGTATCGAAGAAATTATTTCCCACGGCGGATCAAAAACTTGCAGCTTCCAAAACAAAGAAGAGTCTGTCTGGACCTGAACAACCTGACGGAAGATTTTATTAACCAATACAAATGAGAAGTCAAGTCAGGACTATGAGAGAGGGATAGCTGCCCAAAATGTGTAAATGTGTAAATGTAGAAGAGATTTGGTTGTTATATTCTGGTAAGCCACTGCCATGTTCATAAATACAAAATCTGGTAAAAGACCACTAGATTGTCTGGTTTTACGGATTCCAGTTAAAATTCAGTAACATTTTAGTGAAAAAAAAATATTGCCTCCTAGTTAAATTTTAAAATGAATGTAATAGATTTCTAGCCAAATTAAAATAAAAAATTTAATAAGTTCTAGTTAGTTGCTAGATCTAGTGTTTATTTTACAAGGCCTCTAGTGGTTCGCTTGTAAATAAAATACTAGAAAATTACCAGATCATCATGTTTCGTTCTAAAATGAAGAGCTTATAGTTAATTTCAACAGAAATCACGTTAATTTTTTTAATAGAATTCCATTAAAAGTTTCATTTATATGAATTCTTGCTAAATTCTAGTAATATCTAATTCCGCCATTTTATTTTGAATGAAATATGATTTCTATTAAATTTTTCAAGAATTCTTCTATTAAATGTTTACCCATAATTAAAATGAAAGAATCGCGATGACACTTTACATTACTAGAAGTCAAAAAAAATCTAGTGAAATACAAAATTTACTGGAATGTTCTCAGAATTCCAATAAAGTTTGTAACTCAAAATGTTCTTACTTTATAATTAAGCATCTCACCACCTCCCTCACTTCTCTTATAACAAAAATGTGTACCTGAATTCTAGTAGTATTCCAGTAAAATTCAATCGTTTACTGGAATATTATGAGAATTTTAGTGAATGTAATTGGTTCTTATTTATTTTACATCGATTTTTTGTTTATACCTAAACTCCAGCAAAATTCTGGTAAAGTTACGAAAATATTGCTGGATTCTAGTAAAATTAGCAGCTATTTGAGTTTTTTGCCGTTTTTCGGTGGATATTTTCAAATTATCGAAAGAACTCTTCAGTAATAAGCAAAATTTCAATAAGTGACCTTAAGTAAAAAATAAATATATTAATATTCAATAAAGCTAGACGTGGATTTTTTTAAAATTACAAATATAAAATTTAATGTGACTTTAGTGTGAATGATTAAATATCTAATAAAAAAACGGAATTAGGAAATAAACATTTTAAAAGAGAATTATTATTTTGGAATTGGCATAATTGACTTTTCCCAAAAATCAAGTTAGTGCTAAAATTAGTTACAATTTAACGGTATCTATTTATTTTGAGCTAGAGGCGGGACAGCAATCTTTATTCAAGATAATATAAAACACCACGAAGAATCAAAAATAGAGGAGAAAGCTAAGGAAGTAGCTACTATATCTACTGAAACAAAAATAACAAAAGCTAGTATATCAGCAATTAACTGTCCAACCACATATAACCAAAAAAAAAAAGAAGACTACATTAAACTTCTTAAATCGATTGGCCATAATTTTATTATTGGAGGCGACTTTAACGCGAAATACATATTGTGGGGATCAAATAAAAATAATCCCAAAGGAAGGGAGCTGTTTGAAGCAAGCAAGATATTGAAATGTAAGTTTCGTACTCCAGTAGAAAGCCAACCTACTGGCCTATGGACTCAAATACAATTCCTGTCCTTCTGGATTTCTATATATCAAGAGGTATATCTCCGAAAATTACAGTTGAAAATTATTCAGTTTTAATAACAATAAGTGGCACGGTAATAAAGAAAGCCAGCCCTCCAAGACTAGAAAATAACAAAACCAACTGGGAATACTTTCGGCAGCTTCGAGGAAAGCGTCAATCTACAGGTGCAGATCTCGAACGCTTACAGCTGTATTTCTTTGGTAAATTTTCTAAATTTACAACAACAATTGCATGTATCTAAATTGAGAAAAAATTTAGCTAAATTGAAAATTTTCCTAGATTTACGAAAGCTAAATTGAATTTTTAGTTAAGGTGCTTACCACTCGGAAATAATTTTAAGATATTTTTTTCAAAGGTTATAGTAACAATTAAATAATACGTCAAATTTTGTTTTCTTAATAAATATTGTTAAAAATTCAAAAAATAAAACAAGTGTTTATTTATAATTAATTTAAAAAAAACAAAAATACGCTATTACGCTGTTTTTGCCGTTTTTTGGTAAAATTCTAAATTCGCTAAATCCTCTAATCTAAATCCTCTTATCAGAGAAATACAGCTTACATGACAGAAGAAGAACTGGAAAACCTCATTAAAAGTGAGCAAAAAAGCGGTCTGGTAAAGTACTCCTGATCAGCAAGAAATATTACAAAAAAGTATATACATCCAGACTATAGTGAAGAGTCCGACAAATTAAAAATGCCAAAAAACTTTACAACAGTCCAAAAGTGTAAATCAACACTTTAAAAAAAAACTTGGTTTGCAAAACGAAATAAACCATGAGCTATAATCTGTCAATGTTTTCTAGAAGACAACATATTTACGCGGTGGGGCATTCATAGACTTTTTTTAATTTTAAAATTTTGCATCGATATAAAAAATCTAGAGCAATTTGTCTTCAACTTAGTTTTTAGAAATTGTTGCCAATGTCTATTACTAAAATTGCGCTTTCTTGTGAGATCTTTATAGTACCACGGAGGACTTGGAAAGGTTATTTTTTGGCGAGGGTATGTTACTGATTTATTATATATTCAAAATTTTCATAGTAATAACAACCTGTCTAACTTTCAATGTCATTATTTTTAATCAATAACTAGTAGAAGCGGACAATTGAAATTGTCCGACAAGCGCTCTATAAAATAGGAAAAATGCAACAGACGGACGGACAGAGGAGTAAAACCTCTGAAACAACTAAGGTGCCAATACAACAAATTAGCCCAATAGACAAAAAATGAATAGACTCTTAAGCAAATCAAAAAAAAATTACAGAAACTAGTTTTGAAATGCCACTCTTTTTATTATAGATAAAAGTATGCCTAGAATAATAATTGAAAATTAAAAAAAAAGTAGACAGCCGCATCTGTGTGACCTCTATTTTTAGAAAAAGCTGAATATCTCGAAAACTACTTGACCTAGAGTTCCCAAATTTTAAATGTGACCTTTTTAGAGTAGTATCTATCTGTGTGCAGCTCCTTGGTGTGTATAGTTTTTGATGTGATAGTGCCAACAGACAGACGGCCTAAGTCTTTGTATAAGCTTGCTCGCAAGAGCGAGCGCTAAAATCAATGTAAGCCAATAGATTATTGTTTTTTCCAAATTCAGCACTCCCATATTTATAAGAAAATAACATCGTGATGGTATTGATGATCTATGGTGGATAAGACTAGATTAGCTTCTATAACGACAATGTCAATGACGTTCGAGGAAAACACATAATCAAGCTGCTTTTCCTAGTTATTTTGAATATAGCTGATATGAAATAATTCTGAATTCAAGATACCATCTGTGACTAAAGTTTCCTTCACAGGGTTTGGGTTCATAGTTTGTAATGGGTGGTTCGAGCGTGACCACATATGACTAAATGGCCATCTTCCATACGACAAAAAGTCCATCCTATCGTTAATGTTAAACAAATAAATCATCAGATCCCATAGTAAGCTGACAGGTGCCAAATAGAATAGTGGGGCGAATGTAAGGCCAGAGAATAAATGTATTTCTCCTATTAGTGTTAATGCTCACACAAAGCAAAACTTTTAAGAAATTAGAAAATATTAAGAATTGTCTAAATAACTTGTACTGTTATGTACTGTTAAGCGTTGACATCTAAAAAAAAAATAATTTTACGGAGAAAAGCCGATAACTATGGCTTTGAAATATATAAGACAATGCACAATGTAACACATAACACATTAAAAACGCCCAGTCGTAACTTTTTGTCACCACCAGGAATCGAACCCGGGACCCCCGAATTACATAGCAAGCGCTCTACTTACTATGCTATCGAGGGCGACCAATCTCTACAATGCCTTGTCATTGACCATCGCACCACCACTACATTTTTTACTGTAGCAAAATTTTAATATTAAAAAAACTCTATGTTTGTCCCACCGCAAAAATATGTTGGCTTCTAGAAATCATTAAGAATTCTCTACATAACTTGATTTCATGTACAGTTAGGCGTAGATATCTCTAAGATGCCTTGTCATTGATCATCGCACTGCTACTACACTTTTTACTGTAGCAAAATTTTAATAATAAAAAATCTATGACCACCACAAAAATATGTTGGCTTCTACAAATCACAAAGAATTATCTAAATAACTCGATTGCATGTACCGTTAGGCGTAGTATCTCTACGATGCCTTGTCATTGACCATCGCACTACCACTACACTTTTTACTATAGCAACATTTTAAAATTAAAAAAAATCTATGACTGCCTCACCGCATAAATAAGTTGGCTGCTAGAAAACATTAAGATTACTATTACGATGCATTGTCATTAACCATTGAACCTTTCTACACATGATTAGTGTAGCTTAAATTTAATCAGGATATTTATGTATAAACACTTTTATGCTTTTGTAAGGTTTTTTGTCAATTTGTCGGAAACTTCACGCTATACCACTATCCAGTTGAAGCGAGAGAGTTGGTTAACGAAAAAAGAAGAGCTCGTAAGACTTAGCAGAGAACTAGATCCCCTGAAGACAAAACAATCCTAAATAACTTGTGAAATAAACTTAGCCTGCTTATAAAGAAGATAAGAATGAGTCAGATAATCCAAATGATTAGTTGTAATATTATACAGAAATAAAGATTTCTTAAAAAAAATATCTCTTCATTTTAAAATATTTCCAATCAATATAACAGTGATATTGATTGGACATATACATACATCAGTGGCCCGACCATATGAGAAGACTAATTTTTTTCAAATCAATAACCTCATCTGTTCGAAACTGATTGTTGTGATTCTTACACATTTTCATCTATAAGTCAAAAATTCAAATCTATCCGCGATCCAGCGTTAATGGAAAGAAAAGTATGGGGTGATTGGGAAGTTGATTGTGTATAAATAAGTGTCGATTAACATAATTATTGTCACACAGATTGACGAAAATGAAGAATTTAATACGATTGTGAATTTCATTCGAGAAAGAAAATAGATCAATATACGGAACAGTCACAATAACATGCTGTATAAGATAGCCCTTTCCTGACCCGCATACACAATTGTGTATGTAAACGACAACCGAATATGTCAAACATAGAATTAGGTGACAATTGAAGACCAGCATACACAATTGTGTAAACCATTTAATTTTGTTTTCGTCCGAAAAATAACAGTAACTATAATAATGATAAAATAATTAATATGTGATCAAGAACAAATAAATTATATGTTAAATAATTAATTTGTTAACAAATTATTATGCTTTTTTCAAAAAGAATTCCGATTTACCTAAGATCCGTTAAAATACGGAAGACATTAAAACTTGTCATTATTTACATACACATTTGTGTATGGTGAACTAAAATTGAACCAAAAAAAAAAAATTTTTGAACTCGAAAGGGATAGCAGAATTTTGAGAACGGAAAATAAGAGATTACGCTAGTCGCCGAAAGTGGCAGCACTATCACTAAATAGAATTAGTTTTGTTATGTAATTACCAGCGGAAATTTTTCATTCATTATGTACCACTTTTTCACTAAATAAAATATCTCAGCGGAATAAATTATTAAAAGTGATCCATAAAATGGCAAATTGATTGATCTCCGAAGTAAAATAACTCTGTATACGAAATCTTGAAATTTAACAATATTCCGTCTTTCCGCCATTTCTTCCACTATAGTAACCAATACTTTCGGTGTTTTTCTAATAGCTTAGGTCATACTGAGACTATATGGAAAATTTGGGGAAAATTTATGGACTAGAATTTTCATATAAGTGATTTTCAGTTGTCAGCCTTTCGTATAAGTGTTTTTCAGTTGTCAGTCATTCCTTTACTTCGAAGATCAATCAATTTGCCATTTTAAGGATCACTTTTAATATTTTATTCCACTGAGATATTTTATTTAGTGAAAAAAGTGGTACATAATGAATGAAAAATTTCCGCTGGTACATAATTAAAAACAAAACAAATTCTCTTTAGTGATATTGCTGCCACTTGCGGCGAGTAGAGTTATCTCTTAATTTCCATTGTCAAAATTTTCTTACACAGTACCACAATAGCACCATCTCAATCGAAAAACCAAAGTAAAAATATAAAAAAAAGATTCGTAAATACTTTAAGATATTTTATTATTCATTTTTGAAAAATATTATTAATTTTATGAATTTGTAAATAAAATTAATTTAATGATTTTGGATTGTTTTTATTAAAAATTAAATGTTTAATCCAAATTTCAGTTGTTTTATTTTCGATCTACTAAGAATTTATTTATTTATTTATTTATTGATTATTTATACTAAGAATGGTTTTCGATTTGTTATTACTGCAATAGGATTTCGCTAAGTTGTCGGTAAACATCTGTTAATTTCTTTAATAAATTAATTTCCACCACTTTGGATTTACTCCAATATTTTTCTAGCTGAAATTTTACGAGATAAACGTCAATATAAAGGAGTGTTTAATTTCTTGAATGTATCAGATAATCCTGATTTTTAAAAATAAAACAAATGAGCCCCAGTGAAAATTACTACACTGGATCAGTTTCAAAATTGGTATTGTCTAGCAATATTAATAGAATATCAATTAGAAACATGTTAAAAATCTTATGATTTTACTACAAATATGATAAAACTCTAGAAATTATACAAGACAATCAACAATTGCAAAAATATTTATTTTATTAGAAAATAAAAAATTTTGATACTTTTACAGGAATATAAATAAGAAGCACAAACCTAACTTACCAGAAATCTGCTAAAAAGCAGGAAGTACAGTATAATATTACTGTCCTGGTTTCACTAGAAAAATAGTTTATTTCATATAGCTATACTACTGTGGGTAAAAAGTAGTAAGACTTATTAATTTAAATTTCGCGTGGAAAACCATTAGTCGAAAGATTTTTTTTTCTATGTTGGTATGACTGTCAGTGACATTTGTGCCAAATTTCACATCAAAATAATAATTAGTGTTTAGTATACGCTTGTCTTTCTGAAGTACAAAAAGTGCATTCGGCGATTTTTGCGTATAATGAGTGAAATTATTCAACAAAGAAGTTCCAATAAATTTTCTGTGCGAAATCAATTTCGTGGTGCCGAAACGTTCAGAATAATACAAAAGGCCTGCGGTGATAATTGTATATCGCGAGCAAGTGTTTTTGATTGGTACAAATTGTTCAAAGCGGGTCGAGAACGTGTTGACGACGAACCACGTCTAGGACGGCCATCAATATCAACTGATGATCAACACGTTAATAAAATCAAAGAATTGGTGCTCGAGAATCGACGATTAACAGTCAGAGACTTTACTGGCATCGTTGAAATATCGGAAGGAACAGTGAAAACCATTTTGAAAGATCATTTCATCATCTATCATTTTCATCATCTCATACTGCATTGGTTTTATGTGATTTTTTCGCCAAAAATTCCACCTATATCGTTCCGCAAACACCGCATTCACCTCATTTAGATTCGTGTGACTTGTGACTGTTCAGCTAACTCAAAGGACCGCTCCGGGGAAACCATTTTGAGACAATTGATTACTTTGAGAGGGACAAAATAAACGTGGAGAAATAAATAAAGAATTTTAAAATTATGAACAAAGTCTTACTATTTTTTGCCCACAGTAGTATACAAGAATTCGGGTTGAGAAATGCAACAAAATATTATACTAGAATTCCGGTTTTACATTAATAAAATTTACTTGAATTGTTAACTACCAGAAATTATGTTTGATTCAATTAGTTCCCTCACATCTAGAGAATTTTTTATTATTTGTGCGTCAGGCACGAACCAAACAAGGGCAAACGACATTTCACTTGTAATACCGGGATAAACATGAAATTTAAATATATCAAGTAAAATATTACTTTTTAGTGCGAGTTTAAATAGTAAAACCTCACACGTGATTATTTGTATTGAATTGTGTACTTATATAATATATTTTTGCTCTCGGTCCTTGTTCATTGGCTCAGACGTTTTGTTATGTCGTCTCTAATATATCACATTTCATTATAACTAACTCAAATTTATTTTTAATATCTGTATGTTAATACACGTAACAAGATCTGAATCGAGCCAGATCAAGCATTAAGAAATGTGGTTAATACGCCATTAAATTTAAACATAAATTATTATATCGTCTTGGCTCATCGTGACAAATAGTGGTTTTATAAACAAATAATCACCCATTTAACACATATGGTTTATAAAAATTTACCAAACACGATGTAAAACACTTACGGTAGTTAAACAAAACAAAAAATAATAATATTACAACCACACCATATAATTTATATTATGGTTTTGTATAAATAGTATCCAATTATAAACGTAAAATGCAAACAAATTAAATTCTCGTTATAAATAAATTCTATCATATTGCGGTAAAATTATAGATTTTCAATCTTAATCAAAAAACACAATACGAGTATGTTATACACTACAAGTATATATTGTAATTTAAATAAATTTATTTATAATTTAAATTCTATGTACAAGAGAACACTTAAGAACAATAATAATAGTTTATTTAACCATATACTAGTAGTTGCTATATACAAAATGCAGTTTACATCAAAAATATAAAATTAAAAATGTAAATTTATTATTATTTATTTGTGTTGCACATTGCACACTGCCTTTGAAGTATAAGATACAAAATGCAAAAACAACTTTTTCGCATATTAAAATGTATATAATGTTTAAAAATGAAAAATTCATTAAAGTGATTAAATAAAATCGAAAGTGTTAACTGCAATAAGATAATTTTCACGTTCTTGTAATTTAATAAATATGAAATTCATTTAGATATTTTTATTGTATATTGTAGTTTGTTTACACCCTCGCTTATCATATTATGTATCCCATATATATTTTTATTTGTGTTTCGTGATTGTTTATATATTTGATTGTACATGTTGCAAAACATCTGGCGTATTGATTGAAGATTTTTATTTTGTTAGGCTACATGTAACGTATATAATATTTTGATTTGCTTTGCTCGACAATCTCTGTACACACATATAACAGTAAATATTTTATACCCTTCCAAAATATTTTATTCTGTCGCCACCCCATTCCAGAGCTAAGTGTAAGCATATACATTTTTCCTAACAACATGCTTTAAAAACTAACGACGACAAAATTAAAAGTCATCGTTTTTAGTTAGTAATGCTTTGTTTTTGTATAATTCCATTTCTGTTTGCGATTTTTTTTTTCATTTCGTATTTTTTGAAATGTAAAAAAGAACATGTTTTAATTAGACCAAAAAGCCTCGAGATAAAACTTTTTTTATGTCGTTGAATGTTGTTGTTTTATATCGTACTGAAAAAAACAATTATCAAATGAATTTTTTTTTTATATATAAAATGTGTATATATAACAACATAATATATAAAAATGTTTAAACCATGATGATTCCGATGATGATAATAATAATGATAGTGGTACTAAGTATTAGACTATGTACCGAAAACAACAAAAAAATTTGTTCACAAAAAATCGAGAGAGAAAAATAGTTTTTCTCGCATTAACAAACCGAAACTTTTGGTTTTTCATTGTTTTTCACAGAATGAATATGGTGAAAATACACTGGTTGTTGTGAAAATTTTTATACATGTTGTTGGATTTTGGTTAAAAAATCTACACAGTGATTTTTATAATTAGAAAGTTTTGTTTTTGCTGTTGTACAAATCTCTGATGAGTTTGAATTTATTTTTCCACAATAAAAAAAACTTTTCATGTTGAGTACAAATAGCATCAGACTTGTAGCATTTTTTTTTTGCTAAATTTAACACGATTTTTCATTTTTTAATATACAGTTTTCATATAAGTAATTACAAATGTTGGTTCTCCAAATAAAACTTAAATATATCAACGTAATGATACCGCACACCAGGCGTATAGCGGTACTCACGAATATACACCACTTTTTTATTAGGTTAATTAAAACAAAAAATTTCTTAATTTTATTTCGTGCTTAACTTACTCGTATATTAACCACATAAAACTATACATAAAATTAGTGTAATGTGTACCTTTACTGTACATAAAAATACATAATTGAAATATAAATATTATGAGTATTTGTTATTACAATTAAGAAAATAAATTCATTTAATTTGATGTAAATTGGAAAATCGAATGATTTTATTCAATTAGGGGGAAATTATATGCTGCTGGCGCGTAATTTGAATCAGATTTGTTTGCTTAATTATATCTTTAATTTATAATTAACATTGTGATACCACATCATGCTTAAAGGAGATAATTGATTCGATGTACTAGAATGTTTATAACGCCACGAGATTTACACGTGACTGGTTTAAGAAGTTATTATAACATTCGAACAGCTTCTATACTACACTTTTAATTTATTAATGATTCTCGTTTGGTCTTCTCAGTTTGACCAAGGCTGTTTTATACTGTAAAGCTTGATATGCATTGTTGATTATTCTTGTAACGAGGTCTAATTAGGGGTCACACATTTTTAGAACTGAAGGACATTAATAATTTTAAACGTCAATCGGTACATGAAAAATGGTTTTAATGAGTTCCACCTCAAAGTGTAGGTATAGAAATTTTTACTTTACATGCAATACAAAAACCACCTCAAATAATCATAAGGAAAGAAATACGTTTTTATCTACAGGGTGGGCTGTTATCTGTTAGTCCTTTTTTCATTTTTAAGTAAAACACACATTTTGGGATAACAAAATAAAAAAAAAATTCCAAGGGTATCTTTTAACTGTGGTGTAAAACCTAAACTTTGGCCTGCTAGTAAAATATTTTGAGAGGTACCAGAGGAAGTCTTTTTGGCCCACCAACTTTAAAAGAAGATATTATTGCCAGAACATACATCTTTGTACAATTTTCTATATAACAGTTATTGAGAAAAGACAAAGCTTTCGCCGTTTGCAAGTACAATCAGGCTCAGGTTGCAAATTTTCTTTCTTCTGCTTACTTACGACCAAATTGTGAAGGTCAGCCGCCATTTCAATGATAGAAAATTGTGAAAATACATTCCAATTCTTAACCCTGTAATGCATGTACCCGCCTAAAGGCGGACTTTACATTATCAAGAATTGCGCAAACGCATCTAATTTTTTCTTTATACTATTTTAAATTTCTTATTCTCTTTTATACTTCTCTCATCACAATAGTATAGTGTTTGTTGTTGTTGTAATATGTACATTCGGACCAAAAATAACAGTTAAAGTCAGCGTTTTGATTGAAAGTGATGTTTTATTGTGTTATTTTATTTCGCATATTTTTATTAATTATAAAACATATTTTCTGTAAATTTAAAAGAATAAACAAATTATTGGTGAATAATTTTGGCTTTACCATATCTCCGTTTTTGGTGTTGGTATAATAAAAATTATTATGGGGCACCGTAGCGATTGCATTTTGTAATACCTGCCTATAGGCGGACTTGTGCATTAACACAAAATTAAAAAAAATATATTTGTCAACTATTCTGAAGAAATGTTTACTGAAATTTCAGGTAAAAAAATAAAATATATTGTGTTGTCAGTTTATAAATATGTGTGTAAACATAACTCCTATGTTTCATTCAATACATCTGTATTTAATTTAGATATGGCTTCTCTACAAGTGTACAATGTTTCTAAAATGGAAGAAATTATGAATTCAATATAGAATCCGATGTAGAAACAAGTGACGATGAGGATGACTGTAATTTGAACGATGATCAAATTTCATCAATACATATACTGTGGTTACTGAAGATGATGTAATTGAAAATTCATCAACCGATGTCGTAACCAGAGAAATTACTGAAGTCACTATAGGTACATTGAGAGATGCCCACGAACAATCTGAGCATGAGCCATCAACACTTGCTCAAAGTAAACATACAAGTCGAACCAGTAAAAAATATAGTCGGAGAAAGCGTATCCGATCACCAGAATTGGTAGAAGAACCAAACGAACCAATTATTTCCACAGCATCTAAATTTTCTGGAGATGTACTGCAAATAAAAAATGACAGTCATGAATTCCAATCTATAACTTGGAAAAAACAAAACTTAATGTTGCATATTAACGATATAGTATTTCGAGGCGGCAAAGAATTACCACCAAAGTTGAAAGAATTCAAAACCCCATACGATTGCTTCAAATATTTTGTGAATGATGATCTTGTTAAGCACATTACAGAACAATCAAATCTATATGCGTTCCAAAAGAATATTGGGACAAAATTTAAAGTCGACTCCAACGAGAGGCGGAAATTTATAAGGGTCTTAGTCTCTGTGTCTGCGTGTATCGCTACCCCAATACAAGGGAAAGACACTCATTTGAAGCGATCATTTGAAGCGATATACGAGTATTATTTTCAATGCAAACATATTAAAAATTAAAAATATTTGTTTTTTTCGTTGAGAATAAATTGAAAAGTTTTAAAATGATCAAATACTTTTCAAAATTTACTTTGCACTTTGTAAAACAATTTTTGCGAGGAGATTATAACCAGTCAAATCATTTATTCTAACCGACTTTGCATTTTGTTCTCCAAGTTTTATTTAAAATTTCAAAGAAAAATTAGTCTTAAAGTGAATTTGAAGCAGTACACAAATTACCACAAAAATGAAAGTTCTTCTAGTTTCCAGATTTGTTGCGAAAAATGGTAATTATTTAAAAATAAAATAACATATAAATTATATTTATTTTTATCCTTCATTTGCAGTTTTATTGTCACCTTACTTCGCACTGCAAGAAATGACCGCTATAACCTTCAGGATTAAATCATAGAAGTGCTGAAACGATATATGGTAAACACAAATTAAATTTATAATACTTTATGTGGCTTTACTTATTTTTGTTGTTTTCTTGTTTTAATTTCAGGATTTTATAAAGCAACTTTAGAGGACCTTACCAACTCAGTTCTCAGAACATTAAATGGTTCCTCGTATGAGGATAATTTAATTATTAGCAACATTACAACAATTCCATATCTTTTAAGGCTGCATAAACATATGTTTGATCAAAATTCACACATACGTTTATTGTCAATCCGGAGATGTAATTAATTATCATCTTTATTTTAAGAAAAATCTATGGCTTTTTGTGAAAAGTGAATAAAACAGATTAATTATAAAGAATGTGTTTCATTAAAATTGGTTTTTAATATGTTAAATATTAAATTCTGTCTCATCCAATCTAGAAGTTTCGAGTGTTTGCTTCTGTGCAGAGTAAATCTTAAGGCGCTGCAATTTTCCCAATCCGCAAATTTTAAAATGCATTGTAAACCATTATCCACTTTGCTGTCATTATTTACCATGAGCTCTGTAAAGAATTTTTAAATTATTTTACAAACTGCAGAGTAAATATATCAAAGCAATAGCTAATATTGGTCATCCACCGTGAAATAATGATAATAAAATTTACTCAGCGAGTTGTAATAATTGATTTGCTACAATCGCAGTAAATAAAAAGCGCTGAATAATGGCTAATATGGCTAAATATGGTTGAATTTTTAATCATTTTTCATTAAATATTATTCAGCTTTTTTGTGAATATCATATTTTTTTCAGTGAGAACTAAGTCTCCATTTCTTCCAATGCCTCATTATTACATGGCTTCTTTCCTGTCAATTTTTGACAAAGGCTTTGATAAAACAAAGGTGGTTTTTTAAAATGTTTTTATAAATACTACTGTGGGCAAAAAAACGTAAGACTTTATTCATAATTTTAAAATTCTTTATTTATTTCTGCCAATCTATTTTGTCCCCCTCAATGTAATCCCCCGGCCTCAATACATTTGTGCCAACGTTTTTTCCAATCCTTGAAACAGTTGTTAAAGTCAATTTCCGGAATAGCCTCCAATGCGCGTAGCGATTCACGTTTAATGTCTTCAATTGGCTTAAAATGGTTTCCCCGAAGCATTCGTTTGAGTTTGCTGAACAGCCAGAAGTCACACGGAGCTAAACTATGCGAATACGGTGGTTGCGGAACGATATGGGTGGAATTTTTGCCGAAAAAATCACGTAAAACCAATGCAGAATGAGAAAGTGCATTATCGTGGTGTAAAAACCAAGGGTTTTCACTGATCCTTCCGATATTTAAACGATTAAGGTCGCTGACTGTTAATCGTCGATTCTCGAGCACCAATTCCTTGACTTTATTAACGTGTTGATCATCAGTTGATGTTGATGGCCGTCCTAGACGTGGTTCGTCGGTCAAGACGTTCTGGACCCTCTTTGAACAATTCGTACAATCAAAAACACTTGCTCGCCACATACAATTATCACTGAAGGGCTTTTGCAACATTCTGAACGTTTCGGCACCACAGAATTGATTCCGCACACAAAATTTAATGGAACTTCTTTGTTGAATAATTTCTCTCATTGTAAAAATCGCCGAATGCACTTTTTGTACTTCAGAAAGACAAGCGTATACTAAACACTAATGATTGTTTTTATGTGACATTTGGCACAGATATCACTGACAGTCATACCAACATAGAAAAAAAAATATTTCGACGAATGGTTTTCCGTGCGAAATTTAAATTAAAATGCCTTACTATTTTTGCTCACAGTAGTATACCTTGATAGGAGTAAGGAAGAATTTTTTTTAATCTCCAAAACTATTAGAATCTTGTATTGTCATCGGAGTTAAGTTTGTATGCAAAATTTCAGCTCAATTGGACTATCGCAACTGGTTGAAAAATTGGTTACAAAATTTGACGGTACAAACAGACACACAGAATGAGCTAATATAAGCGTGGTAATAAAATTATCTGTATAGTAAAAAATTGCTTTAAAATTAATTTGTGGTTTCAAGAAGGTACAACGAACATTTAGTTATAAATGGAAACCACGACGGTTCTGGAGTGCAATATTTTTTACAATCAATTCTACAAATTTTAATTAAAGCCTTAGATTCCCAGCTGATTACGCATACCAGTCTAAATACCATGAGTTCTTTACAACCAATACTTCCACAAACTCCTTCAGTTTCAATCAAAGTATATGAATCGCCGATATTCCATTTTTACCGAACACTGTATTTAACATTAATAATGAAAATCGACTAAAAAGTAAACATGCAAACTGATTGCCATATTCAAGTAAAATATTGACTATATATTCTTGAGACACAAGGACAAATATCGGCTAACGTAATCTGCTCGATTGCGTAGTTGCTCGATTTAAAAATGCAAACTTTTAAAAGGTTGGCCACGTAAACCTAGTTACTAAGCACCAGTGGAACGTACCCACTATATTAATTTTACCGTACGGCCAGTAAAGCACATCTTCAGAATCTGCAACTTATCATTGTGAAATAGAGTGTCTTAAGGATAACCGGATAACCTATTATCGTCAAACATGGATCGAACTATAATAACGATAGTAATTTGACATTCTACTTCCAAAATAACACCTTAATTCTTTCGTCGTGATTCTATGATTTCAAAAAATCAATCGATGTCCACATTTGATTTCTTTGCGCATTTCTTTTTTTTTGTATGTGCGTAAAATTATGGTTTAATTATGATTTATTCGTTTATACTGCTACCTTGGTTGAAAAAATATATGTTTTGCACTCGAAGCAAACATTAAACTAAAATTAACCCAAAAACGAATATTTATCTTTGTAGTAGTGCGAGAATCAGTTGAATTATAAAAAAAGCTGAAAGCTTTTTGCTGAAAAAAGAATATTAGTTTGTTGGTGAAGGGGAAGGAAACGATTAAAGAATCACGACGAAAGAAATAAAGTATGGAACCACGGAATGTCTTCAAAAGCATGCAAATTTCACAATTTTGTGGTAACCACTTTGTTTCCACTTTGACCTTGAACAAAGAAATGCGCAATTCAAAATTCCTTCCATTCAAATACTTGGTTATATATGTAATCGTTTGCCACTAACAAGCAACAAAACTCATGAGGAGGTGTACTTTTAGCGTCTATGGCAATTCAATTCCTAATGATTGGATGGATTTTGTAGTGGCAATGCTCTCATTCCCAAATAAAATGAAACAGGCTTACATAGTATAGCTGTTGTCTTCTTCTTTGCAGATAAATAACAACAATGCGTTAAATAAAAGAAGAATACAAAATTGTACGATATATATACATGTAAGTAAGTACACAAATATATGCAGTTTTCGTATAATGCTATAACATGTACATATACATAAGCGAATATGAGGATACATATACATATAATATATAGGGTGTTCACACTGTTAGTTTTATTTATCTAAAACAACACATAATGTAAGTTGTAAATTCAAAATTTTTCATTGAAAACGAAAATTGGTTCTATCCCATTTATGTATGGAGTACAATATCGTTCATTTAATTACCACAGCTCCTGTTACTGCATCCGAATATAAAAACTGCTGATGAGTTTTTTTCAATAATAGCAGTTCAATGCGGCCTCAATTTAAATTCGTTAATGGTTTGTGCTTCATTGCTATACACCACACAGGTGCCCATAAAGTTGATTGCGATCGACTGGTCGATTTTTTTTAAATTTCGAGTAATCTATTAATTGACTGATTTTGAACATTCAAAATCGAGAATGAAAAGACCAACATACTTGAGTGCACCTTTATAATAATATGGAAATTAAAAAGTAGATCGCGAAAAAATATTGTTTCGAAAAGTAGATCTCTCAAAAAATTAGTGGAGGTGCCTGTTATATACAATATGCTTTTAAAAAAACCAGAAAAAAAATAATCTAGCGGTGTCAAATCGCATAAACTTGGTGATTTCTAGAAATTATGCAATATACGAACTTGGTTGCCAATAAGTCAATTGTTTCACGAGTTGTGTGGCACTGTCTTGTTGAAACCAAATATCATCAAATCAATTTTATCCAATGTTGACATTTAATTGTTGTGAACAACCACCCCAAAGAGAAGCTTGGCTTTTCATAAACATTTTCACTTACAGCTGTTACTGTTTCACGAGTTCGAACTGGACGATGGTGTTCATATGCTCTACGACCTGAAACTGATTCAGTTAGGCGACGTCCATGTAATTTATGAAAGTTTTTGTTTTAAACTTTCGTAATAAGTTTGGAAAACCAAAACGCGTTTGGTGTTGTAAACGAAGACTGTCACACAGTTTTCGGGTTGCCCCCGCTCAAAAAACATTTTTTGAAGTAAAAAAAACAACAGATGGACCATTTTTTCTAATAAATTAGTCACCATAAAGGTCGATTTATATTATCCGTTCCTTTCAGTTCCTTCACGTATCGTGTCAGAAAAAGACACTATTACATGTATTTTTCATAGGAGTATTTATATTATCCGTTCCGTTCCTACAAGTACGTAGCAATGTTTTTTTTTTTTGTCTGACAAAATACGTGAAGGAACTGAAAGGAACGGATAATATAAATCGACCATAATGCGTCATTTTTATATTGTGAAAAACCAAAACCAAAATTATATTAATTCAATAAAATCAGCGGCTTCATTCCTGAATACGGTACGAAAACGAAAATCCTAGATTCATATTTGAATTGAATCAGATGCGTACGATTCTTATTTAAAATTGAAATCTTGTACTTTCGTTTTCGTATCGTATTCAGGAATAGGGCAGCAGGTTAATCGCTCAGAAATTAAATTTTACAAAATTAATAACAAATCCAATTAGAATATACCATTTGGATAACAATGAAAAAATACAAAGAATTGCATCTAAAGTGGAAGACATAAAATAAAATCACTTAAATTTTTTGGTTCTTCATAAGTAGGCAAAAATTAAATACAACACGTCATTTATCAATGTAATCTTATAGAATTATCACAAATCCCACGATTGGAATGGTTTGGTGATGAATTCCGAAAATTTGTTAAAACTCATCTTTCCGCCCGATTCGAAATATTCGGGTCTGGAAAGTTGAAAAATACTGATAATTTTATAACTCCAATGGTCGGAATTATATGGTCAACTGTCATTGATTAATTGTGAAAATTTGTTAAAAAACTTCAGTTCCGCACAATTCAAAGTGATCTTGTTTGAAAAGTTGACCAATACTAATAATTTTATAAATGAAACGATTGAAATCGTTCGGCCAATTGTCATTGAGGATTAGTCAATAGTTGTTTTCATTTTTTGTCCCTACGAAACGATAAATTGCTATAATTCGTTAAAAATTCATTTATTGCTAAATTTAAAGTGGTCGGGTCTGGCAAGTTGACCAATACGAATTTATTTATAAATTCAACGATTGGAATCGATTGGGTCCGCCTGTCTTTGAACAATTCAAATTGAGCGGAAATGAAGAGTTTTAAACAAATGTTACGCAATAATTAATTACGTACGGATGACCAAACGAAAAAACTAGTGACCAATCGACTAGTGATGATTCCGATCGTTGGATTTCTAAAATTATTAGTATTGGTCAACTTACCGGACTCGAACAGTTCGAATCATGTGGAAAGATGAACTTCTTTCGAATCTCCGCAACGGATTGTTTAGATGACCAAACTAAAATAACTGTAGTTACCAATCCTTATCAACAGTCGACCAAATTATTCCGATCGTTGAATTTGTGATAATCTTAGGATTACATTAATCTAAGTGACGTTTTGCATTTCATTTTTGCCAAGTTATGAAGAACCAAAAATTTAATTGATTTTATCTTATGTCTTCCACTTTAGTTACAATTCTTTGAAAAAAGTTATACTTTTATCCAAATGGTATATTCCAATTGGATTTGTTATTAATTTTATAAAATGGAATTCCCACAAAAGCGACGAACCTAATTTTATTGAATTAGTGACCATTGGTGTTCGCGTGCTAAAATGTGTTATTGACCAATCCTGACCTAACGATTACCTAACGAAATTTAATAAAAACGGTATGATTTTCTTGCAATGAGGTGCTACTCGGGATTTTTTTTTTTGAGTCAACAATCTTAGCGTAACACGATAAAAACTAGTGACCAATCCTGACCAAACGAATTCAATCATCATTGTTGTCAAAATCTTTAGATATAGGGGCTAAAGAGTCGAAGTCAAAATCTAAAACTTTCCTTACTGCACTACTGCAGTACTCACTGCACTACTCCAAACTGAATTCGTGTATTATATTGGAAAATGGGTACGAAAAGTTCAGTTTTTATTTATATAAAATCCATGAATTGTATAAAACAAAATCCAATATGTGATAAAATATTCGCAAGCACCTTTTTATAAAACGCAATCGAGTTTTATTACAACCCAAACTGCAGTTAGGTAAGTCAACACCTCCCAATCCAGAATAAATTTTAAAATTCTCTGCAAATTCAAAATGTAGGTGGTTTTCCCAGCACTTACTGCTTTAGATAACTATGCACTTTTGTCGAAAAATGCTCGCATGCACAAGACAGACGTATTTCTAGAACCCTGTCGTGCAATGGATTGCTTCTGCTAGTGATAATTTTATTTTAAGTACATATTTAAAAAATTATTGAATATTCAAACTTTTATCTGGTTCGTTTCCCTCAACCATATTAAGAAATTATAGATACATGAAAACCACACATTATGCATTAATTAATAAATTGCTCTGGTAATTCTTATTAGGAATTCAAATAAACCATTCATACACATATTTCCATATAAATATTCATATCAGATGAAAGGTCATAAGCATATCTTCATATACGTATTTCTATATAATATTCTTTAAAACAATAGAAATTAATATTCATCATTTTAATTAATAATAATCTAAAAATAAAATATAAAATTTTCATATATTTGTGTTTATCCACATATTTCATTATGATTTCTGTGTTTTAAATAAATATTCAAATTTAATTTAAATTATGATTTATCTTAATACATATCACTGTCTTTGAGAGATAACCTACTCGTATTATAATCTCAAAAAATTATAATATTTTATTCAAATATAATTAAAATCAAAATAATATATAAATCTAATTAGAGTATTTCTTATTCTATTATTATTTATGATTATAAATTTACTTATAAGACAAATTATTTTGTTTTCTTATATTCTTATAAATATTAAAATGCAATAAAAAAGCTAAAACACAACAAAAAAAATATTTTTGATTTATTCTGGAATAGGGTAAAGGTTTAATGTTTACACATAATATGTACAAGATATAATAATAATTATTGTCAATTAGTGATAAGATTAAAAAATAATTTACGGCGACCACACACTTTGCGTTATTTTAGCATACAATAAAATTTTCAAAGTCAGCTAATAACTAGACAAACTCGTAATAAAATTGAGGTTATACATTATTATGAAATAAAAATATTTGTTGGAAAAGAAAAGCATTTTACACACACAACTGAAAATCTGTGTATAGAACACCAGAAAAAACTCCCATAAATCTGTCGCTGAACATGTTTAAAGTAGCTAGAGAGTATAGAGAAAAAAAAAATCGGAAACGCAACTAACAAGACATAATTTTTATTTTTAAAAACATTTTTTTGTTAAAATTTTATATTTTCGTTGGTTTTTCGGTTGTGTACCAAATGGAAAATATTTATAATTTTTATTATTATTATTATTACTATTATTATTTACTTCCGTCAACAGACCAGGGTTGTTTTTTTACGTAACATAAAAAAGTATGATTGAGATATGGCGTTTTCGCATGTTATTTAAATTATGTGTATACCGATCACATGTTTTAAGTATAGACGGGTATATATACGGAACAACCGCCACTTTAATATTAATTTACATTAAAATACTTGTATAAATATATAAATTAAAATCTAGTTATACCGCACATATATTATATAAAGAACAATTATTAAAAATATAACTAAATTGATACTGTCATTTTCGATTTATTTTGATTTTTTTTTTGTAAGAGGAAATTGTAAACGGCCCCATTTTGTATATAATGTAAGTATAAGAAAAATATATATTTTTATTTTTAAAATCGAAAACCATATAATTAACTCAAAATGGTTATACACAGAACAATAATAATAATAATAACGTAAGATTTACCTTAGTGATTGGTAGTTAGGTTAAAAATATATATATAATAATAATTACCACTTTCTGTGGGAAAACCGACAGATGTATTCGACTATATAATAATAATTTTCATTTTGTTTGTCAGACATTTTTTCTTTTTTTTGTGTTCATTTCGGGTGTATGAAAAACCACGATAGAACAAAAATAACAATCTATTTGTATATACGAATTTGGAAAAATAACACAAGTTTTATAAAAACTAAATAAAAATCGAGGTGAAAATGAATATTATAAACGCCAAAATGTATAAAAGTTGTTCGTTTTGCTGTATAATATACAAAGGAAATAGTTTTTAAAAATAAAAAAATATTTTTCTAACCAATCAGAATAGTTTTAAGTTATTGTTATATGTCTAATTGGTAAAGTATACAATTTAAATACAATAAATAGTGTTTTAATCTTTAATAATAGACCAGATGTCCGAAAATTTTGTGTTCAATATGTTAGTAAAATAATTGTTTCAAATTAGATTATATAATCTTAAATATCTATAACAATTATGTATCTAGTTTTGTACGATGTAATGGTAAGAGGATGGAACAACATACAGGTATCCCTCGAGTTACACCCCAATAAAGTTAGCCGACTTCAGCCGAAACATGTTGATAATGCAGATCCAAACTAATCAAACGAAAATGACAACCGATTTTTGTCGGTAACATGTCTAACTAAAACCCAGACGAAAAATGTCGATAATGCAGATACAAATTTTATGTCGGAATGTAATTATATATATTTGAAATTTTTATTTTACTCGTTTTATCAAACTCGTTTGTAGTTATCGCACACGCAAAATTCGAAAATTTCTTAAAATTGACCGTTTAAAGTTTCATATCTGAAAATAGATACAAATAAAAGGTCTTAATAATGTTCGCTGCTTGATAAAATTGCAGGTGAAGTTTCCTCTGGGGACTTACTCTTGTAAGTAAATTTCAGGTCGACTTTCATTTCATGTTAGTAGCCTTGGAAAATTCGGTTCCAGAAAACATACAAATTGATAAAGAAGTGAGAGCCAAAAAAGTGTCGACAATGCAGATACACATTTTGTTTCGGATTTTTTTTTTATTATATATAAATAATGGTATTAACATTTCCTAAAAAAAATGTTTGTAAGTGCTCTACTAGAAGTTTGGGGAGGTAAGATGGGAATTTAATCTATAGTGTTATGTTTCAAAAATATTTTTAATGATTATCGACTGATAAAAATTGACCTGCAATTTTTTCCAAGTGTGAATATTATTAATACATTTCTTTTGAATTTATTTCCAGACATGACACTTCAAACGGTCAATTTTTAAAAATTTTCAAGTGTTGCTTGATATATTCCAACGAGTTTTCTTAGTAAAAAAATTGTTTTGTATTATAGGTTTTAATGAGTTTAAAACTACAATTATTTATCTGCTTTATCGAAATTTTTCGACTGGCTATTTATACGAATCTGCATAACCCACATTTCAAAGAATCGCATTATCGACATTTTTCGGCTGGAGCGAGTCAGCCAACCTTAACAGTATCGAGTTACGCGGTAGTTGAGTTACGCGAATTTCGAGTTACGCGGAAAAGAACTGGGCAGTGCTCGAGTTATGCGATACTTGAGTTACGCGGTTTAGGAGCAATTATTATTTAAAAAGAAAATATATAAATATAGATGAATGTTTTTATACAAAAATGATAATGGGTATTTCACAATATTATGAAATACATACTGCTACTGAGAAAGAAACTGTGTCAAATTCTTACAACTTATACAAATAATATCGACATACACCGTTAGAAAAAAAAACTCATTCGTCCACTGTATAGCAGATAGCGTGATAGTGATAGACTCCATTTAGTTTCTCAAAATTCTCGGTCAATTAACAACCGTTAATTTGCACTAGTTGTAATTTTTAAGTCATTTGGTTTGTTATATTACGTACAGGAGATCCTGATTTTTTGGGAATTTTTTAAAGTTTCATAATTAATATGAAGACTAATTTTGAATACTTTCCAAGTAAGGTTTTTATACAGTTTTTTTTTCTAGTCTAATCCCTAAACTTGCAGGACGTCCGTGGAAGAAAAGCAAGAAACTGGCAAGCGGCTTACGAAATCGCTCAAACAAAAAATAAAGGTATTGGACCGAATAAAGGGGGGGGGGGGGGGGAAACAGCTGGTACGAGTCGATTATTAGGACAAAATTTAAAAAGACTGAGGAAAAAAATAAGAAAGTATAGGAGAAAGCACTTGCAACTTGCAATATGGATTGATGATTGCACAAATAAAATAGTTGCTTTGGGTGGGAAAATCATTAGACAAAAAGCAATGAAAATATACAACTCTGTACAAAGAGACCTCTAAACTATTAACAACATAATTGCAAATAATTCATTACAGACATAAGGGTGGTACTCCTTTGCAAAATTCTGATTTCGAATTAAACAGTTTTTTTATCAACAAAAAAATAAAAGAAAGTTCAATATTTCAGTGACTACACTACAATGGCTCCAAGCGTCCATTTTGTAAATCATTATACACTAATAATGAGAAAGTATTCCCATGTTCGAGTTTAATTTGAAGAAACATGAACAATAAAGTTAATACTTGTATTGACTGACGAATATCTGGATATTGGCTTACCAGATGTTCGTCAAACGCTTTTATCTCACAATTCCCATTTAAAATATGTTTGTTATATCTAATTTTATTTACATAGTAAGCGTTACCATTAATCATAAATTTTATGTATATCTAAGTGAAGCTCAAGTTTCGTCCTTTTATGCAAAAACCACTTTACATTATTATTTTATCATCAACTAGATTCCTAACGAGAAAAAGCATTACTGAATTTTTTTATAAAAAGAACCAGAAATGAAATAAAATGGAAATTTCCCCAAGAGAAAAAAGAAATAAATATTTAATGTGTTTATTCCTGGGGATGTTAAACAAGTTCAGGAAATCGAGAAATATAATAGGCTATAGTTTCCCGAAAATTCCTCTTTAACTACGTGGGTTTCTTCGCGGTCTTATGCCGCTTTGCAATAGTGTACCGTGTCTTGTATTGTTATATCTGCACAGTTACAAGAATATAAGATTAATTGTCTTTGGTGTTAATCTGCTGTTATTAGTCCGTCTCAAGTTTCCTACATTGATACTTAAATAATGATTTATGTGCGTTTTGTACATGAAAATCATGCCTCACCCTCTTTAAAATGTCAAATTATGATGAGAATTTTAAAGGTCCAATAAATTATTTAACCACTCTCTAGTAAAGATTTTATTCTCCTTTCAATGGTGAAATAAATCGAATACATCTCTATTTTTATTTTAGAATGAGCAAATGTTTTGGTTGTAATTTGCACTCCTACATGAGAATAGGAGAGATATATTTTAAATTCACTATTTGGATCTACTACCTATTTTTTTATATACCAATGTTAAGAAACGTTAATTTGTTTCATTTTTGAGCTAAAAGAATTGTAGTAGTCAGATTTTATCAGAAACGTCGCTTGTTTCAAATTATTTTTCTTTCGAATGATTAATTGCGAACTGAACTCAAATTATGTAAAACCTAGAACGTAAGCTTTCCTCTAGACTGTTAAAGCTCAAGCTTAGTTTGATAAACAAACAATTTCAATAAAAAAAACTTAAATTTAAATCCGTGTCCCCACTATTTGCAAAATTTACTTAACTTACAATAAAGAATTTGTGGATTCCAAAGTCTCTTTAACTTTCTCGAATACCTAAACCGTATCATAAATTGACAAAAATTGAACAATTTTCTTTGGAATAAAGATAAAATCCTAAATGTCAATTGAATGCAAATAAATACCTTCAGAACCAATCATTATTCCTGATAATTGTCAAGGAGGGGCTTAATGTAAAGAGTGATTTAAGAGTTCGAAGTCATTTCTTTTTTATTTCATTGTGTTATTTAATTTATAGAATGTAAGGGATCCGATTGCATGAAATAAAGTATTTGACAAATCCTTACTACAACTCCACTGGTAGCACAGAATGAGCTTATTCATATTTTTCATGATATTTTGACATAGTATGGGAAAATTAAATGCTTAAGAGATTTTGGCGTATACCTTTTTTCAAGAATTAAATCCAAATTTACGGGAGGAGCACATAGAAAATGCGAGATATTAAATATGATTGTGGTTGCAGGCACTTCGTTTTCTTTACTCTAAAATTTAGTTTTGTTCAAAGATTGTTAAATTGCCCATGAAAACAAAAGTTGGACAGTCTGGATGTTTGTACCGACGATATCTCAAGAAAGGCTATGCGATTCGAAATTATTTCTTGCCAATCTTGTTTTATTTTTAATTTGGGAAATTAAAAAGGATTTGGGATCTCTACCTCAAGGGGTAGAGTCGGGTTCCCGCCATTATAAATTATCAAAAAAATCACTCAATACGACGATATTACTTTACATTTTACCCTTATACTAAATTTTTGTTTATTACACTATGGTATACTCGTCTTTTATATTATAAAATTCTGGTGAACATTAGTACTCAAAACTATTGCTGTAGCGCGGAAAGCATTTTTTTAATTTCAATTTTATCATGTAGCATATTATTTGAAAGGCCTTGCAAAAATCATTAATTTTGTAATCAGCCAACTTTGTTATCAGCTATTTATTTCACATATTCACCATTTTGGCATTGGTGGCAAATTATGCCTTTGGTATAGTATATCGGTGGTGATTAATTAATCATTTGGTACAAAATATAACACCATATTTTTAAAAACAAATTTTTACAAAATCTATGAAAAATCAGAATATTTTTTTGATCCTTTTTGTGAAGATTTTTTTATATTTTAAAGGTAATTCCAGATTTTTATTTTACGTGAAATTTCCGAGTTGGTGCAATGTTAGTTATAATTGTTATTCAATATTCGTACCACTCGTAATATCGCTAATAAAAATTACCTCCGAATTTAACTACCTAGTTATTTGAACATTGTTTTCTTTCATTTTGATTTATTTATTATAATCTATCCTTCAAAGCAATTACCCACTTAAAAATTATTTGCAGGAATTGGTTACTTAAAAAATGATTAATGAGAGTTAATTCAGATAAACAAGATCAAGAACAAAATAATTATTTTTTTGATAATATATAGTGTAAATATTATCACACCAAAACATTTTTTTTTATTAAAAATTTTGGAAAGTTATTTTCCAAACGCGTTAAATTTTATTTTAATATATTAGTTAAAAAATAAGAGATACATTATTAATAAATTATGTTTTTACTTTAGAGATAATGTCTAATTTTATTTGTAAATTATGTGAGAAATTAAAATAAAATATGAATTAAAATTCAATAGCGGAATTTTAGATTAAAATGTTTTAATACAATTTCTTTCTAAAAACTGTTTTTCAGTTTTTAACAGAAATTGATTAACGGATATAATAAAAAACTGGTGCGTAATGCGTAAAAAATTAGGTTGTAATTATCAGAAATCATTCCCAAAATTCCCCAATTCGCGTAATGGTACTATGAACGTGTAATAGAAATACATAAAGGAAACTACTGTAAAATTTAGACCCTGTGGCACTATTCTGGCTTTTCCTGGGACTAGGTTTTTTACACTGGGTAATTTACAAATTTGATTTATTTCACTCGATTTACCAGTACGATATAATAGATAACCAGTACGAAATATCGAGCAAGTTCATTTACAATCTCAAACAGCAGCATACTTTTTTTCTATTAGACAATTTTTATTTAACTCAAAAAGTCATAGAAAACAAAATAAAATAAAACGGATTCCTGTATCGTAAAGAAGACAAAATTTCCTACAATTACTAGAAGCAAAATTATTTTTTTGAAAAAGTTATTTCGCCAAGATACAAGCGTTCCAATCTGGATATTTGAAAAATTTTGTTCCGATTTTTTTTTGGCGCAGTATAGTACAATTTCTGCGTATTCTCGTTCGCAAACATTTGTATGTTGCTTAGTAGAGATAAGGAAAAGATGCCATTTATGAAAACTTTAAAAAAACCGGACCTAGAACTTATCCTTAGGAGTAAACCCAAAAAACAGTGCTATACGCAGACCCACCCACATTAACCATTTTTTGTCCACTATGGAAGTGAGTTCTGAAAAATTTCATGTCATTTTCCACAAATCCCATTTGGTTTACCTCGATAACAATATTTGAAATTTACTAGATCGAACGCTTTAAGCAGATCCAAAAACAAACTGGTAACATTTTTATCTTGCCAAAAGCCTCTTGGCTTTACTAATAAAATCAGTAAAGTTTAAACTAGCTGCGGAGTATTAGATTGCTGATAAAATCAAAATTGAGTTTTATTAATATTCTTATTATCAGTTAAGAAAGAATTTATTTTTAAATTTATAATAATTTGAAAGATCTTAGTAAGTTAAGTTTGAATAATTCAATTATTGAGATTGTTCAATGTTTGGTTATATAAACTGAACGTTGTAATTTTGGTACCATTATTACTCTTGAAGTCTTTTATTCGATTGGAAATTTAGTCCCGGATATGGATTTATTAATATGATTCGCTATGAACAGATATAACATTTTAGTTTTACATACTTTACCAAATTTATTTGAAATTCCTTCTAGTCCACTAGCTGAATTGAATCTTAATGTACTTATGACATTTTCAACCCCTTCTTGATTTGGTTTGCTTAATTTGGAAGCTTTTTTCACATAAATCACATAATTGTTAGGAATATTAGAAATATTACTGAAAAAATAATTCTTAAGATTATTTGCTGTAAGTATCGAATTGTCTGTTTGAGATGGGGGAAACATTTTCATTTTATTTTTGTCTAAATTACATTGTTCTAGCCTACTTTGATGGACTAAGTTTCCCTGTTTAAATTTATTTTTTTAAATATTTATACTAAAATAATTTCACCAGTGGCCCTATTCTGGCTTTCCCTGGGAATAGGGAATTGGGAAAAACATTTTCATAGCATTTTTGTCAAAATTATATTTATCTGGCCTACTGCGGGAATAAGTTTAGTGCAAAATTTTTTAAAACAAAGTGAAATGGGAAACTTTTTTTCCACAAAATTTTTGTAGAGAAAAATATTTTCCCATTTAACTTTGTTTCGAAAATATTAACACCAAACATGCTCCTTTAGTAGGCCAGAAAAATTCGATTTAGATAAAAATGGTATGAAAATATTTGTCCCAATTCCCTATTCCCAGAGAAAGCCAGTATAGGTCCACAGTAGGGCAGAAAAATACAATTAAGAAAAACAATTATATAAAAATATTTTTCCGAACTCTCTATTCGCAGGATTGCCAGAATAGTGATACTGCTCAGATTGCAGTCACCGCTTTTGCTTTCCGATTCATCCAGACGTGTTTCAGAAAAGAAAGGTGATATTTTATATTGTACTTACCCGTAATTCAATTAAAATATTTTAAGCAAATTATTTTTGCTGACTATTACTAGATCAAGAAACTCAGTAAAGCGGTTAGCACTGTATTTGTGATATGTAAGGTAACTAACTCATTTGAAAAACAAAGCTCAAAAAATTTAGAGTGATTAGTGGAAACGAAAAAATCTTAATTAATTGCAGGTGTAGTTGTACGACGTTGCACATTAATTGTCGGACGAAAATAATTTCTCAATCGAACATAAAAAGCTTCAACTGTCCTGACAACTTTTCGAGTTGTTAGTTATTCGTTCCATCGAATGTTTGAAACAAACTTTATTTTAGATTATTGCAAATTGTACAGTAGATTAGTTTAATTTTGCGGTAAATAAAAGCATAAAATTCTGAAACCTTGGTTTGAAACAAAAAAAAGGTTTGAAAATGTTTCAGACACGTTACAAAACGTTTGCAGAAATGTTTTTTGCCGTAATTTTTGAACCCTTCACATTTTATTTCTACTATTGAGAAAGCATTTTGAGTTAGTTTAAAAAACTCCAGATTTACAAAAACGGATTTAAGAGTCGTGCAAACTTGATTTATCCCATCTTCCATGTTAGTATACTATAGGCTGACATGGACCAATGCAATGCACAGATACAGATGGTTCTAAGTAAATCGGACCCATAACCGAACATCCTCGATTTGGCTACTAATTAAGGTATGACGTTTGAAGCGAACCGTGAGAAAGTTGGAAATTCTTCGGCTCCAGAAAGCACAGTTAATAAAAAAAAAAACGATTTTATAAAAACTTAAGATTTTATTAAAAGATTCGTCATTCGCCATGTTTATCAGATGGCATTGACCAAATACTAAAAATACAACTAAATTCTTTGTGCTTATAAACAAAACAAATTCATATATTGATTGAGCGAATTATTTTATAAGTTGGTAAACCGTTAAAAATTCCAGTGAAAATACCTAAATAGAAGCAAATTATAAGAAACAATAAAACGCGATTTTAAATCATATAGAAAGTTACAAAACGGTTTTTATATACCGTTTACATCACGTTGCAGCTGTTCAAAAATAAAATACTTTATGAATGGATTCAAAATAACCAGTCCAATTTTAGCTATTGAGAAACCATTCAAAAACTTTCAAAAAAAATTCATAAAGCTCGTCGAAAAACGTTTAAATTATTTGAAATTTTAGACATGATGAAACTCTTTTAAAAACGCGTCAATTTGACGGGTTTCGTAAATCAAAAGTGTTAAATAAATCTGAAAGCATAAATATTTTGTATCTTCAAATGTCCAGTGTCTGTATGCAGTATACCTATTATTCCGGAAACCCGTCACATTGACGGGTTCATTATGTTAGCGGTTTTTTTGTTCTGGAAGCATTGTTTTCTTCGCGCTTTTTCTCCAACTGTTTTGTGAGTGTAAATGGGATTATTCATGTGATTGGACATTAAGAAAGGCACTCGATTGTTATTTGTTTTACTTCGAAAGTTAGCATAGCACAAGTGCTAGGCTCTTAGCAGTGTGTGTGTATTGAAAAAAGTGAGAAAATAGGAATCTTATATTCTTTTCAACGTGTGTGTTGCATTTTGCATACATTAGGAAAAACGCCTAAATAATAAAAAGGAAACCCATATAATGAATACAGGCATATACAAACTAAAATGTAACGATAGCGAGGCGTTACACCGGACAAACTGGTCTGAGTTTTATTTTGCGATTTAAAAAACACGTAAAAGTAATGAGAAAATCACAATAAAGTCCAAAATACGCAGAACACCCGAATTGTTGATGATGCACACAAGATATAACAGCAATTTAGAAATCCGACACAGAATGAAAAACGGCGAAAAAATGAATAGAATAGAGGAGTATAAAATTTATCAACACAGAACAACCCGCAATTATTGAAAGATAGGATGCCGTACAGCGTTATTTATGAATATGTACAGAAAAATATGTGAACCAAAATTAGAATAGAGAAAATAGCTGATGAAGAGAGAACTCTAGAAAATAGTCGAAAATAAAAATCATGACATAAAGGAAAAGGTATATCAATTTTATTTCTTCCATCAATATTTGATATCTGAAGGTAATTTGAAAATATAAGGATAAAACGATTTTGTCGTATATTAATTTTTATTTTCACTAACTAGGGCCATTATGAAGAAGTCACGGAAAGAAGTAGAATTGCTGAACCATCATCAATGAAACGTTATCTGACACCGAATTAGATTTAAAATTAGATTCTGATGCAGAATGATGTAGTTTCCGACTCTGACGATGAAAATTTTCGTAATAAGTATGCGTGGTTACAGAAAACGCGTTCGTATCGATTCGGGCTCTGAAAATGAAAGTGACATGGAGGTTGCTGCTGAATCCAATTTGAGCAACAATTCTATTGATGGGGATCGGCAAATATTAAAGGAGGGTGGAGGTAGTGGCAGACCGACAGCTCACAATATATTTAAAGATGTATCAGGTCCAACTGCGAATGCTAAGAGAAATATTATACTCGGAAATGTAAGAAATACATTTCAGCTGATAGTTAATGAAAGTATGATAAATCATATAAAAAGTTGTAGTGAAGCAGAAACTCGTAGAGTTTTGGGAAAGTAGTGGACAATTACGAAGTAACGACTGCATGTTTTTTATCAATTCTGTATGACAAAAGAGCATAATATGAGGTAAAACTGTTGAAGACTTCATATTTATGGTCGAAAAATGGAGCCCCAACTTCTTCTCCCAAATAACACCTAAGGACAAATGTATGGAAATTTTTCGATTTATACGATTTGACAAAAAAAAATGACCGAAGTCAAATTTGCACTGATTTCTAAAATGTGGAATAAATGTATTCAGTCAAACATACCTCTGAGCAAATTCGTCGGTCTCAAACTTATGGATCCATATTAAGGCTGCGGATGAAATGTAACCACTGACAATTTTCTTACGAGCCTGCCCACTTGCAAAAGAATTACTTGCGAAACAACCAACCTCGTTGGGACTATATATACGTACAAATAAAAACGGATTACCAACAACTGTAAAAGCTAAGAAATCGGAAAACTGTGTTATCACAGTTTACAAGAGCAAACCGAAGAAGAAGAAGATACTTCTACTCAGTTCAAAACATAAGTTTGCTAAAATTGAAGAAAATTCTAAATGATATATGGAGTGGACGTTGTTGTCTAAATGGCACGAACGTGTAGTGTGAAAGGTCTGATAGATGGTATCTTCAAGCCTTCTAAAACATGGATTTATCTGCCACCAACGCGTGGATATTGTATAAGGAGACCACTGGAGTAAATACAGTAATAAAAGACTGTATTTTTTAATTGGCTGAAGAACTAACAGGTGGTAATGAAGATACATCCAACACTGATTCCAATCCGCATTCGGACAAACAAAAATCCACTTTACGAAAGACCTGCCAAATCGGATTATCGGTAAACCACCACGATTTAGCAGAAAAAAGCAGAATTTTCTGACAGTTTTTTAGACTTTAATTTTTGTTTCGCAATTTTTCGATCAAACGATTTTTGATCGAATTTAAATCGAAATATAATTTCCAAATAAATGATATTTAAAAAAGTACTAAGAAGCAAAATCCAAAACTATCTCTATAACTAGAAGTTAGGGATGAAGTACAACCTTTAATATTGGGGCTTGAGTTACTTTTTAGTATTGTTTTCATTAAAAGTTGTTCACAACAATTACTATGTTCCCTTGTACATACAAAGTTAGGAGTTTCATTGGTTAACTCTGAATTATAATATGCTTCGGATATTCTCTAACAGTTTTAAAAACATTGGCGATGGCACATGGATTTTGATAAATTTTCGATATTTTTAAAATCAGATTATGTATCAAAAATATTCACAGGTATTATATCAAAATTTCTTTGTCCTTGAAATTCTCTAAAGAACAACTCAAAAGACATCTTCATTTTGAGAATTTTATCAAGTTTAATAAATTTTAGTTCAGTTAAACGAGCATAATCAAAATATCTAAGTTCGATTTTGAAATAGTCAATTAAAAAAGTTAATTATATTTACCAGTAATGTCTGCGAAATTTGCTGTAATCGAACAATTTTGGAAACCACGGGTAAAAGAATATTTATAGCATATAAACTATTTTAAAAATCCGATCATAGACAAATAAAAATATTATCACTTGAAAAGAACGACCTAAATATTGGTTGAATAATTAAATTGTAAATTTATTCAAAAAACATGTTAATGATGAAATTCAATTAAGATTTCTTTCAACTCAAAACCGTTTACAAAATATAATACCAGAAGGCTGATTTGTCTAGGAAGATTTAAAAAAAATGCAATACCGGACATCCGAAACAATTTACAACTCTAATTAAAATATCAATTACACTTAATTTAACAAATATTATCCTTCTTAAATAACATACAACCAAAGTCGCAATGTTAAGATCAAACCAATAAAATAATAATTTAAAATCAATTTTCATGACAATTTATTTCGTTATTTCAATTGTAAGAGTTATATAAAAAAAAAACAATAATAAAAATAAGCAGTCCAAAATATCTTAATTACCAATCTGCAATTTTTTATGTAACAATATTATTCAAGAAAAAAATATTTCACGAATTTTATTTATTTATTTTAATTTATCGCGATTTTATTTATAAATAAATAAAAATGTTAAAAAGACAAAAATGTACGTATTCGTATGAAAAAAGCCAAGAAGTACCAAGAACAACAAAACCTTAGTGTTTTTTTATTTTTTACATTTTTTGGTTGGTTGGTATACGAGTATTTTCATTTTCATTCATGGATTTTTGTGTGATTCATTTTGTATGTTGTTATCAAACGAAAACAAAAAAAAAAAATAAAAATAAAAATTTCCACCGAAAAAATTTAATCGTATGGCTAATTTTGAATTCTGTTTATTCGTTGTTGAAAAACGGGTTTCTCAAGTCATGTTTTTTTTATAAAGATAGAGAGGGTGTACAAATACCGTGCACCAACAAAAACTGGAACAACTGAAGAACTTGAAAATTATTGAAAAACACAAAATAAAGTTGTTGTTGCGTAAGAAAAATGTATAATATGTAATATGTATGTAAGTACACCAACAACTGTATTAAAATATTACAAACAAGTTTTATTTAAACAAATTGTTGTTGTATTATTACTGAATTGTCGTGTGACAGACCGCTAAATGCAATTAAATGCATATAACAATAGTTTGTATATGAAAACTAAAAAATGTATTAATTTAAATAATTTAGGTTATACAATTTTTTTACGACATGACATTAACATGTGAGGTCTAGTGGATTAGCTCAAGGCTATATAACGTAATTGTCTCTATGGTACTTTCATTAGAAAAAAAATATTAATATTATTAAAAATTGTAACTGCAACACCGTGCAACTTTACGCACAACATATATTATTTTTAGAACAGCAACATCAATCAATACCGATCAATACATCAATTTTAAATATACGACGGCATTACATGTTTATCATGTCGATTTTGCTAATATGATAATAGAAAAAGGAAAATACATTTGGAGTTTTGTTTATTTTTCATTTTGTGTAGTACACATGTAGGTGTAACATGTATACATATTGTATTGTTAGATATTTAGGTATATAATTGTGTGCCATTTGTAGGTGTCATTTTACGATTTGTTTTTTGGTTTAATTAAATCAACTTGTCAATAAAGGCGCCAATTAAAATAATATTATGTTTGCTAGAATCGAATTAATATTCTTTGTAATAGTGTATATATTATTTAAATTAACGAAAAATATATAAAGTAAATTTTGAGGTTAAAATGTTAGATGAACACGTATGTACATACGGTATGTGTGCGGTTAACAAATCAAATAACAATTTTAATTTTAGATTAGGTGGGTGGGATTTATGTCACAGAATATTTATGTATTTACGAATAAAATAATAGAATTTGCAATGTACGATTATGTGTAATAGTGTTTAACGAATCTAATAAGAATTCGATTCTCAAACGACTCATTAAATTATTATTCCCACATCTAAAAAAATCTCTGTGCATTGTAACCCCATTTTGTATACGCTTGGCATTCATTAAATTTTAAACTCTTTTTAATTAACCCATTGCCGATGATGATGATGATAAAAATTAGATGAAGATGAATGAAATAATTTTTAATCCCTTTTTAATTTAAATATTCATTGTGCTACGTAGACCTTAACAAATATACTATAGACGGGGCTTCCCTACACACGAGTATATTCATTCATATTTTACACCGAGTAATAATTGTCATTACCATCATTTTCCTCGTATGTACGATATACTTAATATAAGAAGCCGGTAAGGAAAGGTAATAAATTAAATTTTTTTTGTGTGTATCGGATAAGCTAAATACTAAAAAAGAAAAATCAACAAACAATAAAAATGAAAGTGAAAATACGAAATGATCATCGAATGGGATAACAAGATATCAATTTGTAATTTTTTTTTCTCCTTATTCTTATACATGTTTCAGGAAGGTATTTGTGTTGTTCATTTGAGGTTTTTTTATGAACATAAAATTTATTGTTTTTTTTATTTAAGTGATTATTTATGATCTATGATTTTTATTGTGCGGTTACTTTGTTGTTGACTTTGTCACACGGTTCCTTAGTATATAAAGACGAAATGCAACACGGCGTTTTTTTTTGTAAATACCGTGGCGCGTGCTTATCCGTAAATTTTTGAGTATTAAACAAGATATTCTATATACCTTTTATTTTTGCGTAGCACAAAATTTATGTAAATTTTTTTGTATCTCCAATCATTTTGCATACTATTTGTTATCACATTTATTTATCCAATAATACATTTCACACAATAAATCTAATTTCCACATTTTCACTTTTTCTTATATAAACCAAAATTATTTAAAATTATATATAAATAAAATAATTATCACAAAATATATAACAAAATTTTTTTTCTTCGAAATTTCATTTTTTCAAAAACTATTTTTTTCAATTAATTTCCACACAAATCATATTTTTAATTCACTATAAATTTTATATATTTAAACCGCACTAGTTATATTCAAAATAAAAATTTCCCGCGCGAAATTATTCACTTATTCTTATCAAAAAAATTTAATATTGTTATAAACAAATTGTTGCGGCGCACTATCATATAAAATTAAAAACACTAAAATAAAAATATAAATTTATAATTCCCGAATTTTCATCAAATAAATAACTATCAAATTTTTTTTTTAAATATATTTAATTTATTTTCCGAACGAGCATCCATAAAATATGTCTTATTTTTCCGAATGTCATGCAAACACTAAAATCTATACTATGAAAAAAACTATAAAAAAACACTCAGCGAAACCATTATATCTACTCTCTTTTCGTGTGTTTTTGTTTTGGTTTATAACTTTGCTTATTTTCAGTTCAGTATTATTTTTATTTCAAAGTAGAAAACTATACACAACTAAAAACTAAAATTCAACATTATATGAACATGCATGAGTATCGCATACTCACTCAGAGCTTTTTGCCTTTCAACTCAATTACACATCAGTTTTATGAGTATTTGTTAAATTTCCATCAAACAAAATGAAAAATGTGTGTATATAGTATTTTTCCCAATTGTTGTAAGTGTGGAAAATCACAGAATTTTTTTTTAGCTATATAGTTACTTATGTATGTATATGTTATATGCACAAAAAGAGATGAAAAATATATAATTTATTGTGAGAAAAATTTTAAATTTATAATTTATAATATTTTTGTTTTTGTTTCTTTTTTTGCAATTTTAATTGAATTATATTATTATTTATTAATAAATTCTTGATGATGACGAGAAATGACGAAATATAATGACAATTTGATGTTTTAAATCAGATATGTAAGAGGTATTATTATGAAATGTATTTTTTATACGATAATTGGGTATGATGATGAGGTTGATAAAAAGTACTCGGTATTAATGATTAGATTTGGGGTAGTAGATATGAAATATACAGACATATAAATTATATACAATGAGAGGATGTCTGATTAAAGAAAATAAAGAAAACATTTTTATTGTATGATTTTTTTAATTTCCTGCTACACATTTGTAGTTAATATCCTGATCTAAATATAAATTATGACGATGCAGACGGGTTTTATTATGTGTTGTGACTCGTAATTGCACGTCAAATATGATGATAAAAGTTGAATTGGTTAATATATTGTTCTCGAGACAAAATGGTTTAAAAAGTGGCCTCCAAAATCTGCATGGAGAAATTTCTCAATTCAAGAAAACTATTCTAATTATAAACTTTTTTTTCTAGATTTAAACTTTTTTTCCTACCAAGCGTTTTTTCATTAAAAACTTAAAATATTGGGTTAAGACAGGATTTCATCGTAAACAAAAAATTATATTCAAAATTTTCTCAAGATGAGAAATTAAACAAATCAATATGATTATAATTTCTCGATCTGAGAAATAATGACACAATTTATTTCTGATTCAACAATTGCTATTTTAATAAATGTAGTAAACATCGCAAAGAAAGCTTTTAATTTGTTTCATCTTCGTTTTGATGGCAAAAGTATATTATCAACTTCTAATCTAGTTAATTGTGATTGCACATTTTCAAAATATTCAAATTGTTGTAGATTAAGTTTAATTTTAAAAATAAAGTTTCTTTATACAATAAAATTTTTCTTATTTAAAATTTTTTTTCTTGGTTTGTAATTCTTATTTTCACAAAAAGAAACATTTGTAGGGCAAATACTGAATATAATTTCTTAACGTCAGATTTCGAGAGTTATTGGAGAAACGTATCAACATGATAATAATTTATTGACCTGCGTATTAATTATACAAAAAAACAATAAATATGGCCTAAAGTTATAAGCAAAAGAATTAGATGGTACAAGCAATGCTTTCTAAACTACTGGCCTTTTACTACTCTCATTTTTCGCACATGACGTCAATTTAAGTCTAAACCGAGACTGCGCAATAATAATTTTAAGATATTTTCACTAACAAAGCAACTAGAGAAAGCAACAACAACGTCGACTTAGCGTGTCGTCATCATTTGGTGTGAGCGGCCTGTAGTTTAGAAGGCATTGGTACAAGGATCAAATCTCTGTATTCGTTAGTTTTCCATTATCATTTCCTCCTACTCTCAATTCAAATTAATTAATAACGTTAAATAAATTAATTAAATTAATTAATTAAAAAATATTTCTAATTTATGTCTTTAATAAGTGCTTTAGTAAATTACTTTTTCTTTAAACTATTGGTTTAAGCTTGGCGTTTCGCATAGTAAACAAATATTTTTTTTTGATTATAAAATCAGAAACAAAATTGAGACAAACGAATATGCAAGTTGCAATCCTTTTCAAGTAATGCGTGCTATAATTACTCTTCACTTTAGTAGTCAAAAGCACCATTTACTAAAATTAACTTATTGTTGAACTGAACCTAAGTATTAAATTTACTATTATACATTTCAGTTTAGGCATTAGGCGCAAATCGCAATTTTCTGAAAGTCATTTTTCACGAAATTTTAAGGATCTATGTGTAAACAATATTTATTAAACTTTTTGTGCAATAATATTATATTTAGAATAGTTTTAATAATAATAAGATTTTATTGTTGTTGTATATTTCAATCGAACTGGTATATCTTTTACAACTTTGATAACTATTATCAAAATAGTTCAATGATGTTTCAAAAAACTTTAAAAGAAAAAGTTCAAACACATGTCTATTGAACTTGAGATTGCCATTAAATGAAAGAGTAACCGTGCGATTCTGGCGTATAGTCACAGAGATCTTAACTACAATATTTCTCATAACTAAGAGATTTCTCATATTTAAGACTATTTTGCGATTCTGCACATACTGATCAGTTAAGAGGTTCTCTTAAAAACCTCTTAGCCTAATACCTACCAATTAGGTGGTCTTAATCATCATAAATGCTAGAATTTTTAATATGTTGCACTAAAACTAATAAAAAATGACGATTGTGTAAATAAATAATCTATTAAATTATATTTTACAATTCACAAAAAGGATTTAGATGTAATATTTTTAGAACAAAAATTATTCCGACATTGTCATTTCGAGCAGAAGTAAATATTTTGTTGTTGTTTATTTACGGCAATTTATTACAAATTTTCTGCAATACATTCTCTATTTTATTACAAAAATATGAACAGTAAAACATTAGTTTTCACAAAAATATGTCGTATTTTATCGTTTATTTAACAATAAAATACAATTTCAATGGCTCGCATTAATAAAAATCACATGTGACAGGTCTCCAAAAATATTTGGAGAGTTTTTAATATAAATTTTAAGAGTATTACTAACAGAATACCATTTAAGAGATTCTCTTAAAAAAACCAATTAACGAAAAACCTCTTTACTGTTAGCCTCTTAATAGTCTTAATATCAGAATCGCACGGTTAATCGCTCAAATTAAAACAAAAATTTAAAATTGGAATAGGATTAATTAAGGAAATAATATAATAGGAACATTGTATTGAAGAGCAGGTCAGTCAAAAAACAAAGCCTTAAACATAGATTTCCACTCACGATAACGATGCATGATTTTTGGCTACTAATAAATGCAGTTATTTTGTTGATTCATCTAACACAAAAAAATGACAGCTTTTGACTAAAGAGGACCTAAAATTAGCTATATTTAAACTTCTTTAAGCGGATAATATACAATTGGGTAACCTTAAATGTTTTATAATAAACTTGGCGTCGCAAGCTTATAAAACGCACCTTATAAAATTTATTTTGTTAAGTTTAGTACTCAGTTCGATTTCACGTGAAATGGATGTACTTAGTTCGCCAGCGAAAAAGTCAAGCGTATTGTTTCCAAATTATTTAGCTCCAAATTATTTTCATGTGAAAATAAGGTCTCGAACATTATTTTCACGTTAAGTTTGAAATTTGCTTGTGTTTGACAATAAAAAAAATTAACAATAAATCTATAAATTTTAAATAAAATCAATTTAATTTAATTTAGGTATTCACGTAAAATAAAAAAATTCTTTTATGTTTACAAATTTAAGCTTAGTGTTCAGCTGACAAGAAATGAAATTTTTCATCCAAAATGACATAACCGTCTAGCTAGAGAAATTGGTATGTTTCACATCAAAATATAGATGTCTCTGTTTAACTCTACACATTTTTCACTGCATTTTTATCTGCAGATACGATAAAAGTAAGCTAAATTTTTGACGTTTTGTATTTGTTGTTAAAAAAAATTCGCATAAAAATATTTTAACATGAAGTTATAAAAAATTAATAATTCAATACGAAGCTATCTTAGAAATTCTACAAACTAGCTTTTCATGAAATATTTATCTGCTAAATTTTCGAGATCAGCGAAAATTTCATTTCACGTCAGCTGCATACTAGCCTTTATACGTTAAAAATAATAATTTTCCAAATAGAATTTCCTTTTTATTTCGCAAGAAATGATATTTTTTTTCACTTTGAACTGAGTACTGAGCTTTAGATGTAAATATTTAGGGTGCCCTATACATATTTAAACGGCCAATTTTGATCTAATATTTTTTTAACATATTTTTATACGAAAACCCTGATTTTATCCAGATCAAACTGGTTTCTTCTGTTCATGAAATATATTTTCATATAAAAATTTTAGCTAGTGCCGTAATAACTAGCACGAAATGAAAATATAAATTGGTAACTGCTAAAGTAAGTTGTATGTAAATTAAGTAATAATTCTCAAAACCGCCCAAAGGAAATTTGGCTATCTGCGCAGTAAAAGTTTCGCTCTACAGCTTTCCAAAAGGTAATAGGAGCCACTATTTAAAACTTCAATATTGTAACTTTTATAAAAGCTCAGTGAAACACAAAAATGTTCAACTGCCTAAATTATTTCCCAGTGCAGATTTGATGCTAGGAAAGGATAATTTAATGCCAAGAAATTTCAATGGTCAAGCAATGTTAATTTAATAAAAATGTTTGTAACGGAAAATTGTTTAATAAACCATTAACTCATGGGCCATCTTATTATATTGTGCAACAATCTCAACTTATTGATATCATTCGGTGAAGACGCTGAAAATTACAGTGAGCTTTACAATAAGAAAGGCAGTCGCATTTTCCAAACTAGATTACTATTACGATTGTCATGGACAAATTTAGCATCAAAACATTAGCATCAAACTTTAGCATCAGATCTTAAGGTAGAGTTACCCTCATTACTTATTACAAGTAAGCTAATTACTAGCAAAAAAGAATATTAATAAATTTGAAAACTTTAGTGCGGATGCAGTGATTAATTAATTGGTTTTTAATCATTTTAAACTAAAATAAAAAAATTTTGTGCCAGAGGTGGGGGTAGACAAGAAGAATGGTTTGTAGTTTAGGTACGACAAAGAAGCCATCATTCTCTTAAAGTTGTCCTCTTAAACCTCATTTAGGTGAGCATCTTAATAGTAAGTTTCATCCAAATCTATCAAAAAAAAAGAGATAGTATATTGTAGGGAAGACAAAGAACGATACATAGAGAGAAATAACGGTTTCCGCCTCGAAAAGAGCTTTTGCGAAGTTCGGCGATAAGAAACAGATATAATTAATTGAATAAGCTACCTATAGAAATTTTGGAGAAATTTTGATCAATTTTTAGAAAGTTTCCTTAAAATAATATATTTTTTGAAATCGAAAATGTTTTACACATATTAAATTTGAACTAGAAATACTTACATGATTAATTTTCGAAAATCACAAGGTTGATAACCCTCATGCTTACTTAGTACATTTTGTAATACATAATCGATTTAACGCACAATCAATTTATTAGGTTTGCGCGTTACAAAAAAAACAGGTTCACTTTATTTCCATTTATTTGGCGTAAACTGTTATAAATTACTAACAAATTCATACGTACCGTGGGTCTATGTGAAATATGAAGATGTTTGGAATAAAAATAATTGATTTTATTCGTAATGCAAATATCTTCAGAAAATAATCAGTGGTGTTAACAAATATGGGTGGTCCTATTTGAAATAGCTCAATTATTCGGAAACTGTACTGCCTGAACTAGAACCAAGATATCAAAAGTAAATTAGGGCCTGTTCATTCCTCTTTTAAAACTCGAGATTGTAAAATATTGTTGACCATAGATTTAGGGGAAATCGGACCAGCATTTCACAACCTTTTTTTAAAAGTGATTCATTTTCACCAACTATATATCATTGATAAACGATTGAATTTCCGAATGAGCACAATGATAAATTTACATGATTGGGTACAGGTAATTATTATAATTACCAACAAAATGAAACCTGAATCAGAAAAATTTAACGACATTTTCTATCGTCGGTTAAGAGCATAAAATTCTTGTTTTTTTTAATCCATGCCAACTGTTTTGAGGCCGAAGCACTCCCTGCAATTTCGCGGTTCATTTTTTCCGTCCTACTTTACGCAGTTTTGCCAAATCGAAGACGTACGGCTATAGGACCGTTTTTAAGTTAGCATCTGCACATTGCGTCGCTCCATGCCAGCCTATAGTACTGCTCATGGAAGATGGGTCGGCGTATGAGTTTTGCACGGCTATAGGTGGTCGTATTTGTGTTCCTTTTAATCACAGATCGTAATTGGTTGATGAAAATTTTCTTTTGCATCCTCTCTTCCCGGTAATAAACCCGGTACCTCCCGCCAAAGCTTTAACCACTGTGCCATTTTGTCGGTAACAAATTTTTATTTTCAGGTGTATATTTAAGATCAATCGTTAACAACATGTGTCTAACTTCATTTTATTACCATAAGATCTACAACAATGGAGGAAAAGCTCAAACTTTTCGTATTCCGCACTAGTATCTAGACGTTTGCCGTCCACATCGTTGATGGTACCTTTACATCATCTATACGCAACAACATTATTAATTATTGATTACTGTGCTAGCACAACTCAACTAAATAGTAAAAGCAATCAATAGCTGAAGAAAATTTTTGAAAAGAAAAATATTATCCATCGATCGCGATAAATATTATTCATGTAAAATGTAAACTTAATTTATTATCTAATTCTTATATCTTGGCACGTTTAATTGGGCATTATGTGAGGAAGGCGACAATCTGCCAAAGTCTGTAAGGTGCTTAGAGTTATATAAGTCACAATACTATTATCGTATTTATTTTGTCCGACACAGTATCATTAAAACTTACACGATCCTTCGTTTAATACTGACCTTGGAAAGAATTTTGAAGGTATAGATAAAAAAATATTTATTAGGCCAGACTACAATGTTTGCTGGTTAATAAATATTTTGCTTCGAATAAGTTTGCGCTCGATTAAGTTTGTTATAAATAATGGTGCGGCTCGATAAAGAGTGGTTATTTTGGGTACCATCGATGTATACTACATATACATATAATGGGACTAATAGTCGATCACGTGTTTGGCTAAATATTTCAAAATCACTAGAAATAATACAAACCTGCTATAACTTTGAATAATTTGAAAGATATTGTTCCAAATTTTTTCTAGACAGAACTGGTACCAATTTAAAAAAAATTGAAATTAACCTTTTGAAAATAAAGGAAATTTTAAATTGAGTTCTATAAACAAAAGCAGTTTACCTCTCTACAGAGATCGTCACCGTCACTCAAATTTTGCATCCAATTTAAAATTTCTAAAAGGCAAAGTGTCAAATTGTTACCTTTAAAGGATATTTCTATTTTAAAGGCATTAAGTCCATTAACATGTGTTGTAATGATGTTAGCCTGACGCCATTTTTTGTATAAATTTCTGTCTAACTAAATTGATGATTAGCTCGTACCACCCTATTATACATAGATGACACAAAACAATACGCGTCTTATATTTAATTGTTATTGACTAAAGAGTTCCAATATATCTATTTCCGAAATATTTTAATCGCCGTTTGACAAACGTGAATTTGTTCTTTATGCTGTGTGCCTTAATCGACTAAATAGACTAAACTAAACTAAAATATGAAGACTCTACTATTGACCACTAGTTGGCAGCTGAAAAGTTAATTTAAAAGGTTACATTTCAGTAACTTTTCAGTATATTGCGAGAAGTAAACAGCAAAGCAACAAGTAAAAAATGGAGAAACGTCATCATTTAATTCGATCTAAGTTGGGTCTTATTTATTTCAAACCATTTTAGTTTATTTTATTTTTCAATTTAGCGACACAAAAGTGCCAATACTGTTCCGAAAGGCACACAATTAATCCAAAATTGGTTGTGGACAGCGGGACCGAGAAAAATCTACCATACATTTCTTATATTTCATTTATAGTTTAATAATCTAATTTTGAACTTTTATTTATTTATTATTTTATGTAAATTTTACTCTCTATTTTCCATTATTTATATAAATATTTTGACACTTATTTAATAAGTTTAGTGTTTCTCAAGGCACACATAATGACTTTTGTACTAGTGGCACCTATTAGCATATAGTTGAACTAACTGTTTTAATTTTAGTTTAGTTAGGTTAGTCGATTAAGGCACACAGCATTAGAACTAAATATATAAGTTAGGTTTATTTTCATTAGAGACATCTATCAATAACTAGTACCACAAAACTATCAATTTAGATAGTCGAAAATTTGACAAAAATTTGTGCTAATTGTTAATCCGAAATTCTGTTCGTTTCCTAAATTTCCTGTTTTCTATAGTAAATTCCAAATTTTATCATAAGTTATATGGAATATTGAATGAAACTAAACTTTTATATTTGCGCACTATGAATTTGATTTTTTTCTGACCATAGATAAATAATAAACCAGAAGCCACACGGTACCTCAAATTTAAATCATCGAAAATAGATTAGTTCTATATCGGAAATATTAAGTTATCATATTGGCATGCATTGAAATGAAACAGCACTAGATCAAATTACTAATTTTCTTAATAACATGTCATTTTATATAATGAATTGGAAAAAAACAAAACAAAACCTCAAACGGACGATATGTTTGTATATATACGAAAATAAAAACAAGAAAAATTTTTGTAAACAAAAGAAAATTTAGTATGTATATGGGTGTCATCATTATTCATATTTTTCTTTTTACGCTTACTATATTAATGTTGTTTTCAATGTGTTCGTGTGAATTGTCAGAAAACATATAATTTTCGTGCTATTTTAGTTTCTATCATGTTAAAACGAGAAAGTATAGCATGAAACAATCATTATAAAATATTGATGATGATTATTATTATTAAACATAATATTATGTTGATGATTACTACAATAATTATTATATTATGTTTATTGCGCAGTTGATAAATTATGCGCGCCATATTACTATTTATCTCACTTTCCAGCAAAATTCTAATTGATTTGTTGCCGTCCTTGTTTAACGCACACATGTTGATATTTTTTTATATTTTGTTTGTATATTCGTTTGTTCTCAGAAAGGTAGTAAATCATAATGGCATACTTTTTGATGTATATTTGAGATGACATTTTACTTCGAACACAAAATAATTTATTATAGGAGGGTGAGTTACATATACATGGATATATTTATGTATGCATGCACATTAGAAAGAAAATGGAATATGAAATTTTTTCGTCTCGATTTAGAAATATATCTAAAACAAAAACTTGTAGTATTCTGTGTTCGAATCAAAAATTATTGTGTGTTGCAATATTATTAATGGAATTTGAATGTTTTTGAACGCATGATTTTGAGGATGCCGAATTACAATAAAAATAACATGTTGGGTTGGCTCAAGGGTCAAAAACCGTTACCTTTTCGTACAAAAATTTATTTATTACCACATTTCTCTAAAATTTATGGTACAAAAAATACTCCACACGAGATAAACATCTTTATTGTTTTACAGCTTATTTTTTAAGTTAATTATTAGACTATTATTATATTTTTTTCGGGTGTAATTTTTGTCCGAATTAATTGCATATAATATATACCGACTGTATATAATGAGAAAAACTGGTATAATTACATGAATTAATTAACAAGTAAAATTAGTAATAAAATAATTTTTTCGGATTCTTTTAAATTCTAAACTGTTTCTAAATATTACCAAATTTTTTTTTGAATAATTTTCTCTCCAAATACTATTTCGAAAGTAATATATGCGCATAATTTTTTTGATAACGATCACGTAAAAATTATAATTTTTATTGTAGTACTTAATTAGAGCATAGTGAAAACACGGCATCTAATCAACTTTATCTTACATACGTGTTGAGTGTTCTCGTGTGCGTTTATAGGAATTTACCTGGAACGAGAAAAAGATATCAAAGATTAGCTAAATTGAAACCTTTCATAAAATGGTTAGTTTTTTGGTTAACATAAATAAGTGAACGTCTTAATACTAAAAAAATATATCTCCTTAATTTATCATACCGACATTTTGTTAAAATAGATGTTAACAATAACTAATGACATAGCTATTTATTTCAACAGGCAGTATACGTATATGCGGCAATGATTAATGATTTTTTGTTGTATAAAAAAATGTATCACTCAACGATTGGCTAGTTGAATTCTAAATAAAAAATGGTCTAGCACATTGAATCATGTTTGTTATTTAAATATATATATAGAGAGAAAAAAACCTTGCTATAATCCACATATGGAAACCATTGTTGAAGAAAATCTAATATAAAATTCAATTTCCTGATTGGTCATATGACAATTTTGCAAGTTGATATACGAATAAATGTTGTAACATAATACTTTATAAACATAAAACTACTACCCCAAACATAAAACACAAAATCAACAATCTATTCATCTCATAAATAGAAATACATACTACACACACATGTATATACACATATCTGAAGTAACATTAATCATATAATGGAAAAATATATGTATATACGGCAAAAAATGTCGTCAGCAATCGCTGGCAATTTTTTTTTAACATTTTCGATTTCACTGTATTTTATACATATAATACGTATGTATATTTTACTTCTTCTGGAAAAACAAGAAAATTTGAAAAAAAAAATAAATTTTTATTAATAATAAGAGAGTGAGACGTCGGTCGAGCGAAATAATCGAATTATTTCATCAGAACAAGTTCTAATTGAAAAATATTGTTTCTATATGTGAGACGATGTCTCAAAATAAAAGGGTACCCTTATATATTTTTTTTTAAACATACATACATGTATTCGCTTGAAACGACAAATCCAAAATAACTAACCAAAAAAATAAAATTCACTTCACATCTCTAGAAAAATGAAAATGGAAAAATAAAGCAGCAGCGCAAAATTTATATATAAAAATCTACTTTTCACCATATAGTCACACGAAACTATATGGTGGAAAGATTATACGGTTATGTTTTTGAGATATTATTTGTTTTCCATTACATATATATGTGCGATAAGCTTTATGCTTGCACACACATAATACCATGTATGTGTAGACACCGGGTTAGCTCTTAAATTTATAATTTAAATGCTTGTTCGCGCGATAAGTCCCATTATGTATATACTATGCAGTATGACTTTATATTATATTAGGTTATAGCATCCGAAATCAAAACCACATACGAATACAGACGATATGATTGACATAAATTATATATTTTATATTACGAGTAAGAATCAACATCTCTGATTCGATAAAATCATCAACATTATAACCCTTTAATATTTATAACAAATTCTTAAAAAGTTATCATTTAATTTGAAAAGTAAAACTTCACACCAGACAGATGTCATTCAAGTTACTAAACAAGTTTAATTTGTTATATACCTAAATCGAATGAATTAATTTAACCCTTTCTTGACAAAAAAAATTGTTACTTTCATATATAAAATTTTGAAATAATAATTAAAATGTTATAATAATAAATAAATATTAGAATTTTCCAAGTTTGTTTTTTTTTTGCTTGGGATGAAAAACATTTGATTTATGTGAATATTATTATTATTTGTGACCAAATCTGGTTTTATTATATATATCCGGTTGCTCGAGGGGAATGGGGGTTTCAAATGAACGATATATATATATTCACACATATTAAGGGTTTTCGTAATTTAATACGATTTAATATTTTATGTATATTCAGATAGAAAAAAAATTGTTTACCTGGTGTGATGACCATAACTTCGAAAAGAAAATTACGGTTGAAGAAACAATCTGAGGTACCGGGCAGGAAAATGTCCTCCTCGCGGTGAACAAATATACTGGAATGTAGCATGAATTAAATTATAAAAATTTCCGGTAAAAATGAAGTGCACATGTAGGTGTAGAACGTAAAAATCGAAAGATTTTCATTTTGTTTCTAAAAACTAGTAAATTTTGTTTTTGCAATATTTTAGGAATCGTTTAATTATTTCTATTGTTATTTCTATTATGTTCTATTTCTACATTCACGAAAACTAATTGCAGGTACGGTGATGATAGACTCCACTTATCATGGTGGATCAAAGTTTCAAATAATTTTTGAAAAAACTTTATCTGGTCTTTATTTCTATTAAAAAATGTTTGTTAAATTTTTTCGAAACTTTATCAATTGATTTTTTTTTATTAAATTCGTTCTCACATAAACATTATGTTTTTGAAAAAGGTAACGTTAAGATTTTTTTATATTGTCCTTTAGTTTACATTTTTAATTTTATTATAATTTTAATAATCTTAAATGATTCAAAATAAGTTTAGCCCTAATTGTTTATCATAATTTTTCGAACAAACATTTCAAAAAATATTAATTTTAAAACTATTCTGCAAAAACCAAACGGTTATCGATATATGGATTTTCCATGTAACTTATAATTATGTGCTCGTTGTATAAAAAAAACGCATAGTAAAAAAATGTCTGCCAAATGACCAATGTAAATTACATCATATTCATTTTAACTCTGTCTGTCTAAAATTTTGCTATAAGACGTCCTTTTAGGTGGACGGTTCCAATATTTGACTTAGATGGCATCGTCAATCACGGTGAAAAAACAGTTAATTCTACAATAGTATCAAAAAATTATATTGCGGACCATTGACATGCAATTTTTCATAAAGCCTCTAAATTTCAAGAACTTTTTAAGAACAACACTGCCATCTACTGTTTAGTAAAGACACTGTCGTCAAAAAGTTAATGACGTATCAAGCAGAACATGCCTGGTAATCTAAGTGTATTGATCAAGCGCACAATATATTTAGTTTTTGTTCTTCTACAGCAATCGCGTAGTTCTTTTTAATTACGTTGTTCACCATATTTTTGGAACTATTATTAGGGTTATCTGAGATGTCATTGATATTGTTTTCATCGATGTAATCGTCCATTTTTTGTTGGTACTATTATTTACATAATAACCGCAGTGTTTATCATAGTCAACTTTGTCGGGTTTTGTAATAATCGCAGAATTATTGGATTTTTTTCTCCTATACTTTCTATTATTTTATTATATTTGCCATTGTGTCAGCGGTTTCGTAACCTGCTAGAAGAGACGTGATGGATGATTGATTGACGTATGATACATGTGGTTGAACATGTGTTTTATCTATTTCGTTTTGCTAGGTGATGATGTGATATTATGTTCAAGCTTTTTTCCAGCAGGTTAACTTCTTGGAAACATCTGTGTGTTGAGAGGGGCGTTCTTTGATTATTGTTTATCATGGCATACGACTTCTGTTGAGTAACTAATCTCCATAATTTTCGCTTTATTGCAAATAAATTTGTTAATATAATTATTGCTTCGATAAAATAAATTAAAACTTAAAGAAAGTTACAATTTAATCTGTTATTTTTATCTATCAATTGTAATTTTATTGCAAAAAGTGTTTTTTTTTCAAGAACTTGTTTAGAGGAAGTTCTTTTTTGTGAAAATTGATTTTTGAAAAATCTATTTTGAAAGAATTGTTCGTCATTCGAAATAAACAGAAGCGATTTTGATGGAAGGGTTGTAAGGTTTTAGTAGTTTAATCTTAATTTGGATATAAATGTTTTACAACCTTTAACGCAGCGGATTTAAATACGGCAATTAATTATTTTTAATAAGTAGTAGAAGCCCTTTGAACTACAAAAATTCAGACTCAAAAAGATAAGGATATACATATTCATGATTTTGAATGAGACTGTTTTATGAATATCCTTAAATCTTTTGATACTTACTTCCTAATGGAGTGCTATATTTCATCTATATGCTTTATGAATCGGATAAACCATAATCAACCTTTTTGTGATTTCTAATGCTATAGACACATTACTGTTTTCATAACTATGGTTTCGAGTTAACCATGATTTCGTTGTAATGTGTCACTCTTAACCATGGTTTGCAACTCGGTTTTAACGTAGTTTCGGAATGAGATATTTTTTCTCCTCCCGAGGCATTTTAGTGCTCACAACGCTGAATACATAAAAAATGGAAATTCCGAACACTAATAGCTTAGCAAAAAAATCTAGTTTCCTCCGAATTTTCTGTATATCATTGAGATATTTAGTTGGCGGGAACATTTTTTTTCTGTTCTGTCAACAGAGAAGTCATTTCTAACAGTTTAGTAGTCAATTAAATGTCAATCTTGGCATTTTTGTCAATGTCTACTCCATTACTATATTTAAAACCAAATGAGAAGACAAAGGAAGTTGTAGTGTGTCTTGAGTTCTCATCTTGCAAACCATAGTTTCCTAATCCTAGGTACGAAACCAGATATGTGTCTATGGTATAAACAATTTGAAACAAAGGAGTTATGAGCTTTACATTTATTTGTATTACGATAATATCTTAAGTTTCAAAATTTTTAAAATAAAATTTTCAAATATCTTAAATTGTCTTAAACATTATTTAAAAAAATATAGCTTTCTAATCTAGCTACAATCATAATTGTATTTTGAGCTTTTGCTGTTTTTAGAAAAATAAAATTGCAAATTTAGGTGTTTGATGAATACAATTTGATAAAGAATGCAACAATTCTTTTAAACAAGTCCAATTCACATTTGAAAGACTTTTCGTTGCAGTCAAGGCATACATACATCTTTTTAATTTAAACAGCATTTGATACAACAATTTGAAAATTTTACCAGTTTGCCACTTTAGAGCCCTTTAGCAGTCAGCCAAACTAGATGTCTTATGCTATAGACACATTACTGGTTTCATAACTAAGGTTTCGAGTTAACCATGGTTTCGTTGTAATGTGTCACCCCTAACAATGGTTTGCAACTCGGTTTAAACATAGTTTTGGAATGAGATATTTTTTCTCATCCCGAGGCATTTTTGTGCTCCCAACGCCGAATACATCAAAAATGGAGATTCCGGACACTAATAGTTTACCAAGCAAATCTAGTTTCCTTTGAGTTTTCTATTTGTCATTGAGATATTTGCTTGGCGGGAACAAATTTTTTTCTGTTCTGTCAACAGAAAAGTCATTTATGACAATTTAATAGTCAATTAAATGTCAATCTTGGCATTTTTGTCAATGCCTACTCCATTTCTTTTTAATACCAAACGAGAAGACAAAAGAAATTGTAGTGTGTGCTGAGTTTTCATCCCGCAAACCATAGTATCCTAAACCTAGTTACGAAACCAGATATGTGTCTATGGTATTTCAAACGTAAATTAGGGCTTGTTCACTACACTCTAATAAGACGACTATTTCATTAATTTGAAACTAAACTGCCAAACGTATTTGTAACCTCAGGTTGTAAAACATCAAACTTTAACTTCAATAATAATAATTATTATTATTATCATTAGTATTATTATTAAATTTATTAAACTTAAAGTGTTCAGTATGTGAGTTTATGAGGAGCTTGGATGGTCCGGCAATTTCCATGTCACATGCCAATTGTTTTCTTCGAGGCGTGATCCCCTCATCTGATCCGCACTCGATGATTGGTTTCCCGAAGCGAACTTTAAGCAGTTTTGACAATTAGGTTTCCTAACATAAGCTACTACTGCTAGTATCTGCGCCCAAGGTCCTTAAAGTTCCAACAAACCGAAACATTATTTGAGTTTTGAACAGGCGAACTCTCATTGTGGCAATGTCTGTTTTCCGAATTAAAGGCTTTTAAAGTTTCAGCATTTGATACATTGTTGTTATCATTTTCAAAACTAAGACTGGAACTTTTCGGCTTATCAATATTCTGGTTTTGCAACTCCATACTGATCTCGTTAATCCTTGGTCTGCGATGAAATGTTTCGACGAATTTCCTAGGATCATACCCAGTTTGCTTCCAAAGCTGTTCATAATCTCGACAAAGAACACTGAGTTCTTCAATAGATCGAATTGAGGCATGATACGGCAATGTTACGTTCTTTAGGGCTGGATACATATTCTGGCATAATCGTTATATTATTTGACGCTCTGACAATCGATCTTGTAGTCGTGCATTTATTTTCTGTATGGTTAATGAGTAATCCGAAAACGATTCTTTACTACCCTGCATTCTCTTCAAAATACTTTCCTTAATTTGTTTCTCGTAATTGGAACTACTAAAGTAAGAATGAATCGCTGCTTTCATTTGTACCCATGATGCCACTGGGTGGTTGGATTTAAAAACCTAATACCAATCCTCCGCAGTTTTGGACAGGAAAAGGTGCAAAAGTTTCGTTAGATGTTCTAAGGGAATATTATCATCACGTGCCATATGTTCAAGGCGTTATACGAAGTCATACACATTTGTCGCGCTTCTACCATCGAATGAAACATTCCACCTTTGGCAAATCTTATAGTAGTTATCGGCCCGGCAACGTGGCGTTTGTACTGGTGCAGGTTGTCGTGGCAAGATTTCTGGATTAGCACGGATGAGTTGTTCATCTTAAGGATTCCTTATTGGCTGCTGTTCATTCTATCTAAATAGGAATTCGGCTCGATTTGAATTACCAATTCTATTCGGAACCTGGAGCAATCGAGTATCTACACTAGAAAAGAAAACAGCTACTGATCCTTTTAAGTAATTTGGATATTTGCTTTGATTTACCGAGCCAATTAGATTTTGACCTGGATTTATAACAAATTGGTACTGAACTGGAGAAGATTCTGTTTCTTTTTGCTGGCTATATCACTGAACATAGAACTATGGTTTAGCAAATGATCAATTTTCTCATTAAACGAATTTGTTGCTATGTTTTGGTTTTGAACTGCTGTATTCGAGACTGTCGGTATTAAGGGTGCAATAACAGTTTCTGGATTTTTATGTTCGATCAAAAGTTTTTTGTAAAAATTAATTGATCGTCTATAATTGCTATGGAGTTTGGAGAGAATCGAAACGTCTCCTATAGGATTTAGCAACCGTTTAGTTCGTTTCTTATAGTGACATATTTTAGCAAACGCGATATTTATGAATTCTATTCTGGGCGGCACTGGTTCATTTTCACAAAATTTCGAAAGTTATTTATTTTGTAAAAGTACAAGCTCAACGTCTAGGTTTTCCTTAACATTAGTACTTCTAGGTTTAAGATTGGTATCTAATTGCTCTGCAGCATAAATATTCAATAAAATCTATTCCGCATCAGTCACCTTCACAAGAAATTCCACCTCTAACTCAGAAGTTGTCAAATTTTTAAAGTAAACAGTAGCATCCATTTTAATAAATACGATGCAAACAAACTATGTATATTCGGTAAATATTCAATGAAATATATTTAGAGATATAGGTTTTAGAAGGAATCTAAATTAGAGAATTAATTTTGTTAATTTATGAGTATTGTTCGACATGTAACCTATTAACATCGATACACAATAGAGCTGTTCGTTTGATAGCCTCAGACAAATTCCTCACAGGTAGGCACTTGATCTGCGCAAAAACTAAATCCTTTTGGTGGCCCAAAAATTAAATCATTTGGCGTAATATCGGGTGAATGGGGTGGCCAAGCGAGATGGCCACTTCTAGCAGTCGGGAAGGTCAGACCGAATTCATTTTCGAGAGCTTGTTTTAAAATTATATTTCGAAATGAGCAAGTATGCTAATTAGATATATTACTGAATAGAACTAGAACAAATTAATTTATAAAATCTCGGAAATTAATATTGTGGAAATCAAAATTCCAAATCATGAGAAAGTACCAGGATTTCAAGATATCATTTTAAAAAGAAACCAACTTTGATTTTCAAGTCATAAGATAGTCAGAATACATGTATTCTGGAGTTTTGAGGAAACCCTTTTTAAATAAATGTATCAAAATGTCAGAGGCGTTGAAATGAATCAAGAGTGATGAAGGAAACTATGTTGATGAATAGAGTTGAATTTATTGGGTGACACAAATAGCTTAAAACTGTGCAATCTCTTCTTTTTCTGCTTGCTCATTCAGTGGTTTGGTGTAATTTTCATCGAACGTATACCTATCTTATTTACGTGTGACATGACAAAGCAAGAACTTCCACCATTCTCTTGAATTGAACTACCACTAATATTTTGAAATATATTACCGCAAAACTAAATACTCAACCAGAACACTAAGGCATTCTAGGCAAAAACAAACTTAACGAAAGGTTTACCAGTCAATCACGTAGGCCGTGTTTCAATTGGTTTAAATACCGCATAAAAAGTTAAAAATTTATTTGTGGTAATTTTTTTTAAACTTTTTAACTTTTTATCTGTTTCAATTGGTTAAAAATTTGACAATAACAAGGTTGCTTATTTTATGTGTAATTATGAACGTATGTAGCAAATTTAAAATGAAAATATGTAAAATAAATACTATTTAAATATATTTTAATTAATTATGGTCAGTTTACATCTAAATCATTACGATTTTTCTCAAAATTTGTACATGACAAATTTCTGTTTACAAACAAATATTTTTGTTCGCCAAATGTTTTCCTCGTAAAAATTTTATCAACTCTTGAAGCAGATAAAAAGTTTGATATTTTTATTCACCGCAATTTTTAACTTTTTATGCGGGATTTAAACCAATTGAAACACACTCTTAGTCGTAGAATTACTTAAAAAAAGAAATATTGATCAAAATAGTTTCTGGCTACGAAATTTTGTTTTGGGCTGTATTGCAAGTACAAAGGAATTTTAATCATAAATTTATGTATATAAAATTTTACTACTGAAGCCGAATTTATTTGACTCTGTAGCAAAATTTTCTGCAGAAAAATTTGCTACAGTTTGCAGTGAAGTTAGGAATTTATTTTTGTTAAGGTGCCTGCCTTCAGCAAATTTAACTACAGAATAAATAATTTTTATTCAGAAGGGGCAATAAGTTTTACAAAATGTAATGTAGGGGAAATTTGTTTACAAAAGGTGTTCAAGAGTTGTCGAAAGCTAAGGAAAAATTATATTTTTTTAAGCATCTTATACCGATAAAAACTTTATTTTATTATTTATTATAGTACTCAAACTTGATCAAATAGGACGTAGTTGGGATTTTCATACGAAATTTGGACAAAATTCTAAACTTATTTAGGTAAAATTCTGTTTTATATCAAAATCGGGATCAATTTTAAAATTCTATTTTTATATGCTCGATTTCGTTTTTATTACTTGCTCAAAGTATATAAAACTTCTGAAACTAGGTTATTTCTTTTCGATAAACATTAAAATTTGATGTGTATAAAATTAATTTCAACAAAGATTTCCATCGAGCTTCTGAAATTAGAACATGCTCATTGCGATTCGGTTTAGATCATTACTAATTACTACCCAATTTGGTTTATAGGATTGTAAACAAAAAAATTACAAAGAAGTTCCGTAATCTGGTAAACTAAGCACAAGTGTATAATCAGTTTCTGTATAAACTGCATGATGTTTTTATTCTGAAGTGTGGGTCAATAAGTTATTCAATATAATGTGAATAATACACAAAAAATTTACGTTACAATGATTTTGATTTTTTTCTTGAATCGCGCTTATTAATCGACAATAATCAAGAGTGAAAGATTTTATTGGCAAATATTTATCACGATTTTGCGGCACATATCAATCTGTTTGTCCAAACTTATGACGACATCCGTTTCAATTATTATTCTATTCCACCAACATGCCTTATAATCTTGCCATTTAGCTTTTACATTTTTGCTGGCTTAATGGCTTAGTCCTTTATTTTCAGAAAATTTCAAAGATAAAGTTCGAAGGTCCAATTGCACAAACTCAGAGGTTAATTGACCTCGTTGTTTCATAAGATAATACTAACGGTGATTGAAATGTTCTAGAAAAGTTCGTTATTGCATTAACTGAATTTTGTAAGTTACAACCTCATGTCTTTGAAATGCTGGTTTTTGTCGCATGTTACAAATAAAGAAGTTGTAGTGTTTAATAAGTATTCAAAATTAAATGAAATTATTTTCGGCCGATTCATATCGTGATAAGTAGCAGTACCAGGTTATCAATTTTATGCGTTTTATCTCGGTTTACAATTTCGGTATTACATAGTACAATTTTCTACGTCGATTTCTTTATTATACCATAGTTTATATTATTGTTTGCCGAGGAGGTTAGCTTGAATTAGCTACAGTAGATTAATTTAAGCCCGTTTTTTAAGGAAACCAGTTCATCGCTTGTTTTGCCTTTTGTAATTTTGTGGGCACAATTTCGTTCGCTCGATTTTTTTTTACCTAATACTGATCCCACTTTTATCGGTTTGTGTATGGGGAAAAAAGGGAAAAAATTAAATTTAAATAGGCTAAGTTTCATTCAAATAGACCATTTTTAGAACCACATATAGGAAACTTTTTTTGAAATGCCATTTCAAAAATACAAAAACCAATCTTTTCCCAATCAGTTGAGAAATGGTTTAGCTTCGTTTAAATTAGCCGTTATAAGCATTGTCATTCGGAATTCATTCATCAAACTTTCCATTTAGTTAAGTATTTTTTAGAACCAGACAGAAACTCATATTCTGCCGTCGTAAAGAAGAAAGTCACAAACGCCAAAAATCGAAAAATTAGTTAGAGACATATTTGGATTCAGCGAGCGAATACCTATTTATCTGCTTAACTAAAAAGTTCCATATCCTTCTTTAAATGCCATAAAATTACATTTATAAAATAGGAGTATAGTATTAAGCCGTAGTAAACCATAACAATAAAATTGAAATTACTCAAAATAACAAAACGGCAAATACGACTTTTTTTCTTAGCACGGCAGTATTGGAAGTCCGTTTTGTTCATTCAAACCGATTCCAAGCAGTTAACAAATCGTCAAGTCCTAGTCATCTTTGACATTTTTCAGAAATCGACTAAAAACTCATATTGAAATGCATTTTATCATAGTTTAACATTTCTTGAGAAACATTTTGGTTTAATTCATATGAAATATTTTCAAAAACCATGCCTTTCAAAATGAACAAACTCTGAACAATCTGAATCGGTTGAGAATTTGTTTAGTTACATTCGTTACAATTGTCAATTTTCCATAACTCATTTGAAACTCGTCCACAGATTTTGATATTCGAAATTTTTCGGGGATTTTTACTTCCGCGGTTTTGATTTCCGGGAGTTTAAAATACGGTATAATAATCGTTAACTGCAGTAGATTGAGGAAAATTTAATTATTGTAATGTAACAATCTGAATCGGTTGAGAATTTGTTTAGTTACATTCGTTACAATTGTCAATTTTCCATAACTCATTTGAAACTCGTCCACAGATTTTGATATTCGAAATTTTTCGGGGATTTTTACTTCCGCGGTTTTGATTTCCGGGAGTTTAAAATACGGTATAATAATCCTTAACTGCAGTAGATTGAGGAAAATTTAATTATTGTAATGTAACGGAGTGAAAAATAAACACTTATATCAATGGAGCTGCGTGGAGTCACGTCTAAACGAAATGTTAGGGCGCTCTAATCTACTTAAAAATGTAGTGTGGATATTGCATAGAGAATTCAGAGGTTTAAAGTTTCAGTATTTTACACTCAAGCTTATAATCGTGTAAGATGTTGTTAAAATTTACGCCGAAATGGATTTTTCAAAAAATTTCAAGTTTATGTAAACGAGTAATTATATAGTAAAATGAGCTGATGACTGAATTCTTGGATGTCTAAGACTTGGCAGAAACTTCAACTATTTTCTGCTTACTCGTATATAATGTTTGAAATTATTTTTCGACATACTCAAATAAGTTCGATAAAATTGTTGATTGATTCCTCACGAATATATATAAATATATATACGAATAAACATCCTTCCCTTGCCCGTATACAAATTAGTATCGAGGTTTTACATCTCACGATCGATGTTACTAAAATTCCTGACGCCAATAAAATTGAAACATATTAATCGTGTTTCTACATACATATGAGTGTTATTGTATTAGGGAATGTACATATATCTTCAATTTACAACAAAAACACAGCACAACAAAAAAATTGTTATATAAAACAGTCAGATGGATTATGTAGTGTAGAATACGAACAAAAAAGAGCCTTCACATACAAAAAAAATATTTTATATAGTTTTTATAGGAAAATTACAGCCTATAGGCAATAATTATAATATAACGTTCACAAAATATTACAAAAAAGAATATTTTATTGATTTATTGCTTTAAATTGAAGATAAAATTATTATTTTTATATATTTAGTTTGGATTAAAAAATTAAATAACAAAGAAGTATACTCGTTCGTATATAGAAAATTTATGATTGAATGAAGTTTTGATCGATCGATAGATATAGTTGATGGTCTTCCTTTCATTCTAGGAACACTGCGCTATAGCGCTTCTTTGTCCGCTGTCTAATCTTTTAAAAATAATGATCTATATAGACGAGTGAACATATTGTATAGACAATTATTCGACCAAAAATTGTATAAAATATTCTAATTTAAAATTCAATTTAAAAAAATTAAATAAAATAAAAATAGATTTCTATTTCCCATTCACTGAACTCAAATTATCTAACAACGGCAACAACAAAAAAAAAACCGCCATTGTATTTTGTATACGGGAATAACAATTTACAAATTTTAATTATAGAGTTTGAATAACAACAACAAAAATGATTTTAGAGGAACCAAGAACCAACCTCAAAAAATTTCTAAAATAATTATGAAAGAAGAAATACGAGTATTTTATAAAAAAAAAAAATAAAAAAAATTCAAAACGAAAATTCTCCGCCTTCTCACTTTAGCTGGTTGTATAAAAATTCTGCCATATTTTTGTTAGTTATGTTATTTCGTTTGATCTTTTTTATATATTTTATAATGTTAATAAAATGTTAAAAAAATAATAATTAAATTAATTTACAATGATTTCTAACACAAGAATAATATAAAATTATAATCGCGAGTAATATTTAATTTTAGAAACTTTTTCATATATTTTTACGCCATGACCACTACTGCAATTAAATATGTTAAATTGATGACCAGTTTTCATCTTAAATGCGCAGTTTTTTTTGCAAAACGTGGATAAATTTAATACATAGTTTCAATGCCACAATACGTATTATTTAACTATTTACAGACTCAATTATAAATTACTTGCAATTTTAATTTGATATTGCGTTTAAAAAATTAAATGTTGATAATTTTATCCTTTTTATCGTTATGCTAGTTATTGTAATTTATATGTTTAACATTTTTATATTTAGCTAATAATACAATCTCTTAAACTAGTGTTCCGGGAGGAGGAATGTTTTGTCAGAAAGGTTACAATGGTTTCAAATTATTGTAACAAATTTTACTTTAACCTTTTAAATTTTTTTTAAGTTTAGCACACCATATATTACCAAACTTATTGAGCGAGCTCTCCTTACGAAAATGAACAGACTTTTTCTTAAAAATATTTCTTGGAAGGTTCAGGCAAAAAAGATTGTCATGAAATGATCAGAAGAAAAAATTGAAAATTTTTATAAATTATTTATCGATTCAATAATTGGGCCATATATTTCTCATATTTAAATAATTTTAGCATACAAGTTGACCATACCTTATGCTTTGTTTTACCATTTATAATAAAAAATATTTAATGAAATTAAAATGGAAGAAATGTCTCATCCAACATATTTGAAAAATATCAGAACACTTAGAAAATTCACCATAAAATAACATATTTGCACAATTTCGAAATTCTGACTGAAACCATCTGTATATACGTATCAAATACATCATTAGTACCTTGAAAATATTTTAAAAATAGCTCGTTGATAAGGTGTGCATGTTGGTGAATTGTTTGGGGAACAGAACACTACGATTGTTTTTAAATCAACAAATTTTAGTTGTCACATTAATTTCTTCCAATTATACCTTGCCGCTTACTTCACAAATTTTTGTTAATTGGTGAACTTTGTTTGGTAAACTTTGTATGGAAACCACCTTTGACTAGATTTTAATGCTTCCGCATTCTTTAATTCTGCAGCTCGGATTTAACTTGCAAAATATCATCGATAGCAGTTTCTTAACTAGTTGTCGTATGGCTGAAAATAAAATCTCTAATTCTCTATAAGATTATTAATTTTTAATTTTGTATAGTTGTTTTTAAATGATGGGAACATGAATTGCAGTATAAATATCAAGATTTTTTATGTTGAGCATGATATCAGTTTTTAGATAAAAAGTTCTTTATAACTATAAATAAATTCATGTGGCAGTATTTAAGCTACGATTGAAAGATGTACGGACAAACAAACAGTGAGTAGACCCTAAATTGACTGGGTTCCAACGCACACTGTTTTAACACATAACAAAATAGGGATTGTATGTTTTGAATGATTAGTTCCAGGGTCCAGACACTTATAAATAGTCGATAATTAATAAGTTTCATTTGTAGACCCAACGTAATTGAAATTATAAATTGTGGAATAAATCTAACAGCAGAATAATTATTGAAGATGAGAAGTGATCAAATAACAACCTAGACGATTAAAACTCAAATTATTTGGTCTCAGTATACTTAGTTGTTAATGACCTTGCAAACTTCTGAAAAATATAGGCTATAAAAAGTAAAGACGACAAGATTATCAACATACAAGATAGCTACTTTTAAAATAATACCTCATCCAATTTAAATGTTTCTATAACAATGTTTCTCTATTGCCATTACTTTATGGTTATTTATAAGCTCAGTCCGGTCCAGCGGGAGGAGAAATTCCCCGTCATTACTTCGCGGCTATTAACCCCAAACCTGTACTTCCCCGTAATTGCTCCCAGCTATTATTCACCAATTATATACTCACATGACCACTCGCTATTATTTATCTTTCCGATTTTATATTGAACATTTTCTAAAACACAAATGTTCAATTTCATACATTTAGTTTTAAGATTTCAGTGAACTAGAATTGTTAGGTTAAATTAGATTGTTTCAAATCTATCTTGATTATACATATTGATATTGTACATGGAAATGTAATTTTGATTTTTGAAATTAATTTAAAAAAACGTCAACAGGGGAGTCTGAAATTTAAGCACCACACAATTTAACACAACCAAATAAGTGCGTTTGTTAGAAACGAATTTAAAGAAGACTAATTGTAATACAATTAAACAATTATACACCGGAAAGAATTCCTCAAAAATAATTGTAATACATACATAGTAAAAAATATTGATCAATTTTATCTTTATGGTTCAATTTTATTGAACGTAAGCAAATGAATGAAAATATATTTTTACATTCTACTCGTAGTTCACAAAAGATTTTTCTATGGAGATTTTGCAGTTATATCGGAGAAATAAAATTATATCGATATAAGTAAATTTTGAAACGGTTAGTTAGGAAAAACCAGGGATGGGTCGTAATTTTCTACATGTGTATAATATAAGTGAACTACCAGTATAATACGGTAACGTGAGTTGCTCACTTGACAACGTAAGACCCCTATACTTTGGGTGAAGAAAATTCGCTACCAGACTTTCTTTAATAAACACCATTTTCTGGCGGATTCTAAATCGAGTGAAAAAGGTAGATGGAAACCTATCCTTAATTTTTATCCAAATTTCAACTGCATCTGCGATTGATGCCGTGGATTTTTCCAAGTCATTCACCAATTGGCAAACCGGATCTAGAGCCGCAACTTGATCATCACAACCTTTAACTAAATCTTCTCAATATAGCAGCAAAATGATATTTTCCTTCATACCTTTGAATCGCCCTCGGCGGAAATGGTTTTTAAATGTTGAAGAACACCACCGTTTCTCTGGGACAGTGATCTTTTTGGTTCCATTTAGATTCTTTAACTTTCTCTCTAAATCCGGATGCTAACAATTCTTTCTCGAGGTACGAAATTTTTTTTGCTGTATCTTTGTCTAGCGAAACACCAAATCTCAACTTGCCGGCCCATTTTCAGCATGGCAGCAGCATTGCCGGACACGACAGCATAGACAGTTGACGCGAACACTTCCTTTACATTACATCGTACTGCTACGTTCGTATTCAATTTCAATTTCACATTTAGGCCCGATTTTATGAACGAGGATAAATCACAAAAAATCCGAGAGTAATGATTAATCTTTACTCGAGAGTTTTATTTTTTGCCGATTTTATGAACGACGAAAAATAAATATTTACTCTCTCTTTTATTGCAGTTTTATAGCAGTTTTTTGTATGACTGGCAATACTTTTTTTTACGTTTCTGATCAATTGTGTGAAAGCTGTGTTAGTATCGCCAAAATTTTTTTAGTTTATTTTGATAAGTATCAAACAAAGTGTTAAAATTTAATTTAATTTAATATTAATAAATTTTTAATATAGACCTACATTTGTGCAAGGTAACTATAAAACTTTTTTTGTTCATCAAATGGAACATTGTAAATGATATTTTTGTGTTTTTAAGATGGAAGGATCAACGTCATCATCATCATCGTCGTCGGGGAATGAAAATTCAGATGCGAGACAATTAGGTTTGATATAACCTATAATAATTTCTAATCAATTTTTATCAAAATTATTATTAAATTATCATTATATGTAAATCAGTGAATTAATAATAAAATAATGTCTTTTTTAAATATTAATGTGACGTTTATATATTCAAACAATTTTTATTGGACATGTCAAAAAATAAAACAACAACAAAACCACTTTTATCCTCTGATTTAAACACCAAAAAGAGAAGATAAATCAGCGGATAAATTAAAACTCTCGGATTTTATTTTTTGTTTATCGTCGTTCATAAAATGCAAACAGTGGATTAATCCTAGATTAATCATTTATCCTCGTTCATAAAATCGGGCATTAATAATATACTAATTTATGGCATGGTAAATTGAATTATCAATTATAAAACAATTTTAAAGGTTATGAAAAAAATAAAAAAACAATTTGACATTTGTTGTTGATAGCAGCGCCTTCTTATTTTAAGTATGTAATTTTAGTGGGATTTTATAGTAAACTTTTCTACGTTTTCTATTAATTTGCTACATAAACTACGTAATTTCTACAAGTAACGTAAAAAACTCTTTTTTCGTTACATGACCCATCGCTGGGAGAAACTACCATAGTATCACACAAAATGAATTAAAACAACAACAAAGTTAAAATATTTGAATTCGATTGTGGAACTAGTAGGCGGGGCATAAAGCATTTCACGAAATTTGATTGGTTTTGAGTTCAGGAGCGAGTTTGTGCTTTTTATTTCCGATGTCATACGCAGCATCAGGAGTACATTTAAAAAAAAAATATTATGAAAGAACTCGAGTTCAGCTTAAACTAATTCTGAGAAGCCACAATTCATCGAAAATATAAATAATAACAAAAAAGCCCAAATTATGCGTAAGATTTGGGTAGTTTCCTGAGACTTAAGCCAGAAATTTACGTTCTACGTAAATGCTCAGAATCGACTAAAAAATGCAGAATACCCATGTAAATTTTCATGCTGATTGTTATAAAAAAAAAAATGTCATTTGGGGAAAAACATTGTCCGAGAGTATTTTTCGATTTTGGAGTATCACTTGACGAAAAAGTATCTAAACCCCTAGGTAAGATGCCATCAAACCCCTTACTATTCTAAATAAAGGAATAGCATGTGTTTGTTAAACAAATTATTTATGTAAATAACCTGGAATTCTAGAGTGTATTCTAGTTTTATAGATTCAGCAATTCGAGATAATCTTGAATCCGACATAATAAAGAAATTAAAAATAGATGTACTCCTGACAAAATGATACAAAAGCTAAGTTTTTGCAAAATTTTTGTGTTTCAACATTGGGCGCTTTCAGGGCACCCAACATTTGGGAACATGCATACCAAATTGTTGATGATTTCACTACTTATGATAGGGTATAGGGTAGCTAATAGCGCCCATTGTTTCCGATTTTTTTGTAATTCATGATTTTTCTAATAAAATTTGATATCAAAACTCACGCAACCACGATTTTTTTTTTTAATAATTTACTTGACGTAATGGTATCATCCTTAATAATATAATTTGTTCCAATGACATTCGTGTTTTCATATAATTCGATACGAAGTATCAACCTCATCTTATTATTAAAAGTGAAAATACCATAAATTTTAGTATTGAAGTTTTGAAGTTGGATGGTTTTTCTCTCGAGTGTCAGGGTATATTTTTGGCAGATGGACTGTACAAAGCTACTCGGTTCGTCGCGTGAGTTAATATTTGTAAGTGTAGTGATTTCTGTGTTTTGATGTTCACACTCGAGGGCAATTTGAAAGAGTCAATGTAGATTTCCTCTGTGGGGATAAAGGAAATTTGGTACATGGCATCATATTGAAAGCGAAAGTGAACGGTGAACAAATTATCAGTAAAGAATTAATTGAGTGATTTGAAGTAAATTGAGCATTGTGTGAAGAAAGTCAATAAATAATTCTGAAAAATATTGTTGTTGCGTTTCAAGTGTTAACTTAATAGTGGGTGAAATGTATCGGTATTTTGGGGAATATTAATAAAGTGTCAAAATTTTACAGTTCACCTTCAAATTGATAATTATATTGTCATCCCTGTATTCAACGAACTCAAATTGATAGCAAATTAATGAAGAAACGTCCATGTGTTTGTATGAAGGGTTTTGGAAACCTCTAAAACGATTTTGAAGAAACAGCCAATGACAGGTTTTCTTGTCAAAAAAGGTCGCCTTCAGTAATTTTGATAAAATTGGTGGGAGAGATTTTTAAATGCCAGGAATTAATTGCGAAGAAGCCGGAACTAATTTTTATTGAAAACGGGGCCGAATTCCTTTTCAAAACTTTACTTTGATTTGAACAGTTCAGTTGAAACGTGAAGTATAGGGATTTTAAAGTATCAGATTTGGCCAACAGTAGTAAGGGAGGTTTTTTAATCTCTCAAGGAAGCGATTGCGATGCATACTAATTTTGGGAATTTTTTGTAAACCAATGACGCCGGGTAATTAGGATACTTCACTATTTCGGAAAAAATTGTTTGGTGGTTACCGGGTCACCGATGAATTTTTAAAATAAAATCGGCTCGAACATTTCATTCAAATTTAAAATGAAAGTTCATCCAACATTTTAGTTTTAGTGGTTTATATGAAGAAAACGAAAATTTGAAAAACAACTAGACTCTGGGAAATTGAGAATTTTAAATTTGAGCTATTCCCTAACCGATTAGGATGAAGTTTGTTTGTAGGATGAAAATGGGATTCCAATACCAGTTTCGGGTGAGTACTGTAACTGTCCATTGTGATGATACTCGGTTTTTATTTATACAAAATTTCGTTACCTATATAAGTTCGCGTTCTTAGTAAATTTCTGAAATTCGTCAATCAGAAGACTTAAAATAACAGAATTATTTTTTGGTATGACCGGAATTATATATCTTCTATCTACAAAAAATATGAAGTGAGTCTAGAAACATCAACATTTATGAATGACACCGCGAGATGTTACGGTTTGTCAACTAGCTCCGATTTAGAAACTGCTTTGAAACATAGTTAAAAAAAATTATTTAGTTTTAATCTGGTTTGGTTTTAAGTGAAAATTGCCAGTACTGTATACTTTGCAAACACACACAAACAATAATAGTGTTTTTGGGGGATGAATTCCATTGTACAAAAAAAAACTAAAAGTTTTTGGTTCAATAAATTTACTTAACATTATTTTTCGCTATACCGTTTATGTATATACATATATAGACTCTAACTGTGAAGCATAACAGAAAATAAGAAAAATTATATTTACCGGAAAAAAGTTGTGAAAAGTAAAATAAGACGAAAATGCATTTTCCTTTTTTGTTGTCTAGGAAAGGAGTTGAAATGTATATTTTTTTTGTAATTTTAGGGAGACTTGATTCGTTCTCGATATTAATACAGAGGATATCTTCATACAAAATAGCCCTATGTAATTTATTGTATTCGAATTCACCCCTAAAAGTAATAGTTTTGTCACAAATTAATAACAAAAAAGAAAAACATTTGATTTTCATCAATTGAGGGAAACACTTTTTCGAAATTGATAATAAAAATCATCATGTGGTTCAAAACTTAATTTTCAAATAAATATAATTAAAATAATATAATAATTATTGCAAAAAAAATAATTTCGGTGATGATGTTCATGGCAAAAATAATAACAACACATAGAATAAAAAAATTGGTTTGGTGTGGTTACGGTGTTGGCTGGTTTGGTTGATGATTTAATTAATTTAGAAAAAAAAAATTATGTAATAGTAAAATATTCATTAAAATTTATGTGAAAAATAATGTTGAGTTGGTTATAATATTTTTTTTTATGCATTGTTTCATTAAATTAAATTAAATAATCAACAGTAAACCACCGCACAAACAAAAATTAAACCTCAAACACGATACTATTATAAAAATTTAATTAAAATTTAAAATTAAAATGATTCCCAAACAGATTCTATTTATATATTTTTATTTTTTTTTTATTTTCAAAAGTTGTGAAATGAATACGTTATTAATTGGACACAGCTGATTTATTAAATTAATATTGTGTATATATTTTATATTATGTACATAGATGCGTCTTATTGATTTTTTTGTCAGCGCGATAAGAACACGGCTAGTTTGTTTAATCTAATGCGCACTCGAAACAGGAAATATCAAGCCAAAATACTAATACTTAACTTATTATGTTGAATACATAAATATTATGTTGATTTATGATTTTTTTTTGTTTCGTTATGGTTATTCATTTTAAAAAAGCACACATGGTGGACTGCCGGACGATTTACAGAACGATGCAAATAATCATGTTTCGGTGTATAGATCATGTTCATGGGAAGTAATTTAATTATCTAATATTGTAATTTAATAAATAAGAATTTCCTCTTCATTCATATGTTTCTTGTTGGTGGTGGTATTGTTTCAAAATTATTGTATTGTTGAGCAATCTCATTATATTTATCTGACATCATAATAAATATTATCATTTTTCCTTCTTTTATTTTAGTACAGTTTTCCTATTTCACGCAATCATAAATATTAGTGTGCGGTCGGTGTGAAATTGAATCACCCTTTTGCTATGCTTTAAGACATTTCTGAAAATATTATTTTCAATATTTATTTATATGAAAAGATTTGTTTTAATTTTTTTTTTTAAGAATATGTTATATTTATATACACACTCGGCAGAGACAATAAAATTTGATTTATGTGACATAACAGAAGACATGACGTTAGTGTGAACGAAATTTGAACTCATTGATTACAATTTTTAAGCATATCAAAAATTATCACAAAATTTATTACAGGATACTCTTTAAAAAAATATATTTTTGGTACTGATATCTAAACGGATTTAAGGACGATTAATCAACCCAGTTAAGAATTTCCTTTAAAATATTTATATTAAAATAAAATAATAAGATAAAAATACTTATCCAAAAAGAATGAAAAATTATATAAAAAACAAGGAAAACGACAGACATGTCTGACATATTTGAATGAACAAGAAGTTAACAAAAAAAAAATTCTTTTTAGCAACACAAAAATGAGAGGAAAAAAAATATAATTTTCCTAACGAGGAAAGACAAAAAATGACAACATATTAAAGAATGTTAAAAAGGAAAACAGAAGATCAAAGAATTTCTTTTCAACATTTTCATTCATACCATAAAAAAATGAAAATTTTATAATTTTACACTCCAGGCTACCAGATTTCATATAGAAAATCTATTGTCTTGTTATACCCTTTTCCACATAAACATCTGGTGGCGTTTATCTCGTTATTCGTTTGTTTGTTCGCCTTTTTAATAATAAGACAGTATGAAAATTTGAGAAAATTGTAATCTTTTAGAATAGAAAACGTACACAATAAAAATGGTTGACAATCTCACACACAATTTTTTTTTCTTATTTAAGGGTGCAGAAGAAACAATATCGTTCTAAACTGAAAAGAAGGATGTTTTCAATTTCCACCCAATTTTATTTTGGTAGAATCAAATGATTGATCCAAACCGCTTTAATTTATATATTTATTTAGAGGCGTATCAAACTATGCGCGTTCAAAACAATTTATTTAATGAATTTTTTTTTAAAATTGTATATGCGATGTGAGAAATTGATTTGATATTTTTTTTTTTTGTGGAATCACAGGCGGAACAAAATTTATTCAATTGTAAAACAAAGTGTATAATACATGCTTATATACAATGTGCAAAAAAGTGTTTGTCATATGTCATACGGTTAACGTTTATGATTTGTTGAAATATACATCCACAGTCTGCACACACACACACACACACACACATACAAACATAATATTATATTTCCTTGACACATAAATATTTTTATATAAATAAAATCGATACATTATTCACTATATAAAAATTTCATTCATTCAATTCTGGAAAATTTTCTTATGTATAGTATTTTTACTTATACAAAAACAAAAACTTTTATTTTGTTCATGTTTTAAATGAAAATTAAAACTGCCAAACACGTATTTCGTTTTTAAATTAAATTCCATGGAAAAAAATTATACAACAAAACAAGAGGAAAATATTTTATCATTGTTTTTCCATATAGACTCAGTCTCTCTGTACACATTATACAAACACACACACACACACACTTTCAATAATATTATGATGAAGCAAAATACTTTTGTGTTGGTGCGAAGAAAAACATTTTTTCATTTAAAATACATATACATAAATGAATCTATATGTGTATTGTTATACACACACTGTGATTTGGGCGGGGGGAAATTGTGTGTGAAAAATTATTTGTATACAAGGATATCGTTGATTATTTAATATAATGTTATATGTCGTTATTGGTTTGATTGAAAATTCTTTGTTCCGTTTTATCGCAAAGCCATATTTTATATCGGCTAGACTTACGTAAAATAATTTCATATATTATTCTAATTGCTTAGTGTTGTCATTCATTTTAGAAATCTATAGTATAACCGAGTTCATAGTACAGTTTATATTTTTAATTGTTTTCTAATTTTAAACACTTTTCACTATCATAGTGTCGAGGACGAATTACAAGAACCTAAAATTCTTTCTGTATATCTTAAACTAAAAAACTAGAATTCCAAAATCAAACATTTAAAAAAAATATAATTCTAATTTCAAAATTCCACAACCAAAATTCTTAAACTTCTAAAATTTATTTTCATAAGCATAGAAGAGCTCCCGTTATAACACAATAATACCTCATACTCAGAAATATACCGACAGTTGATTGCTAGATTGGACTGTAAGACCAAGTACTGGACAAGTGTCTCAGATAATGCCGGGCCTATTCCAACAGAATTGCCGTTTTATATATAATAATAGAGAAGGATGAAATAGGTTTTCTAGAGATCTTACGGCACAAGGCAACACAGTTCTAAGCTACTAGAAGAAAGAATACAGGTTCTTAGGGGTTACTATGGGTACTTTCTTCATTAATTGCTTTTTACATCAGCTCTCTACCTAGAATTTTCTCGTTTGATCCGGAAAACAACTATATATCCGAACAAAATATACAGATGTGGCCAAATTATTATCACATTTAAATATTTGGAAGATTATTGCTTTAAAAAGTAAATTTTTCAAATAAAAATTAATTTTTTATGATAACCATATTTATTAATACTTGGTGAACATTCCTTTATTATTTTTTAATAATTGTATCCTACGGGACATTCCACTTATTGCATTTTTGGCTTTGGTGAGTAGATCTGCGTCATTTTCCCAGACTTCCTTCATCGCTTCGATCAATTCTGATTTGGTGCGTGGGCACTTTTCTGCTACGTTTTCTTTAAGAATAGCCTAGATACTTTCGATGGGATTCATATCTGGGATGCCTTTAGTCCTTAAATATTTGGTGATTTTTTTGCCGTACGGCATGAAGCCTTGTAATGCAGAAAAACTCCACCCCCGTTAAATTTTTTGTTCATAGTCGGTACCAGTTGTGATTGCAGAACACTGACATTCGCGTTCATTATCCCGTTTACTACATAAAGTGGCAAAAGTGCTTTTGATAATATTGTTGACCAAACCATGGTTGTTTGACCTGCGGTTGGACACAGAAAGGAAAATATTCTTTTTCTTTTGATCTACGAACGGCCCTGGACATTGGTAGAAAAAGAAAAATATAAAAATAAAGTCGAATGAGGCATTTATTGAAAAGTGTAACTTTAAACTATAATATTAATATAAGGACTTCTAGTGTTTGTACCTTTTCCCACTCTTCTTTAGACTATGTAAAATGTCCATTTACCCATGTTTTTTTTGTTGCATAATCCTAGCGTTTAACCTTTGCTTCTTGCGAGATCGTGTGACAAATCCCATATTGAAAAAATCTGCGTCTCACAGTTCTCTCCGATATTTCTGAACCAACGTTACGCATTTTACCTCGCAGAGACGTATTGAATAACGTTTTATCTTCCCTAGCTTTTCGCATTAAAAATCTGTCCTGCCTGACGGTTGTTTTATGATTGCGAACACATTTTCCTCTTCTTCTGGGACTTGTTAAAGACTGAAATGTTAATTTTTGCGAAAATTTGCAAACGAATGATCGGCTCGTTTATATTTTCTGGGATATTTGCGCATGCGTATACTGGCCTACTTCCAAAAACATTTGGCTCTGGTTACAGCACTGATATAATTTGCTTTACTCATAGTGAATTTCACTATAATATTACAAAAACCACTTTCACTTTCACTTTTCAAAGTCACAAACTAGGAGGTTAAACTAATTAACAGCGCAATAAATACTCGGAATTCATATTCTATCGAAAAGGGTTCTCAGGTATTAATGAGTCATAAAACGCGTATTTACAGGGTATATTTAATTTTTATTGCACGAATTCATTGGATTGGTCGACATTTACCTTAATCACGTGTCAACTATACAAAAGTTTGCAGTTCGGGCTTCGAAAATTACATTAATATGAATTTCGAATGAGGTGAAAATAGTTTGGCCACATCTGTACATGTTTATTATGATAATAATCCCAACCCCAGGGATCCAAGTGAATTACCTGAAACCAGAGTTTTTTTTAAATGAAATCTAAAAATAAAAATGACTCGAGTACTACTCAAAAATAATATAATTAAATAATTTGTATTGTTGCGTCATAATAGTTCCAAGACGGTCTTAAATAATAGCTGTGTTGATTAGTATTAGTTGTAATTTTAGAAAAAACAAAATAACAATCAGACCTACCTTAAACCCAAAATTAAATACATTTTATTCTAAACTTGATGTATTTCTTATTATTGAACATGGTAAACACATGCACCTCAAATCTATAACGTTGGCATCTCAAAAGCAAACTTTGAATACAGCAACTTAGCCACTATTTATGGCTTTGACCTCCAAAACTCACCATTATTACTACACTCCTCCCAAAAAATAAACACACCCAATTGCACAATTCCATGAGCGCAATTATACATACCATAAATGAACCGCTCAAGAATGCCAAATTTGTATTCTATAATTAAAGGTTTCTGAAGCCTTCGGTGTTCACACCAAAAAAATCAAATTCATTATTCCACCCAAAAATACTATGACCACCTTACATTCGTAATCTATTCTGCACAATAACTTAACGGTCGCCCAACACACCTCAATCTAAACATTCAAATTAAAAGATGAAAATCCAATAAACTCAATAAAAATATTCAATCGCAAAAGAATGCGGGGGCCAAAATACAGGGCCCCGACAACTTAGAGAACGCCAGGCGTCATATTCGAGCCGGCACCCACAATTTTAAATATCTTATAAATTCGAAATCTATGGTTTGATCAATGCATAGACGACCACTTAAAGAAAGTGGCAGCTTGCATCCTTGCATTCATTGAAAATTCTCTCTAATGTATCAATTTCACTAAAATCCATTCAGAATCGATGATAAATATATTATCGGGTTGCTGTGTATGATCATCAACTTTATTGTTTCACTCATTTTGACTTACATGAGGTAAGTCGTTTCGTTGGTTAATTTTCTAGCACAAAAAGTGATCACCTGGACAGTTTATCAATTTTATTTTAAGTCGTAAAGCAATAGTAAATTTTCCGAAATTTTGGATTAAAAATTTTTCGTTGGAAAACGTACTCAGATATTTCTTTAAAAACATCACTTTTCTTCTTAACCCTTATTTTTTTTTTCTAAAATTTGGTACACATTGTTTTTTGCGGTCGCTACGTTCAAATATGGAGTTAGATTTTCGATATTGACAGTTGACAGCTGTCAATTAGCAGTCAAATCACTTTCACTTGTTATAAATCTTGAATTTATTCTCATTTAGCACGTTTCTTGGGTCTGAGTATGTACTGATTCCTATGCATACAAAAAATTTTCAGACAAAATACTCATGAGGGATCTTTTAAGAATCTCATAAAGAGTATTTAAAAAAAATAATACTCAATTTGGTGCATTTTTCTAGGCTCTAGACATTTTTGGGACTAAACACTACTTAAAATTCTTATGTGCGTCGTATTATTTTCGTAGCCGTGGTTTGATAAAATACTTTACTTTAATTAGAGGAATCTGAGAGAATAAATTGAGATCGGTTACAAACGTAAGGCATGCATAGTAAATTTTGTAAAATCACTTGCCATCAGTTTCTTAATTTCGATTAAAAGAGCTCTGCCCATCATATTGCCGTAACGAAATTCATTGAGGGAGCCTTTTCTTGAGAATATGTTTGTAATCCGTAATATTAAAAAAAATCCGTTTGCATCCTAATACTATCAGGCACCTTCCAATCTAAACTACCAGCTTTCATCAACCTCTCATTTTATTGACAGTCCAAAGGAAACACAACCAATGTTCGAAAATTTTTATATTAAAATTCACGCACTTCTCAAACGTTGATTCGATCGCAGCTAATGCAAATGAAACGATATATACATATTAGAACGAATTTGTAATTCAATTTTGTAAAACCTATTGTTAGGTTCAACGGTTTTCATTATTTATCATAAATGTAGTACCACAAATAAAAAAATTATCAACAGTTTAATTACACAATTTAATCGAAAGTGTACTCGTATACGCTAAATAAATTTGTGCATGGTTGAATTTTCTATAATTCGTTAAAATTATTCCATTTTTTTAAAATTGAAAATTTCCAATCTTGAGATTTTTGGCAAATTTGCCATGCACCATCGGAAGTCGGAAAAGTGATCTTCGAAATGGTGTCTGTTTGTGTCCTCTCTACTGCCCAAATGGTAGTTGCAGTTTGTTGTTTTTTAACGTTTTATTTAAATAATTTAAAAAGTGTCATTTACTGGAAATGATCAAGAACAAAACGATTCCAAAATAAAATTGCAACAAAACTTGGTCACATCATTTTCCAGAAATTTAAGCTCTGATAACGAATTTTGGTAAGAAACCTGTTTTATCCAAAGCAATTTTCACTTGTAAATTGAAAATTATTTATACATCAAGGTGAGGCTATCAAGATGATGGAAGTTTGGTTTCGAACTAATGAAACATTGAATTTTTTGTATTAAAAAATTCGGTCGTCTCATCAGACTGCAGTGACCAAACTACAAAAATATTGAAAATACTTTGAACTTTCATACAAAGTATAATCACAATGCCTTAGCGAATTTTAATGATTCGCTACGCAATTGCCAACCCCTTGGTAACCTCGAATTTTATTGTATTTAATGCATACATGCGATTTCTATATGAAATTGATGGAAACCAAACTTCCATCATCTTGATAACCTCACCTTGATGTAAAAATACCATCTGGCTATCAATCCAGAATAACCCAAAATTTCGAAAATTATTTAATTCTTAAAAAAAAAATCCAATATTTTAAAGGATAAACTGAATTTTATAATTAAATTAAAATTTTCTATTTGGTTTTTGCAGGACCAAGGGCTATTTGAAAAAATAGTTGCAAAATATAACCTTATTTTTCATGAACTTTTCAATTCTTTTCAGAAAACACTTTAAATTTAAAGATTATGTTGATCAACAATGCTCGTCACTTTCCCGACCTAGTGATTTTCTAAATTATGACGAAAAATGCTTACTGAAAATCAACATTTAATTTATTAAATCGATTTTAATAAAAGATTAATGGGAACGATCCTAGATTTATTATTGTTTATTATAAAGATTTGCATGATTGTTTCAGAAAGGCTGGGGATTAACCATTCATATTGAACAAATCAATATTTGGAAAAGCTACGTATCGGCATCATAAATTAAAAAAATAAAAAGCTAGAATTTTATCAATTTAAAGCTAAAATTGATTTTTTGTATATATCTCGTTTTGAACACGGCAAAGTCAGGGAAGGAATTATTTCTGAATTGAAAGTTTGAGTATCTCCGGTGCATCTTACACGCTTTCTCAACAAATGTATATAGTCCAAGTGTAACAGAACTCAATAATTAATGTTATTTTTGTAAAGGATAAAGTACGCCATATATATGTATATTTCCATGTAATCCGCCATTCGGGATCGAAATAGAGATATAAACGTACTTGAAGTATATATTTTCCTAATTGAAGTACTAGATTAAAATAGTTTATGCATACGAGCAATGTTAGTATGAAAATACAATAGATAAAATGAATAAGCTTACTTAGAGCAGTACGAAAATATGTATTTATAATCATAGAAGGGCTATTTGAAATTAACTTACCCGAAATTGATATGACTACCGCCTAAGATTTTAAAGAGCATTTATAAGATATTCCATGAAACGACAAATAATAGAACACTACAGAAATTTTATTTGACTAATTTTGCCAGGCGAATTTAATCCTGGACGAAGGTGGTTGCGAAGTTGTAGTGTAAAAATATGTTGCTATTGAAAATGAAATTTTCATGACTTGCAGGACTAATAAACACGGTTTAGACCATGAGAGTTTCATAATTGAGAATGAACACCCTAAAATTTAAATTAGTTTTCTAACTCCTCCAAAAACTGTATATAAGATGTGTTGAAAAGCAGTGTTTGTTGAATAATTTAAGTACGCCGCACTAAAGGCAGAAAGCACATTTTTGAGTTTCACGTAATTATTTTTGCCGAATCCATGAACATAACTAATATCTAACTTAAAAACAGGTATATTTCTTACTTTCCCGTTGAATGATGTTCATTCAAAATATTAAGGTGGGAACACTATATGTAATTGAAAATGTTGATTTGAAATAACGGCACCATCTGCCATTTTAGAAAATCAAATGTTTTTGTGAGTCGTTTTTACGTCGGAAAATTGCATATATTATAAGCTCATTAAATTGATAATCGGATCTATCACAGAATTCAGATCTCTCATACTTTTTTGTATATTTGAAAAGAGAAAATGCTAAAAACTGTTTGTTTATAACAAAATTCAAATTGTAGGTTTACTTAAAACTCTGCTTATTGCAAATATTTGATGTCATGAAGTTCAAATAGCGATCTAAACTGTCTCAATTACAAATGTGGTGAAAATCAGTCCCAGACATTAAACTTTAAAGTCAGTGTTATTTGAAGTTGGAAAATTAAAAATCTTACTATTTTGTTAAGTCAGATGAAATGAGATAGATTACAAAAACAAATACATATACACAATTTACAATCCATAATTTGCCTCCAATATACATTCTTCCTAGTACTTCAGGAGATTGAGGCTTGAAGATAGAGCTGACTGGTGACTCTCCATATGAGAAAAGGTACAATTAGTTAAAAATATTGTTTCATTGCCGTGTTTAGTCCAAAGTATATAGGAACCCAAATTTAGGAGGAAACAACTATACAAGTGTACGATATATTAAAGGAAAGCCAATGATTTAATTTTTACAACAAATTTCATTAGATGGTTTAAATGGTTTTGGATTGTCGTTTGTTCGTTAAGTATGTTAACTTGACGACCAATTTAAATAAAAAATTATTGTTTTAGTAGAAACCTAAGAAAATAAATTGACCATATTCATTTGGAAATTAACGGGCTGATTTTATAGGTCAGAGTAAAGTTCAAGTGGCATAGAAGTTAAGTGAGGGGGAAGAGTAAAGCATTGATAGTAAGATGAACTGCCGACTCATACTCTTTTAGATAACATACAAATTATAACAAATATGAATTCGCTCAAAGTTTTTGCTGATTCGGATATAGTATGAGACGCTCTTGAAATGATGAGTCATAATATGTGAAAAAATTTATTAAAAATTAAGAGAAAGCAGAGTACATAACAGAAACGATTACATAACCGTGAAAACGAAAAGACGGCCGGCGTGATAACAATGATAACATTTGTAAACTCAACGCAATTAACTACGGTAATATTCCGAATTACAAAAATTGATTACAATTATGTTTGAAGCGACCATCAGATACTTAAACGTTGTTATTTTAAAATTAGGATTAATATAGTTAAAAATCTCAATCGTTTTTATTTATTTAAATGTCAAACATCTTATTGCGATGTTGTCCATCATTTACTAAATCATGCAGATTTGCACTTGCTAATTAAAAAGCACCTGATTACATTTAAGTTTTGTATAGCTAATCATAAGTTAATTCCATTTAATAAAAACCTGAATATCTTGTGTAAAACTAAACCGTCTCATTGTGATATATAATTTTGGTATGGATTATTACAGCCTGCGTCTGTAAAAATATTTACTATGCGATGAAACAAATAATTGTTTTAAAATTACTTTATGGCAAGTACGCAGAAAGCTTTTTTAGTATGAATTTAACGTGGTCAACCAAAAAGAAATTAACCAAATATTTGGTAAATCTATCAGATATTCTGTAAACAATTGTTTTTTTTTACTTAATACTGTAATATTTTAAGCAATGAGTAATGAACAGACATGATTGTTGAAATTATGGAGGAAGTACTGAACTGATCGATATTTATCTCATTGCACTACTACGTCAATGCTATGAAAGCAATCACAGAAGATTTTGCAATATTGTAAATTTAAACCTAAAATCCAGACATCTCCATATCATGATTTGTTTGGGTCTAGTATACTTGTATATCTGTAGTACATAAAATACATAGACTATAATCATGCCATTGTATTTATATACGAGTATATTTGAATATACATATACAAATATAACACACAGTCATTCCGCGCACGAGATATGTTTTAAATCTTAAATTAAGATAACGAACCCATATTTCCGGTAAATCAGACATTTTATATTTTAACAAAACTTGTAACCAGGAAGTGTGTTGATGTTTATCTTATTCTCTGTCATCATTTGGATTTTGTGTTAATTTTCCCAACATTTTATATTAGATTAATTAAAAACTAAATTTCTAAAAATATATCTACGTATGTATATATAGTTGTCTCGTGTATAGTATATGCATCATACATATCGTTATACATACATATGTTACATCACCATATATCCATTCAATAGTATCATATATATATATTATATAGTCAGAACGTATATAAATTCAATTTCAATATAATATAGATAGACTCCCAAGAGTTTTAGTTTACAATCATGTTTTGTTGTTAAAATTAATTTGCATGATGGAATCGATTTTTCAATTTTAATATATCTTTTCCATTTAACTTAAATATAATAATAATAATATATAATAACAACAATTTCTCCTACATAGTCTCACAACCCTCATCATTGTGCATATATTATGTATATATACAGGGATTAAAATTTCGACTTTCTTAAACTTTTTTTTCGATTTTGCTTTTTATAGCAGGAGAATCATATTATTATCCATAAATAGGCTTTTACAACTTTGGTAAGTCTTTTTTTTTTGCTCTGAAACAAAGCCGGATATTAAAATCTTTTAAACTTTAAAGTTGAAAAAAAAATTATTTTCCCCATTTTTGAAAAGCAAAAGTATAAAATATAAAATCGAATAAGAATAGATGATAAAAGATATACTAAGTATAGTGTAAAATAATAATACATACAACAGTCAACGGGTAAAAAAGGATATTTAATCTTTTACTTTTCTTTGTTGATTTGGAATATTTTATATGTGTTATGAAAGCGTCTTCTACTTTTTATATTTTTTGACTTTTTCAATTCATTAGACTTTTATATATGTATACACTTTATCTTTCTGCTCTCTACCCGACTGTGAAGAAAAGTCCCTTTATTCATAAAAATGAAAAAAAGTTTTATTTTTCTTCATTCTGTATACAAAGAAATGAAAAAACGAAAACCTAAAATGACAAAATATTTAAATAAAAAAATATTTTTTTATTTTCTTGTTTTGGTACAGCATTGTTGCAGAACCTTTTTGCTAATGTAACGTTTAAAGTTTCAAATTGCTGAATGTCGTACTCCATGTACTATAGGGTTGAAGCACACTGACAAAGTGACAGGAAAAGGTTGCTAAAAAAATACATACCTACTACTACAACAATAAATATTACGTACATATATGAATTATGCTCGAGAAATTAATACGCAGTAAAAGTAGTAACTCAAATAAAATAAGAAGAAAGGATATAAAGTTTTGTTTGTTTTTATTTTATTTTTTCTTCGGAAAATTTAAGGTTTTTTCTTCTTCTGTTTGTATATATGTAAAAAGGGAATTTTTAAAATTGAATATTCATGACACAACGAGGATACCCTTCTCGTTCGATATCCTAACATATATACAATTTTCCGACTTTTCGTTTTTATTGTGTTATACAAATAAAAAGTAAAGCATAAGAAAATCCATGGGTGGTGATTTTATGTTTTCTGTATAGTCTGTACCCCGATACATTGGTTCACAGTTTTCCACCTTCATATAAAAAAAAAACATTTCCCATTCATAAAACACAGTGTGAATTTTCAATAATACAACAAAAATGTTTTTATTTTTAGTTTGGTATTTTTTTCTATAAACGTTATTTATGTACAAGTAAAATGGATAATAAAAATTAAATATCAATTCTGAAAAAAAAAAAAACCGCCAACCCTTTTTCGGTTCGTATATACGTACATTACTTTTCATCCCTTTATTTAATTTTTTAAACATTTTATTGTCTTCATTTAATATACCAAATGAATATTAATTTTTATATCCATAAGCATACAAAAGCTTTTATTTGATTTAATTTTTCACTGTGTTTTCGGCTCTATTTAGATATTTTTTGAAAATACGTCCCCGAAAAATACTAAAACACCAGAATTCAAAAATAAATAAATAAACATTTAATATTATTTTTAACAATGATTAGAATCATTCTTCTTGTAAAAGGACCTTTTTTAATACCTATACGTATATAATGAAAATGTTTATTTACGAAACAGCTGAAGCTTTTTTTGTTATGTATTTATTTGAAACACCACTGAGAAATATATCCGACTTTATATTACATACAACCGATATAACCTCACATATTTTCTTGTAATATTATTATTTTAATAATTTTGTTGTTGTTGCTATATGAATATTATTATTATTATTTTGATGTAAAATAGATAACACGATCGAAGCTAAACATGGATATTATAATTTGAATTGCATGCAAGTCTCTTGTGTATGAATATTATATTCAAGTCTATTATATTATAAATAAAGTACTGATAGAGATAGAATATTTATAATGTATAATACCAAATTGTTGTTAGATTGGTTGTCTATAGAAAAATATTTCTTTTTTTGTAAATGTTGGTATATTTCTTAAAGCGTAAATAGCGGAAAATTTTCGTTTATAATTCAACAAAACGATTAAATGCATTAAATATTATTTTAATAATTATAACCATGCTACAAAAATATTTATTACAGGCCCGGCGTGATACTATGCGAGGAAGTTTGTATAGAATAATCTGCGAGGCTATATTAAAATATTAAATTCGTTGCGGTTTAATCTTTGCAAATTATGCTTTCTCTTTTGTGTGCATGTTTCAGATAGTGTTACTGGTCCACTGATCTGAAAAAAATGGACACAGAATAAAAGAAAAATTATGAATGAAATATATTGATATTTACTGTGTGACAGAGAATGTCAAATATTCCATTCTTCTCTTAAACTTCAAATTTTCTCTAATGAAATTCACATTTCATCGGTGCACAAGAAGAGTGACAGAACTCAAAAAACGTCATTTTTGAGTTATTTACAAAATTGTTTAGCTAAATATTATATATTTTATGGGAAAGAACGACAGAATGCTAATTAGAAAAATAACCGCTAAATTCGCTAGAAATCAAAAAATCTTAAAACACTCTCCTGGATTTATTTAACAAAAGTAATAATTAAAACGCTTTTGTAATTATTTCTACCTTATAGTGACAATATAAAACTTTTATTTTGAATATCGATTTCGAAAAATATAATTTTCATCTTCAACTCAAAATTACAACTATTATCTACTTGTATAATATTGAATAATTAGAGAATAGTTGTAAGTTGTAATTTTGAACTGCAGATGAAAATTATATTTTTCTAAATCGACATTCCAAATAAAATTCTCATATTGTCACTATAAGGTAGAAATAATTGCAAAGGTGTTATAATTGTCAAATTTGAAAAGTCAAAAAAATGGCAAACCACACCAACCCAAACAAAAAAAGTAATTATTCCTTGAAGAAAAAATGATGAGTTGAAAATACGATGTCTGTTGCGTGATAATATGTCTTGTACGCTCAGAATTTGAAAAGTGTATTAAACAAGAAAAGATGATATTTTATAAATAGGCCCAAATACATAATTTTAAATATTTACAAGCATAAATATATGATCAAATTTACGAAGTGAGAAAACAAATCTCACACAAACATTAAATAACAATTATAGTTTGTCCATAGAATACTCAGACATTACAAATAAAGCTCGATTTATATTATCCGTTCCTTTCAGTTCCTTCATTTATCGTATCAGACAAAAAAACATTGTTACATGTATTTTCATAGGAGTATTTATATTATCCGTTCCGTTCAGTTCCTGCAAGTACCCTTTTTTTGCAAGTGTTTTTTTTTGTCTGATATGAAAAATGAAGGAACTGAAAGGAACGGATAATATAAATCGAGCTTAACACAACATCACCAGCCATAAACGATTTAAGTCGAAGCTTATAATTTTCAAAACTAGTTGACTTTCAAAGAACCCTCAAAAGACAATAAACACAACCACATATCGATGGTAACGATGCATTAGTGTGTATCTACAAAATTCTTCTTTTTTATATTTCATAAGTAAGTATCTACAAATTTAATTACAAGAGTTAGTTTTTTCTAAATTTTTGATTATTCAAACAGTTTTAAGCAATTTAATTAAATAATATGTGTTTATATATTTTTACAATGTCATTTCAGTTTCAAATAAGACGTTTTTCATCATTGTCTGTAAAACAATCAAAATGTAGTTAGGCACTAATGCATCGTTACCATCGATATGCTATCAATTCACTCATCCAAAGTTAAAGTAGAATTCGTAGTTATTCCTCATTTTCTAATAATATCTGATTATGTGATAATCGCATTCCCAAGAATGAGATTTGGGTAATAACCATTATTATAGATCTCCGAAATCCACAGAATCTTTAAATATCATCATATTCATCACACTGCAATTGAATCAACAACAAGTTGCACGCGCATCTGGTATAATGATGAATGAACGTATCTTGACGATATAAGAATACATCAAATATTTTTAGTTAAGCAAATGGATTTAGAACAAATAAGTTAAAAATAAAAAATTATTTTTTTAATTACAAAGCAATAATTTAAATGGTGACAAAACAGCGGCCCACGTCCGAAATTTTCCACCTAAAGTGAAAGTTTTAACGTAAAAATTAAGAAATGATGTTTATAGTGTAAATATATTCCAAAGTTTAATCAACGAAATTGAATGAAATTGAATCAGTTATAACTTGTATAATTATTTTAACCCTGTTTTTAATGGTTGTTTCATTTTTTAACACACAATTTTGCGACAAATTTTCAATAGTTTCATAACTACTATCTTTAATGAGTGACATCTTTATTTGAGTATAACACCTTTAGCATAATATATAATGTCATTTATATTATAGGTATAAATGTGATTCACATGTTATGCGATTTAATGGCAGTGACATTAAGTGTACTCAATTGATTTTTGCAATGCTCCGAAAAGGTAAAAATAAAATTAATCAAAGAAAATCTAAATATCTGAAAATTTGTCATCTAATGGAAGTTAAAGGACACTTGAAGGGGTTATAATATGAAGATAAGCAATATGTAGTATATTCCGTCAACAATTGATCCATTTCAATTTCGATATTAAATAAATGCATTTTGTATTTTAATTAAAACTAGGAAACATATATGAGTGTAACAATCGAAGGATTCACTTTTTGCATGCAATAATTGTAATATAACTTTATTTGTAAAAATAATATTATTATTGCGTCAGTGATATTTAAGTATATATATTCTGTTAACGTGTGATAATTTTATTAAATTTTTCTTAAGCAATATTATTATTCCCTTGCATATTGGAAAAAAATTCTATAATATTAATAATAATAATATAAATATAATAATATAATTTTGCTTAAATAAAATAATCTTTATGATGATTTGTGATAAGTGTAAAACAAATTTTTCTGCATCAAGAAATGGAGTTCGCTGTTGTAAATGCAACCAGATTTATCATGCTGTCCTAGCATGTTCCAGGATTTTCGCAATGAATAAACAAGAATTAAATAATTGGTGTTGTAGTACGTGTGTTTGCCCACCTGCTTCGAATGACCCTGACACACAAATTGACAAAATTCTGTCGTATATTAAAATGTTTGGCGAAGATATGAAGGTTCTTAAATTAAAACAGGACGAATATTCCGAAACATTAATATTGATGAGTAACAAGTTTGATAATATTATGAAGTTTGCCAATATAATGAAAGAACATGATTTGAAAACGAAGAAAATTGAAGAGGAGAACATTCGGCTTCAAAATCAAATATTCAATCTCGCTAACAGAATTAAAAATATTGAAGACAACCATAGAAGTTTGAATTTACTGGTGCATGGTGTACCTGAAACAAGTAGCGAAATTTTAACTTTGATTTTAAAAGGTGTTTTTGATTACCTCAATATTACAAATGTGTTGGAAAATATTTAAGGCGCTGTAAGATGTGGTAAACTGGAATCATCAAAAACTAGGCCCATCATATTTAAGTGTAGTAAAATTGATTTTAAATTGAAAATATTGAATGCATTTAAGACGAAGAAGATAGAATTAAAAAGAAACGTATTTGTAAGTGACATTCGTTTATCTCATCCTCTAAATAATAAATACATTTTTGTATCTGAGCATCTATCGGTGTACAAGTAACAATTATTAAACAAAACAAAAGCATGTCAAGCGCGGTACAATTTAAAATTTATATGGGTTCAAAACAATGATATTTTGGTGAAAAAGAATGATTCACCTAAAATAATTAAAATCATCAACGAAGATTCACTTAGGCGTCTTACAGAGGAGTAATTTTTTTTTTATTGTTATTTTTCAAATTTATTTAATGTTTGTCTTTATTTTATTTTGTTAAATATTTTCATGCCCTTATCAATCTATTTTCAAAATGTAAATAGTTTGAGAACGAAAACTCATTAATTTCTATCTAATGTATTAGTTTGCAACTATCATGTCATTTGTTTTTCTTTTGATAGTGAACTATTTTCTAATGATTATATTGTTTATAAGAAAGATCGTGATTTAACACTATTTCCTGATAAATCTAGTAGTGGGGATTGTTTGATTGCAGTAAACTCAAAATTTGATTCATTTCATCTTTTGAATGGGAGAATATTAGTGAAGAAGTGTGGTTCTGTCTAAAATTCAATTACAAAAACTTGTTCATAAATGTTCCGTATTTTTACCCTAAAGTAACTTCTGATGAATATAAAAAGTATTTTGAACATTTAATTGATTTATTAAACTTATCAAAATCATCTTCTAAATTTTTAATTTTGGGTGATTTTCAATAATAAAATTCTGGATTTGTTATTATCTAACATTGATTCGTCGTTAATTAAGGTTTCGCAAAGTTTAGATCCTTTATCTATTGTTGGTCGTCATCATCCTGCTCTTGAAATTTTGTTAAAAATAGCAGACATCCATTCTATTAAACAAACACGTGACAAAATTTATGATTTTAAAAACTGTAACTATCAACAAATTAACAACATAATCTGCAGTATAAATTGGTCACAAATATTACATATTAATAATTCAAATGTTGATCTTTTAGTGGACAGATTTTACACAAAAATTTATGATATTATTGAAACTTTAAATCTTTAACGTTAAACGCGGGTTCACGTACGTGATCAAAAAATGATTCGCGAATCCAGCTAATCGTTGGAATTTCCCCGCCTGAGATGAAATATTTTTATCTTTGGGCAAATTTTTGATCGCAAGCATCCAACATAGAAAAAACAAATTATGAGCAACAATGACGCTCATTATATCACTTTTTCTACAAAAAAAAAAAAAAATTGGCTAAATTTAAGTCCAAACCACACAAATGTGTAAGTAAAAAAACAGTACGTAATGGCTTTTTGATAAAAAATTTCGGTTGATTTGAAGTACAATCAACACAATTGTGTGAAAGGAAGGCACAAATGTGTAGGTTGGTTCAAAACACATACAAAACATGATAATTTTGTCTTACCCACAAAATTGAGTGGGTGAGTGGGAAAAGGGATAAATAGTTTTGCTATTTTTCTGACATTTCTATATGACTCACGTCAATATCAAAAACAAACAAAACACGCGCCATTTTCATTTTCGGCATTTGGTGTTTTAATTTTGTCGTGCGTTTACAAAATTAACTAATTTTAATATTTAATAAATGTATTAAAATTGTGAAAACAATTTGTAATTTTGTGCGACGTATTTTCAAAATATCTTGTGTACTAAAATGTTGAGTAATTGCGGAATTATTACATTGAATAAAATTCGGAAATAGGACAGCCGATGCGATCACTTACCATTTCAAGCGATTCTGTGCCACTTCGCTAATATTACAGTAAAACAGGATAATCATAAACGTAAATTAGATGTGTTTGAAAACTTAATTTTAAATAAGCGTTTGACAGCTGTAGTCATGTGAGTAGATCGTTTGTTTAAATCACTAAGACCAGCTAGTACAAATGAATTTAACTAGCCACCGTAAAATGATCACACCGGTGCACGGCGCCAATTGTAATCCCTTACCATAATAAGCCGAAAAGTGAAGGGTAGAGTAATAAATAATTGGGTTGGCTAGATCGGACAAGACTGAATTAAATCAATTTTTTTTCCACTTTTGTCTTTATTTTATGAAAAATGAAATACATATTTTATTTTATATTTATACTATCGCATATTGTTCGTATCATAATTTTACGCCCATTCAAACCGTTTTCTTTTAAATCGCGAGCAAAAGTCCCAGGCGAGGTACGATTTGTTAGAATATTGCTGTTGTTAGAATTTGAAGCTCATTGTACAAACAAATCATGTGCTTATCCACATTCAATATCGGAAGTAGAAGCTAACACGATCTTTGGGCTCGGAACTTTACTTAAATCCGCCAAATTGTGACACAACTGCAAATACCGAAATTGAAACGGATTGTTACGGGCATCTTCAAAACTTTTCATCAATTTATTACTCATTCATTCGATTTGTGATTTAGCAAACTCAACCATAAACGAATGTTGATGAAAAATGAAATGAATGTTTTTATTTTATTTTATTTAATTATCAGTCGTCACCACAGCCACACACAACACACAAATTAAAATGGTTGAAAATGACAAATGAAACGTCAAGTAAAATAGCTTAATATTTAGAGCAATAGCTTTTGTTTCTAACTTCATATTGTGATCAAATTTTTTTTGATCACCTACGTGAACCCGCGTTAAATCTTTTAATTCTAGTAATAGTTAGAAAATTATCAAATTTATTCAATTGAAAGAAAATTTCAGAGTTAAATATAAAAAAACTAATGATATTGATTATTACCATATGTTCACAGTGTTACGTTCCAAGACCAAAAGTTTAATTAAATTTGCTTAGAATATATACATATTTAAATAATGTGGAAAAGAATATTAGTTTAAATCCTAAAGGTTTTTGGTCTTATGCAAAAAAATTAAAAAACCAAAATTATGTTCCATCAATAATGAATAAAGATGATGAATATGCGTCAAATCCTAATGATATTTGTAAACTGTTCAGATTATATTTTGCTTCAGTTTATGAGCCCGTAAATAATATTTTTGAAGAAAAATATTTTGATCATATAGGAAATAAAGATGTTAGTTCACAATTTTCACCATCATTATTTGACATTGAAGCTTGTCTTAACACTCTAAATATCAAACAATCTGCGGGACTTAATGGTATTCCCCCAATTTTCATTAAAAATGTAGCGCAATCGATAAACTATCCGTTAAAGATTATTTTTGATCATTCACTGAGTAGTAATATATTCCCATTACGTTGGAAATCAGCAAGAATCAGTTCAGTTTATAAATTGGGAATTAAGTCTGATATAAAAAATTATCGACCGATATCAATTTTAAATACATGCAATAAAATATTTGAACGGATTATTCACATTAAAATAAGTGATCATATTTATAATCACATTTCGATAAAACAACATGGGTTTTTCCCATCCAGGTCTACTTTATCCAATCATTTATACTTTTCAAATTTTGTCCATAGGTTCCTAAACTCACATTATCCGGTTGATGTCATTTACACAGATTTTGCTAAGGCGTTTGATAAAGTAAATCATGAAATTTTGTTGTACAAGTTAGGCAAAGTTAGCTTCATAAATTTGCAAAAGTTTTTCAAATCCTACCTTACTAATCGTATTGTGGCTATTAATAATTATAAATCTTCAGAATTCAGTCCAACATCCGGTGTACCTCAGGGATCTATTTTAGAACCGCTTTTATTTTTATTATTTATTGATGATGTAGAGGATATACTAGATTGTGGGGTTCTTTTATTTGCTGATGATTTAAAAAATTGTTTAATTCGATTAAATCAATAAATGAATGTCATATTTTGCAAAACAATTTAAATAATTTGCAGTTATGGTGTTATATAAAAACCATATGATTATAAATGCTGAATTTTAGTAATGATATTAATAGCGTTACTCTAAAAGTGTATGATAGTTTTTTAGATTTAGGTATTACAGTGGATAGCACTTTTAAATTTGACCTTCATATTAATAACATTATCAAAAATGCTTACAAAATACTTGGTATGGTTATACGAATATGTGCTAATTTTTCTTTACAAAAATCATTTATTTTACTTTTTAGTTCACTTGTTAGACCTAAATTAGAATACCTATCGACAATTTGGAATCCTAACTATAAGATTTATATATAAATAGTTTGGGGAAAATTCAGAAAAATGTACAAGGTTTCTTAATTATAAATTTAAAAACGGTTATGAACAGTATAATGTTCGTTTGCAAAGATATGGTTTGATGACATTAAATAGTAGAAGAATTTATGTTGATGAAATAATTCTACTAAAATTATTGAATGGTCATATTGGTATTGATTTGCTACATGCTTTTAAAATTAAACCAAAATCTGACTATTTTATTCGAAACATGGAATATTTTATAATTCCAAATTATAAAAATAAATTAATATTGTATTCACCAATGGTTCGTTTGCAAAGACATCATACTTTATTTTTTAATGATCTTGATCTGTTTTCGTTTTCAATATCATCTTATAAAAAACTTATTCTTAATAATTTACATAATTCAACTTTTTAATTTTTATTGTTAATGTTTTATTTATTTTTTTTTTTTTTATTTAAATATGTTTTACATATATGATTGTTATGTATTGTTTATTATACATATATGTACATTTTTTAATTTTATTTTTTTGTTTTATAATTATTAATTATATCGATATATTTTTACTCTAAGCTAATTGTAATAGGATAATATCTGTAATTAGCTAATTGAATTGAATAAATAAATAAATTCACGCATAAACGGATTTTTCTAACTTGCAGTGCAGTTTACTCCGTGAACGATTCATCCATTTGAATTAAGCTACCAAATGAAAGCATTTGGTATTTTTTTTTTTATTTATTTATTTTCCAAGAAAAAAAATACAATTTTTAAATATAGGAAGATATCCTTCTAACAAGTTAATACTGATTTCAAAATAGCTAAGAAAACTTATTTACATAATAGCATACATAATATTTAACGAATACAAACCAAATTATAAACTAAATTAAATTAAATTGAAATTAATTGGCATGAACAAATAGTTAGTATCAGAACAGTAGTTTTGAAACAAAATAATAATAATAAAAAGTATTCAATTGTACAAGCAAGCAAGCATGAATGAAACAAATCATATTCTGTAAAAAAACTTAAAAAAGCTTGTTTTTAAGCTTAAATTTGAAAGCATAATTTCTCAAAGTTTTGACATTGCTTAATTGAATAATTGTACTCCCACTACTTTGGGTGGCTTTAAATTTATAGTTTTGAAAACGATGGTTGCGAGGTGGCCGCTCACTTACTGAAATGTTAGGTTGAAAATCAGTCTTATGCCTAATAAGTCCATATCTAACTTTATAAATCGTCAGCGTACTTAAATGGTAATGTTTCATCACTATATACAGTAATTTTGTTGGTGTTAAAGGGGTAGTTGTTCGATTGCCTTAATGGCTTAGTTTTGAATTATTTATAAATCATTTTTATTTGTTATGTTCGCTCCTCCCCAGATTTGAATCAAATAAGACGGATGTGAGCTAATATAACTAAAATAGATATTTTTTCGAATAAAATGTGGAATAAACTGATTGACTCGTCTCAAAGCCGCAATAATAGGCTGAAGAATTAATAATCAATACAAGGTAGGAAATGCTTTCAACTCGATGTATAAGACTATTATTAAAGTTAATTTCATCTATTACAGCATTAGGTTTATGTTTTAAGAAAAAGGTTATAAAACTTGTTTTTGAGACGAATAACCTAAACTTATATTGCAACAAAGTCAATTGTGAATTTTATGAAAGTTATTTTCCATCGCAGTTTTCTGTTTTGGAAATGATTCTGAACTGTATAGATTAAACAGGATCATCAGCAAATACACTACTGGTCGTAGGATTGATCCTTGTGGTATTTCGCGCTTCACAATAATTTTTGAGGAAGTGTGAATATCAATTTTAGCAACTTGTGTTCGATCTAAATGCATTTACTGTAAAAATGGAAGGATTTACTTCCTGCATGTAATAATTCTAGTCTAATTTTATTTGTGGAAATATTATTATTATTGCTTTAGTGAAATTTTAGTATATATTTATGGGTACATGTGGTTATTTTAAACAAATTTTACTAAATAAATGTTAATATTCATTTCGCGCATCTAATTATCTGTTTTCTTATTTGCCAATAACTATTTAGGTTATAGGCAGTATATTCCGTGATTTAATAATAATATTGAATATATCTCAATTAAACCTTTTCTTATCGCACATGAATTAGTTTATCAAACACAGGGCTAATAATAAGGTAAATTGATAATAAGTACAATAACAAAGATTTTCTCATTTTTCTCACATTTAACGTATAAAACTATTGAAGCTTGATATTGTAATTGCGTTTGTGCGATAAATACGTAACTGGTCAAATTACAGTAAATTTTCCAACTATTTTGAAAATGAGCAAAAAGATTATGTTAATAATGCATTTTTTCAAGAAATATTTGAAAAATCAAAGATGTTCAATTAATTTGGGATAAGAAAATGATTATTTGAGAAATTTGTGAATACTAAATAGTTTTTAAGTTATCAGTGAAATTCAATGTGACTATTTAACAAAAGAACCAAGATAACGATCACGGATAGGATTTGTGGCTGTCATATAACTTTTGGTTCAGATTAGTGTCATCCATAACGTCCAGATTTTATTGTACTTGCTTAAGAGTCACACTGTACATATTTATAGAGATCTATTTTTCTGATTAATTAAACATCAGCATCCGGCTCAGTGATTATATTATAATTAATAATTATTTTGCACACTTTTTTATACTTGTATGTTCGTACGTTCATTTTATGTTAATTCCATGTTAAAAATTTAGATTGATGCATTTTATTATGCGATTAAAAAAGTTGATGTTTGTGATGCGATGATAATTACTCTATTCTGTGTAAATGTGTATAGTACTTTACATACTCGTACTGGATAAGATTAATGGGATACAAAATTGTTAACAAATTGTAGTTAATATCGTACATGTGATTGATAATTAAATGGTGTTTAGTCAGATAAAAAAAAAAGATTGGTGTATGTATCATGCAAACTTTAAACTTTTTTAATTATAATAAAATTAAAAATTTATTAAATTAATAAATTGTGCATACAATGTATTTAGCTTGTTTCATGACAAATGCTAATTTGATAAATAATTATAAATTTGCATAATTTGTTAATACTATCAAAATGGACTATATAACTACTTTGTGTATACATACGAGTACATACGAGTATATTACACATGTAGAATATTTTTCATTCATAAACTCTGTGTATGATATGTTTGTCATTTTGAAAATATTCAAGTAATTTTCTTTCGTTGTTTTTGACTGTTAAACTGTTTTTGACATTTTAACAGTAACGCACAACATATCTACATACACACAGGCTACATAACACAAAAAATAAACATTCCTTGCAATAAATCAATCAAAAATGAAAATTTGTACATAAAAAAAATAATTTTATGTTTTTATATCATGTTTTGTTTGTTATTTTGCACAATGCGAAAATATTATATTGAAATGAAAATGAGAATACAACAAAAGCAAAATACAAAAATTGAATATTTTATAAATGCGCGAGACAAAATGTCGCGGAAATGTTTTTCGCTTCATATATTAATAAATAATGTAAAGACGATCCAAATACGTATGTACATGTATACATATTGGAAAATATCATTTAATGTTAAATTGCATAACATAATCGACATTTAAATATTTATAACCTTAATTTTAAATATCATAAAAATATAGTTTCGATTAGAATCGAACATTAAAATAAATTCTGAATATTTCTTCCATTTCTAGTTTATACTGTACCAATCCACAACTGATCTTGACACAATAAAATATATCTACATACAAAGAAATAATCAAGTTTCGCGCGCTTTACTTTAATCTTAAAGTCGCGCGCTATACTATTTAATTGATTTGTGTACGAATCATTTAATTAATAATAAAAAAAAAATATGTTAATAGTAATCCCAAACATTATTATTATTTTAATCATGACTGTGTTTTATTGGATTTTAAATGATTTTTAATGTAACTTTTATTAGTGCTATAAAAAAATTAAAATTTTTAATTTATGACTCTCTTAAATCTACCCATAATCATGTCGAATATGTTTATAGTTGGTAAATAAATTTTGCACACCGTTTTTAAATGTAATAATGTTAAATGTAATGTTGTTAGGTATGGACATTACATTTAATGCTGATTTTAATGGACGATAGTGATTAATAACTTGTCGTGTCTTATTGCATGACGCGAAGGTGTGAGAGATATATTATAATGTGTATATATTTAAATTTATAAACAAAATGTTATAAAATTAAAATTTAGTTAGATGATGCAGGTTCGCTGATTGTTAATAACATTTTAATATTGCAAAATACTTGTAAAAGACAAAATGTTAATACAAATAAATAAATTTTTAGTTTTTGCTCTCCACTTTATCTCCAATATAGGAGCATGGCAATTCTACAAAGAATTATTATTTCTGGAACGTCTTTCTCTGTTGGGTGCCGTTGCTTTGATTTTCACACATGACCTACCGAGTTATTCTACATTTCCACGGTGCTAGTTGGTTACCACGTTACAACTGGTCGTCCGACTTTCCTGTTTCCCTGTGGGTTCCACTCCAGAGATTATTTTGTTTCGTCATTGGACAACTTCCTCAGCGTGTGGCCAACCTATCTTGAGTTGCGCTTTCTCATTATAGTCCCAATAACTGGTAAATTCGTTTGTTGAAAGAACTCAACATTTCTTAATGGCTCAGAAGCACCCCAGTACTCCCTAAATACAATTATTTACAACCACCTGTAGCTTATGGTTTATTTTATATGTATGATTCCAAACTTCGCAACCGTACCGCAACAGTGATTGCACACATTAATTAAACATCAGACTTGATGTTGTTGAATGTTATTCTAGTTTTGCTTATTCGCTTATTCCTGTCTTCTTCTGTTTCAACCGTTTTCATTAGTGGCCAAGATATACGGAATGGGTTAGATATGTCTTTGTAGATGGTGTGTTAGGCCTCATCGCCTTGTTAGGCTTCCTCAATGATGATGCGTTCTTGGTCTGATTGTCATGGAATTTTTATTCGATCATAGCTTACATCTTTATGCTCTTAGGGGACCTAAGGGACCTTAGAAATATACCCCTCCAATTTTTGCATTTTCTCACGTCATTTTTCCTGAGAATCGTTATAGTCAAGCCTCCCATCAATTTTCACGTTGTTTTACCGGAATTCCATACATATGTTATTACTGGTATTATAAAGCTGTTGCAATTGTTGATATGAAAAATTATTAGAATTTGTATTAAAAAGTATTTTCTTCACCGACAAATGTATCAAATTTGCACTGATATAAAATCTTATCTTCACAAAATTCTGGTTCGTAAGGTCTTATAAGAGTATTATAAGACATTTATTAGAAAAGTAGCTTAAAAAAACTACATTATTTCGATTTGGTAAAGTCGTGAATGATCTTGCAAATACTTATTTTTTTTTTAAACTACTTCAGTTTATCACAATTTTCAACTTTTCTTTAACATTCAATACTATTAAACAAATACAATTAGTTTCCCCCACTAAAAAATTAAATATCGAATTTTATAATTTTGAAGTCCAAAATCAAAGCAGTTAGCACGGAAACTGAATGAATGAAAATTTTAAAAATCAATGTGCAAGCGTTATACAAACTTGTCTTTGTGCATTGATCTTAGTAAAATAAAGTTAATCCTTTTTGTTGGTCAACTTACGAGTTATAAAAGTGGTTTACTTGTAGAATCCTTTATTTTTAACAGGTTACCAAATATACAGTCTTGGCTAAAAGTATTAAGCACCCATGATATCTTCCAATTTTTTTATGAGTATCAATTTGAAATAAATTGAAACAATTTTTATAGGTTCACATTACTATTTATTTATATATAATTAATATTTCGTGGGTCCACCCTTTGCCTTAATTACGGCAGAAATTCTTTTGGATAGAGAGCTTACAAGTTTTTTACATTCCCCACGCAGAGAAAAAATTGGTCATATTAACCAAAAAAGTAAGATAACTTTACCAAAAAATTGTTACAAACTCAACTTACTTATTGATTGGTAAATATTATAAATGTTAAATAGTAAAATTAACATAGAGAATAGTACAATAATTTAAAATATTTTTTTTTAGTTTACTAATTGTGTAAGTAAATTCAACAAATATATATGTAGATTTTACTACAATACGAAGTGAAATATGAATAGAATTTTGGTAAAATTAACCGAACGATTAAGTAAAACCGACAACCTTTTAAAGTAAATAAAACCCACACTATAAAATAATAGGGTAAAGTTTACAACAAATATAAGTAAATTTTACTTAAAATCTCTATTAAAATTTAGTCTACGTAACTCAAGGAAACTTCACAAATTTTGAAATGTGAAATGGGGTCATTTGTATGATAACAAAATATTTGTTATCACGTCGAGATGAGGTCTCATCTTTTCAAAACTGATGAGGTAAACATTTTGAATCTTTTTAATTAAAAGATTCGACATCCTCATCAGATTATGTAGTTATCAAACTACGAAAATAATGTTCTTACTTCATGAATTTAAATGAAGTAAAGATCAATTGATCTAGCGAATTATATTGAAAATGCAATAATAATTTTTACCTATCGCCGATGTAAATTTAACACACCAATTTGTGAACTTTACATTGCAAGAGAAAATTTTTGTTAAAATATTTATTTTACATTGTAGATTAGTAAAATTAGCATGTCTCTCGGTTAATTTTACAAATCTATTAATATTTTTAAAAAAATAATTTATTTTACGAAAATTATTATTTTACTTTATCAAATTAGTTAAATTAACAAAGCATATGTTAACTTATATTATAAAGAGTAGGATAAATTAACCTACAAAATAGGTTGATTTTACAATTTTATGTTTACTTATCGATTTGCGAAATATTTTTCTTTTCGTGACAGGACGTATGGCGCTCCATTCTTGGTGCAGACAGCGTTTTAGGTCTTCTATGTTATTTATTGTGTAGCGCCTGACACTGCGTTTTAATAAACTCCATATATGTTTTATGGGATTCAGGTCCGGGGACTGGGACGCCATTACAGAACCTCAATGCCATTTTCACGAAACCATGCCATTGTGTGGGCAAACTTATGACATGGCACGTTATTCTGCTGGAATTTAACGCTATCCATGTTTGTATCACCAAGAAGTGTTAAAAATAAGGGCAGCTACGCTGATTCTAGGACGTTTATATATTTTGAAGAATTCAAGTGGCCCTCACACATGAACATTTTGCCAACTCCAGAATTAGTCATGCAGCCCCAGACCATTATGCTGACCACGCCGTATTTTACTCTTGGAACCACACACTCTGGGCTAAATGCTTCGCCTACCCGGTGACGCACAAAAAGCACACCAGTTATACCAAAAATCTGAAATAAAGAAAATATAGAGACTTCGGAAAACTAAAATATTTGTATCGATGAATTTCAGTTTAAAATCATATTATTTAATATTATTGGGGCATAGAATTGTTAACTTACTTCAAAGTTTGATTCTTCTGATTACACGATGTTTGACCAATCTTCTTTGGTGAAACTTTGGTATTTTAAGGCCCATTTTCACCGAGTTTTCTCGTTTTTTCGAAGAGAAGAGAGTTTCTTCCTGGCCTTACAGCCTTTCAAACCAGCTTCCTGAAGCCCTCTGAAAAAAGGGCGAGCAGAGATTGGTTTCTTTATTTCTACTGACAACTCAGCACCGAGGTTTGAAGAAGTTGTTTCCTTATTTTTTAAAGCTTCTCTCACTAACTTTCGGTCGGCACGGTACTGTGTGATCCACTAGCAGTGAATCGCTCAATAGTATATTGCACAGATCGGCGTGAATATTTCACAGTTTTAGAAATCTCTGCTTGTGATTTTTCTTGCTCATGCAGAAGCTATATCTGCACACGTTGTTCTAAACTTAACTGTTTTTGTTTCGGCTTATTGCAATAATATCACTAAATTTAACAAATCAAAACACCAAAAGCGGACTAGACCACTAGGTGTGTACACAATGAGCAAAAGTAGCGAACTGACGATTAAATACAAAATGGAAATATAACAAATTTAACTGCACCAGATGGTTTATTGCCACACTTGCGGTGTGAGTCACTGTTTTTAGTCCTTTTTAGATGTCGAAAAAATAATAAATTAACAAAAGCGGTTGTTTTTTGTTATACTTATCGTGTACGCCCGAAATGTATAAGGTGCTCAATACTTTTTGCCAAGGCTGTACTTTGTTTTTCGAAATAAACAAAAAATAGCAAATTAAGCAATACATTTTTTTTAATTTATACAATGCAATTATTATCGTAAGTTTACAATTTTATCAAAATAAACAAATATTAGCAAAATTAAATATCGGTCTCATAAAAAAAATGATATTGGGAGACGCTTGAAGTCAAAATTCAGGATTCAAAAATCTCAAATATCATAATCCCGGAAATAAAAAACCTGAAAATGAAAATTGTTGTAATCAAAATAAACGGACTATTCAATTTCCACACCGATCAAAATAGGTATACATAATTTCTTCTGAACGAAATTCTGGATAATGGCCACCTGGGAAAAAACGCGGCTCTTTCTGATTCGAATATGTTGGGATTGGAATGAATGGGTGGAAAATTGGATTCTTAAATGATTTTTGGAAGAAGTTCTGGAATATGGCCACTTCGGTCGGCTTGGAACCGATTGTGATGGGATTGGGTAGGTTGGATGGAAATGGGATTCTAAAATAATTTTTTGGAGATGTTCTGGAAAATAGCTCCCTAGGACGGAACTGAGTCACTTCTTAACTGATTCACACACATAAGATAAGTTATTATATAAAAAATAAATGCTCCAGTTCGTGAAATCCGTTGCTAAATTTTTAATTAAATTGTATTAGTTGAAAGTTTTCATAAACTGCTGAGGAACTCCTATATCTGTCAATACCTGCTTTACAAAACTAACATACAGAATAATCTAGGGATCGTTGATGTGTCTAACATATCGTTGTGGTTTGGAAATAAATATCTATTCTTTTTCGCCACATAATTAAATTTACACAAATTAAGGCGGGACCTCATGCTACTGTCATCCTTTGTGAGCTTCATGGACTGGGTAACGAGTCAATAACTCCTGCCGCTGGTATATCTTTCATACTTTAAACTACTTCTTCTTGGTTTGCCAAATCCAATTTTCTCGGTGATTTGCATAACCGTGTCTCCATTCCAATATTCAGACCGAAGATGTATAGTGATCAATATGACAGAGACATATAAATTACGCACATTTGGATTTGATATACATATATCTGATCAGTTGAAACCAAAATTTCAAAGACTTGTTTTAATCGATCATTTAAAATGGTTTTTGGATTTGATTAATATTACTTACTGCTTCTTACAGCGTCTTATCACTTTAAAAAGGCCTTCATAAGGAGGAGCCAAATCTGATCACATCTAATCTGTTTTGATTTGATCAAATAACTTTGAAGGTAAATTTTTTCGATGAAGTGAAAATTAGTCATCTCAGGAGTGTCAGTGAGATGTAAGTTTGTAACAATAAAATTTTGTGAGTTATCATATTATTCATTATAGAGTTAATGATACACGGATGTTCTGCATATAGAGCACAAAGTGTGATCATTTGTGTTGTAATACTCAGTCGCCATGGCCTTCAATCAAATGATTGAAATTTTCATGAGCTTTTCAGATCGAAACTAAATATTACTTCTGTTTCAAAAAACTTCATGGAAAAAATTTAGCTTAAAAAATAACGTGATCAAAATAGAGGGTGCTATGGAAGAGCAGTATATAATTGTTCGGCGATTCTAATATATTCCGTGTTATCTGAAAACGCAACTAAATGGCCTTATAGAGCCGACATTTTCGATATCGGTTTGATTTTAATTAATTAATTCAGTATTAAATTTGGGAAGGAAATATAAAAAATATTTAAACTAGCATCGCAAATACAAAATGGCAGTTGTCCAATAGTTGTTAGAAATTCATCAATAACTGTGTCGCTAGTTGGAGTAGGTAACTCTATTCTGGCTTTCCCTGGAAATAGGGAATTGAAAAACTGTTCCAATAACATTTTCATCTGAATTTTGGTTTTCTGGGCTACTGATCGAGTGTTGCTATAAATGTTTTTAAAACAAAGTGGAATGGGAAACTATTGCTCCAAAAACTTGATTGGGAAAAATAATTTTCTATTTTAATTTGTTTCGGAAATATTTGCACCAAACTAATGGTAAGCGAGAAGACTGCAATTCAGAAGAGAATGCTATGCAAGTACTTTGTAATATTTTCTCTGTACCCAAAAAACCCAGGTAGGGTAGATAAAGAATGAAATGAAGTTGTTCTAATTCAATGTGAACCCAAAAATTTTGTTAACTTTGATACGATGTTGACCAGAACTCCAAACTTTGTTATATATTTTTGGGCAAAATTAGTTGCTATGGTTAAATTAGTAAAGTGATGGAGCAAAAGGCATTACAATGCCTGAGTAGATGTGTTGGAATTGAGTTTTTGGACTAGTCTGGCTTTCTCTGGGACTATAGGAAACTATAGTCTACTAATGGTATTTTGATAGAATTTCTTGGCTCAATAGTATTTTGCGGCTGGAAAATGCAATTGAGACAGAAATCAAATGACAATTTTTTTCTCGGTTCCTTGTTCCGAGGAAAAGCTACAATAATATTTCTGGTGGGATATTATATTGTACTTGTGGTCATTTTATATGTTTTAAATTTTACATATTTAGCAAACAAGATTTTTTCCAGCCGCCTTCGTCTTATGTTAGGCCAAATGAATTGTGATTAATTTACAATTTCCACGGATAGTTGGATGAAAATATTATACAGAGTGTCGTACGGCAAAACGGTTCTGCAATATAAGGATGCTTAAAACAAGCAATCTTTAAGGCGTCTATCGCCTCATATTTTTTAGTTAATACTTTGGCCTCCAGACTGGACCATATGGAAAAATCCATTAGATCTAAGTCCGGGAAATATGGTGGCCATTGTTGTGAAGAAATGAAACAGGGAACTTTTTCTTGTAAAAAACGTTGGGTTTTACGGGATAAATGGAGGGTTCTATCGAACTATTACACATAGCCAAGCATCGTTTAAAATCTTCTCACGGTAGATTTGTTGATTTACTTTTATGCCCTATGTTCAATGAAAACGAGTGGTGATCGTACTGTGGCGCAGTTACCGCAGTCCAAACCATCACTGATGTTTGATTTCGCAGAGCGGTTCGCTGGTCTTAATTGTCTTTTGATTTACACACTAACCAAACACGATAATTTGTTTGTTAATGTATTGCTGGACCGTAATAATGTTTAAAAAATCCAACTTTTCAAGCTCGCCACCAACGTACAGAAACCTTTTCGATAACATATCTGTTCTTAAATTTGAAATATTTGTACGATATACTGAAGTTTAGAACTAAAAAAAAATAAAATTGAAAAATTTACAACATTTTTAATTTGTAACACTTCGAGCGCCTACCCCTGTATATGCGTAAGCCAGGTAATTTCAATAGCTCTAGTTTTAAGTTAGAGCTAGTGTGATATTCATAACCTAAAAGTGAATTCTGAAGTTCTAGGTCTACTTTTTGCAACTTAATTATTGTGCTGTACTCGAAGTGAGGCACGACTGCGGCAGTTTCGTGATCTGCGATTTATTACATTGCTGAAGAACAGCACCTATTAGTAGTATTTGGTATCAGTGGTAATACGGTTTTTTGTGTCATTGAGTAGATGTACGATTTAGAAACTCTCGTTTAGAGCATCAGGACAGAGTGGTCGATGTGAATTATTAATTTATTAACGTTCAAATTTTAAATTTTCAAAAGAATTTAACCGAATTTTAATCACAAAACATTAATGTTACTTTAAAATGAAGGCTAATTTTTTTGATAAATTGTTTAATTTACTTAATAGTTGTTCAGTTGATTTAACTGTTACTCACTCAAGGTTCATGTAAATCATTTACACAGACGATGGCAGTAGTAAGATAAATTTATTCAATGTGTAATGGTTATCGTGGAATTATTTTATCTCGGAATCTCTGGGATACTTGTCCAGTACTTGGTCCTACTGTCAAATATGGTAACGTTCGGTGATGACAAACAACAAAACTATGACTTCTTGTCGGAGTGCAGAACTCATGGGCCGACCCATCTTCGAAGTCAACAAAGTCTGTACATCCTCGATTTAGTTACTGCATAAGGCAGAATGTGAAATTTGAAAGTCACATTTTGATGCCCCAGTTGACTAGAATATTCAAACATGTTGCAAAGTCCTTTAACCATTTTGTATTAAAAATCGAGTAGTGAAATAGTAGTAGAAAATAAAAGTAAAAAATGTACAAGGGATCGGCCCCAATACTTAAGAATTCGATTTAAAGAGGAAACTTAACTAAGTACCACAGAATTTCCGGGCTTGACTTCGTTTTTACAAAAATTTTCGAACTCGAGATTTCTCTTGGAATATATCTGCCAGTGACTCCTGAGAAAGACCATATTGTTATTGTATTAGTGTTAACGTCTCCGATATTATTATTTTGAAAAGAGCTTTAGTGAAGAGCTAGTTAAAAATTTTTATTTACGTGGTATGAAATTTTTCAGATTATGGTTTTCGAAGTTCAGGGATTTTTAGGAAATTGACCAAAAGACAGAAGCAGTTCAAATAGTTTTTAATTTCTTCTCTATGAGAGATATTTTAGAAATAAACAGGTATACCATCCCGTTTTGCACAACGGAAATTGAACAAGCGCTCTCTCTATAATAGAGCAAATGACTTCTGTGAATAGCAACAAATAAGTCAGTCGTCAATCAACAGAACAATAACAAAAACTGCAGTTTGAACTTTTACAGTGCTGAAGCTCTTGGTGTTGACTTTACTCAAATCAAATATTTGATTTTCATTTATTGAGTGCGTACAACTTGACATAACCCAATTTTAAATCGTGTACAGGAACATTGTTTTAAAAAAGACGGACATATGTCCAAGTACGATTAATATGTATTTTCTCCGCCTAAATTGATGCAATCAAATTACACGATCTGTTGATGTGTCAGTTCCATGACTAAAAGAAAATGAGTATGCATCATTTAGAGATTATCTCGATATTTTTCGCCCATTTCACAATAAATTTATCAAAAGTTTGTTTATACCGTAAACTTAAGCTACCGCCATATTATATATTTCTTCATCTATTTTTTTGGTTGTCTGATAAAATCAGTATACGGTGGTCATTGAATACGTATATGACAACTAACATTTTTATATACCATAGCAGACCATACAGCTAAAATATCTCCTCAATATATAATTTAATTATTACTATCAGTATCATATCATCATCATCATCATCATGAACATAATATAATTTACAGACGAGCATATAATATGTATACACATGTATTATAAATGATAAAGAATGAGATTAAAAGGTGGTTTTTTACATCAACGTTCGCGAATGAATAAAGTTGTCGTCTGTTATTTTAGTTATATGGAAACATACGTACATTTATGTGGCTATATATACATTATATACCAAAAATGATTTTATGTACTTTTTTGTTGGTGTACAGCGAGATGAAAAGATTGAAGTGAATAGATAATTTTTGCGAAAAATTTTTAATTTACGAAAAAGGGTGATTTTTATAGTGAGTGTTTGGTTTTCAATTTTAATTTTAGTTTCAACACATTTTTTGAATATTTTATCATGATTTATATATTAATTGAATTGTTAGATTATTTAATGCATTATATATACTTAAGGAGACCCTTGCCATTTGTAACCATATAGATACGTACGTATGTATAGTAAACATATGGTGAGGTGTAAAAAGGCAAAATATTTTTGTTTTTTGTGCATAATCCTATAAGATTATGTTTTATTCGTGTTACATAGTTTCTTGTAAAAAACTATTTTTTAATACAACCAAGTGTTGAAAATCTAGTTTATAACCCAACCTCAATAAACCTACGATATATAAATTATTATATTATTGCACATTTTACAATATTGTTGACATTTAAAAACATAATTTTGTAAGGTATACGAGTCCATCAAAATAATCTTAATTTAATTCTATACTAAAACAATTCTAATTAATGAAATATTCAAAAAATTCCAAATTATCAAGCAGCACGACAAAATCATAAAAAAGTTATTACTTATTGCAATTTTTTATGGGAATTTAAATAGTTTTAACGACCGACTATAAAAAAGGGGAGAGATGCTTTTTGGTTTTCATAATATAATAGCTTAGTTATGTACGAATATGTAGGATTTGTGTGTTATTTTTATGTTTGTTGAGTGAACACAATAAAAGCTGTATAAAAATGTTTTATGTCTTTTTGTGTAATATGCATATAAGTGTTTGGCTGTATGTTTGAATCCCGGACATGATTTTAGTTTTATAGCTCGTATTATAATCTTTATGTGGTGTGGTTTTTTATTGTAATCAATTTGTGTATAAAACCACAGATTTTGATAAATAATATTTTATTGTTTATACAATTTGTTCACGTTGGTTAATTATGGCTATTCGTAATCGGAAATAATTCCTGGAGTAATAAAACAAAAATTGTATTTTATTGATATTTTAACTGCGATTGAATAGTTAGATAATCGGAATTAAATCCCTAGAATTTAAATTCTGACAACATCAAATCTTAATAAGATTAGTGTGTAATTAGCAAAAGGTTCCACATTATAAACCATTATTACAAACTGTGCTAGCTTCCAACCGTGATGCTGGACCATGCCCGGCTCAAAATAGAAATATCTATTCACCTTTCGTTTGTCCATACATTTAAGTAAAATATTTCATATTCGGTTTCTAGTTCAATCAAAATAGCTTAGTTACCTAAAAATAAAGTGTGCAAAAATATTTCCAATATCCATACCAATTCCATATCATAAGTAGAAAATAAATAAAAATAAATGTTTCCAAACAAACAAAACAGAGTGCGGTCAAATCTGTCAGAACCTGATATTGTAGTTCATGACATAGTATAATGAAAATTCTCTCCATTAGTACACGAACAAGGACACATCTCGTTAAACAACTATATCTTCGTGTTCTTGATAATTTGATCTCTTGGATTGAATGTGAGTAGAAATAAAAACGCAGATCATAATTTTTGGAATCCTTCATGTTTTGCAAAATTTCTTAGAGCAGTTTCCAACATCTAAAATTGTTCATCTCTATCACAATTTGAATAATTTTTTATAAGAATATACCTAATTTGCTAGAAATAGAGTCATAAGAGAGTATGTTTAGATACAAAATAATAAAAATATGACATGTTGAAAATCGTTTGATTTGAATATCATAGAATTGAGTGAATTTATGTGTGTCACTTTTGCAGCAAATGAACGAAATCTAGAATTTTATAGTACTATAATAAACCGCACAGTAAAATAAGAAAAATTAAATTCGATTATTAATGTTTGCCTTTGGCTTATCAAAATTTATTTTCAACTTACGGTAAATATTAATGATGCAATTTTCAGTACTGTTCAATTAAAATACTATTTTGTTTATTGTTCTTTAACTTCTGGTTCTTGACTTACCTAGAATAGAAAAAAAATAAGAAATATAAATTTTATTTTTAAAAGGTATGAGATACAAGTATTATTTAATTCTTGAAAATGGTGATAAAAAGCTAATATTCAACTAGTTTCAAAAGATTTATATATCAGCACATCTGAAACTCAGATGTAATCATCTATCCACGGAAGATACACACTAATGACTCCTGGGGTAATGACTCCTGCGATAAAAATAACACACCTTACACAAAGGGTATGTTACAACAAACTTCAATTAAAAAAACTATTCATTAAACGTCCGAATCAGGGTAACCTTTCATTATAGAAAGGAGCCTTGTTCGTGCCATATAAAACCAATTCAGACGTTTAGGGATTTGTTAGGTGAATTGTTAGACATTACATCACCATAAAAAGCTATCCAGAGATGTTATCAACTATGGGAATTCATTTGGGCTACAAAAAAGGCTACAAAGGCTCTAAAAAAGAATTAAAATAAATAATTCTGGCTGTCGGACCAGGCAGGAGTAATTATTAGTATAATTTCGGTATTGAAAATTTTAGAGTTATTAAAAACTGTATTGTAAATCCAACATTCACCTCAGCTCCTTTCAAATTAAATTGGATTGTGACATTAATTTTAATTCCATATTTACTCCAGATCAGTTAATATTTAATAAATAGGTAGAATAAACAGCTTTAAGCACGTCTATAGTAAATGCAGAATACTTACAAAGGTTTGATCAATTATTGGGTTTATTTTGCAATTTTCAAGACCAGATATAAACAAATAATTCATAAAGAAATTATCGAGGAGTAGATTTTAGCAGCAAAAATCCAAATCTAATTTGAACTAAGAATATAGCGACGAAATTTAAAAATCAAAATTTAAAAATTATTAAAATTTAAATTAAAAAATCTCAAAAATTTTACCATTGTTATATTTGAGAATCCGCCCTCATTTACCAAACTAATTCCCTTAAAAATTGAAATGAAATTGACGTAATTTTTTTTTTATATTACAACTGATTTACAATCATTTAGTAATTTATTCTAAATAATGATCGACATTTGACGGGCAGTATCCCAATGGTTACTCCCGTTTGAATTTACATAATTTATTATATTTCTTTGTCCTAATTAAATACAACTGCCCATTTCTAAAGGTCTCTACTTTTGAAGTCTTCTTACTGCGTTGGTGTCCAACAAACTTCGTATGTCTGCATTTTGGTGCCCAGATATCCACTGAATGTGTTTCTTTGCATGTATTTTTATTTCTTCACTGACATTCCATGTTTAAGTCCCTATGTAGGTTATCAATTCTGATGTACCATGGTGTGTTGACCATGGCACGCAGCACCTTGTTTTGAAAACATTGTATCATTTGTGTATTTATCCTCTCGGTATACAACCCCAAAGTTGAATATCATATAGGTCCATACTTGTTTAAGTATTTGCCGATATAATAGTAAGCTTAGAATTTCTACCTATTAGCCAATACATTTGTCTATGTTTGATGTTCTTCTTTTTTCTTTTTAATGTGCTCTTTTCATCTAAGCTTGTAATCGAGAGTCATGCCGAGGTATTTGTAAAAATTATCTAGATCGGTGTTGTTATAAAAGGTATAGGCTGTATTTGCATTTGGAATCTGCCTTGAATTAAGTTCCACTGGAATCCAGTCAACTATCTGGTTTATGAAGTTTACGTGATCCGAGTTTGCTTCGTTTTGGCTAATGCGCCATTTCTAATGGCTGTATTGTCTGCAAATGTTGCAAAGGTAGCGCCTTCTGCACTTGGCATATCTCTGATGTCCAGAATATACAATACAGGGCCCAGTACGCTGCCAATCTCCTTAGTTGATATTATTCAACAATTATATTTTACACGGAAATGCCGATCTTCGGTGTATACGATTTAAGAATTTGATAGAACTGCTTAGGTAGATCTCCAGCAATTTAAATTCAAGTCCTTGGTGTCAAACTTTGTCGAAAGCTTGTGCTACATCTAAGAGATACTGGAACATATTTTTTTTTTCAAGTGCATCTTCTATTATGTCCGTTATTCTGTGAACTTGCTCTATCGTAGAGTAATTTCCCTTAAATTCAAATTGGTGTGGTGGAATTAATTTTCGTTCTTCTGTTATTGGCTTGAGCCTCTTGAGCAGTAATTTTTCAAATAATTTTGAAATGACAAGAAGTAGTGAGATCAGGTACGACTTATTGTCGTTGGCTAGTTTGCCTAGTTAAGGAATCGACGTTTTAACTGCAGAATTGACGTCATTGTTGCGGATTTCAGTACAACTTTCTAGAAAGTATCACAGACGAAATAAAAACTCTATCAACTTAAAAGATTTGTGGTTTAGCAATTGTTCTTGTTTCAATTGTTACTTTGTTGTTTGGTTGGAATTGAGTTTCATAAAAATCAAAATTGAATTCAATAAAATCAGGTTCGTCGCTTATTTGAGAATCTCAATACAAAATTAAAAACAGTTAGATTGTCTTTCTTTAGTTCACTAAACTTAATATTTTGCAAGTTAACACGTTCAGTCATCAATTGATACATCTTAGCATGCTCAAATCGGGACGGATCTAGTATAAATGAATTATTGCGGGCTACAGGATTACAGGAAAACTGACATGCCGTTTCTAAACTAAGAAAGGCTATTAGAAATATCAAACACACTTGTCTCATATCATTCTTCAAGTGAAATAAAGAAAAATTTAAATTATTCTTAACATATATCTTTCTCTAGTTCGATAGTTAGTTTAAACCTTCAACATCTAAAACCATCCACAATTTCGAAGCTTGCACAAAGATAGGAAATCGAAATAAATAAAATAAACTGACCAAATAAAAAAAATAGATGAGAAAACCGCAGATCAGAACCTGGGTTTAAGAAAAATATGTGTACATAGAAGATGATGTTACATGGGAAAGAAGTTCATAGCTCTGCTTGTGTAGCACTCCATCCAAAGAGTTTGGTCACTCACCATTAAACGGTAAATATGTAAAGAAAATTTGAAAAAATAAAACATTTCGCGGGTAACACCTCAATGCAACAAATAAAAACATATCGTTTTCATTAAATTCCAGTAGATAATCGTTAGTTCAGGATTGGTCAACACATTTTGACGTTTGGTCACAAATGGGTCATTTTTTGATGCGAAAAAAGGAATTCAATGGGCACGATTCTCGTGACATAAAATTGCTGTTATATTATTTTATTTCCCCGCTTCCTATTGGAATTTGAAAATATAAAAACAACATATCCTAACTTAAAACTTTAGATCCTTGAATCGACCACATTGTAGTTATTATATCAATAAAATTAGGTTCGTCGTTCAATTTTGAATTTTATTTTATGAAATTAATAACAAATCCAATTGGATACAAATATTACTTTTATCAATGAATTGTATTTATAATAGAAGACATAAAGAATGTAGTTTTTTGTAGTTAAAATCAATTAAATTGTTTAGGTGTTCATAACTTGACAACAATTAAATGTAAGACGTCATTGAAATTAATAAGCGGGAATGCAATTTGGCAAATGTTTTACTTTGGATAATCCTAATATTCCTATCATTTAGGATTTGTCATTATAGTTGTTTTCATTTGGTCATCCTAACGGTTTTTTCGGGAAAGTTCGTAAAAACTAATTTTTCACATGATTGGAAGAAATCGGGTCTGGAAACGATAACGATCTTTTTATAACGGTTTATTACGAAAATTCGTTAAACACCCATTTTCCGCATGGTTGGAACCAATATAATTTTTTTTTATAAATTTAAAGATCGGTATCGTTTGATAAGTTTTTATCGTTTGGGCATCCCTACTTAGCGATTTATTGCGAAAATTCGTTAAAAACTTGTTTTTCAGCATGATTCGTTGAATTCTCTTCTGAAATGATGGCCAATATAATTTTTTTTGTAAACCTAAAAATCGAATCGTTTGGTCAATTGTCATTGAGGATTGGTCACAAATTGGTTTGTTAATGTTAATTTTGTAAAATGTAATTCCCAAATAAGCGACAAACACAATTTTATTGAAATATTACATATTTTGGCGACCAACTGCCATAATAAGTTGACCAATCCTGATCTAACGATTTTCTAACGAAATTTAATGAAAACAGTATAACTTTCCTGCAATGAGGTGGTACCCGAGAACAGCTTTTTTGTTCAAATGTTCATTATTTAATTACGTTTAATGGTATATGGAGTGCAAAAAAGGCGGAACTGAAGTAAAACACCTTTAACCCGAATTGAACTTTAATTTTAGTTTTGTCCTATAAATGCCTACTACCCATTAAAAGTTAAGCATTTAACGCAAGGTTTTTATTCATTTTAATTCCCAAAAATACATTGACCTCAACACCGTACTTTTAAACTAATTTATATTAAAACTAATTTTATGTAAGTTGAATTAAATGTTATAAAATTATAATATGAAACTACCACTAACCACTAAAATTCTTCACTATCAAATGAAAAATGTAAAAAAAAATATTTGCTTTCTTCGGCCACTGAAAAAGCTTTCAAATATGTAAATTGCCAAGAAAAACTTAATATATTTTCTTAACCCTTTCGCACGTGGCGTACATTTAAATGTACATCATATTTGAACGTCATTTTTGCAGTATATATATAAAAAATCAAAGTAAATAAAGTACCGTTATTTTAAATCGGATTTTCTCTTTTAGTCATATTCAATATTTTCTCCAAATAGATTTAATTTTAATTAGTTTTGCTTTAGTTTTCGACGAGGACATTACTCATGTCAAAATATCTGTGATCAACAGTGATTTAATTTGTGTGTGTAACATTAATTAAGGTAATAAATAATTATTTGTATTTCTAGTATTATTAAAATATGTGTAATAAACCAATATTAGGTTATTTTAGGTGAAATTTTATATCAATTACCGTTGTACATTGGTTTAAACTTTAATGTACATTAAAATGTACAAATAGTTCAAACTCTAATGTACATTATAATGTGTTGAACATTCAAATGTACAATTCGTTTCAAAATTCATACAATAATTTATTCAATTTCTTAGATAAAGTCTCGATTTTGTCCCCCACCATTCTTCACAGATAAGGAATTGAGCAAGAAAGGATGTAGTTCATGTGATCAAGTAGCTAGCACGGATGGAAAAGTTATCCTCGGAAAGTGGCAGGATAATAAAGCCATTTACATAGGGTCCAATTATGTCAGAACTGGTGACGTTGATATCCTGAAGGTGTGGAACAAAACGCTTAAAATATATCGGCAAATTTCTCGACCCGAAATAGTTTGGTTGTACAACAGTGGCATGGGCATAAATACTACAGAGTATTTACTAAATCTCGAAAATGGATGTTGAGTCATTACACACTAGATTTTGCTTTGGCTGCTAGTTGGAGTAAGTACAGGAGAGAACTGAAAGATTCAAGAAAACCAGATAAACAGATCCTAGATTTATTGCATTTTCGCTTAGAAGTGGGTAGGTATTGCTACTATGCTACTGTTATTACTATGTGCTGGCCATAAACGAAACGCGGTCGCCCATCAACTTCTAGAAATTGCTCGTCTTGTTCACGGATAACAACAAAAAGAATTATGGAAGTTCAGCCGATTCGTGATGTTAGATGCATTCAATTTGGCCACTTATCACGACTGATTGAAAGAAGCCACAAGATGCAAGATGAACTGCAAAACTTCACTATCAATGAACTGCTAGAAGAACTCATTTCGCATGTAGGAAATGCAATGTGCATTTATGTATTACGAAAGAGCGAAATTGCTTCGAAGATTTCCATTCAAAGAGATTGAAACGGCTTACATTTTTTATTATTATTTATGTTTGTTTTGAAGTTCCTACATTTTATTGATGAATTTTTTACATTCTTTCTGTTATAATTATATCACACTCTGATTGAAAACAAAATAAACGCCAAAGAATTAATTGATTTCAATTTAATCGAATATCTTTTATTTTCAACAATCGACACGTTTTGAACATTAAAATGTACATTTCATATTTCCGGCCCCAAACTACTTTTTATGAAAATTTCAACTCCAATAGGTTGTATTGATAACTAATAAACCAAAATTGCCGAAAAAAAAATTTTTCATTCACTCAATTTAATTCCCGTGCGAAAGAGTTAAGGAAAGTTATGATATTCATTTTGACCATCAGATATCGATTTTTTGACACATAGATTAGTTGCCACAGTCATATGTTTTGAGATTATCACTAAATGGCTATGTAATGCAAATAAAATAATTCTGAATTTTCCAGTTGATAAAATTTGTCCACTCAAAAATTAATTGTCAATTTGAATAAGTTTTGGAATTGTTCACCTGTTGATGAATTTTGCCTACCCTCATAAACAACTGAATGGAAAATAAAAAATTGTATTCAAATTTTTGAGTTTAATTATTTGAATGTTCTTAAACCTTTATTTATTGTCAAAATATTAACGTACATATTAAGTAATTTTGTCCACCACCTAAAGTCTATAAATAAGAAATATTAAAATTATCATTTTATCAATCAGGTTAAATTATATGAATATTTTTTAAATAACTAATAACTCGTTTATTTAAATTGACAAAAAATAATTCTTTGAGAAATTCCTATGTCAAAACTAATTATTGGTGGACAATTCCAAAAAATGCTATCCTATCCTTCTATAATTAAACTCAAAAATTTACGTAAAAGTTTAGATATGTCGTACATCGAATAAACAAAACCAATTATTGGGTGGACAAATTTCATTCACATATAGAAAATTGTAAAACACAAAAAATGTATTTAAATTAATTTGTGAGAGTGACAACATTTATATTGACGAAGCCGATTTTGTATTTAAGCGACGACATAACAGTTTTTGAGATTAAAATGTTCAAGTGGTTGACTAAAATTGGTTTTGAATAGATGGTACCGGTCGATTAACTTCCAAAAATAATAAAATTTACTAAGTTTTTAAGCTTTGAAACCTCAAACGCAATACCACGAAATTTTTTTAAATTCGATCAGAAAACTTTTTTTCAATACCACTTTAGTTACCAAATTTACCTTTAATGCGCTGCTGACAAATTAAACGTATTTTAATAAATATATTTTTATCGTATATCGTTGAAAAGGTTTAAGAAGCGCTGAAAAAAGTTAAAAAATTTCTGAGTCTCATAAATCTAGTGGCAAATTATTTCGAAGGTACGGTAATAATCTTGGTATTCATACTTTAGTACATAAAACCACCGGTTAATCCTTAAAGATCCAAAAATAAATTATCTAATATCTGAAGAAAAGTTCTACTACTAAATCTAAGCCCAGCTTTCAATAAACATTCTTGACATGTTTATAGCGAATTCTTTTTACGTTTTTGATGTGAAACAAATTTCCAATAGTAAAAAGAATACGAAAAAATTTGATGTGTTTTTGTCGTAGTGTGCCTGAACCCGAAAAGGATGCCGAAAACAATAACAAACTATTTTGAATAAAATTCAAATGACGCGTTTGACGTATTTGTCAATATTTACGATTGGCATATTATATGTATATGAATATGTGTATGTAGTAGTTAAAATGGAAGTAAAAATCTAAATTTCCATTTTTTGATGTACATCAAATTTTTTTGCTATTTTTTTCGCTAAAACAACGTGAAAATGTGATTTACATCAAAAAATTTTGATGTACATCAAAATTTTTTACCAGTTTTTATAAAAAGAAAACGCCATTAATATGAAAAATGTCTGGAAATTTTAAAAAAAAAAATCAGGGTGATCATAGTAGAAATTTAGTACAAGTTTGTCATCCCAAGAAAAAGAAAAATGTTCATCACGTAACACAAATTTCATCCCATCACAGTATTTTTAAATCAAACAATTAATTAGGAGTGTTGTACTTGTAAAAGGTCACGACAATTCAAGCTTACCTGTATGCTAAATATATGAGCATAAATTGCAGTATATGAAATTTAAAAAAAAATAATAAAAAAATTAATTATTATCTCAAACTTATTGGCGATTTTCATCGAATGTAGATAGCGTTGGTTTCTACGTCTACGAGAATTGTCAAATTCATTGTTATGACAGTTTTACTCCCCCTTGTTTCATAGCAAACTATGATTTATATTTTGTACACCAGATATCAGCCACTTTGTTGAAAATCGCGAATCGAATGTCAAAAAATTTGAATTTTGTTTTGACTGGTCATGACATCCACTAACTCTGATAAAAATTTGAAAATCAGCTGATTTAAAGATGCTGGGATAGGATGATTTTAAAAATCCTGGGGTGGGATGAAATTAGTGTTACCTGATGAACATTATTTTTCCTGGGATGAAAAACTGGGATAACTTCATACACTTGAGATCACCGATGTATGTAAGTCGTAAACCTAATCCTATAATGGTAAATTCGAAAAACAAACGGTTTACGAACCGGATTCGTTAGCTTACCACTCAAAAAATTATAGATTTATTCCGAAACTTCTTGGAGCTGGAAGCGTAATAACATGCCTCTAACTTTTGTTTATGATTTAATCTATGCAATTTATTTTGGGGCCGAAGTACTTCCAACATTTTTGTACTTCAGTTTTCACATCGTACCTTACGCGGTTGCATGCCAAATTGGGAGCGTACCATATGCACACTGCACAGCGGTATTCAAACGCAGTATCTTCCGATCCAAACACCAAAGCTTTAACCACTGTGCCGTTTAGTCGACATGCTTTTAACTTTGAATCAATTATCAATAACAAATGAATTCGTGTAACATTTGACTCCCTAAGAGATCAATCTAGACCAATATAAAACATGTTTGAATAGAAAAAAATTATTTTGTCAAGTTTCAATTGAGGAGTAAATTTCATTAGACTAATTTCAATTAAACGTATCAGTCCTTGATATTCAAGTATTTCTGTTAAACAACAAATAACTTCTATAAAGACCACATAAAACAAACAAAAATTATTTCGAAACGCAGCCAATATTAAATAAAGTTAATTTATTGTGAAAGAGAAAATAAATCTCGATAATGACGTCAGTTGGAAAACAAAATGTAAACAGGAAATATGATATTATAAGAGAGAGGTTGCTGTATACGAATGAATAGTGGAAAATTACAAAGTGAACAAAAAATTGATTTAAAAAATTCTTATAAGACCTTCAAAAATCTAAAGCATGTACTCTCGAAACAAAACACCAAACACAAAAATAAAGTTAAAGGGCAAAAGGTGTTATATTACGTAAGTATAATAAAATTCGTTAGACATCTTTCTTTTTCGATTTTATATTTAACATTTTTCAACAAACATCCAACTGTTCATTCAGCTGCTTTTAAACAAAAAGCAAAAACAAAAATTACAAAACAATATTAACTCAAATTTAACCGAAATACACAGCAACAAAAACGATTTTTTTTTGGAAAGTTTATTATTTTGCAATTTGAAAGTCAGAATAAAAAAGGAAACCTCATTCGGTTTATTCCTTTATCGTTTCATTTCACAATTCATTGACATATATTTTTTTTCTTTTACTTGAGTTTTTCGTTCGTTCCTAATATTCCAAGGATATATGTTTTGTAAAACTTCTTCAAAAAATTTATACTCGTACAACAAAGTTTTGTGAAAATTTTCATACAATACAAAACAAAAAAAAAATAATATAATAAGTAAAATAAAACCCACCCTTGAAGAAATGATCCTTTATATTAAAAGAGAAAGCATAAAATTCTTCCTTTATTATGTAATTTAAATTTTTGTTTTTGAAGGATATGACATTGAAATAAAAGTAGGATAAAATGCAAAAACAATAATACACAATTTTAAGATTATTTTATGTACTGCATAGTTACGTCACAAAAGGAATATAAATTCTGAGATTTTAATATATGGTCAAGTAAATTGTTTTTATAAGACAATAATACTTATTAGCTAACAGTTAATTTTACAAAACCAAAAAAGAAATTTATTGTTCTATTGTTTTATTATTTGGCATAGACAATGTGTATTAGAGACACCAACAATTCCAACACATTTGTTTTGGAATATATTTTGGGCATAGTTATTTTAGGCATGGTTTGTTAGTTTTGGTTGATTGTTTTTATGAAAGATTTGCTGTAATTACCTCATTATGCAGAATATGTGTTTTTGGTTATAATAACTGGATTATCCTCAAGAAAATATAATCGCTTAAAACCTTCGACCACAAATATACCACCAAAAAATATTTTGTTTAAGTTATCAAAGGTAGAAACTAGAACAGCGAACAGAGAGAGAGTTGGATTGGTGTCGTATACAATTTTTTTTTGTACATTAACTCCCGAATTGTAAAAGATCATAAATCAAATGCATCAACCCCTGTGTCAAGCCACGCCTGTCAACTCAAATATAAGGGTATATATGTATAACAATAATATTAATATAAAGAGAAAGGAGAGTTTGTTCAGTTTTACGTTTTTTTTCCTGAATGAATGAAAATGGTTTGAGTTTCATAATACAAAAAAGGGAAAATTTTTCATAACAGGATGAAAAAAAAATAAAAATATTTAAGGGAGAAGTGAAATGAACTTTATTTTTGTAAAAAAAAGGTTTCATTTTGCTGTCAAAAATAACAAAAAAAAAAAATTGAAACTCAATTTTTTTGGTTTTTAGTTATGTTAGATTTTGAGTCGAAAACCCATATATACGGGGAGGGGAAGATATCATTACCATTTTTATATTTCGAAACTAATGTATATATTCTATTTTAATCTCGTCCGTCGAAATCTTATATACACACACAAAACATATAAAATCATGATGTGTATTATTTGTGCTCTATTGGAAAGGATATATACCGTACGTCATATCCATATGGGACTTTCTTCTATTTTTATTGCATGGTATACGTAAAACTATACGTACGTACACTGTTGTTCTCAAAACAAAGTATTATTTTGATGTAAAATGTCAGAATACGGAAATAAGGATATATATATGGAAAACACACATCTAAAATAAAATGGTAAGTAGTAGGTGGTATAATTTCTATTGTGTATACGACACGGTTTGATGGAGATGTTTGCTATCCTCGAAACAATAGAGACGATCAACGTAGATACGGAAGAACAGCAAAAAAAAAATCCCAGACATGCACAAAAAAATAAAGGAAAATTATAAAAGTCACCCTTTTATCGTTCGTATATACGTATGTACATTGTGTAGTGGAAAGCACAGTATTATATCCTTTTAAAGATGATTTTTCTCGCTATTTCAAGTACATGTTTATTATTTTAAATGTAATGAAAAAATTGTACATAAATAACAACATCCTTTTTATATTTTTAGTTATATTAAAAAAAATAAAAAATTTGTAAGAGCAAAATTAAATTGATGAAATACAATAGAATATACAAAAAAAGAACTCGGGAGTCGAGGATATATTCACATACATACAAAAAAGAATGTCAGTGGGTGGATGGTTGGCTGGCTGTTGTATATATAGCAAGAGATATTGTGAGTGGTTGGAATATAATATAAATTCTTTGACAGTTTGATGAAAATTGAATTTTATTTTTTATTTTATATTTAAAATTTTTTGATTAAATTTTTTTTAACTTTGTTTTGTTTGGAATTGACAAGAAGATGGAAAATTAAATTGGCAATCGATAAAATTTTATTTTGATATTTTGGAATGAGAAATTTCAATACATACATATATGTATGGATGTGTATGTAAAGTCATTGAAATGTATATTGAATTATTAAACATTGTTGCGACAGGATTTAGATTTATAGAATTTTCATTTGGACAAAATAATATTTTTCGCTCATATTTTCATTTGGATAATTTTGTTAATTATTATATTAAAAGAGGTCTTACTGCGTCAGTTAAAAAATTATCTTGAGCTTAAAGGTTACTAATCCATAGGGCGGTAAAACAGAAATTCCTGTCTGAGAACCCAAACAATTTATGTTAACCGTTTCAAACAAAGTTTTCAAAAATTTCCCTCATGCACCAAATCGCTTTTGAGTGTCACTTATGACAATCAAATAATTTAGCCACGTGAGGTTTTTATTTCATTTTCGAATTGGAGGGCGAAGTCCAAGATTCATATCTCCCTGCTTCTTCGCGGTACTCTATGGTTAATTAGAGGCATTACCAAGGAAATGCTGCTTATAGTCATTGACAGTCTGTTCATTAGGTTAGAGACGGCTAAAATCATTATTAGTCTTGTATCTAGCGGCTCGCTATATAAATGTGTTCAAGGTAGGGCTAAATGCCTTCAGATTATTCACCAATTTGAGACCCATACGTACATGCGATGTACAAACGAGATGAGCAGTAGGTTAACAACGTTCTCTCATTAAAAATAATTAAGTTTTGAATCCTACTATGGATTATAATTACCATATAGGATTTATTCACAACAACGACCTCGGTAAATTGTACCAAACGACGCTTTAAAAATGGTAACCGGAAAAGAATTGGAGAATTAGAACATCGCACTACTATTTGATGAAGACCAGCGAGATCCCTCAATGATTGGATTGATGATCAGTAGAATATCTCCGTTTTAGGTACTACTAAATAGCTTCGGCAATAAAAGCGCTTAGAAGAAACTTTTTTATGTGTAGTTCTGGAGTTGCTCGAAAGAGTGTGTGATGCGGGCCGGCCATTGCACGCTAACAAGTTTTACAGCATTGCCCAGCTTAGTGTAAATCAATTCAAAAATAAATCATATTTGAGATAAATTCTAATCGAGTATAGTTCTAACAATATCAACAGACTGATGAACTAAAGCCTCCTACTGTAGCATACAAAAATTGCATTTGAACTACTATTTGGTACAAAAATCGTAAATACCTGAATTAATTGTTTATTGCAAACAAAATAATAAAACATTAGATAGCTACAGTTTAGAGTGCAAATCATTGAACGGCTCTAGAGCTATATTGGTAAATAGTTAATAACCAGTGAAATCCAATACCAAGTTCGAGTACTAGTAGTATAAAATTGAAATCCTATTAACTCAACAATGGAAGGGTAGTGTAAGAAATACTACTGCAAAAGATATCGTCGATTTGGTGTAACAGTGTCACATCTCAAAAAAACAAATATTTTTAAGGAAATCCGTTTGATTTTTTTTGGTATTAGTTCTTTTATTACTAAAAAATTAAACAATAAATATAATTGTTTTGTTATGTAACTTTTTTTTAATTATTAACGATATAATTAGAGTATCTAATTTTTCAGAGCTGCATTTAAAATATTTAATTAACTTTAATAAAATTAGGGCGCCAACAGGCCTATTTCGAGTTGTGACATTACTCCTAAAAAAAAATATAATATTATGAAACTATGAGCAATTTTGAAGTGATACTATACCAGATAAAAGATTGTTAGATATAAAGAATTTTTGTTCGAATATCTCAAAATTAATTATTTTTGACTTGTGTCACTATTGCACCAAACCGACGATATATGTTTCTTGCTAAGGCAAATTTCAAACCGAACACAGAACTGTAAAAGCAAAGGCAAAATTTTAACGCTAACATTTAAAATGTTAATGTTAATTGCTGTTAATTGCTATTTTAAATGGTTTTTAAGACATAACTGATAATTTCCATATATGCCCTTTAAATAGTGAAAGTTCTTGTGGAAGCTCTAATATAATACAATTCACCATGTTTGATGAGAGTGCACAACACCAATTACATGTAAATAATAATCAATAATTTTAAACGACAAATATTTTGATCCCCCGATGGGGAAGCGCGGTACAAAGAGAAAATGCGACAACATGAAGCAACCGTCTTGAGTTAGTAAAATTTTGGGTATCACATTTTATTGATTAATTTGATTTTGAATAAACAACAAAAATTTTCCACAGGTTCTCACGGAGTGATATCGTACCCACCAACGATTAACCTTGATATTTACAAAGGTAAGAGTATTAGCTATTATCATCATTATAAAAAATCGTCTCCGTCTCAGTATTCTTAGTAATTTCAGTAGTGTCAGTAGTCTCATTAGGCAGTTAGGCACAGTAGGTCTGAACGAGCCTATTACAAGAATGCTGTACAATAATAACAAATATTTCAAATTTTTTGACTACCACATTAGCAAAATCGATGTTAAGAAATTATTATTTTATTTTAATATAAATACTCTTTTTACGATTGTGAAATTTGTCCAAAAAAATCCCGTGTACATATACAGTTCCAATTAGAAATTTTTAATGCAGAACAGTATTAGTATTTACACTGTTAAAATAAAATATAATATATTATAAAAGAAAGAGTCGGAAATTGGCGCCACATTTTTTCATATTCGATTTATGTATTTTGCAAAGATGAAAGAAAGAGTGAAAAGTAATCGAGAAAAAATAAAACTCATTAAGCTCTCGCAAATTTAATCGATTTTATTGGTTTGAGTAGTTTTAATTCAGAAAAATTCTGATTATCCTAGAGTTTGTCGGAAAATTTCATTATGTCCAAATGTTAGCTTTAGGTTGACACAATCAAATAAATCCAGAGCCATTTCCATATCTAGGGGATATGTGTCATTTTTAGCTCTCGCAAATCTAATTGATTTTATCTAATCGATAAACGGTTAGATGCTTACATTAGCTGCAATAGATTTCTTAGATGCATCCATCTGAGATTAGATGCATCCATTAGCTGCAATAGCAAATGATTTTAGCTCTATTGAGCCACTACAAATTGCAATAGATAGGTTTACAACATCTGCAATAGTCTGTTCTTAAAGCAATGAAGTTACAGCAAAAATAATTTTACAAAAGGTGGAACTCAAACTGCTCGGTTGGCCAACCTCTAATGATGCCGGCTCAAACGATGCTTTGTTGAGACAACCATTCAGATGCCCATTCGTTATCTAAATTTATCTAAACAAAACTGCTTAAACTAATAAAATCTTTTTGTTGAAGGAACTTTAATCGGATAATCCTGTTCTCAATTTGGATACGGCTGTTGTCTGTTATTCTAAATTTATATCATTTCCAAGTAATGGAATTTTTCGACCAACTCTACGACATTTAGAATTTATCTCGGAATCGGTTTGATTAGCGAGAGCGAAAAACGATACCTATCCCCTAGATATGGAAATGACTCTAGATTTATTTGATTGTGTCAACCTGAAGCTAACATTTGGACATAGTGACATTTTCCGACAAACTCTAGGATATTCAGAATTTATCTAAATTAAAACTATTCAAACCAATAAAATCGATTAGATTTGCGAGAGCGAAAAATGACACCTATCCCCTAGATATGGAATTGTTCTGAATTTATTTGATTGTGTCAAACTGAAGCTAACCTTTGAACATAGTGGAATTTTCTGACAAATTCTAGGAAACTATAGGTTCATTTCATTGTGTTATCTTATAGTCATTTTCCGACAAACTCCACGATTTTAGTAATATTTAAATTAAAATTATTCATACCTAACGAAACGACTCCATTTACCAGAACAAAATTCAGAAATATCCTATTTTTTGGAAATGTCCTTTAGCTCACTTGATTGTCTTCTCTGTCTGGATATCCTCTTATCAAGAAATTTGGAGAGTACTGCGGTTTTTATACCCGGCATTTAGATATATTGAAATAAATTATCTTCTGCAAACTACTTCCAAATGAAGAAAAATGGAAATGATTTTCAAGGGTATTATGAAGAATGTAAAATAATTTTTTTTGAGTTTACTTTCTAGTTTTCACTCAAAATTCTTATAAGAATTCGTTTAACAGTGTATATACATACTTCACTGCCATCCTTTTTTTCGAATATAGACTTAAATACTCTAACCAGTATTCGTCATTCGGAACATTTTTTTATTTTCGCTGTATTTTCTCTTTTTTTTCCACGTTCCTATCTGCTAGCTTTAGGCAGATTAACGGTCAGTCTCTCCTTTTTTGCGGTGGCGTATCATTTTCCTAAACTTTTACAAATATAATCAGCTATATTTCTTTTTCTTAATTATAGTTTTTTAAATACATAATTTATTTCGGTTAATAATAATTTTTGCGTTTTTCTGTTTTATTTTAATTTTGTAAAATGATTTCCTTGTTTATAATTTCCCTGAATTGTATTAAAATAATAATAATAATTTGTCCGGTCACAGGCTCTGTAAGCTAAATAGACTCAGTTAGCTCAGTTTCCGTCTTCATAGTCGAAGTATTGAAAATCAGAAAGTGGTTTCTGAGTCGCAGTGAAAGTCGGCTATATCAATTTTACCCCACAGCGTAGTATCAATTTTAGTGTCAGTGTCAGTAGTCAACGTGTAGATTCAGGGTCGAAGTTAAAGTGTGGATTTAGAAACAAAGTCAGAACGTTGATTCATAAACAGCCTACAAATTTGGGAAAAAATGCGTTGAAAGAAATTGAAAAATGAAAAGAAATTATAAGATCCTCACCGGTAAGCGAGATACCTCATCCAACAGTATTGTACACCTTCTAACAGCTCTGGGACCTGGCTGGGATTCAACGTATCAATCAACCATTTATCCGAAGATAATTTTATTTTGTAACCTCTATAATGACGACTAAATCCGTACAAGGTGTGTAGAGCAAGCAAAATAAATAAAATAAATATAAATTATTTTGTGGCAATTTAATACCGCTCGGCTAACGTCTCAAATACACAAAATACTACTGATTTAAAATTAATAAAAACAAATGTTTCTAAAGGGTAAAATTATAATCTCCTGAAATAAAAAAATTTGTATGTTTCAAACAAATTCCTTACTAAGTTTGAATTGGGCTTTACTCGAGAACCGCTAGATTGAAAAAAAAGTTGGGCTTTGTACGTACAGATGAATTTTTTGCAAAAACTCAATATTTTGCTCGTCCAGCCATAAACATATACTATTAACAAAACCAACGTTTCATTGACAACATTTTCAAATTTACATGCATATCAGGGAGCCTTCAGAGCTATAATTGGGTCACTGATTACAACAACCTCTATGGTGTTATTTTATTTTTTTTTAATTATGCCTACACATTATTTAGTAATATGAGTACAAGAATGATCCGAAATTAAGCGTTTACTGGAAAAATCTCTTAAAAATGAGATTTGTGGAGAGGTTTTATTTCTCTGGCAGGGGTTAGTCGAAAGGTGTATCATTTTATACAGAAAATATTTTTAATTATATTTCGAACGATAATTTTATTTAAGTAAAAAGTAAACAAGGAGATGTTATAAACGTCCTGCTAAGTGTTCTAGATTTTGTATTATGGAAAAAATTAAAATGAAGTAAAGCTTAAAAGTCGTGCTAGAAATAACGCGTAAACCTAAACACTTGAAATTTTTAAAATACACAATTTTAGCATAAAAATTACGTGAACAAAATTAGATCGGTTCTGGCCAATCCGAAGAGACTTTTTTGGAGGCTTGAAGGTAAGGAAGTTCTCTTTACTAAAGATGATGCACAAGTTTGATACAATTTTGGAATTGTAACTGTTGGTTTTCTTTCATTTGATACCCACGTTCCAGTCTCAAACTGATGGTATTTTCACAGAATATATATATAACCAAAAAGGACATTGCGTTGAAGAAGAAATTTTTTTCCTACATTAAATTTTTTATAGGAAACATAACTTTTAAATAAGAATATTAATAATTACAGTAATGATTTTATATTAACTAACTGTTTTTGTTGAAATATGCTGTCAATGCATCATTGTGAGTCCATAATTGTTTATTTGAAATAAAAATATTAAAAAATAACGAAGTTTTCGTACCTTATTACGAACCGAGGTCAAAAAAAGAGTCCAAATTTTTTCATATATAGTTACACAAACAACAAATTTTGTGCCAAATATTTTTAAATACAAATTAAAATAACGAAAAAACTATTTGCAGCACCTTTCAACGATCCACTGCTTTCGTGCAAAAGGAGATGAGGCGGCCCTTTTGAAGTATGTACTCATTTGGTGAAAGACACCTCAGTGGAAAAGCTTTTAGAAGATATATTTTTTCAAGTTAAAAAAATAATTTTACTGGTTGATATACAGCCGGATTTTGAATGAAGACTTTATGAATAAATTTGTGACTAGTGATTGACCTTAAAAGGACACTTACTTTATTGGAAATTAATTTTTGCCCTCTAACTAATATTTTAGATTATTGTTAGAAAACGAAGTTTACTTTATCTAAAAAAACAACCCCATGTTTCTTTCGTTAATAAAACAGCAATTATTATTGTAATAAAGAAAACATGACTATTTCGTGCGTGATAGCAATTTATAAACCTTAGAACAGGAAAAACTAATTTTCTCTGATTTTTATTTTGTATTTTCGCGTCTCACTTCCGTAATAAATAAAATTGATTTTTGTGTTTTATGAATTTTATTATTAATTCAAACTACCCCTATGTACGTATATAGAACTCACCATCTAACGCTTAATTAATTCCTTTGAGACTTCTGTGCGTATATGTACTGAGTACAGCAAAAATGATTTGCAAATGAATTTTTTTTGGCAATAATTCAAATTAATTAATTGATTTTCACCATAACCAATGAATGTACACTATTATAGTGACTAACCCCAATGGGATTAAATTTATGTTTATCAGAAAAATATACGTTCGCCATTTACCCGTACCGGTTTAGGTATAAGTTGTGCATTGAATCCACAACCCTTAAATTGATTATCAATCGATCGATTAGTGTGTAAATGATACGTTTTTCCACATATATTTTTAATACAATTGTTATTTACGCCATATTTCTATACAATTCGGTATCGCATTGTTATAGGGATATGTGTGTAGCACAAAAAAAATATATTTTGTTGTTTGAATTGTCGTCTGCCTGGTTTGAACATAGAAAAATAATGAAAATTCGCAAAAAATAGGAAAATCCATTTTTTTTGTTTTGTTATTTATTTTTTTGATTTATTTATATTTTTTTTCAAACACAATTTTTTCCGATCGAAATAAAATGATTTATTAATTTTAAATAATAACAATCATAATAATGCTGAGTGATCACACACACTTTATGCTTAATGTATATAAAATGTGTACTATAAAACGGGTAGGGTGTGCGAGTGATTATACAATGGATTCCAGAATCTGCATGTTATTAATATTCAATTAATTCAATTGTTAAAATAAATTAAAATTCTGCAATCAAAATTTATTGTCGCATGTTGTTTTGTTGTTTTTGATGAATGGATTTTTAATAAGTGGCGTTTTCTACATTAAATTTATTGTCATATGCTATATAAAATATAAACCGCAAATATTTTGGAGTTATTATTGAAGATATCGAGAAAAGATATAATGCAATTTATAATTTATTCACAAATAAATATGATATGATATTAGCGAAAATCAGGCGTCTCTTTATTTTTTAACAATTGTTAAACATGTTGCTATTAGAATACATAATTTTTAATCTATGACTAATTTTACACCTTCAAATTATTATTCTAATATTTTATTTTAGTTTATTTATATGTAATCTATGCTCGCCTTACTATCCGTTACCTTGAGCAACTGCGTGCCTCTAACACAACACTTTGAAGTACAAAACTTTATATGAGTTATTCTTCTATACATTAAGGCAAATATAGAGTACAATATAAAGGTTAAAGAACAAGTTTGACTTTCGTTAACAGTAAAATAAAGTATAAAGTAATTATGAACAATTTTAGGCTCGGGATTTTTGCAGATTTTCGATTCGCGTATCGCGGTACTTAAAAGAACTGGTTTTTAAAAAAATGCCTCTGTGTATGTTTGCGAATCACTGCAGACTAAATGTTTGTACCTTCTCTGCAACTCAAACGGATTGACTGATCGGGATCCACCTTCTTACTTAAGCGTTTCTCGTACATTTTGAGGTCGAAATAATTTAACAGCTTGCATAACAGATTTTTCACAACACTCATTTAGATAACAAACCAGTTTTAAGATCAAAATTAGTTTACATAAAATTTAGCAGAGATGCGAATTTTGATAAAAAAAACTTAAGCTCATCAAAATACGGCATCGCAAGGTCCAGGTGGATTGGTATATTCGGAATTAAACTTCATACTTAAAATTTTTCCATTAATTGGTAGATCTTAGCGAAATTTGGTGGAAGTCAGTGCACCTGAAGTGGCAGCATCAATGAGAACTTTCATAAGTTTTACAATGCTGTTGAAAGATTACCATTTATAAAAAAGGCAAGAAATTCATAGATTTAAATAAATTTAAAGATTAAAACGTTGACCTTGTTGTTCAACGTGTAAATTTGAACAACGACATTGTTTTTACCACGCTTATATTAGCTCACTCTGTGTGTCTGTTTGTATCGTCAAATTTTGTTATCATTTTTTCAACCACTTGCGATTGTCTAATTGAGCTGAAATTTTGAATGCAGGCTTAACTCATGATGACAATACAAGATTCTAATATTTTTGGACATAAAAAAAAATTCTTCCGTATATCAAGGTATATTTATAAAAACTTTTTAAAAAACATCCTTTGTTTTCTCAAAGCCTTTGTCAAAAATTATCAGGAAAGAAGCCAGGTAATAATGAGGCATTTACAGAAATGGTGAGACTAAGATCTGTGGGACGCGAATAACTGACAAAAAAACACATATTGACAAAGACTTATAAAAGTTGGATATAATAAAAACAATCATATGACATAGTGCTCTCGGATCGCACTCTAAAAGGTAAGGTCCAAAGATAGATATACCATCTATCTTTTTGCAACTTCCTGACAAATATTAACATGGTCGAAAAATTGAGTGCAAATTTTTCTACTAAAAAGTAGAAAATATAATATATTTAAAAAAAAACTTTTTAATAAACCACGCTTATACTTAAAGGCTGTAAAAAGTAGATAATAAAGGCTTTTAAAAGTAGCAAATAAAATTTTTCTTCCTTAATCCTATCAAGGTATATTTATAACAAGTAGAAATTTAAAATTAATATCACCTAGAAATATAAGCGTGAGGCGCTCTTTCTGAATGTATGTACTATCTCTCAATATATCATTTTTACGTTAATACTGAAATGCACTAGCAAAAATCTATTCTTAGGATACATCAGAATATACTGTTCCATTAGTGTTACTAAAAGACTTTACTAAGACTTTACTTCATGTGTCTAGTAGTCTTAAATTACTAATGCCGTAAAGGAGGGAGCCACGCTTATATTTTAAGTCATATTAATTTTAAATTTCTACTTGTTATAAATATGTATACCTTGATAGGAGTAAGGAAGAAAAATTTTATTTTCTACTTTTCAAAGCCTTTTATTATCTACTTTTTAGAGCCTTTAAATATAAGCGTGCTTTATTAAAAAGTTTTTTTAAATATATTATTTTAGTTACACGCTTCATTTCTAAAGCGAAAACATAAACTTAGCGAACTTTTGGTAATACTAGACCGTTTTACTAAAAGTTTGGTAAGTTCATTTTTTCACTTTGGAAATCAAGTGTGGTAAACAGTCAAAAATTACTGGGGTCTCCTAATTTATGGAAAAAGCTTAAGCACTTAAGCATGAAGTTTCATCCCGATCAATAATCCGTCTGGGCTGTACCAGGGGCGAAATTTTGATTGAAAAACAGTTTTTGATGTGCTTGACGATATTGATGTGATTTTCAAAATATACGCAAAAAACGAAACTTCCGGTGGAAAAATAAAAAGCTCCTATTGAAGCGATGTCACTTCCGAAGTAACGATTTCGGCCAAAATTCACTAAGATATTCCAATTTGTGACTTTCCAAAACTAAGATGTACGTTTTTTTTCGATCGCTGCTTCTGAACTGTACGGTCGAATTTTAGTTGAAAAACGTTTTTTTTTCTAAAATCTCTGCTTTCACAAAAACGTTGAAAGCTGATCTGGAACAGTATTGTTGCAAACCTTAGTAAGAATTTTTTAGTTCGTTAATGACTTTCACGTAAATGATGTACTTTTCAAAATATTTGCAAAAAACGAAAAAGCTTCTGTCCTAGCTGTCACTTCCGGTAGATTGTTGTTGGGCAAAATTTACTGAGATCTCCCAATTCATAAAGCTTAATTATGAGATTTCATTTAAGTCACCGAAATTTTAGAAAAATAATGTGAATTGCTCTCTCGTAAATGATATTATGTTCAAAATATTTCCAAAAAAGCTTCAATGATAAAAATCTCAAAAATCATTGGGTTCTAATTTATGGAAAAAGCTTAACTTTGAAATGTATTTCCGATCAGTCAATACGTCTTTGCTGTAAACAAGCTATATCATTTAGTTTACACGGCACCACACACACAGAGGTTTTTAAAAAAACATTATTTTTATTTTATTGGCGATATAGTGATTGGTGAATGCGCAAAAATATCGAGGTTCAAATTTCTCACGATTACAATCCTTTATGTAAAAGAAACTAAAATTGGTTTTGTTCTCGTTGGTTTTCAATATTATGTACGGGATTTTTAGTAGATTTAATAATCCCAGAAGATGTTTGTGAACTAAATTCTGATATGAATGTATACGAAGATGATGATGGCATCAGCATTCCATTTTGAATATGGTGAAATCAAGTGGATTTAAAATTGTTAAAATTGGTCATTGTCCTTTATTCAAAGTTTCCCGAAAAGTATAGAAATCTAAAATTACATTTTCATTAAAAATAATAAGTGATAATTTAATTAAAATTTAAAATACACAGTGAAAAATATCTATAAAAATATCCTCTTTCCTAACACTATAGCGTTATCTAAAGTAAACCAAATTATTACTTAAAGATACCTTGCCATCATCATCTGTCAAACAATTTTCTTTCAATCGAAGATTGTTCCCAATTTTTTTTTATCTAAAAATTTATTGTAAGTTACAATAATTAGAACAACAATTATTTAGAAAAATGAGTAAGGTTGTGGAAATGTTAAAGACGCCGGTGTCATACTTAGAATCTACGACTCAAGCAGTTTCTTCGAGTTAAATCTCATTGCGGTTACTGTACCACAGCTACGACCAAATTGGTTCTTACAACCAGTGAACCGTCGACACCGTCAGTATCAAAACGGGACCAAATGGTGCATACAACATTCTTTTATTTCTAGTTTCATGAAAAAAAAAAAAATTATTATGTAAAATGATGTAAACGTTACCTGTCAAATTGATACATTTCGTTTGTTATGGTCTTCCATAATTTTTAGTATGACAGAACTTCGATTTACGCATACTGATTTGCGTTTAACTATGGACGGATTGCTATAAAACGACCAAACCGCAAAAGCAAGCATCACAACAACAATAATAATTTTTATGTTCCGCTGTTGCAACGGCATATTTAGCAAATGCTATAGTAACAAAATTCAATAGTTATTTATAGATGGCCGCCAAATGTGTAAAATTGGGTGCTTTAATTTCGCAACGATACGGTTGCGCGTAGCGATCCGCATACGAAATTCAGCCATCGTATTCAAATCCGGAATATTTAGATAATGTATCCACAGCAATTTATTAGACTATGGAAGCAGTTGGTAATGGTGCAGTTTATTTATTTAAAGAATAGATGTAAAAATTCATTCTGGAGTTATAGTATGATAAAATCGTTTTTAACCACTCGGATTTGAATCTCGAGAGAGGCAAAATGTAAAAAAGGAATTTTTATCAACAGATTACGATCTGTGATGAAATGGAACACAATTATGACTCCTTTTCGGAGTGCAAAACTCATAGGCCGACCCATCTTCCACGCTAGTATAAGCTGTCCCTGATTTGGCAAGCGGCTGCTGCCCCGGAACAGATTGCAAAGATTAATAAAAAAAAACAATAAATATGATGTAAGTAACTATAATCGCCTACATTTAGTTTTAATTTGTTGTTTAGTTCCGGGTTTATTTCGCTGAGTAGATTACTTTGCTGAACAAAATTAATCGTCATCGCTTGTCCTTCCAAGAAAAAGAGTTAAAATAGTCTACAAACTGATATAAAAATCAGACAATGTTAGTTCATTTTATGGATAAACTGGTTTTAGTGAAAGCTCTTTAAGATGAATAAGAGCTAATGTACCACTATAATTTTTCACCTTATCCGTAAGGCTCGATATTAGTTCATCTTTTGTGATATATTGTAATAACTCTTCGTATGGCATTCCGTTTGGATCATTCTTCTTAATTGATTGTCTAATCTTGCTATAATTTAAATATTCACTTGATGAAAGCGTTTTTAATACCCGAAAATCCTTTTGATTATACTCGTATAAGAGTTTTGCCAAAAGACCGGTTAGAGTATATACATATATACATTCATGGTTAACTAAAGTCGGATGTGGGCCACATCATATTCACCCCTCCATTTTTGGGTAGGTGCTTTACAGTTTTTAAAATATTTGCGAGCAACAAAAAGTTCCTATATGGAAGCTATCGCGGTAGACAGATTACAATCATATTTCACTGGGATCTCATGTTTGCGAGCAAAAATTAAGTACGAAGTTTCATCTTGGTCAATCAATTCCTCTGGGTCGATTTTTTTTTGAAAATCGTTATTTTCGATTAAATTTTCTAAAAGTGATCTGGTACATAACAATCTTTTCTCTTCAGTAAGTAAAGAGTACTGAAAAATACAGTTTATCGACGATCATAAGCCTCAAAATAATTGTCTCTAAATAATTAACACATAACATGTAGACTCATTGTTTGAACGTTTCAATCTGATCGGTACAAGACGTACATAAAAAATTCAACTTTGAAAACTTCATAATATTGCTATCTCGAACGTAGTAATCATAACCATCAATTTTACAAACACTTTGTCAACAGATTTAAATATGTACATGTAATTCCACAGGAATATCGTATAATTCTGTCGCATTCTTGAAGTGTATTATCCTTTTTCCGATCTAACTACTTTCTTGTTTCAATATAAAGTTTTGATTAATCGTCGTAATCATGTAATGAAAATTCTCCTACTGACCCAAGTGGGATTCACAGCCAACATTGCCCATTTCAATGTAGCTTGAATACGCAGTCTGACGTGCTCCTAAAAATTTAATACTACGACTGGTTTACATACTCAACACATCCTGAACTACTTTCTCTGTTTGATTATTGGCATAGTACTTAGGTACTTAGGTTAGGGATCCTACCACAAGTGGTATGCTGCTTATCGTTGATTTCTTTACTTGCAGATGATCCACATAACAAGCAAATTTGATCCAATCAGGTGAGGTGAAAGCGGAGCCAATGTTTTGTTTCTCTCAACACTAATTGTTCTCTTTAACAAACATTTAACATTACATCCATACTCAAAGACCAGGATTTAGTAATTAATATTGGTGTATTAATTGACTGCATTTAAAACATTAAAACAAACTTCACACTCCGGCCAGAAGGATATGGTTGAAGTTGTAGTTAGGAGTCTTCTATATTAGTAGAGATGAGAAATGCGTTCTATTGCAGACAACTTTACTTTACAAATATTATTTATTCCTTGGTTCACGAATAGGACCAACGATTGCAACCTCCTGTTCCATATGAAATCTTTGTTCGAACGAAAATTTCTGCATTGAAGTGGTTAGAAGGACGTTTAGTGATGAAATGGTTAACGGACTCTAAACTTGCTACAACGCGCCTCTTACAATACTAGTTTTATGTCTGTGTACAAACCCATCTGAATTTTTGTTTAAAGTTTGATTTGCAAATGATATTCGAGGTCGTCGCAACAATAAGTATGCCACCTCCTTTCTTGAGTTTCGATACGAAAATATTCATCTTTTATAATTTGGTATCCTCGAATATGGTATGAATGTAATTGAAACACATGAATATTCATTTTATGGTTTCAAACCTACAAGTCTTGAGTTACAACTTGAGTACTACGATTATTTCATATATTTGAAATTTAATGCAAATACATTGTTATATATGAAAATTTACAAAACAAAATATATATATCGTATCACAATCTGTAGATATGCCGAATTAAATAAAGTTAAATAAAGTTTTTCCTATCAAAACTCGTAATTTTTAATAAAATTTTATGAAAATGATCTGAATAAATTTGGTTTGAAACTTAATTTAGAATTTGTTTTTAATCAATTTTTTTGTTATTGCATTATACTTTTCAAAATATTTGTAAACAATTAAAAAGCTAGTTGGGAAGCATGGTAAACATATGTCGGGCTATTATCTAAAAAATTATAGAAATAGCTTAAATATGATGTTTCATCCCGGTCAATCAATCCGTCTGGGCTGTACAGAGACAAAATTTAAGTTGAAAAACAATTTCTCATAGACGTTTTTATCATAAATGACATACTTTTCAAAATATTTACAAAAAACAAAAAAGTTCTTATGGAAGCTGCCACTTCCACTAGACTGATTAACCGTTAAAGCTTAAATATGAAGTTTCATCTCGATCTATCAATCCGTTTTGGTTGTACAATGGTCGTATTTTTGCTAAAAATCAGTTTTTTGTCAGACATTGTAATTTCCGCTAAAATTTTGGAAAACCGATCTTGTTGCAAAATTAATTTAGAATATTTTAGTTCACACATTTACACATTTTGAAATGGTTTACGATCTAACCCTTGCATTGATGCTTATTTGAACGAATCGTGTAATGTATTTAGAAGCAAAGCATGCATTGAAAATATTTACGTTGCAGTGGCATCTAATGCACGATTTACATGTTCCAATTTTTTTTCCCAGCAAATTTTTTACTGAAAAATAGAGCTGCACGCAAATAACAAAAAGCTACTAGTTAAAAAGAGTCAACCATATGTAAACAACATTTGCTCAAATTGAAAAGAAAAAAGTCCAATTTTATTTTACTGGAATTTGTTTCATGCTCCTCTCGCAAAAGAAAATCGTAATATACTTAACCCTTCATTTTTTACTGGAAAATAAAATTGGAACATGTAAATCGTGCATAATACGTGTGTTGAAAGGAAATTTCTATGTAACCTATGAGGTTAACTATTGTTTAGAGAATTTATAATAATTCGCTAAGGAATTGTGTATATACTTTCAATACAAGCTTAAAATATTTTTCATATATTAAAAGCTGCAAGTGCACAGTCTGGCGTGACAATCGAATTTTCCCTATAGAGATGTTTAAATCTAATGAATTATGTATAAAGTAAAATTCAACGGATATTATTTACAACAAAATTCGTAAATTTCATTTAGTCAATTTTGAATCATTTTTACAATAAAAGCAAACAAAATTTAATTCGAAAAACATCAGCTTCACATTTCTTTTTTCAATTAGTATCGAAATATTTTTGGCCACATTTTGCATGCATTGAATTTCGCTCACATTACGATTCAGTTTCAATGTACACCAGCTTCAAAATTATTCATAAGTTGCATCAATTTGGTTTAAATGTAATTTGTTATATATTTTAAGGAAAACTTTAATGGTTATTGCCATCACATATAAATTTTTTTTCGAGTGTGCATAATTGTTTTTCTTGTTAATAATATATTTTTCCAAATATTTGCAAAAAGCGTAAAAGCACCTATGAAGACTGCCACTTCCAATGAAGCATTTTCAGTCAAAAAACATTGAGACCTCCCAATTTATGAGAAACCTTGCTGAGCTGTTTGATCTGTAAAGAAGCTACAGTCTGCAAGGAATCACAACATACACACACAGATTTTTAAAACCACTATTTTTGACTGTGGCGATATATCGATAATAATCTGAAAAATAGTAAAAATGCTTCAACAGTGATTTAAAATTACATACCTTGTTATTGTTCTCTACCAACGTCAAATATAAATACAAATACTAATATGAAGACTTCTTAAAAAAATTAAGACGCCCAGAAAAAAGCGATTACATTACTATAACATAATTATAATTTATTGGACTATCACTTACTTATAACATGAACCAATAGTATAAAGAAGTTTAAGCTTACAAATGTACTGTGTAATGTAGTACGGTACTTAGAAGTCATGATCTTACCTGAAATAAAAAAAAAATGAATATTAAACAAAAGTCAAAAATAATAGCATTGTCAATATTTTATGTCAAAATAATAACCCCACCCTCTTCCTTTCCCAAAAATAAATAATATTTTGTCTGCATGTAGTCACATATTAATCTAAATTAAATCTAAACTAATTTTTGTTTTGTATAATAAAACATATTTCATTTCTTATTTTGTTATTAAATTAGATTAAGCTGAGTGATCGCAACAAAAATAAAATAATAAAATGTAAAACTAAAATTCACTGACCCAAAAAACCTAATTTTTTTTTTGTTATTTATAAATGTAAATTTTTAGTTTTATTTTATTTTATTTTTTACAACGTGTGATCACACAACTTATAAATCATGAATAAGAAATTCCGTTGTTCTTTGGTCCAGTAAATAAATCAAATTAACAAAAATAAAAAAATAAAAGTAGCTGCGTAGCCAATAAACGAGTTTGTATATGAAACGAGAGTCAGAAATGAAATTAATTTTCTAAATCAAATTATTGAGTTTTAGTTTTGTTTTAGTTTTTGAATTTTTGCATAAATAATTACTGAATATGATTAATATAATTAGTGGATTTGGGATAAAATACGATAATGGTATAACTTGGTGAATGTGAATGTAAATTTTCTCACCATTTCATTTTTGGTTTTTGGTTTTTCGACTAAATTTCAAAATATCCGTAGTAACATGAAACTATCAAAATAATTTAAATTACCTTTTGTTACATTTTTATAAGACAAAAATTAGATTTCAATCTTCTTGAATAAACGAATTTAAATTTTGGAAAGATATTTTATACAAAATTAAAACAATAGACTCGAGATTTTAGAACAATTGGATTGTTGCGTGTATACATTAGTTTTTTGGGAAATTTTTGATTTACGCCGAGCGAGGGTGTGGTGAAATTATATTTACCTACATTCGAGTATACTATTTTTAGGTTGGTTCGATGTTATCTGAACTTTTATACAATTTAACGTTTTCGTTCCAGGAAATTCTATAAATATTATGAATATATGATTAATTTAAAGATATGGAATATTGGCAATATTGATGTCTCAAACAGATTGTAGTAAAAAAGATTATACCGCGTATAAGGTACCGTAAAATACTGAATATAATGAATAACAATAATATACGGTTAATAAAAGTCAAATTAAATTTAAAATTAACACGAGTGAATATTAATGATTTCAGACAAACAGATTTATTGTCGCTTTTTTGTTTCAAATAAACACTTGTTATTTTTGGCTGATGGATGAGTAATAATAATTGTATACTGCTGCAGCACGCGCATAGTAAATGATAATTCGAAAATATCAAGTATCGGTTTTGGCCAATCAAAATTACGAAAAGTGAAAATTATTTAACTATAAGATAAAATGTGAAACTATTTAATTGATTGGACTGTAAGACAAAGTAATGGTTAAAATTGCCACCACTGTGAAGTTTTTAACACATTCGATATTTTTTAAAAACAAATTTAAAATTTTCAAAATTGTAATCAAACTATGAATTTAATTAATAATAAATCTTATAGAGATGTGTAAAATGGAATCAAATGCGAATGGAATTTCACACACATCATACTTATTCACAAAAAATCTTAGAGATGTGCAGCAATAACCAACGTATATTATCGGTGACAGGGGATACTCAGTTCTATCGAAATTGGTATGTATTATTCTAATAAAACAGGTTGGGCCTGTCTGAATATTTTCTAGAAATCGTACAAATTTAACTTTTAAACTTCTTCTTCCGAAAAGCTAAAAAAGTGATAATTAAACAAAAATTAAAAACAACGACGTGTCATAACTATCATTTAGATTTGACACACGAAACTGATGTGGTGTTATTCGAAAAAAGGAATGCGCAATCGTTTGTTCCTGCAACTGCCATCCGAAATATTAAATCAAATCATTTAAAAACAAACTCCTTCGGTTCTACTACTCATTCTAAAAGCAAAATGTTTCCGCTATCATCAATTTCACTCTTGCCTAATTGTGTTTCGGCTAGCACAAGATAGTTTATCAACCCGCATCTGTTCATAATAATTCCGGGTAAACTTTACAATCATTATTGCTGAACATTTTTACCAACACGTCCTCACTATCGGCGAACTCTTTGAACTTTGCGCCATTGTATTGATTAAATATTTGCTCCATTTTCATATTGCGTTCTATGATGTTTAGCTCCTCCCGCGGGAGGACCCAAATGTGTGTTGGTCGCCTTAAGTTTTTAATTCGTCATCGATATGGATGCATAACTTGCAAGAAGGAGAGATACACTTTGATTTTGTAGAACACTCAATATTGACTCAGCTTCGAGAATATTTCTTTCAGTGCTCGTAGTGGAAACTTATTTGGTTTCAATCCTTCGTTCAACCCAGTTGAATGATCGGCGCAAATACGAATACCCCGGTTATTTCTTTTGATACCTACCAGCGATGCAGCGAAATCCGAGTAATTGTTTAGAGCTATTAATACCAAAAATTGTAATTTTTTGCGCTCAACGAAAGTTAACAGGCGTCTATTGTGAAAGATTGGCTTTGTAGCCACTGTCAATGTTAAATGTGCCTTCACTTTGTTGCACAAATATAGTGAACCAATGATGAGCGACAGAAATTTTTGCTTAATTTCGTCATCCATTTTTGTCATTCCCAGTATGCAATTTTTCCACTGTGTGGAAAATATAATTTTGATACCGTATTAAACTCCGTACTATAAAATATCGGAGACACTAAAATATCAATTTTGAGCAAAAATTATTTTCTTTCTCTTTCTATTTATCAACTTATTTTTATTTTCTACTTTTTTTTCGTATTTCCAGTTTCTTCTGACAAGTCGACGTGCACGGTTGCACTACATAATTGTTTTCTTTTCTTTAAAGTGTTGTGTTTCATTATAATGTTTTTCTAATTGTCAATGTAAATAATATTAATTTAAGTATATAATAATAATTATTAATTAATTTAGTGATCGCGATGTAGGTAATATGAGATCTGACTCGTAATGGCTTTGTCGCGAAATATACATTTACGTTGTAAATTTTCAATGAATTTTTTTTCAAGATCTCAATATGCTGAAGATTAATATTTGGATAGTGGCGGATGCAGTACAAATCACAATTTATGAAATTTAAATATGTAAATAAATTTTCTATGTATATTTAATTAGATAAAAAATAATAATTAACTTTACAAAAACAAATGACAATAAAATCTGTTATTTCGAAAACAAATTTCATGTGAAAAATACAAATGCAATCTGCATTCTTTCACTCAGCAACGTATTCGGAATTAGTATAGAAAAGTGTTTGGAAAAAACCCGAGTTTCCGACGAAATTCCACCTTCATTCCACTTTGATTTTTCTCTTTTTAATCGGGATTCACACCCACACTGGAATTTTTGTGACACTTTTCTTTGGCGAGTAGTATGGATTTTCGTGTACTTTACATAGAAAGAGTGCAGATCTTGTACGCGAATGTAAACGAAATTCCATAGGCATTGCCTATTAGGATGCTTGTCACCTATTGTTCAGTAGTATATGGTAAATTACCATGGAAGGTTATTACGTTGAGCAACGTGTGCTAATCATCAAGTTTCGCATTTCTGCGATTTCAACTTGGCAATTTTTACGTCGGGGTTCGGGTCTGTACCCGGATAAAATCCAACTAGCCGAGGAACTTAAGGTAAACGAATTTCGCCAAAACATCATCAATTCGTCGCACTTTTTCTGATGAATTAATATGAGAGCAAGCCAAATTGTCGGAGGTATGGATTTTGGTCTGGCGAAATCTTCGGTTCATACTTCCTCCAAAATGAAACTGGCTTTGCAATACTCGTCAACAGTGGATGCCACAGATCGAAGATAAGCAACTTCGGTAGCCTAAACATCTAGCAGCGAAACATCCTTAAAACGCGCTTAAGTTCATAATGTGAGGAATGTCAATATTATTTATTTTCAGTACAAACTCAAAATTTTGTAGACATTTAAAAATTATTTCAAACTGTTAAAACTATGATAATTAAATTTTTTAATTTGTATAGTCTTGCGTAAGAATAATGCTAGGGATGATCACGTATTTAAAATTCAAATTGGCGATGGAAAAAAAGGACAGACAAAAACAGATCAGGCATCTAACAAATTACTTAAAATATTTGAGAAAAACACTTGGCTGACATGAAAATTGCGATATGTGTCAAATAACATTTTCTAATATTCTGACATTTTTATGTAGCAGTTCTAGTAAATCTAGCATGCAATTTTTAGGATTAGCGCTCTTTTTATTTATTGAGTTTTGGTGACTTTTTTTATAATTTTTTTATTAAACTGTGACAAAAGTAAAGTATTATGTCAATGCATTAAAATTTTTTTTGGTCGTGCTTATGAAATCTATAAATACAAAAAATGAAATTTGAACGTAAATGTCAGAGCAGTCCAACAATTTTCCCACAAAGAGATTTCTTCCTTATCCATATTTCATTTGGTAAACAAACTTCTCATTTATATTTTTTTGTGACCATTTGAAGGGTCACAAAAAAAATATAAATGTTGTAATTTATGTTTCATTCGAATTTTGATCGGGAGCGTAAATCCTTTCTTTGCTTCTACGAAAAGTTTTACAATCTAAAGAGTACACGGCCAGGAAATGTCTCATGTAGTAATTGAATTATTTCATGGGCTGTAAAGCATGACGCATCGTCCTGTTGAAACCACATGTGGTCCTCATCAATATCCAATTTAGGCAGAAAGAACTTGGTTAAAATGTCGCGATATTGAGCACCAGTAACAGTAATGCTTCAGCAGCCTCATTTTGTGTGCTGTGAGCCCATCGCTAACCGGGAGTTCGTGTGTAAAAACTTGGTCTTACGTTCAGAATCAATCATTCAATCTTTGATAATTAAGAGTGATTAAAAAAACTTATAGAGTGTAGTTAAGAGTGTATATGTTGTGATGTATATGTTATACCTAAATTTATTCTACCATGAAAGTGGATAAATCTCGAATACACCACCAGCATTTTCGGCAAAACTGTTTTGTTTAACCAAAAATCTTTATTCATGTTTCTGCCTTATAAATATTAAGCTTTTAATTTGTTTTAAGATTTTTTCGGCTTTTCGGACAAAATATCATTTTAATGGGCACCCATACAATGTTAACGACAGTTTTAGTCGCAGAAAACAAAGAAGCCATTTATTAACAATATTTCTACCACAAAAGTAGAAAAATGCACTCCCCTCCCCCACGTTTAACCCCAGGGCACTTGTGTACACAAAGATACACAAACCCTTACAAAAATGAGAACTCCCTTAGGTTGCTTCTTGGCAGCTTGGTTTCGTTCTGATAAAAAGTTGGTCCACTCATCAGGTTGCAACGACCAAACTGCAAAAATCCAACTCTTGCTTTGTACTGATAATACAAAACAAGAACATATCGATTTAGCGAATTATATATCACTAAATCAGAAACCACAGGAATTTCTCACTATGCATGTGTGTAACAAGCCAACACATATAGTTAAGAAGAATTTTTAAAATTGACCGCGAATTTAATTTGTTTTAAGATTTGCGACTAAATCTGTCGTAAACATTGTATGGGTGTCCATTAAAATGATATTTTGTCTGAAAAGCCGAAAAAATCTTAAAACAAATAAAATTCAAGGACGATTTTAAAAATTCTTCTTAATTAAGCTTTTAACTTTCTTCTATAGGGTTGTAATTTAAGATTTTTTTTTTTAAATTAATCAAAACCCCTAAAATTACAACCCTAGAAGATGTTTCAAAGCTTAATATTTAAATTTATTAAAACCTAACATTTCTTGGCCGGTTTCGTAACTTCTTTACTTTTCAACCACATTGAAAATATTAAAACCGGTTACTTCCGGTACACCGATTTTTACCAAATTTCGAAAAGATCTTCCAAATTATGGAAAAATTTGACGTGTAAAATTCAATACCGATCAATTGACTGTCAGAATCCAGATTCATACAATAGACCGTGGCTTTACATTTCCTTCGTCGATTTTAGTGGTGAACGTTAATTTTTTTAAAATGTATTTCTGTAATTTAAAAAAATAGGACACACATATTTCGATTACCCACTTAATCGTTTTCGATTACCTGACAGTTACCTCATTATCTCCAGATTTTGTGATAATTGACATATGTAGCATTACTTCCGGCAATTTTAGTGATGAACTTTATATTAGGACATAAGTCATACTACGTGCAGTGATTAAATTTAAATTTGGAATACATTTCTACTATTGTTCGAGTATTGTTGTATATTTTATCGTAAATTGTTATTCCTTACCGTTCTAATGACAGAACCTACACTTTATAACGTCAGAAGTGTAAAACGTTATTAATTTTAGTAGCTTTACAGATAGATCCCGTTAGAGATCATATTAGAGAACGTTTTCTAAAAATCATTTTGAATTATATTTCCATCCAGCACACCTGATTCCATCATAATGAGTTAAGAAATGGGTAAGTTCCGACCCAGGTAGCCATATCCCAGAACTTCTTCCAAAAATAATTTTATAATCACATTTTCATGCAACATTTCCAATCCTATCACAATCGGTGAAAAATGAGTGAGTTACGTCACGAATATGGCCATATTCTATAACGTCTTTCAAAAATTAATTAATAATCTCATCTCCATCCAACAAACCACGTGAAATCATAATTGGTTAAGAACTGGCTGAGTTCCAGCCCAGTAAGCCATATTGCAGAACTTCTTTCAAAAATCATTTTAAATTCCATTTCGATCCAATATGTCAAGTTGCTTCATAACTAGCTTACAATTGACAAAAAGAACAAACCAGGATTTTATAATATTATACGAGATTTGAAAATACGAGATTATTTAATACGCGATTCTGAAATACTGGATGAAATCAGAATTTTGAAAATGGGATCTTGAAAAACGGGAAGCCCAACCCTTTTTACCTATTAGAACATTTTTTGAATTCAATTTCTACCAGTAGTAGATTTTGGTACAAAAATGATCGATAGTAAATAATGGCCGGGACAAAATTCACCATTATAATTTTTTGTTGTTTATTTGTGTTTCCTCATAAATACTCAAGCCAATGTTTTGGAACTAATGATTTTTCGTTCGAATTTCATGATTCTACTTCTGTAATTGAATGGTTATAGTCTTTGTATTTTACTTTTTCACATGCATTTCTCTGAAGCGACAGTACAAAAATAACGTGCATTCAAATTTCACTCAAATTAGAGTTTTTGTAAACAAAATAATTTTAACGGCAATTCTGATTGCCGTTAAAATTCTAGAAGCAAAATTTTTACCGATACTAAAACCTTACAATTAAATTTTATAGTTTTATTTAATCAAATTTTACTCATAAGCGACGAACCGGTTATAATTGGATTTGAAAGTTTTTCAAGGAAAGGCCTATAAGATGATCTTTCTAATCTTAATGGGTTTATACTATTTTTAAAATAGAAACTTGCACAGCTATTTCTGTATAGAGCATATATGAACACGTTTTAATTCATGAATTTAACAGCACAAATTATGTTTTATGAAAATTAGTCTGAGCAATAATTGTTTCCGTTTGACTTATGTTTAGTAACAGTAATACTTATACATATTATCATATAATTATCTTTAATTTTCAATGTAAACCAATTATTTGTAAAGTGGAAGATTTTGTAAAAAAAATTTGTTCAGCATTTACAATTTCTAAACCACCATAATATAATCGACCCTCTAACACAAAAAAAATGTAACATTTCACAAAATCAAATTTCCTGAAGGTAATAATTGCGCATATATACTGAAAATATAAATTACAAATCGCCCACCCAAAAACGATAATTTTGAAATTATTCTATAAAATTTGTAATAAATTCATCAAAAATTATGTTGCAACATTGTAACATTTAAATCATTTCGATTAAATAATTTCATAAACCACAGATTAGATCTATCTCTAAGTAAAAAATATAGACGACGTGAAAGTATTTTCAGGCAATCGGTTGTAATATATCATAATTTTTTATTTTTAGATATATTTTATCTGAACTTTGGAAATATGTGCATGTACCTGAAACTATATACACTCAAGTTATAGGTAAAATAAAAATGTAATGGAATATATGATTATAGTAAAATTGAACCATAATAATAATAATAATACATATCTAAAAATAAAAATTATTGACAACATTTTACTATTCCATCGGATTGATATGATTATAGGTTTCGTGGCAAAATACCTGAGAGAGAAAGAGATTAATCGAATTACTTCCAATTTTTTTTTTTATTTTCTTATCGTTTTACAATATATTAACTTATATATAAAAAGATATTATAATAAAAATCAAGCATGGATTATATATTTTGATGTTGTGGTCGGTAAAATTAAATATATTGTACTTGGATGATATTTTGAGATTTTTTTGTGTTGTGCTTTCAAGAAAAATGATTTATGGTCGTTTTTGTTTTCTTTGAAGAATTATAAAAAAAAAATCTTTCATTTTTAATATTCAAGAGATCCGACGAAATGATTGTCTTTATGGCCGTATGCACGCGGTTATATTATTTTTAGTTTAATTTATAACAACAATTCAAATTAATTTTACGGACAACACAGCATATAGGGTGTGATAAAATGCGTAAGCAAAAAATTAATTTACAAATTGCTAATAAAATTTGGAAGTTCTTACATTTCGAAAATATATGAAACTGCAATATACTTTTTCATATTTTCCGATTTATTTTCAATGCTTGTGTTAAATTTCTGGCGCCATGAATTTTATTTTGCAATCGATCGATTAATAAAAATTTTAAATGCTACCAAAATAATAAAAAAAAATTGTCATAACGTTTAGTTTGCTATATACATGAAAAATACCACTTTGATAAAATTGTTAAAATAATCGATTGCCGCGACAGCACACCATACGAAAAACTATACGACTGCTGATTGAAATGTCTCATCTTCATTACAAATACAATTTTTTCACAATTTTTAAATGTGAATTTCATATCATCTGCGAAGAGAAATCTCTTATATAATACAATTTCCTAAACGCACAAACCAACAAAGTTATCAATATTGATGATAATAATCGGAAACAGAATCAAAATATATTCGAGTCACGTTTTTCTCGCAGATGGTATCAATGTAAATTTCTTTTGGGTTTTTATAGTTTCGATGCTTTTTTGTGTGTGTTTGTGGAAAAATCAAAGCACAAAATCAGAAATAAAAGTTGAAAAATGTTCGTTTGAAATGTGCCGATTTTCTGTTTTACGTTTCTTACTCCTTTAAGTTTTATATGTATGAATGTCGGTTTTCGTTATGGACAGGAATATGTATATGTTATAGAAAACACTCAGCACTACAAAAGCGTGCACATTAAAGGAAAAATTTTGATGTTCGTTCCTTGCTCCTCATGATTTTTCATTTGAGTCTAAAAGCACAATTATTATAAAGCTTTCTCACATTTGGCTTTTTCTTCATTTGTTACTTCAGTATTCTGTAAAGCAATCATTATTTATATCACCGTTGCACTGTAGGCCCTGATAAATATAAAGATTATAATAAGAATATTTTTAACTAACCAATCTAAAAATAAATCACATTTCGGATGATTAACTACTTAAATTACTTTCAATTATCAACTCCAATTTAGTCATTCTTATTATTTAAAATTATAAGAATATAAATAATGCACCATCCGGCAATACGTCAAATACTCCAAGTCTTAATGCCTCTAATGCTTTCATTTCGATCATAATCATAAACATTTGTTTCATTTACTTGAATATCTCCACCACCACTTACTAATTCTACCGAAATACCACCTTCCTCTCTGGACATACGAGGGTATATCAAAAAGTCTTGCAATATCATATGAAAAAAAAGAGTGAGTGAGACAACAATATATTTTTCAAAACCGTTTTTTGTTGCGATGAAACTTCTAGAAGAACATTTCGATGTAAGTTTTACAGTTCGTTTGTTTTTGTCAATTTAGTAACACGTGTTTTAAATTTTTCTTAAAATGAATGAAATTTAATATCGCGCCGTTATTAAATTTTTCTGTAACGATGGACGAAATGCAATTTATATATTCAACTATATATCAAAAGTTTATGGCGAATCTGCACCATCATATGCCACAGTAACAAGGTGGGTAAAATTATTCAAAAGTGGTCGGGAGTCATTAGAAGACGACAACCGCTCGGGTCAGCGAGCAGATGCTATTAGCCATGAGAACGTAATTTTGGCCGAATCTATTGTATTGGAGGACCGGCGTATTTCTGTTCCGCGGTTAGCGTGGAGACTTTCTCTTTCATACGGTACCACATATACTATATTACATGACCACCTTCACATGTCGAAAGTAAGTGCGCGATGGGTTCCCGTTTGTTGAATGCAGAACAAAAAAAAATGCGTGTTCAAACTTCAAAGGCGATTTTAGATATGTACAAAGAAGATCCGGAAAATTTCTTGGATAACATAATAACAGGCGATGAAACATGGCTTCATCACTGGGATCCAGAATCCAAACAAGAATCGATGCAATGGATTAAACGTAGTGAACCACCACCAAAGAAATTCAAAACTCAACCGTCTGCTGGTAAGGTTTTGGCAACAATTTTTTGGGATGCTGAAGGAATTTTGATAATCGATTAAATGCCACCGAAAACCACAATCACAGGCATATATTACGCAGAGGTTTTGCGAAAATTTAAAAGAGCGATCCGGGAAAAACGGCCAAGGAAAGTTAGGAAAAAAAACTTGCTTCTTCACGATATAATGCACGAGTGCACGAGGCTAATATTGCTCAAGCTGTATTAAAGGACTGCGGCTTTGTGGAAATTCCGCATCAACCATATAGTCCAGACTTGCCACCCAGTGACTACTTTCTGTTTCCCAATTTAAAAAAAACACTAAGGGGCCGGAAATTTTCCAGTGACTGTGAGGTACAGTCTGTTGTAAATGAATATTTTATGGAGCAAAAGAAATCTTTTTTTTAGGGGGTTTAGGCAAGTTAATTGATCGATGTGACAAATGTATAAATCTTAAAGGAGATTATGTCGAAAAATAAAAATATTGATGTCTCACTCACTCTTTTTTTCATATGATATTGCAAGACATTTTGATTTGCCCTCGTAGGCCATCAAAAATGGCAGCTGCGTTTTTCGACTGTGTATCTTTTACAAGTTGTCTTAGTGATTCATAGACAATTGGGTCAAAAAATGCTAAATCGTGGAATCTAATAGCCAGACCAAGTATATAAAAACATAGCGTTGCAAAAATAAAGGGAATAACTCAGTTTGCAATAAACATAAACCCATCAATCTGCTAATATTTCTTAATGGATTGAATCTTTTAAATGTTACGAATCCTTGTTTTTTGCTATAAAAGCCGCGCTTGCCAGGTGAACAAAATAACGGTATATTGTCATATTCTAATAAAACTATTGGACTCATTTTTTGTATCGTGCTACTTGATCCATACCTAGATGTTGAAGATGACGAAGTGATTCGTAATTTAAAAAAAAGATCGAGCGAATATTATATCGGGCATATGAAGGAAGAAATCGCTAAAAACGACCTCAAATGAAAAAGAACAAATTGCTCTTTCACCAAGACAATTCACCATATCACAAGTCGATCGCAACAATGCCAAAATTGTATAAATTGTATATTGAATTGCTTCCGCATGGGTACTTTTTAGGCGATGTTAATTTACAACAAACTGTTATCTAGGATGGTGCTGAATGCTTTTTGTAATTTCCAAGCTAAAAACATACAAATATGTGTGTGCGTTTTATACTATAATTAACAATATCAGGTAAATTTTAATTCTGAAACTCCAGAATATTCAATTGGGATTAATCTATTTTACACAGTAGATCATTACGATAGTTTAATACTTCAACCAGTTCCATCGTCACCAACCACATCATCAAAGCATTACTAATAATACAGAATAAACCATTCATGCCGGTGAAAACGCTCACGCGCTTGTTGATATAATTTAACCTATAGTACTTCTCCGATACCTAATAAATTTAGTACCGTTTGTTTTGGTATTTGGAATACTCGCGGAACTAATCATTCCTAAAGGCGCGATAAAATTGAAAAATAATATTGAGAAGAATGTTAGACAGGCAGGAATGAATAAATTAATGTAGACACATCCTATATACAAAACTACATGACTATACAGTCTTATATGGATTATTTACAATCGTAAGCAAACCACAGTTACAAGACATTCCACATTCCAAAACATTATTAACCTCAGCTAGCTTTAAATATGAAAACTCTAGTACTATTGCAGAGAGATATAATATACGAACAATTAATTTGAAAAGAACCACCACAATAATATGAGAACGTTATCCAAGAACATCAAACCATTGACTATTGGAAATTAATAACAGACAGCATTAATATTTTCACTCAAAAAATATTACCGACGAAAATTGACTCCTAAGCGACGTAGAGCACTCGCTGACGCACACCCTCAAGACTCAAATGCTCTGACTAATGAATCAAGAACCTAACCAATTATCAAGCATCTGAACGAATTCACAAAACTTATCAACATTTCAAACATCATAAAAGAAAGATTAATGAACTTACATTCCCATTTTTTCATGGCTTCGTAAACTAAGGAAATCTGAAGGTGAGATGAATATGACTGTCCAAAAGGACCCCCATCAACCGGAGATTACATAAGGAGCATAATTAAGTTTATACGACCAGGAGCAACACCGGGAAAAGATGACGCAATTGAATTCTTCAAATAAGCCCCAGATGATGAATTCCAAGGTCATTGAAAAACTTTGGTTAGATAGTAATGAACCCCCTTATGAGTGACTTGAAATTGTGCCAACTAAACTCCTTAACCGATTAGGTCAAAATTTAAATTTACGAATATTATAGCAAGCGGCTTTGTATGTTGTACGCGTTCTATGTGAAGAGTAATAGCGTGCAGGTAATCGGGTTTATTTTTTCCCTATTGATTTATCGAACGAATTTCATACCCAGGATCTGATCATGGTTACCGACGATTTACAACATGTACGTCACTATTTGTTATTTATATTAATTAAGGCTTGTTTTTAGTCCAATTAAATTGTATAATTTTGGTACTGAGAAAATCATGAAAATAAGGTCACTATAAACAAGGCTGTCCTATTTCGCTACGTGATTTTAATTTTATTTTACCGTATCAGATTTGTACTATTAATTAAAATTGGAACAACATGACAAATTACAATTACCACTCGTTCTTGCTTATGCAGATGATATTATTCTTGTTACCCGAGATATTACCTGAAAAAATTCAAGAATTAATTAAATCACTAAGTGATAGGCTGGCTTAGAGATAAACCCTACTACTCTTATTCGAGATCCAAATTCTTCATTTGATACACCTCCTAATCTTATCTTAGAATAAACTTCGCCCGTGTTGAAGTAATGCGTTATTTAGATACTCACTTAGGCTCAAATTTAAGTCGGCCACACACCATCCGAATCCGTTGTCACCAAGCATTAGGAATCACAAAACAAATGCAAAACTTTATGAAAAAGAATGAATTTGCAATTAATAAACGTCGATGTTTAAGAAAGTGCAAGTTCTATATTATTGAAAAAATTAAGAGAGTTTAGTACCAATAGGCCCAGAGCAAGTAAAATAAAATTTATATAAGGTGTCAAAACTATAACCAAAATAATCAAAGCCCAACGGGTAAATTATTGGGGACACATTTATTTCGCTTTTCATAACATTTATTTCGTGTGGGACCATTGACTTAGTCTACCACTAAGAGAAAGTATTTGGAATACATATTTGTTGTAGAACTAAAAGCTTCTTATGAGTTTCACCTCGATTTTTGAGCACACCCTTACGAACTATAGACATCCTCTAAATTGGATTTCAGCTAGCCATCCTCAAGCCAAGTGGAGCTGCCACTCACTATTTCAAAAGTAACTTTTTAGCAGTTTAGTTTAGATCATATATAACTTATTGAAATTATTCCATTTTGTAAAAGAAAATACAAAATAGTGACATCTGTTGCAAAAAAATAAAATTATTGGGAATGAGAAAAAGTTACCCATTTGACCACTATTTGTTTTGTAAAAATTCAATTTTAGCTTACAAAATAGTAGAGATATTTATAGATAATTTATAATAAAATGCCAATGAGTAAATTTAAATAGACAGTATTCTGCATTGTCTACATATTCTACCAATTTTCGATATTGTCTACACATAAAATATTTATTTACACTATTTTCGACAGCAACATGTAGACAGTTCTGAATTGGTGCGTCTATGCGCACTGTAATAGATTGTAACGAATATGTCAAAAACTATAAATCTAAAGGCTGTTAAAAAATATTTAACACATAATTCGGGCACAGTCGTATTATTACCTAAAACTGGATGGCGGGCGATAATTCCAGCGCACGAAATTTGAAGCTTATGTTGGTGAATTTAACTGTTGCTTTACGTATGTACTAAATGTTGACCATTAAATATTAATATTAAGCGTATTGCATTGGTAAAAGTGGATTAGGATTTAGTTTTGGTATTATAGTTTTCCAAACCAACAGCCAAGTTCGGATTTAGTTTTTGGCCTCAAAGTTTGTAAATAAAAATGTTTTTTCCTACGTATATTTGCATATTTCGTGATTTTATTAATATTTTAATTTTATTTATTGAAACATAATAATATTTATGTCGATTTTGTAGTTTGAAATACCACTTTTACTATTTTAGTACAAATCTTTAGTACTAAAAATTGGATTGAGTTTACGTAATCATTTTGGATTTAGATGAATCCAGTTGGGTTAACTTTGAATGCGATTGTTGGTGTAAATGACCAATGCAATACGGTTTGTTTTACAGAAATCGTGGACAAATTTAAGATTTATATCTTAGTAGTAAGTAAAACAAATGAGACTCCCAACTTTTAAGTTCTAGTTATCGACCAAAACTAGGCCCCTGGTAAATAAGATCGTGAGATAAGGCTGTTATCCGTTAGAACTGTGTTGCCCTTAAATGGATAAGCGTACTTGATAAGCTTTTCACTTTTTTGCAAAAATCAAAAATTTTTTGGGTGTAAGTGAGATTCTTTTTTTACAAACCCCCTTTTATTTTTGTCTTTATTTTGTATTAAATTTGTAAACTATACTTCAATACAATATGAAGATAATTTGAATATTTTGAAATCCTTAACATTCATGTACTCGCTGTAACTTAACACTATTTAATTTTCTAAATAATTTTTAAAATAAACTAAATAATTTTCTTATGTAAAATATATTCTAAAATTTTTAGATTTAGCTCCATTTGGCTCTAAGATACTATTAAAACTTTGTTGCTCACTTGGTGTGGTAATTGCAGTGACAAAAAAATCTGTTGAGGCATCAATTAAAGTTTAAATAAACAAAGATAGTCATAATCAGGATCATTGTTCTGTAATATTTTTTAGGCTATTCATAACTGTACATTATATCCAGTGTTTATGATAGTTTAACAAGTAATAAATGCGTAGGACTAGCCAACGTGCGTGTGAAACTATTTGCGATCAACAATGTTTTACTCCTAACGCCCTATTATAAAACTGGTCGCATATCGCATTTTTTGCGATTTTGCGGATCTGATCCGCTGCTTGCGTTTATATTATGACATGCGATTATCGCATTTTCTATAGGGAAATTTTCATTAGGTATTTTACACGGCATTACGACATCTAAAAGTTCTTATTATCTCAATTAACCTTTCGTAATGTTTTTACATTTATTTACTCTTTAAATAAATATTATTATTGACTGTTTTGATATACATTTAAATAATTGTGATGATGATGAAGAAGGTGATACTACGTCAATATTAAAAGGACATCTTTAACAAAACACGTCAAATCCCTTTGAATTATGTGAGGAAATATACATTTCTACTGCTCGACAAACAATAAAAGTTCATATTTTACTTTTAACAAAAAAGACAAGACATTTATATTACATTTATATTTTAATATATTAAAAAAATAAAAGCTTTTCACGTATGTCTATTAAATAATGCAATATCCGACTGCTATTGGGTCATTTGCATTTAAAAATTATAGTTCAGCAAAAATCCGCTGAAGCATTTTATAATATGGCGTTTGCATCCGAATAAGAGCGCATTTGTGCGAAAATATTAGTGTATAATACCAAATTGCAATATTATATGAAAATGCGAAATCGCATTGTTGTCATAATAGGGCTCCAGCTTGCAGTTCACCAGCTTCACAACAAACGTAATGCTACATAACTCTTGGCCTCTAGGTGGGTTAAAAACTGTCCCACCTTTTCCTTAGCTTTTCATGCATGGTGGGACATATTTTAACCCACCTTGAAAAATTGAATTTAATGTGTGTTTCAATCGATTTAAATGCCCCATAATAATTTATTTGTGGTATTCTTTTAACTTTTTAACTTTTCACCTCCTTCAATTGGTTAAAATTTTTGAAAATTCTCTAGTTGCTTATTTAACGTAATTATCTTAATATATAAAAACGCGTATGTTCGATACCGCTAATCTCAGAAACTTCAAGCTTTTTTGACTCCAGATTGTGGATATATGTTTGTCTTGGCTGTAACCAAGTTTCTGTAAATGTTGAACCCGATAGATGGCGCTATAGTCGAGATATGAAAAAAACAATATTTCTCTGGAATCAATAGACCAAATGCCGCCAACTTTTGTACATACATATGTTAGTCTGGCTATAGTACAGGTTCTTGCTAATTTTGGATCCTCCTACCGGGTGGCGCTTCATCGAGTGATTATTAAAACTTTATGGATTTTTTAGGGCATACATACACAGCGCGATATATTATAATTTTAATTTGTCTATTCGATTTGATTTTATATGATTGATAAAATTGCACCATCAACATCTGAACTGCCACTCAAGATAAAAAAATCTGAAACCAAATGTTCAATGGGAAATACGAAGAAAAGACTCGAAACATCTACCAAAACCTACTAGTCGGAGAAGATGGTGCATTTTGCAGCACCAAGAAAAACGTAGTTCGAACTCCCTGGTGTTGTACTCTCTGCAAAGTTCCTCTTTGTTTTGGTAAAAAGTGGTGTTTCATCGAATATTATTTAAAGCATTAGTTGCATGGTGAGATTATATATGTCCCACACTGTAAAAAAGTACTTATTCAAATGTAATTTTTTTTCTTATTTTTAGTAATAATTTATCTTAAATAATCGTAATGAATATTTATTTCCATTTTTTTATAATAAACAAAATTCGATGTAACTAAAGTTTTTATTTTCTTTAAAATTGTGTGCCTCAAAGAGTTAAACCATAGACAAACGAGATAAAGACCCCTAAACCAATGGAAAATTTGTGTTTAAATCAAATTATCGATGTCGTTACAAATGGAAAAATATTTCTAGCGGCTGTTAGTAGAAATGTTAGTTAAAACTCAAACCTTATTTTGGTCTACATAATGAGCGCAATACATATTTCTCGCTCAATATATTTTTTCAATACGAGCGCGACAAATAAAAAATTTTATATTTGTGTATACAGTAAAAAAGAAACAAAAGGAAAAATAACAAATTCAACTTATTTTTTATTTTCGTTTGAAAGTATCCTTTCTCTTATTCTAATATATATGTATGATTTATATTTTAATAAAATTGAATGAAATGAAACTAAAACGCACGTATTATGTATATACATACTCGTATATACATATGTACTATTTAAAATAATGTTTGTGCACGATCGCACGATCAATAATTTCTTGTTAAGATATATAGAATTTAAACACGTGGTGACCATGAAAAGGAAGAGGATCTATTTTAGATGTAAGTATGTAGCTATGATGATTGTTTTGGTGTGCTGCATGAAGTATAATTTAAAAGCGAATATTTGGAGGAGATGATGAGAAACATCAAAAATTTATGAACGAAAGGGAAAAATATTATAATTAAATTGTTTTTTAGTGATCGCAGTAAACAATTACATATACATATTACATATTTGTGTTTGGTTATGTTATGTATATTTTATATGCCTTTCTATACTGGTTTGTCCAAATTAAATACATTCATGACTTAATTTTCCCTAAGTGTACTATTAAGGATGATGCATGATTTAAATTCAATAATTTTAAAATACCTAACAATTTTATAAATGATTTTATTTTTGAGAAAATGAATAAATCAGCTTATACCGGAAAGATGTCTTTGGGAAAATATACTATGTATTTTGGATTTGCCTCCAAAAAATTTGGTCAAGCATACAAATTTTTGTTAACGTTTTCCCCTTATTCCATATTATCTGAAGCATGGTAGGACTTGGTTTGTTTCAACTAGCTTTTGCAAACATTTTAAGACGTCGAAAATAAAAGCTAGTTTTTGATTTTAACTAAATTTGCAAAAACATTAATCTTTCGATTGCGGTTGTGGTATATACATATATAGAATTATGAGTATACACAATATCCGTGCAATTCCATTTTTAATCTGCTAACCTCAAATTAAAATCATCCTAAGGTTTTAAAATGACAATATTTAAATATTTCGTTGTTGTCAATTGATTTACAAGCTCACATTAAAAGTACACTGTAATTTTTCAGATACCAACCACCCCTTATCATGAAAACTACCCCAAATTTCGCTAGAATAAATGACCACTTCTTTGAAAATTTCAAAAATAGACTATTCAATATCGGATAATGGGTATCGCTTTATAATCCACATCAGAAATGCAATTCGATTGTTAAGTTGTAACTTTAAATCATGGACACAAATTTATTTAGCCACCCACTTTATTTATTAGGTGTATAACAATTTCTACAGATTTTTTCTTCGCGCTTAAAAGTGGTGATTTCGATCTTAGCGACAGCCTCGAAAGTTCGAAGATGTGCCTGCTAACCTGGAATCTATAACAGCAACAGGCATAACTCAGAAAAAACCTAAATAAACTAATGCGTAATAATTGGATTCACCTAAGTTTTCGATTCCTAAAAATCATAAACATTTGATAGTTTAAATTCTCCTAAACTTCTGAAAATTTAAATGAATTGTAAGAAATATGTACTATGAACTTGAAGGATATAAAACTTAACTAAATAGAGTAAAATATTTTCTGGACAGTTATTTTTCAGTAAGTATCTTCTCCTGTACTAAATATTAATGTATTGCATTAATATGCCCAGTACCAAGTGAATTTTCTAAAACTGGTTATGTAAATGTATTTAATTAATGTGTAATAATCCATCATCAGTCTACTTTAATCGTATATAGTCCAATGTGTTGTCACAGATTTTAGTGAGGCCTCATTAAACCTTATATGAAACATGTCTTTGTTTTCGGTAAGAATACAGTGGGCTGAACTTGCTCGACATGTTTAACCCATTGCCGCACACTTTTTAATTGACCACCGTGCTCAGAAACACACTTTTTGTTTTTCAATTGTTTATGACTGCCATATGAAATTGAGCGTCATTTATATGTTTGGAAGCGAAAATTATCACATTTTCTCACAGTTTTCCCATGAAAACTCTCGACGCTATAGCCGTCATTTGCTCATCACCTCATTTTTTTTATATATTTCCGCCTACAGAAACAAATGACGGCTATAGCCGTCCGATTTTTTGGTGATATATAGACAATTGACGGCTATAGCCGTCATTTGCGCGTACATAATAGGACGGCTATTGCCGTCATTTGTTTCTGTAGGCGGAAATATATCGAACTGCTAATCATGAAAAATCGCACAAAAAAAAACAATTGATATGTTATCTGGAATGTTACATCTTTTTTTCTTTGATGTATTACTGAATAATTAACAAAATAATGCATTAGTACACTTCGTAAGAATGATGTTCCTTTTTTTTATTAATTAAAATATGCAGGACGGCTATAGCCGTCATTTGCATATATATCAACAAAAATTTGACGGCTATAGCCGTCATTTGCGGGAATGGGTTAAAAAGTTCGTTGTATAAATATTTTTTGTATATAAAATCAATAAGGACTTCTGCCTGATCACCTAAATCAAGGACAGGATCACGAACGCCACACGGAAGTCCCAGAAAATATTCGAACCCCATTCAAACAAAATTAATTATAAACGGAACACAATCTAAATTTAATAAAATAAATACCATTTCGCGTTAACATAAAAGGTGTTTTTTTAGAGGTTCACAATTTAGAATTAAAATAGAACAAAGAAAAATATTTTGAATATCAGTGAAACTAGCTTTATTGGATAGATAATTGTATGCCATTAATGCTTGAATATGATTTCGGTCATGTGGCCACAGCGTCTGGCGCGTAGATGACGCAATCTGGATGTTCAATTTTTATACACTTTTCGCAGCAATTCACAATTTTTCTTTTCGCCGGATGTTGTGTTTCAAGAGTACAATCGTCTGTGGTTTACCAGCGTTGACAAGTGACTTAACATATCCCCAAAGAAAATAATCTAATGGAGTTAGATCACACGATCTCGGTGACCAATTACCAGGAACATTACGTGAAATTAGTCTTTTATCAAATATTCCGCACTGTGTGGCATATGGCACCGTCTTGTTTGAGCCACATATCAGCAATATTTATGGCAGCCAATTGGGGCACAAGAAAGTTAGAAACCATGTCCCTATACCGTTCACTGTAACATTCTGCTCTTCATCGTTTTTGAAGACATGTAGACCAATGAATCCAAATACATGCCCCCCAATATTAATCAAACCGTAATTTCACATCATACTGAAAAAACATGTTTGTTTGAAAATTTGTTTCCCAAGACGTTTATTCAACTTCTATAAATGATGCTAACGATATTATTGGGACCAATTAAGAAGTTTCTTCTCAAGTTGAGGAAGATCCAATCTATGCGTTGAACTTATTAAATGATTTGGCAATCAAGTCGTTGCGTTTAAATAAAACTAATAAAGACCATGACCAGGATTATTTACCACCAATTGACGAAGTACCTGAACTGATGGTATTCGGAACTAATATAGATTTTATCATCGTGAATTGATAGAAAATTTAATGACGATAATATATCCGATTTAAACAAAGGTCCTTTGAAATTGCAAACCATTACAAAAATCTCAAATAGTTCACCTCTTGGTGCTAGCAATCGTAGTGGTACTACTTCTTCTTATTTTGTTAATAAAAGTATAAAACCGTCTTACATATACAAACAATTTAATAAAATAACGTTAAAGCGAGCAATGGCCTCATCACGTGCTGATCTTTCTACGAGTTCAAGCAAGACTTCTTTAAGGACTAAATACAACAAACACAAAATAATAAGAATCTACGACAAACAAGTATGAGATAAAGAAGAAAAAACATTATTTTGGGCCACCTGCTAGACGAACTTGAAGAAAAAATTTTTATTAGTTCTTGCCAGAAGGATAATTTTTTAAACCATTCTGACTCAAATTCAATTTTTTGAGATAAAATTAAAAATCGAAAGTTAGGCAGAAAATATACAGAGGAAATACGGAAGTTTGCTTTAAATTTAAACTTTTATTCTCCGAAGGCATAGGCCATATGTTCGAAACCAATTTAAAAACTGCTTGCCTCATTCTCATACACTTGCTTATTGGTATAAAGTAGTAAATGGGCATCCAGGTTTTACTTCAGAATCTTTTCATACTTTAAAGTTGCTGGTCCGATCAAAAAAGGAAACAGATGAGGTTGTTATTGAAAATGTATGCTTGGATGAGTTGTCCATTCATCCAAAATGCAAGTATGATTTCCACACCAATAGAATACAGGTTACCCTCCAGGAACACGGCGTTCAAAGAACACGGTTTCGAAGAACACGGGTACCCATTTCCTCAAATTCCACGGTTTCAAACAACTCGATTTTCGTTATTCTCTTTTATTTTGTGTTTTGTATATCATAACAAAAAATAAAACGTAACGTTTTTTTTCTTTTATTTTTTGTAGTATTGAACAACACGATTTCAAAGAACACGGAACGAATTAATCGTGTTCTTGGAGGGTTCCAGTATCATGAAACGCCTAGTTTGAAGGTAGCGACGCAAATGATAATACTTTAGCTACCCAAGTAATTGTGTTTATGTTTGTCAGTTGTACTGCTCGTTGGAAAATTACTCTTGGATATTTCCCTATTAGTAGCTTAACATCTGTACAAAAGAAAAATATGAAAGAGTTTCATTTGCCTTTATTACACAATATTGGGGTTGTAACAACTGAAACAAGCATAAAATTATCTATCCAATAAAGCTAGTTTCACAGATATTCAAAATATTTTTCTTTGTTCTATTTTAATTCTAAATTGTGAACCTCTAAAAAAAACACCTTTTATGTTAGCGCGAAATGTTGTTTATTTTATTAAATTTAGATTGTGTTCCGTTTATAATTAATTTTGTTTGAATTGGGTTCGAATATTTTCTGGGACTTCTCTGCGGCCTTCGTGATCCTGTCCTTGATTTAGGTCATCAGGCAGAAGTCCTTATTGATTTTATATACAAAAAATATTTATACTAAGATCTCTTTAAACATGTCGAGCAAGTACAGCCCACTGTATTCTTACCGAAAACAAAGACATGTTTCATATAAGGTTTAATGAGACCTCACTAAAATCTGTGACAACACATTGGACTATATACGATTAAAGTAGACTGATGATGGATTATTACACATTAATTAAATACATTTACATAACCAGTTTTAGAAAATTCACTTGGTACTGGGCATATTAATGCAATACATTAATATTTAGTACAGGAGAAGATACTTACTGAAAAATAACTGTCCAGAAAATATTTTACTCTATTTAGTTAAGTTTTATATCCTTCAAGTTCATAGTACATATTTCTTACAATTCATTTAAATTTTCAGAAGTTTAGGAGAATTTAAACTATCAAATGTTTATGATTTTTAGGAATCGAAAACTTAGGTGAATCCAATTATTACGCATTAGTTTATTTAGGTTTTTTCTGAGTTATGCCTGTTGCTGTTGTAGATTCCAGGTTAGCAGGCACATCTTCGAACTTTCGAGGCTGTCGCTAAGATCGAAATCACCACTTTTAAGCGCGAAGAAAAGATCTGTAGAAATTGTTATACACCTAATAAATAAAGTGGGTGGCTAAATAAATTTGTGTCCATGATTTAAAGTTACAACTTAACAATCGAATTGCATTTCTGATGTGGATTATAAAGCGATACCCATTATCCGATATTGAATAGTCTATTTTTGAAATTTTCAAAGAAGTGGTCATTTATTCTAGCGAAATTTGGGGTAGTTTTCATGATAAGGGGTGGTTGGTATCTGAAGAATTACAGTGTACTTTTAATGTGAGCTTGTAAATCAATTGACAACAACGAAATATTTAAATATTGTCATTTTAAAACCTTAGGATGATTTTAATTTGAGGTTAGCAGATTAAAAATGGAATTGCACGGATATTGTGTATACTCATAATTCTATATATGTATATACCACAACCGCAATCGAAAGATTAATGTTTTTGCAAATTTAGTTAAAATCAAAAACTAGCTTTTATTTTCGACGTCTTAAAATGTTTGCAAAAGCTAGTTGAAACAAACCAAGTCCTACCATGCTTCAGATAATATGGAATAAGGGGAAAACGTTAACAAAAATTTGTATGCTTGACCAATTTTTTTGGAGGCAAATCCAAAATACATAGTATATTTTCCCAAAGACATCTTTCCGGTATAAGCTGATTTATTCATTTTCTCAAAAATAAAATCATTTATAAAATTGTTAGGTATTTTAAAATTATTGAATTTAAATCATGCATCATCCTTAATAGTACACTTAGGGAAAATTAAGTCATGAATGTATTTAATTTGGACAAACCAGTATAGAAAGGCATATAAAATATACATAACATAACCAAACACAAATATGTAATATGTATATGTAATTGTTTACTGCGATCACTAAAAAACAATTTAATTATAATATTTTTCCCTTTCGTTCATAAATTTTTGATGTTTCTCATCATCTCCTCCAAATATTCGCTTTTAAATTATACTTCATGCAGCACACCAAAACAATCATCATAGCTACATACTTACATCTAAAATAGATCCTCTTCCTTTTCATGGTCACCACGTGTTTAAATTCTATATATCTTAACAAGAAATTATTGATCGTGCGATCGTGCACAAACATTATTTTAAATAGTACATATGTATATACGAGTATGTATATACATAATACGTGCGTTTTAGTTTCATTTCATTCAATTTTATTAAAATATAAATCATACATATATATTAGAATAAGAGAAAGGATACTTTCAAACGAAAATAAAAAATAAGTTGAATTTGTTATTTTTCCTTTTGTTTCTTTTTTACTGTATACACAAATATAAAATTTTTTATTTGTCGCGCTCGTATTGAAAAAATATATTGAGCGAGAAATATGTATTGCGCTCATTATGTAGACCAAAATAAGGTTTGAGTTTTAACTAACATTTCTACTAACAGCCGCTAGAAATATTTTTCCATTTGTAACGACATCGAGAATTTGATTTAAACATGCATTTCCCATTGGTTTTGGAGTCTGATAGAGGTATATTGTCTGTGGTTAAACGGAGACAGTATAGTAATTTTCAGCACTTTACATACTTAAGGATTGAACAAATTAAAAAAAGAAATTAAGTTTAAATATTTAACTTGATAGGACAATGATTTATACATTTGAAGATACAATTTCTACTTCCTCAAAAAAAGTACAACATATTAAGGACAATTTAATAAGAATATTACAAACACTTCCTTTCGCAATATGTTTAAGGAATACTTGTTTTAAACGCGTAGTTAAATAATCTAAATTTTTAAATGAGGATATACCAGCATAACCGATATTATTAAAAATAGTTTGTGTCAATCAATGATGATATGTAACCAAATATGTAACAAAATGAGCAAGTAGTCATTAATTCATCTTCCAGACAGACAGAGTCGTGGTTTAGTATAAAGATGTCAAATATAGTATACGTAAAGAAGTAGTCTCAAGTGCACTCATAAGGTAATGTAAAAGTTAAAATATAATTTTTATGACATCTGTCAGTCAGTCACACATTCAACATACACATATTCTATCTATCAATTTGGTTTATATAAGGCGACATTATCGAAATATCGCGATATATTGTAAGATTGATATACTTATATATTTAATTTAAATGAATTAACTTGAAAAGCATAGCACAATTTATTTATCGTTGATCGATATCGTAAATACCTATACATATACAAAAATGGGATTACTGTATATCAATATACGTGTATTGATCTGTCTCCCATGTATATCTTTATTGAAGAAAACCTATACTATATATGTAGTCATTTATCCAAATAGAGATGTTAGCATAAATAATAATAATTTAAACTTTTTATATGCTTTGTAGGCTACAAAGAGAGAGATCTCATGTATCAATGACTAGAAGAAAATTTTCTTTGACATATGTCTTTATTTGAAAACAAATCATGTTTTTTTTTGTTGTTCTTGCGTTCAAAATATTTTCTATCCTCTCCCTGTATCTACGATGTATGTATGTAAGATGTACGTACGGTACAAGTTTTTTCTAGAGTGGTATGTTGTCTTGTGTTTTATATTTTTCCTTCATTCTGTATAATGTTTCTGACACGAGATATGAAAAATATATATATAATATATTTAAAAGGAAAATGATGGTAAAGAAGAAAACTTTTTATCTTCGTGAAAACTTAAGTTTCCTCTATGTTTAAGTATGTGTATATGTATAGAGGGATTTCTCTCGTTGATATTCAAGATGATAATAGTTTTTGCGGATTTAATAATATAAAAGTGTAATATAATAAATCGATTTGATATACCTTGTAATATTTTTAATGTATTTCACCAGCATATTATAATATTTGATTTGCAAGAAAAGTTTATTTCAAATATTTTTGTTTCCGGTTCACGACACAATAGAAATATATATAAACACACTAACACTTTGATAATTTTTATTTAAAAAAACACAACACGTAAAATCGCGATATAAATAAATTTTAAATAATTAAAATTATAGAGAATGAAAGGAAAAAATAAAATTTTAAAGTAAAATTAAGGAAAAATAATAAAATAAAAAATTAAAAAACAAAAAAATAAAAATCATCTACATTTTTTTCGCCTCGGTGACATTTTATCATTTCACATAAAAATGTAATATTTTGTAAAATTTTTTAAATAAATTTAAGCACATTACACTTAATTAATTATTAGTCATTTGCATTATAACGTTGTAATTTTATTTTGTATTCTATTTTTTATATACCAAAAAATAAAAAAAACTTGTTGCACTTTCTTATGTCTTTAAAAAACACTTGCAAATACTTTATAAATATATAAATATTTTAAAATACAATTATCATTAAAATTTTCATATTTCTATCCTTTTAGTATACACGGAATAAATCATTTAACATTAATATTTTGTATCGCACCATATATAAAACCCCTTCGTATACTTTTATTACATCAAGAAAATTATTTTAAGAGCTTTTAAGATACCATAAAATTGCTTAAAACAATAAAACCAAAAAAGCGTTAATTATTATTTATATATATATAATTTTTATTTTAATATTAAATTGGGTAAAAATGCTACTGTGCTTTCTCTCATAAAACAAGCTAACACTGACTGGACCACTTAGAGTAATATAGAAAAAGTTTAAATTTATAAGTTTTCCTTATACCGAGAGAAGATAAATAATATTGTTGATGTTTTTTCCTTTTTTTTTCTAAAAAGGAAAAACTAAGAAGAATGAAAAAAATATTTTATTAAGCGACAGTAAAAAGGACACACATAATAAATATTATAAATAAAAGAAACGAGAAGACATTGTGTATACATTGTGTATAAAATGTAAAAGTGAGATGAAAAATTAGTTTTGTGTATGTAGGCAAAAATAGATAAATTTTCTTTTTGGATGCTGCGCATAAATCTCATAAAATACAACCAGAAAACATAATACAGAAAAAAAAATCTGCAATGGACTTTTTTCACATTCCATATTTTCATTTTATATATATTGTTTTCTCACCCGCGTGCGTACTTATACTCGTATTTTATCCGTTATTTATACGTGTTTTTGTTATTTGCATCATCATCATCATCATCGTCATCACCATCAATATGACTGTTGTTTCCTATTTTTCTCCAGTTACAAAAGATTTCTTAACTCCTTTTTTGTTTTTGTTATGAATGTGTCTGGTGGAAAGCCGGTCTATTTTGTAAAAAAAAATTAAAAATGTTTTTAATAATTTCTCCGGATTGTTTAGGATTGTATTATCCTTAATCATATTAATCGAAAATATTTTAGATTAATGTGATTAAGGATAACGCACCGTAATTAGATACAAATCGTATGTCGTAATGAATATGATCAGCCAAGTTGATTGCAAGTACGATTGTATAACGAGTAGATGTGTATCCTAAAAACTGGATATTGACACTTCAAGACTCTTGATTTAGAAAGCTAAATATGATATTTGTTTGAATTTTTAGTGATGTTTTAATAAGATCAATTATATGGAAAAAATGTCTACCAACTTCTTCGCGTTAGCTTGCTCGCGGCTTTAAGTGGGTTGCATAGACTTAAACTATAACGCAAGGAAGCACGTTTTATTAAACTCATTGGAATAATTGTTTGACTTTGAAAAAAGAAGAAAAGTCACGTTGCTATAGTTTTGAAATATACGATTAAAACTGATTAATTTTGGATTAGTCTATATTTTTTAATTTTTTATTTAATAATTGCTACAGATATGAATTTCTTGTGGTATTAAGTAATTTGAAGTAAATTAAGGAAATGGAAGCTGAAGGAATTAAGGTTTTTAGTGAAGGACTTAGATCCTTTTAGAAATAAATAAAATTTTAATTATTTATTTTTTTCTCTTTATTTATTATAAACTTAAAAATTATGTGTAATACATATCTTCAATTCAAACTAATAATAAATCAAGTTTTTTTTCTCTCTTGGTTTCCCATCATATTATCAATAATATATTGATAAAACTCCTTGTACTCCTCCAGCACCCACCTGATTTAAGAGTTTCAGATGAGCTACTTTAGTTTCTAGGATTGGAATTTTTTCTCCTGTGCAAACCTTTCTCGTTGGCATATTACGGACTTTATTTGGCATGGCTAATTTAAAATGTTGTTTTATAAAGCCGTATGAATTCTGAAGCCCGAATATGTCCGAACACTTTTTCCCATGAATTATATGATGCATCTTGGAAATCGAAAAGCTTTCTTTTTATTTCTGGGGCTTGTTTGTGATTCATTTCAAATGAATGTTTTTTTTATAAAAGAATAGCCACCAATCTTTGATTATCTTTAAGGTGATTAGAAGGAAGCATTAAACTAACAAAATTTCTTATATCTTCTTCATTTTCATGGGGACAAAAAGAGACCAAACAAAAAATTTGCTTATCCATACTAACAAACTAATTACTTTTTTCACAAACCATGAATGGTAAAACAAATATTAACGGGGATTAGAAAACTGGTAATTGGTAATTATAGAAGAAAAAACGAACTGGGGTACGTTATATAACGGCAGTTTGCTCTTGTAGTTCTTCTATTATTAGAACCAATAACATATCCTTCACCTGTAGAATAAGGGAACTTCGTAGGATCAGGATACCTAGACAGCTCGGTCACCGAATCTTGTCTCTGGTTGATACAATTCTTGGACGATTAAGTGATAATCGAATGCAGTTGTAGTAGTGCATGTGCAGTTGTAGTAGTGCATGTATCAACTATGGACTTGGACATACTTAATTGCATGTAGTATATCACCAGTTTAACAGCTGCCCTACGTTGTAAAATATCAACATATCAATCAACATACCAAAAGAATAGCCACCAATCTTTGAAATTAAAAATGTTGGTTGTGCAAATTTCTTTCACAATATATCGGTTATTATTGCAGGATCTTGTTATTATCTCACTGAATTCAAGAACGGGGAATATTCTTTGATGATCTTTTATGAATTTATTTTAGGAATGATCTTTAAATAATTCCAAAGTCCCGATCACAGGGTATGAAGGAATGCACACGCAAAGGATAAAACTGCTCAACCTTATTAAATCTCTCTCATTCTCACCATAGTATGATTTTTATTTTGTCCAGGGCATTTGCCTGAAAATAATTTTAGTTCTTGTACATCAGGGTGGACATAGTTGGTTAAGTTATCCACTGTAAAAGTGCACACTTCATTAGGCCACTTAGCAGCAATATTCTCGTGGTAAATGTAAAAGTATGCCCTGCTTTTAAATCATAAATACAGAAAAATCTAATTCTCAATTGACTATAAAAATTCAATAAAAAAGGTCTTGGACAGAAACTTCCGGTAACTGTAAATTCTGCATAAAGTCAAAAGCAGTGGCAGTAAGGTTGTCTATTTCTTGAATTTCTTTGGTATGTGTCTTGTAATGCAGTGTAGAAATGTATCGCTCTTTTTTTGTAGACCATCATTTCTGCAACTGCTGCTCTTTTTGCAGCTTCACCTAGAGATTTGAGGCCGCCCAAAATGTAAATTGAAATGTTCATGAAAGAGTTTTATGTAATAGCTATATTTTAGAGTTGATTCCGGATGTTTCTCTTTGCACATGTTGTACTTAATTTTCATATTTAATTTTGTATTTAAATAGTAATATTTCTCATTAGAATACTGAGTTTCCTGTACAGAAAAAGAATCAATTTGCTGTCGAATGTGATTATTGTTTCTGGTACGGCATTTGATTTAAGACTTCTCCGCGCATATCTTGAGGTGTTTTATTATTTAATAATAAGGTCTTTAGCCTCTTTAGCCGTTTATTCTTAATAGAATGTTGATTTAGACAAGCTATCTGACATACTTTAATTCTGGTGTTTCTGGTTCTTTTCCAACAAATAACGACAAAATAAAAAATAAACCAAAATAAAATTTTTTATTTTACCTGTAATATTCTCCAATAGTTTTAACAGGTACTGTAACGGCCATCGGAAATCATATATTAAAACTATATGAAAATCGTAAGCCTAAGCTTGCATACCTATGTACTACATTACATACTATGTACTATATACAAGCAATTCGATACAATTACCAAAACAAAAATACATGGACTAGAACAACATCTACCACATTGTGTAGGTCAAGAATATTTATTGCAATTTATTATGTTCCAAGTTTAATGACCTGTTTTATATATATACATGTATATGTTATTGTATATAAAACACCAAAGATCTTGTAGGTAATGTACCCAAAATATAATATATAAATACACAGAGGTATATTATATTCAAGTAAATACACCGTACAAAATATGTATATACAATCCTGGTGCAATTATATACAATACATACGTACAGCTGTGGACTAGAATGAACTAGAAATTATACATCTAATTTGCGTAAGCAACATTTATTGTGAGGCTATCGTGAAGAGTGGTTAATAATATAGTTGGAAAATTAAAACATTTAAATTTATAAAGATCCAATTTTAAATTAAATAATTTCAATTATAAAAATAGAAGTGTGGCTGTAATAAGCATTTTGGATGTTTAAAAATTAAAATTAAAATCATTGTTCCAACGGTAGGATTTTACCTTATAAAAGTGCGGTGCCCCTATATATTTATATAAAAAAAACACTTGTGTATTGTTTATAGGCCGCATAGTTTGTGATTGTATCTGCATTTAAAAAAAAAACGGATTACAAAGTTTGATACGCTCTGGCCATTGCATTCGCGTGTAAGTTTCTTGGTTTTATAGCCAAAAATCTTTACTCAATTCTTTTTATTTTCGTTTTGTTTTAAAGGGCCTCATATTTCTTTATAAGAAATATTTTTTTTAATCTACAGTACTATATAAACAGTATCATCCCGCTTCAAACATAATACGTTTTGCTTAGGATATCGAAGGTCAACAAACACTAAAACACCGGCCACTATAAAAATTTGGGATTATGTGATGTGCTTGTTTGTGATATAAGAAAAATCCTTACGTTTAAAGAAAAAAAAGTTAAGATTCTCTCTAGAAGAATTTAAAAAAATAAGTTAAATTTTAGTGTTTAGTTAAAAAAAATATATATATTTAATGTTCCGTAATTTTTATTAAATTTAAAATTTTTATTAAAGGAACAATTCCATGGACTTGGTTCTTTTTTAGGCTAAACGTATAGGATATGATGAGTATTTAAATACTACAACAAGCATTCGGACTTAATTCCTTTTAGGACCAAATGATCGGGCATGCACGAAATAGTGTTTACACATGTACATCTTGAAATCAACGAATTATGGCTTAAGACCTTTTTGAAAAAAACGATTCAGTTGTATCTTTTATAATATTTAAATTTAAATCAAATTTATTTTCACCCTTAACCACTTTTGTGCGCTGCTGTGGCTCGAATTTAATTATTTATATTGTTTAATTATTTCTATTTTTAATTATTTCTATTGTTCCTAATTTTATTACCGGAATATTTTAAGTAGCCCTGTATAACCATGTTTGACAAATTAGACGAATGCATGCTGAACACGTTTTTAACGAAAAGCAAGATTGCCATCAATAGACAATATATGAATACAATTAATTCTCAATCGAATGGGTGACAGGGATAGCTATATATTACTTTTAAATCGATATGAGGTTGAAATGAGATGAGGACCAAACTACAAAAATTTTGAAAAAATTTTGAAGTTATAAAGTATAATGACATGACTTTAGCGAATTATTATGATTCGCTATGCTAAATTCGCCTTTAATCAATAACTAACAGTTGATTGGTGCTTCAGTTTTCAGATTTGGTTTGCCGTTTTTGACGTTGCTTAAATAGTTCTTCGACCACGATCGCCAGAACGTTTAAACACGATTTTGAGTATTTTATCATTTCGATAGATGATTTGATGTAATGTGGCTTAAATCTGATTCCGGAATGCTGGTAAATGGTTCTGCATTGTAGAAATCATAATTGACAGATTTTATCTTTAATTTGCATAATCTACAAACCTGGTGGTGCATTTAGGGGTTGAAATTAAATATGATTTTTCAAATTAATGTTTTTGAATAGTATTTATGACGTTTTCCAGCTTTTTTCCATGAATGAGCGTCCACGAAATAATCAACCCCGTAATTGGTTTTTATCAATCGCGTAAATTGCATACATACTTGCACGTATGAACGATAAATTCTTTTAAAATTGAAAAACTTAAATATATATTTCAATGTTGGATGCTACCCCTCAGCACGAGCGTCACCCGCAATTTCTCAGATAAAAACGACAAATTAAAATTAAAAAAATTTGATATTTCAATGTTGGATATAATGCACCAATAATTATGAGCTTACAGAATACGTGCAATTTGATTTTTAAGTTGCTACCCCTTCACAATTACCAAGCTAATTTCTCATGTACATCCGACAATTTTTTTTTAAATTCTAAAAATCGAATATTGTAAATGGTTCAATATTCGATTTTTGCAGCAATTTTTAAAGAATTTGTCGTTTCTACTTGAAAAATGTTGATGGTTAATGTTGATGTTAATACACGATTGATTAAAGACAATTAAGAGGTTTCTTATTAAAACCAGGGTTATTTAGCAGCCAAACTACACTAAAACTTCTTACTCTCTACTTTTTGAACGAAACGGAGTTCGTTCCGTTATTGTTTGGACTAATTTTTAAAATACCTCTCTCGGGCAGAACCATCAAATTCAAACGACAAAATCATGTGTTTCAAAATATTTCTAGGAGCAAATAAAATATTTCGAAAAGACAAATAACCACTATTCAGTATCAAGCAATTTTGTACGAAAATCTACAACTGGTAGAAATATGTATAAATTTAAAAGCTTCTACTAGATAAGTTACCATATGTTTATCTAAACTTAATCTGAGCTACTCCTTATCCTTATCGCAAATTCTAACAGTTGTTATCGAGTTAGTTTGAAACTATTTTTCTATCCCCTTATACATTTACCCGTATACTGACATTAGAATATTTCAGAGCAAGTTCCAAATACTTAAATTGTTTGCGAGTCTTCTGTAACAGTTATTTTCTTCAAAAGTCACTCCGTTCATAAAACGAAGCACTATTTGTAAACTGGTTTCACCCCAGGTGTATGTTTTCCCTATCTCCACAGTTACGGTTAATTGTTACGGACATTTTATAACCTTTTAAAAATTCACGAAACAACACCTGCTGAAAACAAATAAAATGCTCCAAAAATAAATTCCACAACCCCTTTGTAATCTCGAATTTTATTGTATTAAACACATACAAGCGGTTTCTATATGAAATTTTGGGTTTATTCTGGGTTATTTTATTCTGGGTTTTTTTATTTTTACATCAAGGTGAGGTTCTTATTTTTACATCAAGACGTCGGCAGTTTGGTTTAAGGAAGATCGTAGCAGTTCAGAAACGATTTTTTCTCTTCGCGATATGCCACCTACCATGTGGTTGGACCCGCTATAAGGCTTCCCAGTTGCGAACTACGACTTAATTTTTTGTGAATGTTGCCAATGAATAAATGACATGCCATTGCTAATATAATATTTATATATCAGAGTCTCTGCAGTAAAATCGTTTCCCAGCGTAGACAAGGGACTTCATAGAAAATAGTCCAACAGTGTTAGATCACACGCATGCGGTTGCCAAATGGCAGGTCCTTTTCTCGATATAATCGTTCGTCAAATGTTTCTTTCAGTAAAATAATTGTATCACGCGTTGTATGGCATGTGGCTCCATCTCACACATATGGTCCGGTGATTCCATCGGACCATCGGTGGTTTTAATGGTGTTTCAACAATGGCTCGTATATTATCTAAATGCAATTATTCTGCTTGTTGACAAAGCCATATGCAACCAAAAATGGCCAGCACAAGTTGGATCTTGTACGCATGTATACCAAGATCCTTACGCAAAATCTTCCCTCCATAAAGATGTTGGGTCAACATCTTTATTGTGCACTGTGACGTTTCGATTAATTTGCAAAAATTTTCCTTGCATAATCTCACCATTCTATTTGTATTAATTTTATTTTTCAAATCCCGCAAAAAGTTTATGCTGGAGTTTGTAGAATGACTGGGTGCTTTAAAGTTTACAGCCGCTAGCAAATTGCAAGTGAAATAGCTGCCTGTCTTTACAGAATTAAAAACTCGCTTGGAATTTATTTCAAAAATTGACAAAATCTTATACAATTCAAAACACATAAAATAATTTCTAGGTTATGTTTGACTTACGCATAGTTTTTGAATTGTCCGATTTATCAACTGAAATAAGATTTGTAATGCGAGAAAAATTATCCATTTAGATTTTAACCCATATATTTGGGCACTGGATTTGCATGTTAATGGTTTGGTGAACATGTGGTTCGAACAGGTTTATGTAAATACACCAGATAATAATGAACAACTTAAAAGGATCATTAGGGAAGAAATTAACATGATACAGGGTGAAATGTGTGAAAAAGTGATGAAAAAAATAATTAAAAGAGCTCGCAGGCCAATACATTAGATAAACAATCTGTTAACATTAAAATTATTTTCTTTTATTCAAAAAAAAAATGTATAGGAAAAAAATATTAAACCTTTCAAATGGACACCCTGTATCAATTAACATTCCGTTTTATTGTGTCTTACCATTTGCTTCATTTTTACCACATTAAATTTTAACATGTTAACCACTTATAAAATAATTCGCCAAGCCAATATGATTTATTTTGTTTTTAAGCAGAAATAATTGTAATTTTAGAGTTTGGACAATGCCGTCTGATAAACATGGCGAATGACGAATCTTTTATAAAGTAGTCAAGCCAAAAAAAAAAATTCAAACAAAAAAAATCTAATTGAGAATGGACATTTTGCCCTAAGATGATAGCTTTTGTGATTTTATAAGAATTATAAAATGTTAATTTTAAAATTCATTCTTTGATATAGAGAATAATTCGCAAAAACATTAAATTTCTACTAACCAATAGTACAGTGAGTCAAAATTTATAAATCGCCCGAATCCGTAAAACTAAAAAAATATTTTTTAAATTATTCGTAAATTCGAAAAGCCGCATTTTAAATATTCAATTAAATATGGAAATTTAAAATTGCGGCTTTAGTGTTACGGCCAAACACAGTTCAATACCCGGATATAAATCTTATCTTAAAATATACAGTTATCCCAAACTATCTTTAACTATTCATATGAATAAATAAATTTTAAATTGCACGCGAAATACCTGTGATTGCCGCATTGCTCATCCAATAAATTCAAAAATTTGGTTATATGCAAATTTTGTCAAATTTCACCTCACCTGTCCTCAAAACATAAATGACTATTAAGTAACGAAAAGTTTCGCTTAAAATTGTTACTAACTTATAGTAGTAGGAATAGAAAATGTTGCTTATCACGTAAATTTAATTTATTTAAATAAAATTATTCGCGCTCGATTCACCAAAAATAATTTTTGTTTAAACTTTGAGGAGCAAGGTAGACATAAAACAATATATATTATAATAAATTATGGCATACAGCATAAAAAAATCAAAACAATGACGAAGTCATTAAAAATACAATTTTTACAATGAAACATTAACATTGGCACGTGACACGCGATAAACAAAACAAATTTTTTTTTCGTTGTGATTTGAAAATTCCATCACGAAAATGATATTATTGAATACAAAAAAAACTCAACGTAATAATCATAATCAAACTAAGGAGTTCGTGTTTTGTTGTTGTTTTTGTATTATGTACATGATGTATATGATCCAACATAAAAAATTGATGCAAATTGCTTATACTTGTAAAATACAAAAAAAAACTGTATATAGCTAGGATATGTGTAAATGGATTTTTATGAGCTTGTTGTAATTAAACATTTATAAAATTGGTTATAATATGTTGTATAATTGTATACATACATCATATTTTGAAATTGACAACATAAAATATTAGGTAGGTGTTTCTTTTATGATTTAAAAATAAAATTATAAACAAGTGTTTTTTTGTTATATGAACGTGTTCCGATTGTATAACAATTTGTATTTACGGTTTTATTACACATTTGGCACAATTGTAAGATGGTTATCTTATGTACATCATGACCGTTGTAGGTACTCGTATCTAGGAATATCTGTTATAAGAAAATATTGGTCGTTTTATTAAATGTACACACTCTTAACTGAGTGTTAGCAATTGTTTTGGTGGGAGCAGTGAGAGTACATATAAGAGGCCTGTAAGCCTGGTAAAAAAAGAAAATCGTTTTTCTTTATCGCAAAAGTTTAAAAATACGAAAGAAAAATCAGTCATCAGACTATAAAAATTAATTTGTTTGGTGACCTTCTAAATAACTTCAGTCTTGATTATACAAGCAAGTCAAAAAAGGTGTTTGTAAAGTTGAAAAAAAAATTGCTCTCTCCGTTCAATTAGCAAATTTGGAAAGATATTACCTATCGGCTATTTCAGCCCAATTTGTTCTTTTTAATAAAATCGGAATGATAAAATTAAAAAAAAAAATGGAGGGTGTAAGTACTTGTTGTGGTTAACACCCCACTTTATTTTACGACAAATGTACATAGATCAAATACACCACACTTAATGTCTAAAACGAAAAATTCAACATACCGGATTTGTGATAAAAATAGTCTTGTAAAATCAAAAATCATTACTTTTTACGCTATTTGTCGTAGGCACTTGGCGAAACACACTTATACTTAATAAACACATTTTTATTAACCACTTGTTTTTTATTTCGCAAAATTAATTTTAATAATAATTTTGCGAAATAAAAAACAAGTGGTTAATAAATATGTGTTTATTAAGTCAAAAATCATTATCACTGCTTAAATTTAAGAAAACCAAGGAGCTTTAAAGCTCCAACGGTAGCTGTAACATCTGATACGCAGATACCTACATTTCGCTACCACATTTCGCGTTATTGTCAAAATGTATAGCTTTAGACAGAAGATTTATTCTGAATAGTCTATCCGCCAGTTCTGTAGAGATGCCAAATTATAATGACATAAAGTTTGTTCTTTATCAAAACTCGTCATTTCTGGTAAAATTTAAAATATGATCTAAACTAATGTTGTTTAAAATTCAATTAGCAATTTTCGTATTTCAATCATTTTTTCGTAAATCCTATATATGTGTTTTTCAAAATATTTGTCAAAAATGGAAAAACTCATATGGAAGCTGTCACTTTCGGCGGACCGAAAAGATTTTGACCAAAAATCACTGAGATCTTCCAACTTATAGAACAAGCGTAAATTTAAGGTTTCACCCCGATTAGGGCACAGACATTTAGTCAAAAACTTGAAGACATCAATTTCCCGGTTTTCAGCAAAAACTCGTATTTGTAATCAAAAATCGACCTTTCTGCTTAATTTTTGGAAAATTTATTTGAACCGATATTGTTGCAAATTTAATTTAAAATCTTTTAGTGTAACGTCGATTTTCTCATAATTGATATAATATAATTGCAACAACCGAAAAAACTCCTATGTAAGGTACCACTTCCAATTGATCAATTTTGGTCAAATATCTGTGATTTCCGTGTTTATGGAAAAAGCTTAACCCTTAATGCATACTACTTAAAATATTATAAGATAATTTGCCGAAATATTAGAGGATATTTTTTAATTTTTTTTTCTTCGTCCTTTTTATATATATTTATCTCTCTCATTTAATACATGTTTTTCTTCTCATGTAACCGTTGTTATTATAATTTGTTCTTTAACATCAATTATCCGTTGTTATTCGGAAAAGTAGGATCTTGTATGTTTTGGTGGTTCAAAAATTATAATTTTTGCTATACTTTGTGATGTTAGAATTATTTTATGTTTCGTTTGCTGTAAATATTATGATTTTATTTCTAAAATTGGTATTTTGCATGATATACATACGTGTAATATTCGCTTAATTAAGAAATGTATCTGCAACAGTATGTTGTTTTAGGACCGAATAAATAGTTACCTCTGAAAGGAATTGAAGAAATAATTAAAAATTGGTCAGGCTGGTAATGATCATTTAGAAAACGATTTTGAGGATAACATCATTACAGAGTTTGATAAAGCAAGGCCACACGAAGCATTTTAGTAACTTCAACATGCCTTTAGATTAGAAATTCAGAAATTATAATCCAGACAAATTTTAAAGAGGAATATAACCAGCTAAACTAAAAATATAAAAGTGCCAGCTGGAAAAACAACTTTTCGTGGCGTTACTGGTTTGCCAGAGAAAATTCTTGGGCTGTTAATGCCTCTGAATTTCTTTATTTATTTTTTCTCTAATGGTTTAATCGAAAGAATAGCTAGTGAATCCAACAAATATTCCACTGAAATCAATCTGGAACGTTCAGCCAACCAATCATGTTTGCCACTGAGAAAAATTTGCATAACAAATTTTTGTCAGCATTTAATTGGCATTAAAAATCTTGCTTTTAATCTGAATTCAAAGATAAATTACTGATCGCTTGTAATATTAATTTCAAAACACGGTTTTCTCTTAAAATTTCAAAATCAAATCGAGACCTCATTGACTTTAAAGCGTTATTCTTTCTTTTCACTCGGAGCAATGATGACTTAAGAAAATAGTTATACTCTTAATTGCAACAGGAAAGATAAAATTGGAAACCAAACAATCCGAATATAATTGTTTAAACTTTTCTTTTAGTATTCGTATTACAGTGCTCGAATACACTTCGTTTTAATCATTTCATTTTTGTATTTCAATTAATCGATTTGTTTAACCCATATTGCAGTTGATTTAACAGCAAGGCGTCAAAAAAATCATTATTTTTTTGTCAAAATAGCAACAATTTCATAAAACCAAATTGTGTTTGGTTATGTAAATAAAATGATAAGAATGTTCCCAGTCAAATAAAATCATAGTTTTTGGTCCGTTTGAAGTTTGGCCACTTTTTCCATAGTATTCGTAAAACAAAATAGGGTTACTCTCGATATCGCAAACAATTTATAGCCAAAAAGCAAAATACCAAAAGCCAATTCCAAAACAAAAATCTGAAGTAAAAATAAGCGAGAAAACTTAAAACCCAAAAAATTATTAACTAAACCGAAAATAATAATCTCAAAAGTTTCACAAATAAGACGAAATTAATTCAAATCTGCACCCGCAGATCCAAATCTGGCTTAATATTAATTGTTAGGAGATACGTTATTTTATATACACCCGTTTGTATACCATTATGAGTAATACTAATGTTAATTATGAACAAATTGGTAAATGGGTTCATACGAACATGTATTATGGAACGACAGAGCTCATAGAGCTCATGGACGAACAAACAAAAGTCAATTACCGTATGACTTTAAGAAAAGACTAGTGGTCCAGTACATATTGCATAAGGTAATCACCAATAAAAATATCTTAAAAAAAAAAAAAAATTAGGGTGGGTGTCCTAGAATTGTGGGATCAAACGAAGCTCGATGATGTGGAATATTTATGAATACTGAAAATAATTCGACTATTTCGATTTTTCGAATAAAAGTTTTAACCATTTGTGATTTCCTGTATTTCACGTTTTAGGATTTTTTCCATTTTATTCACGCAACCAAAAATCATTTGTTATTAATTTTATGCGATCTCCTTCAAAGATGGAAACAAACAAACATGTATTAGAAGATTTTTTTCGAAAGACATACGTGGCTCTATTTAACCAGTTTTTCTATGTTTCTATGTATGTACATATGTACTTAACATAATTTTCAGTTTTTCGAAATGTTTAAGGTTTTCTATTTACTAATTTAAATTGTATTCCATTATTAGTGTGGAAAAAAGTTTTACGTAGAAATAATTAAATAAATTGAATATTATTTTTCTAGACAAATTTTCGAGAATTACGATTTTGACGTTCGGGAAAACTACTAATTAAAATTTTAAATTTTAAAAAGAGAGATAATTTTTGATGGTATTTTGCTTATGAAAAAATTTTATTCAGAATAATCCCAAACGTTTTCAGCATATATTCAGGATTTCGCTTTTCGATATTGTGTTTTTTCGGGATTTTATTTTTGGAATTTTATTTTTGGGAGTTCGATTTTCTGATTTTTTGTTGCGGACTACCAACAGCAAGACAGATGACATGTAAAAGCAGAAAAATTAAATGTCTATATCTTGTTAGTCGTAAAGTAAGAACGTAAAAAGCAAAACCACGAAAGAACAGGATATTTCTTGAGCCTCAAAACAGATTGCATTCTAAATAAAAAAAAAAAAATTTACCTTAAAAAAAAATTTACCTTAAAAAAGTGCTTGAGTGTTTAAACGCTTAAGCCTAAGTTATGGTTCCTGTCATTTTCAAAGATGGTTTAAGTTACTTTACAAACCATAAATTCAATCGTTCAATCGTACCTCAATCGTTCAATCGTTCAATCGTACCTTTCATAACTATATATATTTTCAATCGTTTTTTTTTTGATTTTTCTAAATAATTGATTAAAAAAAAATAAAAATTTTATTGCCAAAAATTAACTAAGTTCGAACTTACTGATTTATGAAACAAAAGCCATTACTTACTTCAATTATTTATCGAAAATAAACAGATTTTTCCAAATATCTTTGTTGCATAGGAGGAGCCTTTTGATCATTTGTCTCGTTCAGGTTCAAAATTTTTTAAAAATTAGTATTAATTAATAGTCCGAATAGATAAGTGTTGTAGACAAACGATATCACGTGGAAAGGGTCCATAAGACATATAAAAAGGATCAAGCCCTTTTATAAGAAAGCCTTACTTTTAGACAAATCGTGAGAGGATTAAACCTCCATCATTCAATTATTCAATTATTTATAGCACCAACAAAACCGGCGGCCCTAAAAGATCAGTTTAAGCGTAATTCGCGGGTCAATTCAGGCCGCAAGTAGTTCTTGTAAAAGTAGTAGACGTCTGAAAAGCGAGCTTAAATTAAATGTTTGTCGCGGAGCACAATTTGCCGAGCTATGAAAGTTGCTGGACATCTAAATCACAGCAAAATGAAGTCACTACCAAAGCTATTGCCATGGCACAAAGCCGTGAATCTTGACTTTGTTTGGGCAAACATTAGTCATGTTGTGACTGGTTAAAGGTAGTTGAAAAATATTTTGTTCTGTTTCTATGATAACTAACCATTATTTCATAACTGGTAATATTTTTCAAAAAAAAAAATATTAATTTATATTGGCCAGATGGTATTTAACATTATTAGAGGGATCTGAGAAAAGCGTGACTTTTCTTAGCGAAATTTTGGTAGTAGTAATTTAATAGTACGTGGGGCTTAGTCTGTCTTTCCACCCACTTAAATGTACAGCGAGGATTATATATGCGTCCTAGAAAATCACCTTCTTCCTCTTTTGTACATAAATCAAGAAGAAAGCACACATGAGCCGAAGTGCAAAATCATGATTTGCGGAACATTACTTTGGAACCAAAAGTTCTAAATATTTACGAGGGTAACAGGCAATTCGAGACAATAAATGATTAAAAATTAGCCATTCTAGATGTTTGGATGACCCGAAAATATATCTATTCAAAGGTTAGTTAGAAATATGCGTAATTTGATTTAGACCAACGCCATATACATTTTTTATTACTTTTTTGTAATTTTTGTAGTTTTGCTTTTCTCCAAAAAACAATTGAATCTTTAAAATTGAATTTTAAAGATTTCACCTACTAACCTATTTTTTGGCATACAATTTTTAATCAGTTAAATAACAAAATTAAAGTTTTGTTCAAAATTTTTATCGAAATGCCAGTAAAAAATAATCCGTTTGCCATTATTCCGAGTTATTATTTTAGTATCTAACTTAAAAATTTCGAACCACTAGAATTCGGTATAGTTTCCCTGCGGAAACGTTTTTGACAGGTTTATATTACTTAACCTTAAATTTATTAAATGTTTATAGAAACTTATAACAAAGCGTTTCAAGGTTATTCCAAATTTTTTAAATAACCTCAGCACAAAACCATCTATACGTAGTAAGGTGGCCAATTCGACTTCATAGTGTGAATATCAAAACAGTTCTTATTTGTTGTGATAGTTTGGGATTTTTGAACTATCTCTTAAACGCAATCTTACACTTAAGAGTAAGCTTTGGTTAATAATAGAGCTGTGAAAATCCAGCAAATTCTAGTTCTATTAGCAATTTGGTTTAGTAGTCAAATAGATAAGCTCATGAATGAAATATCAGAGCCAAATTTTAAAAATTATATATTTCACACAAGACTTCTACAAATTTCTGACAAAATCATTAAATAAATTATAGAAAATTATACAATAATTATTGGTACATAATTGATACGGAATGTAAAATTTTTAATTTGATAAAGTTCATCATCAAATGCACATCAAAGGAAGAATGCTAAGAGAAAGTTTGCTTTCATAAACAAAATTATTAAATATTTTATTACAATTTATAATGCCCAAATAGTTGTCTTACACCTAAATTATATTGATATTACTTCAGATTGGTTAAATAAAGTAGCTAAGTGTCAAAAAATTAATTAGCATTGGTTAATTAAATCGAAGTAGTTGCATTTAATTAAACAAAATTAAATAAATATTCTACAAAGGTACAATCCAAATGCGAATTTTATTACAACCCACTAAAATAAATCAAGGAACGATTACTAACCGTACGGGGGTACACATTTCCAATCATTGATTTTCTATTTAAAATCATCGTCTTTACATTAAAACCCCAGCACAAAAAGTTAAACCACGTTAAAAACCATTTTTCCGGAAATGACAAAACGAAACATAACAAAAAAATATTAAATTCAAACAATAAAATCCATTACCACATACCCGTTAGATTTAACTCGCAGCAACAAAAGTTCTTACTCTCGTCGTCGTATACACTTAAATTTTCCTCAACAACAATTTTTTTTCTTCCCGTATATGCTGTTTGGTATAAATGGTCTTTCTTCGCATAGTGAAAAATACAATCGAGTAGAATCGAGACAACGGGGGGTTTATTTTTGTTATTGGGGATATTTTTTGCTGATAGGCATTCGGTAGGGTGATAATGATGATGACGATATTATTTTTGATGCGATTTTTTTTACTTTTCGGTATACTCGTAGATGCATGAAAACAATTTTTCGTTTTAATTAATAATCACTTTTTCGTATTTTAATAATTTTATTTCAACAAAAAAATTTGACATGAATTATGACTGCTTTCTTGGCCTTCCTTCTATACGCTTTTGTTTTTATTCTTAATTCTTTCTTGTCTCTTCTTAAAGTTTTTGTGTAATTTTTTTTTGTATTCTTTCATAATAATAATAATATGACGTCAGAAAAGGGATTAACATCTTGAGAATTTTTTTTGCCGTCCAACCCGATTATAATTGCAACAATGAAAATTTCTTATCTCTTTTGTTTCTTCGGTATAAAAAAACACTGTTGACGATTTTGATATGAGAAAGAAAAATTTTAAAGAAATTAATTAAAAATTCATATAGTGGCAGTGATAAATTAACCAAATTTTTTAGGTTAGTAAACCTCAATATTCTATTTATAAATTTCGTGACTGTCAATATTATACTCTAAGTACAAATCAATACATTTTTTGGATGACCAAAAACTTAATCGAAATCATATGAAAATCTAAACAATAAGCTAATTAAATTTCTTCCCTTTATGGTAGTCAAACAAAAAACAAATTCTTATTAAATTATACGAGTATCGACGTATGTACGAGCGAGCATATGAAGGCTGTTTTAATATTTAGCATAATTTTACAATTAAAATTTCATTATTTTCCGGTTTTCATTTCAGAAATGTAAAAATATAAATACTTCAATATATAATTATTATTAATTCAAGCGTCGTGCCTTTAATTTTAATAAACAAATTTAGTTTGATTTGGTGTTACACCGAAATAAAAAAAAATAGTGTACATGCAGCACAAAAATTAGATTTATCATTCAAAAGTGATTTAAATCATAAATTTTTATATTTCTTCGATCAATAAAATTTTGCAGAGTTGGGTTTGTTTTGTTTATCAATTTACCTTAATCTGTGATTTTGTTTTTAATAATAGAAATTTGTGTCATTAGAATACGCTAAACATAAAAATAAAATATTAATTTCTGTTATTGGTGATATTTGGACTTTTAAATTCAACTATACTGTTTAACGCTTTCTAGAGTAGCTATGTGTTTAAAATTAACTTGGATTATACGAAATTTAAAATTTTTGCAACGTGTTTTAAAAGACATATATATAGGTGAAGTACTTTAACACTAAACTTAGCCTTGTATTTAAAGGTGACACAATACATAATAAAACAACTTCTAAAATGGTAAATTATTAAATTTAGTGCCTCCTTTTAAACAAGTAATTGTTTAAACGTGTTGATATAAATTAAAGACGATGAAGAACTGGTAATAGTTATTTCTCAGCATAGTGTTTTATTTGCGAAAGCTGAAAGCTCTTTATTCTGTATATACGCATATGTTATAGAAAAATTATTATATCTTTACCTGGAAATTGAAGCATATTTATATTTTGGATTTACCTGAAAGATGGAAAAAAAGTTATTAGATAATTTTAAAGTTATTTTATAAATTTTTCAGGCTAAATGCGAATAACTATAACATCTCTTTACTTTAAGATTATGTTTTGATTAAAAAATTATTTCGCTTTATTGGAAATTGGAAGAGAATATTTTCACCAATTGTTACCAAGTTTCTCAGTAAAATAGTTAACAATAATCCTTGAACAATCTAATCTAACCGGAAATTTGGCGATATATTCAATTTCACCGAAGAAATCCAAACTTAGATCAACCTTTTCAAGGTTCAATTATGTAACTTCCCAGACCCAGTGTTAATTTTTAGATACCTTTATATTTCTAACAGAAATGTGTGCGAGTGTACTAAATGAAGTTTAAGACAAAATTTCAGTTTTATATGGTGATACGCGAGTACATTTTTTATGTCGATTTTAACTAAAAAGTTGAATGAAAAACATTAGTTTGGACTTTTGGAGTTAAATAAATTAAATACATACATAAAAAATTGAGTGTCCCAGACACATTGTATCGGGCGCTAATAAAAAGACATGGCTAGGTTAGGTGGTATTCGTACTAACTCGCGAAACAATTTATTAAAACGCGAATTTCTGTGTTTCAAATATATTTTTGCGGAAAATTGTACTGCATAAGCTAAAGGAATAATCAGTGAATAATCTTAAGCGAAATATTTATTAAATTCAGTTCTCTTTCACTTCCAGTTTTGTGAATAATATTACTCACATTCACAATTTATTTTGGTGTGAATACCACCAATAAGTTACCTTGACGTAAATTTGTACAAAGTTCGCGCAAACTCGTATACAGAAAATCCTCCAAGAACATGGTATTCGAAGAACACGGTTTCGAAAAACACGAATACCACTTCCCTAGAACTACACAGTTTCAATCAACACGATTTTCGTTATTCTCTTTTATTTTGTTTTTTGTGTACCAGAACAAAAACAAACGTAACGTTTTTTATATTTTCTTGTTGTAGTCTTGAACAGTTGGTTACAAAGAACGCGGAACGACTTAATCCTCTTCTTGGAGGGTTTCCTATAGTATAAATTTATTTTGAATATAAAAATTGCAAAAACAAAATATATTTGATCTGCAGCTGAATTCCGATTAGTTTATTTGGGTTTTATTAGATTATAAAACGGTATTGGTATAAAAACTCAACCATCGCAGTTTTCGCTTGCTGGTTGATAACTGGCTGCTATTTGGTTTGTCCGAAAATTTCTTCTAGAAAACCTTAAGTAATAGGGGATAATGTGGTTATCTGAAATAGAACAATGTTTTCTTCAAGATTTTCAAAAATGGTATAAAAACAAATAAGGAGTGACGTTAAACTTTTGATTTTGCAACAGCCAAGAATTTTTTTTATTTTTAAATTTCCGCATGGAAACTATAAGCATAGAAAAAATCAGTTTACCATAGATTTCTCATTTTTATAAATAGAGAAATAAAAATTAGTTGAGAAAAAAAGTTCTGATAATTCCAATGGCTTCATTGTTTTGTGACTTTATGCGGGCAATGTTAAGTCACAAATACAATCATGACATTGGGATTGTCAGAACTTTTTTACTCAATTCATTTACATTTTTCGATTTATAGGTTTTGCACTTCAAATTCAATCTTTTACAAATCATCTTCATCAATTTCCACATCAAATCAAACTTGATCCAAAATAAATTCACCTTTATTTAAAACATATTCATGCTTTTCCAGATCCAATTCACCTTTGTTCAAATCAAATTCAACTACATCCAAATCATATTTATCCTTTTATAAATCAAATTCTACTGGGGACGTTATATAAGCAACAAAACCTATTTCATTTAATAAATTTAAATTTTAGATTCAAAATAACAAGTTTTTTTTAGCCTTTGCAATCTGTTCCGGGGGCGAACCACTCCCAATTTCTCGCGAATCACTTTTCACGTCCTGCCTTACGCATTTGCCAGCCAAAATAACAAGCTAATAAAGTAAATACTTCTAATGTGAACATCCACTGAGTAACCAAAACGTTCGATTTTTCATTCAAAATAGTTGCGACTTGGTAACCGAGCGCTTCGCCCAGACCAGATTGCAAAGATTAAAATACAAAAAAATAAATAACGTGTTATTTTGAATCTAGAATTTAAAAACAACAAATTTATAGGTTTTGCACTCCAAATTGAACCTTTTACTAATCATGTTCATCAATTTCCAAATAAAATTCATATTTTTCCAAAAGACTTTCATCCTTTTCCAATTAAAATCCAACTTTATCCAAATCATATTCACCTTTACTCAAAACATATTCATTCTTTTCCATTTTAAATTCAACCGGAGATGTTATAAAACCAACAGAACTTATTTAATTTAATAAATTTAGTTTATTTAAATTTAAGATTCAAAATAACAAGTTATATATTTTTTTGTATTTTAATCTATGCATTCTGTTCTGGGGCCGAAGCGCTCCCAACTCTTTCGCGGTTCGCTATTCACGACCTATACCTTATGCAGTTGCCAGCCAAAATAACAAGTTAATAAAGTAAATTAATCTTTACTGTGTAACCAAAATGTTCGATGTTTCATTCAAGGTACTTGCGACTTGGTAACCTCACCTCGATGTGAAGCTGGTATTCGCCTATCGCGCAGAATACCCAACAATTTCAAAGTAATTCTGCTTTTTGAGTGCAATTACAACAATTAAATACAATAAATTTAATAAATTTAATGGGTTCTGTTGGTTTTATAACGACTCCGGTTGAATTTGAAATGGAAAAGAATGAATATGATTTGGACAAAGGTGAATTTGAATTGAACAAAGGTGAATTTGATTTGGAAAAGGATGAATATGTTTTGAATAAAGGTGAATTTGATTTGGATAGAGTTGGATTTGATTTGGAAAAGATTGAAAATGTTTTGGATATTGGTGAATTTTATTTGCAAATTGATGAACATGATTTGTAAAAGGTTGAATTTGCAGTGCAAAACCTATATCAAAATGATAAATCTATGGTAAACTTATTATTCTATGCTATAAGTAAACACTATTACGTTAATCGTTAGTTATATAACAGTAATCTCATTCTCACAAAATGTTTGAGTGTGGTTCAACTCGTTATAATTTTAATAATTCCGGAAAATTTTGGTGTACATTGCTATTGGTGAAAGACATTTTTCAATCTTTTTATTCCTTTCCATGTTTCTGGTTGGATAAAATTTGGCTATGAACTAATGATCCAACAAATTAAAATTTTATAACAGATGGTTGTCATTGATATCAATACGAGAGAAAGGGTAAGGATAATGGTATGCATTATTCAATGAAAGAGAATTATGGATAAATATTCTGTAATTTTGAAGATTAATAATATTAAACATGTTTCAGCCATAATGGCTTATGCCCCGTGATCTTTAGATCGCCCAGTAGCATATAAAAGTAGGGTATCAGCCTATAACTATACACTGAGAAAAAAGTAAATTGGCCGTACGCCTATAAATTATAGATAAATAAGATATTGTAGATCATACAATATTTTTAGTTATTTTCGCCATTGAAAATAATGATTTTGGAGATATGTTTATAGTTTATAGGTAAGATTCCTTCTTATATTGGATTACTCGGTAAAAAAATTATTTTGGATAGGAAGTAAATGTGTTAGTTGCAGCCCCTATAAAATATTGGTTTTCAAGCGAATTATATTGTCGGCTCGGTATACTTAAAAGTCTCAGCAATTGTTGGGGGGAACATACCTATATTTTTTGGTGTCACTTCGATATATTATATATTCTACTCATATTCAAACAATCAATTATTTTTCATCATCGAGTTTGGCGCTTTGTTTTACTTTATATATCAGAGGTGATCGAGGTTAGTTAGTCTTCAAAATTCTTAGTTAATTTTTTTGAGTGATATTGAAAAATATTGATATAATTTTAATATTGGAAGTGGAATTAAAGTGGAATTCAAATACTTGTGAATTATATAAAAAGTGAATTCGTGTAAAACAAAATAATTTTATTATGATATACATACTATTTAAAATGTTAAAACTAATAAGTATCATAGTCGACGCTCAGCAAAAAATTTACTTTGAAATTTGGGATATAACACAAAATGTAAATTCATGTAAATTGAAACAGTTAATACATATATATTCATAATAATAGATTTTTGTTTGTTAATATTTCCTAAGGTTAATCCAGCAATGGCGGTGGCTAATGGAAACGGGGATTACCAAATAGCGATTTTGGATTTATAAAAGTGTGCATTAATTCAAAGTTATTAATGTCTATAGATATTTCGATAAATTAAGACAATATGCTTTACTAACCAAAAACTTCAAGACCATTATGCTATAACATCATGGCGTGCACACTAATTAACTAAATTTTCAATAAATGTTTTATTTTATACGAAGAGAAAATTATTAAAAAATTGTGTAGATAAATCTTAGTGCAAAATTGATTATAAAATTGTTCCATATGTACAAATTAATCTGTGAAAAATTTTATACATTTTAATAAACAATGCTGAATATGTTAATTTTATGTTTTTTTTGTTAGCGAAACTGAGAATAATGCACAAGTATATGTACGCCGATGAGTAAGTATGTATCTTCTAATATATAGGTAAAACTCCAAAAAAATGGAAGAAAATATCCATTGAATCCATCCTATATGAAAACTGGTATCCATCAAAAATAGAAAGGAAATTGCCCAAAAATTATAGGAATTTTGCTGGAAAAAAAATTAGTATTACCAACTTTTATGGCAAATTTCTCGTAGTAAAATGTGTATCAAATTCCATATCGTATAAGCATGCTATAACGTTAATAGGAGTTAAACCCATAATTCTTGTAAAACTCTAATGAATAATTTGAAACTATGCCTTAAATATTAGAATTTTACCTATATTTTCAGAAGATAATATTAATAGTTATTGCTAGATTGCCCATATTTAAAGCATAACACCATACAATGAGATTTAATGCGTTGGTTAATATAGCTTACTCTCCCATAAAAAAGAAAATATTGCCTGTTTGATTGTTTGCAAAATTATGGAATATTTAGCAATATTTTATTGTTGTCCCAAAACAGCCTATATCTATGGTTAAAAAATATGTTAAACATCGGGATGTTTACCAATAATTTTTTTCAGTGTATCTAAAAATATCTTAAATATTGGATTATTAAATATATAAATATTTTTTGTTATAAATTTTGTGGGATATACTCCATTTTGCAGGCAGTTAAATTTGTACCGTCTGTGCTTAAAATTCCACGAGCTTTCATAACTACCGAAACCTATGGTACAGTTTAATTGTAGTCAAAATTTTTGTTCAATTGAATAAAGTACCTTACTTGTTAACTAAGAAAGTTTCTTTAATTATTAAGCAGATAGTCGACTGTACGAATTTTGGAATTTTTATAAACCGCACTGAAAAAAACTATTGGTAATGTTCCCGATGTTTTACTCATTTTCCAACCATATGTATAGGCGGTTTTGGGACAACAATAATTTATTGTTAAATATCACATATTTTTGCTAACTATCGCACTGGAAAATACTCATTTTTTACGGAAACGTAAGCTATAATAATCAACACGAAAGATCTCGTTGTATGGCATATATGCTTTAAATATTGGGAATCTAGCAATATTCATCAGACCTATGTTATCAATTATAAAGATACAGTTCCAATAATATAATCATTTTACGATATGCAATACATATTACTTCAAGAATTATGGGGAAAATAGTGCGTTAAAACTGAGCAGACCCAATTTATGTTGTTGCATTTTCTAGAAATTATTGTCTGTCGTACAATACAGATAGGAAGTTTTGGCAAAAATAAAAATGTAGGAAGAGTACTTTCCGATTAGTATAGGAATACAGGCAATTTGGATGGTAAACGTATTGATGAAATCCAAATATTTGTTGCGAAATTCCTATACATTTATGATGAATACCTATATTCTTATAGGGATTGAATAGATATTTCCCACCAGTTTGAAATTGTACCTATAACTTAGGAGGTATACTTACTCATTTGTGTATACATTTTGTGAGTCGATATTTCTCAAATTCGCCAATAATAAAAATAAAATTAACACATTCAGCAAATTCGATTATAATAATTTTATTAATATTAATTACGCCATAGCTACATATGGAACCAAACTATAAAAAAAATTGAACTTAGATTTATGAGTACATATACAATTTTTTAAACATCTATTGCAAATTTCAGAGTGATTTAACCATCGTGACGTAATAGTTTTAATCGTTTCCGACTTACTCGTATTATCACAGTATTACGTATGATTATAAAAAGAAACTGACTTAATTTAGCTACACACAACTTAAACATTTATTTTTGCAATTAATGCACACACTTAATATTAGTCCAAACTAAGAAAATTGTCTTCAGTATCTCGCCACTGTCTATTGATTAATTTTTATCCTAGGAAAAAGGAAACATAAATCTCTAATTATGATTAAAATATTTTATTTTAATTCACTTGAGTCCCCATTTTGATTGGTGGTCGTTACTTATTTTCAAAATATGTAATTAATTATAATTTTTTATTACTAATTCACTTGTTTATTTATAAATTTTAAATTTCACTATTTTAATTTATTATTTATTAATGATTATTTTAATATTTTTTAATTCCACTTAATAAAAATTTAGCAACAATTGGTGAGCAAAATAACCTCGAACACAACAATCAAACTAAGCGGCAAACGCAACTGAGTAGTAAAAATTATTTTGTTTCAATGAGTATAATACTTGTGGCAGTCACACCGAAATATATAGGTATATTTTCAAGGGACAATTGGTAACATTTTAAAATATGTCGAACCGACTATATTAACTTGCTTGAATTCCAATATTGTATAGGAGCTGCACCTAAACGGTCTGGTTCCTATCCAAAACAAAAATTGATTCGAATAATACAATATAATAGGAAAACTAACCTATAAACTATAATCAAATTACAGAAATTTTAATAACTTCAAAGATAGGATAACCTCCAATATATCTGTAATCTATAATTTATGGGCATTGAACCAATTCACATTTTTCTCAGTGCGGGATTTTAAGATCCTAGAATTCGATTTGATTCTCATTGATTTGTTCGCTTTTACTTGAGTGTTCTTCTCTCTTGTAAGATTAGTGAGTGGTTTTGCAATTTTTGCGATGTCGTTAATGAATCCCGCCAGTTTTTTGAAGTTCACAGGTGGTTTGAGATTTATAATCGCTGACACTTTCCTTGGATCTGCTTTTAGGCCTATATGTCCAACGAATTCCGCCTCTTCCATTAGGAATTTTGTTTTGTTAAGGTTTACTCGAAAATTTGCCTTAGCCAATTGATGGAACACCTTTTCGACAGTGTGCAGATGTTCTTCCTTGGTGATGCCGCCAAAAACGATGATGTCATCAATATATCCGTAGTATATTTCCCTACATGAATGATTTTAGGACGTCGTAAATCATCCTTTGGAAAATTGCTGGTGCGTTTTTCAGGCCAAATGGTAATCTGGTGAACTTAAATTTTTCATCCATGGTATATGAAATTTCTGGAGTATCTCTTTTTTCATCCGGACATTGTGGAGCCCCAACGTCAAACCTATCTATGGTGGTGAATAATTAGAAATCGCCCAATCTTGCGATTATGTTTGTAGTTTACGTAATTACGAAGTTTTTATTCGCTCCCGTTTCTACGAGAAACATTAATATTATTTTATTGTGGTATTCTATATAAGGTAGGCTAGAAAGGCCTCCTCTATAAAATTTATCTCACCATCTTCATCTGAGTCTTCCTTGTCTTCGTAGTTTCTGATGTAGTTTTCACATTGGTTTTTATCTTGTTTCCCGTCTCTCTGCTCCAAGCGACACACTTTTTGTAGCTTCTCAGCTTTTATATTGACCTCCAAATCTCAAACCAAAAATTTCATCGATTCGTCCACTTACATTAGCATTGAACGCTCTGATTGTGGCGACGTTTGTGGTATTATAATTTCCTGTTTTTGTTATGGGTTGTGCCGTATTCCATGTTTCTTCATAGGCTGTATCTTGTGCTTAACTTACATATAGATTAGATATATAAAATTTTATAAATGTACAGATTTTGTTAGAAAAATTAGTTATCTTATAAAATTTTTGATGTTTAAAACTTTTATGTTTTTCTATTTCTCCGCAAACAGGCCGACATCGTGATGACTGACTTTTTACCAGTTTTTACCAATTTTATTTGAACACTTATAAAAGCCGTTTCTCAGCAAACAGACATCCGATTGAATACTAGAAGTTTTATGACCCTGAGAACTGACTAGACGAAAAAATAATCGAACTAAAGAAATCCGGAATTCTAGCCTTCAAAACCTTAATTTTGGACACTTGTATAAACTTCTTAAATTACGACATAGTATGATTTCTGTTAAACAAATAAATTATGAGGACATGTATTAGCAGAGCCTCCTAAACATAAGAGCCGTAAGGTTCCGCCATTTTGCCCATGTGCTTTCCATAGAGGGGAAGCTTTTTGTACTTTTTCATACCAACCAGTGTATTTTAGTATTTTTTTAGAAGCTTTTTTGTATATAAAAACATAGATTCTTTGTTTGAATTTTCAATGTGAATGGTTAATTCAATATTCAGGAAAAGCATATTTTATTATTGAGTCATATTATGTTGAGTTAACGTAAAAACAATTAAATTAGTCTCACACAATTTTTTTTTTTTTTGTATAAACACGAATTTGTTTATGTGTATGTACAGAAAATTAGAAATTAGTATAGAGTGTTCCATAAGCAAGTTCAGCATTATTTTTCCAAAACAAACGTTCGTTGAAAAAGGCTTTTGGAGTAGCAAAGTAATATGGAGATTATTGTGTTTTGGGTTCTATTTCAACATACTTCGAAAACTGATTTTTCGTTACTTGTTAAAAATTTGATTTTTCACCGCAACAAATTCGCAGCCTATATTGTTTCATCCTGTAGTATAAACACAACAGAGCTTCACCAAATAAAACATTGTTATTTTATAAAGCTTTTCGCAATTACAAAACCAATCAAAAGATGTCGCTAAAATTTAAAAAAAAATTTAAATCCAAATGTTTGTTTCGAAAATTTAACAATTCATTTATGTATACTGCCTGGTTCAATAGATTATGGAGATCTCCTGCAACTGAGAAATGCAACACCAGCGAATTAGATAGAAAAAAAAAATCGAAAAATTGTGACATTTTTCTATTATTGTTTTACAACGCGCAGCAACTATGTTGGTGAATATTTTACGACGAAAAGTTTTATTTACGCCAACCGAATAATAAATAAAATTTATAATTGTTTTGAATTTTAGTAATTATGTTAAATTATTGTATTAAAGATTTCGCGCTTAACTTACAATAATAATGGTTTATTTTCGTAAATAGTTTTTTAATTATTTTACGCTTTTCTGTAATTTCAAGTAAATTTATTACAGAGACATCTGTAAACGGATTTTCAAATTACACAAAGCTCGGTTTTGTTCTGTTTTGTAATAATATTTAATTAAGAAAATCAAGACATCGTTGATTTTTCGTATACAAAAATAATTTTCGTAAATAGATTTTGATGTAAAAATTTTATTATATGGAAATATTATTGTTTTTACATGGTGATTCATAAAATTTAGTTTCAGCTCACGTTTTCTCTTTAATTTTGTTGTAAATGGGGTTAACATTCCCCTATTGCTATTAAGTGCATCGTTCATCTCAAAAATTCTGATGTGCATGTGATCAGAATTTACCAAATAAGTTAAATTTTTATAAAACTAAATTTTAAATTGGATGTAAGAGGAATCCGCGGCAGCACCCTTTATTATCTTACTTTATAAACCTACACAACTAAACGGAAAGCTCATTTAATAGAAAATTAATAAATTTATGATCCGCTTTAGTTTAAATTTACCAAATAAATATTACATTTTGATGGCTGATTTTCAAATATGTGTTCTTTGAATAGTTTATTAAAAATATAAAATTAAAATTTAGATGATTTGTTTAATTTTTTATTCATAAATTCATGTTAAAAAATTTTCCAATTACCACAGTTTCTTATAGTAATTTAATAAAAGCTTCCCCTCTACTGAAAGCTCTCTTTTTAATATTACGGCTCTTCAAAATCATAGATGGCTCTGGTATTAGGCGCGATTAATTAAAACGTAAAGATGTCTCTGCTTTTTGACTGGAAAACACGAGCAAATGTTACTTAGTGTAGCGAATGAATAGCAACGTACATGCAGCATTACATATGATTTAAGGACAGTTAAATAGTCTGCTTTAACGGTAATAACTATGATGTACTAAACTAGTTGCTCATATAATTATGCTTAAGACAAATGTAATTTAATTTGAACCATTTACCCGTGATTTTTTCTTAATTTTTGGTTTTATAAAAGAAAATCACAAAATTTAATTAATATACAACTTTGTTTGTGCATTCATTAAATCAAAAAACCCGGTTTTCGAATATTACTAAATTAACAGAAAAATTTGGTTTTCACGCCCAATTTTTAAAAAAAAAGAAAAACCCTGGATTTGAACTAGGAAGGAAAGCTTGGAAAACGATCAAACGAATTAAAAAATCCACAATGAAGGAATAGGTTTTGCTCATTCTTTATTCAGCAATTTTATGAACCTGCTGAACAATATAAGTGGTTGTGGAAAGTGGCAAAATGGGAAGAGGCACTCTGATCGATTTATTTATTAAAAACCTATTATTTTATGTTTCAATTTCTAATTGTCAAAACCCAATAGCTAGTTTGGTGGTCACTTCAACTACCTCTTCAAAAATAAAACTTTATAAATTTTTGTTTTATATTTTGTGAAGAACCTTAAAACCAAAGATTTTATATCTACCAAATTAGTGTAAATTTTATTTTTTCAAAAAAAATTCGTGAAATTATTTTAATTTTATAATTTTATAAAGATATTTTAATTTGCGTGTGATCGACCAAACGGCGCAGTGGTTAAAACTTTAGTAAAACGCTAAATTTTTAACCACCGTGCCGTTTGGTCGGTCAAATGCAAATTAAAATATGTTTACAAAATTTTAAAATTAAAATAACCTCGACATGATTACGATCAGTGATAAAAATTAATACAACTATCACCCTCTGCCAGAGTGCAGAACTGATGGGCCGGAATAGCATAAGCCCCAGAACAGATTGCATACAAAAATGCACTTGGATGTAAGCAGTATCCTAATTTTTCTTTTTGAGAATACAGCATTGAGGAAAATATTGACATACCATTTTTGTCTGAATTGCAAGTTATAACTACCACAATTTTGATCATTTTCAGTAGATACAAAATTGTATCTACTGAAGTTAGCATTATGTAGTTGTTCAGATAATTTATTTTGTATATCTTTTCAGATACTCTCTTTTTATTCATTTTGTCCAGCTTTTGGTCTAGCATAATGGAAGCATGACGTATTTATAATTTAAAATTTTTAGTTTATTTAGACCAATTTAATATTTTAATTAATACTTAATGTAGTTTTAAGCCATAACAATTCAGTTATAAATTTGTTCCTGATTTGTCGTAATTAATTATTATAAAAATAATTATAATCAAAATTTTACAACGTATTAAATATTATTCATTCAAACCCAATTTTTAGTTTTCCAAATTCAATTTTTCCCACACATTTTTTTAAGATTGCAAAATAGAAAATTTTCACTGAGTTGGTGCCATTATTACTTCAAAATAAAAGATATAAGATGTCTCAGTCACACAACTTCGTTTATTAAATTGGCTATACAGAGACAGTATCTTAATATATTGGTGCCGTTTAATGCTAAGTTGGCGCATTTGTGACATTTTAATTCCTCAAATTAGAAATAAAAATTTTGCTATGTTCGCATCCAACGCCGAGATATGGTTTTACAATCTCTTTTATAATTTCTATATAATCGTGTTATAACCGTTTAAAAAATTTTGAATCAGGAAACAATTTCAATTATAACAGAATATATGTATACACCTAAGCTACCTAAGACTACAAAACTCCCTCTACGGAAGAATATACACGAGCAAATTTATTGTTTTAATAGTTATGAGGTCTGATTTTTGTAAAATTGGTGATTAAATGAAGAAACCTGAAAAACATCTTAGAAATGATGAAAATGAATTGTTCGATGCTCGTTTGTTATATTCTAAGCCAATTAACCGTACAAGTTTCAAGCAAATCAGAAGAGCTTAATTTTAATCATAAAATCGAGCTACACCACAAGTATAGATTAACTCCGTATATATATAGAAGTATACACAATTAAATCACTGGACAAACCAACAATGTATAATTACTCGAGTTGCTCCTAACTAAGTTATTTAATTTATCGCGTTTCTATTGCCATAATATAAATACGTCTAAGGTATACGTAGATCGATTATTCATTAAACTGAATCATTTTCATTAATATTCAATTTTCAGCGATTAGATCGAAATTCTCGACAGTTTAATTATATGTGAACTTAAGCAAAGAGAAGATCCAACAAAATTCACAATCGTATAATTGTCGTGATGACCTTGACTTAATTGAATAAAGTAAATTGTCGTTTGTTATTTTTTGTTGCATTTTCTTCTTATTTCGTATTTTGTGTTGTATTTATTTGTTTCATTTAAAGAGACACAACGAAGAGATTTACAATTATTATGTTTGTATATACGATATAAAAAAAAACTCAAATGAAATAAAATGTAATAAAAAAAATTTGATGAAAATTGCAAGCAAAACTACATATACACAAGAAATAATCAGAAACGATAAGATAAATGTCTTGTCGGTACTTATAATCCAGACAGCATATTCCTTATCCTTATGTTATTTCGTACATTATCGTAATCGTTGTAATAATAATAATAATAATCATCCTCGAGTTTTTTTTGCACTTCCCGTTTCACTTTAATTTCCTTTATAGTATATATTCTCTTCCAGTTTTTATTTTACCCTTCAACTTTAGATTTCTTGTTTTTAACATCAAACAAAAACGAAAAAAAATTAAAAAGCATGACACCTCCCCATCTTTCAGTCATACTCGTACTTGTTTTTCTCTCATACTTCCCAAAAATATTTTTTTATTGTTGTTGGATTTTTCTGTACTCTTCCAATTTTTCTTTTTTCGCTTTTTTTATATTTCGTATATGTAGTCGTGTATCCGTTGAGAAATAAATCACCGTCAAAAAAAGAGAGAAAGACATTGTCAGACGTATACAAAAAAAAGAAAAGAAAATTGGAAGAAAATTTTATTTTACAATAATTTGATTGAATTGGAGTTTTCTTCGTACGTATATCTATTTCACGTCTGTGTTTATCATTTTATATATACAACTACACATACAAAATAAAATTATCTATGTCAATTCAAAAGATTAAATTTTCCTATTATTTACTTTTTCATGTTTTCCTTATCATCTTTTGTTCTCAATTTATCTATATTTTCCTAATAATAAACAAAATATAAGAAGTTGAAAAAAATGAAAATTTCAACCAACTTTTTGACATTTTATTTTTCTTACTCGAATGATTTTCCTTTAATTCTATTTGTTTGTGTGTCATTCACATTATTATAATAAATAAAAAAACATCGAAAATAAAAGGAAACCTTTTTTTTATTTTTTGTTGTTATTTCTAAAATCGAAAACAGAACGAATTAAACTAAAAACAAAAAAAATCCCTTTTGTTTAAGCAAAATATAGAAAAGGAAAAAATGAAAATCCATCAAAACAAAAACAAACATAAGAAAAAAATGAAAAAAGGAAAATCTAAAACAAAACACCATTAATCAATAATTTTTCTATACAAAGCAAAAAGTAAAAGAAGAAAACAAGCTTTCAGTATTTTTTTTGTTTTCGTTTTTTTCATGGTTTACTTTTTTCACTCTGTTGTTGATCAGAGAGTGTGGGTGTTTTTTTTTTGTTATGTTTCTAGGTATAGACTTTTATATATATGAAAAGGAGGAAAACAACAAAACTTTGAAAGCTGGTGGTTAGATTGTTATTATTGTTATTATCGTTTTTATATAAAATTTATTTTTAGTTTCATGGTTAGGGTGTTAGAGATTATAGAAATGGATAAATACAATTAGATGACGGGACGAGTTCTAGGAAAAATATATAACATAAACAACAACAATAACAACAGCAAGAACAAAAACGCAAGAACGGAAAATGTAAACATAAAATCAAAATTTTGACGCGGAAAAATATTGTATGTACAGTATAATATTGAAATTTAGAACGATGGGTAAAATTGATATTGTAAGTTAGATAACCGGAATAAGCGGTTTGGGTTGAGTATTGATGCATGTATAGGTTTTATTACCTAACCTAAATTATTGTCTATGTAACGAGGGACTATTTTTAATATTTATATAGTATTGATTTTTAAGACTGCGACAGTATGCAAGGCAAACTTAACCTATGATTTAAGCTTTTCTTTTTTAACGAAATCAGTAAAAATTCATTTAAAACAAAAATTAGTTGTGTTGGCTTAATGTAGGATGTGCCTTAATTATTAAACATATACACTCTGGAAAAATTATGAAATCGAAAAATTTTCATAATTGCACCCATAATAGAGTTTCAAAGGCTCCTTTGTTTGACCAGTGTGTAAAACATTACAATCACGTTTAACTTGATAAATTAAATTCGTCTGCTTGTATTTGCAGCATTTGTTTGGTGTGAATGGTATTAGATCTTTAAGTTTCGAAACCGTTTTTGTAATTTTGAAATTTGAACAGGTATTGAATAAGTGGTTAAGTGTTTAGGATGAAATGTTGATGGAATTGGAATGTTGTAATGAAATTGATAAATACTGTTGAACAACATTTTGCATTCCAACAGCTTTGATTAATTAAGTTTGCGGGATAAACAATGTTTCTTTCAAAATTTTAAAATTTTTATTGTGGAGTTTGAAGTCTGAATTTAAAAATTTTTCAGCCAACAAATTTACTGTGTTAATTTTATATGAATTGGGAAGCCAAGAATGAAAACTTCGATATCTGCTAGTTGGTCTGGCTTCTTTATTTTTAAATTCAATTTTGTTGTTAACTTACTTTCTAAAGTAAATTTTATTCGAAAATTTGTTTGTAATTAATGTTGTTGCTGAAAGTTCTATCTAACAATGCCTAAACCTTCAATAAAATGGACTAACGTTAATTTAGATTTTCCGTTTTTTTATGTTTCTCTAATTTCTCAACATAGCACCCAAAATTATACGACTTTCTACTTTTGCAAACAACGAAAACACGTGTAAAGAAATTAAAATAAAATTAGGAGGTATAATAAAATTTCGATATTTTGGTTTAAAATCTTCGCAATTTAGAACAAATGAATTAGTGTTAGTTACACTAAATTTATGAATATTATCTAAAAATGCTAATAAACCATTTGGCCAATTAACTTTTAATTTTTATTTTACTGAGAATAAGATAAGGAAAATATCAAAATTTGACAATATTCCTATAAATTGTGTGTGTCTCCAACTGATTTTCTTTTAAAATATTGATCTCTCGAATAATTTAAAATTTTGACAATAAATTTTGTCCATCGAGTATATCGAAAGTGGACCCCCCTCGTTTCAGCTTTTTCAATTTTTGCAATGGTTTTGAAAAGTATAGCATTTGCAAAACACGACAAAAGAATTGAAAGATTCAAATAAATTTAAAGATTAAATTTTGAATAAGGAGTTCAAATGATTAATTTCTGAAATTTAAACGGGAAAATGGTAGGCGCTTAAATTGTAGCGGGTATCCAAGTTCATATGGACTTCCAAAATTATGGTCAATAATATTTAATGATTATACCCATATTGTTTATTGATTTTATTTAAACCCCAGAAATGAGGCAAAAATTGCAAGCGAGAGATTAAAGTATCATTCTTTGATGCTGTGCGGGTATAAAGAACATGTCTTTGTCCAAGAAACATACGTCTAAACCCATTACGTAATTAAATATTTAATATTTAAATTAAGTTATTGTCGTGTCGAAGTGGATTACTCATCTACCGTTAAATTTCTTATTTTGAATTTCGATGTTGATCGATGTTTGTCATTAAGTCCTTTTTTGTCGATTTCATTTCGCGACTCGCACTTTTAAAACTAAAAAGCCAATACCGATTTGTTAAATATTAGCTGCATTTCATGACACCACCATGATCCAGTTCATGACATCATTTACATGTGAAACAACAACAACACGATCACGTGTTGTTGTTGTTTCACATGTAAATGATGTCATGATCTGGATCATGGTGGTGTCATGAAATGCAGCTATTATAAATTAACTGAACATAAAAAACATAAATAAATACAAATTGATTGGAATTCCCCGTTAAAAATTTTTGTCATTTGCCTAGACAATTCTAATTCTAAATTTAATGTAAATTTGAGCATCGAAAATTAATAAATTTATAACAATTTTATAACAAAACTAGATATTTACACTCTACTCTGCTAAATCGATTAATAAATAAATTGCTACTAAATAAATTGTAATTCTGATAACATTCTGAAACCTTTTTGACAACTTCTTGACAATAACAACAATACACTAAGATTTTTTTCAATGTTAACGTGGCAACAGTCATTACTCGATTCGTGATAGTTACGCAATACAAAATCAAAAATGAAACACGACAAAGTCGTGTCGTTTGTCGATCGACGTGCCAACCAAAATAAGGGTGAATATTTTAAAATTGGTAATACAGTTTACCGTAGCATTATCATTTTCCGCAGGATGGAGGTACGAGCCACACAACTGGCACTATTCTGGAAATAGTAATATTTATAATTAATATTTTAAATTTGTAATAGTGTAATTAATTTATTCTTTAAATATTTTTTATAATTGAATCGTAGCTCCGAAACATTATCTTTAATAAGGAGACTACTAAACTAGTTTTATTTATGATTTTTTACTTTTCATTTTATGTAATTACTTTATATTTGTTATAGAAATAAAACTAGGAAAAAAAAAAAAAAAAAAACATTCCCCGGGGAAAGATTTATATGTAATTTCTGTTCAAATATTTTTTTCCTGCATACTGAGGCGAAAAGTTTGATGTAATATTTATAAATTGGGAATATATTTTCCATAAATTGGCGGAGAAAATTATTTCTCATTTAATTTTGTTTTCAAAAAAATTAATACTAACTTTTTAACTCAGTGTGCCAGAAAAAAAGTTTAAATAAAAATTACATATCAATTCTTTCCCCAATTATCGTGAAATTACCAGAATAGTGCCACAGGTCGTTTAATTTCACGTAATGTTGACATAAACTGGCCACCTAGATCATGCGATTTAACGCCATTAGATTACTTTCTTTGGGGTTTCTTGAAAAAAAGCTTATTCAGACCGAAGTTGATGAACCTAATGCGGTAATGTGTGAGCGAGTTCTTAAAAATTTTGATTTTTGTATAGAAGCCTGTAGACGTGCCTGTGGTGGACATTTAAATGATGTCACTTTTCACATATAACTGTTAAAAGTCATATCTTTACAAAAAATAAAATACACCAGTAAAAATCTAAGTATAGGTATTTCCATGTTTTACTTTTAAAAAACATCTAGGCGAGACTTTTGAAAGAACTTTTATTTCAGATATATACTATTGCTGCTGCCCGATTATGATAATCGAGTCTTATTGCCGCAATAATCCTGTTTTGAAGAAAATCATGAATTAGTAGACTGGAAGAATATCGTAATAACAAAGAATTATCTAATCATAGTTGCTGTCTATCTATGGTATATAGACACATCAACAGTTAATCTGGATCACGAGTAATCTAGATTATGAAAATTTGATTACAAATTGCTAGTCTGATCAAGGCATAACCAAAAAGAATGAAAGCCAAGAGTACCAAGCCAAATGTTGTGACTTCGGTAGTCGGATGAGATCCGGTATGTTACAAGTGGTGATCTTATCATTTTGTTAACCTTGTCTGTACTGACTGACGAACATAATTTGGGATTTCCTACGAAAGTGGATTGGTTTTTATATACGTCTACGACGGATGAGAATTGTAAAATTGAATGATTTTAAAGTTTTGATTCTTCTTGTACCATATTGGGCTACCTTTTGGGCAACAAGTATTAGTTTTTTTTTTTTTTTTTGTTTTTATCCCTGCAATCTGTTTTGGGGCATGTTCAACTCTCTCTGCTCTTTCGTGGTTTGCTGATTTCCGTCCTTACTTTACGCCAGTCAACCAATTTGAGGACATACGGCTATAAGACCGATTTTAGGACCATCTGCACATTGCAAGCTCCATGCCAGCCTATACTGACATGGAAGATGGGTCGGCCTATGAGTTTTTCACTCCGACAAGGGAGAGCATAGATGTGTTACATTTCATCTCAGATTGTAATCTGATATGAAATTTCACTTTTGCATCCTGACCCTATCGGGATTCAAACCCAGTACCTCCCGATTCAAATGCCAAAGCTTTAACCACTGTGCCATTTGGTCGGTATAGTGTTAGTTATTTTCTAACTTATTTTTTGAAAACTTCAGATGCAAAGGAATATGAATATAGAGTTTATCATTACCTGTAAGATTATGTACCCTTCTATGGTCCAATCCGACCATGTAATACGGAAATGAAACCGATCATCCATTTTTGGAAGTAATTACAAAAAATTATAATAAAAATCATATAAGAGCACCGTGAAGTTTGTTAATATTTGTCTCCCTACTAAGAGAATAATTTCGTTTCGATTTACCCAGTCGGAAGTTTTCCCTTAGAAGGGGGAGGGGGAGGGGGAGGGGATAGCCCGCGAAAAAATCGAAAATGTAATATAGAATATTTCAAAGCAAATTTTATTCCGATTGGGGAAGTTTCGACTGATTTCAAGAATACGACCCCAGTAGTGATTGTTTGTTCCAGATATTTTGAACTTCTGTTTCTAGAAATTTTAGTTAATGAAAGTTTATATTACTATAAAATATATTTCTAACTAACTTATACTGTGTGTCACACACCGATTTTTTCCACTAAATTACTCACTAATTTAAACCGCTGATAGTTTGTACATACTTGCGTACTATGCCTATTATTTAATCCTAAATTGCGTACTAAATTTTTAATCATCATCATCTTCATAATAACCACTTCGAGAATTGTAAACGTCACATTAAATTTGAAAATTAGGATATAATTTTATTATATTGTGCTATATGCCATTTATTAATAACTGTTACGAACTAAGGCTATTATAGTTTAGTGAGTAATTTAATTGAACAAATTGTTATCAGGCAAACGAATATATAGTTTTTATACCGTGTATACCTAATAGAAGTGCCTATTTGATTAGTTTGTCTAAATTTCCAACTAACTAAATTGATGGTGAGCTCGTACCAGTTGTTCATACGTGGCATAGAATTTGTTAAATACATTAGAACTGATCAATTAAATATCAGGATCTGGAATTTTGATGGTTTCCGACATACTAAATTGATGGTTAGTTCAAACCCGTTATTGATAGATGTCGCTATGTCCGTACACTAAAATGTGGTTGACATTTAGTTCTAAACTGCAAACTTAGTTCAGAATTATCAATATTGTGGATATTGAAAAATTTAAATATATTTCGCAATTTTTTATCATACATCAGACATAGTTTCCATTGCGCCATCTGTGAACGTTTAATGTGACCTAACCATCAAATTTTTAACATGATTAAAAAGCTTTCGTTTGGAACCATAAATAAGAGTCGAAATTTTCTAACATTTGGTCAAATTAAAATAAGTATAAAGTTCAATTGAACTATACATACTAATATTTAGCTCACTGAACTGGCACATAAATCAATTTAACAGTTTAGTTAAAAGTCAAAACATTCACAGAAATTAATAAATTTTGTAAAAATCATTCTGACAACTGAAGTATTTTTTCATTAAATATGGTGAGCATTAAATGTGAACCAGGTTCGTTAGGAACTGATTGGATTAAATGACGGGTATGGATAGTAAATTAAATCGGACCAGCTGGAAAGCAAATATAAACTCATTTTCATCGCCGCTCAAAGCTGTCATTTGTTTTTATTTGAATAGTGAAATTTTAAATGTCTTAATTTACACGATAAACGTATTTACGATGAGGATATTGTCCAGATAGAGCATGCATTCATTATAATGGCACGTTTAACAACAATGAGATTTTAATTTGGTGGTCGGAGGAATTGGCAACCGTCGTTTAAGAGCTGCTCCATTATGTTTCCATGGCGTGGTGCGTATGACCAAAAATTTGCAGGGTTCAAAATCAATCCGAACCTTACAAATAAACCATTTAGTCCTCTAATTACCCCATTTACTCGATTTTCTTGGTTTCGACAACTTGACTTATAAATCGTCAATTTTTTTCGTAACTTCACGGTCATTGTCGTTGGAGTAGGTTAAACATGCTGATTTGTTCTAAATTCATAGGTTGGCATGATGAGATGTGAAAATCATGCTAAGCACAAATAGGTTCATCCGTATAATAGTCGTAATGAAATTTTAATATATGAATCTGTGTTACCACATTCACACATTTCATATTTTTAATTTCAGTTGGTACAATTTTCCACGATATTAATACTATTTAAACTTCCATTGACAAGATTTTGTTAAAACTTTATTTTAACAATGTATGAAAATCTAAACTAAAATTTGAAAACTGTACACTGTCATGGTCGATAAAAATCTTTTGACATGGATAAATCTATTTGATAAGAGATGACGAGCAAATTAGCGAATCTTTTAAAGGATTTCTCCCGGTAATTAGAGATTTAATAAAAACAAATAATTTATGTTATTTCGCATCTAAATACAAACTTATTAGGCCCAAGCATAATTTCACCTTTATTATTAATATTTCTTAATAGCTAAACAGCAAGTTTTTTATGCCGGCAAATAAAAAGTAAAGACACAATAATGGAAAAATTGAGTTTCTAATCACTTTTCCTTATTTGTCAGGGACGCGCTATGCAACCTACGTAATAGATTGCGTGTCGATAATCGCGTAGATTAGATTGCGTAATCTATCTCACACACCCCTGTCCATTGGCGCAGTTAGAGTCAAAATGTATTAGCAACATCAAATCACGATTTTATAGTTGACACACATTGTGATCAACGACTATATAGTGCTCCAGTAATACGTCACATATATAATCTATTTTACACACTGTATTAAATAAGAATATTTAATTTTGTCTTGCAGAGATAAAAATGATTTATTTAATTTATCATGCATTCTAATCAAACAAGAATTATTTTAGAGAACTTGTCAATCAAATTTATAGTTACATTATTTATTATTATCGTCATTTTAAGGAATTATTTCATTTCTGCATACAAGATGCAAGCAAGCGCATGCAAAAGCTTCAGAACACTGGATTTTATCAGTTGCATAAAATCATCAAGAATTTCAATTATAAAAACGAATTATTTTTATTTATTTACATTTTATTTATGTATAAAATTTAGTTGTTATCTCTTCATTAATGCTCAATAAAACAACATAATCACCATATCCTAACCTAATGTATGTATATACGAGCAACAAACTATATGTATGTGTATAAATGTTACAAAATCTACATACTCGCATATACAAATATTTTTTGTACGACACATTAAAAAAATAAAGTTATCCATTTATCATTGCAATTATGCAAATGAATAAAACAGCAAAAAAAATATATAAATTTTATCTAAAAAGTGATCAGTGTATATCGTATTATATACCTATGCTATATGTAAATGTAGTATACAGGTAGCGCTAAAATAATACCGAATTAAATTTTAAAAAACTGTATACAATATTTTTCAGAAGTAGTGTTGTGCGTCTACGAGTATTTTGCAATTGTTGACATGTTGGTGTCGAAAATAGTGTAAATAATTCATTTCTGCGTAGACAATGTCGATGTACACGGTATATACGAAATTTTCTGCACTATATGAACTAAGATCTGATTATGTATATTGATTGTGCATCTTCAAGCTGAAATGATTACCGTCCGTTGACGAGCTTAATATTATTGGGCGATAGCCGTAGGCAGCTATCGCGACAGTTTTTTTAAAACATTTGTAAGTTTAAGAACATTGCCTAAACCTTTTCATTAAATTTATGGAAAAGATTTATCATTCAAATTCATGTTAACTAGCCCATACGGTAGTATACAATCTACATAAAATACTGTGAATTGCAGTCTATTGGTTGAACCAAAATTTGGGTAACCGATATTGGGACAACAATAAATGATCGTATTCTCGTTCTTATAATATAATTATTAAATTTTACAAATCTTGAGTTGAAATTTATTTCTCGCATATCGCTCAGTAAATTAGCGTACTTCAATGGAGTCAGCATCTCGAGAAATTGACATTACATACGGAAAAATAGCATACTTTGATCCCAAATGTTAACACGATCCTGTAACATAATTTCAGTTCTGGTCAGAATCGCGTGACTTTCTTAACGGAACCAAATAAAATGTTGGTCTAATCGATAATCATAATATGTCGTCTATGTCTAATCGATAATCATAATGGGAACTATACGAGACTAAATATTACTACGAGAGAAATACTCTGTTTAGTATGCCATTTGCAATGTACGTCTTCGAAACGAATACTGTATCCACCCCGCACGGACGGTATACTGCAGAATAATGGAAACACGTAGAGATGTGCTTGTGTTGTTTTACCAAAAGGTGTGATTTTTAAAATATCGACGATATTCATTTTGATCTGGCCAATCCAAGTAAGAATTATATTTCACTGAGAGATTCACCAATACAGTTTTTTCACTTAAGTTAACTTAAGCCTGAAATATCTTGCAAGACTTTCGCGTTTATTAGGAGCATATGATTTTACAATTTATTATGTAGTTGTTCACTGACAGCTCTTTGTCTGGAATAAAATAATAATTGGTACTTAACATTTACTCTGAGAGGAAACCACAACACTTACTTCCATTCTATCTCGAATTTGATATCATTTTATGATGGATAATATCCTGATCAGTTAAACTCCCTATAAGCGTGACATTTCTACCTCTTACTGAAGGGTCGAATGATATGAGTGGGTGTATTTTTTTAGACCTCGCATGCCTTTGGCGCAAATGCAAGTTAAAACCGGATTCATCGATGAATATCAATTATTCACGATATTGTTGTGCCCATTTAAAAAAAAACAAATTATGGTTAATAACTTCAAAACTGAGAGGCATATTCTTTTCGCAAGGCTATTGTTCTTGATTATTGTTGCAAATTCATAGACTCCATCTCCAGACTAGCCAATTTCAATGTAATCTGAAGTTTATTTAGGCCGTTTTAAATGCTTGAGAGGCTCAGTGGTAAATTTTGTTGTGCAAAGTATTGTTGTATAATAGCCAGCGTAAAACCAGAGTTAGTTTCAACTACCCATTCAATTTTGGTTAGTACATCTGCGTTTAGTTTTATCGGTCGAGTTCCTCCTTTTTTAATAATAATTCTCACTCATTCTGTCTGTAACGTCAAAGCACTGTTCTAGCAGAGTTAATATTTAGTCCGGCGATATTTGCCGCATTTTGGACTGTCTTCCCTTCTTCAAACAGTTTTGTTAAAAGATTTTTTTTCAAGAAATAACTATTGGTAATTTACGGTTGGTCGGTTGTTTCTTGGTTGAGGGTCTTTAAAGTGGTTTTTGTAATAAAATTATTGCAATAAAAATATTTTTACATATTATAGTAGAGGATGTTTATATTATATAAAATGTTACATTACCTGATGAACTATTGGATTCAGATGAACTCATTTTAATAACTCATAATTAGTCATAATTAAATGACTAATGAACATGAAACAAATGAGAAAACAAATGAATGCGTGATGAAATGAATAGTGAATGTACCATTATAAAATTAAGACAGAAGGTATTTTCTTATCATTCAGGAAGGAAAATTCTATGGGTTTCAATTTATTTGCAAATTGTTTCATTTAATAGGTAGGGCAATAGTTCATGGCCTTTTTTCCGCTAGATGGCTTTACATTCATATATCTCAGTAACCATTGATCGTATTGGGCAATTTTGCACTTTGACATACAAGACGTTAAAATCGGCAAAGTGAATAAAAAGTTACAACATTTTAAACTTGGAGATAAATAATGAAAAAATTCGATATCTTTTACAATTTTATTACGACAAAGGTAAAACGCGGCTCAAGCTTGCGAAAAAATTTGTGCTGTTTATGGAATCAAAATCAGCAACGAAGAAATGTTTCGCGCGCTTTCGTTCTGGAAATATGGATGTCAAATATGCACCTCGCCCTGGTCGAGCAACCACTGGAAAAGTCGCTGAAACCATGCAGAAAATTGAAGAAGACTGGCATATAAGCAGCTATGCAATTGGTAAAGAACTAAATATTGATCACAAAATAGCTTTAAACCATTTGAAAATGATTGGATACAAAAAAAGCTTCACGTTTATTGGTACTCCATGAATTAACAGTTAAAAATTTAATGGACCAGATTTCTATCTGCGAAAAGCCGCTGAAACGGAACGAAATCGAGCCATTTTTAAAGCGGATGTTTACTGGTGATGAAAAATGGATAAGATACAACAATGTTGTGCGAAAAAAATCATTGACAAAACGAGGTGAAGCTCCCCAAAACGGTATCAAAGCCAGGATTGACACCAAGAAAGATAATGCTGTGTGTTTGGTGGGATTGGAAAGAAATCGTGTATTATGAGGTGTTGCTACCGGGTCAAACGATTGATTTTAATCTTTACTGTCAGGAACTAAAGCATTTAAGACAAGCAATTCAGTTAAAACCTCCAAAATTGATCAGTAGAAACGGCCTTGTGTTCTATCATGATAACGCAAGACCATATAGTCCTGCCCTTGCACCATCGAACTACTATTTGTTCCGGTCCATACAGAACCATTTTAATGGTTTTACATTAAATTCAAAAGAGGCCTGCGAAAATGAGTTGCTTCGATTTTTCGCTTCTAAACTACAGAAGTTCTACAGTGATGGGATCATGACTCTACCAGAAAAATGGCAAAAGGTCATCAAACAAAATGGCACATATTTGGTTTAATAAATTTTATTTGAAATAAGAAAATTCTTTTTTGTGGCATTGACACCCAAAAAAGGCCACTAACTTTTCCCTAACCTTATAATTTAGTCAAAAGTCTCATTCTAATTGTAAAATGTTTCACTTAATTTGCAAAACATTTCATTTAACATAAAATTATTTCATATAATAGAAATCGCTTTTTGTTTTCTATTATTTCGTACAATGAATTGGAATGCGTCTTGACGGACTTATTCAAGGTGGCGTCAAATAAAGTCGGTGTTTGGAAAACAGCATAAGAATGAAGCTCTCTTGAAATGGTTCAATTAACAAAGCAATCATAGAATTTGCTGATTGCTAAATACAAAAATTATTTTCTACATTCTACATTCTCTACATTGACGACGTCATTTTATTAATTTTCTACATGTATAGACAACATGTAGAAAATTAATTAACTACGCGGTGTAGAAAATACGACACAATACTGATCATAAGGTGACCGAAATCAATTCGTTTATTTCCAATTTTTACTTCTACACCGTTCTGTTTTGGCGCTACATAATTTTTTCCACAGGAATATTAATTTTCTCATCTCAAAGTAGGTATATAATTTACATATTAGAATTCAATGATCAACATGGTTAAAAATGATTATATCATGATGATGATGATGATCTTCTTATTTATATATAGTAACGTATAAACACGCGTTAATTCAATATTTTATAATAATTATTACAGCAACAAAATTTTATATTTGCGACCTGAAATTATTTTTTATGCACACATAAAAATACATTCAAGCAACTAGTAAATCGAGAGAATAAATTTAGTTTTTCTAGCTAGTTACGTATTTTTTATGAATTTATTAAAAAATTATTCCAATTGAATTAAATTAATGAATATAACTCATATTCCAATGGTGTAGAATCGCGGTTAAATAAATTAGAGATAATATATAAAACTGTAAATTCTAAGAAATTCTAAATTCATGAATCTTTAAGATATGCAAACAAAAGAATGCAAAATTCTATGAAATGTTGCTCACAAAAAAACGTAAAAGAGACGATGTATATATAGGAACGAAGAAAACGTTAGTATCTTTTGTGATTTAAATTGAAATATTAAAAGTTATTCCTTTTGTTCGTCTTATTTTGTGCCGATTAAAGAGGCGTATATGTAGCAAAAAAATTTGTTCCACCCCGACAAAATTTTAAAGGGTAACACCTTTAAACTGTTCAAATATGGAAGATTTCTCGGAATAAATACATCTTATTTTGGCCAGAAAATATTTTTCCGCCACCAATGCAAAGTTAAATTAAATTAATATAACAAACTTAAAGTAAGTATATAAAATATCCGCAACACAATCTAAATTATTTTATCTTATTTTTTTCGCTGTTCTGTGGTTTTTATTTTATTTTAATGTTTATGTTTAATTTACCTTCTCTTAAACACAATATACAAGCTATAAAGTCAATTACAAATACAACAATCTATATATACAAAATATCAAACAACATCTTAATCTTTTTAACATTGTGCTGTTCTAATTAGCGACTCTACAAAATATATACCATATATCGGCGTAAAGTGGTATACATATAATATGTGCCGCAATCCACAATATATAAGTCGTGATGTTGTTTTCAAATTACACATATTATATAAATATATAAAATTCAAATACAGCGAGAACAACTATTATATAAATAAGTTAATTAAAAATGCACAATTACGAAAGAAATTTCTGCATATTAAAAGCTGTGAGCAACAAGAAGATGAAAAAAAAATTCTTTACACGCAATCTTAATAAATTTTTTTTTTGTAATTTTGTGATCTGTTCATTAGTTGTGCGTATAGGCCTCTCTCTGTATACTGTATCCTACCAATCGCTTCCCCATATAATATACATATACGAGTTTTTAATTAGTCTACTTAAAACAGATTTATCCGAATCATATACACAAAACACAAAATCTTATGTTCATTTAAGTAATGATCTACCCGCACCTTATTTCAAACCGAGAAAATAATATTAATGTTATGTTCCCACATTTTTATGTATAAACGTATTTACACCGAATGAATACGATACATATGAGTACATACATTAAATACATAACCAAAAACGGAATGTACATCATAATTTTCATGTCTTACTTAATTTATTATTTGTTTTATTTTTAAGATTTCTGTTCATTGTTTTTATGTACTGTACGGATAAAACGCAAACAAACGAAAATTGAATCCTTTTTCACTTTGAAAATCCAGAATACCGAAAAAACGCAAAATTGATTTAATTCAGCTTGAAATGTAGTATAAAAATGAATAATGGCCGCTCCCCTAAAAATATGTATTTTTATTTTGTTGTTGTTGTTGTTTTGTTCTCTTTCCATTTGCCATTTTTGTGTTTATATTTCATCTGTTTCCAGTTTGTTGTTGTTGGATTTTTTGTGTTTATGTTTGATATGATCATATGTTGCTGGTTTGGTACACACATAATATCATTATACGTTGGTTTCATTGATCAGTCAAATTTTGTTGCTGTTCTGTAAACTCTATACATCGGGCCATTTGACCGAACTTTAACCGAAGCGAGGATGAATATACATGAATCTTTCACACTTTGTTACTGCGGAGAACTTTGGATTCCGTATAAAATAAATGTCAGAACCGGAAAGTTTCTTGAATAAAGCATATCTCGGGGTGGCCCTCTAGCACAGGACGTTTAATTTACCTCATTTACATGCGACTAATATTTTTTTTCTGCAATATGAAAGAGAAATAACATTGACGTTTTGCACGTGAGAGACAAAAAAAGAAATATACCCCAACAAAGTTTTGCAGAAGATTTTGAAGCCACTACACCGCCTAAACCACTATAAAATGTTGCCATAAAATATATTCGATCCGAGTGTTTTTATGGCAACAATTTTAAAATTAACAACTTTTTTTTATATTTATAAATGTTAAGGTTTCATAATAATAACAGACGCCATTGATAAAAATGTAAATTTCGCAACTGAAAAAATAAATTAATAATAATCCTATAAAAAAATTATGGCATTACTCTATATATATTTCTTTCTTTCTTGCATATTAAATATTTTTGTATAGCGGATGCTTCTTATTTACCTACAAAAATTTGCAGAAGAAAAATGTTGACCGCGTGTAAATGGGGCATTAAGATTTCTTTTTTGAGGTTCTTAAACAAAAAATTACACCAGAACTAGAATTTTAGCAAAATATTACCTAAATTTAAAATAATTTAAAACATAGAACTTTTAACCTAAAAGCAAATAAGAAAATCAACTTAAGACATTTCCGCTTAGTATTTGCAGCCCTTATTTGGTCTCAATTTTTTTCTTGTGGTTAAGTGAGGATTCATATATACTTAAATTTCTGAAATTAAATTTTAACCCAAAAACAGGATAGGAGAGGGAGACCGAGACAATTTGAAACATTGGACTAATTGAAACTTGCACATTTTATTATTTCCCTTTCAATTTTCATTGCATACCTCTACGCACTACGCAGATGTGAGAGTTTGATTGTGCTAAGTTTCATAACCTTTGAGTAGCATAAATAAGTTTTTCGTTTGGTTTTGTATTATTCTTATAAAAGTGTATTTAACTAAAATTTAATTTAACATACGAGGATCATATTTCAAGGTTTGTTTCAAGGTACGAGGATCATATTTCAAATAAATAAATATGACATAACCGTACAATAATTCGATTACGTCTTATTGCATAGTGTGTGGTGCAAGTTTAAACAAATCATGCGGGGTCAGTTGAAATTTAAAGTCGCTTAATTTTCTCTCCCCCACAAATGGGTGAACATACATCAAGTAAAAGACTAGGCCTTGTGACGATTAGTGGTGCAGTACAAGTACTTGCGGCAACTTTATCCCTCCTATGTTTATTTCCCCAAGAAAAAGATTCCAGCGACATTTTATTTCAGATGCCCATTGGTGCAGTATTGGTAGAGGAAATGGTTCTGGATGGATTGAAGTCAGACCGACCATATAAGGGACGAACACAAACTGAAAATCTTGTAATGTCAATGAGCGTAATGAAGACACAATTTTCCATAGTTGATCTATTGATATCTGCAAAATACCATATGGTACCATTCTACTTGAAGCAACTGATGTACCGATCCAAATTTCAAATAAATTGGGCAATAATACATGTTACGAATTATCTAACTCCGTTTATTTAGTTGAAGAAATATATTGAGTCCACCAATTATATATGCTACCGAAGAAAATATTATGAAAATCACGAATAGTGAGTAGCTCCATACATTGCATTTTCTTCATATAATTAATTTTTTGATTTATAACATGAATGGTTTCGGGACAACCCGGCGAAGCAATTAATTTAAAGATAAACCTACCTGAGCCATCGAACATTAAGTCACCACCACCGATCTCAAAAAATCTGTCACCACTTTTTTCGAACCAAATGTCGTTTGTCCTTTTCCGAAAGCTGCCCAAAGAAAACAATACCGATGCAAATGGAAAAAGAGGAAAAGTGCAGTTCTCATGGATACTCCAGAAAATTATGTGTTGAAGAAGAAGCAAATAACTAAACTACTTAAAGTAAAGCCCTAGCCAATAAAAGACGGTTTGAATGCAAAAGGTTTTGTTTAATTGTAGTGAGGCTCATTCACGCAGTGAAGCTGGAGAACTTTAGGTAATGTGTGTGTCGTGTAGAATGTTAACTCGAATTTGTTAATTTTTTTAAAGGCTCACATTCCAAATATTATAACTATATGGTACAAATTACCCCACACTATATTTCAACTTACTTCAAAAATGAGGCAGGTTGAACCACTTAAATATTTGTTTCATTTGTTTAACGGTAAGGAAACTATATAACATCAAAAATCATTTATACTAAAAAAAAAATTTAATAAATAAATTTTTTACAAACTTGAGTGACTCTGCGCGATATTCATAGTTCCATTTTTAGAAGCCAATAATCAATATTTTTTTTATCTGCCAGGGGCCCCAACTAGGAAAATTTTAAGCGGGTGCATCGTCAGAGCTTCTTCTTGTTGGAATAAAAATAGCGGTCGGTTATCTACATGGAACGTAAATCTCAGCATTAGATCCGTACCTGGACATTACTCATCATTAATCGCTATCCCGTAAATACTCCTCGGCCATTTACCCACTCTGCCACGATATTTGTTGAGATGGTGATAATTGATTCTAAACTATAAATCACTTCTTACTAATTCTCGTGAAACTTGGGAAAAAAATGAAATTCTTAATAAAATTATAGACGAAATTCTGAAATACAGCTATAACTATATCTAAACTTACTTTGAGAGGATTGCAGCCATTCAAATATGACAACAAGCTTGATTATTGGTTGTCGTGTGAATTTTCTATAAAATTAAAGGGTAATTCACCATTCAAACCATGACAAACGCAAGATTCTGAAATCTTGAAATGAGTATTTTACCATCCAGGATGTCAATTCTTGCAGTTGTGGGACTACTCTGGAACAGAACAAATAACATCTCATCAGAGAATATATAATTGTATCTCAACTCCAGCGTATCAAGCTATAATATATTTTTGTTCTTTCAAGGCACCTTTACTTTTTTTAAGGTTGAGATGCAGTTCCCTAGCTGTTTTTTGCCGATCGAGCGATATTTCGTTGAGCTCTCTGTCTCTCTATCTCTCTATCTCTCTTTCTCTCTCTCTCTCTCCGATGACTTTAATATTTGCTAGGGTCCTTACGGTGGTTTCCGTCCCATTCGTGGACGATCATTAGTAGTACTTGTCTCCAGGAAACCATTATTGGTACAGTATACCATTATTCTGGCGACTTCGCCGTTTTCCGTAGTTTGAAAATGTCTCCTCGAGACATTCCGTCTTAAAATTATTTTAATAGTATTTTTCTATATACTTTCGTGCTAGAAATTGAAATTAAAACTAATTTTAATTTCATTAGTGTTTTATTTGATACTTTGGATAACATTACGGAACATTTAATTGTTTCCTGTGGCCCTATTCTGGCTTTCCCTGGGAATGTGGAATTGGGAAAAATTATTTCATAGCATTTTTGTCTAAATAGAATTTTTCTGGCCTACACAGTAAAAAAAAATTACATATTTTTAAGGGTAAACAAAATGCCTCGTAAATGTATGTAAATTTCACGTATGGTATGTACCGTACATAAGACATGGAATTTTCATTTTCTGATTTATGTAAAATTCAACAATGCAGATATATAATTTTCAATAAACCATTATGTAATTTTGTATACTGATTACTGAGTAATATTCCATATTTAAATATTGAAATTTATAAAATTTGCCTAAAAATTACATAAACTATGAAGAATTTCATTGCTGACAAAACATGAGAACCACCACAAGTTCTTTCTGTCAGTTTGGTCTCGTACTGATAAAAGGTTGTTTTTTTCTACTTATCAGGTTGCACTTGCAACGACCAATCTGCAAAAATTCAAATCTTGCTTTATACTAAGTATAACAAAAGAACATATCGACTTGGCGAATTATATCACATTAAACAAAATAATTACGCGTCACAATTATTCTTGCTCGTAGATTTCTCATCTGTCGTATTTATCTCCGACAATATTCTAGATAATAATTATGGAATATTTTAGGAAAGGATGTAATTTTCTTACAAAACATCACAAAATTGTATAAGATACTTAAAATTACATAGACAGGTTACTAATCTCTACATAAAATAAAAAAATTTTCAGTATATTCTGTGGAGTTCTTTAATTTACATACTGGTTTACTGACTATTCCGTCACTTGTCATGGAAACAAAAATTTTACATAAATGATGTAAATATTTTACCATTAAATGTATGTAAATTTCCATAAATCATGTAAACATTTTTTACTGTGTACTGAGGGAACATGTTTGGTGCTAATATTTTCGAAACAAAGTTAAATGGGAAAATATTTTTCCCCATAAAAATTTTGTGGAACAAAAGTTTCCCAATTCACTTGGTTTTGAAAATGTTTGCACTAAACTTATTCTTTCAGTAGGCCAGAAAATACAATTTAGACAAAAATGCTATGAAAATATTTTTCCCAATTCCTCATTCCCAGGTAAAGCCAGAATAGAGCCTCTGGTAACGAATGGGTTTCTAAAATAACGATACATCGTCGATAAAGTATTTATTTGCTTTTTACGAGTAGAATTTTCTCATACAGCATAAATCAACATCACCCATGGTTAATGTATAATATGTGTAGATATCAACAATTTAGCTGGAGAAGAAACCAGAAGATCTTTAACACCGAAACTTATAAGGTAAATAGTGGTGCTCCTCAGCTATTTATCGTAGCCCCTACGCTCTGAAATGTATTGTACGATTGTGTGCTTCGGCGCTCCATATACTGAGTGAGTAATATCGTGGAGTATAACGGGCGTAATGAAATGCATTGATAGAAGCAAAACGAGCAGATAAAAGTAAAATGATAATCGTTTAAAAACTGAACTGCCATAGTGGTCGTAAATTTAACTACTTTTCGTTTCGTAAAGAAATAACGACTTCTCTCTAATTCAGAATTGCCCATGAAAAGTGGTGTTTAGACACTTTTATTTTAAAACCTAATAATAAATTGATAATTTAATTATTTGAATGAGGAAAAGGGGAGTAATGTTCGGGATTAAACCTCAGGAGTGATAACTGAGGGTAATGGCAGGAAGGGTAATAACCGGAGAGGTTAATTGTTTTTTAAAAGACGAATTTTCGATAACGAACGATAGCAAAATAAAAATTTCTCCTCGGTATATTTTATGTAAAAAAATAATTTACGATAAACTTCTTCATCGGATAAACTCGAGCAATAATCTACTATTTTACTCCAAAAGTGGATTCATAAGGTAATGATTTCCACATCGCCAACAGCGCAACTTGAACGAAATGTCGAATTTGGAAGGCTTGATTGCAAATTGTGATTGCTTTCTAAAATTAGCTCTTACATCCTTTCGTTTTCAAACATGACACAAAGAACAACACCTTCCATACAGATGGTCCATAATATTTTTCCTCGGGTCGGGATGTATTTATAATGTTCGACAAATGCATTTGATATATTGATTTTTTGAGGATTAAAACAGTTATCGTCTTTCTCGAACATTTTATTAAAGCACTGGGAAAATCGAAATTGTATGCCGAATTTAAAGCATACAGTTTAGAGGACATAGCGAGCACAAAACAAAATAAATTGCACTCATTTCTTTCATATATGTTAACCGCTGAACAGTTGCAGTTAAACTAATTTTTGTTTTAGAGCATCAAAGAGGACTCAATAGAAGACCGGTTTAAGCTCCGCCCATATTTGTTCCTATAGTTTTAAGTACAGTTAAGCCGTACACGTTCTTCTTGCATCTACTGTAAATCAAATGTTTAAATTGAACCTCAGGATAAGATATAACTAAAAGCTAGAAAAGCTTATCTGCTCGAAGGTAGTCAGAGAGCAATGGTATCATTAAATTTTCGAGCGCAGATTTTTATACAACCCCGGCATATCTGCTAATATTTTGGCAATGATCATAAAAAATTCAAAATATTTGCAAAAAAACGAAAAGCACCTATGAAAGCTGCCACTTCCGGTTTGACAATTTTCCCCAATTGACGATTGTAAAAGTTGAAAAACCCAGCCAGCGGAAAAAACAAAAATTACCAAAAAACACGCGTATTTTCAAATTGGCATTGCTCGCTCAGTTTCAAATTTTTCCGCTACGTGCCACTCGTGACCCTTTAATCGTCAATATAGTTACTAAAAACTTCCAATTTGTATGGGCTTGTTCGAAATCGATTTAGGTAGAGAAAATAGTGTTAAAACAAAAATCGTAATATCTGTTTAAATTTTAAAAAACTACTGTGGTCCAAGCTTCTTGAAAATATAATACAAATCTTTTCATACATAGTTGATTTTCTCATAAATCGTACACCCTCTTAAGGGAACATTTACTTCTGGTAAGCTTATTTCAACCCAAAAATCCCTCGGATCTCCACATCTCCGAAAAATATTTAATCCAAATTTTCTTATTAAACAATCGCTCCGTCGAGAACTTTCTTGATTGCAAAATATATTTGACTGCATTAATTATAAAATAGAGTCCTCGTCCTAAAAATCACTACTACAGTAATTTTAACTTACTATTAAAAACAATTTGATCGGAATAATTTTAAACCTTTAATTATCTGAACGTTTGACAGTTATTGTGAAATTTTAAAGAATGGTACTGTGATAGTATGTTGTTCCAATGCACGTTACTCACTCATCATGCTCCCTTGCATTCTGTAGAGCTTACTTTCCAAATACTTGTAAAACTCTAACCAGATTTAAGAAAGAGTTCTAATTTAAATAAAAGTTACACGCGATTGATAATCTCAATGCAATAAAGAGCGAAAAGAATCAACTGTTTAGGTAAATTATAGCGAAATCAGCTTTTTGGTCTACTATCCAAAAATTCATCTTATTTTTGAACTAAACTAAATTTAATTCCATTTTGGCAATCCTTTTTTTGAGGCATTGCATATTTGACTTACAAGATAAAATATTTCGTCCTCATAACAGCCTTGTAAATAATAAGTTTAAAAGAATTTAGTAATTTTAAATGCCAATTATGCCAAATTGTTGCCAAATGAATTCATTAGTCTAGGGCATAAAAATGTAAAGCAGAAGTTACTTGTTTCAATCATATGTGTATTGATTCACTTCTGAATTTTACTTTTCATTTTAAACATTAGAATTCTATTAGTGATTTTGGATGTAGCTTACATTATATTTCGGGAGCAGTTTTATGTTAGTCCGGCATAACCTCTATATCAAAAAGAGCAACTCTGTTACAACAACCGTTGCATGGGGCCTGTTGAAAGTGATTTAACAGACACTCTTTAAAATAATCTTCCTTAAAATGTACGTTTTGTTGTTAAAAACTATTAATTTTATTTATGATTTATGTTTGGATTAACAGAGCAGACTCTCTCAAAAATAATGAACTGACTGAAATGACTTTCCTATAGTGATATGGTTTGCATATTTTCTAGGCAGTCTTGTTTAGTTTATCGATAGGCACATTTTGGGGCCAGCGGTTCGAATGATCAATAGCATTTTTAGGTCCAAAGTAAAGATAATAATACATGTAAGCAATTCCATAATTCATACTAACTGATATAAGAAACAAAATATTTAAGGAATTAATTAGTGAAAAATCGTTCTTTCTGAGGATGAATAGACCTATAGGATGAATAGACTTATATGTAACTCACCGGATAACATAGCACAAGGGCCAATCAATCTACTAAGTTATTGTTATAGGCTGATATTTTAGTGCTAGACATCGTATACGTCATCGGTTGTTTATAACGTTTCGTGAGGTAAAATATTAAAATTTTCTCTAACTTTTGAAGTTTAGTCTACTTGTAAAATAATTACTGCACCATAATGAACATAACTTATCACAAAAATATTTTTCGAAAACACAAATTTAACTTTAAAGTTATATTCCGCATCCTGTGGATTCATTCACATAAAATCATAAATGTATTTTAATGGTAAGGTCAATATACGCAACAAAAAAAATGTCCTGCTCTTCTCATATGCAATTGCAACACTGCAACCATGCAAAATTTGTAACTTTAAACAAATTCACACAAATACCTGACCAAACAACTAAATCATAAAAATTAGAAAGTTTTATTTTGTTCCTATAATCAACCATAACAGAAATTCCTACCCTAAATATTCGTAACATTTTCGAATCATCATAAATCTTCGAAATATGTATTTTCACTTTTCAAGGTAAACTAATTTTGTTTGCAGCCGAACAACACACAGTTCCTTTATATTTTTATCCTCGTATACCATTTTAATCCTAGACGGTAAATAGACACGAACCTATGTCGATAACGTTTGTATATCATAAATGTTACTGTATCGTTGTATCAAAATATTTTATTGGGAAATAAAGGAATGATTCATGTAAATATTAAACCGCGAGACGTTTTGTTGTTGTATACTTACCCCACTATGTGTGTTCCAAAAAAAAAACTTACAAAAAATTGTGTCTTTAGATGATATATTTAGATATAAAAATGTGTGTGAATTAAGTCACATGGCTTAAGATCGTTTTTATCTTTCATTTCAAGAAAAAAAAATTTATTTGTAGCATACAGTGACGTTGAAAACTATTCTCGATTATAAATGATCCAGTTTTAATTTTAAGTCGACTTTAGTTAGGCACTGTATATATCTCGATTACAAAAAAATATGAAATCAATCTAATTCGCCAAATGTTATACCAAGAATTATTTAGTTTAAAAAATTTATATAAAAAATTGCCATTGGGGGTTTTAACCGATATATAAGAAAACTAGTTTAGAACTTACTAATATGTGAAATAGTTTTTATTATGTGTGAATTTTATTTTATTTTGTATTAAAAAATGTATCCAAATATTTTTGTTTTAGTTTTTTTGATTAAAATCAAACGGAAATACTAAACAAAAAATAAATTATATGGTTCTTTCTTGTATTTTTGTTGTTTTATATGTTTTAGGTGCGGATCCGAATTTTGAGATTAGTTTTTTGTGTTTAATTACTGTTATATTGGAATTGCATTTAATTAAACTAAATTGTATTTGTGGTTTTATTTTGGCGTATTCGTGACTTAAAATATCTATGCTTATTTATAGTTAAAAAAACGGATACAAGTATTATTGAAGAAAGTTATGGGAGCATCGTCATATTTTTAAATGTGGTTTAAAATGTTTCTCTGCTTCAATTTTGGACTAGTTTTTAATATATAAATTAGTTTCCGGCCCACACAGTGTAGTCACCTCATCAGTATTAATTATATTAATACTGATGCGACTGATGTGATCACAGTTTCTGTAGATTACGGGATGATAATTTACCTCGTGACAATGAAGATTTATTTGGTTATACAGGATTAGTGATCATCATAGAATTTAAATTACGATTGACATTAGTCAATCACACTTCGTCGTTCCGACTATCAACATCGTTCAGTGTCATAATATAGCAAATTAAATAAATAAATTAAAATCATATATAAACAGTAAATATAAGTTTGAGTGGCTAGTTTAATTAATTTTATTTTTTCTGAAGGAAATCGTTTAACTACAATTATCATCAAATTTAATAATTAATCGTAAATTTAAGTTCATCTTTAATTTAATTTTTTTTTTTTGTTGACGTATTTCTTGGCGCGAATCTAAAATGGCTTCCAATTGTGAGAAGTGTTTCAAAGGAATATCCAAAGCACGGTTTCCTGGTGTTAAATGTGGTGTTTGCGCGAGTTTATTCCATGTTAAATGTGCTGGCATATCTGACGAGGTGCTTAGAGAGCTTAATAGTGGTTCTACTTCATGGCTGTGTCCTGATTGTCGTAGTAAATCGAACAGTTCCATCTTAGAGGATGTTGGCGATGGCAGTCAGAATCCTAATTTATTAAACGACAACCCTGCATTAAGTGATGTGGTTATCATACTTCAAGGGATGAAAAACCAGTTAGATGCTCTTGAAGCATCAGTAAGTTTCTGCTGCAAAGTACTGGATGACATGAAAATGTCAATAGAGAAGTTAACTAAGGCTTCCGATAGTTGCACCCGTAGAATCTCTATTCTGGAAAACAAAGTGGATGTTCATGAAAATAAACTTAATGTAATTGAGGCACAGCTGGACATTAGTTACCAAGAATTAAACAGTTCCAACGTTGTGGTTTGCGGAATTCCAACAAACACTAATGATGTCCAGAAACTAATTGTTAAGGTCATTAGTGCAGCCGACACTCCTATCGCCAGTGATGATATAATTTCTGTGAAACAAATGGCTCATAATAATGAATCGGCATCACAGCTGAAACATTCATACATTGTTAAATTAAATAACGTTGATTTAAAAAACACAATATTAAACGCATTTCGAAAAAGAAAGTATATTTACCTACATCAACTTGGTGCGGAGTTTTCAATGGTGCCTCCTAATCATAAAATCTGGATACTTCATCATCTCACAAGATTTCAGTCTCGCTTGTACAACGCAGCTAAAGAGATTAAAGTTAACTTTAAGTATCAGTTTCTATGGTGTAAAGACAACAAAGTTTACTTACGCAAATCACCGGATTCGAAAGTGTACCATATTTACTCTTTCAATGACATCAACCGTCTACTTACAGCCAACGACTCATCCGTTGCAGCAGCAGATACTCCAACAATCATATCAAAGGATGTCATCTAATTTCACCACTAGCATAGTAACTATTGTTTTATTATTCACTTTTTTATTTAGTTTTATTTTTGTAACTATTAATTTTAACACTTTTATTTCAATTTTTATTTTTAAAAATTCGTTTTCAAACATATTTGACAATTCACTCTTGAATTCTTATTACGTATTTGTTTACCTAAATGTTGACATTTTATATGCAATTCAGCAGTATCTATATATTATTTTGTTTTTTATAAATTCATTCTCTTACGGGTCTAGCTGTAAACGCTTATTTACTTTTTATTACCTATTTTTAGCCCTAGTTGTAATCAACCTTAATCATACTATACAGTTTTTGTTTATTTTTTATTCATTTTCATTATTTTGTAGTGGTAAACGCTTAATAAGAATTCAGCATACTTTAAAGTGCATAACACACTACATCATTTTATTGCTTAGTATTATTCACCGTATATTGATATATAATATAAATTTCTTCTGCCCAGTAAGTTATTGTACAGTAGTTATCATTATATTATTACATTATTCCTTTAAGATGCATTTTTTTCCTGTTAATAATTATTTGTGTAATGGTTTTATTAGTATTAATCTTCTGATAATGGTTCTGTTTTTTTATCATTACTTTCTTGTTAATACCTCTTACTTTTACTTGTCTTATGGTTGCAAGTTTAAATGTTTATTATTGTGGTTATGAGCTTTAAATCATTAAAATCTAAGTGCCACAACCTTTACTTAGAAAATGTTAATGATTATTCGGCAAATATTGATGTATCATGTTCAAATTATGTTAATCTAAATATACTTCAAATCAATATTTGGGGTATGAACGATCTAGCTAAGTTTGATAAGTTATTACTTTTTATAGAGAGTCTTAAAACTGATATACATATTGTAGTTGTTTCGGAAACATTTGTTCAAAGTTCTAATAAATTTTCTTATAACATTAGAGACTACGTAAGTATTTTCTCTTGTAGGGATGATAGAACTGGTGGTGGCATTGCTATGTTCATTAGGAATGACATTCCATACTCCATGATAAGTATAGATGACGGTTCTTTAACATTCCAATATATATGCATTCAACTTTTGCAGCTTAATCTAACGAAGATATGCGGAATATATAGGCCTCCGAATTCAGACAGTGCATCGTTTCTTGATTTTCTAGAACAACTTCTCCGAAACTATAAATCTACTCACGATTTTATTTTAGTTGGTGACATTAACATACCTGTTAATAAAAATTTTACCTTAATCTCAGAATATAACACAACTTTGCTCGCTCATGGAATGATTGTTACAAATACTTTCTTTACTAGACCTGTGAGCCGTAATATTTTAGACCACTCTGTAAGTAGCTTTCATAATATTGAGCAAGTTCGGAATTTTACCATTGAAGCCGACATAAGTGATCATAGTTTTGTACTCTCTAAATTTCGCTTCAAGCCTAAATATTTTACTCGGACACTAACGAAAAGACACGTTAATTACAAAAAGGTTAATCAGTCCTTTAAATATTTTTTAATGATTACCGTATTTGACATCAGAAATCCTGAATCTACTCTTGAACGGATGTTTGATATGTATAATAAACTTGTTCTACAGTTTTCCGTATTGAAGGAATTAAATGTAAAAATTAAAAATGCAAATGTTTGTCCTTGGATGACTCTTGATCTCTGGGATTTAATTAAACTTAAAAACCGTACATTGAAACGTTTTAAAAGGAACAGTACTAATTTAGCACTGAAACATGAATTAGATTTGCTAAATAGGAAGATCAAAAATGGAAAATATTTTGCAAAGAAGCGTTATTTTAACAATTTATTTAATAATTTGAGCCAAAAAGAAATCTGGAAACAGTTAAATCATTTCATGGAAAATAACTCTAATGATAGGATCGACTCCGTTATTTCTAATGATGTTGAGTATCATGATCTTGTTGCTATTGTTAATATATTTAATCGCAGTTTTGTTAACTTTGTTGATTCTTCTGTACCAGCAAATAGTTCTGGCCCAGACTCAGATGATTTAAATAAATTTCACACTATGGAGCCTAGTATTAATTCATGTTTCTTTTCGCCCACTTCCAGCAGCGAAATATCGAATTTAATTTCAACTCTCAGTAATACAAAGGGTGGTGGTTACGATAGCATTCGTAATGTGGTTCTAAAGAATTATTCGCCAATCTTTTCACAATTACTATCTGATCTATTTAATGTAGTTTTGGAAACCGGTGTTTACCCTGATTGTCTTAAAATTGCTAAAGTGACGCCAATCTTTAAGTCTGGAAACTCCAAAATAGTTAATAATTATCGTCCAATTTCAGTTTTGTCTGTATTTGACAAAATTTTAGAAAAAATTATTGCTAATCGGATGATCGATTTTCTAAATAAATCAAATTTTTTCTATACTCGTCAGTATGGTTTTCGACAAGGTTCTGGTACAGATTTAGCCCTAACAGACATTACTGATTTGATCTATCGTAATTTTGACAGGCAAAACTATATATCTGGCTTATTTCTTGATCTTCGTAAAGCTTTTGATTGTATAGATCACAGTTTACTTCTACAGAAATTACAAATTTATGGCTTCCGTGGCCTATCACACAAACTTTTAGAAAGTTACCTTAGTAATCGAAAGCAGTTTGTGATTTTAAATGGTGTTAAAAGCTCCACTTTAGGTGTGAACTGTGGTGTTCCTCAAGGGAGTGTACTTGGTCCTTTGCTATTCTTAATCTACGTAAATGATATGGCCAAATTACCGCTCACGGGTGATATTAGAATGTTTGCTGACGATACGGCCCTCTTTTATGAATCCAGGGATTGTCAGGTAGCAATGTCACAAATGAGGGATGATATTATTTTACTTTTAGATTTTCTGAATCTGAACAAAATATCAGTAAATTTTAACAAAACGAAATATATAATTTTTCACTCCCCACGCCTACGGCACATTGATTTACCACCTCTTCAAGTTGCAAATTGCACCATAGAGCGAGTAGACAAATTCAAGTACCTTGGCGTAACACTCGACAAGCATATGACGTGGGATGACCATATTAATTCTATTTGTATTAAAGTTTGCCCTTTTATTTGCTTGATTAGAAAACTGGCTGATTTTGTTCCACAACATGTGTTAAAATCAATTTATTTCTCATTTATTCATACTCGATTCTCATACGCCTCTTCTACTTTTGGCTCAGCCGTTAAAGAAAAACTGTATAAATTACAGATTTTACAAAATAGGTGCTGTAAAGCAATGTTTAAACTACCTCACTTGTTTCCTACTGTAGAGCTCTATCGAACTGTTGCTATAGGCATTCTTCCAATTAAAGCAATTTTTGAGATGTATGTGTCGATCTACATGTTTAAGTGTCTGCACATCCCATCTTTACTTGCGTCTATACAATTCGAATTTCGAGGTCATGGCTATTCAACCAGAGGTTCCTGTCAGTTGAAGTGCCCCCAAATTAAAACGGAATATGGCAGAAAATCATTAACATTTATTGGGCCATATATTTATAATAAATTACCTGAAAATATTAGGAATGCTGTACATATTTTTATGTTTAAACGAATGATAAAATCTCATCTGCTATCATCAGTTAAAGATTATTTGTGATTAATAAAACCAATCATCATTAATTAATTAAATTTAATCATATTGTTATTGTTATATATTTGTATTTTATTGTTTATTATGCGTAATGTAATTTTAGTCACTATGACACTATATGCTGTATATATGTTTTGTACCATTTATAAGTGCGAATGACGAGCTTTTAAAGGACATTAAATCCATTAGTTGTCATTTACACTTTTATGATTATTAATAATAATAAATAAATAAATAAATAAATAAAAAATTAAAAAAAAAAAAAAAAAAAAAAAAAAAAAAGAAATTACAAAAGAGCTGTTAAGCCTAAAATCGACTTATCCAAGTTTCTAGTCAAGTTAAGTGCAGCTAATGTCTCATCCATCTACTCTATATTTATAATCCATGTTTCGCTACCAAATCACTTCTGGAAGTTTGTGAAAATTGTGTTCTATTTTAGGAAAAGTGCGAATCAGGCTAGTGAGAATCAGCGATTCCAGTAATAATTACATTTGTAAGGTGAACGTTAAAATTGAAGCTGCACGTCAATTTTATTACAGTAGGAAGTTTGATGACAGCTCCGATGATTTTAAAAGGACTGGCACTTATTGATATGTTGAATTATTAACTGAAGCCCCTGATATTGCTAATAAATTTAAAAAGAAATTTGATGAATTTTAGCACAGGTTATGTTTACAACTCATTCTTTTTACATCCTATTGATGAATTCGAAATTATTATAGCCATTTACTCTTTAAAACTGAGCTATCGGTTTGATAATTTTAGGTTGAGTAAGTTTTTAATAAAATAATGTGTATATTTTAACTGTAGTTTTGAAACTGGTTTGTGCCTGATATCTTAAAATCTATACAATTGTGTTTTCCTTGTATAAAAATGGTTCCAGAAGCGATTTAAATAATTGTCAAAAAAAAATTAATGGATGAGTTTCAATGAATCAATGAATTAATCACTCATTATCCGAAATGAAAATATCATTATGAAACCTCATTTGAGGCGGCCAAATCTCTTGATGAGATACAGTGCCAGAGAGAGAGTGTCTATAGGGAATCATAATGTTATTATTAATTGCCGACATGGTTTTAGAAGTAAATTCTCATTCTTGTGCTCAACTTTCTGTTCATATAAAAATGGCTTTCAAAATGGTCGATTGCATTTTTCTAATAAGCCTTTCATTTTAAATATAGGTGTTCCACAGGGCTCAGTTTTGGGATCTTTTTTGTTTTAATATATGTTATTTTAATCTTTAATGTAAATTTATCAGGTTCTATTGCCGGATTTGCAGAAAACGTGGGCCTTTGTTATTATGGTTTGTTTCGGTCTGCAAATTTTGAAAAAATAGTTTGATAATCTCTTGAGAGTATATTCCTTAATTTTAATTTTAAGTGACAAACAAAAATTAACCGCATTAAACATTAAAACGCAAATATCAAGGTTTACCGAGGATATACGTGTAAGTGAAATCAGAACGTAAGTGAAATCAAACCCTTCTAGCCGATGAAGAGAAGGAGTTTCAAATTATAGAAAAGCATCATCGGTAAATTTGATGAAGCATATACCGATTTGGTTGATAAAATTGACAGTCGCTCTGTTCCGAATTGAAACCAAATTTAATTAGATGGGAAAACTGTACAAGAAAATAATGCTCATATCGGGAGTCGTATATACATTTGATGATCTGGTACTTAACGAAAGTAACTTCTTACAACAAATGTCCGTATTAAACTAACGAGAAAATGAAGGGCGTCTAACACATGCCAAGATCCCCGCTTTTAGTAGAAACTATTACAAATTTCCTTCACTTCGCGATATTTGTGAGGCTTCCATACATAAAAATGGTAATAATTCGAAAGTGCACAAATTGCAGTATTTAAACGGTTTAGGCTAAAGAGAGAAGCCTACGCGTTAATCACTCACCATTACCGTAGCTAATGACGATTAAGCCTGGAGATAATAAAAGCACGGTATACGCTAAAGAGCCTTAAAGTGTATGGAGAACCAGCAGAGAGTCGCGATCTCTGGCTAGTTTATATTGTATTGTAATAATTAACAAATTAGATTGAGAATCAAAAGATTTCTCGACACTGACTGTACCAGAACGCAAGCGATAAGTTTCGAAAATACAACTGCAGAATATGTAGTCGGGAACGGCAGAACCAGCAGTTGATGACAGCAACGAGTTAAAAGCGGAAAATAATTCGAGTGGTTCATACAATTCAATAAGCAAATCCAGTTCAGCTAGTTGCAATGCTGTGCTAGAAGCAAAATTACCAATTAAGACAGTTTTGGAAAAGCTGCATAAATGTCGAATTGTACTAGTGTCAGGAGCGCAGTCTGCGTTCGGTTTTGAAGACGTTGTATACAAAGGTTATAATTAGACAAGGAAAGAGCTAATGCCAACATAATTGGTCGTATAGGAGCAAACATATTTTTTCGATTTTGAAAGGGACACAGACACGATTCAAATTCAAAAATGAGAATAGTATTCGACGGTTGAAGCAAAACTAGCACAGAAGTATCTTCAAATGAAAAATTAATGCTTGAGCCGACGATTCAGCGAATGGTGTGATCAATTTTGGTATACGTTTTAGAAGCAACAAAATCGCAATTACTACCGACATTGAAAAAATGTACTGACAGCAGATTGGGTCTCCAGATGATTATGACGATCGAGACGATCAATAAATTCGGCACTATATCTATTAACCAGGGTAACGTTTGGACTTGCATAATCCGCTTATTTATCGATACGAACTCTACAACAACTAGCCCGCGATCATGCAGATGATATACGATCACCGAACATATGCTAAATGATTTTTATTTTAACGGTTTTTTTCTGGCTCGAAGTGCGTTCAAATTAAAAACTGACTTGATGAACAGCTTGCGGAAGGGAGGATTTGGCTTGAGTAAATAGAGATCGAACGTCTCTTGTCTGTGTGACGAGGCAAGGAGTCATATTAATACCCCCATTAACATTGGGGGTATTAATATAACCCCGCCTTTTTTTATTAAAATAAAACACGTATATTTATTTTGAAAACGAAAGAATTTTTTATTGCAAGAATACTCCATCTGCAACTACAAGTTTCCCCCATATTTCAGGTAATTTATGGATTTTCTCTCTGCAAAAATCGTGGTCTTTGGGGGGGTTCCAATCAATAAGCCAATTTTTGATCTCTGCACGAGAACTGAACCGCCGTTCAGAAAGAGATGACTGCATCGACCGGAATAAGTAGTAATCTGGAACACATGATGATCTAGGTACCGGAAAAGTCGGAAAATTTGGAAAATCTAAAAATTATGTTTTGTACGGGATTTTATAGCCTTTGACTTTCGAGTCAAACGGTTGATATATTTTTTTTTTTCGATTTTTTGCGGTTTTTAAATTTTTGTAAATTATAAATTGTAATTGCCAATGTATGCATTTTCTTGGGAAAAATATATAAACAAAATGAAAGACCATAGTTGAAAGGCATCGCAGCGACTTAAAAACCCGTTAACCAGAGCATCAGAGAGTATCAGCCACACACACTATATATATCAAGAGGGACCAATATACAAATTATCAAGCATAAATAGCATGAAAATAGATGTACCATAAATATTACAAAACTGGCGTCCGTTCATTACAAAAGCATATTATGCTTACACATATTTATTTATGATTAAAATTGTACACCTCACTCCAACCTGCATATCTCATTATGAATGAGCAACCGTTGCTCAAAATGAGATGTGTTAGGTTTTGAATGAGTTAAAGTTAGTAAAATTTTTCATTCTGATAATTAAACAACATAAACAATTTTCGTACTTATCCGATCCAAATGGTCTTTTAAAGGAGAAAAATTGGAAAATCTGAGTGAAAAACTCGGCAGTATGATCGAAATGCTTTGAGTCAATCGCAGTACGGACAAAATTCCAGCTTTTGAACCAACAGCAGAAAATCGCGTACGACACATTGATGATAGCAGCTAACGACGGTTACGGAGGAATCTTCTTCCTCGATGCACCAGATGGAACTGGCAAAACGTTTTTAATTTCATTGAATTTACCTTCGATTTGTGCAAAGAGTCAAATAGCACTGGCAGTAGCATGATCTGGGATCGCTGCCACATTGTTAGAAGGAGGACCGAGAGCTCATTCTGCCTCAAACTGCAATGGCAAAAGTACTACAGACTTGCAAAATAATCATTTGAGATGAGCATACGATGGCGCACAAACGAGTATTAGAAGCGATCGATCGAACGTTGAAAGATTTGCGCAGTAATCAGGACCTCATACGATAATTCTGTTGGAAGGCGATTTTCGCAAAACGCTGCCAGTCATTCCAAGATCAAAAGCTACTTATGAAATAAACGCTTGCTTGAAGACATCGAATTTGTGGAGATACGTGAAAACTCTCAAATTAACAACGAATATGCGAGTCGCGTTACAAAATGATGAATCGGCGGATGTATTTTCAAAGCAATTAGTAGACATTGGCAATGGAAAAATTCAGGTTGACGCTTTGACTGGCCTCATTTCGTTACCACCTAATTTTTGTCAATTCACAACCTCTAAAGAAGAATTGATCACGAAAGTGTTCCCGAATATTGGTGCAAATCACAAAAACCATGTTTGGTTGAGCGAACGAGCCATTTCGGCAGCGAGAAATAAGGATGTAGACGATTTGATTATAAAAATTCAAAGTCAAATCGCTGGCCAATTGCATTCATTTAAGTCGATCGATTGCATTACAGATCCAAATGAAGTCATTAATTAACCAAGTGAATTCCTGAGTTCATTGAATTTGTCAGGAATGCCACCGCACAATTTGCAGCTCAAGGACGGATCGGTGATAATTATGTTACGCAACCTGAACCAACAAAACTATGCAAAGGAACAAGACTCACTGTTAAGAGGCTGATGAACAACGTGATTGAGGCAACGAAAATCATAGGAAAGTTCAAAGGCGAGGATGTTCTGATTCCAAGAATACCATTGATTCTAACCGACTTGCCGTTTCAATTTACGCGTGTCAGTTTCCGGTTCGCCTTGTATTCGCAATGACGATTAATAAGTCACAAGGCCAATCGTTGGAAGTTTGTGGAACAAACCTTGAATGGCCGTGTTTTTCCCATGGGCAGTTGTACGTGGCGTGCTCGAGAGTAGGTAAACCACCTAAACCAGATTTCTGGACCCGGGGGTCTAGGGGCTCAGTACAAATTTTTCGTAAAATTTCAATTTTGTTTATTTTTTTCCTGGGAATGAGTTTAGGAAAGGGATTATATGAAATTAGTGACATGTTCGAACCCAACGGATGTGTCCTCTGAATCAATGGACCCATCGGGACGTCGATAAATTGCCTGCAAAATATCCCTAATTCAAAGTAATTTTAATTTCTCACGTGCAACGCCGGGTAATTCAGCTAGTTTAGAATAAAATTTGTCATTTTCAAGGAGGTTACAACACAGTTATTTACACTTCAACAAATGCCGCATATTGCGTTTGGCAGCTGGCATTAAGTATTATAGAATACTAGTACTTCCCATTTATAGAACACGTAAGCAGTACTAGTAAGGGCACCTACTAGGAAAGGGCAGAGCCACAATAGATTATATATGGTTATAAACCGGGAGCAATGGCCCGATTTGTGTCTCTAATAATCAGTACTATTTCAGTTTTTCAGCTTTAAAACTATTTATTTTTTTCTAATAAAAACTAAAACCCGTCAAACCACGGATTTCCTTTAAAAATTGATAAATTAGGGGATTGCTCGTTTATGCACTGTGTTAGTGACAGAGGAATTATTACATCAGGAACACTAAAAACTATTTATGTGTTTCAATGTAAAACGAGTTTTTTTTTGGAATGCACTACTAAACCAAATTTGGCACAATCTGCATTGAGAACAGAGTTCGGGGCATTGATATATAAGTTAATTTAAAACATAAAACTTAATACAAATTCTGTAGATTAGCAGTTGGGGCCTATCACATTACAGGTATTTTTCATATAACAGTGATGTACGGCAATAACACTAACACAGACGGTATAATGTATGGCATTGATCAAAAACTTTTAAAATTGAGATTCACCATACACTGGGAGTTTTAAATAGTAACTTCACACTAAATAAATTGGATCGTGAGTGGATCGTAAAACAACCGAACCATATTGATGCTATTCGCTATTGGCCGAGTTTTTCAGATAAAATTCATAATAAATTTTAATAACAAACTGTCGAACTTAAGTGGTTTGGAGTATGGTATTGCTGTTCATTAAAAAAATATGGGCATGATTTTGAAATTTGACTATGCCGAATGAAGTCCACTAGCAGCTGTGGTCAAATTGAGATATTATACAAGAACTTTGTACAAATTATGAAAAATGAAGTTATATGTGGCTATATGTGATTAAGATACTAAAACTAATATTTGCACTATTCGTGGAATTTGCCCATACTGAAAACCATTTAAAGATTTTTTTTAGCAAACTTATGATTAAATCTCTTATGTAGGGTAGGATTGGTACTTCAACAGGAATGTGAAGTGAAGTTCTAGAATTTGGTATTGCTAAGTGGACATCGGCTGTTTCTCAACCAACCGTCATACATTTGAATCCAACCAACCGATTCCAACCAACCGGCATACATTTAGACACTGGTCGCGATTATAACTTCAATTTTGAATCAGACTCTGCAAATATAGCCAACCGAAAAAAATGTAGCATATTTTAATCCAATTTTAGATAAACTTCGGCTCAAAAGGCAAACAAATAAAAATATGGAGATATTCCGACCAGCAATACTGTGGCTTGATAGTCATTATTTGATTATTTATGAACCGATGATTGTCATTCTTTTTGAATTTTTGACTAAATTTTTTTTTGGTAATTTGAAGTGGATTTTCCACGTATTAAAGGATTTTCGGTTGATATTCATTCTGAACCCTTCTGAAAACGGATTATTCGAGAATCTGTTGGAAATATTAAGTAATGGTCAAACCATATTTAGGGATGGCGAGGAAAAAGTTCTCGAAACTGCGAAATTAGCGCGGCTTCGGAAGTTGCCTTGGATATTTGTATCACCAAGACGTCTTGGTGTTTCGCATATTTTAAATAAAATATATTTTTTATGTAACTTTAAAAACGAGTTTTATTTGTAACTGTTGGTACACAGGGTTTGTAGAGACCACCGCTTTGGATTTTTTGTGGGTAACAGGATTTGTTCCAGGTAATGGCGTGCACGTGTAGTATCGCGGCTAGACTGGGAAGCGATGGTTTAGAGATTGGGGCTTAGGTTGTTTTTATGACCACAAACTATTTAAATCTAGTACAATATTATTTGGAACTCATTTGACCGCACATTTATATTATAAATGAGGTCATATATTATGCTCAAAATGAAGTGTACGGTTCTTTACAACAATTTATAAGTAAATAAATAAAGAAATAAATAAAATATTTGTATATTGTGTACGTTATCATCCCCGGTCTCGAAATTTGGTACGATTAAGAAACAATAACGATAATTTCCTCACTATATTTTTGTATGGGATTTGAATCAACTTCTGATGGTGTTGGGTGACTCAATGCTAAAATGATTTGAATTAATTAACATAGCAAACCATAAGATCTAGAAATTTTGTGTGTTGTAAAGTTAAATAAAAATATTTTTTGTAAATTTCATTTAATTTATGTTCGTATTTATATTTTTTTTTATTGTGAAATTAAAATCAAATGAACTTATAAAATGTGTTATATTTATTTATAAATAATTAACTTGTAAAATGATCTACATTTTATGTATGATAATTTAACATTCGAAAATGTAATTTGTCCATACAAAATAGTAATTTGGGTACCCTGATCGAAAGCTTTACTTTTTATCCAAGCATCCGTTAAATATAAACGGCCCTTCTCTGCAAAAGTTCGGTATCCAACTCAACATATACTGTCTATGATAGAATTGGAAAATTTCACCAGTGAATTCCAAAATCCATGAGGCATCCGATTTAATCAAATAAATTGTACTATGGTTGGATTTGAAGAGAGAATCTCCATAACTTAAGAAATCGTAGAGCATCCCTCGTTAACTAGCAGTCCCAGATTATCCCGTGAGGCCTTTTTGCCTTGAAATATATTTTGTGTATTTGAATTACATTCTTCCCCCAATATCTATTCCGTCTCAAGTTTGAAAAAAATTACACCAAAATCTCGTGTTATGGTAACTCATTTTATGGTATCTTTGTTCAAATGCGAAATTTTCTAAACCGCATCGGGAACTGTATTGTGACCCTGTTTTCAGAATTTAAATACAATTACCCTAATCAAATATTTCTCGCTTGTGATTTCTTTCAAATTAGCCATTCTCGCGGATTCAGTTTTCATTATGCCAAACTCTATTCCGTTGACGTTTCTTTCAGGAACCCATATTGTAATTCAATGGAAATTCCATCAGTTAAGGCTAGTTCTATATATATTCAAACTCATATTGAAGTGTCCCATTTTAACTGTATACAAACTTAGTATCGTCTCAATTGGTTGAGAAATCCTTCAATCGGGTTTTCAATTATCAAAATGTTCAGAATTACATATTATGGAAATTATATTGAAATCCCATTTTCATGATGCAAGCCAAGTTTTATCCCGAAGTAGTTTAAGATCGGTTGAGAAACAGATTAGTTATATTCAAATTAAACAATTTCCAAAAGTCACGTCCTGTTCCATTCATATCGACTATTTTTATAAAGTAAACTGTGTTGTATTGTATTAGAATCGGTTGAGGAGAAAAGGATTAGTAACATTCAAATAGACATTTTAGTGAATACAAAAGGTGTTTAATCCTAACCAGCTGTCGATCTATTTAAAGTCAGTTGGCATGAAATCTAGAATTTTTTAATTTCTGGAATTTGAAGCGTTTTCAAATTACTACATCTAATCCAAAATGATCTAGGGCCTTTAACTTTAGTGACCAACATTATGGAATTATTTTGTTGATTTGATTTAATTGAACCCGACCCTAACCATTGTCTAAGTGATCTCTATGATGATATATGTTATTGATAATTAAAATAAATCGCTTATAAGTAGTTTTGTACTATGAATAGCTGCTACAGCGTAAGACCTGAAAATCAGTAGCGATGATAATGATAAGACGCCACTGCAAAGGAATATACCGTAACGAAAACTAAAACCATAAAATATTTTTAAATAAAAGCAGCCAAAAAGAACGCAACTAACTTAAATATTTTACTTGCCGACGGCAAACGATTTTTCCTTCTTATATGGTTTAAATTCATACATGTTCATTGGTAAAGATTCGAAATAAGTGGAACTTCCAATAAATAGGAGAACTTCTTTGTTGTAACTTTTGAATTTGCAATAGCCTTAATTTTTTCATGCGAGTTTAATTTTTAGAAAATTTTATAACAACAAAAATAATGTTGCTAAGCTTTTAGAATGACGTTCAAAATTTTTATGTTCCTATAACATAAATGATTCTAGGTTAGAAAAATGACTATCAAGGCATGTTAAACTGTAAATATTTCGTATAAAAAGTTATTTAAATTTGATCAACAATGCCAATTCCAAAGATAATCTACAGAATAACACCGAACGGTTGCAAATTTAAGGATGGAAATGAACATCCGGACTTATTTCCGGGAACCAACAATAAAGGTTTGGTACACATCAAGAAAACCTTTAAACCCAATATATTTAATAAAGGTTTGGATTTAGCTCTGTGCATAATTTATAAATAGAATTTATATTTCCTTGGATCTCTTCAAAGCTTTCCAAGGCTATTGTTTATCGAGAATTTTGTCATAATCAACAACATCATTTAAATTTCCCTCCCAACCACCACCAACATATATGTAGGTATACACTCAATATGAAATGACTTAAAGAATTCACACATATGGTAAAAAAATATTACGACGTAACGTCTTTATATACGTTTTCAAGTCCGATTTTAAATTAAATTCGGCATATTTGTTGTTAATTGTTGTATTCAACATGTGCAATTTGATAAAAATAATGTGCACAACGCATTTTATTTGCATATTCAAAAATAGTATATTTCAAAAATAGCGCACATGGCGCTTAATTTGCACTTAGTTATTTATATGGTATAACGACTAAAAATCAGTAAAAATATATGATGCAACTCGCCGCAACACAATGCAACATATTGTGCAACATATATTATTTATGTATAAAATCGACTTACCTTATTATTTTTTTAGTACGGTTGCGGTTTTAATTATTAATTAAAATTTTTTTTATCCAATCCAAAAGAAATCCAAATCTAAAAAAAATATAAAAATAAAGAAGCACACGTTAGAACGATTTAGTAGTCATTCGTAGATTCATAAATATCGATTAGCATAATTTGTAAATTAATTTAATCGAGAAATTATTCAGCATAAGACAAAAATGCTGTACCTACACTCCGAATTAGCAATTCAAAAATCACGTCAACAAAAATCAATTAAATGAATTATGATGCCTTTATAATTTTATAAATTGTTATTCAGAAAAAAAATACACCAGAAATGTTTAACGAAGAAATTGATTTATGTAAATTTTTTTTTTGTTGAGAAGATGTTTAAGCGATTTTATTTATTTATGTGTTTCTCAAGATGTAATAAATTATTTAAAACTTGTACGAGAAATGTATCCAACAAGTAGCATATAAATAATAAGGTGTTTTTATTATGGTTTGTGTCTTAAATATATAAATTAATCTTTTGTTGGGTGTACTGACATCTATATTTTAATAGACCAAGTTACCAAAATTTAATTTATATGTCGATAATAAAGCTAATTTACACGACCAGTTTTCGGATTTTGTATCTTATAGTGTGACATCCGAGATAGTAGTTCGATTTTTAAAAAATTCAAAAGGTTGATTATATCAAAAGGTTAATTAGTCCTATTATATTCGGATTAATTTGCATTTTATATCGTTTAAAATTTTAAAATACCCAATAAATATTTTCAGAGTGTGATATATAATAAAATATGAACGGCAAAAATATTCAGTTGTTTAGTAGATAATTTAAATAACAATATAAAGATGACATCGCATGTGGAAATTTACAGATACACATTGCACAATACATGTGAAAATTATGTTAATGTGCTGTAGTAGAGATATGTCATTCAATTCTAACTGTTATTTCCGTCTTAGTCTTGCAAAGCATTCCTTAATGAAAAACACAATCTTATCTTATCATGAGTTTATTTAGAATTTGGTGAGTGTTAGTTGATTAGAAATGATCCGTGTCATTAAAAATAAGAAAATATTACGTTTGAAAGTAGAATTTGCTTAGAAAATAGTAAATGGTCTGGTTATATCTCTTAGGCCCGATTTTATAAACGAGGATAAATCACAAAAAATCCGATAGTAATGATTAATCTTTACTCGAGAGTTTTATTTTTTGCCGATTTTATGAACGACGAAAAATAAATATTTACTCTCTCTTTTATTGCAGTTTTATAGCAGTTTTTTGTATGACTGGCAATACTTTTTTTGACGTTTCTGCTCAATTGTGTGAAAACTGTGTTAGTATTGCCAACATTTTTTTAGTTTATTTTGATAAGTATCAAACAAAGTGTTAAAATTTAATTAAATTTAATATTAATAAATTTTTAATATAGACCTACATTTGTGCAAGGTAACTATAAATCTTTTTTGTTCATCAAATGGAAAATTGTAAATGATATTTTTGTGTTTTTCAGATGGAAGGATCAACGTCATCATCATCATCGTCGTCGGGGAATGAAAATTCAGATGCGAGACAATTAGGTTTGATATAACCTATAATAACTTCTAATCAATTTTTATCAAAATTATTATTAAATTATTATTATATGCAAATCAGTGAATTAATAATAAAATAATATCTTTTTTAAATATTAATGTGACGTTTATACATTCAAAAAATTTTTATTGGACATGTCAAAAAATAAAACAACAACAAAAACTACTTTTATCCTCTGATTTAAACACCAAAAAGAGAAGATAATTCAGCGGATAAATTAAAACTCTCGGATTTTATTTTTTGTTTATCGTCGTTCATAAAATGCAAACAGTGGATTAATCCTAAATTAATCGTTTATCTTTGTTCATAAAATCGGGCCTTATAGTCAATAATCTCTTATAACAATTACTTCTTATGATAATGATGACAGTAGCTATTTCTGTGCTAATTGAATTCGAAAATTTGTACCCGTTATACATATAAAAACATATTTCAAATCGTTTTAATTCAGAACACAATAACAAAATACATGCAATTCTCTTTGATGTGTTGTTTGTTTCCTTAGCACTGCCAAATCGTGAAGTTAGCTACGAAATCGATCTATTCAGTTAAGTCATATATTATAAAGTTACGCTACTAGGTGGAAAAAAAATTTGATTTACTCTTATTGAATGTAAAAAAGTTCAGTGCACAATTTTTTTCACAACTATATTCTACCCTTTTCCAAAAAAATCAAGGATACAAAAAAACAGTCGAAATTTTTCCATAGAAAAATCGGGTTATGTCCCTTCCGTTTGTATTCTGTGGTTCAGTTAAGAGATGATGTATCTACTCTGATGATTCTCTTAAATAAATAAAAAGAAAAAAACAGATAGAAGATTTAGATAGATAATAATAGATAAATCTGATTGGGGAGATTATGAATTTTAAACGTAAGCAAATGTTCTAAGAGTTCATCATTCAGTGGCCTTATTCTGGTTTTCCCTGGGAATAGGGAATTGTATTTGTTGGTCTAAATTGTATTTTCCTGGCCTACTGAGGGAACATGTTTGGTGCTAATATTTTCGAAACAAACTTGAATGGGAAAACATTTTTCCCTATAAAAATTTTGTGGAACAAAAATTTCCCAATTCATTTGGTTTTGAAAATTTTAGCAACAAGCTTATTCTTTCAGTAGGCCAGAAAAATACAATTAAGACATAAATGCTATGAAAATATTTTCCCCAATTCCCTATTCCCAGGGAAAGCCAGAATGGGGCCACAGTGGCCCTATTCTGGCTTTCCCAGGGAATTGGGAAAATATTTTGCTGTAATTACAAATTGCACTAATTCCCAAATATTTATTTCCCATTCCCAAATGTATATTCTGGTAGACTGGGAATAATTTTTCGGGGAAAATTATTTTATTTTGGTTTTTATAAACTAAAACACATATTACGACCTTGGTACAAGTTTAATTTATTATTAAATATATATTTATTAGAAAAAATAATGTTTAAAATATCGAAAATATACGAATTACAATTCCCCTAATAAATAATGGGGAAAAATTAACGTCAAAACTGCTGTAAAATGGAAATATTTTTCCCAATAAAAAAAATTCCTAAACGCCAGAATACACTTTGGGGAATAAAAAATTCCCAACTGCTAGAAATACGTCACTAATTCCCAATTCCCTATTCCCGGGGAAAACCAGAATAGGGCCACAGGTCGCGTAAAACATTTTAATTAACATATTTAATTTACATTACAATTTTGCTTTCAACTAAATGTGTTTGTTGTTTTACAAAGTTATATTTTTAAATTAAAATTTTCCTTTAAATGTTTACGCCTTTAATATTATAGCTTCTAACTAACGGCCGGCTTGTGAAAATTTTAGTCGGTTTTATTGCTCCATTTAACTTATATTTTACTACTTCTATTTTATTATTATGCAGTTTTTTGCTTTTCTGTGGAAATTTTAATTTTCTATTGATGATGAGTTATTGTCAACTGTATTTCTCTAACGATGAGGTCAATATCCAGGTAGCACGGTCAACTCAAAACAAAAGCAAAAACCATTTTTTCTAAAAATTCACTTAACCACCGCAATGGCGTTTCCCCGAAAATCCTGTAAACTTGTACAACAACAATATTGGAATTTATATACAGCCAACTACGCCCCGTAAAGTTATTTAATATTCTAAGGCGGAAGGGCTAAATCGGGGTAGCGTAATGAATTATCGTGTGTCTTTCAGAGTTATCGCAACTATTAGCTCTTATAATTCTAGAAGTCTAAACAATAAAATAAAAATATTCTAACACAGACAAAGGGTGAAAATTTTCGATAAGAACAACTCTCAATTTAACGATTCCGGGTCATTAAAAGAGTTTCATCCATTTATTTCGCACATTAAACGATTTTGCACTTTGGCCGTAAAATTCGTTTCAAAATATGTTTATTAAATTATTCCTTAAATTTGAATTTTTTTTGACTTATAGATGGCTAATGTGTAAGAATCACAACAATCAGTTTCGAACAGACGAGATTAATGATTTGAAAAAATCAGTCTTCTCATCAGGTCGCGACGACTGATGTTGTTTATTACATTGAAATATTTTCTATATATATAGAGCAATACCATGTAGTTGTACTACTAGCGAATTACTGCGTAGCGTACGAAATTTTGATTCTTTCACATTTCCATCTATATTCTATTTTAACAATTAACTTTTCGAATTCACGAATTGTTTTTTTTTTTTTTTTTTTTTTTTTTTATATTTTACTTTGGTTTTTATCAATTGTAATGGTGTATTGTGATTGTTCCGTATATTGGTCTATTTCAGCACTCTCGAATTAATTACACAACCGTAGGAAATTCGTCCATTTGCGTCAATCTGTATGACAACGACCATGATAATCGACACCTACTTATACACAATCAACTTCCCAATCACCCCATACATTTTTCTTTCCTTTAACGCTGGATCGCGGATAAATTTGAATTTTTTGACTTATAGATGGCTAATGTGTAAGAATCACAACAATCAGTTTCGAACAGACGAGATTAATGATTTGAAAAAATCAGTCTTCTCATCAGGTCGCGACGACTGATGTTGTTTATTACATTGAAATATTTTCTATATATATAGAGCAATACCATGTAGTTGTACTACTAGCGAATTACTGCGTAGCGTACGAAATTTTGATTCTTTCACATTTCCATCTATATTCTATTTTAACAATTAACTTTTCGAATTCACGAATTGTTTTTTTTTTTTTTTTTTTTTTTTTTTTATATTTTACTTTGGTTTTTATCAATTGTAATGGTGTATTGTGATTGTTCCGTATATTGGTCTATTTCAGCACTCTCGAATTAATTACACAACCGTAGGAAATTCGTCCATTTGCGTCAATCTGTATGACAACGACCATGATAATCGACACCTACTTATACACAATCAACTTCCCAATCACCCCATACATTTTTCTTTCCTTTAACGCTGGATCGCGGATAAATTTGAATTTTTTGACTTATAGATGGCTAATGTGTAAGAATCACAACAATCAGTTTCGAACAGACGAGATTAATGATTTGAAAAAATCAGTCTTCTCATCAGGTCGCGACGACTGATGTTGTTTATTACATTGAAATATTTTCTATATATATAGAGCAATACCATGTAGTTGTACTACTAGCGAATTACTGCGTAGCGTACGAAATTTTGATTCTTTCACATTTCCATCTATATTCTATTTTAACAATTAACTTTTCGAATTCACGAATTGTTTTTTTTTTTTTTTTTTTTTTATATTTTACTTTGGTTTTTATCAATTGTAATGGTGTATTGTGATTGTTCCGTATATTGGTCTATTTCAGCACTCTCGAATTAATTACACAACCGTAGGAAATTCGTCCATTTGCGTCAATCTGTATGACAACGACCATGATAATCGACACCTACTTATACACAATCAACTTCCCAATCACCCCATACATTTTTCTTTCCTTTAACGCTGGATCGCGGATAAATTTGAATTTTTTGACTTATAGATGGCTAATGTGTAAGAATCACAACAATCAGTTTCGAACAGACGAGATTAATGATCTATATATATAGAAAATATTTCAATGTAATAAACAACATCAGTCGTCACGACCTGATGAGAAGACTGATTTTTTCAAATCATTAATCTCGTCTGTTCGAAACTGATTGTTGTGATTCTTACACATTAGCCATCTATAAGTCAAAAAATTCAAATTTATCCGCGATCCAGCGTTAAAGGAAAGAAAAATGTATGGGGTGATTGGGAAGTTGATTGTGTATAAGTAGGTGTCGATTATCATGGTCGTTGTCATACAGATTGACGCAAATGGACGAATTTCCTACGGTTGTGTAATTAATTCGAGAGTGCTGAAATAGACCAATATACGGAACAATCACAATACACCATTACAATTGATAAAAACCAAAGTAAAATATAAAAAAAAAAAAAAAAAAACAATTCGTGAATTCGAAAAGTTAATTGTTAAAATAGAATATAGATGGAAATGTGAAAGAATCAAAATTTCGTACGCTACGCAGTAATTCGCTAGTAGTACAACTACATGGTATTGCTCTATATATATAGAAAATATTTCAATGTAATAAACAACATCAGTCGTCGCGACCTGATGAGAAGACTGATTTTTTCAAATCATTAATCTCGTCTGTTCGAAACTGATTGTTGTGATTCTTACACATTAGCCATCTATAAGTCAAAAAATTCAAATTTATCCGCGATCCAGCGTTAAAGGAAAGAAAAATGTATGGGGTGATTGGGAAGTTGATTGTGTATAAGTAGGTGTCGATTATCATGGTCGTTGTCATACAGATTGACGCAAATGGACGAATTTCCTACGGTTGTGTAATTAATTCGAGAGTGCTGAAATAGACCAATATACGGAACAATCACAATACACCATTACAATTGATAAAAACCAAAGTAAAATATAAAAAAAAAAAAAAAAAAAAAAACAATTCGTGAATTCGAAAAGTTAATTGTTAAAATAGAATATAGATGGAAATGTGAGAGAATCAAAATTTCGTACGCTACGCAGTAATTCGCTAGTAGTACAACTACATGGTATTGCTCTATATATATAGAAAATATTTCAATGTAATAAACAACATCAGTCGTCGCGACCTGATGAGAAGACTGATTTTTTCAAATCATTAATCTCGTCTGTTTGAAACTGATTGTTGTGATTCTTACACATTAGCCATCTATAAGTCAAAAAATTCAAATTTATCCGCGATCCAGCGTTAAAGGAAAGAAAAATGTATGGGGTGATTGGGAAGTTGATTGTGTATAAGTAGGTGTCGATTATCATGGTCGTTGTCATACAGATTGACGCAAATGGACGAATTTCCTACGGTTGTGTAATTAATTCGAGAGTGCTGAAATAGACCAATATACGGAACAATCACAATACACCATTACAATTGATAAAAACCAAAGTAAAATATAAAAAAAAAAAAAAAAAAAAACAATTCGTGAATTCGAAAAGTTAATTGTTAAAATAGAATATAGATGGAAATGTGAAAGAATCAAAATTTCGTACGCTACGCAGTAATTCGCTAGTAGTACAACTACATGGTATTGCTCTATATATATAGAAAATATTTCAATGTAATAAACAACATCAGTCGTCGCGACCTGATGAGAAGACTGATTTTTTCAAATCATTAATCTCGTCTGTTCGAAACTGATTGTTGTGATTCTTACACATTAGCCATCTATAAGTCAAAAAATTCAAATTTATCCGCGATCCAGCGTTAAAGGAAAGAAAAATGTATGGGGTGATTGGGAAGTTGATTGTGTATAAGTAGGTGTCGATTATCATGGTCGTTGTCATACAGATTGACGCAAATGGACGAATTTCCTACGGTTGTGTAATTAATTCGAGAGTGCTGAAATAGACCAATATACGGAACAATCACAATACACCATTACAATTGATAAAAACCAAAGTAAAATATTCCTTAAAACTCCAATTTAATGTAAATTAACTTCAACCTATATTTTGCTCCGCCCAAAATAATATCAAATACATTTTGTTGTATTAGTTTGGAATTTGCAATTTGTTACAAGTGACAGGCGAATTATTAATAAATTGGTAATTGCTTTGTCAAAGTTGCAGACGTTTATATTGTGCAAATAGATATTTTTTTGTAATTAACATAATTGAATTTCTGCATCACAAACAATTTTTGTATGGAGAATTTTGAACTCGCATCAAATCTAGATTGAATACATTTTCGGACGTGTTTTTGACAAAATATGTATTTTAGGGATGAATTCTTATTGGAAATAAATCATTTTGGCTTATTAGTGAGTAAAAGAGTTATTTTGAATGCGTTACGTTGAATTAATATGTTTCAAATATTTGGTTGTATTGAAAAAGTTGTATCTCAAAATACGCTTTGTGTATCTTATCGACTTTAAGAAATATTATAAATGAAATTTTTTAATATGTACTAGAAATATAAATTTATTTCTAACGCCAAAAATGTTTATATATCTATAACAAACGTTTATTTTTAATCCTTATACTAAAATAACCAACTAGCAAAACTACCAAATCCTTGTTTGTCCAGGAATCACCCTAATTAACCGACAAAATAATATTGATTAAGAAAAACTTCGCGAATATCTTATTTTTGTTGAAAAGTTAGTATTTGAAAATAAAATGATCGTAAATTTTAATCGTAATAAAAAATGTCGCAAAATAAAATATCGAACATTTAATCGAATTTAAACTAATTTATGATTTTTTTTAACATCATTCTGTCAATTGTGTGCCAAATAAAAAACTAATTGGCTTCCCAGGGTTCCTCTTTTTTTAGTATAGGAATTAAAAACAACAACAATGTCACGATTTTGGAACATTCTTGCGAAATATAGATAGGCCAATGTTACGTGGCTTTGGAGAGTTCTTTATTTTAGTATAAAGATTCCAAATAGTTGGATCAGGTTAATAAAACATAGACACATAAAACCACATTTATTTATTGTTTAAAAAAACGGGGACTTGGGGCGGCAGCCCTCTTATCGAAGACAAATAAGGAATTAAAATACCCACCTGTTCAAAATCGTTATTTTTTTAGATCTCCTTCTCTCTGGCACTATACATCCCTTCAAGGGATTTGGTCGCCTCAAATGAGGTTACATAATCATACTTTCATTTCGGATAATGAGTGATTAAAGGTGGATTTACATATGCGACGTGTGACGTGTGACGCGTGTCTATAGCCAATCATAAACGACTATTCTGACATTCGTCACACGGCACACGCTACACGCCGAGACATGAACAAATTTTATCTTTTCCGTGACGGTCACACACACACACACATAAAAATTTAGAAACATGCAAATAAATTTTTGATTGTTTTGCTACAGTGTTTTTTAGTGACAGAACAGAATAAATATACACCACAAAAAATATTTAATTAGTGTGCGTGGCGGCATCCGTCGCAAATGTAATTTGTTGTTAAGAAAGCGTCACGTTAATTTCAACTTGTCACAACGTCACACGTCGCATATGTAAATCCCCCTTAATTCATTGATCCTAAACCAGCCGTGAAATTTTTCCTTGTCACCACCGGGAATCGAACCCGGGACCTCCGGTCGCTGGAGCAAGCATGCTGACCACGTTGCCACTGGGGCAGTAATTTTTTTAGATCATTTTTTCGAAATTGATGTTTGGATTTATTACTTTTTGCCATTTCATATTTCGATGTATTCGGAATCGGTCAATTAACACGGCCAATTGATCTACTCTGCTCACGGAAAGCCGGACAACAAAAAATGTTCGCTGTAGTGTTCGAGTAGTGGTATTGTAGAATGCATTTCAAATGATGTTAGGGAATATGCGGAACGAAATTAGTCAATTTGTATTAACATTTAAATTGTTTTGGAAGAATAATTTTAAATTTTAAAATGTGTTTCGCAAAAAGAACATAGGCTCGTTCATTCTCTGCAATGTTTTTGAGCGAAGTAAAACGAAAAGCTGAGATCTCTATCAATAGTTTACTTTGTCAATATTTTACTAAATTTATTCAATAAATTTGTTTAAACAATGTTTTACGTATTTTAGTTTTGGAAATCAAACATGGAAACATAGCTTGCAAGGAGTTAAAATATTATTACGAATTCTAATCTACATTGATATAATACTTAGTCCTCTAGTGGTTAAGGTGTGTATAACCAAGTATTATTATCCCTACGGCCGTGGATTCAAATCCAGTAAGAGTCCATAATTTTATTGGGCGATTATAATTCTTTACATATACATAGATGTTACAGTATCAAGTATTACTCCAATACTGATTGGACATGAGATTTTAGAATGACATCCTCCATGTGAAGGAAAATAAGGCCTTAAAGAAGGAATAAAAATTCAAAAATACTGGAATTAGTAACGAAATTAACTACCACAACTGGGGGAATTAGTGACTTGAAATATTAGAGAGTACAAGCAAGTAATTTACAAGTTACAATAAATACAAAAAATGGAATAATCTCGAAGATACACAGTTTTGTAAGAGCGAACAATTAGGGACGCAGGCATAGTTGAGAAACGTAAAAATAAAATAAAGAAAACGTGAAATAAACAGTGATAAAAATCGAAATAGTAAATTTTATAAAATTCACTATTTTGATTTTATCACTATTTATCACATTGTTCTATAAGTTATAGATAGGCGTTGGGCTAAATAAAATTTGCAACTTTAAACGCTGAATGTTTTATTTGTAAAATCCATTATGAATCCGTATTTAACGCCCGAAATTCATGCCATTTGGTGTCTGAAGTGAGATATTACAAAAACAGCCATGGATAAAACCAAAATCAACTATACATCTCAGCAATGCAGAGCACCAAACGATGAGCAGAAAGTTCAGTCTAGCTATAAGAAGAAGTAAAAATGAGGTAGCCGGAACGATCGAACAGAAAAAAACATTTTAGTACTGCCCACTACTCCTGAATAATAGAAACCATCCTAAGACATAAGATATATGATGAAAGAGCTGAAGATAAATGAAGATAATGGCAGCAGAGCAAGGTGGACAATTTCCCGAGGCTACGTAAACAGGACCTGAAAATCAATCAAGAAGCTCGATAATATGATTAGATACGTTTGGCACTCATAATCGTTCATTCCTCACTATAACTGTTCGAGATGGTCAGCTAAATAAAACGTTTTCCAATGGAGCAGTTGCCGGAATTTCAAGGGGAGTTTTAAAGCATCCGACATTGGATAGCGAAATAACACTTGAGAATTTTACAAAGCAGTTCTAAGCGGCATTGTAACATACAAATGTTGAGGATCATTTTGACACAAGCAGGGGATGCAACTGAAAACAGCGATAAACGTGAGGAGAGTCTGCAAAACGAGTCAAGCTTTTGATAATACACCTGCAGATGTGTTGAAAGGACTAACAGCACACGCGTTCATCAATGCTATCATAGCCGACCGTCAAAAATGAACCTAAACTAGGGGCAAAACCATAAAGGTGTTAATAAGAAAGAGCTCAGGCGACTAGCACACAGGTTTCGGAGTTTCAGGTAATGGCCTCGATCAAGTTTAGAGCCAGCCAGGTGGCATTAAAAATCAAAGAAGATGCTTCAGATGGGGAGAGCTAGGTCACTACACCCGAGACTGTAAACGATTGAAAATATTTGTATAAAATTAATACTTTTTTGTTATTCATATAAATTCATAAATAAAACATATACATAAATGTTATACTTGCCTCACTTATCAAAATGTATACGAGTTTACAATTTTTTTTTTATACTGAAGAGTTTAGAACAATTATACAAGACATCGTATAATATTTTGTAATAGCATGGGTATACAATAGTTATATACACCACAAGTGTTTAATTTATACTTATAATACATATTATTATAAACAGTCGTATCCCAAGTAACAAAATGAAACCAAAGTTTCAGAAAAACCAGAATCGAGGTTGCATTTAAGAGTTTATGTAACTAGTATTTTTGACCCTGTTCTAACATGTCTTTATTTTCGAATAATTTAAACGTCTCTGGACGAGTTTTATAAAACCATTTTGACACCAGCAAAAGTTTTTAAATGGTTTCAAAATATCCAAAAATTTACTGGTTATTTTGAAACCATTCGTATACGGTTTTATTTTGGAACAATTGCTACGTATTTTAAACGGGTTTTATAAAAACCCTTTGTAACTTTTAATATTGACTAAAATACCGTATTATTGTTTCTAATAATTTTATTCTATTTAGGTATTTTTACCACTGATATTTATAATGGTTTACCAACTTCTAAAATAATTCGCTAAGTCATTATGTATTTATTTTATTAATAAGCACAAAGAATATATTGGTTGGTATGTTTAGAGTCAGACAACACCGTCTGCTGATAAACATGATGACGAAACTTATAATAAGATTTGTCAAGTCACTTTGAAAATTCACCTCGAAGTGAAAAATCAATCCGACTAAAAAATTTTTAAAATCAAGAAAAACCCGTTTTTATTAGATAGTTTGTAATTAAAACTGAAATTAATCCATTTTATAGCGATTTTCAGATTTTTACAAGCCTCGCGCGTTAAAACACATGATTTTCGGTTTTTGGTTACGGTGTTTTTGAAACCAAGAACCAATAGGTTTGTCACCGCTTCAAAGAAACTTAAAAGTAGTTTTAATACAAATATTTAAAATCATTTAAAACCGTTTCAAAAAATCTGGAGTTTTTTAAAAACTATTTATAAACGGTTCCTCATTAGGAAAAATAAAACGAGATGGTATCAAAAACCGCGGCCAAAAGCAGTATCTGATGCTAAGGCTTCGTAACGTGTCAGAAACGTGTCTGAAACCATTTAAAAAACATTTTAGTTTTAAAACCAAAGTTTCATCTTGGTTATAATACCTAATTGAAACCAAAAATTGCTACTTGGGATACTTTGCTCTTATTGATTTTATACTTTAACCCTCATACGACTCTCAAAAACAAATTTCACATGCATTGCTCGGGTGAAATTTCACCCGAATATATATTATATAAAATCTATATACATATCCATCCATATATCACATATTTCAATATTTTATTTGTAATACAAACGAATAATACAAACGAATTCAAAAATTTTAACCATCCTGAGTTTCATAATAAAAAAGTAAAATAACTTTAAAATCATTAATGGGTGAAATTTCACCCGAAGAGCGTATAAAGGTTAAAGTAAAAAAAATAATCCCCCCATTTTTAACTCCAGGGTACTTGTGTAAAGATACACAACAAACCATTACAAAAATGAGAACTTCCTTAGGTCTCTTCTTGACAGCTTGATTGCAACGACTAAACTATAAAAAATCAATTCTTGCTTTGTACTTATAGCACAAAAAGAGAACTTATTGATTTGGCAAATTATATCACCAACGAGTTAAACTGACAGCTTAAATCTTACATATCTGCCAAGTATAAATATAATAAACTATGACATTCAATATGCCACTTCTATAACTAGTTGTATGAAACTCTATAACTTATCCTTATTAAACAATTTCAACATAAAACATTTATATTTCTTCTTATAAAATGTATACAGTTATGTTATAGTTATATTAAATTTATACTTTTTCCGGATACAAATAGAAAAGTTTCGGTTTAGCTAGATTTTATATTATGGAAAAATATTAAAATTACATATATGTAAAATGGTATTAAAATGCTTTTACACTGGTTCCAGTATAAAAAATTATACCCATTTTTTCAACCGTGTAGACAACAGTGCAATAATGATTTTCGAGGCCGCCTGATTCCCAAGATAAACAACATGAAACTGGCAAGATGAACAGAGACCGGGAATAAAAAACCATAGGCTTACTTACCAAGGGGAGAGAAGATTATTTAGAGACAGTGAAGTTGGTGCCTAAAGAAAGAGCGACCAAGTTAGCCATGACAGAACGACGTGTTAAGGTGAAGCACATTTGGAGTTGAGAAGGAGGAGAGAAGTGCTAGAATGTGACTAGGCAGAGAAAAGATCATGAACAAACAAGCCAGTAAAGAGCGTTCAATAAGACGAGTCCAACCACCGTCGGAGACATCATCATTTCATCTCAGGCAACCGTGATGTTGTGTTGCTAGAGATAAAATGAGAATACGAAATGAGTTACATGGGAACAACAGCGATTACCAGCGAGAGGTGTTGCTCAATCCTACAAAACGAAAAAGGAAGATCTCGAGGTCCATACAAAATTGTTAAGTGCATCAACAACGAAGTGTGTCGAATACAAGAAAACCTTAGAGATTTACGGAAAATCATCACATTCGATATAGACGGAAACAATACGACTTTGGATGTATCTTCTGTTCGGGACAAACATATATAAAGTGAGGTGTGTTACGAATTTTACTCTACACAAATATAGCATTTGGTGGTCGAGTGGTTAAGCTGTACACCACCAGTGTTATTGTTCGAACAGCGTTCGAGCGTAGTCTTCGTCAAAAATTTTATTTTATGATTATTATTCTTAACATAGATCGATGTTACCGGATTATGAAAGAATATGGAATAAACGGAAGCAATTGTAAATAGCAGTCATACTCATTTTAGGAAATACTGGAATTAACGAACTGCGGTCGACAGATACAATAAATAAACAAAAAAAAAATAATCACGAGCAGCGATGCGCAAGTATATAAGCACAATCAATTTTAAGCGCACACACAGTTGTAATTTAACAGTTTACAGTGCGAAAACTAAACATTAACAGTGGAGTAGTGAACATTGATAAATAGCAAAATAGTCAAAAGTTCAAGCGGTTATATGTGTTGGTGTAAATAAAATTTACAAGTTTAAATGCTGAGTGTTTTATTTGCAAAAAGCCTTAAGAATACGTATTGAACGTCCGAAATTAGTATCAACTAAAAAGCAAACGATTTTGCAAAATTTCAACTAAAGAATTGATTGAACTACTTGGAAAGATGCTCAATTCTTATGTTTGCTATTTGTGATGGGCTCTCAAAATCCACCATCCATCCAAATTTTAAAGTGTATTTTTAATAAAGAATTTTTAGAATTTTGTGGTCATTCAGATAGAGTTAAACCCAAAATCAACTCTTAAGTTAGTTATCATAATAAAATAACCGCTTGTTTTAATAAATACAAATTAAAATGTAAATTAATAGTTTAATTAGTTAGTTACTTAATTAGTTTAATTAGTAAATAATTTGATGTCGGAAACAGAATTGATTTACGAGCCCGTGATTTATCTGATACTCTGCTTTTTCAGGTTTATTAAGCATTATACGATAATGAATTATTTAGAAAGAATTTGTAGTTCTTACTTGTCAAATTAGAGAGGTATTAGGTACTAAGAGATCATAGCCGTAAATTGAAAAAGCCAAATTAAATTATTCGATATTGAAATATCAAATAATTTAAAATTTTGAAAAATAATGTTGCTTGTACCTGTAAACATTAAAATATGTGTTTGCTTCATTTTGGCAACTAATTAAAGATAACCACTGCGCGCATTAAAATATCATTAGTACCTACTTTAGTTTCTATTATAAAAATTTATTTAATATATTCTGCTTTATAAGTGGGAGAAAGGGTTTAAATGAGAAAGGGTTTAAATGAGATACGTTGCCTAATTGAATTCCTCCTCTTCTGAACGAGCTTAAAAGTTTTTGTTTGCGAATGAATAACGAAATTTGTATTTTTAAACCTCATAATTAATTTCACAACGTGGAAGGCCTACTCAAGAATGGTGTTCAAATCATTCGCAAGAATCCTTTAGCCCAAATTGGCCGTTAAAATTATTTAAAGAGTTCGCCATTATTAAACTATTAGACAAATTATGGCCTAGAACAAATTATGGTCATTGCCCTCGCAACCGAATTGTATCTCGCTAGCCGCTATCACCAACAGGCTACTATGAGAAGTAATTGGTCTGAATGAACCGAGTCAACTGTTGACACGAGTTTAGTCGAAACATGAAATACTCGCGTCAACTTATACCGTCTGCCCATATAGTGAAAAAAAAATCGGCTACTAAGTTCCTCGTCGATACGGGTGCAGATGTATCCATAGTAAATGAAACGATGATAAACATTTATGGCAAAAGCGAATTAAACTAGATCTAAGTTTACAACAACATTTCGAGTAAACATTTTTTATTTCTGACGTCGAAACACTGATTATTTGAGGCAGATTTTCTACGCATTTTGACTTGTTGATTGATTTAAAATTGGGTACTTGACGAAGAAGTTGTGATTCTCATCGTTTCTAAATAGCGGAAATTATAACCTTTAACCCACAATCACGTGTTGCTGTACTATTGAACGCGATCCAATAGAAACAATGGAAGAACCATCGTTCGCTTGACCTCGAAGATTAGACTCAGAAAAGTTAGCTGTTGCAAGAGACGAGTTTGAATACTTAATGAGAATGAGATGCCGTCCATCGACACATATACCGGTAAGTCCCTTACATAAGGTAAGGAAATCCGATGAAACTCAATGCGGACACTACGGCGCTTTAAACGATCAAACGGTGCTTGATAGATACCCAATACCTTATTCACGATTGCACGATTATTCTTGGTGGCCAAACATTTGCAATAGATTTACAAAAAGGATTTCCAAGCAATAGGTTAAAATTCATCCTAACATTCCAAAAATATACATCACTACTCCATTTAATTTGTGCGACTTTATGTTTTTATAGATATAAGAATTTATTTCGAACCGTTAGGTTATTTTTCGAAGAATTTAAACGATACTCAACAAAAATACAGTATACATACGTATGATCGAGAACATTTGGTAATGTATTTAAGTGTCAAATATTCTCGATACATCTTGGAAGGAATAATAAGCCGAATCTGTACGGATCATAATACGCTTGTTTTCGTATATCAGCGGCAGTTAAACAAAGCTATCCCTAGATAGATCCGTCACTTGGACTTTGTGAGCCAATTTTTATCAATTGAGACTTGCTATCAAGGACCTTTTATGAAGGATCCAACAAATTGAGACATTTGATTACGATAAATTATATATGGAAGAAGAAATGAACGATGAATTCGCCGGATTCCGTCAAGAAAATTCTCTAATTTTTAAAACGATTTCTATCACATGTTCTATAAACGAGATGATCTGGACGCGTATTCCCGAAAATTTTCGCCGGCAACTTTAATCGTTTTTCAAATTTATTTGCAAGTTTTCTATTATTTATTTCCCTACTCTAATAATAAAGAGTTTAAAAGCAAATTATATACCGAATGCGGAAATTTCCACATATATCAAGAATAGGGGTCCTGGTGCGATACATCGACTCCGAACATTCGACCGTATATAACACGGGAAATCCGTCAACAAGTGATAGCTTTAACACATAAATAACAGCTACTATTAGACTTGTAACCAAACAATATATAGGTGGCCAAACGTACGAAAATATGTTACAAATTTTGTGCGAATTTGGGTACAATCCCAACGCTCAAAGGTAACAAATACATTGATAAACAAATACAAACCGCCTGATCAACGATTTAGCCACATCAACATATGAATCTCTTTGGGCTATTATACTATTACAACATGACTAACGGTATAGCTTAAACCGTAATCGGCCGTTTGGATCGCAACTTTTCCATCGAACGAAGCATTGTCATCCACAATCAAACTGGTTAATATAATGGTGACATAGAACGCTCAAATTATCAATCATAGCATTGGGACATGATCGTTGACAACTTCCGAATATAATGTTGTGTTTAGGAGTATCGTTTCAGGAAGACTTGTTTACAATGCTAGCTGAATTAGTATCTGGTCTATCATTCCGTATTTAAGGTGAATTCTTCGACATATAAAGATCAAGCGAGAATCACTACTGATTACACTGTGCTTGAATTGCAAACTTTTTTTTCATGACAAGCTGGGCACCCGGGGGGTAAACCTAATTCGGGTATGCTGAATTCAACGGTGCTAGTTCCATTTCAAAGTTAGTCCCCATTTTTGAGATATCGCGTTCGACATGTTTTGGCTCTGAGTCAAAATATACCCTCATTTTCACGTTGATAGCTCTTGAACCGTTAAGGTTTTCGTTATGCTTGCTTGAGCAAAGTTTTGGCGCAGGTCAAGAGCAATAACTTTGCCGAACATAGCGAGACCGAAAAACCACATCTAATTTTTTTTGCTTTTCATTTCGACGAAAAACACTGTTTTTATTTTTTTTTATCATTTTGTTAAATTTAAATCAAGTAGACTCGATCGAATGATCATCGCATCGACAAATACAGATACAATAAAAACTATTTAAAAGAAAGTTATATCGATTCAGTTGATTTTATGGTGATTTTTCCTAAAAAAAAAATCTGAAAAATTAACCTTTTTGTTCTCTTTGACAAAATAATGGTGCCGTTGCGATTGTGGATACAAATCCTGGATTTTTCCATCCCATTGTTTTAACCAATTACACCACGGAAATTATATGGGTCCCATTTAAACGCGATATTTTAAAACACGAATTATCAAAACGCGATATTTCAAAACGCGATACGGTACAAAACGCGATATTTTAAAATTCGACATTTCAAAACGCGATAGAGTACAAAACGCGATATGGTACAGAACGCGATATTTCAAAACGTTATATTTCAAAACCCGATACGGTACAAAACGCGATATGGTACAAAACGCGATATTATAAAATGTGATATTTCAAAATCCGATACGGTACAAAACACGATATGGTGCAAAACGGAAGTTTAGGATCGGGTTATATCAGGCGGGGGAAGGGGAAATTTAATTTCAGTTTATAGGAATTTAAAAACTGATAGGAGCGAGAGTATATAGGATCGGTATCAATCGGGTCACTGCGCTCCCGTCGCTTCGCAATGTACATTCTGTACCATAACGCGTTTTGAAATATCGCGTTTAAAAATATCGCGTTTCGAACCATATCGCGTTTTGTACCATATCGCGTTTTGAAATATCGCATTTTAAAATATCGCGTTTCGAGAGGATCCGAAATTATACACGTAAATTAAGAAACATCTGCATCAATATATCAACCATCAAATGTCACTGCGCCATTCAATCACAGAATCATACGACGGATAAAAATCTTGGAGTTTTCTATCCCAGATTATTTTCAATTTTTTTCAACTTTTTTGTATGCAAAGTGGCGTGTAGACAAGGGATTCTGGCAAGCATTTTGTAATATGCAACATAAAACTCCCCGGTTCTCAATATACTAATTCGTGTTCGTCGTGTAACCGAGTTTTACCAATCAGTTAGATAGCCTTAGTTAAATTCGAATTTTGTAATTTTCTGAAGCCGATAAAGATGTGCGTTTATCTTATGTTGGAATCGCAATTATATACTACAAACGCTGTCTCATTTTGAATAGGTTGAGAAATCGATCGAACTAACTAACCAAAATATAAAACCAAACTAATAAAAGAATAGCGATACTTAAAAATCACTTTATCAGGCTGAAGGACCATTTAATTTTAATTTAAAAAATTAGGACTAAATTGTTATCAATTGAACAGTGACTTATCATTTGAAGAAAAATATATTTGAAAACTCTGTTAAATATAACCTATATTGCGAAAACATTACTGGCTGTAACTTAGTCACTTGGTCTAATATTGGTGAAAGAAGTTTCAACTATGTTTACGCAAAAGACATTCTAGCCAATTGAGCTTTTAGAGTATTTAGGAATATGTGTCTTAATTACATGGCTCGTGTAGCTAAAGTTTACCATTTTTATTTCATTGTTTACGAACAGCAGCAACTATTGTGGCCTAAGTGCAAAACATTCTATTTTAGGACACCCTATGCGTAAAGGAGTTAGATACATTAAGTTATTCAACAAAAGACGTATGAGTCAAGTTCTGGTTAACAAGAAGAAATATTCATATCATGACCTCGGATGCTAAAATTCTCTGAAAAAAATTTTTGTTTGTTTTGCGGAATTTAAAATCGTGTATTTTTATGGCGATTATACAGTAGGTAAAAAACATTCAAATCGTTTCATCTGCTAATCGAGTATTCAATAATCGGTTCAATTCTCATTGATTCTGTATTAGCGATAAGCATAACACAAATATTATTTAAATTATAATAATGTATTTTTAATAAATATTCAAGATGATTAAAGTAACTTTTTTTTAAAGAGCTTTCCGATTCAACATATTATTCTGCGCATAAAAAATAAACTGACTGAAAATTATAAAGTAACATGATTTATGGAGTGAGAATTTAATTTTTTTTTATATTTGTAGAATTTAATCAGATTTTATTTCGTTTAATATTTTTTCTTGATTTGCGATTGTTAAGAATATCCGCATATATAAAGTTTTTTTTGTTTTCTGGAATACATACATAACCAAATTCAAAGAAAATGAACAAAAAATGACATCGCCACAAAAAAAAAAACACTTTTAAATAATCTTCCTCCCTTGATAAGTATGTGCATTTATGGTTAACCCGCATATTCGCATATTCTAGGTCGTTAAATAATATAATATATCTCGGTGCACCATAAAGGGTTAACATATATATATATTCTTTATGTTTTGTTGTTCAACTTTATAATTTTTATTTTATTTTTTTTATTTTTTAATATAAAGCATAAAAAATGACAGATGTATACTTTCAATTCGACACCATATTATTTCAAAGCGGGGAAAATAAAAATTTTAACTCGCGCAAACAATTGCATAAGAAAAGCCATACAAAAATTACAAAGTAACACCAAAAACACTCAGTTGGTATATACATAAATAAATGCATATGCGGCAAAATAATAATATGTACAACAATAATAATAGATTTTATGATAAAACTATAAAAGGGAAATTTAATTTTATTATTATATTTTAAAGCCAAATATATAGCGTTAAATGAACTTTGGAAAATTCTAAGCAAGTACGTAAAGAAGAGAATACAAAAAACAAATTTGAAGTTTGTTTATCTTTGATATTATTGTTAACTGTAGGATGGTATAATTTCCTATTTAGTGTACAAAAACTATTATTTCTAAATTTATTATTAATTTTTATGGTGCACTTTAACGCTTTGACGGTACAATAATTAGGCTAATGTAACTTTTACATCACACTATACATAATATATATTTTTAAAATACTTCCTGTATGTAGGTAATTTATTTCTATACTCGTTTGCATCATTAATGGTCCATAAATCTTTATTTAGTTTTTGATAAATTAGCTGTGTATTTTATACCTATGGTGAATCGGTAAAATAATGTTATGGTTAAATTTAAAGAAATGCGTTGAAATTCAAAAATAAATTAAATACATTGTTTGCGAAAAATACTCCACATTCACTTTATGTAGATTCGTAACTTATAGTTTTATTACGCCTCAGTTTTGAAGCACTAAAAAACTTACCATAGTAAATTTACAGTTCAACGTTAATTAACTAATGTAATTAACAAATTAGAAATTAATTTAATTAGTTAATGACAGAAATGGAATTTTGAAAATACTTGGCTTAACTAATCATCATGATCATGAAAACTCACCATGGGAGATCATGAGCTATCTTATGACCGAAAGGAGAAAAAAAATAATTTGCTGTTATTAAATGTTTCTAGAAAGGACGAGCGAGATACTCGTTTGTCCACACATAACCAATTACGTAGATGACAAAATGGGGTTTTGTGTCCGTGGTGTCGACAATAATAAAAATAATTCAACAAGACCTATTACCGCTCCAAACGAGCGCAGGGAGTCTGCATCTGTATTATTATTTTTTTGAGCAAAATTCATGTGAAAGGATATCGAATTGCTTACCCAGTGAAATTACAGAAAATTTGGAAGTTAACAAGCGTAAAAATATATATTAGTGTAAAATCAAATCTTATTATAAAAAGGCAAACTAGGTAGGATAGCTAGAAGCAAAACAAATCCTATCGCGGACAAAAAGAAACGAAAGTTGAATCTGCTTAGTATAAATCGATTTAAATAAATTAAAATATATTAAACAAAATAAAATAAAATATAATAATAAAATGAGTTAAATAAAACAAAATAGGCCAAAGCAGTTAAGTTAAATATTAAAGCTTTTATAACGTGCGTTTCGTCTAAACCAATCTAAATAAATCTAGCCTGCAAATTAAATCGCACTTTCAAATACGGAAATAAAACATAAATAAAAAACTAAACTTTCATTCATTTTGTATGGGAGATAGCATTACGTTTGGTAGCTAAAATATGAATTAAAAGTACATAAACACAGTTTATTAAAATTTTGTTCAAAAAGTTCAAAAAATTACTCGATCGATTTCGAACTGTTCGGTATTCTGATGATGACCTAACAAGTCGAAATCGATCGAGTGATTTTTTAAACTTTTTGAACAAAATTTTTTAATTAAAATATTCAAAAATCTAATTTTTGCGCAATAGAAAAACATAAGTGTTTGATAAAATGCATTTATTAAATGAATTAAAAGTATTGTAAAATTGAGTTTTTGGCAGATAAATCAATAATAGATATAATATATTCTATATAATAAAATCTTAAACAAATTAAATTCACGGACGATTATAAAATAATTCTTAATTATATGTGTTGGCTTAATACACACACATAGCGAGAATTTCTTGTGGTTTTCGATTTAATAATATATAATTCGCTAAATCAATCACTTCTTGTTTTGTATTAAAGGTACAAAGCAAGAGTTGGATTTTTACAGTTTGGTCGTTGCAACCTGATGAGTACATGATACAATAATTTTCTCTTTATCAGATAAACTCACTAGGAATATATTGTCGCTAGTATACGAATTGTGGTGACCTTATATTTTTTCATTTTCGTTTGTTTCGTTTAGTATTATTTCTGATGCACAATAAATAAAACAAAAAGTATGTAAATAAATGAGTTTTACATTATTAATTTTCTCTTCAGCCAAATCCGTTTTTTTTAAATGTTGTTTCATTTCGCTTATAAGCGTATGAATATATAAGAAGTTAATTATTTTAGGTCGCCGTTTTAGTTCGTATTTTCAACGTTTCATAGTGGGTTTATCTATAAAAAGAAAAACTTATTGTATCATGGATGAGTAGACCAACTTTTTATCAGTATGAAACCAAGGTGCCACAAAGCTACCAAAGGGAGTTCTCATTTTTGTTAAGGGAGTGTGTATCTTTATGTACACAAGTGCCCTGGGGTTAAAAATGGGGGAAGGCATTTTTCTACTTTTGGGTTAGAAATATTGTAAGTAAATCACCTCTTTGTTTTCTCGTCGTTCTCTCAAAAGTCGTAAACATTGTATGAGTGTCCATTAAAAATGATACAATATTTTTCCGAAAAGCCGAAAAAAATCGAAAACATAATATATTTTAATTTGAAGTACGACATCACTAGGTATCCCATTTTCAGCAATTCGACAAAGAAATAAAGAAATAATTAAGAGATCTTAACGATACAACAACAACAATTAGAAAATGCGAGAAATTAATGACGACATAACATATAAATTCAGTTAAATTCAATTAGAAAGAAAGAAACAAAAAATTTTTTATGAAAAATATGAAATCAAACCGAAACACGTTTAGAAAAAAATAAGAAAGAACAGGACAAATATTCATTATCCATACTGAAAATTAGACTATGTATTTTGACCGGTCTCCTGATTTAAAAAATGAAACAAAATACAATCCGCCGTTTCACACTTTGATTGTTTCGTCGTGACTCTTCCCTCGTGCCCTTCCCCTTCACGACCACGTACAATTTGTTGTTAGTTTGTAGGTGCAGAGAAAGGAAACGAGGAAAGGATCAGTGAAAGAGTGAAAATATGATTGTGGTCTTTCTTTGAGAAATTTACAACAACAATCCCATATATGTTATTCCTAATTAGAATAGTCTTAAACCAACTTTTTTGCTGGTATATGCAATAGTTATATTGTACCTGTAGTTTTAATGTTCACCAACAGGGCAGTTTTAGTAAAGACGAGAAATTAGTTATAATTTGCAATAATATTCAACAATGTTCTAGCACATTAAATAGTAATTTAATGTGGAGGTTTTTCCAATAAGCGGTACAATTTTGAATAGCCTGCTATTTAGGCAGCAACATTTGACAAGTAAAAACTATGCCATTACTAAAAATGGTACGATACACGCTTCAACAACGCATTGAAATTGTTAAAATTCACTACAAAAATGGTGAGAATTTTGCTGTCACAGTTCGCAAAACTAAAGCATTTTTGGGTCGTCTTGAAGCACCTTCTCGACCGGCAATAGTGAAACTGGTGGAAAAATTTGAGCTGTTGGGATAAGTTAGTGATGTGAAGAATCAAAACCGTATGTGCGTCGCTCAAGAACAACTGAGAATATTGTTGCTGTAGCCCGTAGTGTTGCTCCCGTAGGTTTGTCGATTCCTCTATCCCTAGCGCTACCGAGCTATAATTAATGATTTTTTATGGCCGGAATTTGAAGGTATTGATGTGGATGACTTTTATTTTCAGCAAGACGGCGCTACGTGCCACTTTTTGCAAGAAAAGTTTCCTGACCGTATTATTTCTCTAAGAGGTGATCATAATTGGCCACCGAGATCTTGTGATTTAACACCTTTAGACTTTTTTCTTTGCGGCCACCTAAAAGATAAGGTCTAAGTATGCCAATGCACCACAATCAATTGAAGACCTTAACGATAGAATTCGTGAAGTTATCGAGGACATACAGCCGCAAATGTGTGAACTGGTCATGGAAAATTTCATGAAAAGGATATGGTGCTGCAAGAGTAGCCGTGGCGGCTATTTGGCTGATATCGTTTTCAAATGTTAATGGCATACCTTCCTTATTACAATGAAATAAACATTCATTGATTTCTCTTAAAAAATACTCGTTTTCTTATTATCAAAATGAAACCTCTTATTGGAAAACCCTTTATTTAGTTGCATTTTTCCATTGTTTTGAAATTCAAAATGTGATTGTAACCAACTAATAAAAATAAATTAACAAAAATCTTTGGTTGATACTTTGAGGAAAATATTTGTTCCTATTTAGAATGGGAATTGGTTTCTTGCCTTACAAAATGTTCTAATTTCAAAAATGAATATATGTAAATCGTAAGTAATCTCATATCATATAAATAATTTCCATTAAAATAATTGTACATCCAGATTTCGAACGAAATGAATTTAATTTATGGTTTCATTGCAGAAATACAGGTAATGAACCGTCTGCCATAACAAATATTATGTCTCTTGTCATAACAGTCGTGTCTCTCCATTATTATGTTGAACCTGGATCAGTGCAATCCAAACCAGTCCAATAATGGTAAACATTATAAAAATAATTTGCGAGTCATTAAAGAAAATTGGAAATTGGATCATTATTTATTTGTTATCTATAAACACGTCCCTTATACTTTCAGACATAATTATGAAAAATTTAAGAAGGCCAAGGTCGAACAGATTGCGATCGAAGTAAACGTTTTGAAATAATCATGTTTGGAACAGTTTCTATAATAAAAATCTTACCGATGTTGAAGCTGTACCTGTTGGGCTGTACTTGTATGGTGGGCATTAGGCTGTGCTTATACGATAAAAATTTCATTTCTTACATTTCCTATATAGTTCCATTTTATTTTATATAATTAAATAATTAATTTTAATAAAAGCTTTGTTAAAATAATTTGTTTTCTAAATCATCAAACGTGAGACTGTTTGCATCGTGTTGAGATGGTGTCCCATGAATCGTTCGTTTTCCCGTGTATCCATCAGATTCACTAAATGTGCATTTTACAAACGGTAATCAAACAAAGTTCTTATTTAAATTATAAGTACCAACTTTCTTTGACCAAAAATCTTTGATTTTTTATCTTATGCAGGCAAAATTTTTTTTGTTAACCATTATTCAAATCTGCCAATCCGTTGATCAATGTGGTGCACCATGGCTAAAATTATTAAACCGTGAGCCGTAACTATCCACTCATTCAGCTGTACATTTCACTGGTCGTGTTTTATAGAACGTTATTGATGGATGTGGGCTATGTTGTACATAAAAAAAAATATTATTGAAATACTAAACCTAATGGTGGTATGTCCCATAACTATTTTATATTTATACGCCTGTGTTCCCAGAACTTTTTTTGCTCGTGATTGTAATGATGCATTGTTATATCGTACTTTATGGTACTTTAGAAGGTTGGAAAAGCAAAAATTTGTCTGAAACAAAACCAATTGCTGGAAATACGGCCATGGTCGAAAACGACCATTTGGGATAACACAAAATAAGTTTTTAATTTGGTTTATTTCAAAAAATATTAAATTTTACTTTGGTTTATATCAAAAAATTATAACAAAAATTATCACATTCATTTCATTAGAGCTTAAAAATAACAAAAATCAGTATTAATATTTCAAAATATTCTTCATAACAATAAGATGTCGTAGCCTTACTTGTGGAAGTCTAGAAAACATTTATTATGCAAAGGAGCATTGCAACTACCGCACAGTGTTACTGTTTTTAACCAGTTTTGACCAGACCTGTATGTGACCAGTTATAACTAAGTGCTGCCCTGCAGTTTTTTGAGTTTCATTTATATGTTCGGCTCTAGAAGGACCAGCTTTTTGTCTTTCTTTTCCATATTTAATACATAAATCATAAGCGACTTGTCTAATAAATTCTAGTTTGTCTAGTTTTGAGCCGTATTGTCTGCTGAGTAATAATGTACCATTTTTTACCTCTGAATGAAATTGGGTATCTCGAAATAAGGTTGTCCATTTGATCGACCCCTCCCATGTACTTGTTGTACATATTACCACAGCGAGGTTGTGGAATTTCTATCTTTTTTTTTTTTGCTCCTACAGAATATCTTAGTGTTGCTCTTACAGAATATCTTAGTGTTTTTTCAATGGCTCTACTCCATATTGGATTGACAGCATCATGACCGCACTGTTATCCATCCACTTAACAGCTACTATGTTATTGGTCTTGTCTATAAAAGAATCAATAGCTCCTCATTCTTTTCGTTTCATTTCTTTGGATGATTCTTTGGGGTACTTATCAGTTCGATTTTCACGAACAGTTCCGGTTCCTTTTATTCCTTTTTCGGTTAGTATATTTAAAAGTTTAGTACTCGTGAAAAAATTATCAAAATATGTAGTAGGAAAAACGCAGATCTGGAAACGATTTTGCGACGAAATCGACAAACTTCAAAATAACAGTTTCTCCTAATCCAAATACTTTTGCCCCAACTGGATTCTGATCTAGTTGTTTTCCTTGATACAAATCGAATTGAATGCAGTAACCAAATTTAGTTTCCAGTGACCTCGCCTTATAGCCAAAACGAATTGGTTTCCCCCTGATAAATTGGTTACATGGGTGTCGTCCGTAGTACCGAACCGTCGATTCATCAATTGACAAATTACCCTCAATTGGAGCATATTTTTCAAAATTTTCGTTTATGTTAGTGACTAGTGGCCGAATTTTTCCATATTTGTCATTTTTGTCTATTGTCATGAAAAATGACATCGAATCTGTTTCGACGCATTGTTTCTACTACCAATTTATTATTCGAATCATTTCGATTTTCCCAGAATATTCTAGGCCAGCTTGGTACCATATGGCCAGATATAATCAAAATACCAATAAACGCATACATTTCCGAAGCATCCACATTCAAATTAATATTTTCTTGTGCTGAATACAAAGATGTATATTTGGCTATCTCTTCAATTATTTCTTGCGTTAAAAATAACGAGTAGAGCTCTATTGGTGAGGTTGAATCCTAAAATGTTAATGGAGGAGGAAATGATCCTTCCCAAATTGATTCGTCAATTTGTAATTCTGCAATGCCTGCTTTTTCCCAATGGCGAGTTTTTTTCCGTTTGTTTGCTTGTTTGGATTGTACGTTGGTGGCATTGCCATCATTTTCATTCCTAGTCTCTTTTTCTGAATGATTATCCTATTTATTTTTTATTTTTAAAATAACATTCTGCTTCCATCTTTAGTTACTTGGATGATAAATTATCTAAAAGTACTTTGGGTTAAAATAGGTTAATAATGTTTTAAGTAATAATTTATTCATTCAGATTTTTTTAACTTCGACCTCCAGAAAATTGTTTTTTATTTGGCATCAAATTAAAGTTGAAAAGGTTCGGCCAATTTATGAATGGGATATCTTGGGGTGTATGATTGTTAGCTCTAATTTACATATTAATTGAAATGTATCAATCGTGGAAGTATTTATATATTAATGTGCCTTTGGAATTTAGTTTGCGATTTAAAACCACATTTCAACCGTATTAAGGTTGGTGATATTTGTTGGTTCCCTCAATGGGCACCCTAGTTTGTCTGATATTAAGGTAATGCCTGTAAAACAGCTATATATACTGATAAGCTCCAATAATATTTAAATATATTTTGAATTTTGTAGTCATGATAAATACAAAATTCACCTGTTACCACATTCGCTGTCAGTATTATAAAAAAAATCATATTTAACCATCCAGGATATTACGTTTACGTCTTTTAGAAAAGTTGTATGATTGAAGAGCATTATTTTGATGTTTGCAATAATTACTAAAAAAAATGTTACTCCAAATAATGTAACATTGTTTTAATATTCAAAATCCGTAGGATCACATGATTGACAAATTTTATTTACGAATAAACGTTTGGAATATTTCAGGGCTATGGTAATTAAATGTTCGATGACATAACGAACCTAAACAAATGTCCACGACCTCCTCAGAAGTCAAATATTTGAATATTTGATAAACTGAAATACGAACTGATATAGAGAATTCTGTTGGATATTTCAATCTTCCACGATCTAAATCTTTTATGTATTGCATTTCTGCAGTAAATTCGAAGCACAAATCTTTCTGTGCAATTAATTTATCTACGCATCCACTACAACTCGATTTTATCGGTTAATTTTCTTCCAACGTATCCTGGAATAAATACATCATAGCCCAGGAAACCTCTTCTTCTAGATGAATATTTTAGGCATACGAGAGTATATTTTCCAGATCTTAATAATCTATTGGATCCATATTCTCGTTTTTTGATTTCATCAATTCCAATAAACTCAAAATTTTAAATTTTATCTTTGCTTGCAATTTTTCTTGAACCAACACGTTATAACAACAGCCAATCATTTACCGATATAGCCCGAAACGAGTTTCTAGTTTATTAGTTTGAAATTTACCGAACAAAATATATTAGAACTGAAGCTTTATCAGTAAATAATCAGCGATAAGGCAAAGTGTACCTGTAGTGTGCAGCAACGCAGAATGAGTTTCGTTCGCTAAATGGTTTAGACTTTTTAGATCTTCCCAGTATTGCAACCAGTGACAAAATTTAATAAAAAATTGCAAACCATAACAATTGTTTAGAGTAATTAATAAAGCTAATTCCTCTCTTAAATTGAAATCCTTTGACGGAGTTTTAACATTTATCGCAGTCCACCACTTTCTCACAATTTTTATAAATTCTGCTGTATTAAAAGCATCTTCCCCTAATAGTGGTTTGTAATAATGTATGGCACTGACTGTCTTATCGTCAAATACGCGAGTAGTTAATACAACATTTTATCTCTCAAAGCTGTTTGGGTGAAATACTTTTGGTGTAACGGTGGGTCGGTGCTAATTTTACATCAAAACTTCTTTCCTTCGAATAAATTGTTTCTAAATGATTAAATTTGGCAGAAAGGATTAAATCAGAATTGTTTAAATCTGTTAATCTAAATGATCTTTGTGTATTGTTAAGCCAATTATTTCTAATTGATTTCATAGGTCTTCAAATAGGGAGACTTGATAAAAACTGGAAGCTCGCAAGTAACTCAAAATTTTCTGAAACTTTTACGATTGACTTGATTGTTATCAGAAATAATTGCAGCTACCTCATAATCAAATTCATGTAAATTATCTAAGATCTCTTTAATTTTTCAAAACAAAAAATACTCTGCATTCATTTTTTGTACAGGATATAGTCCAACAATATCTTTATTTTAGCTACTTTCAAAGAAGATTGACAACGGAATGATTATTAGCTAAACCTTCTATTCTAGTTCCTTTAAAACATTGATTTTACATGAACTTCGTCAGTCAAAAGGTTCGTATTTATTTGGTGAAGCTCCAGTCTCGAAAGTTTGGAATTAAGTACTGCTTAGCCACTCCTGCTTGCAAATTTCCCTTAGAAAACGTTTTTAAATATTTGGCATTTGGTTAAGTCGGAGCTGTAGCGATTAACATTAAAAAATGTTAACTCAAACTTTTCTTTAATAAAGTTTAATTGACGAAATTTTGCTTCATCTATACATTTTCAAAATTGTTTAAAGCCTCAAGACTAGTCCAAACTGTTAATTTATGATCCTCCTTATTATATAATTACCTTGTTCAATTTTGAATACAAGTCAAATTTTAATTTAGGTCCCTAAATACTTTTATAACTTAATGCGTTCTGTTTAATATTATTGAAATAAATTTCGACATCAAACGATTCTGACAATGGAAAAGATACATCAATAAACGGACTACTGCCATTCCAACAATTTTTGTAAAAAATATGTTATTGTGTTCTCCACGTTTTAAATAAAAAATTTTAATACAATATTTTTAGATAAAAACATATATGATTAATTCGCTGGTCAATTAATATAGCCTGTTCTTTTAATCTGAATCTCACGTTTTCGTATCGACGGTAAATTTGGAAATTTTGTTGGAATGGCATCATTCCGCAATCTCCATCTTATTTTATGATCTTTCTGGTACGGATTGGGATTACCTCAAAAATATTATAAACAATGTTAGAATTTAATTCTCTTAGTATTTAGCAAAATCTTTGACATCTGCATTAATTTAAATAATTTGAATCTTTAAAATCTACAGCATTATCGTTATGATTGAGACCTCGAGAAAAAATGTGTGATTGTGATTATTTTCTTAAAAAAAATTGTTGCCTACATCTTGTTCAAGATTAAAAAATAAAATTCATTTTAAATAATTACAAATTCGTTTATTTTTGACTGTGTTGTTAAATAATAATAATAATAAATAAAACGATGATAAGTAATAAGAAAAAAATTAATTCCAAAGACGTCCCTCGTTCGTTATTGGTAATTGCTACTTTTAAATTTTAGAAACAAACTCAGTAAACAAACTGTTGTTCAGTTTTATTTGTACATATATGAAAATAAATGGAGAACACAAAAGCGTACCGATAAAACGATTTTCTGGACCTAACTGACATGTTTATGTTTTATCTTGTTATACATAAAAACCGATCAGATATCGATATATAACAAAGTGTTAGGCTGCTCCTCCACAAACCGTTCTAAATTAAACTAAAATCGGTGCAGTTGTTTGTCATGGAATGTGCGGAAGGACAGAAGACAAATTTTCTGAAAGCACTTAGTGTCTCACAAGAGAAATTTGAAAAAAATTCAAAATATTAATTTATTTAAAATTACCGACCAGTCACACTAATTTCATTTATAAGCAAAGAATATTTAGGATGATTCTCTAATGAGCATATTTGTTCTAAAATTCTAAACGGTGACGGATAGAGCTACCTTTAAAACCGAATGCTTACGAGAAGTAATGAAATGAAAAGGAACAAAATGTTTCTCATCTTCTACCTAAATGTTGATTACTACAACTAAATTCAATAATCCTGTAACGATAAACATGTTTTTCTAGTTTATATTGATATATCCGTGGTTTATACGAGGTTTTTGATTGAACATTTCGTTATAACCACCCAAGGCCTATACGTATCCTAATATGACGCAAGCAATACAATCATTAAAATAACACGTACAATAATTTGACCATCAGCAATATTTTTACAAAAATTAACAACTTGCTTAAAAAACAATTAGTTTATACATACAATTAACAAAATGCAAGAGCAAAAATAATTGATAATGTTTACAATTCCAAAAACATTATAGTACGCACCATAAAAGTGTATGCCAAATTTTAATATTCACCGTCTTATTAGCGCATTGTAATATGAGGCAAGAAAAAAAAAACACAAACAACCAACAGCTTACAAAAATGGACAATTGTCTCACTCTTGTTAAAATCCGCAAAACATTAATTTATAAAACATTTATAAAACGAGAAGCTCCTCACGTGATTTTCATTCAATTGTGTCGTAAATATTATGTGTAAAATAAATGCATAGGCAGGTAGAATATACATAAATTTACCTTTGGTTTTCTTTTACGTACATACCACATTTTATGTGTACCTTTCTTGTTGCACGCGGATACATAACTATGTATGTATGTTGCTTTAACTTATTCTCAATTCAATTTTGTATGTACATACGAGTATATATGTACTCGTACATATAGTATACCGCTTATATATGATTTTGTTGTTTTATTATTATTTGCGCGACACTTGTTGGAACAAACAATACTATTAAACTAACAGTTTCGACACTACATCCACTGTGTAAACAAAATAAGAAAACAATCAGCATGAAAACAAAAAGTAAAACATAAGACCAAGTATCTTCAGAAAATCTCATAAGATTTTTCCATCTTAGTTTGTTATTGTTGCGATTTATTGTTGCTGGTTTTCTGTGTTTGTTTACTTTTTGTGATTTTAATGTGTGATAAATAAGTACCCCGTATAAAACGAGTGTACCATCCAGACAAGAAGAGAGTAAACGGAAAATATGAGCAATTTTAATTGATTGATTGATTGATTGATTCTGAATGCACGACCAAGTTCTTACACAGGAGCTCCCGGGTGACGCCGGGCCCACCGTACACTCTTTTTTACATATAACAAAACCGAAGGATTGGATAGGTTAGTTAAGTGGGACAGAATCGGCCCGGTTACAGACACCTAGGTATAGCCGATAGTTAGTAACACAAAGACAGCACAAAACTAATCTACTTGGGGAAGGATAAAGGTTTAATAGGTTAAATGGATATTGATGGTATTGGTCATCAATAATTGCTTCTTTAAATCAGCAACCTAGGAAAAAATGTTATTATTTCACGTGCATCTGGAAATTTCTTAAAATGTAATTGTAAATTAATTGATTAAATCGGCCCAGTTGCAGACCCCTAAATAAAGTCGATAGTTATTAATGCAATGACAACACCATTCTAATCTACACAATTAACAATTAATATTTCAAAGAAATATTATTTCACGTCTGTTAATTTCCTGAAATTTAATTCTAAATTAATATTTTCCAGCTTCCTAAATAATATAAACATTTATTAATTTAATCCTCCTGCAATTCCACGACTTACAATAGGTTTTCCTGAAACCATAATTATTTAAATTATATCAAACTTAGTCTAAAATTCATTAGTATTTAACCCTTAAATCGAAAAAAAAAAAAATATAAAAAAACAAAAAACAAAAAATTTCATATGTAAGGCATCCCAAAGGCAATGGTTCCCGGAAAAATATCAATGTTATTCAATGCCAGATTGACTACCGGATAGGATATTTCAAACAAATTTAATTTAATTCGCAAAAATTTCAAATATTTTATTAATTTGTTCACCAAAGAAGAAAATATTCGATTAATTACCAGTATAATTATAGTGCACAGTATATTTATATCATGCTAAATGGAACTTAACTATTCCTCAACCAATAACTGTTAAATATGGTACGCAGAATTGGATTGGCACTATAGCATGTTCAATGGAACTAAGCCAACTCAAAACAAATGATGATCAAATTCGGGGTGCAAAGCCGAATTTGACGAAATTTTCGGATTCAGCTATGTATAATGAAAGAAACAGGCCGTTTCCAATTGAAATTTTCCAGTTCAGCTTGCAGAGCAGGGCTAGGATTCTAATAAACTAGGATCAACTTGTATTGGGATTTTAATGTTTCTTTTTGATAAAGTTCTAAAATTCGATCATTCTGAATGGAACTTGGCCATATCCCGACCAATTATTGTCAAATCAGGTAAGCAGAATTAAATGTGAATTTAAAAATGGGTTTTAGAGAAGTTCTGGAGTTCAGCCGTGCTAAGCAATGTCTTAACTAATCATGTGCGAATCTGATATGTTGAGCTGAATCGGGATTTCAACATAAATCTCGGGTGAATTACTGGATTTTTCAACAAAATAAATCCGAAAATAATCGGCCAAAGAATTTTCCTATTCCTCCATTTACCCGTCAAGACAACCCGTTGACAGATGACCCAGCCGAACTAAGCCTCTCCCAAATTAATGCTAATTGCTAGAATTGCGATTTTCTAGAATTATGCCCAAAAATGATTTTATGCATCTTCCGCAGTATACCGTCTCAATCAAACAAAAACGACCATGATTTATGTGAGGTGATGACACGAACGGAGGATAGAACCACGCGGAAGGCTTTTTACACAATTGGTGCATGAGCAGGTCGTTGATTAGGATTTAGAACTCAAATCAATCGATATTCGTATATATCATTCCCATGCAAAGACGAACCTGTTTCGAGAAATATTATTGAGCCAAAACTTCTTTTAGATAAAATAGTGCAAGCAGTAAGCAATCTAAAAAAACAGTCAACATTAAAAGGCCGAAGGATATCAGATCAAAGATTTAATTGTCATTACAAATGGAAATAAAAAATTAAAACCATTTTCCCTTTGCCATGCCGGAACACATATGATTTCTCATCCCTTTAAATCAATCTACAAAAAAGTCATGAATATTTATATATTATACCAGAATCCACCTAAATATAAGTCCTGCTCACTCCTCTCCTCTACATACACATACACATACACATAATTACACATACACACACACATTCATACATACACATACACACACATACATACATACACATACTCATTCACATTCTCATACACATACCCATACATATATACATACATACACATTATATACATCCATACATATTAAATACACACATCTATATATATATATATATATATACATACATATACATAGATACATATATATATATATATATATATATATATACACACATATATATATATATATATATATATATATACATATATATATATATATATATATATATACATATATATATATATATATATATATATATATATATATATATATATATATATATACAATATACATACATATATATATATATATATATACATATACATATATATATATATATATATATATATATATATATTACAAATTAAAAGAATTAATCATAAACATTTATACATTAAAGTATATTAATAATATGATAATATATCAAATTAATTTTAAAATATTAAAATGATTATAAAAAGGTAAAAACATTCAATCATATTATATAAATATACAAACTAAACATATACATAAGTATAAATACATATGAACCTACACACACACGCATAAACATACACACATGCATATGCACACAAATCCACACATACGCATATATCAGGGTTTAAAAAAGTCGCTCGTCAAAATGTATTGTTCACTCTACACCGATCGAACAGTGTCATGTCCCTATTCCATGGAAAAAATCCGCTGTCACCAAAAATAAAAGCGAGAAAAAAATATAGATTTTACGGGTTGTGTACGAAACAAAACATGTTGTCAGTAAAATTTTATTGAGAGAATAGTTATGATGTTGGTAGTTTACTGCCATAATACTACCATAAAAAATGTAAATTGGAGTATTTTTTATGGCAATATTTTTCACACATGTACAAAAAATGTATGTAAAGATAAGAAATTTTTCTCACGCTCATACAAATAAGTCGCCCGCCATTTTTATACTCAGATGTCGATTTGTTTTTTTTTTGTGTTGAAATTTGTTAACGTTAGAGGTTTTTTGTGGTATAGGATATTAAAATTAAAATATATAAAAAAAAATCGAATTGTACGAAAATAATGTACAAATTAAAAATTTTAAGAAATTTGTAGGTTATGCGAAAATGTAAAACCATAAAATTTTACTATAAAATGAATTTTACTGTTCTGTGTCACTCTTATGAAATTTAAAGTTTTTTTTTTTGCGTATTATCAGTAAAGAAAATTACTGTCAGCAAATCCTTCCACGGAATTAATGCATTATTTGTAAAACTGATCAACAAGAATAATGTAAAGGAACAAAAAATATTCTGTTTAATGGTTCACGCATGCGATCAAAAAACGATTCGCGAATCAAAGAAAAATTAAATCATTGAAAACATATACAAATTTCCCCGCCTGAGATGAAATTATTTTAACTTTGGGAAAATTTTGATCGGAAGCATCCAACATAATAAAAAAAACAAATTATGAGTAATAATGCGAAATAATTACGCTCAAAGATTGGCTTGATTCGCGAATCATTCCCCGATCGCACACGTGAACCAAGCATTACCATTCACTTATCAAGAATAAAGTAAAAAGAAATGATATGTATCATCTATTCGATCGTTCAATACAGGCAACAATACATTTTATCCAATCAGTACTACAATGAATTTTCGCTTTCTTATTAGAATAGAAAAGTAAAACCAAAATAGCAATAGATCCCGTTCACTAACACAAAAAATAAGATCAACCTTTTTAGTTTCTCATTATTCGCTCACTAGACACTTTTCGTTTTTTACTGCATAATATTTCTGAAAATTCATTTTACTATTCAAGAGCGAAGAGAAATTAGCATAAAAAATTCATTTAAAAATGAACGGAAAATGAATGATAAGCAACTGAAGAGTATTTATTTTCATCCTTTTTGTCTTATTTGACTTTAAACTAAACTGCGTGAATGTACGTACGTACATATATCCATACACACACACACACACAATCATAAACCATACGACACATATTAAAATGCGCATATTAAAAAATATTTATATTAATAAAATTAAAATGTATATAAATTTTTTATAAAAAAGTAAAAATTAAACAAAATATAAATTAAACAAAGTATAAATAAAAAATATGAAACATAAAAAACACTTAGCTTGTGAAGCGTTCACCACTGCTGCGTCAGTGCGTCACACAAATAATAAAATAATTAGTTATAATAATTTAGATATTTTCACGTTAATTCACGTTTTAATTTACTAATATTTATTTATTAACACTTTATATTATATATTTAATTTAATTAAAAACTTTTATATATAACATATTATTTATTTATTTATTTAAAACAGAAAAAAAATTTAAGTTTTAATTTTCTATACAGAGAAAGACAAAAACACGTCTTTCTCGTACGACGATCGATCGCCGACCGGAAAATATGAGCAATTTTAATGATTGTTTATTGTATTGTTGAACAGATAAGATTATGATTTTCTTATGATATTTTATATTATTTATGCGGTATACGTAGATAGTATCGGTGAGTGCACAATATATATGTACATATGCTCTTTGTAACATCGAAGATCATTACATTAATAGTACCCACTGAGTCGATGCTAATAGAAAAATGATAGATATCGAGATCTATAGAACAGATTATAGGACAAGGTGACGATGGTGTCAAGCATTAAGTATTGTTGATGTGAATGTGATAAAACATCAATCAAAAGCACCTATCTAACAAAATATTTCAATTAGTTAAATATCTGGTTGTTTGATAACAAATGTAAAATCAATACTAGTTTTTTGTAGAAGCTTGTTAATTTAAAACGGCATGTTGTTTATTTATTTTTAATTACTATACAATAGCATATTTGGAACCAAACAACTAAACGAACTGTTCATCAAAATATCCTGCTTTGGCTTTCAGAACGGCTACCACTAATCTTGGTATTCTTTCTTCTTTAGCTCTATTGGATTGGGGTCTGGTGACTGCAGTGGCCAAACCATGTACCCTGCATCTCCCTCTGCTCTATCACTTGCGTATACAAACGGAAAGTGTGCTTAGGGTTGTTGTTTTACTGTAGGAGGAATCCATCTCCTATTAGCAGAACCTCCTCCGTGCTTGATTGTTGGATCTACGTCGCAAAAAAAGTTTTCGTTTAGTGGCAAAATTTCAAATTTCGACCCGTCGGTCTAAAGAACATTTTTGAATTGTTCAATTGTCCGATTTTTTGTGCCATAGCCTACGGCAAACGCTTCTTATTTTGTGGTCGGCGATCGATCGTCGTACGAGAAAGACGCGTTTTTGTCTTTCTCTGTATAGAAAATTGAAACTTAAATTTTTTTTTTCTGTTTTAAATAAATAAATAAATAATATTTTATATATAAAAGTTATTAATTAAATTAAATATTAAATATATAATATAAAGTGTTAATAAATGGGTGTTAGTAAATTGAAACGTGAAAGTATCTATCTATCTACGCAGCAATGGTGAACGCATCACAAGATAAGTGTTTTTTGTGTTTCATATTTTTATTTATACTTTGTTTAGTTTGTATTTTGTTTAATTTTTATTTTTTTGTAAAAAATTTATATAAATTTTAATTTTATTAATGTAAATATTTGTTTAATATACGCATTTGTGATATGTGTGGTATGGTTTACGGATGTGTGTGTGTGTGTGTATGGATATATGTACGTACATTCACGAAGTTTAGTTATAGTCAAATAAGACAAAAAGGATGAAAATAAAAATACTCTTCAGTTGCTTATCATTCATTTTCCGTTCATTTTTAAATGAATTTTTTATGCTAATTTCTCTTCGCTCTTGAATAGTAAAATGAATTTTCAGAAATGTTATGCAGTAAAAAACGAATAGTGTCTAATGAGCGAATAATGAGAAACTAAAAAGGTTGATCTTATTTTTTGTGTTAGCGAACGGGATCTACTGCTCTTTTGGTTTTACTTTTCTATTCCAATAAGAAAGCGAAAATTCATTATAGTACTGATTGGATAAAATGTATTGTTGCCTGTATTGAACGATCAATAGAGAATACATATCATTTTTTTCTACTTTATTCTTGATAAGTGAATAGTAAAACAAAATATTTTTTGTTCCTTTACATATTTCATGTTGATCAGTTTTACAAATAATGCATTAATTCCGTGGAAAGATTTGCTGACAGCAATTTTTTTACTGATAATACGCAAAAAAAAAAAAAAACTTTAAAATTTCATAAGAGTTACATTCTTTGTAAAGATTTTTTTTTTTAATTTCATTTTATAGTAAAATTTTATGGTTTTACATTTTCGCATAATCTACAAATTTCTTAAAATTTTTAATTTGTACATTATTTCGTACAATTCGATTTATGTTTTTTATATATTTTAATTTTAATATCCTATACAACAAAAAACCTCTACCGTTAACAAATTTCAACACAAAAAAAAAACAAATCGACATCTGAATATAAAAATGGCGGACGACTTATTTTGTATGAGAGTGACAAAAATTTCTTATCTTTATATACATTTTTTGTGTATATGTGAAAAATACTGCCATAAAAAAAGTCCAATTTACATTTTTATGGCAGTATTATGCCAGTAAACTACCACCATCACAACTATTCTCTCAGTAAAATTTTACAGATAACATGTTTTGTTTCGTACACAACCAGTAAAATCTATATTTTTTTCTCGCTTTTATTTTTGCTGACAGCAGATTTTTCCCATGGAATAGGAACATGACACTGTTCGATCGGTGTAGAGTGAACAATACATTTTAACGAGCGACTTTTTAAACCCTGATATGTATATATATGTGTATGTGTGTGTGTATATATATATATATGTGTGTATGTGTGTGTATGTATGTATATATATATGTATGTGTATATGTGTGTATATATGTATGTATATGTATATATGTATATATATGTATATATATGTGTGTATATGTGTATGTATATATGTATATATGTGTATGTGTATGTATGTGTATATATATATATATATATATATATATATATATATATATATATATATATATATGTATATGTATATATATATATATATATATATATATATATATATATATATATATATATATATATATATATAGATATATATATATATATATATATATATATATATATGTATATATACATGTGTGTATATATATGTATATGTATGTATGTATATGTGTATATATATATATATATATATATATATATATATGTATGTGTGTATATCAGGGCTTTGGAGCCGGCTCCGGACAGGAGCCGGAGCTGCTCGGAGCTAGTGTTTTCACTTGGAGCGGAGCCGGAGCTGGAGCCGAAATATTTACTTAAATATTTGGCTCCAGCTCCGTAGGATATCTTCTATGCTACTACGAATGTGATTTTTCTTTAATTTAACCCATTTGTGACCAATTTTTTTTTTTTTTGCAATAGTTTCGTATTAACAGGTCTAAGAATAAAACACAATACAAAAAGTATCGTTCATTTTATTCCTTTCGAATAACTGTAAAACATATATGGCAAAAATGTATTTATATAAACCGGGGAAACCTGTCGATGCGTTTAGTGTTGCAAAAATGGCACATTGATCACAAAGAGGGTAATTTCTCTTTTGAAAATTTAAATGCGTGCTGACCTTTCTAGTTTACAGTACATGCACAAAGAACCATCACCAAAAATTGCACTTATGCCTCAACTAGCGAACACGTAAGAGTTTAAGTTGCACGTTCTTTATACTATAACGATGTATGTTGTATGTTCGCATGTTGTACTATTTCGGTTAGTGTTACAATCCCCAAAATTTAATAGGCTTCTCGTCACAAATAACAATTGACGTCTAAAATTTTGGTGGTCGTACCGCTCCCCTAAGGTCCAAACGAAGCACAACTTATGCTCTTGAGTTTTTGCTAGTTGAGCCTTTAACAGAATTACATTATAAAAATGAAAGAAGGAGATATCATAATTCTTTTTTTCGTTTTATTCGGAGCTGCTCCGGAGCCAGAGCAGGAGCCGGAGCCGGCAATTTAATGAAGCAGGAGCTTGGAGCCGGAGCCAGTTTTTAAACGTCGGCTCCAATGCCCTGGTGTATATGTATATGTATGTATGTATGTATGTATATATGTATATGTATGCGTATGTATGTGTGTGTATATATGTATATATGTATGTATATGTGTATGTATGTGTGTATGTGTGTGTATGTGTGTATTTAGATAAATATTCATGACTTTTTTGTAGATTGATTTAAAGGGATGAGACCTCATATATGCTACGGCATGGCAAAGGGAAAATGGTTTGTAATTTTTTATTCCCATTTGTAATGACAATTAAATATTTGATGTTATATCCTTCGGCCTTTTAATGTTGACTGTTTTTTTTTTTTTTAAATTGCTTACTGCTGGCACTATTTTATCTAAAAGAATTTCTGGTTCAATACTATTTCTCGAAACAGGTTCGTCTTTGCATGGGAATGATATATACGAATATCGATTGATTTGAATTCTAAATCCTAATCAACGACCTGCTCATGCACCAATTGTGTAAAAAGAGTTCCGCGGGGTTCTATCTTCCGTTTGTGTCATCACCTCACATAAATCATGATCATTTTTGTTTGATTGAGACAGTATACTGCGGAAGATGCATAAAATCATTTTTGGGCTTAATTGGAATTCTAGCAAATCGCAATTCTAGCAATTAGCATTAATTTGGGAGAGGCTTAGTTCGGCTGGGTTATCTGTCAACTGGTTGTTTTGACGGGTAAATGGAGGAATAGGAAAATTCCTTGGCCGATTATTTTCGGATTTATTTTGTTGAAAATCCAGTACTTCACCCGGGATTTATGTTGAAATCCCGATTCAGCTCATGATTAGTTAAGACATTGCTTAGCACGGCCGAACTCCAGAACTTCTCTAAAATCCATTTTTACATTCACATTTAATTCTGCTTACCTGATTTGACAATAATTGGTCGGGGTATGGCCAAGTTCCATTCAAAATTATCGAATTTTAGAACTTTTTCAAAAAGACACATTAAAATCCCAATACAAGTTGATCCTAATTTATTAGAATCCTAGCCCACCTCTACAATCTGAACTGGAAAATTTCGACTGAAAACGGCCTGTTTCATTCATTATAGCTGAATCCGGAAATTTCGTCAAATTCGGCTTTGCACCTCGAATTTGATCATCATTTGTTTTGAGTTTGCTTAGTTCTATTGAACATGCTAGAGTGCCAATCCAATTCTGCGTACCATATTTAACAGTTATTGGTTGAGGAATAGTAAAGTTCCATTGAGCATGATATAAATATCCTGTGCACTATAATTATACTTGGTAATTCATCGAATATTCTCTTCTTTGGTGAACAAAATTAATAAAATATTTGAAATTTTTGCGAATTAAATTAAAATTGTTTGAAATATCCTATCCGGTAGTTAATCCGGTATTGAATAACATTGATATTTTTCCGGGAACCATTGCCTTTGGGATGCCTTATATATGAAATTTTTTGTTTTTTTTTTTATATTTTTTTTCGATTTAAGGGTTAAATACTAATGGATTTTAGACTAATTTTAATATAATTTAAATAATTATGGTTTCAGGAAATCCTATTGTAAGTCGTGGAATTGCAGGAGGATTAAATTAATAAATGTTTATATTATTTAGGAAGCCTGAAAATATTAATTTAGAATTAAATTTCAGGAAATCTGCAGACGAGAAATAACATTTTTTTGAAATATTAATTGTTAATTGTGTAGATTAGAATGGTGTTGTCATTGCATTAATAACTATCGACTTTATTTAGGGGTCTGCAACTGGGCCGATTTAATCAATTAAATTTTGCATTAATTTACAATTACATTTCAGGAAATTTCCAGATGTACGTGAAATAATACAAATTTTTTCTCAGGTTGCTGATTTAGAGAAGCAATTGTTGAAGACCAATACCATCGTTATCCATTAAACCTATTAAACCTTTATCCTTCCTTAGTAGATTAGTATTGTGCTGTCTTTGTGTTACTAACTATCGGCTATACCTAGGTGTCTGTAACCGGGCCGATTCTGTCCCACTTAACTAACCTATCCAATCCTTCGGTTTTGTTATATGTAAAAAGAGTGTACGGTGGGCCCGGCGTCACCCGGGAGCTCCTGTGTAAGAACTTGGTCGTGCATTCAGAATCAATCAATCAATCAATCAATAGCCTACGGCAAACGCTTCTTATTTTGTGATCATATAGACCCGACTTCCAAAGCCGTCTCTTACTAGTCGACTCGCTGACGGGAAGCAGACGGGCCTTTTTGAATTGTTGATACGTATAGATGGAAAATTTGTAAGAATCACAACAATCAGTTTCGAACGGATGAGATTATTGATTGTCAAAAAATAAAAATATTTCAATAAAACAACAAAGTAAAAAAAAAGACGGCCCTTGTGAATTTCCGCACTAATTTCTGGTGCTATTTTTCTTCTGTTTCGCTGGCTGGTGATGATTATAAGCATGTCTCCTTGTGTAGATATTGTTCTATAGGCCGTCCACAGTCGGAATTTGCTTATTGAAAAGCATTAAACGACATTTTTTTTTGTAGTGGTCTTAAACTTTTGAACGGAGGTGCATATACACTCTAAACAGTTTTTAAGCAAAAAAAAAAATGTTAAATGTTATTATTATCATGTTTCAATTCTGGAGGTAGACATATTAGATTAAAAAAAGTTTTCAAATAGTTATGCGTTTGCGAAGAAAAAATTAATTTTGGATTCTTCGAAAAATAACATTCCGGTTATAGGTTTACCTTAGTAAAGTAAAATAATTATGAAAATGTACCATTTGCTATATCGCCGAAGTCCGTAAAAGTGGGTTTTAAATGATATTTGTTTGTCTATTTTTATTCAATCTGAGCAAGCTAGTTTACCCAGTGTAGTGATAAATTGGCCACTTACAGAACTCTTAAAATGATTATGTGAAATCATCGCCAATTTGGTTTGTAAATCTCATATTTTGCTAAACATTTTCATAACTTTGGCTTCGATTTTACCCAATTCCCAATTGATGGGTCACCTGAAAATACCCATTGAAATTTACTTTCCACACTCTCTCACGTCTTCATATTCAAAGTTCAGAAATAAAAACACAGTATAGAGACTAAAATTACTAATGACAGTAAGTCACACCACATAGAAATTCCGAGAAATTATATAAAATAATAAAATAAATACATAATAACTTTGTCCAAGCTTCCTCGTTATTTTCAGGCCATTTTTCAACATTAATTGTACTGCCAGATTTACATAAAATACAGCGGAGCGCATTTCAATAAACTTGCGCTGTGTATTAAATTTATTTTTTGGTTAAATTAAAAAGTAGATCCTGTATGTCTATGTGTATTGCTGTGCAGACCAAATGTCTGTGTCCTCGTTACGGTTCATACGGATTTACTAATGTTGATCCCGATTTAAGCTTTTCAAGGTCAGCCTCTTTACAACTCAGGAATTGATGGATTGAGATGAAATTTTAGTCTTCTAGTGATGTTTAGCCAAAATCTGGAAGTGACAGTTTTTATAACAGCTTTTCGTGTTTCGCAAATTTTTTAAAAAGTGTATCAGTTTAAGACAATTTTTATCAAAAATCCGGCAAGTTTAATTTTTCGCTTTACAAATAAAGAGTGGTGAATTCTAGATGTACATTGGTGTTGGCCACACTACCATTTATTTGCATAGCCATTCTAAATTCATAAATGCGTCAAAGTTCATGCTATATAGGAGAACCTATAGGTTCTCAATCTAGTCCAATATATCAAATATGATAATTTTTGCTAAGAAATGGCTACGTTTACGTCAAAATGGCTTAATTCTAGATTTTAATGCAAAACTCCCTTTTAAATAACAATTTAGTTCTATACATATCAAATATGAAAAAATTATTCAAATTATAGAACTTCGTTCACCTTTCAAGTTAGAGTCACAATCTAATTCTGTAATTATTGGTTAATAAATGGTAATGTTCCATTGATTATGGCCAAAATGTAAAACATTCTAGCAAATTGCAAATATCTCATATGTTTTCATAATCGCTCAGATCAATAAATGGCCGAGTTTTTAACAAAATATAAATAGAAAAAAACCCCAAGTAAGAGCCTACACAGTTAGAAATTTTGCTGCATTTTTAATGCAACCTTTGCATTAAGGCTTATACGATGCAATCGTGTATCACATCCTAATGCAAAGCTTGCATTAAAAATAGTTATGATGCAGTTCCGTTAAATTTACTGCAGTAGTGCGTTGAAAAAAAATTTCTATATAATCTGGAGTTAACTAATTTTTAGCGAATTTATAATAATTCGCTAAGTCATTGTGCATACTTTTAATATAAGCTTAAAACCTTTTTCATATATTTGCTGTGTAAGGACACCAATTGATTAACGTCAATTGAGTTGGAAGTAAAAAACTGCAATCTGTGGAATTTGCCTTATACTTTTAGTTTTAATACAAAATAATATAAGTTACAATTATTTGGGAATTTCTAATGTAGTGTGCCTTACTGTTTAATGTACTGGACTATACAATTTTAATGCCACTTACGACAAAAAATGATGCTTCCAAATGGATATTTTGATTATTTTTTTATGCAATGTGCTATAAATTTTAATAAAACTTGTATCAATTTTAACAAAATATTCCGTTAAAGTATAAAGTAAACTATACAATAAAAATTAATACAATTAGCATTAAAATCTGATAAAATGCAACATTTGCATTAGTTTGTAATGCAAGCTTGCTCCGGATCTATATATTTGCATTACATAGGCCATATTTTTTCAACTGTGTATGGCTAAAAATTTAAACATCGAAGATGGGGCTTGAAATGTTGCTTAATGCCTAAATAAAAAAAGCTTAAGCCTATTGATTTGTTTTGGGCTAGAGCACTTGTATTTATATAGACCTAAAAATAAAAAATAAAAAAGTTTGAGCCCAAAACTGATTTACGGTGCACCAGCGTGTTTTGGATCTCACGTAACTACTTTGTTTTTTTTTTTTTTTTTTTTCATTTCGTTGCAGCTTCTTGGGAAAAAATTTCGTTGTATCTTTGTATATATGCATTATTATGTGGCCCCAAAAACATGTTCGATTTTAAAAGTTTAAATATACATAAATTTAAAAAATTCTGCTTTTGGCGGAGATTTCAACAAACCGGACTTTTAAAATCGGGACTTTAAAAAGCAGTATTTTTAAAAGCAGGATATTGGAAAAGCGGGGTTTGGAAAGTGTGACATTGAAAAGTGGGATTTTTATATAACTGAGGATTATTGAAATATGGGCTTAAATAACGTTACGATCCATTGGTAATTAAATTGAAACATACATTTACTAAAGATAAGTTAGGCAAAGTAAAAGATGCTTTTTAATATAAAAGAGAGGGTAAAAATATAAACTTCGAAAAAGTGATATAATGAAAATATTACTTATTTGAGCCGAGGTAAAGCGAAGAAACCCAGCGCTGAAACTATCATGTCTCGCCCAGTTCAAGTCTTCTATAAACTAAGAGGAACTAAAAATTTCTAATAGAGAAATGTTCTTCTCTAGATCGAAACAAGATATTACTTCTGTTAAGAAACTTCGTCCAAAAATTTAGTTTCGGTAATGTTCAAATAGTGTTAGTAACTCAATTTCAAAGGCCTAAAGAGGCTAAATTTCAGTATAATTTTTTTTTTCTGAATGTTCACCACTCTTACTTGTCAAACAGCAATTGTTTAAAAAATAGACTGAAAGATCCTGATGGTCGGTTTAACATCATGTTCAGGACATGGTTCTGTAGCTCTGAACTCTTTTCGAGAGGACGGTTTGGAAGAAACTGACAACTAATCATTATGTATATATCTGCCTGGGATTAGTTATGTCTTACTTGACTCCTCGCTTTATTGTTAATAAAATTTGGTATAAGCTCATGAAGTTTATCCAAGAAGAATAGTGCAATACTGCACTGTGATATAAATTGGTTTGCGCCATGAGCCATTGAGTGCAGTATTTTTGTAAAAAAAGTAGTTCGCGTTTGTTTATTAATACTCGTATATATACGAGTATAACAATTAAATGTTTCCATATTCAAAACCCATGCTAACATGACAGCTTCAATAAACTATAGCCTAAAGTTAATTTGTAATAATGGTTTGCATTAACTTTTTATTTGTTTTTCTTCTTAGAGAATGTCTCTCATCAAGAGTTTGGTTAATATGGAGAACTTGTAGGTATAACAGAAAATATTTTGACTATATGTTATTTTATGGCTCTTTTTGGAGTTAATTTAAATTCGGCATCATTTCAATATGTGTGGAATGAGGATTAAGGTAGTAAGGGACCATATTACAATTTAAGAATACAACCAATCATAACCAACGTAAAGGAAACTAAAACGACACAAAAACAGTATCTAAAGACTCACTATGTCTGCGATACCCATCATATAGAGTGTATCTGAACCCCGGTTTTAAATGCTTTAAAGTTTAATTAATTTTTGTGTTTTTCTTTTAGTTAATGATGATAAAAATGATAACAAAATGTCTTGGAGTTTAAATCTCATGTTAAGCCTTTATTGCTCTGACAACTACATTTGTAAGTCATTTTACTATAAATAAGCTTAGGCATAGGATTGAGGTTCTCGCAATTCAAGTAGATATTCGAGTAGACGGGCCAGTTCTAGCGGGACACCGGAGAAATCTGTAAGTTTATTTACCCACAAAACAAAATACGCTCAAGTATAGACATTTTCGAAAACAAAAAAATAAAACAAGTAAATTTTTTTAGTATGAACAGCTCGCCTACTGGTAGCTATAGCTACCTGTAATTTTATTGGGCAAGTGAGATCATAGTATCTAGGATAGTTAATGATTTTATAACTTTCCGATCGGATTTATTTCTTTTTTGATTACTTTAAAAAGTCGGATTGTGTTAAATCCTTAATCCATAGGTGTTCCTTGTATCTGTTTCGGATTTTCAACTCCCAAAATTTCAGAGCGATTGGAAAGCTCAAAGACAGATCAGGCAGGTATTGCGGAACAGTGACACAAATATATCAAAAATTGATATAACTTTAAAAAAAACAGAATCGGATGGAATTCTACAGATTTCTCAAGATAAATCATTATTAATATACTTTGAATTAAGTAATTATTTTGTGGTTTATTGAAAAAAATCGTACAACTCCTCATGAACGATACAGTGGAGTTCTGAAAATATATGTTTAATTATTTTACAACTCACAGAGTGAATATATCAAAGCAATGGCAGATATTGGTTGTATAGATACTATAAAATAGAAAAAATAAAGTGTAACTAGAAAGTTGTAGTAATTGATTGCTTAGATCGCACTATATATACACAGCGCTTGTATGGCTTAATTTTTATACTGTTTTCAGTAAATATTACCGTTGATTGAATACATTAAGATATTACTACTCGGATTTTTGCCGCTACGTTTGGTTAATGTCTCTACTAGTCACATATAGATAGAGGCATTGTTGTGCGAGAGTGGTTTTTTCTTTCTAGCAACATAAAAACCGAACAATTTAATTGCTGTTGTTTTCTCCCATATAAAAATTGCATTTGTATGTATTGTGTATCAACTTTTTATTACATAAAAAAATATCATTCTGAAATATTACGACTGCTATTTCACTTACTCTTACATACAATTGTATCATCAGTAACAAAATAAATATATGGTTGAACGGAGTAACCTTAGTTTTAATTTGTTTCGAAAAATATCAACAGCAAAAAAACTAATATCAAACAAATTGTGTCGCAGTGCAAATAAAAAAAATTCCCATCGATATATCTGTAAAATCTGTAAAAACGTCATGAACAACCTCCACTCACATGGTTGGAATACGACTGAAAAAATGAAAACAGAATGAAGACATAAAGACAATTTCATTGCTTTTGTCTATTTATGTTTGTCATATATATTTCATATATTCAGTTGAAAGAGAGGAAAATACATTTGATTCAATTTTTTTTTAATATTGTTAAAATATTTAGTGGTGTGGGTAAAAATAGATTAAAAATATGTTTTGCTTCTTTCTAGCTGCTTTGAATTAATTGGGTCTATCTTTGTTCTTCTTAAACCTACATGAAGTGAGTTGTGTTCTTCTTTTACAATGTGTAAGAAGCAACAAAAAAAATAAAAATTGTTGTTGTAATTCGCAGTGGTATTATCTGAAGTCATAATTAATCAATGATATTACTCAACTCCTTTGTGTTTTCGCAAATTATTTTTTTCAGAGTGGGAAGTGAGCTCTTTGGGTAATAACGCTGATGATTGATATGATTGATTTATTCAATAACAATTTGTAATAATTAGGTTTTCTGAAATTTCAAAATGTAAAAATTATATCTCTATATGTATTAGAGCAGGAGATAGAAATAATTAAACATAGTAAGATTTGTTTTTTGAATGAACGTTAAAAAATTTCAAAAGAGTAATCTAGGGTCTCTACACTATACAAATTCACTAATATTTCCTATGATGGTATACCAGTGTAGAGTAGTTGAGTGTACCAGTGTGAGTATTTTAAATAAATTATGACACTATCTGCAAATCATCAGGAAGCTATTTCACGATAAATTAATACTTCGATTACGCTAGTCATGTCGTTTGTCGTTTCAAGTGAGTCTTTTAATATGAAACCGTAGTCAATTGCCTTATCAAATTTCTAATATGTTTATTATCGTAGTCACTTCAAACGACAATCGGCGTATTTTATGTTTTTTGTAGTCACTTCAAAATTTCACACGACTCGAAATGACAGCTTTTAATTGTTTTTTCCGTCTCAAATCACTTATTGGTATAGCAACTGGCCATTTTTTTTTATATAAATAGCAAATATTTATAGTCACTTGAAACGACAATCGACTCAACTAGCGTAATCGGGGTGTTGTTACACTTATAATGATTTATAATGATGAAAGATAACATCAAAAGGATGACGTTTCGTGATAAATTCATGTAACCACCGAGTCGTGATTATCGTATAATTCGTATTAATTTTCTTTAATATAAGTAATTTTTTCAATAGTTCGCGAGCTAAAAATGAAATGATTTGGAAGCTTAAAATTCAATGAAATAATATTTGGTAAATTTGAAAGTAGCAACTATAGAATCCATTCCCGGGTACCCGGTATCCGGTTTCCCGGAAATCCCTGATTTTTTTTGGCATCGAAAACCGGTTTTGATATCAGCCAAATGCCCGGTTTTCGAGCTTATTTTTTTATTTTTTTTTTCCATTCAGTCATTAAAAAAACAAACAAAGCAATGTTGCAACAAAACGTATTAAAAAAATGAAAACAAACAATTTAAAAAATGTTCTTTTCCACCCTTACACTTACAGAACTATACGAAAAAGAGACACTTGTCTCAGAAAATAAAAACACACAATTAAAAATTTTTTCTCCGAATGAATGGACGGCGAACTAATGCAGCGAGTTTTCTGCAATATTTTCATACATTCAAATAAGAATATATCTCTGGAGAATTAGAACTAGACTGCCCATTAAAGTTTGCACGTCTAAGCAACAAGACGATTTTATCCATGATTACTGACATGTCAATACCACAAAGCAGCAATCTGTCATCTGAATCTGACTCAGAAAATGATGTCGTTGTTGACGAAATTGGATTGTCTTTGGAAGAAAAACTCGATGGGCAATTCACAAGGAAGTCAATTCCATGAATACTCCGCAATTAAGAACCAAAAATATTATAACCAATATTATAAAAAATGGGCTATTTTTGAAGTTGAGGGTAACCGTGGAAAAAATCTAGATAGGTGCTTTGATAGCCTTAATTCAATACCCTCTACCAGCGTGGAATCAGAGCGAGTGTTGTCTGGTTGTGGAAAAATTGCCACCAAAATTCGGTCACGGCTAAACGATAAAAGTTTGGATAATTTGTGCTTCCTCAGGTCACATTTAAAAATGGAAGCAGGAAAGTAAAGGGGAAGTTAGGAACCAAAATATAAAAATAAATTCTTCCGATTTCGAATTTATTTGTTATTGAATTTATATGTCATTTTTTGTTATTAAAAATGGATTTAAAACGTTTTTCTAAATTATTACATTTTTTAATTGTTTTTAATTTAAAAATTATTAGAACCGGTTCCAAAAAAAAAAATCTAGCACCGAAAACCCGGTTCTGAGAAATGCTTCGGTTCTGGATTCTATAGTAGCAACCAACATAGATTATTGCTCTTAGCTTATTTTTGCAATTTTGTGTAAATTGATTATAGGATAACTGAAAAACACGAAATTCACTTTTGCAGTTAGAACTTTTAGGTGATTTTTCGTACATTTTCACCAAGTTTTTTTGATGAATCAACAAAATTCAAGAAATCTTTCGATTGCATTTGAAGCACTATATAGGGCCAAACTCTGTTTATATTTTTCATTTATTTGAGAAAACTAATTGGTGAGTAAAAATCATTTTTCCTTAACACCTTTTCGATTTGGTTGTGTGCATTGTCAACCGTTTGAACACAAGAATGTCCTGGCAAAGATAATCTCATTCTAACTTCTTGTAAGTAAGGATGTTGCTTTATAAAAAGTTGAATTTCGTATACCATTATCGAATTTGTATTTTGCGGTACGCAGGAATCAGACCAGATGAAAATTTTTTCGAACGAATGTTCTTCAAATATTTTATTTAATATTTTATAGAGAGCTGCTGCGATATCATTTCCTGCTCTACCCGATGAATCTTCATGCCAAATTGAACAATATACTGTTTTACTGGTGGATAAGTGTACCATCAAATTATATATATTAATTTGGACAAATAAAATGCCTCCCCAATATCCGTTTTTGGGCATGTAATTACATTTTGGAGATCAAATGTAATGATCCACTTGCTTGGTCATGGTCTTTTAATAGATAGATTCTTTTAGATGAATATGTTCAGTTTAATTGACATCATTTGGTGCACCCTTATCTGTATTGATTTTATTAAGGTCGCATTTGGCACATCTGTCTAATTTGGGCTTATGAAAATCAAGGTTAAAAAATTATTATAAAATATTGCGATAAAAGCTGATTTTCACTGGTTGTTCCGATTGAGCTAAACACTGTTCTTTATAAAGATCGTACATTTTTACCACGTTAAGATTGCCATCCAAATATTTTTTAGAACTGCGCATTCTGCAGTAATGAGATTCAACATGCGGAAAACTCGCAATATGCTGAACGACAAGGTTTCACTGATGCTTATCTTTTCCGGCTTAGTTAAAAAATAAAAACATTCAAATAAGCTGACATAAGCCTCTAGATGTTTTCTGGGTACAATTTAATTTGCAAGTTTTTTTAGAACAATCCCTTTCAACCTTGATAGCCTTCTTGGGCATAAACTTCCGTCGACTATTTTGATACTATTCGCCACTTTGAAATTGTAATTTTCGGATTGCCGACTTCCATTTATCAATATTTTTTTGTTCTTTTCGAGTAGGCTGATTCAATTCTAAATCACTTTGATCTAGGTCTGGTGTGGTAATATTTTGAACACTAACCTGTTTAATTTGTAATTCGACCGTTCGTTGGCTCACTGGCATTTGAATAGCAACCGAAGGCAAATCCGCTTGGTCAATGTACTCGACAACACATTCTTCTATCGTGAATACCTCCATTATATAATTATAAAGTGCTACAAAATAATAAAATATTAACACGAATATAGCACAAATAACGAAAAACCGCTGTAGTTAAACAAAAATTGCAACAGTTGCTTACGTCTGTCCATTTTTTTCAGGAATCGACACACGAATTTACCACAAATTGACGTTTTCACTCTTTAAATTAAATTTATAATGATCAAACATAACCTAAAAAGGATGTCATATTTAATAATTTCATGATAATTTATCGTGAAATAACCTCCTGATAATTTGCTGATAGTGTTAAAATTTATATAAAATACTCACACATACATTGGTACTTTGATAGAAAATATTAGTGTATGTGTAAAATGTGTAAAACGCATCACAATGCTAACTGAATTCAAATAAAGTTTTTTCTAATAATAGCTTTCCAACTCTCAATTTATAAAGAAACAATTTCGGTTACTGATAAAAGATTATTAACTATAACCACAGACAATCAAATTAAATTTTTCATTTGAACTAAAAAATTAAAACAAAACAAACTTCTGATAATTCCAATGTCATCGTTGTATCTGTGATTTTTCGTTAAACTGTGTATACGTATACGCAAAAAAACAAAATGTTTTTGATTGTATGCGGCTATTTACAGAAAATGAAATCGCAGTTTAAATTTTTACGTTTACATAGGATGAAATATCTTTTTTAGGTTGTCTCTGCTATTACGATTATGCAAAATTCGATCTCTAATTCGGCTACAATTAGTAGTATACGAGAAAATCTTTCCAACAAAAGCTGCTAACTCTAAAATATTCTCACTTGATAAAATAATTCATTAATAAAATTAACATATTAAGTAAAAATTATCAAAAAATAAACCAATTAATCATAATTTGATTATCAGTCAGCTTATAAAAAGACACGCGCCACTATCATAAAACCGTGTTATATACAAAAATACGAAACAAGAAGAGTTATAATAAACACACAAATAAGAATAAGTACTATAATTATAATATTCGTGTAGTATAAAGTAATTTATTCAACCATAAACCAATTAAGTTGTATTAAAACAGCATTTAAAAAACGATTTCAAAATCCCATAAAATTTTATGTTTATTTTTATGATTATTATTATGACATTATGCTAGGTCAGTTATATGATCTGGCCTTTTTTATTTATACGTACATAAATTGTATATTTTCTACATCTTGTATAATATGTTTATATGGATGTGTGTATTTATGTATATGGATATATAAAAGAGTAGAGCTGTAACAAAAACAAACAAACAATAACAATCATCTGCCTTGTATACCCCATAAATTGATATTGAACAATTTTTGTTTACAGAACGTAATGTTGATGAAGATCATCAATTTAAGAAAAAAATTTGTATGATCGACAAAAACATGAATGAACTATACAGAATGAAATTGACGTGGTTTGTATACTCGTAAATGCCGCTACAGCGAAAGAATGGATATACATAAGAAGATAAAAGAAGATATGTAATAAAATAAATTTTCTTAATTTTTATTTTTGTTTATATATTTATATTGCCATTTTGTATGACTTTTATGGCTCAATAAAAATCACTGAAATAAATTTAAAAAATAATTTAAAATTTAATATGTGGTTTGTATTATTATTATTATTATTTACTTTTGTTTTAAATGGGTGATACTTAAATAAGACATTAATTTGTCTGGCATCAAAATATTATAATTGGGTTACCCTTCATACAGATCGTTGCAAATTTTTGGAATTTATATATCGAATAAGTAAATACGTTCACGATGTAATAATTTAAGATTTTAGTGTGATGTACGGTTTTCTTATTTTGTGAAAAATAATAACTTAATTTTTTTTCGAATATATATTTTGTCAAATGTCATAATCATTAAATTATCATTAATTTTTTATTATATTTGTATGATTTTTTTTCTTTTTCATAATATTTGGCTGGAACAAAATTAAATTATTTGTGAAAGATATTTAGTATGCAGGTGGATGTCAGACTACATTATAGCATGTGGTCGTGTGCGCGAAGTTTATGACATATTAAAATCGTATATATTGTGAATTATTTTATTTATTTAATGTTCATGGTTATTAATTTACAGAGGCAAACATTATTTTATGCCCTGCTTTGGTTTGAAAATAAAAGTAAACTGATGTAAGGAAAGAGATGTAATAGAAGTTCAGTCTTCAGCACAGTTCAATATAATAAGATAAAAGTGGAGGTCTGACCATGCTTTTATTTTTGGCAATCGCACTATTAAATTGCTAAACTGGCATTTCGCAAATAAAGTGATAGTGGTTCTTTTGTTTAAACTAATTTACTTTCTTCCCCGTACTAAATATTTAAAAAAATAGAAATAGTTCTGTTAAATTGTGTTAATAGGATGCGGTAAAACCATCAGTAGATCAGCTAAAATTGCAGGCAATAATGCAAGCTATGCAAGTATATTATAAACCAGTAGGTTCTGGAATGTGAATATGTCCGGTTAAGCACAAGTTTTATTAATGCTTTGATGCGATTACATATAACATTACAATATGCCTCATTGGAGGTTGTAATTCTATAAGAGCAACTGAAGGTCGAAAACGGTATGCATTATACTTCTCGCGAAGTACCCCGGAAGCAAGGGAAAACATAATTTTACAATAATTTTACAGGAATACAATTGTCATCTCCTGCGAGCGAAGGCGCGATCAAAATAAAATACACCAGCTCGTGTAATTATATCAACGGGAGTAATGTTGCCTTGATAATAATAGCAATAAGTATCCAGGGAATAGTAATCAAACAAATATGTCCACACTCTAGCGTAAATTCAAAAATGTTTGATACGCTCGCTGATCCTGTACATCTTTTTTAATGGTATATAACGGGCCAATTCGTTGGGATGTCCCTGAACCTTTGATAGTATTTCGAACTAAATTCCTTGGTTGTTGCTTTAACGGTTTTAATACCAAGGTCGTCGTGTATGTTAATATTTCGAATATATATCATTGAGCATTAGCAATACATCGGAGTATTTTAGCGTGAGTTCGTTTCAAGAGTTTTCTATTTGATGAACTAGAGGATATTTACATAGCATAGGTCCATATTGGCTTGATTAGCGCTTTGTATAGTAAGACTTTATTGTCTAATGCTAACTTGGATTTTCTTCCAATCAGCCAATTTATTTTGGAAAAAGTTATTTTTATTTGGTTGCGCTTTACTTCAATTTGTTCTTTCTTCGTTAGCCGTCTACCCAGGTGAAAGCCTATAGGTATTTGACCTTGGTTTGTTGAGAAATATATACACCGTTTAATTGTACTGGTGAGCAGGAGCGTTTGTTCAGCGTGAATGTGACATGAGTTGATTATTCTTTTCATTTACTTTTATTCGCCAGATCTTGAGCCAGTCCTCAATTTTATTCAGATGATTTTGCAATTCTCTTGAGGCTGTTTGCTGGTTTGCGTGTGATACCAGAATGGCTGTATCATTAGCAAATGTTGATATTGTTACATTGTCGGTAACAGGTAAATCTGCCGTGTACTACAAATAAAAAATTGGTCTCAGAACGCTTCCTTGTGGGACTCCCGCACTTATATCATTTAAGGAAGTTGTTGCACCATTTGGAGGAGATAATTTTCAAGAACTGAGTGAATATTCTTCGGCAGGAGCGCTTTAAGTTTGTATATTAGTCCATCTCTCTCTCTCTCTCTCTAGCATTTACATCCCATGAAGGGATTTTGCCGCCCGCACTATGATCCTCCATCCTTCTTGGTCCATCGCTCTCGTCCTCCAATTTCGACATCCTAATACGAGTAGGTCTTGTTCGACGTCGTCACGCCAGCGCAGTCGGGGTCTTCCTCTACGACGTACTCCGGCTGGTTGTTGATGGAACACTTTGTAAACCATTCGTTGTTGTGGAGACCTTGCAACGTGGCCGACCCATCTCACTCGATTAGATTTAATGAAGCCGATAATATCGCTACCTCCGAGAAGTTGCTTTATTTCGTAGTTCATGCGAATCCAGTATTCATTGTTCGCAACTTTAATAGGACCAAAAATTGAACGGATGACCTTTCTTTCGAAGGTAGAAAATAATCTACAGTCATTAGAGGTCATGGTCCAGCTCTCGCTTCCGAAAGTCAGCACAGGTCTTATAAGTGCTTTATAAAGTGCGAGCTTGCACGACTGCGATAAGTGTTTAGATCGCAATAATTTTGATTGGGCGTAGAAAACTCGTTGTCCGGCAGCGATTCGGGCTTTTATTTCTGCCTGCATATCATTCAAGGATGTTATAAGTGACCCGAGGTATTTAAAATTTTCGACGCTATCAAAGTTATGGTCGCCAATTTCGAGATTTGCCATGGAGATGTTCCTGGGTGTTGTTAAGAATTTCGTTTTGGTACTGTTCACCTCCAAACCAAGTCTTCTTGCGCAGCGATTGAGCGGTATGAAACTGTCCTTGATGTCGCTAGGTCTTCGGCCAAGAAGCACGATATCATCTGCATATCCAAGAATTTGGCCTGATTTATTGAATATACAGCGCGAAGTTTCAATGTTGCTTTTCCTCGCTACGTACACTGAGAGAAAAACACTATCCTATTAAAAAAATTACCATCTCTATAAAAAAAATGCTATCGGTAGTCAACCGATCATAATATCTATTATAATAATAGTAATTCCATTATAATTTTTATGTTGTTAATTTGACAGTATACTATCAGAATAATAATAAATAAAATTTCGATGCAATAAAACGAGTTTTCTATATAACAGCAAAATTCTATAGATTTGATCGAATGAAAGACACATAAAGATATGCATTTCTGTCAAAGTGATTGTATTTCATATTATATCGATGACCAAGTAATTCCATATGAAAACACGACATCGCTAATTTCGACATAATTTGCATCATCTCTGCAACAAAAATGTTTTTCATATTGAAAAAATAATAAATAATGTTAAAAAAATAAAACATTTTGAAATTTCTATAAATTAATTTTTTTATTATTATTTTTTTTTTATAACTATAACTAAATTTTTGTTCTGTAACATTCACAAACACAAATTTTGTCTTGCATCTACATCATAAAGTAGACCGTCTTACTGGAGAATCTCAAATGTAACTTACGAGTAAATAGGTATTGATCCATTTCCTGACACACGCATATCGAAGGATTTTTCATGAAATTAACCGCAATATTCACTTGAACTATAGGTATTAGGGGAAAAATTGTATGTGAATGCTTCTAAATATTTACGATCTGACATATCAGCTGAATTAAATTTCGATAGTATAATTTGTATTTGTCACCCTTTATTTCATGTTTTACGAATGCACTTAAATTTTCTCGAGTGATGTAATCGTCTGGTTAAATCTGTGTACCCCACACAAATATTGGAAATCTATTGATGTCTTGAAAAATTAAAATAAACTCATACTGATATTTAAATTAAACCAAAGCCATAAAATAATTACCAGTTTATATCCTAAAGCAGTTTTATAACTTGGCCAAACGTTGAAAATATCCAACGTGGATGTTTTGGCATCTAACCACATATAACCACATATTGTAATCTATACAAACAAATTAACAGTTATTTTATTCTAACTAATATTTAATTATAGTTATATTTATTACACCGATTAATTTTATTAATTTTAAAATAAATTATTACTTTCTTATTACACAACACAGTGGAACTTTTGGTTTAACAACCTCAAACGTACTAATGAATAATTTTTTTGTCTATTTGTATTGCATTGATAGAAAATCTATCAGTACAAAAATATACGACGTCATATAAATTTTCTTTTAATTTAGAAAAAACAAAATACATTTATAAAAAAATAAAAATATATTGACAAAAACAATTTTTATATTAAAAAATTAATTTCAAATTTGATCGTTAATAACAAAAAAAAATAACAATTGTTCTGTTAATGCCATAACATATATATTGCGGAATATTAGTTGTTAATAAAATAATTTTTTGTCATATCAATAAACTACGATTAAAATGAGAAATCACTTGTTAAGGTAACAGTATCAATTTATAGCAATAATTACAATTTCAAATTTTCAATACGAAAGTAGAATTTCTCTCAGTGTACTCAAGCGCCAAATTGAACAGCACAGGCGCGAGTGCATCTCCCTGTCGAACACCAGATGTTATTTGAAAGGAGTCTGATACAGTTCCTTCAATTACAATTCTACATGCAGATCCAGACGTTGTTAATTTACACAGAGAAACGAGTTTCTCTGGGATTCCCAGGCATATGAGCGCGGCCCATAGGTTGTCGCGGTTTATACTGTCATACGCCTGCCTGAAGTCTATATATAGCTGATGTATGGTTATGTTGTACTCCCAACATTTTTCCAAGACCATCCTCATGGTGAAACACTGGTCAGTGGTCGATCGGTTGGGACGAAAACCACACTGATAGTCGCCAATGATGTTTTCGGCGAAAGGGATGAGTCTGACAAGTACAACATTAGCCAACACTTTGTAAGCAGTGTTCAATAGAGCTATACCACGATAGTTTTCACATTTAAGACGGTCGCCTTTTTTATGCAACGGACATATGAGCGCGGTCTTCCAATTATCCGGTAACTCTTCTTGATCCCAAATACATACGATGAGATCGTATAAACTTATTGCAAGAGTAGCGCCTCCGAGTTTAATTAATTCTGCGGGGATTCCATCAAGACCGGGTGCCTTGCCGTTCTTCAATAGACTAATAGCTGCGTCTACTTCCTCTGCTGTGGGATATTCGACAATGACCTCTTCACCTGGCGGAGCTATTGCTCTAATGGGGGTCACTTCGTCATTCCGGTTTAGCAGACTTTGAAAGTAGGTTTGCCATACTGAGAGAACATCAGCCACGTTTGTTCTCAATTCTCCATTCCCGTCTTTTATGGCTGTACTTCTTGGGTGGAAGTCTTTACTGAGATTCCTGGCATTAGCAAAACAGTCCCTTGAATTTCCTACTTCCGCTTGGAAGCTGATGTTTTTAATGCATGACCTCATATAATCGCGTTTCTTTTGTCGAAGGAATTTAATCGTGGCTTTCCTTGCGCGTAGGTACTCTGCCTGAGTGCTTCTCGTGTTACGAGCCAGCCATTAGTCCATCGTGCACTCTAAAAAATTTGATCAAATTTAAACAAAAGATCAATTAATTTCATTTGAATTATTTTAGCAATTTTCATACAATAAATGTAGTAAAGAAATTTTTTGTTATTTTTTAATTAAAATGTTAATTTTTTTCAATTATTTGTTTAAATTTCATCACCAATATGTTATAAATTTAATTGTTGTTGGAAATTAAACAATACGTTTGTTGAACTTTAATTTATTGATACATTTTTAGTAGAAATGTTGAATAAAATCATTTTGCGGTAAATTTTAAACATAAAACTATTAAATAGGTAATCAACAAAATAAAACAAAATTCAGTTACAGTAAACCTGAAACCATATAGAACTGCTACAACTAGTTTGAGTAATATATTTTTAAGGTAAATACGAGATAAAATATTATAATAATAATAAAAATATTATTATAAAATAATATTATTATAATACTATGATCCTAAGAACCGAGACCATTCATTTTGGATAGTTTACATAAAACACGCATCTAAAAAGTTACGGTAAAAGTTGTGTAATATTTTTTCGCTTATTAATATCGTTTCGTAATATGTCATTTACTACGATATCATTTAGATTATTTTACATATTTTCAGCATATTCATTTGGATTGCAAGGAATTAATTTGATCATTGAAATAAGCATATCTGAAATAACAGAGGACGATATTCTCCAAAATTATGCTGCTCAAAATAATGTGAGATTAATGTTGGTAAAATTTGACGAGGAGGCAAGGATGTCACCAAACCTGCCAATAATAACAAGTGAACCGCATAATACATAGTTCAATTACCAGTTACCACACCACAACACCACGAAGAAAATCAATGCTCCGAAATATACCTCGACAATTCGCCATTAATTATTTTAACGCCTCAAAATAAAACTATTAATCACAAAGATGTTTATAATGATCTGGATGAATATATCAATCGTCGCCTAGTACCTCGGATATGTTATTAGCAACTATTTTATGTATGAGTAGTACAGCAATGTCTTCATCTACATCCACTGACAACACTGAAGTTGCTAAACGTCAAAATCAAAGATTTTGATTTAAATGGAATATTATTCAGAAAATATATTTTAAATATAACAAATTTAAAAATAAAAGTAAACTTTGAACTAATATCAACAATTTTGAGTTTAAATAAAATTAAATGGTCTAAATTAAGCAAATTATATGAAAAATTCAGCGAATTTACATGCCAATTTGATCAACTATTGTTGAAAATAATGTTTAAATTGTTTTAATTTAATCCTAAATATGTGTTTAAATATAATTTATATTGTTTAAATGTAAACACATTTTTGTTAATAATTCAACAATATTCAAAATGTTATTAATAACTTTTTTGTTTAAATTTACTCCTTCAAAAGTTGATGTTTAAACAGGAAGTTAAATATTTTTTACGCGTTTAAAATTATTACAATAATTGCGTGACACTCAATTATTGAAGTAAAATTCAACTAATTTTTTGAGAGTGTGCCAAACTGTATCAAATGCTTGCGCTATATCCATATGAAGACAGCAGAATAGTATTGCTTTGCCTCTAAGGCCTGTCTGATTGTATTTACAATTCTATCCATTTGTTCTATGGTACCATGCTGGTTTTGGAACCCAAATTGATGGTCTGCAATGATTTGCCTTTCTTCTAATACTGGTTTCAGTTTTGTTATTAACATTTTTTCAAACAGCTTTGAGATTGAGGGAAACATGCTTATTGAACGATAAGACGAGATTTGAGTTTCGTTTTTCCCAGACTTATGTATCATTATGATCAAAGATATCTTCCACGTTTGAGGAGGATGACTAGTTCGCCTAATAACTACGACCAATTCCCTTATCATTTTTCCAGTAAGGTGAAATCTTCAAAATTTTAATGATATTAAACAACCGGTTGCCACAGTTATCCCTGCGGATTGCAACAATTAGTTTATGCATACATGGTTTTGCAATGCCAAAAGTTGCAGCAGGAGCGCCATTATAATTATAGGTTATGAATTATAATACCTTATGGAAGTTTTATTAAGTTTATGAATTGATTCTTTAACTGTAGCTTATCTTATATTTTTATGATAATTAATTTTGTTATAGTTTTATTAGATATAATTTTCGTTTATATTCTTTCTTTATTAATTGAAGGATTAATTCAGTTAACGTTTCCGTAATTTTTTACTCATGAAAAACGGTACACCTCATTAATCATACACCGTTAGTTCGTTAAGGTTGAACCGGATTCACAAAGTTGAATTTGATTTTCAAAAGGTTGAGTTTGATTTGCAAATAGTTAGATTTGGTAGGTGAATGGTTGTATTTGGACTGAAAATAATTGACTTTGGACTGCAAAATCTGTACGCTGCATGTAATTAGTAGTAGGTAAGTAATGTAAATAGTAATCATTAAAATAGTAACATTTATGAATAGATTTTTTATAACTTTATATGCATTTTTAATTAAGAGGAACAATATTGTTTTCAGGATAATACAATATGTTTCATAACTATAAATAATCAATTTTGATTTTGCAAAATTATTTAGTTTTAATCGTTTGATTAAATAACTTTTCTTTTCGTCAAATCGGCCTAAACTTATACCGCCGTTGTGTGATTGGAGTACATTTTTTCAGATTCAGCTACCTATCACAAAACCCAAAATTAAAGAAGCCATAACCAAAACTAGCATTAAGGGCTCTAAAAGAGATTTTAGTACAAGAGTACCGTTCTCTTGTGTCCTGTTTTTATAACGAACCAACTCTGTGTGGAATGATAATGTTGTTAAGAAAATAACACAACAAATAAGATAATTCGAGTTTTGTTTTTGTTTTGCTGGCAATTCATCCCAATTATGAATTTTGCCGCCTCATTATTGAGGTTAAATAATCAGATTTAATTTCGGATTAATGTGTGATTGGTCCATTGAAGCCTAGCCGTAGACCCTAGAGTTGCTGGAAGGTGTATAATGCTGCCGGATGAGACATGGGTTGCTGTCGTTTTCCTTTCACTTTACAATTATACCAAGAATCCCAACCCGATTTCAGAACTAAATAATGAAACTAAAGGTCTTTAAATTATATTCAGCTCGAACTATTCCCAAAAGATGATGAAACATTTTGGTAATCGGATTCGGGTTTCCTGTAGGATATTGGTATGCGTTTGACGAATAGTGGCTCCTACTCAAATATAAATGCTACACATTAAGTAAACCAATGAAATCAAAATAATTTCGACATTATTATAAGAGAACTTACGAGGGCAAATCAAAAAGTCTTGCAATATCATATGAAAAAAAAGAGTGAGTGAGACAGCAATATTTTTATTTTTCGACATAATCTCCTTTAAGGTTTATACATTTGTCACATCGATCAATTAACTTGCCTAAACCCTCTAAAAAAAAAGATTTCTTTTGCTCCATAAAATATTCATTTACAACAGACTGTACTTCATAGTCACTGGAAAATTTCCGGCCCCTTAGTGTTTTTTTCAAATTGGGAAACAGAAAGTAGTCACTGGGTGCCAAGTCTGGACTGTACGGTGGATACGGAATTTCCACGAAGCCGCAGTCCTTTAATGCAGCTTGAGCAATATTAGGCTTGTGCACTGGTGCATTGTCGTGAAGAAGCAAGATTTTTTTCCTAACTTTCCTTGGCCGTTTTTCCCGGATCGCTTTTTTAAATTTTCGCAAAACCGCTGCGTAATATATGCCTGTGATTGTGGTTTTCGGTGGCATATAACAGATTATCAAAATTACTTCAGCACCCCAAAAAATTGTTGCCAAAACCTTACCAGCAGACGGTTGAGTTTTGAATTTCTTTGGTGGTGGTTCACTACGTTTAATCCATTGCATCGATTCTTGTTTGGATTCCGGATCCCAGTGATGAAGCCATGTTTCATCGCCTGTTATTATGTTATCAAAGAAATTTTCTGAATCTTCTTTGTATATATCTAAAATCGCCTTTGAAGTTTGAACACGCATTTTTTTTTATTCTGCATTCAACAAACGGGGAACCCATCGCGCACTTACTTTCGACATGTGAAGGTGGTCATGTAATATAGTATATGTGGTACCGTATGAAAGAGAAAGTCTCCACGCTAACTGCGGAACAGAAATACGCCGGTCCTCCAATACAATAGATTCGGCCAAAATTACGTTTTCATGGCTAATAGCATCTGCTGGCCGACCCGAGCGGTTGACGTCTTCTAATGACTCCCGATCACTTTTGAATAATTTTACCCACCTTGTTACTGTGGCATATGATGGTGCAGATTCGCCGTAAACTTTTGACATAAAGTTGAATATATAAATTGCATTTCGTCCATCTTTACAGAAAAATTTAATAACGGTGCGATATTCAATTTCATTCGTTTTAAGAAAAATTCAAAACACGTGTTACTAAATTGACAAAAACGAACGAACTGTAAAATTTACATCGAAATGTTCTTCTAGAAGTTTCATCGCGACAAAAAATGGTTTTGAAAAATATATTGTTGTCTCACTCACCCTTTTTTTTCATATGATATTGCAAGACTTTTTGATATACCCTCGTATATTGATATCGAAAATTAAAATAAACCGAACCTTTCTGGTAAAAATCCAATTGGATTTCGCAGAATCTTTATAGACAGTTTTTTTATTTCTGCATGAAGATTCATATGGCTATAATAATTTTAGTTTAATTACAACCACTTAACTAAAATGGTTTCTTGACTTTAACTAATATTTAGCTAAAGTGAAGCTTCAGTATAGATATGATATTTCTAAAAATATAGTTTTATTGGTTGTTAGGAAAATTTCAGTTTAGCCTTTCAATACTACAATACATACATAGACACTTTTTAACTTGCACAAAAAGATACAAAATTTTTTAATTCAACTTATTGCAGATAAATAGTAATTCATAATCTTTTCAAAGTCGTTAAATGTTTTTTGAAAAATTCTGACCACATACAATCAATTATTCTTCCGGTTGAGTTTGCTAAATCTTACGTTTTAGTCTGATGTATACAATCACCCCGTCGATTCTTTCGAATAAATTTTTCGATGAATGAATATACAAAAAACGGACATTTTTTCATTTTCTCAAATTTAAAACGAAAATTATAAGCATCACGGAAAAAATTTAAATTTGCACAACGACAATAATTTCATTTCTACTTGTTCATTTATATTTTCGGTTTTATTGTGTAAAACTCTTACACACTTATACAAGAGATCTATTCTCGTTCCTAGAATTTATTTCTTTGTCCGTTTTCATTTGTTGTTAAATTGTTTTCACCTCAAAATATTTAAGATTAACACCAATACTACTACCACCACCTAAGGAACATCCTACGTACTAATATTAATTTTACATTGATATTGTTACGGTGACACCTAGATTAGAATAGAATAAGTTAATTTCATTAATTGTTCAATTACGTGTATAATTTATACTCAACATTTAGGCGTATTTCTATACTAACATATTTGCTGCGCATTTAGGATTATTCTAGAAACAAATATTTTGGTATATAAAGGCGCGCGTTGACGTGGAATGCTGAGTATTATTTTAAACGTGATACAGTGAAGGTTAAATAGAAAGATTATTAAAGTGATTATTAAAGCGATTATTAAAGTGATAATTAAAAAGTGTGTTATAAGTGTAATAATTAATTGTGAATTTCGTGTTGTATAATAAATTGTGTTGTGTAAATAAAATTGTGTGAGTTAAAATTGAAGCAGTGTATTTATTCACAATCCAGTGATTCGAACCTTGATTGACAAGGCAAAATCGTAACAATTGGTGACAGCGGTGGGATTGTGAATAATAAGGAAAATGATTCTCTACGGATTAAAGCTTGCGCAATTAAAGGAGCAACTGACACGGCGAGGTTTGGCCAGTGAAGGCACAAAAGCTAGTTTGGTGGAGCGACTACGTGAGGCCATGGAGAAGGAAGGTTTAGATCCAGACGTGTATGATTTCGAGGAGGAAAAAACGGATGAGATCAGTATGGATAAGAAACAAAAGGACGCACAAACGGTGGTCGAAACAACGCAAAACCCATCTGGAAGTTTCGATTTTTCGCAGTTGATGGCTGCTATGAATCAAATGATGGGACAACAGTTGGAGGGAATAAAACAATCGAACGAGGGAATGAAACAACAGATGGAGCAACAAGGAGCGGACATTAAACATCAAATGAAACAGCAGATGTTACAAGTGGAGCAACAAGGGGCCGACATTAAACAATCGAACCAGGAAATTAAACAGAAGATTGTAAAAATGGAGCAGCAAGGGGCGGACATTAAAAACCAAATAGAAGATGGCCAAAAGAAAATAGACGAGAGGTTTTTGGAATTATCTTCTACACTACATGGTAAAGTGGAAAAACTGCAAACAGAAGTACACGCAGAAATTCAAAATGTTAAAGGGACGGTTCAGCAAAAATTTGAATCGGTTGAACAAGATTTTAAACGTCTCGAGAAGGAGCTCAAAGATGTCAAGGCGAATGGAACGCCACAACAAGTGATCCAGACGGTTAATGCAGTTAAGATAAAACCACCAACATTTGATGGAACAACATCCTTCAGTATTTTTAAGTTCCAGTTCGAAACGGCGATTAAGCAAAATCAGTGGACTGAAGAACAATGTGTTGCAGCGTTAATTGTGGCTCTTAAAGGCGAAGCGGCAGAAACACTACAAATCATTCCCGAGCAGGAACGGAACGTTTACATGGGAATTATGAAGGCGTTAGATCGAAAATACGGAAGTGATCACAAACGAGAAATCTATCGCATGGAATTGAAGGGTCGATACCAAAAAGGAGGAGAATCGCTACAGGAATTTTCATCGGCAATTGAGCGGCTCGCGCATTTAGCCCATTCAAATATGTCGGCCGATTACATGGAGCGAATTAAAATAGATGCGTTTATTGACGGTATTCGAGATCCTGAGACGCGCAGAGCGGTGATGTTGTCACCTAAGGCAACTTTCACGGAAACCATCGCTTGTGCGTTAACAAACGAAACTGCGCAAACCATCATCAAACCAGCAATGAAAATTCGTCGAGTGGAGATTGATTCCAGAATAGACACCGCACGGGCTACACCAAGGTTCAGAGATGGAAGTGGCAGGATTAAATGCTGGGTATGTGATAGAATGGGTCACATCTCACGGGACTGTTGGGAGATTAAGAAGAAACGAGCAAGGTCGCCATCTCCTATGAAGCGTAGACCAAACGAAGAGCAGATAGAATCCAGAAAGGAGCGTCAGACGACAGCGGAGTCGTTAAACTAAAAAGAGTCAGCTTGAAGGGGCAGAAGCTGGCTCCCACAACCGATTGCCCCACAACCTCCATCCATGTTTCTAGAATAGCAAGGAACGGTGACAGCTTAACAATTGAAGCCGATATTGATGGGAAGAAATGCATGATCACGCTGGATACGGGAGCAACACATACGATTGTTCGTGAGGATATTATTGATGGAATTATGGAACCAGCTAATGGCATTAAATTACGAACGGCGACTGGAGAAAATTCAGCAATAAAAGGGAAAAAGGTCGTAAAAATAAGGATTGGGCGAAATCACTTTCAACACGAGGTGCTGGTTGCAGATATTGTAGACGAAGTCATCTTGGGAATGGACTTCATGAGAACGAATGGCTTCGTGGTGGATGTTGGACGGGGTGTATTAACCTACGATAATATCGAGTTGCCACTTCACGTTAGCGCCGTTATAGGAGAAACGACCAGGCAAATTATAATGGATCATCGGGAGAAGGTGCCACCGAACTCGGAAACAATAGTATGGGCAAGATTGGAAGGAGGTTCTGGGTCACCCAGGTTGTGGGTTGTGGAAGCCAATGAAGCAGAGAGCGGAGCCAGAGAAATTATGATCGGGAAAGTTTTAGTGAAACCAGACAGCGATAATAGAGTACCAATTAGGACTCTAAATCTCTCGGATAAGACGAAAACCATCAAGAAAGGGACAATAATCGGAAAATGTGAAGAAATATCGGCGATAGTGAAGTGCGAGCAGAAAAATCCGATTAAGACGGCTAACTCGCAAGTGCAGAAAGAGATTATAGATCAACTTATGGAGAAATGGACCGAAGATCTTACCATGGAACAGAAAAGTTTGGCAAAACAATTGCTCGAGCGGTACATGCCAATATTCTGCAGTACATCGGACAATAATGGGAGAACCACAATGGTAAAACATCGAATAGATACAGGAGCAGAAACGCCGATTCGACAACCACCCAGGAGATTACCATTGGCAAAGCAAGGAGAAGTGGATCGAATGGTAAAAGATATGCAAGCAGCAGGGGTAATCGAAACATCAAGCAGTCCATGGAGTTCACCAGTGGTGTTAGTCGAGAAAAAGGATGGTAGCATGAGATTCTGCGTGGATTATCGAAAATTAAATGCTGTGACGAAAAAGGATAGTTACCCATTGCCAAGGATCGATGACACGTTAGACACATTATCGGGTGCTCGAATATTTTCGACATTAGATCTGCAAAGCGGCTATTGGCAAGTGGAAGTCCAGGAGGAAGATCGCGAGAAAACGGCATTCAGTGTGGGTAACGGATTATGGCAATTTAACGTTATGCCATTCGGATTATGTAACGCCCCTGCGACTTTTGAACGGCTAATGGAGCGCGTGCTAAAGGGATTACATTGGAGGACGTGCCTCGTATATTTGGACGACATCATCGTTATGGGCAAGGATTTCGACGAGCATTTAAGGAATTTGGCAGAGGTTTTGGATCGGATACAAGCCGCCGGATTGAAGCTAAGCCCAAAGAAATGCAAACTATTTAGAACGGAAGTAAAATATTTGGGTCATAAGGTAACAACCAATGGAATCCATACCGATGAAGACAAGATCGCAGCAGTGAAGGAATGGCCACGACCTAAAAACTTACATGAATTACGGAGCTTCCTTGGATTGTGTACCTATTATAGACGATTCGTGCCAGGATTCGCCAATATTGCAAAGAGTTTACACGAGTTAACCAGGAAGAACAAGGCATTCGAATGGAAGGATGATCAAGAAGAGGCATTTGTGGAACTAAGACGACGATTATGCGAAGCACCAATCCTCGCATACCCTATACCCAACGTTAAATTCATTTTGGACACCGATGCAAGTAATGATGGTATAGGAGGAGTATTATCACAGGCAACAAATGGTGAGGAGCGAGTTATTGCATATTACTCCAAGATGTTATCAAAACCGGAACGGAATTATTGTGTAACACGGAAAGAGTTGTTGGCTATAGTGGAATGTGTTAAGCACTTCCATAAGTACCTCTATGGCCAAAAATTTCTTCTACGGACGGATCATGGAGCTTTGCGCTGGTTGTTACAATTCAAAAATCCAGAGGGACAAGTAGCACGTTGGATCGAACGTTTGCAAAGCTACGATTTCCAAATTGAACATCGGAAGGGAACCGCACATGGAAATGCCGACGCATTATCAAGAAGGCCATGTCCCGTGGAATGCAAGCATTGTGGGCGTGTGGAGGGTAAGGAAAACATCATCGATATTCGGCTTATGCAAGTGCTACCTGATGAGGAATGGACTGATGAAATGATCAAGAAGGAGCAATTACGGGATGCTGACCTGTCATTCATCATGAAACATAAGGAAAAGGAACACCGGCCCACATGGAGTGAGATAGCTGACAAAGCTCCCATTGTAAAAGCATATTGGGCTCAATGGGATAGCCTCCACATAGAAAATGGATGTTTAAAACGAAAGTGGGAAAGCACGGATGGTAAAGTAAAACAATTGTTGGTAGTGGTGCCAAAAGATCGGATAGCGGAAATCCTCAAGGAGTATCACGGAGGAGCAAGTGGAGGTCACTTAGGGATTAATAAAACATTAGCCAAAATTCGCCAACGTTTCTACTGGTCCGGATGTAGACAGTCAGTAGTAGAATGGTGTCGAAGATGTGACCAATGTGCGGCAGTGAAGGGACCAGCACGAAAAAGCCGTGGAACCATGAAACAATATAATGTCGGGGCACCATTTGAGAGAATTGCAATGGACGTGGCGGGGCCATTTCCGACCACCGAGAGCGGAAATAAATATGTGCTAGTAATAATGGATTATTTCAGCAAATGGCCGGAAGTGTACCCCATACCCAATCAGGAGACAACAACAATAGCTGATGCCGTGGTTAACAATTGGATTAGCAGATTTGGTGTACCTATGGAAATTCACACGGATCAAGGAAGGAATTTCGAATCGGTGGTATTTCAGGAGATATGTCAGATGCTTGGAATCAATAAAACTAGAACGACGCCTTTACACCCACAATCGGACGGTATGGTGGAAAGATTCAATGGTACATTGGAGGAATATCTAGCAAAAGCTGTGGAAAGGAACCAACGCAACTGGGATCGACATATACCAATGTTCCTGATGGCCTACCGATCAGCGGTACATGACACAACAGGAGTGACACCAGCTAAAACCATATTTGGGAACAATCTGCGATTACCAGGAGATTTAAAATTTGGGGCTGTTCCATCAGCAGCTCTATGCGGACAGGATTACGTCGACCGAATGAAAGAAGAACTTAATGAAATACATCAATTTGTACGGGAGAAAATTCGAATATCAAGTGATCGAATGAAAGCTCGATATGACATACGAGCAAATAATCAAGGCTTCGAGGAAGGGCAATTGGTATGGCTTCACAACCCGCAACGGCACAAGGGATTATCACCGAAGTTGCAACCCACATGGGAAGGACCTTACACTGTCATTAAAAAGTTGAACGACGTGGTTTATCGCATACAGAAAGGACGGAAAGGTAAACCAAAGGTGGTGCATTTAGAGCGTTTGGCGCTCTACAGAGGAGGTGATCTGGATCCTGTTCGGGACGAACAGGCTTAGGTGGGGGGTAGTGTTACGGTGACACCTAGATTAGAATAGAATAAGTTAATTTCATTAATTGTTCAATTACGTGTATAATTTATACTCAACATTTAGGCGTATTTCTATACTAACATATTTGCTGCGCATTTAGGATTATTCTAGAAACAAATATTTTGGTATATAAAGGCGCGCGTTGACGTGGAATGCTGAGTATTATTTTAAACGTGATACAGTGAAGGTTAAATAGAAAGATTATTAAAGTGATTATTAAAGCGATTATTAAAGTGATAATTAAAAAGTGTGTTATAAGTGTAATAATTAATTGTGAATTTCGTGTTGTATAATAAATTGTGTTGTGTAAATAAAATTGTGTGAGTTAAAATTGAAGCAGTGTATTTATTCACAATCCAGTGATTCGAACCTTGATTGACAAGGCAAAATCGTAACAATATAAAACAACCAGCGACATCTCTTCAATATTTAAAATAACTATATGACTGTAAAGGTATAAAATCGATTCAGCAAAGTAACATGTATATGGTTTGCATCTCGAATGGTATAAAAAATAAAAATCCTTTTTTAATTCTGGTTTGTGTATCAACTACTACAGTTTCAATGGAAATAACATAGGTGGCGATAAAAACTTTAGTTCATACATAAAATATTAAATTTCCCAATTTGAGCTTTTTATTTTATTTTCATATTGAAAAATAAAATTTATCCCAAAGGGATTGTGGAGATTTTTATTATGATGTTAAATTATGTTAAAGTGTTAGAGATTTTGGTTTTCTCGCATTTTTTTGTGCTTTCTCTACAGCATCTCTAACTTTATTATTTTATGAACATATATAGTTTATGTTGGGGTTACATAAATACACACGTATAATACCAAAATAGCAACAACATATTGTTTACGGTGGTAAACAAGATATTTTGATGATTTGATTGAATTTAATGTTATGTAGGTAAATAGAAGTATCCTTATTTATATTATGTGATATCAGTAGATGTTTTATACGAGTTTATGATTATGCAAAACTGTACGGCATAAAACTTTAATTTTTTTATTTTATTGCCTAAACCTTAAGTTTCGTTTTGGAATTGCATAATAGGCATTCGATACATAACACATGAGCTTTTTATGTATGGTAACGTTTTAAAAATCCTTGTTTTAATCTCAACCATTTGGATTTGTCCTATTATTGAAATATAAAACATTTTTTTCTGGTAATTTAGAAAAAGTAAAATAATTTTTTGTTTGAGAAAATAATAAAAGGGATTATAATTTTCTATATATTCGTACGGTATTTTCCAGGATGATTTTTTTTTTAAATTGAATTTTAAATATTGTGTATAATATTTTAATTCAAAATGTATTCGACTAGACATCTATATTCTCGTATGTGTGTATGAATTTAATAATGCATATGCAGATACATTATACAGTATGCACGGTAATCGGTTTGATATGCATAATTTTCAAAATAGTTAAACAGAAAACTTAAGTAGGATTATTAAATTTAAACTGTATAAACATCCCATAAATAATGCAAATTCTCATTATTTTATATTTTTGTCTCTTCTATATGCTATATATATATATTATATACATAATACTGTATTTACAGACAAGGCTAGATTACATGGAACTCAAATTAAATTGGGAAAATATTTTACTATTGATTTTCTTTATATGAGTAAGTATATACATTTCCAGGTTGGTCAATTGATAAAATTTATGTCTCTTCTTATGTATTTATAATTTATTATAAAATTTTACGTCTTAGGTATGTAAGTATATGATTTTCGAAATAAAATTAATTATTTTGTTAAGAAAATGTTTTTTTTGTGTTTATTTGACAAAATACTTCCTTTTCGAAATAAAATGTGCAAGAACAAGAAAATTCAAAATTTTTTGGTTTGTATTATCGAAAAACAAAATAAATTATAAATAATTTTTAAAAATAGAACTTGAAGAAAAACCCACTGTAAATTACATTGAACCTTTCGAACCTCTTACACGTTTTAAACGTATAACGACTGAAATGAATAAAAAAATAATAAAATCTCATAAATTTTCCCAATTTCAAATAAAACTACTGTACACACACACAGTATATACATATATAGGAATAAAAGTTGGCGAGAAAAATTGAAATTTAACAAAGGAAAAGCTAAAAAATCGTTTTTTTCTCTGTTTTATATTTTGATTCATTAGTTTTCTCATTTTCTAGGTTCAAACCGCAGCAAAACTAATACACAAGTGAACGTTGAAAATTAAAATTAAATAAATATTATGTACTGTGTTGTACATAAACACTTGCACACGTACATGAAATAGTACGTTGGTCAACACTCTAGTTATATATATTATGGACTTATATCACATAATATATTGATTTTATGTGTATCGTAATTTATTTCAATTACACCCAATCAAAAATAATTATTATATCCATCATCATTTTTATTTTATTTATTATACAGTGTGTGGAAAATTAGAAAATATCTAGATATGTAAAAAAATAAATTCCAAAACAGAAAGTGAAATTGATATATGTTAAACAAATGTATATGTTTATATATGTAAACCAAATTAGACGTGACATGAATTTTATGTTGTAGTATACAGGGTGTCACAATATTTGGTGTTATGGATGATACCAAAAGTGTAACCGTTCCATTAGTGTTAAGTTAATATTAGCACACCCTGTGTAGAAAAAAAATTCTAAATACTTATACAGAATTTTAAAAGTATATAACCATTCAATGAGTATATAGAATATGTAAAATTTCGAGGCGAATGTACTCAAAAATAAAAACAAATCTGTTATTTATATTATTTAGTTTGATTTGATGTAAAAGAAGATTTATTGCTGGGTAAAATTAACATTTTTTTAAAATACAAATGTCCGATGCGATGGGCGACGTAATCAATACAACTCAATTTAATATTTTATTGATTTTATTAATTAATAACATTTAAGGCTCAATTATCATATACAAAACGCATACAGATTATTAAGCAATTATCAGCGTACAATTTGTTAATAACATTTAATTAATATAAACAGCATACAATATTTATATTGCAAATTGCTGTGATTGCTATAAGCAAATATGGTGTGTGTTAATAATATAATCGCCTTAATAGCACGTGATGTGATTTTGATTTAAAGCATAAACATAAACATAATTAATGTTATGTACGGAATTTACAATATGTGCGGTTGCACGCAAATTGCATGTATACGAGTATTTGTATTTGATAAATGTAAATGAAACGACCTCAAATCGACTACATGATTTGAAACAGTTTATTGCATACATTTATTCATAACGGTTTTATTTTGCAATCGTAAATTTTTTAAAAGAAATACTACATTACATATGAGTATGTATGTAAGGCGAAACAAGCGCAGAGTATGAACATTCTTTTTGATGAATGCTACATAAAACCAAACCTAACCTAAATTTGGAAGCTCATGATAGCAATGTTGCGACAAGTTTTTCTAAAACTATACTAAATTCATTGGTGGTCACAACTTTAAGAGTGATTTCGGATCAGTAAAACAGTTTTTTCCATTTGAATTCTCACATTTAACAATTTTGCACTTAACCTTTACACATTTACAAAATTCCTCTTTGCTGTTTTAGTGAAGTGTTAATGAAAAGTACCAGGAAAATAAATATTGCTTGATTATCAATTGGCGAATCCCTCAAACAAATGTAAATCTCTGCTAACCTGAACTAAATGGATATCGTTCTCATTAATAAATCTCAAAATTTATACTTGTTCAAGGAACGATTAATCACAGTTATCAGATAATTTTAATCTGGTAAACGGTTGTGGACGACCTTGTACGCTGCAGTTGTTTTATTTTAGATGTTTGTATGATTTGGGCCGCAAAAACACAACCGCTGGGAGAAGCAATTGGCAGTGATAGGGATATTAATAAATTAACACATTGAGTTCGAATCCTGACTACATTTCTATCACCCACTACTCCTGCGGAGATCTGTAATATTATTTGTCTTCTGGATAGTGGTAAAGGTGGTGGACCGGATAAAATTCGAAATCAGTTTCGAAAGCGTAATGTATCTTTCTTTTCTGAAATTATAGCGAAATTAATAAATACAATTTTTCAAACCGGTGAATATCCTTTAACTTTCCTTCCTCCAGATTTTATCAAAATTTTCCTCCAACTTCAGTAAAAAAACGTCCTATCCTATGCTAGTATAACTATATAGACAGTTAAATTTTCAAACCAAATATAGAGCTATCAAAATAAACTCCTTTGAGCCATATGGCACTTCAATGAGCAAAATGAACAAAATCATCATCATATGGATATTAAATTTAGGTAATGAAAGTTGGTACAGTATCCTTTACAAAGATGAACTTAATAGACGGTTGTCTAGCGAATTGCTTTCATAGCCGCGAATTAAGCCTCGTACAACGTTATGATTATAGATGATGCCGACCATGTTATTTGGTCAATAACCACATGTTATTTGGTCTTGTTAAAATATATTTTGATGAAGACGATTTTGACGAAAAAAAGAAGATTCTTTGAAGATTTTCCAATTTTGCGCAGGTTCCTTGACTAATTACTCGAAATTAATTACATCGATAACTGTATAGTATCTGTATTAAACCAAGTGTTAAACACCTGGGGTTAAAGTTAAGGAAACTACCTGTGTATCTTATTTACCGATATGCATATCACACGTTCAATAGCTTTCACGGCCTTTACCTTTACCGAGTGATATACGAGAAATAATTATTGAACCAAATTCAACAAATACGCAAAAACTTATTTCGAATCCATCACATATAAAAACTTGGTCTCAGACCAAAAAATTCAATGCTATTGCAATGAATTTTGGTGATGCTGAAAATTTATTGCATTGTCAGTGTTTTTTTGTGAGAGAAAAATTTTGCTTCAATAGAATTCGACATTATATTAATCCAATTATTTATTAATACTAGCATTTAATAATTATTATATTTTTGTAAAATGTTCAATAGATTTGTAAACAAAAAAATTTTAAATTTACGCGAGAGGAATGGAATCGGTCGGTGTAGGTTGTCCCAATATTAGAGGCATCGGTCAACCAAGTGCCAAATATAAATATAAATTGGATATTATGATCAGTAAAATGAACTTATAAACTACTATATACTAATTTCCTATATACTAATTTCAGAGGGCAGTATTAAATTTTTGTATAACGTATAATAGCGTACCAAGCCAACTGAACGATTAGCTGAATAAGAAAATGTCGTAAATTCTTGATCTGAGCCGAAGAGTTTGCTTAATTTTATCGCAGAAATTGTAAATTAATATTTTTATTTAAGTGATCTAATTGATAAACCTGAAAAATTCACTTGAAATTGTCAAATATCGCAAATTTTCAGTAAAAATTTATCTCCAAATGACTCAAGAAAAAATGCTTCATGATCATCATTAATTTTGAATTTTAGTCCAGTTTTAACCGTTTTACATTATACACAATGAATCAAAAAATTAAAACAGTTCTAACTAATTTGCTTAAAATTTGGTAAAATTTTCTTACCACCCCTTACTTAAAACGTCTAGTTATACCATTGCACCAACTTGGAAAATTTACAGAAAAGAAAAATCGAGAAATTCCCATTAAATAAATTTCCACAAAATTACTCAAGAAAAATCTTCTGATTCTACGTTGATTTTGTTAAAATTGGTTTTCAAAAATAACACTTATTTTGTGGCATTCGCCAAGACCTTTTCCATTGTTTAAAATCTTAAAAATGATAAAGAAAAAAGGTATCTGTAATCAGCGTCATATGGATATTTGGAGTACTAATATATTTCAGGTAATTTGTGCATACTTCAAGACCTCTTTATTGACATATCACACTTCATATATTCGATAATAAATCAATTATAAGCTCTAAGCACCAAACGATGGATTATCATCTAAAGAAATACAATTAACACAATTACAAGTAACACAATTTATACGGTTTTAAGGGAATCGGAACAATTCTAACTGCTTTCAGCACTAGAACGGTAGTTTTGAATACTAAGAAGTCTCAAAAAAAATTACAGCATTCTTCATGAGCTTCCTAATAATATACTACACCTATAAATATTAAGTATATGATAAATTAGCTACCAGCGCCAACACGGTGGACACCAAAGCTTTTCATTCAATTTTCCGAAATAAAAATAAAAGAATATTCGTTTTTGAAATAAAACTGGCGCGTATATCCGTCCAGACGGAAGGACAGCCATATTATTAATTTTTTGATCAAGGACCTTCGAACGTCGAGAATAGTGATTTTGGGTGATCTCACTTTTCTTCATTTTTATAAGGATTTCAAAAACTTGGTCTTACAGGCCGAAATTAAAACAACAAAAAAGTAATAATATACATTGTCTATACAAATATTCAACATACATACTCTACATATTGTCGACATTGTCTACACCAAAATTAATTTTCTACGTTATTTTAGACACCATCACGTCCACAATTCCGAATTACGCCTAGTCACACAACACTGACGACTAGCGTAATCAGGGTGTATACATTCAAATATCAAGTAAGTTGACCTATACTTAGTGCTGTTTTCTATACCGTTACTTCTTTTTATTGTATGTTACAATTGACACGATCAATTTCAAAAAGAAACTTTTTAACAGTTTAGTTTAGCTACAATAATTTTTGAAAATTATCATGTAATTTCAAAAGGAAACAACGACATTGTATCTTCTGAGGCAAAAAATTATCTATAATTTGTCCAGCAATACTATGTAAAAGGTGACGTTAGCGTTTATGTTTTCTTTTAAAAAACTTAATTTTTACTTTCAAAATATAGGTAATCCCAATTTAAGCTGGTAAACTTTACGTGCCGAAAAAACGATAAAAAACAATCATCTACATTATCTAAAAATTGTCTACATGCTCTATGAATTCCCAACATTGTCTACCCACAAATGAAATGTCTACGCTGCCTCTATTTTTGACACCAACATGTAGACAATTTCGAAATAGGCATAGACGCACAACACTGATGGTTACCCTTACTAATTTTTCTTGTATCAGGGAAAATAACGAAATTTCATTTGTTTCATTGTGCAGCTTTGTACTTTTTACTATCGTGAATCATTTTGCGGGAAAAAAACTTAAGGAAAGTCACCAGCTATTTTTGACAATTATTTTAGCTCATACCATTTTACGAGTTTATCTAATGGAAAAATATTAATGCAGCAGGAACTATTCGGGTTAATTGGTTTAATTCTCCGAGCTTCTCATCTGCCAAACAAATGCAGAAGAAAGGGAGGGAAATATTGGGTTTGAAAAATGGACGATATGGCGGATGGCTCATGCCACACGTAAAAAAAAAATGCCGCATTTTTCTTCGTTTCTTTCCCCGTTTACCTATGATACAAGTTTTAATTGCGACTTAAACAAATTTTCTGTTCTACCACACAACTCAAACATAAATGAAATAAAAAATATGTCAAGGACATTTTTTACTCATTTTAGTTAAAATTTTATTTAAGAGAGAGCAGAACAAAACATTGGTAGAAAAAAAATGCCAAAATACAAAAAATGCTCGTGTGGCATGACTGGATGGATATAAAAGGCTGTTTTTTAACCATTCGCTTTTATTGGAATAGGCGATAAAAACATTATGAGGCGGTGGAATAACTAGGAAAAAACTAAGGTCAATATCTAAACTAATGTAAGATCATGATAAAATCCAAAAAGGACATTTGGAATTTTTGCCCATTTTATATCGACATGGCAGGCTGTGTTATCTATGTTGAGTGCAAGGACCATTTAAGTTATTCGAATTCTAAAGAAATCATATTTTTAATGAATTTTAAACTATAGAATTAGCTTAATGCTTACTAAAATTTGACATTGCCAAATATGGCAATTATAGTACCAAAAACAGTCAGAGTTTGATGTTTGATCAAGGATTTTGACGGAATATGAGAGGAAAGTAAATTTTTAACTAAGAACATTGTACAAAAGACGCCTGACTCATATTATCCGGCATAAAAAATTTAATATATCATAAAAACAAACATAAAAAATTGGTAAACATGTTTAAATAAAACTGTCACGATTACAAAATAATCCTTAAAAGTAAAGAACGTTTTATAATGTTGAAACGATAAAATTTAGCATAGAAGATTTCGTATTTTTATCGAGTTCAACCGTAATCTGGCAACTACAGTTCTAACTAATCACGTATTAGCAAAAAGTATTTGTCAACATTTTAGAAAAAAAAAATATGAATTTGATTTATGTGATTAGCTTGACAATAAACTTAATACTGAAGGTATTCAACAATACTGAAGGTATTCAGTCAACTCCAATATGACACACTTCAAAGAAAATACTGTAATGGAATTTATTTATTACTTTATTTCACTGCGATTAATATTAAACGAAAAAAGATTTTACAATTTTTTTATCGACATATAATGACGTCATGTAACAAAATTGTTAAAGCAACGAAGCCATTGGTATTCTAGACACTCTGGCCCTCTCCCTCTCTCTGATACTATATCCCATCAAGGGATTTGGCCGCCTCAAAATGAGGTTTCATAATCATATTTTCCTTTCGGATAATGAGTGATTTTTTAGAAATTTGTTTTTCTTTGTCACCACCGGGAATCACCTCCGGTCGCTGGAGCAAGCATGCTGACTACTTTACCACCGGGGGGGGGGGGGGGGCACTCGCCCTGCGCAGTCATTTTTCAAGGCGGTTATAACCAAAACACAAGAAAAGATAGCAAAATATCTAAATCATAAAACCGTAAAAAATTTAAATACTTAAACCATAATATAGTAATTAGAAGAAAAAAAGCACATCGCACTTAATCTAAAATTAGTGTCGGATCAGCAGTTCCTTCAAACAAAGTGTTAGGTTGATTCGCCCTTGCCTTATAATGCCACTACTTTTGAGAAAATTTGGATCAGGCCTGAGAGAAACCAGCTATCCTAATTTTAAGAAGAGTAACTCTTAGATTATAGGAACGGGACCATTCAACAGAACCAGTTCAATTTAGCAAGAATATCATCCTCCTACATTTCATAGTGGCCAACATAACCGGATTCAGATGAATTTAGAAGAGTTTTATCCAATAAATAGTATTTTCTAGCATTTTATAAACCGAATTTATAATAATCTGTCAAAAATTGAGCAAGTTTTTTTTGAAAGGTAACTTCCAAAACTTTTTCAAAATCCCTCCAAATCCTATAAAGTTGAATCAAATAAATAAATTTTGTTGGCTGTAAATGGCTATAAATTCAAGAATTTAATTCGTTTTGTAAGGCCTTATAGTCTCCTTAAAATGTCATTCTACATTTTATAGTGATATCTGATCAACATAACCGGATTCTGATGAACACTAGTAACGGTTTATGCAATTCGAATTGTTTTCACAAATCTACTTTTATCATTTCCAGAGGATCACTAACTACCTCAAGAGAATCGGGTACCTGTCATAGGAAATCACAAAAAAATCCACCCAATATCCCCCCCCGACATCATTCGTTTACATAACTCCGATATGCTCGTGTAGTGAAAGGTCTTTAATCAGATATCAAATTATGATACCACTTTAGTTCAAACATTTACCGTTTTGGCGTTAACATCTAATTTTCGTTTTTTTATAGAATATAAACGTATAAACCATTTTTCTGGGGCAATTAGGAAGGTCTTGCAAGTATTAATAATTGCAATAAGCACGTTAGTTCATAAATTCTCCATTTCGGCGCTAATAGTCAATCATTATAGAATAATTCGTCCTGCATATTATTGAAAAAACCATGAAGAATGTCACAAATTTAGGTAATACGAAATAGTATCGAAAATTACCATTTTGGCGCGGGGAACAGTTGTATTTTTCCTATTACCATAAAATCATGTGGTATAGTTGATAAATCCACCGTTTTGAAGAAGATATAATTATTCCAGTATTACAGAATATTAAGTGCTGGATATTATTGAACATGTTTTTGACGAATATCAAAAATTTAGCTAGAACGATTTAGTACTCAAAACTACCGCTGGAGTGCTGGAGAGGGATACATTCCGATATGATTATGTGGAATATCGTTTGAAATGTCTTGGACCAAGCAACAATTTTTATATCAGCTCTTAAGTTTACAAATTCACTGATAGGGACAAATAAAACCTTTGGAAATCTTCGATTTTACTTTTTGTAATTTTTTCGGATAGTTGCAATGGTTACGATATCATTATTTTGTAGATTCAAAATTATTGATTTTGTTTAAAATTCTTTATATCAGTATTGTTTTGTTTAATTTGAAATTTTTAGAATTTCAAATTAGTATTTTTTTATATTTTACGCAATTTCTTAAATCCACGTAATAGTCTTTTTTAAGTGTTGAGTTTAAATTTATTAAAAATTCTTCCTACACGTACTAAACGCAGCAAAATAATTTATTAAAGTCACTAATGTGTCTCTACATTGTTCGTTTAAATCGCATTTGTCTTAAAATTATTACTTACGTATACTTTAGAGAATGCTATTTAGTTACTAGTAAGGCATATATTTTGTATCCGTGATGAACTCACGATCAATTGAGCAATCAAATTTTTTACCGCTGAAAAGAAAAAGAAAATTTTAAATTAATATTAAAATTCGAGATAATTTTTTTTTTAAATATTAAATCTCTCTGGTTCGACTCAATACCGACAATAGACTTAAAAATTCAGCAGAATTAGATCAAAATAAATTGTTAAAATTAGGAAATGGACAGACCAAACCTGTAAGTGGTTAAAAATATGGCGTTTGGCAGCTGCAAAAGAAATTTTTCGTGCAAAAGAAATATTACTATACTCCTCTGTCGAAGAGTATAGAATGATAATATGAGTAAAATGTAACTTATGTAAATTATTTTTTGATAGCAATTTATGCCGGAATTTTCATATCAAAATGGATCGATGATGAAATACTGCGGTTAAATTTTAATATGGAAATTTTGATCATTATAAATTTGACCATTTTTCGTAATATTTTTAATTTCTTTGTGATATATTTTGGAACTGTATATAACATTCTAAGTAGTAATTGTTTAAAATACAATCCAATCCAATTTCATAGAGCTGCGATAAATACTTGCAGCTGTTGAAATAAATATTAAGAAAAACTGCCTTGTACATATACTGAAAGGTTTGTGATATATTTGTTCCGTTTCTGGCGCTAATGAGAACATTATTGTCAGATTTCGATTAATATTATTTCGTTCTACCAACGAGGGCGCGATTTAAATTTATAAAAGCTATCTAAATTTAAAATTAGTATTGGCATACCGAAATATTTTCACTGCTAGAACCAAAATATTTTGAAATTCAAATTAGGTAGCTACCACCGTATTGACGGTCAACGTAGGTACTGTTAACGTTTTATTTAACAAATAATTCAAAATTTCATTATTATGGTTGGTGTTTGGCAGGAAACTGATAAAAATCAATATATAAGAGCGGCAAATGTCACCCACATTTAACGTACTGTAAGTCAACATTTTTAATAATTCAACCGAATCGTTTGATAAACCTTCACTTATAGATTTCAGCATAGTATAATCCGTATCAAATGTGAAAATCACCTGTTTTAAAGTAACAGATTTTATTCACAGACTATAATCTTAATTAACTTTATTCTTTTAATATATAATTAATATAAAAGTTGTCCTTAATTAATAATTTATTATTGTCAAATTATTAACCGTATTTTATGAAAGACATAGACAAAAATTTAAACCTCTCGATATGCTGTATAGATAACAAGTAAATTAAAATTAAAGCCGCGCGTTTAAGCGGAACAACAACACGAAACAGAATAAATATGTTTATTATATATAGTGTCTTTTGTATATATAATACCATATAAATACATAGCTAGTTAGTTATCTATGTAAATTAACACACCAAAAAACTATTTATAAATTCTTCTCACTATGCGTTGTAACAAAAGCAAAACTAAAGTCTGACTTCATCGTATAGACGCGCGCGTATATAAAAAACTAAAATTTATAAATATAAATAAATAATTTATGTTTTATAATTTTTTATATTATGTCCCGTGAAAAATATTTTTTTCTGTTATACGCACACGAAACTATTTTTATAGAGGTGATCATATATTTTTTTTGTTTGGTGTGGCCTAACAAAATTTCATATCACAATGATTAACAAATACCAAAACACAACTCATTGCAATATTTCGGAACTTTCAGACCAAGTTTACGAAGCGCCATAAATATTAATTTGGCATAATGGTATACAAAATTAATATTTAAAACCGCCCCCTCCCCCACCCCTCTCTTAAATACACATAAAACTAAATGTAGGTTTTTGAAAGTAAACCTTGAATTACAACGTTGTGAAGGTTAGATTGTTTTATGGTTCCCCAGAAGAAAACTACGAGTAGATGGCGGATTTTTGTAATTTGAAATAATTTTTCTTTTGGGACATCGTGCTATCGATTTTACTGATAATAATTTAAATTTGATGTCTGTAGAAGCCAACTTGAATTTTTCATTTCTGTATTAAATTTTTCAATCTGAATGGAAAACCACTCACAGATAGTATTTTTATATTAAACTTTTTAATAATTAATTACGTTCATTTCCTTGTAAAAATTTCCAGAATTAGAAAATGTAATGTTTACACCAGATAACAAAATGTATCTACAAAAAAAATGTTGCGTGTCTAACGAAACAAAACAATCCCAAAATGTATCAATGTGCGTGTGTGTTTGTATATTATTTATATACGAGAATATACAAACAACCCTAAAACTATTAACTTCACACGCACGAAATACCATATTTGATATCAATGAAAATGTTACTCTGAAACACAATATACCAGCCTAATTTTCACTATCATTCCTTATCAGTGTTTAAAACAGTACTATATCAGTACGAAGAAGAAGAAAATTATACAAAGAAAACTACAAAAATGAAAACCAATAACTTAAAATTTATGATTGTAAAAAGGCAGAAAAGCAAAATCAAAATATGCCAAAAGGGGTTATACGAGTTGAAATATAAAATGTATCCTTATTAAATGCTAGTGTATATGTAACTACTTATATATGTGTATGTACTAACTTATTTGGCTCGACAAATGTAAAAAGACGATAAAAAAGGAAATAAAATTGGATTGAGTTTGTTTTGGTATAACGCAAAAAAGGGGTTGACAAAATTTCAACATAACGCATAAAATGAATGGATGATTTAATTTTGAAAATCACAATAAGATTTACATAAATTTACAAGTATTTTTGTTTTTATCCTGTTAAGGATACGGAGTATGTGTTACATATTTGTTTTATAGTACAGAGTAGTTTCATATTACTGTTTTGGGACATCTGAAGACAAACACATATTATTAAGATTGTTAGGAGAAATATGTATAATATCGCTTACGTTACGGTGGTGCATTTTCTAAGCACTTCTTTAATAAATGATAAATTAAACATAACATAATAAACATTTACAGAACAAAAGATGTTCGACCTTGGGAAAATTCATATAAATAATAATTAATAGAATATTATTTTGCATAAAATGGCATTCAACGAATGATATTTTTACTTCGTGAAATTGATCAAAAATTACTATGGCTCAGGTGCTTATATAATTTTAGTGTCAATGGACACAGAAACGGATTTTCAGCTGTAATGTTTCACCAGCATTGATAATTACCGATTAATAATTTCACATTGGGCCTCAAACAACCTTTATAGAATGGAAGTAACAACGTTTATGTTACTTAGCACCTGAGGCCCGCGGGAGTGACCTTTTCATATTAGATCACCTTTTTCCAAAAAACGATAAAATGTTGAAAATTAAGACATATTTTAAAAGGCGGTTTATTGCTTTTATGCAATGCAGTGTGCACTCGTTTTGCCCAAATCGAAGACTTTGTTGTATAAATTTGTATAACTTTATTTTCTTTTAATACACAAGTCGAGTAACATAATTTAATAAAAAGTTAGGTTTATTCCCACCTGGTTCCCATTTTAATTAGATGTTTCTTCGTGATTCCCTCTTGCTAGTACTTGGTTTGTCCTCCATCACTTGAATAACACTGAAAATTCAGGACAGCATTGACTTGACCAATTTGGACAGTATACATCTGATCCAATTTCTTCCCAAGCATCCTTAATTGCTGACTTTAAGGAAGCTACTGTATGATACTGCATTCCATTATGATAAACTTTACGCGAAAGTATTCCACGCGGAAAGGTATTAAAATAACACCTAGTCCAATGTACCATTCAAAGTCCATAGCTCCTCAAATCATGCCAGTAGTATGAAAATCCAATCCGTTCTGGCCATCCAAATAAAAAAAATGTTCATTAGAAAAAATATCTTTTTCCCACTGCCATATGCGGAGATGACATATAGAGTTCAGCAAAATTTAGACGAGCGATAGTGTTTTTTTAACGTTTTTTTTGTATACGATGTTTGGTGTATCATGTAAAATTTGGTGTACTCGGCGTTTCCGTATTAGTAAGTCTATTTTATGGATAATTTGGGCAAACCTTAATTTGTTTCTTGTCGCTTCAGAACGAATAATGTTTATAACTCTTGCAGAAATCTTGGTATTTCCTTTTGTTTTTTTAAATTCCGCAGTTTTCTTTTAATTCAATGTAGTTTCTTACAGCTTTTGTTGATCGGATAATTTTTTTGCTAATTTGGGTAATCCATTTTCATACAATAAATAAATTTTTATGCGTTCTGCTTTGTACAAATACTTTCTTGTCGGCATTTTCTTTGCAAAATCCACTTTGTGTTATGATTTCAAACAAATTAAAATTTTTGTGTTTTTTTAAACCTTTACATCTACAGTCAGTAATGAAAATGATCATACAATTATAGTATGATCCTTGATTTTTTTTTAAACTACGAGGGCAAATCAAAAAGTCTTGCAATATCATATGAAAAAAAAGAGTGAGTGAGACAGCAATATTTTTATTTTTCGACATAATCTCCTTTAAGGTTTATACATTTGCCACATCGATCAATTAACTTGCCTAAACCCTCTAAAAAAAAGATTTCTTTTGCTCCATAAAATATTCATTTACAACAGACTGTTTTTCATAGTCACTGGAAAATTTCCGGACCCTTAGTGTTGTTTTCAAATTGGGAAACAGAAAGTAGTCACTGGGTGTCAAGTCTGGACTGTACGGTGGATGCGAAATTTCCACGAAGCCGCAGTCCTTTAATACAGCTTGAGCAATATTAGCCTTGTGCACTGTTGCATTGTCGTGAAGAAGCAAGATTTTTTTCTTAACTTTCCTTGGCCGTTTTTCCCGGATCGCTTTTTCAATTTTCGCAAAACCTCTGCTTAATATATGCCTGTGATTGTGGTTTTCGGTGGCATATAATCGATTATCAAAATTCCTTCAGCATCCCAAAAAATTGTTGCCAAAACCTTACCAGCAGACGGTTGAGTTTTGAATTTCTATGGTGCTGGTTCACTACGCTTAATCCATTGCATCGATTCTTGTTTGGATTCCGGATCCCAGTGATGAAGCCATGTTTCATCGCGTGTTATTATGTTATCCAAGAAATTTTCTGGATCTTCTTTGTACATATCTAAAATCGCCTTTGAAGTTTGAACACGCATTTTTTTTTTGTTTGGCATTCAACAAACGGAGAACTCATCGCGCACTTACTTTCGACATGTGAAGGTGGTCATGTAATATAGTATATGTGGTACCGTATGAAAGAGAAAGTCTTCACGCTAACCGCGGAACAGAAATACGCCAGTCCTCCAATACAATAGATTCGCCCAAAATTACGTTTTCATGGCTAATGGCATCTGCTGGCCGACCCGAGCGGTTGTCGTCTTCTAATGACTCCCGACCACTTTTGAATAACTTTACCCACCTTGTTACTGTGGCATATGATGGTGCAGATTCGCCGTAAACTTTTGATATATAGTTGAATATAAAAATTGCATTTCGTCAATCTTTACAGAAAAATTTAATAACGGCGCGATATTCAATTTCATTCATTTTAAGAAAAATTCAGAACACGTTTTACTAAATTGACAAAAACAAACGAACTGTAAAATTTACATCGAAATGTTCTTCTAGAAGTTTCATCGCGACAAAAAATGGTTTTGAAAAATATATTGTTGTCTCACTCACTCTTTTTTTTCATATGATATTGCAAGACTTTTTGATATACCCTCGTATGTTTCATAATTATTTTATTATTTTAATATCGAGTTAGCTCTCCTTTATTTTTTATAACCTCCATCAGGCTTCTAGGCATTCTGAATCCGTTCTTTCATAACGAGTGCCGCCCTGTTCGCGACCTATTTTCAACCGGTTATGTGACGTGGAATCTGGATATTATTGGGCTACTGTAGAATGACTTCGGCTAATTTTCAAATTTCCCGCAACAATTTTCCATTACATTTCAAATTAATTATTATTTGACATTCTTCTTTGGCAATTTCCTTTCTAACACCGGCCATTTTTTATAAAATTAGCTTTTCTTTATGTGATAATATTTTTTATTTATGAATTTTCTTATTTCGAACAAGTTTTGAGAGTCCTCTTTTCGTTTTCTTTTCGTTATCTCTTTATTTTGGTTTTTAAATTGTTCCTTTATATATTCGTAAATTTTGAAGGGTAGATGTTTTTTATCGTTAACTATGCGATCTGTTTTGGGGCTCAAGGCTCACCCTGCTCTTCCGCAGATATGCTTTTCACGCCTTTACTTTACGCCTTTCAACCAACTCAAGGACGTAGGGCTATAGGGCTAATTTAAGATGGGTCCATGGGTTTTGCACACCGACAGGGGGTCATAGATGTTTTATATTTCACCACAGTTAAAAAAAATGATGTTGATGTTATTTCAAATTGCATCCTACCCCTATCGGGATTCGAACCCGGTACCTCCCAATCCAAACGACAAATCTAAAGGGTAGTTTATATTATACCCAGTTATGGATAGATTTTCGGTTATAACCTGATTTCAGATTATTCTTTTAGTAGATTAAAAATACTAAGAGACTATTTAAAATTTCGGATTTAAAAGTGCCAAGGAATTTATTTATAAAGAGAATTTTAGAAATTGTACATTTTTGTTGATATGAACAAAATTTAACCCGTTCTGACCCTCTTAACCCTTTCTTACGTTTCACAAATTGTATTAGGCCAATTGGAACTGTAATAAGTTTATCCTGCCTTAATTGAAAAAAGACAAAATAAAAAAATATTCACTAAATAAAAGTACAAACTTATTCAAATCCCAGCAAGAAAAGCTGCGTAGAGCTACATATTGATGCCATATTTTATTTCGTTTTTGACAAATATCCAATTATTGAATTATTCAAGAGATACTTAGGTAACTTATCATAATGTAAGGCTTCTTAAGTTTGTAAACAACTTATTGGTCGGATGGACTTAATGGATTAATAATTAAATTTTGTAAATGAGCCGGCAGGTGGTAATTTTAGCATTTGAATAGATTAAACAGCTCGATTTGAACTCTACTAGCAACAACCATCCCTTTTTCTAAATGTTGATTATTTTTTCGATTATTTAGTTATCCTGTTACTTGCATCTAAGTGGTATAACCTCAGATCTTTTAAACCCGCAAGTTCTTAATTTCTTAAAAATGCATCATTAAAATTGCAATAGATGATCACACGTGCAACATCGCTCCAGAGTTTTTTTTTTATTTTAAGACTTAATTTAACAATTATGGCAATTGCAGCTTATAGTTGCAGGTGTGAAATTTGAACAGAAATCTTGCAAATTGGTTACAAATAATTATTAAGAATTTATTATAAATTAGCTGTTCCTTAATTTTCTATTGTTATTTATCAATATTTCCAGATATAAATTAATTTTCTAGTTGAAATGCAAAAAATTAAATAAAGTTTAAGCGGAAAATTAATAATGATAGTGAGTGATGGGCTCAAAACACTTGGGTCAGTATTATTTTTCTAATAATGTTAAAAGCCGTCATTGTGCAGCAAGAATTTCAACTGGATCAACATTTAAGACAACGTGAAACACTGCAAGCTCAAAATCGTCGTACGGATAAGATCTTCCAATCAGTTTGTCGAAATTTAAAGAAGACTTATCATTCACCTTGGAAGCCGCTCACATCCCATTAATAAAACTTGATATACCTCATTTAAAGACATTTTTGAAAATATACAACACTGAAACCGTTTCGGATGAATTTACTTCACAAAAAATAAGTGAAACAGCAGTATACGATATACAAATGGATCGAATTAAAAAAACAGTTCAAACCAAAAATATATCTGGGCAACGTTAATACAAGAATTTTAGAGCAGAATATTTCGAAAAAAAATTATCTTTTAAATATGGCCGCATTGGAAAGAATAAACCATTCTACGATATCGACATTGTTTGTTAAATCGGAGACAATTTTGAAAGAAGCAAAACTTTATTATTTATTTCAATTAGATTCACATACATATAGTAAACGGAACGCGAACTATTATCGTTTTTATCCGAAATAAATTCATATTACGTGTTGTTCACACATGTTGGTACATAGACTATGCGATCCCACTTTAGTGACATCAATACTTGATACCAAAAATGAAAGAAACATTTTTCTAAAACCACCATCACAAATTCAGATTTTCTATACGGAACGAAGAAGATGAAGCCAAATTTTCAGACGGATATAACCCGATAGGGAAATTGGTTGAGTGGCGTTAAATACTACAACCGTAATTTGGATAAATCAAACAGCACTAAAATTGCAAATGAGCGTATGTAAATTTAATATCAGAAACGAACTAGCTTTTAGTCAATTACATTTATTTGGGAGATACGATTGAAGTCTTCTTTGGGCCGCTCATATGCCTTCTGGTATCCCAGAAAAACTTCTCTGTGTAAATTAACAACGTCTGGATCTGCATGTAGAATTGTAATTGAAGGATCTGTGTCAGACTCTTTTCAAATAACATCTGGTGTTTGACAGGGAGATGCACTCGCACCTGTGCTGTTCAATTTGGCGCTTGAGTACGTAGTGAGTAAAAGCAACATTGAAACTTCGCGCTGTATATTCAATAAATCAGGCCAAATTCTTGGATATGCAGATAATATCGTGCTTCTTGGCCGAAGACCTAGCGACATCAAGGACAGTTTCATACCGCTCAATCGCTGCGCAAGAAGACTTGGTTTGGAGGTGAACAGTACCAAAACGAAATTTTTAACAACACCTAGGAACATCTCTATGGCAAATCTCGAAATTGGCGACCATAATTTTGATAGCGTCGAAAATTTTAAATACCTCGGGTCACTTATAACATCATCAAACGACATGCAGGCAGAAATAAAAGCCCGAATCGCTGCCGGACAACGAGTTTTCTACGCCCAATCAAAATTATTGCGATCTAAACACCTATCGCAGTCGTGCAAGCTCGCACTTTATAAAGAACTGATAAGACCTGTGCTGACTTTCGGCAGCGAGAGCTGGACCATGACCTCTAACGACTGTAGATTATTATCTACCTTCGAAAGGAAGGTCATCCGTTCAATTTTTGGTCCTATTAAAATTGCGACAATGAATATCGGATTCGCATGAACCACGAAATAAATCAATTTCTCGGAGGTAGCGATATTATCGGCTTCATCAAATCTAATCGAGTGAGATGGCTCGGCCACGTTGCAAGATCTCCACAACAACGAATGGTTTACAAAGTGTTCCATCAACAACCAGCCGGAGTACGTCGTAGAGGAAGACCCCGACTGCGCTGGCGTGACGACGTCGAACAAGACCTACTCGTATTAGGATGTGAAAATTGGAGGACGAGAGCGATGGACCGAGAAGGATGGAGGACCATAGTGCGGGCGGCAATATCCCTTCATGGGATGTAAATGCTAGAGAGAGAGAGAGATTGAAGTCTTGGAATCTTCTAATAAATTATTTTACTGTTCCTTTACCTATACGGTTGGAAAACCATTTTCGCATAAATTAATTGTTGCTCGAGGGATTAATTATGTTTTGGGATAACCTGTCGGTACGATAGAGAAACCATTTTTATTCTTCTGTAATTGCTCCTGTTAAATACGCTAATTTACATCTGAAAACGTAGAAAAAAAATTTTCGATGTATACAAAAATGTTTTAAAACCTAACGCCAAAATTTTAATTTTATAAATTTAAAGCATCACAGAATCTTGAATGAAATTATTAAGCATTTTTTAGTTTAATTATTTAAATAAATTGATGAATGGCTACAATTAATAAACCGACATTTTATTAAATTTTGGTCACACGATTAACGTACATATTTTCGATTTTCTATAACCCTAAAATTCGAACCTTAGATAAAGTCATCATAATATAGCCCGCTCTAGCCAACAAGGTGGTCGCAAGTCTGAACTATCCAAAATTATAAACAGATCACGCCCGTGAACAACTCTAAAATTCCATTCGATTGTTTTACAAATAAATCAGGCATCACTTATTTTGAAATGACAATGGGGTAAATTCTAATTGGTGAAAATAAATTTCCAATTGACCAGTTAAGAACTTTTACAATTAAAACCGTAGTGAAATTCATCATGTTACGCGGGCTTTTTTCACAACATTGGTAGAACATTATGACCTATCGAATATGTGGACCAGAACCCGTTATCATTTCCCAATAGAATGAAATCAGCAAAAAATTCTGAAATAATTATTATTATAGGTGTAGGTGCGGTTAACACCGTGAACATCTCTAAAATCTGTAAAATAAAATTTGAAAATTTGTCCAAATCTATTGAATTTTAAGTCGAGTTTAGAACACTCATAATATCATCATATAACAGAATTTCATTAATTTCGGAGATGTGAACATCTCTTAGGCCAGAAAAATAAATGTTTTTCAAATACGTTGGACACATTAAAAATCATCATCTTTACAAAAATTGGAGTATGCTTGTGCTCTGTAGGTGAAACTCGTGAACATCTCAGCGGTCGTTCAAGTAAAAGAAGAAATATTGTAAATTTGCAAAGTGTTGAATTATAAAACTGAACTAAATTGCAATACAATTTCACTTACATACAGAGTCCCCACCACATAAATATCCCATAAACAGTGTAATTTTTTGGGTTTATCGTACAACTATTACCATCATCAATAATATTGAATATAAATTAAATTTGCCCATGTAATACTCAATACAATATTCCAAAAAATATAATACCGCAAAATACAAATATAAGAACCGATACGGACTTCGACCAATTACGCACAAATGAAAAATTGTATCCCCTGCACGAATACTCGACAAGCACGACAAAAAGTTGGCTTTGTCCTGAAATCGCCCGATAATTGCGATTACGATTCCGTACGAACGGATAAGATTCGCACCGGACTCAACCCCACATACGAATGGGCATTAATAACAAAGAGCAATCAGTACCTATCCATCCATCGAATAAAACCGGCCTACGGAATAGTTTGTTCTGCGGGACGAATTCCTTCATTGAGAACATGAAAATCCGTAACATTCCTGAACTTTTAATCGTTTTCCAAACTAAAAGGGGGTACTGTAGCAACTCAATTATTCGCAAAATAATTAAGGTTACAATTATCGACGCATTCGACATATTATTACGCCACAACCAATTAATTTGATATTCGATAACCAAAATCATCTTCCGCAATCAACCGCACATGAGCTCACGACCCTCAACTGGCCACATACACTGGCATTTCAAAATCCACTATAGTTGATTTTCTCGATTTTTTTTTTTGGTTTTAAAAAATGTCAATTAAAATAAAAAAAATACAAAAATTCTCTCTCGTACAGCCTGTCAAAGAGAACACGAGCGCGCGACGACCTCAAACTCTTTTTCACAATTAAGATCAAATTAATATATAGTACTAATATAGTATTTACTAATATAGTACTAAGATAATGATATATAATAAATATGTGCAAAACATAAAAGCAAAACCGAACGAAGTGTATAAATTAAAAACGCGATCATAAATATAAATCGAACATGTAATTTTACAAAGTGTAGTCATTTGTCACATGAACAGTTTAAGTACAAGCTTAATATTATTAATAGTTTTAATATTATCTATAGCCAGAGCTTTGCTTGCATCAAAAAGTAATTATTTTTAGGCAGACTATTCCACTGCCTTTTGCGAATGATATAATTTTATTTGGAAATAAATCGCTATTTTAAACTTAAAAGTCAAATTATTATTAGATGTAGGATGGTGGCTCTTGGTTACTACTGTATCGGTTTTAATAACTATTATCTGTTAAATGTAGATGAAAATTAAATTGAACAACAAGCATAAAGGTCATAGTTTTCGTTCCGTTCCGATTCGTTTCGTTTTCAATAAGGTTTTTTAAATTCTCACGCACATAGCTTTCGTTTCGTTTTGAGTTGTTTTTATGTAGTTTGATAAATCGAGTTTTTTATTTCTCACAATATTGTTTCAATTCAATCAATTATTCATATTATCATATCAATTGATTTAATAATGAGTAAAGATTTACACATTAATAAAAAAAACGATAACGATAAACGCACGGAAAAAATAATCTTGTTACCACAAAGAAAATGATTTCTTTATAGTCCAACATTCTCTTTTTCTTAATTTAAAAATTTAGTGTCTTATTTCGTCCCATTTTTTCTTGGTGATAAATTGTTTTTACTTAAAGAAAGAAACATTTCTTGACGCAAGAAGAATTTTAATTATTGATTTGAATTAATTTTTCTTGAATTAAACGTTTCTATGAATTCTTTAGTGCAGTAGAATAAAATTTAAATAAATAAAATTATCATGAAATGAGTAGAAATTTTCTGAAATTAAGAAAATTAGCGCTTTCTTAAACTGTGATAATAAATTTTCTTAAATAAACACATTTCAAAAATAAAATAATTTCTTATTAGAAACAAATATAATTTCTTTATCCAAGAGGATCTTAATAAATTTACTTTTAGAATATTATCTTGAAAGAAGAAATATTCAAGGAATATTCTTAGTGAGTATTTCTTTAATCAAAATGATATAAACAACCAAATAAATTTTAAGTTTTCTATATTTATAATTTTTGCATGAAATTTCACGTCAAACTGAACACTTCTTAGATTTTAGCTAAAGTTACGTTGTTAACGATATGGATCCTATAATGCATGCATTTAGTAGTCAGTCCCATAGCTCTGACACGATCGTTATTACTGATCTGGTGAAAGCTGGTTTGGTCGATAGATGTTGCTGTTTCTACAATCCAACCGATTTTATCATTAAAGTCGCCTACGATGATTTTTTTAGCGTCATCTGATTTATCTTCAGTAGGTGCATGAACCCTGAGGATCATAATACGTATTAAATTGTTTGATGCACAATCTTAGTGTTCATAAATCATTATTGCACTTTGATTGAACGGAAAACGATGACATGTTTTCCAACGTTATGCTGAAGAAAGCCAAAACCAAACTCTTTCAAACCTGAGATATAGCACAATATGGCAAGATTAAGATTTTTTATCGTAGTGTGTGTGTTGTATTGTCCAGAAATCAGTTGTGGATTGGTAGTCACGAAGCGAATTTTCTATTTAAAATATTTGGTTGTTATCTAATAATAATTTTAGTTTAGATGTTGGTTGGTGGTTAGAGGATCAATTTTACCACAATTACGTTTCAGAATTGGTTGTAAAATCGTATTTTTGCATCATACTACCTTATTTACAACTTACCTACCATACTTACCTTACTTTAAAACCACAGTGCAAAATTGATGGAGGAGTAATCGGGGTCAACCAAGGCCATGCACAATTTGAAAATGTTCCTTTGTAAGCCAATTGAGTGCAGCTCGGACTTATGAACGTAAGAAGTTGTAGTTCGTGAACTATCTAGCATTATGGTTTGAGGACTGTGTAGTATTTTGGTGAGGTTGATAATGTATAGTTTGTCATAATCATTATACTAATTGGAAATTATACTTTATGGAATTAATATCGAAAATTAGCATTTCATTAAAAAATGCTCATTTACAAGTACACATTATACTCTGCTTTTAGAAATTAAGTTCTCGTTAAAACAAAAATTTCTTAAACTAAGAAATATGGTGTTGAGGAAGAAATCAAAAATTCTTTATCAATAGTACGAATAGATTTGTTCAAGAAAACCAATTTCTTCTTGGAAACAAGTTACTCTAATCATTTAAGTATCTTTCTTCTCATTAAAAGATACGTTTCTCGCATCAAAATAAATTTTTAAATTCAAGAAAATATTTCTTTATATGAATTCTAATTTTTTCATAACAAGAAGATCAGAACTCTAATTCGAAAAATGTGTTTCTTGCTCCAAGAAAAATAAAGTGATCGAACGAATTGCAAAATTAAATGTATTTCTATCATTCTATTAACAATTTTTTTATGGTGAGGTACGTTATGATTTTTTTGTATATTTAATGTGCTTTGTGTTAAAAATAAATAGTGTTTAGTGCCCTATATCCAGAAATTAGTTTAATTTAAAATTTGTTAAAATAAATTAAAGTAAGTATAACAAAATGAAAACGAAAAAGGTTAACAAATAAAAACTATAGTAAATGTAATATTGATGAATTTCGGAGAATCCCCTATTATGCATTTTTAAATAATAATAAATAAAAAACAATGCACAAAAGGATATTCCACGAAGTTTTTAACCAAATAGTGTTGTTTGAACTCAGCGTAGCTGTGTAGTGTGTAATCTAATACATAACGGCTTTATAAGCAGTGCAAAGTATATTAAATTTTGTTAAAGTGTAATTACTATTTGTAATTTATTATTTTAGTTGTATAATAATATTTTGTGGTTTGGCGTACATATATTCTTGTGTTAACGCTTTGTATTTTAATTTTAATTTTCTTATTAGAACAATGGCTGAACAAACTGGTTGGATGGGTCATCGCTTGTCTATTCTTACGGTATTAAATTATCTATACATATAAAAATTATTTATCCGCATCTCGTACACTGAAAAAACAAATTTTCTTAAAAGATATCTCTATTACCAAATTAAGGGTTGCTTTACAAAAAAGTTTCACCGGGCGCAATTTGTTAACAAAACTAAAAATTTAATTTGTGTTACTTAGTGAAACTTGCTTTTACTGAAATTTGTTTTTGAGTGCAGTTAACGTAACTTAACATACCTATACATTTACTTTTCATTTTGATACTGAGGCTGCGTGTCAAACTTGAGGTAAAAGTCAATTTTAGGTAAATTTTTCGGTAAATTCAATTATTTTTCAAAAACTCTAAAAATTGGTACTACAAGACAGCCACTTTTTACCGTAGTAAACGATTTACCTTAAGTTTGGCACACAGCCTGAGTTCGAAAAATCATAGCGGCCATTAAAAAAAATCTAAAATGTTTTTAATGTATTTTTTCAAGATGGCGCTGTTTTAGAGTTTATTGGGACGAAAGAAATGTCACACACCGCTGCAATTGTGACGAGCGAGTTAAAATCAAAAATGATTGAGTGGAATTTGGCGCTAGCAGGAGAAAAATTAGATAATATTTAGTTTTGATATATATTATGCTAACTTAGTAATCATTTAATTTTAACTAACTTATGGTTTCCACAAAATTTCAGACCTTCAAGCGATAAGCTTTTTAGACCTTGATCAGATGTTTCCAGATTTATGTCAATTAAGGACAAAATCTCAATTAAGGTTTAAAATTGAACAATGGCGTATAGAAAATGTAAAATTTAACCTTAGCTGCGTTTTTCTGAAAAACAATTGAGATGAGTTCGTTATAGCTTTTTTCAAGTTGATTCAATTTAAAATAACCATTTACTTTTTTTTAAGTCGCATAAGTTAGATCAAATAGTCTTCAATATGTAATATCGTTGTTTTTAGTTCTGAACAACGCTTTTATTATACGGAACTGTTAAGAGCTATACAAAATTATAAGAAAACTATAGAACGATGATAGATTTTTTTGTTATGCTTAGAAGACTTTGGTCTAACTTATTCGTCAACCAACTTTGCGTTGGCTCAACTTGAAAAAAACTATCGCCAACTCGACCCGATTATTTTTCACAAAAACGCAGCTGTTATATGTACAACTTAACGCTTAGTTGCATAAGTATTTTCAGGGGCATTCAACGACTAATCTATATCCATCACCCAATTGTTCGACCGTGTCAGGAACTTCCAACTTATCGGATTGGATCAAAAACCAATCATTCTCGGTATCTTCCATAGAAACAGGAAAACTTTCATCATCAGATTTTGTTGGAAATATTACCCAAATTAAGTGAAAATCTTACTAATTATTATATAAACATTTTTATTTTCCAGAATCTGCAAGAATTTCTCAAAACCAAAAAAGGTTCCAGAATTTTACAAATATTTAGCAACAGTGCCCCGCCACATCTGGATGAAGACGCAAGATACCTATTGGTTACTTCGATCATCGACTGTATAGTATAGACAGCCCTGTAACGGCGGCAATATTAGAAAAAATTTCTAAAGATATTGCGACATTTTTTCCTGGAGAAAATAAGGTAATATTTATTACACCGATATAAAGTAAATGAATAAAAACAAAAGTTTGTCATTTTTTCGGGAGTTGTATTATAGAGGTGGACCGAAGCCATCTGGAATATTGTACCACAAACACAAAAATCTAAGTTTTAAATATCGAAAGGTGAGATACTTGGAAAAAAAGATAGACGTCCAAATAAAAGTTTGTACTGCAACTTCAACAAATACAGGTAAAACTAACTTATGTATTCTACATAGATATTATAAATCAATAATATTTTTTCTTTTTTTGTTCATTTCAGAAGTAATTCAGGAATTCGAAGGATCTAAGAAATGGTTGTACCATTTCTCTAGCCTATGGGACGATGTCGAGAGGCACTGGATAGCCACACACGACGGCCGACAAAGTAATCTCCAAGCGGAAAAAAACATTAACATTATAAACTTTTTTGATGAATGGCCAATTTTAAAGCATGCAGAAGGCTTTCGATTGGTAAAAACAACAATTCGAAGTTTTGTTTCCAAATAGTAACATTTTTTTCTTATTTGTTTCAGATTGATCTGGAATTTAAGTGTTTGTACCCTTGTTGTGTATGCCCTTTTCTCTGTTAGAGATTGAAAATATTAGTATTTCCATGATAAAATATAAAGGAACTGTTTTAAAAAAATCGTATTACCTTTATTTTAAAGAAAAAAATCAACTATCAAGAATAATAGACATTGTAAAAACAAATAGAAAGATTTTCTTGATAGTTCAAAATGTACAAATAATCAAGTACGATAGTCATTTTCGGGTTTATTTTGTCGGTGATGAACAAAATAAATATGAAAGTATTTGGTGCACTGAGAATTACGTTACACATTTAGAACCTTTTGTTCTACATTCCCTTCCAAACGGAATTAAAATATTTAAACCAAATATATCGTATGAATGAAAATTTTAAATAATAGCTTTAATTTTACATATAATAATTATAAATGATTTCATATGTACATATATATTATTTCGTTTTATAAGTATCAATTTTTGTATTAATCTGTATATTATAGTTATAAGATTTATTTTATAAAAAATTTGCATTTTATAAAGAAATAAAATCGAATATTAATTTGAATTGTATTTTTAATTTATCCAATAAGAATGCACAAAAATATTTCTGGTAACAAGAAATATGAGTAAAGTGGACAAGAAGAATATTATTCAATCAAGAATAAATCAGGAAATGATTTCTTATATCAAGAAATAAGCTAAAGTGGGCAAGAAGAATGTTTTCTTTGATCAAGAATAAGTTTATTCTCTAGAAGAAATGAGTACGATTATATATAATCAAAAATTCTTTCTATAAGAAAAATTAATACATATTTTCATGAAAATATATACTTTCATCCAGATAATCTATAATTCTCTTTCTTTAAACAAGAAACTAATGATAATATTTGTAGAGATTTATAGATCAAAACAAGAATATTTAGTTTTAAAATAAAATAGTTAAGCAACCATTTTAAGAATCATTTCTTTAAACTGTATAATAGTTCTTAACTGAAGAACTAATTATTAGTAAAAACAAAGACAATATTCTGAATAGAAACCATATTTTCTTCGTTTTGTACATTAAATTTCTTCTAACAAACGTTTAAAGTTTGTTTCAAAGTATAAATTAAACCTTAAATCAAGAATATTAAAGTTTATGTTGAGAAATAAAATTCTTAGCTGAAAATGAAGAGCTCATTTTTCTTACATCATTGACTTTTTTCTTCGAGTTAGAAAGTTTTTTTTTCCGTGCGTCAAAATAAATATTTTGAGGTTAGTTATTGTTTAAGTTTTTATTGAAATTTGATCAACTGTTTCGGTTCGGTTCCGCCTTGAACTTAACAATGTGAGCATGTTTCCGGTTTTCCATACATTTTGACGAAAAATATGTGCCTCGACCTTAATAGTCAATGTCCTAATAATATGCTGGATAAGATCCATTAAATATCATGAATGAAAATCGGCAATGAAAATTAACACAACTTTCATGCATTTATATACTATAAAAACTTTTCGTTAACCATTTGAATTAAATAGTGCAGTTAAGTGTTAAAACACTAACCTTAACAACATTGATTTGCACTAGTCAATAGCTAGACGTAATAAAAATTATTAAAGAAAACTCATTGGTCGGGATACATCTGTCGGGCGCTGAAAAAGCAAATGTGACATCAGTCAGCATTTCCGAAAAGCCCACTTCGGAACATGTTTGTTTTTACCAATAGCTTAGACGGGTGTGAAGTATTCCAGACTTTCCATAGATGTTATGTATGTATGAGTATCACACTGTTAATTCAAATTCAAATAGGAAAAAAATGAATCATATTGGAAATTTTAGTACAATCATATACGTATGAGTCTTTTTTAGAAAATAACTCAAACCTCAATTTAAATAAAAAATATATAATATTTTCTAAAATAAAAATTTATCAACAAACTCTAACACGTATTATGTAGAAATTATCGAGATTTTTATTAAAATATATTAGAACTTTAAAACGATTAGAATAAATAATAGAAAATAAAACTTATTATCAAAAAAACACCCAAAGTCAAACACTATAAGCACCAAATGGTTTATTTAGGAGACTCTATGATCAACATCATGTACTCTCAATTGAAATAATCGATAACGGCCATCCAAATTTGAGTAAAAATGGTATCTGAACACCTTGAACATCAAAATTCGTAGCAGTAAACCCGAGGTCGACCATTATTTGCACTAGGTGGTTTTGGTTAGGTGACTCAATGACCAACTTCATGTACTAGCCCGACCTGAATCACGATCTCTGGGAATGGCCGATAATGGCCATCCAAACTTGAGTAAAAGTGATGTCTGACCACCTTGAACATCAAAATTCGTAGCAGTAAACCCGAGGTCGACCATTATTTGCACTAGGTGGTTTTGGTTAGGTGACTCAATGACCAACTTCATGTACTAGCCACACCTGAATCACGATCTCTGGGAATGGCCGATAATGGCCATCCAAACTTGAGTAAAAGTGATGTCTGACCACCTTGAACATCAAAATTCGTAGCAGTAAACTCGAGGTCGACCATTATTTGCACTAGGTGGTTTTGGTTAGGTGACTCAATGACCAACTTCATGTATTAGTCAAACCTGAATCACGATCTCTGGGAATGGCCGATAATGGCCAACTAAATTTGAGTAAAAATGATATCTGAACACCTTGAACATCAAAATTTGTAGCAGTAAACCCGAGGTCGACCATTATTTGTACTAGGTGGTTTTGGCTAAGTGACTCAATGATCAACTTCATTTACTAGCCAGACCTGAATCATGATCTCTGGGAATGGCCGATAATGGCCATCCAAATTTGAGTAAAAATGATATCTGAACACCTTGAACATCACAATTCGTAGCAGTAAACCCGAGGTCGACCATTATTTGCACTAGGTGGTTTTGGCTAAGTGACTCAATGATCAACTTCATGTACTAGCCAGACCTGAATCACGATCTCTGGGAATGGCCGATAATGGCTATCCAAACTTGAGTAAAAATGATATCTGAACACCTTGAACATCAAAATTCGTAGCAGTAAACCCGAGGTCGACCATTATTTGCACTAGGTGGTTTTGGTTAGGTGACTCAATGATCAACTTCATGTACTAGTCAGACCTGAATCACAATCTCTGGGAATGGCCGGCAATGGCCAACTAAATTTGAGTAAAAATGATATCTGAACACCTTGAACATCAAAATTCGTAGCAGTAAACCCGAGGTCGACCATTATTTGTACTAGGTGGTTTTGATTAGGTGACTCAATGACCAACTTCGTGTACTAGCCAGACCTGAATCACGATCTCTGGCATTGGCCGATAATGGCCATCAAAATTTGAGTAAAAATGATATCTGACCACCTTGAACATCAAAATTCGTAGCAGTAAACCCGAGGTCGATCATTATTTGCACTAGGTGGTTTTGGTTAGATGACTCAATGACCAACTTCATGTACTAGTCAGACCTAAATCACGATCTCTGGGAATGGCCGATAATGGCCATCTAAATTTGAGTAAAAATGATATCTGAACACCTTGAACATCAAAATTCGTAGCAGTGAACCCGAGGTCGACCATTATTTGCACTAGGTGGTTTTGGCTAAGTGACTCAATGATCAACTTCATGTACAAGCCAGACCTGAATCACGATCTCTGGGAATGGCCGATAATGGCTATCCAAACTTGAGTAAAAATGATATCTGACCACCTTGAACATCAAAATTCGTAGCAGTAAACTCGAGGTCGACCATTATTTGCACTAGGTGGTTTTGGTTAGGTGACTCAATGACCAACTTCATGTACTAGTCAAACCTGAATCACGATCTCTGGGAATGGCCGATAATGGCCAACTAAATTTGAGTAAAAATGATATCTGAACACCTTGAACATCAAAATTTGTAGCAGTAAACCCGAGGTCGACCATTATTTGTACTAGGTGGTTTTGGCTAAGTGACTCAATGATCAACTTCATTTACTAGCCAGACCTGAATCATGATCTCTGGGAATGGCCGATAATGGCCATCCAAATTTGAGTAAAAATGATATCTGAACACCTTGAACATCACAATTCGTAGCAGTAAACCCGAGGTCGACCATTATTTGCACTAGGTGGTTTTGGCTAAGTGACTCAATGATCAACTTCATGTACTAGCCAGACCTGAATCACGATCTCTGGGAATGGCCGATAATGGCTATCCAAACTTGAGTAAAAATGATATCTGAACACCTTGAACATCAAAATTCGTAGCAGTAAACCCGAGGTCGACCATTATTTGCACTAGGTGGTTTTGGTTAGGTGACTCAATGATCAACTTCATGTACTAGCCCGACCTGAATCATGATCTCTGGGAATGGCCGATAATGGCCATCCAAACTTGAGTAAAAATGATATCTGACCACCTTGAACATCAAAATTCGTAGCAGTCAACCCGAGGTCGATCATTATTTGCACTAGGTGGTTTTGGTTAGATGACTCAATGACCAACTTCATATACTAGCCAGACCTGAATCACGATCTCTGGGAATGGCCGATAATGGCTATCCAAATTTGAGTAAAAATGATATCTGAACACCTTTAACATCAAAATTCGTAGCAGTAAACCCGAGGTCGACCATTATTTGCACTATATGGTTTTGGCTAAGTGACCCAATGGCCAACTTCATGTACTAGTCAGACCTGAATCACAATCTCTGGGAATGGCCGGCAATGGCCAACTAAATTTGAGTAAAAATGATATCTGAACACCTTGAACATCAAAATTCGTAGCAGTAAACCCGAGGTCGACCATTATTTGTACTAGGTGGTTTTGATTAGGTGACTCAATGACCAACTTCGTGTACTAGCCAGACCTGAATCACGATCTCTGGCATTGGCCGATAATGGCCATCAAAATTTGAGTAAAAATGATATCTGACCACCTTGAACATCAAAATTCGTAGCAGTAAACCCGAGGTCGATCATTATTTGCACTAGGTGGTTTTGGTTAGATGACTCAATGACCAACTTCATGTACTAGTCAGACCTAAATCACGATCTCTGGGAATGGCCGATAATGGCCATCTAAATTTGAGTAAAAATGATATCTGAACACCTTGAACATCAAAATTCGTAGCAGTGAACCCGACGTCGACCATTATTTGTACTAGGTGGATTTGGTTAGGTGACCCAATGACCAACTTCATGTACTAGTCAGACCTGAATCACAATCTCTGGGAATGGCCGATAATGGCCATCCAAATTTGAGTAAAAATGTTATCTGAACACCTTGAACATCAAAATTCGTAGCAGTAAACCCGAGGTCGACCATTATTTGCACTATATGGTTTTGGCTAAGTGACCCAATGGCCAACTTCATGTACTAGTCAGACCTGAATCACGATCTCTGGGAATGGCCGGCAATGGCCAACTAAATTTGAGTAAAAATGATATCTGAACACCTTGAACATCAAAATTCGTAGTAGTAAACCCGAGGTCGACCATTATTTGTACTAGGTGGTTTTGGTTAGGTGACTTAATGACCAACTTCGTGTACTAGCCAGACTTGAATCTCGATCTCTGGGAATGGCCGATAATGGCTATCCAAGTTTGAGTAAAAATGATATCTGAACACCTTGAACATCAAAATTCGTAGCAGTAAACCCGAGGTCGACCATTATTTGCACTAGGTGGTTTTGGTTAGGTGACACAATGACCAACTTCATGTACTAGCCAGACCTGAATCACGATCTCTGGGAATGGCCGATAATGGCCATCCAAATTTGAGTAAAAATGATATCTGAACACCTTGAACATCAAAACTCGTAGCAGTAAACTCGAGGTCGACCATTATTTGCACTAGGTGGTTTTGGGTAACTGACTCAATGACCAACTTCATGTACTAGCCACACCTGAATCACGATCTCTGGGAATGGCCGATAATGGCCAACTAAATTTGAGTAAAAATGATATCTGAACACCTTGAACATCAAAATTTGTAGCAGTAAACTCGAGGTCGATCATTATTTGTACTAGGTGGTTTTGGTTAGGTGACTTAATGACCAACTTCATGTACTAGCCAGACCTGAATCACGATCTCTGGGAATGGCCGATAATGGCCATCCAAATTTGAGTAAAAATGATATCTGAACACCTTGAACATCAAAATTCGTAGCAGTAAACCCGAGGTCGACCATTATTTGTACTAGGTGGTTTTGATTAGGTGACTTAATGACCAACTTCATGTACTAGCCAGACTTGAATCTCGATCTCTGGGAATGGCCGATAATGGCTATCCAAGTTTGAGTAAAAATGATATCTGAACACCTTGAACATCAAAATTCGTAGCAGTAAACCCGAGGTCGACCATTATTTGCACTAGGTGGTTTTGGTTAGGTGACTCAATGACCAACTTCATGTACTAGTCAAACCTGAATCACGATCTCTGGGAATGGCCGATAATGGCCAACTAAATTTGAGTAAAAATGATATCTGAACACCTTGAACATCAAAATTTGTAGCAGTAAACCCGAGGTCGACCATTATTTGTACTAGGTGGTTTTGGCTAAGTGACTCAATGATCAACTTCATTTACTAGCCAGACCTGAATCATGATCTCTGGGAATGGCCGATAATGGCCATCCAAATTTGAGTAAAAATGATATCTGAACACCTTGAACATCACAATTCGTAGCAGTAAACCCGAGGTCGACCATTATTTGCACTAGGTGGTTTTGGCTAAGTGACTCAATGATCAACTTCATGTACTAGCCAGACCTGAATCACGATCTCTGGGAATGGCCGATAATGGCTATCCAAATTTGAGTAAAAATGATATCTGAACACCTTTAACATCAAAATTCGTAGCAGTAAACCCGAGGTCGACCATTATTTGCACTATATGGTTTTGGCTAAGTGACCCAATGGCCAACTTCATGTACTAGCCAGACCTGAATCTCAATCTCTGGGAATGGCCGGCAATGGCCAACTAAATTTGAGTAAAAATGATATCTGAACACCTTGAACATCAAAATTCGTAGCAGTAAACCCGAGGTCGACCATTATTTGTACTAGGTGGTTTTGATTAGGTGACTCAATGACCAACTTCGTGTACTAGCCAGACCTGAATCACGATCTCTGGCATTGGCCGATAATGGCCATCCAAATTTGAGTAAAAATGATATCTGACCACCTTGAACATCAAAATTCGTAGCAGTAAACCCGAGGTCGATCATTATTTACACTAGGTGGTTTTGGTTAGATGACTCAATGACCAACTTCATGAACTAGTCAGACCTGAATCACGATCTCTGGGAATGGCCGATAATGGCCATCCAAATTTGAGTAAAAATGATATCTGAACACCTTGAACATCAAAATTCGTAGCAGTAAACCCGAGGTCGACCATTATTTGTACTAGGTGGATTTGGTTAGGTGACCCAATGACCAACTTCATGTACTAGTCAGACCTGAATCACGATCTCTGGGAATGGCCAATAATGGCCATTTATGTTTGAGTAAAAATGTTATCTGAACACCTTGAACATCAAAATTCGTAGCAGTAAACTCGAGGTCGACCATTATTTGCACTAGGTGGTTTTGGGTAGCTGACTCAATCACCAACTTCATGTACTAGCCACACCTGAATCACGATCTCTGGGAATGGCCGATAATGGCCAACTAAATTTGAGTAAAAATGATATCTGAACACCTTGAACATCAACATTTGTAGCAGTAAACTCGAGGTCGATCATTATTTGTACTAGGTGGTTTTGGTTAGGTGACTTAATGACCAACTTCATGTACTAGCCAGACCTGAATCACGATCTCTGGGAATGGCCGATAATGGCTATCCAAATTTGAGTAAAAATGATATCTGAACACCTTGAACATCAAAATTCGTAGCAGTAAACCCGAGGTCGACCATTATTTGTACTAGGTGGTTTTGATTAGGTGACTCAATGACCAACTTTGTGTACTAGCCAGACCTGAATCACGATCTCTGGGAATGGCCGATAATGGCTATCCAAATTTGAGTAAAAATGATATCTGAACACCTTTAACATCAAAATTCGTAGCAGTAAACCCGAGGTCGATCATTATTTGCACTATATGGTTTTGGCTAAGTGACCCAATGGCCAACTTCATGTACTAGTCAGACCTGAATCACAATCTCTGGGAATGGCCGGCAATGGCCAACTAAATTTGAGTAAAAATGATATCTGAACACCTTGAACATCAAAATTCGTAGCAGTAAACCCGAGGTCGACCATTATTTGCACTATATGGTTTTGGCTAAGTGACCCAATGGCCAACTTCATGTACTAGTCAGACCTGAATCACGATCTCTGGGAATGGCCGGCAATGGCCAACTAAATTTGAGTAAAAATGATATCTGAACACCTTGAACATCAAAATTCGTAGCAGTAAACCCGAGGTCGACCATTATTTGTACTAGGTGGTTTTGGTTAGGTGACTTGATGACCAACTTCATGTACTAGCCAGACTTGAATCACGATCTCTGGGAATGGCCGATAATGGCTATCCAAATTTGAGTAAAAATGATATCTGAACACCTTGAACATCAAAATTCGTAGCAGTAAACCCGAGGTCGACCATTATTTGTACTAGGTGGTTTTGATTAGGTGACTCAATGACCAACTTCGTGTACTAGCCAGACCTGAATCACGATCTCTGGGAATGGCCGATAATGGCCATCCAAATTTGAGTAAAAATGATATCTGAACACCTTGAACATCAAAATTCGTAGCAGTAAACTCGAGGTCGACCATTATTTGCACTAGGTGTTTTTGGGTAGCTGACTCAATCACCAACTTCATGTACTAGCCACACCTGAATCACGATCTCTGGGAATGGCCGATAATGGCCAACTAAATTTGAGTAAAAATGATATCTGAACACCTTGAACATCAAAATTCGTAGCAGTAAACTCGAGGTCGACCATTATTTGCACTAGGTGGTTTTGGGTAGCTGACTCAATGACCAACTTCATGTACTAGTCAGACCTGAATCACGATCTCTGGGAATGGTCGATAATGGCCATTCAAATTTGAGTTATATTGACATCAGTGTTATTCAAAACATGTAGAAGATCAAAAGTCGTAGCAAAAAAACTGAATTTCTCGTTTGATAAGAATAGCTTATTAAGCTTAGTTTTTGCCTGTATTTACCTATGACAATGATAAAATTCTGAATATTTGGAAAGGGGGATAATCATTATTTAACTCTATAAAAATATTAACTACAGATAAAATATTTTTATAATTGTTCTTATTTGATTTAGAACTAATTAATCTATCACATACTCAAACCTTAATCGGCATTTTCAAGTTGAAGTACTTATAAATTAAATTCGTTTAAGGAGATGTATTTAAAATACAAATATAGGTAGATATAGTAGAACGATCTAATGTTACTGAAATACAAACATACATACGAGTAGTTATATATTTACGCCTCATAAAGCAATATAAAACTAAATTGATTATACGAGAAAAAGCCTCATGCCATTTTTCGCTTAACTGGCATCTGACGGAATATTATTAGAACTAGAGCGAATTTCTCAAAAAACTAGTTTTAATATAATATAAACGTCATATTTGACTGAAGTTCGACAGAATATTATAAATAATGTTTAATTAGTTTACAATTCATGTAATAAAATAATGCTGAAATAAAATAAAATAACATAAGGCTTTATTTCATATAAACAAATCGCATAGAAAGTGGCGCTAACTAGGCGGTGTTTAAACGATTAATAATCCTTTCATCATTGCCGCTATATATATGGCCGCGATAAAATAAAAAATATTATTGAATTTTTGTTAGTGTCAGCCATACTCGAGACAGTGTCAGACATACTCGATTATACATTTCCATAGAAAAATATTCCTACTATACCAGATTTTTTGTTAGGCTCGTTTAATATTGACTATGTTTCCTTATCCCTTTTTCAACCAAAAAAAAAATCGCTCATTTTAAGTCCAAACCACACAAATGTGTGAGTAAAAAAAATGTAGTATGTAATGGATTTCGGTTGATTGGAAGTACAACCAAAAAAATTGTGTCAAAAATATAGTGTTTTTGAAAGGAATACACAAATGTATAAGTTGGTTAAAAACACATACAAAAATAAATTTTTGACATGGTACTTTGGCTGTACCCACAGAATTGTGTTACCGGGGAGCAAAATGGTTATATTATATTTAATTCAAATTTAATAACTTTGATTTTAAAATTTTATTTTTCTTTAAAACTGTACCCTATTTTCAGACAAAATTTATTACTGTTTTCTCTTGTTTCTGTTTTTTTGCTGCGTTTGGTTTGCGAAGTGGTAGTCGTGTGAACCAATTAGGTGTTTTTTACGTTCTTTAGAAAAATGTTTAAGGGTGTTGAATATTTTGCTTGAGGTTCATTGTGAAAGCATATTTATTTGATTTTATGTAAATTGTAAATGTGTCGTTAAAAAAATTTAATCGAGTTGTAATATTGGAATCCTTCCATAAAATAACCTGTTTCAATAAAATTTTATTAAAAAATTATTTTTACTAACAATTTTAGTTTAATTAATTAATGCCTTTTATAATAAAAGTTGTCTAACACAAAAATTTAATTAATGCAAGAATTTCATTTTACTAATTGAAGTTTTACTTTTTTTATATTAAAAATACGTGCGCTTCAAATTATAAACTCATGAAAAAAGATACAATTTTTTGAAGTAAAAAAAAAAAAAATACCGACCAAATGGCACAGTGGTTACAGCTTTGGTGTTTGGATCGGGAGGTACCGGGTTCGAATCCCGATAGGTGTTGGATGCAAAAGGATATTTTCATCAACAGATTACGATCAAGGTGGTCAATTGGATCAATGGTGGTCAAGTCCTCAAAAACTAGATTTTATATCATAATAATAATCTTATCTTATCATAATCATAATAAACATCTTATCTCATCTAATGAAAGTAATGAAATAATGGACAAATTATCCAAGGTTTTTTATTCTTATAATCCAACACCACCATTTGGTCGCATAGAAAGTAACACTAAGTAGGCGGCGCTTAAAAGGCCAATAAGGGAAGTTCGTTATACTTACCACAGTAAAAATGTACAGAAGCATATCACAGTTGTTCTGAAGTTCTAAGTTCAACTCTTTTGCGGTTCGTTTATCCTGTTCTACCTTTTCGCCGTTTCAGCCAATCAGTGCCTTAATGCTCTAAACAGTAGGATAATTTGTAAACGTGTAAACTATAATTTATCTTGCCTTTTTACAATATTCGCATTCTCTAATTGCACTTCAGGATAAAATTTAAAACAGTTAAGATAAATAAATGTCAAAGCTTCACACACTTGTGATTTATGTAGATTCACATTTAGACTTTGAGGGCCCGTAACTACCGTTCCGATCTAAATTTCAACATTATTTTTATGGATACAAGTTGTTCTAAGCAGCATCTGTTTACAAACAATAGTTGAAGTTGTTATGGGTTGTGGTATAGCTAATTTTACAGGTATACAATAAATCATCTTAGCATTTTTAAATCGTATTCTTTAAACATTTTTTTTCCAAGATAAAACAACTCACGATAAGTGAACAAGATAACATTAAACGTTAAAACGAAATTTTAATTAATTTATATCCTTAATAACTCAAAAAATACAACCACTAGAAACGTAAATTCTTGCATATACATCAAAGCCACACATAGCTCCAAAAATCACATTGAAATATAGTCGGAGTCGGAAGTTATTCTAAATAAAAATTAAGATACGGTTAGATAAAGATATAAAACAAATCAAATATTTGAAAGAATATTACAACAGTCAAATAGGTAAAGAAATATTTCGTATGGTAAAAATGTGTACAATATAAATCTTAAATACAATTCATTCGTTCAATTTTGATTAACCTCAAAACCGCGTTTGGTGCATTCAGTGCCCCAACCGATTTTTGGATGAAAATAAATTGTTTTTTACAGTGGATTTGTATTGAAACAACATTAAGTCACACATCGTTACTTTAGCGTTTCGGAAATAATACATATTCTCTTGATTGCTGTAGTATTTCTTAAACACTTGTAAAGGAAATTTTTAGCATAACCGTGTTAAGGGGCATACAGCGCCCCTAATTGTTTCCCATATATTTTGCCCCCTAATTGTTTCCCATATATTTTGCACTATTTTCTCTGAAAACGATACTAAACCAAAAAATAAATTGTTTTTTTATAAATAAATTGTTTTTTCCATCGTTCATAACCGAATTCGATATTCATATATAAATACTTGTACGTTATTCAGTATTTAGTTTTGTAGTTTGTTTTATACGATAGTTTACATCGTTTATTTCGTAAGTAAATCATACGAGTAGTGCCGTAAAATGGAAAACCAAAACAGTGTCAATAAGATTATAAAATTATTAAACCTGCAAATGAGAAGAGAACTTTCAGCAGAGGAGGAAGAACAACTAACCAATTTATTGGTCGTTGATGAAAACGTTAATAACGGCCGAGAGAATATCGGCGACACTGCAGTAAGAGATAGTGATTCTGATAGTAACGATGAAGATTTTGGCCAAGCAAATGCTGATTCGGATATGGATGGTCCAGCAACGGTAGGACATACCCTTATAGACCCACGAATACTGGATTTAGCCGAAGGTTTACAAGAAGCAGCGGACAATGAGGAGAAAGTAGTGGTAGCGGACAATAATTTGACATCGGCTCAGTTTGGACCAATAAAAAGGCATGTGGCACGAAACAAAAATAATCCTCATGTGTGGTGGGCATTACCGAGTGAATTTGAAGAGCAGCGTACTGCTGCAGCAGAACAGAAACGAAAGCAACACAGCCTGCCAATTGTAAAGCAAACGTTCGATTCAAAAGCTAATACATTTAAATGCTTACTAACACCAAATATTATTTCAGACGTTGTGTTTGAAACAAATCGCAAGGCATGGCGGTTCTACCAATCATGTACCACTCCGAACGCTAGAAAGTGACATGACACAAATGAGGATGAGGTATATGCTTACATGGCTGTTCTTTTTTATGCCGGTTCTGAAAAAGCATCGATGGTACCAGCAAAAGACTTATTTCATAAAACAAATATGCCATTTTATCGTGCTGTAATGTCGTTAGAACGATTTGAACAGCTTTGATGACTCACGCACAAGACCCATGCGTCTGAAAGACGACAAATTAGCTGCATTCCACTACGTATGGAAATTGTTCTTAGATAACTTCCAGGGATTGTATAAACCATCTCTAGAACTAGCTATTGATGAACAACTATTGATGAACAACTAGTTGCTACTACATAGAAGCCGCTGCTCCTTTTGCCAATATATCCCGAGTAAACCAGGCAAATATGGATCAAAAAATTTTTGGCTGTTTGACGCGTGCACCAACTATCCATTAACTGGTGAAATTTATGTTGGAACGCAACCGACTCAGAACCGAACTAGACACGTAGCAACTGACCTGGTCTTATATTATATAACAATGGACAATTTTTACACCAGCATTCATCTAGCCGAGGAAAAAAAATACTACTCTAGTGGGAACAGTCAGATCAAAGAAACCAGAACTGTCACATGGTTTTGCAAACGCAGATGTAGCAAAAAAGCGAGGCCTATTTAAATCAATATTTTGCTTTTCAGGTCCAACTTATCTTGTTAGCTACACAAGTAACACAAAAAAGAATGGATTACTGCTATCAACGGCGCATGTCTCACGAGTGATTGATGAAATCAAACGTAAACCTAAAATAATTCTAGAGAAAAATAAATTGCTGACCGATGGTATTGTTTTTTAACGTAAACGACACAGCACCTTTAGCAGCATATCATTTATTTAATTTGACAAATCTGTCGTGGTCTCAGGCTAGATCGAGTAGACGAAATATTTCCCTTAAGGCCTTGACGGTGGAATTTGCTGATTGCCATATCAAAAATCGTATCGAAGAAAGTAACCTAAAAGATTCTGCAATGGCAGCCATAAAATTGTGTGGTTATACTGTCAGAACTATAAATATTTCTCCACTAATTCAAGAAAATAATAAAACAATAAAACGGTGTGAAGATTGTAAAGTAAAACACAAAGGCACAAAGGGAGATACAAAAACTACTGCAGTGTGCGATGTTTGCATCAACCCGATGTGTTCAAAACATTATATTCGGGTTTGCCAAAAATGCTTCCAGACAAATGCAGACGCAATAACCATCGACGAGGAAGTAGAAGAACTGTCCAGTGTGGTGCCATCAACGTCATCTGATTTACCTCCGACCAAACGCCAAATAACACATTCTCCAGTTTAATATTTTTTGTAACTTTTTAAATTAGATCGTAATTATTATAATTTTTTTAATTTTTATTTTAAATAATTTATTTTGTATTCTTTAAATAATATAATTAATTGACACAAACACGGCCATATGTTTTTTGTATGTGCACGGATCTAAACTTAATATTGTATATTCTAAATCGTTTAAAGGTTTTTCTTTATTCTAAGTACAAAATCACATTATTATGTAATTATTATTTACGATATTTTTTTGAAATCCAATCAAATCTGTCAGGCGGCGAAATCCCTTCATGGGATGTGAAGGCCAGAGAGAGAGAGAGAGAAATCAAATCTGTGCTAAGCAGATCTCAATTTCACTGTATTTCATTGCTGAAGACAAAATGGCCTATTTAACTTTTTCTGCTCGTGTGAGTTAACGATATCTAAGTATAATAGTTGGATCTTGGAATCTTGAATATTTTCTGTAATCCCGGGATTATCTTACAAGAATTTTTAGTAAATTATAAAAAACTATGCGTTTTAACAGTTTGAGTCCCAAGTAGCGCGATCGCGCTGTTGAGATTTTATGTCGAGAAAAGCGAAAAACACTTACACTTAATAAACACATTTATTAAATAATTGTTTTTATTTCGTAAAAAAAAAAAAAAAAAAAAAAAATTGTCCGAAAAGTTTCAAAAATCACTCAGTCAATTTCGGCTTGTTAGACCATCATCAGCCAAAAACAGTAGATACTCCTGATGATGGCGTAACAAGCCGAAATCGGTCGAGTGATTTTTTAAAGATTTGGACAATTTTTTTAATTAAAATATTCAAAAATTAATTTTTTTCAACAGTTGTTTAATAAATGTGTTAATTAAGTAAAAAATGTTTAATTAAAAATCATCATCATCTATATTTATAGACCCCGATGGCATGAAGATTTACTTATGTGTTTCAAACACAACCAAAAAGAGCCTACTTCAATCATACCTCAATAACTTCTCCGCTTGGTGTGCAAAGATCAACCTTGAGTTGAACGTGGGCAAATGTCAAATAATCAAGTAGAATTAAATTTCAGACGTCAAATTGATCGTATTATCAATCAAATAAACTCTGCGCTCGGTTTCATCAAGCGTTGATCGAAAGAATATGACGATCCTTTTCTTACGAAGGTTCTTTATTCAACATTCGTTCTTCTCCTGCTCGAGCATACTAGCTAGGTGTGGTCGCTTTATCATGAGGTTCATTTAAAGAGAGTTGAAACAGTTCAACGTAGAATTCCTACGTTGTTGAGTTGTTAACTGGTTTGATATTTTGGTTATATTTTATTTTGTTTTATTTAATTTAATTTTATTTAAATCTGTGTGTACTAAGCAGACTCAACTTCGTTGCTTAACTATCCACTTAGTTTGCCTTCTTATAATAAATTTGATGTTTATACTAATTATTTTGTTTACCGCTTTTTAACTTTTAAATTTTCTCGAATTTCACTGATTTAGCAGTTGGATATTATTGGTTACAATTCACTTGAATTGTACTTAAAAAAATAATAATAATACAGACAGTGACTGTCCGCGCGCGAATCAGAGGGGTAAAAGTTTGTTCGGAATTGATGTTACCATAAGTATTAATATGGCTGTTTCAGCACATTTTTTGTTATTGAAAAATCGTAAGAAAATCGTGAACATATAAAGAAACATAGTCAAAATTAAACGTGCCTAACAAAAAATCTTGTATAGTAGGAATATTTTTCTATGGAAATGTATAATCGAGTATGTCTGACACTAACACAAATTCAATATTTTTTTTTATTTTATCGTGGCCATATATATAGCGGCAATGATGAAAGGATTATTAATCGTTTAAACGCCGCCTAGTTAGCGCCACTTTCTATGCGATTTGTTTATATGAAAAAAGCCTTATGTTATTTTATTTTATTTCAGCATTATTTTATTACATGAATTATAAACTAATTAAACATTTTTTATAATATTCTGTCGAACTTCAGTCAAGTATGACGTTTATATTATATTAAAACTAGTTTTTTGAGAAATTCGCTCTAGTTCTAATAATATTCCGTCAGATGCCAGTTAAGCGAAAAATGGCAGAAGGCTTTTTCTCGTATAATCAATTTAGTTTTATATTGCTTTATGAGGCGTAAATATATAACTACTCGTATGTATGTTTGTATTTCAGTAACATTAGATCGTTCTACTATATCTACCTATATTTGTATTTTAAATACATCTCCTTAAACGAATTTAATTTATAAGTACTTCAACTTGAAAATGCCGATTAAGGTTTGAGTATGTGATAGATTAATTAGTTCTAAATCAAATAAGAACAATTATAAAAATATTTTATCTGTAGTTAATATTTTTATAGAGTTAAATAATGATTATCCCCCTTTCCAAATATCCAGAATTTTATCATTGTCATAGGTAAATACAGGCAAAAACTAAGCTTAATAAGCTATTCTTATCAAACGAGAAATTCAGTTTTTTTGCTACGACTTTTGATCTTCTACATGTTTTGAATAACACTGATGTCAATATAACTCAAATTTGAATGGCCATTATCGACCATTCCCAGAGATCGTGATTCAGGTCTGACTAGTACATGAAGTTGGTCATTGAGTCACCTAATCAAAACCACCTAGTACAAATAATGGTCGACCTCGGGTTTACTGCTACGAATTTTGATGTTCAAGGTGTTCAGATATCATTTTTACTCAAATTTGGATGGCCATTATCGGCCATTCCCAGAGATCGTGATTCAGGTCTGGCTAGTAAATGAAGTTGATCATTGAGTCACTTAGCCAAAACCACCTAGTACAAATAATAGTCGACCTCGGGTTTACTGCTACAAATTTTGATGTTCAAGGTGTTCAGATATCATTTTTACTCAAATTTAGTTGGCCATTATCGGCCATTCCCAGAGATCGTGATTCAGGTCTGACTAGTACATGAAGTTGGTCATTGAGTCACCTAACCAAAACCACCTAGTGCAAATAATGGTCGACCTCGGGTTTACTGCTACGAATTGTGATGTTCAAGGTGTTCAGATATCATTTTTACTCAAATTTGGATAGCCATTATCGGCCATTCCCAGAGATCGTGATTCAGGTCTGGCTAGTACATGAAGTTGATCATTGAGTCACTTAGCCAAAACCACCTAGTACAAATAATGGTCGACCTCGAGTTTACTGCTACGAATTTTGATGTTCAAGGTGTTCAGATATCATTTTAACTCAAATTTGGATGGCCATTATCGGCCATTCCCAGAGATCGTGATTCAGGTCTGGCTAGTACACGAAGTTGGTCATTGAGTCACCTAATCAAAACCACCTATTACAAATAATGGTCGACCTCGGGTTTACTGCTACGAATTTTGATGTTCAAGGTGTTCAGATAACATTTTTACTCAAATTTGGATGGCCATTATCGGCCATTCCCAGAGATCGTGATTCAGGTCTGGCTAGTACATGAAGTTGGTGATTGAGGCAGCTACCCAAAACCACCTAGTGCAAATAATGGTCGACCTCGGGTTTACTGCTGCGAATTTTGATGTTCAAGGTGTTCAGATATCATTTTTACTCAAATTTGGATGGCCATTATCGGCCATTCCCAGAGATCGTGATTCAGGTCTGGCTAGTACATGAAGTTGGTCATTGAGTCACCTAACCAAAACCACCTAGTGCTAATAATGATCGACCTCGGGTTTACTGCTGCGAATTTTGATGTTCAAGGTGTTCAGATATCATTTTTACACATATTTGGATGGCCATTATCGGCCATTCCCGGAGATCGTGATTCAGGTCTGGCTAGTACATGAAGTTGGTCATTGAGTCGCCTACCCAAAACCACCTAGTGCATATAATGATCGACCTCGGGTTTACTGCTACGAATTTTGATATTCAAGGTGTTCAGATAACATTTTTACTCAAATTTGGATGGCCATTATCGGCCATTCCCGGAGATCGTGATTCAGGTCTGGCTAGTACATGAAGTTGGTCATTGAGTCACCTACCCAAAACCACCTAGTACAAATAATGATCGACCTCGGGTTTACTGCTGCGAATTTTGATGTTCAAGGTGTTCAGATAACATTTTTACTCAAATTTGGATGGCCATTATCGGCCATTCCCGGAGATCGTGATTCAGGTCTGGCTAGTACATGAAGTTGGTCATTGAGTCACCTACCCAAAACCACCTAGTACAAATAATGATCGACCTCGGGTTTACTGCTACGAATTTTGATATTCAATGTGTTCAGATAACATTTTTACTCAAATTTGGATGGCCATTATCGGCCATTCCCAGAGATCGTGATTCAGGTCTGGCTAGTACATGAAGTTGGTCATTGAGTAACCTACTTAAACAAACCTAGTGCAAATAATGGTCGACCTCGGGTTTACTGCTACGAATTTTGATGTTCAAGGTGTTCAGATATCATTTTTACTCAAATTTGGATAACCATTATCGGCCATTCCCAGAGATCGTGATTCAGGTCTGGCTAGTACATGAAGTTGGTCATTGAGTCACCTAATCAAAACCACCTAGTGCAAATAATGATCGACCTCGGGTTTACTGCTGCGAATTTTGATGTTCAAGGTGTTCAGATATCATTTTTACTCAAATTTGGATGGCCATTATCGGCCATTCTCAGAGATCGTGATTCAGGTCTGGCTAGTACATGAAGTTGGTCATTGAGTCACCTAACCAAAACCACCTAGTACAAATAATGATCGACCTCGGGTTTATTGCTACGAATTTTGATGTTCAATGTGTTCAGATAACATTTTTACTCAAATTTGGATGGCCATTATCGGCCATTCCCAGAGATCGTGATTCAGGTCTGGCTAGTACATGAAGTTGGTCATTGAGTAACCTACTTAAAACAACCTAGTGCAAATAATGGTCGACCTCGGGTTTACTGCTACGAATTTTGATGTTCAAGGTGTTCAGATAACATTTTTACTCAAATTTGGATGGCCATTATCGGCCATTCCCAGTGATCGTGATTAAGGTCTGGCTAGTACATGAAGTTGGTCATTGAGTCACCTACCCTAAACCGCCTAGTGCAAATAATGGTCGACCTCGGATTTACTGCTACGAATTTTGATGTTCAAGGTGTTCAGATATCATTTTTACTCAAATTTGGATGGCCATTATCGGCCATTCCCAGAGATCGTGATTCAGGTCTGGCTAGTACATGAAGTTGTTCATTGAGTCACCTACCCAAAACCACCTAGTGGAAATAATGATCGACCTCGGGTTTACTGCTGCGAATTTTGATGTTCAAGGTGTTCAGCTATCATTTTTACTCAAATTTGGATGGCCATTATCGGCCATTCTCAGAGATCGTGATTCAGGTCTGGCTAGTACATGAAGTTGGTCATTGAGTCACCTAACCAAAACCACCTAGTACAAATAATGATCGACCTCGGGTTTATTGCTACGAATTTTGATGTTCAATGTGTTCAGATAACATTTTTACTCAAATTTGGATGGTCATTATCGGCCATTCCCAGAGATCGTGATTCAGGTCTGGCTAGTACATGAAGTTGGTCATTGAGTCACCTACCCAAAACCACCTAGTGCAAATAATAATTGACCTCCGGTTTACTGCTACGAATATTGATGTTCAAGGTATTCAGATAACATTTTTACTCAAATTTGGATAGCCATTATGGGCCATTCCCAGAGATCGTGATTCAGGTCTGGCTAGTATATAAAGTTGGTCATTGAGTCATTTACCCAAAACCACCTAGTGCTAATAATGGTCGACCTCGGGTTTACTGCTACGAATTTTGATGTTCAAGGTGTTCAGATAACATTTTTACTCAAATTTGGATAGCCATTATCGGCCATTCCCGGAGATCGTGATTCAGGTCTGGCTAGTACGTGAAGTTGGTCATTAAGTCACCTACCCAAAACCACCTAGTGCAAATAATGATCGACCTCGAGTTTACTGCTGCGAATTTTGATATTCAAGGTGTTCAGATATCATTTTTACTCAAATTTGGATGGCCATTATCGGCCATTCCCAGAGATCGTGATTCAGGTCTGGCTAGTATTTAAAGTTGGTCATTGAGTCATTTACCCAAAACCACCTAGTGCTAATAATGGTCGACCTCGGGTTTACTGCTACGAATTTTGATGTTCAAGGTGTTCAGATAACATTTTTACTCAAATTTGGATAGCCATTATCGGCCATTCCCGGAGATCGTGATTCAGGTCTGGCTAGTACGTGAAGTTGGTCATTAAGTCACCTACCCAAAACCACCTAGTGCAAATAATGATCGACCTCAAGTTTACTGCTGCGAATTTTGATATTCAAGGTGTTCAGATATCATTTTTACTCAAATTTGGATGGCCATTATCGGCCATTCCCAGAGATCGTGATTCAGGTCTGGCTAGTACATAAAGTTGGCTATTGAGTCACCTAACCAAAACCATCTAGTGCTAATAATGCACGACCTCGGGTTTACTGCTACGAAAATTGATGTTCAAGGTATTCAGATAACATTTTTACTCAAATTTGGATAGCCATTATGGGCCATTCCCAGAGATCGTGATTAAGGTCTGGCTAGTACATGAAGTTGGTGCACCTAGTGCAAATAATGATCGACCTCGGGTTTACTGCTACGAATTTTGATGTTCAAGGTGTTCAGATATCATTTTTACTCAAAGTTGGATGGCCATTATCGGCCATTCTCAGAGATCGTGATTCAGGTCGGGCTAGTACATGAAGTTGGTCATTGATTCACCTACCCAAAACCACCTAGTGCAAATAATGATTGACCTCCGGTTTACTGCTACGAATTTTGATGTTCAAGGTGTTCAGATATCATTTTTTCTCAAATTTGGATGGCCATTATCGACCATTCCCAGAGATCGTGATTCAGGTCTGGCTAGTACATAAAGTTGGCCATTGAGTCACCTAACCAAAACCACCTAGTGGAAATAATGCACGACCTCGGGTTTACTGCTACGAATATTGATGTTCAAAGTGTTCCGATGTCATTTTTACTTAAATTTGGATGTCTAATATTTGCCATTTATGATGTTTGTTATTCACGGCAGGGTTTTCTATCAGTAATCAGGAGATTTTTTTTGTGTTATTTTACTTAATTTGGATGGCCAATGACGACTCTATTTGGATATTCTGATTCAGTTCTCGCTATTTCGTGAAATAGTTGGTTAAGCACCTACCTTAATCCATCTTGTTTTAATAATGCACTGCTTCTGGTTGATTGGTACCAATTTTTTTAAGTTTTACTGCTGTAAAAGAACATTCTTATTTGCTTAGAAAAGTGAACAATTCATAAGTTTATTCGGCATATTTTTTTAATCTTTGGAAAAATCTCTGGAATTTTCTTATTAGAAATCAATGAGAAATTCATAATTGGTTTGATTTCAGTATATTTGGTTTGCGTCTCGACTGTTTTAGTACACAATTTTGGTTAAACTTTTATGGTTATGTAACAATAATATTTTTTTCTTCGTAATTTATCAATTAAAATTTTAATTTTTACTTTATTTATAAGATACAATATTTTTCTGCTATTTTAATTAACGGAATTTGATATACTTCTTATAAATATACTGATAAAATTTGCTTAATTTCGTTGAATTTATCTTGATGTGCGTATTTTGTTAATATCGTCAATTCAATGAATATATATTTGTCTCTGGTTTCTATCTCACTTTTATTTTATTTCAATGAATTGAATTAAAATTATGTCCAAATTTTGTAATTTATTTAAAAATGTGTTCTATGCTTTCTAAACTAATTAAAATAATGTAAAATCAAACATAATATTTTACTTTTCATTGAGAATTTCCCAAATTAAAAATCATAACAGTGTACTCCACACAACTACATAGAAAGGCTTTAAAATTCCAATTGGAATTTGCCGAATTCTAATTAGATTTGTATACGTATACGATTTTAATCTATGGAAAAATCTATGGAATATTTCACGGGCCCATAGCTTAGATATACCAAAAAAAGTTTAAAATAGTATTATTTAAAGTTCCCGAGTTTTAAAGGATAAAATCTATTTCCACTAGATAAAAATAAGATCTGATTCGAGCGAGGATAAAATCTATTTGTTTAAAGATTTTTATTTTTCTACTATATGAAAAGAATGGGAATAATTTAATAAGATTCATTTTTTTATGTTGTAAATTTTAAGTTTTTTTGTAAATATTTTGCTTTCTTGTTAGACTATTTGAAAATAAACACTTTTTTTGGTTATAGTAGAAAATCCGTTTCAAGTCTATTTACGAAAATAGTTTCTGATTACCGATTTTTAGAACACTCCACCTTTCCCCTATAAGAAACCTCTGCAGAGTAAAGCTATCAATTTGTACATTTTCAGAATTGGACCATAAGTTCTAGCTATTGAAATACAGGTGGAACTATATATTTCAAGGTATACTGAGGGTATAATTAATAAATTATTACCAAAATTGAAATTGTAATATATTGACCCCGTATTTTTTATTAGCAGGGGCAGACTACGAATTATTTTAACTGGTTTGATAATAGGAAATACAATTCAATTCAGTCCGCCACACTATAAAACAATCATAAATCTAAAGTTGCGGTTCATAACGTATAGTTTTTACAAATATAAAATGGTTAGTCCATCTCTCAATACCTGCATGGACGACATACTGTTCAAATATTCTAAATCGTTTATTTACATTAAACACGTTTTTACAATATAGACATTGCACATATAAAATTCGTTCTGAAAAGCTTTTCAAGGCCGTATCATTTATAAAACAGATTGACTATTTATTTATCCCAATTTACATTCTTCTATATAAACATTACCTAATTCTTTTATATTCATTTTCTATTGTTTTAAAAAGTGAATCGTCCCTCGCTTATAAAGTTTTGTTAATTTTCTCTCCGCACCTCACTGAATCACGGCCAAGAAAAACGATTCCAAACACACACAGTTGCTATAAAAAGAAGAAGGTAACACAACAGTTTGCTAAAAACTTTTTTTAGAATGTGTAAAGTGGAGTTGGTTTTTGTGCTATGATATATTTTTTGTGTGGGAGTGTAGCTATATATAGAGGGTTTTCGGTGTTTTTTTTTATTTAAAGTTTTGCTTTGTTTTCTATTTGCCAATCCAAGAATTTGCAGCAACAACAAAATTGAGTATATACACAAAAAATAGGAATACAAAGGATGAGAATTTGAAAAATAGGAAAAATAACAAAAATAATTTAACATGAAAGAATGATTCATTGCCAAAATGCCATGCCATGTTATTCGTTTGCCGCTGCTTTATTGTGTTTTATATGTGTGTGTGTGTTTGTATTTATTCCAGTTTATTCTGCCGAAAATTTATATATGTTTTCCAGCAGTTTATTTTTTATTTATATCTACACACTTACGGATACGTATAGATACGTAATAAATGAATTAGGTCGGTGGAACAACGAACGTTTCGAAATTTTAAAAGCAACACAAAAAAATGTGTGTTTCTATTATTATTCAATTAATTTAAGAGAGATAGCTCATTTCCATTTTTCGAGCCTGAACACTTTAAATTAAATAAAAAATCACCCTCATTAATATTCGACTGAATATATTATTACGTATACGTACAGAAGACAAAACATATATAAATTAAAGTAAGTTTTGGGGTAGATTTAGAATTTCTGTTTAAGCTATTTAGTAAATTTTTCAAAAAACTTTATAAATTACATCCTAACTCTGTGTACATAAAATAGAAAGGTTAGAAAAGATATAAATTTTTCTGTTGATTTTAGAAATTTGTTTTTTATCTCGATTTCACCTTTGAGGTTTTTCCTATTTTTATTATTTATTTTCTTTACATTTAAGAACCATATCAAAATATATTTTTATGCATACACACAAACATATGCAAACCTCTTATCAATTTACAATTTGGTATATCTTTAAATTTTTAACACGCAGGGTAGGGGCTAAGATCTTAAAGGAAAACTAAAATCAGTTCACCTAGAAATCGACTTTGTTTTGTATTTTTACGTTTTACACAATAATATCTCATTTTTACATTTTAGTTTGGAATTTTTATTTTTTGTGTATACACACGAGTATATTCTAACTCCACCCTAATTTCGTATAAAATTTTTGTCTATTCACAAGTTTTTGTAACAAAACCAAACACAAAAAAAAATAGAAATACGAATTTTAGGCGTTTCAAATACAATAAATAAAATTAAAACCGTATTAAAAAAAATAACAAAAAATAAAAATAAAAAAGGGATAGCCTGTTAAAATGAAAAAGAAGGAAATAAAAAGTAATAATTCAAAATGTCAAAAAAGCAACCATTATGGTTTATGAGTTTATTTTGTAATATATTATTTCTTTTGCTTTCTTACTTAAATTTTTTGTTGTTGCTTTCTTATACATGCTTGTTATTTTTGTACTTTTTAATTTTGTGTTTTTTAAAGATGCGAACAAAAACCAATTAAGTATAATTTAAAATTGTATAAAATTGCTTTTGTTTGTTTATAATTTAAATTGGATAGTGCGATATACGCGCATACGAAGATATAGTGGCGGAGTCAATTAATTGTTCTTTGGAGCGCCACTGCGCGTTTATTGATTGATCTTGCAAAACGGGTTGAGAACTTCGACCGTTTATAATCAAACACAATCCAGTTTTTCATTTTTATTGTTTTATTCGTGTCGTAATACGATGACAAATTATGCGTGATTAAGTTTATTGTTTTGCACTATTCTTTAGACCATCTTGTTACTGACATTTGTACGTTGGATTTATCAGATTAAAATGTGCAAATAACTCGCACCTAACCAAGGCTAAAATTGATTTGTTTAGTTAAACAAATATATTGTTGTACCTGATTTTAAACATTGATTTTAAAAATATAAGATATTAGTTTCTCGTTATAGATGATTTTATTTGGGATTAACCAATTATGGAGAATTGTTCTATTGTTACAGAATAGTGAGTAATTAAAATAGAATCCACTGATAGGGATGTATTTCCACTGACTAGATTATGTTTACATGATTCAGTAGTTTATTTATTTAATGATAACATGTGGTTGTATATAGTACAACGATTATTCGTTTGTCGTTTCATTGTTGTTGAAATGGTATTTCCAAAATTCCGTAAATCATAATCTTGTATTTCAAAATCCCGAAGTACTAAATCCCGTATTTCAAAATTCCGTAAAATATTACAAAAATCCCTTTATTTAACATTAAATGTGTATAGAGACAGTGCATCTATATGACGTCATTTTATATCGACGGTTCCAATCTTTGACAATTGATGGCAGTATAATCAAGTAAATAATTTATTTTTTAAATCATCTTTTTAATATCGAAGATGTTTTTGGCGTTGCATTATATAGAAAAATGCAACAAAATTTTGTCCCAAAATATACAACGAAATAAAAAAAAATAAATAAATAAAGTAAATACGAGAGAACCAAAACACGCTGATGCGCCAATTTTGTTTTGTGCTCTCTCTATGCACCTATTTCTCATCTACGATCAGGCAATTGAAGAGAGGAGTAAATTTTATATTTTCTTTAGAGTATTTTCACTTGAAGGGAGCATTTTTAAAATTTCGAATTATTTTTTCCACATTATACCTTGTTTTTCTATTATTCGACCAACGGTATTGAGCGTAATATTGAACAATAAGATAATATACGTCGAATGAAGTAAATAAATTTTACACAATTATTAACCAAAGAATTACTGTACTTGCTGATTGTTAAATTACGAATATGTGTAAACTATATGTTAGGAATAAGATTTTTGATGATTTTGATGCTTGAAGAATAACTGAAACCAAAATATTTTCAGAGAAAAATGGAAATTACGAGAATTGTCTAAAAAATTTCCGACCTACTCGTAACAAAGATACAAAATATTTTTTCTTCAAATTAATTTGTATTTCTCTACATAGTTTCCTTTTAGTTTGTTGCCTACATAGTCTCCTTGACAATACACTTCTCCCACCGATGCTCACTTCTCTTGAATCCGTCCAAATAGTACTACGAGTCTTTTTCTGCAAAATATGTTTACGAAGGTGATGGCCTCCTCATTTGACGAACATCTCTGTTCTCGAAGCACCACTTTTAGCTTAAGGAACAAAAAAAAGTCGAATAGATTTGGTGAGTAAGAAGGGTGGTGAAGCATTTCAAATCTTTATTCGTAGATTTTCACAATGAGCACGATTATTTTTTCTGCATTAATGATTTTTTCCGTAATTTCTGCCTTCAGTTTGTCAACTAATGATATACGTAGTATGCTACTGTAATGATTCCCTTTTTGAAGATAATCGATTAAGATAACTCCATGACTATCTTAGAAAACAGACGCCAACATTTTCTCAGCCGAAAGAACAGCCTTTGCCTTTTTTGGAGTCGATTCTCCCTTGGCAGTGCACTGTTTTGACTATATTTTTGGTTCTCGAGTGCAATGGTGTATACAAGTTTCATCTACAAAAATTAGCCTTCTCAAAAATTCAGATTTATTGCGCCTAAACTGTGCCAACAGAGTGTTAGAAATATCCATACGACCACGTTTCTGATAAAAAGTGAGCAAACGCGGCATCCGAGGCCCGGACAGCTCTCTTTCTTGCTTAAATCTTGTATCAATATGTGACAAACGCGTCCTTTGGACATATTCAGAGCCTTTAGACGTCTTAAACGTTCATCGTCATCAAAGCTGGTACGACCAAAAATAAATATTTAATGACAGCTTGATACTACTATTTTTCTATTACCACAAAAATACTCACGTATACACTCACAAACGATTATCCATCAACTTATAATGCGCAAGTGCTGCCATCTTCATGTTGAGGTCGGAACTTTTCAGGCAACCCTCGTTTAACTTGAAAGGGGACAGTGAAATAAATTAGGAGTAGTCTCAAACCATCTAAAGTAGTAAAAGACTACGAAAGCAGCACATTTGACAGCACTGTCTACGATATCAATTAGTGAGCGTAATATCAGAGCCTTCTAAATAGAAGAGTTGTAAGATTCCGCCATTTTTTTCCATGAGGTTTCCATAGAGGGGAAGCTTTTTGTTCTTTTTCATACCAATCAGTGTATTTTAATATTTTTTTAGAAGCTTTTTTGTATATAAAAAACATTAATGCTTCGTTTCAATTTTTAATTTGAATGGTTAGTTCAATATTCAGGAAAAGCATATTTTAAAATTGAGTCATATTATGTCGAATTAACGCAAAAATATTTAAATTAGTCTACCACAAACTTTTTTTTTTTTATTGTAGAAATAAGAATTTGTTTATATGTGTATGTAAGAAATAAATATAGAGTGTTCCATCAAAAATTTCAGCATTTCTTTCCCAAAACAAACGTTCGTTAAAAAATGCTTTTTGAGTAGCTATATAATATGGGGATTATTGTGTTCTGGATTCTATTACATTGTTGATGAACAAACTTTGAAATCTGTTTTTTCGTTATTTGTTAAAAATTTCATCGCAACAAATTCGCAGGCTATACTGTTTCATCCTGTAGTATAAACAAACCGGAGCTTCATAAAATAAAAACATTATATTATAAAGGTTTTCGCAATTAATAAACCTATCAATAGATGTCGCTAAGTATAAATTAAAGCTAAATATTAAAACCTAAATGTTTGTTAACTAAAATTTAACAATTTATTATGTATACTGCCTGGTTCAATTGATTATTGAGATCTCCTCGAACTGAAAATGAGCGAATACGAACGAATTGAAATAAGAAAATTTTTTTTTGGAAAAATGTGACATTTTTCTATTATTGTTTTTCAGCGAGCAGCAACTACGATGGTAAATATTTTGCGATGAAAAAATTTATTTATGCCAACCCTATTATAAATAAAAATTAGAATTGTTTTGAGTTTTATTAATTATGTTAAATTATTATATTAAAGATTTCGTGCTTAACTTACAATAATAATGGTTTATTTTCGTAAATAGTTATTTAATTATTTTACGCTTTTCTGTAATTCCAAGTAAATTTATTACAGAGACATCTGTAAACGGATTTTCAAATTAAAGAAAGCTAGGTTTTGCAATAGGATAAAATTGAAGTTTTTTACGTTTTGTTCTGTTTTGTAATAATATTTAATTAAGAAAATCATGACATCGTTGATTTTTTGTATACAAAAATAATTTTCATAAATAGATTTTGATGTAAAAATTTTATTATATAAATAATATTATTGTTTCTACATGGTGATTCATAAAATTTCGTTTCAGCTCACATTTTCTCTTTAATTTTGTTATAAATGGGGAATGTTTAGATTGCTATTAAGTGCATCGTTCTTCTCAAAAATTCTGATATGCATGTGAGCAGAATTTATCAAATAAGTTAAATTTTTATAAAACTAAATTTTAAATTGGATGTAAGAGGAGTCCGCGGCATCACCATTTGTTATCTTACTTTATAAACCTACACAACTAAACGGAAAGCTCATTTTTATAGAAAATTTATAAATTTATGCTCCGCTTAAGTTTAAATTTACCAAATAAATACTACATTATGATGACTGATTTTCAAATATGTGTTCTTTGAATAGTTTATTAAAAATATAAAATTAAAATTTAGATGATTTGTTTAATTTTTTATTCATAAATTCATGTTCAAAAATTTTCCAATTACCACGGTTTCTTATAGTAATTCAGTAAAAGCTTCCCCTCTACTGAAAGCTCTCTTTTTAATATTACGGCTCTTCAAAATCATAGATGGCTCTGGTAATATACAATAAAAAAAAACAAAATAAAGTAAATACGAGAGAACCAAAACACGCTGGTGCGCTGAAAATCAATTTTTGGACTCAAACTTTTATTTTTTATTTTTAGGTCTATAAATCAAGTACTCTAGCTGAAAACAAATCAGCTTTTTTAAAATTGCAAGCCCCATCTTCGATGTTTAAGTTTTTAGCCTTAAGCTCAAACTTGGGATTTTTTTCGTAAAACGTTAATCGTTAAAAATGATATTACGGGCATTGGTAAAGACTAATTTATTATATTATTATTAAAATATGCATTCTACATTTTGTTAAACCTCTCTCTTTGTTAAACCTAATGTTCGGAAAAAGTCAATAACTTTTTGCAAACAAAATTGCCATCTACAGCTGAAATACATTAGTTATTAATTCTCAAAATAATTTTTTTTAGTAATGACGAATATTTTAGTTTTGAATCGCTTTGGAGATTTTCTGGCCATTTTTTTAACGGTATGTAATAAAATTAGTTTGTAAAATAGAATATGAATTCAAAATTGTTATTCTATAACGTTCTCAAAAATGACCAACAGGGAGGGACCTAAATAAAACTCGGCCAATCCTTAACCGAGGTTGTAACACTAAAATGTGTTCTTTGCGTTACAAGCAAAAATGTTGCAAGCAACAAGAGGTAACCCTCCAAGAACACGGTATTCGAAGAACATGGCTTCGAAGAACACTGGTATATCATAACAAAAAATAAAACGTAACGTTTTATTTTATTTTATTTTTTGTAGTCTCGAACAACAGGGTTGTTAAGAACACGGAACGAATTAATCGAGTTCTTGGAGGGTAACTGTTTTCTGTAACTGTTTTTATTCCTGCTATATGGTTTGTTAGTTGCACAACAAATGACATGGATTACGAGTAGTATTATAATGTGGTGATATGGTACAAAACGCGATATTCTAAAACGCGATATTTCAGATGGTATTGCGTTTTACAATATCGCGTTTTGAAATATTTCGTTTTGAAATACTGCGTTTTGATAATTCGCGTTTTAAAATATCGCGTTTCAAATGGGAGCCGCTTTAAACTAATTATCGTTAGTTTTCTTTACACACTTTATATATAGTCTTTCACCTTTAAGTATGCTTTTAAATATTAGGCAAGGCTTAGTGTTCGGTGGTTAAAATAAAAGAAATATCTGTATATGTTCTAGATCTCAATGAAAATATCAAAACAGATCAAAATACTGTTAAAATTATGTTTGTTGAAGAAGACCTAAAAGATTATAATAAATATTATTAATAACACGTGCCTGTGTCTTTGTTAGATTTACGCCAGCCCTGGGGTCTTAAGCTCAGTTGTTTTAATCAATGCCGACTTGCAGTACCCATTTGAATATTTATTTCACCACATTTATCCAAACTTTTATTTTGTTTTCCTGGCACTACAGTTCATGAGTTGAAACGCTAAATTTTTGATCTTAAATAATCAGGTGATTTTCAAATTGATGATTGATATTGATTGTTCATTGTATTCTGAAAGTCCTCGTTTCCTTTCATTTTGCAATTTCTTAATGCTGTTCCCATTCGTTCACCCAAATTTGTACTAACCCATATAAGCAACTGTTGCTTGACGTTGATGGTGGAGATGTTGTCGCATTAATACTTTCTGCCATGTGCCTCTCATAATTCAGTTATGCTCATTTGTTAAGTTCTAAGTTACAGCCAATATGTATAAGCTATTCTTAATGTACTTGGCCATGCAACGAGCAAATAACTATGAGGCTTCTAAATTTTTATATTTACAATGTTCTGGCAATATCTTAACCGATTTGAATGAAATTTGATATTGATGTTGGTGTCCAGACTTTAGCTTTTAGCCATTTGCGAAATATGCCAATGGTTCCACTATAATTGAGTTCCATTTCTTAAACGATTTTGTGAAAGTAATAAATATCTTTGTGGATAAGATTCCGTTGTGATGTTGGCAATAATGTAACAAAGCCAACGTTAAAATCGTTTATCTATCTGATTACTACATTGGTTAAGGTTATAAACGCAGATGGACAGCCTATTATTGGGAGTTTATTGTTAGATTCCGGTTCGCAAATAAATTTTATGAACGAATCTATTTCATCATAAAGTTAAAACTACCACGACGAAAAAGTGTAAGCGACATTCTCGAGGCAGGAGCTAACGTAAAACAATCTTCCACATTCCTGTAAGCCGTATGCATCTGCGGAATCCGAGTGTGAAGAATACTTCAATAAATATTCTACGCGAGACTATAATGAAAAGCGCCTTATCGTCAAAATTATATTTTTATCATGACCGGCCCAGCTTTAAACGACGCCTCCATATGTCTCCGAGGTTATTAGGCACTTACAAAAGAGTTATTAAATATTACATAAGCCAACCGAACTATTACTGCATTATTGTGTGACCAAACCGGATAGTTCGTCATTGATATTACGAGTGGTATTCGTTGGGTCTGCCAAAACGTCATTCTTACAGGAACAAATTTATTAGAAACTGTAAAGGAACTGAAAATGTTGACGGATGGAACTAAAGAAATGATGTGCGAACTGTCCAGAGATCATCAAAGATGATCCAACAAATTTTATTAATACTTTTTAAATTTTTTGAGAAATATTTGGTCAAAACGATCGTACTGTTTTGGAATCTGCCGTCCAATTAATTCAATTTCTTCTTTAAGTTTAAAATTAACATACTGATGACAAAACGAAGCATATTTTGTGATATTACCCGAAGTTACGAGCTTTTCGACCTAGTGGCACTAGCGATTGTGTTGGGAAAACCAAAACTATTCATACTTTTTACACTATTAGCCAAAGGCACTTGGCGAAACACACCTACACTTAATAAATACATTTTATAAACACTTGTTTTTCTATTTCCCAAAAATTAGATTTTTGAATATTTTAGTTAAAAAATTTTCATCAGGAGTAGAAACCTAACCAATCGAAATCGATCGAGTGATTTATTAAACTTTTTGAACAAAATTTTTTAATTAAAATATTCAAAAATCTAATTTTTGTGAAATAGAAAAACGAATTGTGTTTATTAAGTGAAACCTACTCATGCAATCATTAAAGCAATTGAAGCTGGACTGGGATTAATCACTACCACAAAACCTACACACATACTGTGAAACCCATCCAGAATGTATTATTTTACTCAATACGTTTACGAACTGGCAATGGAATTGTATCTAATCTATAAATAAAATACTATATTTTTAAACATATGTATAAACCTTGCAAAGTGTTTTGTGAACCAAATTTATAAGATATAAAGTGTTGTTTGCAATAAAGTGAGTAGCTACTCAAAATTACACATTGCAAATGAATAAGGAATATTATTTTGTGAAAATTAATATAAATTGTGTAAAATTTGTTAAAATCATAAAACACGTAGATATGTGGAAGTACCGTCATTTTGTACTATCAAGTACGAGTATTTTGCTGCAATTAAAAATCAATTTGTAACCAATAATAGGTATGCTATATTTTTTTATTTTTACGTGTGCTTCTGATTTGTGAACCAAGTTGCATCATAAAAATACAAAATTGGTTCATCATTGGTTGCATTGCTATTTTGGTTGGGTTCACTTCCGTGAAAAACCGTAATAAAGGAATGTTAATTATCAAAGTATGTTTGATTTATATAGGTTCCATTGAAGTGTGTGAAGTTATCCCAGTTTTTCATTCCAGAAAAAATAAAAATGTTCAAGAGGTAACACTAATTTCATCCCATCCCACGATTTTTAAAATCATCCCATCCCAGAATTTTTAAATAATACAATTATTTAGAAATGTTATATTTGTTAAATTTACCGAAAATTTTAGATTACCACTGGCTCTCCATATGAACTTTGAAGAAAATACTCAAAATAAAATTTTTAATTCTCTCAAACCTATGGAGTGGAGTGCCTAAAGATTTGACGTTTGAGTTTGACTTGTCATGATGTCCACTAACTCTGATAAAAATTTGGATATCAGCCGTATGTTAGGATTTTCGCTATTTGCTCATTTGCATATGGCTCTCCATATGAAATTTGAAGAAAATACTGAGCATATAGCGAAAATCCTAATATACGGCTCATATCCAAATTTTTATCCGAGTTAGTGGACATCATGACGAGTCAAAATCAAACATCATATTTTTAGGCACTCCATAGGTTTGAGAGAATTATTAATTGAGTATTTTCTTAAAATTTCATATGGAGGGCCATATGCAAATGAGCATATAGCGAAAATCCTAACATACGGCTGATATCCAAATTTTTATCAGAGTTAGTGGACATCATGACAAGTCAAACTCAAACGTCAAATCTTTAGGCACTCCATAGGTTTGAGAGAATTATTAATTGAGTATTTTCTTCAAATTTCATATGGAGAGCCAGTGGTAATCTAAAATTTTCGATAAATTTAACAAATATAACATTCCTTAATAATTGTATTATTTAAAAATTCTGGGATGGGATGTTTTTAAAAATTCTGGGATGGGATGAAATTAGTGTTACCTGATGAACATTTTTATTTTTCCTGGGATGAAAAACTGGGATAACTTCCCACACTTTTCCATTATAATGTTAAAATTTCAGAAGAAGGGTTTTGGACATTTTCAACGAATACAAATCGCATCCCGAATTTGAATTGAAACTTGTTCTCAAAAATAATCAATCTAGCGAGTATTTTTCAAAAAAAAAATTTGTAGTATTATATTTAATTATTAACAATAATTGAATGTGTAAAGTGATGTTCGTTCCTTGCTTGAACCTGTTTCATCTTGTTTCACTCTTTTTCGTACTTTTGTTCGAAAGTGTTTTTGTTGTTTATAAAACGAGCGAAAAAGCGATCTAGATGAAATATTTCCAGCGGCATTTTTACGGTTTAAATAAACAGAAATTGTTTCTTTTATACTTTTTAAGTGGAATTGTCTACTATACAACAAGGCATCCTAGTAAGTTATCAATTTTATTCAAAGGTTTTGGAAAGTTTTCTTGCAAACGCAAAATTCTTTCGCGCTAACTAAAAAATTTAAGAAAACCGAGTCATTTAAAGGACTACCAGACTTAGAACATCGAGCGATCGTACGAGAAAGTGTCGATTATCTAGTTTCCCGCTTAATATTATATCCCAGCCCATCGAAGATTACAGCACTAGCACGAGCTGTAGTTCTATTGTTGCCAAAACTTAAAATAAAAATGAAGAAAACGGTGAAATAGTAAGACTAGAACTATTATATCAATTATAAGGATTACTGCAATTTAACACATTTATTTACAGGATTCCTTAAATAATCGTAAAACTAATCGAAGATACATCATTTCGCGATTAAATAGAGTGCGCTAAAAGTTTTATATCCTCGAAGAAGGCTGGGGGCAATGTAGTAGGAAGCGCAATTCAGTGGGTGGACACATAACCTTATCGGCTGCAATAATAACACATTTCATTTCGAAAATGATGACAATTTTTTTATTTTTAAAAATTTGAGTGTGATTAGTCAAAAATAATTTATTAAGCAAAAATTATTAGAAACACTATGAAGACAAGCGCTTACGTTACCAACTGTGGAAGTTACTGAATTTTCTCAATTTTCCCCCTTTTCTTACGTCACCTGATTTGGTAATTGTGATTTAAACAGTTATTCGAAATGAAACTTTACTAATAATCTGTTTTTTATCTATTCTTGTAGATAGATAAAAGAACAGATTATTAAATGTATGATTTCAAGTTACGCTGTCCAATTATAAAATATATACATCGATACCAAAGATCCAAAATTCAAAAATTTCGAAGAATTGGAAGGTAAAAATCTAACACCGTCATAAGATGTAGATATACTGTAACAAATAATTTCTAATATGAATTCCATTCATGAAACGATTTTTAATTATATCCATAAAAATTAATTATTTCGTATGTCAATATATAGTTCTTACGCTTAACTGGTTTTATAATATTGAAATATTTTGCTCCTGTTAAGCTGTTGTGTTTTTTTTTGTTTTAGTTTTTATGGATATGACAGTTTTCATTGTATTTATAAATTAAATGGAAAATGTTTGCACTAAACAAAATGTCATATGTAAAACACTTTTGTAATAAAAATCAACTTTTTTATATATTGGATTACTTATAAGATTCAAGTGTTTATTAAATTAATTTTCAATAAATTAACTTTCCAACTAAATTTTTGTATTTATTTAAAATTATGTTAGTAATTTACTATATATGTTAAACTAAGATTAATTTGTAATGATATTAAGAACTGTGTATTACAAGTATTTATGTGAATATTGAATTATGAGATGGCAAATTAATAAATTTGAAATTTTCATATGAAACAAAATGTTAATGCTTTAAATTTTTAACCGTTGTTTACAAGCCCAAACTAAAGTGCGAATTACTGTCGTCATTTGTAACTTCGATGTAACTTGATATTAATTCTGATATAAGTTGCTCCATCGATAATTTTGATGTAAACCTATTCAAATTCGATATAATAAATATGAGAAAAAATTGATGCATTGACCATTAGGTTTTGCTGCAGTTTACGCTATGAATGAATTAATGGCAAGTTGTATTAAAAGTCAACGTAAATTGTTTCAAAATAGTTTTAACGCAAATTGCTCTTAAGTTCATTCACGTTGCATCATATATAAAATAGATGCACTTTGCACCATATTTCGATTTATTTATTTTTTTATTTTACAGTGCAAACCTTGTGTCACAAAGCGATATTATTTTACGCTGGATTTATATGCGAGACAATTTGAATAGCAAATCAAATTTTTTTTAAGTGTGTAGGATTAATAGAAATGTTAGTTACAATCATATCGTTACTTCATAAAATATTAATATGGATTATTGTTATTGCGAATAAATCAAACAATTCTGATAAAGCCGCATCAGTATATAGAAATTCTGAAAGTTCCATGTCAATTTGTGTGAACCACTTTCTGTTTAGTAAACTAATTGTTTCAATCATATCCTATTTATAAAATTACGGACTATAGTCGCGTTACATATTTGAAGAGCTGATGTAAAGCTATATGTGTTTACATATGACCACCATCAAAACCAACTACTCCCTGATATTAATTACCATCACGAAAACAACTCCGCAATCACGCACCATCACGAAAACAACTCCGTATAATGATTAAATTTATTATTTTATAATTTAGATCTGGTTTTTTAAAAGTTAACATTTTTAAGAATAAAAGTTACTATGTACTTATCTCTGTTGCATTACAAAGTAAGCATTTTCGATTTAGTAGAAGTAGAACGCTTGGTTACGTCTATTAAAAACATAATACATCAAACGTTTAATAAGCGCGTCCATTATTTTAAAGAATTTGTATAGGTTAAATAATAAAAGTATATATGATGAGTGTTTAACGTGTGAAATAAATTAAAAAAATTTCATTTTTGTGTGAATTTGTTCATGTGAATTTGTGTGAACCACCTTCTGTTTAGTAAGCTAACTATTTTAATCAGATAAATTTACGAAATTACGAACAATAGTCGCGTTATGTATTTGAAGAGCTGATGTAAATCCATATGTGTGGTGTGACCACCATCAAGAAAACAACTCCGCAAAAGGAACGCACCCGATTTTGAATTATTCTTTATAATGAATAAAATCCACTATATGAAAATAAATCGTAAGATTAAAAATTCAATCAAATCTTGTTATTGATAAATGTTAAAGAAAACCAAAGTAAAATTATGTCATGAGGGGCATCTAAGTTTTAAGGAAACTGTAATTGCAAAATTTACCCATACGTTACCGATCGGGTATATAATTTAGATCTGGTTTTCTAAAAATCTATAATTTTTAAGAATAAAAAGTTACTAGGTACTGATCTCTGTTGCATTACAAAGTAAGCATTTTCGATGGAATCGAAATTGAAAGCTTGGATACGTCTATTAAAAACATAATATATCAAACGTTTAATAAGCGCGTCCATTATTTCAAAGAATGTATAGGTTAAATAATAATATGAAAGTACCTGATGAGTGTTTAACGTGTGAAATAAATTAAATTTTTTTTAATGGCTTATAAAGCAATAAACTGGTGACCATATGCTTCCTAAAATTTCTTTTTATCTATTACGGTTTATCGCTACCCGCACACTAAATAAAATGAAATAAAAAAAACGTTAAATGTACCTTTACGCCGTCAAAAGACTCTTTTACCAACAGCACAGGATTTTTAATTTAAAATACAATACTTTGTATACAGCTGTTCATATTTAAAAGAAAAATATTCTGTAATTTTCCGGTCAAATCATAATCAACACATCCGAGCGTGTGCTCTTCTATGCAAATGATGTCACATAATCCACGATTAGAATATTAAATCAATTTGATTTCTGGTTAGAGATCGATTTATAAAATTAACACTTCACAAATTGAAAACATTCACAATTTTTAAAAAATCAAATCACATTTTTAAAAATTTATTAGAGTGAAATTTTTTATTTATACATTTTTTTATTTCTATCGATGTGCCTTTATACATATCCAATATCCAAATATGTATATAAATGTTGATTGATAAGCAGGAAAATGAATATCGAATATTAAAAATTACAACAACATCCTATATGAATAGCGCACGGCGTGTGGTCAATTTGTATATATTTTATCATATTCAACGTATGTAATATTTTTTTATGCGTATTCTGTTTTTTATGGTCAACTCCAAATTTATTATTATAAAACTATTTTTTTTTTGCATAGTTTGTTTTGTTATAATAGTTTAATGATTTTTATACTATATAAGAATCTAAATTTTTTTTATTGGATATGTACAAATGTGCAAATTGAGCACAAATTGTATTCCATAAATAGTATATATAGTGCGTGAAATTGTTTAAGCTTTGTTATCTAGCGAGGTGATATAAGCTTTTAAGCTATTGTTCGGCCATGTTTATTTTCTGCCAGGTTTATTTTGACAACAACAACAATTTTTGACAAAAACAAAATTTTAATATGATTTAAATATAATTCAATGTTAATCAAAATTTGAACAAATTTAGATCCGAGTTCAGTAATTATATATAGACATTGAGTCCTCATATACGGATTTTATGAGTTATTGTCGGTCATGTTAATTTAGACTATAACAACAATGTTTGACAAAAATAAAATTTTGTAGAATTATTTAGAATAACCGACGAACCAACGATAAACCAAAAGTAAGCATATGTACATCCGTTCAACTTACCGGACAAGTGGTGCAGTGGTTACAGCTTCGGCGCTTGAACCGGAAAAACATAGAAGAAATACTGTAAACTATTGTTTGAATATTATTTTACATTTCAATTTCATTCTAACATGTTAAAGGTGCGGTGTATCTTTTTCAAATTAAAGGTTTCAGTCGCAGTTTTTGATGTTAGCAAGGCTTTTTTTCTTTACTTGGCATGGCGTTGCTCATAAATGAATTACAACACTTGGTAATATATATCTGTGGTCACAAGACATAACCGCTTAAGTTGACTTAAGAATTGAGTTAAAATTACCATGACATTCTCCCAGATCGTCTATGTATGTACACACAATCTCGTAACAAGCTGTATATTTTTACGAAAGTTATACAATAAACAAAAAATCCCTAACCGCTTAGGCACATTCAAAAAAAATTAATGTCAATACAATAACAGCTTAAGCCTCAAAAAATAAGTTACTTACGTTATAAAACCAACAGTTCAAGTTAAGCTGTTTACTCCTTGTGAATTTGTAAAGAAATGAGTTCGCAAGCCTAGCTAATATGATCCTCAGCAACCGAATCAAGATCAACAAGGAACCGAAATTATTAAGTTGAAATTGTAGTTTAGGTACGTACCACTGGTGTGATTTACAACCAATATACTTATTCTTGTTTCAGTTAAACGAATTACTATCAACACACCGTCCATTAAAAGAAAATGATGAAAACCTATTTACACTTTCTATTAAAAAAAACCGCTTCAAGGTTCGAGAACACATTCGAGCAATCCAGAATTATGTTCGAATGATGTAATCAATCATTCAAGCGCAAATATAGACGAAATTAGGAATGTTAATCGAAAATGCTTGAAGCAACTGCGAAGCCTCAGTGGATAGTAAATTAAAATGGAAACGGAAAAAGCTAAATCGAAACCATGGAAAGTCTTATGAAAAGAGGAAGGGACAAATTGTACAAGAAAGAACATATGTAGGGTAAAATTTTGTTTGTACTGATCACCCATTTACTGATCAAATAATGGGTCGAAGGGCCGAATTTTATTTTTGTTTTTAGAAATATAATTTTTTAAATTTGTTGAATTTCTTTTATTAAACATAAATGAATTACTTATGAATTTATGTATTTTACTATTTTTCATCTTTGGATATTTATGAAATTCCACGTATCCAATCAGCGATACATTTTGGTGAAGGAAAATTTTGTCATGCGTCACCACAGACATTCGGCCCTATGTGTCAGCCTTCTGATAATAGGTATATGGTACAAAAAATAATTAAATTAAATAAAAATACAAAAAAATATATTTCTAAGTACAAAAAAAAAAAATCATAAATATTCGGCACTCCGACCAATTCAGCCCTTCAACATTCGGCCCTTCGACACATTTGGCCCTTCGAAATTCGGCCTTTCGACATTCAGCCCTTCCACATTCGGCCCTTTGATATCATACCTTTTTGACAATATAGCGATCATACAAAATAATACAGGACAAATACCTTTTTGCCGATTTTTAAAAGCAGTTGGGCCTTTTTCAAAATTCGGTTTTAAAACTAAATTAGCTATACTGAAAAATGAACGAAATTAACTTAAGCAGTTATGCCTTGTGACTACAGATATATTCTGCTCATTAGACGCCGCATCATTAACCGGACACCAAAAGAAATGAATGAATTTAGAAAGTTTGAAAATAAAAGCTTAAAAATCACTTTAATTTATGCTTTCCGAAATATATATTGCTGAACAAGAAGTGTGGGAGAGTATGCATGCATAGTAAAAGTAAGATTGCTTAAGCTCGCAAAACACATCGCGTACATAACCTACTCGTATATATTAAATTTAAACAAAAAACTAATAAAAATCATATAAAATCTAAAACATTACATATTATTATTCAACAAATCATTTGATCGTAAAACAATGAACGTGAAATGATTAAATAAAATAAATAATGTGTCGAACGTTACAAAAAAAGTTATGATCAGTGTTTCGTATATTGATGTATTGTCAATAAACGCGATGATTAATTTTTAATCTGCTTGTTTTGAAACAACAATTAATCAAAATAACAACCATATATCCTTTTGGTACATGTAGATAAAATCGTATCGTGAGATTGACCAAATCAACTTTTATATTATGATATATTAAACCACTTGTGGTGTACTTACAACAGCATTATTTATATAAAAACCCAAGGCAAACTATATTATCATATGCGCACATATATGATAATGAATAAACTAAACTTGATCATAAATTATCACTTGACTATCTGGTGATTTCGAATGTTACAATTTATTAAGTCTCATATTACACCACCATGAACTTAAAACATGAACGCAATTCATATTATGTTTTTCCTAGAAAACACCTTTTAGTTTTGTATACAGTATAAATAATTAATTTAATTAGAAAATTTAATAAATCAGCACCAATTAATATTGATACAACGAACGTATAAAACTTGAAATGTATTCAAAACCGTAGATACGAGTCTACAAGCTGACCAAAAGTATAAGACGATAAAGTTACGCAGTGAACACCCGTTTAAGCTTCACAGATCTTAATAAAACGAAAATTAATTTAGTTCACGGATTGCATGTAAAGCAATAGAAACATAGAGGGCATGACCCAAAAATGATAATTTAATTAAGACCGACCGTTTTCAATGGCCCTGGTAATTTTTTTGGTTTTGTTTTTGTGAAATATCAGTTTATAAATTTACGAAAGTGTTTTTTATGGCCTTCAAATAAAGATTATTAATTCATTTGAAATATGTTGAGTCATACAGTGTGAAAATCTTTTAATGCTTTGAATTAATCAGGGAACAACTTGATTATAAATCATTTATTGTTAATTGTACGTAGGTGTGAAATTCGTTGTGTGTTGAAAAATTATGATGGGTTATTAATCTCATGTATTTTAACTGGTTTATGAGATTATTCAAAAGAATTACAAATTAAGTTTTACCTATTCTAAATAATTCCAGAATATAAATAAAATTACTGCTCGGTAGTCGTGATCTAAAAAAATGGAAATTTCGTGTTGCGCTTATCAAAATTTAATACGTTCGTTCAATTTAATACAGTGAATCTGATGGTTAAACTACTAGCTAAACTAAAATAGTATTACCACGAACTGGTTATGCATAAAGGGCACAAAAATATTGAACTAAATGTTAGATTCTAAATTGTAAATTAAATTGGTTTTTAAAATTCGCGAACATATTTGCTTTTAATGATTGATAAATCGGCATAAATTTATTACTGAGTATGGTAGGTTCATCTGCTAACCTCTTTGAAATCATTTAATCCTCACTCGTAACATACATCTGTTGGTAAGTACATAATATGTAGAAGAATATATTTAAAAGATAAATAAGTTTACAAAAGAGTCTACACGTTGCAATATGGTAATGAATACAGAGGATTATGAACTTAACAGTCCTGGTAATGTTGAGCCAACACTGATTTATTTTTATAATTATATTTCCTGAACAAACAAATTTATACGCAACTCAGAAATTTTTAAATACAACAAGCACCTTCAAACATACAACGGTCGCCGAATTCAATATCGTTCTTGCAGTTACCATGGTAATGGGTGTAAAGGGGATGCCAAGTTATAAAGATTTTAGGTCACCATTTCTATCACTGTGCGTATAACAAAATTTCATAAAACAATACATGCCAATGAAACCTGTCAGGCGAGGTTACCAGATTTGGGTTAGGGCCGATACATCAGGCAATGTTTGTCAATCACTGGAAAAATATCAGATATTACTACTCCATGTTCAACGGGATTTATTGGCCTTACGCATTTATGGTTGCGGTACAACGCGAAAAGGAAGGAAACATATCTGCCAAAAGACTTGGCAGAAAGATGGAACATTCCAGCAAATATCATGTCCCACATTAGTCATGGATTATAATCGACATATGGGATATGTCACAAAGGCCGTGGTGACATGATAAAAAGCGTTTATGAAATGACCGAAAATCTACGAAATGGAATCATAGATAATTTGGCATTTCGTAAACTTAAGTGTCTAAAACGCTATATTTACCAAACGGCTGGTTGGGGCAAGAGATAATAACATGCACTCTGTTTCGAAGCAACATACAACCAATTTGGATGCTATGTACCATTGGAGGTATGCTATGATAAAGTATTGCATACCCCAAATCATTCAACTTCCAGCCATTGCAACCATTTCTTGGTTGCAATGGGTACATATTACTTAGCCTCTTTTTATTAATATTCACCAAAAAAGAATTTAAAGAAATCTAGACATTCTGCGAACTCCGTCCTCAACATTTTATTTATTTATTTATTTATATAATTTACCTACAGGGTTACAATCGGTAATTATTACAATTATTAAAAATAAGCGACATGACAAAATTGAAAAAGTTATTTAATTTAAGAACGGTTATTATAAAATTTAAATAGTTCGTTCCTCAATGAATTTCTTGACATGTTAAAATCAAACCTATATGAAAGCACCGTTCTGGAACATAAAAGCCGAATCTGGTGAGTATATCGGCACAATCTAAACGTGAACATAATACGTCACGGACGAATATTGCGGATGAAATATCACGTCGGTGATCTAACCGTTGTAATCCTAAGAGAGTATAACGATCGCGATAAGGCAGAAGTACCTGCTCATGTGCCCACATTGAAGGTAAACCTTAAAGCGCGTAGATAAGAAACTGTTTTTAAACACTCTCAATTCTCTCGGAATGGCATCGGTAAGAAGGTGACCAAATCTGTAAGGCATACTCCAAAATTGATCGAACAAATGAGACAAACAGAGATTTCAAGGTTATCGGATCACAGAAATCCTTACAATTCCGTTTAAATTAAACATATTCTGATCCTCTTTTTAGTAAGTTCCCACTAACGAAAAGATCCGGCGGGAAAATTAGTTTTGTGTTTGTTAAGTTAACGCCAATTGTAGTTTTTATTGAATTATGTGTTTTTTAAACTTTTCAACTTCTATCCGAATTTCTTATATGTTGCTCACTATGGTGTAAGATTACGCAACAGACTATTAACCAATAACCAAAAAATGGTTAAAAATCTATACCAAAAATCCTCAGTTTTAGGATCATTGTGTTCAATATGGACACTATCTGGATGGGATGTTAAATCAAGATAACTTCTTTCCTTGCTTTGGACACCATCATTTCATTTAAATATATGAATTAATAAGGGATCTGATGAATTACAGTTCTTTGCGCACTATATCTCTAGCCTAAACTTAATTCTTTCGGCTTTATCGGACAAAATATTATTTTTAATGGTACCCACCCATACAATGTTTACGACCTTTTTAGTCGTATAGAAAACAAAGAGGCCATTTATTCACATTATTTCTACCACAAAAGTAGAAAAAAAAAATCACGGATGATTATGAAATACTTTTTAATTATATGTGTTGGCTGTAATACACGTTCATAGTGAATCGATAAGTTCTTGTTTTGTACTATCGGTACAAAGCCAGACTAGGAGTTTTGCAGTTTGCAGTTGCAACCTGATGAGTAGATCAACTTTTTATCGAACCAAACTGCCAAGAAGCTACCTAAGAGTTCTGATTTTTGTAACGGTTTATGTATCTTTGTGTACACAAGTGTTCCTACGGCTCAATGTTTCCTACGGCTAAAAAAGTCGTAAACATTGTATCGGTACCATTAAAAAAAATATTTTGTCCAATAAAGCCGAAAGACTTAAGTTTAGTCTTGAGTGGGACTTTTGCAAGGGAAACATATATGTATTATCTGTAAAGGTACTTAGGTGACTTTAGTGCCGACTTGTTCGGCCCATTAATGTAACTTTGGAGATCTTTTGGGGTTTAACAAACCGGAAACCACATGTTAAACAAGCTCATAGTCAATAACTTCATATTTAAAAGAAATATTTTAAAATCAAAAATTAATTTCCGGCATACAAAATAACCATTTTATGTTGTATTAAAATATAACGATGACATCTTAGATAAAAATTATTAACACAAGATTGTCAATTTTATCAGACCAATTTCCCCTTCGAATAAGTTGTAGCAGTTAGAAATATTGCAAACCAATATTCTAATCGCATATATTACAAACTGAACACCTCGCAAACTTTTCGCTAACTCATCATCACTCTGTATACATCTAAACAGAGTAAATGCATCAACAGATGCACATATGAATGCAAGACGCAAACAGCACGACAAGCATTCTAAACGAAAGCAAAAGCAACACGACGAAGACGAAAAAAAGCAAAACGAACAAAATTTATTTGATAAAATAAATTTTCTTGTTCATGCAGTTCGTCTCACACACAACATCACCGCAGCAACAAGTGCACAAGATTCCCCGCAAATTCTACGATAAACAATTATGCCAAAAACAATTCATCGAAAAACAAATATGAAAACTATAATTTCACAATAACCAAATGTGCGTGAAAACAATTTTGCAAAAAACAATTCATCGAAACAAAATTTTTCACTATAAAGTTACTTAGGAGGGGGAAATTAAATTTTCCCGTAAAATTTTTTGTTTTTTCGGAAATTTTTTCACTTTTTTCTTTTTTTCAATACTTTATTTTTATTTTTATTAATAATAATGCTTCGGTGAACCTTGCAGGCACAGATTAAAGAGTTGTTATCGCTTCTTTTGATAGTGCCACAAATATAAAAAAATCAACTTTGTTAAATATACATTTTTTTTAATGTAATTTTAATTCGTTGTATACCTTAGTAGAGGATGGGGGCTGCCCCCAAACCCCCGCTTTTCCAGAATTTATACAATTCTTCAAGTGTCAAATTTTATTTTAAACTAAGTAAAAAAAAATTGAACAAATTTCAAAATTTTCCTAGAAAAATTGTATATTTTCCCGGAAAAATTACTTGTACTGTCGAAAAACTGTTAGATACAATCATAATATCAAAATTTCTATAAAAATTACACATTTGTTCGTATTTTAAATAAAATAATACGCAAATTTTTTTTTAAAGTCAAAATTTGATTTTTCGATGAATTGTTCAATGTAGAATTGTTTCCGTGTAAAATTGTTTGTATTACAATTATTCTTCTCTGAATTCATTTCTAACAATTGTTTGTCGCACTTTTATGATTGTGTTAAATTGTATTGCGCATAGTTTTCGGGTTGCCAGTGCACAACCCTTGCGCTTGTCCACACCACGCTGCACGTCAAACCACTCCACCATTATACATGGTGGATAATAATAAAAATTTATAAATTAAAGTTAATTTAAATAAATTAAAATAAAGAAATTTATAAAGTTAATAATAATAAAATTAAATAAGAAATTAAGAATATTTTAATTAAATAAATTATAAATCAAATAAATATAATATACAAAATATAACTTTTATAAAGTACATGTTCATTTTGAATAAAATTTAGATGCAGTAATGCCAATTCACAAAACAAAAAATTGCAAATATATACTATTTGATTGTTATAAAAACAATCAGCTATAATTTTATTTCAAAATGAGGAAAATTTTCCGATCAATTTTGACGTACTCAATATATATTCGGGATTAATCGTCATTCTCCGAAGCTTATTACAAATAAAATGGTAATCCATAATCTCTTTCTCTCATATTATTACACAGGCCGTGCCCCTTTCGTGATTTCCTATAAAACTAAGGAAAAGAGAAAATGATCAAAATATGGAAAAAGGGTTGAGCCTTGAAACGAATAAAGTTAGGGTGGGCACAAATACAATTATATAACAATCGAAATTAACGCTCTCCTTTATGCTTTAATTCCAAAAAATAGCATCTTCAAATATGAGTAAAAATCATTTTTGAATATTTAACAAATGTTTCTCATGTCCAAAAATTTTTATTATATAAATGGTAAGCCTAAATGGTAAGCTTACTTATAGATGACTAAAGTAGTTTTTAACTATTATAGACCAAAGAAATTTAACTTAAAGAGGTGCTAGTTTTGCATAAGTTGTTTAATTTATTCATCCCTTATAGGCAAAAACTATTCAACGGACTCTTATTAATTACAAATTGCATTCGCACTTGTATTACAATTTTCGAACACAGAGTATTATTGTCTTAAGGTAAGATTAAACCTGGGTTACTTAAGACAATATATAGTTTGAACGAAACTAGTGAAAAACATTTCGTTGTATAGGACTTGACGTATTCCTAAGTGCCTATGACGTTAATTATTTCTTATATACAATCGAGCTTTGACAATGATACACAACAACATTATTTCCGGGTTTTTTTTGTGTGTTATGCTACATTCCAGTAAACTAGTTAGCTCTCTGTAGGACTAAACTTTTAATATTTGCCAATGCCAGAAAATATCTTCATCCGACCACGTAAAACAGCCATGTCCAAATAATCGATTGCTTTAAAATGTTAAGTCAATAGCGATTTTTACTAACTTCGGCTTTCAAATGAAATTGTAATTTTTAATTTCCAATTATGAAGAAAATTAAATCCAAGTTTGGACACGAATTGGAATTGCTCAAAAAACTTATCCAATTCTTAGGTACTACTCTAGGCATCACGATGCAAATAGTTTACAATTTTTACAGGACATATTTAATATGGATATAATGTTCTGCAGAAACTTACAGAGAAAACTATTCAATTTATTAGAAAATTGGGGAAGCATATTTAGAAAAAATGGAAGAGTGTACCACGAATATCTGTAAATTGCTGATACAACGAATTTGTTTACTAAAGCGAGTAAAACAAAACTACAGAATTTTATGGTTCACATTTTCTATGAAAAAATCATTTATGGAAGCTGTATGGCGATTTCCATTTAATTTCTTTTAAATTTATTGATTTATGGATAAATATGAAGTTCGAATTTTCAACGTTTCAACAATTTAACATATTGTGTATGCCTGTAGAGCCTAAAATAACTGTTTTCACAATTGTTTCCAAAATTTGTCATTTCAGCTTAAGTTTTGGAATAATGATATACAACGGTTTGACAGTAAATTTAATTTAAAATCATGCTGTTATTAATCGAATTTTTCGTAAAAGCTTTCCTATGAAAACTGATAGTTTTGATACACCGATTTTTACTAAATTAAGGAAAAATGACCTGACAATGGTTTTTACAAACATAATTTAGAATCCTCTAACTAGTGCTTAATCAATTTTCTCGTAAATAAAAAAACGAGAAGTTCCTTTAGAAACTAACAATTTCTGGGCCCCTATTGAAAACAACCAACTAATTTTGTTTCTTTTTTAAATTTATACTATTGATTTCAAATGCTTACTTTTTGTAATTTGGTTTTGGATCCCTAATTTTGTTAATACATAATTAAAAATAATATTATTATTTGTCCCAAAAATTGACTAAATGCTCGACCAGAGGCGATAATGAAGGAAGGCGATCGATTTCCATAATAAGTACCCAGTTTTGGAAAGACTAAATTTTATTGAAAAAACTTGTTTATCAAAATTCGTCATTTCCGCTAACTTTTGGAGAATTGATGTGGATCAATTAGCCAATTTAGTTAAGAATCCTATTGTTTTATGCAAAATTCTACTTGGAACCACAAATTTTTCAAAAATCTTATGTATGAAATTCTGACACAAAACAGTCAATCCAACTGGGCTGTAGAGAGAATCCAGAGAGACAGATAGATAACAGCTACCACCATGAAAACAACTTTTACGGACTTCAGCGATACGGTGAATAATAAATCTGCAAAAATCTTGAAGATGGAAATTGTCACGATTAATTCAAATTTTTGTTTTAAGAAATGGTTTTGTAAAACAGTTTGAGTAATCTGGGGTGGGATGCGACTAATATTTGGTTCTCATGAAAGTACCCAAATTTTTTATTTTATACAAAATTAGTAGTAGATAAAATCGTTCTCTTAAAATAAGTTGGTCATAGAATATTATTATAAACTATTTTATTCAAGAGAACGCAATTAAAACAAATTAATTGGAAAAGGGAAAAAAATGTTCTTTTTTATGACGAAAGAGGCGCAAATTTCGATAGTATCGAAAAAAATCATGATACAAGAACTCACCACAGGCTTTTAGCTGGCAAATTTCAAAACTTAAATGTTTCTTAAAAAGCAAGGTTTCCAACATCTGGTAACATTCCGAATGTGGTAACTTTATATACTATAAAATAACAATTTAAGTATACGATTTCAACTAGAAACAAGTTTCAGCTACATTTGTATCTTTCTACATGTAGCGTTAAGGAGCACATACTTTTTGAATAAGCCATCAAATATTAATAGTTGCTGATTTTGTTTTAGAAAGATCAGAATTTACATTTTGTCCAAGAAAGATTCAAAAAATCAAAACTGTTGTCCAGAAAAACTACTATTGAACCATCGTTAAAAGTGTAACACCTTAAGGAGTAGAGCTTCATCCTGTTGTAAATGTAAAAGATGTTTGTCGAACTGAACTAGTAAAATTACTTTATGTGTAAATAACATACACCTTCCTGTATTTCCGAATATATAGTTAATTGTTTAAATTTTGATTAATAAATAATGAAAAGATATTTCATGGATCTTAACAAACCTACCAGTCTTCACGATATTTTATTGGCGGGCTGCTGTTTTTTCCCTACACAGCTTTCTCTTCGGTGTATATAATGTCTTCTGATTTCTTTAAGGTATCAGCTATCTCATGCAACTTCCCTTTAAGGTCTTCAAATGCGATTGTTTAATTAATACTAGTGCTTAATTAACTAAATAAAATAATGTTTTTCTTTATTTAACAGTTTGAGCCCCAAGCTGCGCGATGACATTTTATGTCGAGAAAACCCAGCACTTTTCGAACACTGTTTTGAAGTCGCGCGCACAAATTTACTGAAGCAAGTACATCACACAGCTCCTTGTAATGTAAATAGTACATTCTACAATTATAGGTGTGTCACAATAGATTGCCTTTTCATCTTATTCATTTTATCTTCCTCTCTCATTTAGAAAAAGCGCGATTGCGCAGTTTCGGATTTCGACAGGGTTTTTTCAATACCTCCGGGGAGTGAAATGGTTAAAAAAGTACCGTTACTAAAAGAACCGCAATTTGCAGCCTAATGTGCATATCCATACTACGGTAACTTGAATCTTTTGAATTTTAAGGCTTACACCCTTTACGTTCACACACATTTTATTTGAATCCGGTAATTTTTAAATTTTTTATGTGTTTATGTAAAATGTTAACAAAAAAAATCATTTTATAATCATTTAATTTTATTTATCATTCATTTTTTAATCATTTTATTATCATTTAATTAAAAAAATTTTGATTAAATTTTAATAATTAAAATTAAAATTCAAATATGTTTATTATTCGAATTCGAATTTTAAATACAACTAAAAATTTTGTTGTGCACATCACGTGCACGGCTCAAAAACAAAATCAAACTAAAAAATACAAAAAATAACCTTGAGAATTTTATTATTTCATTTTTGTTTGTGTTGGTGTCTTGAAATTTTTGAATCTACAAAAATTTTAGTTTAAAAAAGAATCCACGACAAAGCCGGTTTTGTAGGTAAAGGGGGAAAAAACGAAGAAGTTACCGGATTCAAGTCACTCTAGTATGGATATGGTGAATGATCGGATAGTCATAAAATGTTGATACACAAATTATAAAGCTTTGTACTGTAGGTACCTAATTGAGATATTATTTAAAATCTTTGCAAAATCATAACACATGTCATTCTGAGAAAACAGAACCAAAATATTACCAAAAAATGTCAATATCTTATTGTTTGACTAAATTACCGATGTATCAATAAATATATAATAGAACAAGGAAATCATTTATCATAACTGGAAAAAAAATTAATCAGATTAGTTCCTACTGAAAATTCTCAGATGACTAACCTTACATTGGGAAAGGTTGCGCAAGGTACTTTGACACTAGCACAAAATATAATTAATTTTCTTTATTAAAGTAATTTTGTTTATTTAAGCTTTAAATTTGTTAAATAAATTTATTTAAGTCCAACTAAAATTTTTACGGCATACAGATGCTCGATTAATTTAACTGGCAGCGCATATTCTTTGAAGATCATGATACCCCAACAATTCAGAAAAGGAATAATAACACTTGCAAAAGACAAGAAAGTTCCTACTAAAACGTTTCACACCAAATACCGTCCTTTTCGCCAAACCTTCAGAAAATCAACAATCACCAGTCTCCTCTTCCAAATCAAATCCAGATCATTTACACTCTGAGGACCAAGTTCCTTCAAATAATGGTTTATATCAAAATTCGTCATATCTGCTGCTTAAACTGACAGAAAATGGTCCAGCTCCAGACCAACATGGATACAAATTCAACATACTACTGTGAGCAAAAAAACGTAAGACTTTTTAATTTAAATTTTGCGCGGAAAACCCTTCGTCGAAATATTTTTTTTCTATGTTGGTATGACTGTCAGTGACATCTGTACCAAATGTCAAATCAAAAAATCATTAGTGTTTAGTATACGCTTGTCTTTCTGAAGTACAAAAAGTGCATTCGGCGATTTTTACAATGAGCGAAATTATTCAGCAAAGAAGTTCCATTAAATTTTGTGTGCGGAATCAATTTTGTGGTGCCGAAACGTTCATAATGTTGCAAAAGGCCTTCGGTGATAATTGTATATCGCGAGCAAGTGTTTTTGATTGGTACTAAACCACGTCAAAGCAAGTCAAAAATCAAGGTGATGTTGATAGGTTTCTATGATTATTGAGGTGTGGTGCACTCCAAATTCCTTCCAACCGGCCAAACTGTCAACAACGAATATTATTTGAGTGTTATGCTTCGTTTGCGCAAAGCTATTCGTAAAAAGAGGCCGGAATTATGGGTCGACAACTCTTGGTTTTTGCACCACGATAATTCACCTTCTTATACTGCATTGGTTTTACGTGATGTTTTCGTCAAAATTCCATCCATATCGTTCCGCAACCACCTTATTTGTCTGGTTTAGCTCCGTGTGACTTCTGGCTGTTCAGCAAACTCAAACAACTGCCCCGGGGAAACCGTTTTGAGTCAATTGAAGACATTAAACGTGAACCGCTACGCGCATTGAAGGCTATTCCGGAAATTGACTTAAACAACTGTTTCGAGGATTAGAAAAAACGTTGGCACAAGTGTATTGAGTAAAAATAATTCTTTATAAATAAAGAATTTTAAAATTATGAACAGTCTTACGTTATTTTGCCCACAGTAGTATAATCGAACCGATCCTAACCGATTCCTTTGCAAATGCTGAACTAAAATACGGACAAAAATGAAATAGTTCTTATAGAAGTTGTTTCCTGTAACCTAACAAAAAAACTCTAAGTACGAAGTCTAATCTGCCTGGCTCGCTGCTGAACTAAGGTGAGATAACAGTTTACTGCCAAAAATCATCGCTTCCCCCTAAATTTTGAAAAATTATCCGCAACGACTACAAATCCGATCCAAAATCCTTCCGCTTTCAATCTATTCCCTCACAGGTGTTACACATTCCAAAAAATTGTAAAAAATTATAGAAAGAATGAAAAAGCTGCTACGGAATCTGTCACGTCCGCTGGGTGAACCAAGTTTCGCTAAATTCCATCTAATTCAATTGATCCGCTTGTACTGCAGAGAGGACACAGACCGACAGAGAGACTAACTTATCAAATTTTTAAAACTGGTGTATATAATACCCCGAAAATTGATGTGGGGGACTATATTTGGTTAGTTTTTTCTCCTTCAATTGCCATAACATGCAACAGATTTCGTTTTTTTCCTCCAAGCAAATGGCACTAATTGGAACAATATTTGTTAGATTACGGTTTTAGAGTTTGGTATTGTAAATATAAAGAACTCCATAACTACTGAAAGTTAAGAGATTGACTTAATTAATGGTCTTTAGTAAATCAACAAAGTCCGAAACTATCTTATGCTTTACTGCTGGAAATCGTGAAAGATTTCTACTTCAAGGTTTTTGCAAAGTTACAGTTCGTTAATTTTAGAACCTTAATTTAGGAGTTTTGGATCGAGAAACCCCATCGAGAACTGCAGCTTAAAATGTTTTCGAAACGACTAGCAATAAATGTAATCCACCACTTTGGAATCAGTTAAAACTAATGAGCTATATCAAGTCGAGAGAATACTGATTGATGGTATATTCTAGAAAATTTAGGGAAAGTTGTATAATTTTCGGACATTAATTTGTTTACCACACATGATCTGTATATCGTTTGATCTTTGCCTAGACCTGAAAAAGCCATACAAAATTTCGAAGAAAACAATAAAAGTTCCATTCTTTAAATTGGACAGTTAAATTTCGAGTGTGGGATTAAATACTCATTTAATTCTCAATTTCGCCTTATGCAAATTTACCATTGTTGGTATAGTGGTCCTGTTCTGTTTCCGCAAACTAGATGTAATATCGATTGGTATTAAATAAGGTATAACAAAAAGTAATAACATATAGTTTACTATAGTGTTTGAAAATTAATTACACTAATTTAAATTATTTGAGAATAGGGACAATTAATAAAGTTGAACCTTTTAAATTAAATATAAGTTTTATAATAAAACATATTTGTATTTTTTAATCGTCTATAATTTTTTATTTTTAGAAAAGTACGTAGTAAAGCATATTATTGTAGATGGCATTTGTGATTGATTTGATAAAAAAACTTTTTTCAATAAATCATTAACGATGAGATGACTGATTTTTTATCAAGATGTTTCTGTATAATAATCAAACACCAATAAAATTCATCTGAAGCAACAAAAACTTTGGGCTCATTTTTTTGTTATTTTCCCACTAACCTCAACACTTACCTAAAAAAATTGTTAGATTATATCATTTATTTAATTATAAGCTTTGTTTAATTTCTGAACGTGCTCATTACTATAATAAAACCAATAATTACTAAGAAAGATAATCTAACCAATAGCCCAATACAATATAAAGGCATATGTTCCAAAATCATTGTTTTAAAATCTAAGAAATATTTTTCCGTGTAATTGTTATCAACTAGGTACATCAAATTATCACGACATATCAATAAATCATAAAATATATAAAAACACATAAACCATTTCGTATAAATTATGCTAATTAGTTTATGCTTTGGTATAGAAATAAAATTTGAATACGTAAACTTAACCACCTGTGTGTAATACTCTTTACACCTGGCTTAGCAATCATAAAAGATTATGTCAAGTTGTGTATAATACGTCCTTCAAAATGACTAAATAACTAATTCTTAAATTACTGAAATATAAACAATGGCACATAATGTTATACAACACTGGCAGAAATGTGAAACAAGATAACCTTTATAAAACGTAATAAATTCTAGTTCCAAAATTGACCTCGAAATCTTAGGGAACGAAAAACCAAAACTATGACTAAATTAAATGCGAGTAATAAAATATTGTCAGGTAAATCATGTAATGCAATATTAGCTACATGTCTCTTGTCTAAAACATTATTAAACATAAAAAGGTCATCCTTGAGCGCAGAGTAACAACATACAGAACAAATCTGTGTACGAGAGTAAAACACAATTAAGATTTTTTTATGTAATTTTAATTGCGGTTTTCGGGGAAACATTTTTTGTACTCGCAACATTGCGTTATACTGTTATGGTATTTTCATGTAAATTGTTGTAATTCTTTGTTTGGTGATATTAGATCCTGTTTATATAAGTAAGTATATGTATCCTTTTCGTTATATACGAGCATATCATAAAAATATTTTCAAGTTAAAAAAATTATGGTAAAATTTTGACTTCGAAGAAAAGAAATGGGATTTTGATGAAAAGAGCGTACACAAAGAATTTGTCACAGTTAAGTTAATATTGCGGGATAATAAAAATGTTGTATTTTTTTTACGATGTTGATAGAATGTTATCCAATATTTATATTTACATATTGTATACACAAACACTGGACAAAATCAACAGCATCATATACATTTCTGTTTCTTGTGTTGTTCAATCAGCGCGTTTAAACTTGTGTTGTTTTTCTTAAATATTCACACCATTCTAATAGATTTATCAAATCCAAAACGAAATAACTTAAGACAACTTATTTTGTTTAAATATCATCTTTAAATTTATTTTTAATGAAAATGAAAATACCAAAAACCAATAAATTTTAACGCCTCCATATAAATATAAATTTTGTCAGTGTCTGTATATACAGGGTATGTATATATAGATAGCTTTGTGTGCGCCTGGTGCTTCAGCCATCGCACATAGAGAACAATCTTAATTTATTAAACAAAAAAAAAAAAAATGTTAGATAAATTTCGTGAAAGAAAATTGTCATTTTTCTCGCATTGGAATTTATTTATTAAAAACGCTGTACAACATAAGAAAATGAAAATCTCAAAACAGATATTCAAAATTTATTATCTTATGTATATCTAATCTATACATATTTTTGGTTAACCGCGCAATACCTATCCAACACATATTGTAAAATTGTAAAGAAATCCGTTAAAGTGATGAAAACATATAATTTAAAACTATTTTATAATCATTAAGATGTTTTAAACATGTGCGGTTGAACTTGAATTAAAATTTTAAAAATAATAATCGCCAAAGCATTTTAATTTTGTTTTGTAATGTGTGTGGTCTGGGGCCAGACTTGTGGCAATTAGTTAATGGTGTATATAGTAAACATGATTAAGTAAAACGATGTGCAAATGGGTAACCAGGTGATATGGAAGTGCAATAAACAAAATGGGTTCATCGTGTTTTTGCCTAAGGTGTTTAGAATGTATGCATATATTGTCTTCGTGCGGAATATTTGTGGTGTATAATTTTTTTCTGATTGTAAATCTTAGCATTCTTGAACTCGTCAGACTTTCGAAAACACCTTGATATGAAACAAAAATTTATTTTTGGAAATCCACGAATCCCAGTTTTCATATACACCAGTAACAAATATTGCACAATAACACGTGTTTGTGTTTCACCCCTTGAATCGGTAAATATTTTTTTTTCGCAAATTACAGTTGACTTTCAAAGAAAACTATCGGTTTTATTGCTTGAATCACTATTGGAAAAAATTAAAATTCATTTATTGAAGCTTATTTTCATCTGATTTATCAGGAAAAGGGTAAAAACAAATCATTTATTGAACCTATCAAATTGATTAATAATCTTCAAAGGTACTTTAATTAAAACCTATTGCAAATTTTCCATCTATACGATTAAATTACAACGGCTATTTCGCACACTGATTTGCGTGCGGAAATGAGCCGTGTTTATTTTAAAGAAAATAATTTATACCTTAGCTATTCAAACTTGCTTTAGCGTTTTTTCGTATGAATTATCATTAAACAGGAACATATGCGGTATGCCATAGAAATAAGCCAAAAAAATCTCTTTGAGAAATCAAAAATATATAAGATAACATTGGAAAGCGTGATTTTCAATTTAATTTCATTGAAATTAGAAAAGCAATCATTTTTATTTGTTTGTAGAATCGCAGATAAAGGGTGGCCCATTTAACGTTTGCAATCTAATTTGTCTCCAATTCAAAGACGAATGAACAATTTTCAAAGCGGTTTGTTTTATTACAAAGAGTATACAAATGTCGTGTGTATTCTTTTGAATTCTGGGTAACAAAAACTCGTTTATCATGGTTCGATAACGCTTCTCATTGATTGTAAGGGCAGCTGCTTCCTCATTTTCGAAAAAATGAATCGATAATACATAACATCTGTCATAACAAGAGTAACGTAAGTGTTGCCATAACTGGTAGTTGAAAATGTAAACACTAGACGGGACACCCATTTGTATCAGTAGTCACGCAGCAGACTAAACGCGCAGGTAATGTTTTCATCTGTTAAATTTTCACTTGAATTTGTGTATCTCATAGTAAATGAACAATACTGCGGAAATCCTCTGTCAACTACCATACACAAAACAAATTTACTCTTTATGCGTCCGGTCAAATCTAGTAACGTGTTAGTAAGTAAAACTTAAAATTTTGTACTTATTCGCTAACCACAAAATTTTTTAAATAATATGCAAATAATTGTGCTAAATAAAATGGAACAACAAACATTTTAAAAACAAAAAACTGAGATCCATGGGATTACAAAAACGGATTTAAAATTAACTGTGCAGTTAATAAAAATCAGTAAGGCGAAGCTTTGCTATTTTACATCATTAGCGTTATACTAAATTTTTGTCGGTCAGTTTGGTTTATTGATGTCATAAAGAAACTACAGCACGAATATTACTTAAAAGTATAAAGGTTTGTAAATGTTAACCATGGCGCTTTTTTGCTTTAATTTATCTCGATAACTTAATCGGTCTTAACGTATAAGGCAAAACATCAACAGGCAAGATACAGGAAACCACGAACGAATTATTTGCGGTTCATTTTTGTTTCTTTGACATTTGGCCGATTTTGCCAAAATAAAATTCATCAAACGGTTAAAACTGCACTAATGTTGTCTTGATGACAACAACAATATTTCAGTTTTACATAAACAAGGGTGTATATCTTTTAACTGTAAACATACTTTATACTAGTTTCTCAATCTTGACAATATCTATCATCAAAACCCACAATTTATTTAGTACAAAATTGCAAAGTGCTACGTAAAACTTGAGAGCGCACCGAAATCTTGCATTTTAAAATCTTGCAAGTAGAAAATCTTGCATTTTTTAAAAATCCTGCAAAACAAAATCTTGCAGTTACAAAATGTTGCAAGTACAAAATCTTGCAAGTACAAAATTTTGGTATCTCTTCGATACAATCATGCTTTCATAAAAAATAATGAATTCTCAATTAAAAAATATTGAACAATAAGTCATTGAGTCTAGAAAGTTATCGCATTTTATTAAAATATAAGTGAAGTAGCTGTTCTAATTTTATATAGTATAAATCAAATAAAATTTAGGCAATTAAAAAAGAACAATATTTTGGGTGATTCTTTTTAAAAAATCAGTTTTATTGAGTCTTTCCCTTTTTTTAATAACCCGTTTTATTTTTTTATTTTTGATTATAGTGTTTTCTTTCTTTGAAAAGCGTTCTCCGGATTTTACCTTATTGATTTGAGCTTTTGCCACAATAAGCTCCTTTCCTAAATTTTCTATAATTTTATATACTCCAGCATGCCGTTGTCCGACTACTACTTTAAGACGCCGGTGCCACGCTACGACACTCGTTTGAGTGCGTGGGAAGACTGCAGAGCCCGTATCGGCATCAGCAATAGCCCACAATTAGCTAAACCCCGCTGTTATCAAATTCCTCATACAAATTTTTGTAATTTGCAGGTATTTCTTTTGGGGGAACGAAAGCCAAGCTTTTAAGCATCCTTATTTGGATTGAAAAATCCTCGGAACTCGCATATCTAGCCACAAACCGTTGCTTCTGTATCCTTCGCCAAATTATTTGGCCGAAGTGGAAAAGGCAAATTTTAAAGGTTGCTCCGGGGGAAAAGATTGTTGCTGACGACACAATTGCTTTTTCAAAATCGGTTATTATTCTTTTGGGATTTAAATTAATACCCAGTTCCAAAGAAACTTTCTTTAAGTAAAAAAAAATGGTCGTACATCTTCAGAAATTTTTCGCTCATTAAGCAAAATATTAACGGTACGATTTGGCCTTCAACACAGCCCATGGATTGAAAATAATTGCCGCATGATTAATGGAAATACGTCGAACGTGACATCCATGATGACATCCACGATTCTGCTAGTAACGCTAACGATGAAGCCGTTCCCATTAATATTATTTTTTCACCGTCAAACTCTTCATCAAAAAGGATAAATATTTCGCCTTCAATATATTTTAAGTTTTCTGGTATGTTTCTAGCCTGCAAACTGTCCGGTTCTTTTATTTTTTCGGGTTCTTTCAATATTAATTCTTTGAGCTATTCGCGACGGGAAGTATACTCGTGAGTTTCTTGGACAATTAGTAATGCTATCTCTAATAATAATTGAAGGTGCAGCGTCGACATTTTTCGCTTGCATTTTGATGGAGCTGTTGGCAACGCTTATAGTTTATTCGAAAGCCAAGGATTCGTGGGAGTGATCAGCTGAAAGTTTTAAAATTTCGTGTTTATATTCAAATTTATGTATAAATATACTCGTCGTTTACACGATAATAATTTTCGTTTGCTGCAAACCCAATTATAGGTTATCCCTTTCCAGTATATCGATTTTGTCTCAAAATGTGTGAAACGAAATGAGTGTAACCGGAATGATATAGTAGTAGCATATGTATTTGTGTTAGTTTCGTGCGTAGAATTGTTTTTGCATATGCAAGTCACGTGTCATTCTTGTTTTGTTTATTCATATTAACTCTTTGAGTGCAAACATGATTTCGGCTAGTGTATTGAGGACACAATTGCGCTTTTTGGCACTCAAACAGTTAACCATTGCAAACACCATCTTTTGCGTTGTTTATGTATTTTCGATTTTTTATGATTTCTAAAATTTATGAAATTTAAAATAAATTTACCTATAAAATTTTATTATTAGATTTAAAATTAATTTATGATAATAGATAATATAAAATATATTGGCATGTTAAATAATGACACTCCACAGCTCGAGAGCAGACGTAATGTGCTGAGAAAAGGAAGTAAGCACCATAAAAATTAAACCGATTCGCCCGGATCGCGTTATTTTGGTGCTGTTCATCATACAAATGACACAAATACGAACAAAAGAAAAATACAAATACAAAGACATAATTGTGTATTATACACTGTGTACGTATTCGATTTTTTTTCCTTCACTCATTTTAAATGAGTAACTCACGAGACAAAATCGATATACAGATTTCAATTTTGCGATTTCACCTCTTGCCACAATTATTTCATCTGGGATTAGCCAATTAATCTTGCATTACAAAATCTTGCACTAAAAATTTTGCATATCAGCTTGCAAGATTTTTAGTACAAGATTTTGTAATGCAAGATTTTGAAGTGCAAGATTTTGAAATGCAAGATTTTGAAATGCAAGATTTTGAAATGCAAGATTTTGAAAGGCAAGATTTTGAAATGCAAGATTTTGTATTGCAAGATTTTGTAAGGCAAGATTATGTGGCTAACCCGTAAAACTTGCTGCAAATGAAGCAGAGCCTCATTTTCAATTATCTGTTTAATCCAACCAAAAAGGGATGGTTATGGCCAAATAAAACCAATTGTTTCTAACTAAATCGACCATGTTACAACTGTCCATAAAATCAAGTTTGAAACTTGTTCTGTTTGTGTCTATATTGAATCTTTCTTAATCACCCACTAAAACAGGTCCTATTTAAGCATTTTTTTTGTAAATTTAGAAATCAAATTTGATGGCTTGATGATTTTTGTTTATTTTCCTAAACAATCAAATTTAATTTTTGTTAATTCACTATTTTACATAATTATTAACCGTTTATTTTGGGAGGTCACAAAGTTTTTTTGCAGAATTCAGTCAACAAAAAGGAATTTTTATTTCACGCAAACATCAACATTTTCTAAATGGATCTGGGTTAACACTTATAAAAAATATTTTTAAGTGAGTGTTAGGTCTAGGAGCTTTTCCATGAAAATCATCTAAAATAAAAACGAATTTAGTTGCGTCCAGTTGCCACATATAATTTCTGGAAGTGGCTTTTGAAAAATTCTTATTTGAGTGGGGCCAGTTCACAATTGATTAAGATGGAACAACGTTTTCAATTTTGCCAATATGTATTTTGAATTTTGTAATATTTTAATGGACGTGCAATTTAATTACAATTATTGTTTCAATAATTCTCCATAGACAGATGCCACTAAAAAGTTTGTTTTAGCTTTGTCATATAAAATCTTTATGGAATATAATATTTTACATTGGCCACTTCTAATGTTCTATGGCAAAAAAAGAATGAGAATATAAATTTGAGTAAGAAACAAATATGCTAACTTATGTTACACGTGAGCATAACAGATGCAAATCTTGGGTATTTCATCTATGAGGTTTGAAACCAGCGGAAAAGCTAAATTTTATTACTCGTCCGGCCATTTAGCTATCCGATTTTTGGACATTCATTTCCGTTATCGAATTTAAATCATTTTGTGTACAAATAGCCAATATTTAGACTAATTTAAGTTTTCGCGTACTCGCTGGAGTAACTTTAAAATTAATGGTTCGTATATCTCTCGAAAAATTAGCGAAGAAAAATAGGATAGAATCGTCATCTCCTGAGAAGAATCGTCATCTCCTGAGTTTTGTTATCACTCGATAAATAAACGTACCCCACTAGTGTTCATAATTTAATTCTTAGGGGTTTTATATGATCCAATTACAATATGACACGAGATTTGTTTGGTGATGCAATATTTCTTAAACCGTCCTTAAACACATAAACATTTATTATGTTTGTTTGTATTTGTAAAATTTGCCAATAATGATCATCCATAATAAATAAAAAATTTCTAAATATTATACAGTCAAATTTAACTAAACTCAAGTTTGAGATATTTTATAAATAGCTTAACCACCTAATCTGAAGAACACAAGAAACAAACGCATATACAAATGACATAAATTAAACATTTTAGTTAAAAATGCAAAAATTGAAAGACTTTAGATTTCAGAAATTATATTTCCTAACTTACACAATTTCATTGAAAAAACATAATTTCATTGAAAATCTATAAGGAGAACGGATGTTTTAGTACATAAAAATGGTAAATAGATCGATTTGCTTCAAATTTCCAAACTCCAGAAAATCCGCTGTGTTATTATATACAATTAATGAGGGGTTCAATTCAAGTAAAAGTTCAAGTAATAGTGCAAAATAATTTATTTTCCACGAAACAATAGGGTTTTAGATAATTTACGCATTCAATAAAACAACCAAAAGCATAAATATTTGGTTTTGTTAACTGAAATACTATGTAGGTTCAAAATACGTATTCCTTTTAAATTTTAGGTGATTCTGAAAAACTATTTGTTTTATTAATATCATTGAAGAAAGTTTTGATTATGTTAATTTTCATAAATCAATTTTCGAATCACTATTTTTTTTGTACCATAAAAATTAGTTTCCACAGGCCTCCGGGAAAACTAAAAAAAGTATGACCAGATACATTTTTGGTATTTTCTTTTGTTTGTATTCAATCGCTCCAGTAAACAAAACTAAGCCCTAATCAGCGCGATCAACTTACTGATTTAGATCAACGATTAAGAACGATCAATTTAATCTAGATCATGATCCATAGCCTCCGCATGGTATTATTGAGTAAATCACTCACATCAATTTTACTGCTGAAAATGCTCTATTTTCTGTAAACGCGAATTTAATTACCAAAAACCTTTTTTTTGGGGTCAAAAAATCAAAACTTTTAAATTAATACATTTTTTTGCAACCATTTATTTTTGCTCCGTGTTTTACGTGCTTAATCTAATGGATTCCTGTAATCATTCAACAAAAAACAATATCGGCCATTATTTCTCTGGTAAAGCTTGATCAAAAAGCTTTAAAATGAAAACACATTAATATCGAAATATAAAATTACGGTACCTAGTTAATGCTTATTAAATATACACTCCACGAAATTTAATTAACGTCACCACTAATTTTTTATATGAAAGTAAAGCATAGAGTTTGACATCGACCCATTATCAGGCTTAAATTGGGATGTATACATTTAAAATGAAACATAATCTTAATTGTAATTTTTTTTTGCTAATTTATAAATAAAAATTGAGTTTACACTGCGAAATTCACTTAGTCAGTAGTTTTAAAATAAAATAATATCAAAAAAAATAAAATTATTTGCAATTAATCATGCAATTAATAATGAGTACAATCCCCATTTTTATTAATTACTTCAAAAATACTGCTCGGCATGAAATTAGTCTATCAATCCTAGCAATTCCACTTCGGCAGTTTGCTCCCATACCTGTACAACGGCGTTATGTAACCCAGCTAAGTTGTTGTACCGTTTCACATAATCATAGACCTTTCGCTTCACATTGCCCCATAAATTCTCTATTATAGGATTTAAATCAGAAGAACAGGGGGTTGTGCGAATGGAAACATTATCCTGCTGGAAAATCTAGTTCGGGGTTGTTTGATTTTCACCAAAATCTATTAAAATTTCATCTAACAGCTCTATGTTATCTTTGGACTTCATTCGAGCCAAAATTTTAGAAATATATGTTTTCCTAAAATAGGAAAATCCGATCTAAATCCTTAGGGAGCCGCCTCCAAAATATCGGCTCCTTGATATACGATCTTATACGGTCTGAAATCAGGCCAGTAATACTTGAATCCATCAGATCCCTTAAAATTAACCTTCTTCTCATCCGAGAAAAGAACCTTCTTCTAAATTGGTCCGATATGTATTTTTTGGCCAAAGTTTAATCTATTGATTTTATGGGGGTAAACTAAAACTGGTTTTATTAACTTATGACCCATATAATATGATTGCTTAAATGCAAAATTTGTTGTTTGCGGCGGGTACCAACTGATCTAGGTCCGAAACAATTGTTGTGGTCATTGATTCCCTTTTAATCGCAATTCCTAGGATTTGCGTTATCTGACGCGGTGAAAGCTGTTGATTATTTTTATTTTTTCGATTTTTTCACATTTCTTGTTTTCATTCTTAAAATTTTTGACAACCATTCGTGCTCTGTATAACATTATAGAGATTCGCCACTGGAAAGCTTGCAATCCTTGTAGGCTCGAATTATTCCTTTTTTCCATTTTGATCAAAATTTTATAAAACACCAACTAATAATGTCACTAATTAAAAAACTCGTTAAAAATACACTAATAGTAAACTAATTAAATCAAACGTCTAAGATATACTAACTTTAATGTAATTTCGCATTTAATTTAATTTCCATGTCGAGCAGAATTTTTGAAGTAATTAATAAAAATGGGGGTTGTACTAATTATTGATGATTAATGGTAAATATTTTTGTTTTTATTGCTATTATTTTATTTTAAAACTACTGACTTTAATTGAATTTCGCAGCGTAAAAACCATCCCAATTAAAACCTCACAATAGATTAAGTTCAAACTCTAAACCTTATTTTCATATCAAAAAATTAAGGATGGCTCTAACTGAATTTCGCACGGGAAGTCTATATTCAAGCCTTTTTGTCTTTCATAGTAAATACCTCAAGTAATTGGTGTACTCTTAAAGGTGCTTATATTTACTGGGAGTAGGCAATTATTTTTTGAACTTCTATAGTATAGAATCTATACTATTATAGAGCGAAAATAAACCACGCTATTACCAGTAATTGTCACGCAATCTGACACGTAGAATACATAGCGATTTTTTACGTCGCTGGCGTCGACAATGCAGAAAGCGTCGACAACCTACGAAATGTTAATAAAAACTCATTTTCACATAATTTTTGTTGTTTATAGGTAACCTATATTGCCGCCCCGGTGGCAAAGTGGTTAGCATACTTGCTCCAGCGACCGGAGGTCCTGGGTTCGATTCCCGGTGGTGACAAGGAAAAAATTTCACGGTTGGTTTAGGATCAATGAATTAATCACTCATTATCCGAAATGAAAATATGATTATGAAACCTCATGTGAGGCGGCCAAATCCCTTGATGGGATATAGTGCCAGAGAGAGAGAGAGAGAGAATCTATACAGAAGTCAAATAAGATTACATTTTCGTACTACATACTACACTTTCATAATAAATAATTCCTTACTATATAAACGTGTAATAATAAAACCACATTAGGATTACAGAAGAGCTCGTAAAGAATCCCTTAAATGATCTCAATTAGTTTAATCCCATTTTGGTAAAAGATCCAGGAGCATTTGCCGAAATATCACACTAACGTACTTAATTCATAAATAATGTAATGTTTATAACTGTGGAAATAATACAGTAACACTACAAAATGGAAAATCCTCAATGTTGAGCGAGGAGGACATTAACATTCAAATTTTGTTCTATTGAATTGGACGCAAACGATAGGTCTAAACGATCACTAAAAAAACTGTTTATTACAACTGTTGTTGTTGGAATAAAGAGACATTCTAAAATATCTACTCTAGCCAAAATTTTATGTTTAAAAGATTATTATTTTGGCTCCTAGCACAGTATGCATTATACATAGGAAGATCAGAAAATATCTCCTCTTTTCAGCAATTTCTGAACAAACAGAAATGTTTAATACTTTCGAATTGTTATTTTAAAAGAAGTTCTTAGTAATTACATTAAATTAAAATTTCTCGGGAAAATAAAAACAACCAAAAATTTTAGTTGCAATGCTTATAGTTGAGATAATCGAGTAAAAATTTTCAGACACAGAGAATAACCGGCTCTTTTTCATATATTCAATTAATTTTGAATGCCCAGAATTAAAATTAGTGCAGCGGTTTCAACAACTCCAATTTGTTAATGTCACAGAAGGGGTGTTAAGCTAAACCGCTCAAATAGAACCGAAGGAGATCCGAAGTGAGTATTTGATTTTGAAACTACAGTATACGTAAAAGCTTTCGTACTTACAGTTGAAATGAGTACTCAAAGTCATCCAATAAGTACTTAAGACTTATTTAACGCCACTCTTTTCAGTGCCAAGTTCCAGGATAAGTAATAATTGCTTCGATTGTTACAGGAACATTAACATGAAGAAATTAGAAAGTTTAATGATCAAATGGGCAATGCAGGTCTACAACGGTACGCTCATTCAATTAAAAGATCGCAGCAGTAACTCCTCAAATAAAATAGAGAGGTACGATCGGCGTAGTTTCAATGCCTTTTTGGAACTTTCTCAGTATAATAGCACCAAGGGCACTCAACAGTCACAGTCGTTGAATACCACTTTTAAAATGATGTTGTTGGTTGTTTACATTGATATACTTACAAACCGTAGAATCTAAACCACCGAAAATAACGATGGTTGAGATCATTAATATTGTGTTAACTTACTGTTGCCTAATCTGCTAAAATTGCAATGCATTAATAGCATTTATTTTGTTGTGGGTCCCAGCAGTCTTAAAAAACCTTGAAATTCGCTTATAAAGCTGCTGAATTACTTATTATTGAAGTTTATAAAGGTGTAGAAAATCTTTTCAGGCTGGATTCAATGTTTCTCAAAAATTCAGTACTATTGATTTGCCACCAATATTTGCCGTGTTTAATGACGCCCAGTGATCCGGATCAGTTCAAATTTAATATGGAAAACCTGATCCAAATTTTGTTTTAGATCACAAATTTTGTTTTGAAATCCAGTAAGCGCCTTTGTGTTTTTTCATGAAACATGAACTGAACCGGATCAGATCAAGCATGAGAATAGATATTAATAGAATAATTATTTTGCGCGCCATCTTTTATCAAATAGAGTTATTTTTATTATTAGTTAATCGTTGCCGACTGTTTTGGGGGCCGAATCACTCAGAACTCGTTCGCAGTTCGCTTTTCACGCCCTTGACATTTTTGTTCTTGTTGTTGCATAGTGTTTAAATAATCTTGCCAATGGAAGTTTAAATATCGTGAATAATGTGTTAAATATGTGCGAACTGGGATTGTTTGTTTGTTTATCAGTTTTGTGTTGTTACATCTTTCAATGCATATGACATTATGTTCCTTTTTCTCAAATTATTACAACCAAGTTCTGTTCAAGGGATGGACTGCAGCTTTGTATTACATTTTTGTTGTTTAAATGTTGATGTACTTTGATTGCAAAAACCACATAAACACACAACACTAGCAGCCTTAACGATAATTTAATCAAATTTGAAACTCATAAATTGTGTGCTCAGAGCTTTTACTTTTTGATTTGCTGCGTTCTCAAAATATCTTTTTTCTAAGATAACATTTTTCTTCCCGAAAAATAAAACGAATGCACTGCAAATAAGAATATAGCCTTATTACGGAACAGATTACTTGGCTGAGTTCGGAGTACTTCGGTGTTGATTTCCATCGGTATTGATATATTGAGAGCTCGCATCTTATTTTCTTCATATCAGGGAGTTATGATGCATACATTTACAGAGTAGATCTGATCAGATTAGACATAGCCCAATATATTGTTGTTCATATTAGTTTTAAGTGTGTTATAAGAAACTATTGTGGTCTTACTTTGAGAAATTTACAACAACAATTCCATATATGTAATTCCAATTTGGAATTATTTTAAACCAACTTAGAGAACCAATAGAATTATTCTATTCTACCTGTAGTTTTAATGTTCACCACCAGGGCAGTTTTATTGAATACTTTTATTTTTAAATGTTGGCAATAAAAATATAAAAGTGATTTTTTTTATTTTGACATCGAATTTTTTTAACAAGACGAAACATTAGTTATGATTTGTAATAATATTCAATAATATTTTAGCACATTACTATTAAATTGAATATATTTAGTTGCGTTTTTACGTTGTTTTCAAATTCAAAATGTAATTGTTACCAACTAATAAAAATAAATTAAAAAATATCTTTGGTTGTTACTTTGAGCACAAATTAATTCTATACCAGAATGGAATTAGCTTGTACCAAAGTAAGACCGCATATTTTATTAATTGTGAACTTAGACAGGTTTTTCTATGTATATTTTATTTTAATATTAATTTGCATTTACTAAAATCGTCGGGTACAGAAGCTCACAATGTCTCGATCATTCAATCACAACTGACGTAAATTAGTTAGTTGTCGATGCGATTGCGTAAAATTTTTTAGATGATGCGTAAACGCCCATCTCTGCACATATCCCAAAGCAGGGTGTCATAGATAACAACGCAGTATAAAATGCTGTGCATGAGACCTAGGGTATAGGGACAAAATAGTGTTGTTCATATTTTAAATACATTTTTTTAAATTTCGAATAATTTTCTAAGCTGTGCATTTCAACGTGCTTAAGTACACCGAATTTAATACAAAAATGTGTATGCGGAATAAGCCCATAACGATTAGTTGCAAGAGTGTAGCCTCTAAGCCACAAAAAACTTGCTTATTATTTTACATTTTGATATTGCCTTTATTGTACGACAGCTAGATATATTAATTATTATATTATATATATTTTCCACATTAATTAAAAATTATATTAATCGATAACATATCACAAAGCACCCATATATATGTACAAAGCGAAACAGGTTCGGTGAATATAAAGCACAAAAACTACAAATAAGCAAAAATAATCTCTTAAACATGAAAATCTTAACACAAAAAAAAAACGCTCACTTGCCTCCGCATAATATAAGACGATGATATATGATAGTAAATGTTTTATTTTTATTTTTTTGTTATAATAATTATTATAATTATAATTATTATACTGTACATAAAATGAAAACGAAGAAAAACACCTGAAACAAGTGCAAAACAACACAACACAATTTTATCCAACTTTATTTTCCTTTTTGTATAAAATTTTTTGTTTTTCTTGCGCGCTGAAAACTTTTTAATTTTTGTGCGCTAAATTATAACATAACCGTCGGGGGGATTGTAATTCATCATCTTTGATTAACTTTTGTTGTTATGTTTTATGTGTATTATGTGTTTGTATTGTTCTGGTTTAATTTGCTCTGAGTAATGTAATTTTAGTGTGTATACATCAGGCTATGTAACATTTATGCAAATTAGAATTTATGATAAATATAAAAATGTTTTGTTGTAAATTACTAATAGTTCTCGATGATAATATTTTTGGGTATTATATTTATGCTTCGGTGTAGCGGAATACGCATTTTAAAGCTTAATTAGTTAATAACAAATTAATCAAATCGATCCGATGACATATCATAAATTAAGTGCGCTCACATATTTTAAAAACGTTTCAAGCGAATTAAACTGCATCGACCAACACAAATATTGAAAATATATTAATCTAACCTACAACACGCTTAATTATTTAAATTTTTGGTATTGTTTTATTTTTCCTGTAACTAACATTAATTTATTACTTATACTTTTTGTCACATAGTTCGTCTTCTTCGTATTAATATTCACAAGATTAAAATCTTTATAGAATACTATGTGGTTTGAATTTACAAACGAAACAAAAATATACATAATTTAAAGTCCCGTATTTATATTTTAATTTTTTAAATTTAAAATTCTAAAAACAAATATTTTAGGTTTCTTTTCTGATAAAAAAAAAATTTTAAAATATTTTTGCTTTGTTACAAAATAAAATCAAACGAAACATCATCAAAGTGAATACAAAATAAAAAAAACTGTTGCCAAACATTTTTATAAGAAAAAATCTTTTTTGGGTTGAATTTAGCGCAGAGCTAGGCGTAATTTATTAAGATTTTGGCAAATGAATACCTTGGAGTCTATATAACTTTGAAAATGGGTGATTGATTATATGTGTTATCGTGAGCAAATTAACTAAAGATTAATTTTAAGTATACTATATATTCAGTATATTGTGCCAACAAAAAAATCTTAATTTTAATCGGTAAATGTTAATCCATTTCAATTTGTCAACGTGTATACTAAATCTATATGAGATAATCTTCACACAGCAAACAAATTAAATTTTTAAGTCATCAAAATACCAGAAAAAAAAAATTCTCTATTATCTAAATTGCAATCGCAATTTTTTTTTATGTGCTTGTTATTTATGTAATACTGTATGACGTGACGTGAGTATATATAAACAAAGAATTTATAAATTCCGGATAAAAATTATAATGAAATGGTAAAATTCGGTTTTATGTTTGTGATGTGGCAACTGGTAAAAAAAATCATATTTTAATTCATTCAATATTATTTCATGCACTAAAATTAATTCAACGTGTACATGTAAGTAAAATGACCTAGAAATGAAAAACGAAAAATTCCAAATACTCAAGCTTTCACATAATCATAATTTATGCTGATAGTGCATTGTTCAGAATGTTAACTCTTACTCTATATGTGGGTGTCATTATTTAAAATAAGGTGCTCATGTATTGTTTTGTTATAGAATATTTAAATAATTTACATATTTTGCATATTGTAATTATTTTGGAAATGGTAAAAATGAAAAAAATTTGAGTTAAATATTATAGCTAAACTATATGAAACAAATTTTGTTCGGTTTAAGAGATTTACTTTAAACATTCAAATATATCAACAGGCTCAACTTTTGAATCCCCTGCACACCGGATTAAAAATAAATTTGTAAGTGTTTGAGACATCGCGAGTTGCCCACCGTTATATTCCTATTCCTGCAAAATATTTCATGTCTTTCTAGAAGTTTATTCCCAGTCATGTTCCAATTTTGGAACATTGTTTTTCCTTCACTATTATTTATTCACGGTGGACGAGTTGGCGGAAATTTTGAATGGCTCCGACTCGGAATTTGACTTTTCGAGCGATGAAAAAACGAGTTTAGAAGATATTCAATTTCCTTGCTTGGGACATTCATAGTAAAAGTACATTTGAATCTCGATTATACGGGATCTGGATTATCTGTGAACCTCGATTATCCGGTATTATGCTGGATTTTTTAGTATCTTAGTTAATCTGAATTTCTTCTGATTATCTGTTTATAAGTAGATTATAGAAAACGAATCTGATGACGACCAAGCAGAAGTTCGCAGTTTTCAATTGCAAACGGTATCGGAAAACGCTCAAATCGAAAAAGAATTTATCGATAATTTTGAGGAATTCCAATTTACTAAAAAAGCCGATATAAAATGGCGAAAGGAAATTGACATGTTCAAATCAAGAAAAATAGATTCGAAAAAGTCAAATACAAATGGAAGATGGTCCTATAGAAGACCTTAGGACACCTCTGATGTACTTTAGTAAATATTACCCAGAAATATGTACGGCGAGCAAAAGTCTATTCGGTGGGACAAACTCACGAATTCCGACGAATTAAGAAAACTGTTCGGTTTACATATTCTTGTAGGTTCTCTTCGTTTTCCCTGTTCATGTTTGTACTGGAAATCACTACTTGGTATTCAACTGGTTCTAAGAGCGATGAATTATGCCCGGCTTTCTCAACTCAGGAACGTATTACATTTCGATGATGTAATGGATTCAAGCAAAGCCAAAGCCATCAATAAATTTCACAAACTAAATACCATAATAAATTCATTTTGAAGCTGATGCTTAGAACATGAGATGGAAAAATATTTGTGTATCGACGAAAAAATTGTGCTTTTTAAAGGCAGATACGTCAAAGGGAAACCGTGCCCTTGTTGTATACAATTTTTTATGTTGTGTGAAAAAAGTGGCCTCCCATAAGGCTTCACAATTTATCAAGGAACATCAACCGGTCTTCAAGAAGCTAATATTAAAAATTTCACAAACGTCCTTATACAAATATTGGGCACATTCTGCACGGTTGAAAAAATGGGTATCATTTTTAATACGGAAATCGGTGTAAAGGCATATTAATACCATTTTACAAATAGTTTTAATATTTTTCCATAATATAAAATCCGTTTAAACTGAAACTTATATATTTGTATCCGGAAAAAGTATAATTTTAATGTAACTCATATAATTCATATCTATACCAGTATACATTTTATAAGAAGGAATATAGGTTTTTATGATGAAATTGTTTAATAAGGTTAAGTTATAGAGTTTCATACATATTAGTTATAGAAGTGGCATATTGAATATCGTAGCCTATATAATTCATATAAGGATATAATTCGCTAAATCGATAAGTTCTTATTTTGTACTAAAGGTAAAAGCAAGAGTTGAAATTTTGTAGTTTGGTCGTTGTAATCAAGCTGCCAAAAAGAGACATTAGTTCTCATTTTTTAAGGGTTTGTGTATCTTATCTTTGTGTACACAAGTACGCTGGGGTTAAAATGGGGAGGAGTGCATTTTTCTATTTTTGTGGTGGAAATATTGCGAGTAAATGGCCTCGTTATTTTCTACGAGTGGAACAGTCGTAACATTGTATCGTATGTATGGATCATCGATGGGTCAATGGATGCCATTAAAAGTAAGATTTTGTCCAAAAAGCCGAAAAAATCGGCATTAGTGGAGTATAAAACTTTTTTATACCCATTCTATTATAAAATTTTATACGATGACTTATATAATTGTTCTAAACCCTTCAGTATAAAAAAAATAATAAAGTCATATACATTTTTATAAGTGATGCAAGTATAACATTTATACGTTTTATTTATGGATTTATATGAATAACGAAAAAGTATTAATTTTATACTGATATTTTCAACCGTGTGTTCTTCGATAATTATTTTGTTATTATGCTGTTCGAAATTCTTCAACAAAAAAAATAAAGGTCATTAGAACAGCGCGAGTCAACCGATTTGCAAACCCGCCGTTTCTTGAAAACAATGAAGCAAAAAAAAAACAGTCCAGTGGATTTTGTGAGGAGGTTCGGAGTGTAGACGATAAGGTAGTCATGATTAGATAGAGTGATTGTAGCTGGTTTATTTGACATCGAATTTTATGGGTATTGGTACAAAACGACTGGTACGAAGATGGGATAAATCAAAAAAATCTTAATTTAGTAGATCAGGCTGAAATATTTAGTCTTTACAACGAAAATGTGAGAGCAGTGGATGAAGTTCATTAACTAATGAGATATTATCGCATTTTTTAAAATCTAAAAAATAGACATTGAGAATAGTATTTCATTTTGTGGATTTGGCCGTGGTTTCCAGTTGGATAGAATATAAGAACCAATGTAAACTAAATAATGTCCATGCAAACAAAATTATGTTACTGAATTTTAGAATATGTTTGATGCGAGCTCTTGTTGAAACGTTGCATGAGTGCAAGTACGACATGATAGGCAAACAAATAACGAACAGATTTTCCAGCCAATGAAGCGAAATCGCAGTGAAGTACGACCGTTCGATTATTAATTAAAATATGACCATTTCGATCATTTGCCGCATTTTGACCAAAAACCAGAGGAAACTATAATACTCAAACTTTGATTTTGTATTTTTATGTTTGAAATAAAAAATTTTTAGTTTTTTAGTTTTTAGTTTTCAAAAATCTTTTTTAATGTTTTTTATCTTTTCTGGTAGTTTCTCCCGAATTTGGAACATTCTGCGGAGCCTTAACCCGGGCACGATATATTTTTTTCTTGCATATTTCAAATATATTTCCCAAATGTAGCCCAAAAAATACAATTTGAGTTTTTTTTTCATCAGCAGGGGTGACATGTTATAACATCACATTTTCGATACTTTATCGAAGTTTATTTCTTGTTTTCCTCAACTGAAATGGGCAACTGTTTCATTTATGAATTATGTCGTTTAGAATATCACAATTTTTAATTTAGCAACCTGCTAAATGATATAAAATGTGGAATAGTGTCACATTTTATTCTAAGGAAGCGAGACGTAAACTTCGACAAATTATCGAAAATATGATGTTATAACATGCCACTCCTGGATAACGTTCATGGCTCTTAGGAATAACTAAAATAAGTTTAATTTTGTCGCTGCAAAAATCGTTTGTTGTAACTTATTTCTCATTCGAATGTTTCGTGTTTCTAATCTCACATATAGTTTTCCTGAAGTAATATAACTACTTAGCAATTAGGTTCCGAACCTAAAAAGTGGACTTTTAAACAAACAAATATATCAATGTATTTCAAAACCCGGCAAAAATATTCAACAATTGTTCACAATTTTCATTGTCGAAACTGAATAATATTAACGTAGTGTACAGAAATTGGGCTTTACGCACCATCTACAACTTTTTACGTGATTGCATAGTCAACTCGTCGATAACACAGACTACTAGTCGAAAACGTCGACTATTTCCGCCACTAGTGATTTAATGATCTATTTTTAACTTCTGATTCATTAAAAAGCTAAATCAATGTCTGTTCTAGTTGTTTTCTCGAAAATGGTTGGGCATCCAAATTCTTTACTTTCTAAACAGATATTCAACTTAAGTTTTAGAGAAATATCTGAAGCTATTGGCCTTAACTTTGTAAGTAGACTTGTAACTTAAGTAAAAACCATATACTATCTGCATAAAAATTGAAACCTTAGCAAACCACAGTGCGCACACTAAATTTAAATCTGCCGAAATCATGTGGGACAGTCAAGACAGCGATCTTTCTTCGTCTTTGGAATAAACCATTTAACCGTCAGTAAAATAAACCATTTAACCGTCTAATGTACCTTAATTTAAAAAACTATATTTTTCTTGTTGTGCATGAAAATAAAGGTATCAATAGTACTACAATATTTAATGTAATAAAATTCACGAATTAAAATAAATGTGTAAACATGACGCCATTTTATTTAAAAGTGCAAAACTAAGAGAATTAACATGGGTCATTTTTCATGGGTACAACAACCACTGTAATTAAATCTCGTTTGTAATAATAATATATTTAATTATTGAAAATACTTTTAATCAAATTTGAGTTAATTGCTTTACTATTATTATTGATTTAAATAATCGTTAAAAATAGAAATTATTATAAATAACCTTTGCATTTTTATTTCTATAATTACATTATTTAATATAACTTTACAGTATTTCACCATTATTTACGTAGACAATTTGTTTACGCTAATTTACGTAACATTTTGAAATTCAGCAAATATATTCTGATATCCCTAGGCACATCTTATTATTGCAGTGAAAACTTATAAAATTGATAAGTTACGTGGTGACAAAGAGAATTAATTTTTGCAACTTTTACAACGGTTTCTAATTTTTAAAATGTTCAAACCTCTTTTAAACGGGCTATGGACTTAGCCAAAAACTAGCTGGGGCTATTTTTACTCGGTATCACAACCGATTCAGTTAAATCTCATTTAAGTCTATTAAGTAACGTCAATTAATAAAATTATGTCGCTATACGTGATAACCTTTGTTATATTTTTACCGTACTTTACGTAAAAAATGTAAACAATTCATTCTTACAGCTATTTGCATAACAGTGCGGTGGTGTAACAAGCTTAATTCGAATCGTTGGCGAATTATAAAAATTAGAAAGTTTTATTAGTTTTTATTATATTGATGAAATTATTAGTGTGTTTGGCAAAAAGGCAGGTTATAGTGTTTAATTTAAATTAGGAAACTAAAACTAGCAATTTTTTTAATATAGGTTGCATCATATTTATTGATACAATTGTGTTGCGCAAGAGGTAAATTGTACAAGCTTGATAAGCATCTGTGAGAAGATTTTCTCCTGAAATTTTCTATTAATATTTTGGCATTAGCTTTCAACCTTTGACAAGTTGTACAAACTCGATCGGAATATTCATCAAAAATAAACTCAATTTGTTCAAAATAATAAATTTAAGAGAAGTGGGATGCGTATGATAACCTAAAACAATTTCCAATGGATGAGTCTCCTGTACTGATCGGAAAAACGATGCCCGGAAACATCAAAAGTGCGTCAAAGAAAGCAAATTGGAAAAAACACATTTTTATTTTAAAACTGCTTCGTAATTTCTGCTTTTTATTATATAAATTTAACACTTGCGGCGCATATAGGCGTTTTCAGAAAATTATTATCTCTTCACTTCAAGTCTCATTGTCAGTACCATTAGATTAAATTGTACGCGTAGATTTTAATGTTCAATAAATTTTATAGGATTAAGGCTATGAATTTTAAAAACTGAAAACCTCAGTTTTTTAACCTTGTATTTAAATTGGATAATTTGTGAGATTTGATATTGAATTGAACTATGACGACATAATTACGCTATTGAAATTCGTCGAAAATTTGAAATTATTAATCTATACATTTATGAAATAGATATACTATTCGATATGAAATTATTAATCTCTCTCTCTCTCTGGCACTATATATCCCATACAGGGATTTGGCCGCCTCAAATGAGGTTTCATAATCGTATTTTCATTTCGGATAATGAGTGATTAATTCATTGATCCTAAACCAGCCGTGAAATTTTTTCCTTGTCACCACCGGGAATCGAACCCGGGACCTCCGGTCGCTGGAGCAAGCATGCTGACCACTTTGCCACCGGGACGGCAATTATTAATCTACATTTATGAAATAGTGTTAAGCATTCCTGAAAGTAAAGTCTCTCTACACTTTAACAACTTCAAATTGGGACTAAATATTTTATTTAACAAGTATTATAACAATTTTAAATTTGAGCAGGATTTTGAAAAATAAAAGACAGCATTTTTTCTATTAATAGTTTCATTCTTAATTATGTAATTCATCCCTATATAAACATGTCTTACATCAAGAAAGTTGAAGCAGCTACTATAAGCAAATGTGTGCATTGTATAATAAAAACGAGGATTAGAGAACATATTCTCGCATTTGCAACTATAGTTGCAAAAACTTTAGGCGTAAAGAAATCGATGGGCCTATCGATGTGTGAATAACCAACAAATACCTGCAGAACAACGGTGGTAAGCGAAAAATAAAAATAAATAATGAAAATCGAGTATTTATTGAAAGTTATATTGAGAAAACTCCTAGAATAACTTTCAAACAACTGAGAGATAAATTCCAAAATAATCATCAAATTGTTGTTTCTACGGACTATTTGAGAAAACACTTAGATGGATTACTGTATACGTTGAGAAACATTCGAAAATAAAACGATGTGATTACGTTCACAAACTTTTAGAACATCAATCAAACAATAAACCCATATTTTACATGGATGAAACTAATTTCAATTTATATAAGTATATCGCGAACCAAAGATCGTTCAACAAAAAAGGAACTCGTTGCACTCACAGTACAGCACGGAAGTATAGGTAATATGGGTTTGATTCATCATGAAATTAGAAGAGGAGCCTTTAAGAAACCAGAAAAGAAAGAATCGATGCGTCATTGTCTACGGAATGCTCAAAATATTTATAGAACTTCAATCGTAATGGTGATTGATAATGCACCATGTCATGGTGCCATATTGAGGAAGTATTCTTAGAAGAAGAATTTCTTAATAATCACCTACTAAGACTCGCACCATATAGTCCAATGTTAAATGCAATTGAACATGTTTGGTCAAACTTAAAATCTAAAGTCAAAAGCGATTTTACTATCCAATTACCGCGAATTTTAGCTGATGAAGATAGATCAAATTTAACACAAACAGAGTTGCGTCTATAATACGGCTAGAACATATAATTCGCGATAACATAACTACGAAGACAATACTGTTCCTAATTGTAACCGGCACGTCGCTCATATTCAAAAATTTATACCGACTGCGATAAATATAAATGATATGACTTTTAATTCATAATTTTATTAATAAATTTTTAATAAATATATTTTAAATTAACTGAAATAAATTACTTATTTATTTTTTATTACCATTTTAAAATTGTTTATTCCTATTTTGAAATTGAAAGCCCTAATTTAAAGTTGTAAGGGTATAGAGCTGGATTTGTCATTGGTATCAGCGCTTTGAGAGTCTATAGAATCAAACGAGGATAGAATAGAAAAGTGGAATTACGTACTATTAGATATAAAATGCTGAGGTCTGTGAAATAAGCCAAGAATTGTAATGTACCAAAGTTTTGGTAAGGGGGGAAGGGGAGGGAGAGGATTGTTCTGCTAATTTTCGATTTTAATTTAACGAATTAGCGTTAGTTAATATTTTATTATATATAAGAAATATAGTGAACGTTTATAAAAGGGCAGCCTCTTAAAATATTACTATACAAATTTTGTTTATATTAGTCGATAAGTTTGTTAAAGTATTAAGTATGCTTGATCTATTATAATAGTGCCTATAGTGCCTTTAAGCAAAAACTCAGACTAAGAGATAACTGTGGGAATTTGTCAAACTCAAACAGATATTATCATTTGCCAAAGGTAGGTAAGATTGCTAGTGACGTACTTCTTTGGGTACCAAATTCTGCGTAATATTTCTCTCTCTCTCTCTCTCTCTCTAGATTTCACATCCCATAAAGGGATTTTACCGCCCACACTATGGTCCTCCTTCTTCCATCTCGGTCCATCGCTACCTTCCTCCAATTTTGACATCCTAATACGAGTAGGTCTTGTTCAACGCACTGTGTCGTTGTTGTAGTTGATGGAACACTTTGTTAATCTTTCGGTGTTGTGGAGACCTTGCAACGTCGCCGAGCTATCTCATTCGATTAGATTTGATGAAGCCGATAATATCGCTACCTCCAAGAAGTTGCTTTATTTCGTGGTTCATGCGAATCCGATATCATTGTTCGCAACTTTAATAGGATCTTCCTTTCGAAGGTAGAACACAATCTACAATCATTAGAAGTCATGGTCCAGCTCTCGCTCCCGAAAGTCAGCACAGGTCTTATGAGTGCTTTATAAAGTGCTTGCACGACTGCGACAGGTGTGAAGATAGCAATAATTTTGATTGGGCTTTTATTTGTGCCTGCATATCATTCAACGATGTTATAAGTGACCCGAGGTGTTTAAAGTTTTCGACGCAATCAAATTATGGTCGCCAATTTCGAGATTTACGATGGAGATATTCGTGGATGTTGTTAAAAATTTAGTCTTACTACTGTTCACCTCCAAACTAAAACTTCTTGCGCAGCGATCGAGTGGTACGAAACTATCCTTAATTGATGTCGCTAGGTCTTCGGCTAAGAAGTATGATATCATCTGCATATCCAAGAATTTGGCCTCATATTTATTAAGTATACAGCGCGAAATTTCAATGGTGTATTACTTTTGCTCTTTTTAAATTTATTTTACTCAATAAATCACCGAAAATTTAAATTTTTAAATGCAATTCGAAAAGATCTTTCAAATTCAAAATTTAATAAAAATTCGGGCTTGGAGGATCACAGATTCATGTAGCTGAAAACTAAAAACGTAAAAACCAACATACTCTATGCTTTTAGTTTGGCGGACCTTACGGCACTTTCATGTGGAATTTGCAAATACTATAAACGAGCTAATTAGTGGTAGTTTAAGTAAAATCATTTAATCTATGCGCTTAATTGGTTAAGGACTGATATTAAATAACTGTACGACTACTACTTTAGTTCATTTTAAGCTGAGAAAACTTCGAGAAGTTATTTTTAATTATACCATTTGGATTGCTAAGTATTGTAACGTCCTTGGTTTACTTTATATCCAGCTTCCAGCTGCCGTTTCGGTATACGTGAAACTGTAGACTGGTTTGTTTCCAAGATCTATGCAATCGCTTTTTATTTGTGGTGTTCATCGTACATTGTACAATGTAACGACTTTAAATTAATCTAATTCATTAGTGTTTGGTTAGCATATGGTAACACACAATTACGGATCACCAAAAATTTGTTTTGGAATGAACAAGCAATTTGTTCTTCAGAAACACGTCGTGCCTAACTAGTAAATGTCCAATCTGTATACTTGTATAGTGTGCACCCCTTTTCTCATTTTTCCAAAAATGTAAGATGAATCGTAGCCAAGCGAAATAAATCTGTACAATAACTTTTTAAAATTCTATTTGGTTCAAATCTACAGTAAACTTAGCCTATACACTTTTCCAACTCTCCCTGGAAATAGGGAATAAAATATTTTCATAAAATTTTGATCTATAAATTTACGGGGGCGCGAGGCAGAGAGAAATAATGCGACCACTTACACCATCCACATCGGGTAGCCGTTCCTTGCTCTAGTACAACCGTATAGGAGCAGCGTAAAAATGTACTTAATTGTAAAAATATATGGAAAACGAGACAAACCGCTCCTCCCTCCCTCCGTCACTTACTTGTTTCCCGGCTTGCCAGTTATGTCTAATCCAGCAGCATTATGCCTTTTGCAAAAGCTCAGATACCTGGCTAGGATTCAATGGACCAATTACACATTAGTTCGAAAAAAAACTGGTTATGCAACTTCAATAATTAGTCGGCCAAATCCCTCTATGGGATGTAGTGCCAGTAAAGTAGAAATAAATAAAATTCATCTAAATTTATATTTTCTAGCTTACAGATGAGGTCAGTTTGGTAAATGAGAAATTTTTGTTCTCCGTAACAGGAATTACTCAGTTATATTTGCGGTTAATTTTTTAATCTGAATCTCTTCGTGAATTTAATATGAAAAGTACAATAACAAAGTCATTTGGGCCAAATTTAATTAGCTACTGTCAACAGATCAATAAACTATTTATCGACATTTTCTGGAACAGATAATTTATTCTGAGGCGTTACTGTGACTTCAAGAGTAAACAAACTTGTTTTATTAGAATTCGTATAGAATTCGTAAATCTCTTCGTAAATTTGACGGTTACTAAAATATGCTACATTACACTTCTTGTGAAAATCATACACAACCAAGCAACATCTCAGTAGTCATACAGGTAAGTGTAAAAGTCATGTCTACCCAGTTCAAGATTTGTCAACATACATGTGAATAAATATTTACGAAAGACATACGTTTCTATTTCTTAGATTTTCTCCAAATGTGGATGAAAAAGAAAAACAATAGATTTTTGTCGACATTTTTTGATATGTTGTCTAAATGACTAATTTATGACAAGTCACATTAGTTTCTCAAAATGACTTGTCCAATAACTATCAACGTTAGAGGACAAGTATGATACATGTCATATGCCATTCTTCTTTCGTGATAATGTCTTAGGGGAAACATAACTTGTCTTCGTCGTTGCTCATTCTCATTAAATACTTTTTGGAATAGCGTAGATAAACAATCGAGAGAAATAAAAAATTACATTTCATTTCGTGTTCCCCCGTCGCAACGCCCTTTTTCTATATGGTTATTTCATTTTGTTTTCGAATAGAAGCCGAGGGTATGCATCGCATGTGCCGAAAAGATCATTCAGCTTTCAAATAAAATGATTTCATCTATACAATTCATCTTAGACATGGCACATAAAACTCGTCTATGACTTCCCACATACGATTCATCTCAAAAATGTCCCAAACGAAAACTATTCCCATTTGCTGATCAGTAGGCCTATACTGTGGTGAAAAATCTGAGGAGGAGTTACACGAAACTGGGGACAATCACTTGATTACGCCAACTAATCAAAATACTTTATTATGCAATGTAAATTACTAAATAATAAGACTCAGTCGTAATATAAATATGTAAATAAATTAAAAAAAAAAAAAAAAAATTGCTAATAAAATTTTATATTCGTGTCGTGCTTATGGTCGCTGATGAGTCATTTGTGCGTCATCAATAACTTCCTTAGCTTCCCCAGCTAAGTAACCGAAGTCTAGTAAACAATTTTAATTTCAGAATTTATATTTCCGAGTTACCAAATTTCAATATTTTTATATTTACATAAAAATATTACCAAAAATATTGGGATGCTCAACCAATTTAAGGTTCACGTTAAAGTGAAATCTAAACTTTTATCAAACATTTCTTTTGGTATAGAGGAAATAGAAATTTGCATTTACGAGACATCTAATATGTAATAATTCTTATTCGCTTTAAATATAATATTTGAATAATTCACGAATTTTGAAATAACCAAATGCATAATGATCTTTTAAATTTTAAACCAAAATATATCTGTATAAGTAGAACTGATTTGAAAGAGCTTTCAAACAGTTTAAGGATCCCTTTGATTAGACAAGATCCAACTAAACAAGGACATCTTTCTATAAGTTTTTTACTTTATACCTATATCCTTTTACTTGAAATAGAATCGATTGTTAGGAAAGACAATCTATCCCTTATATATGACCTCATATGAGAAATAGGTGTTGTTGCTATTGAACCATTCAGTTCATTTGATCTATAAAAGTCATATTGTTGGTAAACAAGAGGAAGAGACGCTCGAATCGCTTTTCCAGAAATACGTTGAATTAAAGTGGGTATATATCTCTCAAATAAAAAATAATCCATTTTTCAGATTTTCACTAATAATTCGAGCACATTTCAAAAGATTTTAATGTTATTCAACCCTGGGGTAGTTTGATTGTCGAATTAATGCTTATAGATTAATTTGAATGAATAATTGCAAGTATTCAGGAAGTTCCTTCTCAGATCTTGCTTAATAACTGAATGATACAAAATCATTCTTATTTGATCGTGTTTATACACGTTTTAGTTTGAATTTCTGGATTTGTTGAAATAAATCGACTAACTTTATGTTTTTAAACCTTCGAGGGCTTCGATCAAAAATTTTGGGGATACTTTCAATTTTTAGTAATAAGTGGCAGTCTATTCAATGGATTTAATTTTAATTGGTTTTAGATCAATAAACGTTAACGACTTTCTAGTGCATTCCGGAAATATTCGTCAAAATTCTTGGATGCCGTTATTAACAAAAATAGCTGTACTCCTTTGATGTCTTCCAGAAAAGGTCTTGGAATTTTTTTAAATAATCTTAAAAAATTGAATTCATTAATATTTTTAACTCGATTGTTTTAATAGTGGCTCCGCCAATATGTCTTGACACGATTTTTTATAATAAATGCTGGAATTCCAACTGGATGGCAACCGTCCCCAATTTAGCTAATTCCATTCATTAAATCGTCATGACAATCACCAGTCATTTACTTATTTCACAAACTGTATGTAAGCTCTGTAACATCTCCGATATGTACTAAAATGGTGTTCGCACAAACTTTTATTCGGCTCTATAACCGCAAGATTTGTTCTATAACGTTGTAGTGCCATCAAATTTGATGGCGTAGGTTACACAAGATTTCGCGACCAAATAACTCGAAAAGATTGTCATTTTCTGAAACGGTTTCAGCATAATTTTCAGCATTATAGTACCAATATACCAACAAAACTTGCTGTAATGCCACTTATAGTTTTTGGGCATTTATATAAAACTTATTTAAGATTTTTTGCTTTCCTTATATACGCCTAAATGTTGATAATAAATTAATATAAGTACAGTCGAAACAAATAGTTTGTCTGCGATATACACAGGAAAAGTATTGTTTTTCAGGTATACAAAAGAATGTCGCCAACTGTACTAATAAGTTGTTTGACATCTATTCAATATATTCTTATTTTTATTAACTTCTTAATTAATTCACATAAAATTTAATATTTTTATGATATACAAATATATCAAATTTTATTTATAACGCGAGTTTATCATAATATTCCAGTGCCGCCATCGAATTTGATAGCAGATAAAATAAAGTATAATTATATTTCATGCGAATTCATTTCGTATTGATTTACAGCGGCGAAAAACTCTTAGTTTGTCAATATCACATTTTAGGACACTGAATCTATTTCTCTGTAAGCAATTTATATTCAGGACTCAGGTACAGCGGCAGAATTTTATATTATTTGTATATTTTTAACATCAGCGCATTAAATTCATTTGGTGCTTGTAGCCTTAGCAAATATAACGGTTTAGATTTCAAGATTTAGAGTCTCGTAGGTGTATTCTCATCAACCTTTGAATTCGCGTTTGTTATTAAATAATTAAAAAAATACTTTGGATCCTTAATGATTTTTTATTTATTTTTTTTTTATTATCTTTGCATGCTGTTCTGAGGTCGAAGCACTCATTTTCGTAGAACCATCTGCATAACTCGTTGCTCCATGCCAGCCTATAGTAATCACATGGCATGGAAAATGAGCCAGCTCATGAGTTCTGCACTCCGACAGGAGGTCATAGTTGTGTTCATTTTTATCACAAATTGAAATCTGATGACCAAAAATCCTTTTCAAATCCTGCCCCTACGGATTCGAACCTGATACCTCCCGATTCAAACGCCAAAGCTTTAACCACTCCCGTTTGGTCGGCTACTTCAAGTTCGGTTACTTGTGGTTCTTTACTTATTATTGATGCCTGTTTCTTCCGTAAATCTTCTGGCACTACAATGGTGGAAGTGTTGGTTTTATTCATCATCATTGAAATTTCAATTTGACTAGGATATCAGTGCAACAAATATTTATGAATATAATAGACGAACACAACACCGAATCAAATCCGCAAGAAGTGAAGTGTTAGCGTTTCGTTGCAATCACAAAATCTTATACGAAAAAGATAAATTTGTGTGAGAGTTTGTTGCTTTCTTTGCGAAATATAAACCAATTTGTTCTACAAAATTATAGAAGAATAGAAGACTTTGTTAATATAAAATATACTGACTGAATAAGGACATCCTATTGGTCAAAAATTGAGAAAAAAGTGAAAATTAAATTTAATTAGGAGTGACGAGGCTATTAATTAATAGCTATGGTTTAACTTTATTTTTGAGTAGGTGTAAGCCTATAGCTTTGGTTGGAATATCTAACTGATCGATTTTAATTTGTATGGCATTGTGTACTGTTTTGTTCTTTAGGCTCAGTTATTGTGGATTTTTTTATCTTACACACTTTGCATATTTTAAAAATTGTTTTAGATTTTTGACATATTTAATCTTTAATAAAATATATTTGGGAATTCGGTTATTGGTGGCAATAAATTTTACACTGTAAAAAACCTTTTATATACATTACAAGTGGAAACTGTCTAATAATTAGAAAATCTGTACGAAATCCGTACGATATTCTTGGCTGACATTATTGGACAAAAATAAGAAGACATTAGCAGACAAAAATCGGTGAGTGTGTAAAAACTGAGGTGTAATATTACAAAATCATATGTCAGAAAGTTTATTCAAAATGATAATAATTACCGTAGTGAGTACTGTCAAACAGTTCTAACACACAAAATGAAAATATCAAAAATATTAAGTATGCACGATACCGCCGGATAAACAGTCTTAAATGTAAACTAATTTAACATAAAAAATAATTACTCACTTTATATTATGCGTATAATTTTAAAATATCTCCTTATTTACAATAAATGAGAATATATTTCATCCAGAATTAAAATATATTTCATAAATATTATATTTTTCATTTTATGATCATAGCAATAATCACAATGATCAATATTATGATTTATCATTTTTTGCACGATTCATTACATAAATAAATTAATAAAACTCAAAACTAGTAATTAAAAATATAAAATCAAATTAAAACTAAAAATCACTAAACAAATATTTTTCTTTTAAAGACCTATTTATTTTTCACACTTGTTTTATTTATTTATATTTTCACAAAACTATATATAATAAAACATAAATTGCACAAAATAATATAAATTAAATATACAAAATAATAATTAAATAAAACACTGCTCGGTATATTATATCACTTTTACACAATATTTAATTATATGTAAATATAATTCACTTGACAATTGAAAGTAACAAAAAAAAAAAAAAAATTCGCGCGCTTTTCCGATATTTTCAAATTTTACAAGAAACGCAACCGAACCACTTCCGTTAAAAAATTATGTGTTAATTGCGTGTGGTTATTTATGAAATCGACATTTAAAATTTTATGGTTTTGTTCAAACGATTGTTTTCATTGAAGAATCACCACTAATCATTACAATAATAATAATAATGAGAACAATAATAAATTGATTAATATAAAGGATGTTTATTAGTTTACGACTTCTTTCAAACTGAAACAATAAAATAAAAAAATTATATCTCAAGTCCATGTGAAAATCCTAACCGAAATACAACAACAACAAAACAACAACAACAAAACATGGTATTCAGAAAACCCCTTTACACAACATCAAACTATAAAATATATATCCAGAACAGCACATAACAGTGTAATAACTCCTCTATATAAAAATTTTTCTCTTTGGTTATTTTACTTTTTTTTTCGTTTGGATCACAACAAAAGAATTTTGTACGTGAATTTTATAGCAGATAAAATGAGATAGTTAGATAGATTTTGTTTTTCACATATAAATTAATTTTTTTTATATATTCGGCTACATACATATTTATATATTTTATTTTATTTACGACAGTGAGTGAGAAAACAATATAAATTTGAACAAAATTTATGTGATCACACACTAACACATTTTCGTCGTGATACGAAATTGGAGAAAAGAAAATACATATGTTTTGAATTTTTATTTTTAATTTCGTTCTCTTTCTATATAGTTTATAACTGTATTTTGTATAATAGTATTATAGTAAAAAAGAGACAATAAATTAGATTTTTATTTATTTGATTTTGTGTAATATTTTTTTTGTATTGCCTTCGTTTTCTATTTTTATTGTTGTGTGTCGGGTTCTTCTTGTGTGTGTGTTGTTGATTTTGTGTGCTTTTACAAAAGGAGGAGCAAAACTCATAAACCATTCGATGTGTTTTATGTATAGGAGAGAAGATGGATGGTATGTTTGAATGAAATAGAAAGTGTGATGTACTCGTGTAGTGCGAGCGAGATGGATTAATAAATATTGCGTGCAAGTGTGACGAAATGGACTTATTTTATATACATTTTACTTTATGTACATGTCGGTGTTCTTAGAAGATTTTATTTAATATGTTTATGTGTGTTCGTGAAATAATGATGATGACGATGATGATTTTCATGATAATAATTGAAATGAGAGATGGTGAAATTATTGAATATATTTTTTTATTGTGTGTTATTTTTTTTGTAGTTTTGAGGGTTAATAAATTTTCCAAATTATTTCTTAATTTGAAAGACAGGAATTTAAGTTTTTTTTTCACATTGTAGATGTATAACTGTGAAGTGAAGAAAAATATACGAAGAGAAGTAAAAACGAAAGGATTAAAACAATGTGCAATGTGTGTGTTTGTGTTATGATAATTTTTTGGGTGTTTTACTTCCAAATTGATTGTTTTTCTTTTTTATGTGTGATAAGCAGATGTGAATTATGAGTTGAAAAATGGTATGGCGAAATAATAAGTTCGAATGGAAATTGATAAATGATGAGTAATCATTTAACTAAATTTTTATTTCGTACACGTCAATTTTCGAATGCTGTTCTATAACGGTTTTATTACATATTTAAATCAGATAATTATAAATTTATTATGTTTTATAACGTTTTTACAGATTAAACTAATTTTGAATTTTCCATTTAAGGTTTTTAGTACTTTTAGAAAACTACCTCCCGAATTAAGTGCCCCAAGAGAATAAAACATTATGGTTTAATTTAGATTGGTGAGTTCCAATCAAGTTCTTATTTAATTATCACTTTTCATTTTCAGATTTAATGTTGAGGTGACCTCCGAATCTAACAGCTACAAGAGTTACGGAGTGGCAGCAACTTGTACTTGAAATGAATGGAATTGTTGAACAAAAAAACTTTATATAAAGAGAAAATTATGCAATGATACGAGTTATAAAAAAAGTGTTAAATAACAAGTGAAAAGTGTGAAATTACATATGGGAATAATTAACTATAGTGTTAATAATTGATAAAACGTGGTAATTTTATTAGTGTAATATAATTTGTTTGATTAAGTTTTAAATCAGTTATTATTGGCGGGCAGACGAATTGTTGAAATAATTACAAGTTTTAAGGACAAAAACTGTGAATTTTAGGAAGGATCTAGAACCTTTTTGTAATAAGCAACCTATGCAATAGAAAAATTAAACTTAGCAACAAACAAATTAGATGAAATTAATATGATAAAAATATTTAATTAATAACATGAATGTTTGTGCACATACCATTCCAATAACACAATTACTATAATGCACCGATTTTTTAAGAAAAGAAAAAAGAAAAGCATATTAATTAGCGCGCTCTCTTGACGGAGTTATGCAATCGGAATTTTTACATACCGCACTAAGTAAAGAAAATCCAGCGGAAGAAATGAAATGATTTTATCACAAAGCAAAATTACTGAGATGCTAAAAAAAGTAGAAATGTAAACAACCAATGGTTGAAAAACTAACAAGCTGGCCAAGTTGGTTTTCATATCAAACATGTGTGCGGAGAAGGTAAATGACGGGCAATTTTTGAAAAGTATAAGACATCGTAGCTCGTATTAGAAGAACTTTAAATTGTTTTTATTTGTTTTTATTTTTATTAAACTCTTAACACTCTAGCAAACAAAAAATCTAGACAAAAAGAGAAAACAAAGAGACAAGACTTAAGACCAAAATTGATGAAAAAGAAGAGGTTTTTCCTGTTTGAAAAAACAATATTGAAAAACATTACAATAAAATATTCTAAATAAAATGTTCTGATAGGGGGAGGGGGCAGGGTCATTATAATTAACCATAGTATAAAGCAATACAATAGTAAAATAATTAACGAAATAAAACAATTGTATGAAAAAAAAAGATTAACATTATCAAAATTTGTTATGTACAACTTCAAGAAAATCTTCTACGAAGGCTCACTTTTAGAAGCCGAAAAACAAAACAATGTTGTAAAACTAGAAATAAGCCCTGACCTCTGCAAATAATGACCAAGGAGGATCCGTACGATGATTAAAATATGTATTCCCTAAAATATTTATATTCGTAGTGGATTGATCATGCAAAACTACTTAAAACAGAATTTAACGTAACTTTTGAAATTTTACGTAATGATATGGGAAATGTAATCATGAACACCTTATATTTAAAGAAAATAATATTATTTTTATGCTCAAAAACTACTTCCGTAAGTTGAAGATCCATAATAAGTTACTGCCATATCATTCGCAAATCCAAATACTTTCATAGAAATCTCATTTTCACCCTTAAACAAATTCCAAATCAAAGTATGTTCTCCAGGTCAGGGGTGGTTGAAGCGAATGTCCCTCTAGTATCAAGTGGCTTTCTATATCAATGTGCTTAAGGTAAGACTATAGATGCCTTAAGATTATTACCCAGTATGTAACCCGCACACGTATAACAAGTAGGTTGAGCAGCAGGTTATATAACAACCTTATCTCTCACAAAAACTACTGTATTATGAACCATACACAAAGGCCAGGGTTTATCATATCAGATTCGTTACAACTAGATCACGTCATGGTCTCTCAGAAACATTCGCCCAGCAGGTTACGACTTGGACAGGGATCACATAATTGTTGTTGTTGCATACGATGCCAAGACTACTACACACATAAAATAGGCGGTATGCTAATAGATTTTTTATCATAATGACTAGTTTATTTATATCCAATCGGATATTTATTTTAGAATCTAACACTGCACTATCGGAAAAATATTTAAGTTTATCCGATGGGAAAACTATTTTTGAAAATAAAACTTGGTTCCTCTTTTGGTGTTAAGGAATTTTTAATCGTTTGTGAATATGTTTTATACTACAAAGGAAACCCCCAAAAACTCAGAGAAACTTCCTTGGATAAAATTTAATCCATTTTGGTGCTTTTTATAGAATTTTTTTTTCAAGGATTAACGATTTTAATATTACATTTAATATTACCTCCTTTACATTTCAGTCTTCATTTGGATTTTGTGGATATCATTTCAAAATTTCATTACATTTTGGTAAGTTTAACATTGAAAGTTGTAGTACTGTATATAAAATTTGTGAATTGTGGAATTATTCAGGTGAGATCATCATTGTTAAGAATCTATTAAAATGGCAAACAAATAAAGTAATGAAAAAAATGATAAACATAAAGTAGTTAATTCTAATTTTGGTTCTTTTGATTTATTTAGAATTTGATGACAACTTCAGTGTCCAGCTTGTACTGAAACATCTTTGACATACTTAGAGAAAAAAATGTATGAACAGCCATATTCATTTTTAGTGTTTGAAAAAGTAAGTATACTATAGTACACTCATATTTATAAAATAAACCTAAACTAAAATAATAACATATACTTTCAGAATGGAACAACTATAATAGATGTAATTACGCAGCCACACCTGATTCTTCGAGGTCCATCAAAAAATCAAGTTTTGTCGTACAGCATTATTGTCGATAGTAAGGAAATTCCGCTATCATTGATATTATAAGCATTAATGCCTTTACAACGTTATTCAAGGCATTTTACCAAATTGTAAACCATATATTATATTATTAGGATATCTCCAAAAGATAAATGAGGTGTTACGAAGTTCATCAAATCGGTGTTAATATATAATTGTTTTAATGGAAATAATTTATAAACAAATTCGGTGTAAAAGTTTTTATCCAATAGTATTTTTTGTTATTTTAATTCTAACATCCGATTGGATTCAAATTATAAATATCCTATCGGTGGGACACTATGTAATACCGATTCGGTGTTGTGGTGACCTTTTTTTGTGTGTAGTTATCTCCGATATAAAAAGCTCACAATCCATGAGAAAATGCATCGAAAACATCCTTCCAAGAGGAACTATGAAACTCAAGAGACTGTTTTGCTAACAGCGGGAATCTCAGTAAAGGCTTCCACTCAAAAAGTATAGCTATGTCAAAAACAGGAATGGAGAGCTGAGAGTAAATGTGGCTGATGTTTTCTCACTATGGCAAACTTAGTTTGAAAATTTGCTAAATAGCACCACCGGGCAGGGAGGTCTTTGTCGAATATCCCACAGCAGAAGAAGTAAAAGCAGCTATTAGTAGATTGAAAAGTGGAAGGGCACTTGGATTCGATGAAATCCGCACAGAATTAATTAAACACGCGCTGTTAGGTGCTGTTTTGACGCCAGAGCAGCGGCCTTACAACGCCACAAAAAAAAAACTATAACCTAAAGGGTGAAAACTATTAAGTCCCTCACAAGGAAGACATCATTGTCAACTATAAGCGTGGTTTTCGCCCCCAACTGAACAACCTCCTTCATTGAGTGTGATTCTGAAAAAATGTTGGGAGTACAATATAAGCATGCCTCAACTATAAATAGACTTTCAGCAGGCATATGACAATATCAACCCGTGGGCTCATATGTCTTGAAATACCAAAGAAACTGGTTTCTTTGTGTAAATTAACACGATTCCTTGAAATAATGTCTGGTATTTCATCGGATGATAAACTCGATTCCGTCATGTTCAATCTGGTGCTTGCATATTAAGTAACAAAAAGCAACACCGAATCTTCACGCTACATATTCAATAAATTGAACAGCTTCATACCGGTCGATCGCTTCGCAAAAAGATTTGGTTTGAAAGTAAATATCAGTAAAACAAATCCCGTATAAACACAAGCATCGCTAAAACAAACATCGGAATTGGTGATCATAATTTTCATAGCGTTAAAACCTTCAAATATCTCTGGTATTTCAGCTGCAGTTGAAACCGCATGTGGTGCAACCCTTCATGGACATGATGAACGAATATTGTGGACTGCCGACGTCTTTCTATCAAAATGATGCATGAGTATTTTTATAAATTTGGTTCTTCACTAAAAGGCACTAGTTTCTGATGCTATACTGAATGCAGCCTTTCAAGAGAGTTCTTCAGAGAGGTTTCCAGTGACGAGTATAGTTCTTATTTGCTAGCATTATTTTCCCCAAATATTAAAAAAAAAATTACAATTAGTGCGTATTGTAAAATTATTAAACCGCGCAGTCACCCTTCTGCGCTTCGTCCAATTTGTCGGGGCATAGCTGGAAAGGTGTTAAAACAGATTGAAAATGTCTAAGTGAACAGGTATACACGTAAACAGAGAAAAGTATCTGATCATTTATCAAATTTCTATCAAATACCTTGGTGTACTCATAGATGCCAGATTGTTGTTTAGAGAACACATTACTTATGCTTTTAACAAACCATCGTGAGTTAACTGAGTCCGTTCCAGCAGAAGAGCCTTCTTTTAGATTAACACATTGAAATTAAAGTCATACGATTGTGAATGGACTAAGTATGAAAAACTTATGAAAATAAGAAGACTCTGGAACGATGGGTGGATATGGGGATGAGATATACCACACATCAAAGTATTGCTGCTAGAAAGTCGATAAATTAGTCAAATTCGTCCATTAGTCAGTAGGAGAGCGAAGTCCGTTCTTCATGGTATTCTCTAGCTAACTCAAAAATAATCAAGCGGTTTAGTGGAAGCGATGTCACGGCAAGTCATTGGCTCCCTAAAACCAACACCAAATCAGCGTCTGTTCTCCACATCAGGCTTGATTGAACCAAATGTCTCTCTTAGTTAATGTGAGAGCTACCACTTCTGGGACACAAATTTCGACAAAATTACCTAAAGATCTCCTAAAGATCTCTCCTAGGAATTTATATAAAAAACTCCAATATGAAGTTTAATTTCGAGTAGTTAATTCGCCTCGATTTTAGAGTGCGGGACTTTAATGAAATAAAGTTTTTTTTAAACTGTTTCTAAACTTTTGAAACTTAATTTACAATCTATTTGTGATCAATCGTTTTTTCGTAAATGCAATATGCTTTTCAATATATTTGAAATAAACGAGAAAACACTTATGGAAACTATAACTTTCAGTGTACCGCTTTTGGCCAAACATCTGCGGACCCCCTAATTTTTGCAAAAGCAAAATGACCTGGTCACAATTTTTCAGCATGAAATTTCAGCCCGATCAAAAAATCTGGTTAGGCAGGCCAAATTTTTGTTGCAAAATAGTTTTTTGTCAAAAATCCTTATTCCCGCTTAAATTAACGAAGACTGATCTGGAGTAATATTGTTGTAACTTTAATTAAAATCATTTAGTTCATTGTCGTTCTTTACATAAATAATATAAATTTCAAAATATTTACAAAAAACGAAAAAGAAATTTATATTTTTATGGAAGCTACCATTTCCGGGAACCACTGTTGGTCAAATATCCCTGGAATCTCCTAATTTATGGAAAAAGATTAAGAGTAAAGTTTCATCCTGTCCAGTAAATACGTTTGAGCTATACAGATTCCAAAGTTATGTTGAAAAACAAATTTTTGTCACAAATCGTAATTTTCAATCAAATTTTGGAAAACTTACGTGAACAGATATTGTTGCAAGTTTAATTCCGTATCTTTTAGTTCATATTCGTTTAAGGTGTCTATGTAGCTGCCGCTTTCAGTGAACCGGTTTTAGCCAAAATTCATTGGGATATCACAATTTATGGATACGCTTAAGTATAAAGTTTCACCCTAGTTTTTCAAACATTTTTCTATACATTATTTTTCTTCGTAACATAAAATAAAATGAAAATAAAAAAGAGAAAACCAAAGTGGTTTCATAAAAATATTTACTATTTTAGTAAGTGTTCAAAATGATTGCCATTTAATTCTAAACATTTTTCTAATCGTCTAATTTTCTGAAATATTATTTCTGAAAATTTCATTTTAAATTTTCTGTATTTCCTTAACTTTTCCTTTGTTTTTAAATGCCTCGTTGCCTGGTCAAATGCCAAAATTATATCTGTTTATAAAATCATTTGCCGATAATTCCTATAGTTAGGCTCTGTGGTATGCAAGGAACATGTTTTCTTTCAAAACGCGTGGGACAGTTGTTTAAGATATTCCTTTGTTTTGTGCAATATTTCGAGCTGATGTGTTTGGGTCCTGTGAAACTGCATCTGGACGATCTACGTGACAATGTCATCTTCAGGCTCACGACGTCTCGTTGGTTTTCCTATTATTCGTTGTGCTAAGCTTATTTGCTAATCAAGTGAATTCTCCTTTTTGAAACTGTTGGTAATCAGAATACCGTTCCGTGTATAATTGAATCGCCTTCCTTTTATTTTATTGATATATATAATTAGAATTTAAGCAATACAAAAAATTACAGAACAGAGTTAGAAAAATGTTTCGCTGTATCCAGGTCAATTTTTGCTCATATCTCTGAATTATACAAAAAGTATTTATTTATTTCGTTTTAGCTGCCCAATTATAAATTGCTCTCAAATGCATTGGTTCTAATATAAAAAAATATTAAAAATTTTCAAAAAAAGTCATTTTGACTTTTCACCTGCAATGGTGCAATAATAAGGTAAGGATAATGGTGAGAACCAGATAGCTGCTTTGGCTGGTACCTTTCCTCTTTTTTTCAGCCCCAACTGTACCTAATCAGTGCATTTATTATTTAAGCTTATGTTTTATTATTTTATTTACAGTTTTGTGTAAATTCACCTACAACAAATCATATGATGAACATTACAAACAATAGATGGTATTATCGAATGTTGTTTGGTTAGGGTCTCACAAATAATTTATCACACACGAGATTATTTTAAGGTGCATGTAACATATATGCACCGTTTATTTATTTTATTTACTATTATAAATTAAACTCCTGACAAGCCTATCGCGCCACTAATCATAGTTGCACGTCTTGACTCTCGACGTATATATAAAATCACAAACCGAACTTAATGTTCTAAGAACAGAAACAGATGCGTCGTATACTTTTATTATTTTTTCTTCGTCTGCCATTTTCGTTCAAAATCGAGAAATCAACTTCAGTGAATGAAACCGCCAAATGCTAGTGTAGATGACCAATTTATGACTGCGCTCGTTGATTATAAAGTGTCGGTTTAATATCGAATTATTTGCATGTCGCACTGTTGAATGTTGCTTATAATATGTTGGATTAGTCGATGCTTGAAGAATCAATTATTTTGTGAATAATTGAGCTGAAGCAGTATCAAGACATCTCGGTACTGATAAATTTGCATAAACCAAATTTATAATTGAATTTACATTAAACTTGAAATTAACATCTTAAATAAAAAAAACATTGTAAAGTGGAACTAATATAGAACGACAATATATGTATAAAATTAGATATACATAAATCTTTTGTAGTTTGCTACGTCAAATTCGAAAACAAGAAATTAAGAACATAAATTATACAATATGTGTAATATACGATATTATATACAAGTTTATATATACATATCTTGTATACCACGTAAGTTCACAATACACCTTCTTTGGAAAATCTTATATATTTTACTAAAATTTAGAAAAAAAAAATTGTTTGAATTTTCCATTTGTATTTAGAGCTTCTTCTTATTAGTATGTGTATATATTGTGTATGTATGTGGATAAAAGACGTCCCATATGGTATTCATTGATTTATTTCCCGTAAGTACATATGTATAAAACATATACTCGTATATTAAATATAAGTTTACTACACATACTCGTACAGATCCACAAACTTAATGTTAATGAATATTTTGTTATTTGCATAATATTTTATTTCAATTGTAATATTTTATATTTTGAAATAAACTATTGAATATTGTCATTGTGATTAGATGCTTCATGTTGTATAGTATATACAAATATATTGGTAGATTAGGTCTAGATTAGATGAGAGAGATAAAAGCAACAACAAAAACTTATTGTTATATAAATATACATAATGTTCAGACATGACGTCATTGTCTACAAAATTGATCGAAAAATTAATGGATGTGATTTGCATATGTTTGTACATACTCGTATGTATTATATCAAATCATGGATACACAATCTATAAGAAATTTGTGTCTCTCTTGTAACGATAGGTTTGTGACTTAATAGAAGAACATTTATATTTATTTGATTAACGAGCGATTCAAAAAATATTCCAGTTAGACAAAAAATATCGTGAACATCAAAAAATATCATGAAACACATTCGGAAAATAAAATTCTGGAAATATTATAAATCGCCTATTAGTAATGGCCACTTCTCTTTGGTTATTTTCTGTAAAAAAATTTTAGGACTAGGACTACACAATTTTTTAGATAATTTTTTTCCATGATTACGTGCGTTTTGATGTTAAATCCTACTAGAAACATGATGAATGACAAAAAATCTAAAAGAAAATTCAAAACATACAAAAGTTTTGCATCACGCAATCCACACTTGGTCTTTTGACTCCGGTCACATTCTTCGTTTTTCCCCCTTTACTTATAAAACCATATAGCTTTCATTTTTCTGGTTTTATAAGTTAAGGGGAAAAACGAAGAAAGGGACAAGACTCAAAAACCTAGTGTAGTTTGGGTGGATGGGACAATATAACATTTCGTCAAGATTAAAATTTTGTTTTTAAATTTTTGACGGATACGAGTTCACCTGGCTCTAAGACTAATGTGCATCATGCATGTCACGAAACGATTGAAGGAATTTTAGAAAATGGTAATTTGTATATGGGAAAGAATATTAAGCATATTGTTCAAGACTATAAATAAGAATACTTTTTGATTTTGGAGCATCATTTGACGAGACCAACCATACCTCAGCTTCTAGTTATTAGGGACAAAGGCCGTAACTACTTTGGCTGAAAATAAGAATTAAACGCACATATTAATAACATAATATGACACTTTAAAACCGAGTTGAAAGTTTTTTACTAGTAACCACCATGAATCGAACTCAGGACCGCCGAATAACAGAGAGCAATAATCGGGGAGCAATGAAGTAGGGAAAATGACTGGGAGTAATGGGTTGTATTAACGACGCGGTGTAAAAACGGGGGCTTTGACGGGGGTGGGAGGGGCGGATATGAACCGGTATTCAAGGGGTGAAGGCTTGGGAGTATTATCGGGGTAGGGGAGGTGTCAATTTAATACCCGGATAGTAAACTCCAAGACCCCAAATCCACATAACCTTAATCCAATAAATTTAACCGATGTGAAGTTTATACTAAATTTATCCTAAAAACCAAAATAATTTTTTTTGCGTTGGTATGTGTAATGTTATTTAGGCGTTTCAAAAATTAAAATTTAAAATTAAAATTTAACAAATTATAATGCGTATAAATTTTAATATAACGAAGAGGTATAGTCGAAAAATACTTTGCCTACAAATAAAATTTAACCAATTTTCAAATATGTATATCGATTCCAAATTGGAAAAATTGACGAACCAAAAAGCAGAAAAAAATTGAATTAAATAACGAGCTTGGTTTCCTTAAATATAACTAACAGACCATAATATTATATGTTAAGTAAGTTTCAAAAAGTCCTAATGAATTCTACCTACCCTAATGGTGCCGGGAGTACATATACCACCCCATAATTCTTAAAGCCGTTCGGTTAACACGTAATACTAAATAGGGTTGCAGGACTTTGGCATTGGTTTCCTTGATAATGGAAGCGTATCTAGGTTAAGTCTTTCTACTCACCAAATTTCATAAAGTCCTAATGAATTCTAACTACTTAGACTTAGCTTCATTATTAATGGTTTTCCCTAACTTGTTTACATGGCAAATCACTACTACATGCTCAAATATTTTATTGTTTTGTTATTTTAGGAATAAATTAGTATAAACTTCACATGCATCCGCAAAACAATTTTTTTTATTTTCGCAACTTAAGGCATTTGAGAGTGGCCATCTCAAAACTATTTAGCCTTAATCTGAAAGAATTATATGGCTTAGGTTTTAATAACTATAAAAAAATAACAAACCATATTATATAATAGGGAGTTTCATAAAGTTCTAATAAATTCTACCTACGCTATTAGTTCCTGGAGTGTATACCTCCGGGGTACCACCCCATAAATATTTAAGTCGTTCGGTTAGCCGAACCGAACTAACCAGGGTTACAGGATTTTTTTTAGTTTTAGGATAAATTTGGTATACACTTTACATGCATGATTTTTCTCTAATTATTCTTAAAGTAAGACATCAGTGTCACCACCTCAAAAGCGCATAGTCCTAATCCGACAAATTTTTTATTTTAACGTGCCAAAGTTAAAACTTGATTTTAATTCAAATACGAGTAGAAAAAATGAATGCGTTAAAATTTATAAGGAACGCATTTTGGTTTTATAAAAATAATTATTTAAATTCCTGGGTTAACTTCACACAAGAGCAATTGGGTATTTTATTGATAAGTGTTACCTGGTGTATTTTTGTTTATTTTCTGTGGTAGAATCGTGAGATCTACTTACTTCGTATACGTATCCCCACCTTGCTGTTTTACTTTTCCTTACAAATTGATGTTTTCGGTATCACATAACTAGTATAACCTAGATCTCCCGCCTTACAAATTCCTGTATGTAAACGGCATATAACCGTTGTTGTGCAGTTGTATTTACGGTGAAAGGGTTCATGGCTAGTCGAAAATAACAATGTTAAATTAGTGTTCAAAATCGCTGTAGTTTTGAGCAAACGAAAATGTTTTAGTAAGCTTCAAGTAAAAGTTGGCCAAGAGTTGTGATGTCGACCTTATTTAATGTTTATAGAGAAATGGCATGGTCCGTCTCGAAGGCTATCCGTAGAGTAGACACTTAATTTCGACAAAATCCCAAATTTTATGCTCAAAGTGTATGCGCAATTCAAGCGACACCCGAAGAATATGCTAGTGTGCTCGATTTCTGCCTGAGCAAAAGTGTATTTCCGTTATAGGGTAGAGCAAAGTGTTGCAATCGAAAATAGAAGAGCACTAGAAAATCCATCATCAAGGTCTTAGAACAAGTTATGAAAATGGCACCACGCGTGAAATAGCAGAAAGATTAAACATTCCTAAAAGTACTGTCGCGTGGAATATTAAAAAATTGCGAGAGATGGGCAGTACACAAAGAAAGAAAAGCTCTGGAAGGCCCAGAAGACAACGCCAGTGGAAGATCGTTTCATAATATTACAATGTCGTCGGAACCGTTTTGAAACTTCATTGGACATAAGACGGGATGTTGAGCGAGCAACAGGAAAAGAAATTTCAGCCAGCTTAGTGAGAAAAAGATTTGTTAAAGCTGGTTTGAGAGCACTTAAACCAGTCCAGAAGCCTGAGTTCACATTACTAGTGAAAAAACAACTTTTACTATGGGCCCAGGAGCATGTTTCTTGGACTCCAGCGATGTGGAATGATGTGATTTTCCCCGATGAATCAAAGTTCAAGCTGCATGTTGGAGATTGAAGAATTCACGTAAGAAGAAAACCGGGCGAGAGGCTTAGCAACGAATGTCTTTTAAGTCTTCCGCCGAAGAATGAAGGAGTAATGGTCTGGGGATGCTTTTCTGGAAATGAAACCGGTCGATTGTGCTTCCTTAGTTCCAGCATTGCAGCAACTGTTCATTTGCAGGTCCTACACAACGAATTTGAGCATTCTGTGTTAAAGCTTTTTGGCGAGACTTGCAAATTTATTTTTCAACAGGACAACGATCCGTGCCATACCGCCAAAGTTGTGAGTTAATAAATTTGAATTGTAGATAGAAAAATTGGCTTTCAGATAAACATAAATAATTTGTTAAAAACTTGCTTTTTTCTTATCTTTTCTTCTAAAAGTACAGAAGTACTTCAAAGAAAGAAGTATCGATGTGTTGCGCTGGCCCGTGTATTGTTCAGACTAAAATCCCATTGAAAATATTTGGTCTATAATGAAGCTAGAAGTAACAAAAAAGCGTCCAGAATCGATTCAAGCTTTGAAAAGTTTGTTGATGACGATTTGGGAATCCATACCTCCTACGACTTTGAAAAATTTATCAAATTCAATGAATCGGTGTATCGCTGTAATAAAAGCAAATGGCGCTCCACCAAAATATTAATATTAAAGTATTAACTCCTATAAATCAATAAAAATCAAAAAAAAAAAAAAAAAATAACAAATTAGTGTTTAATTTATTCCATTACTTTAACCCCAATCAACATATTTTGAATATTTTGGCACTTTTCGGGGTTTTTCCCCTAAATTGCTGGTACATTGTTTTTTTCAAAAAATTACGTCATACATGTATTTAAAATGAAAAACTAAGCCAATTGCGTTCAAAAGTTTTGTAATTTTAGCAAAAAAGACTCCAATTTGCAATAAAATATGTTTGCCCAATTTTTTTTCCCAGCACGGTACATATGTACCAACTTCACAAATTTCAAAATGTCGAAAACATAATTTACATGTTATGTTATGTGTAAAAAACTTTAAATAGAAACATAGGATAGGAAAAATTAACCGATATATTTTCTTCTTTATTTCCATTCGTACAAAGCACAGGACGATATAACGGAGGTAATATTCCTTGTTTGCGGTGAGATAGTCAGGCGTTATTGTTATAAACTCCTGAAGGGAATTTTCCAAACCAAGTGGAAAGAATTTTTTAATTGGTGAATTACGTGAAAGAACATGTCTAATGTACTTGGTAAATATTATCGAGGAATACTTCAATAACTGGATCATTATTATATTTCTAGACGTTGGTGAAGTGACATATACATACTTTACCACGGGGTGTTTATAGTGAGCAAAACTGCTTTCGAGCATTCTAACTAACGGTCCGAACAGTGGGGAAAACCAAGTTTGCCCATTAGCATCACAGACCATATCACATTTTTATTATGGTTAAATATATTCGAGAATAGTGGCAGTTAATGGGTTTATAATTAGCGCAGAAGAAAAGGATGCAATACTTGAGACTACGAGATATAGGTACAAAGGAAATCATGTGGTTATCACAATTAACAGAAAACTAAATTAAAAGGAGTTACTGGTTACTTTGCAAAAAAGGCTTCCTCACTATACTACAAACTCATGCATGAATGACCTTTTGGTTAAAAATCGGATGTGTTGATTAGAGTGAACAAATGTTATTAACAATTGTAAACGTCTAAATAAATAAATTGTAAGGACCTCAGTAAGTAAGTTATATTCGCGAATATTGTTCAGGCCTCATTCAATATTTGATACTGCTTCCTTGTTATATATTACGGAGCTCAAATTTTTACCGCCGAATTAAAAACCTTGCATATATTAGCGCAAAGTAAAATCGTCGGTACTTGTGATTAATTTTAAAAAATGTTTAAAATTACATGCCGAATGTGGAACGAGAGAGAAATCAGATATAGAGCCAATCAATATCACAGGACTTATCGCTAAAATCGGTTCACTCACTTGGGAAATGAAAATCATAAGAACCTATTATATTTCCTGCCCTTTGACCTTGTAGTATATATGTTGATGTTTATATGCCCACTTTTTGCAATTAATAATTAGATTGAAAGGTATTCAAAAAATTTTGAAACTAGGTCAAAAAGAATAAATTTATTTATTTACTCTCGTTTTTTTCGTACATTATTCTATTCGTATACATTAGCACCCAGCATACATATGCTTAGGTATACCCTCGAAAATTTTTACTCGGCATAAAATAATTCAATATTAATAAAATAAAAGGGTTAATTGTGTGAAAGAGATAAAATTATTAAAAAAGGATATGATATAATTCGTTTAGGATGTACAAATTTTGTTTAGGAGCAATTTTAAATATTTTATAGAGTATAAAAGATAATGGTAATCTGATGGTCATTTATAAAATATAACTGTAAATAAACTGACCCCCACACATAGTATAGAAAAATACATTACGGAAAAGGAAATTGAAAATGAAAAATATGAAAAACTTGCGGCGTGTATAGGTATCGTGCAAATAAATATGGAATACTGATAAGTATTTTTTGTGGTGTACGTATAACATTTGGAAATAAAAACATAACCAATATAATTATAACAATACATTTATATGCGTAAAAAGGACACGCATATGTATTTATGTGCGCGTAATTTCGGGGTTTTGCTTATAAAGATATGCGTGAGCTCTAATTTATTTACAAATCATAAATATTTTCTATTACTTACTCAAATTTGTATGAAAAAGACGCACAGGATCAACAGCCTCATAGCCTGCAATATAAAAAAATTGTAGTTTAATTATTTGTGAAACTTTAAAAATGTTATATGTATACGTATATTTATTAAAAAAAAGGAAAAATTTCAACCCCCATACAGTGTGAAGGTATATAACCAAAAAATCGATATACGAAAACATATGTGCTGCTCACTATATCATTTAAAAGGGTTAAAACTAAAATTTATTTTTTTGGGCCGCTCTATTCGAAGACAAAATACCTACATGAAGAATTTATTAACACACATGTGCACAGGTTTTCATATACATAAGCTTATTATACAATTTTGGGGATAAATTCTTAAAATTCACATACATTATATAATAAGCAAACACCACCATGTTTGTCATACACAATTCCTCCCCTAAACATCCTGTGTAGTTTGTTTCGAAATTATATCTGTTTGTTTAGTTCGGTATACAAAATTCATCGAGCAACAAAATAAATTACAATTTGTCCTTTTATAATTATATATAGATTAGTATTTAATGGGTTCTACATATTTATTTATTGAACTTTAATCAAAATACTGATAGGTAAGGAACCATTGAAGCATGTGTGTTGATGTATGAAGAGAATTTGTTGTAATATCGGAAAATAAATTGATTTATTATGGAAGTCAAAACCATTGATATTTCGAAATTTTTTTTTTTAAATTATAACAAAAAATAAATAAGGATTTAATTGTTTACTTTTTACGGTTCATTTTATACTAAAAACGTTTAAAAATTAAAAATAATTGTTAAAAAAAATATTTTGATTTATTACTGATTTGTAAAATATTTTTTCGTATAAGTTTATTAATGATTTTTCAATTACGTATTGTTTATTCAAGGTGATATGATTAATGTCATTTGTAAACGTACGCCTCTATATACATAAAAGATGAGTCAAATGCATAATTTGTCATATATTATTTTAATATGGCAATGTATCCATAAACTATTAAAGCTAAAGTACTAATTTCGGCAAACTTTAAAAACATCAAAAATTTAAAACTCAGGCACGTACAGTTTTAGCACTGTTATTTTTTGGTTTGGTGTTGGAAATGATTTTTACTTGGTAAAGTTGGTGCACTATAATTTTAAAGTATCAAAACATGCAGCCTTAAGTTCTAAAGTTCTTAAGTTTTGCTACGAAAATTCAATAGAATTTTCAATAATTACAATATAATATAAAATGGATAATTGCAGGCTAATAATATTCTAATTTAATGCTAAACTTAACAATTTTCGGCTTCATCCCTTCCATATAAAACGATGGGTTCTGTAGCTTTGGAATAGTTAACAGAACTCATATCAAAAAATAATTTAAAAAAACCTGGAAAGTTAAAGGCTTATTTTAGAAATAAATTTTAGAAATCATTGGTTCGTTCGTTCTAGAGAACCCATTAGGCTTTTCCGGCTTGCACAAGCCAAATCGAACCAATACCTAATTTCGAACGAAAAACAAGATCTATTGACACACAAACAATTTTAGACTCATTAAGACTTAATCAAATGCCGGCTCTACTCGTTCTCGATCAGGCTTAACGTCATTTCTTTTAAAGTTAGCAAAATTCAAATCGAAATTATCGGTTCAAAAATGAAATTTGAGCGGAAAACCAGATATATTAACAATTAAATAATTAAAGGCCCTTTATTGCCTTATCTAAATGACCTTTAAACATAATTAGGCTCCATTCGTTGGTATCCAAACTTTAAGTTATTTTATTTAAAGTTAGCAAAATCCAAATCAAAAACGGACCAAGACCGAAATCAAAACGCAAAACAAGATCTATTAACATAACCCGACTTTTTCTACCGTGAATGTACAAAAATAGCGAACGCACCAAGTGTTTATAAACATTAAATAGTATAAAGTAATTGAAAACTACTCATTTCCAGTAATCATTTGAAACTTAATTATCAAATTTCATCCCGCAAAAAATCCTAAAGACCTCTCAAATATAAAAACCTCTTGGCCTAACTGCCACTTTCAATTGTTTTGTGTAAATATTATTACTATTGCTTGAGTGAAATTTTAGTACATATAGTATATAGTATGTTTACATGTGGTTATTTTAATAAATTTTACTAAATGAAAATTAGTATTCACTTCGCACATGCAATAATCTGTTTTCCTACTTTGCTAATAACTATTTAGGTTATAAGCAATGTGCAGTATATTCCGTGAACAATTGATCGAATTTAAATAAGATATTAAATAAATGCATTTTGTATGTTATTTTAAAGTAAAAAAATATATGTCTGTAACAATGGAAGGTTTCACTTCCTGCATGTAATAATTGGCATCTTATTTTATTTGTGGAAATATCATTATTATTGCTTGAGTGAAATTTAAGCATATTTATATGTATATTCTGTTTACTTGTGATTATTTTAATAAATTTTACTAAATGAATATCAATATTCACTTCGTGCATATAATAATCTGACGGTAGTTTTGTTATTAATTTCGGCTGTGTGTTACATCAAACTAAAAAAAATTATATTGCAATGGAATTTCTTTATTTCATTAAATGTGGTTTTTGTGTTTAGTTTTAAATCATTGACATTGTCTATGATCATAGTTTTAAATATAATGATTTTTGACTTTTGAAACTATTTAAAACTTAAATCTTTGAATATTTCCTGCTTTACTTGGTCAGTTTTTATTTATTTTAGATCCGTGTCATTTCTTTAATTTATTTCAATTTTTGTGTAGGGGAAAATAATTAATATATTTATATGATTAAGGTAATCATGAAAATGTTGATGTTTGGTGATACTGCTTAATGGTGATACTACTTAAAATGGATTATTATTGCGGTGGTAAAAGGAAACGTTATCATTGGGTTTAGTGTGTTATGGGGGTGTTACGGAGGTTTAGACTTTCTTCTACAGTTAGAATGGAAGAAGGTCTGAACAGTTATATCGTTCCCATTAAAAATAAATAGACTGAAGAGCTAATCTAGAAATAAATAATGTATTGTTTCAGGATTAGCTGTGGCGCGCTTGTAAATAAATACTAACTAGTGGCTATATTAGGTGTCTATCCTATCCTTAGGTATTGTTATGTGTAAAATGTGCAAACGGTGGAGCCCGGCTCTTCGGGAGAACTTGCTTAAAAATAGATCGAAAAAGTATGGTTATAATGGGGTATTAACCGGGTATTAAATGATATCTTTTAGTTAATTTTTAGTTTCAAGAAATTGATTTGATGTTAAGAAAATTGTTTCAGCATCTATCTGTGCATTATAAGTTTTCAAGTTGCACGGGCAGCTAGCAATAAGCTCCTCATCTAATTATTAAGTCACGATGATTGGGTCGTTTACTTATTTTATAAGTAAGCTCGTCAATGCATAATAAATATTTTTGGAACTTTCAGAAGCAGCATTTAATTTAGAAATTGGGAAAGATTTGATTTATATTTTAATTTAAAGATTTTATTAATATAAAATTTTGTAAAAATTACTGATGCATGTGAAATATGATTAATAAACTTTCGAACTGTATTTCAACTTCTTACTTTAAATAATTACAAAAAATGAATTTTTATAGAGCCTGAGATTCTAGGAAGCAGTTTCTTTTTTTGAATTTAAACTGTGACTGTTTTTATTTATTTGTCAAACTAATACTTAAACAACTATTGACTACTTAAGTGACTATATCCGGTGTTACAGGATGGATCAAGAACCATTCCCCAGATTTCATCTCAACATACAGAGGCCTTTCTCAGGGTGACTTTGCTGGCCAAATCTCAGATAAATATAATAACCGGGTGTACCCACCAAGGAATGACCGGACCTCCCCAAGTAAGAAGTACAATGTTTGCTGAAGAAACCCCCTGCATGATCCATCGACTCATAGAGGCCGATGTCCAGCCACAACGAAGCAGCATAAGAGGGTAGGGACGCTTCTCCAACAGATAAAGCATCTCTTCACCCGGGTGACCTCTAGAAAATCTCCCACAATTCACACTCAAACCTATTTGCTTATAAACATGAATTGAAAGACAATACACTTACGAAACATTAACGGAAAAATTTATAAATATATCCAATCCACTCGCTTTAAAATGATTAAGCATTGAGGGTCATTTCGAATTCCATGAAATAACGAAAATGAAAAGTTTGTTGTTTTTACTAGCAATCTATAATAGTTTGAACAATTCGCACTCAATTTTTAATTAATACATGAAATCTAAATGTCTCATCTGCAATTCAAACCTACTAAATTTACAACCAGATATCGCTCGATAACGTTAAACCATAACAACGGGGCATAAGAAGGCCTAGGAAGAAATTATAATACACAATGGGGCTATGAAAATTTCATAAAGTTGGCGTAAATCTGCTCGACATCGCATGTTAATGGTTGCTGGGAGCAAACTCTTATAAAGAGATATTGTATTAAAAAATGCCGAAATTATAGGTAAATATTGCAGGACGATTAACTGAAAAGCTGTGGCACATTGTATTCAATAAAAGTTTTAATTTGAATTACCGAAGAAAGTTGGGATTGGTGGTTTTTTATCTGACCTCGTATCTGATTTTTTGCAAGTGTCGGTTGACTAACAATAAATTTCAAATCAAATATTTCAACTATTCTTAACCTTACGTTAAGTTCGAATATTTTTCAAAATTATTCTACTTGCGAAACTGTATGATTACATAGTGACATCTGTCAGTAAATTGTACAGTAAAACTATACTCATACAAATTTTGGAAATAAGTTTTAATATGTTAAATTATTTTCAACGTACTAATCCCGCAAAAAATACCTTAATAAAAAATTAAAAAGTGTAAGATGGCGTCATGTCCTCGTACTAAAAAATCCAACTGGAAACAATAATTTACCTACATTGTCTACAAATTATCTAAATATTCTACCAATTTTCGTCATTGTCTATATAAAATTCAATTGTGTATACGCTATTTTGGACACCAACATGTAGACAATTCTGAAATAGGCGTAGACGCACAACACTGGGTCTAAGCCACTAAAATTGTGTTATTCAACACTAAATAATTTTAGAATAGGTTAGACTAGGTTTCAGTGGTTGCTATCGCACCCTTAGGCCAAATATGGCCCATTGTGATACCACAGGATCCGACATCATAAACTCCCTTAAACCCATTTAGTACTATTAATATAGCGTAAAAAATCTCGCACATTACAGCTTTCAAGATTGCAAAGGCTGTCCATGTTGTATTTGCCCGACTGATCATGTCTTCTGCTAGCTAGCGCGTGACACGAGTAAAGGAAGTGAATAAGAGTCTCCTCCTCCTCCTCGTCCTTACTGTTTCTGCAGAAGTTATTTGCATCCAGACCCAGCTTTCTTGCATGCGATCTCCGAAAAGGCAGTGCCCGGTAATTATCCTTACAATTCTACCTAAATCACGCTTACTCAGTGTGAAAAGGATCTTGGATTCAAGTTCAGCTCAGGTCGTACTTGTTTCGCTACCCTACCAGTTGGAATGGCGATCCACTTGGCATTTGCCAAGGCAACTGTTTCCTTATGGTTTGCTGCTTTCAGCACAGACCTAAGCCTTCCTACACATTTTCTCCCTGATTCCAGTTGGAGAGTCGTATCACACCTTGTAATCTCGTCTGCCATGCAATTTCCCTCAACGTCAGAATGGCCCGGAACCCAGACCAACTGGATATTGAAATGTTCACTCATCTCGTTAAAAGATGTGTGACAATATTAACGCCACCCTTGACGCCAGAGAAACTGAATCCAGCGAAAGAATGGCCGCCCTACTGTCCACATAGATAGTGATATCAGTTAATGATATTACATTATGCTTCAACCAGTTCATAACCTCTTCAATCGCTATAACTTCAGCCTGGAATACACTGCAGTACTCGAGCAGACGAAAGGATAAAATAACATTTAATTCCCAACAGAATACACCAGCTTCTACTCTGCCATCGAGCTTGGGGCCGTCGGTGAAGAATTTAACTGTCACGGCCTCCATAACGAGACCACTATTCTAATCCTCAATAGAGGGGATAATCATCTCGAAAAACTTGTCGAACCACAAACGAGGTGTTTTATTGTCAAGATTCACTAGTTCATGCTTCACTGAATTAATTATAGTTGAGTGCCGCTTTTGCAGGCACTTCCAATTCGAAGTCGCCGCGATAGCCGCGCGGCCGTGTTAACCGCCATTTGCTTGCCATATGTTTCTATATGATACTTTCTCCAGAGCAGGCCATCATACACTCACGCCATACAGCAGTATGGGCCTTACAACTGCCGTGTAAAGCCAGTGCACCAGCTCCGGTTTCAAGCCCCATTTCCTTTCAATGGCATTTTTAGAGGAGTAGTCCGCCACAGTGGCCGTCTTCACTCTTTCTATCTTTTCTATCTAAGTTTCCAACTAAATCCAGAAGAATCTCACCTTATCAATAAGGACCAGCATAGTACCATTCAGGCTTGGTAAAAACATTGCCGGAATTTTACACCTCCTAGTGAAAAGAACCAGTTCTGTTTTAGATGGGTTAATCCCCAATCCACATCTGCTGGCCTACCCCGCAGTTATTGATAACGCTTTTTGCATCGTATCCCTGATTGTACCCAGGTGCTTACCCGAGACAATTATCGCCACGTCATCGGCATAAGCAACCACACCTATTCCCTCCTCCTCCAGTTCCAATAGTAGTCTCTTGATTACTACTTTCCATAGAAGGGGAGAGAGGTCACCTCCGTGGGGAGTTCCTCGAACAACCCGTCTTCTGACAAAAGCTTCTCCCATCCCCGCTATGACCTTTCTGCTACCTAACAAAATAGTTATTAGCCTGATTACTGAGTCTTCGATCTCAAACGGTAGCAATCCTTCCAAAATGGCTTCCACATTCACGTTATTGTTCGTGCCCTCGATATCGAGAGACGTCACCAACGAGAATTCTTGAAAATCCAGTGACTTCTCAATTCCTCGAACCAGAGTATGTAATGCCGTATCCACGGACTTACCATTATGGTACGCATGTTGAGACTGAGCACAGTTTTTGGGTACCATTTTTGAACGAATATAGATATCCAGCATACTTTCCATGATTTTCAGCAGAAAAGATGACAAAGATATTGGTCTAAAGTCCTAAGGGTTGCTGTGCAAGCTTCTTCCCGCCTTCGTCATGAAGATCAACCTAGCCTCTTTCCCTTTTTTTGAGGATGTACCCGAGCTTCAAACACCCTTTGAAGATAACTTTCAGCCAGGGAAGCAAGACCTCCAAGTTCTTCTGAATTTCTGCTGGTACAATCTTATTTTAGAATAAGAAAACTGGAATTAATTTAATTAGAGTCTAATTCAAATTTTAGTTGCATATTTGTTAGTCCTTTTTCGTTGTTTTTCTAAACATGTTCTTAAACATAACACAACTTAAATAGTAATTATTGCGCAAACAAGTAGGTTTAAGTGATTGGGAAACATGTGTTCACAAAATTTTATAGAGAAAAATAATTCCAAATATATCTGTGTTTTAAAAATTTTAACACCAAACTAATTCCAACAGTAGGCCAAAAAAATAAAATTAAACAAATATTCTAAAAAAAATTTCCCCAATTCCCTATTCCCAGGGAAAGCCTGAATAGTGCCACAGGATGAGAAACATTGAAACGCCAAAAATGCTAATAATCTCATTTTTTCTCGTCGTTTCCTTCTTCTATAGTCTATTCTAACCAAATATTATTTAAAGTTAAATAAATATTGTCAAATGATTTCATAATGAGGTAAGGAATGAGGAGTGCTTAGGCATAATACTGGCAGTAATTCTCTCAGCCAAAATTTTAATAATTATCTCCCTGCTCTCACTCCGAAGTAAAAACTCGCCTTATATGTAATGGGGTGTTTGGATTGCACGCCTCGTGATATTATAGTTCTAATGCTGCAGCCGGTTTGTTACTTGTCGTCCCTGTCACTAGATTTTCTTGATATTGATTTGAATTATACCAATAATCTTAGAGATAGAGTGTTCCTTTTTATTTGTTTCGTGACCATAAATAACATTTTCTGAAAATAGATACACGAGAAATTCCAAGAAAATCAAAATTTCATTTCCAATTCGAACAATAGTCTCATGAGATATAAGTTAAAATTTTTTGTTTTGGTTTATTTCCTTGTTGAATTGAGAAGATAGTTTCATTTCCAATGCTTTCTTTCATCATTGTGTTGTGTATGTCCTTAGCAATTGTTTTCTTGATTAATTGAATTGATGATATGTGATTCAATTTGATTTTCGTTTTGTCCATTTTACTAAAATTGTTTTGGGACATATTATATGTACCAAGCATAGATTTACTTTTGTTAAAGAAATTTAGGATGTGAACTAAGGGAAATTGATTTCGTATTTTCATCAGTTCTTTATTGTTGTATATGCTGCTATGTTTTTTGTTCATTTTATCACATAAAAAGGTTTTGTATGAATATTACAAATAGTTTACAATATGTAGTTATATACCATATATGAAAGGGGTTACGCTAATACTTACATAAATTTCCCATTTATCACACTCTATTTAAAAGAAGCACGAAAATTTTAATTCCGAAAGGAGTATAAATCATTTAAGAACAACAACCGCTTCAAGATTTTCCATTAAAAGTATTTCACCAACCGTAGGCATTTCTCAAAAACACATTGCATATTGAATGATGTATGATACATTGCTATATAACCATCACTATCATCATTTCACTCATACATATTGTATAAAATATTCATCATCATCATCATCATCTTGTTCTTCTTATTTAAAATCATCATCATTGTCAGATAAAATCTCAAAATATAACAGCAACAGCAAAACGTTTGCTGCAAGAAGAAAAGCAAAATTCTCACGTAAAAAAATTATTCTTGATATTTTATGTATTTTCTTTCGTTTTTCGTTAGTTCTTGCCATCAACTTGTGTACCTTCCTCGTCGTCATTTAAAAATACATAAAATAACACAAGGAACAAACCAAGAAAAAAAAATTTTATGGTGCCATAAACAAAATACTCAACTCGGATATAAAAGCGATAATATTTAATCAAGCCATAAACGTCATAATTTAAAAGCCATAAAACCGATCACATGTTGATATTTTTTATTATTCTTGATTGTTTTGTTGTTTTTGTATTTGGTATTATTGAAGAGTGTAGTGTATTTCCTTTTTGCTTTAGTTTTGCTCGTGGTTTATTTTCCCAGTGTTGTAGTGTTGACTTGGTTGGGAGTGGTGTAAAGTGGTGCTATTGAATATTTATTATAAATTTATGAAGTTAATTTTTGGTTTCTCTGTGTATTTCTGGTAGTGTAATTAATGATGTTTACTATAGCAAATGGTTGGTGATTTAAGGCATGCAATTTTTTGTTATTCGTTATTATATTATTTGTCATTGACTTAATTACACATCGATTATAAATGGTGCAAACATAAAATAATTATTTTTTTTCGAGAGAGCATAGAGAATTTGAGATCATGAAGCTCGTTTAATATTTGGACATTTCTCGATTACCTCAGGTAAATTTTTAGAGTGAAACAATGTTATTCATTGGTCCGGGCCAAACACGATTTCATATATGCATGTGAAGATACTGCCAAAGTTTTACTAGTAAAAAAATTACCAAAAACTTCACATGGTTGTACAGCAATGTGATATTTTTGCTTTACTTTATTGGTTGGTGCAAATCAAAATGATATCTGTATAAAGCGGAAAGGAATGTTATTTTTAACTTATTATAATTATTTCAATTATGTGGCAGTTAACTTTAAGAAAAATGTAGTTACCATTTCATTAATTAATATTCTATAACTCGAAATTTCGGATAATAAAAGTTTTAAAAAAATAACTAGAAAATCAGTATCCGAGGCAGATTAGTAACACACATTACACACTGAATTACATTAGGATGAATTATTAAAATCAAATGAGAGAACTGGAGAAATCTTAATTTAATCTCTGGTAAAATGGGTGTAAAAATATAAAACCTAGAAAGAATAATACCAAGCTCTAAAGGCAATGAACTCCTGCTAATTTGGAAATAGAAACAAATTTAATGAAAATTTTTAGCGCTACAATAGATATCAATAGAGATTTAAATCTAAGCTAAATATGAATTATTACTTGGGGTTCATGTTAGTTAGAAAAAATAGTGAGAACATCCAATGAGGACAATTTATAGAATTTTGTATTATAACCAAATATATAAAGAATTCTTAGATCAATTGAGATTTCCTTAGAAATCTAAGCACAACCTCAGGTATATGGACTGGTAATTAAATACCATGTGGATTAGAAAAAACATAATGTAGTGAACTCCTGATCACCATCCAGGAGTGAGGGTGATCCACAGATAACCATGAAGATTTAAACAATACCTCCGGAATATTTCAGATAGAAATTATTATTTAGAGTAAAATATTCCTGTAAAAGTTTGAATAATAAGTTTATTTTTCTAACTGACATGGTTCACAAATATATTCCCATGGATATATGAAATAATCCATATATTTGTGGATGTGGTTAGATCTCTAGACATATCTTAGTTCGCCTAAGAATTCTCAATATATTTGAACATAATACAAAATTTCAGTTTGAGTTACCGCAAAAGAACACATCAATGGAAATGATGAAAAACAATAAATACGATAACCGCTCTCAATCGATAGGCTTTATGGTCATAATAAAAAATTCACCTTATATCCCTACCCTTGATTAGGGAGCCCCGGAATTTATTTTCTAACGGACATAGTCCCCATTTTGTTCAACTGACATGGTTTCCAACTAAAACTTGACTTTGTGTTATGATCTCTAGAGATATCTCAGTTAACCTACGATTTTTGTGTCTAGGGATATCTGAGATAGAAAAAGTATTTTTATTATATTTGCTAACATAGAATAACTTTCAATATGTATAATCAACTGTCAATCTACAATCTCAATAATTTTTAATATCTTGAAATCTTAAATTGGTAAGAAGAAATAACATCAAATAATATCGGCGCAAATATTAGTTAATATTACGACATTAACTTTTGCGGGATTTAAAGAACTTTTCGGTAATAAACAGACATTCAAACTGTAACCCACCTAATATGACGATCGCTTATTGAATTTAAAATGCAAGGCTTTCGAAAAATGAAGTAAAGTAAATTATCCCTTGATATGAAGTAAGATCTCCCTAAGATCAATTGCAAATTCGAGAGTTATTTTAAAATTTAATTGCTTAAATACTTCAAAAATATTCAGCCAACAAGCATTTTAATCCATCAGTCTTAGCAATCCGTTGGCCCGATCGAACTCAAATTGAAGAACAAAGATCAAATACAACAAAAGCGTCTTCCGCGCCCAAAAAATCAGCGAGAGGTGTGAAGTCAAACAATTACAAAAAAATGAAAACAACAGATTTTGAATACGAACATGAACTTCCTTCTCACGTAACCGTAGCTCGTCTTCCTGCACACACTATCGCAGATGTAAAAAATAAGTCTCGGGCTAATAGGTGAAAATTTCTTGGGGCGACGTTCATTACTAATATTATATTGTAATTAATTTTTTTTTTTATCTTAAATATTATTTGTGTACTTCTACTTTTCGGAATCATATGTACTCGGTTCCGTTCCATATATCAGTTCCATATATTTATGAAATTAAATAAATAAAACTAACAAGGAATGGTCTCCAGGTGTCCGGCTCCGATTTCGATGAAACTTTAATATGTTGTAGAGGAGTGGAAATTAAGTGAGACGTATTTTTTTTAAGTGCTCAATCCCCTTCTAAGGGGGTGAAAACCGCCCTTGAAGTTGGGGGTAAAAAAGTGACTTTCGATAATTTTCCTCAAAAAACATGAAAAAATCTGCAAGTTTTTTATTCCAAAATAGGTAATTCAGAAACTTACATTATATATTATTTTTTCAAGAATTTTGGTACTACCTAAGGGTGAAACTACCCCTGGGAAGGGGTTGAAAAATCAAAAAAACTGTCTAAAAAGTCCAAATTGATGCGAAAAATTCTGGGAAAAATTTATATTACTCCATAAAAAAAATAAGGTTGACGTGTTCGAGGGTTTTTCGAAACCACCCTTTCTCAGGGGGTTAACCGCCCCTAGAGACGATTCTGGAAATTCGCTCAGGACATCTGATTTTTTCGACTGAAAGTTCTTTGTCCTCCTCAATTATGATCATTAACATAGATTCTTACCGATATCATTGATGTTTAGGGGTGAAAAATTGTTAAAAATTCCAAGAAAATTTCGCAATTTGGTTGAATAATTCTAGAAAAAATATATAAGATCGCGAAATTGGGATAAAGGTTTGCACGTTCAAAAATTTCATGAATCATCCGCTTTGAATGGTTTCAACCTCACTTGAATTTTGGGGTGTAAGAGCGACTCTCCATAGTTTTCCCTACAAAACATGAAAAAATCCGAAAGTTTTTCACTATGAAATACGTATCTCGGAAAGTGTTTAACTTCCATCCATAAATTTCCGCACTTCAATAATTGCATCTGATTAAATCTCCATCAACATTACACATACAACTGTTATTAAATTAATCTGATCAATGAAATGAATACATTGAATATATTTAACTACCGTAAGTCACCAGAATGATGAAAATCGAAAAGTATGAAGTTTTGTTGTTTTCCACTGAAATATCTTTCTTTATACAAGACTGTAAACGTTGATAGACGACTGACTGGGAGAGAATACCGTGACATCGAAATAAAACCCTCCGTATTCCGGTCCAGTTATATGTTATTATTGCAGTCATAGCGATCTCAAAGTAAATATAACTTGGTGCGTTATTTAGAAAAATCAATATAAATATAAAGGTTTATTAGTTCGTGAAAATGAAAAAGAACCGATGTCATTAAGAAAAATATATATATACAATTCTACAGATATATTAGAATATATATTTATTAATGAGGGAGAGGGGGGGGGGGGGGGGGGGGAAATCACCAGTCTGGTAATGACGATTTCGTTTCCGTGTAATATCAACTAAATATAGATTGGAAATTCTTGAGATTTTGTATAGCTCCAATTGCTCAAATGAATTTGAGTTACGAAAATAATCACTGATATCCTATAATATCTATAATATTGATGCAAAATGGGACGATGTTCCTAAAAGTTCGTTGAGTTATCGATATTCCAACAGGGGTAGTTAGGCCCTTTAAGGAGGTTGTAGAATGAAATTTTTGAGCTTATATATTTTCTAGAATTAATTGGCCGTATTTCAGAAATTTCTTAAAATTCTTAACAATTTATGAAATTTTAGATTCCCAATAGGGTATGTGACAACCCCCACACATCATTGATAGTCATAAGAATCGATGGTAATCGATCAATCGAGCAGTGATCGATCGATCACTGCTCTTTCTAATCTATTGTAATTCAATTTTCAGCCTGGATTTACGTGGCAATATCGTCGCGTTCGCAGATGATATGGCATTACTTTACTCTGGTTTTAATATAGATTCCCTAGAACATGATATTAAGCACGACGTCGTCTTGTTGAAAAAGTGGTTCTTTGTGCATAATATGATACTCAGTTGCAAGTTTAAACTTATGAATTTTTCCATAGGTGGCACAACGTCTGAATTAAATTCATGTTTAATTTATCATTCGTTATCTTGCAATCTTACCAATTGTGACCCCCTTTGCATTCCAATTGAAACCGTATACTCTTTTAAATATCTCGGTTTGCATTTGGACTCAAAACTAAATTTCAAGGGACATGTGAACAATTTAAAACGTAAATTACGGATGACACTCTGAACTTTTTACTATCTTCGGAATATTTGTAGTCCGGAATTCCTAAAATGCATATATTATGCACTAGTTGACTCACATTTGAGATATGGAATTACTTGTTGGGGCGGAATTTACCTATCCAATATTAGACCGTTGATGTCCGTTCAGAAAGCAGTGTTGAGAATAATTAACTTTAAACCAAGGTTGACTCCATCCTTCCCGTTATTTGTGAAACTCAAAATTTTGCCGCTTCGATATTTATATGTATTTAAAGTATTAAAAGCTTTTTATTTAATTAGCGGTAATCGTACAGTTAGTAATTTGAATAGCGCTTCATATAATTTACGCAACATTAATAGAATAAATATTCCTCGTCCTAATAAGGAACATTTAAAAAAATTTTTTGACTATACCGCTCCTAAACTATATAATCAATTACAGTCAAATTTTTCTTTAACAAATAATGTTAATGATTTTTGCAAATTATTAAAGGATTGGCTATTTACCGTTAGTAACATGGAAGTATATTTGTAATGAACATTTTACCATTTTGTTTGTCAATTTTTTTGTTATGAACAATTATCAACAAATTACAATAATTTTTTCCATATTAATAACTTTCTTCTTTTGATTTAAAAAAAAAAAATAATAAAGTACCCGAATAGAAACAGTACCCGAATAGAAATAATAATATTTATAATTAATATTTTAATTTTGTAATAGTGTAATTAATTTATTCTTTAAATATTTTTTGTAATTGAATCGTAGCTCCGGAACATTATCTTTAATAAGGAGACTACTAAACTAGTTTTATTTATGATTTTTTACTTTTCATTTTATGTAATTACTTTATATTTTTTAGAAATAAAACTAGTTAAAAAAAATTAACTAAAATTAACTAATTAATCATCAAATTGGAGGATAGCAAAACACTTCCAGTCTAAAAAATCCTTAAATCTCTCAAACTTCTTTTTCATTGTTGAGTGATATTTATTTTTTCCACTATTTCCCGCATTAAATTGGTATTTTATTCAAGTTTTTTGATTTTCAACCCCCCCCTAGGAGTTGTGTCATCCCGGAATTTCCAAAATTTTTGAACAAATAATAAAAATCTTGACTTTCCGAGATGCGTATTTCATAGTAAAAAACTTTCGGATTTTTTCATGTTTTGTAGGGAAAATTATGGAGAGTCGGTCTTACACCCCAAAATTCAAGTACGGTTGAAACCATTCAAAGCGGATGATTTATGAAATTTTTGAACGTGCAAACCTTTATCCCAATTTCGCGATCTTATATATTTTTTCTAGAATTATTCCACCGAATTGCGAAATTTTCTAGGAATTTTTAACAATTTTTACAAATTTCACCCCCGTTAGGGGATGTTTCACTCCTAAACATCAATGATATTGGTAAAAATCTATGTTAATGATCATAATTGAGGAGGACAAAGAACTTTCAGTCGAAAAAATCAGTATATCGATTATGTCTCGTGAGTTACTCATTTAAAATGAGTGAAGCAAAACAAATCGAATACGTACACAGTGTATAATACACAATTATGTCTTTGTATTTGTATTTTTCTTTTGTTCGTATTTGTGCCATTTGTATGATGAACAGTACCAAAATAACGCGATCCGGGCGAATCGGTTTAATTTTTATGATTGCTTATTTCCTTTTCTCAGCATATTACGTCTGCTCTCGAGCTGTGGAGTGTCATTATTTAACATGCCAATGTATTTTATATTTTCTATTATCATAAATTAATTGCACATCTATTAATAAAATTTTATAAGTAAATTTATTTTAAATTCCATAAATTTTAAAAATAAAATGTTAAATATAAAAAAATCGAAAATACATAAACAAAATGGCAAAAATATGGCGTTTACAATGGTTAACCCTTTGAGTGCCAAAAAGCGCAATCCTGTTCCTCAATACACTAGCCGAAATCATGTTTGCACTCAAAGAGTTAATATGAATAAACAAAAAAAGAATGACACGTGACTTGCATATGCAGAAAAACAATCATACGCACGAAACTAACACAAACACATATGCTACTACTATATCATTCCGGTTACACTCATTTCGTTTCACACATTTCGGGACAAAATTGGTATACAGATGTCCTGAGCGAATTTCCAGAATCGTCTCTAGGGGTTATTAACCCCTTGAGAAAAGGTGGTTTCGAAAAACCCTCGAACACGTCAACCTTATTTTTTTTATGGAGTAATATGAATTTTTTCCAGAATTTTTCGCATCAATTTGGATTTTTTAGACAGTTTTTTTGATTTTTCAACCCCTTCCCAGGGGTAGTTTCACCCCCTAGGTAGTACCAAAATTCTTGAAAAAATAATATATAATGTAAGTTTCTGAAATACCTATTTTGGAATAAAAAACTTGCAGATTTTTTTGAGGAAAATTATCGAAAGTCACTTTTTTACCCCCAACTTCAAGGGCGGTTTTCACCCCCTTAGAAAGGGATTGAGCACTTAAAAAAAATACGTCTTACTTATTTTCCACTCTTCTACAACGTATTAAAGTTTCATCGAAATCGGAGACGAACACCTGGAGACCGTTCCTTGTAAGTTAAACTTATTTTCGAAATTATAATCAGTAACAAATGAGACCTCAGGATATGCCAAACATTCATTGGTACTTAAACCATTTTCAATATGTCAATTAAAGGTAAACGTATGCTTTTAGGGCTGACTGGTTCAAATGAACATTTGATTATTTACATACATTATTTACATTTATATGTTTATAAGGTTTTACGTTTATTTTATTTGCGAAGTGGGCACCGATTATTGAGATCAAATGTGCGATACAACATTAGGAACAATGATCAGTTCTTATTTGTTGTTCCACATTTTTTTAGTGAACATTTTAGAAAATATTTCCTGGTAACTGCTCCTTCCTTATTTAACCAACTTCCACTTAGCATACGGCAACAAATAAATTCAAAATCATTTCTCCAATTACTTAAAGTTTGGCTTTTTGAGCACCCTAATATCGATTTTCTATTTAGAGTTTTAGTCTGATGCAGTTTAATTTTAGTTTCAATAGTTTATCTTTTTTATCTTTTTATTTTTTTTATATTTTTATTTTTATTCTTTATATTTTTATTTTTTATATTTTTGTTTTTTATATTTTTATTGTTAAATTTTTATTTGTAATATTCATTTAAATTTTTATTTGTAATATTTATTCAACTTTTTTTCATAATTTTTCTTATTAAAGGGTAGATCAATACTTCCGTTAAATCGGTGATGATTACCCTACTCATTTATTTTCTTTTTGTATATTATTATTATTATATGTGACAAAAAATCGTATTGAAAATAAATGATAAGCCTGCGTGCTTTAAATATTATATTTACAATATAAATAAACTCTTCGGGTTGAGACCAAGACGGGGAGTTTGAGGAAAATTTATTGTTTAATAATTTCACGATAATTTTTTGTTATACAAATTATTTTTAATTTCTTTTTCTAGTGGTTTTACAAAGCCGCCGAAATTCAAAAATTTATAGTTAAAATTCCAAACGATAATTTTTTCTCTAAATTCATCATGTAGTCTAAGTGATCTTGTCTATTAGCAAAAGAACCATAATTATTGGTTGTTTGTGGGAGTTTTTGAGATATTAACAGGAAACTGAAAAGAAAATCATAAACATTTTATCAAATATTCTAAACGATAAATTGTTCTATAATTTCTCCATGCAATGAGCAGTCTCATAATGACCTTTTCTCTTACAAAAACAGCAGCAAGTATTGGTAACCTGTATGAGTAGGAAAGAGGAAAAGCTACATCGAAACTTCCCGCTGTATATTTACTTCTTGGCCGAAGACCTACTGATCGATGTGCAAGAAGACTTGGTTTGGAGGTGTACAGTAGTAAAACCAAAACCAAATTTTTATCAACACCCAGGAACAGTTGGGTCTCGATGCATACAGAGCTTAAGCCACAAAGCTCACTGAAGAAGGTTAAGAGTGGTATACCTATGAAGACAAAAATAACCGAGACGGAGGATATAATAGAAGATCTCAAAATGAAAGAACAGCAAAAAAAAAAATTGAAGACGCAGTTAATATCCTTAAGCGAGAGAAAGTTGAAAATATTCAGGGAACCAAGATCGTTAAAAGGGGGCTCCCGCTATCGATGCTCACATTCGTTAAAAGCGAAAATTTGAAAATATATTTAATATCAAAGCAATACTTAATATGAGGGTTAAAGTAGAACCACTGAAAAAGAACACGAGATTAATACCACAATGCAAGAAATGCGAAGGTTATAACCACAACCAAGAGATATTGCAGGAGAGATGTGAGGTAAAATGTAAAACGTAAAATCGCGTAAAATATGCCAGCAGACAACGCGAAAGACTGTTCTGTTAGTCGAACCGAACCTGCAAAGTGTATAAACTGTAAATGACAACACCCAGCCAACTTCTATAGAAAATGCGAAGTAGCGGAACTCGGTATCTCCTCTATTTACTGCTCTGTCCCCCACGCCATCTCTTAAAAAAGAAGACTACAGTCGACTTTTTAAATCATAAGGACCAACTTTTATCATAGGCGGTGATTTTAATGCAAAGAATACCTATTGAGGATCTAGACTTACAACCTCTAAAGGGAAGAGTTATTTAATGCAGCTCGCGAGAACAAGTGTGAATTCCTCTCTGGCGATAAACCAACATATTAGTCTGCTGACATACATGAAATTCCAGATCTTCTTGACTTCTTTGTAACAAAAAGAATTTTATAGGACTAAACGTGTATTGAAACTAGTGAAGACTATCATCTGACCACTCACCTGTGATCATGACACTGAGTACAATGCTAATAAAAACGATAATTCACCTAAGTTAACAAACAATAAAAACCAATTGGGATCTATTCAAGAAATTAGTGAAAGATCAACCAAATCTCGGCGAACCGATTAGAACGAAGATGCAGCTGGAAGATGAACTAGAAGTTTTTAATCACAATATCCAACAAGCAGCTTGGGAAAGTTCACCGATTTCTCATACAAAGACTACAATGAAACATAACTACCCTGTTGAAGTCAGAGAGCTACTTAAAGAAAAACGGAAAGCTCACAAAATCTGGCACCAGTCTCGTACACCACAACACAAAACTATTCTTAATTTTTTAAGCAATTAATTAAAACAACTAACAAAGGAAATAAAAAACGAAAGCATAACTAAGCGACTTTGAGATCTTTCTGAACTAAAAGATGACGATTACTCGCTTTAGAAAGCAACGATCGGGTTAAAAACAACTAAAATGCATATTCCGCGTATCAAAAATGATGACGGATCCTAGGCTAAAAGTGAAAAACAGAAAGCCTCTCTATTTGCTGTTTATTTAGAAGAGACTTTTCAATCGTTGCCGAGACAAATAGCAAACGAGAATAAAACAGTCGTAAACAAGTAGATGATCTTAACGTAAGACATGTGACCTTATTGGAACTTAAAACTGAAATCGATAATAACTTAAGTATCAGAAAAGCTCCAGGTTATGACAAAATTACTGGGCAAATTGTGAAAGCCATTCCCAAGAAAGGTTTGCGCAAATTACATCAAATAATTAATGTAGCCTTCAGATTGAAACATGTTCCACGGCAATGGATATTGGCCGAAGTAATAATGATTCCTAAACCAAATAAACCAGGAAACGATAAAAAATCATATGGGCCGATATCACTACTTCCAGTCATACCAAACTGTTGCTTTAGAGACCCAAACCATAATAGAAGAGAGATGCTTAATTCCACCACAACAATTTGGGTTAGAAAAAATCAGTCTAACGGATAGACGGATTAGATAACGGATGTCATTGAGGATGCGCTTGAAAATAAAAAATATGCTCCAGTACTTTCTTAGATGTAGCTCAAGCTTTTGGCAAAGGTTGGCACCAAGGGCCTGAATTAGAGATAAATTTGAAAATTAGTTCTCTGAAATAAAATGAATATCAGCAGGTATACCACTAGGTAGCGTCCTTGGACCTATTCTGTTTATTATTTACACGAGAGACTTACCGAATATTGAAGGTACCTCAGTAGCAACGTTTGCAGACAAAACGGCTCTTGTAGCAGTTTAAAAAGATATTTCGGAAGCAACAAGCAAACTTCAAAATTCAGTTAACACGATGAGCAACTGGACTTAAAGATGGCGCATCTTATTAAATGAAGCCAAATCAGTACACGTTAACTTTATAAATCAAAAGCTGTATTCCTGTGGTGGTTCTCAACTCAAATCAAATTCCATATGCAAATATACCTCAATACCTTGGCATGACCGTCGATGCTAAGCTATGATGGCACATCAACAAGAAAAAAGAAGAGTTAAACATCAAATACAGGAAAATATACTGGCTCATGGGTAGAAATTCTGAGCTCTCAATACGCAACAAATTGCTTCTATAAAAGCATGTGCTAAAATCAGTATGGACTTATGGTATCCAACTTTGGGGTTGTGTTACGGCTGCATTAATTAACGCGGATGACGTCAGTTAATTTGGATCCCAATTTCTTTTTCTTGTTGTTGGTTGTGCACGGAGTCCCCGATGACGTGTTGTTGGAGATTTTTGTTATTGTTAATATAGGCAATACAACCAAAAGAATTTGGATTGCGTAACTTTGCAGTTTTGTTTAATCTTCTATGTTTACACAAATGGTTAAATGTATATAGTTGTATATAAATACACAAAGTCAATCATACCATCAAACTCTGTTATATATCCATTGCATTATTTGTATGTTGCATTTCGGACTCATTTAATATGCCTATAGTATATAGGTTATAATATTTAAGACATACCATTTACATCAACCGTGTTATATATAAATAATGAACAATGTGTAGGGTAATATATATATATATATATATATATATATATATATATGTATGGATGTGTATGTGTATATATAGGTATATATATGTAGTACATAATGTTTTATATTTCCTGTTTGATTACCGCCAATTACTCGACAAAAATATTATTAAATTATTCATTGTCAGTGAGGCTTCCGTCAGTTGACACGAAGTTAATATTTCATAAAAAAACTTTGGAAGTGAAGTTATTTTAGGCAACACATTATTTTTTTTATTATTAAATGGTAAGTAATGTGATTGCTTAAATCTCAAGTGTAATCATGTGTTAAGTTTGTGTTTTTTTTACTACCCCGGTAGCCAACATGGAGATATAGCCATAACTACCGCTATTATATAGTTACATATTTATCGTAGAGCTATAACATTTACGCAAACGCATGCAAGTTTTTACTATATAGTTAGGCATCTCGCTATTGGGTAAGTTTAGATAACCGTATTTTGTCAGACTAGACTTTCTTATAGACGAGCACATTTTTTTTATCTATTTATATAGCGGAGCCTCAAGATAATTGATTAATTAATTATCTACTATCTAACTCGGTAAACTAAAAAAAAAAAAAAAAAACCTCATCGTAGCGATCCCGGCAGTGATAGGATTACTAACCATCAGATGTTGGTTTTTTTTGCGATAAGAAACACCGTGTGATCAGAAATAATATGTGCAAGTTTGACCACAAAACAAAAAGAGAATAAACTCTTAATACCAACATTTAGTTGGTCGTGAAAAAAACTAGTAATCGTTTCAAAAAAAAAAATATTAGTTATTTGCAAACAATTTTTAATAATGTCGAATAATTGAATACAAATTACATATTTTATTTGTTTAGTATATTATAATATAATAGTTCGTAGTGAAAAAAAAAAAAGGTTTATTGTTAAGTATATGAGGCAGAGGGTGTGAATGGTGCTCGGAGCAGGAAAAAACCCCAAAGGGAAGCTTAATTTTTTTGGTAAAACAGATGGACCTTTGAGCTCGGAGGAAAATTTGGTAAGTTTGTTTATATAAATTAATTTTTTTATTATATGCTCCAAACCACTTCACTTTGCCTCAATTAGGCTTACGGTGTAGAATATAATGGTTAATTATAAATATGAATTTAACTTCGTTTATTTATAAATAAATTCGTTACATAATGGAATAATTTCTTTGTTTGTGATTATGATGCGGGGTGTGAGAAATGTGAGAAATTTGTAAATTTTGGTAATTAATGATAACGTGTAAAATTTGTTGGATTCATGTAAAAACGGCGGCTATGCGAATCCTCCTTTATCCACTGAAGCTACCCAGAACAAGACACGTAGAGTCGCTGAGGATCCAGTAACAAAATGGCGCCCGAGCAAGGACCTGATGGGAAAACCGTTATGGTTCCGTTAATTTTGCAAATCACGTGTTTTAGTCTAAGCATCGTGATTCTTTAATTTTTTTTTGGTTCGTTAATTTTTTTATTCCGGTAATCCTAAGAAGATATCCATGCAGCTTAACTGCTTAACCTGTTTGACCTTAAGTACCGCTTCTTGTTACACTTCTTTTCAATTTAAATTCATAAGTTTTATTAATGATAGCGGGTTGGTCAACTTTTATTTTTTCATATAGAGTACAGTTTTTTTGTAAATTTACTTTGTCTATTTTTTGAGATTTTGTGGATTGTGTATAATGAGTACGAAGAAAGAGATTGATTTTTTTTTGATACACGAGGTCCTCGTGAGTTCAAATCAGTCACTTTCTATCGAGTTCTACACAGGAATGCCTCACAATTTCAAAATTATTGGATTTGATTAAAGCTACTTTCTTGTTTCATATTGTTGTATACGACCGATGGTGGTAGAGTCTGCTGCGTGAATCAAGGATCGACTACTCAGTGATACTGTAGGTTCACATCTCCTTGACTTGCGTATGTAGCTTCTCACCAGTAGTTGTTAGCACATATGATAACCCCAATTTTAATTTAAAGTACATATATATTTAAATTATATTTCTCACATTTATTTCGCATCCCGTAATATCATCATCACATTATATTATTTTCACATCAATATTATATTATATAAATAAATTGATAACTTATTTTTGGATTTGATAAATTTTTGATTTTTTTTTTGATATATAAAAAAATAAAAAAAAAAAAAATAAAAAAAAAATAAATATTTTTGGTTTGTTGGCCATAAAAGTTATGCTTTTACATATTACGTCAAATCACATTAACCCGCACGCATATATATTATCGTATAATTTTTTGTTTACCGCATTATAGTTTTACTATTAGGTAGGTGTTGTTTTTTCCGAACTAAAATTTTGATTTGAAATTTTACCCTATTTCAACTTTCATATTTACCAAATATACATAGTTTGTTTGCATTGCAATTATTAAAATGGATGCTACTGTCTACTTTAAAAATTTGACACCTTCTGAATTAGAGGTCGAATTTCTTGTGAGGGGTTTATCTAGCAAGGCGACTGATGCGGTCGAGATTTTAATGAATAGTTATGCTGCAGAGCACTTAGATACCAATCTTAAACCGAGAAGTACTCATGTTAAGGAAAACCTAGACGTTGAGCTTGTACTTTTACAAGATAAATATGATGAACTTTCAAAATTTTGTGAAAATGAACCAGTGCCGCCCAGAATAGAATTCATAACTATCGCGTTTGCTAAAATATGTCACTATAAGGAACGAACTAAACGGTTGATAAATTCTATAGGAGACGTTCCGGTTCTCTCCAAACTCCATAGCAATTGGAGACGATCATTTAATTTTTACAAAAAACTTTGGATCGAACATAAAAATCCAGAAACTGTTATTGCACCCTTAGTACCGACAGTCTCGAATCCAGCAATTCAAAACCAAAACATAGCAACAAGTTCGTTTAATGAGAAAATTGATCATTTGCTAAACCATAGTTCTATGTTCAGTGATAGCCAGCAAAAAGAAGCAAAATCTTCTCCAGTTCAGTCCCAAGTTGTTATAAATCCAGGTCAAAACCTAATTGGCTCGGTAAATCAAAGCAAAGATCCAAATTACTTAAAAGGATCAGTAGCTGATTTCTTTTCTAGTGTAGATACTCGATTGCTCCAGGTTCCGAATAGAATTGGTAATTTAAATCGAGCCGAATTCCTATTTAGACAGAATGAACAGCAGCCAATAAGGAATCCTTATGATGAACAACGCATCCGTGCTAATCCAGAAATCTTGCCACGACAACCTGCACCAGTACAAACGCCACGTTTCCGGGCCGATAACTATTATAAGATTTGCCAAAGGTGGAATGTTTCATTCGATGGTAGAAGCGCAACAAATGTACATGACTTCGTATATCGCCTTGAACACATGGCACGTGATGATAACATTCCCTTAGAACATCTAACGAAACTTTTGCACCTTTTCCTGTCCAAAACTGCGGAGGATTGGTATTGGGTGTTTAAATCTAACCACCCAGTGGCAAGTTGGGTACAAATGAAAGCAGCGATTCTTTCTTACTTTAGTAGCTCCAATTACGAGGAAGAGATTAAGGAAAGTATTTTGAAGAGAATGCAGGGTAGTAAAGAATCGTTTTCGGATTTCTCATTAACCATACAGAAAATGAATGCACGACTGCAAGATCGATTGTCTGAGCGTCAAATAATATATCGATTATGCCAGAATATGTATCCAGCCTTAAAGAACGTAACGTTGCCGTATCATGCCTCAATCCGATCTATTGAAGAACTCAGAGTTCTTTGTCGAGATTATGAACAGCTTTGGGAGCAAACTGGGTATGATCCCAGGAAATTCGTCGAGACATTTCATCGCAGACCAAGGATTAATGAGATCAGTATGGAGTTGCAAAACCTCAATATTGATAAGCCGAAAAATTCCAGTCTTAATTATGAAAGTGGTAACAACAATGTATCAAATGCTGAAACATTAGAAGCCTTTAATTTGGGAAACAAACATCGCCGCAATGAGAGTTCGCCTGCTCGAAACTCAAATAATGTTTCGGTTTGTTGGAACTGCAAGGACCTTGGACACAGATACGAGGATTGCGTAAAACCATTTTTAAATATTTTTTGTTTTGGTTGCGGAGCAGCTAATGTTAGGAAACCTAATTGTCAAAACTGTTTAAAGTTCGCTTCGGGAAACCGATCATCGAGTGCGGATCAGATGAGGGGATCACGCCTCGAAGAAAACAATCGGCATGTGACATGGAAATTGCCGGACAATCCAAGCTCCTCATAAACTCACATAATGACAACTTTAGTTTTAATAAATATAATAATAATAATAATAATTGTAATAATGAATTAGTCTCTAGACAAACTTTTTTTAAAAATATGAATTCCAAGTCTAGATGTAAGAAAATTTCACGGTTCATAAGATATTTTAGAGAAAGGCGAAAGCTCCTTAAAAATTGCATAGCTTCACTAATCAAAACCAAATCTATAAATTACCCACGTCCGCACGTATAGGTTATGATATGTTCAAACCAAGTAATTGGTCTTCTGGACAGCGGCGCCACAATTAGTGTATTGGGTAAAAATTCGTTAGATTTCCTTAATAATAATAAAATTAAATTCCATAAGCTGGTATCTCATATTACCACCGCTGATGGGACCAGTAATAAAATTGAAGGGTATGTTAATTTACCGGTAACTTTTGGCAAGAGAACCGAAATAATTAAATTCTGTATTGTGCCCACTCTGAACTCGTTTTTGTATTTGGGAATTGATTTTTGGCGTACGTTCGATATTATTCCGAGAGTGCTGATAAATGAAATCGTAGAAGATTCGCCCCCGAAAAAGGAAAACCGTCATCTTCTATCCGTTAGAGAAGAAGATGAGTTGGACAGAGTAATTAATTTATTTCCATCTTTCACTAAAAATGGGCTGGGTAGGACTACATTACATGAACACGAAATTGATATTATAAAGGATACTAAGCCAATCAAGCAGCGGTACTATCCAGTTTCACCAGCAGTTCAAAAAGATCTTTACGATGAGATAGATCGTATGCTCAGTTTGGGGGTGATTGAGGTGAGCAAAAGCTCATGGTGTTCTCCAGTTACTATTGTACGAAAAGCGAACGGAAAGACCAGACTTTGCTTGGATGCCCGCAAGCTTAACGCAGTAACAGAAAAAGACGCATATCCTCTTCCTTTAATTGACGGACTTTTAGCACGACTTTCAGAGACCAAATTTATCACAGCACTAGACCTTAAAGACGCGTTTTGGCAGATACCGCTTGCGGAATCTGCCAAAGCAAAGACAGCATTTACAGTACCGGGCAGACCACTCTATCAATTCAAGGTGATGCCGTTTGGACTGTGTAACGCAGCCCAATCAATGTGCCGTCTTATGCATAAGGTCATACCACACGAGCTCCACGACAGAGTTTTAGTGTACTTGGATGACCTTTTGATCATAAGCGGTACATTGCAGGATCACCTTGAGTTGTTAGAGCTGGTAGCTGACTTACTTCGAACAGCCGGACTGACACTTAACTTGGACAAAAGCAACTTCGTAATGAAGGAAATTCGCTATTTGGGGTACCTAGTTGGTGACCAAGGACTGAGGCCAGACCCAAATAAAATTGACGCTATTGTTAATCTTAATCCACCTAACACTGTTAAACAAACCAGACGACTGCTCGGTATGGCTGGATGGTACCGTCGTTTTATCAGTAATTTCGCAAGTGTAACCGCCCCAATCACTGAATGTTTGAAAAAAGGAAAATTCGGTTGGACCGAAGACGCACAACGAGCATTCGAGAATTGGAAAATCCTACTCACTTCTGCTCCAATTCTCGTAAGTCCATCTTATGATCGAGAATTCTTTATAAGGTGTGACGCTAGCACTGAAGGAGTTGGTGCCGTACTCTTTCAGAAAGATGAAGAAGGAAATGAAAGACCCATAAGCTTTATGTCCCAGAAACTCTCGAAAGCTCAAAGAAATTATTCTGTTAGTGAATTGGAGTGTCTTGCCGCAATACTAGCTGTGAAGAAATATAGAGCCTACGTCGAAGGTCATAATTTTACAATTATAACTGACCACGCGAGTTTAAAGTGGCTAATGAATCAAAAAGACTTAGCAGGTAGATTAGCAAGGTGGAGCCTTAAACTCCAAGGCTATCGATTTAAAATCGAATATCAAAAAGGCAAAGACAATGTAGTGGCAGATATGTTGTCCCGTATTCACTGCAATGAAATTTGCGAATTCGAAGATAGTTTCGCCAAGCTCGCCACAAGGTATAAATTTGATCCATCCGATTTTCAAGATCAAGAGTTTATCACTCTTCGTGAAAAAATTCTTGCAAACCCAGAAAATTTTCCAGCATTCAATGTACGTGACAATTTTATTTTTATTCGTCTTGAGCCCAAACAAAACAGCGTTCTTTCCGATTTGTCTATTTGGAAATTATGGATTCCAATTGGCATAAGACAAAAACTAATTGTTCAGAATCATGACGACCCTCTCTCATCTCATGGGGGAATTGGCAAAACCGTAGAGAAACTTCGGAGATATTTCTTTTGGCCCGCAATGACAAAAGAGATAGCTGAGTACATCAGTAAATGTTCAATATGCAAAACTACGAAGCCTGCAAATCGGCAAACAAGACCACCCATGGGTAACGCATTCAAAGTGGAACGACCATGGCAGCGAATCTACATAGATATTCTCGGTCCATACCCCCGATCTTCACAAGGGAAAACAGTAATTTTGATTGTATTAGATCATTTGACAAAATTTGTATTGCTGAAGCCGCTTAACAAAGCCGTATCACAAAAAATAGTCGAATATCTAATTAATGAGGTGTTTTATGTATATGGTGTGCCTCAAACGATCCATTCCGACAATGGCTCACAGTTCCAGAGCAAGGAATATAAAGAGATGCTACATAATTTTGGCATAACAGGCACTAAAACAGCAGTGTACTCACCACAATCAAATGCCTCGGAGAGGGTGAACCGTTCCGTATTATCGGCAATTCGAGCGTATATAGCTGATAAACATACCAGGTGGGATAAGCATATAAACGAGATTGCCGCAGCTCTACGTAATGGCATACACGAATCGGTTCAAAATTCACCTCATTTTCTCCTCTTCGGCTACCATAAAATTAATCATGGTGCTGATTATGATTTATTAAAACAGTTGGGAAGCATTTCCGAGGGTGAAATTATATTGCCACTGCCAACAAGATTATCTTTAATTCACGAATCAGCAAAACAAAACATTAGGAAAGCGTACGAAAGGAGCGCTAAACGATACAATTTAAGATCCCGTCCAATCGAATATCAAATCGGACAAACAGTCTTTGTTCGAACTCATCCTCAAAGTGATTCAACAAAAAAATACTGTGCAAAATTTGCTCCCAATTATTTTCAGGGAACAATTGTCCGCAAAATTGGAAACGTGAATTATGTAATCAAGGACAGTGCAGGTAAAATTGCAGGAGTGTTCCACGCTAAAGATATTCGTAACTAGTTTTTTTGTTCATTTACAGTCTTTATAGTATTTTCGTGACCGAAAGACAAAACAAACAAAAATTTGCTTTTCGCGGGTATTCCTCAAGATCATGCATCCTGTTTTTTAATTTCAGATTTAATACTTTAATCTCGCGACTTTGTATAAAACCTGTGCTGTTACGGCTGCATTAATTAACGCGGATGACGTCAGTTAATTTGGATCCCAATTTCTTTTTCTTGTTGTTGGTTGTGCACGGAGTCCCCGATGACGTGTTGTTGGAGATTTTTGTTATTGTTAATATAGGCAATACAACCAAAAGAATTTGGATTGCGTAACTTTGCAGTTTTGTTTAATCTTCTATGTTTACACAAATGGTTAAATGTATATAGTTGTATATAAATACACAAAGTCAATCATACCATCAAACTCTGTTATATATCCATTGCATTATTTGTATGTTGCATTTCGGACTCATTTAATATGCCTATAGTATATAGGTTATAATATTTAAGACATACCATTTACATCAACCGTGTTATATATAAATAATGAACAATGTGTAGGGTAATATATATATATATATATATATATATATATATATATATATATGTATGGATGTGTATGTGTATATATAGGTATATATATGTAGTACATAATGTTTTATATTTCCTGTTTGATTACCGCCAATTACTCGACAAAAATATTATTAAATTATTCATTGTCAGTGAGGCTTCCGTCAGTTGACACGAAGTTAATATTTCATAAAAAAACTTTGGAAGTGAAGTTATTTTAGGCAACACATTATTTTTTTTATTATTAAATGGTAAGTAATGTGATTGCTTAAATCTCAAGTGTAATCATGTGTTAAGTTTGTGTTTTTTTACTACCCCGGTAGCCAACATGGAGATATAGCCATAACTACCGCTATTATATAGTTACATATTTATCGTAGAGCTATAACATTTACGCAAACGCATGCAAGTTTTTACTATATAGTTAGGCATCTCGCTATTGGGTAAGTTTAGATAACCGTATTTTGTCAGACTAGACTTTCTTATAGACGAGCACATTTTTTTTATCTATTTATATAGCGGAGCCTCAAGATAATTGATTAATTAATTATCTACTATCTAACTCGGTAAACTAAAAAAAAAAAAAAAAAACCTCATCGTAGCGATCCCGGCAGTGATAGGATTACTAACCATCAGATGTTGGTTTTTTTTGCGATAAGAAACACCGTGTGATCAGAAATAATATGTGCAAGTTTGACCACAAAACAAAAAGAGAATAAACTCTTAATACCAACATTTAGTTGGTCGTGAAAAAAACTAGTAATCGTTTCAAAAAAAAAAATATTAGTTATTTGCAAACAATTTTTAATAATGTCGAATAATTGAATACAAATTACATATTTTATTTGTTTAGTATATTATAATATAATAGTTCGTAGTGAAAAAAAAAAAAGGTTTATTGTTAAGTATATGAGGCAGAGGGTGTGAATGGTGCTCGGAGCAGGAAAAAACCCCAAAGGGAAGCTTAATTTTTTTGGTAAAACAGATGGACCTTTGAGCTCGGAGGAAAATTTGGTAAGTTTGTTTATATAAATTAATTTTTTTATTATATGCTCCAAACCACTTCACTTTGCCTCAATTAGGCTTACGGTGTAGAATATAATGGTTAATTATAAATATGAATTTAACTTCGTTTATTTATAAATAAATTCGTTACATAATGGAATAATTTCTTTGTTTGTGATTATGATGCGGGGTGTGAGAAATGTGAGAAATTTGTAAATTTTGGTAATTAATGATAACGTGTAAAATTTGTTGGATTCATGTAAAAACGGCGGCTATGCGAATCCTCCTTTATCCACTGAAGCTACCCAGAACAAGACACGTAGAGTCGCTGAGGATCCAGTAACAGTTGTGCCAAGAAGACCAATGTACAAATGATACAATGCTTCCCAAATAAAGTGCTACGAGGGATTGTGAATGCCCAAAGGTACATTAGGAACGACAACCTCCATAGAGACTTGAAGATGGAATACGTCACCGATGAACTAAACAACCAATCAATTAAATACGTACAGCGCTTATCTATACACGAAATAATGCAGATATCCGTCGTATGTTGGACACAACTAACGGAGTGAGGAGACTCCAAAGGCAGAAACCGCTGGACCTGGGCAGTTCTAATTATAATAAAAAAGTATTGTAAAATGAGTAACGAATAAGTTTTATATCTACGGTATACCGATTATTTTAACGGGTGCCGTAATTACCAACGGTATCACAATCATCAAGCGAGTACCGCATGGTGAATGGCACAGCAATCGCAACGCGACAAAATTTTCCAGTGGATGTGAAGTCACGTGAGATCAAACATATAGTGGCCAGTTGAGGCCATTCAACTCTTCAACGTTTTTCATATTCGGTTTACAGCAAGCCAACACCCAACATTATTATTTTCTCTTAAAGACGGAAAGACGCCCAACGAATTATTTTCAGTAAAACGCGGAAGATGCTCAACGGTTTTTTTATCGGTCAGAGGCGGGAAAACGCCTAACCCAGTTATAACAGGTTGCCAACCACGTGGCCATTTCTATAATTTTAGATTTCGGTGAGAAGGTACATACACCGCAATAAACGACTGGCATATCGACGCCGCAACTCTACAGGGTGACCTTTCCGAGGTACGATTTTTTTAGTTTATTAAATTTAAATTTTTTGGATTAAGTAATTTTTTTTTCATTTAAATTCATAATTTTTCATTTTCAATTTTATTCTATTTTTCACCCTTTCAATTTTTATTAAATACTGGCTGACCCGGCGAACTTCGTACCGCCTATAACAGTCGATTCTTTAATTTTTTTTTTAATACTTATTCTGCTATTCAAGACACCTGGTCAGCTAGTAAGATAAAAAAAGAAAAAGAAAGTTAATAAGTCAACAATTACATTATGGCAAAAAATAAAAATTAAGTTTCATTTTCATTGTAGTACTTTATGGTACACGAAATTTTTTGTTTGATTACCTGGCGCGTAAACAAACAGAGCAGATGGTTTTCCAACACGGGAACAGGCAACATACAATTGACCATGTGAGAAACATGGGTTTTTTAGATTAATACCACAAACACTTAATGACTGCCCCTGGGATTTGTTTATATTCATAGCGAAAGCAAGCCGTACTGGAAACTGTAGTCGTTTAAACTCGAATGGTACGTCAGTCGGAATCATTGGGATGCGGGGTATCAAAACGGCTTCTCCTTTATACTTTTCTTTCAATATGATTGCTTCTATATTACGTTATTCAGTAATTTTTTTATCGCTAATCGTGTGCCGTTACAAAGTTGCGGTTGGTTAATATTTCGCAACATTGTAACTACAGATCCAACCTTCAATTGATGAATGTGAGGCGGCAACCCTGGCAAATCAAGTGAGTTTAAAAATTCTGGTAGATAGTTCACGACATCATCTTCACTAGTTGCCATATCAACTGATTTATATGTCCTCATTTCATCATGAATGTCATCTTGAATTTTGCAATTTAATTCATTTACATCAGTGTTTTTGGCGGCCAGTATAGCTCGTTCGCTCAACCAATCATGGAATAAGTAATTTTGAACAACATTTGGAAATATTTTTTGAATGAGTTCAGCTTTTGATTGCGTTAACTGACAAAAACTCTCAGGAAAGGTGATGCAGCCAGTCAGCACGTCTAGGACTTTAAACATGCATTCAGTTGAGCAGCTTGCGTTGAATGTGGAACCACTGGCAATGTTTGGCGAAAATCTCCTGATAATAAAATCATTGCGCCACCAAATTGGTTTTGGTTGTTCCGTAGATCTTTTAAGGTTCTATCTAAAGCCTCTAAAGATTTTTTATGCGCCATCGTAAAAATGTATATGGGCTATAATAGTTATGATTAATAAATATAGAACTGCAAATACTATTACAAACCTTAAAAGTTGTCATGAAATTTTCCCGAACTACTTTTGTTGCTCCAAATGAAGTCATTTGAAAGCAGTCGTTGTATTGTTGAATATTCTTTAAAAAGTGTATGGAATCTGTTCCTATTCCTAAAACCAATGAGTACAATGGCTCTGGAAGTAGAAGCAATGGTATCAACTTCACCTTTCCATTTGCGCAACACAATCCAATGGCTTAATTTTTGTATTTCAATGCCTTACAATATTGGCAAACTGAGTTTATAGGTCCAATAGCAACACAGTTGTAGGCACTGAAATCAATTGACATATCGTAACAGAAAGCAGCTCGATTCAAACTTGCACCATTATTAGTCAAATGTCGACTAATATTATCTATTTCATAGAAATTTGTGGCTTTTAGATTTAGTATTATTATAGATGCACAGTAAAGAAACGTTTACATTTCAAGTGACATTTTACGACAGACAATTTGTTTTTGAGTAATGTTACCATTGATTTTACCATAGTTACCATAACTATTGACAAACAATGTTACGATCGTATAAATATTGACAAATATTGAAATATTTATACGACACTAACGTCACTCAATTGTTTTGCCTTCCCGGAACCCCTCCCCTAACACTTAAACTTTATGGTATGGTATTAAAAGTTCAAATTCACTTAAGTATTATTACGAATCTTTGTATGGGAATATAGAAAGTGTTGCAATTTTTTAAGTTTCGCTCTCCGTAAGAACCATCCTCGTACTTCAAGGAATAATATAAAAAAGAATTAGCGAAATCGGTTCAGCTGCTCTCGAGATTTGCGCTTAGCAACAAATTGAGCGATTCATTTTTATATTATAGATATACTGTGTAATCGAGTGCCGAATAACGGTTGCTTGGCGCGTACTTGATGTACATTGGTTTCGCCCTCCAAATTTTGCACGTTCAGTTTTAGTTTGATTTATTTTTTTTGTTTTGATCATTCTTCCACTTCTGATTATTCTTGCTTTCTTTCCATTGGACAAAATTTCTTTTTTATTTATTGAATAAAAAAATTGCACGGCGGTTTTAGGCATTCGTTTTCGTTTCTCTTTCTCCTTGTTCAGTTATTATTCGAGTTATTTAACCTATTTTTGTTTTGTTTTGAGATTCTCATTTCGTGTCGGTTCTATATTTGTAGGTTTGTAGGCTGGGCTTGTCACTCCTCATCATCTTCCTGGCAGGACATTCACGCAGGGTTAGAGTGGCGAGTCCAATTTATGTGTCGTCCATTCGGAGGTGACCGTAAAATCTGCACGGTCTTCCCGTGCAGTTTCAAGCTGACGGAGTGTGAATTGTAGGAAGTACTCTAGCGGTCTCTCCGGGTGAAGGGTGGCTCTGTCTGTCGAAGAAATTTCCCTACTCTATTATGCTGCTTCGTTGTGGCTAAACATCGGCCTTAAGAGGTCGTTTGATCATTCGGAGGAGGGGGGGGGGGGGGGGAGGATTCTTCAGCAAACATTGTACTTGTCATTCGGGAGATTCGGTCGTTCCTTGGTGGACACATCCGGTTATTAAAAAAATTTATTTACGTTCTTCAAATTTCGGTTGACGGATTCTGGTGTAAATTAATGCCAACAACCTCAACTTCCCCAGCCTCATCTAGTCGGAAAAATTACCGTGAGAGAGGCTTCTGCGTGTTTAGATGAAATCTTCGGGTTGGCTTGGCGCCACCCGTAACACATTGTCTATAGGTATTATCTACATTATTTTTGACATTAACATGTACACAATTTTAAAATACGCGTGCAATAACACTGGTTGTGATGGAAAGTTGATATTAAGAATCGTGGCTTCAAAAAACTTGGCTATTGCATACCGTAGCCAATTGCCCATTCGTCACAATTCGTTTGCTATAATAATAAATTCCTATATAACAATATTTCATAATGTTTTAAATATTTGTAAATTAAATTTTCTGATATAAAACTGCGTAATCAATCAAAATTAGAATTGGCAATACCTACAATAAATAAAACAATAATAAAATCTATTAAACTATTTCATTTCTATCATGTTGCGTTAGTACTGTAAACAAAGTGTACAATGTAAAGTATGAATCCGTCACGACACAATCTAATAGAAAACATTAAACCTTTCACATTAATTTAATTTTTATGGATCCCATGAGCACAATACCATTTCATTTTGACGCTGGTTCGATAATATTTCATTTTTTTTTCGCTATTTTTGTTAACTTATAGTATTTTTTCTATATAGCTATATACAAAATATATAAGTTTTTCCATTTGATAATAAGACAAAAATACAAAATAACACAAAACCTCCAATTTTTCTTATTCGGTTGGTTCTTCTTCTTCCTTTCAGTTTTATCGTCTAATATACGTTACTGCTGCTACTGCTGTTTATTTTAATTTCAGAAGACAAATAAAATTCAACGCCATTCTAATGGGATTCTTGAAGAATTTTTCTTAAACAAAAAACTAAGAACGAAAACAAATTCTTTTCTGTTGGTTTGGTACATTTTATGTGTGTTTTGTATTATTACGGGATAGCACCAAACCAATAAAAAAAAACCGTCAAAAAATAACAAAAAGATGATAATTATAATGCGCCAAGAATTTATTTAGAAATACATTCATATCCACTAAGTGTATGTACATGTACAAGGGGTGTTCACGTGACTTTCTAAGTAAATTTTTGGTATTTTTATTGCTTGTTTTTCTATTTTAATTTTGTGTGTCTTTAATTTTAATTTACTTAAGGTAATGAAGTATCTTTTATTTAAATTTTCCTGCCTCCAAATGTCAAGGGATAAATATATCTGTACATATACGTACATATTTTTACTTAGAAATTTCTGTTTTTCGAACGAACATAATCCAATTAGATTGGTGTTGAGATGTACGGTTTTTATGAAAAATTATTTTAATAACATCTAAATTGAAACATTTGTATTTAATTTTAGCGCGATCATCATTTCATGTTTAATGATTTATCTTTGCTTTGCATAAGGTTTAAACAAAATTGTTTGGTACGTATAGTCATACGTTGGTATACATAAAAAATTAACATGGAAAACTTTTAAAACTACAACACACAATCGATTTGGAATCGATTAAGTCATCACGTAAAATTTTATGGAAGAATATCGTTGTAATACAAGACAAATGTTTTTCTTGTATTTTCTTTCAGCCTTTTTTGGTTTATGTGCCATTTTATGTTGGTTATTAAAAATAATACAAAATTTATTGTTTATGCATGTCGATGATATATTCGCGAAGCGTGTTTACGTCATGTGTTACATGGTGAAAATTGCGAATCGTGATTAGTATGTGTCGAGAAAGTAATTATTAAGTGTTCTTTTTGTTCGTATGATATCAATTATAAAAGGAACTATATTGAAGGAAAGATTTGTCATGAACCGTTTCGAAAATATTTTTATATTTTATCTATGGTATATATACCTACTACCACTTGAAGTACTAAATTAATCCTAAATCAACAAAAACAAAAATTAATGAGAGTGTATGGCTGGTGCTACACGAAATTTTAGTTTCTGATTTCAAACTAAGTCGTAATAGATATTACGATATATTGTTAATTTAAACCTTTATATTAAATGAAAACACCTAATTTTTTGTATTATTTTATTCTGTTCTCTCGAAAATAAAATTTAAACAAAAATCTACATCTCAAAAATGCCCTTAAATTTTTTTATTTTCATTTCTATTTTTGTCATTTCGGATTCACGAACAAAAATTCTGCGACATAAAATTTTTGTCCGTGAATCCGATGAATGACAAAAATAGAAATGAAAATAAAAAATTTAAGGGCATTTTTGAGATGTAGATTTTTGTTTAAATTTTATTTTCGAGAGAACAGAATAAAATAATTCAAAAAATTAGGTGTTTTCATTTAATATAAAGGTTTAAATTAACAATAAAAAATCTATTACGACTTAGTTTGAAACCAGAAATTTAAATCTCGTGTAGCACCAGCCTATTGCTTTAAAGCAGTCATTTAGGCGAAGGCGGATCGCAACAAATATTTCTATTGAAATAAAATTTTAAATATTTATTTATTTATTAAATTCAGAGTTTTAAATTAAAAACAATATAAGGTTTACACATAATTATAGACGTTATGAAAGTCTAAAACCAAATGAAAATTTAACAATATAACTCTAAATTATATTATATTAAGTTAAATAATATGCTGAAATATTTTCCGAATCATAAAATTTTGAACGATCAGAAAACATGTCAGTATAATATATTAGTAGACTCATATGTATACTTGACAAGTTACAACCAACAAATAACAACCCGATTAAAATTCTATAGGGGCTCGCATATCTCAAACGACTTTCAATTGAAGAACGGAATTTCTTAGTAAATTTGATTCTAAGAAAATTCATATCTCAAGATTTTCACCGATCGACAAACTTGCCACTGTAATATTTCGGTAGACCTATATGTGCACTACACTTGGGCCAACCCGATTAAAATTCTAATGTGGCTTGCATATCTAAAACGACATTCAATTGAAGAACGGAACTTCTTAGTAAATTTGATTCTAAGAAAATTCATATATCTCAAGATTTTCACCGATCAGCAAACTTGCCACTATAATATTTTGGTAGACCTATATGCGCACTACACTTGGGCCAACCCGATTAAAATTCTAGTTGGGCTTGCATATCTAAAACGACTTTCAATTGAAGAACGGAATTTCTTAGTAAATTTGATTCGAAGAAAATTCATATCTCAAGATTTCGTTCTTCATTTGAATGTCGTCTTAGATATGCGAGCCCCATTACAATTTTAAATCTTCTTTGGGTTGGCAATAGTGGAGTGCACATTTAGGTCTAGCAAGTTGTTATTGTGGCTAGTTTGGCGACCTATTACAATTTTGATATATGAAATTATTAAGAATCAAGATTTCTTGGAAATGCCAGGTTTCACAAGAATGTCGTTCTAGGTACTTAACATCTATTATAATTTTATTTTGGTTTGCACTATAGTAGAGTACTTGTATAGGAATTTAAATCATCTATCTTTTTTTAATTGTGAGTAAAATGCATAGTAACTTAACGATTATTATTTTCCGAAAATTCCCACTGTTGTTTGACCCTACTTTTATTATTTTTTATTTTTTTAATAAAATCTTTGAGCGATGTTTAGTTACTTCTAGCGTTAAATAATTTCTCCACAATTTTGTTGTTATTAGAATAATGAATTTTAATCAAATTGAACCTATACATAAACATTGTGATTTTAAATTATTTGTAAACCTAACAATTTTGTAAATCCGCCTTAATCACTAATACATCTTTACATTTTGTTTTATTTTGAATTATAGTATAAACTTCATAATATAAACCGCCATTTTTACAGTTTATGATTAATTTAGGATCAACTTCATTGGCATGTACATATATATGCAGTTGTAGTTAAGCCCGTATCTTTAGATCATAATAATTTGTTTGGCCTGACAAAGCTGACTTTCAGTGCAACAACTGCTTCGAACTTATTTTTTGTAATATATATTTTTTGTTTTTCATCTATTTGATGAATATCAAACTAAAAGCGTAAATCTTCCGATGGTTGAAAATAGGATGTTCACATTCATAAATTTAGTAGTAAACATTCCTGGACTATGTTTCCTTAAGTGAGAAATTTGAAAACCTGCATTGATACATGAAACTAAATTATTAAAATTCTACCAATAATGTAAAATTTATGCTTAAGTTTGTTATTTAGATTGAAGTCAAACTCAAAAATTTTATTAACTCTAAAATTTGTAGGAATTTTATTAGTATGAAACTTGAACAAGTCATTGCATCAATAATTGAAATTCATTCTTGTTGTTATTTACGATCAGCATTAAAATTTAAGAAGTTATACTGTGCCTTTGGTAAAGGTGCAATCCTTTTCATTTCTATTAGGTTAAATACTAGATGAACAAGACTAATAATGACCTGCATATTTCACGCGACAGGTTTAATACATTGAGAAATCTACCCTGTTCGAAAGCTCCTCTTTCTTCCAGCTTTTACTATACCTTGTGCACTGCAAGATTTAACACCAGAATGATTAACCTGGAAAATAATAACATATATTAACGTATTAACCAGAAGCACCAGTGTATTACGTCCTTAAACAACCTACATGGTAGGTTATGTATGGATAATTAAATACTAATAATAGGCTTAACATGCACAAGAAGATCAATTGACATATACTATACAAGTAATTTTAGTCTCATTATGGCCTGATCAAATGAAACATTAGAAAATTTTTGGCTCTATTCGTTTTTGACCAGCTGTAGGTCGTTTAATTTAAAGCTTGATGAATCCAATTAACATACAAATAATTGTAGGCTCATTATGGCCTAATCAAATGCTTCATTATACAATTTTGTACTCAACTCGTTCTTCTAGCAGAACTCAATTCGATAATTGGTTTAACACTGAAATTAGAACGCATAGCAAGATCAAATGGCATACAAATAATTTTAGGCTGATTATGGCCTAATAAAATGACTCATTACAAAACTTTGGGCTCCACTAGACAAAATAAATGAAATAAATGGCAGCCGTGGAACAGTTTTTCTCCTCCATTCCAAAACTGTTTCGATCCATGGTACATAGACTGTTGGTTTTCCATGTAAAAAAATATATCTCTCATTGGTAACATCAGGGCTTTTTTTCTCGGAGATCAAGAGCTACTCAGCTCATACTATTTATACTGACTTTTCTAAGGCGGTCTATAAAACTATTCATACAATTCTTATGAATAAATTTGAGAATTTCAATTGTAATTTAATTCCTGTCAAATTGGTTAAATTGCTACCTTTTGAATCATTGGCAATTTGTAAAGATTAACAACTCTCATATAGAGACATTGTGGTTTTTGTTGTTCATTAACGATGTAGTTGATTGTTTCAAGTTCGCAGACTGTTTTCTGTACGCGGATGATATGAAAAAGACGGCTGATTATCGGCGTAAAATTGAAGCCGCGCTTTTCGTTCTTGATGTTTTTTATTTTTGTGTTGATTTTAGCGAAATTCTTGCTAGTTTCATTTCTCACTCGTGATCGATGTTTATGTATCGACCATCATGTGACATCTAAATACGGCCTTTCGGCAGTCTTGAACATGGTGCGCATCTTTAATAATATGTTTATTGTGTTTGTGATTTCAACACGACAAGCCATTCGTCTATAAATAGGTTATGTTTGTTTTTTGATTGAATTCAATACCTTTCGAGACAAGCAATAAATTACAATGGAAAAATGGTCAGGCAAAAGCGAATTAAACGCATTATGTAAGCTATTAAATAATACAAATATGGAAGCGAGAGTTATATAGAGGCTTAAAAATGAAATTGTAAATCAATTGAGAATATTTCCTACCCTTAACCCAGAAATTAACCAGATTATCAATCACCAGATGAAGAATGGCTAGTACGATCCTCCTTGATGTTCCACCACAATACGCTAACGTTCCAGTATGCCAAGATTTTACCACTAGAAATTATGACCGTTTAGAACTGGAGGGTTAAAAAAATAAAAACAGTGAAGCAGACCTGCCAAGAAAATCCTCGTGTTTTTAAACAATCAAATATTTCTCAGGATGAAGCCTTAGCAGAATGCCAAATTAAAGTCAAGAACATAAATGTCCAATTAACTAACCATTAACGGCTATAAACACTCAGCTAAACTAGAGAAAAATTCTAACCAACCTTGAAAATGGTTGAAGTACCAAGGATTGCTAAAGAATCAGGCTCTCTAATAAAAAATTACTCCTTAGATGAAGATATAGCAATATGGCTCAATACGACGGTTCATATATACGTTGGATTCATGGGACATTGCAAACATCCAGCGAGGACGAAATTTCTTACTATTAATTTACTCCCAACAACACTTTAGATACGTGGTTTCTGCAAGGAACGGGGTATCTTCAATCTGTTTAGCATGGTCTAGAATATTCCTAAATGAATTTTCTTTTAAAGACTGGAGTATTTTTAGTAAAGTGATCATTCCCTTAAAATGTTTCAACTGGCCCAGATTTTGGTAGTTTTCCATAGGTATTTCCATAAAATTATGTTGTTCTAAACTGCTCATGACCGCTTAGAGAATAACCATATGAATTTTTATGGCGATTGAATCATTTTTAAAATTGCTCATTTGTATGAGAAAGTATATTATTCCAGGCAGTGTATACCACTCCAGCAACCCTGAGACATGCCTAGCATTCAACAGTTTAATCAATCATTACTTCGAAAATAACCTGTTTATATAAACTCATAAATGAGGCGGCCAAAGCCTTGCTTGTAAAGTAGCGCGAGGAGTAAAATCCCTAGGATGTATCGTCTCGTGTATCAGGTCGATTTTTTCGCCTAAATTATGAACTAAACTTTTTGAGATGAACGCTATTCGCCGCCAGGTTCCAAACCAAAAGTCTTCTCGCAAGGTAACTTTTCTATTTGGTTGTCAAATGTCATTATTTGGTATTTAATACAACTGTGTTATTGTGAACAAATTTGTACAAATTTTTACATGATATTGTTTTTATTTCTAAACATTTCGTAGTTTATAATAACATTTGCAAATATTGCAACTTCCATATCAACTTCCATTATTTTAATTAATCCTTCATCTACGAAAAGTCGACAATTTAGTATTTCGAATAGTCAGGCACTGCTTGTTTTGTTGATGTTACTGCCACCTATGAATGTTTATTGTGAACTACTGAGCAATTTAGTTTACTACATAATTTAGTTGCAAAAATCGACCAGAGGCACGCAGCATAAAGCTACTTCGATAATCTAATTGATACCGCCCACTAAATTAGCGTGGCGTGTTTGAATTTTAAACAGTAATAAATTAATTAGCTACTCGTTTTAATATTCGGCTACTGCGTTATTGAAATATTAAAAACGTATGCATTTTTCGAATTTTGGTTAGAATTAGTATCCTTGTAAAACAGTTAGTGTGATTGAATTGTGATTGTGTTAGGTTACTCTCCACTATTCCACAAAGAAAATATTTGGGTATTCTTTTCATTCCTTTTTGAGATTTGCAATTCAAATTTATTTACTCCCACAAATATTATAAACTATCATTAATTTAAGTGGTTTATAAGGTTTGCCTTTTAAGGTATGTTCCATTTTGTCTTAATTTTTAATTAGTTTTCTTGTAATTGATTGGCCTCTTTTACGATCACGTGCCATAAACGAACCAATCAGATAAAAATGTTCAATTTCATTGATTTGCAATCAAGTGCATAGAGAATAATGAAAGTTTGGTAGCTGCAAAGACATAGTATATTTTTCGTAGGCGTGTATTTTTATGTATATTTTACAGGAGAACCTAAGTAGATCTAGACGAGGTCTGCTGCTTAACAATTAATTATAGAGACATCTAATTATAGAGACATCTATCTAAAAATATGAAATAGAAGAAATAGTTTAGAATTTTTTTGATTTTTTTTCATATATCTGTCAACTATATGTGTCAACTATGACCTTCAATTTCCAACTATGAAGTTATAGAAATCTTGTGACTGGCAGTTTAGGATATTTAAGATCATGTTAAAATTGTGGAAACTGAGATTATATAGAGTATAATCTCGCATAAAGCATCCTGATGCATTTATGGGTGTGTAACGAAATCCCGGTTTTCGTAATCCCGGTTTGTCAAAATTCTGTTTTTTTTTCTAAATCGCGGTTCTAATTTTTAAAAATTGACATGTGGGACAATTGGATTCTTAAATGATTTTTTGACAAAATTCAACAATGAGTTTGCGATAAAATTCTAGAAAGCGGGTAATAGCGATGGAATTGGGATGGAGCTGGCTTAGTGCCTGCTCGTGAGAGTTATCGAAGCGAAACATATGCTTATTCAAGCTCATTAACTAGTTGATTAATTTTATCTCATCATATTATAATTAAAGGGTTGAATAGATAATAAGAAAAGTATAATAAAGTAAGAATTTGTCCAATTAATACGTAAGGGTCTTCTACAGGTCGGGCTCCAATTCAAGTTAATAGAATAATAATTATTACTATAAGTCAAAAAGCAATTTGGTTAACGGGATAAAATTGTAGACCTCGGAATTTACCAGTGTGTGTGAAAGGCAGGATAAATAAAATGGCAATTGAAGTTACTAGTGCAATAACTCCTCCTAATTTATTAGGGATTGATCGAAGAATTGCATATGCAAATAAAAAATATCATTCAGGTTGAATATGTACTGGAGTGACAAGTGGATTAGCTGGAATACAATTATCTGGGTCTCCTAATATGTAAGGGACTATAAGGGTTAATAAAATTAGTGATGTTAATATAATTATGAATCCAAAAATATCCTTAAATGAAAAATAAGGATGAAAAGGAATTTTATCAATGTTTCTATTCATTCCTAAGGGGTTATTTGAGCCGGTCTGGTGTAAAAATAATAAATGAATTATTGTTATAGCGGCTACGATAAATGGTAAAACGAAATGTAAGGTGAAATCAAAGACAATATTAAACGTGTCATTAGCTAGATACCAGTCGAAATGCTCGAAAAAGTGGTGAAAAATTGAACACCTCGCGAGGGCATTTTTGCAATTTTACTGTGTTTTTTTTTTAAATTTATAAATAAACGCTTAAAAATCACTTTTTATATGACAATACGGTCTATGAATTTTTAGGTCATCATATGTTAAAATATGCTGTCAAATATTTACGAACAGGTAAGCTCCTGGTTAGCTAGTGTAGGGTAAGGTGTGGTGCATCAGTTGTAGAAAGCATACAGATACTGCTAGATGTAATTTATAAATTAAAAAAATTACCCTGGGTGTAATTTATAAATTATTTCAGTCCAAATTAATAAATTTAATATCGAAAACGTATATTTGTAGAAATAATTGAAGAAACCATATTGGATTAGGCTTACTTCAAGAATGTGTCAAGCATATCTAGGATCGCCATTATGGTTGGTTGTACGCCTCATATCATATTAGATCACATCATAGATTAAGGCTCCATAATGCAACTTATAATACTGTTGAAAGGCATCTACATAAATTGACCACATAATGTTATTATTTCAAAAAATTTAAAACCCACAATACGCTTAAAATGTGTTAATTTTGAACACCTTGCTGCATGCACAATATTATATTACGTACACGGAAAAAAAAGACTTGTAAAAAGTTGCAAGATTAACTTGTATTGTTTAAAAACACAATAAAACTTGTAAAAATAACATATAAACTTGTAAATTTTACGTTAAATTTATTTTTCTTACCGAATTATTGTAAATTTTACGTTTTTTACTATAATTCTAACATGATAATTTGGTGATTATTTTCTGATGCAAAAATTTACAATACAATTACAATATTATTAAACTACAGTAAATAATGTAAGTTTATAACTAAAACATTGTAGTAATTTTAACCAGAGATATCATATTAATAATGATGAGGCGAAAAAATCATACTGACAAATTTGAATATTGATTGGTAACAAATATATATCATTGAAATTATATTTCGTACTAAGATAGCAAAACCATAATAATTATAAAAAGTACTCTCCTTATTATCAAATAAATAAAATGCTTCTTGTTTGCAGTTTGCGCTCATTTCAAGTTTTTTTTTGTTGGTAATTTTGAACTAGACACTAGAAATTAGTGCATTGTTTAGTATACTAATAGGGTAAGTAACTTAAGACTAATATTTGAAATTATCTAAAATATTATTTAATTTATGAGAAAAAACTGATACAGATAGGATATTTTTGTTTCCAATATTTTTCGCTGATCTAATTTTTAACTTTGGTAAGTAATTTTTCTTTATATCTGAAAATTATTCATAGTGCTAATAATGCGAAAAAGAAATTTTACTTACGAGAACACATACTCGATATCTAATTAAAGTTAATAAACATACTATTAAAGTACAAGTATACAGAATGTTTTGCAGGTGGACAGACAAATTTTTTTGGCAGATTTGTGGGTCATTTGGAATCTTTCATCCCATGGAAATGATGTCGGTCGAATGTGTCACGGTACCTGAGATATGATATTTTTAAGTTTTTTTTAATTACCCAAAATCGCACCTTGAAATAATCATAACTTTTTTGTTTGTAGTTTTAAAGACACAAAATAACTTTTATTGCAATCTGCAATGTGGTTTTAATCTAAATAAATCATTATTTAATACAATTGGTTTAAGAAAAATGAGTAATTGACTTCCAAATCCTAAAAAATGTGTAAAAGTATAAAAAAATGTCTACTTCCCGCATGCATTAAAAAAATATTAGAGGTTATTTTGAAAATACTTCATTTAAAAACTTCTGTAGTTTATGCCCATCGCAACGGTATGCTACATGTCATAGAAATCATTCTTTTTGTGGTCAAAATAAGAGATACTATTTTGACGGGGTCAGGTTTAAAAATATACCTTTTAAGTTACTGATAAATTTGTAATCCACTTCATTTATTAGATTTTGTTCAGAATGACCTTCTCTACTCCGTATGCATGTAAGTCGAGAAAAGAATAATACAAGCAATTGATGATCCTGTTCGGCACATAACCAACGAACGGTAAGAGAATACTTGGATGATTCATTCCCAAACTGATGAAATTGGTAGAGGTGGTCCTATTATTTGGCCCGCACAGTCCCCAGGCCTCACATCCTTGGATTTCTACGTCTAGGGACGTGTTAAGGAATTGGTGTACGCAACAAAGATACTCATAATGGAAATTTTAATTGAAATGATAAGCGCTGCATTTGAAAAAATCAAAAATGAAATGCAACTTTGCACAACAACCGTGGAGATAAGAAAATGATGCCTTGCATGCATACGGAGTGGAAGGGTCGTTCTGAATAAAACCTAATAAATGAAGTGGATTAAAAATTTAGCAATAACTTAAAAGGTATATTCTTAAACCTGACTCCGGTAAAATATAACCTCTTGTTTTGACCACAAAATGAATGATATCGAATGACGTGTAGCATGCCGTTGCAAAGAGCAAAAACTAGAGAAGTTTTTAAAACAAAATAACCTCTAGTATTTTTTTTAATGCATTTAGGATGTAACATGTATAAACAATGTTTTATACTTTTACACATTTTTTAGGATTTGGAAGTCCATAACTCATTTTTTAAACCAATTGTATTACGTAAAGATTTATTAAGATTAAAAGCACATTGCAGATTAGAATACAAGTAATTTTGTGTCTTTGACTACAAATAAAAAAGTTATGATCATTTAAAGGTGACATTTTGGGTAAAAAAATAGCTTAAAAATATCATATCTCAATTACCGTGGCACATACGACATCAGTTCAATGGGATGAAAACTTCCAAATGACCCAAAATCTGCCAAAAAAAATTACACCCTCTATTTGTGCATACCACTTAAATCGTTTTCGTCCAAAAAAATAACACTATAACTCTAATAATAATAAAATAATTAATCAAAAACAAATAATTAAAATGTTATACAATTCATATGTAATCAAATTATTATGCTTTGTTCAAAAAGAATTTTTATTTAACTAACGAACTATTTAGATACGCATTTGTGTACGGTGAACTTAAGAAAAAAAAAAAAAAAAATCTGGTAGGAAAAATGATATACTATACATATATGCCTTTTCCTGTCAAACAAATCTTTTAATTTTGCTTTAGTTTAAGTCCAACTCAAATAAATGTGTGTGTAAAAAATGACAGGTTGTAATGTCTTGCGGAATATATCGGATCCTAGTTAATATTATGATTTCATAACAAATAAATTATATAAAATATTAAATATTTGTATTTAATAACATATTAATTATTTTAGAATTATTATAGCTATAGTGTTATTTTTCGGACCAAAACGATGTAAAAGGATTGCACAAATGTGTATGTTGGTCCAAAATACATACAAAAAATAATTGTCCACATGATTCTTTTTCGTTACCCACACAATTGTGATGGTAAGCAGAAAAAAGGACATAAATAGTTGAATAGTACAAAAACATAACGACGGTAAATTTCTAAACGGTGAAATATACTATTTTTCTAGAACACATTTATTTTTTGTGCGTTGCATAAACTGATGCAAAACGTTCGCATTAACTCTTTTTATGTTTTTTGATCATTCGTGTTCAATAATAAGTGCGTCGAAAGGTTCGTGTATTGTAAACTAATTAATTAAATGTAGTGTTTTTTTATTATAAATATATAAAGAATAATATAACGAGTGTAAGATTTAATAAATTGTGTTGGTTAAAAAACACAATAACTATACATAATTGCAAAAGGAATTATTTTGTGTGCATTCCGGGTAAAAATATCGTGTTTTTGAAATTTTGTGATAGTACCTTAGAAAAACATAATGTGCATTGAGCTTATTTAAAGCACACATGTTTTCTTAATAGTATGTGAATTATATTTCTATAAAGTGTGTTAAATTTTTAGTATTATTAAAAATTAAGAATTTTTTTTATTGTAACGGTAAATTTTCTTAATAGATAGTTGTGTACTATCTGGTACTTAAGTATTTCTGTTCGATTTTGAGATAAAGTACTATGTGATGCATTAGTATTCTGGAATGAATACAAATTATGAAATTTTACACTTCCAATATCAATAAAAAAATGTATGTGGCTGATTTCTAAGTTCTTGCTTGTTATAATCATGTACTACGGTTTTGTCTGCGGCTAAATGCCTAATTTATGTCACATTAATTATAGAAAACTTAGTTTTTTGATAAAATAGCTGTTCAACAATAAGACGCAATTTGTGCAAAAACTACTTATTTAAGACGATCAAACTACGCAACGGATCAAATTGGCCTTAAAATTGGAAGGTGGGTAATTGATACTTAAGATCGGTAATAAAATTGTATTGTAATATTTTTATTTTTTTAGCGTGCAGAATATGGATCCCGAAGGATTAAAGCAATATTTATTACAAAATGATATAAGCCCAGAAGTGGCAGAAATAATTTTAAGTAAGTCGCTTAACATTTCTCGATTTGTTACTTTTTAGTACGTTTTTTCGAAATCAATTAAAATGAACCTTTTATTGAGAATCACGTTACATATATTTTTGCATTTCAGTATTCTTATAATTTGATTAATAAGCAATCATTTATTTTTATTTTAACTGAACCTTTACTTTTAATAAGTGGAAATGAACGTATACATTATACATTTTTATATTTGATTTTAGAGTCTCCCAAATCTATCTAAACTAGATATATAAAAAAATTCTTATCCTTATAATGGATAAGATAAAATGTTATATGTGTGGAGATTATTTTCATTTGGGAAAATTAATTTGCCACTTTTCAATGTATCATAAATTACACTTTTCCAAAGGTGACTGTATTCATGATTTCATATGTTTACAAACCAATTGTGGTAATATTTTTTCTCGCTACAGAAGTTTTCGCAGTCACATAATAAATTGTCATTTTCGCATTGAAAACAAAAAACAATTTGCGGACGTTATCGAACAATCAAATGACTTAACCGAGCCACATGAATTTATAGATGAAAGTTTAAAGTTAAATCAACATAACGAATTATCAGAGGAAACTAATTGTAATTTGATCACCAATTTTGATATAAAGAAAATGATCGAAGATAATTTATTTTTACTGCGCGCATGTACGGACATGACACAAAAAAATTTTCAAATGTCCTTAACAATCTTTAATTGTGTAATAAAAGATATAATTCAGTACATTACTTCAAATAACGATAAATCAAGTGCTACAGTTCATTATGCAGATAAAATTGTATGTCTAGAAGGAATTCTAAAAAATATCAACACTCTCTACAAAGTTGATAAAGCAATGGATCATAAAATTCAAGTACTTAAATCTTCTGAAGTTATTTTAGGGTATCGAACTGAATCAAGAAGAGTAGGCAATGAAGAAAAGCAAACCCAAATTCCGGAAAGTTTTCAATATATTTCACTGATTGAAACATTGACAAAAATTATTCAAAATGACGAGGCGCTTAATATTTTTAAAATCGGTACTAAAGCTAATGGAGATTATGATCAATACGCATCAGGAGAACATTTTTCCACTGTTAATTTAGCGGAAACAAACCCGAGTTTTATTAAAATAATTTTATATTATGATGATATTGAGGTTTGTAATCCGATAGGATCAAAATCAGGATTCAACAAATTAAGCGTGTTTTACTTTGCTATTGAAAATTTTGGATATCCTAACAGCCATAAATTAGAAAACATATACACGTTAGCAATTTCATATTATTTAGACCTTAAAAAATATGGGATTGCAAAAATTTTAGAACCCCTAATTGAAGATGTCAAAGCTTTGGAACGAGGCATTGTTGTAAAACTAGAAGGTGGTGAAGAATTTAAATTGCAAGGAACAATTATTGCTTTTGCAGGTGATACGTTGGCTGCACATGATATCCTAGGATATCAATCGCCATCTGCAAATTCTTTTTGTAGAAGTTGTTTAATTAAAAGAATAGAATTGCAGGAAGATTTTGACAGTCAACTAAGGAAAGAACAGCGAAGCCGTTCTAATCATTTAACACAAATTAACTCTGGAGAAATGATGTCATTTGGACTGAAAAATGATTGTGCCTTAAATGAATTAAAATATTTTCATTCTGCTGAAAATCATGTATTTGATATAATGCATGATTTGTTAGAAGGGGTAGTGCCGATGGAAATAAAGTTAGTTTTATATCATTTTATAATAGAAAAAAAATATTTTTCATGTTTTTTTCTGAATAACCGGATCAATAATTTTTTATACGGAGCACCGGAAAAAAAGAATAAGCCTAGTGCAAACTTTACAAATTTAATAATTACAAGTAAATCTAACTATATCAAACAGAAAGCTGTGCAAACTTGGCTTTTATTGAGAGCTCTGCCATTTTTAATTGCCGACAAAATTTCGAAATCAGATCAAGAATATATGGATTTATTGTTATTGTTATTAAAAATTTTAGAGATATCATTTTCAAGAAATATTTCTAATCATATGCTAAGCAGTTTGAGTTATTATATAAATATGCATCATAGACATTTTAAAAGATTATTTCCTGAGAAGCATTGTATTAACAAACATCATCATATGACACATTACGTGTCTGCCATTAAATCAAAAGGTCCTCTTATACAATACTGCTGTTTAAATTTTGAGAGTAAACATCGAGGTTTAAAATCACAAGTTTCGCAAACTAACAATTTCAAAAATTTACCTAAAAGCTTGATAAATAAACAGTGTTTAATTCAAACGAACAACATACATAAATTAGTTCTGAGAAATTTAGATATTCGCATAACGTCCTATAAAATACTTCATGTGAATAATATGCAATCTTCTTGTGAAATAAAAAAAATATTAAATGATGACGATGTAGAAATAATAAAAATTTTTCGACTTACAATAAATGGAATTATATATTTAAAAAATCATATCATCCCACTTAATGGGTCAGACGTTTTTCCTGATTATTTCAAAATAATTGAAATTGTCAAAGTAAGAGATTGCATTTACTTTTACGGTTACAACTATGAGATTATTCAATTTGTTCATTACCTCAATTCATTTGAAGTGCAAGAAAATCCGATGGAATATTTTTTTCTAAACATAAATCAGTTACAACATTATCGGCCAGTGTCAGCATGGGGTCTACCGGGATCTGTTAAACAATACATATCAATCAGAGAATATTATTAAATTTATTTTTTAAAATAGTTAATATAGTAAATAAATTAGAAGCTAATACACAACATACTTATTAATAATATATCCATATAGAATACATAGCATAACATAAAACATTTTTATTTTTAAACTAGAAGAACAAATTGACGAAAAAAGTTTAATATTATTAAAAGAAACTGATTTTAAAGACCTCGGTATCATGTTGGGCCCAAGGAAACGACTTTTAGAAATTATAAAAATTCTTACACCTGGGACATCTCATCAGAAGGAAATATCTACTGCTGATAAAATTTTTGTTGGCGACTTTCTTACTTTTGAGCTAGACATTCCTCGTTATTATGAGGTAAATTAATGGTTTATTATCACACTTGTAAATAACACAAGAATTATTCAAAATATGGTCCTTTTTTTGTTTTAGAATACAGATGTAAAAGAAATTATGAAGAAAAAATGTGAAGAGGGAGCCAAGAGATTGGACGAGAAACAAGAAACACCCGATGACGCGCGTCGTTTATCAAATGCTGTAGGCAATGTTTTATACGGTGTTTGTAATAGGTATTTAAGTAAAAAATTAATTAGTTTATAATATTTTATTGATTATCTCTTTTTATCTTTAAATCTTAGATACCCATCAAAAAAGGAAAAAATAAACGCAGCGCAATCGATAATTTTGGCTTATCCGCAGCTAAAAACAGAAGATGTTGGTGCTCCGTCATACGTAAGTTTCTATAATGAGAATATTAAGATTAATTAATGATTTAATCTTATACAATTGTATTTTAGTCGTATTTTTTTGATCCGAATGGGTCGAAAGATAAAAAACGTGCTAGTGGGGCATTGGAATGGTATTGCGCAAACATGCGCCGTAAATTAAATCCCGAGGAGAAAAAAAATAAATCTAGAAATAATGAGAAAAAATTAAAGCCGGCAGATCAGAAAGATGTAAGAAATTTTTATAATTTAACTTTACTACCGACTTGTGTTAATGATGTTTTATGTATTTATTTATTACTCAGGTTGAAGAATTAATTGCGGCGACTGACGAAAGCGAAAAAATTGAAAAGTTCAAAAACACGTTTCAAGACCGGTGCCTTCTTCGTCAAGAAAACGCCGCTTCATCGGATATCATGCTTAAATATCCGATGATAATTGAAGCCAGTGGATTAATGGTAAGCACTTATTAATAAACAAGTAATAATTTAAGTCTATTATATATGTTTTGGAAATATCATTCGTGTTTTATTTTAACGCATATTTCTCTAAAATTTCAGCTTGACATTGAATTTGGACTATTGCAACCCAACGCGGTCGACATGAATGATTTCGACCTCAATCAAATTTTAAATAAATTTGATTTTTTCAAAAATGTTGATGATGGTAATTTTTTTTTATTAATAGAAATAATTTTTAAATTAGTTTCTGAAATTCTAATGTTGGGCTGATCCTTATAACTGAACAATGGATGCGTTTATCATGTGAAGTTGATTTTTATTTTATATATTGTAAATTATCATGTATGATGCTGTTTCTTTTTCACTAAAATATTAAAAACAAGAAAAAATATTTAACTGAGCACAACTATCCTTATTGTGAAGTTTTAATGACGAAGCAATGAACATTTTTAGGACAAATTTAAACATTGAATAGTTAACTAAGACCGTAATGCACCGTTTTACAAATTTTAACCAAAGTATGTTAAACTTGCATTTATTTCAGATTTCATTCGTGTACTGTGCATATTAAAAAAAAAATTATCAAAATCCCTTTCAGAAATAAGCGAAAATTCGCATAAGGCTTATTTGAGGAGCATCATTAAATGGGAACCACTGGTATATTTTCGGAAGATTTTATACATTTATATTCGTTTAAATTTATTATAATGTTTATAAATTTTTCTTAGGATAACGATTTGATCACCGAAAATAAAGAGGAGAAATATCCACAAGTGACTTTCGTGAACGAAGAACAAATTATGATTCTGGTCGATGGCAAAAAAATCATATTTAATGTTGATAATTCAAAACGAGCATTTGATATTTTAATTAAATTTTATTATGTTTTTAATTTAAAATATTCTCGTTGTAATATAGCAATTTTTAATTTTTTCGAAACTCACGTATTAAAATTACAGAATGTCAGGAAATGTGTAGCTGTAACTAATTTTATACGTGAATTGAAACGCTAACTTCTAAAATAGTATAGTAAGTAATTTACTAAATAATTGTGGTTCTGAAAGGATAAGCATAAATTTGTTTTGAATAATTTTATAAAAGTATGTCATAATCAATAAAATATGAAACAATGAACTGTAGTATGTCAATTTATAATGATTATTATTTTTTGTATAACTTTTTTACAATTTTAATTTATTGAACTGTTAGTTTAAAACTTTGATTTTAAGACTATTGATTATTTTTGTTTTTAAAAACAATAACTATCACCGAAAAAAATCGTTACATGCTATTAAAGACGACATATTCTTTCATAAACTAATTAATCGATTCATTAACATAAATAAAAATTAATTATGCCAACGCAATTATTCTAATATGAAAGAACAATAATTGTTTACTACTTTATAATTTTAAAAATTTTCGTTAATATAACACAATTAAATTAATTAATATAAATATTGCCTGGATATGAATTTAATTGTTAAAACAACTATATTTCATACTATTTAGTAATATGTTTCTAAATGCTATATGGCATATAATTATTATTCATTTTATTAACGAATATGTTAAGGTTAATATAAAAATTATTTTTTGGTAAGTAAGCCTTATATTCATAGAAAGAAAACTATTTTCTTATAAAAGAAATTTCATTAACTATCCAAATTTCAAACAAAAAAGGTTCTTTAATTGAAATGCATATTCTTTATTTATATTTCAAACAATTTAAAGAATAAGTACTTTTAATATAAACGTTTAATTGTTACATTAAGTAATCATTCTTTACGAAACAATTTTTCCACAAAATACGAAACAAATGTAACACGAAATGCAATTCGTGCTAAAAATAAAACTGATCAATTTCTCTTTGCAATTTCAATCACTCCACTGTGGTATATTGTGTGTAGTAAAGTATGTAATTTTTTTTACTTAAAAAATATAAAATAGCTAATTTTTAATGTTTCGTCAGTTTACTAAAATAAAGAGTAGTAAACTCATACAAAAAATATATATTTTAATCATCATATATGACAAAATATATAACAATATATATTAAAAAATATTAGTATACCTAATATAACACTAAAAGTGGTTTTTTATCAAACGGTGGCGTTACCGTCAGCCATTACAAATTTGGTAAGTTTCGCATTTTCTAATTAAAGTGTTGTGTGTACAAATGATTAAACAGTTTGACGACGTTAAACGAAGTGTTGAATATCAATATACTTAAAAATAATTGTTATATAAGAATCGCATAAATATGTGCATTTTTTACTATAAATGTCATTTACCGATTTAGTGCAGTAAATGATTTGCATTATGCATAATATGTCAATACTCGATTAGTTCGCATGCGCAAATAAGCAAATTTATTTGCGATTTTACTATGGTAACTACAAATATCTACACCACTAGTTAATTTTATAATATTTATATTCAAAGGATAAGTGACTTCAAACTACTATAAGTATCCATAGAAAAATCGTAAATAAATTTGCTTATCTGCGCTTGAAAATATTCGAGTATGTATTTGGCATCATGCAAATTCTTTATAGGCTCTAAATGCATTACCTAATTGGATTTTATTAAATTTTTTTTTATTGTTTATTTACATTTAGATGCACGAAGGTTCACGATGATTGTATTGTTCTTATATATAATGATAAAACAAGCAACACGAAGAAAGGACATGTCTTCAACAAAAATGATAAAGTATACCATCGCCCCCAGATGTCTTTTACGGTGTTATGCTAGTCGAGCCAAGATCAAGATGTAGACCAATTCTTTATATTATAAAAATCAAGTAAAACCTTCTTCAAATTATTTATTATTCTGGTTTACTATTTAAAAAAAATATGTGCGTCTCATTTTAAGAAAATTTTTAATAAAATTACGAAAATAAAGGACCATGGTTTAATTTATCTATTATTATTTCATTTGTCGGAAAGTAGTAAATTTCTGTATAAAAAGGAAAAACTGTTGTAGTGGTTCGATATTTCAGAAACATTATCTTTCACTGACTGACAAGTTTATTGATAATGTGGAATGGTACGTTCACTTCACTGTAAGGAAAACAATACAGAAATTTAAAGAAAGTTACTAGATCACTTTAATAGTAGTTTTATTAAGTCTCTTTATATTAAGTATTTTTTGTAAATATAAAAAAAAAATTCTAGTAATATTCCTCAAGCTAATTAACAATTGTCTCAAATAAGAACAATTACAGTGGGCAGGACTAAACGAATTAAAAACGAATTCTTTATCCCAATGAAATATACTTAAACCAAAAATTGATTGTTTATGATAGAATACTAAAAACCAGTATAATTTACTTGTTTGATTTTTTCAAGTTTAACAATATCTGATAGATCGTATTAATGAAAAGTTCTTAGGCTACATAGTAAAGAATATTTATTTATATTAATAGCGGGATTCTTTAATAATATGCAATTATTTTTTTGGGTGTATGTATGTGAAAATTTACAATAAATTATTGTCAAAATTTTACAATTTTGTCTTATAACATCACCAGAATATCCTGCATTTTATTTCACAAGATATTTATGTAAAAATCATGTTAAAATTTAACAAGAAAATCACAAGAAAATTACAACGAAATATGGTAAAAAAGTACTTATTTATCTGGTAATTTGTGCAAGAATTTCTTGTGAATTAATATTTACAGGATTTTTTCAATACAAAAATTTCATTCTTGTTTAAATCATGTACTTTCATGAAAACAAGAATTATTGTAATTTAAAAATCACAAGTTTTTGACAAGATATCCCAATTGATGCGCATCAGGTTAAATTCTGGTTAAATCCTGTGATATTTTTTTTCCGTGTACGTACTTATATGTACCAAAATACTAAATAAAACATCTCACGTGTGTTATATTCTATTGTATAGTTTTCAATTAAATTTCCTTTATTTATTTATTTCCTATTTTCAATTTTCCATTTTCTGCATGCTTTTGTTTTATATAATATATTGTTATGGTTTATGTCTTTAGACTAAAATGAAGTAATCCGAAGAGTACGATGGTTCATAAATAAGTAAATTATTTTTCTTAACATCTTAAAATTTTTTATTTTTCATTTTTTACTTAAAATTACAAAAAAAGTTTTCCTTTTTTTGTATACAAGTCAAAATGATTTGTTTTAATTTATTACCATGCTAAAACCAAAGATATCATTTATAACATTGCGTGCGCATGTTTTGCACAGAAAGCTGAATTAAAAAAAAAATAAAACAAAAACAAATAAATTAAGAAAATAAAACAAAAATTTTTTTCATTTTCTTTTTATTTAGTTCAACAATTTTTTTTTTCGGTTGTAAGATCTTCTCTAAGCTCTGGTTTATTGAATGTTGTGATCAAAATAACACAAATTTCGATTATCAAACAAAAAAAAAAAAAAATTAAACCAAACAATAAAAAAAAATTTTTTTTGAAAGAACCATATACATTTAACAGAATTATCGAAATTGAACATAATACCAAATACCAATTCTGTATACAGTTTTTTCTTCTGGTGTTTGGAGATTTCTTATTTTTTGTTATTTTATTTGCTGTTTGAGATAATTTGAAATTAAACACGCGAATTTCCGTTTTGTTTAACTTTTTTTTTTGTATTCTATATAAATATTATATATTTCAACGAGATCAGTTTACGTTTATCAGATAAATTCGAATGTAATATTTGAATTTAATTAAGAGAAGCTTAAGAGTGAATTAAAAATGCTAACATGAATTCAATATGTTATGTCGTAAGTTTAGTCATTTAATGTAGTTTTTGAAGGATTTTTCATATTTGCACGTCCATCACATTTTTGCTTGACTTATGCTTTCATATCGTTTCATTTAACCTTCGCCTTATGAGTATTTTGGTTAATATTTCAAAATATTAAGCATGTAAATGTTTTTAAATTTTTTGTATATAGCTACTGATTTTGAATTGGTTATATTAAGGTTTACCCATGGCATAACCAGCCAGCTTTCGCAAACGTTCTAAATTTTTAAAAGGGTTCCTAAATCTTATGAATCCATAAGGATTTAACAACAATGAAAGAGATAGCGCCAATAGAAGAAAAGTAAAATTTGATCAAGGTAAGCAAATTCACAAAATTAAACTGCAAATAGTATGTAATTGTAAGGACAACAGAAGCAGTTTTATTTCAGAATTTATTTTATAATTTCATAATTTGTATCTAATTTCACCTTTAATTACGTGAAATCGTTTGCATTAAAATTTTGTGATAATGGGATAATGTATCTTCGATTAAGGGCACATTTCTAAAGTTCTTTCTCCACAAAATTGATGTACATAATGTGTTTGCTAGTGGCTTAAACTTTAATCTATATACCTTTCATCTCGTGGCTCCTCAATCTCGTGCGCACGAATTCTCCAAGCGAAAATGAATTTCGAGCCAGACTGTAACGACGTTTTTAATATGATAAACAGTACAGCTTCGAAACCAGATGAAAAATCATCTTTATATCCGCAAATTTCCTGAACAAATAGGCCATAATAGTAATCTTCGTGAGTTTAAAAATTGTTATTCAAAAAATACAGACTGAACATGATAGTAAAATGATTTGTTACGACTAGCTATGACGAAAAGAAAAACCTTCATATTGAGAAGTAAAATCATATAAATCGGAGTTTTTCTTCATATTAGTAAATTGGCTGAAACACTTTGGATCCGCAGTACGGTTGGATTGCATAAGTTAATATAAGATCATTACACTCGTAAACATGTGAGTAGTAGGAATAACCAAAGTAGGTATAAATCAATCATTATCCAAATAGTCTCTTACAAAATTGTAACAGACCTGAGGTGATTGAAAAACGAAGTAAATTAAAAAAATTCTCGATAAATACACAAGATTTTACTTTGAAACCTAAATAAATCTAGCAGTCTTGCAGCGTTTATTCCACAGCTGAAATGAGAATTGAGAATGCTACAAATGTCATTTTATCACGATAGTGGGTAGAACCCTTTTCTCCAAAATATTAATACCTCACTCGTATTACAGTTTTAGGAATCGGTTCGTCATTTTCCAAATTAAAAAAATTATAGCAGAGTAAAAAATGAGTGGTATGCTGTCAGACATAGTTGCTTTGTTTTGGTTACGTTCTCTTATAATTTAGAAGCTCATTCATGGATAAAGAAATGTTTTTAATGTAACGGAATCAGCTTTAGGGGGATTTTGGTACGTTGGCTAGTTGTCGGTAAAGTAGGAGCTGAGTAAAATGTAATGCAACGCTATGGTCATTAAAATTCAAAGGAGGGTCTTCCTTTTTTGTCTTAATATACGAAACCCTGATAGTCATATTCAAGTATGACAATAGTTATTGGTTCGGTGCTCTTTTTCTGGCTATTCGAAGGCTGACATCTTAAAGTCCAGTGAGGTAGTTTAAATGATCCCGCGATGTAAAACCAGACAGCGCAAGCAACTATAACGATATGTGGTGAAAATCTGTGTATGGAAGTATGACAGACAATAAGGAAAGTTTTCCTGTTTTTTGTAGTTTTTCTTAAATATTTTAGAAAACCATTATGAATAAAAATACTATACAGGTTGTCGCAATAAGAAGTTCAGATCTAAAAATTTAATAAAACAAAAACGGCCTAATTTGTTTCCATAATTATATGAAACCCACCGAGATGGAAATGCGCCTCGTCCGCAAAGATGATTTTTGGAGCAAAATCCTCATCAATTTCGAGTTTGTGTGCGGCACACACAGCGAATTGATATCGAAGCAGATGGTCACGGGCTTTCAATTGCTGCCCCGAGTTTTGACCAAATTATGTCGACATTTTCTTGCGATTTCGAACCAATTTTCTTTGTTATAGGAGTAAATATCAAACATTTCCCATTTTTGTCGCTGAGCGCTTCATCATTTCGTCAACTAGAAATAATATACTGAGTTTCAAGGAAGGAAAGACATTATTGTTGCCAGAGCCAAAATAACCGATATCTCAAATACGAACCGGTTATTGTGACACCCTATATAAATAAAATGTTCTCAATGATTTGACAGATAGATTAATTGACTGATCGGTGTTGAACTTTATACATCAGTTTTTATATAATTTGGGACATCCAAAGGGGAGAAATCAGTTTACCGGATATAGAAGCTTTCGTTGCCGGTTGTTTTTGTTTTTTCAATATTGTTAAACAATAAAGCATTTACGAAAACCGAACAAGAATTATAGGATTCTAATAAATTTAAAGATTTAATTTTCCAGAAAGGTTGTCATTGTATGTTTTGTGAAATTTGAGGGGAAAGGCAGAATTTTGGATAGACAAGTTGCTTTTTACCATAACTCAATAGTAAGTTGAAGTTTGCGCCTAAGAAATATGTTTGATTTATTCGATATTTATGTATTTTCGTGGTAAAGAAAAGTTAAATGTTAGCTGCAACACATACGTCTTTCCATTTTGTGTCTATAGATTTTATATATCAAATTTCATTTTGAATTTAAATCTAATTTTACTGGGGTAATTTTTCATTTCGACAATTCAATAAAGCTAGGATCTTTGAATTTATGATAAAATGATATGTATGAATTTTCAACATTTCAGTAAATCCGTCTAAGTTGTAAAGAGGTTCAATTTTTGTGTAAAACAGTGTTTGTGTCAAAAATTGTTATTTTTGTTTAAATTTTTGAAAAATGTTGTGATTATTATTAAAGCAAAGAAAGCTACACTGGAAGCTATATTTCTTTAAAAATCAATGGGATCTCAAAAACCTAAAGAAAAACCTTAATTTTAAAGTTTCATCCCGATCAATCGCCCCGTCTGGGCTATAGAGAGGCATTAAACCGTTAGTCTGCAGAGATAAAATATACTCATGATGTGATTGTATTCGCCAGACAATTTATATGCATCAACAGGCTTTGCTTTAATACCAGTAATTTCATGCCGGAAAATCCATTTCAATTCAAATTGTTCGCACTCTAATAACATTTCGTTTATTTTTATTGCAAAACCTTGTATTTAGGTTTTGATGTTGACTTGTGATTATCAAATACTTCCGACGATGATCAGAATTCGCCCTCGCTGTACATGCAAAGTGAACGTGATTCCATTTCTGCTATTGAATTTGATGGAAATCATAGAATTGTGTTGGTTGTTAACAGAAACAACGATTCACGACATTATTGACATATTGTTTACATTATCTACACTCAACATTATTGATTTAATTCTCCAGATACATTGTCTACACTTGGAAAATATTAATTAATTACATGGTGTAGTCAATACGGCACAACATTTCCAGGGATGCCGTTTGATGAGGGTGATCGAAAACCAGTTTGTGCGCCTTTGTTTGCTGGCCATATTTCCTTTTATCGTTTTTAAAAAAATTTAAATTTAAAATATTGTTTATTAAGTTTATTAAGGCAAATAAGAAGGACAAAGTTCTTTGTCGCTCGCAAATGACAAGATAGGTTCAATTGTTTAGATAGCAAAAATTATAGATAGGATAGATTTAGGTGCTAAATTTTATTTTGAGGTACGCAGTTTGGCTAATGAAATTAGTATGTTTCGTATTAAAATATAGATGTCTCTGTTGAAGTCTACACATTTTTTACTGCGTTTTTATTTGCAGTAAGATAAAAGTAGCTAAGTTTTTGACGTTTCATAATTATTTCTATTTGTTGTTGCGCTGTGTATCAAGTGTTTGTAAATATGGCGAGTGAAAATTTTGTTAATTTCAAATATTTAGAATGTGCGTTATAATTTTACGAAATTCTACAAACTAATTTTTCATGGAATATTTATCTGGTTAATTTTGGGACCAGCCAAAATTTTATTTCAAGTCAGCTGCATAGCTACTAGCCTTTAAAGCTAAGTATACAGCTCGCGCTCAGATAAATTTTAACGCGGTCTCCACAAGGCTCCACTAATTACTGTGAAAATTTTTAATTGCTGTCAAAATTTTTCTAAATTTTATTGTTCTAGACAATTAAAATGCTGAGAAAAAACTTGTAGAAATTTCACTAGCGCAGTCTATATGTGAATGAGACAACTACAAACTTTTCACGTAAGCTGCGTACTGCATCTGCGTAATCGTGAGCTAAATATTTTTTTGTTATTTCGCTAGCTAAATTTTACGGCAAATTTGTATGTAAAATTCATCTTAGCGTGAGCTGGATACCGACCTTAAGAAATGAAAAATTAGTTTGTAGAACTACTTTTATCGAACCAGCAGATAAAAGCGTAGTGAAAAATGTGTAGAGTTAAACAGAGACATCTATATTTTAATACGAAACATACCAATTTCACTAGCTAATCTGCGTACCCCTGTCATATTTGTATGAAAAATTTCATTTTACGTCAGCTGCGTACTAGGTTTTATGATAAGATTTCTGCACTAAACAAATGATCCCGATAATTCTCGTGCAATACATCTTTCACAGCGTTAGGAATATTTCACATCCGTTTGAAAGGGTTGGTATTTTCAGTATTTTTACAGCTAACTGGCCAATAGTGGAATATACAGATTATATTCAACTTTTGGCCAGTTATTTCAAATATTTTTTGGGGATTTTCATTTACAGATCTTTTCTTACTAAAATTACGTAACATTTTGTCGTCTGACTATCCGCATAGATAGATAGATAGATAAAAAATGATTTCACATAACTACAAGTATTAATTTTATCATAATTTAAGAAGAAATACGAGTATAACAAACTAATATGAACAAGTGTCGAGTTATAGGGTACAAATAATTTTGATTAAGGATCTAGTAGGCATCAGGGACCCTATTCATGAAATCGGTGGATATTTTCGTAATCGGAATACAACTTGCTATGAAATTCGTTGTATTACTGAATGCAATTTTTTTATTATTTATTTACCTATTAAGCGAATAATTCCGTATTGCTATACCCAGTAGGAATTTTTTCCTTAGAAGGGATTTCAAGAATAGGGCCCCAGGTCATATTTTGTGCCAATTAAGTTAATAGCCGGACGTACATTTAAAGAAATGTGGATTAGTTGAAGTTAGGTCAATTCGAAAATTCGAGGATCCATGGTAGTTTGTCGTATTAAATGACAATTAATTTGCGTTGTGTCCACCTGTGAATCCGTGTGTCAAAAATCATGGCATATTTCATAGTCGAATAAATTAAAAACTGGCCGCACAGCACATTTAAAAATAATTTGGTCTATATGAAGTAAGACCATTTGCAAATATCTTGATCCTATATTTTTACTTTAATGTGTTACCATGAAACGGATTAAAGTTGTGTGCTTATATACTAAGGAAATCCTGAGCAAAGAAACGGAGATTTTTTTTTGGTATGAATTATAGCAAAATAAATTAATTACCGATTAGGGATGTCGTTTGTCATTTTTCACGGTTTTCTATTTGATTTGGAGTTTTCAAAAGCATTTAATTCTCGAGAGATAGAACTCTTAAACATTTTTAAGTGTAAACCCTACTTTTATGGTAAGACGCTTAACTGAAGTTTATTCAATTCAGTACCCACCCACCCAAGTCTGTAAAAAGTACAGGTTGTTGTTCCTGGTCCAATTTTAGAAACATTAGGGATTCTACAGAGGCTAGAAAATCGGAATTCGCTACTAAATCTGATAGATACCTATAAACCTGGGAGGTGAGAGAGACTAACTTTGTACTCCCGCAAATTTTCTTAAGGTAATGGGGTATATGTTAACAATAGTAGATGCTCTTAGGCTTAAACACTTTCTCTCGATTTAAGCTTAATCAAGCAACTCAGGAATTTTTAAACGCCGTTGAATACGTAAACCGCAATAATATCCACATTACTGCGTAATTTGATATCAACGCCAAGATCATCAACTTATGTAAATCGGATAGCAATTCAAGAAGAAAGTCGATCTTTTCAAATATTTTCAAACTTCTGATCTGGTCCAGCAAGGAAGGTAATAAGTAATTTGTATTATTCTTCCCTCCTCCATTTATAAGTGAGAAGGTTTTACACTGGGTAGTTTTAGATGTTCAACTCACTAACGAAATTCAAGTCTCAGCATATTATAAAAGCGAGCAAACAAGCATTTTATCTGAGGAGAACAACATCTAATCGCTAAACTCTACATTACAAATACCATAGGAATCTAGAACTATACTCAAGACTCATCTAGTTTTATTTCTAGGCAAAGACCCCAATTAATCAATCACGTGGTGTTTATATAGTGTTGATTTTTGATTTTTTCAATAATTTTCAATGATTTTTTAAAACTGTTGCCCAACTGTTAGGTCAACTTTAGTACCAAAATTTTTTTTGTGCAAAAAGTTTAATTTTATTTTCATCAATTGACGATAATGAAATGCAAATAATTAACAAAAACCTTCTGCTTCTATTAAATACAAGATTACGAATTTTGATCACGATGCGCGACAATTCTTACCCACTATAATGTTATCCGTTATTTATCGGAATATTTAAGTATGTTTGTTATTATTCTAAATTCAAAAACGCCTACGGGAACAAACTATGTACGTACATTATAATATATTATCATAACACAAAAGCGCATATAAAAAACCTTATCCAATGCCAATATATCAAATTAAATATCTCATTTTAACAATAATAATATTAATAATAAAGAACGCATAAATCACACATTCAGATCGTAAACAATTCCTTTTCGTATCTATCTCCTTACACATTTTATTTTTTTAAATCATATCTCTATACACATTTAAGTTCCTTCCGAACCCTCTAAAAAAAAAAAAAAATCTTGTCTTTAAATTTAAATGGCCATTGATCAAAACCAACCAAACTAGGGGACTAACTCAATTCAACATTTTTCATTTTATTTATTTTTTCACCATGATAAAAGTTTTCATTTTCTCGTCCAATTTTATTTATTTTCATTCCATGATAAAATATTATATTGAACTTGGTATATTGCAGAAGAAAATTCCAAATTTTTCTTTATTTCATGATTCGATTTTTATAATATATTGTTTTCTTATCAAAAAATTGTATGTATGTGTGTAAGTGTAAGGGAAAATTATAAAAAGGTACAGTTGAATAGCAAAGCCTTATAGTGGGTAAATGTGCTTATAGTAGTAGTACATACATATAGTTCTTCTGCGTATGGTAACATGAGGTTGGGAGTTGTTTGTTTATTTTGTTATGTATATAGAATTTCTTATCCACCCTCCGATCTCTCGAATATTCACAAAAAAAAAACATACCATTTTTTTTAATTTCTTATCTATATGATTTGCGACTTTCTTCTACTCAATATTTTGTGTGCGTGAATATTTGTTAACAAACCGAAACCGCACACTCCCCATTTGATATAAACGATTTTTCGTTAGATATACCTATTTATCAATTTCACAAAGGATAATAACATAGACGAAATTATAATTTCTCTGTTCTGGAAGGCAAAGTACATAACATATACTGTTTCATTTTGCGTTACAAATTTGTGGATACGGATTCAATTTTTCCATTCCTTTTCGTTGTATTTTAGTCAGCCGAGAAAATGAATAACAGACCCGCACATTATATAAGGAATATGGAAAAGATATATGTGAAGCTATGGATAAATTAATCTTGAACAAAATATTTTGCGGGGCTATTAGGTACGGGAAAATAGGCCGACACAAAAGAAAAAAAAAATGTACATTTTTCTCTATAAATATTTTTCCAACACAACATTTATACAAGAAAATTTCGTATAAAACTCGTAAATGATAATCAGCTAAACAATGGAATCGTGATGGTGTGTATCCGTTTGTTGGTTTCGAATTTATGTTGTTTTCCATTTTCTTATTGTTTTCCAAGGACTTTTATTCTTTGTTGTGGTCTTTTCCAGTTTTTTGGTTTTCATTGAATTTAGTTAATGTAATGAAAAATTATTTTTGTTTTGTTAAACGCTTGGAAAACAAAAATACGATTTTTAACTTCAATCAGAAATAGATTTTCCTTTGTTTTGGTTTGAAATTTGAAAACAATAGAAGTTTGTGTTTTTGGTTCAGATATCTTTAGAATATAAAGCTTAAATTCAAATTAAAGACGATCAAGTATTCCGTGCATTTTAAAAATAGTTATATAGACCAAAATTCCTTAGACCCATTTTTGTATCTATTAATATCACAATAAAATTCTTAATAACTTCTTAGTATATACAAATTACCTATTTGCATCAACCAATAATTGTTTCAACAAAAAATTTAAATCAATACATATATATCTGGGTGTCTCATTTTATATTAATAATAATCCCAACTGCCATCTGTAAGCTCGTTGACCGCACTCTGGAGTTACAGTACAGTCTATTAAAAGCAACGACACTGTCTCCATACTAAAACTTAAAATGAAGTATTTAATTATCAGATTATTAAAATTTATACTGAACAAAAACCGCACAAAGGTAAAGGAAACTGAAAGTTATGAACGAAAAATTTCGTACGTTACATTCTTACAATGAACTTATTCTGACAATAATGTGTTTTGTGACAAGTCATCCGAAAAGCGGGTGTTTCCTTTCAGGTACGAGAATCTTTGTTAAATTTAATCATTTCCAGTCTCGATACAGGATGTCAATACTTGTTGAATGAAAACATCATCAACGGTTCAACAAGACGGTTTCCTTTAAGAGGTAGTAGCTCCATTAGTCTAGATAGGGTGGTAAGTAAAAGTTATCTGCTCTGAGTAATCCCCGAAGAAGAAAAATTGGCCCTGCACTGCCTCGATTCTGTTGATGTGAATGCCGGGGAATATACCTACAGTTAGCATATTTAAACAGAGATCTTACGAAGGTTGTGTTAAGAGCATTTGTGACATAATAATCGAGAAACTATTTATACCAGTGTTTGATTAAATCGGGTATCGAATTTGTTGTTTTAATGGTATTTATAAAGTTCAGCTTGAAATGAAATTCGAAGGTTAATCAAATTTTTTTATTTTTTACTTTTTTATTTATTTAAATTATTACAACTGAATACAACTCATCTAGTAATATTTCTTTCTTAATTTAGTCACTTGTGAATGAGAAAAGGCCCGTTGGCCAGCTCCATTTATATTTGTTATTTACTGAAGTAGTTTGTTCTCTGGTGTCCTTAAATACGCCGAAGTTCGCAAAAGTGGTTTTCAAGAAGTTTCTTGAGGTTGTGTGTGTGTGTGTCTTTATATAGCCCAGAGAGTCACTGATCGGTATGAATGTGCATTTTTTAGCTTTCCTCACATATGGCGCAAGATGTGGTTCAGATGAGTTGTCAACACACAAGCGAAAATGGCGAAATATGACAAAAACTGTTTCTGTTCTGTCAATCCTATAGACGGATTGATTGATGGGGATGATACTCATGATTATCTCGGTTACAGACCCCGCTTCTTGCCCTCCCCAAATTGAAATAAAAAACTCAATGAAAAGTTAAGCAAGAGGAGCGCAGCGTGAGAGCTACTAAGCCGTTAGCCCATACAATTCCACAAGAAATCCCTTTACTTTCTTTTACGTATAGTATAACATGGAAAAATAATGGCATTGAGATTTTTGAACATTTACAATTCGCGGCTATGTACGCCGAAGTCCAAAAAAGTAATTTTTAAGATATCTCTGTCCAGTGCGTATGTGGTTTCGTGCAGACTAAATATCTGTTGGTTTTCTACAGCAGAAACGAATCGACTGGTTGGAAGGAAACTTTATACGTAAGCTTTTCTCATAAATTAGGAGATCCCAATGATTTTTAATTTAAATCGATTTAAAAATTAGGTGTGGTGTATTCGAGATATATGTACATTTTTCGTAAAAGAAAATCTTGTGTTTGCCAAAACATCAGCCTTCTATTTTTTAGTTCATGTGTAAATTTATAAAACCATACCGTACAAACCGTAAAACCATAACAAATTAGTTAAAGTGTATTGAACGATAGTTTTATCCTTAGTCGGATGATAAACTATTTATATGCGATATAGTTCATTTTGTAGTAATCTGTTATCATAATCAATTATTTTTTAACAATTTTAAGTTTAAGTTTTAAACAATATTTTAGTTTTCACAAATTTATAATAAAGTATTTGTAATTTTAGAATTTCATATTTTACGGATTTAATTTTTCAGTATTTTTGCATGATTTTTCATTTTAGAAATTTAATGCCAACCAATATGTTGTGTAACGTTTCTCAATACAATAATAAATTATTTTAGTAAAAATCTTTCAATTGGTTAATTTGGTACCACTCATGAAATTGGAAACACCCCGCTGTATTTCTGACTTTTACATAGATTTCAGCTTCTTGGCCGCCCGTATTGAAATAAGATTCCCCTTCGAAGGAGACTAAGCCACGCATGTTCAGTTAGGGCAACTTTAAACTGTTCTTTTAACACGTTTCAATTATAATATCGTACGATTATTTTACAGTTTTTCGAAATTTTTAAGGATTCTATTATTAAGTGTTTTTAAATTCAGAATTTCAAATTTTCGGTAGTTATTGTTTCAATACAAAAAGAGAAGAGGCCGGAATTTTTATTTCTGTATCAATTTTCAATATATATACGCACAACAGCTACTTTACGATCGGTCATAAAACGGAACTGTTTCTTCCCAGTCACATTTTAGGACTTGATCAAGAACTATTTTTTGTATTTTATTTTCACATTACACACACAATTTTATTGCAATCGGTTATAGAATAGCCGCCCAATTAAAATCGTACTAACAACCCGAAACCTTGAATCCCAAAAACGAAGAAAACTTAAAATCATGAAAATAAATATTTTGCAAAATATTGAAAAAAAATTCGAAATTTAAATTTCTTAAATTCCTTTACGACAGCTCATTGTTTTCTTTAATTTAATTTTAATTAAATGTACTGATATTTTCGAATAATTGAATTTAGTGCTTTCTCATATAATTGGCAACAGAGGCAATTCAATATTCCCGTCATGTTATAGATCTACGGTCCTATACGTCCCTCGAAATTGAAATAAAACATCCCTCGCAGGATTAAGTAAGAAGAGAGGGGGGAAGTGACCTGCCACATGCCCATGAGTGCGAGTTAAGCCGTAAGTCCCTTTAAAGCAATACGAACACGATTTTAGTTTAAGCGAATTACACTTATAATAAAAACTACCGTATGTTCCACAAGAAAGTATCTCAATTTATTCTTTCTGTTTAGTCTCGAACCACAATTTAGCAAGTAAAATTATTCTCTCCACTATATTGACTTTTTCGCGTTAGCTTCTTTCTTCAGTTCAGTTTAAGCATTTCGGTGGTAAGGTTAACAACAATATTAAAATGAGTTCCGTGTATAAAAAACATTTTGAAGTGGTGTTCTTAGTTAGACATCCCATGAAGGATCAAAAATGAGTGTGAGGCAGGTAGCAAAATACACCAAAACATCTTTGTCATTTGTGAAGAAGTGGATTAAGCGGTATAGTGACTGTTGAAATGTGGATGATTTACTGGAAAGAAGTGTCTATAGTCACTTCAGAGAAGGACGATAAGGTCATTTAGAAGATGGTCGAGAAAAATCCGACAATAAACCGATGGCAAGCAAAACAAAAACTAAGTGAGAAAGGTGTTGATGTGTCAATAAATACAATTCGATGAAGGCTTGAAGAATTCGATATTAAAAATAGCAAACGAAAATTTGAACCGTGATTGGAGCAATGTGATGTTTACAGACGAATCATCTTTTGTGGTATACTAGTTTTGGCGGAAAGCCTGGACAGCTAAAAGTCACACCTGAAAAACAAAATGGTTTTTTGAACCGAAAAGTAATCAACACCGAGAACCGTGTGGTTACTCTATAGACAATATCGGTCATTTGACTGTAGAATAACCACGTTTTGGAAGACTTTGGGGCATCACATTTGTCTGTAAAAAACTGAAGAGACTGTAGTCTGTATCTCATCAGTTATTTCACACGAAAGTGACTATTGAATAACCATCATTTACAAGTTTCTATAACGTTATGTTTGTCTGTAAAATCCGTATATAAAAAATAAAAGGTGTTTTTTCAGTCAAACTACTTGAAAATTTATTAAATTTTGAAAGCCTATTTTACCATTTCCGACTGCAATTTTACGGCGAACAAATCTGGTTCTTCACCGACAAACAAATCGAACTTTTAACTAATAATCCCGTTTATTCAACGGTCGTTTGACTATGATATTAACAGTTAAAACAAAGTTTTATTGACTTATGTAGTCTCATTAACCGGTATTTACTGGTAACTAAATCTTGCTGCGACTTGATCAAGTACGGTTTTATTTTTGTAATAACCTCGTATGAGGAATAAAATATAGACAAATGTAAAATGCATCTGTATTTATGTTGTACAACCAAAACTAAAATTTTCATTGTTAAATAACTTGATTCTCTTAAATTTCATAAAATATACATAACAACTGCGTCATTTTATAATTATGTAGTTATAAAGATGTCGTTGTTAGAAGTATAGACCGTCACAAATTAATTTATAAATTTTGTCAGGAAAACCCGGACAAACACGAACGAAATTTTTCACTACTTCAAGAATCTTGGATTCAAAGGATCGTTTGTCTACAAAATACTTAAACAGTTTTCGAATAAAGAACCTGTGGAAAGAAAACCCGGCTCTGGTAAAAAATGTCAGCTTCAAGATAGCAAAGTTCGAATGAAATCGAAAGATGAAACGGTGGGTCGAACTGCAAAATCGTATAAACAGCTGGGTAAAAAATATCAAGTTGACCCAAAAACTGCCAAGAATTATTAACAAGGTATGAATATACATCGCAAACCCAAAAAGTTGGCACCAGCAACTACAGCCAAACAAATAGCTACAATCAAGTCTAGATTAAGAGTGCTTTCCCAAACATATGTCGCTGTTTCTTCAGGTTATAAATGTGTGATGGATGGTGAAATTATTTCACTGTTGAATGTTAGAAATGGCAGCCAAAATACTACTATGATTCTCCCGACCACGAAGCACCAGAAGATAAGAAGTTTATTCATAAGACTAAATTTCCAGGTAAAGTTATGTTGTGGTTGGCTATTGACGAAGTCAGCGACCCAGTTTTTTTCAAAATTTAATTCGCAAACATACACTAAAAAATGTTTACCTGTGCTTCAAATATTTATAGATAAATAAAAATAGATAATAGATAACAAATTATAAATAAAAACGACAAAGTAATTTTTTGGCCTGATTTGGTATCCTAACATTACAACAACGCAACGTTATCTGATTTACGTCAATGCAGAATCGAATTTATCCCTAAAGACTATAACCCAACAAATGTTCCATAACTAAGGCCAATTGAAAGTTTTGGGCTAATTTGAAGACAATGTTGAATGTTTGAAGAAAAATGTTGAATTTTTAATTAGAAAGATAAACACAGATTTAAAGAAGATCGATACATAAGAAAAGCAGGCGGTAATGAAAAAAGTGCCAAAAAGGATCAGGAAAGCCAATCGATATGGGGCGCAAACTTTTCTATAAATTTTGTCTAAGAATTAAAGATCTAAATAAATTATAAATCAAAATTGTTTGAATAATAAATAATTTTTTGTTTAATTTTTTTTTGTTTGTCCATATTTTATTCCTCATACCACACGTTAAAAAAGCGGGAGACGCAATTAAAGATTTTGCGAAATGTTTCAAAACATTTATTTTTTAATCTTATAATTAATATATAAACGTTTGAAATTAAATGTTTAATCAAATAATATAAATTTATGGAATAAAAAATAAAAAATTATTCTAAAAACTTTAATATTCTTTAAATTTAAATTATGATCAAAATTTATATTTATTTATTTTAGTTTTTTATTTTGAAAATAATTTCGTGTTACGGTCGTTTGGATTGCGAACTTTACTGCCTCGAGTGGTTCCTACCTAAATTTCCCTTTGGTAGTTATGGGCGTGCTTAATTAACTCCATAATTTGTAAGTTATCCACAAACACCAATTCAGTTTTATCTGAAATACATAACCTAGTTGAGATTCTTTAAAATCTTTAAATACAATCATAACCAAATAACTAAATAATATAATGCATAATTAGACCAATTGTAATAATTCTTAATGCCTTACCATATTTATTGGGTTATAGTTTCAATTCACTTCCATCATACTATACTTTTTAATATATTTTTATCCTATATAACACTTTTTACACTTCAGTGTTTCAAATGCAAAATTGAACTGATGCATGCCTTTTCTCCAATAAGTATCACCCTGCATTATTTCAATTTAACTGAAAAATTACAGGTTGGAAACAACAAAAAACCACACATTATCTTATTTTTATATACTCCTATTCTTGTATATATCTTAAAACAGGCGATCGCATTTTTTGGGATTTGTGTCAACCGAAAAATGACAAACAAAGGATCAATAATAAAGGTGCTAAAGAAATTATCGTATATAATCGTTTGGTTTATTTCATAAAAGTCGATATCATTTGCAAATTTTTTGTGTTCCACAACTGAATTTTTTGGTAGTATTAACGACAATTTTTTTTTATTTGAACGATCGCCTATTTTAATATATATACGAGTATATTATAAAAAATATGAGAAATTATTTTTTTTGTTGTTTTCGACAAATAAAGCCGAAAATTTCTTCCTAATTGGTTTTTTGTGTTCGTATGTAACGACCGATTTTGTGTAATTTCTTTTTAACCGACGAAATCATATAAAAAACTAATAAATCACGGACAAGCGTAATATCGTTTTCTGTGGCAGAAAAATTTTGAACCCGGATCAATTATATGACGTCATTTTTGGTCCAACATGGTTTCTTTGTTTATATTTTTTGTCTTTTTATTTTTTGATCCCGGATCAATTATTAAATCCAAAAAATTTGTTGGATTTTTTTTTGACGTTTACTCACACATATTTTGATATTGTGTGAGTAAACGTCAAAAAAATTCAACAAATTTTTTGGATTTTATTATTGATCCAGGATCAAAAAATAAAATGACATAAAATATAAACAAAGAAGCCATGTTGGATCAAAAATGACATCATATTATTGATCCGGGATCAAAATATTTCTGCCACAGAAAACGATTTAAAATTTTAATAATCGAGATTTGAGATTAGAACATTTAATTTGTTTTTTATTCGTACTTTTTAACTGCAAAACTACAGACGTAACACCATAAAATATTGTAAATAGAAAGGTATTTTTGATTGTACATTTATGCGCGCTTATCCGCTTGCTTTGACTGAGCGATTACGAAAAAAATCAATAAAAAACTGAGTTTATGACCGAGGGTCAACCGATGCATAATATATTTAAATTTTAGCGAATTGCAATATTTGGTATTTTTTCGGTCAATTCAGTTTTTTTTACTATTTTTTATAACGGACATTATTCAGTTATTAAACTATACTGAAGTTTATGGTCATAAATTGTTTTTCGGGACAGATTTGTCCAACGAACCGTTAAGCACCCAAAAAAGGTTCATGTTTATGCTTGCTTCTCCTCCAAAGGACTTTTAAGACTAGTCATCTTCACAAGAAACCTGGATGCTAAATTTATGGTGAAATTAGATCAAAACGGTTTGCTAACGTCCGCTGAGAAACTATTTGGATGTGGAAATAAAGATTGGACCTTACAAGAGGATAATGGCCCTAAACATCGTAGTCGCCTTTGCACCCAGTGGAAAGAGCAAAATGGCATTCAAACTTTGGATTGACTGTCACAAAGCCCAGATGCTAATCCGATCGAAAACAGGAATGCAAAAAGAATGGCAGAAAAATCATGGCTCACTAGATCAATTAAGCAATTATATACTAAGATGAACGTGTTAATGTTAAAAACTTACGAAGCACAATTATCACTGGCTAAAACTTCATTCTATACCAAAACATCATTCAACAAGTCGAAATAGCAAATGAAAGAGATATTAGGCTGACGCGTAATAACATAAAAATAAAACTGCAAACATTAAAAACCAACAATTCATCATCATCACAACGTTCCAGCCCCAGAAGTTTTAACATCAAACACCGCTTTTACAAACGCATCGATAACTTAACAAACATCGTATTTAATGAAAAAGAAGAAGCGTTAATTAATATGGGTTTAAAATACAATAATGAAAATAAAAATAATAAAACTGCAAAAATAAAACACCTAATCGACATTGAAAACGCCATACTCCAGACTGATGCCAACCACCAAGATGAAATCAGGACATTGGTAATCAACGAAATACACAAAAATAAGAACGGGGTTATAATTCAACATCCGTATTCATCTAACCCAAAGATCATGGACAGCATAACAGATAAACTAAAGCTGAACAATGCACAGATTACCAAAGCGGACAAAGGTAATACGGTTGTCATCATGTACACTACAGAATATAATCAAAAAATCCGTGAGTACATCGACAGCAACAATATCCAAAAATTAAAAATTGATCCTACAAAGAAATATTTGAAAGAGATTAATAACGTCATAAATCTGAGCAACCACATTCAAAACAAAAATAATATTTACCATAATAAGATGATAAAACCAAGTGCTCCCATGATAACAGGATTACCAAAAATTCATAAGGCAAATATACCGATCAGACCTCTCATAAATTTCACATCCGCACCTTCGTTCAAAATCGCAAAACATCTCAATTCCTGAGCCAACATATTTTTAAACGACTTGGAGACTAAATTCATCCTAAACAGCAAAAATAAACATTTAAAACAAATCATTTGTATGTTGACGACATACTATTACTGTTCAAAGGCACCAAAAGACAACTCCACCAATTGCACAATTACATCAATAACATTAGTCCAAGCATAAAATTCACAATAGAGGTAGAAGAGGAGAAAACTATCAATTTTTTAGATTTAACAATTGAGAACGTCGACCAAAAATACAATTTCAAAATCTACAGAAAACCAACCCAGACTAATCACACCATACACATATCATCAAACCACCCACCCATTTCAACATAAACTATCATCATTCAATCATATGATACATAGATTAAATGCAATCCCGATGAAAACGCAAGATTATGAGGAGGAATTGGAAACAATTAAATTTATAACAGTTGCGAATGGTTACAAGAACATTTAATACATAAATTGAACACTAAAATCAAACACAAAATTCACATGAATAATATGTATATCAACATTAAACCAAAACAATGATATCAACAACAACAACAAAAAGTTCATAAGTATTGAATACAACAAAAACACAGCCAATCTACTAGTAAAAACATTTAAGAAACATAACTACACAATAGCATTCAAAACTAATAATAAACTACAAAAACGCTTAAGCATACACAAAAACACAACAAACGAAACCGGGATATACAAGCTGATTAGCGATGATTGTCAAAAATTTTATATAGGTCAAACTTGGCGATCATTCAGTATTCGTTTTAAAGAGCATATCGAAGAGGCAAAACGCACTCATAATAAATCAAGTTTTAAATTCAACTACGCACAACATCTCACGGAAGAAAAGCACAACTACACGAACATAGACACAAACCTAAAGATTTTACATAAAATGAAGAAGAGTCGTGTCATGGATAAGTTTGAGGAGTTGGAAATATACAAGAATCGTGCCAACCATTTGCTGTTGAATGACAAATTAAATACACGTACCAACAGATTATACGACGAAATTGTATGTATGTGCAATTCATAATATTTAAGCGGGAATCCCCAAATAATTTTTCGATCAATAATAATTTTATAATTGTATCTCGTTCATTATTGAAACAAAGTTGACAGAGAGCGAACGCTCGAAACCGGTCCTTCAGACTCTAAAAATAAATATTAATATCACACTAAATTTGAAAGTGTTTCAAAAAATAGTTTTTTATGTAATAATACATTTTACTTTATTTATTAATTTTTTTTATGTAAATACACGTTTTTTATTAAACAATTTGTGTTTTTATGTGTGATAGTTCATAACGAATAATTTTAACCATTTTTAATTTAATATTTTGTACAATATTTTTCAGTTTTAAAATATTTTAAATGATTTTGATTTTAAGTATTTTTAATATCAGAATTTCAAAATTTTGGTATTTATTTTTTCAGCATTTTTTCATGATTTAATATTTCAGTGTTTTAATTTTCATGAAATTAGTACCGATCTATATATATTTTTCAAAATTATTATTGAAAATAAAATAATCGTAAATAAAATATCTCAAAATAAAACATTGAACATACCGAATTTAATACAATTTATGGAATTTTAAATCTTTTTTTTATCATTTGTGCTCAAAGTAAGTCCATGTTAAACGGCTTTGAAGAGTCTCCTTTTTAAGTATATTTTCGATTTCGGAACATTCCTGCGCAAAGTAAATGAATGCTATCAGGATGATAAAACATTAACACATTAGCATAAAATCATAACATAAAAATACTGAAATTAAACATTTCAAAATCTAAAATACTAAAATTTCTTTATTGCAGCTCCCTGTTTTTTTTATAATCATCATTGAATTGATTAAACCATTTCAATTAATTACTAAGGGTCTCGCTCATGAAATTGAAAACACTGCTAGACCTATTTAAAAACCACACATGTTATTAGATCACTGCTCCTATACGCCGAAGGGTTATGCTACTTAACCCGTTAGCCGCTACAATCCTATACACAAACTATTTTGCAGTATAAACAAATTGCAATTTGATGAACTATTCTAATTTGTTCCGGTATATTAAACAATATTTTCAATATTACGAGAAAGGTTTGTTTATCATAATGGTAACATGTTATCATAACCAGTTCTTGTCACTTTATCTCAATATCTTACGAATATTAATTTATGGGTTTCAAATTTTCGGGATTATATTTTCAGTATTTTTTTCGGGATTTTTTGTTTCAGCATTCAAATTTATAGTGGATTAATACCAACCCCGCAAAATCCCTGAATTTATTGTTCAAATATTAAAACAAATTCATGCATTCAGCAGGCCAAGGAAAAAATAGAACCTGGAAAGCATTTCAAGTTAGCCCATTTCGTCCCAGTTTTTGCTACTTAATCTCGTATAAGTCGAAAAAATTATTTTACATTTATTTACTTTAAAATAAAATATCCACCCAAAATTTTTTCATTTAATTGTTGTTTTTATACTCTACGTATGTATAAATATTTAATAAATTGCTTTGTAGGTAATAATTATTATTTGTTTCGATTTGTTGAAAATGATTGATACAGTTTTGAGAAGGCGGGTCGTATGGTAGGATTGGCGCAAATCACCTAGTTCTATATATGACCCCATATAAGAATATGACAAAAGCAGTCATTTTCCGAGGAATATAATGTTTCCGAAATGATTGTTTTTGTTTTGAATAGCCTATAGTGAGGAGTTACTCTGGCCGGCCGGACATAATACCAGCCATATGGTGTGATTTGCGCAATCAACCAGCCTCCATAAGGCCCATTATAAAAATTTATAATTGCCATTGTCCTATAGAAATATGATTTGCCGGAACTGATTGATACGACCTTAAGTTGGTTATAGTAAGAGCGTAGAATGACTAAGAGGGCAATTTACCAGACGTATCGTAAGATTGGCGTAATAGTAATATTATTATTGTTTTCGTTTTTAGTATGAGGATTATGTTCCTAGGAGAATGGCAATTATAAATTTTAATATTGGGCCATATAGAACCTGGTTGATTACACAAATCCGGCCATTAAGCTATAACTATTCGGCTGGCCAAAGTTAGTGCTCACTATAGGCAATTCAAAACATAAACAATCATTTCCAGAAAAAATATTCCTAGGGGAATGTCAATTATTATTTTTTATACTGATGAAGTAAAGAAGGAGACCGATTGCGCAAAACTTACCATACGACTTGTACTGTCAAGGCGGGCTAGATTTCCTGAAAAAATATTGAAACGAAAAATACTGAAAATAATAATAATTAATAGTTTTGAAGTTGAAAATACTTCATTACCTTTACAACAGCTTACTGAAACCTCCCAATTAGTAAATTGGGTGTCTCCCATATAATTGGCAAGAGCACCAGTTCTATATTCTCGCTTTGTATAAAGATCCGATGCCCCGCGAAATTAAAATAAAATGGCCTCGGACGGTTAACCTGGGAGCACTGCAGCGGCCTCCCGCGTGGAAACCAAATATTCACCTCATTTTTATAGATCTATATTGAGGACTGTTAAAGTGGGGAATGAGACATCTAGCGCATTAAAAATAAGCTGATTGAGACTATTTTTACATGCAATTTTAGCACGGCATACTTTATCAAAATAAAAATTAACATACAAAAATAGACCCAATAAGTTTAATTTTTTTGACGTCAGATCTACAAACAGTTCTCTATATGTAGACAATTTATCAACAAATGGAAAAAATTTGGTAGACGTCTTTAAAAAGTCAAAAAATCCAAAACCTGGAATAGCACGACCACTGAAAAATGAACGACCCTAATAATGTCATGCACGACCTTCGATGTTTCAGAATATACCTAGGTACTGTTAATTTTAACGATATATAATCGAATATGATCCGGAGATGTCCGCTGAACAGGAAGTTTAAAACTCGTTATTTGTTGAATTGAACTACGTGTCGCAAGTGGAACGATATTTTCTTGTTCAAATTTGTTACCTGTTGCAATCACCAACAAATATTGTCCAACTTTCTATTTATATTCTCGTCGTGTCGTTTGGTTGGGCTCTATGCGATTTGCAAAATTTATGCATACGCTTTCTAATTGATTTTCATCAGGAAATTTAATAATTTGATTTATTAGATAAAATATCATGTTTAGTGTGCGTTTGACGATATTAAATACCGTGGTAGTTGAAAAAGCGGTACAAACAACGCGGAAAGTGGTTCTTGTGGCTATCCAAAACAGCGTTACACCAAGTTCCCTTTGTGAATGATATACGTTCGTGTAAAACATGATATGTTCCATTGATATCTTTACAATTTCAGCTTTCTCACAAAACTTCACTTCACGGTCTTTCAAAACAATTTCGTGGATTTTTTTATCCTTTCTATGTCACAGCCTCATTTGGGCCTCCAGAGCGGGTTGCATCATCGGTGGTTGTATGATCACGTTTAAAATCATCGTTCCAGTCAATGATGGTTGATTTTTCTGGGGAAGAGTCAGGATAACACTTATCAAGCCGCTGCTTTGCTTGAACGGTATACCTTTCCCATCAAAAAATAGTGTTTAACCGACACATAAAATTCTTTTTTTTTTTCATTATTTTGAAATTAACAAAAATAGCGTCACTAAAACAAATAAAACTGGGAACGAATACCAGAAGCAGATCGGTGATTATCACTGTAATGCTTTACTTGAACATTACTGGATTATTATTTCATGTGTTTTTGTGGTGAACATTTCCTGAGAGCTGTTGTGAATTTAAACGTAATTTTGCGATTTATAATTAATTTTCTGATTTTCACCAATCTACAAAATTCCATTTCGCGGCGAAATATGAAAGACATTCAAGAAACATCAGTCTATATAATTTTCGTTACATCGTTCCTTTTCCTAAATTGCCCCAAAATTCAAAATATGGCCACTAACTAATCGAACTTTAATAAAACGATTTAAATTTAATTCAAAGAAATTGAGATCGCGCCATCTGTACCAACCACATAATATAATATTTTAAAGTATTAATATTTAAAGATCGTAATAAAATACAAATAATACAACTTCATCATCATGATCATGTGATATTTGGATACTTCCCAACGTTTAAGCAAAAACCTGTTTAAAAATTTCGATTTTGTGAATATGAAAAAAAAATTAATACTGACGCAAGAGCAGTCAAGAAATTGTTTAAAAGGTTGGCACACACTACACACAGCAACATTCGATGTTGAGAGACCTCAAAAGCGTATTTTTTGTTTTTTTTTATGATTTATTACTTTTCTTTTATTATTGCTATTATGATTATTCGACAAAAGAAATATAAAAAAAAATAAACCAGAAAGAAGAAATCACTAAGAAACGTTTTTTTTTTATTTTTTTTAAACGACAAGTTAAAAAAATTTCAAGGCAATATTAAAAAAAATTATAAAAGCGTTTAAAATAGGTACCTTCTTGGTTTTTCGTGTTATTTCGACAAAAAAAAATTTGAATTTTCTTCTTATTTTTTTTATTACAAGGAAAATAAAAAAATCTCAGCTTGAATTCATCTCTTCAAGAATAAAATAAATTTTTTATCCCAATTTTATATTTCTTTCCTTTTGTTACGCCATCCAACAGAACAAAAAATGATATAATGCTGTGAATATGGCGCAAGACTAGTTGTTTTTACTTTAACTTCAATTGTTAGAATCAAAAATATAAATGGATTCTTTATGGTAGAATGAAGGAAGATGACACGATAAATTTAAACATTTGGTTTGCTTCTCTAGGTCCAATAAAATTTGGCAGTAAACCTCGCTTTGATTTAATTTTACTTACAATAACTAACAAATCAACCTCCACGTACTACAAATTACTAATAACTATATTATATTAATTTGTGGTTTGACTCAAAGGTGAGAGATAAAGGGATGTTGACGGCTTGGTGTGCAACACGACTAATGGTTCTAAAGCTTCTCATTCATTTGACTATAAATTGCAAAGCTACTAAATTTTATAAAAGATCTATCGGCGATTGACGACAAACATAACAAAAACAAAACATTATAATTGATATATACAACAGGGTGGTTTAAACGTGTCGGTTCTCACCCTTAAAAACTACCATCATCTAAGAACAACAAAATTACAATATTTTCAAAAACTTTTTCAACGATAAATATAATCATTGGCGCTATAGCAAGCGCTACATGTTTTTATTATGTATGTGTTTGGTAAAAATGATGTACAATATAGTGTTTCTGATATTATTTGGTACAGAAGAAAATTTGGTACATAGTGGTTGCATTACATATTTTTAGTAAATTTTATTTTATTTCATATTACCCAAGTTCTAAGTATTTAAATCTGATGTATGTACTTGATATGTGTATGTAAACATGAGGCGTAGAAACGCCTCATGATTAGCTGCGTGCATTCTTCAATAACTCAATTGCATGAGCTTGCACGAGAAAAAGTACAAAGCTGTACGTCAAGCCGATACTTGCCGAACTTTGCAAACAAAAACAGGGACGATAAACCAAAACTGCTTAGACGCAGACTCAATAGATTTATTTTCCTTTGTGCGAAAATAATGAAGCACATAGTTTTGAACAACAGACATTGTTTAAATGCCCAAATATTTTAAATCTTTAAAACATTTTACATTTTTATATGATGTTTGAGACGAACGGGGTTTTAAACTTTATCTTTGTGATTATTATTTGACTTTTACTTTGCTTTGTGATGTTCAGTATAGTTTTAAATTAAATGAATTAAGTCATTCGATGCAGAAACAACAAATTTTTTTTTGATCAATTTTGATGGCCATTTTCTTTTTTCTTGCGATAAAATTATTCACAATTCAAAACTAAAAGTTGGATAAAATTATGACACCTTCTTAGGGTAAAAAATTTATGTCTAATTTTATTATACATCTTCAGCTAAGTTTATTTTTTGTAAGCGATTAATCTAAAACCATTTTTTAGTTTAAAACGCACAAATCAGATTAAAAATTTAGTTCATAAAAAGTAATTGTAACCCTCACCCTACGCTCCAGGCGATATTTAAAAAGTTGGAACCTACATTTGTCTCGTGCTATATCTCTTCGGACTGGAGTAACAAAACTACATAAATTTAGTTGAGTAGTAAGTTGCGCAAGTTTGCTTCTATACCGAAGAGTGTTAATAAAATAAAATAAATTAATCATGGAGATTTCGAAATTTGTGAATGGGATTGCGGTAGTTATTTTATACAAAAGGACAAAAATAATATTTTTTTCAGAAAAAATTAATTTATACCGCATAATTTTTTTTTGTATGGGAAAGCATCTTGCAGGATAGAACAACCGATTACAATCGAATGAAATATTCCAAAGGAAATAATGACTCAGAACTGGAAACAATGTCCAAACCACGACTGACGTCTTACATGATGTGTAACAGTGTTGCAACCGGTTGGTGTTCTCTTTACAATTGTCTTGTAATATGTTGTAATATGTAATATGTACAAATTGTAATATGTTGTTGTTCATATAGCAGGGTCGCACACCCATATTATCTAGTGGTGGTTTGATATAAAAAATCATCGCCAGTGATAAAGTCGACGTTTTGTGAAAAATACATCTAATTTCAAATTTATGGAACTATTATTTTAATTTTAAAATTTTAATGTTTTGCATGTGGAGTCGTGATTAAAACCGCTTTATTTTAATTTTATCAATGAACGTCCATTTTCAAATTTTTCCTTATTTAATTCTATTGAACACTAAAAAATTAAAGAATTAAAATCATTTATTTTCTTGCAAATACATCTAATTGTGACGATTTATCTGTTCAAAATTCTCTTGTCGGTGATCAATTTCGAGGCCAAAAATACCCGATTTTATTGCTTTACATTAAATTTGGAAGTGATCAAGCCACAGGTACCAGAACTTCTTTAAAATTTTTACCAAAATCATAATTTTACTTACATCACTTCAGTATCGTTTTCTTATACTTAAGCATACTTTCATTTTGGCTTTGATACGCGTCCGCTTGCTGGGTTAGTCCTTTTGTAAATTTTTGTTAATTTTAAATGAAAAAATTAAATTTTTCATAATTTTTATTACGTGGATTTGTTATTACATATTCTATTCGTTGGTGAGCCCAGACTATCGCATAGTCCTTTTCCGGGGAAATACGTGAAAGTGTCTCTTATAGAATCAGCCCCAAAATGCTCTTTCTTCATAGTTATATTCGCAATTTTTGATTTAAAACAAGTTTTGAATTCAAAACCGCAAAAATTTTCATTGATCAAGTAAACTACTACAAACGTCATGATTAAGATCATCTGATATTATAAGATCATCTGAAGCTCTAGTGCAGACGTGGGAAATTTTTTAATATGAAAGGCCACCTTCCATTTCGAATATATTTAATTAGGCCGCACCTATATTTTTTGTAAATCATCTGTACCTTCACCACTATTTCTATTTTGAAATTAAGCAGATAAATAGAAAACTAGTAATGATTTAGTTTGCACAAACGTTCTAGAAAGAAACTTAGCAATGTTATCCTCACATATTTCAATAAGTTCCATTTTTAGTTCGCTGGGTGCAATGGAAATATCTACTAAGTGTGGTTCGAATGCTAATTGCAATTAGATATAATTTTGTTTGTCAAAGTTGGAAAATTTTTCATCATATTCCTCTATTAAAGTCTCCGCAACGCCTATGCATTCTTGACACGTTTTATACACATATCCCGCTCTTTTATGACGTTGGAAGATATCTATTTCAGATAGAAGTGTTTTAAAGAATGAAAGTTTTTCCGAAATGCTTCAATTTTTTGCCACATGTACATATTTAAATTTTTTTGAGGTGACATAATGTCACAAAGGAAAGTTGCATTTCTACACAATTCTCTGTCTAAAAATTTGCAGTTTTGTTTTCGATCTTTATACAATTTAATAATTTGTTCTTCAAAGACAAAACTCTGATTAAAACTTGACCTTCTGATAACCAACGTACTTTGCAAAGGTAAGGTAAATCGACACAAACCTAGCATCCCCACCTGATATAATTTATATCAGTACCATTAACATAAATAGTACGAACAAAAATTGGTGTGGTAAACGGAACATAAATTTGACATTCGAGATCCATTCGTTTTTTGATATTTAACAGCGTCACTTGAGTCTTATAGCACCAAACCACATCGAAATGTCACCAAAACATAAAACTATTAAAATTTCTATTGGTTATTGGCTATTGACGCCATTTAAATTTTTACGAAATGTCAAAATATTGTACACGATCGCATCTTCGCCGATATTGTATATTATGATCGTAATGATGATAATAGTTCGATGGTATTACGAGTCTCCACTAGCAAATTGTTCGAATATTAATGGGTATAACTCGATGGTAATGGCAAGTGGAGAGCTGAGCTAAATATCTCGACGTCTGCCATAATCAAATCCCGAAATTGGCGGTATCGTCTCGCACTGGCTCTTATAAAATTTACTATTCCTATTATTTTTTCCAAAGAGTCGTGCAAGGCAGCGGATTTAGCACAAAGGTTTTGTTGATACAGTGAAAATAAATTATATTTTTAAATGCACATTGTTCTCCTTGATTAGAGAAAAGAAATTTTCTCGTTTTCCTTTCATTGACGGTGCACCATCAGTACATGTACTCATCAGATTATCCAGGTTTATCCCTGCTTCATGACATCTTTCTTTAAAATTTTCATAAATACCAATTCTGCGAGTTCTACTGAGAGCTCCCAAATCGAGCAGTTCCTCATAGAAATTGAAATCTTCAGTGATAGCACGAATAAAAAATAGAACTTGTGCCGAATCAGTATTATCGGTGGATTCGTCCAGCGCTAAGGAAAATATAAATTTTCTTTTTCAATTATTGTGCGAAGTTGTCACATTGTAGGCTAATTCATGTTGTCGGTCGATTGTCGTCCTTGAAAGAGGTAATTGCTTGTATTCGTTTATTTTATCTGGATCTATGCACCCCACTATACTTCAACAGTGCACTCTTTTATCATTTTAATGCCACTGAAAGGTTTACTACATTTCCCAAGTATATATGTGTTACTTTGTATGTTGCATCAGTTGCTTCATTTGCTTGCTGAACTAAATAAAATACACCAAAAATATTCTGAATGATATTCGGATAAATATAGTCGCTAAACTAAAACCGCTGAATATATTATTGAAAATTCAGATTATGATTCCAGCCAATATTCAAAAAATTTTAAAAATAATGTAAATAATAAAAAGTTCGCATAGGCCGTTCGCATAGGCCGCATTAAAACAACAATAAATCCAACTGGACTGTTAAGATGCCAAATTTTGGTGAAATAAAGTTTTTTATATGGAAACTCGTAGTTTTCGATAAAATAAAAAATAATAGTGCAACCAATTTAGTTTGAAACTTGGGAGATCTTTCTGTTTTTAATCAATTTCGTAAATCCTATATACTTTTTAAAATATTTGCAGAAATCGCAAAGCTCCTATGGAAATTGTCACTTCCGGTTGGCCGATTTTGATAAAAAATCGTTGAGATCTCCCAATTTAAACAAAATTGACATTGACATCTTTACACTTTAAGTCATCCACTTTATCATAAATTAAAATATTTAAATAAAAGTAGTTGGTTTTACACACTTTCGTTTACTGAGATATTTTTATTTATAGAATGAGTTTACAAACAGAGGATGAGCAGCAAGTGCTCGAAACTTATCGTTGTTGTTTATTTTATACATGAAAATGTCACAGTCATTTAATTATTAAATATCAGGTTTCATTCCATTTTGTGCCGCCCCGGTTGCAAAGTGGTTAGCATGCTTGCTCCAGCGACCGGAGGTCCCGGGTTCGATTCCCGGTGGTGACAAAGAAAATATTTCACGGCTGGTTTAGGATCAATGAATTAATCACTCATTATCCGAAATGAAAATATGATTATGAAACCTCATGTGAGGCGGCCAAATCCCTTGATGGGATATAATAGTGCCAGAGAGAGAGAGAGAGAGGTTTCATTCCGATCATTCAAGCCATTTAGAGTGTATAGGAGCCGAATGTTTGTTAAGAAACACTGATTTCTCAAAAATCGTAATTCCTGCTTAAGTTTTAGAAAATTGATTTGTAAAGATATGCAAGTTACAAATTTAATTTAAAATCTTCCAGTTTTTAGTCGTTTCTCTCACAAATGATATACGTTTCAAAATATTGCAAAAAACGGAAAATGTTCTAAAGAGGCTGCAACTTAAAAAAAAAAAAACAAAAAAAAATTCCGCAGTGGACCGATTTCGGCCAACCTTAAGTAAATTTATGAAATAGCATATGAAGTTTGATCCCGATTAATGAATTCACCTGTGTTGTTGAGTGCCCGAAGTTCTATGAAAAACAATTTTTTTGTCAAAAATTTTCATTTCCGTGTAAAATTTGAAAATCTGATCTGGAATAGTTTTTTTTTAAATTACATAATTTAAAATCTTTTAGTTCTTAATCGTTTTCTCGTTAGCTGTCACCTCCAGTGATCTAATTTCGGCTTAGAATCACTGGGCTCTCCCAACTTATGATAAAAGCTAAAGCATAAAGTTTAGCCCGGATAAGTAAATCCCTCTAGGCTATTGACAGCGAACGAACATTTGTTCTTCACGACACCACATAAATCGATACAATTTTTGGGCTTTTCAGACACGAGATTTTTGGATGACTGTTTTTTGATTTCGGTGATACAGCGAATAATATATCTGCAAAAATCTGAAGGTCAACATTTTACAGGATTAAGGATTAGCTGAAAAAAATCAGCTGTGAATCGTTACCTGAAGGAAATCGGCTGACAACATTCGGCTGAAGCATACCAATATATGACATAACATCTTACACTGATATTGTCAATATGTTCGATTTTTTACTTTCGGATGGTTAACTTTGACAGGGTATTTTTATTTGTTGTTGTTTCCAATATTTATTAAAAACAATTAATAAGAATAACTTCCGTAAGGTTGTTCGTAAATATTATGGCGAATATTATTACATTCAACATTCCAACCGATACGTTTGTACTACTTTAAACTCTAATAATCTGTTCATTTCATTTACCATTTTTCTTTACTATTCAAAATTAATCACGAACAACTCAACTCACCTTATCGTAATCGGGGAAAATGTCTGATTTAAGAAGATATAAACCAAAAATTTCAACCGATTTCAACCGTTAAAACTTTTTTGGTGTTTTTGTCAAACACCACTAACACAATTTCCTCATTTATTATACAATCTTCACTGAGACAGTTTAAATTTAATTTGAGGGTCTCTTTACTTTTAGCCTTTTTTTATTATATCGGAGAGATCAGAGAGATAAAAGGAAATCCTTTTCCGGTTTTTTATTTTATCAGGTCGATCCGATACATTTTTTTTCATTTTTTTTATTATCTCTGAGAATAGATCGTCATTTATCCATCCGATTTCTTTTTTCAGATAGTTCAGAGGTTCAACTATTTTGTCAGAAAATATGGCGGACGCTTTAAAACATGGTAATTAATAAATTAATTTGTAATTATTTTTATTAATTTAATTGTATAAAATAAATAATAAGCTAATTTATCATTTCTCAACGAAATATCTATTATTAAATAAAATTTAATCGAAAACGAAGACCGACGATAAACTTTCATCCCTCGGACTGATGATCCAAGGCAAAATCTAGACTCGTCGGAGAACAAAACATTGAACCATTGTTCCGTTGTCCAGTTTTCATGTTCGAGAGCAAATGTTAAACGAGCTCAGCGGTGTGCTGTAGACAATTCTGGACATAAGGCTGGCCTTCTTGCAGTAAAATTGGGTTCCTTGATTTGTCGACGCACGGTCCTTTCACTAATGGGTGCATCTCGGGATCCGATTAGGTCTGATTTGATGCTACGTCCAGTTACGAACTGCCAATTATCCTGGAATCATTTGATCACTCTTGACATTGTGGATTGGTCCACTCTTAACAGTTGTGAAGCTCTTGGAAATTTAATGTTAATTAAATTCTTCGTTTTACACATTCTCAACTAAAGAAATTTCGAAAAGGCTTTTTTTTCAATCGCCCAACAGATACACATTTTTCCAAAAATTTGAATTGTTTTAGAATTGTTTCAACTTACAACAAACTATTAAAACCTAGACCATTTATTTTTATATTTTGAAACTTCTGTTTGATTTTCTCAGCAACACAACAACGTCTAAGCCAAATTTCCAAAACACCAAATGTGTTATCCCGTATTTGATAACGTTACCTAAAAAAACCTTTTCGTTTGCAAAATTCAAGCAACATATTTTACTCCAAGAATTACACATTCATCTAAACGGTTCTCTTACATTTCAATGCCTTTTTGTAGAAAGATTTTTCTTAAGCCTCAATATAGATGTTTGATTTGGCAAATCTCCTTCCTTGGAACATTTTCTTGAGGTTTGTGAACCCAAGTAGTAGTCGCTGGAAGCCAAATCCAAAGAAGAGATTAACTTTGACAATACGGTGGATGGTGAAGCAATTTATGTAATTTTGAGATTGTAGCCAACGACTTGTGACACGGTGTATTGCCTTGATTATAGAGAGTTTTTTTTTTGCATTTGAAGGCCTTTGCCGAAGGCCCTTCTTTTCCTAAGAGAGTCGACGAATACATTACCTTGTGTATGGCAAAATACGGACACCATAACTATACCAGCATATCAGCTCATTTATATTGGAGTGTCCAGTTCATGGTCGAACTACGAAATTTGTTCTTCGACTTCTATTTCATATTTATTTCTATATCATTTTTCTGGGTAGCCTGAGTAGTGCCAATGTTGCATAAATATGGCAAATTTTTGATGTGTAAACATCTTTACTCGCACCTACCAAAAATTTTTGTATTAGAGTAAACTTGTAAATGAAACGAACGGAAATGACGTACCTACTTCGTTTGAAAAAAAGCAACAAACTCAATAAAACAATTTTGTACTATACATGTGGCATGCTTGTAGGGAAAACAAAAAAACTAATTTAAAAAATGAAATAGAAATCATCGACATGTCCATCGATCAGAAAAATCAAAAAAAAAAATTACGATGCGAAATACGAATTACACTTACGAAATTACATACTCTTACGATTAAAAACAAAGTCAACCACTTGTGTATGTTGCTTTATCACGAGTAACGAGTCTCTAGTAGTTGTTCATTACGTCGGCTATCAATGAATATTTCTTCTACCAAATGGGGTTATATAGACGTCTCGTTTTTATCATTGAACTGCCAGTGTCTCAGGTCACAGTCACGCAGGGATGCTCAATTCATTTGCTTTCCGAGACCTGGCTGCGCAATGACGAGCATGTTAATATTCCCACGTTTGAATGCTGCGTTCAGTTCAAGACAGATGGTCAGCGGGCTGCTGGAGTAGTAATTCCGTCAAAAGATCTATTTGAGCATAGTGTACACAAATAATTTGTCGTATGAACATCCACTTGTCATAGGTGGGCTAACTTTTTTAAAACCAATATTGACGTACCAGATGGACTGGCGAATTGACCTATGGGCTGTCTGAGGTATATCGAATGCAGCCGGGACAACGAGAACGATGAAAATTTCAACAGTAAAAAATTTTAAACGACTCTGGAAGGATTTCGGTACAAATTCACAAGTTCACAAAAGGTCAGGCGGCTTGAAGCTGAATGGGCGCAGAAAACGAATATCGACCGATGTTTGGTGCCCATTTCTATAAAAAGCTAAGCTGTTAATCGAAACGACAATCGGACAATTAATGTTAAGCTTAATCATTTACCAGTCGTACCTGCATGTGCCACCACAATTCATGCATCACAGAGTGGTACCTATAACGAGATAGTCAGTATATATTCACTCTAAAAAATTTGATCAATTTTAAACTAAAAATCAATTAATTTCATTTAAATTATTTTAGCAATTTCCATACAATAAATGAAGTAATGAAAATTTTTGTTATTTATTCAATAAAATGTTGAAAAACTCTGGTTAGTAAAATTGCATTCCTTCTTCCTTCAAAGTAAACTGTACACGCACACTACACACGCCATGTTTACACATCTCTTTGAGAGTACTAATGGACTCACTCTTTTTTTTTGTTCTGCTTTTGGCTACCTTTAATTAACACCTATCTCAAATTTAAGCACCAGAATCCCAGTATCCCCTTTATAAATTTTACTAGTTTTCACTAACTCAAAAATATATTTAGGAAAGGCAGGACTATTTTCTTCTTTTTCTTAGCGTTAATGTTTGGGCTGGTGTTATTGGTCGAAAACCTATCGGCTCATATTTTTGCCGGAACGCCGTTCCTTATATTTTTATTTCAAAATTGTTCAAAATTAGCTACCTATTTTAATTGTTTTAGAAGAAGATGTGCTGATTGTGTTTTAAAATGACGGCTGTCCGGCACATAACCATCGAATGATAAGAGAATACTTGGATTAATTTCAAAAGGTCCCCAGACCTCACACTCTTGGATTTCTATGTTTGGAGACGTGCTAAGGAATTGGTGTATAAACAAAAGAGGTGTTCACGAGAGAAATTTTAAATGAAAGAATAAGCGCCCCATTTGATAAAGTAAAAAGTGAAACGAAACTTCGCACAACAACCGTGGAGAGAAGAAACGATGCCGTACATGGATACGGAGTGAAGGAGGTCATTCTGAACAAAATCGAATAAATGAAGTTGATTAAAATATATTATTAATAATTTAAAAGGTACTTTCTTAACCTTGACACATTAAAATAGTACCTCTTATTTTGATAACAAAATGTATGATATCTATGACATATAGTAAACCATTGGAAAGCACATAAACTATAAAAAAAATTTAGAGCAAAGTTAATTTCCAAATAACTTTTAGTTTTTTTAAAATGAATCTAGAAGGTATTATTTATCATAATTTTTTGAGGATTGGTAATCTAAAAGCCAGTTTTATTAAACCATAGTTGTATTAAAATTGTTTACTATATTACACTGTATCGGTTATGATGCTACGAGTACCAACACTATAGAGACTATTCACTAAAACTAAGGAATCGTTCCATAAAATATGAGTGGCCGTACCACACTACCCGAAGTGATATAATTACTAATAGTTGACAGTTTAAGTTATTTGACGTTTGTTAGCTAAGACATTAATGTCCTTATCCATTTTTACAACGCGGAATCTCACCACACTATACTTTTCCTCTTAATGGTGAGAACATATTTTTACATCAAGTTCAAATATTATAAAACCTATATTCAATGCCGAAATAATTCACACGGTAATCAAATAAGTTCAAATAAATCAATTTATTATGTGTGTAAAACATTAATTATGTATATTTATGTTCACTACAACTGCGCTTTAAAAACATTACGAGAAAGATTTTGTATCAATTGCGTTATGTAAAACACTTTAAAACATCTTTAATCATGTTCTTTTAAATTTATTATTCCGATAGTAATTTTGCTGCAATCGACTTAACCATAAAAACCCCCAATGTATGTTATTAATGATAATATCTTAAGATCTTATTTTTTGTATTGTAAATTGAATCAGGTTTTAATGAAACATAAGATCAGAACTTAATTTACGAATAATAAACAAATGAAAATTGCATACATAAATTTAAATATCATAATTATTTTTGAATATCGTACAACTCAATTTCATTTTAAGTACAGTTTACTGAACGAACTATAATTTACTAAAATTAAATTATTATAATATTATCCCAATAGTTTATTATATTTCCATAAATGTATGCGAAATACTGTAATTTCGATGTTGCCGAACAAGTTTTTTGATTAGATGCATAAATATGAGCACTATCAAAACCATATTATGTAATTAACATTAAGATATTATCAGCACGATATAATTTTATTAAGAATGCAGCAGCTGGTTTACTATCGCAACATGTCACGAAATGAAATTCGATTGTGTAAAACTGCGTTAAAAACTAATTGTTAATTTATCTGTCTTGGAATATGATAATTGATACATTTAAAGTTAAAAACTGGTTTCTCTCTATTGTATGTGTCTTTACACAAAAAGGTGGTTAGTAAACACAAAAGTTATGGTAAAATAAAAGTTTGAACTAGAAAACAATTGTTTAAATAATAAATACAATTAAAAGGTTGAAATAATTTTTATGTTAAAAGTTATTGGGGTAGTACACCATTTTGTATGTGTGTATTTCAGATTTGCAGTGCCATCGCTAACTGTTTATCCGCATACAAATGAGTTCCGGTACACATTACAAAATCAATTGCAGATGACCTAAATATACTAAATTCATAATCTGGTGAAAGACTACAGATGTGTTTTTAGAATTCATGAAAGGAACGTTTTACCCGTGGGAAAAATGTAGATTTTCCAATAAATTTATTTGCTAATGGACACAGTTACACTACTATCCAAAATATTAAATTACTAAACTTACTAAATTTAGATTAATATCAATTTACCTCTACTCCAACTGAACGATTTTCCGGCCACTAAAATCAGGATGGGAATAGAAAGTTATTATTTTAGGAAAGCAGCAAATCGACATAAACCTCACAAAAGTCTATATTTTGCTTCGATTTTGCTTCGTTAACGCAGATGATGATGACAATGATGACGCTCTATTCAAACAAATTGAAACCCAGGACTACGCTACTCAGCCCGCAAGAGTTTGGGTTGCACTAAATTTTAGCTACTTGCATTACGATTAGTGAAAAACGAGACATCACTATTTGTTCAGGGAATGTAACAGGAAATCTCTAGCGTTTGTTGTTAAAAAATCCTATAAGAATTAGTTCTAATAGAAATGAACTTAAGCTCCTATGGACTGATCTTCTCTGACTTAATCTTATTACTAAGGAGAGCTATAAGAACATACATGAACTCTTTAAAAAACTCCCAAATTTAATTTTAAAATTCAGTTAATCGAATTTATAGATGAGATACTTGAGCTTTATTGTGATAAATGTTTGCTAAACAAACATTTATTACATAATGTTTAAAGTTTGTAGGCCGAGAACAGTATAACTCATCTGAGGTATACCGCAGTTATTCATTAATAACTTCAAATTAAAACCGAATGACTCATTAAATGAATTTTCCCGAAAGCAGAGCCGACCATCTTTAATTTTTTTACACCAAAACATCCGAACTCGTATAACTCGAAAACAATTAAATGTTTGAATCTAGTCCCCACCGGACTAAATTAATTTTACCGAAATCAGGACCCATCGCAATCGCATTCTGTAATTCGAAAACGCCCATTCAGCAGATTTTAATAAAAATCACGCGTCCAGAAAAAATTAAAACAATTTGAGCCCTATCCAGGCGACACAAAAATCATTTGAGACGGGGAAAAATGTGAAAAAGGGACGAAAACACAAAATGTTAATATGGTAGCCAATGTCACGAAGAGATAAGTGCAACCATGCAATGTCTTGTAACGCAACCAACACAACTTAATGCAACATTCCGCAATTAGGAGGAACTGAACGCCACATATTTATGAAAAGAAACCTCAACACCCAACACGAAAGAACATGGTAGAAAATCGCACAACATGGCGCAACTTCACACAACATGATGAAACGTCAATATGATGCTTTTTGAAATACATTACGCAACAGAGTGCCACATCTAGAAACATTTCAGAACATGATGCAAGGTTCTTCAACATTGCGCAAGATAGTACAACACACACAACACTCTTCAACAAGAAGTTGACGTGTTACATCCCACAATATGGTGCAACCTAACATAACATTGTGCAATATCATGCAATATGGTGCAACATCTTGCAACATGATGGCCCTTCTGAAGGACTGTAGTGGTTAGAATATTGCAAACCAATATTCTAGTCGTACATATCGCCAACACACAGTACACATACTAGAGGTAATATACTCATTGGTTCTATTTTCGTTCATTTTCGCGCAGCTGTCAAAAATTTTCAATATGGCGAATGTTGGAGACCTGATTGGTTTGTTTATCTTGTGAATTTATTCGGGTGTTGAGTTCTTACGATTAATTTATTAATATAATAGTATTTAATATTAAAATTGTTATGAAAATAATAAACATAATAATAGTGCAATTTCATTTCATAATTTTCCGAAAGCAAAAACAACTTGTAAACAGTGGGTTTTTTATGTTGTAGGAAGGATATATTTAATACAATCACTTCCAGAATTTGCTTTAAAATGCTTAGAGCAAATACTGGAAGTCAAACTGATTTTTTGGTGAATCCATTATATGAAACGTATCAAAGTAAATTGAAACCTGCATTAAAAAAATGTTGTTCCGTCACTTCTACTGCCAATGAAAGGCAAACTAAAAACAGTAACCTCTCGTAGTTTAAGAATGGACATAAAAGCTTCGCAATTACGGTAAGTGGAAGTGTCAAACTAAGTGATAATGTAAATTATTAACCAATGAACATTTCATTTTAAATAGTGCAACTGAGGTTGGTTCACCAAATATTGCTGGACTATCAACGTCAGTGAACATTAGCAGCGGAAATCGACATTTAATGAACCAATTCCGGCAGCAGTACAGTGTACAGACACTCAAGAAATTATACCTCGGTCGTTTTCTCAACGAAATCCAGTCGCTATTCAGTGTACGGATTCCAGTACACAAACAACAGAAATTATACCTTTTAGTTCAGAAGTTCGTGATTTATGGCAACAGGTTTACAAACAATCTAAAATAGGATATATATTCTGCGAAACAAAAAACAAATGATTAATAAAAATGTGTTTATTAAGTACAATCTAAAATAATTGATTCCATGAAGCACGTATTCACCAAAGAATAATTAAAGAAACTTGAATGTCCATAGAAGCTTGCGAAATGAGCAATCGATGACATTGCCAATGATATTGCAATACACGCAGCAGGAGCACGAGCATATCGTTTGCTTGTCAAAAAGCAATATCCGTTACCAGCAATAATAATACTCAAAAAATGATGCGCAAAAATTCAAGTTTATCTCGGGATAATGAAGTGTATCACGAATATAATGAAAACCGTCGAGTTGAAAGGCGAGGAAAAAATGTGTGTTGATGAAAAAATTGTGTACGACAAATCTAAAGATGAACTATTAAAGGCTGCAAAATACCTACAAGTTGCAATGGTGCGTGGTTTGTTCGGAAATTGGAAGCAGCCGATATATTATAAATGCCAAAAGACATATTATATAAAATAATAAATACCATACAATCGTGTGGTTTTCATGTGGTAGCCATAGTGTGTGATTTGGTGGGATCAAATCAAGGATTGATACGTGAATTAAATGTAACATGCCTAAAACCTTCATTTCCAAATCCAGCGAATCCATCTAAAAATACTTAACTTTTCGCTGATGTGCCACATTTAATCAAATTAATAAGAAACCATTTTATTGATAGTAAGCGATTTATTATTGATGGAATAATTATCGATAAAATAAATTATAGAGGAGTTACTAGAGAAAACAAACAATAAATCGGATTTAAGTGTAGCCTTCAAAATTCCGGCAACGAATTTAACGGTTAGAGGAACAGCGAGGCAAAAAGTTTAATTGGCGACGAAACTGTTATCTCATACAGTTTGAAAGGCAATTCTTCGCGCAGGTAGCTTGAGAGAACTCAGCTTAGAAAATTGGATTAAACGTGCTGAGTTTTTCAAATTGGTAAAGTTTAATAAGATTTAATAATTAATAATTTTTTAAAACTAAATTTTTTGAAGTAATAATTTTATTTATACTAAATTTTTGTTTATTGCCTTTTAAGTAGGGCATCCAATTCCGAATAATCGGAATTTTGGTATTCCGGAACACCGGCTTATATTTTAATTTCAGTTATTCCGGAATTTAAAAATCTAATTCCGGAATTAAATGAATTTTTATTTTCAACACTAATTTAAGTAATGGCAATTTCATTTTATGTAATTTTATTTCTATTTTTGTTATGCTAAATTAAAAACAACTGCGCAATATTTCACAACAAAAGATGAAACTCTGTCAGCGGTAATATCTCGATTGGTTGCTTTAGACGGGTTACCGTTTAAAGTATTTTGTTTGTCCTACGGTTTGCGGAAATGTTTGCCATTGCGAGCATTTTCGAATCTTCCGAAATTACCGACGACCATTCAAAAAATGGTCATGGAATTCTATAAAAAGTTGCGAAAAATAAACATTTCGAAAATTGGCACACTGAAACCAACAAAATTTAAAATGGGTCTCACTTTGGATGAATGGACCTCTTCCAGAAATCGTCGGTTTTTAAACATCAATGTTCATGGGAAAATGGATTTTTGGAACCTTTGGCTGGCACGAATTAATGGTCGGTTTGGGGCTGATGAATGTATAGCTTTATTGAATAAAACCATAAAATCATTTAACATCAATATTAAAGTCGTTTCATGCGTAGTAACGGATGGGGCCGCTGTAATGATAAATGTTGGGAGTAATTTACCATGCGACCAAATTTTATGCTATGCACATGGAATTCAAATCGGAATTATAAATCTTCTCTACAAAAAGAAAAATGTGCAGGACTCTTTAGATTGCAATCAAAGTAAAATCGATGATGTCATAGGCGTAATAGGTGCAACTGATAGTGATGACGATACTTACGAACTTGATGATGAAGATGAAGAACTGGGATTCGAAGTATGTCAAACAAAGGATGACGTTAAATTATAAAGAAAGCACGAATAATTGTAACGATATTTCGACGATCCCCCCAAAAAAAATGAAATACTTCAGAAGTACGTGGAAGAGGAAAACGACGGTAAAGAACTACAACTATTGATAGACTGCGCTAGACGTTGGAGTTCCCTCTGTTTCATGATAGATAGGATAACGAAAATTAAGACATGTATACAAAAAGCTTCAATTGACCTTAATTTACCTCCAGAAAAGATTCTTTCTGAAATAGAATGGGACAGCTTATTTAAAATGTTTAAACCCTGTTAGATTATCAGTCGAAGTTGATAATATATCAAACGATGATTTTGGAATTAAATTAAAAGACGAGCTAGCCGTCCAAATCAATAAACGAAGAACAATTTTGTCCGACATACTACAATATATCCATAATCGTGGTAAAACTAAGTTGAATTTCAAAGTGAAGCGTCATTAAAATTCCGAAATAAACAAAAAATTGCAGGAACTCTGTCGGCGTTATAATTCCAGTTATAATTTCGATGAGAGCAGTTCAAGCTCATATGGCGAGGCCGAGTATAATCCAGTATACTCATTAGAAACGTTTTTACAACAAAAGATAAATCATTCGCTCAGTTCTTTAAAAACGGTAAAAATCAACTTAAAATCGCTTTCCTCTGCGTTTCGAAACGAAATTAAATTTTGGGATGATGGGGGTCCTCGAGGCCCACTGCTTAACAATGTTTATGAAAATCTAATAAATATACCATCAACAAGGGTTGATGCCGAAAGAGCATTTTCAACAGCAGGCAATATCGCCACTAAAATTCGTTCTAGTCTCAACGACACAACCCTCAATGCGTTATATTGCATGCGATAGGCATTTAAAAAGCAGAACAAAACGTGTAAAGCTTAATTTTTAAACCAAAATCTATTTGATCATTTATTATATGTAACAAAAGGAATTTGTTTTTTTTATATTGAAAATTGAAATATATAATTTGATTTTATAAAAATCAAATTTTGGTTTTTAATTATTTTGCTTCAAAAATTTAGTACAAAAAATCAATTCCGGAATTGGGAATATTCCAATTCGAAAATTCCGGAATTAATTTTTTGCCCTACTTTTAAGGTTAATGATTGGTTTGATTGCCTGAACGTCAGAGTGCCTTACCAAGACTATCGGCAACGAGTTCAGGTCATTGGGGTTTCAGAATCACTCCAGTTTGAATTAATCTAATCGAGAAGATAAGCAATACGATGTTCACAATGTGGGTTAAAAATAAGTTGACCATGCTACTATTTCAAAAAGGTCTGTGGCTAATTTATGTAAAAATTTTACCATGACATTGCTAATGTTTTTATGTTATTTTATACAGGCGTAATAATGACCAATAATGCGCTCAAATAGCTGAATATCGATTTTTTGGGGTCATCCGTTCAAAAGAGGGTCTCCACGATCATCCAGATCGGTTGCAATTCATGTATCGGATGCGATCATATACACGGTAGAATTGAGGGAAGCATTTCAATGCATAGTACCATTATGGTGAACGATACACCTGACTTGGATGCAGTTGGCCTTCTTATTGGCGACGTGTTATCTACGTTGACATCCCATTAAGATGTGTGCGATAAAAATGTAGACGAACTGGAATCACTCCAGTATGATGGGTTGGAGCATTTGGCAGGGTACCGTTCATTCGCTTGGACAAACCAGCTAACCGAAGGATGCTTACAAAAACCATCAGATCAACTAATGAGACACATGAAGGAATTAGAGTTCATTTGTAAACAACTGAATGGGGATGAAATTGTTTATTCCAAGGATTACATAAAAAATTTAATTAATCTTTCTACAACAATATGTTGTGAACAAAAAGTGAAAGAATTTTTTTCCAATCCAGGATGCACTTTAGGACTAAACATCTTAATAACAATTTACTAACTACAATCTACTAAATAAAATAATTAGATAAATAAATATACCTACATATTTGAATTAAATAAATTTTTTATTTATTCACTGAGAAAAAAAAACACATTTTGTTTTTTAATAAGGTCAATTTTGATATTAAAATGCTGCACATTCAAATTATTTTATATAAAACAATTTTTAATTAAATACAAAATCATTTTGATAGAATAATAAATACCTTACAAATAAAATAAATATTTGAACCAAAAAAAGTTTATTTAAAATGATATACTCGTATAAGTTTAGATTAAATATTGAAACGCTTTATTATTAAACTGTTTTACGAGGATGAACGGTTTTCGTATTCGATTTCACATCAATAATTCTATATATGTATTAGTTTTAAATAAAATATTATCAAAATAAAAATTAGCATTTTTAAAATAAAAAAGAATACTGTTTAGTACTTAGAAATGAAATTGAGTTTTATTTAATTTAAAAATATTCGATCTCGGAAACTGCATTGAAATAGATTCCATTTGGATTTAAAATCAAACATTTGTTGTGATAAATTGTTCGCTAGAAACCGTTAGCTTCAAACTGTGAAATCATTTAGCTTGAGTTGTTGATGAGGATGGTTGTAACATCTTCGTTTCAATTACAAAAAGTGTGTTTATTTTAATATAAATTAAAAATAGTTATCAATTTAAGATCGACCAAAAGTGATCTGATAGAAACTTTAATACAATTATAGTGATTATTATGGAAGTGATTCGCATAATTCAAATAAAAATATGAGTGTGGTTAAATTAATTAATGGTGTCTTATACGACGAAAATGGAAGAGTGGTACAAGTTGAAATTTGTGGAAAGAGTGACAATGTAGAAAATAATAACATACTAGTTGACATAATAAGTTGTGGAAGCATAAGTGAATTGTTAAATTTGAATAAAGAAAGTGTGAACATAGTAATGTTAGAAAACGGAAATGAATCCGAAAATGTGATTAATGGAAATCAAATAAACGACATCGAGGAACCATTTATCAGTGTAGACGACGATTAAATTAAACTTAAACAAGGCTTGCGCGAATTTGATTTAGAAGAAATTTTACCAAATCTCAAAGGTACAACGGACGCACACATTAATGTATAATTTAACCGTAATTAATTTAATTTAACCGTAATTAATATATTTAAATAATATATTTGAATAATTTGGATCTAACGTACCATAGGAAGGTAACCCAACAATTTCGAGTGTTGCCGTCCTATATTTTGGATCCATTTTCAATCGAGTTATTGGAACAACATTGCGAGTTATAACGAAATGTTACATTTTTTCAGCTGTTCAAATTACCTATAGAAGTCTTCGATATTTAAGTAAAGACGATATTTACGGTGCCATTAATGCCTTTGGACTTCGAGCCGAATTCCGTGCTAGATTATCAAGTTGGAGAAAGGAAAAGGTATCTTGTTTAATTATATTTGTTAACACTTAAATATTTATTGTCTAGTTTGGTACTAATTATACTACAGTTTCTGTTCATTTAAAAGTCGATGACTATGGCTCAAATCAATAAATTCTATTCCAGATACATCATCATCCTATAAATCTGACGCAACTATTACGACTCATTCGTCGTGTAAGCTTAAAGTAATGAATATGTTTCTCAAGAAATAAGCAAATCAAGCTTAAAATGAACATTAATAACGATTATTTTTCTCTATAAATAGGATATTGCACAGCTTTTACAACAAAGTTCCAAAAGAAGAAGTTTGATTGAAGCGTATAAAACAAAATTAAATTTGAATGATTCAAATAGAAAAGATCTAATCTCTATTATTATAGAAGAACTCAATTGCAACGACATCTCTCTTCGGCCTTACGAATTTTCTTCCATTATTGAACAGATTTGTCAAATATTTCCAAATGAAAAAGCTGCTAAGGTAAATAAATATGTTTTGGTTTGTCTTATCCTGACGCAATATTAATTTCATTTTGTATTAATTTAGGAATATTATACTTCATCCCAAGAAACGGAAAACAACATCTTAAAATAAAATTGTATTGTCATTATGTCAATTCAAGACACAGAAAGCGTAAACTATCTTCTACATCAATTGAATCGATAATTAAAAAAATACCATCACGGAGACAGCTGCTAAGTTCTATGATACTTGAGGTGGATGAAATAATTGCCAAACCTTTAAAAGTAGCCCTAAATAGAGAATGTGCAAATTGGGAGGAAGTTTGCGATATATGGAGAAAGACATTTACATTACGGCAAACGGGCATCAGGGGCTGAATATTTGGACCAGTGACCACTATTTAAGGATGCTAGAGCTCCACAGTTTTAAAAATATAGATACATTGCTGTTTGAATTTAATCAAATTTAACTTATTTGATGAAATGATGTTCATTCTTTTAAATATTATTTTTAATTATTTTTCCACAAAACTCAATATTCTAATTGAAATAATTATATGATGGCCTTGAATAAACTGCCGTGAAGATAAATCATTTAGTATAGAATGAAGCAATCAATTTTTCGTTGGGTTCCCCAAAAATTATATTGCATTGACCTGAATTTTATGTGTATAAGTACCCTGTTTCATAAAAAATTTTGAAACATAATAAGCTGAAAGAAATGGTTTTTAAATTTTTGTGGGTTGGCGATTGAACGTCGTAGAGGAAAGACGTGTTTTTGTCTCTCCTCTATATAAATAAGTAATTAATTTAAATATGTCAAAATTCAATAATTAATTAATAATATCTGAATATAAAAATAATAATAATAATAATATTAATGATAATTTGTGTGTTTTAAAAGTAGTTAATAAGTGAAAAATGTTACATATTGCATATTTGTATTAATTTGTGTGTTGTGCGCTTGCAATGGTGTAGGATATGTACATAACAATTTTCGTTTATATGTATGTATTTTGATACCGTTGTTTGAATGCATCACGCATTGTAATGCAATTTTCAATGTGTATGTAGGACTTTTTGATTGCAAAGGATGGAAAGATAAGTGTTTTTCATTTTTTCATTGTTTTACATACTAAATTACATAACACATAACTTTTTCCCTAAATAAATTTTACTTTTAAGTACACATATAAATACATATTTATAACCCATGAAGGTGTAGAGTAGAATTATTCTCATGTTATGGGTTGTTATCCGACCGAATATAGTTTGCGCGAGAAAGGGTTTTTTTCAATTCTGCTGTTTTTGGTAGACTAGCTAACAATTTTTGTTGTTGTTTTTGGAAGTTTCGTTTGTTTTCTGCTTTTGGTAATTTTAAATACTATCTTTCGTTTTGTATACTTATTTACTCGTAGTCATACATTCTCGTCGATTGTGGAACTCGCGGGGGCGAATCGATTGCGGATTGAAAACTGCATATAAAAAAAAACATAAAACAAAATTTTAAATCATAGTATCATAGAAGTTCCTATGGATTTTCATACATTTGGTAAAGTAAAATTTGTTTTTAGATCCGCAACGATTTTATTACGTTTGACGGGGAATCATAAAAAATGATTTGTTTGAAAATCAGTACAAATTTTCGTGACTACTTTGATCGAGAGCAATTGTTTTCCATTCTATTTATATGCATTTTCAGATCCGCATTCGATTCGCTCCCGAGGATTCTATAATCGACGTGATTATGTTTTACATGGATATTAGTATTGGAGGTGTTTGGCGCGCGGGAAATGCATTTCAATAACCACCGAAAATGTGGTTTTGCGATATATAACTCGAAGCCGATCGCAATTATATTCTATAGAATGTAATTGTGTTTGGTTCTGATATAGCATGTTATACGTATATGCGTTTAGCTGTGTCCTATGTATGGGTGTGCGAAGGAACATATGAGATAATAATTATTATTTATTTTACATCATTGTTACATAATTATATATTTGTTGTATACATATTTACGTTTTGTGCTTGTGTGTGCAGATGTTTTACAATACTCGTGTGTAATTCCGTGAGCTAGATTTTTTGTTGTTTTAATCAGCCAAGCTACACACGATTTCAGCTTCTGGTTTCAAATTAAGTCGTGATGGATTTTGTTGTTGGTTTCTAATTTTTAAAATTTAATGTCGCAGTAAAAACGGTTTTTGTGGGTAAAAGGGGAAAGAAAGGAAGGTCAAGCCGGTCTTACGAAACCGTGTGTAGCATGGCTGAATGGAAAATTAACGCATGCTTTCCGACTGCGAACGCTATTATATCTTGTCTGTATAATGTTAATTGTTTTTCGGTTCATGATGGTAATGTTTTATTTTGTTTCGCATGGTATTGCTGATGTTCATAACCTTGCATGTAGCATGTAGCACGTTTTATGTGGATTTGTTCAGTTTCGTCGGCTTGTTATGTGAATCTTGCTTGGGTGATGATGAGATTGCGATGGGCATCTCTATTTCCTGTATTTACATTTTTAGCGATTTGGCAGTGAGTACACTTCTTCTCTATATTGTGGAGAACTGAGGGGGGGGGGGGGGGGTTAACGAGTGATGCAATATGTGTGATCAATTTACACGGCAGCGGGAATATGGTATAGTTGTTAATTATTGCTAAATGTTGTGGATGTTTTTGTTAAAGTTTATCGTCAATTTAGCTGGGCGGAATTAGAATTTTAGGGTAAGATAATTACGGTAAATTGATGAAAAATTTCCACTAATTAAAAAGAGTCATCTATTATTTAACTCATTAACTATAATTTTATATAATAAAATAATCTGGAGGTTCAGATATAGATGGAAGTGGAAGCTGAGTCTTTTAAGCCTCATAACAAATAAGGCTATTTACTTTGGTTTAGAATAATATTTAATCATTGTTAATACTAATGAAATTTCAAAATAATTATAGTTTAGATTAATCACATTACAGTTCATATACAATATTTATAATAAACATTATTATACAAATAAAATGGAAGTCAACTAATTTAATCTTATTCTTAATCTCTATTATCTAATATGAATGTTGAATAATTATATTATTAGTATTCCAGGTTGTGTACTATATCTACAAATCTCCTCCAAATTGATGTTGAGTTGTAGCAAACGACCACTATTATATTAATGCTAGTTTTTAAATTAAATTAAATTTAGAATTAAGTTTATAATATGTTATTGTATGATAGAAAGTATACTTATACTTGGTAAAGTAGTTAAGCTAATTTATGATGCGTGCTGATTAATGACAAATATTCGGGTGTGATAATGTTTTAAAAATGGATTGGAATAATAAAATTAATTTAATCCGGATTTAGGAAAGGATTCCGGAATTAATAGTATCTAAGCATCTCAATTTACTAACAAATTTAAATTGTAGGACATTGGTGTTTTGGAAGCAGTTTTGTTGGCTTCACTTTCGAATATTGTAAAGTGAAATGGTAGTCATTAATCTTAAGTTAATTTACAGGAAATATTTCGGAAGGCGACCGGGTTAATAACTATTTAAATTTAGTATTTAGTTATAATAAGTTATTATAAGTTAGACAGAAGTAAATATAAGGATTTTGGATTAGTTTTATTATCAATATAATTGACAGTTTAGTTATGAGTTTATAACTTGTGGATTGTATATCGAACTATCCATTAATTTTTTTTTTTTTTTTTTTTTTTTTTTTTTTTTTGTTCAAAATTAATTTACTACAAGTTTCCACTGGTTTTTTCAGGGAAATATAATTTCCTGACCAGTCAAGTTTTTTTTTGAGTAAATTTTTTGAATGGATAGTGAGATCTTATTTTATTTATTTTATTTTATTTTTATACAATATTGTATTATATTTTAATTATATCATATTTTAATTTTAATTTTATTATATTTCCAACTTTAACTTCAATATTGAAAAGCAACTGTGCATGGGTAACTTTTTTTTTTCTTCTCATTTTGCGCGTTATAATCATGTTTTAGTATCTTGTTTTTATGTTTCTTAATAACTTGAATCGTGAAGTGTAAAGCCGCAATTCCATTACTGCGGCTTTTGTTTTTGTGCAGAAAACCGGAAAGAGATAATATCAAAAATCCGACAGAGACAGACTATATTTATTTTATAGTGAAATTTTAAGGGGAATATTTGACAACTACGAAATTATAACAAAAATTAGTTGAAAAATGAAAATTATTGTTAAATCAATTTCATTTATATCTCTACATTACTAAAAAACCTAAATATTATTTGTAGGCACCATTTTATTATGTTTTTTAATTATTTCCTTTCAATAATTAAAAACTAAGAAACCGCTTTCCTATAAAAAAGTTAGGGGAATATTTGACCGCGTTTGTAACATAACCTAAAAAATATCACATGCATTAAAATTATGTAATACGGAATAAATAATAAAAATTAAATATTGTAAAATATTTTAGTTTGAACTTTAATACAAATTTATAATGAAAACGCGATTTATATCACACTCCACCAAACATATAAAATATATGAGCCAAGTGCTCACCATAAAAATATTACTAAACTAAAATTTGCTGAGAGTGGGGGGTATTTTTCATTTTGGTTGCCATAAAAAATACTTCGATTTGTATTTTTTATTTATAGTTATGGCAACCAAATCGCTACAACAACAAAAAATTTAAGTATAATAAATTTTCCTGTTGCGCCGCTCACACACATAGAGATTTTTGATTGCATCTCTTCCTGGTTTTCTGCGCGAAGGAAGGCCGCAGTGGTGGAATTGCGGCTTAAGTAATAAGGTTGCATATATTAAATAAATTAAGTAGTCAGTAATAAGCATACAGTTTGTTTTCAGGTTTAATAATTAATATATGTTCACTGAGTTATTTTAACGGCCAGTTTGCAGTGAATTTATTAAATGCTAATGGTTTTAGAGAAATTATTAATAATTTAATATTAATTGTTAATATAATTCAATTTATTATTAATATAATTCAAATAACTATGAATTCAGGAAATTTTATTGTAAGTTATGGAGTTATAGAGGATTAATAAATATTTATATTATTTAGGAAACCGGTAGGGTAGATTAATTAAGAATTAATTTCAGGAATCTTTAGATGTTATGAAGTAATATTTCTTTGAAATATTAATTGCTGGTTGTGTAGATTAGAATTGTGCTTTCATTATGTTATTAATTATTGGCTTCACCTAGGTATTTGGAACCGGTCTGATCTAATTAATCAATTTTGTTTAGATAGCTGAAAAGTATTAATGTAGAATTATATTACAGGAAATTTCCAGATGCACGTGAAATAATATTATTTTTTCTCAGGTTGCTGATTTAGTGAGGCAATTGTTGAAGATCAAAGCAATAACATCGTTATCCATTAAACCTATTAAGCCTTTATCCTTCCTAGTAGATTAAAAGTAGATTAGAATTGTGTTGTGCCGTACGATCGCTAGGTGTCTGCAACCGGATCGTTCCGTCCCCAAAAAAAAACAAAAAAAAAAAAAACCTTTCCTATCCTTCCTATTGTTATGTGTAAACAGGCTGTAGGAATAGGCCCGGCGTTATCCGGGACTCTTGGCTAGCACTTGGTTCTACAGTCCAATCAATCAATCAATCAATCAATAATAAGCTGAAAGAAATAGTTTTTAAATTTTTGTGATAATTTTTTTGTAAAAATAAGGACACATGTAATTTTCTAATATTACATCACTTATACAACATTTAAATAATTTTTCTAACTAATTCTTAACTCACAATGTTCACTTGTTTTAATTGTTTAAAGCAATATTCAAATATAAAAATATTATTTTGCCATTTAAATCTATTTTGCTTCAATGTAAACAAGACAGTTGTAATCAACTGTTTCGTAATTATGTATAGTTTTCTCAAGTAATTTAAAAATAGTTCACACATCATCAACAATTAATGTTTCAACTGAACATAATAATTCTGTAAATGAAAGTTCTTTTTCAATCTCTAACCAAATATCAAATAGTTGTTCATCAATGGTTCAGCGTAATCAAACAATTATTTCCAGTGAAGTAAACACATTTGTGATTGATAAAGAATATATATGGAAAAAATTAAAGAAAAAGGTGTTGAATTTATCGTTGGGTTTGCGTTCTCAAAACAGTATGCCTAGAAAAGAAGTACTGGAAGTTCAACATTTAATAAGTGATTTGCTCTAATATTTCAAATATTGTTGAATCTATAATTAATTTCGAGCACGACTGTAAAATGCAAAGTGACTTAGACTTCATGGTGGAGCTTTGTAAAGATCCATTTAATGATATTAAATCAGAATATCGATTTTTGAAAATTTTAAAAGAAATGAATCGTTACGAAGATCCGAAGGGGTTCATTATAAATAATTCAATATCTGAAAGAGTTATTCAAGGTAAACCCAACGATGTTATCTAAATTCTGTTATGTTTATGTTATGCCACTACGCTTTAAAATTAAAGCTATTTTTGAACTGCCAAATCTATTAAATGAAACGCTTAAAAACACCAAGACATAACACTACCTTAATGAAAGTATCTTAAAAAATTTTGCCAGTGGTGAGATATTCAAATCGAAGATATTGTCAGTTAAGTCCGATTTAATTATCCCGTATATATTGTTTTTTGATGATTTCCAAATAAATAATGCGCTGGGTACCCATACATTTTCTATATGCGGTTGCTACTTGTACCTTCCAACCATGCCTCAATATATATTATCCAAATTACAGTTCATTTTTCATGCGGCCTTTGTTTTACTAAAAATTTAAAAAATTGTGGGAACGATTTATCATTTTATCACTTAGTTGAAGAATTACAATTACAAGAGGACGGTAACCAAATCTGTGCTAACGGGGAAGTATTTAAAGTTCATTTTTTGTTAGGCCTTATAGTCGGTGATAATTTAGGAGTCAATAGTATTTTAGGTTTCGTTCAGTTGTTCAATGCTCAACGATATTTGCCGTGTTTCTTGACGCTCATTGATCCGGACCAGCTCAAATTTTATATGGAAAACTTGATCCAAATTTTTGTTTAGATCACAATTTTTGATTTTAAATCTAGCAAGCGCCTTTGTGTGGTTTCATGAAACATGAACTGAACTGGATCAGATCAAGCATCAAGAAACACAGCTATTGTCGTTTGTGCACCAGAACTCGTAATGAAATGAAAAATGATGTTTCGGAAATTCCAGCATCTCTTCTTGAAATAGAAAAAATTATGAAGTTCAACTAACTGATAATATAATTTCCAAGAAACGGCAATAAAAAATAAATGCATATTTAATGACCTTAATTATTTTCATGTAACCGAAAATTTCTATTTCGATATAATGCATGACGTGCTAGAAGGCCATATGCGTATATGATGTTTGTAAAATTTTATTGGGTCTCATAAATGATAATATCATAACGTTAGATTATTAATAACAGAAAAACATTTTTCAATTAGGCGAAATAGAAGTAGGAAATATTTCATCTCCTTTGTAGACCTTAATAAATTAAAAATTTTTATCTGAAAATGACAGCTAGTGAGCCTTTGACATTTATAACTTTTCTACTGTTAATGATAGGTGATTTAATTAAACGAGAAAATGCTCATTGGAAACTTCTGGTTATTCTTAACGAAATTGTAGACTTGTTAAAACTGTCAAAATATAGCTTAGAAAAATTAAATCGTTTGGAAATGTTAATTAAAAAACATCACGTTATGTATATAAAATTATTTGGTTCTACGCTTAAGCCTAACAACACTATTTTTTGGTACATTTTACAACTGCTATAAAAAAATGTCGGTCATTAAAATATGTTTGGGCAATGCGTTTCGAAGTTAAACAAAAAGAAGCTAAAATATATTTCAATAATATAACATCTAGAGTAAATCATCCGTACACCTTATCTATCAAGTCTGGATTAAAATTTTCTAAATTTTTGTTACACCACGAAAGCGGCTTTGATAAGTATTTTAATATTGAACTACATGGTTTACAGTAGACATCAGCAAAAAGGACTATTTTTCAAGAATTATAGGAATTGAGAATTTCAATGAAATTGAAATATAGAGGAACTGATAATTAAACAACATAAAAAAAAACTACATATAAAACGAAATATTACTTAGCAAAAAGAATGGGTTAATATTTGAGTTGTATAAAATTCAGAACATATTGTACGACAATGGTGAAATATTTATTTAGTGTTATCAAATTGAAATAATCAAGTTTGATACACATTTTCAAGCATATGAATGCGGAAAAAAATTTGAAAATATTTGTATAAAAAGTCCATATCGTATTTTACTAGTTCTCCATTGCACTTATATCAAATAAACAATGGAAAAACATATGTTAAAAATAAAACTTTATAATTTATTTTATAATTTCGGGCTTAAAGTTTTGGTAATTTGGATAGAAAAAATTTAATTGTAATCTGCTAAAGAATTAATTTATGTAATTATTATAGTTTTTTTTTTAATTTTTAATATTGTTGATCATAAAATGAATTACTATTGATTTAAAAACGGTTTGTTTTATTTTTAATAATGAATCATTTTTGACTAAAAATGAAATCAAAATTTTCGTATGTTTATAAATAAATATAGCGCCATATTTATAAAAAATAAAAAAAAAATTAAATTTTAAATTAAAAGTGTTTTTATTTAAATTGAAAATTATTTATTTTGCCTTTTGCTTTTGAAAACATTTACATTTTGTTCTAAAAATTATAATTTTGAAGCAAAAATGTTCGGTTTAACTAAAATTCATTTTTGAAAAAAATGATATTTTTTATTTTTAAATTGGGTAATTAAGATATAAATATTTACAAAATCTTCATTAGACTTTGAAAATTATATTTTTAAAATAAAATTTTTTACGTTTGATATGATTTCATAAATGTTTTTTTAAATTGAAATGGTTTTATTTAATTTGAGATTGTCTTTTCTCTCAGTGATGAAAATAACTTATATTTTTTAAACTTTACTAGGCCTGTACATATGTATACGTACATTTATACATATTTTCATATTATTATAAAAACGTCTCTATAGCGCCCCACGTGAGGCCCCAAGATAGCGCCCCACGTAGGAATAATAATGGATCGGTTGATGAGGGTTAAATGACACTTAAATTTTTTCCATAAATTGGGAGGTTCAGGTGATTTTAAACCGAAATCGGTCCACCGTAAGTGGCAGCTTCCAAAGGATTTTCTTTTGCTAATATTGCATTGTCTTTTGTTTTTCAACAAAAATCTGGTCTCTGTGTACCGCCTAGCCGGATTGTCTGACCGAGATGAAACTTTATTCATAAGCTTTTCCACCATTGGTGTTTGGTGAAATTCAATCCACCGGAAAGGGCTCTTTTTATAACAGCTTTATCGTTTTCTTCGTTTTATTTTTGACAAAAACTGTTTTTCAACAAAATTCGGCCTCTTTACGGCAGTGTCTCAAGATGGAAACACTGTTCGAAATTAATCTTCATAATTAAGATTTTTTTTTAATTGAGAGGTCCTAGAGATATTTGACCGATATCGGTAAACCGGAAGCTCTTAGGAGCTCGTTGTTTGCAAATGCTTGTTATAGTATATAGCATTTACAATAAACGCAATTTAAAAAAAAATGTTAAATTAAGCTTGCAACAAATTTAGTGTCTACTGTTTTTATGAATGTAAGGTAAGCCGAAGAACAAACATTCGAAATGTTAATTAGTTTTTAAAAGGTACAAAGTTAGAAGTAACTACGGTGTATTCAAGAATTATGTACATTAGTGATTTATATACATTGGTCAATAACGTAAACGTATACATCCTCTATTTCACATTTTTTACAATTCATTTTATCATTTTATGCAATCATAAAAATTTCATTTTCGACTTCTATATTATTGCAGATTTACTGGTCGCTATAGCCAAAATCCTGAAAAGTGGGTTACAAAATATTCTCTCGTTATGTTTTGTTTATTATTAAATGTAGAGAAAGTGAAAAAAATCATTATGAACATGGTGCAGATGACACGGGCACACCCACAAAAACAGTGTGAGACTCCTACTCACTAAAACAACCTTCTTAACCCTTGTCCAACCTTACGACCATTAGGAATTACTTTGGAATGAAGTATTCTTTACTATAGTGTATCATTATATCTCTCACAAAACTCAATTAGAAAAGCAAAGCTTCAGTTTTGGTTTATTATACGTTACGTTGGTTTCTATTGATATGACAATTTAATCCCAAACAATTAATTAAAGCAGGGAAGGTAAACAAAAATAACAAATAAAATTAAATTTAAATATAACAACATAAAGTAATTTTAAAGTATAATCATTCAAACCTTTGTAACTATATACTATAGGAAAATGGAAAAGTGGAAGTGGAAATTAAATATCGAGAAATGTTGGACACAGATGTTGTGTACATTTTTTTCCTTTTGCATCGTGGCCCTTCTACTTATTCTTATAAATATTATTCCTCTCCACAATACACAAATTTTATTTATTCTCTACAGTAATCTGTCTTTTTGCACCCTTAAAAAATTATAATTTTATGTATATCTTGTGTGTGTGTATATATATATTTATAGAAAAGTAGATATCCTTTTCCTCTTCATATCGCTCCTTTTGTACCAAACCAATTCTCCAAACATTAAAAATAAAAATTATATAAGAAGATAATATATTTTATATATATTCACACAGACACCCTATAAATTATATCGGGCAATACATTTTTCTTTCGTTTCGTTTTTAATTTTATTTTTGGTATTTTTCCCATTTCCCAGCCACAATATATAAGATTGCTTATACGAGTACGAGTACGTACAACCAAATATTTGGTGTAAAATAATTTCACTTTTTCCACTTTGATGGTGGGCTGAATTATAATCATAATAATAATAATAATAAGCACAACAACAAATAATTTCTACGGATAAACAAAAAAAAATCTATCAAGATGGTATCCTCCGTTTATTTTCTTTACACGTTTCTAAACACGTAAGATAAATGGAACATGAAAACCAAAAAAAAAATATTAATAAGACAATTCACCTAATGAGTTTGGAACACCTAACAAAAAACAACTTTTAAAAAATGTTAAATTTTTTATTATAAGAGGGTGGAAAAATTAATTTTTATATTCATCTTGTTTAAGTGCAGTGCGATCATCGTTGTGGTGATGATGGTCTTAAATTTGTAACGGTATAAATGTTTTGACGGATATTTTATATAAATAATGCACAATTTTTGTAAAGGGAAATATTGTGTAATAAAGTGGAAATGAATTTTTCACTTACCCATGAATTTATGTGCAATTCTTAAGGATTAGAGATGACATTTAGATGTCGTGGTGTCTGAAAATAAAATAAAATAGTGTTTTAGATTTATTTATCGTCTTACCACCAATATGAATATTTGTGTATGTTGGTTAAAACAGCTTGAGAATTAGATACTAATAGTATATTATGTTGTTAGAAAGTAAAATAGGAGATTATTGCTCGAGTGGAGGAATTATCACCCGAGGAGGCCTGACGGCAAGTTTATACTCCTGATTTAAATAATATGATATGTTTTCTAAAATTTCATTTTTAATAAATATATTATTTTTATGATAAGTAGCTTTCAGTTTCATTGCTACAAAACATATAACGACAAGAAGTTACTATGTTGCTATCGAGTTTAATAATTATTTATTATTAGTTTTATATTATAATTTATGTTTCAATAATTAATATGTTTGAAAATTATTCCGTAAATTTTGTTTGAATAATCTATATAAATAAAACAAAGTCGTGTTAGTTACACCATTTATAACTCAAGAACGGCTGGACCGATTTTTATGATTTTTGTTTTGTTGGATTTAACTCCGTTCCGAATAGCATAATAACTATTAAAACATTGGAAAAATTCACCAACAAAAAAGTTGTCAAGAAAATTCATTTTCTCATATATTTAGTACATTTTGTTTTTTTTTATTTTGTTCGTCTCAATACAGTGGTGATTTAGGAAAAAAGAAAAGTCGGAAAAACTCAAAAGGGAAGCCCCAAAAATCTAATAAAAAAAACCTTTTTTTATATGAATTTTGTAGGTGTAGTTTGTATGTGAGGAGTGGTGCAGTGGTTAAAGCTTCGGCGCTTGGACTGCAAGGTACTGGATACGAATCCGACTGGAGGCTGCATGCACATTTACCATTTTATTTTTTATCCAATTTTTTTTTATTTCATCTACTTATCTTCTATATAAATAAAACAAAGTCGTGTTAGTTACACCATTTATAACTGAAGAACGGCTGGACCGATTTTTATGATCTTTCTTTTGTTGGATTTGACTCCGTTCCGAATAGCATAATAACTATTAAAACATTGTAAAAATTCACCAAAAAAAAAGTTATCAAGAAAATTCATTTTCTCATATATTTAGTACATTTTGTTTTTTTTATTTTGTTCGTCTCAATACAGTGGTGGTTTAGGAAAAAAGAAAAGTCGGAAAAATCTCAAAAGAGAGCGCGTGGCGCTATGTGATGAAACTTCAGCTGACGACAAACATGCGAGTTGCGTTGTTAAACCAGAGACAACCTAACAGAGATATTTCATTCTATGTAAACGTAAAAATTTAAACTGCGAGTTTATTTTCTGTAAACAGCCGCAAACAACCAAAAATATTTTGTTTTTTTGCGTAAACGTATACGTAGTTTAACGAAAAATGACAGATACAACGATGACATTGGAATTGTCCGAAATATATTTTGTTTTCATTTTTTAGCTCGAACGAAAAATTTAATTTGATTGTCTGGGGTTAAATGATCTATCTGCCAAAGATTTCTCCAAGCAATTGCTGACTATCGGTAATGGCCATGTTCCGTCGACGAATCGAACAGATTGATTTCGTTTCCTCTGAACTTTTGCAATTTTGTCTCAACGAAGAACGAGCTCATCAACAAAGTGTTCCCGAATAATATTACTAACCACAAAAATCACAATTGGGTGAGTGAACGAGTAATTCTTGCGGCAAAGAACAAAAATGGGGATCACTTAAATTTCACAATTCAAAATCTAATCGTCGGTCCACTTCATTCCTTCAAATCTATCGACTGTGTGACAAACAAAGACGAATCAACCAACTGTCCAACTGAATTTTTAAACTCATTGGATCTGGCTGGCTTGCCCCCGCACAATTTACAACTGAAAGTTGGTGTGTTGCCGGTAATCATCATGCTACGAAACCTGAATCGCTTTGTTCGTTCTCGCACCTGACAATAAAACAAAAAATGTCGTATGTCACAAGATGTTTTACTGAAGGGAATCGACCCTATTGCAACCTACTCAGGAAATAGTTTAAAAGAAAGTAGTGCAACAATGCTACGCGAATCATTTCGAATCAATTCAATAAAACGAATTCCTTGCTGCCACGTGAATTACATTCATTTCAATGTAATTAAAATATATTTCATTTTGATTGAATTTAATTAATTTGGAGTATTCATTTTATCCGCCCCGGAGGTCTCGGGTTCAATTCCCGGTAGTGACAAGGAAAAAATTGCACGGCTGGTTTAGTATCAATGAATTAATCACTCATTAGTCATTATCCGAAATGAAAATATGATTATTAAACCTCATTTAAGGCAGCCAAATCTCTTGATGGGGTATAGTGCCAGAGAGAGAGAGAGAGAGAGAGAGAGAGAGAGAGAGAGAGAAATTCATTTTATCTTAATAAAAAAACTCAATTTAATTAAGCTATAATAACTTTAAGCAATATTTATTGATTTTGAGGCGGTACGAAGTTCGCCGGGTCAGCTAGTGTTAAAATATGTTTAAAACGAAATTACGTATCAAGCTCGATTTATATTATCGGTTCCTTTCATTTTTCGTATCAGACAAAAAAAAACATTGTTACATGTTTTTTTCATTGAAGTATTTATATTATCCGTTCCGTACTTGCAGGAGCTGAACGGAACGGATAATATTTATAAATACTCCTATGAAAATACATGTAACAAAGTTTTTTTTTGTCTGATACGAAAAATGAAGGAACTGAAAGGATATAAATCGAGCTTCAGTCTATAGTTCTGGCAAAAAAAAATTCAGAATAATATTTTGCGCACACAATTTTTGAATACAAATGTAAAAACGCTTTTTTTAAAAAAGAAAGATTTCTCAAATTTATTTTTATTTTAATTACTTGTAAAGATTTGACGAAACTATACATCAAATCGTCACAAGTATAATTCTTAAAAATGTGACCAAACAAAATAATCCATCCGATTAAGATTGGGTGAACAGCGAATGCAACTTTAGACATAAGATCATTCCATAAAATATTAAGGACAAAGCCGAAACTACTATGGCTGTAAATCTGAAAATCTGAAATGAACGAACATATATAAATAACATATGACATGTTTAAAACACCCAGTCGCAACTTTTTTACTGGTTATCACCAGGAATCGAGCCCGGGACCCCCGTGTCACAGAGCAAGCACACTACTTACTAAACTAACGAGGGCGACAAAAAGATACATTGAAAGATATCAGTAATTTTTGGCCGAAATCAGTCCGCCGAGGTTATAGCTTCCAGAGAAGGATATCATTTATGAGAAAAACGAATTTAAACTAAAAAAGTTTAAATTATATTTGAAACTATATTGGTTTACATCAATTATTCAAATTTTATTCGGAAATTACGGTTTTTGACCTAAATTGGTCTGCAGGAATCAGACGCTTCCATAATTTGAAAAAGTGGCTATAAACCAAAGGATTCTCAACTTAATTTTCAACAATATCAGTATATAGTATTTTTTCAAAAAAATTGTAATAATCAGGATTTTGATTGTTTTACACAAAAATTCGGCTTACTTACAGCCACACGCACGAATGGACTGAGCATAATGAACCTTAAAACTTAAGAGTTTTCCAAAACTCATGGATCCTATGACATGTGGAGGAAATGTGTGGGACAGCATCTGCTTTGTAAAGTTTTCTCGTTTTGTTATAGTATTTCCCTAATATTTGAAAACAATATTTAAAACAAAAATATTCTAAATGAAATTGGCTTCTAAAATTGGTCCAAAAGCGGTATGTTTTTCAGACAAATTCACTGTTTGGTAATTAATTTTATATTTCAGTCTTGTTTTAAATTTGGAGGGTCCTAGTAAAATTTGACGAAAATCAGTTTACTGGATGTCGTAGATTAATTTTTTACATTGTTGTTGAAAATTGTAGCATTTACGAAAAAAGAACAAGAATTGTAAGATTCTAATAAATTTAGAGATCAAATTTTCGAGAAAAGTTCACATTGTAGGTGTTCTGAAATTTAAGCGGAAAATTATGATTTTTGGTTAAACAAGACATGTTTTACCGAAATTATGGTAAGTCGTATTTTTTACCTTATACATCGGATTGGTATCGAAAGGCAAACAATTTTACTAGTGAAAAAACATATCCCAAAATGCCATCCCGAAAATAGTAATCCAAAAAACAAAAATCTCAAAATACATAATACTAAAAATATATTTACCAAAAAAAAAAATTGCTCGAACAGAAAATCTCAAAAAAATAAAAATACCGAATTAAAAATCCCAAAATTTACCAAGAATAAAACCAAATGAGTCGGAATCTGCGCGCGTTGATCCTAATTTATTAAGTGGTTACTGCTTCAACACTTTAGCGCACAAAAGCTATTTTTATGCGATCAATGATTTTAATAAACAGAATTTTCACCGTATTTCACCACAAGGTTGGTTTAAACCATTGCATATTTATATTCAATCCTGGATAAAACTACTAATGTAGTACCATTAAAAAAGGTTGTGGTTGAAACACGTCAAAATGACAATTATAAAGTTCAACATACATACATACATTTGTCATCTACAAAGATATCTAGTTGTCAGCACTGTTATTAGAATTTTATTCTTCAGCAGCACTTTAAACAGTATTAAAATGGGCGATAATGGCAAAATCGAAATACTCGTAGTTCATTCTGTTGACTGAGCCTTTCTAATAGGTATCTAGAGGTTGAGTCAGAAAATAATGCCATCGCCCGGCTACCACTACCGTTTGCCAGTTGATTTTACGATAATATCTCCGACGTGATTTGGGATCACATTAAACTAAATTCCCATTAATTCTGTTATCAAAACATTACAGCATCGTTGTTGAGAATCATATGCACAACACAAGTGTTGAAAATCAGTCGTTTTAGTGCCCATGCAGTCACGATTATCTAATATTCAATTTTGCACACAACTTGAGTACAACCACCGACTTCAGATAACCACACTTGCAAAGCCGTACCTCTACCTCTACAAAGTCATAGTATGAGAGTGATATATATTAACATATATCACCATGGTTGATTCTATAACCCAACGAACAGCAACATAAATCACCACATGCGAATTCCAACATCAAAGCATAGACCAGGAACAAGCAAGAAAAATCCTACTAAACATGGTAACTAATTCGTCATCAGCGTCCTTATCGGCTCCACTAACCTTAAAGAGCACTCCGTTTGTGTCACAGAACCCTCTTGTTTGATACTGCGTCATCTATATTCACAATTCATTCAATGCAAAATTCACTCGTATTAATCTTCTTGAATGACCCAGTTATAAATGAAAAGATTGTGGGCATTACTGGTCCTAAATCAGGGAACACCGTATATACCGATTTAAGATACGCAAGTCTAAAGTAGTTATATAGGTCCCAAAAGACACAAATCTACAAATTGTTGCAGGGTATGGAGCTTGGTGATATGAATCCATCGCCACCATTAGCTCCAACGATCGTTTCGGGAATACGATCAAACACGCAAAGTTAGCAGATCGATTACTGGAAACAAAGTCAATATCATCCAAATAGCCTGAGAATCAGATCGACAGACCATATTATTGCAATTATACGAAATGAACTGTCGATTGGATAGATGGCACGTGACAGGTCAAACAATGCTCCTGATTCTAAACTCCGCTAGTAATGCTATATACTTCGAAGGTATAACTGGTATATTTCACACCAGAATAACTGGTATATTTCACAGTCAATTTATGATCAAAGTTAGAAATTTTAAATCAACTTGCTGCCATGAATGGAATTAAAACAAACAACTAGAAAACACCCGCACAGACGGTGAAGGCAAACTATCGAATTGTTGCCTCTAAATAATTGATCCTTAAACAAAAACAGATGTTTTAAATTACATCGGTTAAAAAAAACATCAACTGTAATCTCGAGCTTTTTGCAGCCACTGGATCACCAGTAAAAACTTTTCCTTTCTCCGTTTTTTCCCGGCGAATAAATTTTAATCTCGGCCTAAGAATGTTTTCAGGTGGACCTTCACTTTGGCACATGACACCTTGCTGGTCATAGTGTTCGGACCATAGGCGACTCGTGAACTGGAGAGTAGAGGAAGCTGCGTTAAAAAATGGAGTTTTAATTTTCTTGGAACTTAGAATATAAAGTATTGTTGAGCCAAATTATCAGACAAATTGATGAAATAATCTCATTTTTTTATACTTACATCAAAATATAAAAAATAGACCTAAAATACACAATAACTAGGAAAATTAAATTAAGCCTGATTTTTATTGACAACATAAAAATATTTTATTTACAAGATTTATTTAAAATATAATTCAATTCGACGATTCGTTTTAAAAACAAAAATTTTCATTACAAATTAATTTATAGAAATCTGAGACATTTTAATCTGAGACAATAGTTTCTTTTCAATAGAAATTAAAAAAAACATGAGAAAGCCGTTCATCTCCAATAGTACTTCTTAAATAAGTTTTAATTCTACTTAAAGCAGAAAAGCTTCTTTCGAATAATACACTTGTAGATGGAATCGTTATAAGAATAGTTGACATAAGGGTGATACTTCATTGAATTAACTTATTAAATCATTGTCCTTAGAAATTCAAACATCTCTAATATTGATTTGTCCAAAAAGTTCTCATCGCTATACACAACAATTAATTCACTTCTCAATTTTGGAAAATCGAATCGTTTGCCATACAAATCTTGGAGATTTTTAAATTGTTGCTCCGGAAAATTTAGAATTTTTTTTTGAATTTATAAGTTCCAAGAACGTGAACTCAGCAATATTTTGAAATCTAGTACTTAGGCTGCGGGCCAATAGTTGAGTAAAAGTTAATTTTAAGTAAATTTTTTGGTAAATTCATTTATTTTTCAAAAACTCTATGGCAAACTGATTGAAAAATCTGTTCTAAATCCGATTTTTACCATAGTAAATGATTTACCCGACTATTAGCCCGCAGCCTTTATTCTGTTGAAATATGATCAATTACTTCAAAAAATAATTTTCTATAAGAAGTTTTTAAATCTTTGATGATTTCGAGTGTGATTCTCACTCGCTCCACTCGAGTGAGAATCGCGTTTCATCAATTTCCACGACAGCTTTAGTTTTTTCCTAAAAACTCTAAAATTTATCCCTAATCACATCTTTATTACCTTTTTTAATAAATTTTTCAATAAACCGATTACTTGTTGCTTCACGAGAACATGAGAAGTTAATTTGTGCAAAATTGCAAACAAATAATTCATTTCAGTATTTTCTTAATAAGCTGCTAAAGTTGCAGCGTATTCTGAGAGTAACAAATGAGAGTATAAACAATATGAATAGATAAAACACATACACATCGATAATTAATTTTGTTAATAATATCATGGTGAATGGAAATAAGGTAAAGCTAAACTAAAAGCAGCTTCCATCAGAAAGAATATTTTTTGTTATTCTGTTTTGTTGCGTTGGATCTTGGATGCAACACGCATGCTATAAATCAATGCCTCCTAAACTACAGGCTCATACACCAAATGATGACGACACGCTATGTCTACATTGTTGTTGCTTTCTCTAGTTATTTTGTTAGTGTAAATATCTTAATATTATTAATGCGCAGTCTCAGTTTAGACATAAATTGACGTCATGTGCAAAAAATGAGAGTAGTAAGAGGCCTGTCGTTTAGAAGGCATTGTATAAATCAACGAGAGTATTCGTATTTATTTTGGTTCTATGTATGTACTATCAATGCCTTCTAAACTACAGGCCGCTTACACCAAATGATGACGACACGCTAAGTCGACGTTGTTGTTGCTTTCTCTAGTTGCTTTGTTAGTGTAAATATCTTAAAATTATTATTGCGCAGTCTCGGTTTAGACTTAAATTGACGTCATGTGCGAAAAATGAGAGTAGTAAAAGGCCAGTAGTTTAGAAGGCATTGGTACTATGCAATATGAAGGTGGATAATGTGTATAAAATAAATTATAATGAGAAATCAAAGTAGGAAAGAAATATACAAAATATTTTTAAAGTTAATTGCATTAAACTAGATATCTATATGTGCAGACCTGTAAGGCATAATAGTGCATATTATTATGAAAAAAATATTTTTAATCAAACGTGTTATACATAAAATAAATCAAATTTGAAATTTTATTTTAACGATAGCGATTTTTGAAAGGGATGCAGTGCTTCCCTAGCTTCTATGGACGCTTCGCCCCTGGTTCGGACGAATACAATTGAAAAAGATTAAGTTATGCTTGATAATATTATAATCACTACTTATAATCACAAGCAAACTCAGACGTTTATTTACGAGTAACCTAAACAGGAATTCGAACACATGGTTTTTACAGACTTGAAAATGGTGAATGAAGACCATGCGGCGATTACGCGCCTTTAACATAACAGTGCCTGATTAATAGCGAAATCTTACCTCTAGTATTTTACTCATCAGTTACAATAAATTGTGGTGCAAATTCATCATAATTGTGATCGAAAAATTAGGCAACGTTGAAAAATGTCATTTCGCGATTTCGCTAAAAATATAATTTATTTTTTGGGACGTGAAATCATCAAAACCAGAGTCGAATCATTCACCGAGCGTGTAAATGGTATACTCAAATTCAACAGACCCAAAAATGTTAAAAATCTTAGAAGATTATTCGGTGTGTCGAATTTTTATTGAACATTCATACGAAAAGCTGGTGGTAGCCAAGCGATTCTCTCTGACTGTTTAAAAAGCAGTAAAAACAACGATTCCTGAATTATCGTTCGGACAGATGAAGTTATCGCTGCATTCAGACACACCAAAAGAAAACAGAATGAAAGGAATCACACATCGCAGCCCGCCCATTAAACTTAGGAAAAACCAATCGAATCATCAAACTTTCACATCGTTTCACAACCCATTCGTTTTCTAGAAGTCATAAGGGAGAGACACAACGTCAAAATGACAATCCCAAAACTCAAGTTGCTCGATGACAAAATATATATTATAATTCAGAGACATCTAGTCGTTAGCACTATTATTAGAATATTATTTAGTCATCCACATTGTCATTCTTGTTTTTAGTAGTTAAAATTCGCAAAATATTTCAATGGAAACAAACCAAAATATTTTAATGGAATATTAGAACGAGCCTTCCAAGTAGGCATCTAAGGGTACTAAGAGCCTCAACTAATTATAAAAAAAGTTATATATTAAAGATTTTGTCAAATAAATGTCAAATCAATAATTCATAAATATTAAATAAATTTTTCCCGATTTTGCATTCAAAAAGAATAACGTTTCAAGGCCTCCCGCTGTCGTTTTCCAGTAGAATTTTCTCCAGTTCCAAACAAAAGTCATAAGCATAGAGAAAAGTAATAGGATCGGTACATAATTCTGTTTTTACAAAATTCGGTTTTTTCGAAATTTTGTTCTCCTGAAAAATTTCAGTTTTAAAAAAATCTGTTTTGCAAAATTCTGTTTACAAAATTCTGAGTTATATAATTATGTTTAAGAAGTTCTGTAATAAAACATAATTTATGAACTTGTACCAGTTTACTTATAAAATCGTGTGTGTGGACAAACTTAAAAATATATTAGAAATATTTTTTATTCAGGAAATCGAAGTTTAACAAAATTATTGGTTTACAAATTTTAGACAAACGTTGAAATCATACCAAATTTTGGAGTTTATAAGGATAAACTAATTGCGATCCTTTTAAGAACAACAAATTTTCTCATCTTGCAAAGCTTTTTTAAGTTTTTCAATTTTTTCTTTTTTGTATCTACTTTTTTTTCTAATATAACTCCCCGATTTTATTTTTTTCACCTGAGTTTTAAAACTATCATCTTCTTTGACAAATCACTTATTAATTTATAAAGCCTCGCATGGTGTTTCCCGACTACCACTTTCAAACGTCTCTGCCATGCTTCAACGCTGTTTTGCGTTCTTGGGAAATAGTTCGCCCCGAGTTTACTTTGGTACACTGCCTTAAATATTGGAGAATATATACAGACTGATTTGTTGCCCTTAATATAAATATACTTCATCTTCCGGAACAAAGGCTAGGCTATCCTAATTTCCAATGAGAACGATATTGAATTTCCATATAGTTTTTTCATCTCCTCCTTTTGGAGTTTACGCCATAAAGTTTGCGCGAAGTGGAGCAAGCATCCCCTTACATATTTGCGTTTGGAGAAAATAATTTCGCCGAAAAATATTTTTTGTGGATTTGGTTCAATTTCGAATTTTAAGAATATTTTTTTTTATTCAAAAGAGAAGTGATCGTATAATTTTAAAGTTTTTTGGCTCATTAAAAAAACCTAGTGGTATAACTTTACCTTCCGTGGATGGAAAATAATTACTGCATTATGGACAGTATATCACTTAAAAAGTGCCTTACATTATCCAGCATGTTGATTCTGCTAGGAGTTGTAGAGATGATCTAGTACCCATCATGATAATCTTTTCTCCGTCGACTTCAGACTCACACAAGACAAACAATTCTACTTCCAATTGACGTAATTCTTCAGTTATGTCAATAAGGGCAAAATTTTGTGGCTCATTTTTTGGCTTTTGTGTTGGTAAAAAACTCTATTCGCAGGACATTGAACAACAGAATTTCTTATAATTTGTAATGATTTATTTTCTGGTGTTGTGGCTAAAGTTTTACTGTTGTTGTTTGTAAGGCAAACTTTCAGATCGTATACTTATCAGATTGTTCTTTCATAACTTTGTATATTCCGTTTTCTATTATAGTGGTCACACTGCTTTTACAATGCAAAAATTTTCTTTTAGCACAAGCCCACTTAAAGTTCCTTACTTGTGCTTCCTTTCAAAATAATAGAAGTATCCGTTAACACTAAGTTTGTTTCGGCCTTGGTTACTTTTTTTAGCGATGTTAATGTTCATTTTGATTTGATTTTTTATTTTGTGTTTCAACACGTGTTCTGCATAATATGTATGAACAAAGAAATGAATTAATCTTTTATTTTGTCTACAAAGACAAAGTCAGCAAAGACGTTAATACAATATTCAATACTAAATTACAGCTGTACTATTTAAACACTTTGTATTTATATAAAAAAAATTATAGATTCATGTTTCATATAATAATCATATATTAATTCCACAATTAACTTTTTTCGGCAAAAAAATTAATTCCAGAATTAATTTTAAAAGAATTTAGTGAACCAGAATTTTATGAAACAGAATTATGTAAAACAAAATTTTGTAATGCCGACTTATGAAAATCCAAATTTTGTGCCCAACCCAAAAGTAATTTAAACAGAGGTAAAGCTACATAAACAATTTTGAAACAACTATTGTAACCCCAAAAATTCAAACTCGTTTTATGACGTAAATAGTAAAGTTCAAGTCAAATTTCCAACTCTTCGAATTTTCGTTAGGTATTTCTTTAAATTTATAAATTATATACAAAATTTATATATTTTTTATATAACGTTCCTTATTTATTTTTCGTTTAGAATCGATCAACTTAAAACCGTATCGTAACCCCAAATGTTACGAATCTAAATTGCGTGAATATTTTGAATGCAGCTTTACTTCTGTTTATATTTATATTATTCTGTGCCACAAACATATAACTGTCCCTGAGATAGACAATCAACCCCCATTGTTTGAAACTAATTTTCTAAATACACATATTACCTAACTTAATTACGTCCTGTATAGAATATAATTAAAATTATTTGTTAAACAATTAGGAAATGAAATTCCATTGTTTTCCAATCATAAACACAAAAATTTCATAAAATATTTCATCATTTGACCTTTATACTGTTAAAATTAATTATTTTCTATAAAACAATATTTTTGTGAAATTTACTAAAATCTGAATTGTTTTAGTTCGTTCGGTATATAAAATTTAAGTTCAGTAGTTCAAATTATTAAACAAGTAGAATACCACAAAATATAGAAAAAAGGACGAAAATATTTTCAATGCAGTAGATTTTATGTAGTTGGAGTCTGGAATAAAATAACCCCTAAAAATAAATATAATTCTGTTTAGATTTGGCATACAAGATTAGCACAAATGATTTTTCATTCTCATATACACATGTTCGGGTACAACAAATACAATAATTATTATTGGCAATAAATTAAATAATTTCTCTGCTGATAATTTGTGTTCTATTAATTTATATGTATGTATGTTATATATTAGAACGAAAACTTTTTTAATTTTCCAAACTTATCAGGAAACTTAATTTTCAAAACTAAATTTTCCAATAAATTTTATTTGATGAGATTTTGTTTTGTATTTTGCTTGACTTTCTTTCGAAATTTTTTTTTTCGCCCAATTTTTTATTATTTTGTTGGTGGGTTATCGATAAAATGAAATTCATGGTAGTTTGTTGTTGTTTAGTTTTTAGAGTTTGAACAAAAAAAAAAAGTTATCGATGTATATAAAAAGACATTTATCATTTGAAAAGAAGCAAAATAAATAAACCACACAAAGCAAAAGCGTTCAGAATAGAATTTTATATAGAAAGCTACAGTACGATAAAATGGATAGAAACACATCAGACACGGCGCCTCCGTCAATGTATCTTAAAAAAGCACAAAATTTATTTATTTTTATAAAAGTAAACTTTTCTTTATTTGAAATGCTCTGTGATTGAATTAATATCGTTGAGAAAACTATTTTTAAACCATTCTCTGTATCCGTATAATACATTTTATTCATATGGAGAAAACGATGGTAGGTTTGGAAAATGTTTATGTAGTAGATTCATTTTCACTTTCATTTTACTCTCTCTATCCATATACGGTTTAAGATAAAAATCTTAATATTATATTTTTTGTTGTACTAGACCTTTTTCTGTTTATAAATATTTTTATTTTGTTTTGTATAGCCTTAAGGGTAGCATTATTTAGATTATAAATAACAAACAAAAAACAGTTTTTCTCCGTTGTTATGTGTTCATCCCCAAAATATTTTCTTTGCTGCTTTTTTTTTTGGAATGATTTGAATTTTCATTTTTTTCCTGTTCTGTGTTATGTAACTTTTTGTTGCCACGATAAAAATGACACACGACAATAGTAAATCTTATTAGTATTATTTATTTTGTTAGTAGGATAAAGGTAGACCTATAAATTGGAAATTTTTTATAATTTTCGTATCATTGTAAGCGGTTATTATATTATGCTACAGGGCAGGTACTAGACTACGTTGTACATTGCTTTTAGATATAATTTTAATGACAATTTACGCAAATCGAATTATGCAAGAGTTGCCGGTTCCCAGATAATTCAAATATCAGTAAGTGTAACGGTGTCAAATTTTTAATGAAAAGTGTTGCTACACAAATGAATGAAAAGTGTAGCTAGACAAATTAACGAAATGTGTAATTCTGAAAAGTGTAAATAGCACACTTATGCATATATATTTCATGCAAATATCGGGATCAAATTTTATCATAATAGTTCCAGTCTAAAAGTTCAGGCGGTCATATGCCATCTATAATAGTAAACAACTTCAGCTATTCAAAACAGTTAACTAAATTAAAATAAAAAGTTTTGGGATCTCTTGGTTTCCACACAAGTTTTGGGCACAAGTTTAATTCGTAAAAATTCCTGCTACACTATGGCCACTCCAAAAAACGCAGACGAATTACCAAGTTTGGACCAATATCGCTTGGTAGTGAAGAGATTCAGCTGTTCGGAAGAGTTAACCATATAAATAAATAGACTTGGTGTTACTTCACAACAATTTTTAGGGTTACAGTTTTGAGTATTACGATTCATTCACTTTTAGAAAATATTTGCCCACACTTAATAACATTTCTAACAGTTCTGGAATCAGCTATAGTGTTGACGAATATTTGAATTTTTTTAAAATTTTGTACATTTAAACTTTTGCGAATCGACCATAGTGTAGCAAGTATTTTGAAGAAATATATTGTAAGTTCGTAATATTTTAAATTTTTATGAAATTTACGTCTTAAAAAATGTATGGAACCATTCCAAAACTATTTATTTTAATTTAGTTAACAGTTTTGAATAGCTTTACGTTGTTTACTATTTGATGGCATATGCTTTTACTTGGTAATATCTCTGAGATTTTTTAATCGGCCATAGTGTTGCATATCGTCGAATAGTTTTTTACTTCAAATTATTATGATAAAATTTATAAAATTTACACTTTTTAGAAGTTACACTTTTCGTTAATTTGTTTACCTACACTTTTTGTTAAAAACTTAACACCGGTCAGTACGTTGTCACGATTTTTTAATGATCTTACTTTGTTTTAATTATAACTTTTGTTTTAACCTGAAATTTACTCATTAAGTTGTTGTTGGAAACTTTTAATGAATTTTACTGTTTTCACGTAGAGGAGGAAATTTGTAATCGATGTACCTAGCTTGTATGTATAGCTTAGTGGTTTGATGTTTCGCTTTACCTACATACAGTTGCTCACAAAATTGAGCGTACACCTTTGAAAACATATTTTATTAAACAATAAGTACAAAAACTACGATTTGGTTTAATTTTTTATATATTTCGAAATATTACATATTTCTAAACTTAATTTAAAAAAAACATAATAAACCAATCAAAACAACTCATAATAATTAAACATAAAACCTGTATCACAACACCTGTTCCACAGTTTTTGGAAAGTTCGCAGTTTTTACTTTATTAATATTTTGTGTGGCCGACGTGGCATGGATTCCACCAGTTTTGTAATATAAGATGCTTCAATATTTTCCCATTCACCCATTATTCTACTTTTTAGATCAGTTTTATTGGACGGATTGCTATTTGCAACCTGTATCTTTTTTCCCGCCACAAATTCTCAATCAGGTTTAAAACCGCTGATTGAGGTGGAGCTTTAAATTAGTGGCGAACTTTGTGTAGTATCCATTCCTTTACAAAATATGAAAAATGTTTGGGGTCGTTATCTTGTTGATAATAATAATCAGCAGACAAACCTAATCTTCCTGTAGTTGGACGCACATTTCTTTCCAAATTTTCTAGATAATCTGTTTTATTCATATTTGTTTCTATAATTTCCATATTTTCAAGCCCACTCGCAGCCATAGAATCCATATTACATAACTGATTCTCCTCCATGTTTTGCTGTTGAAACTGTAAGTTCTTCATGTTTAAAGATTGCTTTGGCTTTCTCCAAATAGTTTTCATCCCGTCTGAGCCAATTTACTTTGGTTTCATCTGTGATGTGAATATTACTTTATCCTAGAAACTTTGAGACTTCTTGATGTATGTTTTTGCACATGCTCAAGACGTTTCTGTATATTAATGGTTGACAATAATGATTTTTTGTGAGCAGCTCGACAGTTCAAATTGTTCTTGCGTAAAATACGACGAACAGTTTTTGTTGATATGGCTTTTTGTGTATGTGAAATTTTCAATGTTAGCCTTGGAATACTAGCTTTTGGATTTTTTTTCGTATACGCGTCGCCGGTTTATGGAACAAAATTTCATTGTATAAACCGCATGACGCGCATACGCGTCGTTATAAAGAAAGTCGAAAGGGTTGTTTTGTAATTATTTTATTCTCACATATATTATTTTTCAATATACATAAACAAAAATCAAATAACAGTTCTAAAACAAAAAATATAAAAATAGATAAAAAAAACACTGTATAATTAAATAATTGAAAAAAGAAACAAACATAAAATTAAAAATAATGCAAATTATTGAATTGTGTTGTTGAATTGTGCCACAATTTAAAACATAGATCTATACATAATCCGATAGGCTGACACATGCTATCTACATATGTATCACAAATAAAATGAGTATCAGTCCTTTTTTCTGCTTTGCACATTATCGGCACTTTTTACGCTTATCGTCACGGATTGCAAAGTGTTGTAAATTTGTTTCGTGTGTAGTTTTTTTCGATTGTGAGCTAGAAGGATTTAGCGTTGATGAACACGATACAACAGAAAGATCTTGTGTATTCAATAACGATATTGCAAGCATTTAACGAAAACTTAAATATGATGTTTTACTTCCTTTATGTTTGTTCAATAGCCAATTGCTGTTCCAAACTGAAATATCAACTACATGCAAGAAAACTTTTATGTATCATCGCAAACTCCTTCTCGGTGTGGGGTAATAAAATGTCATCTGGTCGTTGCGGTCTACACCTACATGTGTTTAATGTAATCTGCAACCATTATGGGTTTTTGTGCGATGTAATTCCCCTTTTATTTATATATTCCGTCATTCCAGCTTTATACAAAGAAGATATCATCAAGACATACCGTTTATCTTTCCATTTCTACACAGTTATTTCTTAGACTCCAAATAGTTTAATTTTTTAAGGTTTTTGGTAATTACATCTGGCGGATTTTGTTTTCGGTTGACTCTCAAAGTTCCACATAAATGTGTACGTTGCTCAATGAGATGTTCTGCCAAAATAATACTACTGTAATAGTTATTCATGTACAATATGTGACCTTTTCCAACGTAATCTTTCATTAGCTCTTTAACAACACTGAAAGCATGATCTTCGACTCGAGGTTCCACGGTATTCTGACCACTATAAATTAACATATTTAGGAGGAACCCATTATGCGTACAAAGTTCGTAAAACTTAATTCCATATGTATGCCTTTTATTGGGAATGTATTGCCGAAAAGATAGCCGTCCACACCACAGCATGGTACCATTTATGTTGGCAAGTATATATGATCGGAAACGTTCGATATTTTCTTAAGTTTATGGCTTATGTCATTTGTTTCGCTATTGTAAATACACAAACACCGCAGAATATTTTCAAACCGATTTCTGTGCATAATTTTTGCAAAAACTGGATGATGATACATTTCGTTTTTGCTCCAATGGTGTCGTAAATATGGCGTACGCACATTTCCCATTATAATACACAATCCAAAAAATCGCTTGAATTCTGGAATACATAAAGGTTTCCATTTCAATAAATTTGATTTGGGTTTTAATTTTCCAGATTTTAAATTAGTTGCAGCCCGTAAGTTGACCCATTCTGTTATTTTTAAAAGCTTTCATCAAAAAACAGAAAGGAATTTTTTTCTGGTGACACATTACTCTCCAATTGTACTTTAATTCCTTCTAGACCGATAAATTCGAAAAGCTTTGGTTCAAATTCTAAATAAGTTCAATCTGCATCATTTTGAGACTAATCGGTATTTATTGGTTCTCTATTATCATCTTCAATTATTTCTGAGCCTCCTATCTCAATTGATATTGATTCATTACTAGTACTTCCCAGATTTGAACAAAAATATTCACTAACTGTGTCAGAAAATGGTTCAGATGTACTGCTTCCATCGCTTTCATTTTTTTCAGAATCAGTTATTTTGTTTGCAGTTATAACTAGGGAAAATAAACAAAATTTTATTTTTCATAATAATTTTGATCAATAATAAAAACATATTTCTCACCTCTACCGTAAATAATACCATTCAAAATTTTACGTTCAATCACTTTTTTAGTTATAACTAAGCTCTATAAATTCAATTTTTAAATGTAAAAAAAAATTAGGTTTTTCTTTATTTGAGCTATTCGTCAACTATTTCTATATTCTAATTTTGGGTTACAAATATCCTTTATATATTGGTAAATTTTTTCTATTTTCGTTTTTTTCTATTTTCGCCTTTTTTCATCTCGAAATTGCTGTCATATCCTGTATACCTGTATCGGACAAATAGGTCGGAGTTTTATGACATGCTTTAAAGAACACGTAACAGATGTGGGAAAACCTTAACACGGTGAAAATACACAGAACATTCGAATCACCAACAGCACTGAGCACAGATACACAGGATATGACAGCAATTAAAAAATAATTTTGTATATTGCTTTTGATATACCACTGTTACACTCCACTGTGATGCATGTGTGATGTTGTCAATGACGTATCGATACCAGTAAAGCGGCACAAATCTTCGGCACTTGAACCGGGAGGTACTGGGTTCGAATCCTATCAGAGGCAGGATGCAAAGCGAATTTTCATCATTGATTAAGATGAGTGATGTTAATAAACACAACTAAGACCTTCTGTTGGAGTGCAGAATTCAGCGCCAACCCACCGTCCATGTCAGTTTACAGGTTGACAAGGAGCTTGCAATGTGCAGATGGTATATACTGCAATTGGGTGAGTAGGTGAATGGGTGCAGTGTGCATGAATTTAAAAAGGAGGGTATTAACTGACCTTAAAAGAACATAAAATCCATTGGATAATCAATACTTTTTTTCTTTTAGAAAAAAACGATGTTGTTTTGAATCTATTATTTTCGTTAAATACATGTTTTTGCTCGAAGTTTGATATGAATATTTCGGCTTGTGTTCTTGATAGACGATTCCCCATTGGTAGGTCTTCTTGCTGGTTGTAGAACTATTTGTTGTGTTGAAAAAAATTTTGCTTCGTGGTGGTTATTAATATATTTATGACCTGATCTATTTCTTGTTACATATCACATACAGAAAAACCACACACAAAATTAACAATTCGGTACTTCTCCTTAACCGAAACAAATTCAAGAGAATCTGTAAACCAATATATAAACTATAATTTATTACTTACATACAACAATACGACGACGCTTATATGCGTCCCTGGTTTATGGAGAAAATCATAGGACGCATATATGCGTCCTCTGGCCGTGAACGTGTTAATAGTATAAACACGATTACAGGATTTTTCGTAAATGTCACTTAATTTGGAAGAACAAAAATCTTTGATACCTTGGAATCTGTAAGAAGTGCTTATTGCATAACGAAAATAAACTCAAGGCAGTCATCTTTGCAAAGAGCGAGATATTAATATAAACTGGGTCACTGCCACCACGGGGTGCCACACATATTACAATATTTTTGCTTAATTTGTGACGATGAGTAAATTCACCGATTTTCTTAAAGTATATGAGGTCAGATCAGACAATGAACGATTGCATGTGACACCTACTTTTACTAATTTTTGTTTATCATTTAAGGTTACTATCGTTTGTATCGATCTACATGCCTATTTAGGTAATATAAAGTTCCGTGAGACCTCCCCGCCCTTAATGTTTAATTTTATGATGCTTTCACCAAAGCAAATTTAGAAACGATTAAAGTGCCATGGGATAAACTCAAATTTGTCAAAAGAGCCAAGAATCCACTCTAATCAATGTACACTGGATGTATATGAACTAAACTCATAGATGACTCTGCTTGACGCCAATAAGCCAGACGCTGAAGTTGTCAAGCAAATCGAGTTTCACTACTCTCGAGACTTGGTATATACAAGTCAAAAGATCTCAAAAGACACAATTTGGTGGTGTTAAACAACATAAATTAAGTTTGTACGTTAAGTCACGCCCACCAAATGGTTTTTATCATCGAACACTTACTAGTAGAGGTCGAATCACCATGCTTATGTTTCGAGCCAATTTCTGCTTCAGTCTCCGGTAATTGAAACGCCCACTTTCGGGGCTTATGCAAATAAGATCCAGGTAAAATCATCAGTTTCAACATTTTCGTCGCCCAAATTTATCGAACGTGGTAAAGAGCCATAAGCTAAACCGTTGTTGAGAACATCTCTAATTTTTGTTTGACAACCAAAACCCGTAAATTTAAAGTAAACAAGTTCTGGATGCACATGATAAATGCGAACCATCTCTCCTAAAGTACGAACAAGTGTACCCATTCAGTGAATTTTAATAATTTATAATTGTGTAAGTGATGGCGGGCGTATCATGAATATGTAAATTATTATTCACCTTTTCATTTTTTAGGTGTAAGTTACATCGTGTAATTTACGCGCCCAGCAGTGCCTCCAACCAATCAAATAGGACTGACAGTGGAGAAGAAAATTTGTGTCAGGTTGGAACGCCTTGGAACCAGAAATCGCTGTAGGTACCGACGTGCACATTTCAACGTCACAGTCATCTGTTTCACGCTACATTAGGCAAGTGGCAACCAAAATAGTAGACAATAGTATAAAAATTTATCTCAAATAGCTTTGCATATTTATAAAAGTTCATCAACAATGATATGAATATCAAGAATAGAACACTAAAGAAATTACACCACAATCCACATATTGCAAGTATGTAATGCTTGTAGGTCACATTCGGAAAAGCTTAAAAATCTCTTATCTAAAAATTCATTATAAGTTAAGCAAAAGAACGCGCACTTCGACAAACCGTAGTCACTGGTTGCTTAAATTTTCTCCCAGATCAAAGGTTCCCAAGATTCGACAAAACGACAAAGACTCTAAATTTCAAAATGGACCGTTTAATTCTTTTCATGGACCGCAGTGCAAAAGAAGAAATACACGAGTCTTAAATTTTCATTTAGATTGTTTTCTTAATCCACAGATATGAAACTGTTCGTTTGTTAGTTCAAACTCCCAAAATGTTCACGACTTCGTATACAGACTTAAGCAAATGGCGGCAGATAATGGAATTCCTAATGGAAACCTGACAAAAGTACTTTATCTCTTGTTGGCAAGAACAGTCTAACTTTGAAGAGGATATGAAAATGATCTAACTTTGAAGAGAAACTGAAAGAGCGGATGCAACGAAGATTTCAAGGACCGATGATTTAGCGTTTTTTTCGATTTTCATAAACATATACAAAACATGTTCGTAAGATTACAAAACCGCCTGTCCGATCAACCATGCTGCAAACATATGTCTTCAGATAAGTCACACAATCATTTGGGGGTCCCAGTCGTAAACGCGTTCCTTGAAAGACCCGACAACCCCACGTTAGTGAAAAAGTTGTATAAAATGATACTAATTATGTTTGTCGAAACTGTCATGATATAGGACACAGGTAGGACTGTAACGAGCCGTTTATTCATATATTTTGCTTTGGTTGTAAGGCGAAAAATGTTAGGAAGCCTTCTTGCCAAAATTGTCTGACTTAAAAAATGGAAACTTGCCACCGCGCGAACTATTTCAGAGAATTTTGCCTCGGACCTCACCTCCTTGGAGTTTTCGAATCTCAAGAATAGTTGTTTTTTAAACAACTGAAAAATATTCTCTCGTTATACATTTTCGATCTAACAGAGCATACCCAATAGAATTCTTTATGACTTTTTACTTACAGAAAAGTATGAAAAAAAAATTTATTTTTCTCAAGTTTTATTTTTCATACTTTTCTGTAAGTAAAAAGTCATAAGGAATTCTATTGGGTATGCTCTGTAAGTCTCCAAAAGTACAACGCGCATTTCGCAGTTTTTGTGAAAGACGAATCTTAAATCAAAACTGTTTCTCGTCACTAATAAAATGCATGGGTAATATATAACCTTCTGTCTTCTGGACAGTGGCGCTATATAAAGATGGCTGATAGGATTTCGAATAAAATCGACGGCTATATATGGTTACCACTTTACCAGTCACCTTTATGCATAAAATAACGGATTTTTTGTTGTGCTTTCACTCCAATCACTGTTATATTTAAGTAAATGATTTAAGGCAGGAAATTCAATAATTTAATAAATGTTTCTGTTAGTGATATTGTGTCTGAAAATTTAACCAAAGACTCGAACTTACATGTCCTTGATGAGCTAGACCATCGAGCAATAAATATATAAGAGAAATAAAGTAGTGCAAATTTTATAAGCAGGTTTTTCCGAGGTTAATCTTATTTTATAGTTTTAATATATTTATATACACAAATTTAATTTTTTTCTATATCTAATCTATATATACGAGTACGTATCTTTCTATATTTTGCTTTATGGCTAGACGAACAAAATCTTTATCGAATAATCGATATGTTTACGTTATCTACTAAAGAATACCTTAGAAAAGCATTCCTCTTTGAACACGCTATCGAGCTCAAAAAGAGTAACAAACCAATAACCAAAAGTACTATCCAGTCTCCACCGCTATAGAGAGTGAGAAGTAAACTATAAGTTAATCTTGGATGTCACCGCGAGATCAACAAAAAATCGTGTAGGACGCCGGTGACGGCTGTTAAGACAGCGAATGGCAAAACTAGTGTCTCGATATACACAAACTCAACTCAAGACGTGTATCCATACAAATGATTGAGATTAATCACAGAATTTAGGTACGTTTAACAGAGACTAAATACATTACATGGCTTAAAGGATGCTTTCTGGCATATACTGCGATGAAATTAAAGAATTTTCTGAAAGCATGCCAAAAATTGTTCATCTGTAGGCGAAATTTTATTGTCACCACCTGAGTTTGAACAAACTGAATACACGAATTTGCTTGGCAAAATCATGACAAATCCCGATGATTACACCGCTTTTAAAATTAATGGTAAATTTAGTTACGTCTTGATCCCAAAAAGCCCAATAAATAATTCGTTATTGAACAATAAATTTAGATTTTGTGGATTTCTAATGGATTGAGACAATAAATCATCGAAATGGAACAAGATCAACGCTTCAACCGAAGAGATCAACAAAACTCTCGAAAGATTAAGACGGTATTTTATGGACCGTTAATGGTGAAATAAATACATAAAGTTATATTTCTAGCTGTAATAAAAAAAATCTTACGTGTTGTGCAGGTTTGGTGTTCCACAATTAATTCATTTGGGTAACGGTTCACAATTCCTGAGTGCTGAGAACAAAACTCATCTCAGGTAGTAGGGAATATGGGGTTCCGATTTCAGCAATCAAGGCAAAATTAGCATTAAGTACACACGACAAGACATGATACAGTTAAGCTGAGTATTGCCAAAGCCTATGAGAGAAGTGCTCAACGGTATAATGTATATGTATGTAATATATGTATGTATTATGTATGCATTATGTATGTATTATGTATGTATTACGTATGTATGTATGTATTATATATGGAATATAAATTTAGTCAAACGGTTTGCGTGAAACAACACTCACAAAGCGATGCCGTAAAGAAATTTTACTCTAACTTCGCACAGTAATTTACTAAGGCAGTGATATCATGTAGAATTGGAGCTATTCCACAGCTCCACAGTGCCGGGCAATTTGTTAGGATTAACACAATCTTCCAGCTTCGATATATATGAAAAAATATATATATACAGTATGTGCAGCAAGAGCGTGTATACGGCAAAAAACTATAAGTAAAAATAAAACTACGATTTTGTTTTGTTTTATTATGAAAGTTTGTTGTATTTTCTAGGGCGCTATCAACTAATACATAGTAAAGTCACCATTACTGTTAATAATTGCCTGGCTCCTTTTGTCCATACTACCAACCAAATTGTCTGCATACTGTGGTGATACATTTTTCCATATCTTTCGGACAAGTCGCGCTAGAGCGCTGAAATTTATTATGTGGTACTTTTTCAGCTTAATCTTCATGAGTGCCCATAAATTTTGATCAGATTATAGAGTTAGGTAACTGAGACTGCCAATTCAATGTTATGATGCTCTTCTTGAGTTTAAATTCCGAACAGAGTATGCTACGGTGTTTTGGATCGTTGTCTTCTTTTAAGATGCATTTAGAGTTCCCCGATCTAAACTATTTAAGGACAGATGGTAACGAACCTCGTGAATAAATTTTATACATGAAATGTACGTTTAGGCTCCGCGTGGAAACGATTAGTTTACCAAAACCGTGCTTGGTGAAGCATCCCCATATACATGGTGCTAGGGCGGGTGCTACACAGTTCGGACAATCCTTTTTTTTTGCTTAGTTGGTCAAACACGCCTATTAACATTAAAACTCCAAAAAGATAACTCATTGGTAAACACAATATTCGTCCAAACTTTGTTTTTATGTTCATTCGCCCACTGTAATCGCTTTTTAATGTATTTTTTTGTTTTTATTAGTGGTTTAATCAAAGTATTTTCATATGCTTGGCCATGTTCCATAATTCTATTTCGTATGGTCCTTTTCGGTATAATATAATTCTTTTTCGCCCATTTTTCCACTGCTGTATTCAGCGTAAGCGAAGAATTTTCATCAACTAACTGTATGATAGCATCATCCTCCTTTTTTGCAGTGGTTCGGATTTGGCCTCTATCTGGGAAATCGTCAAAATTTATATACATTAAATAATGTGTAATCCTCTCCTATACAAATGTTTTCGACTTTTTTTTATATATTCTGCCGCATTTGCAATCGACATTTGTGGTCCTTTGGTATGTGAACTTAACAACAACGCTTCAAATCGTTTTTTATAAATCACACTCAATCAAATTTTGGGTTATTTTCGATTGATAGCCAGATGGTATTTTTACATCAAAGTGAGGTTATCAAGATGATGGAAGCTTGGTTTCGTCAAACCAAGCTTCCATCATCTTGATAACCTCACCTTGATGTAAATCACACTCATTTCTTTCATATATGTTCTCCGCTAAACAGTTGCGGTTAACTTAATGTTTGTTTTATAGCACCCAAATGGAATCAATAGACAACCGAGCGGGGCTTAGTCCATATTTGTTCCTATAGTTTTAAGTACAGTTATGCCGTACACGCTCTTGTTTGAACATACTGTAAATTTATATGAAAATTGTCTATAACTTCTATGACATACCTGTGCTGCAAATAGTGATTGATGTTTTGTGACTGCACTTGATACATAGAATGCTGGCTAAGTGAACACTACCAGCCGTATGTTGAGATTTGAGTAAATGACCACACTCCAAAATCTTAGATTAAGTTAAATAAAAATTTATATTTCTTAAGACCTTCCGAGGCCGAAAATATCTCATTATGTTTTGAGTTGGTAAAAAAGTGAAGTATGGTCTGCCCCACAATGCCAGTCATATGTTAGGATTGGCACAGTCTTCCAGTTTATTCGCCATATACTAGGTGATTTTTTTAAGCTGAAACTTTCAGATATCTCGGAAAATAAGAACTCTACGAAAAAAATGGCTATTATCAAAATTTAATCATTCCGGGAAGGACATACATTAGTGCTAAAATTAATACCCCTCCTCCTAGGAACTCCTATTTTTTATTGCAGAATTCGGATTTTAAGACTTAAAGAACGTAGGCTTTCTTTGAAACATTTTTCTCGATTCATGATAGATGGCGTTGTAATAACGATATTAAATTGTTTTCGACTTCTCTTAAGCCGAATTTATTTAACTCTGTAGCAAAATTTTCTGCAGAAAAATTTGATGCAGTTTGAAGTGACGTTAGGAATTTATTTTTGTTAAGGTGCCTGTCTTCAGCAAATTTAACTACAGAAAAAATATTTTTTTTCCGAAGGGGCAATATGTTTTACAAAAGACATGTTTGCATTAGGCTATCAATACACTACAAAATGAAGTATTTAAGTGTACAAGAAAAAAATAAAATGGTCTTAGTTTATGGAGAAGCTGGCCGTAGTCTTGATAATACCGTCACTCTCTACGCTTCGCGTTTTCTGCAAAAGATTCAGCCACGAGCCTCATTTATCCGGACTGTAAAAAAATGTACAACTGAAGGAAGTGTTCAACGACAAAAAGGATTCGACGAGCAACAGTCACTGAAGGTGAATTTATTTACTCTGCAGAAAAATTTTCTGGAGAATAAAAATCGAAGAGATTGAGAGCAAAAACAACCAAACAATTTAGCTAAATTGGTAAAATATTTGTAAACAAATTTCCACTACATTTCATTTTGTAAAACTTATTGCCCCTTCGGAATAAAAATTATTTAACCTACAGCAAATTTTTCTACAGAAAATTTTGCTACAGAGTCAAATAAATTCACCTTGAGGAACGTAATGAAATTACTGTATTGACAGCACTAATTCATAATCCCTAGTATGAGGACATGAGAAATAGTAAAAAAAAAAAAAAAATAAAAAAAATACAATTTGTTTATGACTAATTTCTATAATATTAATTTTAATTCAAACGTATTGCAGATTCGTATGCATAGATTCTCAGTAGGAGACATCGAAAAAAAATTAATATCGTTATTACAGCGCCATCTATCATGAATCGAGAAAAATTTTTGAAAGAAATCGAACGTATTTTAAGTCATAGAATCTGAATATGCAATAAAATATATGGTTTCCTATTTTAATTTCAAAGTTACCCCCACCCCACCTACAAGAATGGGGAAGAGATGCAAATTTTAGTACTAATTTATGTGGTCACAACCAATAACTGCTAAAGTCAACTTTAGTAAATTTTTTTGTTTTCAAATTAAATTCTTCAATTTTTAGATATTTGCTTGAATTCCGTATGGCTAGTTCTATATTGTCCTAAAACGCGACTGTAATTTTGCTTCAAACAATTCGTGTACATTTATTTATTATTTGACATTGGCTTATTGGCTAAAATGCTTTAGAAACTAAGCTCGACTTAAGCAGTTGTTGGTTGTGACCACAGATTTATGTTTGTTCATCTATTTCGAGAGCTAACACTTAATTTTTGCACGCAGTTGGGTTAATAAAAGCAGATATGATTTGCAAATTTATTATATAACCGTTGCAACAATACCAAAGATTTATGAGGGCAAATTATTTATAAAGGTTAGAATCCTTTATATATTTATTTGACAGTTCATTTACAACACATACCATAACCGGCTCTGAGTGTTCACATATACGAGTATAAAATATATTTTATATAATTTAATTTATGTGAACACAAAAATTATATTTAAATGAAATAAATAACATGAAAATTGACTAACAACAATATTATTTATAAATAATAAACCAAATTCAGTCAATTGATCAATTTATAATTTTCAATTTCCAATAATGAAAATTTACATTTTTCACTTCGTTTTTTTTTGTTGTTGCACCAACATTGACTGTATGTAACAACAATAATAAAAGTTTACAAAAAATCTACAATCATAATTTACATTGTAGATTTTTTTTTATATTTCTATGATGGTGAATGCATATTTGTTGGTGTCACTGTGTTCTGGAAACAGGAATGGATTGGAATACAATAACATATATTATAATACATGTACGAGTATTTACGGGGGTATAGAACTATATACGTGTACTATAAGGGAAATATATTTTCATTTACACATATATGTATACATAACGAGAGAGCAGATTATTCATTGAACTGTAAATGAAAAATGAATTGATCCGATCAAATGAAATAGCAAAAAAATAAACATAGAAAATACAATAAAATGCTTAAATCGTTTAGAGTGGTAACACTTTAAAATAGGAAATACGTTTTCTAGTCTAGTTTATGCACAGTGTTTCTATTTTTCCTATTGACTGAATAAATCCTTTTTATTGGCGATTTCAGTTGTGTAGGCTCCGAAGACAAAAAATTCATATACCAAACAAAGTTAAACTATTCACTACAGCACGCGTCGTTTGTTTCACAAATTGTTTTATTACCAGGATCAATGTGATTAAATTTTCATAAACCACATAAGAAAACTGAGAAACCTGATCCGTGTTTATAATCACTTTTAAGTGCACCGAATCAATCCGGGTTTCAATGAGTTTTATAATCTATTTTACCGGTAACCACAACTGAAAGATTTGTAATAAGCTAATTTTGTCCTTGCAGGCCACTCAACAGTTGTCAACATGATTAGTAAAATCACGGCCAACCATATGAAAGATTTTAAATTTTATCAAATTGTTGGAGACAACACCACGACAGCCGGAGGTGATTTCTATCGGTTTCAACGATGAATACACTAATTGTCCACAACTACAAACAGTGTATTCTGCCATCTTTGAAAGTTTAGAACCAAGCCACATGTAGAATCAGCTGTGGGATTGTGCAAGATTTTTGATACAACAACCGACACCGTTTGCTGTCGGAAAATTTTCGGAAGTGGTAGCTTCCTTAGGATCTTTTTAGATTTTTTGCAAATATTTCTAAAAGTATATAACATTTACCAAAAAAGATTAAAATAAAAATATTGTAAATTAAAATTAAAACAAAATTTGTTCAGATAATATTTGAAATTTTACCAGAAAACTATTTATTTTAATAAAAAAAAAACCTTATTTCACCCAAAATTCGGCACCTCTCCAGGCCGGGTGAGCTGGATATCCTCGTATCAGAAGTAGCAGCTCCCGTAAAAGTTTTTCAAATTTTTGTAACGAGAATTAAAATTTACTAGTTATTGACTTTCTTGGATTTTTTAAATTTAGGCAGAAAAAATGATTTTTGATTGCTCCAATTTTTCGCTTTAGAAATTAAGTGTGCTGTATTCAAAATCTATGTGCATTGTAGTAAACATGTATGATCAAAGACCAAACGTTTGCAACAACACAGACGCAATGACTAATTGGGGCTATATTCTTAAGTTTTTTTTGCATGAAATCAGTTCACCGGAAGTGACATTTTCTAAAGAAGTGTTTTAGTTTTTTTACAATTATTTTGGGTAGTATATTTATGAGAAAAATCGATGATACACTAAAAAAATCTAAATTGCAAAACATGAAATTAAGTTTTGTGCGACAAAAACGGATTTGCAGGTAAAATTTGGAACCAGTTTAGACCAGGCGGGTTGATTGATCCGAATGAAACTTCAATCTTAATCTTATTCTACACTCAGAAAAAAAATATGATCAATACATGATTGCATTTACCATATTATGAGTATTGTATCATATTGTAACGTATTGTGATATTCCTTATCATACAATGATTAGAAATATTATAAAACTTAGTTTATATGATAATATCATCATTGTGTGTTAAATACAATTATTTAAATGAGATTGACTGTATCATAATATGATATCATTCTTCTTTATCTTCTTCATCATAACAATGATGATCACTTGCGATGACGAAATATAAAGTTCCTCCGATCGTGGAACTTCCCGCTATTCGATTATGTGACACGGAAAATGTATCGGTTCCGTTAAAAAATACAAAAATTTTCCAGCCTTAGGTTTAAAAGGTCCGCCAATTTTATGGTTAAGATAAGTTCTGGGCTCCTTTGACTATCTACCGAGCGAGTATAACGGCCCGCTGATCGTGCGAATCACCGCTTTTTAAATTTGATTGCGCGTATTATGATATTTATCGAATTTAAGCAATGAAAATTATTCTGAGATGCGGGTACTTCTATTAAAATGTCCACCGATTTGTCATTTCTTATGGTTTCTGTTCTGTTGGCCAATTTTGACAAAACATAAAGTTCCGCCGATCATTTGTTGTTATTTTAGGACAATTTAGGATAAACTTCACACAAATGTTATCGCGCCGTTTGTCTTTTTCGTTATCACGTTAATATAATTGTTTCTGTTAGTACTCTGCTTTCTCTTCTTCAATCTTTAGTCAACTTTTCCACAAATTATGACTTTCTGGGTTTCATCATGTGAAAGAGCGTCTCATACTCTATCCGAATCGGCAAAAATGTGGAAAATGATTTTTCAGCACCTTAGCCCCCTTTTCACAGATCAGTGGTCTATTCTGTCTTTCCCTGGGAATTAGGAATTGGGAATTAGGAAAAAATTAATTTTTGTAGCACTTTTTCCCAATTTTTCCCCCCAATTTTCTAAAAGTGTATTTTGGCAGTGTTGGGAATACATTTTTGAGGAAAAGAAATTAAGTTTAAGTGTCGGTCACTCACGGTGTTTTAAAAATTATTTTAAAGTTGTCAAAAATTAATAAAGACATTTTCAATAATTTTTTTTTGTTATAAATATAATCGCATAATTTGGAAGGGAACAGAAAAAAAAAACTGCACAAGTTGTTGCTTTATTGCAAAGACAGAATAACCGAGACGTCGCTCAGAAGGTTTCAGGAAACTGGTATCTTCAACCGGAGACCACATACCAGCCGGTATCGGTGTTCATCTGAGAGGAGCGATCGATTTATCGTTCTTACTTTACTGCGAAATTTCACGGGCGTCGATGGGCAGCAAGAACTCACACAAGTTCGAGATGGAGCTGTTGGTCAATGGACAGTAAAATGGCGCATGAAGGGAGCCAACCTCACTGACGCTAGAGGCCCAAAATTGACAGCACGCCATCGTAAAGGCTGATTTATATTTGTTCGAAAACACATTAATAGGAGCATCGAGCAATGGAGGTCCGTTCTGTTCACTGACGAGAGCAGAATATCTCTCTATGGTAGTGATAGGAGAAGCCGTGTCTATTGACGTCCAAAAGAGCAATTTTCCCAGTGCTGTTTTGCTGAAACAATCTCGTACGGCGGCGGTTCATGCATAGTACGGGGTGGCATATCGCTTGAGGGAAAAACATATTTTGTTTTCGTACCTGGTGGAGGCCGTAGCAGAGGTCTAAATCATGTAGCGCCCTACGCAGGATGGGGGTTTATTTCATATTCATGTATGACAATGCACGGGGTCACACAGCTTGAACCATTCGGCAGTTCATGAATCAGGTTGGACTCGAGACGATGAAGTGGCTAGCCCTCAGTCATAACATGAATCCAATTGAGCATTTATGGGCGAATTAAAACGGAGGGTCCGAGCCAGAAATCCAGTACCATTTGTTGTAATGTACTACTCAACCTTGTTATCCCCTAAAATTTATATCTTAATTAAATATTAATAACTGGTCCTATGTCTGTATTCCTGTTGGGTAAAGAATATCTCTAGTAATGGTGGTAATATTTACCATAATCTACCTATCACGTCCAAAGCCGACTAGTAAAAGAAAGTTATTATTTTAATTCTAATTACTAAAAACCATCTTCACCCAACATAAATACATGTACATAGGACAAGTTAATCATATTTATTAAAGTTATAAATTTTAAAGGATAACAGGGTTGAGTGGTACATTACAACAATTTAACATCAGTGACCTCAAGATTGAACTGGATGAGAAGTGGGGTGCGATCCCCAAGTCTTTGTCTAAACCTTAATAAGGTCAATGGGAAACCGTATGTGAATTGTTATAGATGATATGGGGGCATTACTAAGTATTAACCAATATAATTGTTTTTGTTTTCTTGAATTTTTTGTTGTAATTTAAATTTAAATATACCCAATATTTTTTTCATAATCATCAAATTTGGTTTTTCATTCAAAATTCACTATGTATACAAAATACTGAATAAAATTTCATGGAAATAGTGTCATTTTAAAATAAAAAGGATTTCAAAAAAATAATGTCCTAAGAAAATCGGCTAACCCGTTTTAAAAAAAAAATCGGCTTTCTGTGACCGCTGAAGATTTGAGTCGATTTAGTTGCTCGCGAGTGTATCTATGTAAACTAAATTTTTTTAACAACTTTATAATCAACTGAACATTTGTATTTTGTTAAAAAAAATTCTAATTACATATATTTAAAATTCCAAGCATTAATAGTTTCTTAGAATTACTTAGGCTTTCTGCTGTGTAAGTAGCATATTTGCATTTATTTCTTCTGTATACTAACAAAGTTGTATGTAGGACGAAATTAGAAATAAATAAAAAGAACTAAATAAGAAAATATTGTTTTTCTTATTTCACTTTTCAATACGATATTCGGTTGTACATCAATTTTCCTTTTATTATATTCTGAAGTAAATTAAGCAAACTTTAGCGGCCCCGACAAACTCCTTACGGACCCCCAGGGGGCCGTGGCCACCCTGTTAAGAATCACTGCCGTAAACGACTACACGCGTACACAAATATTATTAATAAAAATCTGGTTTAAAACATTTCTAATTGTTTTGATTTTTATTATTTGGCTGCCACATTACATTAAATTACTCGTCATATTATCCTCCTTACATTATTCATAGTTGATGTTGTTATATTTTCTATTTGCTTAATTTATGTAATTGGATAAATGAGCCGCTACAGCTTTTAATAATTATCTTTCTATGTGTTTAATTTATTTTATTGGAATTATAAATACAACGTATGCGATAGATCAATTTAAATAATCTTTCCCCCTAACATTTCATAATACCCAAAAAAAAATTTGGAAAAAATATTTGTAAAAACTGCAATAATTAGGAAAAAAATATTCCCATAAATATTTTCCTTGTCACCAGGGTACACTTTTAAGGAAATAATTCCGAGCTGCAACAATAGTTGTATTTTGTTGAGAATTTACAACAACAATTGCATTTGATAATTCCCAGTAGAATAAACTAATTCCAAAATTTTTTTGGAATTATTTAATTCTAATTCCAAAAGTTACTTATCGTATTTGCCACCAGAAAACATTTTTTTGTTTTTTATTGTTTTTAAGTTGGTGTTGTAAATTTAATGACATTTATGACAAGCGACATTTGTATTCGTATTGTGGTCGATATTTTCTTAAAATTTATATATTATATTTTGTGTTATAATTAAGAATAGGAAAATACAAAATACTACCAACAGAAAAAACATTTTTTGCTGTTTTGTTGAGAATTAAATAATTCCAAAATAATTCGAAATAATTAATTCTCAACAAAATACAGCTAATACTGTTAATTCTTTTCATTTCCTAATTCCCAGGGAAAGGCAGAATCGACCCACAGGTCACATATATAAATAAACTAAATACAATACACGTTGAAATGATAATTAGTATTCGAAATATTAAATTTTAAATCTGTTAGCTGAGTAGTAAAAACGAATGCCGTTAGATGACCTAGTTATTTATGGTTATAATTTAGACGACCATAACCGTACGCTTCGCACCGTTTTCGAGTACTAACGTTCGTGCGATTTGAAAATTAATCCCGATAAATGTCAAACCCTACAGAAATCTAGGTCACTTAATTACTCGTGGAGGAATTGAATCTGGTCCTCTAAACAAAAGCAGTATAAATGTCAAACCCTACAGAAATCTAGGTCACTTAATTACTCGTGGAGGAATTGAACCTGGTCCTCTAAACAAAAGCAGTATCCTAGGCCAAAAACTACTCGTGATATAAAATCATTCGCATAAGTCTCATTGGTTATTAGTACCATCTACCGTCGTTTCATTAAAAATTTTCGTAACATAGCTAAACCATTGAATAATCTCTTAAAAAACGATAGTAAATTCGAATGGTCTAGTCACACCAATCCTAAAATTCCCTTTTTTCGTGCGAGAATTTATTGTAACGTGCGACGCCAGCAACATTGCAATTGAATCCATTTTGTCCCAATTATATACTTCAGGACATCTTCCCGTAGCTTATTACTCTAGTCGAACTCTAAATAAAGCAGAAAAAAATTACTCAGTTATCGAAAAGAAATTCCTTCCAGTTTTTTGGTCAGTTTAGTAAACACTAATTCCATGGAGATTGCTACTTCACGAGTATGACTTGTAATTGCCCACAAAACAGGATAGCTGAATCGAAACGCAGATGCGCTTACTCGTATTTCTATTAATCCTACAAATCAAACTATACCAATTCCTGATTTTGAATCAAAACTTCCCATCATTAATTCAAAAACCCTACATAAATTTCCAGAACCTTCACCAGTTCCATAATCGGAAGCTTCCATAATCATTCAAATAACTTCGATTCAAATTCCGTTTTTCATTCCGACCAAGACAATAATTTTCTTAAGTCCATTTATTCTAAATCGAATCGCAAATGCTCTCTTCAATAGAAATATCAGAAAGATCTTCATCCAACTCAGATTCCTTATTCAACACATCAAATTCAAACGAAATCCTAATGGAAGAGGTAAATGTGATTATCCGATCCAAATCCAAATCCGTGAAAACCCAAGATGACAACTCAAAAATTCTTCAATCAAACACTGAACCTTCCAATAAGACCATCCACACATCTATAAACCAGCGTACTCCAGATCCAAATTCCATATCTCCTTCAATTGAAAATTCTAATAAACGAGTTGTAACTTCCGACCCGATACAGAGCAAAATAGGTTAACTAAGGAAATTCATAGCACTCCTTTTGAAAGTCATCAGAAGTGTTACGAACCTATCGTCGCCTAAGAAAATATTATTATTTTCCAAAAATGTTTCGTCAAATCGAGTCTAACATTAATGCCTGTGATTTCTGTCAATTTCTTCTATGTTTCTGTCAAAATTACAACTATATTCTCAATTTCCATTTCAAATTTTTTTCTAGAAAATTTTTTTTCTCGTTGGTCCTTTGCCTTTCAGTTACAATAATAATCATTATATACTCACCATACAGGACGACCTTACGACGTACTCGCTATCTTAAGCCATGCCTAATCAGACTGTGGAAACTATAGATAAAGCATTCATGGAAGATTTTGTCTGTGTATTTGGAGCACCAAGAGCGTTATTATCTGACCAAAGTTCTAATTTCGTAGGAAAATTCTTCAAGGAATACAGTAAAATTTTTCAAATACGGCAAATAAATACCACAGCTTTGTATACTCAAGCGAACGGAGTACTGGAGAGGTCTCACCGAAATCTCATGGAATATATTCGCCATTTTGTTGATATCGAAATTCTAGATTATGATTCGTGGTTACTATACGCCATGTTTACTTATAATAGTATATAGTATACAACCCCATACAACATTCGCTACATTGATGCCGTACGAATTATTATTTGGATATAAAACTACATTCCTAACTCCTTTCACCAAGAACCCGAAAATGTTTTCAATTTTAATGATTATTTAAATGCAACCAGTCCAAGAAATATTATGATTGAACCCAAATTCACTCTGGATAACTGAAACAGATTTGGTTTGGTTAAAAAACGAATCAAAACAAAACAAATTTTCACCTCCATGGTTGGGTCCTTACAAGGTCATTTTAGTTATATCACAAGAGAATTCGGCGATACAAATAGGAAAAATTATAAAAGTTGTACATAATAACCGATTAAAACTAAAAACATGAAAAAATAACTAAATATGAATATGAATATGATATTATAATCATATAATATTTAAATTTAAATTTATGTAAATTTAAAAAAAAATTGTAATTATCATATATTATAACACTAACTTTAGCTTAAGAAAAATTACCTAATGTAAATCTATGTTGATCGTTCCTATTAATCTAGTTTTGAAAGAGACTATGATTTAAGATGTCCCTAGTATACTTTTCCTTTTCTCGATGTCCAAACGATCAAAATAAAAATTATAATAATAAATATTAATAATAGAAATTGAATTAATAATAAAATTTGTTACTTTACTTAAATTAATTAAAACATTTTTGTCAGTTGATATAAAGTAAATGTGTGTAAATATTGGTGTGCTACGAATCTTCTCATTTTATTGGTATTGTTGAAACGAAAAATGTTGATCGTTTGCCTACAACTAGATCGTCAGTATTCGCGAACTTTGTCATAAATTTGCGGAACTGTTCATCCGGTACTGAGTTGTGTATACCGGTTAACGAAAAGCCACTTTCTAGGTGGCACCACTCAAATGGAGTACTCAACCGTTAATTCATAGTCTTTAGCAGTTGTATTAACCTCAAGGAGCCCTATAGTGGATCGAAGGTTGAAAAAAACCTTAAACGTGAATTAAACTGCTATGATAGTATTTATTTTTAGAATTTACGATAGTATATTTAATAATTTAAAAAATAAAGAAAGATTTTAAGAACAAGACAAATAAATAAAAAATAAACAGATTTAAATTAAGGAACACGCCTCGTGACGAATGTGAAGTTTGCAACAAATAACAAAATTTATATATGTATTAGTAAGTTGAGTGTACAATCGGCCAACAATTTTTAATTGTTAATTCATCGATATATAATACAATGTTCGTGTAATAAATTAAAATAAAATTTGAAGCAAATACATATAGACAAAAACAGTTAAACCTGTCATACCAATTAAAATATGCTTCAAATTCTCAGTATCCATTAATTAATACCATACATAATAAATATTCTAATTATAACTTGTTGAAAATTAATAATGTTTTTTCAAAAATGACAGATCACAGAGTTTTTCCCAGGTCGTGACACATATCGAAAGTTAGCTTAAGAAGTGCTCTCTCAAATAAAATTGGCCATTTAAAAAAAATACGTCAAATTCCCGTTTGTTATTGAGGTGCAAACACCAAGTCGTTATGTAGTTTATCGATTCTAGTGGTTTAACTCTGTGATATGGCCAATTTTTAATATGGTAAACCAATAGAATCCAAAAAACTGCATAACGAGCTGTCGTGTTTGCACCTCAATAACAAACGGAAATTTATCGTATATTTTATGGCCAATGTTTTGTGGCAAGGCTAGGAAAATCTTTGTTATTTGGCCAATTTTTTATAATTAAACCATTTAGGACTAATTGATTCATTATGGTATTGTATACGAGTATTTCTTATAATAAAATAATTTATTTGGATGATTAACACAATTAAGTTATATTAAGCTCAGGTTAGGTTGCAGTGGTTGACACTTAGGCCATTTTTTGGCCAATTGTGATACCTACTATATTCACCTACTCACACAACTACAGTATACCAGCTGCACATTGCAAGCTCCACGTCAACCTGTACATTGACATGGACGGTGGGTCGGCGTTGAATTCTGCACTCCATCAGAGGGGCTTAGTTGTGTTTATTAACATCACTGATTGTAATCGATGATGAAAATTCGATTTGCATCTAGCCTCTGATGGGATTCGAACCCAGTACCTCTCGGTCGAAGTGCCGAAGCTTTAACCACTTCACCACTTGTCCGGTTATATTAAGCTTAAGATGTACATAAAAACCTAATCGTATGCTTAGGTATACTTCGAATTTTTTTTGTTTCTATTATGAAAAATAATATCCATATACTGATTTTTAATATACATATATTATTTGTTTATATGCTACATTGCTTTTACCGACTATTTTACCAATACATGGTTATTTTTTTGTTATTATCACAGATTTTATATACTTACACATTTTGTTAATTTTTGGTTTTTGTTGAAAACTTCACAAACGTGGCTCGTGTCATAAACTTCATCCTTGTGAATAAAAGTCAAATTGCGTTGTGTAGGGGAAACAATAGGCAAAAATTTAGTTTAGTTTAGTTTCGCTATACTTATGCTATACATTTGTCATATTTTCTAGTGTGCAAATGAATTTAAAAAGTGCAAAGTGAATATTGCTTTGATTACAAATGGATAAATACTTGAATAAAATCCACTAGTCTACTGATCCTAAAAAATCATACAATTATCAGTAAATTTACAAAAAATGATGAGACGGGCTACGAGTTAATAAATCGTGTCAAATACGACTTTGACATTAGATTAACAATAACAAAAGAAAATTCAGTTCCATAAAGTATTAAAAATTTTCTTTAGTAATACTAATAAATTTTAGAATAAAACAGTAATAATAATAAATTAAATGTTTTTCTAGTTGTAGACAACAACAACCTGTTGTTTCGTATATACGAGTATATGACACAACATAAATGGAAGCATATAAGAAGAATGTGTGTATTTCACATAACTGAAGCATATAAATTCTTAATTCTATTCATCATTTTGCTTGTTGGTAATTTAAATAAATGTATGTCATAAAATCATAATATGTCAACATAATAATCATCATAATAACAAATCATATTCAACTTTCGTTTTATTTAGTGTACAAAGTGTTCTAAGTTGCTGGACAGATAAATTTAAAGTAGTTTCGTCTTCAACTACGTATTTATATGCACATTGTACATGTATACAATCAATGAATTTGCATAGCTGCATATAAATAAAATAAAGTAATAAATCTTTTGCTGCACATTCGATCCCTAGTAAATCATTCGATGAAATCAAAATCATATATGTGGTGTGAAATATGCAAAATTGTCCTTAAATTATATAACCAAATCTAATTGACAATAATATATAAATAAAATCTAAAAATTTAACATACGTAACAACAAAAACAACAATTTGTCCAACAGAAAAAAAAAATGTCCATATTTCATTTTTCCTACTCAGCTTTCCATTTTTGTATGTTGTTGTTGTTGTTTGTAAATTCACTTTTGACTTGATAATAAATTACAATTTTGTAACACTTTTTTCCACTCGGGTTATTTGTTGCTGTGTTCGCTCCTCTTATTTCATTTTTATATAATAATTTAAAATTTTCCTTTTTTCGGGTTTGTTATTGTTGTTATATGTTATACTACTTATTCTGTTTACTACTTTATAATTAAATATGCAAAAATATACTTCAGCTGAACAACAACAGCAACACAACAACAATAAACTGGAAAAATAAAATACAATTAAAAAAATGTTATTGGAACAACAACACAACCAGCCAACCAACCAACTACACACATACATAATATACAATATAAACATAAACGGGATAAAAAAACCTAGTAAATGTATAAATAAAATGCCCGCAATGTTAGTCAATTTTACAACATGAAAAACAAAAAAAAATTTGGATAATTTTTTATGTTGAATGGATTTTTTTACTCGACTGTTTAAATTTGAGATGGAATACAACGAATAACCAAACAAACACACACACAAAAAAGGATTGTTTTTCATGCGGTGGAAAAATGGAAGGATATTCTGTTTATGTACAGAGTGCCAGAATGGAAAAAGGGTAGATAATTTTTTTATTTATTAATTTAAAATTTTATTCTTTGTACTTAGAACGACGTATATTTCATTCATATTTTATGTCGTCACCAAATTAGAATAACAATTTCAAATTACAAATCCTTTATTTAAAATTTTCCTTTTTGGTAATTTAATAATTATTATGATTATGTAACATTTCGTTTTTTTTAGGTATAGCACTCTCTCGTCTCGGTCTTCATCACATAATAATACAAATGTAATTGAAATAGTAACCCTTATCATCAGCATCACGAACATCATAGTATTTCATGTTATGATTTTATGATGAAGAGTGAAATGATACGACCAACATAAATTTAAAATTTTTAGTAATAAAACACGTTTTAAACCAACCTTTTTGTTATTTATTTCAAATGTTGGGTGTTATGTTGTTGAATTATTATAAATTATGATATGGAAAGTCGTGTACTTGAGTATATTTAAATTTAGTAAATACTTGAATTTAAAGGTATTTTGATTTATGGATTCACACTTACCGAGAGTAACAAAATTCACATAACATTTTTTGAAGAAAACTACTTATAAATTTCAGTAAGGATTCCATAGGTAATGAACAAATGCGTTATAATAATCTGTAGAAGATCTAGTCACCAAATTTGTATTTATGATTTTATAATATTAAGCTATATGAATGAAAGTTTTCTTGATTTATTGTGTCAATAAAACTTCATTTATCTAAAGAAAGAGAACATTTCAAAGATAAATAATCATCCACTATTTTTACAAGCTTTTGTTATTATTTCGTTTTATCTCTATTATTGGGTGTGTGAATTAATTCTTAGACTCAGCATTTAGATGTCGCTACGTGAGATTGCGTATAGTTTGACAAGCAATTCCAATTGCATTTTGTAGCTGTCACAATTGTCTATCTAATTCAGAGCAGAAAGTGTTATTTTTCATATTACGTCATTTTTTTGTAATCGATTTAAAATGGATCGTCATAAGTTCTTTTTTCGAGGGGTTCTTCTTTTCTTTTTTGATTCCAAGAAAACTGCCGCTGAAGCTCACCGATTGCTTTCTGATACTTATGGTAATCAAACTCCATCGAGAGCAAGCTGTTTCAATTGGTTTCATCTATTCCAAAGTGGTGATTTTGACTTGACAGACAAAGAACGGCCAGGTCAGCCAAAAAAAATTGAAGATGCCGAATTACAAACATAATTGGATGAAAATGCATGTCAAACGCAAAAAGAATGGGAAAGATTCGAAAGCTAGAAAGATGCGTCCCACATCAACTGTCCGAAAATCAATTGAGAGCACGAAATGAAACATGCAAAAAAAATCTTACTGAGTACAAAAAACATAGTTTTTTGCATCGAATTGTTACTGGCGATGAAAAGTGGGTCTATTACGATAACCCCAAACGTAAAGCAGCTTACGTCGATCCAGACCAAGCAGGACCATCGCAGCCGAAACAAGATATTCATTGCGATAAGGTAATGCTGAGTATTTGGTGGGACCAGAAAGGTGTGGTGTATTATGAGCTGTTAAATCCAAATGAAACGGTTACAGGTGGTCGCTATCGACTCTAACTGGGCAATTTGGTAAGTGCATTAAACGAAACACGGGCAGCAATAGCGAACAAAAAGTATAAAGTTTTGTTTCATGATGACAATGCCAGACCACGTCGTGCAAAAACCGCTCAAAACAAGGTAGAGCAACTCGGTTGGGATCGGCTTGAACAACACTCAGAGAAAAAATATAAGTAGATTCTACAAAAGAATTTGTTGATTGCACCAAACATTACTTTTACTATTAAATTGTAGGTTCAACACAGGCTTTCGTAAAAGCTACTAAGAAATAGTTATATGTACTAGGATAATTGTAAAAAAGAATAAATATAGTAAAATAAATAAATTACTACATTTAATTTGTAATTTCAAATAACAAACTTTTTGAATATAATATTTAAATAAAAATATTTCTTAGAATTATTAATTCCGTAGTTTAATTGTTTTCTCATTTATTTTCAACCAAAAAGTACTCTGAGTTCCCATTATCCCTCCACTGTTTATTTGGTGTTTTTATAGTACCACGAAATAGAAGTATGTGTAGTTAATTGTAAATTTCTAGTTTTATGTCAATCGAGTAACAATGTCGTTATTTTTATCATTTCATTCATAGTGAGTTTCATTAATTTAGTTCTTTCTCCAGCTCAATTGCTGGCTTAGTTTGGATATCAGCAACCTGCTCTGTGTGGTAATTAATTAGTTATAAATGTTCAGTCATCTGTTCTATGTCACGATACAAATGTGTTACACTTGGGTCCTATCGCAACTGTCGTCAACCTTAAATTCTCAAAGGTAATTCAATCCATACTTTATATTGCTGGTATAGAAACATGTTCGTATTTTACTTCCTATTATACAGCTTTAACATTGAAATAATTACCTATTCGCAATTCTTACTAAAACACCTATGTATTTTGATGTTATTGTTAAAAATACCCCAAAGCAAAGTTAACCCAAATGCAAATTAATCACCGATCAATACTGTTGGACGCAGTAATCACAGCAATTGCAGTAAATATTGAATATCATTCATACATCTTCGCTCTCATGTATAAATTATACAAGTGATATTTGTCTCGTCTATGCAAAATCGTGATATCGAATTTTTATACAAATCATACGAACATTTACTGCAAGTGAAACAGCTTCGCCAGAGATCCGCGATCAATGACGTTTCATTTTGTATTGGTATTTCTCTATCAAAAAAAAAAAAATTACGAAAAAATTTACATTTTTTAAAATTGATGTAGGTACATCAAAAATAAATAGATTTGTTCTGCCAAATAGAACAAAATTTTTGATGTACATCAATTTTTTTGTGCTGGATTTTGGTAAATAGAAGTTCACATTAGTCTTCAGTTATCAATGCTTTTTGTGTATTTTATTAACCCTTATACGAGTATCAACAAACTATCAATCTAGATTTGGTAGCAAATTTTACAACTTATTCTTAACATTTTGAAACGGAAAATTGTAAGTGTAACGCCAACTGTTGCGATATAAAATAGGAACTACGGTTATAATCTCAGTTATATTTAGTCCAGTAATGCCAAGTTTAAAGTGTTTTTGTTTGTATTGGCACTCACTACAATAAATATATTGTTATATTTACTGTTAAATTGTAATTAATACAAATAATCAGTAATAACTATTATTAAATTGTAAAACTAAAAAATTGTTATTACATATTACTAGAAATTTGTTTAAACTAAAATTTGTTCATAAATTTTTATCAGTGCATCAGTTTCAGTTGAACTACGAATCAGTTTATAGTTGTATACGTTATCTAATGAAATATTGGTAATGTCTATACCAGTTTTTATTACAAATAATTTAAAATTATTGTTTGGTAAGAAAGATTTATTTACTATAATGTGAAACAAAGTTTTGTGCGTTTCTTATGTTTGAGTGTGCAAAATTTGAAGTTAAAAAATATTTTCCATTTTGTCAAAAATGGCGAACGTGTGTTGTTAGACTGTTAGTATAAGATTGCGATTTGTGATTCTTCCAGAAGTTGTCAGTGTAACCATTCAAATAATGTGAAGATAATTTTATTTGGCATGACTTGTAACTAACTTGTAAATAAAATTATAGTTCCAGGTATATTAATGCCAATAAAATTATGAATTATGTGTTTTGATTCAATAATGGCAATCTACGAGTATTACATATCATACATGAACAATAAAATATTAAACTTCCTTCCAATTAATTGTTTCATTTACTCTTAAATAGTAAATAAAGCAAATAAATAAACATTAATAGCAATTATTATTAAATTGTAAAAAATTAAAACAATTTATTAAATTTTACAAGCATTTTGTATAATTTAATATTAATTTGTAAATATTATTATAATAAACCGATTGATCTAAAACAACTGAACACCACAGTTTCAGTTGAACCTTAAACCAACTAACACGTTTTTTAGTGAAAATTTATTAATAATTATTAATTATTTTGGATACAACATTTTTGAATTTGGAAATACGAGTATGTATAAGTTCATTGCTTGGTAAGAAAGATTTATTTGATATAAATTCGTTTGATAAAAAAAAAAAAAAAAAATTCGGAAAGTGAAATTTAGTTTTGTGCATTTCCATTACCAAATTTAAGGTTATAAAATATTTCCCTCATTATTGAAAATGATGTACGTTCATCTTTATGGTTTTATCGATAGTTATAGTTTGTAATTATTTTACCTCGAACTCGAACATCATTTAAAATAGTTCTCGAATTGATTTTCTTATAGATTAAACTTTTGTTAAATGTTACAATTTATATAGATTTATAAAAACCATTGCTTTCAGTGATGACAAGCTTATATCTTATAAATATACATCTAGATAGTCTTTGAAGAACGACGGAGAGTTACAATTGAACAAAGTTAAGCCGATATTAATTTTTCCAAAGAAAATAACATATCAGCAATATTAAAGAATGCAGAAAGATATATTAAAAGAGAGCACAGATTGTGATGGCCATAGGCTGGAAAATTCGAACAAACTATTGAAGCTGGATGGAGTAATTAAATTAAAAAAAAATCCTTTGCTGAAACTAATAATACTGGTAAGTTTTGTTTCACTTCTTACTGTGACCGTAACGTATATGTGAAAATAAATAACTGAAAGAAAATCTGTTTTTTATCTTTTAGAAATGCAACATTTACAAGTATTTAAATTGTTACATTACTTGTTGCCTCCGTTAATTAAACATAATTTAAAAGTGGATGAGGAAACATTTCATTGGAAGCTATAAAGCCAAAATTCTATAAATAGTAAGTTTCTGATTTTGGAAGATAAAGAAGAAATCAACCAACAATAATTTAAGGGAAAAACATCTATAGCGAATAATTTAACCCTTCATAATAATCGTTATTATGTTAAACGGATTGCCGATTAAATTTATTGCAACAATAGATAGCAACTACGTATATTCAACATACACTCATGCGAGGGAGCAATTGATTCATGTTTTAAAACGTTTTAAGTTTTTAATTTAGCCGATCTACATTAGTCCTATAACGTATGGTATTGTATTCAAACTTATTTTTCTGCCCATAGACACGTGTTTTGATGAACCAATATCCGCAGCGGTCAGTTTAATAACTGATTTGTTCAACATTGGAAAACACAATTTTAAACCATAAGTACAAATTTACTTAATTGCATTAATTATTTAATTTTAAATTATATTGTTATTTAAATATTTATTTAATTTATTTTCTTTAATTATATTAGTCATTAAACATCCGTTTTATAAATAAATGTGGTTTTAGTAAGTGTTAAGAATTCTTTTAAAAGACACTTACTGACACAATATTCATTAAACCAACGGAACGAATCTATAATTAAAACTCAAGAATACCATAATACCATAACAATTCCACAAACAATCAGTTCGTCTGGCAGTTCCGTGTTCTTACCAAATGTTGTAAATGGAGGAAAATATGTTTAAAGTTAATAGTAATATTTTTCAATTTGTACAAATTTTGAAGTTTTAGCGTATGTATTAGTATTTAACTTTAGTTGTTATCAAGTTGGAACTTAAATTCAAAAGTATAACATAGAAGACTATCACTATAATTTTATTGTTATAGCTAGCTTCATAGTTCATAAAAAATGATAAATTTATTTGTCTCTTTTTTATATGAATTGCAATTTGACATGAACTACATATTATAACTGTTTCTTAACATAATCACTTTAAAACTATAATAAAGCTCAATCAAAAAATCGAAAAAGAATTTTATTTTCTTTCCTCTCAAAGGTTTCACTTTACACAGCTCGTCTTTTATACTGCTTCTAAACTGAGGTCAAAAAATAAATGATCATTTCCAGATTTTTTAGTAATATTTATCTTACATTAACAATATTTGCAAATTTACTTATAATACAATTAGTTTGTAAATATTATCATTTTTTATAGTGATTTGTTGATTACACAAAAACGACTTCTTGTAGAAATTACTATGATTATAATTTGTTTGTAAATATTATCATTTGTAATACTTATTTGTTGAGGATACAAGAATACAAGTTTCTTGTAGAATTTACTAAAAGTACAAATTATTTGTAAATACAACCATTTCTAACATTTATTTATTGACTTTACAAGCATGACAATTTACTTGTAGTACTTGTTAATATTAAAATTTCATTGTATGTTTTACGATTTCTATCATTTACTTGTTGATTTTACAAATACTGAAAATAAATTGCAAATGTGACAATTTATTTGTTCACTTTGCTAATTTTACAATAGTCATAAATTATTTGTAAAATAAACAATTATTACAATTTAAATATTGAAATTACAATAAATAATAATATTATTTTTAACAATGATTACAGTAAATATTATAATTTTTTTGTTGGCTCAAAATCAACCCCGGAAATTGTTGAATTTATCGGTTTTTTTGTAGATTCAATCAATTTTTTCTCTCAGTGAACCTGCGTATTTTCCAGACCTTGCACTTTCCGACTACCATTGGTTCCGATCAATGCAAATAAGCCTGGCTGACGTACGCTTCCGAAACGCCGGAGAAGTGCGAAATTGGACCGATGGCTGAATAGCTGGGAAAGTTGAAGGCTTCTTCAAACGAGGAATCCACAAACTTCCCAGGAAATGGCAGGAATTCATAGCTAACGATGGCGAATATATCGGATAAAATATACTGTATCGTTATCTTTTAATAACGTTTTTATAAAAAAAGTCTAAACATTTATTAACCCAATAGTAGCGAGTTATTTCCGGTTATCAAGGTTGTCTAGAAATTTAGGCACCTCAATTAATGAAAAAAAAAATGCTATCGTTTAACCTGATAATTGGTCAACTTAACCTAATAACTAGCCAGTCCTTCAAATATATTAAAACAATACAATATGCGTGGTTTGATAAAATGTGACACATAATGCAACATAAATAAGAACAAATTTTAAGTGCTTATTAGATTGGTTAAACTGAATCTATTGCTATCATGTTACATGTGCTCATGATTGTTAAAATGTCAAGTTAAGAGTTCATCATACTACAAAACATGTTACTAACCTATCTATATTTCTAATTATTTGGTGTAGTACCCTAGCTTTAATTTAACAATAGCATACATCTATTTGTGTATATGGTCAGGCGTAACCAATAATTGGCCAGGCTTAATAAATAAAATATTTAATTTAAACGGTTTTCTAATGCACTTGGCGTAATATCCTCGCTATTATTTCAAAAAAATTATAGTAAGCTTTGATATTCCACTAAACCAATGCGCAAAGTTAATTCAACAATTATAGTGCTGGTATAGTCGGTCTAGCATAATGAATAATTGGCCGGGCTTAGTAAATTAAATGTTTAATTTAAAATTAACTGATTTCTGCGATGTGGTTTTAAAAAAGTCTGTGTAGCATCCTCAACATTATTTCAAAACATTTGTTACTATACTTCAAAATTTAAATAAACTTTTTTGAGTTAATTTGGCAAGAGATGGTAGTATTTGGTGGGCATAATGAGTAATTGGTCGAACTGTGGAATTAATTCCACGCTTTGGTTTATTCATAATACCCAAGATTTCTATCAAATTTTTTGAAATAACAGTGAAAATGCTACACCGAATTATGGTTAGAAGCGCATAAGAAAACTGTTTCGTTTAATTTAAATATTTAATTTACTAACCTGACCAATTAATTATTCATTATATCAGACCAAGTACCAGCATCTATTTCCTAATGAATTCCGCATTTTAATTTATTCAAATACGCAAGTTGAGCGTTGAAAAACTGAAATCAAATGAGGATAACAGAATAATTATATATACAGGGTGTACCATTGGGACGAGTTCAAACGAGTAGTGCGTGTAGCCGGGTCAATTTCTTGAAAACAATCTTCTAGCATATGCCCAAAAATGAACCGTTTACCACCGCAGATTACCTTGAATCATATAAATGCTAATATATCTTCGACATAACTCAATTGCTCAAAACGAACGAGTTAAGTCAATAAAGACTGAATACTCCTATACCTCGAAATAATTCGAGTTACACCCTGCTATGACATAGATTTATTTCCTTCTGAAACGCTAAAATTAATTTTCAAATGTGTATACAACTAAACTGTTTGAACTAGTTTACCGGAAAAAAGGTGCATTAGTTAAGGTTTCAGCACCATGAGGTACAGGGTTCGAAACTCACCAGAGGCACAATTTTTGTCATCGATTATAGTCGGTGATGTTAATAAACACAACTTAAACTCTCCGTTGGAGTGCAAAATTCAAAGCCGGCGCACCTTCCATGTTAGTTTACAGGGTGGTGTGTGCGTGAATGAAAAGGGGAGTAATAATTGACCTTAAAAGTATATTAAATCCATCGGATAATTCATATTTTCTTTTTATAAAAAAAGCAAAAAGCAAAATAAAAAAAACTTGTACACTAAAAATAACTTGAGAAAGGCCATTTTAATTTTCTCTATATCCTTTTAATTGTTTAAGCTATAGTAGATTAAATATTGGGATAATTTATTTTAAATAATAAATACAACGAAAGGGATGAAAAGCTTAATTAGACCAAAGTTTACTTACTTTTTTTTAATTCTACAATACAAAAATATTAAAACAAAACATTCCAGAGTTACCCCGATACATTGTACGAAGTTGATTGGTTAATTTAATTAAGAGTGCAGGACCAAGCTTATTAGACAAGATCTCCGGGAAGGCTGGACTCCACCGTATGTCCTATTAACATTTACAAAATTGAAGGATAGAACAGTAGAATTATTTATGACAGACTTGGCCCGGTTACAGACACCTATTTTATGCCAATACTAAGTATATTGGTCATCCCAATATATTTCAGCATATTTTTACTTTTCAATTTTTTTACTTTTATCGTGTTCCTTGAACCAAAAAAGTAGACACGTATTTTTTTGTTAAGTTTTGTGACCTTCAGTGGTCAAATTATACGGTTAGTAAATAGGCCGGTTTTTCCCATTTTTAATAAAACAAAAATTTTTAGAGGTTATATTAAACTGGTATATTTCTGGTTCTACTGAAGGTATCGTTGAAAATGATATTACTATAGAAAGAAAAAGATAGTGTTAAATTATTGAATAAACAATTTTATGAAAGTACTGTTATTTTAAGTGTTTTAGTGAAATGAATGCAGCAAAATGTTTTGACCTGTAGAGGACGCAGATAACAATCCATAAAAAAGATTGACCTAACGTTCGAAAAGTGAAGGATCAAACTTTCTACTGTAAATGATTTTGTAGATGTACAAGACCTAGTTTAGCAAGTACATTGTCTTATAATGAAAATTTAGTACTTTTTTCTTTGATTTTATTTTAAAACTCTAGTAAAAAGATATAAACAAATCTTAATTTGGGCCTGATGGTGCATATATTGATATAAAATTGACCATTCTTTAAGATCCGTCAACTTTTAGAACATGAAATGTTTATTTTGAGCAAAAAATTTTTCGTACTTTTTCATAACAAATTAGTCACAGATGTACCAGTAGATAAACAATGATATAAACAATGATTTAAGCAATTTATTCCAACTATTATGATATGAAGTGTTATTTTGACATAAAAAGCAAACACGTGTGTTTTTGTTAAGTTTTGTGACTTTCAGTTATCCCGTTATAGGGTTAGGAAATTGGTCGGTTTTTGGAATGTTTAATAATTTTTTTTAGAGGTTACATTGAACTGGTATAATTCCGGTTCTACTAAAGGTACCGTTGAAATTGGTATCACTTACTCTAAAAAGATCTTAGATCGTGTTAAATTATTCAATAAATAATTTCATGAAAGTACCGTTATTTAAAGAATCGTATTGAAATGAATGTAGCAACCCATAAAAAGTGTGACCCACCGTTTGAAAAGGGAAGGTTTCTTAAAATGGAAAAACCGGCCAATTTACAAACGTATAACGGGACAACTGAGTTTCACAAAACTTAACAAAAAAATACGTGTCTATTTTTTTTGTTCAAGCAACACGATAAAAGCAAAAAAATTGAAATCGGTGAGGTGAAAACGTAACCGATGCTGAAATATACTGGAATCACCCATATATTTACATAAAACAGCACAATTGTATAAGATAGAAATATAATAATTTATATTCATTGATTGATTAAATCAGTTACCTACCTAAGAAAAAATAGACTGTTAAATATTATTATAAATATTGTGTTGTATATATTGTATAACTGTAATTTCAACGACGATGAACTATGCAAGAATTTAAATTAGCAAGAATTTTAGTCTTGAACCTATTGAAGTAGCCGAGCTAATAACAACTATTAACACTTGAAAAACAAGAGCGGCTAACGGTTTGGATGGAATTTCGACAAAAGTTCTTAAATATTTCGTTGGAAAATTTGGCGAATCTGTTACCAAATTCTTAAATAATTATTTATAATTTAGTAAATTTCTCGCTTGTCTCAAAACAGCCAAAATTGTCCCCGTATTTAAACACGGAAATGAACTCAATTTTGAAAATTACAGGCCAATATCAATCCTACCAGTTTTCTCCAAGGTATTTGAGAAATTAATTCTAAAAAGACTTGAAAATGTTCTGGTTAGCAATCAAATATTAAATCAGTATCAGTTTGGATTTCAGGAAAAATCAAGTACTTTATCAGCATGCTCTAATCTAACCCATTTAATTACAAAAAAACTTAGATGTTAGAGAGAAATGTGCTTGTCTGTTTCTAGATTTCAAAAAAGCCTTTGACTGTGTTAATCAAAATGTGTTAATCAAATACTGCTACTGAAATTAGAAAAACTGCAATTTAACACGACGCAATTGAAACTATTTGAAAACTATTTACATGGTAGGAAACAGAAGGTGGTTGTTAATGGTACTGTAAGTGATGAACTAACAATGTTGTATTGTCCTTGTTCCACAAGGATCTATTTTGGGACCTTGTCTATTTAAAATTTATATTAACGACATTTTTAATTTGCCACTTAAAGTTACCTTGCAACTTTTCGCTGACGATAGTGTTATATTTTATGCAGCGGACTCAAAACATAGTCTATTTTCAATGATTAATAACGATCTGGTCTTAAACAATAATTGGTTAAATTTAAATCGACTGATGCTCAATGCCGAAAAAACAAAATATTTAATATTTGGTAATCAAGACTTAGATAACAATCTTCTAGTTCTGTATAAAAACACAAAAATTGATAAAGTTACTAAATATTGTTATCTTGGATTGTCAATCGATAACATGTTAAATTGGCAGAATCATGTAGATTTGATCAAAAAATCGATAAGTCCTTACGTGTTTGTTATTAAACGAATAAGGAACTTTTTAACACGAGAACATTTGCAACTGATATATAATGCGTATATTAACTCCAGATTATTATACTTAAACCCTCTTTGGAGTGGAGTAGCAAAATTTAAACTGAATGAGTTAGAAATTATCCGCAAGAGGGCTTTAAAGTTAATTAAGGGTGTACCAATACGTTACCCAACAATTGAATTGTTCAAAGAATTTGGTTCTTTATCATGTATGAACAATTTCGAATTGATATTGTATGTGTATAAGATTTTAAACAATTTAATTGTACATAATCTATAATCATTGTAAAAGCAGGGGACACGTATGGCTATAACTTACAAAATGCGTCGTTATTGTTAAGAGAATTCCTCGCTCGAGATACCTGTACAAGAAGCAATTTATCATATAGAGGAATTCCGTTATATAACAAGCTGCCTCCCGAAATTCAAAATATTAGAACCTTAAAAAATTTCAAAGTACAAACAAAAATTGTTATGAATTTAAATAAAAAATATGTTTAATGAAACTATATAGTGAATTATTTGAATTCAATATTTTAGTATACTTAAATTAATGCACTACTATATAGTATAATTTATTTAATTTATTTATTTATCTATTAAAATTTTTATTTGTGATATTTAGCCCCAACTAAAAAACAGTTTGGTTTAAATGTAAAATTAAAAAGTAGTTGCATTCAACCCTTTGGGTTACAGCAACTTAAAAAAAAACAAGAATTTTTTTGTATAAAAGTATAATGTTCATATTGTAATTACAAATTAATAAAGAAAAAGAAAAATTTGATCACGACTATTAACAATAATTTTCCTGTCACCGTCCTTACAAAAAAAATTGAAAAGAAAAACAAAATTTAGAAATATCAGAATTTTCACGTTACCACCATCTAAGCTAAGGCGCACTATCATCGATACATTGAACCAAATTAATGGAAACCAAAGAATGCTCTTAAGCTGACTGCGCGAGTGCGAGCAAAAATTTATAATTTTTGATCAGCACGCTAAACCAATCAAAACGCTTGAAAATATTTCTCCTTCATTTTTTCCTATATAAAAATTCCCCTGCGAGTTAAAATATTTTTATCTTTAGGCTGCTTGGTCCGCAGACGACCAACTTACAGATATCAAAAATTTTGCTTAAAAATGAAAATGAGCAAGCGTTTTGCTATTTTAAGACAAGTATTTATTCGTCATTCAATTATTTTTGTGTTTGAATCATGTTCGGTTGTTTGTTTTGGGAGTTTGGTTTATTTTCATATAAATAATTTGTAACTTAAATTATTTTATTCGAGTGAAAATTTTAATAACTAATCATGGATAAAAGTAAGTATTCATTTATGCAAATCATTAACAAAAAACTCACATGTTTGCGTAATAAAAAACTGAGATTATAACTGATATGTTTATATTTGTGAACAAAATACAAAAAATATGAAAATTTATTGAATTTTGGGGTCGTTCGATGGTAGTTGATAAATATTTCATTGTCGTTCAATAGTGTTTCAGCGACAAGGTTTTGATCGAACTGCCACTTTTTATTCTAATTTACTAAATTAACACCAAACTGACGCCAATGTTTAATTAGATACGCGGTGGGTATTGCGTCCTTCGTCCTGCGACAAAATATATGCCTATTATGTTTTGTCTAGAAAAATATACAATGGTGAAAATTTCAATCGAACGAAGGAAACGTTAAAAAAATGTAGACGAATTTTATTGAGCAGAAAGTGTTATTTACTAACTTCAGACTGTGAGGGAGGGTAAGATTTCACACTCGTGCAGTCCACTCGAGTGCACACTCGTGCACTTTACATTTCAAAATTAATAAATTTACACTGCACCAAATAAAATAAAACATACACCTTATTTTTTTCAATAAATTCATATATTTTCTTTACACAACATCTTTAGTATTTAATTTTTTTCTATTTACTACCTAATAATATCACATTTACAAAAAATAAATAAAAATTTAAAAATTAATTCATTTACTTAGCAAAAATATAATAAAACTTAGTCAAAGCCAAAACATACATCAAAAAAAAGAAACCATACAGCTCCTAGTATATTATTACTAATAAATATAATTAATAATTCGTGTGCCACCCTTTCTGAGTTATGCCCTATTTTAGGCGATTCTGTATTGAATGCACCAGTTTTCCTGTTCTTCCGACGTAATTTGGTGCCATTTGGTCTTTTTTTCTAATATCATGTATAATCTCATCCGTTTTTCCAATTATCCCAAAGATGTTCGATGGGGTTGATATCTGGTGATTGTGGATGATTCGTTAAAATGTGTTTGATATTGTAGATAAACTGGTTTTTTACCAAGTGCAATGCATGTTTCGAATTGTTGTCTTGAACCAAGCTAATATGTCCAGATATTAAAATTTTTTTCACACACTTTTAAATGGTTCTGTAAAATTTGCAAATATTATTCTTTATTCCTGGTAGTCTCAAAAAACACCAGATTCCCGATCCCCTTTTACCCATTTCACCCCATATTATGACATTTCCTCCACTATGTTTGACAATAAGAATGATATTCTTGCTATTTAGTGCAGTACCTTTTTGAAGTCATATAGTTCTACGGCCATCTGAACCGAAAATGTTGAATCACTATATATTCAAGTTGGTAGAAAAATAATCCAACTTTTTTATTTCGTCTCGTGAAGACTGCTTAAATGTTTAATAACTGAACGCCAAATGCAATGAATAAAAAATGGTAGAAAAATTGATGAACAGCAAATGTCCCCTAATTATGTATTAGAGAGAGATAAAATATAACTCGTAAATGATTTGTTTCTACCACGTTTTTCTTAACTTGCTTTCTTGTCTGTCTATCTGTCTGTTTATCTGTTTGGGTCAAAATTTTAGGTTGAAATTTGAGGCACTTATCATCATTCGATTTCGCTGAAATTTTGTTCACTTGGTTGTTTCACCTGACAATTTAAAATTATCAAACATTCGAAACAAAAATCTAATACAAATTTCAGAGAACCGTTATTAATATTTTACGGTTGGCGTACATAAAACTTTCATCGTAAAATATTCACCACCATATTTACTGTGCGCTGTAAAACAAAAATGTTACAATTTTTCCAATTTTTTCTTTCTTTTTTCATTTTGTCTCTGATTTTGTTGTTGAAATATCAGGAATTTGTTTGCTGCCATCATAATTCGCAAGAAACCGCACAAAAAAACGCAAATTTATACTACAAGCGTTTGACAGATGGATATGTGAACTAAAGCATGTCAAATGCCGTTTCGTCGTATGTACTAAATAAAATAATCTAGTACAATTTTTGACATTTCATTAACTAACATTTATTTCTGTTTTGATTCCAAACTCAATCGGAGGCTAAATGGTTTTGTGCCAATTTTTTCGGTGGCAATTGCCGATTTGGAACCAAATGTTTTAATGACCACATTGATTTAAATTAAGTATGTATTTGTGGCATGTTGTATAAAGTTTAAAATTTTGTGTAATTTTATTTTAGGAAAATAATCCGCGTTGAAATAGACTCGGCCATCAAGGGCAACCAATGGCCAATCTCTTGTTTTGGCCCTTTCAAGGATAAACCTTGTATTCCAAATTTTATAGAAAAACAATCGTTGAAGGAAATTCGATGCAAATTTTATGAGGCAAAAATTAACGGTAAATTTGAGCAATTACGTCTAGGATTTCTAAATTTGATTCAGGAGAGCAAATCAAAACTGCAGCAATTGAATATGCTAAGCCCCGAGATCATGAATATTTTTGTACAACTTTATGATGCTGGATCAGAACAAAAACAGAACAATTCTGCCATTGGTAACAATCCTTTTGCTACGGCGAATATTGGCAATTCACAAACAGGAAATAAGGCGCAGAACATATTTGGTAAATTGACCTTTGCAACTACTACAGATGTAATAGCCAGAAGTATGTTTGAAGGTACAGCATCAAACCAACTACAAAATGGTAACATCTTTGGAGGGAGCTCATTTACCAATCCTAATCAAACATCAGGAATATTTGGGTGTGCTCAAACTCAACAGTCACATAAATGTTTATGATAAATTGTATAAATGTTTATGATAAATAAATATTTATAATAAATTGTATAAATTTACTTGAATAAAGAGATTATTTTAAAATATTGTTTCAATTGTTAACTAGATTCCGTGGCGAGCTGCAGCTATCGGGGGGGTCACAGGTGGTGGATTGTGAACGGCCTATCGATAGGTAGGTTAGCGGTGAATTAAATAAGCCGTCCCCAACCGCAGCTCTGCTGGAAGGAGAGTCTCAGAGAACGGGGGAGTGGTTAACCTCTGTTCACTAAATTCTGAGTGCCTATGATACCCAGTAGGGAAAGGCGAATTGATGGCGCCATAAAACCATCGACCACAACCACGGTGAACTGAGCGTCACGTCTCCCTGCGCTCTCGAGCCTCCAGGTAGTGAGTAGGGAACCCTATAAACGGTAATCCCCTGAATGAAATGGGTCCTATTTGTTTGGGATATCCATATAGATGGGTGAATGAGTGAGTGGATGTTGGGGGGCGGGGGCGTGGAAGGCGGGGTACTCGGTGAGCCAATGGGCTGGATTAAGGTGTTATGCGACCCGTGCTGATGATCGACTAGACTGGGGGCCCATTTAACAAAGCCCAGTCGTGAACGGAGCCCTCTGGATACCTGGCAACCTCCAGTTGTATTTAGCCTTACCTGCGTATACGGATCTCTGCGCAGGTGGACGTATTTCTCCGATACTCTTAGGAATATATGGAAGTTTTAAAAAATAATAAAAATAAGGGGACCGGTACCCACCAAAAACCGGGAAGTACTATAGAGGGGAGTAACTCTAACCAACAAGGTGGGGCTCCCTCAACTGAGGCAAGGGTAAGCAACACCATGACATCGAAGCCAGGTGGAAGCGGAACTGCCAAACAGAACAGTGGGGGACCGAGAGAGATCCCTCCATCAAAACGACGGTACAGAGAAAGACGGTCGGCATTTAGAGTTCTGGAGAAACTGGCTGCGACCCCTGAGGGGCAGCTTACAGTTGCGCAGAAGGAATCTGTAGCATGGGCTAAGAAAACTGTCGGCTGCGATAGCTCGGAGAGGATCCTTGTGTCTAAAAGACAGAGGTCCCAGGATGAGCTTGAAGCAGAAGGCAGTAAGCGGGCCAAAGTGCAAGCAGACATGACGTCGGGTGCTCCTAAGGAGCAGAAACTGAAATTATTCAGTGAAATCCTGAAGGAGCACGTGCTGGTGCTAGCCGTCATTGACAAAGGTCAGGAAGATGGGAGCATCACGTCGGAAAAGTGGAGGGCAGTGTATAATGCACTAAACTCCATTTTCTTGAGGATCCTTAGAGAAAATCCGGGATCCCCCCCGTCCTGCAGAGATGCGGGATGGCACCAAGGGCGCGTTAAGCTAACTGCGTGCTCAGACCAGAGATCGGTCGATCTCTATAAAAGAGCAGTGACCGAGGTAGGCGAGGTGTGGCCGGGCGCGAGGCTGGAAGCAGTCAGCAGATCGGAAATCCCGAGCAGGCCGCGAGCACGCGTCTGGTTACCAACCGAGCCGGATAAGCCAGAGGAGGTCATTGAGATTATCCGGGCCAGTAATCCCGATCTTCCAACGGAAGGATGGAGGATTGTGAAGCAGGAGGAGGCTAAGGTGGGCTTTAGATTGGCAATCATGCTGATCAATAAGGAATCCTTGGTTTCCCTTGCTAGATCTAAGGGAGTAATCAACTTCGGTTTCGGGTCGATCACTCTTAAAGTTTATAGGAAAGACGAGGTCGATAAGGGCGCGGAAGACCAGCCTGAGGGCGACGTAGAACGGACCCGGCAGGAAACGGTCAAGCGGGCTGAGGCCGACCAGAATAGCCGTTCCGATATTTCGGACGAAGTGAAGTTGGTGATGGGAGGCAGCCTCCTCTCTCTGAAGTCCGATGTGGGCAACCCGTCGAACACACGACGAGAGGGGGTTTGCGACCAAACCAACGAGCCAAATGACACTATCCTGATGCAGGAAGTGCATGAAGTGGTGAGTAAGGTAGATTACAATGGTTAGCATTGTACAAATAAACCTGCACCACACGAAGGCTGCCTCGGCAGCCCTCGTGCTCAGACTGACTAAGTCAGATGAGGACTTGGTGTTAATCCAAGAACCTTGGATTAATAATAACAGGATCTGTGGCCTCGGAATGAAAGGGTATAAATTATTATACTCAAGCAACTCTGAAAAGATCAGATCGTGTATCTTAGCGAAAAATAATTTGAATATTTTTCTTCTTCCACAATTTAGTAGCGGGGACGTTACGGCGGTGAGCGCTGAGGTAGGCTGTGAAAAACTATGGCTAGCCTCAGCCTACATGGATCGCGAGAAGGGGGTTCCACCGGACAACCTGGGGGAACTGATCCGGGAAGCAGGTCAGAAAAAGGTAGGTGTGATACTTGGATGTGATGCAAACGCGCATCACACAATCTGGGGAAGCACAGACATTAATGAAAGGGGTGAGTTATTTTTTGATTATTTATTAAATACTAACCTTGTAGTTTGCAATATTGGGTGTGAACCAACATTCATTGTTAGAAATCGACAGGAGGTTCTAGATCTAACCTGTGCGTCAGAAACAATTTTTGATATGATCAGTGGGTGGAGAGTGGCGAAAGAGCACTCATTCTCTGATCACCGATATATTACATATAACCTCAACATCAAACCTGTTGCCCGGAAAGCCTTCAGGAATCCCAGAAGGACAAACTGGAACAAATATGGGGAGGTGTTGAAGGAACTATTGCCGCTGGAGGTTCCTGGACTTCCGGCGACAGTAGAGGAATTAGATGGCATGGTTGATATTGTCACAAAGGCATGCAATCTTTCATTTAATGCTGCGTGCCCCCTAATAAAGCCTAGGGGCAGGCAGAAACCGATATGGTGGACCACGGGGTTGGGAACCTATCGGAGAGCGTGTAGGACAGCCTTTAATAAGGCTAAGAACACCAAGGAAAATCGAGATTGGGATTCCTATAAGGAAGACCTGAGAAAATACAAAAAAGAGTTGAGGAGGGCACAAAGGGGGTCTTGGAGACTCTTCTGTTGTAGAATGGAGGAGGTCTCCGAGACTTCTCGCCTAAGGAAAATTCTATCTACTAACCCAACCAGTCCTAGTTACTTAATTAGGCCGGACGGGTTATGGACAGCTTCAAGTGCGGAATCATTGGAGCTTCTCATTGAGACCCATTTTCCGGGAAGCATTGATGACTCGATGGAGCCTGGAGCTCATCGAGGAACACCTTTAACGAATGTGGATGGCATCGTGGACAGGAAACGAATCCTGTGGGCACTGAACGGTTTTAAGCCTTATAAATCGGCGGGCCCGGATCGGATTATACCAGCAGAGATCCAAAGGAACTCGGCGGTCATCCTCCCCTGGCTGGAGGTTATCTTCAGGGGATGTCTGCAATTGGTCTATATTCCCAGGAAATGGACGGAGGTCAGAGTGGTTTTTATCCCGAAATCGGGAAAAAGCTCACAGGCTTATCCAAAGGACCTGAGGCCTATAACTCTATCATCCTTTCTGTTGAAAACCTTGGAAAGATTGATAGACGTACTTATTCGAACAAAAGTTGATCCGAGGAATTGGGCAATGTCTCAGCATGCGTACTGTAAGGGAAAGTCGGTGGACACAGCTCTGCACGATCTAGTACGCATGATTGAGAAGACAATTTACTCGCAAGAGTTCTGTATGGTAGCATTTCTCGACATTGAGGGTGCCTTTAATAATGTAAAAACAGAGGCGATCATGGAAGGATTGTCATTTTTGAAGGTGGATTATCCTATAAGTAGGTTGATAAATCAGATGCTGGTAAGCAGGATTATTATCTCGGAACTAGGAGAGTCCACCATTAGAAGGCGGGTGGTTAGAGGAACTCCGCAGGGAGGAGTGATGTCCCCCTTTCTTTGGAGTGCAGTGGTGAATGGATTGCTGTTGGAACTGGAGAAAGAGGGGATGGGGGTTGTAGCGTATGCAGATGATGTAGCGATAGCTGTCTCAGGCAAATATCTGGATACGATTAGGGATGTTATGCAGAATGCACTCCTGATCGTTACGAAATGGGCCGGCAAATGCGGATTAGGGATCAACCCGTCCAAGACAGAGCTGGTACTATTTACTAAGAAATATAAAATTCCGGTAGTTAGCCCTCCTACTGTGAACGGCATTAGACTGGCTTTTGCTGACAGAGCGAGATTTTTGGGCATAATCTTGGACAGTAAGCTCAGCTGGAAGCCTAACATTGTAGAAAGGGTGAATAAGGCTAATGTAGCCATTTACTCGTGTAGAAACGCAATAGGGAAGAAATGGGGTTTGAAACCAGAGCTGGTACACTGGCTCTATACCGCAGTGGTAAGGCCTGTGCTGATGTACGGGGTGGGCGTGTGGTGGCCAGCTCTGGAAAAGGTAACCTACATAAGGATGTTGGAGAAGGTGCAAAGAACGGCCTGTATGCTTATAAGCGGGGCGCTTAGGACAACACCTACACGCGCTTTAGAGGTTATGTTCCACCTTATTCCAATCGAATTTTTTGGTAAACAGATGGCAGCCAATGTGGCTACAAGGCTCTCGGCTGTCTCTCAGTGGAAGTCTCTTCAGGTGGGACACTCGACGATAGTTAGATCACTAAGGGAAGAACTGGTGAATCTAGATTATATTAAACCAACGTTGTGCTTTGATATAGGTTTCCGGATCATCTGTCCTTCTAGGGAATCCTGGAGGAATGGATCAATACGGGAAAACGAGGCACTGACATTTTTCACGGACGGCTCTAAGCTAGACGGCAAAGTAGGAGCCGGAGTCTTCTGTGAGAAGCTCAATGTTAATATTTCTGTTCGTCTCCCTGACTACTGCAGCGTGTACCAGGCTGAAGTGGTGGCGATAGGGGAAGTCGTGACATGGTTGAAGCATAACGTGGTATCTGTTAGGGATATCGCGATTTATGTGGACAGTCAAGCGGCACTCAGGTCACTAGAGGCGGTTTCTCTGAAGTCACGGGTGGCGCTGGATTGCCGCTCATCTCTTAATGAGATGAGCGAGTATTTCAGTATCCAGATGATCTGGGTCCCTGGTCACTCGGACGTCACGGGAAACTGCAGGGCAGACGAACTAGCTAGGTACGGTACGACTCTCCAGATGCAACCGGAAAGGGCAGGTCTGGGGAGGCCTATAGCAGCGCTCAAATTGACGCTCAGTAAAAAGGCAATCGCCTTAACAGATGAGAGGTGGACCAACACTCTCACGTGCAGGGTAGCAAAACAGGTTTGGCCAAAACTGGACCTGCGGCGCTCCAAGGCACTTGTATCCCTGGGAAAACGAGATTTAGGATTGGTCGTAGGGATACTAACAGGACACTGCCTTTTTGGGGAACATGCGAGAAGGCTGGGTCTAGAGACGAATGACTTTTGTAGAAGTTGTATGGACGAAGAGGAGGAAGAGACGCTAGTTCACTTCCTATGCTCATGTCCGGCACTATCATACAAAAGACGTAAGTACTTGGGTGTGTACAACATGGACAGCCTTTCTGAACTCGCGGACTGTAGGGTGCGAGATATTTTACGCTACATTAGTAGCTCTGGTTGGTTTCAGCGGGAGTAAGGGGAGATTGGATCCTGTGGTATCACAATGGGCCATTATTGGCCTAAGTGTGCGATAGCAGCCACTCTAACCTAACCTAACCTAACCTAACTAGATTCAAAATTCGTACAACTAAACAGAGTACACGTAAAATAATATATATAAAAAAAATCTTTTTAAAATACCACGTTTTTCTAATGCACTAAAAAGAAGAAAATAATTTTTTTCTGGGAATATAGAATTATCAGGGCATTTATACTTAAAACTAGCACCAATTTTCTACAACTAAAAACGTGGGGCGCATTTTAGAAAAGAAAATTGATATCATATATGAAATTGCTATTAATTTAAAAAAAAAAAAGTAAAAGTTCCGTAGATCAATTCTTTATAAAAAAAGATAAGTTCTTGGTGTACTTAATGTAAAAATTTATCGCTTTGATACTACCATCTTATGTTTGTCAACTCTCGCCAAAATCTCTCGTATACCCTGCGTATCTCGGCACAAGATTGAATATAGAGACAACTGGAAAATATTTAGAAGCAAAGCTTAATAAAAAATTATAATTTCAACATTTATTTTATCACACACCCGAGTGGACACTGGATGTATTTGTTTAGTAAATTAATTAAGTACTTCATGTAACATGTACAGTGAACAAATAAGTCTGCATGTATATTAAAAATCAATAAGAAGGTAATGTAAATATATTTCGAATCTTATTCTTTATTAAAAAAAATAATAATTATTCTTAATTAAAACCATTCACACAAGAATTACTCTAAAAATTCATTAAATTAAAAAAAAAGATATTTTTTTTATCTTTGAACTACAAAATTCATTGCAAAAAAGTCTGCATGTGATTTGGTCCCTATATACCTATTCGATAACATCCCTATGTTATTATATATTATTTGTACATACGTTTTTGTTTTAGTTTAAAAGACCTTGATGAAATACAACTCTGTTGTTTTGAAACGTTAGTATCAATAAAATATTTAAAATGAATCGTGACACGTAACTGTGAACTGCCTTTAAAGATGCGCAAATTAATTATTAAATTGAATTAAGAAACCAAAACAAATCTCTTGGAAACACTGCTAAATTAATAAAAAGATCAAAATTCAACATTCAAAGGATCGTTCAAAATTATATTAAAACGGGATTCTAAGTCTCGACCAGGACGACCAAAGAAGCAGACGATTCGCGAGCATCGTGAAGTGGTGAAAATAATAAAGATGAATCCGAAAGAGGGTGCTCGAAAAATCGTGTCAATAGTTGCTAAAAACTACCTAAAAAACAATAACGACCCAAACAGTTTGCAATTTATTGCATAAACATGGATTAAGAGCTCGTGTTCCAAGAAAAAAAAACCCTAATCTCGGAAGCAAATCGAAAGAAGCGTTTACAATTCGCTAAAAAATACATGAACCAACCTTCAGAGTTTTGGAACAAGGTTATATTTAGTGATGAATCAAAATTTAACATTTTATGGTGCAGATGGAAATGCGAAAGTATGGTGGTAGAGGAATACTGCGATAGAAATAAAACATTTACGCTGCACTGTCAAACACGATGGAGATAACGTGATGGTATAAGGGTGTATGTCCGCAGGCGGCATTGTGAACGTCCAGTTTATAGACTCTAAAATGGACAAAATGATGTACTTAAACATTTTCAAAAACAATTTAGTGGATAGTGCATTGAAATTGGGGCTAAAATCGGAATTCGATTTTCAACATGACAACGATCCGAAGCATACGGCTTACGTGGTCCAAGAATGGCTTTTTTATAACGTGCAAAAACAATTACATACCTTCCCTCAATCGCTGGATCTGAACCCGATCGAACATTTATGAGAATTACTCGATCGGCAAGTACGCATACATGGTATATCTTCTAAAACTGTTCTGAAATCCAAAATTTTAGAGAAATGGGCTAAAATATCAACAAAGGTGACTTCAAACCTAGTTGGATCAATGAAAAGGAGGCTTGAGGCTGTTATTCGAGCTAAATGGAATCCGACGAAATATTAATGTGAAATCTATTTGGTTGAATTTTTAATATTATTTCAAACGTACGCAGACTTTTTGTTTGCAATGAATTTTGTAGTTCAAAGATAAAAAAAAATATATTTTTTTTAATTTAATGTCTAAAAATAATTTTTGTTTGAATGGTTTTAATTAAGAATAATTATTATTTTTGTTAATAAAGAATGAGATTTGAAATATGTTTAAAAGTCTTTTTATTGGTTTTTTATAAACCGATTTGGTGCACGCAGACTTATTTTGTTCACGGCACATACATTGATAGGTGTTATTATTATTTATTATTAACTACTTTTAATGTTTATTTAATTAGTTTACAATTTATTTAATTAAATTAAATTTCTCTCTTAGTTTTAATTACACACGGTGAAAATTTGGACTTAATTTCCAATTTCAAATAATGTAAATGAAACGGGGAGACCTCATATGTGCTACGGCATGGCAAAGGGAAATTTTTAAATTTTTATTTTCGTTTGTAACGAACGACAAGTGAATGTTTGATGTGATATTCCTCGGCCTTTTAATGTTGAATATTTTTTAGATTGCTTACTGCTGGCGCTATTTGCTATGAAAGTATTTATCTAGGTCAACATTAATTCTTGAAAAAGGTTTTCTATTGCATGAGAATGTCAGACACAGATATCCATTCATTTGTTCTAAATGACTTGCTCATGCATCAATTATGTAAGAAGCCTTCCGCGTGATCCTACACTGAAAAAAACTATTGGTAATGTTCCCGATGTTTTACTCATTTTCCAACCATATGTATAGGCGGTTTTGGGACAACAATAATTTATTGTTAAATATCACATATTTTTGCTAACTATCGCACTGGAAAATACTCATTTTTTACGGAAACGTAAGCTATAATAATCAACACGAAAGATCTCGTTGTATGGCATATATGCTTTAAATATTGGGAATCTAGCAATATTCATCAGACCTATGTTATCAATTATAAAGATACAGTTCCAATAATATAATCATTTTACGATATGCAATACATATTACTTCAAGAATTATGGGGAAAATAGTGCGTTAAAACTGAGCAGACCCAATTTATGTTGTTGCATTTTCTAGAAATTATTGTCTGTCGTACAATACAGATAGGAAGTTTTGGCAAAAATAAAAATGTAGGAAGAGTACTTTCCGATTAGTATAGGAATACAGGCAATTTGGATGGTAAACGTATTGATGAAATCCAAATATTTGTTGCGAAATTCCTATACATTTATGATGAATACCTATATTCTTATAGGGATTGAATAGATATTTCCCACCAGTTTGAAATTGTACCTATAACTTAGGAGGTATACTTACTCATTTGTGTACATTTTGTGAGTCGATATTTCTCAAATTCGCTAATAATAAAAATAAAATTAACACATTCAGCAAATTCGATTATAATAATTTTATTAATATTAATTACGCCATAGCTACATATGGAACAAAACTATAAAAAAAATTGAACTTAGATTTATGAGTACATATACAATTTTTTAAACATCTATTGCAAATTTCAGAGTGATTTAACCATCGTGACGTAATAGTTTTAATCGTTTCCGACTTACTCGTATTATCACAGTATTACGTATGATTATAAAAAGAAATTGACTTAATTTAGCTACACACAACTTAAACATTTATTTTTGCAATTAATGCACACACTTAATATTAGTCCAAACTAAGAAAATTGTCTTCAGTATCTCGCCACTGTCTATTGATTAATTTTTATCCTAGGAAAAACGAAACATAAATCTCTAATTATGATTAAAATATTTTATTTTAATTCACTTGAGTCCCCATTTTGATTGGTGGTCGTTACTTATTTTCAAAATATGTAATTAATTATAATTTTTTATTACTAATTCACTTGTTTATTTATAAATTTTAAATTTCACTATTTTAATTTATTATTTATTAATGATTATTTTAATATTTTTTAATTCCACTTAATAAAAATTTAGCAACAATTGGTGAGCAAAATAACCTCGAACACAACAATCAAACTAAGCGGCAAACGCAACTGAGTAGTAAAAATTATTTTGTTTCAATGAGTATAATACTTGTGGCAGTCACACCGAAATATATAGGTATAGTTTCAAGGGACAATTGGTAGCATTTTAAAATATGTCGAACCGACTATATTAACTTGCTTGAATTCCAATATTGTATAGGAGCTGCATCTAAACGGTCTGGTTCCTATCCAAAACAAAAATTGATTCGAATAATACAATATAATAGGAAAACTAACCTATAAACTATAATCAAATTACAGAAATTTTTATTTTGACTTGTCAAAATAACTTCAAAGATAGGATAACCTCCAATATATCTGTAATCTATAATTTATGGGCATTGAACCAATTCACATTTTTCTCAGTGTATCTTTTGTTTGTGCCGTCACCGCACGTAAACCTTTTTTTTACTTGATTGAGCTGTACGGAATACTCTCAATCTGTTCTATACAGTATATGCTGCGGAAGGTGCATAAAATAATTTTTGAGTATGAATTGGGCTGAATTGGAGTTTCAATAAATTTTAGTTTTGAGGAAGCTGAATTTGAGTCATCTCTTAGTGGGTTAAGGCCAAGTTTGGTTCAGTTATGGTGAATGGAGGAACTGGATAATTCGTTGGCCGAATATTTTCAGATTTATTTTGTAAAAAAATCCATAACTTCATCTAGGATTTATGTTGGAATCTCGATTTAGCACAAAATACCAGATTTGAACATAACATGCTGTATAAGATAGCAGAAAATTTCCAGCAGAAAAAATGTGTTTTACTATTCACCGCTAGAGGCATCACTATCACAAAAATTAAATTTTTTCTGCTGATATTTTTTTACACCAGCAGAAAATTTTCGATATTTTTATGCAAATTAAAAATTCTCAGCAGAAAGTTTTATGAAAAATCAGAGAATTTATGAAAAAGAAGAGAAAATATACGTTTAAACGTTTTGAAGCGATGCAAGTTAATTTTCTTTAAAAAACGATTTGCGTATGTATAGTGTAAGCACTCTCAAAATATAATTAAATTATCATAATCATAATTATGCAAACACAGGGAAACATCAAAAAAATGGCCATCGTTGAAAGTACTCCATACATTTTTTAAGTCATTTTGATGTGAAATATTTTCTGTTTTTTAACAAATGTGTTAGAAAAACCCCCTATAACTACCTTGGGTGTATGATTTTATGGTAGCTGAGACCATAATCTATATACATGAGTAACATCAGATTCACACCTGGCGTCAGTAGCCTTCGATACATTTTTGAAGTCATTTTAATGTGAAATGTTTTCAGTTTTTTAACAAAAGTGTTAGAAAACCCCCCTGTAACTACCCTAGGTGTATGTTATTATGGTAGCTGAGATCATATTCTATATACATGAGTAACATCAGAGTCACACCTGGCGTCAGTAGCCTTCCATACATTTTTGAAGTCATTTTAATGTGAAATGTTTTCAGTTTTTTAACAAAAGTGTTAGAAAAACCCCCCTGTAACTACCCTAGGTGTATGTTTTTATGGTAGCTGAGACCATAATCCATATACATGAGTAACATAAGATTCACACCTGGCGTCAGTAGCCTTCCATACATTTTTGAAGTCATTTTAATGTGAAATGTTTTCAGTTTGTTAACAAAAGTGTTAGAAAAACCCCCCTGTTACTACCCTGGTTGTATGTTTTTATGGTAGCTGAGATCATATTCTATATACATGAGTAACATCAGATTCACACCTGGCGTCAGTAGCCTTCCATACATTTTTGAAGTCATTTTAATGTGAAATGTTTCCAGTTTTTTAACAAAAGTGTTAGAAAAACCCCCCTGTAACTACCCTGGTTGTATGTTTTTATGGTAGCTGAGATCATATTCTATATACATGAGTAACATCAGATTCACACCTGGCGTCAGTAGCCTTCCATACATTTTTGAAGTCATTTTAATGTGAAATGTTTTCAGTTTTTTAACAAAAGTGTTAGAAAAACCCCCCTGTAACTACCCTGGGTGTATGTTTTTATGGTAGCTGAGACCATAATCCATATACATGAGCATTATAAGATTCACACCTGGCGTCAGTAGCCTTCGATACATTTTTGAAGTCATTTTATTGTGAAATGTTTTCAGTTTTTTAACAAAAGTGTTAGAAAAACCCCCCTGTAACTACCTTGGGTGTATGTTTTTATGGTAGCTGAGACCATAATCTATATACATGAGTAACATCAGATTCACACCTGCCGTCAGTAGCCTTCGATACATTTTTGAAGTCATTTTAATGTGAAATGTTTTCAGTTTTTTAACAAAAGTGTTAGAAAAACCCCCCTGTAACTACCCTGGTTGTATGTTTTTATGGTAGCTGAGATCATATTCTTCTGAGTAACATCAGATTCACACCTGGCGTCAGTAGCCTTCCATACATTTTTGAAGTCATTTTAATGTGAAATGTTTTCAGTTTTTTAACAAAAGTGTTAGAAAAACCCCCCTGTAACTACCCTAGGTGTATGTTTTTATGGTAGCTGAGACCATAATCCATATACATGAGTAACATAAGATTCACACCTGGCGTCAGTAGCCTTCCATACATTTTTGAAGTCATTTTAATGTGAAATGTTTTCAGTTTTTTAACAAAAGTGTTAGAAAAACCCCCCTGTAACTACCCTGGGTGTATGTTTTTATGGTAGCTTAGACCATAATCCATATACATGAGCATTATAAGATTCACACCTGGCGTCAGTAGCCTTCCATACATTTTTGAAGTCATTTTAATGTGAAATGTTTTCAGTTTTTTAACAAAAGTGTTAGAAAAACCCCCCTGTAACTACCCTGGTTGTATGTTTTTATGGTAGCTGAGATCATATTCTATATACATGAGTAACATCAGATTCACACCTGGCGTCAGTAGCCTTCCATACATTTTTGAAGTCATTTTAATGTGAAATGTTTTCAGTTTTTTAACAAAAGTGTTAGAAAAACCCCCCTGTAACTACCCTAGGTGTATGTTATTATGGTAGCTGAGATCATATTCTATATACATGAGTAACATCAGAGTCACACCTGGCGTCAGTAGCCTTCCATACATTTTTGACATTATTTTAATGTGAAATGTTTTCAGTTTTTTAACAAAAGTGTTAGAAAAACCCCCATGTAACTACCCTGGGTGTATGTTTTATGGTAGCTGAGATCATATTCTATATACATGAGTAACATCAGAGTCACACCTGGCGTCAGTAGCCTTTCATACATTTTTGAAGTCATTTTAATGTGAAATGTTTTCAGTTTTTTAACTAGAAGGCAACTGACGCCAGATGTGAATCTTATGTTACTCATGTATATAGAATATGATCTCAGCTACCATAAAAACATACACCCAGGGTAGTTACAGGGGGGTTTTTCTAACACTTTTGTTAAAAAACTGAAAACATTTCACATTAAAATGACTTCAAAAATGAATGGAAGGCTACTGACGCCAGGTGTGAATCTGATGTTACTCATGTATATAGAATATGATCTCAGCTACCATAAAAACATACAACCAGGGTAGTTACAGGGGGGTTTTTCTAACACTTTTGTTAAAAAACTGAAAACATTTCACATTAAAATGACTTCAAAAATGTATGAAAGGCTACTGACGCCAGGTGTGACTCTGATGTTACTCATGTATATAGAATATGATCTCAGCTACCATAATAACATACACCTAGGGTAGTTACAGGGGGGTTTTCTAACACTTTTGTTAAAAAACTGAAAACATTTCACATTAAAATGACTTCAAAAATGTATCGAAGGCTACTGACGCCAGGTGTGAATCTGATGTTACTCATGTATATAGATTATGGTCTCAGCTACCATAAAAACATACACCCAAGGTAGTTACAGGGGGGTTTTTCTAACACTTTTGTTAAAAAACTGAAAACATTTCACATTAAAATGACTTCAAAAATGTATGGAAGGCTACTGACGCCAGGTGTGAATCTTATAATGCTCATGTATATGGATTATGGTCTCAGCTACCATAAAAACATACACCCAGGGTAGTTACAGGGGGGTTTTTCTAACACTTTTGTTAAAAAACTGAAAACATTTCACATTAAAATGACTTCAAAAATGTATCGAAGGCTACTGACGCCAGGTGTGAATCTTATGTTGCTCATGTATATGGATTATGATCTCAGCTACCATAAAATCATACACCCAAGGTAGTTATAGGGGGTTTTTCTAACACATTTGTTAAAAAACAGAAAATATTTCACATCAAAATGACTTAAAAAATGTATGGAGTACTTTCAACGATGGCCATTTTTTTTGATGTTTCCCTGTGTTTGCATAATTATGATTATGATAATTTAATTATATTTTGAGAGTGCTTACACTATACATACGCAAATCGTTTTTTAAAGAAAATTAACTTGCATCGCTTCAAAACGTTTAAACGTATATTTTCTCTTCTTTTTCATAAATTCTCTGATTTTTCATAAAACTTTCTGCTGAGAATTTTTAATTTGCATAAAAATATCAAAAATTTTCTGCTGGTGTTAAAAAATATCAGCAGAAAAAATTTCATTTTTGTGATAGTGATGCCTCTAGCGGTGAATAGCAAAACGCATTATTTCTGCTGGAAATTTTCTGCTATCTTATACAGCATGAACATAACATAGTTAAGAAATTGCCTAGTACAGTCAAATTCCAGAGCTTCTCTAAAATCAATTTTTAAATCCCCACCCAAATATTATTGTAGGACTTCATCAAAATGGCACATTAAAATCCAAATACAAGTTGACTTTGTTTTTATTAGTATCCTGGCCCAGCTCTATCAAGTAAGTTGAAAAGGTAGCGGTTGGGAAACGGCCTGATCCATTCATTATTGCCAAACTTCAAAATTTTATCCAATTCGGCTTTGCATACAGAATTTGAAAATCATTTGTTGAGAGATGGCCTAGGTCCATTTAGCATTATGTTAGAGTGCCTATCCAATTCTGCGTACCATATTTGACATACCATATTTGAGTTGAGGAGTGATAAGGGTCCATTGAGCGTGGCATAATATGTTCGGTGCAGTATAATTTACTTGATAATTAAACGAATTAGGTAATTCGTTAGTGACCAAAATTAATAAATTATTTGAAATTTTTGCGAAATAAGCTTAATTTATTTGAAATATCCAATCCGGTATAATTAATCTGATCATGCTTTTGTGGGAACCATTTCCCTTGGGATGCCTCAAACATTTTTCGTTGAATACTAATGGATTTCAGAGTAATTTTTAAAATAATTCAAATAACTATGATTTCAGGAAATTCTACTGTATGTTGTGGAATTGCAGGAGGATTAAATTAATAAATGTTTGTTTTATTTAGGAAGCTGGAAAACATTAGTTTAGAATTTAATTTCAGGAAATCTTCAGGTGTTTGTGAATCTCGCATATTATCATAGAAATTCATTTAAAGTTTATTTTACATATATATGTGTCCGGAAAAGTCTATTATGATTAGATATAAATTATTTTTATAATATATTTATATTTTTATTATATTTTTTTAAATTGTAAAATAAGTAACCATATAGAAAAATCATAAAAAATAAACACCTGACATAATGTGTTAATGAGTAATGATTGGAAAGGAACTCTATAATTTATTCATAAATGGGAATTTGGGAAAAATTGGATAAAACATTATTTGCACACCAAAATTTCACCTCTGTGTTGCTTGAAACAGATTAACTAATTAAGAAGAAATTTTATTCTTAAACTTTTCCGATATATTAGGAGAAACAATGGAATTGAAGTCTTCCTTCAAGTTGCTTTTAAAATTGTAACAAAATCAAAATATTTTTCATTCTGAAACATTTATTTTGCGGTTGATAGTGCAATGTTTATGTTTATTGTATTTGTATTAAAGGATAGTTTTTTTATGCCACAACAAACTTATCATTTATTTTTTTTGATACAACAATTAAGTTATGTTTAAAAATTGACCACTGCATTAACAATTTTACTTTCATCCTTGGCTAAAATTAGTTTCATGCATTCAAAACAGGTGTACGATGTGTGTCGATTTCTGAATAAGGAAGCAAAATAGGTGACATAAATGTCAGATAATCGGGTAGAGAAAGTGTTGCTCTTTACAAAAATCGATTAACGTAGAAAATGAGAAACATTTATTCGTGAAGATTTATGTAAACTTTAGCACACAGCAAATACTATCCCAAGCATTACGAAACAATACAAATTATAACGTAAAAGTCATTTGTTATTAAGTTCAAAAAAATGTTAAGCTTTTAAACTTACGAAATGACTTTATACTGTAACATTTCGCTATTTTATTATTTTGTGTTTTTCGTATTTTTGTTCTTATAATCAACAAAAAATAAAAACAAATTTATTTTTCATTTGGGATTTGTCAAGAAACTTTGAAAATAAAATAAATAAGAAAAATGCTATTTCTTATTTTTTTGAATTAAATATATAAAATAACTTTTTTCTGTGTTAGTTGTTTTATGTGTTCTTGTGTATCAGTTGGATTTTTATTTATACCCGTATACACATTTTTCTGCCGTTCTTGCGCTTCCATTCAAGAGTTTCATGTTAAAGGAGCTAGATTTTTAATTTTATCTAAATTTATATACAACGGAATTTTATTTATAGCATAAATATGATTTCTTTCGTTACGTATACTCACCCATAATAAACTATATACTCGTAGACTGTCTTGTTGTACTAATTTATACCGCGTACATAAGTTAGTCGAGTAGAAATCAAAATACGTTATTGTTATTATATGCTGCTATAATTTAATATCTTTGTCTATTCTTTAAAATTATTGAAATGCTTAAAATGAAGTCATAAAAAATAATTTGATTCATATAAAATTAATATGGTTTTACCAAAACAATAGAAACAAATTGCGGTTTCAGCCAAAAAAATATCTTCGCGAGCTATATTCTTGTCGTATAGACTTACACACCATAAATATAAGGGTAAGTTTTAAAAATTTTATTTAAAGGGAGTGATTATATATTTAGAAAAAAAATGCCTTTTACATCCCCATAATATATATGCACGTTTTTTTTCGTAAGAGGATGGTGATCATCATGATGGTGTCATTTTAAATTTTACCATTTATATGTAATATTTAAGGGCCGCAATAAATATGTACATAAAGTGTTTTAAAACTAATTTCGGAAATTTGCATTTTTTATTTTTCAGTGAAAAAAAAATTGCGGAAATACAAATTGAGTGGGGAATTTAGTTAGACAAGACAATAATTCCTATAATTTATAATTCTTGTTTTATTGTTTTGAAGAAAGTTGGAATGAAACAAAATACAAACTAATTTAAATATGGATTAAACAATGATAAATGTATGGCCTAATCAAGCAGGAAGAATATGTAGACCAAACACAAAATAAATTTGTCAGCCTTTCGCCTTTATATAACCCTTTTGTTCCAAATATATAAACCCTCGAATTGAATAACAATGAAAACTGAATTATTTCTTCATTGGTTAATTCTAAACAGAATAATTTTTGAATTAGAATTTATGCATTTATATACGAGTGTTTCACCCTTGAATAACTTCATCGAAGCACGAATATGTAATCTAAATATACAACAACATATCATTTTTATCCTTCTGGAACAAAAACTTAAAATATGTGTAGCATACGTACATACATACATATATGTATCAAGTCAGAGGCATACGCATTCATTCAAATATGGAAAACATGAAATGTTAAATTCACCATGAAGAGTCGAAAAAAAACTGAATTAGTAATGGATGACATAACAATTGAAAATACATATCTCAAAAACATAAACAGTCAACATATATGTACATTGTTTTTTTTTCTATATTTCATTTCTGGATTGTGTTCGACAAATGCAAAATCAGAATAATAACAATAATGTATGTGTACATTTATATTGAATAATGGGAGCAAATAATTTTTAACTATGATTTAGTAATAAAATTTTTGCAGTGATTCCGACATCATGTATACGTAATTGCAAAATAGACATGGATTTTGTTATGGACGCAGATAAAATTTATAATTGTTTGTTATGAATTGTTCGAATGAAAGGGTTATCGTATTAGAAATTATTTTTAATAAACAATTTATGGATTAAAATATATTTTTTTACTCCAATGATCATGAGCTTAATGTAATTTGTCAAACAAAAATTGGTTATATCTGAAGTAATTTTACAAAAGGCAGCCGATCGACTGAATAATTTAACTTATTTAGATTTATCTAAACATTTAAACTAATTTTACTTTCAATCAACATTTCCTTTAATAAAGATTGTATACTAACATTACTAACATTATTGTCGCTTATTGAAATTTCTCCATTAGGGTTGTCACTGTTGACGTTAACTAATGTTGCACAATTATCAGCAATTACGACCTCTGAAATTGTGCAATTAATAATGCCTTACAATTGTGAAACTTGAATTAAAAATATTCGAAAAATTTGTAAATCAATGAAGACTACGAACATTGATTTCATGACTAATAGGATTTTGTTGCGGGGTAATCTATTTTACGTTGTTAATTCGGGGAAAATAACACATTTTGATTTCAGAAAAAGCTCTAAATAGCGAATAATAAAATAAAAAGCGAGACATATGTATAAATTAAATTCACATTAACTCACTTGCATAAAGAAATCACATCACATTTACATCACAAAATAATTAAGTAGAAAAAAAATCATTGCGCCATGCAAAAAATTGAGACTCAATGAAAATAATTTTATTTGTTTCGCTTTAAAAACAAAAAACCTTTAACAACTGCGAATTTTCTCATTGTTGCAAAGATGTCACTTTTAATATCTGCGGTTAATATAGTTATTTTGTTAAAAAAGGTTTGAATATGGAGTCAAAATACAATGTTGGCCAATTAAAAAAACATCTTGATGGATGCAAGAAAATATTTATTTCACAAATATGCACAAGACAGTGTCAAACGGTTGTTTAAATGCGGTTGTTTTATGCGGTGCATAAAACCCCGGTCTTGGGAACATCACCTTAATTGTAAAAAATGTATGTACCACTAAAATATATAGACCTCAGTTGATTCCGAGCTATGTTTTTTATAATCAATAAACATTATCCCGGTAAATGTGCGAAAATATGTTATTTTTAAATTGTTTACACGACTAAAAATCCCTTCACCTAAATACCCGTAGTATTGATTATTCAATAGGATTAAGTAGTCGAATAGAGGGGCAGCAACTTGCCGTGTGCCCGTTACAGTTATGCCGGCCGTTAACAATACATTCCTGTTGACTAGGTAGTAAATCCATACCAGATATTCACTTTAAACGTCACATATTTACTTAATATATTTCATAACACTCGCAAAAAGTGAGTTCACAGGACAATTGATATTTTTTGTATGTCAATGCCTTAGCTGTTTCAGTACAATTTCAAAAAACCTTACGGAATCCTACATTAAAAAGTAGAACTTTCTAAAAAGTTAAATTTTTAACCAAATCAAGAGCTATCAGAATGTTAATATGTACTGGTATAGCTACTAGAATATTCAACATTATCACCACGCACTTAAATGGTAAAGCATAAAAAACTCAGGCAAATAATGATAGTACTCTAGTTCCTCGGTTCATAATCCAATCAAATGACAAAATATAACCGAACGCTCACTGCGAATTTCAAGCAAAATAACTCTGAAAAATAACCATGAAAAGCAAATTCTGATCAATCGAATAGGTATAGTGAATTCTTGAACAAATGTACCTGAAGCTAACCTGAACAAAATGGATATGACTTACATTAAAAAATCCCCACCCGTATTCTCGTTCAAGAAAGTATTATTCACGGTAATCACGTAATTTTAGTGTGCAAAAATGCCATAATTTATTATAAAAAAATCTATTATCCTACAAGTTTCGTATATATAGTAATCCCAACTACGTTGCTCAAGAAACGTACCTTAAACTACAGCCGAATTAAGCTGCCTCGTACAGCGTTATGATAATCGATTAAGGTCATGCGTACATTGCATGCAATCATTTTTTTATGATAAAATCCCTGTAATCTGTTCTGAGGCCAAAGCACTCCGAACTCTTTCGCGGTTCGTTTCGCGCTACCTGACGCCTGCCAAATCGAAGACATACCGCATATCTCTATGCCAGCCTATAGTACTGGACATGGAAGATGGATCGGCTCATGTGTTTTGCACTCCGACAGGGTTGCATATGGTTTTGTTCCTTTTCATCGTAGATCGTAATGTGTTGCTTAAAATTACCTTTTGCATCCTGCTCCTATCAGGATTCGAACCGGAACCTCCCGATCTAAGCGCCATAGCCTTAACCACTGTGCCGTTTGGTCGGTAATCATTTTATTTGATCTGATCTTATAAGAAAACTACTTCAATTTCGGCCAGAGTGAAATTAATTTCTATAAAGCTCGCTGGATACAGAAAAACATCTTAGAAGATACTCCCATTTTCCCTATTCCTTTTTGAAGGATTACATCGATTACAATGTACTGGATGTTACTGGATCATGCGTAAACGCCTACCCGGTAAACCAGTAAGTTGAAAATGTTCAAAATGTTAGTCGTATGACTGTGGCTATTCTGAAGTTATTAAAATAACTTCTGTGCCTTTTCATTGTATATCTATAAGTGTTTTAGTTTTTAATGTTAGAAATATAACTAAAACGGAAGTCATTTCATGAAATTCTGACTTGGAAGTCAACCTTACAATAAGATTAAATAACTTTTTTAGGATGTCAGCTGCCAATTCAATCATTTGACATTCGAATACACTAGTTACAGAACTTTGGCTTGGGCATTCGGTAAATGTCAATGTTTGGTATTGGATTACAGAATACTGACGTAATCGACATATTATTCGATAAACTCAAGAGTGATCTACAAAAATTTGACTTTAATGTTCAATACTAAGGATGAATGTTGAAGGCAGATACAAAAAAAGTAACAACTAATCTAAACATTGGTTTTGGAGACAGTCAAAGGATAAAAATCGAAGTAAATTACGAGTCAATGAAATAGTCGCCCTCTCATTCAATGAACTCCGAGGTTATTTTCATAAAATGGTGGTTAGTAGTTCGATTGAACATTGAAGTCAATTTCAGAAAACTGTAAAAATACGTTGACTTCAGAGAATTTCCAGAAATGACTGATTTTGTGATATAATTCGCCAAATCGATAAGTTCTTGCTTACTATAAGTACTTAGCAAGAGTTAAATTTTTGTAGTTTGGTCGTTGCAACCTGATGAGTAGACTAACTTTTTATCAGTACGAAACCAAGCTGCCAAGAAGGGAGCTGAGGAAGTTCTCATTTTTGTAAGGGTTTTTGTATTTTTTGTACACAAGTACCCTGGAGTTAAAAATAGGGGGAATGCATTTTTCTACTTTTTGTGGTGGATATATTGTGTGTAAATGGTCTCTTTGTTTTTTATGACTAGACATCGTAGTAAACATTGCATAAATGCCATTAAAAATAATGTTTTGTCCGAAAAAATATAAAACGTTATCGTCTATTTCATGAATTACTTTAAGCCTACAATTTGATACTTTTTCGCGTTGGTATTTTGTGTACTGTTAAACTTCATCTAAACTCAGGTATGAACGTTTTGGCGTCAAGGCCGGCTATTTAATTATTTTTGAAGTTAGGAGTTAGTATATACTATTAACTTTGTCTAAAGTCAGACTTTGGAGTCAGAAATATAACACACTTAACATTTCAGTTTGGTTAAGCAGTTGTTTGACATCAAAGTGACTTCTTGCACTGCGGTGAAAAGTCTGTTATACGAATAGAGCTGGCCTGCTTTTAATATATCCTTATATATGGCGTGTCTGTATCATTTTCAGACTTGGTTCGTCGACAATGGATATTTTAAGTTTTCGAATATCTCGGCGAATAAATGGCTTTTGTTTTACTGGGCTAGTATGGATGTTACGGGAGCTACCAGTGTACGCTATAAGAGATGCCAACTATTTATAATATACATAATTTGCTTCACTGAATCTGGATTTAAAAATATATTGTATTTTATTCGATGGGCAAAAATGAAATCGCTTATCGATTGTACCAATATACCGAAGACATCAATTGGCCAAGATATCTCTACCCCACCTATTTGTTTTATAAAAATTTCATAACTTCGAAAATAAAGATTTATCACAAGTTCATTATTTCAAAACAATGTATAAAGCCATAATCTACATTTTCTACGTACTTTACCAATTCTCGACATTGTCAATTCAAAAATAATGTGTAGACGCACAACTGCACTATTAAAATATTTAGCACTTAAAATTTAACTTTAAATTTATCATTTAATATTTGACGAAGAATAACAATTTCCTCTAAAACAATAATAATTGACGCTTTAATCCGTACGGGGAATGGCTTCGTCTTCTGAAATTGCTGACGAATTACATTTTTGAAAAATTTATTGTGATTTCGAATATTTTGATTTTACCTTTTTGTTTTGTAAAAACTGCCAAAATAAACCATAATTTGAATAAACAATCTTTATTAAGAGTGTTACATTCGTGATTATATCCGTTTCACTTTCTGTTACGTAGTAAAATAAAATAAAGTTAATAATCAAGAAAAATGTTGACTTTAGTTTTTTTGCAGATTTAACAATGGCCGAAGTCAAAAAAGTATTTTTTTTAAATATCTTTGTGTGCGTCCGTGTGTGGTGCCGTGTCGTCTACATGTATGAAGCTTCCCTACACCCAAGACGAAATGACTGATCGAGGTGAAAATTCATACTAAGCTTTTCTAATAAATTGGGAAGTGGCAGCTACTCATGCAGATTTTCGTTGTAAGCAAGTATTTTAAGAAGCATATCGTTTACAGAAAAACCATTAACTAAAAGAATCTAAATTATTTTGCAACAATATCAGTCCAGACCAATAAGCAAATCGGCGCAACAACTTTATTAACGCACTAATCAATGATGAATCATAAAATAAAAAGTAAATTAGGAAACATGTTATGTTTATATTTAAGTTTTCAAAATTAATATAATTTAGGACACAGTAAATAATTTCACAAAATATTTCAATTATTCGAGATCGAAGAAAAAATTCGAGATTTCAAAATGCAACTTTGATTTTAGTATTCCAATTGTCGGGATTACGTACCCAACCCAAAACTTGTAAACCAGCTATTTCCGAAAAGTCAACGCTGGTACCTGTTATATTTACTGAAAAATAAAAAAATGGAATAAAAGGCCATAATTACTGAACAAATAAATTCTGAAATTTGAATTTTAAAATACTAAATAACAAAATCCTTAAAAATTTCAAAAAACTGAAAAATATAAAAAAATAGTTTGAACTAAAGAGGAGTTTGTAGGAGATTCCATTGAAAGGCCGAAACTGAAAATCCTGAAGAAAGTAAAATCATGAAATCCCGAAAATGAAAACGCAAAATACAGAAAATTATAAAACAACAAAAAATTTCGAAATGGGCAAATCTCAAACACGAAATACTGACTTTCAGTTATTATTTTAATACTTTTTTTTTAGAAATTTAGATGGGTTTATTTTGGTATTTTGTATATTCTACATATATAGTATATGAAATACAGAATCCCATCGATTTCTCAATTTTTTATTAGACCAAATCTTATTTTTTTCTACTCAAAATAGTAACGAACTCATTATACCAGATGATTTTTAGTTGCATGAATAAAATGACAAAAAATTTCCCAAAACATGAAATACCGGAAATCACAAATAGTTAAAATTTAAGCAAAAATATTAGTATTTACAAGCAACTAACTAAATTAAATTAAACATTACAAAAGTTTCCCAAATTTTTGAGATTTCTATTTTTGAATTATCTTTTTTGGGATATTATTTTCGCCCATTTTTATTAAGTAAATAATTTTTAGGGGACTAAATTTTTCTGGGTTGAGATTTTGATTTTTGGAAATGGCTTTTATTATTTTCTTTTTCGGTTTAAAAATGTTGATAATTTCAAATGTAACCCATGAAATACTTGGTTGTATTAGTGTATGAGAATTCCTATTAAATTTAGATCGTGCCTTTTAAACGTATTGTTCATAAAGTTTTATCTTTTCAAATATTGTTCTTGATTGATAATTGTCTACGGGTAACCCTAGTAAAAATAAGGGATTGGTATCGAAAGGCCAACAATTTTATTAGCGAAAAAAATATCCTTAAATGCCATCTCAAAAACAGTAATTTCAAACAACTAAAATCTCAAGACCGATGATACTAAAAATATATGTACCAAAAAGAAAATTGCTCGAAAATAAAATCTCAAAAAATAAAAATATCGAATTAAAAACTCCAAAATTTACCGAAAATAAAGTCAAATGAGGCGTTCCGATTTTCCTATATTTTTTTTTAATATAAAATACATATATGTATATTACTATTATGTATAGACTTATATTTCATTTGGGTCCCTTTTTAAACGCGATATTTTAAAACGCGAATTTTCAAAACACGATATTTCAAAACGCGATATTTCAAAACGCGATATGGTACAAAACGCGATATTTTAAAAAGGAAGCGGGAGTTTAGGATCGGGTTATATCAGGCGGGTGAAGGGAAAATTTAATTTCAGTTTATATAGGAATTAAAAAATTGATAGGTGCGGGAGTATAGGAGCGGGTTATATCAGGTGGGTCGCTGCTCTCCCGTCGCTTCGCATGCACATTCTGTACCATATCGCGTTTTTTGTACTACTATATTGCGTTTTGAAATATCACTTTACGAGCGGACCCCATTTCATTTTCATATTTTCATTTAATAGGCTTGAATAAATATAAAATTGAACGCAAATTTTGGATTTTTTTTTTTTGAGATTAACTTTTTCGCCCAAACAATCAAAAATTTACAAAAGGTGATTTGGGATATTTTTCGGAATATTTATTTTTGGCAATTTGGAATTTGAGAAAGTGCCTACTAGTAAGTTTTTGATCTAGCCAAAAACATCATTTTGGTAATAAAATATTCGGGAAGCAATGGTATTCCAAAAATAAGCCAGAAAACCTTATTTTGAAAAAAAGGAAAAAAAAATATTTGCTTAATTATAAAATAAGTGAAATTAAAATCACAAATAGTATAATCCAAAAATAGTAATCTTAAAAATTTCCTTATTAAAACCAAATTTCGGTCGCGCCTAATATTTATTGGTAAGAGATGCATTTCTTAATATATACACGCCATCTTAAATACAGCATGAGTAATACTAGTTAAAGTTAATTATACACAAATTGGTAATAAAATAATATTATTGAAATAAGTTAAATTTCTTTTTGTTTTGTTTTACGAATACTGGAAAAATGCCAAAAATTAATTTACTACAAAGTATATGATTTTATATGGCTATTACCATCTTTGAAACAAAACTTTTAACTATTTGTGATTTCCAATGTATCAGAACTTGGGACATTTTTTTAAGCATTTTTGTTAAAAAAATGCTATACGCCTGTCCGTCTGTGTCCACGATTACGAACGGATGTAAATATCAACTTAATTTCTTCACCTAAAGTTCAGGCAATTCATGGGATAGAACCCTATTGATTTGAACAATTCTGTGTTTTTATGGTGTTCGGAGATATGTAGGGTTTTGTTAACCCTTTTTCTATTCTATTTTTGTTTCAAAGAGCATGTGAATGTGGAATAAAAATATATCTTGTGCGGATGTGGATTTGTGTAGGTGGTGTGATTATAGGGGTGGTAGGAGTGGTGGTGTTGGAGGTGGGGTGGGAGGTGTTATAAGGCGTTGCGGGTTTGGCATGGGATTTTGGGATTCGGTGGATGAGGGTTTGTGTGGGTGGTGTGTGTGTGAGAGCGGGTATGGTGGTATTAAATTGTGCGGAATAGTGTGATGCGGGTATGATGGTTTTTGGGTGTTTGAATTGGGTAGTGGGTGGGAGTAGTAATAATGTTTAGGTGTGGTGGTTTGCGGTTGATTGGGTTCCCTGAAAAAGGCTGAAATTAAAAAATTGACTTAAAAAATGTGGTTTTTATATGAAAAATTGAGACCTTTTTTAAGTCAAGTCAATTTGCAAATTTAAGTTTGTTTCATATTTTCATTAATGAGAGCATTAGCTGCAATAATTGAATGGTTTGGACTTCCATGTCCAATAGAGAGTACCATTAGTCAATTTTAAAATTAAAAAAACAATTTAATAAAAACGCCATTTTAAGTCAGCCTTTTTTAATTCGGGGAGCTGGTTGATTGGGGTCGGTTGAGTTATAGTGGTTTTTAGTCAGTTGGGCTGGGTGTAAATGAGGTTAGGTGGGTGTGGGTGGGTGTGATACTTGAAATACGCAAATCCCACTGTATAGAACCTTCCTTTCTTACACATGGAATAATAATACTAAATAGGCATCAAAAATGCTTATGAGTTCGGTTCCGAATCTTTCCAGTATTTTTTTTAAACACCTGACCAAAAACATTTTGGTTTCATAAGCGGTTACTATTTCGATCAGAAAATAAATAAAGATTTGGTTTTAAAAAATTGACCAATTGAAGGGATGACTACGTGTACCCTTTCAAGTAATCAAAATATAATAAGAGTCAAATCAAAGGATTTTGGTAAGCAGTCTTGACTAGACTAAACTGAATAAATTATTAGAAGTAGATCTACCAATCTACTTTACCTAATTTGTCAAATATTTATCAATAAAACTATAATGAATGAAAGTTTTGGCTTACAACAGAAACTGTACATAGCAATTAATAAACACAAGTAGTCCTCACAAAGCTTTCATAAAGAACAATAAACTTTCCTCGAAGAATGAGAGTTGAAATTTAGAAAAATATACGATTATTTATTTGGTTATCTTACTAACGCTGCATGTGTCGAAGTCGATTTTGTTTTGAAATGAGAATGACCTTTTGAATTTTAAACTGTTTTTTGCAGTTTTTGAAATAACTTGCCATTTCGATATTTAGTATGACTAATATAGTTTATCAATAACTAAATTTCACAAAATTAGTTTTAAAATTAATAAGCTCTAGTTCCAACATATCATAATATAATGAACAATTCCAAAGTTTATATATAGTTCTCGAAAATGCTTCTTTTAACAATAAATAAACCCAGACGATAACTTAAAAAAATACCGAAAATGTTGAAATCAAATAATCAATTAGCCAATCAATCAGACATTTTCAAGTTTGCTTTTGTGATTTCGATTCATTTTTTAGACGAAAACACCAAACTTCCAAACCCGAATTTGCGTCCAACAACCTATAACTGCTAACTTTGCTTGATATATTTCATAGAAACACCATTTTTTTATTCTTTCAAACATGTAAATATTAGAAGAAAATAGAAATGCAGAAAATCATCAGCTGAATCAAATGGCGTTAGCTGCGACCATTTCACAAGACCGAACGTAGTATTGACGAAACCCAAGCAGGTAGTATTGACAAAATCCTTACACTAGAAACCCAAGCATTGAATCTGAATCTACATATACACTTGTATGAGGTAAAATATAATACAATTAAATATCTATTACTCGCTTGTCTTCATCTCGCCTCTAGTCCTCGATTTGTGTACAGATAGAATACCTCATAGCTCAGATATTCGAGATAAATTCTAGGTAATATGAAATGACATCAACTAGGTGATACGAATTTGTGATAGGGTAACACGTGCTTCTAAAACTTTTAAATTTTGAGTTTTCTCATATACACAATGAAAATGTAAAATATTCATGCAACCAATTTAAAAATACATTAATATATAGAATTTTTAATTTCAAGGGTGTAACATTTTTAATAAATTTTCCAAAAAATATTGTACCTGTTGTACAAAAAGGATTAAAAAATTATTTTTGGAAAAATTTAATTTAAAAACAATCATCAAAAATGCAGATTTTAATTGGATTTTTGTTGTGGTTTTGTTTGGCATAAATTGTAATTTATATTTTCCAATTTAATAATTCGTAGTGTTATATACCATTTGGACTTTATTCTGGGTAATATTGAATTATTGAGTTAATCGTGATTTAATATAAACGACAACATAATTTGTGTGTCGATATATGTTTCTATACATATATAATTTGTACCAGGCATGTGGTGAAATCATCAAAATGTCTAATATATAATTCAAAATATCTTGTCAAAGATCAGCATAAAATAAGTTAAATTAATTTAAATATTGCAAATAAATTTCTAACAGAATTTTCAATTTATCAAACAAAAAATAGACGGGTGGCTGTTTAATCCATCTCTAAACACACAGGGCACAATACATATACAATTCATCTGTAGCATAAAAAGAATTATTCTGTTATCTTTCTGTTCAGCTCAATACTTCAAACTCCCTCATACCACGCCAAATTGTGCCTTGTGAAACATAAGAAGTGGAGCAACGAAAAATAAGTAAAATAAGCTGGAAGTAATACAACGGCAGCAATATACCCACAACAATCCCCTTTAAACAACTCGAGGAGTAAAAAAAAAATTTGGTCGATTTTTTTCTTCGTTACAGTTTGTTGTTCTTGTTATGAGAAATGTAATTTATTTTCGTCTTCTCATTTTCTCTTAAATCATCCCATCAAGAGGGTTGAATAAAATTTTTTTTATTGTTGTTGTTATTTTATTTTTATTTATGGCTGTACCGAAAAAAGAGATAGAAAAAAAAGAAAATTCTTTGGAAAACAGTTCAAATAACAACATAGAATAGGAACGAGAAAATAGGAATGAGAAAATGATGAGGGTTTTATTTTCCAAAAAAAAAAAAAAAAAAAAAAATTGAGGAATAATAAGGGAAGAAAAAAATTCTCGTCTTTCATTTTCTCATTTCACTTTTATTCTGCTGTTGTATTTTGTGTTATGTATATGTACACGTATTTTGTTTTTGTATTCCTCATTGGGGGTGGTCGCCGGGTGAAATTTTCCGTACTGGCACAAAAAAAATGTATATGAGTGGAATGAAAATGAGGAATTACCATTCTTGCAATTTTACTTGTCGTATCTACAGTAATAAATCAAGCTGATGCATGGCTTTGGTAAGACGGATTCTGCGAAATAAGGAATGAGAAGTTTTTTTTTTAATTTATTTTCATATTGGGATGAGGTGGGAAATACATCTTCTAGAAATTGAAGAATTTTGGTTGGATAGTTAAAAACGAGAAAAAAGGCAGCATACAGCACAGCAACAACAAAATACGTTTTTTTTCCAGTAGTGTGCTCCGTTTTGTGCTGTGTTTTGTATTATATGTATGTAGGTACGTACACATATTATATTGGAAAGGTTGATTCGATTGTCATGACGTAGATGATATAGGAGGTTAGCGAAAAACGAAATATATTATATAATATGCTTTATGTATCATGTTCAGAATTTTTGTTGTTCGTATATGTACATGTTTTTGGAAAAATTGAGAAAATAAAAATCATGATTTGAATTTAAATGATAAGACGATAAACGAACGTATGTATGATATAATAAAATTTGACGAGACGAAAAATTCATAACATTTTTGCGATCATGATTATTTAATGTAATCAATTCAAATGGCCATTTGTGATTTGTTCATATATCGTTGTCTTGTTACTAGATTTTAAGAACAAGAACAATTATTTTGTGTTGGCTTACACTTTTTTTCGAACGATTCGCTACCATATAGAATATTGAGGAAATTCTGATATCTAATAAATTTCGCACAAATGTATTGGGAGAGATTAATTACGATCAGTAATATGAATGGACTCAACTACGACACCCAGTAGAAGGGCAGAATTTATGGCCCGACTCATCTTCCATGTCAGTATTATATAACGCTGATATCAATAAATGCCAAGGTTCTACATAAGCGTGTGCAAAGCAAACAACGAAATAATTGGAAACTTTTTACAAAATGCAAAACGAAATCGTTTTATAGATATAATTATAATAAAACTAGCTGAAGTACTCGGCTTTGCCCGGGTTATACAAAAATTATTTGTTGGTCTTCATGACCAAATTCTTCAAAGATGAGAAGGGATTTCAGGTGGCTCCATCGTGTAATAATTACGGTCGATATACAACAAATATTGATACATATGAAATATTTGTTAACACTCCCATGGTTTTTCTCGGTTGCCAAAATATATTCGTTTAAAATATGGGAGCAATCGCTCGAGCTCATTAAAAGTTATCTTATATTGTAAATTCCTCCTTAAAGGTGAGCATATAGAAGGTGTAATATTTATTGATCTCAAAACTCCTATGTTTCTTCTCGGCTACTAAAAAGTATTGGTCCAAATTTGGGAGCAATCGCTTGAGTGGATGAAAAGTTTTCATATATTGTAAATTCCTGCTTACAGGTGAGCATGGGGAAGCGATAAAATTTTTGTATCATTATGCCCTCTAAGTTTTTTCTCGGCTACTAAAATGTATTCTTTCAAAGTTTGGGACCAATCGCACCAGTTCATCAAAAGTTGTCATATTGTAAATTCCTCCTTACAGGTAAGCATGTGGAAAGGGTAACCTTTTTTTATCACAGAGCCCCCCCCCCCCTCTATGTTTCTTCTCAGCCCCCTCTGAATCCCTCTATGTTTTTTCTTGGCTGCTGAAAAGTATTCGTACAAAATTTGGGAGCAATCGCTCTTGTGGTTCAAAAGTTTTTGCGGAACAAACATAGTTACATACATACTTTTTTCTTTATATCTATATATATATATATATATATATATATATATATATATATATATATATATATATATATATACTAGCTGAGTTATCCGGCGTTGCACGGGAGTTATATAAGCATGAGTTGTATTTTCGAATATTTTGTAGAAAATGTATGGATAACTCAGTAGTTCCGGAGACGTAAGCTAGAAGAGATTTAGGTGGATCATCCAGAGCAGGCAAATTCACTTTTCCATTTGAACAACACATTCCATGCGATTCATTATGAAACTTTAAAGCATGACAATACAAAGAAATGTTTTTCATTTGCCCAATTGTAACATTGTAATCATAGTCTCTCTCGTAATTGAATGCTGCTTACTTTAAATCACCTCTAAAAGTTTCTATTAATCGTCCATATCGTAACCGATCGACTTACAGGCGGGCCTCACGATGTTCAATGGTTTCAGTAGCTCTAGAAGAAGACATCCTGCTTTGAACATTTTCAAGTCGTGTTTCACGTTGTTCAGTTGTTTCATCAGCTCTTGAGAAAGACATCCTGCTTCGAACGTTTGCAAGTCATGTTTTGCGCTGTTTAATTGTTTTATTAGCTCCAGAAAAAGATTTACTGCTTCGAACGTTTGCAACTCATGTTTCATACTGTTCGCTTGATTCAGCCATCTTGCGGCTCTAATCTTCTTCGACTTTGCAGTTACCTGCCCAATTGATCTTTTTTTCGGTGGCATTTTTAAGCAAAAATGAAACATGTAGCTAATTAATCAGGAATGACGGGAATTCAAAACAGAAATTAGTATTAATTTATCAAAACGATTTTAATGTTCCCTTCGATACGTTTCACCGCGGACTGTGTTTGAAAATGTCTTTACGGAATTTTTTATAAGCAAAATCAAATGTTATCTACAATCAAAACGTAATCATTGATTAACACGTTTATAAACTGAAAACTTAAATCTAATAAGAATGTATATTCACTGGAAATAATATTTAATAACTGGAAAATAATCACCAACAATTATTTTATTGCAATATAGCTAACTAATCGAGAACAACGGCATCCCCAACTAACATTTTGCCTTATAAAATGTCTTTTAAGGATATTTTTCACTTAAAAGAGCCCTAGAATAACATTTTCTCAGAATGTTTAAAACTGAATACTTATTAGCTTCTTGCCAAGGAAATGTCGATTTATAAACTATATTATATTCTTAAATGGCATTTTTACACCTTGACAGATTCTGTTGTAAATCTGTTTCTTATACCTCACTTAGTATACTTGTAACGCCCGGGGTTGTTCCATTTTTTTCCCCTTTCCTACGATTTTATACAGTTCATTTTTGTGGTGAATATAATCTATATCTACCTGACCGCCAACATGGTAAATATTCGTGTAGCATTGTGGCTTACGTCGTTCTGCAATAGCATATACTTTTTGTTGTTGGGTTCGATATCGAAACAGGTCAGCTGTTTGTTTCCCCTCACCATCGATGATATAAATATCGCAGCGATCGCCACTGACAGGAGGAGAAAAAAAGAAAAAAAGGACAAAAGGAAGTCAGTTAATCCATGTGTGAGGTTGTGAGTTTTGTGCCTTTTAAAGAATACCGTGATATATTATTTTGTAAAAAAAATATACTTTAGCATTTTTTGAACAATTAATTAAATATTAATTAAATTAAAATATAAGTAAATAAAAAAAAAAATTACAAAAAGAAAAAAAACTAAAATAAAATAAAATTTCCGAAAAGTATAGCGCGGTGGAAAAATAGAAAAAAAAGTTTTTTTTACGTGAACATTTTATGTGTAATACAAGACTTAATTATTTAATTAACTTGTACAATTTTACGTGTGTTGAAAAAAAAAAACCACAATACAATTATTTTTTTTTGTGAAGGACCAACCATGATTTTGCTATGAACTGGGGTTTATAAATTTAAAGAAAACCATTCGGTTATTTTTCAAAGATCAGTATTGTGTTCGGCCTTCAGCTTTGAAAAAAAAAATATCTTTATAATATGTACTAATTTAAGTGAGGTACTTGACGTTATTCATTAATAAATAAATGAAACATATGTACTCGTATATGTAAAACAAAATCGGATATGTACAATGCAAATTTTTTTTGTTGATAATAATTATAAATAAAACAAAACCCTAAAAAAATTATAAAATGAAAATGTTTACAAATATTGTATGTGTTATTAATTGATTCCTGTAAGCGATTTAACTTTACTTCAGTGGTCGTGCGAAAAATTTTAGTCGAAATAATACCTTGTGAGTGGAAAAAAAAAAAAGTTATAAAACCAAATATTCCGCAAATATTTTTTTTTTGGTGTCTTAAACAAAAAAACCGGTAAAGGAAAAATTGTTTTAAATAGTGCTGAAAAGGTGAACGTGAAACTAAACCAACAGTGGCGTGCAGTGCTGCCTCATCCAGATACTTTCCATCAGCTGATCAGCAGGTATTTTTTTGTATGGTTTATAATTGGTTTTCTTTATATATACCGCGCCATAGGACCCACCACGAGATAAATTAGCGTCCATAGTGATTTCCGTTGGTACGGGGAAAATTGATGTGCCCTACACCGGTAGATATTTCTCTTGTTTTTGGTCAGAGACGTAAATCAAAGGTGAGCACCGTATTGTCATCAGCAAGAAACCTTGTTTTGGTTTCGAAATTTTCAACTGTAGATAATAATATACCACGGTGTACGACAGCTTATAGTATACGTATTATTGGAGCTGTATTCAGTTATCTTAGCGAATTGCGGTTGTGGATTTGCGCAAGTGGATTTTCGTCACGTCGGTTAAATTTTTTTTTGGATTTATGGAATTTGATTGTAAAATTGTAAGTTTGTTTATCTATTTAGAATTCTAGTGTTATTGTAATTAAAGAATTTTTTTTCTCTGGTTCTATAATTATATCTATTTTTGTTGTTGTTGTTGTAATTCAATTCATTTCATTTCTGGACCATTCAAATGGGTCTATATAAATTATTTTTGTATTTATTTTCTTTTACTTATGGCTTTCAGTTTGTTTTACTACTTTAGCCAGTTATTAATTACATTTTTTTTGGTTATCAATATTATTAGATTTTAAGATTTAAATGAGTTACCTACATCCATTAAAATATTTTCAAATATATTTTTTTTATTAAAAGATGAATAATTAAATCTCGTAGGTTGCATTGGGATGGGGTAACTTAATTGGCCTTGCTTGAGATGGTAATAAGATCTGTGTTTTCCCTCTTTCCTTTCATTCTAATTTTGATTGGTGGTCTCAACCAGCTTCCATCCATCTTCGGAAATCCCACGCCAATCCCTGAGCCTTAGCCGGCAAAACAAGTACCACACCGAAGCTCTGGATGGTTGATATGATTCAGTGACGAGCGACATTAAATTTAGGTTATCGCAACCCACTCATGTCGGTCAAGTTCGTTACATACTCTTATTGTTTTTAGAGGAAAAGTTTTCTTAGCCAAGACATATTTAGTCTTACTGCTCTTAATTTCTTTCTTTATGAGTGTTCTGTAGGATTTCTATTGAAAAAGAGTTTTTAAGATTAAAACATAAACAAATCTTTATAGAGAAAGCTATAAGATTCCATACTGTTTAAATTCTTTAACAAGAGCCTTTAAAGTGTGTTTCTTTTAGAAAAAATGACATTTGTTTGAATACCGAAGAAAACAAAACTTAGTGATCCACGTAACTCTAAAACTTATTAATGTTAAAAATCGAGTGTTAGATATATTACTATTTTATTCAGTTTTTTTATTTAAAATAATATAGTAAATACATATGTCTCTAAATATAAGCCAGTGGCAAAATATACTTTTAATACTCTTGCATACGTTCTCTTTAAGAAAAACTCATACAAAAATTTGTACCGCAGCCCCTAGACCCGGGGGTCCAGCCCCTTCCAAAATATCGTAAGATTGGTCCTGAACATGCAATATTTGCATGGTAAACATTTCATGGCGATCGGTTCAGCGACTGAGAAGTCATTTTGGAATAATCAAATATTTGTATCTATACATGTAAAAATTAATTTTTGATCCTAGGCTGGGCCTCTCGGATTCAAACATGTGAGTAATTTCATACAACTAGCCCCATAAACTCATTTTCGTGGAAAAATTTTAAGAAAATTAAAATTTTCGAAAAAATTTGTACCGCAGCCCCTAGACCCGGGGGTCCAGCCCCTTCCAAAATATCGTAAGGTTGGTTCTGGATATGCAACTTGTACATGGTAAAAATTTCATGGCGATCGGTTTAGCGACTGAGAAGTCATTTTGGAATAATCAAATATTTGTATTTATACATGTAAAAATTAATTTTTGATCCAGGGCTGGGCCCTTCGGATTCGAACATGTGAGTAATTTCATTTAACCAGCCCCGTAAACTCATTTTCATGGAAAAATTTAAAGAAAATTAAAGTTTTCGAAAAAATTTGTACCGCAGCCCCTAGACCCCGGGGACCAGCCCCTTCTAAAATATCGTAAGATTGGTCCTGAACATGCAACATTTGCATGGTAAACATTTCATGTCGATCGGTTTAGCGACTGAGAAGTCATTTTGGAATAATCAAATATTTGTATCTATACATGTAAAAATTAATTTTTGATCCAGAGCTGGGCCCCTGGGATTCGAACATGTGAGTAGTTTCATATAACCAGCCCCATAAACTTATTTCCGTGGAAAAATTTAAAGAAAATTAAAATATTCGAAAAAATTTGTACCGCAGCCCCTAGACTCCGAGGTCTAGCCCCTTCCAAAATATCGGAAAGTTGGTTCTGGCTTTGCAATTTGTACATGGTAAAAATTTCATGGCGATCGGTTGAGCGGCTGAGAAGTCATTTTTGAATAATCAAATATTTGTATCAATACATGTAAAAATTAATTTTTGATCCAGGGCTGGGCCCCTCGGATTCGAACATGTGAGTAATTTCATATAACCAACCCCATAAACTCATTTTCGTGGAAAAATTTAAAGAAAATTAAAATTTTCGAAAAAATTTGTACCGCAGCCCCTAGACCCGGGGGTCCAGCCCCTTCCAAAATATCGTAAGGTTGGTTCTGGATATGCAACGTGTACATGGTAAAAATTTCATGGCGATCGGTTGAGCGACTGAGAAGTCATTTTGGAATAATCAAATATTTGTATCTATACATGTAAAAATTAAGTTTTGATCCAAGGCTGGGCGCTTTGGATTCGAACATGTGAGTAATTTCATATAACCAGCCCCATAAACTCATTTTCATGGAAAAATTTAAAGAAAATTAAAGTTTTCGAAAAAATTTGTACCGCAGCCCCTAGAACCCGAGGACCAACCCCTTCCAAAATATCGTAAGATTGGTCCTGAACATGCAACATTTGCATGGTAAACATTTCATGGCGATCGGTTTAGCGACTGAGAAGTCATTTTGGAATAATCAAATATTTGTATCTATACATACAAAAATTAATTTTTGATCCAGGGCTGGTCCCCTCGGATTCAAACATGTGAGTAATTTCATAAAACTAGCCCCATAAACTCATTTTCGTGGAAAAATTTAAAGAAAATTAAAATTTTCGAAAAAATTTGTACCGCAGCCCCTGAACCCGGGGGTCCAGCCTCTTCCAAAATATCGTAAGGTTGGTTCTGGATATGCAATTTGTACATGGTAAAAATTTCATGGCGATCGGTTGAGCGACTGAGAAGTCATTTTGGAATAATCAAATATTAAAAATTAATTTTTGATCCAGGGCTGGGCCCCTCAGATTCGATCATGTGAGTTATTTCATATTACCAGCTCCATAAACTCATTTTCATGGAAAAATTTAAAGAAAATTAAAGTTTTCGAACAAATTTGTACCGCAGCCCCTAGACCCCGGGGACCAGCCCCTTCTAAAATATCGTAAGATTGGTCCTGAACATGCAACATTTGCATGGTAAACATTTCATGGCGATCGGTTTAGCGACTGAGAAGTCATTTTGGAATAATCAAATATTTGTATCTATACATGTAAAAAATAATTTTTGATCCAGGGCTGGGCCCCTCGGATTCGATCATGTGAGTAATTTCATAAAACTAACCCCATAAACTCATTTTCGTGGAAAAATTTAAAGAAAATTAAAATTTTCGAAAAAATTTGTACCGCAGCCCCTAGACCCGGGGGTCCAGCCCCTTCCAAAATATCGTAAGGTTGGTTCTGGATATGCAACGTGTACATGGTAAAAATTTCATGGCGATCGGTTGAGCGGCTGAGATGCCCATCCGGAACAAACAAACAAACAGGAATTCATTTTTATATACGAGTATATAGATATAATATAGATAGAAGATAGGTAGATAGATAGATAGATAGATAATTGAATTTGAACCGAATATTCTGTTATTTATACAACCCTCTTACAGCGCAGCTGGATTGGCTGATTGGGATTAGGCTTCCTACTTATCGGATTTTTTATATATTGGCAGCAACAATTAGCAGCGTCCCAGAAGCTTAATTTTTTTTCAATATTTTGAAACATAATAATTAAAATGTTACGAAAAAACGATTAAATAAAAAAAAATTAAATTAAATTTAAACAAAATTAGATTGGATAACTTTAATTAATTTTAATTTTTATCTTTATGACCAGTATGATGTAAAAAATTTAGTTCATCAAAATTCAGCAGATTCAGGCGGATTGACCAATCGAAATGAAATTTCCTTCCTTCCAGGTGTATCCTTGCAAAATTAGGAGGAAATCTGTGTATTGGAAGTGGTAGCTGCCAAAGAAACTTTTTAATTTTATAATGATGTTGAAAAGTATAGCATTTACAAAAAACGACAAAGAATTAAATGATTCAAATAAATTTAAAGATACAAATTTTATCAAATGTTCTTTATGGCAGTAAGGATCATTACTATCAACCTATATCAGCCGAAGTAGATTTCTCGAGCAATGGTAAGATACAAAGCCATATTGATGAAATGACTGATCAATTGAAACACCATTAAAACCAATCTTGAATGAGTAGTAAAAACCATAAATCTCGACTATTAAAATAGATTTAGGGGAAATACAAACCACTTAATAATATTGTCGAATGAAATGCTACTTCAAAATAGTTTCTCTCAGAAGCACATGTGAGCGGTTTAATTACTTTTAATGTAAAGTATCGCGGAAGAACAACAATCCTTTGCTTAGAAATCGGCGATTTCAGGATAAATATTTTTTTGAAAGTTAACGGCTCCCTCGATGAAGATTGTTTTAAACATACGTTGAGAGAAACCGATAAATTCGTACGTACTGTAGCTAATAAAATATTTTATAAATCCTGCAGCTCATGTCGTTGAAGCGAAATAAATTCATAAATTCCTTCCTAGCACACAAATCTCATTATTCCCGTCATGATACCGAACAGAAATATTTACATGCAGATCTTACTTTGGCTCAAATGTATAAAATGGGGAAAATAGAGAAAAGCCAGTTTCGATTTGGAAATATACTTGGGTATTCAAAAGTATGATGATCAAGTTTTAATCAATTTGCTGAAGCGGCCGACATACAGGTAAAAGGATAAAAATACTGCGAAATCAGATGAATCTTATAAAGTGTATATTTACGCATTTGATATGTAAATATGCCCATATCAACACCATATCTTAGTACTTCTATTTCAATTTACAAAAGAACTTTGTAGACGTGTAATATTACAATCCACAATAGTACCTTGAGAACGATTTATTCCAAACTTTTAATTTTAAGCGTCTCAAATTAAACTGAAGGAAGTAAAGAAATATTACACAGAAATAATTAAAATAGGGATACAAAATAAAAATATCCCCAGAGTTTCGTAGTTTTTATTGGAAACTATCTACCGTATAGATTTACCCAATGTCTGTTCAGATTTACTTATTGATAATGATCACAATTTAATAAGGTAACATAAAAATGTTTTTATCTCAGGATCTACAATTTACAAATTTGGTTTAATTATATTTTTTCTTTATATTATATTGCTTTACATCCAATAATCTTACTTGAGACATTTTTAAAGCCTGATTTTTGAATTTATAAACCAGTTTGCTTTAAATTTCTAAATTTTCAGTTGGCAAAAAACATCAGTCTTTGGCCACAGTTACACTACCTAGATAAAATATTTAATTTTTGATTTGTTTGAAAGCGATGAGTAAAGTTAAACTTAAACTAATTTTTTTGAAAATCACGGAAAAACCATCTTCAACCAATAATAGAATCTATAACGTATACAGAATGTATACAGAAAGTCAATAAGCCCATATAACAATTTTTTATAGTAAGTATAGGAAATCTCCGATGGAATTGAACATTTTAGATTTCTATATTGCGACATTAACCCTCATGTGATTGAAGAGAAAATATCTTAATTTGAGTGATAGTACCGAAATGCATTTTGAATGGAAACTTATTTTTTCCACGTTCATCCAAGTTGTAACATTTCTCATTTTTAAGTGTGACCGTAATCTACCAATTGAACTAGAAGTTCTCATAAAAATTAGTTTTTATTGGGAGTAAAACATACAAAAATAAACTTCTTAGAATGCAAAAGGTACCCGGGTACCCACGTCACTCACATTAAGTTTAAACCTCAAAATAACAAAATTACTAACGCAGCAAATGTGAAATTCTAGCATATGGATTATTCAAAAGTAACTGGCTCTTCGTATAAATACTACTAGTAAAATATACTATTATATTTTATAGAATATTTTGATATCTTCTTAACGAAATGAAATTATTATTTTAATTTAGTTGACTGGATTCCAAGAAATTCCCACCCGCACTTAACGTCACAATGGAGTCTTGCTGCATACCGAGGATTGTATATAAAATCGTAACTATGCGTTTCGCTGCTTTGGCAAACTGTAAGAGGTTGTACCAAGGCAGTAACGAAAACTGATCAACATTCAAAAGTCTGTGATAAAAAAAATCCGAGCTCTAACTGGCTGAAATGTTTGACAACAGCAAACAAAGTGAATGCGAATTCTTCAAGACAATCGCGAAACAAGGAGTTGAGAGTAAGCCTCATTCTTTCGAAATTAAATTTAAAGCGGCCATCAAATGCCATGACAACTGTCATGTTCATATGACATTTGTGTTCAGTATTCATTGACATTTCACCATTCCTAGACGTACTCGAGAACAACGTTTACAAATTGTGGAAAATTATTTCAAAGATCAGTGTACAGTGAAAAATTGTTTTCGTGCTCTTCGACCATTTTATGGTGTTTATAATCGTCCAACTAAACACAGTATTCGCGAAACAATCAATAAATTTCGAACCACTTTTTCATTATTGGATATTCATCAACCGACTAAAGTACGTACAAGTACGTACTTTAGTCGGTTGATGAATATCCAATGATGAATATCCAAGTGATCTCAAGCTCTGGGTCTCTCATATAGCACATTGTGGCGTATTTTGAAGAAATATCTTGGTTTAAAGGCATACAAAATACAGTTTGTTCAAGAATTAAAGCTGGTTGACCTTTCTTTGCGTCATCGATTTGGTTTCTGAGCGTTGGAAAAGCTCCAAATTGATCCGTTTTTTTATCGAAAAATTGTGTTCAGCACCCTTATTGTTTAATGTATCTGCTTAACCCTACTTTAATCAACGAGATTATAGAACTCTTCCGACGGTAGAGCAAACATCGTCATAACAAAAATTAACTGATGCTACTACCAGTACTTTGCATGCATCGAAGTTTCGAATATGCAATGTAAGTAGAGTTACATTCATATAGATGAGAATCGTACTGATAGTATAAGAAATGAAAATTAAAACTCTAAGCTTGGTAACAGAACTCTTGTCCGGTCAACGTTGTAGTCTAATCCAGAAAACGCACAACCAAGAAGGTATAAGGTTCCTGAATTAGACACAAATCTGTATGCGATACAGCATTTTTGAAATGATCACAAAATGGATTGTTACTAGTTTATTATACCTGGAGTTTTGTAACATGGTTTCGTAACTGACGAATATATTTAAGAAAACCTGTCGAAAGTAAAAAACTGATTCGGTAAATTTAATTGACTAAATTTTTTTAGTTTGCTCACTGCATTTAGAATGTATTTAAATGTTTACAGCAACTCGCATCTAAGCTTGGTTACCTCACCTAGTAAGATTATGATCACAAATGAATTGGTTGCTCATATAGATATAGATTATGATAGAATTCGATTGTTCGTAAAAGTTTCTGCTGATAATATTATTGATTTGATTTAAATTTTGTAAATTTTCTGGTAGTTTGGTAAATTATCAGCATGAACATTTTTTTGCGATACCTATACTTCTAGCAATGATTAACAAAACACTCATTTTTCTAATGGAAATTTTCTGCTTTCTTAAACATCATATAAGCCGAGTATCTGTAACACTTTTATTGCCTTAAAGTAATGAAAACCAGTAGACTCAATTATTTGTGAAAAATGGTACTTGACATAAGTGATATTTACTTCAGTCTCTTGACACGGTCAAGTCGTTTACTCTCTGTGCGCATCACCGCCAAGTAACGTAAACATAATGCCTTTAATTTTTTGAACTAAAAAGCTGTACCGGCACTGCTTTAATTAAGATTATTTTTATATAACGACATAACCACAGAGCGCATTGCAAAGCAAAAGATGAGTTCCGTAGAAATGTAAGAGCAAAATATTCATTCATTCATTAAAATAGAAATCTTGCACTCGAAAATTCAAATTATGAATTTATTCATTAACTCGAATACTTTATTTTCATTTTAATTATAATTACAATTTTCTTGTGTATAATATTTTGCATTCCCTATCCATATACGAGTAGATACACTTACACACAAACAGAATTATATTCTTGACTCATTTTTCATTTTTCATTATGATAAACAAAAACAAAATAAAGTTTATTAAGTTTCCCATTTATTTTTCGTACACAAGCGAAAAGAGAAAATTTTTCATTCTATCCTACACATTTTGTAACAAGACAATGTACCATCGTAAAAACACAGGGCGCTAGCTATGCAACAGAATCTTTTCAGTTTAATAAAAATTAAAATGAAATCTCACAATGAAAATGAACACGTCTAATGATGACAAGTTTCTTGTTGCTTTCTTTATTAGTTTTTTTGTTGCTTTTGCCTTTTTCCAAGAAGTTTTTTTTGCACTTGTGGAGAAAGATAGTTCATCGCTATATGTTGCCTTTGTAGTTTTACATTTTATACTACTTATAGAGCACAGTTGAAACACTATACACTATTTTATAAAATTTAATTTCTAATTAATTCGCTGCTGGAATCTCCACGTAGCATATTTATACGATACAGTAAGTTTATTTAACTTACAGCCAAGATCAATATATAATTAAGTTTTATTTAAATTTTTTACTTTTTATTTGTGGGTACAAACAATTGAGGATTTTCTTGTGATAATAAAATTGTCTTAATACCAATTTCTAGTATTGTATACTGTGTACATTACAATATTGTGGGAAAAAGGAAAATTCTGTAAACAAAAAGCAGTTAAATAATGTAATCGCATTGGAAAAATATAAAAATACCTTAATCTACCGCAAAACGTTTAAAATTTATAATTGTTATTGTTGTATTCTTTAAAATTGAATAAAAAATGAGATAGGTAGCTTGTGAAGTATTTTTAAGTTCTCAAGTTCGAGTCCATACCCAGGAATGGCATTTTATATTATACAAAAATATAGCAATATATAGAATGATTCTATTTCTGTATGCCGAATTTAAGTACTTACAATTGTAAAATTGCAAACAATAGTAAATAAGGATGAGTAGTGGATTTTAAAAAAATTTATGAAATAAAATAATTTAATTTCCACTTTAATTTTTGTTTCAAAGAGGATCATACCACATTGTTTTCAATATTATCCTAGATTCCAATCGTTATCTAAATTCCGAGTAATCTCTAAATTTAATACTTACTTTAATAATTTAAATAGGATGGTTTTAATGAATTATAGTAGCTTTTATTTATGTTGGTTAGAATTAAATGTTTCAAATTCTCTCTACTGGTAGAGTGATATTAATTCGATGACTTTCGACTAAGTTGTACCATAGACAAATAAATGAATAAAGATCCCTAAACCAATGGAAAATTTATGTTTAAATCAAATTCTCGATGTCGTTACAAATGGAAAAAAATTTCTAGCGGCTGTTAGTAGAAATATTAGTTAATACTCAAACCCTATTTTGGTCTACATTATGAGCGCAATACATATTTCTCGCTCAATATATTTTTTCAATACGCGCGCGACAAATAAAAAATTTTATATTTGTGTATACAGTAAAAAAGAAACAAACGGGAAAATAACAAATTCAACTTATTTTTTATTTTCGTTTGAAAGTATCCTTTCTCTTATTCTAATATATATGTATGATTTATATTTTAATAAAACAGAATGAAATGAAACTAAAACGTACGTATTATGTATATACATACTCGTATATACATATGTACTATTTAAAATAATGTTTGTGCACGATCGATAATTTCTTGTTTAGATATATAGAATTTAAACACGTGGTGACCATGAAAAGGAAGAGGATCTATTTTAGATGTAAGTATGTAGCTACGATGATTGTTTTGGTGTGCTGCATGAAGTATAATTTAAAAAACGAATATTTGGAGGAAATGATAAGAAACACCAAAAATTTATGAACGAAAGGGAAAAATATTATAATTAAATGGTTTTTTAATGATCGCAGAAAACAATTACATATACATATTACATATTTGTGTTTGGTTACATTATGTATATTTTATATGCCTATCTATACTTGTTTGTCCAAATTAAATACATTCATGACTAAATTTTCCCTAAGTATACTATTAAGGATGATGCATGATTTAAATTCGATAATTTTAAAATACCTAGTAATTTTATAAATGATTTTATTTTTGAGAAAATGAATAAAATCAGCTTACACCGGCAAGATGTCTTTGGGAAAATGTACTATGTATTTGGATTGGTCTCCAAAAAATTGGTCAAGCATACAAATTTTTGTTAACGTTTTCCCCTTATTCCATATTATCTGAAGCATGGTAGGACTTGGTTTGTTTCAACTAGCTTTTGCAAATATTTTAAGAATTCGAAAATAAAACCTAGTTTTTGATTTTAACTAAATTTACAAAAACATTCATATTTCGATTGCGGTTGTGGTATATACATATATAGAATTATGAGTATACACAATATCCGTGCAATTCTATTTTTAATATGCTAACACGAAATTAAAATCATCCTAAGGTTTTAAAATGACAATATATAAATATTTCGTTGTTCGTTGTTGTCAATTGATTTACAAGCTCACATTAAAAGTACACTGCAATTTTTCAGATACCAACCACCCCTTATCATGAAAACTACCCCAAATTTCTCTAGAATAAATGACCACTTCTTTGAAAATTTCAAAAATAGACTATTCAATATCGGATAATGGGTATTGCTTTATAATCCACATCAGAAATGCAATTCGATTGTTAAGTTGTAACTTTAAATCATGGACACAAATTTATTTAGCCACCCACTTTATTTATTAGGTGTATAACAATTTCTACAGATTTTGTCTTCGCGCTTAAAATTATATTTAAAATAGAAATATATTCACGGTATTTTGTGATTTTTACAGGATCGTGAGTTACATTACCTATCAGAATAGCAGAGTTTACAATGGCAACTGATAAACAGCACATTCGGCACTGCATTCTATACGAATTCCAATAAGGAAAAAAGCTTCTAAAGCACGGGAATCAATTTGTAGTGTTCTTGGTGCCAACCTTGTGTCTTATGAAATTTGTAATTATTGGTACAAACATTTTAGAAGTGGTGATTTCAATCTTAGCGACAGCCTCGAAAGTTTGAAGATGTGCGAGCTAACCTGGAATCTACAACAGCAACAGACATAACTCAGAAAAAACCTAATACCTAAATAAAATAATGCGTAATAATTGGATTCACATTAGTTTTCAATTCCTATAAAAATCATAAACATTTGATAGTTTAAATTCTCCTAAACTTCTGAAAATTTAAATGAATTGTAAGAAATATGTACTATGGACTTGAAGGATATAAAAATTAACTAAATAGAGTAAAATATTTTCTGGACAGTTATTTTTCAGTAAGTATCTTCTCCTGTAATAAATATTAATTTATTGCATTAATATGCCCAGTACCAAGTGAATTTTCTAAAACTGGTTATGTAACTGTATTTAATTAATGTGTAGTAATCCATCACCATTAGTCATACATACTTTAATCGTATATAGTCCAATGAGTTGTCACAGATTTTTAGTGAGGCCTCATTAAACCTTATATGAAACATGTCTTTGTTTTCGGTAAGACTTCAGTGGGCTGAACTTGCTCGACATGTTTAAAGAGTTCGTAGTATAAATATTTTTTGGATATAAAATCAATAAGGATTTCTGCCTGATGACCTAAATCAAGGGCAGGATCACGAAAGCCGCACGGAAGTCCCAGAAAATATTCGAACCCAATTCATACAAAATTAATTATAAACGGAACACGCAATCTAAATTTAATAAAATAAAAAACATTTCGCGCTAACATAAAAGGTGTTTTTTTAGAGGTTCACAATTTAGAATTAAAATAGAACAAAGAAAAATATTTTGAATATCAGTGAAACTAGCTTTATTGGATAGATAATTTTATGCCATTAATGCTTGAATATGATTTCGGCCATGTGGCCACAGCGTCTGGCGCGTAGATTGCGCAATCTGGATGTTCAATTTTTATACACTTTTCGCAGCAATTCACAATTTTTCTTTTTGCCGAATTTTGTGTTCCAAGAGTACAATCGTCTCTGGTTTACCAGCGTTGACAAGTGACTTAACATATCCCCAAAGAAAATAATCTAATAGAGTTAGATCACATGATCTCGGTGACCAATTAACAAGACCATTACGTGAAATTAGTCTTTTATCAAATATTCCGCACTGTGTGGCATGTGGCACCGTCTTGTTGGAGCCACATATCAGCAATATTTATGGCAGCCAATTGGGGCACAACAAAGTTAGAAATCATGTCCCTATACCGTTCACTGTAATATTCTGACCTTCATTGTTTTTGAAGACATGTAGACCAATGAATCCGACAGCCCATAAAGCGCACCAAATAGTGATTGTCTATGGATGTAATGATGTTTCGGCAAAGGCTTGTGGATTACAATTACAATTTTTACAGAAATTATAATGTAAACATTTGTTTTTAGCTTACCAAAATATGGAGAGTTGAAAAAGCAATGGTTGAAAGCAATTGGCTTCGGTGAACAAGATGTCCTAAGTGCATGATTATTCGATGCCACAGACAAAAGAGAATCAGAGGAGTTTTTTAAGAAAATCAGCCATTCTCATCTTGTTCATTTACGAATCAACGTGTGGATTTGACGTCATTGAAAATTATCTTAAAAATACATGCCCCCCAATATTAATCAAACCGTAATTTCATATCATACTGAAAAAACATGTTTCTTTGAAAATTTGTTTCCCAAGACGTTTATTCAACTTCTATAAATGATGCTAACGATATTATCGGGGCCAATTTAGAAGTTTCTTCTCAAGTTGAGGAAGATCCAATCTATGCGTTGAACTTATTAAATGATTTGGCAATCAAGTCGTTGCGTTTAAATAAAACTAATAAAGACCATGACCAGGATTATTTACCACCAATTGACGAAGTACCTGAACTGATGGTATTCGGAACTAATATAGATTTTATCATCGTGAATTGATAAAAAAATTTAATGACGATAATATATCCGATTTAAACAAAGGTCCTTTGAAATTGCAAACCATTACAAAAATCTCAAATAATTCACCTCTTGGTGCTAGCAATCGTAGTGGTACTACGTCTTCTTATTTTGTTAATAAAAGTATAAAACCTTCTTACATATACAAACAATTTAATAAAATAACGTTAAAGCGAGCAATGGCCTCATCACGTGCTGATCTTTCTACGAGTTCAAGAAGGACTTCTTTAAGGACTAAATACAACAAACACAAAATAATAAGAATCTACGACAAACAAGTATGAGATAAAGAAGAAAAAAATATTATTTTGGGCCACCTGATAGACGAACTAGACGAAAAAAAAATTTATTAGTTCTTGCCAGAAGGATAATTTTTTAAACCATTCTGACTCAAATTCCATTTTTTGAGATAAAATTAAAAATCAAAAGTTAGGCAGAAAATATTCAGAAGAAATACGGAAGTTTGCTTTAAATTTAAACTTTTATTCTCCGAAGGCATAGGCCATATGTTCGAAATCAATTTAAAAACTGCTTGTATAAAGTAGTAAATGGGCATCCAGGTTTTACTTCAGAATCTTTTCGTACTCTAAAGTTGCTGGTCCGATCAAAAAAGGAAACAGATGAGGTTGTTATTGAAAATGTATGCTTGGATGAGTTGTCCATTCATCCAAAATGCGAGTATGATTTCCACACCAATAGAATACAGGTAACCCTCCGAACACGGCGTTCAAAGAACACGGTTTCGAAGAACACGGATACCCATTTCCTCAAATTTCACGGTTTCAAACAACTCGATTTTCGTTATTCTCTTTTATTTTGTGTTTTGTATATCATAATAAAAAATAAAACGTAACGTTTTTTTTATTTTATTTTTTGTAGTATTGAACAACACGATTTCAAAGAACACGGAACGAATTAATCGTGTTCTTGGAGAGGTTCCAGTATCATGATACGCCTAGTTTGAAGGTAGCGACCCAAATGATAATACTTTAGCTACCCAAGTAATTGTGTTTATGTTTGTCAGTTGTACTGCTCGTTGGAAAATTACTCTTGGATATTTCCCTATTAGTAGATTAACATCTGTACAAAAGAAAAATATGATAGAGTTTCATTGGCCTTTATTACACAATATTAGGGTTGTAACAACTGAAACAAGCATAAAATTATCTATCCAATAAAGTTAGTTTCACTGATATTCAAAATATTTTTCTTTGTTCTATTTTAATTCTAAATTGTGAACCTCTAAAAAAACACCTTTTATGTTAGCGCGAAATGTTTTTTATTTTATTAAATTTAGATTGCGTGTTCCGTTTATAATTAATTTTGTTTGAATTGGGTTCGAATATTTTCTGGGACTTCCGTGCGGCTTTCGTGATCCTGCCCTTGATTTAGGTCATCAGGCAGAAGTCCTTATTGATTTTATATCCAAAAAATATTTATACTACGAACTCTTTAAACATGTCGAGCAAGTTCAGCCCACTGAAGTCTTACCGAAAACAAAGACATGTTTCATATAAGGTTTAATGAGGCCTCACTAAAAATCTGTGACAACTCATTGGACTATATACGATTAAAGTATGTATGACTAATGGTGATGGATTACTACACATTAATTAAATACAGTTACATAACCAGTTTTAGAAAATTCACTTGGTACTGGGCATATTAATGCAATGAATTAATATTTAGTACAGGAGAAGATACTTACTGAAAAATAACTGTCCAGAAAATATTTTACTCTATTTAGTTAATTTTTATATCCTTCAAGTCCATAGTACATATTTCTTACAATTCATTTAAATTTTCAGAAGTTTAGGAGAATTTAAACTATCAAATGTTTATGATTTTTATAGGAATTGAAAACTAATGTGAATCCAATTATTACGCATTATTTTATTTAGGTATTAGGTTTTTTCTGAGTTATGTCTGTTGCTGTTGTAGATTCCAGGTTAGCTCGCACATCTTCAAACTTTCGAGGCTGTCGCTAAGATTGAAATCACCACTTCTAAAATGTTTGTACCAATAATTACAAATTTCATAAGACACAAGGTTGGCACCAAGAACACTACAAATTGATTCCCGTGCTTTAGAAGCTTTTTTCCTTATTGGAATTCGTATAGAATGCAGTGCCGAATGTGCTGTTTATCAGTTGCCATTGTAAACTCTGCTATTCTGATAGGTAATGTAACTCACGATCCTGTAAAAATCACAAAATACCGTGAATATATTTCTATTTTAAATATAATTTTAAGCGCGAAGACAAAATCTGTAGAAATTGTTATACACCTAATAAATAAAGTGGGTGGCTAAATAAATTTGTGTCCATGATTTAAAGTTACAACTTAACAATCGAATTGCATTTCTGATGTGGATTATAAAGCAATACCCATTATCCGATATTGAATAGTCTATTTTTGAAATTTTCAAAGAAGTGGTCATTTATTCTAGAGAAATTTGGGGTAGTTTTCATGATAAGGGGTGGTTGGTATCTGAAAAATTGCAGTGTACTTTTAATGTGAGCTTGTAAATCAATTGACAACAACGAACAACGAAATATTTATATATTGTCATTTTAAAACCTTAGGATGATTTTAATTTCGTGTTAGCATATTAAAAATAGAATTGCACGGATATTGTGTATACTCATAATTCTATATATGTATATACCACAACCGCAATCGAAATATGAATGTTTTTGCAAATTTAGTTAAAATCAAAAACTAGGTTTTATTTTCGAATTCTTAAAATATTTGCAAAAGCTAGTTGAAACAAACCAAGTCCTACCATGCTTCAGATAATATGGAATAAGGGGAAAACGTTAACAAAAATTTGTATGCTTGACCAATTTTTTGGAGACCAATCCAAATACATAGTACATTTTCCCAAAGACATCTTGCCGGTGTAAGCTGATTTTATTCATTTTCTCAAAAATAAAATCATTTATAAAATTACTAGGTATTTTAAAATTATCGAATTTAAATCATGCATCATCCTTAATAGTATACTTAGGGAAAATTTAGTCATGAATGTATTTAATTTGGACAAACAAGTATAGATAGGCATATAAAATATACATAATGTAACCAAACACAAATATGTAATATGTATATGTAATTGTTTTCTGCGATCATTAAAAAACCATTTAATTATAATATTTTTCCCTTTCGTTCATAAATTTTTGGTGTTTCTTATCATTTCCTCCAAATATTCGTTTTTTAAATTATACTTCATGCAGCACACCAAAACAATCATCGTAGCTACATACTTACATCTAAAATAGATCCTCTTCCTTTTCATGGTCACCACGTGTTTAAATTCTATATATCTAAACAAGAAATTATCGATCGTGCACAAACATTATTTTAAATAGTACATATGTATATACGAGTATGTATATACATAATACGTACGTTTTAGTTTCATTTCATTCTGTTTTATTAAAATATAAATCATACATATATATTAGAATAAGAGAAAGGATACTTTCAAACGAAAATAAAAAATAAGTTGAATTTGTTATTTTCCCGTTTGTTTCTTTTTTACTGTATACACAAATATAAAATTTTTTATTTGTCGCGCGCGTATTGAAAAAATATATTGAGCGAGAAATATGTATTGCGCTCATAATGTAGACCAAAATAGGGTTTGAGTATTAACTAATATTTCTACTAACAGCCGCTAGAAATTTTTTTCCATTTGTAACGACATCGAGAATTTGATTTAAACATAAATTTTCCATTGGTTTAGGGATCTTTATTCATTTATTTGTCTATGGTTGTACTGACAGAAAATTAAAGGAACTGAAGAGTTTGGTGATGTATGATGATAATTCGAAATGCCGTCTATTTTAAACAGCTATTATTTTAATTCTAAATTAAAAACCTATTTATAATAGATATATATTCGAAATGGTGTGGGAACCAGGTGGACAAAATATTCGATATTTAGAAATAAAATTAATTTTTATGGAAAAACCAGGTTCTACAACTAATAAAAGATGCAACCTAAAAAATATAAAAACTAAATTAGTGTTTTGATTCAATCCAGTGACCAATTCTCCATGATACTTTTCCCACTCTAGAGACCCGACCATCTGTAATCGTGTGAAATTTTTTAGCTCTAAACGAATTTTCGCAATAATAATAAAATGATAACTACAAGTGACCGATCCTCAATGACAAATGATCAAAAAATTCAGATCACTGCATTTGTGAAAATAATTCGTAGATTATTGCTGGAAAATTTTCCAGTCAAGTTTCACGTTGAGAGTTCGGGAAAATTAAGGGAGTGTAAAATATGTACAAGCTTAAAAAATATGTTCAAACTTAATGTTAAAATTGTCATATCTATACTCGTGCATTTCAAAATTTTGTAATAACTTAACGGTTAAAGTATTTTGTCATTAAAAGAGCCCATTTCTAGGAAAACTATACTTGACAAGTTTCATGAGGGGAGTTCGGAAAAATTAAAGGGTGTGAGGTTCACGTGCAAGCTTCAAAAATTTTTAAAAACTTAACGTTCAAAATGTTATGTCTGTAAAAGGTCTCATTTGAATTGGTTTTTCGATGGTTATCACTGGAAAATTTAATATTTTAAAGTTTATGTTGGGAGATCGAGCCAATTTTAGTACTTGCAAAAAAAAAAATAAACTTAACATTTAGAGTGCCTGACTTGAAAAGTCCTTCATTGAATCGGTTCTTTGATGATTATCGCTGGAAACTTTTATAGATTAAGATTCATGTTGTGGACGCTTTTGAAAATTTGGAGGAAGTTAAAATATGCAAACTTCAAAAACTTGTAAGAACTTAAATCATTTGAATCGGTACGTTCGAAAATTATTTCTTCAAAATTTTTCACGGATTAGGTGTTGGGAGTTTGCTAAATGTTTGGGGAGTACAATTAACATACAAACTAAAATTGTTTTTAAAAACTTAACGCTTAAATTATAATGTCTTGAAAAATTTTTATAGTTAAAAATTCTGGTTAGGAGTTCTGGAAAATTGATAGTAGTGAAATACACGTACAAACTCAATATTCAATTAACTTAACGTTTAAAATGCTTTGCCTGAAAAAAACCTTTTTTGCATTTGTTTGTGGGTGGTTATCGTTGGAAAATTTTCCAGGTTAAGGTTCATGTTGTTAATTTTGGAAAATTTGGTTGAGTTGAATACTTGTGCATACTTCTAAAATTTGTAAAAATGTTTAAAGTGTTATGTCTGGAAAAGGTCTCGTTTAAATTGATAAACCGATTATTATCGCTGAATAATTTTTCAGGTCAATTATCATTTTGAGAGGTTTGGAACCTAAAATTGGAAGAAATAACATGCACTTGTAAACTTCAAAAATTTATGAATCCTAAAGGTTTAAAGTGTTATGTCTGAAAAGGGAACTATAGAATTGGTTCGTCGATGGTTATGGTAAGATAATTTTTCAATCAAGTTTCATGGTAGGAATTCGGGAAAATTGTAAGGAGTGAAACACACATTTAATTTTCACAAATTTGTAAAAACGTAACTTTTAAAATGTTATGTCTGTAAAAGATTTCATTTGAATTGATTCTCGAAATGTTTTATTTGAATTAGTTTGTCAAAGAGGGAAAGCTTTTCAAGAAGCATGTTTAAAGGTCCGAAAAATTCAGAGGATTAATACGAACTTGAAAATTTCAAACATTGGCAAAAACTTACCGATTAAAGTATTAAATCTGGAAAACGTCTCATTTGAATCGGTTTGTCAATGGTTATCGCCGAAGAATTTTGCAGTTCAAGTTTCATGTTGTGAGTTTATAAAAATTAAGTGGAATGAAATACACGTGCCAATTTTAAAAATTTGTAAAATCTTTAAGCAATCAACTATCTTTTTTTAAAACTTTGTCCATTTGACTTTTTTTGAGGTAAAATACTTTTTCCTGCACTAAAATGTCCGGGTTACATTTAATTTGTAAAGTTAACTTTCTTATATAAGAAATATTTCAAAATCGTTGAAAAACACGATATCCCAGACTTCTCAAATACTTGGATGTTGACGATTTGAATCAAATGTAAATAGTATTGGTTTCTTTAGCTAAAGTGAAAGGGACGAGAATTGTATAAATCCATTATTTTGACATCCATATTTCCATAGATAACTTTATCTTGCTTGTTTCACTTTTTGAAAAACAGATAAGTGTTCTGATTGAAAATCCCCAATAATTAAAAAAAACTCAAAACCATTAATTGTTGAGTGTAAAATTATAAAAAAGTGTACCGCGCCATTAATGCAGCGTTCTCTAAAGATTCGTTCGTGGAAATTCAAAGTCTAAGCCCATAGTCAAAACCTTATCTACACCTATCTTTCACTTTTGGCAAACCGACATTTAAAGACTATTTTTCGAATGTGGTTTTTGCTTTGGCACGACTTGAATCTATCAAAGTCACTTGTGTAACACATTGCATGTGCTGTAAAGATTTTAATTATAGGGAGTTTTCACAAAATAATTATTTATTGTGTGTTTAATTCAATATATCAGGCAGTCTAAAAAAGCCAGTAACTGAGTAACAAAATAGTAGTTTTTTGAGAAAATTCGAAATTATTCTTCAACATAGTTTCCTTCCAACGATACACTTATGCCAACGATTTTCTAATACCTTATTGTATTTTTTGATAGTATAGTCAGCGCTCATTCCCTAAAAATAAACATTTATTTTGGGCAATAACATCTTAAATTGTGTAAAGTTTTAGGCTTCATCTGGAGAATACGGGAGATGAGGAAGCAATTTACAGACCAATTCTTTAAATTTTGTTATCGTTTTTTCCGTCGCCAAATGTAGTCTTTTGGTCTTATTTGCAGCAGCGAATCGATCCAATTTTTTTTTTTTATTGCACAGCATTGTTTACCCTTGTTTCTGCACAACCATAATGTTTTTGCCAGTCAATTATGGCGTTTTTGGGTACTTTTGTGCACTTCCACTAGCTTACACCCATTGATTGTTCCTTGGACTCGAGTGTGCAGTGAAATACCCATGTTTCATCAGCGGTAATAAACGGTGCGAAAACCTCTTCCAATTACGCTTAATGTTCAAATTGTGTTGAGAAAAACCAACCCTTTCTAACTTTTAAAGTTTGGCTAGCAAGCGCGGCACCAATCGCGCACATACATTAGTAGGATTTTTGAACATTGACGCTATCCGCGATTTTCATTTGAAAGGATGTAGTTGTAGCTTATGACTAATCTTAAGGATTGGCTCCACAATGACTATATAGGTTCAATGTGGAATTAAATTGACCTGTGAAAATATTATTCTCTTTGGAGATTGGAACGTTGATTCATTTTTAGTGCCGTTTATGTATATTGAGAATAAATAATTCTAAGAAAACAAATTTAACTATTCACTCAACTCTTGCAAACATAGCTACAGTTTGCGGACGACTTATTTAAATCGGCGCTAATCTACATAATGGTAGTTCACTATCCTCTATCTATGACCTACATGACAGCTTCAGCTGGCAAAGGAAACATACTTACTAGTAATTAATTACTAATTACTATTTACTAATTATTAAAATTAGTAAATAGTAATTAGTAATTAGCAATTATTAATTATACTGCGCTATGGGAAAAAAGTGACAAGCTTAGAAACCAGGGGGTAAACCTAAATCGAGTACGCTGAATTCCATAGGGCTATAGTCTCATTTCAAAGGTAGTCCCCATTTTTGAGATATCGCTTTCGGCATGCTTTGGCTCTGAGTCAAAAATTTGACAAAATATACACTAATTTTCACGTTGATATCTCTTGAACCATTAAGATTTTGGCTTTGCATTTTTCAGTGAAGTTGTTCCTATCATTCCCTCCAAATAATTGCAGTGGGTTTTTTTTTATAAAAAATGTCGTAAAAAACACGTATTTTTTCGCTGTTCACCAATAGTATTTGAACCATTAAGATTTTTGTTATGCTTTCTTCAGCAAAGTTATTAGGCAAGTCAAGATAAATAACTTTGTTGAATATATCAAGACCGAAAAACCACATTCTCCACATATGTGTGCGTTTTACTTAGGCCAAGGTTAGGTTAGGTTAGGTTGGAGTAGTTGCTTCAGCTCACTTAGACCAGTAGTGGCTTGTTGTGATACCACAGGATCCTATTTTTTCTTATCCCTTGTTCGAAGTCATTCGTAGGTACGTACGTACCAGAAAATATCTCGCACTCCACAGTCCGCGAGATCTGGAAGGCTGGCCATACTGTTCACGCCCAAATACCAATGAATTCTTTTTGATAGTGCCTAACACGAGCATAGGAAGTTATCTAAAGAAAAGTCTACCGCACAAATGGTGCAGTTGTTAAAACTTCGGCACTTGGGCCGGGAGGTACTGGGTTCGAATCCCATCAGAGGCTAGATGCAAATCGAATTTTCATTATCGATTACAATCGGTGATGTTAATAAACACAACTAAGACCCTCTGATGGAGTGCAGAATTCGATTCCCCGAAAATTCTGCGATAATCAATTATGCGACAAACAATTCATCGAAAAACAATTCATCGAAAAACAAATATGAAAACTACAATTTTACAATAACCAAATGTGCGTGAAAACAATTTTGAAAAAAAACAATTCATCGAAAACACAATTCATCGAAACAAAATTGTTCACCTAAAAGTTCTTGTTGAAAATCAGTACTTAAATAGGATTTCCTAAATGAAGATTTTACAATAATTCATCAAAATAAAATTATAAAGATGTTGAGTAGATTTTGAAAAAGATTTTTAATTGAAGTGTATTATTTATTTAAATCACGCATAAATTAGATGAAAAAAAATGTGAAAACACAAAAAATTAGCTGATTATGGGATAATATGCCATTTTTTTAGAAGCAAAATCTGAAAATCTGATTCTAAAATTTATTACACACTGAATGTCGCAAAAAATTGAAAACCTGTGTTAAATTTCTATAAATTCAACTTATCTGGCACGCAATGATCACCCATTTTTAAAAAATCAGTGTAAATTCCAGGTAATTCACATAAATTTGTAATTTAACATAGATATGCAATAACTCTTTCTCTGTCGAGAACAGAAAGCCGCGTGACGATTTCTTGAGTAGGAGCTGAGATATGAATATTCTCGCCAAGTGATGCTGCAAAATCGACAAATACGCTTGAACAAAATATTACCCAAGCAAATAACCATTTTTTTATAAGCCCAATCATCATGAAAATCCACATGAATAATCTATAGACTATGATGGGAAACATGCCAAATATAAGCCAAAAGTTAAAGCATATTAGTTATAATGAATATTTTCGATGAATTGTATATTCGCACAATTCGTTTTCGCACATTTTTTCGGTCCCAAAGGAATTTACTATGGAGATTTTACAATTCATCGAAATAAAATTATATCGATATTGCGTAGATTTTCAAACGGATTTTTGGGATTGAGGTCCATCATTTGTTGGAATTAAAATGAATTGCGATAATAATTCGAACATTTCAGGAACTTATGGTGCAAGTGGTTGGCCCCAAGTACTAAAATATATGAAGACATGAATATTATTGAAGAAAATTAGATGATTAAGGGATCATTTCATATCATTCTTTCACGAAAAATAATTTAAAAATTTTTATTTCCGTGATTACGTCAGTTTTGATTTCAAATCCCACTAGAACCATGATGATTGATGATCATAAATGGAAAAAATGTGAAAACACAAAAAGCTTGCAAAAAATTAGCTGTTTATGGGATAATATGCCATTTCTTTAGAAGCAAAATCTGAAAATCTGATTCTAAAATTTATTACACACTCAATATCGATATAATTTTATTTCGATGAATTGTAAAATCTCCATAGTAAATTCCTTTGGGACCGAAAAAATGTGCGAAAACGATTTGTGCGAATATACAATTCATCGAAAATATTCATTATAACTAATATGCTTTAACTTTTGGCTCAGATTTGGCCAGTTTTCCATGATTTTAGGCAAAAATAAAGTTCTACGTAACTACTCAGCATAGTCTAGAGATTATTCATGTGGATTTTCATGATGATTGAGCTTATAAATAAATGGTTATTTGCTTGGGTTATATTTTGTTCAAGCGTATTTGTCGATTTTGGAGCATCACTTTGCAAAAACATTCATATCTCAGCTCCTACTCAAGAAATCGTCAAGCGGCTTTCTGTTCTCGATAGAGAAAGAGTTATTGCATATCTATGTTAAATTACAAATTTATGTGAATTACCTGGAATTTACACTAATTTTTTAAAATGGGCGATCGAACCATTGCGTGCCAGATAAGTTGAATTTATAGAAATTTAACACAGGTTTTCATCAAGAATTTCAAAAATAAACTTAAATCCAACACACTAGTGGCTCGAGATGCTCGATATATTATAACAATTCAATTTGATTTAAATAAATGATGCTCCTCATCACAATAATTCGCTTCAAATTCTGCTTAATAACGATACAATTTTTTTCACCTGAAATTGTCCTGGTTTGTTTTCCGTATATCACAAAATTGAACAATTAGAGAAAATTGATCAATATTTTTTAATATGCATTACGAGTCTTTTCGATGAATTGTTTCTTTCTTTCGCATATTTGATTTTTCGATGAATTGTTCTGTGTACAATTGTTTCTGTGTACAATTGTTTGTAGTACAATTCTTCTTCTCTGAATTCATTTCTAACAATTGTTTGTCGCACTTTTGTGAGTGTGTTAAATTGTGTTGCGCATAATTTTCAGGTTGCCACTGTAGTTCTGTGGGGGCTACACAATGGGCAAAAATTGGCCTAAGTGTCGACTACTGAAACCTTACCTATATACAGTCTCTTCCTCCTTTTCGTCCATGGAACTTCTACAAAGTCATTCGTCTGTAGACTCAGCCTTCTCGCATGTTCCTCAAAGAGTCTTGATAGTTTTGGCAAAAGCTTCTCACAGAAGACTCCGGCTTTCGCAAAGCCCGTTTAGCTTTAATATTAGAGACCAATTTTGGTTTCAGCAATATTTGTTTGTGAATTTCCAGTAACGGAAAATAATTGTTCATTATATAGTTGACGTATTTATCAGCTGTAATTAACGTAGAGTTGGCTTTAAATAAAACTAAAAAAAAAAAGATTTTCGTAAAACCGATTCAGATTAAAATTACTATTGACATAAAAGCCAACTGTGATGAACAATTATTTTCCATTACTTGAAATTCACAAACAAATATTGCTGAAACCAAAATTGGCCTCTAATATTAAAGCTAAGAGGACTTTGTAAAAGCAAAACAGCTTATATATTTTGTCGATGCGATGTTTATTCGATCGATTCGTGAATTTAGTTGTAGTTTTTCGGTCCTGATATATTCGACAAAGTTGTTCGTCTTGGTTTGCGCAAAAACGGCATTAACTGTAATTAGTAATTAGTAATTAGTAATTAGTAATTAGTAATTAGTAATTAGTAATTAGTAATTAGTAATTAGTAATTAGTAATTAGTAATTAGTAATTAGTAATTAGTAATTAGTAATTAGTAATTAGTAATTAGTAATTAGTAATTAGTAATTAGTAATTAGTAATTAGTAATTAGTAATTAGTAATTAGTAATTAGTAATTAGTAATTAGTAATTAGTAATTAGTAATTAGTAATTAGTAATTAGTAATTAGTAATTAGTAATTAGTAATTAGTAATTAGTAATTAGTAATTAGTAATTACTAATTACTAATTACTAATTACTAATTACTAATTACTAATTACTAATTACTAATTACTAATTACTAATTACTAATTACTAATTACTAATTACTAATTACTAATTAGTAATTAGTAATTAGTAATTAGTAATTAGTAATTAGTAATTAGTAATTAGTAATTAGTAATTAGTAATTAGTAATTAGTAATTAGTAATTAGTAATTAGTAATTAGTAATTAGTAATTAGTAATTAGTAATTAGTAATTAATAATTAGTAATTAGTAATTAGTAATTAGTAATTAGTAATTAGTAATTGATTCATTTAATTTGCCATAAGCTACAACGGCTTATTTTGAAATGGCATAAGCTGATTTTAGTACAACAATGTATGGTCTTTTTAACAAATGTAGCCACTACGGAAAGCAATCTCTGTAAATCTTATAATTTGCCATAACATACAATGAGATACTTTTATATAGAAATTGCTCCAATTCCTAATGGTTAAAATCGTTTCAGCAAAGAAGAATGTGAAATGCAAAATTTGATGTGTCAAAAATTTATACTTGGTTTAAAAAACTAGTTTTGACACCCGCACAAATTTCTGTTCAAATTATTATAAAAATTATTAATTTAAAAGTGTCCACAATAAACATTGATTGATGATCATACATTAACTAATTAAATGATTGTCAAGCATAACTTCAGATTTTGCTTTCACTTCCCAAAGATGATAAAGATTTAACAAATGGTGACATTTAGTAATCAGGCCTCGAACTTTTTAAACAAGGTAGTATTTCGGTACAGTCAATCCTGACTTAAGTCAAATTAAATTTTTATTTGTTAAACGTTTAATTTAAAACAAATTTTTATTTTTTATCGCCAAGTCGTCTGAAACCCAAGATAGTCCCGCACTACGGGGTTACATTATTTTATTTCTAACTCGAGTTATTTGTATTAAATGTCTCTAATCGAAATTAAAGGAATTTAAATATTTAAAAATTTAGACAACAAATTTCTAATTATTTCCGGTTCGTTGGTTAAATCATCTCGTCTTTGAGAGACGAATGAAAAGTTAACCCTGGTTGAAGGTATTGCTCGTGATGTTTTTCACATAAAACAGATCGAAATCGATTGAATAATACCATTAATGAGATTGAGTTTTACACCTAACTCCAAAATTCTGCATTTCATTATACATTTGAAAACAAGTGCTGTAAATTAAATTTTACTTCCTCAGTTTTAAATTTAACTCTATGTGTAATTTACACTGTTTGTATTAATTTATTAATAAAGTTTTCATTATAAAACAATATCAATTGATTTATTTATCACGAAAATAATGTAAATACAAATTAAAATATCATTACATTAACAATAGACAATAATTTTTATTACAACAAATCTTTTTGTTATTTTTTTATAGCTGTACACTAGACTAATTTGTCATCATATGTTACCATCGGCGCAATATTATTGTAAAGTACAATTCAATTACACTTTTTGTAACATTATAGCAACAACAACTACAATAACAATAAAATAAAATTTAATAAATTATAACACACAACATAAGATTAATTGATCTTAATATATCAATTTCATAAAAATTCAAACAGTAATCTTAAACTTAATACATAATTCATGAAGGTGGTGGTTGTCTTGATTTTATACGCGTTTACATTCTTACAAATACGTTTACGTCTCATTTCCATTTTTGCTCTGCTGATTTTTTTTTGTGTCGCACGTTTTGAATTACGTTTAATGGAATATAAATTATTGAAATTGTAAACGGCAAAAATAAATTTTGAAATAATTTTTAGTTACAAACAAACTAAGGTTTACAAATTTATTTTATTGTTGTTGAAAATTCATCAAATTTTTTGATCTTTTCTTTTCCCAATAGTGAGTTTAGTTTGAATAAATAATATTTAAAATGTCCACTGAAGCTGAATAGCAAAATCGTACACTCCATTAATAAGCATCACAGCAATAACGTATAGCCACAAAGTACTTATTACCAGAGAAGTAAGTTTGGTCCAAATTGTATGTATATAAAATTTTTTGATACTAATTTTTGAACAGTGGAACAAGAGTAACGGATGAAAGGTCCGATATGTAATATATAATGTTTTCTCAGTCTAATTGCACAGTTTATTTCCATAACTACTTGAGGTATAGCCGTACAGAAAATTTTTTTATCTTTTCAATTATTACGCACAGAGTTTAGTTAGGTAAATAGTAATTATACTTTAAGTAGGTGAGACATAATTTAAACTAGAACTATATTTAAGAGCGGATTTATAAATAACGGGAAAAATAAAAATGGTCTTATTAGTAGAAGCGTTGAAAAAAACCAGAACTTGATACAGAGGGTAATAAATGGCAACTACAACAACGGCTACGAATATTTGGAATTATGACATGAAACATTTCGGAAAATCATAATGATATTCAATGGGTAAAGCAATAAATTACAGTACTTTAATTCAAAAGTAATATTAATTATGAAAACATACCAGCCGAATCCGGATGTAAATATACCAATTATGACATGAGAGATATTTTGGATAAAATGCGTAAACTGTATGATATGTGCCCTTCTAAGTTGGAGCAACAAAAACGATTTGAGCAACGAAAATTGATGGAATATAAGGATAAGATAATCCACAGTTGAGGATTTAAGAAGATGGATTGATTGATTGATTGTAAAATCGAGGATATGGATAATGTTAATCATAGGTCCTGCATTGTTTCCAATCGCGGGATGAGTTATTTAAATGGACTTCGTAATATTTCAGAGGATTAATAGAAGTCGATCGTATTCTAATTGTGGTTCGTCACGTGTTTTAGTCAACTGTAAACAACCGAGAAAACCGTATGGGTCGTGTTTGTCGTGTAAACAAATTGGCCATCGTAGGAACGATTGTTTTGAAAAAAAAAAAAAAAAACAGAATACCATAAGCGGACAAGAGCAATATTTTTGTGCCGAAAGTAGTCAGTGGTGGGCAATCAAAAATAAGTGGTACAATTACGGATGTGCATTGATGTACGAATTATTAAACTACTAACTTTAAATACTTCTTCAGACAGCAACGGTGCTGCAGTATCGAAATGAATATTATTGAAATTATGTTTTAAGAATAGTAAGTATATTAAGATGTCGCCTTTGATTGATGCCAAAAGGTGATAAACGACAAAGGTGTTTGATAAACAAAAAGCTTTAAAATAATTATTTTGATCTTATCAAAAAAACATGCGATGAATATTACGGAATAACTCCTAGCCGCCAAACATATCAACTTAAAACATATCATCTTAAATAAAATTTGGAAATCTCCCGGTCTGACACGTAGATGGTGCCACAAATTTCAACCCCATATGATTTTTAAATTCTACCAACCTTCAAATGATACCTGTTAAACTTTCATGACATTTTGATCACTCGGCTGTGCACACGGGATGCGGCTGTAACTGTGTGCACCTCGGCAATTCTTGGTAGGCGCGTCCATGTCGCGGGCATGGCCATTGCTTGTAGTGGCCAAGTTCTGCCATAGACCTAGTGATGGGAGGTATAACCTGACAAATTAAATCAATGAATACAACGGAAAAAGGAGAAAATATCCCAGTGGATTGATTGGTTCTCCTATGAATAGGAAATAGGAAAGAATTTTAAATTTTTGTAGCAGTTTTGTATTTCTTTCCTATAAGATTATACTGGAGTGTCTTATATAAATTTTTTCATTCCTATTTATTGCAGTTTTGACGTCTATCTTTCCGCACCTACTTAAGATTCGGCAAGATATTAGTTTAATACACATACAATATTCCTTTAATTTATTTTTTGTAATTTTTAGTTAGACAAAAAAAAAATTACATACAATTAATTTAAGTTTGTCTTTTATTAACCGCTTGCAGAGTCATGGTTTTCAATACTCAATTTAATCAAGAAATTGAGAAAAATTTATTCCTATGTGTACTAAAATAAAACAAAAGGAAATATTTTTAGGGAAAAAATTTCTATTTCCTAAAGACACCAGAATCGACCACAGGTAGTACACCAACTACCCAGTTGGCTAATTTACTCTCTAACGAGGCTGGCTCAATGGATTCTGGGGTGAGCCAATCATTGCTATACCCATTCATTAGAAGTTTAAGGTTATCAAGATCACCGGACAAGTGGTGCAGTGGCTATAAAGCTTCGACACGTCGACTGGGAGGTACTGGGTTCGAATCCCACCAGAGACTGGAGACAAAGTCAATTTTCGTCATCGATTACGATAGGTGTTGTTAATAAATACAATTAAGACCTTTTGTTGGAGTGCAGAATTCAGAGCCGACCCACCGTCCATGTCAATGTACTAGTTGACATGGAGCTTGCAATGTGCAGGTGGTATACTGTAATTATGTGAATGGGCGGTCTGTACGCAACTGGACAATTAATACTTCCTTTTATAAAAAATAAAAATAAAAAAAAAATTGCCAAACTAACTCAGCAGATCAGCAGAAAAATGAAAACGCTGAACTCTGTCGGAAACTAAGTGAAGTTTCCGTGAACTTATAACCCAGCAAGCGAAGTTGACAAACTAAAAAAGGAAAATGCAGAATTAAAGAAGCGCAAAAAATGGAAATGGAGATTTATGAAAACTCTTTAACCAGTTATAACGAAGCAAGTACATACAGCAGTTATAACTCCAAGTTCCATTCTGATGTAGAGGAACTCACGAGAGATACTGATTGGGTACTGAAATGGAGAAAAACCTACCAAAAAACTAAGAGCAGAATTCTCGCCCGAAGTTGGAGAACAATAGCAAGATAATGTAACTGATATTACTAACACTACACTTGCACATCAGCAACAAACACTACAGTAAGAAAATCAACAACAAAAGGTTTGTACCGGAAGAAAAGGCTCCTCTGCCAAATAATGTATTTGGCATAACCGAATTTGCTGCTATACAAACTATAATGACATCAGTGACCACTAATTAGTACAGAGTAGTGTCACTAAACAATAACGTGTGGAAAATCAATATACCAGATTCAATGAGGAAGGTCCATAAAATACATATTTTTAGTAAAAACAACCGTGCAATTAGGTTGTGGCCTTATGGCTACATCTAACGTATAAGAAGAAGGATATAATGGAGGACCAAAAGGCAAAAGATCTGCAAATAGAAGATGCACTAAATATCCTAAAACGAGAGAGAGTGGTGAGAACAATGCACTAAAAAAGACTCCACTCCAACTCTTTATGCTTACTTTTAATAAAAAAGGAAAAAGTTGAAAAAAATTTCAAAATCAAAGAAATACTAAATATGAGGGTTAAAATAGAACCCAGCAAATCAGTGGCGTGATAAGTGTTATACGGTCTCTGCACCAGAAAACCGTCATTCTCTGGTATGCTTAATTTAAACGTGGTCATACAACCACCAATGATGCCCCACATTCTGGACGCTAAAATGAGTCTTGGCACCAGCAAAACATAAAAATGCACCACCTTGTTCTGAAAGACCGTAAAGTGAAGTTGCGTGAGATAGCTGACATTGTGATTATATCAATGGAACGTGTTGGTCATATTTGGGTTGCACATTGAATTGCTTACGTATCCATCGTATTCGCCAGATTTGGCACCCAGCGATTATTATTTATTTGCAGACCTAAAAAAAGCTCCTAAAAAAAATATAAAATATAATTGGCTACAATGAAGAAAAGGTTGCCGAAATTGAAGCTTATTTTGAAGACAAAAATAAATCATTGTACAAAAAAGGCATCGAAATGGTAGAGAGGCGTTGGACTGATTGTGTCGCTCTAGAAGGAAATTATGTTGATGAATTAAATCTTTTTTCCACAAAAAATTGTGTTTTATTTATTAGACAGGAAGACACCAAAATACAGCAAGAAATAATGAATATATCGGTTCAATATATAAGACACGAAACTTAGAAATGTTGTTGAAACCAGGAACAAAATTTAAAATGAAAATCGGATTATCTTCAAATGAATATTTATTACATTTACAAAGCTCGGGAATAACTCCAGCAAGTGTTTCGCTTAAGAGCTGAAACGTTTGTGGATTCTCCTAAAATGTCGGTCTTTCACGGAATCGCGCAAAAAGAAGTTCATTGTCGTCAAATTGCAGCTACGCTGAGCTCAATTTGTATCAATAAAGTGGCTACCTATTTAAGTGCGTATAAAAAATGGATTTTTTGATGGCTGGTGTGGAATGACGCTGCTGAAACTAAAGATTAACAAGTCCGTGACTTTAATTTCTGGCCTAAAAAATTCGGTGACTATCGCTCTGTGGTGCTTTTTATTGACTGACGCGTTTTTGCCAATACCATTTACGAAGAAAATATGTTAGTGATACCGACACTCCACAAACCACACCAAACCATCACTCGCTGAGGATGCATCGGATTTTCTACGATTACTTTTGGGTTTTCCGAACTCAAAATTCCGGCAATTTTGCTTGTTTAATTAGCCACCGAAGCAACTTCTTTGTTAATTTTGTATTTGTGTTGTTACGATTTAATTCAATTTTTCATTACTTTTAACTTTTGTCACTTTAAAACTTAATAACTAATTAAATCAATTTGCAATTTATTCCCTATAGCAATAGTATTTTTTAATTTTATTTTTGAAAATCGATTTCGAAATATAATTTCAACATCAGTTCAAATTACAACTATTCCGCACTATTGAATAGTTCTAATTTGAAATGATGATTAAAAAATAATTTGAAATCGATTTTCAAAAATAAAATTAACAAATATTGTTACTATTAGTTATTAAAAGTTAATTTTGCTTCTGTTGTCGACTAGCATATCTCTCTCACAAACTTTCTTCGCAAATTTGCGTACATTAGGCGCGGTTGGTAGTTTCCTATCAAAATTCGCATCATTTCGACAAGTCACTTTGAAAATCAATTTTCAATATATCCCAACGATGATCAAATTTACTGTATTCAGATCGAATTCAGGAGTTGTTTTGGATATTTGTGTCGTTTTTGAGGTGTTAGAATGGCAAAATCACACTTCAAAAAAGCATTAGCTATATAATGGAATGACCTTGAAACTTGTAAGTTTGGAGATATAGAAGAAAGTTAGGTTTTTTTTAAAAATTAGAACCTATTTACTTTTGTGTGTCCTCTTTGAAAGCAGTTAAAAAGAAATAAATGAATATTTAGTGTTCATACAAATTTTTTTCCTAAAGTCTATGGTTTCAGAGACATGAGCAAAAATGTATCTGCATTACAGCAAGACCATTTTCTCTTATGGATTTTATTATCAATTAATCGATTGCTTAAGAATTTGGGTGAATAAGAAAATTATGCCAAAATAATCACAAAAGTGATGTATTACGTACCATATAGCCGACAGCTGCCAGATGGTAGGCAGCTTCAATTAAAGGGCAGTATTTTGCAGTGTCATGCAAACTATAACGGTTTAAAGGCATTTGATATAGAGAACGATAAGCCCTGGTTAAGACCATATTGTTAATAATATGATAACATTGTGTCATTGGTGCCAATGTAGCGCCAAAATTGTTACGAAGAGATATTTAAACTTAAATCTTTCTATTTTGAAACATTAAATGATAGGCGATTAATAATGTGCTGCTAACATTATTTATTAAAAGTGGTTCAAAGATATATAATTGCATGTCCTTTAAGAAAATAGTAAAATGACACAATTATTTATTTTATTCTCAGTTGTTGATGAATGAAACTGTCCAGAGTTTGTATAGTTTTAACGTATTAGCAGAGATAAGGTACCTTATCTTTGGTATTGGTCATTTATGTAGTGGGCCTACAATCATATATTAACAGTAACGATGTCAAAAAAATTTTGTTTTCTTTAAATTTCGCGATAAGACCAATAATTGAAAAAAATATTAATAAATGCCTCAATTTGGCAGACAAGTATTATCAAGTGTTATATATTATCAAATAAATCCACAAATAATTTAATTATTTAAAATTGTTTTTTAAATTTTCTAAACAATGCATTTAAATTTGTTTAAGTATTCCTCACCTTATTCGACTTAATTAAAGAGCGAGTCGGACATCAATAAAATCATCTCAAACCGTACTGCAAGATGTCTGAAATATAAAAAATTAAGATTAAAAAATTTTGCAATGAGGAATTAAACAAAAAATTGGACGCTGATAAAAATCCATTTAAAACTTTTCAACACATGGCGTTACACGATCAATATCGCCACAATTTTCTGTGTTATCCTGTGGTAAAAGTTCTGATTGCCATTCCGAATTTTTTTTACTATAATAACAACTTACTATAATGACAAGATATCTACATATATCTAAAATTTCAATAACAGAACTTATTAATAAAACTACAGAAGCCATAAACTACCGTCTACTATCTAAGACCGAAGACATTCAAGGATTGGTGATTTTCTGATGATAAATTTGAATGGGCAGACAGATAATGCGGTTACCTATGAAAGGCACAGGTGCTTTTTCAATTAGTATTTTGTTATCAGGCGCACTCCATGTTTTAGCCACAGAAATTTCAGCTTTAGACATGACATGTTGTGGACAACATCCGACTTTTTTTGACTACGAAAGTACATAAATCGTAAAAACATAATGATTTCTAAGGCGATTCTAAAGATCCTCAATTGTCACAATTTATTATACAGCAACGACTATATGTATATATTATAATTTCTCTGTCTTTCATATTGTGTTTTATGTATTTTTCGTTCCCTACAGGCGAAAAGGGACGATAGCATTTCCACTTAATTTTAAAAAAGTTAAGTGAACTAATTTTGTTGCAAACTTAATTTCGAATCATTCTGATCAATCGAGTTTTCTGTAAATGCTTGACTTTTGGATTATTAACAAATTTCAAATCCCATAACTTTAAAAAAAATTAAATGTGAAATATAAACCAGATCAGTCAACCTCAGCTATAGAGAGACAATATTTTGATAAAAATGTATTTTTGTCAGATATCATCATTTCCATACAAATTTTGGAAAAATTATTTAACAAACTTGATTATGATATGCGGATGAATGAAATCCATTTTGCGTTTTAAGGTGGCTTTTTTTTACTTTTTATATATTTTAATTTTTCTATTTTTATTTGAATAATATAATAAATATGAACTGATGAAGGAATAATTCCGAAACTAGTTTTCCTAAAGTATAAATTTTAAATATTTGTTATAAAGAAAGTTTTTTAATTGCGTTAAAAAACAATAATTAATTAAAAAAAAGTTATTTTTTAATTATTATAAAGTTGGAATAATTATAATTTAGTTGAAATAAATAATAAATATGCAAGGTTTTAAAATAAAAATTGAAAAATTAAAATAAATTGATAATATTTTGAAAATTTCTAAATTTCATTGGGAGCACGCAGCCGGCCTTGATTACCACTATACTGGAGCCTAAAATGGTGTAAAAGTGGATTTTGGAACCACATGTGAAGTTTGGTCCAGTGATTCCTATATTTTATGGTCTTAATTCTGCGTACGATATCTAGACCAATCTCGCGTTGTATGGCCACTACCTTGCATTGCGTTTGGTTAATTGTAGTTTTGATAATTGGTGACATTTCCCATAGGAAATGTGTATAGGTTGGAATAATTTAAATCGATTCAAATCTTCTTGCATTAATAATGCAAAGCATGTGACCATGTTTGATGTCAAGAATTCGAACTACTGATATAAGTGTTGTGTAGTTCTAGATGGCCGAAAGTGGTTAGATAATTTCTATTATTACATTTTTTTGACTACTGGGCTGCTAATATTCATGCTTTGATACATGTGATGGAAGGCGTACATATTGTTATCAGGTTGAGTAATGGTTACAAGCACGTGATGTCAAATAAATTATAACTCATCTTCTTCCTGACTTGGGGTGACTAAGGATGGATATAGGATTTAATTATGAACATAATAGAGAACACCAAAAGTAACCCTTCATACGTATCTTGCAAGCGCTTTAGTACTACAGTCTTTTCAAAAATGCTTATTAGCGCAGATTGTTCTCTGTCTTTGAACGTTCTAACTTCTTGCAATGAAGTAACTCCTGCTGTAGACGATGTTGATCCTTGCTCAAGCGGTTTTTCGATGTCGTGGTAAGGTGTGTGTAATGTTTTACAAATGATGGTACTATGTTCTATAGTTCTTTGATTTATTTTTGATAAGAACCAAATATGATGATTGTTAATTTTTTAAACTAAGAGTCATATTTTGCAGTCTCTCGTTGGGTTTACGAACATGTCCCATAAGATGGGACATAGATTTTGCTGTGAATAGCATAGCATTTTAAACGGGTCAGCTCCATACAAACCGACTGTAACTTGTAAGGGCTATCTAAAAGTTTTCTATTTACTCCCAGTATATGAAATCTAGTTGTAATAAACAATAGATGTCGTCATTTCGATGCCCCTATTTCGAGCTGAAAAATTTGAATGAATCCGACAACAATGATGGCTCAGTTGGTTGCCCGTATGATAATTGGAGTCTTGTGACATCAAACTCAAATAGATCTGCAGAGGGGTAGGATAATACAAAATTTCGAAGGTATGTTTACGCTACGATTTACCGCTCGTTGTCCGTATGATGGAGCTCGCTTGGAATAGGTTCCAAAATGGTATTACAAGCTAATTTTCTGAGGTTTTAGTCTTTTTATTTGAGAGCCTTTGCAGTTTTACAGCTAAAAATGCTTCCTCTAGACTTTCAATTCCAGTAAGCATATCATCGACGTAAAGATCCCATGACAGGATTATAGCTGATGTTCGATAAGCATTGTAACCATCTCTTGAGAGTACTAATATGGCCGTTAAGGCTAAAGAATGGGCTTTTGTGGTTCCATAAGTAATAGACAGCCATAGGTTTGGTGAGATCCTCCCTTCGCAATATTCAGAGGTTATTTTGATTCCCTCATCAATCCAGTCAGACAAGATAAATTTGTTGTGCTGCCTTTATTGGGCACACCGAGCTGCGGAATATAATAGCTTTGATTCACTTCGATATCTTCATGTTTTGTTCGGAATAACTAAATGTGCTTTACGTCGATTTATTCCTGAATGAACTGATGATGTCCATTGCAAACAATACACGTTGTCGATATGCATGAACCATTTTTATGCAGGGCCAGATAACGTACGCAAATGTCGCGCATATTCACTACCCTTGCATCTATAATGTTGATGTTTTCTGGAACTGCTAGAATTGTTCTAAGCCATGATGCTCTCTACAAGTCTAAAACCCAACAGTGGGTACTGAGCTTAACGGCATGTATTTGTCTTAGTGGTGGCATTGTTGTTGTCAAAGTAGTTGTTTGCATTGCGCTTGATTTTGTGCTTCCCTTTTCTTCTAATGACTGAAAGCTTCTCTTCATGAAATCGAAATACTCTGATATTTTTAGTATTACAAATGATTTGAAAGGGGAGCACATATGCAGCAGCCTATATTGTGGAACATTTCCTTCGCGGTGTCATGCACATTTTAAGCCATTTCGTAATTTTCGCCATTTATTGAAAGGAAGCTGATGAGCTGATCTCCATTTTTCTATAAGTTCCATTTAATATGCGATAGTTCTACTGTATCGGAAATGTTATTGTTCGAGTAAATTAGCTCAGTAAATATATTGTTAAATGAGTTCCAATTCTCGTACTCGCCAGAGAAAGTTCATATGTCTATTGTTGATATTTCGATTTTTGGACATCCTATGGAAGTTTTCTTGAAAATATTTGGTTGTGTCTTCAATCTTCGTTTGTTTCTACCATAATTTCAGCGTATCATTGGTCGATTTCATCCATACTTTTTTGCAGCTGGTTGGTTTTTAGGTGCAAATATCCCTTTGAGCAAGCTGCGGTATCTATAGTGCATATTCAAAGCTGTATTTGTTCATATATTTGACGGATTAATACGGAGCCTGTTTTTGAAATTACTTATTACTGTGGTCCCCAGATTCTCAATCCTTGCGAGGTATTGATAAAAGCTGATTATCGCTTTTACCATTGGGTTTGTTTAGTTTCTTTTTAATAAAATACCAAAACGGTTGTATATTTCCACTATTTATCTTCTTGTACTGAGATATTGATGAGATGGCTCCCAGTACAGCGACTTTAAATTGGTTACACGAGTTCCAAGTTGGTATTTTTTTTGTGTATTTCGCTGTCTTTGTTGTCATACTTTTTGAAGACGGGTATTTAGCCTTTACTTACAAGTATTCAGTTGTATGTAGTAACGTAAGTGTAATAAATACTACGGCTGCCCCCTAATTTCAGTTGTTTTAACGTTCGAAAGCTTTGTTGGATCTGATTTTGTTTGATACTGTTTATTTAAATTACCACTGGTGGTAATTTAAATAAACAGTATTAAACAAAACGGATGGATCACTGATCTTTAAAAAAAAACGTATCGCAAAGTCATGATTTTTTTGGGTAAATAATCGCCTAAATGGCGTTCTTAGAAATTAGGTATTCATCTATCGACTGTTTTGCAAATTTTACATAAGGGTTTGCATTTGCATTCTTACAAAATCCAATTAAGACAACAATTAAAACAAACAGACCATTAACAACGCAGAAGTTTCGTCAAGTGGTTGTTAGAACATGGCGCTGGTTTTTCACACCAAATCATCTTTAGTGATGAAGTTCATTTCACATTGGATGATTTCGTCAACAAACTAAATTTCATATCTGGAGTGAAGAAAATCCTCGAATAATATCAGATAAATCATTACATCTACAAAAATGTACAGTTTGGTGTGGTGATTGGGCTGGCGGAATCATTTTTCTTCGAAGATGCAAATGAAAGAGCTGTTAATGTCAATGAAGAGCGCTATAGAGTAATGATTGAAGATCTTTTGTGTCGTCAACTTGAACAAATTGACACAGAGTATTGTTATTTTCAACAGGATCGAGCTACGAGTCATACAACACGTGAAAACATCCAGCTATTGCGGTCTAAATTTCCAGGTGCATTAATTTCACGTAATGGTGACATAAACTGGCCAAATAGATCAGAGAGCGATTTAACGCTATTATAGATAACATTCTTTAAGGTTTCTTGAAAAGTAAAGTTTGTGTGAATAAACTAACAACAATTCCACAGCTGAAAAACAACTTTCGTACCGAAATTGATGAACTTAATGCGGTAATGTATGAGCGAATTCTTAAAAAATTTTTTATTTTTTTTATAAAAGCCTGAACAGGTGCCCATTGTAGTCATTTAAATGATGTCATTTTTCACATATAATTGTAAAAAGCCATACTTTTACAAAAAATAAAAACACCAGAAAAAATCAAAATTTTTCCATGTCTTATTTTAAAAAACATATAGGCGTGCCTTTGAAAGACCCTTTATATGCAAAAAACCGAAAAGCTCTTCTTTAAATTCTACTTCCGGAATTTTGCAAATTTTTACAAGGACTCAATTTATGAAACAGTTTCTTCATTCAATCCGTATTATGCTGTAAAGATGCAACAGACAGATAGATAAGCAAATACAACCCTGAAAACTACTTTTCCAACTTCGACAAAATTTGGAATGATAAATTTGCAAAAATCTAATGATAGAAAATTATTGTGTTTAGTTCACTACGAAAATAAGGCAAAACAGGCTACTAATATTACTAAAGCGTCACCTTGGCCACGGTGTGTACATAAAATTAAAAATTTCGTATACCTTCCCCTTATACTAAACTAACCTAATTTACAAAAATGATCTTTGTTAAAGTAATATAAAATAAAGGGAACTCGGATATGCTCATTACACAATGTAGCGATTCGTGATAAAAAAAACTCTCACCAAATTTTGATATGTAAAAGATTAAAATGTTTAAAGAAACTTAATTTAAGCTTAATGTATTTGTGCGTTTCTAATAATGATATAATTAAAACAGGTATTTCCACCTCGATAAACTCACGTCTAATTATAAATATTACGGACTGAGTATCAATTTTTTGATAAATTAAAATTTATGTGCGCACACAAAGGTTTTTTTAATAATTTAATTAAATATTTCAGTTGAAAGATGAAGCTCATTTAAATCGTTTTTAGCGCCTCTCCATCATAAAATAGCAATTAAGCCATAATATTTTATAGTTGTTATAATTATATGTATACATAATTGCGTGATAATAAAACTTTTATTTCCCCCTTTTTAAAGTCGAATTTTGTTTTCTTTCAACTTTTTCAAAAGATTTGAATGTATGTCAAAATTTTATACATTTACCGTTTTAAATATTTGATCTGCAATTTTTCTATTCCAATTTCTCCGTGGCAACGATGCGTCTAATAAATTTCGCGCGGCATGTTTCCTATGTCAATCTGTATCTGATTGCAACGCCATAAGTGTTCGTACATCGCCTGTATATAATTCTGTACAAAATACATGTTTTCCTTGCAAAGCACAACATAAAACAGGAATAAATAAATCATTAACACGTTTACCTAATTAACACCACATTATTATGCAGCATAAATAAAACCGAAAAATATAAAAAAATATTCCATCCATGGTTTAAAATGAAAAACTTAGTCAAAATTACACATGAAATGAATATCAACATACAGGCATACACAGATCCGAGTATATACATACTAGACGTAAAAGCACACACAGTTTGAGAGATAATTTTGATGGCATGATATTTTTTCATATAATTTTCCAACACATTCTATAGATACGCGATTCCGGTGTTTTTCCTTTCGTTTGTATTTCTAATTTCCATATTTTTCAGTACAGAAAACTACCATGAAATTAAAAATTATAATTTAAAATTTACATTAATTAATTTTTTTTTTGAATGTATTAAGAGTGTTAAATAAAAATTAAATCATAATAATTTAATTAAAATAATAGAAAAGCTGGTTGATAACATTTAATTTGAAATTCAAATCATTTGTGCGGTTTAGCTAGTTCGTTGTTTAGTGTTAATGGTCAGCTATTTTATTAAATTATATTATGTAAACTATGATATGCGTTCATTTATTTCGTAAAGTCATGAACGTTACCATAGATTTTATGGATAACACAAATTGTGTTAAGGTTGTCTAAACAAATACTATGCTACGAGTATACGAGTAGCTTAATTGGGCAATTTTAGAAACATTTCTTACTGTTTTCTGCTTGATTTGCGACCAGTTAGGATTATTTTTTTATTTATTCAATTACACGTATGTCCGGGCAATACTATAAATATATTCGGCTTAATAAAAAACCCAATTAATAAGAAGAATTTGCAGCCCCCAATAAGAACCGTTCTGTCAAACCAAAAGTTTTGTTTCTCACCTGAATTATTTTAAATAAATATGTATTTATCTTTAAAATTGATGTTAACAACAAATATATGAGCAGAACTATTTCTCATATTTGAATTTATTTTTGTTATTATGTTGGTTTAGAAAAAGATTATTTGATCAAACGATAAATACATTTTAACTATAAGCTGGATTAAATGGGGCGGAACTTAGTTGAATATTTAAATTTGATTGGCTTAAAAGTTGGATTAAAAATGATCTCGCATCGTGAAGGTACCATAAAAAAATTTCAGTATATACCGAGAAAATGCAAACTAAAAATCAATGTAATACTCTATGCATGTACACCGGATCATTTCTACTCTGTACAACCTTTGCTCGGTGTACAATACCCAAGGAAAACCTGCTTGCTCGCAATGAATTAATAAATAGACCCATAAGCAAGTATTTTAAAATTTTTGTCTGTCTGCTCTCGGGATTGTAAGCTATTAAAGCTACATTGAAAACGGTGCAGTAGTTTAGACCAAAAACCCGGACATCGATACTGGTGCGGACGGACAGACAGGTAGGTAGTCTGTCCGTCCGCACCAGTATCGATGTCCGGGTTATTGGTCAAAACTACTGCACCGTTTTCAATGTAGCTTTAATAGCTTACAATACCGAGAGCAATCTGCAGTTAGTTTCATTTTAATATCTTAATCAGATTTTAAATTCTATGGTAAACCATAATGATATGGGAAACCAAAATTTTCTCTTGGTTCGGTTTTGTGTAGTCCATTTATTTTCACACAAAAGCAAATTGATACATTCTAGCAAAGTCAATCGGGATCTATGTAGAATAACACAAATTAAATTGAAGTTTACATCGCCTTCTTAGAGTAAATCGTTCCATTTTAATTGTAATCTTTCCACTGTTAAAGTCATATATGTATTATTGTTTAAATAAAAATACAAAATGAATTTATTTGAAATATAAATTCAAATGAATCAATTGTTACGGACTATATTGTACATTGCTTTTAATCTTAATAGTATTTGCTAATGAGAAAAACAGATTATTACATGCACGAAGCAAATATTAATATACTTTAGTAAAATTAATTAAAATAACCACATCTAAGCAGAACATATATATTTACTATACATATATATTTAACATACTAATAGTTATATTTAACTCAAGCATTAATAATAAAATTTACACAAATAAAATTAGATTACAATTATTACATGCAGGAAGTGAACTTTTATATTGTTATAGTCATATATTTATGTTTTATAGTTTAAATTAAAATTGCATTTATTTTATATGTAAATTCTAATGGATTAATTGTTCACGGAATACTCTGCGCATTGCTTATAACCTACATAGTTATTTGCTAACTCGCGACCTTAGAATAACACTATTGTATCTACTCGATACATAGTTTTGAGAAAATGAAACTGGAAAATTTGATATGCTATAACTTTTTAGTTTTATGGAAATATTTTATAAAATAGAGGGGGTCTGGTATTTAGATATATCGCAACCTTAGAATAACACTGTTATAACTAACATTTTTTGACTTTTTGAGTATTATATGTCTATACACTAATTCACATGCGCTCTTTCTAAATATGCACTCCAAATTTTGCTATCTCTTTTCGTTTTTGATGTAGACAAATAAAAATTGTTGTAAGTAACATAATTTTACCACCGTTTCTTTTTTCATTGAGTAAACAATATTGTATCTACCACTTACAACTTTGTAATCCCAATAAAAAATATTTTTCATGTAGATACCACTTTGTCATTTCTCTTTTCGTACATACAACTTTATTATTCACACTTACGTTTTTAAAATGAGTAGTTAACATTTTGCAATGCTCAAAATCGCTTAATTACAGTTCAAAATTGGTGTTCAAAATAGAAAGACGTGTAAATTTCACTGTAAGTTATTTATTTTTTAACCCCTTAAGGACCAAACCCGAGATATCTCGGTATATACGATATGGTTCAAAAAGACCAAACCCGAAATAGCTCGGGCAGTCACATGTTATACTTTACATTATGTAAATATTTGCTCAAAATAACTTGTGAAAATAATCTTATAACAAAATTATTATATTAAATCAATTAAGAATAATATATTTTATTCTCTATAGAACCTACGTCCATGCTTCCAGATTTACCAGAAATTTAATTAGACAGAATTAAATTTTTGATTATTTTATTTTTCTACCTATTATTTTCTTATATATTATATCTTTTCCCATGTGTATCTATCTATGTTTCTATGTTAGATGTATTTTAATAATATGTATCATTTTTACATAATATATTTGAATGAAAAGAAAATATATTTATAAAAATAAAGTTTATTTTTTAAACATATTTTGTTTTGTGCATAATATGTATGGCAAAATATTAGTTCTAATTATTAAAAAAATTGATTTTTTTGGTGCATTTAGTTGAAAAAAATCGGTCCTTAAGCGGTTAATTAATTTTCTTATATGTTCTATAAATTTAATGATTGTTATTTACAAAATAGGAATCGTAGAAGATCTAGAGTTGAATTTGTATATACCTGTAATATATACCCGAAAATATTGTTTTTTGTGATCAAATTTTACTCGGCGAGGAATTTTTTTAGATCATTCCACGGTTGTATCTGAGGTTGTTGGAACAATTGAAGTCGGTTCAGCGCAGAACTGTGTGATTGAACCATGTGTGAGCGAACCGTTAAATGATGAACCACCAACTCCAAAGAAATCTAGCAAACGCAGACGTAATCCTGTAAATTGGATAAGTTCTGTTCGTAAAAAAATGTCACGCCGGTGAGGAATATGGAATGTTCGAGGGAAAACGGTTCCATGCAAATGGTTCTAATAAAAAAAGACTGTCTCAACAAGTGCAAATATTTGTGCGCCAAAAATGTGACGAAAACATAAAGAGAAGAACAATTTAAAGCATTTTATGCCTTAGATGCTCAACGAAAGCGAGATTTTATCCTAAAAACTACCACCCGTAATTCACCAGCAAGAAAAACAACAACAATGCAATCCCGTCGGTCTTTCACCTTTTCCTACTTTTTGAAGGTTTTTGGCTATACATATACGATGTGTAAACATTTTTACTTGGGAACTTACAGCATTTCGCAACCACCAGTCTATACCAGCGTTGTGTCGTATTGTCTACATGGTGTAATTAATACATTATCGACACGTGTAGACAATGCATGTCGAAAATTAAATAACTCACGTCGACAATGTCGAAAATGTCGACAATGTCGAAAATGTCGACAATGTCGAAAATTAATCATAATTATTAGATATTAATAAAACAACAATAACAATACATATTTATTAATTATGCTTTAATAAGTTTTCTTATTTACATATTGCAAAATCTTTAAGTATAAATAACGCCTAATTAAAAATAATAATAACTTTTCAATCCAATTTTGATTCAAAATGTGTAAAATCAATTTTTGAATAAATTTTAGTTTTTTTGAATAAGTTTTAGATTTAAAAATTATGGGACCTAAATTTATACAAAAAAAAAACAAATCAATTAAACCGTTTTTCCTCGCACCAGCCGGCGAAAAATTCGAATAATATAGAGAAATTGAAAGTAAACTGTATTCCGTTTGAGGAAATTTCCAACGATAGTTTCAAACAGCAGAAATTCTTTAATGTATTATGGCTACCAGCCAGTCGGGTAACATTTTTTAGGCCTTTCTTATCGGCTGGTGTCAATTATGCTGAACCAATTTACGTTCAGAAATCAAAACGTATAGGTCTAAAACCTATTCATATGCTTGCTGTCGTTCTGTTAAATGATTCATTCATGGCAGTGCAGGCTTCCAGCAGTTTATATTAAGTCGTTCTCTTAAATTATAAATGACAACGGATCAAACTTCGTTTGGACAAAACCGAATCCACACCTGTGAATTATTCGACGGTGTAAATGATAATGCAAATTTTAATTTTATTGGACAGAACTAAATTACTCGGAAATTTGATCCACCATATGAGACCGCAGTAATGGCTGCAAAATACCACTTAAAAAGAACATTGTCGGAGGCTCTACTGAACTATGGGGAAATGATAACACTTTTGATGCAGACTAACGCGATCCTCAACTCACGGCCTATTTGTATTAATTCAGACGACGACCTCAACCCATTGAAGCCAACACATTCTTTATTGAGCACATCCATTTATACATGACTTGGCACCATTCATTTTGTATTGACCAATGATCCAGATGGTAATACCTCCAGAGACTGCGACAACAATTCTGAAAAAATGAGACCTTCTTTCATAGACGACTTTCGTAAGTTTGTGTGATACCACATTCTTCTCTTTGATCTTTCGCATTATAATTCAGCGAGTTGTCACCATTTCACCCATTTTGTGCAAATTTTTCTTCGATTACGAGTCTTACTGTTGTTGGAGGTTTGGATGCTCCTGCAGGCACCTTACACAAGACTCAAATCATAAGAAAAAAATATTGGTTAATTTAGCCTAGTATGTCGCAATTGTGATGAGATAAGCGAAAAAATAGTACCGGCACAAAATTGGCGAGTTAAAGATAAACTGATAACTATGTGGTTACATTAAATACTCCCGGAATTACAACGTCTTAACGTCGTTGAATTACAATTCTAAAAGCATTTAGTAAGTGTATCGAATGTAATAAACACGTACGCTGCATCTGAAACCGACAATTTTTTTCTAATTCGTGGTACTGATTAGGGGAGAGAGAAGCCACTTGCTGTTGAGCAACAGAAAAAGCCCATATTGACGTTTCAAACCGATTTACAATCGCAGTTAAAGTAAAGCTAAAAAGGCTGTACTCGCTAGAGCAGCTAAGCAAATTTGTAGATCGAAAACGTGCAAATCTTGGAAGACTGAAGTTCTGAAATTACGTAATTTGCGAAATTTTTTAGACTACATTAAATCTGAACATTATGAGGATCCATCTTACGATGAATTTTCTAATTCAGCACTCTTGTTATTCGAAAGAAAAACATTGTAAAACCGTTCTTTTGACCATATTTTTCATTCGTTGATGAAGGAAAACTGCTTGAAATGTAAACTATCGCACTATCGATATGGGTCTCAATCTGAAGTGAAAATGTTCATGCCATCTCTATTGATTTATTGCACAAACTACGTTTTGTATTAAGTTTCCTAGTTTTAGGCACAAAGCAACACCATAGATGTGTAGTCCTAAGGCATCATATCGTAATTCGAATGTATTTGAGGCATACATGAAACTCAGGTTGAACTTCTAATGCTAATGCTTAATAGCCAAACAATCATCAATTTAGTTTATTCATCGACAATTTAACTTAGTCTTAAGTATTAAAATTGATACGGGTAATGCTAGTGCATTATTGACATTGTTATACGGCCAACTTATAACAAACGCCTTTCCTTATTTTAATTTACAATAATACTAATGTGAAATTATAAAATACAAGTACAGACTTAAACCAATATCTAATATTCTACAATTATCTACCAATTATCTACATTCTCGACATATTCTACGCCAGTTATCTACATTGTCGACGCCAAAAGCAATTGTCGACGCAAAATCAACGCCATTACGTCGAAAATTCCAAAATACGCGTAGACGCACAACGCTGGTCTATACAGCGCATTAAAATAAATGCGAACAATCTGAGATGTCCAAAGGTTTGTTCCAAAGATGTCCAAAGTTTTGCGTGGGCGGAAAAGCAGTAAGAGAACACCACAGGAAAAAATTGCAGACGTCATGGCACACATAAATGCCGTTCCTAGAATCTCATCTCAATATTGCAGAGCTAAAACTACCCGGCTTTACCTAGAGCTAAATTTGAATATTTCCAAGATGTATGACTTATACAAAGAATACACAAAAGATCCAGTGCCAGTGAAGGAAAGTTTTTATCGCCATAGTTTTTGTAGAAAATTTAATATCGCCTTTCAACAACCTTAGAGTGATAGATGTGGTTCTTGCGAAAAATATAAAGTTGCTGAGCAGGAACAACTTATCACATCCGAAATGATCTTGGAGAAAGAACAACATGTCTTGAAAATCAGCATGAGACAGCAGAAAGCTATTGACAAAGAAGGGGAAGTTTCGATCCTCTGTTTTGATAAATTGCCCAAGATCAGAAATTGGCCCAAAATTGTTTTACTATTCCAAATTAAACATCTATAATTTAACTGGATATTTGAGTAGTAGTAAAAAAACATATTGCTTCTTATGGACGGAATATCATCAGGTAGAAGCGACAATGATTTAGCGTCTGCATTAGTGAACATTTTGAATAGAGTTTTCGAAGATAATAGTGACATCTACAACCTAATTACATGGAGTGATTCGTGCGTGCCCCAAAACAAAAACTCGTTCATGTCGACTGCAATTTTGCATGTCATTAAACAAAACCCACAAATAAATTCAATTATCATGAAATATTCAATTCAGGAAGTAGACCATATCCATAGTTCAATTGAAAAGGTATTGGCAGTTAACGAGTTTTTCTCCCCAATGGGGCTTATTCGAACGCTTAACCCTCGTCCGGCGGCATAATTTTATAACTCAAAAAGGCGGCAGACAAACAATTATACTTTCATATATTTTATATGAAAACCGTCTCTATAGACATAATTTTGCTAAATAGATAATATTTGGAATTTCCACATTATTAAAGTGTAGAGATCTCACAAAGCTTTAACTCTTTCTGGCTTCTACAAGAAGACTTATTAAACGAGGGTTAAAACAGTGAACCGGAGGAATCCCTTAATTATCATGCAAATGGCTGCTACCGTTTTTATGGAGTTTGAGCAGTATGGGAAAATGTGTTTTGATTTTTCTAAAATTCCCTACACCAAATTAAAAATATTGAGGTACACTCAACAAAGTAATGAAGTCGAATATTCTTTGGGGTACAATGAAGGTCAGTTAACTACCCAAAGCATAAGCCATTTAGAGAAATCCAGGAAAATGCAGATGTGTGTGATTTTAAGTCGCTAAAAAAAATCAGAATTATCAGACACTAAAAAGAAACATCTACAAGCGATGTTCAGTTCATGCCCCTTAGTGATATTAAGTATTACAGTCATTTTGAAATTAGAACGGCCTTCTGTAATCCAATCTGATGAGACAAATCCGGCCTCAAGTGCCGAAATCATTCGTACAAATCGGGCTGTTTTAAGTGAAACGGAAAAGTCGCAGACCACTTTTATAAGAGCCTCGATATAGAAAATTAGGAAAAGTGATATAAACAACCTGATGATCTTTCTTGTTTTTAAAGCTTTATTTCTTTTTTATACCAAAATGAATTAATGTATATTTTAATTTAAGTTAATTAAAAAAAAAATGTGACATAAAATGTAATAATAAAAACTAAAATAACTGATAACTTTTATAGACTGAAGTTATATATTTTTATTCCAAAACATGAATATTACGGTAAATCCGTTTAGTTTTATTTCAATAAATTTGAATTCTCTGTGTAAATTAAAATTATTTAGTTTAATTTTCAACAATTAAAAAGATGTAACTACGAAAGTGGTATATTTTGGTTCATACAAAATAACTATGTTGTATCTGCCAGATACATGGTTGATATTCCAAGGCTAAAGGTGTCAAAATTCAGTTACAAAAGTGTATCTACTTTTGGAGCACCAATTATTTCAATAATAAACCTACAATTTTTAAGTAATATTTAGTTTATCATAAAAACATTTACTAGTAAAATAGAATTTAACATGCACGAAGTGAATATTCCCGGTAAACCATTATGTCGAAAATGTTAGTCGTATGACTGTGGTTGCTTCTGAAATTATTAATATGACTTCTGTGCCTTTTCACTGTATATCTGAACACTGGCCTATGTGCTTAACATTCGATTGGCATAAAAGCTCGTTACACAAATTTGACTATGAAGTCAGTGGTGTTGTTGAATATTAAAGTCAAATACATGAGTTCAAACGTAAAAGATGGAGTTTAGTAAACAAATACATCACTTTATTTTCCGTTTTACTGTGTTAAACAAAACAAGTATAATTAGGCACATTACCAGTGTTCATCTTGGAGTACAAGTAAGTAAATCATTATAATTTGTAAACTTAAGTTTCAAAAAATATAATATTTTGTGGTTTTGGCCTCTGTATTTTTTATTCGATTTAACATTGTTCGCTCAAACTCACTTCAAGTTCATTGTCAGAGCAAAAATGTTTGATACATTTTTGCTTTTACTATGAACTCAGAGCCCAAAACCAACAAAATTATGTTTTTTTACTTCATTAAAACTGTGAAAAACTAAATATTTATAAATTTATTATTGTTTTTATTGTTTTATTAAGCGTATGCATACACAAAACCATTCAAAGGTGATGTAAAAAAAATAAAAAATAGTTTCACCAAACCGATCCAACTAAAACTCCTCGAAGACCAATTTGAACCAATTTGAAGAAGGTGACAATTATTTAATTAGTTTTAACTTATTAAAAATAAAATAATTAATTTCAGTTTCTGACAAAGGGGATTTTCCAACAAGAACAATATTTCGCAATATTTTAAAATGTGGTAATGGACGTAAAGTGAAATTCTGTTATGTATATATTAGTGAATTGAATTCATTTTATTCTAAAATTTTTATTTTTATGACTGTAATTTTATATGTTATTCTTTTTAATATATATAATTATTAATATGAACATTTTTAATAAATAACAATGTGATTTTATATATAACGTTATCATCTATTTTATGATTGACATTTAAGCCTACAATTTGATACTTGTTCACGAAGGTAGTTTGTATACTGCTCAACGTCATCTAAAGTCAGACATGAGTGACTTGAACATATTTATAACATATCCGTCTGTTTGACGAGTGACGCAAGTCCAGATATTTAGTTATCTTTGTAGTTAGGAGTTAGTACAATATTAACTTTGTCTAAAGTCAGACTTTGGAGTTAGAAGTATAATACCCTTAAACGTTTAAATTTTGTTAAGCAATTAATTGACATCACAGTGACATCTTGCACTGGAGAATGTCAGTTATACGAATGAAGCTGGCCTACTTTTAATAAATCGTTATATATCCGTTATAATCCGACTTGGTTCATCGACAAATGATATTTTTAGTTTTCGAATATCTCGGCGAATAAATGATTTTTGGTTTACCGGGGTTAATATTCATTTAGTAAAATTTATTAAAATAAGCACATATAAAGAGCATATATTATATACTAAAATTTAACTCAAGCAATCATAATAACATTTACACAAATAAAACTAAATTACAATTATTATATGCTGAAAGTTAATCCTCCCATTGTTGCATTCATATATATTTATAGTTTAAATTAAAACACAAAATACATTTATTTGAAAAATGCTAATTAGCAAAAAAGATTTTACGTTCACGAAGTGAACATCAATATTTGAAAGCACTCTCAATAAATTGTATTTATTTGTTAACTTTATTTTGTCGAAGATAATTAATAATTATTATTTAATTAAAACCAAACACAATAATTTAATTGCAATTGATTTATAAATGTGGTTTTACAATTTTTAATTCAAATCTTGCTGGTTTGAAATATATAATTCAAAATTAATGACAACGAAAATCATTTTTGTCATTTTACTAATTGTACTATCAATTATTTCCTGATTCGACTTATAAATTTATTTACCTTGCAATACTATTCTCGCCATCATATTTTTCTCGTTAGAAAAATAATATAATATTTTGACATTTTTATTATAATAATAATGATCGAATTGTCACTATATACAACACAAGAAATTAAATGTTGCCTAGGTAAGTAGAGCTTATCTGATTTTCGCCCTATTAGTCTGCTTCCTGCTTTGTCTAAAGTTTTTGAAAAAATACTACAATCACAAATTTAACTAACGTTGAATCGGAAAATTTACTATCAATGTATCAGTCTGCTGACAGATGTCATTTCAGCACTAATAGTGCTTTACTATACATATCAATAACGACATCCACAGGGCCATACAGAAGGGTTATCTTTGTACGCTGGTTCTTCTAGACTTTAGTAAAGATTACGATAAAATTGATCATTCAATTTTGGTTAACAAACCTCGTAACAGTTTTAAATTCTCAACGTCGGCTTGTCGTTTGATTTTCTCATATCTATCAAATCGATCACAATTGGTTAGAACAAATTCAGGAATCTCAAGCTCTTGTTATACTAATTGCGGTGTTCCCCAGAGATCGGTATTAGGTCCTTTTCTATTTATGATGTATATAAACGACCTACCTGCAGTTATCACTTAATGCAAATAACACCTTTTCGCGGAAGACCTGCAAATTTATAGATTTTGTAGGCCCAACGAGATAACAAATTCTATCAGAACTGTTAATTTCTATATTCATTCGATTACAAAATTGTCCATAGAAAATAATCTTGAACTTAATGGTGGAAAAACGAAATTTATTATTATATCTTCGACAATTCGTGATACGCACAACCTACCTAAAATCAGCGTAAAAGGAGAGGAGGTAGATTTCTCTGATTCTGTGAATAATTTAGGCTTAACTTTTGACAAGTGCTTATGCTGGAGTCACCACATGGAAACAGTTTGTAATCGAGTAATTTTTTTATTAAGAATGTTATAGGCTACCACGAAGTGTTTTAATACCAATCTTAGACTCCAATTGGTGAAATCTAAAATCCTTCCACATTTTTTGTATGGAGATATTCTCTTCTTTGAATTAAAGAAAAAGTACTTTAATGAACTTCGATTGATATTTAATTCTTGTGTGAGATACGTATACGGGCTTAGAAAGTACGACCACATCTCGAATTTTACTAATTCATTACTTGGTTGTTCTCTTGCTAATTCTAATAAAATAAATAATAAAATAAATAAAATAAATAAAATAAATAAAATAAATAAAATAAATAAAATAAATAAAATAAATAAAATAAATAAAATAAATAAAATAAATAAAATAAATAAAATAAATAAAATAAATAAAATAAATAAAATAAATAAAATAAATAAAATAAATAAAATAAATAAAATAAATAAAATAAATAAAATAAATAAAATAAATAAAATAAATAAAATAAATAAAATAAATAAAATAAATAAAATAAATAAAATAAATAAAATAAATAAAATAAATAAAATAAATAAAATAAATAAAATAAATAAAATAAATAAAATAAATAAAATAAATAAAATAAATAAAATAAATAAAATAAATAAAATAAATAAAATAAATAAAATAAATAAAATAAATAAAATAAATAAAATAAATAAAATAAATAAAATAAATAAAATAAATAAAATAAATAAAATAAATAAAATAAATAAAATAAATAAAATAAATAAAATAAATAAAATAAATAAAATAAATAAAATAAATAAAATAAATAAAATAAATAAAATAAATAAAATAAATAAAATAAATAAAATAAATAAAATAAATAAAATAAATAAAATAAATAAAATAAATAAAATAAATAAAATAAATAAAATAAATAAAATAAATAAAATAAATAAAATAAATAAAATAAATAAAATAAATAAAATAAATAAAATAAATAAAATAAATAAAATAAATAAAATAAATAAAATAAATAAAATAAATAAAATAAATAAAATAAATAAAATAAATAAAATAAATAAAATAAATAAAATAAATAAAATAAATAAAATAAATAAAATAAATAAAATAAATAAAATAAATAATATAAATCAAATAAATAAATATAATTTTTCTAGTATTTAATGTAGTTTAAACTTTTATTTTATTTTTTTTTTCAGAAAGATCTAAGACAACAAATGAATATAAGCATGTTTATACAGATAAGCTAATAATTATTTTACAATATATTATTAATATAAAATTATTATTTTTTTTTAGGTTATAATGTGAAAATATGTAATTTGAAAATTTATTTGGTGTATATTTCAGTTTTAACTAATAAAATTTTAAATTATAAATATATAAATTGTTTTTGTTTTAATATGTGAAGTGATTTTGGGTCTTTAACAATATTTATTTAATAAAATTTTAAATTTATTATAATAATCACATGTAAAGAGAATATATATACTTAAATTTAACTCAAGAAATAATAATAATAATAATAATAATACAAATAAAATTAGACTACAATTATTACATGCAGGAAGTGAATCCTTCCATTGTTACGCAGTCATATACGTTATTTAGTTTAAATGAAAATACAAAACGCATTTGTTTTATACCTAAATTCAAATGGATCAATTATTCACGGAATATACTGCACATTGCTTATAACTTCAATAATTATTTGCTCATATTAGTAAAACAGGTTATTACATGCACGTTCATTTAATAAAATTTATTAAAATAAACACATGTAAACAGAATATACATACTTAAATTTAACTCAAGCAATCATCATAATATTTATACAAATAAAAATAGATTACAATTATTACATGCAGGAAGTGAATCCTTCCATTTTACTGTCATGTATATTTTATTGGTGGAAACAACTTGATAAATTATTGGAGCAACTTGAACTATCTCAATCTAATGACGATTTTTTATTATTTTAAAATTACCAACCACATATTAAGATATCGGAAAAAAATAAATGAAGAAAGGCATAGCATTAGAATACTGATGAAACGAGACCGTTAAGAAAGAATGATATGAATCGATCAGGAGCACAATGTAAATGAAAAATGGCAGATTTGTATCGATTAATGTATTTTAAAACCAATTTTTAACGTGTCCAAATTACAGGTCTGAGCTATTGCAAATAAAAGTGCAATTTATCTAGCAGCAACAAACGTTTTTCATCCCAGACAAAACCATAAGATATCAAAAGAAATAAGGGAAAATTTGCTGGCGTAGGTGAGACTTGGATCAATTAACTGTTTCTTTAAAAATCGGTTTTATGAAACAGATTTCGTGTTTGACCTTAGTGCTAGATAAAAGTTTTAATTCATGATATACTTAAATTTTGCACTCGTTCATTATGGTTATAAATTTGTCGTAACTACCTCAAACACCAGATTAATGAAGCCTTGAATTAAAACAATTTAAAATCTTAAAGATTGTTAAGAGCTAATAGTGCCTCTAAATTAAATATTAAACATTTTCATTTTCTGAAATTTGTTAACTAATTTAATTATTCTATCAATCAAAAAATCCATTAGAAGTTGTCAAATCAAACACTGGAAACATTTGACCATTATATTTGAAAGTTGAGCAATTAAAATGGCTTTTGCAGTAACATATAGGCCATCTTGTTTTAGGATATTCGGCCTTTTAAGTATAGATATAAATAGGCAATTAACTTACTTCCTACTAAAACATAAAATTATAAATAATAAATTTCCTTGTTTTTTATACTTGTGGAACGACTGGAGACAAAACTAAGAAAAGTATAGGTAGAAGAAAAGACGACGGAGTAAAATATTCGAATGTTTAACTTAATTGAAAGAATATTTTAATTCTAACGAGTCCATTTTTATAAGTTGACAACTTTACTTTCTAAATTGAAATACTTTTATTATTTTTTATAAATTATTGCACTGTGTACTCGCCGTGGTTTCCATTTATACGATCGTTCAACACTTTACAGTCACAAACTCCTTATTGAAACCACCAAACCAATTTAAAATGCAGTTTAAATTAGCTTTTATTTTATTTATTTAACGTTTTCGATCACGGAGTGATCATCATCGGAATAATTTTGCAACTGAATACACTAATTTGCCGCTTAAAAATATTTGCATATTATATACTATGTATAATACATAAGGTACATAAACACTTGTCATTAAACACATGAAAAAACAAAATTATACTTTACATTGTAAAGTGTTGAACGATCGTATTATTTTTTATGTTAATTAAATTGTTAGAGCCCGAGCTTATTTAATTCTAAAATAAAACTACAAACTGAAATATCAAAAATTGCAATTAATTATTGATAATATCCAAACATTCAAGTAAAGTTATCTCACGATAAATTATGTGTGATACTTTTGACATAAATGTATCTTGTCACTTTACATTTTAACTTGCAAAAAATTTAGAGAATGCGAATTTACTAAAACATCGCGATATCCAATATAAATCTAGACCTCTACGACAATTTTTTTTTTCGTGTGTAAAAGTTATCACTTTTACGCTTTGCAATTTATCTTGGTTTTTAGAGAATTAGGGCACTGGTTGCTAAATTTTGGAGTTTGCCTGAATTAAACATTGTTTTTCAGTCAAATTTATTACACGCTTGACAAATTATTGAATATTCGCACAAATAGACATATCTTCTTTAAACTATAGCGGTTACATTTCAAGAAAAACAGTTTGTTAGCGTCTTCAGTTTACCATCTGTACCGGTTTTATCGTACACTGATATATGATGGATGACCCTTACGTAATTTACTTTTGTGTCGAGATGGCTTTCGATTGGTACCTATGCGCACAACATAATTTTACGAAAATACGTAACCATTCGTTTCAAGGACGGTTTAAATAGATTACGCAAGGTAATGTGCAAGCTCTACTTTCGTCCAATATATTACGTTGTTATAACAAGTAATACAAACATGACATGGATAAAGTTTACACCTCCCGTAACGCGTTACCGCTGTCGTTGAAACAATATAATGTTTTAAAAAATAAAATTGACACTTTGTATTTTATGCGATACTTATTTACAAAAACAGCTTTCAATATAACAGGAATATGTAGTATTGACTAATTTGTTTGTGTTGTTAGCTTAGAGAGATAACAAGCGAAATATAAAAAGATTTGCACAACATATCAAATTTTCATTTTACTTTGTCTTAAATGGGTTGGCACGTAATTCTTGCTAATTGCTGGCATGTCATGTTAATCGACATTTTCGTATTTATATTTGGTTTTATTTTACGCTACAAATATTTTGTTTTCTGTGTAAAGCATATGGTATTATTTCAAAAGGTAATACGTTGATACAAACAAAAAAAAATGTTCAGTATATATTTCTATGAAGACATAACGAAGAAATTTTGTATTAAGCTGTCGAAGTTTCTTCTTTTTAGTTTTGTGTATAAAATAACCGAAAAACAAAAAGGAATTAATAAAAATTGAAAATCAAAGTATAATTTAACGATATGCTAATTAAATTGTACACAAGTATTATATTGGTGGTTTGATTATATTTGGTATCTCCTCGTTTTATATAATATGAAGCTCTGAATTTCTTAATTTAAATTTATCAAAGGTATTAAAAACAAAACGAATATATTCTCGCACAACGTGTAGGTATATACGAGTAAGATGTTGCGTTTCGTCTTTCTTTGGTATATCCTACATACTCGTGTAATAATATATGCGATATAAAAGGTAAATTCAAGCTGAGGAAAAATTATAATTTTCATGCGAAACATAATAAGTTACATGATATTTTCATCTCATTTTCATTTTCATTTTTTGTTGTTGCTGTTGTTGTTTTATGTGTACCGTTATATTTTTCTACATTCTTTTCATTTTAATGAAAATATATGTATGTTTCTGTAAATAAATTAATGCGAGCGAGTGAGATTTTCGCTTTTTAATTACCTCAAAAATATAGTATGTAGTGAAAAATATTATGTATAAAAATATTTTAATTAGGTTGAGTAATTAATCACAAAGGAATTAGATATCCATTGCTGAAATTAAAGGTGTACGTTGTACGTATTTACTACTGATTTCACACGCTCATTCATTGGTCTCGACACTTAATAATTAACTATTGACTTTGTTTTAATCTGGTTTAGAAAAATTGTTAATCAATTTAAATTTGTATCAAATACTCTAATCATAAATGTTTTTATGAATAGATTATCAAACTAAACAAACTCAGTTTATATCAGGTAGTGGCTTAACGACAGCAAAGGAGTGAACTGTGGCAACTGAAGAACAGCGAAAATTAATTAAAAAGAGAATTGCGTTACACCAACATACTCTTAAAACTCATATAACTCAGCTTTTGGCCTAATTCTATTCTAAACAAGTACATCTGCATTAAAAATAAGTAGCTCTATTGCCTATAACATTTAACTTTTGATCGTGTTAGAAGGGCGATAAAATCCACTGTTTTTAGAGTTTTGGTTCTGGAATTGATGATGATGATGATGTTTAGTAAGAATCATTACAATGTATTTGTTGCCATTTTTATCAATATAGAAGAAAAAATATGAAAAACAAGTTGGCTTCACTCTTTAAATGTAAATGGTAAAAAATGTGATGTAATTGAATAAAAAATAGATTCAATTAGTAATTTTTGGACGTAAGGCTTTGGCCTATAGGATAATGTTAAGTAAGCTTGCGAGAATTATAATTTACTTACTTTTACATAGAAATCATAAATGTGTGGTATGTGAGTCTGCGTGTGCGTGTGTAGTATCGCACAGACTAAATGTTGTTTGTTCTCGTGTTTGAGGTATTCCCAGACGATTTGACTGACCTAGATAAAACATCATACTTAAACTTTTTCCATAAATTGAAAAATCCCCTTGGTTTTTAGTCGAAATCGGCCCATTGAAAGTGGCAACAGAGCTTCTTTGTTGTTTGGAATTTTTTTGAGAGGTATCATTTTCGAGAAAAACGACTTCGACCTGTGTGAAATTTGCCCGACCAAAAATCTCGAAAAAAGATTATAGTTTAATATGGCAATCCTGATATATTTTAATAAGACTATCTCGAAATAAAACTATCTAAAGAAGTAATATCCTATATTTTCACGATAGTAAATTAAAAACAAAAATTATTTGTACAAAAATAAAAATTTATTATTTGCTTTATAGCAAATAAATATTCACGTAAATAATAAAACGAAAACCTAATCGAATTAAAAGCTTTGTCAAAATAAATATGAATTAATAAGCAGAAATGAATTCACTAATATGCACTAATATAAATTAATTAACGAGTACGGCTTTATGCGGCTTTCGTAGATAATGAAACAACCTTTGAAATAGCAAAGTAAGGAAACAATTATATTAGCCGTTTGTCAGATATAGGGCTCTGAAGTCGACCTAGATATTAATTAACGAGCTATTTCAAAGGTGGTTCCATTATCTATGAAAGCCGCATAAAGCCATGCTCGTTAGTTAATATCTAGGTTGACTTCAGGGACTGGTGTGAAGTTTTCAACATTTATCAAAAGTGTAGATACACAATTCAAGTGTTAATGACCCTTATTATATATTCAGGTCCCTTAATTATATATTCAGGTTCAAAATTTGAATTGAAAATTAAGTCAGCAAATTTTAGAAGAATGGACGGAAAGAAAAATCGAACTTGCACACGAAATTGACACCAACCAATATTTCTGTAATATTTTGCTTATTTGAAATTTTTTTCTAGCGAATTTCCCATTTTCTTGTAAAAACAAATTCTAGCGGGATAAATAACAAATTCAACCCAGCCATCATTTTTTTATGGAGCTCTGAACTTTTTGTTGAATTGTGTATCTACACTTTTAATAAATGTTGAAAACTTCACACCAGTCCCTAAAGTCAAAATAGATATTAACTAACGAGCATGGCTTTATGCGGCTTTCGTAGATAATGGAACCACATTTGAAATAGCTCGTTAATTAATATGTAGGTCGACTTCAGAGCCCTCTATCTGACAAACGGCTAATAGAATTTTTTCTTACTTTGTTATTTCAAAGGTGGTTTCATTATCTACGAAAGCCACATAAAGGCGTGCTCGTTAATTAATATCTAGGACAACTTAAGAGCCCTATGTCTTACAAATTGATAATATATTTTTAAGCATTTTTGTTTAAAAAAATGCTATATGGTTTCGGTTTGCCGTCTGTCCGTCTGTGTCTACGATAACTTGAGAACAGATAGAGATATCAACTTATTTTTTTCACTAAAAATTCAATCAATTCATGGGAATGTGCTCGATTTGGATATTTCTGTGTTCATGGTGTTCGGACATACGTAGGGTTTTGTTAACCCCCCTCCTAAAAATTGATAGAATTTTTTTTATTTTCTATACTATTTTGATTTCATAGAGTATGTGAATGTGGAATAAAAATATATCTCGTGTGGATTTGGGTCTGTGTGGATGGTGTGGTTATGAGGGTGGTAGCAGTGGTGGTATGGGGGTGGAGCGGGCGGATGGAATGAGGTGTTTTGGGTTTTGTGTGGGAATTGGGATTTGATGGATGAGAGTTTGTGTGGTGTGTGTGGGAGTGGGGATGCAGGTAGTGTTGATAAGTATAGTGCGGTATAGGGTAGTGTAGGTGAGATGAGTTTTAGGGGTTGGATAGTGGGTGGGGGGTTGGTAATAATTTTTAGGTGTAATGGTTTGCGTTTGATTGGGGTCGGTTGAGTTATGGTGGATTGAGGTCGGTTGGGCTGGTTGTAAAGGGGGTTAGGTGGGTGTGGGTGTGGGTGGATGTGAATGGGTGTGATATTTGAAATACGCAAATCACACACCACATCTTTATAGCCAACAAAAAAGCTTATAGATTTCGGTTCCGAACCTTTCCCGTCTTTTTTTCTTACTTTGCTATTTCAAAAATGGTTTCATTGTCCACGAAAGCCGGATAAAGCCGCACTCGTTAATTAATATCTAGGTCGACTTCAGAGCCCTTTATCTGACAAACGGCTAATAATTTTTTTTCTTACTTTGCTATTTCAAAGGTGGTTTCATTATCTACGAAAGCTACATATGGCCGTGCTCGTTAATTAATATCTAGGTCAACTTTAGAGCCCTATATCTTACAAATTGCTATAGAATTTTTTTCTTACTTTGCTATTTCAAAGGTGCTTTCATTGTCCACGAAAGCCTCATAAAGCCGTGCTCGTTAATTAATATCTAGGTCGACTTCAGAGCCCTACACAGTTGAAAAAATATGCCGTATGTAATGTAAGTTGCATTACATATAGGTCCGGAGCAAGCTTGCATTACAAACTAATGCAAACGTTGCATTATATCAGATTTTAATGCTAATTGTATTAATTTTTATTGTATAGTTTACATTAAATTTTAATGGAATATTTTGTTAAACTTGATACAAGTTATATAAAAATTTATAGCACATTGCATTACAAAATAATCAAAATATCCATTTAGAAGCATCATTTTTTGTCGTAAGTGGCATTAAATTGTATAGTCCAGTACTTTAAACAGTAAAGCACACTACATTAAATATTCCCAAATAATTGTTTTAACACTTATATTATTTTGTATTAAAACTAAAAGTATATGGCAAATTCCACAGATTGCGTTTTTTTACTTCCAACTCGATTGACGTTAATCAATTGGCGTCCTTACACAGCAAATATATGAAAAATGTTTTAAGGTTATATTAACAGTATACATAATGGCTTAGCGAATTATTATAAATTCGCTAAAAATTAGTTAACCCCAGATTATATAGAAATTTTCTTTCAACGCAGTACTGCAGTTATTTTTGACGCAACTGTATTTTAATTATTTTTAATGCAAGCTTTACATTAGAATGTAATACATGATTGCATCATATAAGCTTTAATGCAAGGGTTGCATTAAAAATTGCACCAAAATTTCTAACTGTGTATATCTCCCAAACGGCTTATGGATTTTTTTCCTTACTTTGCTATTTCAAAGGTGGTTTCATTATCTACGAAAACCGCATAAAGCCGTGCTCGTTAATTAGTATCTAGGTCGACTTCAGAGCCCTATATCTGATAAACGGCTAATAGAATTTTTTTCATACTTTGCTATTTCAAAGGTGGTTTCATTATCTACGAAAGCCACCTAAAGCCGTGCTCGTTAATTAATATCTAGGTCATATTTAGAGCCCTATATCTGACAAATTGCTAATAGAATTTTTTTTCTTACTTTGCTATTTTAAAGGTGGTTTCATTGTCCACGAAAGCTACATAAAGCCGTGCTCGTTAATTAATATCTAGGTCGACTTCAGAACCCTATATCTGACATACGGCTAATAGAATTTTTTCCTTACTTTGCTATTTCAAAAGTGATTTCATTATCTACGAAAACCTTATTAATATGAGTTGACTGTTTCTTTACAAACAATTAATAGATCTTTTCTTGTGGATAGTTATTTCATTTGTCTAATTTACTACATGAACTGCATAACATGTTACTTGTTAATTGGAAATTTCTAGTTTGTGCCGATTTTGTGTCACACTAGTGATATTTTTTCCGGGATGATATATAAAAGATTAGTGATAGCGTCGTATTTTTCAGGATGACATTATAAACAGTCATGATATTACAATTTTGTGTTTTGCCGAAGAATTTTTTGAGGTTTAAATCACAGACATTACTGAAATTTGCTTGTTTGGAATTTTTTTTTTTTGGGATAACAACAAAAATAAAAAATATCATGATAGTAAAAATATTTCGGGATGACACTCAAAACTAGCGTAATATAGTACATTTTTCGGGATGACGCTGAAAAATGTCTCGATACTCGTCTTTTAGTGTTGCCATCGCACTTCTTCGGGATAGTTTTCGGGCTAACTTCACAGACATATGGCTTCGTATAATAGCCATGAGGTTTATCAAAAATTGACTTATGTTTATTGCTCATGTCGAACCACATATACTCTCCTCAGATATCCAAACGTTTCTCACATTACAAAGGACTTATCCAAAATGAAAAATCTTTTTTCTGGTCGAGGGACTGGACGTCCACGACTTTCTCTTTATGATTGAATCATTAGTCATTAAAGAAGATATATTGTTGAACCACTTAGAAGCGTTCAATCCAAAATTATTGACAAATACGCTGAAAAATGATATTAGGTATTCGTAAGGCAGGTTGTTTTAGATATGTTTAATACTACAGAGTCGGATCATGCTCTGCGACGATCGATACAGAGTAAAAAAGAAATTATTTATTGAAACGAACTTAAAGTCATACAGTCTTTTTCAGAAACCGAACTAGTCGAAATGGGAATAATATATGGGAGTTGTATAGTGAAGTAACTTTATCTACTCCAGCCATTATTGCTGATAGTCTTAGAGTAATTTGCGTGCAAGACGTTAAGCTATAGACAAAAAAAAAATAAAAACAAGTTGCGTTTCCGCCGCAAAATCCAAAGATGTTCATTAGGTGATTGGAGATACTTATAGTTTAGAATTTCCTAGTGGCTCATTTTTCCTCAGTTCAACTTCCTCCTCAGAAACCGCAAACTACTCAAACGAAAAATTCCGACTCAAACTCCAACCTCTCCAGTCTGCGTTAGTTAACCTTAACTTGCACGTCAGAAAAAGAACTGGTAACAATTATCCATCCGATAAATAGTACGTTAGATAAATCCATCGTTAAGGAAACGTTCCTCCATTAATTAAAAATCCTTAATTTCTTACCCTCTAAAACCAATAGGGAGCTGCGAGTTATTCCCTATTTAAAGTCTGTTAAGGTTTAAACTTGTCTGTGACGAAACAATCGTACGAAACCCAAACGATTCTCGCCGGTATTCACTCACTGAATTCGCAAAATTTTCTCATAAATGTCGGTCTCCCGTATAAAAAACTAACCTCTAAAGTGAAAACTGAAGTACGTTGACATAGCTACCTGTGCCATCCAATCGGAGGAGCAAAATTGTTTGTTTTCTTCTTGTTCGCTCATTGCACGGTCAGTTATACCTAAAGGAATCGATTTTTTGGGTGCTTTCAATATATCTCTTCACTTGACAGATTCCTTAGATGATACTTCCTTTGAAAATACTCAAAAACACTAACTATCTCAACAACAGCAACAAGAACTTGATCGAATTCTCTTCGATGATACTTTGTTTTGTCAGCAATAGTACTCCGTTTCCTCTGATTAATGGTAATTGGTTGCTTAAAATCATTTACACCCCAACATTAGCTCCAGCATTGACGTCAAAGATGATTTTGGCAAATTCTCAGGTTTGATTTCTGCTCACTGTACCATTTCACGTCATGCCGTTTGGGCTGTACAATTCTCCCCAAACTCTTTGTCGATTAATGGATAAAGTGGTGCCGTACATACTCTATACATACAAATATATTTGGATATTTCGACGACTTGCTCGTAACGTCTTCTTCCATTGCTGAACTTCCTGCTTTATTGGATGTTCTTGGCCGACGCTTAAAACAAGCGGGGTTGACCATAAATGTTTCAAAAAGCAAATTCTTCATGAAGGAAATTAAATATTTATGATTTATTGTAAGAAATTGAGGACTAAAGACGGAGCCCGATTTAGTTGAGGCAATTCCATTACCGACCTCCCTTAGACAGGCCAGTTACCTATTTGGAATGTCCGGATGGTGTCAACGGTTTAATCCAATGTGCGCAGAAATTACAACCATAATGATTCAAGAAGCACAATTTGCGTTTGGAAAGCTTAAGTATCTTGGAACTGCTAGCACCCGTTCTGGACAACCCTTGACTATTGAAATCTTTTTTTTATTAGGTGCGTGATGCATTTCAATTTGGGCTCGGTGGCATATTATATCAAAAGGATGATGAGAACTATTCCGGTGAAAAAATTTCAGCATTATGTGATAGGAAGAACGTTTTACAATTATCGCAGACCATTCTAATCGGAAATGGTTGATGTCACAGCCTAATTTAAACGAAAGATTAGCCCGCTAAAATAAATTCAACACACTTTCCCGAGTCTATTGCGAAATACATTTTGGATGCGATGGTTTCCAACGACTCTGAATACGGGCAACTCGTAATAAATTAGTGACTAATCCATATAGATATTCACTGTTTAAGTTAAAATATGGCCGAAATTGTATAAAGGTCGTTGGAAAATATAGTCCAGCATTAACTAATTTGTCTGAGTGGAAAGTATGGGTATCTAAAAGCATGACAGAAGGCGAAACAAAACAATGTCAAGGCGAACTTTTGTCAGGTTGGTCAACGGGTGTAGCCAAGACTTTTGAATGTAAACGTTGCCTTTACTTTTGACCCGGAATGCTGAAATTTAGTTTGTTTGTTGTTAACTGTGCAAAATTGCATAAAGCTCAATCACCTCCACCAAAACGGATGCATCGATTTGATCGGCCATATCCAAGCTCGAGCGGGAAATACTTTTGTAGTAGTCGTTCTTGATCAGAGAATTATATTCGTCTTACTAAAACCCTTTAGCTCTCGTATATTACTTACAAATTCATTCAATATTTGCGAAATGACACTTTCTTGGTGTTCACAAGAGGTCCATTCTGATAACGATTCACAATTTGTTAGCAAGGCCTTCTTTCAGTTACTGGCTGAATTTAGTATACTAAATTTTTTCGGTTGAATTTTATTTTCCTAAGGAGAATGCGTTTGAATGCGTAAAGTGATAGCCACAACGCTCCGTGAAAAACGACCATTAAACCTGGAATGACTGAATTCTTCAGGTACACCATTCACGTGAATGGTTTACTTGAAGTACCATAATATATACAATATTCGCCTTACTTCCTGATGTTCGGTTATAATATTTGAATTGATGGAATCGTACAAACCTCTGAGAGACATGAAATTGTGGACCGGGGATGTTGAACAACGACAAATGATTGGTTGCCAATAGTTTACAGCTTTGTTCTGAACAATTGTACACTAAAATTGTTACCAAACGTAATCCTTCCGTCTTTTTCCAGTAGTAAAGGGTAACAAGGGAGTTCGCGTGCTTATATACTTATTTTTTTTAGGAATGGTTCAATGGAACGGGATACGAATACTTTCTTTTAGTTCCTCCATGTTGAAATTAGAAAAGATCTGCCTACGGAAGTTATGGAATCATTAATTTAAACCATTCACATTTCAACATACGATTGGTCTTAGGATTTGATTTTATCGATAGCGGTTATTTAAGCTTCCTAGGAACCATTAATTTAAATTCGTAATGTGTTCTGAAAATGATTCGGTTATTTAGACATATATCTACCTAGCTCCGATTCTAACTTATGGATAAGCTTGAATAATAATTAAATATTATGTCGAATCGATTTCACATCACATCACATTGGTAACGGTATTTGTGAGAGTATTGGCTGTCTCTATAATATGTTTATTATAGAGAAAACCCCGTTTTAAACCCCGTTTAGAATTTTTATAAAACTCTAAAAATTGATACATTACTTTTTTTTATCAGACAACCTCAAACCAATGTACAAAGTTTTTCATTCTTGGAACTATTCGATATTGTTAGCTGAGTGGAGCTCACACTATTTAAAATAAACCATTTTCGAGTATGGGACGAAGAACTAAATTTTAATGTTCGAAATCAGCTGATAAACATTTCTTATAATGATTTTAAGCTCAGAGTGAGGTAGTTATTTCACAAATTTTACTTTTACTAAATATTAATAATTGGTCATCGAGCAGAGCAAAAAATGTGTGAGTATATCATTTTTTGCATATTTTTAAAATTTGTCCAGTATGGTTACATTATGGGATGAGGTCATAACATTTGCTATAATTTTTTATCCTAATTTTTCTTCTATTTTACATAACAAGCCACAACCGAAATTTAATTTAATCCTAAATTTCTTTACGAACGTAGACAGTGTTACTAAGAAATAAATACTAACACTTAAATTAAAAATATTTATATACGTTTTTTGTTATTTCCAAAACAAGTTCTTAATTTAAATCTTTTATAGACAAGAAATTAATAAATCTTAAAATCTGTCAAGCATTTCTTTTAATTCCTACCATTTTTGTGTTCTTTTCTCATTTATAGAAAAAATATATAAAAAAAAAATTTTCGTCTAATTTTTTATACAGAAAAACAGAAACTGTAAAATTACTCATTGCATCCGCCATCATACCAAAAAATATCCATCGTGATTCTAATTATATTTCACACATTCATTACATATTAAGAATTACATACTTTACATGCTGAAAGTGAATATTTATTTTACTTTCCAAAAACATTTCTGAACGGAAAATCGATTTAGTTAAAACAACAACAATTCATAAACTAGTAAAAATCATTCTAAATTTAGCATGTTTTCGAGTAATTTTAAATAATCTACATTTTAAAGCCACAAGCTCGAAAAATAAATCTTAAATTTCATGTTAGTTTAATGTATATACGTATACGTATGTAATGACGAGGGTAACACCTACTTTCCTTGATTGAATGTACATATATGTACTTCTAATCCATTTTGATTGATTGCATACAAAATGAAAAACATAAATAACACGTTTTGTCAACCCTTTTTTGTTGGTACACATTACAAAACGAAATTCCTCTTGGGTATGAAGAAGAAAATATGTTTACTCTCAAATCACGTACTCGTATAACACATATAAATGAAATCTCATCATTCAATCTAAATCATAAATTGTCTATATAACCATAATCAAATCATTTTTATCTAATCTGAATAAATTTTTATAAGATTTCGAGAATCTTTCAAAAATTGAAATCAAAACCCCAAAAACCATTTTACCTTAATTTAATTTTATTTCCTTTACCCGAAAAATACAAAAATCGACCAAAAGAAAATACTCAATTGTGTTCAATTGTCTTTATCATCATCATCATCACCAACGCTATCAAAATTTTACAATAGAGCAAAAAAAAAATCTCGCTTTAATAAAATGAACCAATTCAACGGGATAAATAATAAAAATAAAAGTAAAAAAAGCAGCACCATTGGATATAAGAAATAAAAAAAAAATTCTTATGGAGTGTAAATTTCTTCATTCCCTTTGGCATTACACGGGTAAGTAAAAAACATTGAAGAACGATTTTTTTGTGCTCGAACATAAAATAGAAATACCACTAACAGTAACAAATTTAAAGAGAACGTAAAATAATAATTTTAATAATAATAAAATATAAACTGTTTAAGAAGTTATGAAAAAATTCAAGAAGTGGAGAAAATGTTAGTTATGTTATTGGTTTGTAAGTGATTGCCGTCTTAATATTTTTTACACTTGTGGCATTTTTTAGAGGTGGGAAATAATGTTAAAATTAGAAAGATCTAGAACTTGAAGTGCACAATCTTCTTCCATGTACCTAAACTCAGTGGGTAATTTGTGAGTTTTTATAAATTTATGACTGTAGTAAAGTTTTAATCGCATGTGAAGTTTATTACATTGAGAGTATCGCGCATATTTGTAAACAGTTGTTAAGTTGCAGTTTGAATAAAATTAATGAAGTGCGAAAATATAGGATGAATTTAAAATTAATTTTAAATGACTTAAAAAATCATGGCTTATACCTGTCAGTAGTAATACGAAAAAACTCGGTTTGGTTATATAGGAGCTGAAATTTACAAATTTAATGGAAAAAATTATAGCATTTTGGCAACTAGATTTTAAGTACCTTAAATTCAAAGGATTCCTGAATGTTAGTTTTCATATTGGTTCCTTTTGATTTACTGTAATCAGTCAAATTTTCTCTTAGTATAAAATTCAATGCACTTCCTTTAATAAAATTCAAACTCAACGAATCAAACAAAAGTAGCTTTGATGTAACTAAATGTTTTTATCATGCGTTCACGGGATTTGAAAGCAAATGATACGAATGAAAGATTTACAGAAATTAGGAGACCACCAATTAGAGGCAGAATCCTCTAACAACCATTGATACGTGGGCGAATAATACTGATTCTGTAAAATAATAGGCAGATCGAGAATTTTTAAATTTTTAACATAAATTTATTAATGTAGGCCTAACATTCCGTTTCTTCGGAAGGAAAAATAAAAAAATAATGTTATTTGTGTATCTAGAGCGCAAAATAGTATTTTGTTGACTTGGCCATCATCTGTACGCGGGAGCAATAAATATACCATTAAAATAATTATTGCGCACAAAATTAATTTAATTCTGTTTTATTTATTTCCAAATATTGTTTACGGTAGCTAAATCTAATAAAATATATTTTTTTCCAACCCTTTTTCTTAAAAGTAAGTTCGGGCTCTAATCATTACATTTTCCAGGTATATTTTCAGTTCCTTTTTTTAAATATTTTTGATTTTTCTTCAGTTTAATTATTATAATTCGTTTTATACATTAATGCCTTTATTCCACCAAGAAATATTTACTGTCAGTAAAAATAAAACGAGATAAAAATACAGATGTCTTACCGAGCTCTCACAATAGAAAATTTTTTCCTTTTGCCTTACAAGTTTGTTTGAAAATAAAACTTGAGAAAAAAAAAATCGTTTTTACCTTAAGGAAAAAGTTAGTAAACTCGAAACTTTTGCCTTAAAAAAAGACTAATGAAGTTAGCTACATTTCAAAATCACGGTTTTTGTTATTATTTTACAGACAAAACATGTTAAAAAGCAAATAAAAACTAATTTATCGATTTAATATATCTTAAAATTATAATTAATACTCGTAATATAAAATACAATTTTAAATTTTTCATTAGTACGAAGATAATGAGGAGTGATTTTTCAAAAGGATTTATTTCCATTTCTGGTTAAAAGTGATATTATTTCGGATTTCAGTGCAGTAGCTTGAAATTATTGTGGATTATTGTGCCTTTTGCAGAGATGACATTTACATATTACGTAAATGTCATATCTGCAAAAAATACTATAAAATCCACCATAATTTTAAGCTGCTGAACTGAAATCCGAAATAATCTCACTTTTAACCAGAAATGGAAATAAGTCCTTGTGAAAAATTACTCCTCATAATAAAACGAAGTTGTTTCAATAGGTAAATCTTAAAGTAAAAGTTTAAGGCAAAAGATGAAGGCAAATTTTTTGTCTATTGTGAAAGCTCTGTTACTTAACAAAATAACACAAAAAAAATTCAGTAAACTTTTACTGACAAAATCGTTTTATATGTAGTGGTGTGTTGCCATAATAAAATGGAAAAAATACTAACTAGAGTGTTTTTATAGCATCATTCTAATACATTTACATAAAAAAGTGTATGACGAGAAATATTACTCACACGCTAAGATCGTTTTATGGTTGGGAAAATATTATGGTGAACCAACATTTTTATTATTTTTATAATATGTGATTTCTTCGCGAGTAAGAAATTTATAAAATTTATTGTTTTTTTGATATTGATGAATTGTAATACCAGTCAAACTTAAATTCCTATAAATAAATGAAACTGCCGAAGTAAATTTATGTTGTAAAATTTTGTTAGTTATAGTCTAACGTAATTACGCAAATTGCATAATTTCAGAACTTCGGTCTTCCATCATTTGCACTTTTTCGATCTACAAATTTGATTAGCTGCTCTAGCGGGTACAGCCTTTACATCTTTCTTTACCTGCAATTGTAAATCGGTTTGGAACGGGTTATGTATTCCGATGCTCAACAGCAAATGGCTTCTTCTTCCCCTAATCAGCACTACATATTAGAAAAATTTTGTCGGTTTCAGATGAAGCGTATATGTGAATTACATTCGATACATTTACTTGCTACGTGCTATATTTAACGTAAACCAAATAAATATCAGTGTATCTTTAACTCACCAATTTTGTGCCGGTACTATTATTTTGCATCACAATTGCGACATACTTCTAGGCTAAATTAACCAATCTGTTTTTCTCATCATTTGTGTCTTGTGTAAGGCGCCCGCAGGAGCAGGCAAACCTCAAAAAAAAAAAATTGCACAACCTGGGTGAAATGGTGACAACTCGCTGAATAATAATGCGAAAGATCAAAGAGAAGAATGTGGTATTACACAAACCTACGAAAGATGTCTACGAAAGAAGGTCTCATTTTTCCAGAATGGTTGTCGAAGTCTCTGAAGGTATTACCATCGTGACCATTGGTCAATTTAAGATGAATTGTGCTAGGTCATGTAAATATAGGTGTGCTCAATGAAGAATGTGCTGCTAGCTTCAACCTAAAAAGGTTCAAGTCGTTATTCTGAATTAATACAAATAGGTCGTGAGTTAAAGATCGCGTTAATCTGCATCAAAAGCGTTATCGTTTCTTCATAGGTTAGTATAGCCTTCGACAATGTTCTTTTTAAATGGTATTTTGTAAGCATTACTGCGATCTCATATGGTGGATTAAATTTCCGAGTGATCTAGTTCTGTCCAATAAAATTAGAATTTGCATTATCATTTACAATGTTGAATAATTTACAGGTGTGGGGTCGGTTTTGGCCATACGAAGTTTCATCCGTTGTCACTTATAGTTGAAGAAATCGACTTGATATACACTGCCGGAAGGCTCCACTGCAATGAATGAATCAATAAACAGAACGACAGCAACCATATGAATAGGTTTTAGACCTCTATACGTTTTGATTTCTGAACGCAAATTGGTGCGATTTATTCTACGTATTCCACGGCTTTATCAATGTATAAGTATTTGTTGTAATTATATAAAAAATAAAATTTTCTATCTTATACAAATAATGAGGAAACATTTCAACAAAAATCATCAAATGTCAACAATAATTAATCAACAAAAATAAACAGAATTGCGACTAAAAATAGTACATATAAAATAGTTTCTAGCTTAAAATCCGGTCGAGAAATTTGTCTATTTTTTAGTGTTCCTAAAGTAGTAGTAATATAATGGCCTACGTATCATGCATTAACCAAACCTTAATCATCATCTCTGGGAATGGTCGATAATAGCCATTGAACATTGAGTAAAAGTTTTCTTTATAAATTAGAAGAAAACCGGCTCGTATAGCTCTATAATTATTTTAGAATTCCTTAAAGGTAATGTAATAACCGATTTGACGAATTATTCAAACCTGAATTACCATCTTCGGGTATAGCTGGTAATGGCCATTCAACATTGAGAAAAATTTTAATCTATAAATATCAAGGAAAATCGGTTGAAGCCATCAATTTGAGAATCACCAAATTTTTATTTTAAATTCCTAAAGAGAAATGTTATGATTTATTAAAGGATTGCTTGGTTATTTAATATCCCGGATTTTATCCAAATTTAGCTGGGTTGAAAGACAAATGCACATTGATATAATTGGAATTTCCTTCTTGCTACCACTCTTAGCTTTGCGCTTGCTGAATTACCTGGAATTTACACAAATTGGTTTAATATGAGCAATCAAACCAACGTGTGACAGAAACGTGGAACTTATAGAAATTTAACACAGGTTTACAATTTTTTGCCATATGAAGTACGCGATAGTTTTAGATACATATTTTCAAACTCAACTCGAATCCGTCATAATAAAATATTTAAAAAAAATTTTCCTTCTGAAGAAATCGTATTTATTTTTCCATAATCAGCTAATTTTATGCAAGCGTTTTTGTGTTTAATCGTGTAATTTTTGATACCGGTAAAATTTATGAGCATTTAAAACCTTGGTAGCTCAGTTCGTAGAGGTTTAAATTTAGTCGTGGTTCTTGCTCATGGTACTAAGCATCAATAATATTGGAAGTTAACTGACACGATGACATTCACACAAACCAAAAAAAAAAAAAATTTAGTAAATCATAATTTTAAGAAACCAAAAAAAATTTACGAAGGAAATTAAAAATTTTCCTATTGAGAAAAAAAAATTATAACAATTTTTTTTGTTTGTAATAAACAAAAAAAATTAACGGATATAATTATATATAATATACAGCTATATACAAAAATTAGTAATAAATTACAATCATATAATTACAGAATTCCGTTTGCTTGACTCAATAAAGATGCACCGTTCTGGACACCCTGCACCATCCAAACAGCTTGGTAAATCTCATCAGCCCTCTTATCAACTATTGATTGATGTAAACCAAAATAAGTGTTATCAAGATTTGGTGTTAACCGACGATTTTTTAAACAATCAAGCTCCTTGTCTTGATAATAATGCTTCTCTCACAAATACCCAAAATTGTTAATGAAATCACTTTAATATGTTAAATCGTTTTTTTATCTTTTTTTTTATATTTTCAAAACTTTTATAATTATTTTAATTTCAATACATTTATATATACATAGTATACAAATTATTTATTATTTATAACACACAAAAATTTCACAAATTCATAAATTATAACATTTCCAGTAATTATTTATGAGTACTATTTATACTGTAATTGCAAATTTTAAGTTTCTTATCCAAACGTCTTAATTTTTTTTTTCAACCAACAAGAACGACGCCAAAATAAAAAATCAAAATTTTTTCATTTTTCTGTTTTTTATATTTCCGAAAATTTTGTTATGCCCAGATAGATAGATCAACAATCAAAATTTCATCGCTAACTTAATTTTATAGAAAATTTTGAAAAGCAAAGTAAATACAGTGGTACCTCGCATAACGAGCATAATTCGTTCCAGAAGTCGTTAAGCGAAACAACGTTTCCCATATAAATTAATGTAAAATACGATAATGTGTTCCATGCCGAAAAAATACTCAAAAAATCATGTGTACTAAGTAATTTTATGTTTATGTATCTATCGTACATATACATATGTGCAAATTTTTATGTTTACGTTAATTTTTTTTTTTTAAAACCGGGACATTTCCTCGTTATGCGAAAGGTCGCTCGTTAAGCGAGTAATTTTTTTACAATTTGTTTTGCTCGTTATGTGAATTACTCGTTATGCGAGGTACTCGTTAAGCGAGGTACCACTGTAATTTAAACAAAATTTTTTAAACTGATCAAAAAAAAAACATAGTGACAATATTTATATTGTAACATTTTCTCAAAGAATATTCGTGTTTTATTATATTTTAGTACTTGGGGTCAACCACATGTACCTTCCATAAATTCCCGAAATGTTTGAATTATTATATATAGCAATTCGGTTTCGTTCAAACAAGTTATGCGCCTCATCACAATAATTTGTTCCAAAACCTACATTCCATACCAATAGAATTTTTTTTCTATGAATTTTAAAATCTCAATTGTGCTGAAAACAAATTGTGCGAAGTTACAATTCGTCGAAAAAATTAGTAATAACAAAAATGTTCTAACTGATAACTCAGATTTGGTTTCCCATGACTTTATACAAAAGTAAAGTTTTGCGTAATTGCGCAGCACAGTCTACAGATTTTCTAGGTGAATTTTCATGATGTTTAGAGCATTTTTAGAAGTATTCGTCGATTTTGGAGCATCACTTGACGAGGATATTCATTTCTCAGCTACTACTCAAGAAATCGGCAAGCGGCTTATTGTTCTAGATAAAGAACCAACTTTAGCATTTCTGTGTTAAATACCGTAATTATGTGAATTACTTCCACAAGCTAAGCAATTAAAAAACATTTTTATACAAATGATGAAATTGTACATTGTCCCATAATTAGCTAATTTTTTGCAAGTTTTTTTGAGTATTGACATTTATGCACGATTTACATGTTCTAATAATTTTTCCAGTAAAATATGAAAGGTTAAGTATATTACGATTTTCGTTTGAGAGAGGAGCACGAAACAAATTCCGGTAAAATAAAATTGGATTTTTTTCTTTTTAATTTGAGCAAATGTTGCCATAAAACTGGGAATTTTGCAATAAAATACGATACTTTTATAGCAGTAAAATAAAAAAATATAAAAAAAGTTTCAAATAAACATCAAGCAGCCATAAACATCATTCAAACAGAACGAACAAACATGAGCGGTAATTAAATATTTTATTTTTACTTGCAATTCGATGTTGTTCGTTATCTAATTTAAACGCAAGCTGTTCGAACTGTCAAAATTTATGGGACATACAAAAAAATTATAGCATTGCCATATTTGTTAATATTGCTGACTCTTTTTAACTAGTAACTTTTTTTTCCATGCGTGCAGCTCTATTTTTCAATAAAAAATTTGTTGGAAAAAAAATTGGAACATGTAAATCGTGCAATATTTCGAATTTTTTGTCAATCATGAAGTTGATGAAATAAAATTTTTTAAATAATATTTTTTGAAAGAATTATGTTGTTAGATGTTCTGGCCTTTGACTTTCTTGTCAAATGGTGATGATTTTTTTAAATCTAGTTTTCACAGTGTTGATTTAAACTTTCAACGGCTACTGGCTTGATACACTCAGTGTCAGACGTGCAGAAATCGTTTATGTTACAAAGTTACTATACTAATGGGAACAAGTAAAATTATTCCTAGCCTCGTAACATACCGGAACAAACATCTACATGAAGGCAATCTAGCCAAATTTGGGATGTTTTAATTGCGCATTCCATTATAAATGAGCTTAATCACTCAAAACGGATTGTGCAATTCGCTTAATTGTGGTAAATATATTGTAAATAAATAAAATAATATAAATAAACATAAATCGATTAATCATCTAATTTTCTCCAATAATATTGGTTTTTTATATATTTTAGTACGGCCCCAAGTAGTGAACCAGTTGCACCCTTAGTTTTCGAAATGCACGAATTATTATAACAATTCAGTTAGAATCAGTTAGAATTCAGGTAGAAGATAGAATGTCTGTTAGAAGATAGAAATTGAACCATTAAAAGAAAATTGAGTAATATTTTTTAATAATGTATCACAATTTTTTTCGATAAATAGTTTTTTTCTTTCGCATATTTTTCGATGAATTGTTCAAAGGAGAATTGTTTCCGAGTAAAAATTGTTTGTAATAGGTAAGGGGAAATAGCTCTTTGCCTTATTTGGGTGACATTGAAACAAAGAATTTTGGATTTAATAAAACCAGTTAGTTCTGCATGGACCGGAACAAAGGGTAGGTGGATAGTGCAAGGTCAGGACTATATGGTGGGTACATCAAAATTTCCTAAGCTCTAAGCTCTCTCAGTTTCTACCGGGTCATCAATGATGTGTGTGGTCTAGGGTTTTATCATGATTGAAAACAATGCCCTTTCTGCTGATCAATTCTGGACGTTTTAACTGAATTGCTTGCCTTAAACGCGTTAGTTGCTGACAGTAAAGATTAGAATAAATCGTTTGGCCTGATGGAAGCAACTCATAATGCACGATTCCTTTCCAATCCCACCACACAAACAGCATTACTTTTCTTCAATCCTAGCTTTGATACCGTTGGGGAAGCTTCACCTCATTTCGTCCATGATCTTTTTCGCACAACGTTGTCGTATCTTATCTATTTTTCATCATTAGTAAAATCATTCGCTTTAAAAATGGCTCGATTTCGTTCCGTTTCAGTAGCGTTTCGCAGATGGAAATCCGGTCCATTAAATTTTTAACTGTTAGTTTATTCATGGGGTAGCCAAACGTCAAGCTTTTTTTTGTATCCAGCCATTTTCAAATGGTTTAAAAATGTTTTGTGATCAATATTTAGTTCTTTACCAATTGCATGGCTGCTTATATGCTAGTCTTCTTCCAATAGTTGGTCAACCAGAGCGAGGTGTATCTTTGACATCCATATCCGCACGAACCATTTCTTTGCTGCTGATTTTGATAAAGCACCTTCTCCATAAAGAGCACAAATTTGTTCGCAAGCCTGAGCCACGTTTTTACCTTTGTCGTAATAAAATTGCAAAAGAAATCGAAATTTTTCATTATTTATCTCCATGTTTAAAATGTTGTAACTTTTTATTCACTTCACCGATTTTATTGTTTTGTATCGTATGTCAAAGTGCAAGTCAAAATGTCACCTTTCAATGTCACATACATAAGAATTGCCCGGTACGATGAATGATTACTGAGATATATGAATGTAAAGCCATCTGGCAGGAAAAAAGTTTACGAACTTTTCACCTACCATTTATTACAATTATTCTTCTCTGAATTCATCTCTATAATTGTTTGTTGGACTTTTGTGATTGTGCTGCTCATAATTTTCGGTTTGCCGGGCGATTCAGACATACCAACGAAATTTAAATATTAATTTTCTAACTTCAAAACTTTTATAAAATTATAATCCCAAACCAGCTGTACATAGTCACACACATTGTTCAGAATTGTGTGTTTCCAAAGCAATATTTTTATATTTATTAGCTCACTCATAGCCATCAACATTCGAATAAACAAATCGTTGTTTTTAGGAAAATTAAAAATATATTACTTAGCATGTATGATTTATGTATATATCATTCACATAAAAAGCAACATATTTATGGTCACATACATAGACTGATAACACACTGGTTTTTATATTCTTCAAATAACTTTAAAAGAGCAGATGCAAATTTGAAGAGGTTTGGCTTATATAATACAAAAATAAATCAATTTTGTAAGTAATTCATAAAGCAACAAACATTGATAATTTAATCCATTTTTAAGATGTCATCAATCTTATTAGTAACCTCATAAATTTAAAGTATTTAAAAATACTCTGTAGCATTATACTGTTATAAATACTTGAAATACAAAAATTAAAGACTAAATGAAATTAAACATGTTTCTCTGTGATAAAGCATCTGGTTAAAATATATTTTATTCTTACATACGCATAACATGATTGTGAAGACCCAATCAAAACACAATTTTGGAGTGTATTATACACATATCAAAAATAATTAAAATTTTAAAATCTTAGTACCTTATACAAATCTAAACTTAATTAAAATTTTAATCACGACTTTCATAATATCATATTAAGTATATACGAGTATGTACAATTTAAGATAATAAATTTTTAAATTCCATTTTCAAAAATCATAATAATAAAAATCAAAATTTCAAATTATTAATTTAGTTTATGAATTTATAATTAATAATTTATTTCTCATACATTTTTTGAAATTAGCATAAGTATTTATTGACAAAATAAAAGAATTTATGTGTTTTGTCTGACTTGAGTCATTTTTATTTTGTTTTGTGCTGACCGCCCTGCTCACAGCTAGTACAACATTGAAAATAGCACTTCTGTAATGTTAGGTCCTAGAAAATGATTTACAACATCGTTGAAGAGAGTAATCCTGGCTATACAATAAAAAATAAATATTTGCAATTTCCATTTAATATTGTGCTTTGGTTGTTTGTCTACCAATCTTTTATACATAAATGAAATTCTTTTAAATAACTTTTTTTGTTATAAAATTTTATTTTTTTATTGTAACACAAAACAAATAAAATCATAAAAATTATGAAGAATATAACCAAAAAGACGAAATAATATTCTTGTGTTGTTTTTAAGCTTGAATATACAATTTTTGATTTGTTGTTGTTTATTCTGAGATAAATATTTTGTTGAAAAATAAGACACGCAGTCAGACTAGAATATTGTTTCAAATACACAAGACACCAAAAAAAAATCCAAAATCTGCCATCATAATTCATAATTTTTTGGGTCGAAAGATTATTTTTCATATCACATGAAAAATGCATAATTCATGCCAAATGAAAATACAGAAAAAGGATATTACAGTGTTGTTGTTTTATGGTGTAGCATTATGCTGAAAATGTTGATGATACATTTGGATTTTAATATTTTTCGGTACGATATTGTTGTTAGTTTATAATTTTTATACATTATGGATATTCTATATATTGTCATGCTGGAAAAATAACATTTCGAAATATTATTAATAAGTCATTAGATTTTTGATAGAGTAATCACCTTTAGAAGTGGAGGTATATACGGTAAGCTACCAGTTAGTCTGAACAATTTATGAGAATATCTTTTTTTTTAAATCGATTTAATTATTTTAGTTTCAGCACAAAACATGATTCGAATTTAGAATTAAAAATGCATATCGAGTTAATGGTATTAGGAATGGTCTGTGAAAATTTTCTTGTACGTTATTTTTATGTTCACGTTCCAATTGCTTTTTATATCCATAAATGGGAGTATTATTCAAAATATTGGTCATGAGAACATTACCTTCCAAATGTACAAGTAAATTATGCGTGGGAAATATTAATGTGAACTTTGCATTAGTTAAAATTCTATATGTAATATTTAAAATTTTACAGCTCGACAGTATTACAGAGATAGATGAGCATTATCAAATTAGTGCTGAGCACTTCTTGGAAAGGTTGTTGCTTTCACCTAATATTAAAAATATTGCGTGGCATATAAAACAGAAAAAACAATTTCAAAATCAACGTCATGCAACCGTTACTTGGAAAGAAAACAAGATCATTCCTCTCCAACCCCAGCATGCTAGTATGTCATATTCATCAGTGGAATAAATAAATAAAAAAAAAGTATTGTACCGACCAAAATTGTTTGATTTGGTAACACTTTCAAATCTAAAACTTGTAATAAATGCCTTTACTTTCCAAATGAAATTCTGATTTATTTTTTCCATATACAGCCCCGATAATCTACCAAAAACGCAACCAAAACCTAATCAAATTTATCTGAGGGAAAGAGTTTGCCTCTTAGACGCAGTTTACCTCTTTTGGACCCTTCACATCAATTAATTTAATATTGGGTATATGCCCAATAATTAAAATTTTGAAGACGCAGTATTATTCCAAAAGTGGGACCCAATTGAGACATATAATGTGCTTTTGCGAGAAACTTGTTACTACGAAAAATATATAATCAGCTGAAACGTTAAATTTTATTTTAAAAGTGAAATAAACTAATTCTGGGTGGTTTGTTGATATTAAATTTTTTAAATCTGAATTATTAAACTTTTTAACATGATTATTGTAACGCGGGAATAATCATTACTTCAGCTTAGGGGTTATTGATTTTATAAAATGAATAGCCCATATATATATTTAATATACATATAGAACTAATTTGTACAACAAATTTACCGGTGAACCCGTATTTTTTTAATATACACATTATAAGATAAATATTCCAAAACCATCGGTTTTCCTGTAAATTATTGTGGTAAAATTTGGTGTATGTGTAATATATATTGCATAAAATTAACATTAAAATTTTGTTTTACTCTGGGTCTCTTTGGAAATAGTATAAAGCACGTTCAGTATAACATTTAGAAACATACAGCCATTCCCCATAATAGCAAGACCGGAAGCAATTATATTATAATATTGGAAGGCTGTTTAAAACACACCATCACCCCTCAATGATTTTTCAAACAACTTTATAGTATTTTAATCAGATCTTTGTACAAATACTATAATTTAGTAAACTCATTGAATGCGCTGCCACTAGAACTTGCTTGTCATTTTTGACCGTCTCATCGTTTGTGTCCAGACAATGTAACGTTTCTCGTATTAATTTTTTTTCGTTGATTATAATTAACTTATAATATATAAATATAATGACTGGCTGGTCATTTTATTTTAGTAGACCAGAGATAATTATTGTTAATAGCGAATCGGGCCGTTGCGTGAAAATAATTATCAGTGTAATTTATTTAGTAAAAGTGAACATTAAAGCTCCAAGATATTATGCTGTATATCGGGCATTTGTCCTTTTCAATAAAAATATAAGAATTAAAACGGAACAACTTAAACTGAATGGTTCTGTGAAATAAAATTCCTCACATGAATTTATGATACTAGCTAGTGCTGTGTTGTTACAATACAAAGACTCGTTTTTATTGCTTAAAAATGTGAGAAGTAAATAAGCTAAGAAAAATTAACTGGGCTTAGTTAGTGTAATATTAGATTTAATTAATTATAATAAACTGAGATAAGGCAGCAAGTGGTTAGGCGAAATTTGATAATAAAAACTATGCGATAATAGTTATCAAATTAATTAAAAGTGAAATTAAATAATGTGCAACGCGCAATCGTATAAGTGTAATCGGTGCGTATGTGATCACTTATTTACGCTCGTTAACACAAAACTTCAATAAATAAGACTCTAGAGTGTCCGAAAAGGTGACCAAACAATCGTGCGTTGCAAACTAGAAGTTATGTTGTTGCAATGTTAATGAATAATAATCTGTAATTAACTAGAACTAAAATTTATAATATATAATAAATCTAATAAATAAAACTAAAACTAACGTATAATATTAAATACGCATAATATATAGTGAAATAAGTCGTGCGAGTGGATATACGCACACCGTTACCGTGGAGACCTCGTGAGATAACGGCCGCAACGAATATAAACCAAGTAAACTTTAAAACTTTATCTTAGTATTAAGCTTTCTATTTTTTTATTCTTTTTATTATATAAAATATTTATTTAAAAAATAATTGATTTTGGGATAGGTTCATTAGTATTTAATAAGGTATTTGAATTAGCTTAATATTATTTCAATTGGATAATGACATCATTTTTAGGTCATTTAGATTATGATTTTTCACATTTGTTCGTAAATAAAGGATATGTATTCATTTTGTAATATTACTCGACGTGAATTTCCTTTTTTCAATTTCATTAAGGTTATTTATTTCACTTTACTGTCGTAATTCCGCCAAATTCGGTTTATATTTCAGCATGAGAGCTTAAGAGTTTTTATTAGGATGAAGTGGTAAGTGTGATCACGAGCAACCGCGGTAAGTTGATCCATGCCTTTCTATTCCCTTCCTTATTTGTCCTTCTTCTAAGTGGTCCAAGCGAGCTTTCATTCAACTCCAGCATTAACGACCCCATCCCTGAGCCTTTAGTCGGTTAACTGCGACCACGCGGGAGCTCTGATTGTGAGGATAAAACTTTTCAATAACGGCAGATCTTCTTTCCGGAAGCAATTTATTTTGCAACCCACTCAGGTCTAACCAAGCCGTTACAATACGATGCTCTTTGTTAGGTGGGACTAAATGAGCATGATCTGTTATGAGCTGATTAAACCTGGGGAAATGGTTAATACTAAACGTTACCAATAAAAATTGACCGTTTTGAACAGTTCGCTGTTTAAAAAAGGCCAGAATACCAAAAGAGAAAACACAAAGTCACTTTTCTTGGAATCACTCAACTTGGAAGTTCTACGCCATGCGGCTTACTCAACAGACTTGATTTGTTCCGATTACCACTTGTTTGCATCGATGGCTTGCTGAGCAGCGTCTAGGTTCGTATAAAGATGTGAAAAAATGGCTTAATGAATGGTTCGCAGCAAAAGGTGGGAAGTTTTACTGGCTTGAAATTCACATATTGACCGAAAGGTATGGGGAAAATGTATAACAAGCGATGAAACATACTTTGAATAAAGCATTTTTTATCATTCTTCCGAATTTAACATGTTTTGTTAATAAAAAAAAATCTGCATTTCATACTTGTGTACCTGACAATTAATCTAACGTGCGAGAAACTTGATTTCAAAGAACTTTCTGTTGTACTGTCTGTAATGCTTTGCCTTATTTGGGGTATTGCAGCAGCGAAAACACGTGAAGCACAATGGTATGTGTAACACGACATGTACGACATGTCGTACGAAATTGAACCTATGTTGCGATGTCATGTGTGATCCTTGAATTTTTTACACGAGTTTATTGAATCCTTTACAGAACTTGCATTTTGTTATAAATCGAACGCAAACTGGCGTAGAACCGGTTGATTTATTTGGTTTGTGTGAATCAGACCTCTGCAACAGCCAGGTAATGACTTTAGCAAAAATTTTATTAGTTTAAACCGATAAAATTTTTAATTGAGTCTGAGTAGCTAGAACATTTATCATTGTAATACTCACGAGTCTGTTTTTCTAGTAATGTGCCATTGAATTTATTTTTTAATTAAAAATTGCAGCTTGCTGATTGTACACTGAAACTGCAATTTGCAGATAGTATATTGTAAAACTGTGTTAGTAGGTGTTTGAGTGAATAATAAAGGCATTAGTTAATCACCTTAGAAAAAGGAAAAATAAAAAGATGGCACCCAAAACATAAAAGAAAAATTAATGTGATCGATACTCATTTGTGATCTATTCAAATATCTAGAGGAATACAACCGTTAACTAAATAATTTTAATCTATGGGTTTATACCTCGAAAGAAAGCCGATTCTAAAATGGGACACTTTTCGATAGTGAGTGGAAAAATTTAGGAGTGAATATATTCTAAGAGCCAATTTTTTTTTACCATGGTTACATGGTAATGCTTGAATGCATGAAACTTTGCGGAATTTTAGTAAAACTGTCTTTTATAATAAAACATTATTATTCCTGCCTACATTCCTTACTGAAAATCTAACCTTCATATTTAATTGATTTTTTTAATTCTTTGTCGCCTTTTGCAAATGCTAATGTTAACAACATCACTGCCACCATTGAAGAAGCTCCCAAGGAAGCCGCCACTTCAGGAACCCTGATTTTCACCAAAAATCTCGCAAGGATCTCCCAACTAGTGGAAAAAAGTTTAGTATGAAATTTGAATCTGCCTGCGGACTGCTCCATAATTTTGGTTAAAGAATATTTTATCAAAACCCGTCATTTATGGATAAAATTTAACCATGTAATCTGAAAAAGTTTATGTTAAATTTAATTTCAAATCTTTTTTTTTTTAATAGTTTTTTCATAAATGCTTTTCCAAATATTAATAAAAAACGAAAAAGTACCATTGGAAGCAGACACTTTTGGTGGACCAATTTCGATCAAAAATCACTTGATGCTCTTATTTTGTGGAAAAAGTTTAAATTTAAAGATTTAACCTGGTCAGTTAATCCATCTGGCAGTACAAGGGCCAAAATGTTGCAAAATAGCGTTTGTTCAAAAATTTCCGCTTAAGCTTTGGAAAACTGATCTAGACCGGTATTGCTGAAAAATTAATTTATAATCTTTTAGTTCATTATCGTTTTTCTCATTGACGATATAATATTGAAAGCTGTCCCTTACGGTGGACCGATTCGGCTAAGCATCACTGGGATCTTCCAATTTTTTGAAAAAGATTAGAGGGCCAACAGACCTTATAGGCTGCACGGAACCACACACGCATGCACAGAGACTTTTTAAAACTACCTTTTTTGTCTTCGGCATTATAACGAATGGTACATCAACAAAAATCACGATTTCAAAATTTTTCATGATTATTATTTTACTTACTATATACTGTACTATCACTACGTATAAGAAAAAGTAAAAGATGTGTTGGAGGTTTGGTTTGAAAAATTTGAATAAAATGATACCAAAACGTCTACCCTTAGTAATGATATTACAACAATGATCACAAATGTACATGAGAATAGTGGTCGAAACACAGATATTATACTTTTAAATAAATCATTTGTTTAGTACTTATTGAAAAATAAAATTTTAGGATTGATACCTCTTCGTCCTGTCAAAATCGATGTTAATACAATCCCCATTCACATTTAATTAAATATAAGTATTTTTTGCATATAATGCAACAAGACAGAAAACCATCAAACAATCACATGTTAAATTGGTTGATCCATGTCCTATAAAACCTAATTCTATTAATCAGGAAGAAGTGGTAAAATATCGAATTATTTTGGTACCATTGAATTGAGGAGCGGCGAATCAGATGATCTTCGGAGTAAGTTCTTCTAGTATTCAGGTAATATTGTCACATGCCATTTTAATATTTGATTACTATCAGAATACTACAATAAATAAAAATGACAGAAACCAGTCATTCTATTCTATTACAATTAGCATTAATTTAGGAGAGTCATTGGTCAACGAGTTGAGACAAATTTATCCTTTACGAAATAGCTGGATTACAAATAAATAAATCAGGTCAACTTTTAAAATTGAAATAGAATTGAGTGCTTGTTTGAAAAATCACACAATTGTTCGATCAGTTTGAATTTTCGGCCTAATCAGTTTTTTCTGGAATTGTCACAAGCAGACATCGTGGTCTTTAAAGTTTGATTGAATGATACATGGCTATAGGAACTGTACAAATATATGGTCGAGTTACTCAAATCAAATCTCGGAGTAACCCTTGTCTAGAGGTACATGCATTACTTATACTATTAGCACAGCCGTTTCATATGATTTTGAGCGAGATGAAAATTAGATTTTTGTCCAATCGGCATCTTTGGGCGAATTTTTGGATAAAATAATACGGAATCAAATTGACACCGTCCCAATTTGTAACTTTCGTGGCGAATCAAATTTGACAAACTCAATAGCTTTCGAGACCACAAAATTGGTAATATACTTCAATGGTGGAAAACCGTTCGGACATGATTTCCCTCTGTTAATTGCCCAATGAGTTTTTGGGAAAGGAAGTTGGCTCCGAGGATCAAATTTCTTTTTTGTTGTAAAAAGGATGACAAATAATAATTTAGAAAGACATGTTAGATATGCAAGCTCCTTTAGAATTGGAATAGGGTTGGCACAAGTAGAATACACATATTGGTCTATATGAATTTTTCTCCTTCAACTTTCGTGAACCACTGGTTTTTCAAATATGATGACATATCAATCTGAATAAGTGGTAATCAGAAATGAGTTCCTGTGTTGATTTTGCTGTATGTGGACGAGCGTTGTCATGTAGCAATATCACCGGATACATCAACTTTTCATCACCCGTAATGATTTTGTACATAAAAGTCTATCTTTTGTACCGTGAAAGCAAATTCATGCAGATGCCAACTTCCATTGTATTTCTTCCATTGCATGCAATCACTCTGATAGTGCTTGGTGAGTAACTCCAAGCTATTCTGAAAGCTCTGCTTAAGTTTAACAAGGATTTTCATCCAGTAAAACTTTAAATTATTCGTCTTCAAATTATTTTACTGCACCTGGAAATCGATTGTCCTCAACACTAAACTGCCATCACAAAATCTTGCAAACCATTTTTTTACTGCTGAATGACAAACAGAATGTTCACTTAACGTCGAATTAATCAATTTCATAGCTGAAGCAGCATTTTTTCCATTTGAAAACAGAATAGAATGCAATGACGCATGTTGCTTATCGACATTCATCTCTTAAAATTGATGCAAATGGAACGACAGCTTGTAAATGACTGAAGCTTATGTCATAAAAGCAGCAATGACTAAGCTACATATATTCAAAATGGCGGTTGATTTCGATGCGTTCAAGTATATTTTAATGCAACCAACCATGCAACCATTGTTAATAGAAATAGAGAGGCTTGTTGGCTTCGGGTTAATCATCAAAGATTTATCAGCACACATTTAGTCATGATTAATACGACATTCTTTAGTATATTTTTGGGAGGTTACAGGTTGTTGAACGCACTCGAGTTGTGATGAGTTGTCATTCAAGATACATTTATCTTGCTCGCAACGTACAAAATGTTAGGTATTTATAGTTATTTATGAACTACAAACTTTCAAAATTCTCTATAATGCCATATCGGAAGCATCGGTGCCACTTTGATTTAAAATAAATCAAAATCTATTTGTAAGATTTTAAAGGCCAATAAAAAATTAATGATTTCCATAATAAGTGTCAAAACATCTTTGCACAGAGTTAAAACATTAACTAAAAGTAAATGACCTTCTTAATTATCCTTTTCACGAAAGTTTTTATTGCAGATATGACACCAAATATTTAAGGTTGACTTCAGAAATGATCTTAAATTTGAAAACAATAGATTGTATCCCAAGTGCAAGGTTTCATTACTCTTACTGTGATGAATAGGTAAAAAATTGCAAATATTGCATAAATTCATAAGAAAATTGTTTTGCATGTATACAAATTTCATTGTTATGTAATTTACTTTTAATTTCATAAGCACAGGTTGAACATTTTTTAAGGACCTATTTTATTTCCTTTACCATTTTACTCGATGGATGTGTTTAAGTACCATTTTTACCTTTAGTTGTTGCATAAATGTTATAGTTAACATTATAGGTTTTACGGATAATTTGTATTTTTTTTTGTATTTAGTTGTATTACATCTTAATTTTTATAAATAACGGTCTAAGGTATCGGTTGCACATGGTCAAATGAAAATAAAATTTAATGTAAAATTTTAGTACCATAAATAAAATTCCAGGTTCTTATACGTGCCTTATATTTTCTCAATAACCACATAGTCCATCATCAAGAAGCGGTTAAAACGTTTTTGTAAAGAAATGTTACTTACAAAATTGTACAGTTCCGTTCATTTGAGACTAAAACTTCCTGAACAATGGCAAGAGTTGTTAAAACCAAAATTTTTAGGAACATTCTTCTTTCAACAAGTCTAATCAAAGAGCCTTTAATCATCCAATGTGATGTGATTCCATATTACCTTGTTTGTTACAAATCAAAGTCGAAAAACAGAAACACATTTAAGAACGACCAAAATAAAAATTCTAATAAAAATACCTAGAATACCATGATGCGGCCAAAGAGGCGCCTCTCTTAAATTTCTTATTTCTTATCTTATTTTTCGTTGTACCGGTGTCAATGTTGAAGAAGAATTATTTTTTGGAGATTTTTTTTTTGCCTGTTTCATAGTATTTTTAATTTTCGTTGGCTGCTGATAACATTCTTACGAAAATATTTCATTTTACAGTTTTTTATTTTATTTTTGATAAAAAAAAAATTAAAACAAAATGAAAATACGAATATAAATTTTTCGTTATTAAAGAAAATATTTTTGTTGTTGTCATATTCAAATAAATCATTTTGACTAATCCTCATTTTCATGTTAATTTTAAATGAAGTTTGTTCTACATTTTATTTTATGAGTGGCTGTGTGAATTTGGTTTCGGTTGTTGAATAAAAATACACACACTTATGTACCTATATCTTCACCACAGTATAATGTTGCCGCTAAAGCCAAACACGCTAAAACTATTTGATTATGGAAAGCGTTTTAAGAACAATTTAATACTTGTTTAACTTTTTTCTTAAATAATTCAAAGAAAGTTTGTATCTGTTAACGCTATTTTCTTAAAACGGTAGTTGCATATGCATACGAGTGCGGCTAGATAATAATAAGGTGACGATATATTCACGAATTTCACGAAATTTTTATTTTACATTATTTATGATTTATTACAAAACAGTTTGATAAGAACTGTAGGCTTCCAACAAAACTGATTGTTCTATATTTTTGAAATGTTATAGGAGATGCGCGCAGTAAGCAAGTTCCCATATAAAAACATTACAAATTTTTTTAAGAATTTTATTTAGGTTAGACTCAAAATAATATTTATTCTTAAATGTAATTTCCGTGTAGGAAGTATAGATATTATCGTATAGGTATTACCGTCCTGTTACCATACTGTGTAGTAAAAATGTTCACTACAAAATAAAAATCTTTATAGTAAAATGTGTCGTTTAATTTTAATTTAAAATTTAATTTTTGTGCAGTGATTTCTCAACTGTAAATTGGTTCGAAGAAGTTTTTAAAATTGTTATGTTTGCTTTACAATAGTATCACGATAAAATACATTTCAAATCCAAATCGCAGATTTGCTCTTATATGGATATCTCTTGCATAGACCCTGATATGAACGTTTATTCTTTTGACCTTCAGCAAGCAAGGAGACCACTCATTTATTTTATGGATAAAAACGTATTATACGTCAGATTTTTTAAGGCAATCTTTTGAAACAATGAAGAAAAATTTCATATTTTCTTACAAAAACAACATGCAATATTAGACGGCTCAAGAGGAGTGACGAGCTTTTGGATTTGCAGAAAAAAAATTTGCGTTTTATGCTTAGTCTGCCAAAATTGAAAAACCTTCATGTATATGGATGTTTAATAAAAAAATTCTGGATTAACTTCTATATTCACTTTTTCATGAAATACTTCATTGAATAAAAACAGCCAATAAAAATCTGGATTAAACGCAACGTGTGGCATTTTGCAATGCACTATCGATCTATTTCAACTAAGATAATAAATAAATGCATTTTAGATTCTAATTTAAATTATTAAACAAACAATAGAGAAAGAAGGAAATGATTCACTTCCTGCATGTAATAAGTGTAATAGAATTTCATTTTTGAAATATTGAAAAGATTATTTGGGTAAATTACATTAGATTAACCCTTCTTGTATGTGGTTATTTTACTAAATGAATATGTATTAAAATTTCATATGATTTTATATTCCAAAATATTGCATTTTGTATTTCAAATAAAACTTTAAAACATCTATTACTGAAACAAATTTACCTCCCGCATGTTAATTGAAACTTTATTATGTATCTCTTCTTAAATATGGTTGTTTTTTCAAACAAAATATAAAACTACAATCGTATTCACTTCTCGCATGTAATAATTTGTTAGTGGTTTATTAAACCAGTAAATATTAAAATTTCACGCGATGTTCAGCATATTAAAGCACACTATTAATCCATTTCAATTTCGATATCAAATAATCCATTAATTATTTTATGTTAATCTCTGTGCTGCAGAGCAACGATTCATTTCCTGCATGTAATAATTGTAATCCAATATTTGTTGTATAAACTATTTTAATAAATGATTGGTTGTTATTTTATAGCATAAAATCATCTTGTATGTGCCTTTTTAATAATATTCATTTCGTGCATGTAATTATTTGTTTGTTCAATAGGTAAATATGAAATAATATTTTTTTTTGTTTTAAGTTAAATTCAAATACATATAATAATTTGTTTGTTTAAACTAATTAATATTTAGGTTACATGAAATGGGCAGCATATTATAAAACAGTATTGATTAATTTGAATTGATATATCATATAAATTCATTTTGCATTTTACTTTAATTTCTAATACATACATGTTTGAATCAATGAAGCCATTTACTTCCTGCATGTTATAATCGTAATCCAATTTAATTTGTATAAATATTGTATTTAATGACTGAGTAAAACTGTTCTTGAGTGTAGTTATTCTTCTTAATTTCGTTAATCGAATGGTAATATTCACTTCCCGCATGTAATATTTTGTTTGTTTAATTCCCAGTTAGTATTAAGAATACACTTTTCATATATATCATTTGAGATATCTAATAAATTCATTTTGAATTTTAAGATTTACTTCCTGCATGTAATAATTCAAATCTAATTTTTTTTTTGCAAATATTGTAATCAACGGAAAAGTGAAACTTTATTATATACACAGTATCGGTGGCTGACGGTAATGCAGTAAAGGGGTTAACATCGAAATTTAAATAAAAAATACTACAACGGCTACTTGTAATTCGTTACCGATAAATCGTTTAAGTTAAAAAAACTCGTTTTAATTTTTACCGATACCTTAAATACGAAAGTCGAAAATCGCAATTCATCTAATTTCAACCACATTCGGTGTAGAATTAGTTGTACTTTTTGCAAACTGCTTATCGTTTATTTTAAAAACGCGGTCGTTGGGGTGATTTTTTATTACAATCTTAAAGTTGTAAGTGGTAATGTCGGTTACCAAGCAGTAGCATACTCTTTTTTAAGCATTTTTGTAAAAAAAAATGCTATATGGTTTCGGTTTGCCGTCTGTCCGTCTGTGTCTACGATACCTTGAGAACGGATAAAGATATCAACTTAATTTTTACACTAAATGTTAAAGCAATTCATGGGAAAGTGCCCTATTGATGTGGCATTTATGTGTTCAGGGTGTTCTGAGATATGTAGGGTTTTGTTGACCCCCCTCCTTAAAATTGATAGATTTATTTTTTGTATTTTTTATTCTATTTTGGTTTCATAGAACGGTTTCATAGAGTGGTGCGAGTGAGATGGGTTTAAGGGGTTTGCATTGGATAATGGGTGGGGAGTGGTAATAATTTTTAGGTGTGGTGGTTTGCGGTTTATTGGGGTCTGTTGAGTTATGGTGGATTGAGGTCGGTTGGGCTGGGTGTAAATGGGGTTAGGTGGGTGTGGATGGATGTGGGTGAAAATTACACATCAAATCTTTATAGGCAACAAAAATGCTTATGTTCGGTTCCGAACCCTTCCCGTCTTTTTTATAGTTTTTCTTGATTTCTTAATAGGTTGTCAAAATACTATGAATTCGACAACTAAGAGTAAATTTTGATAAATGAATAACACGTATACGAATATAAATTTTAAATTTTATCTTCTTACTTCAGGTTTAGGCCAAATATTAAATTTAATAATTCTATTATTATGTGTAAAAAAGAATCATATATGCATTCACTCACTGACTTTGCTGATATGGTACACTGTTACGGTTATGTCGATGGAAATGTATGGCCTGCAACTGTCGGTTATAGTTTATACGCTTTTCAACTCGAACACCGCTTCTCGAATGGCTATTCTCACCAACATTTAACAGCTGCATGAGATTTGATCAGTGAATTAGTCTACCAAACACCATCGTGTAGCTCACCAGAAACGAAATGTACTTTACGATGAGTGGATTTTTTCTAGTATAAATAATCCTGCAAGAAACTTAGAACACACATGCAATACTGAAGTATGGAATGTTTTCAAAAAAGATGAATTGTATCCCTATCATGTGACAACAGTACAAAAATTTATGACATGGAGATCTATCTATACGCTGATAAGTTTATGAGTGTCTAGTGTAAATAAATTCATGCTATTCGAATTATATGATGAACGTTTTGTGGACGGATGAAGCCAAATTTACCTGGGAAGATATATTTAGCAGTCTTTCGTATTAAACGAACTTAAATTTGTTTTATTTATTGGAAGTTATTAATTTTGTATTCGTATATGGAACAGATTTATGGTCCCCACAAGATGGGAAGCCCTCACATCAAGACCTGTACGATATTGGCTAGATAAACCATTTCCAAATAAATGAATATTGATGCTGATTTTTTTATTTTTTTTTGTTGAGGTTGTTACCTATGGAGCTCTTTCAAATATATTGTTTTTTTCGGAATAAGTTTTGACTAACTCATGAAAACAAAATCTGGGACAAGTCAGTTTACTTAGGCTGTAGAATGTAGAGCACAACTATGTATCAATATCAGTTCCACTGCTTACATTTCATTTTAATAAAATAAACCTAATTGGTGTCATTGAACATCTTTTATTCGAAATGAAGCAATTCAAAAAATCACAACACCAAGAATTTTGAATATTTGAGTTATTCGGGGTGATAGCAAAACGTGTAATTGGTTTTTAAGCCAATATGGATAAGAATAAAAGCATTTTTAGTTGTCAAAATATCTATAGAAAAGTGAAACTAGTTTTTTTTATAATTTAACGATTTTTAATGTGATAACGGTAACGAATTTCGAATATCCATAGTATTATGTTTAACTCAAATTTGAATGCACTTTCACTCCTTTCAATAATCAATATAATACTGTGAGTCGCGGAGACCCATGGTTATTAAATTTTGGGAATGAATATTAATATTTTTTTTTAATTTTTACCGGACAACTAGTGCAGTGGTTAAAATATCGGCACTTGGACCAGGAGGTACTGAGTTCGAATGCCACAAGAGGCAGGATGCAAAAGAAAATATTTCTTGTTGATTACGATCAGTGATGTTAGTAAACACAACTATATTACACCTCCATGCCAGTGCACAGGTTGACATAGAACATGTGTGAAGAAGTGGTGTGTGCGTGAATAAAAATGAGAGTATTTAATTGATTTGATTGACTAGGTGATTAATATTTTCATTAAAAACAATAATAATAATATTAACTTCGTTCATATACTAATTTTTTTTAAGCCAACAAATATTAAGAGTACATGCAATATACTTTATTTAGTACATTGATCTATTAAATATCGATATAAAAAACATATAACGTTTTTTAGCTATATTCTCCTTCTAAGTGATTATTTTTATTCAATTTCGCACAGCATGCTCAAAATTTTGCAGAATATTAAACAAGCAAATTATAGCATGCAAGCACTGAAAAAAAACTTGTAAAAATGGAAAAATAGGCATATAAAATCAAAAAAGTATACATCTACTTTTTAGGCATTTAATGTCGTTTAAGAAAAAGAAAATCTTTTAAATTTTATAATAATTTTTTAGGCAAGTTTGTTTATAATTTTTAATTTTCAAAAATATATTTTTCAGATAAATGAAAAAATTATTTATAATTTTGAAAGATGTTATTTTTTAATAATAAAAATAACATTTTCTTGTTTTAAAAGATCGATTTTCATTTAACAATAGTTTTTTTTTCAATAGTTTTTTTTAAATAAATGTCACAATTGTTTTTAACATATTAATATTTTTGATAAATAAAATAATCCGAAAATTCATGTTAGTGCTTGAGAGGATGATTCCTAAGAACTCTGTTCTTGCTCTTCAAAAATACTTTTAAATTTTATGAATTAATTACACTTGCATTTATTTATTTTATCTCTTACCGGGATGTACTATACTGAATACTGGTTCTCTTAAGCCTGGTTTTCAAAAGCTTGGTTTTTAAAAGCCTAGTTTTTTTAAAACTTCGGCCCGAATTAATCTAAATAAAGATGTTTTTAAAAACCAACAAGTTTTGAAAGCCAAGATCGGATAACGTAAACTTGGGCAACTAAAAATTTAAACAAATATTTAAATTCATCATTTCCACGCTACGCACACATAGGCACACACACAGACACGCACACACACACACACACACACACACACACACACACACACACACACACACACACACACACACACACACACACACACACACTCCCGTGGGAGTTGCAAGTCTCCTATCGGGCACGTCTCCAGGTGGCGGATAGGGGGATGCCCTCACCGGTACACCGGCGGGTAAGTGGGAAATAAAATACCACTCGTGGACCAAAACCTGCAAGAAGCGTCTGTTCACCATGAGGTGCGGCTTCAAACAGCGTCTGCTCCTCAGGTAAGAGGCGGCTGAATTTTTTACCTGGCAGTAGGTATAAAATGCTAGGGGAAGGCCACCCCGATCAAAACACCGAGATGAATGAGGAAAATGTAAACTCGTTTACGGCGCAAAGGATGATTACCTTAATGCCGGCGGCTTCGGGGAGTGAGCAAGCGGGCTCCCAGCCGTCGTTAGCAAACGACCGCAGTACTCCAGTAGTGGAAAACTTGGCAGCTGAAGTATATGGAACTACAAGTGAAGCAAATATATTTGCAGGAGAAATAGGAGCTACAAGTCAATTTTTATTGGCAAAATGAGGAGCTCCTGTGAACAAGGCAGGCAGCGGTAACTATAGCCCAGGGGCCGTAGACCCATTTAAAAGTAGTAACATGTTCCAGAGATCACCTCCAAATATCCAGAGGGACATTTCTTTGCCTTTGGATCTTGCAGGGCAAGGAGAGAAAATAATGCCTGTGACGAAGGTATTACAACAAAAATCCAGATTATTTCAATCGCCTAAGCCTCGTAGTAGCTCTGTAGGTGAGGAAACGCCTGGCTTACTTTCGGACAATAATCAGCTTGATGCCCTTATTCTGATGGGAAGAAAAATTGATCTCCTCTGCGATTACATCAGGGGAAGAAGTAATGTGCACCACGAGATAAAGAGGCTTGCCACGTCGATAAAAAACCTTTATATCGAACACTCATATAAGAGTGCAAAATTAGCGGAGGAAATTGAAACAACGCAGACAATTGCAAAGTTGGCTAAGCAGATAACGGTATGCTGCGAGACTCAAACTTCGCCAACCATCTCAAATCCGAGAAACATGGAAGAAAGGGTAGTGCCGTTGGTAGCCGAATTAAAAACGGCACTTAATACCAACAGTAAAAGGAGAAGATCGCATGAGCCACATCCAACTGTTGTACAGGCCCAGAAAAAGGGAAAAAAGAAATCTGGTGAAACCCAGGATCTAGGAGCCATAAGTCCATGTGAAAACCCAGTAGACCCCAACGAGCCCGACAATGAAGAGGGCCCCGAATGGCAGGTGGAAAGAACCAGAAAAAGGAAGAAACGTGTAAGGACTCCGCGTCCTCGCCCTGATGCCATCCGGATCACAAAGAGCGGATCGTTGTCTTATGCTGAGATACTTGAAAAAGTGAAGGGGGATTCAACTTTGAACGGCCTCTCTGATAAGGTTACTCGCATACGGAGGACAGCAAAGGGTGAACTCCTACTTGAGTTAGGCGAAGACATACGCGCAAAAGAAATTGGATTCCAAGCCGCGTTAGAAAATTCACTTGGTGCGGATGCAACAGTGCAAACGTTAGCACCGAAGGATGAGGTTATGATCGAAATTAAAGATATTGATGAGGCTACAACAAAAATAGAGGTGCATAAAGCCATTACGGATAAGTTTGCTGATGCACAAAATCTGCCGATAGACTGTATCAAGTCACTGAGAGCTGCCTACAGAGGTACCCAAACAGCAGTAGTGGCTGTGCCAAAATCGGTAGCTAAAGTTATGAATGCTGAAAGTAAGGTACGTATTGGTTGGGTAATCTGCCGAATTCGTGCGAAAAAATTGCCCTTAAAGTGTTACAAGTGCTGGCAGTATGGACATATAGCCAATTCAGATAGGTGTGACGTAGATCGCTCTCGCCTTTGCTACAAATGCGGAAGAGATGGTCATCGAGTAAAAGAGTGCAAGGAAGAAGCAGATTGTGTGCTTTGCCAAACCAAGACGAACCGTAACCATATAGCAGGCAGCGGTAGATGCATAGCTTATGTGGAGGCCTTGAAAAAAGTTCAGCGTCTATGAAGTTCCTCCAGCTAAATCTAAACAATTGTGAGGCTGCACACGATGTATTAGTACAATCTGTGCATGAAGCGAAAGTTGATGTCGCAATTCTGTGCGAACAATACCTAAATATGGAAGGGTGTAACTGGACAACTGATGCAACAGGTAAAGCCGCAATATGGGTTTGTGGCAGACGGGCAATACAGGAGAGGGCTAGTAATTCAAACGCAGGATTTGTGAGAGCGAAAGTGGATGGTGTGCACATCTACAGCTGCTATGCACCACCTAGTGCCACAATAGAAGAGTTTAAGCATTACTTGGACCGATTGATTGCTGATGCTCGGTTGCGAAATCCTGTCGTCATTGCTGGTGATTTCAATGCCTGGGCAACGGAATGGGGAAGTAAAAATACGAATGGAAGAGGTGTTGCACTGCTCGAGGCATTCTCCTCCATAGATGTTGTACTTCTCAATAATGGTGATGCACCGACTTTTCGTAAAGGTGGTGCCTCCTCAGTAATTGATCTGACGTTCGTCAGCAGTTCTTTGATGCGTTTGGTGACCACATGGAAAGTTAGTGAACTCTACACACATAGCGACCACCAAGCCATTATTTTTGAATTAAAACTGGCAATGGAAGATAGACGTACAAAACTTCAAAGGAAACCAGCGGGTTGGAGGGCCAGTACCTTCGATGAAGATCTATTTAACCTAGTTCTTGCAAAGCCAAACCTCTTGGGGACTGCCAATGCAAAAGTAGCGCAGGTAATGAATATGATCACGGATGCCTGTTCTAAAACTATGGTTGAAAGACAATTAAATAGTCACCGTCAACCAGCATACTGGTGGACTGAACGAATTGCACAACTGCGCCGGTTGTGTCACCATGCAAGGAGAAAACATCAACGTGCCTGGGGTAGGGAGCCCTATCCTAGCTTGCGCGAGAAGTACTTGGATGCTCGAAAACAGCTTAAACAGGCAATTAAGGCGAGTAAGCGTGAATGCTGGAAAGAGCTGTGCGAAGAAGTGGACCATGACCCGTGGGGGAGACCCTACAAAATCGTCATGAATAGACTCAGAAACAGAAACGCAAATGCTTCGCCTCCCACTTGCCCAATGATACTGAACAGAATTGTTACCGCCTTATTCCCGCAGCAAAATGATCTGATTAACGCCATTGATGTAATACCTGGCGTGGAAAAAGTTCCCTTGGTATCCACAGAAGAGCTGATAGATGCATATCAACGATTTGCGAATTCAAAAGCTCCTGGGCCTGACAATATTCCAAATATTGCATTAAAGGCCGCCATTCGAGCCAGACTTGATGACTTCAGAGAAGTCTACAACTCATGTCTGAGGGAGGGGGTATTCCCGGATCGATGGAAGAGGCAGCGGCTGGTTCTGTTGCCGAAGGCAAATAAACCTTCTGGAGAGCCATCCGCATACCGACCGTTGTGCATGTTGGATACGGCTGGCAAAGTGTTAGAGCGCATAATCTATAATCGATTGGAGAACGCTGTGAAAGGGGCCGGAGACCTCGCCGAAAGCCAGTATGGATTTAGAAAGGCTCGATCGACAATCGACGCCATTCAACACGTCGTTAAAGTCGCAAAGGAAGCAACACAAGGTAGAAGATGGAAGGACGGCTCTAAAAAGTATTGTGCCGTGGTTACGCTGGATATTAAAAATGCGTTCAATTCGGCCAGATGGGACTGTATCCTCAATGCCCTACTTGAATTGCAAGTACCGATGTACATAAGGAGGATTATCTCGAATTATTTTTACAATAGAATGCTGATGTATAATACGGACGATGGGATCATAGATTACAAAGTTACGAGTGGAGTTCCTCAAGGATCAGTATTGGGGCCTCTACTATGGAACATCATGTACGACGGCGTCTTGAGGCTCAACGTTCCCGATGGCGTAGAGATTGTTGGATTCGCGGACGACGTTGCTGTTGTTGTAGTCGCGAAAACCATAGAGGAAATAATGGAGATATGTAGATTGACCATTATAATTATTAAACAGTGGTTGATCTCATATGGACTCCAGTTGGCTGACCATAAAACCGAAGCAGTTCTAATTACCAGTAGGAAGGTGATAGAAACTGTAAATATTGACGTTGGCGGAGTTTTAATCCCCTCACAACCTTCGTTACGATACCTTGGTGTCGAAATTGATGCACGTCTAAATTTTAGGGAGCACCTAAGGATAGTGAGCAAGAAAGCTGCCAATGTAGCTGCAGCCCTCTCCCGGATTATGCCCAACACTGGTGGACCAAGACAGAGTCGTAGGACTCTGCTGGCAAATGTGGTAACATCCATCATCCTATATGGATCACCTATCTGGAGCGATGCGATGGATAATAAATCGTATAGATGCAAGCTGGCATCGGTGTATCGACTGGGTGCCTTAAGGGTTATATGTGGCCCTCGCACAGTATCCGATGACGCAACGCTCGTAATTGCAGGGATGATACCCATCGATCTACTTGCAAAGGAAAGGAAGAAGTGGTATAGGTGTCGAGAAAACCTAGGAAGTAGAGCATCAGAACGCATTGCAAACATGATAGAATGGCAAAGGCGCTGGGATAGCTCGGTGAAAGGTCGGTGGACCTATCGTGTTATACCATCCATCAATAAGTGGATAAATAGGCGGCATGGTGAAATTAATTACTATCTGACGCAGTTGTTAAGTGGGCATGGTTGTTTTGGTGCATATCTTTACAGATTTAAACATGCCGACACTTCGAAATGTCGTGCCTGTAAAGGATCAGAAGAGGATGTGGAACATATATTCTTTCAATGTCCACGGTTCGAGACAACTCGAATAGAACTGTCCAGTATCCTCGGGCAGCCCGTGACACCTGATAACATAGTGGAGCTAATGCTTGTGTGTGAAGGTAATTGGAATGCAGTAAGCCACATGGCAGCAGTGGTGCTTAAGGAGCTGAGATGCTTAGAGCGTGCTAGAGAGGAACAACGCGGTATGGCTAGATAGCGGTGGCAATCTCAATGTAAGGTTGAGACGCTGAGAGGAGGATAGAGTCTAGTAACTAGTCACCTCCATGCGAAGTAATGTCTAACTGATAGTTCCGCATGGGGGATGTTCGAAAGGGTGTGTGGTTTTTAGATGGTAGAAATCCATCACTGTTGCTGAGATGTTTGCCCATCGAAGCTTCGTCTTATTGAAGATTTTCCTCACTTTACCCGGTAAAAAAAAAAAAAAAAACACACACACACACACAAGTACACGCGCGTACTCACACACAAACACACACGCACACACATACACACACTATGCGTAAATAAGTTCCGCTCTATATATTTCAATATTATACACACGAAGTAAAAATTCTTTATTTTTCTCATTTTTTTTTTTCAGGGAAAAACGGTACATTTTTGGGATTTACCTCATTTCGTTTGTTGCTTTTGAAATTTGTTCTTCCTGCGTGCAATCGGCTTAACTTAAATGAAGGTATCGTGTGTGATTTCTAATTAATCTTATCAGTAATATTTAAACGAAAGCAATATAATTTGAAAACAATACAATGGATAATATTTTAACTAAAAAGGAAAGGAGAAGCTTGTGTTTAACGGATATAAGTACCATCTGGAGAAAAGTGTTGATACATTTCAATGGACGTGCGCCGCGCGGAAACCCTTGTTATGCAAAGCACGTGTGGTAACGAAGGTTATTGATAGGTTACATGTACCGAAAAAAGGACATTCGAAACATTGCCACAAACCCGTAGCCCATTGTAAGGCCATTGGCAAAGCGAATGCGAATTTAAAAGCGAAGGCAAAAACATCTGCTTTAAAACCGTCGCAAATAATACACAATACTGTTGTTGATTGTGAACCGGACTTTCGCGTTTAGTTACCAAAAAAAAAATACGCAACAACAAAAAATAGCTCTAATAAGACACACAGCATTGAAAGAGCCTGATAACATTGAATCGATAAACATCCCGGAAAATATAAAATTCATTGAAGGCAAACAATTTGTTCTTTCACAAAAATATTTCAACCAGTAATGCGTAATAGAGTTAGATACAAGCTTTTCATTATTGGCTGAAACTAATTGTTGGTTAATGGATGGGCGATTCGAGGTGGTTCCAGGGTTCATGCGCCAACTTTATACCATCTACGGCAAAATCGGCACGAAATTGTTCCGCTAGCATTCGGAGTAATGAGCGCCAAAACAGATGTCGCATACTTCGAGTTTTTTTACGATATTTGCAAATGGGCGTGCGAATGGAGTATAAAGCTTCAACCAAAATTAGTAATTACTGATTTTGAAAAGGCGGGTGCATTGAAACAATTATTTCTGGATGCTCAGTTTATAGGTTGTTTGTTCCATTTTAGGCAAATTATTTGGAGATAGGTGCAGGCTCAAAGCTATGCCATAAAATACGTCGGAGGAGATTATAATATATTATAATTATATAAAAAATACGATCCTGATGCTCGAAAGATATTAAAATGGTTCGAGAAGAACTACCTGTTTACCGGGAACTACCGGTAACTACCGGGAATACAGCCAATAAAGCGAAAACGGCACCGAAACCACAGTATTATCCTAACTTTTGGTCGGTATAGAACAATGTGAGGAATAATTGGGGTGGCATCGAAGATTACAAGTTGTGGTTGGAAAATCGCATATTGGCTTAAACCAATTAATTTCCGAACTTGGAAATGAATTTATAATGGGAAAAACAACAATAAGTGAGTTGCGTGCTGAAATTCATCCAAATTAAAGAGAAAATCAATTGCAAGACATTTAAAAATAATAAATGTAATGGAGCGGCGAGGTATTATGAGCAAAACAGAATATCTTAAAAATATTGCATATAATATTGGGCTCACCTGAATTATTTGAAATCTAGTCATTATTATTATATAAGTTTTGAAATCTAGTCATTATAAATTGAATTGAAAAACGTATAATTTTTTTGGATTCTTCAGGCTTTTTTTAAAAAAAAAACAAGGTTTTTTCTGATACAAACCAGACTTTTAAAAAATGATTTTAAAACACCAGGCTTTATGAAAAAAACCAGGTTTTAAATGCTACCAAGCACTTGGTAGCCTGGATTTAGTTGGGCACCGTATGTGATACACAATTTTTTTATTTAATTGAAATACTACAATATTCAAGTAATTAAATTAACTATTAAAATTGATATTGCATAAAAATTAAATTTTATAAAATTCAAAATATCACGTGCACGTGCATACTTTGATTAAATTTGAAATACGAATTTTCTTGTATTACTATTAAAAACTAATCAACGGGATTTAATATTTTTTTTTTTTTTACAAAACGTAATTTCAGCTAAAACATAAAGTAAGATATCAATATTATCAAACAAATGGTTTTTAAATGGAAAGAATCTCTTTTTAAAATTTATCATTCTCGTCCATAAATATTTTTTGGTATTTTTCAAATAATTTTACTATCTATTTTGTTGAAATCAACAAATTTTTATTAATTTTAAAAAAATGTAATAACAAACAAAATCCAACAAGAAATTCTAATTTTTGGAAACTAAAAAATTTGTTTTTGAATTTTACAAATCAAAATTTTTCTCAGTGCGAAGTAAATATTAATTTACTCGTACTTTGACATTAGTATTTAATCGCCCATGCAATAATTTGCTTGTTTAATAATCTACAAAAATTTAACTACGTTATTTGTATTTTAATAAATTTTGATATGATCTTTTAAAGACAAGCTTTACCCTCCTTTTATGCTTACAGTTTTGCTGTGTAAAAAGAGAGAATTGTGACTATTGTGATATTGTGATATTGACTGAATTAAAGCCAACTGAAAGTCTTTATATGATTTTTGTATTTCTGAACTTAATTTAGTTTTATGGGAATCGTATGTAGCCAAAAAATCTTGTTTTAATTTTGATTAATCTTATCTGAATTCAATTAATTCTTAATTTGTATGTGTTTAAGTTCTAATTTTAAATTTTAAATTGCTGAGGGGGGAAGGGGGACACCCTTGAACTGTAGAGCATTGGTAATCTCTAAGTTAGTTGGAGGTAATAAAACCTGCGCATATTGTATTCATATTCAAAATTTCATTTGTTAAGTACAAGTTTAATAAACTAATAATTTATTCGCTGATTGGCGAAACTTAGTTGCGCTGCTTCTCAATTTTGTTCAAATTTTTTTACGTTAATCAATCGTCTTAAAATTGAAACATATAAATTAATAAATTATATTTGAAAATGCAATTCAATTATTTTATCGCTTTATTAAACTGTACACAGAATTCACAGTGCAGACTTCTACAGTACTGCAAATAAATTAATCATTTATGTGCATTAAATAAAAATAAAATGCAAATAGTATTTGAATTGAAGTTAAAAAGAAAATACTAATATAATAAATAATAAAACAGAAGTTTTTAACAAAAACAAAACATTTCTCATAAAAAATATATAAAATTTAATTTTTTCGTATTAATTTATCATTTTTGCTTTATTTAACATTAAAAGAATCAATAAATTTATTTTCCAACGAACAACAACTGTACACAACACAAAACACAAAAAAAATCATTTTCTTCTGTTTGTCTTTATTTACTTAATCTTTCCAATATATTTCTTAAGTATATTTATCATTTTCATTAAACATTTATTTATCAATAAATTATAACAACACATAAAATAATATTTTTTTTGTGTTTAGGTACTTGTTCTATTGCACTGCTTAATACAAAAGAAGTACATAAAGAAAACGGTAACTATATGCATGTTTGGTATGTATTTTCTTATTACGATTATTTTAATCATGAAAAATGAAAATGCTAATAATTTTTTTATATTTTATTTTTCCAAAAAAAAAATATTTTTTAATTTTCGTTTGTGTGTGTGTGAATCAGAAGAAAATTTATTAGGGAAAAATAAATGTATAAAGGAAATAAATATATTTATGATATTTTAATTGGTGGGATTATTTTTAATTCTGTTTAATATTTTTCATTTGTTTCGTAGATCAACGTGACGGCCATTAATAATATTTTTTGGCGTGTACATCTCACCACAGTCTCTTTTTAAATCTATTTATCCCGTTCATGGAAATATGGATGATACATCTCGAGATACGGTAAATTAATTAAAAAAAAAGTTCTTTATAAGTTCTATAAAGTTATATGTATATCTTTGAAGGATTAGCGAAATTTTCTTAAAAAGACAAATGGGGTAAGATCTTTTAAGAAACTATTCAAATTTTTAAAAACGATTAAAATGTCAAACTCTCTTAAGATGGACTTCAGCTGAGATCATAATTTATACCCATGAGCAATATAAGAATATTAACCCGGGTCAGTAGAAATCCGTGAATTTTTAAATCCATTTTAATCTGACATGTTTTTAGTTCTTAAACAAAAGTGTAAGAAAACCTCCCATTAACTAGCCTCGGTTTATGTTTTAATATGGCTGAGGTAAAAATATATATGTTTGAACCCCATGAATTTTGAAAGTCATTTCAATGAGAAAGGTTTTCAATTTTTAAAATAACTTTAAATATTCATAGAGTGTTGCCGACGCGGTTTATTATTCTTATTGGTTGCAATGCATTGGTTGGTATTATTGGATGGTATTATTCTTATTGGTCTTAAAGGTTGCAGATTGTCGGTAGAATATCTGTAGAATACTCATCGAGTGACTAATTGCAAAATCGCCTATAATTCGCAAACATTGTCGCACGAAAAAATTTGACTCCACACACACACGACAAACTATGAAATTTATCTTTACTTCTTACCGCTTATCTTTTTTTAATAGGTCCGAGGTGAGTTAAAGATAATCATTCGAATAGCGCTGGTACTACTTAGGACGAAACTTTCGTTAAACTAAAGGATACCCTACACGTCCTCGTCAGTATATCGCATAAAACTCTCAAAAGTTTACGCCAGATTAACTTTAACCGAATCTGACAATGGTAAATAGTAAACCGCTGGTATAACCTAGAACGACACTTTCGTAAATCCGGAGGACCACCTGCATAAACTCGTCCGTGATCTGTATTGCATATAATTCTCAAATGTTGTCGCCAGATTAACTTTAATCTCACTCATGAACAACACATAAAATAAAATTAGGAAATTTTGGGTTATTCTGGATAATAGCCAGATAGTGTTTTTCATAAAGGTGAGGGTACCAAGACGTTGGAAGTTTGGTTTCGAATGAAACATTGAATTCTTGGAATTCTAGGCAAATATCAACCATTTAAATGTCTGCTTTATTTTCTTTGCAATTATCGCAAACCGATTCATTTCAATCGCATTGAGCACAATTTTTGAAATCATATCGCAGAGCTTTAATTTATAAAACTCATTGCGAATATCATTTAGCATTTATGCTTTCGGCAGACATGTCGCAAATGTAAAGGTATCGCAAAAACCTTGCTGGGTATATTACTCATATATACAGATTCTTATGTCAGCTATGACATAAAAAAATAAACCCTAATACCTACAAGGGAGGTTTTTAACACTTTTGTAAAAAAGCAGGAAACATTTCACTTTAAAATGACTTTAAAAATTAATGGGGTGGTACCGATGTACATGTGATTTTTTTTGTTTTGCCTTGATTTGCATTATGATGATTTTGGTAGTTTCAGTAAATTTGGAGGGTCCTAATATATACGCAAATCATTTTTTTCAATAAAAATAAAAATTGTTGGTTTAAAACCTTTAAACATATATTCTTGTGCTTTATAAATCCTTTGAATTTTCATAAAACTTTCTGGTGAGAATTATTGATTTGCTTAAAAATTTCATCAATTTTTTGCTGTTTTCTAAAAATATCAGCAAAAAATTATTTTCTATAATAATTATTACTAATTATTTTCTTTCATTAGTGGTGAATAGAAAACACAATTGGGAATAGTCGAACTTGATTGTTCTAATGCAAATTTTATGTGTGATCTTAAGGGGATGTTCATATCAAATATTCGAACAATTAGTAAGAAGAAATGCCCTTCTAATCGATTAAGAGTATTCATAATCCCCCAGTGCATAGAGAAAGCGTGGTTCTATGCAAGCTGAATAAGAGATGGAAGGAATTACCAACCTGCTATCACTAATTATTCTGGACCATAGAAAACGGGTGAATCCAAGTCGACCCAGACATTTTCGTTACAGGAACTTGACATACCAGATGAAATATCCTTGCAGTGAACGCATGTTAGTCAGTGCTGTGCAAGTAAATTACATTTAAATAATCGTTCTTTAATTAAATTTTATTCAATATAATTATTATCTTCTATTAAATTCTGATAAAAATTGCATTTTAAAGATTACAATAAATTTGCATATTTATTATATTGTTTACATTATTACAACACGGGTGATAGTGGATCTGGTACAGCATTCGGGCTAATTTGGCGACATTCAACCATAAAGTTAAATTCCTATAATTTGAGACCTATTCAGCCCGAAAGCCTGCTAGATTAGCTCCACATGACGGTAAACTGTTGATAAAGTATGCAGGAAAATAGCACTTCAGTTCATTTATGCCGTACTTCCGTCGGGTAGGGTATTTGTATGAGTGCACAGTAGTTTGTGTGTCTCATTATAGGAGCAGTAGTTATAGCATTATTTTCCATTTTTTGTGTACTTTTATCGCTGTATTTAATTTTATCTTTAAAAATGAGAATAACTATGTTTCTTTTTGTAATAATTTTATTTTTATTTTTATTTAGAACTAGTTTCGAGTCCTAACTCCTGAGGGAGAGTTAGGACGCTATTCTAATTTTGACTCGCAAATGTTTTCTTTGTATAGTCGTAGATCTCGTTATATGGCATCTTATCGTTCAACAGTTGTGGGGACAACCCCAATATATTTTCATATATTTTGTATTCCTCTAATCTATCCATTTTATCGCCTTTCTTCAGTTTATAGATAGGATTTCAAGATTGTTGTCATATCCAGTGTATGTATATTGATGATGAGTTAGATGTTCTGAATATTTCGACTATGTTGTGTGCGTTCTACATCGGACAAACTAGCTGGAGTTTTATAACAGGATTCAAAGAACAAGTAAGAGATGTAGGAAAACCCACAACATAGAAATAGCGAATAGCGAATTAGCTGAGGAAGAGTGAGGAGTCGAAACCAGTTCTAAATAAAAATAATAATAAAATTATCACAAAAAGAAATATAGTTATTCTCATTTTTAAAGTTAAAATTAGTTAGGGTAATTTGGGCTGTTGGCTCAATAGCGTGGCATTATTGTTCCATGTTAGTTATGCTTCAATTTTAGCAAGCTCATTAAAGAGAGCAACTCATGTAAAGAAAACGTAGCGCCTGTCGAATAGTAGTGGCAGTTCGAGTTAGCCTTACTAAAATATTGCACTAAGGTTGTTTCCCAAATACCGACTTATTACAGACTTATTTGCTTATTTGTTCCAATTCATTATACCGACTTATTTGTGACGTAATATCAAAAAACAAAATGCACTGTTATATGGAAGAAAAAATTTCCTTGACATGTTGGTCTTTGCCACTAGATTTGAAAAAAAACTGCATGATTCCATTTAGTCAAGGCACATTTGTAGTGGTACCCGTTGGTACAGTTGGCTCTAGATATATTTCGGATACCACTAACAAACTTATCACTTAACTGTTTCTGACTCCATAGAATATTGACACACCACACCACACAATCTTTATTGCTGTTTATTTGATCACCGTAACAATAATAATATTGATAACTCCGCTTAAAGGTGATGCCACATTACAATTTTGACGTACGTTTTCTGAAAACGTTTTTTTCATTTACGAATAAATTATTGCATATATTTTATTTAAATCAATGAGATATAATGTAAAATAACTTTATTTATTAGCTAAAATAATAAATTTACAATTATTGAACAATTTTAATTGATAAATAGTCATTTTTCTATTTTGCCGTTCCGAGAAACGTTTTTTTTCTGAATGGTATAATTTTCCCCGTACTATTCTTTGAAACGGATTCCGAACTGACCCAAAAGTCTTGAACGTTTTTTTTCTACGTTCACAATCTAACCTCACTTCGTTGATTTTTGACAAAACAAACAATTTTCAATTATCGGTCAATCGTTTTTTAATTTTGTCTTTAATTTTTGTGGCTGTTCATTTTATAATAAATTAATTTTTTTATTAAAATTTCATTATGAATATGGTAAAAAATTTGGATTTTTAAATACATTTGTTACATACCTACATATTATGAAAAATTAATTTTTTAGGAGGAATTTGAGGCCAAACTAATCACGATATATAATACATAATGAATACATAATGAAATTTACTTAATTCATATTTTTATATATCTACATATATTCAAGTTTTAGAATGCCAAAAAAAATGAACATCTCTGCGGGACCAATTCGCCAAATTATTTAAGGCAGAACAAAACATACCTAGTGGGTCAGGCCAAGTTCCCAACATCAAATGGAAACATTATAGCAGCTTACAATTTCTGAGTGAATTTGTGAAAATACCAAGGTAATGACTTATCAAAAAATATTTTTGAGAATACAAACATAAATTTAATATTTCAGTACGATGAGTAACTATGAAGGCCCCCATAATGAGCATCTGTCAGAAGAAAGCCTATCAGGAAACGTTAATGATGCACTATTTGAAGAATTAATAGAAGTAGATGAGCAATTTGAACCAACAGAAGACACCAGTTTGTTACACCGAGCAAAAAGACGTCGTTATTCTTCTTCTGGAGATGTGGCGGACAAATTGTTAGAAGCAGTAAAAAATATAAAAATTCCAGTTGCACCACCACCGCCTCCAAGTACATACTTGGAGCAATTTTTTATTAGTTTAGCCTGGCAAGCTGCATCTGCAAACCTTTCGCAATACGAGGAGTTAAAATTGCAAATGGGTTGTTTGCAGCTATAAGAAAAAATAGTTTGTGAAAAATCTTAAAAATAAAAAATCAAGTTTTAATTCTAAAGTGTACATAGACGTATTTAATTGTGAATTCAATGTGATTTATATTTTTGAATGCAAATTAAAAACTGAATTATTTATATTTTCTATTTATTTATTTAAATCATGTTGTATTGAAATTCTACATTTCCTTCATTAATACACCAGTTGGCAAAAATTTCTCTAATGTCATATCCACGTGAAGCAGGTACAATTTGTGACTAAAACTTGGTCATGTAATTTTAGTTTTTCATTATATCTTAATACTATTAACTTAGTAATTAATTTCAGAGCATGCGTTTTCTTGTGGGTATGACATGAATCAGTTTTCTAGGTTTTTACTGATATCATCAACAAACCCGTCTTGAAATTTTTGCATAGATTTAATAGAGGTCGCTTGTTCGCGGCTTAACCTTAATCTTTTCATTACGAATACAGTTAGAGATTTTTGGCTCATGGATTTGGAGAATCGGGATTGTTTGAAAAGTTAAAGATTTCTTTCAGACTTAACGGTGTGAATAAGAGCCCAACGCATATCTCTCTCCTAGGTCACGTATCTTCCACCTCTTTTCCCTTTGCCATTCTATACAGATCGTGATCCGAAGACACAACATTAAATTTAGCATTAAAGGTTAATTTAGCATTAAAGCAAAACTTTTACATTACAATCAAGGCGTTAATAATGGTTAAAATCAAGCAAGTCCGGAAATTTCTGTTGATCCTTCTGCCAATTTTGATATTATATTATATTTAGCCAAATATCTCAACAGTCAACAAAGCGATATGAACAAATCTTCGGAGGAAAAAGTGTTGAGATCATCTACCTAATGAAAAAAATATTAAACAATAATTTGTACATCAAAAGTAAGATGTTAGAGTGACATATAATATTAATGCAGGATCAGTCGGTGTAAGCTTGTATGAAATTGGCTTGATACAATAGCAAAACCTAAACGAATTTGAAAATTCAACACAACAATCTTAAATATTGTTCACATAAAACCTTAATAAATTCGTAATGACGTTTGGAAGAGCCTTTAACAAGTTATGGAAAACCCGGTCTATTTTAAATTTAAATATTTTCAGTCATATACCGTAAATTTGACATCAAGAGGCGCTTGCTAATAATACCTCCTATTATAATCGCGATACCCCCACCACTGTAAAATGTATTATGTCCTCCAGATTAGTTTTTTAAAATTTAAACGGAAATTATAATTTTTGACGATTTTTAATGGTTTCGAAATTTCATGATTAAGCTTAAGATTAAGGTCCATCGGAAGAGGATGAAAACAAAAAAGAATTGAACAAATGCTTTTTAAAATATATCCATGTATGTTATTTATATCATCCCGATACCTCAGTGTATTTTCGTATATCCCACCTTAATCATTGCTCTCATTGCTTGTATTTCCAGAATTTAACTAGGCAAAAGGAAGTAATGTTTGAGACTAAACCAAGCATAGGATGCACACCCCTTGTTACGAACTCATTACTGAAAAAAGTCCTTGAATATTACTAAAGATTACTATAGTACAGCTCATAATTGCGGACGTGAGAGATGATCATGAAACATAACATTGCCTAACAGGCTAATATGACAGTTAATATTACACATGGTTATAGTCACTCATCCTCAAATGAGCATTTTCTCCTAAGTGCCAAATTCAATTTCCGAAAGGGGAAAAGCCGTCTCGAAATTGCACAAAATAGTTTATAAATAAATCGTAATTTCGAATTAAAAATAGCTTAGACAAAAATTTAGAAAAGTATTTTAATTAAATAAAATAATTAGAATTTAGTAACGACAAACAGAAATATTACAGTGTATATATTTTAAAAGTAAAATATGTTTAATGCATCATAAAGATGGCCGAAAGTGTCTTAAGTATAATTAATATGATTTATGGATATAGAATTCATAAAAGATGTTTTAAAACAGCCAAGAGCAAAAAATATCAAAACGCACACACAACAAAATGAGATAGGAAGCTGAAGAACAAAAAAATTTAAATAAAGCAATACAAAATCTTGTTTGTGAATATTAATAACTGAATATAAAAATAAAAAATTAATCACAAGAAATTTATTATAATTTACATATTCGAAATATTTATATACTCGTGCATGCTCATCGTATACGAGTATATGCAAATAATGCAAAATCATCGATTTTTGAATGATTATGTGTGTATGTATGTATAAGTATAATACTGCTGTATATGCCACAACGATCTGAGAACTTAATTAATTTTAATCATTGATAAATGAAAATTTATGATCGAAGTAATAAATAAAAATTTGGTCCATATATAAGTAATTGGTTGAAAAGGAATCTTGGATTAGATGAGCGAATTGTTTAAGGCGCGGAAATTGTGTTATTTATACATAATATTTAATTGTAGATTGGCCGGTAATTTGAAAAATTATCATTTTGCTTTTATACCTGTAGGCTATTTAATTTTAATAATTGTCAATAATAACAACTTGATTGGAAAATAATAGTTCTTCATTTAATTAAAACGCACCGGTTAAGTAAATTGCATCAGTACTTAATCATACTGAGTGATATGTTCAAGACCCGGAACAGTCAAATATCTCAAAATAAAAGTAATCAAGAGAAAAATACAATAACGCCATGTCATTTGTCATTCGCTACCTAGCTGGAAGTAGAAAGAAGTGCTTGCCAGTACTAGAAACGTGCGGTTAGAAAACTACGAGCGAGCGAAGTTCTCTTCCAAACAAGACTTTTGCCGAATCAATGTTCAGAAAATAAGAAATAGAAATTTTCACAAAGTGGTACAGTCATATTGATGAAGTAAATAAAGCATGAAAAATAACGGTCGTGGCCACCTAAGGTATATTCAAAAATCGTTTTCTTGTTTTTCTGGAACAAACAACTATTAAATAGAAATACAGATTGAAGATATTTAAAACTCCGCATGGCTTTGATGCAATACAAACTCTGATAATATGTAACAAGAAACGTACTAACGGGGCGGGTCAGCTGGTCATTAAGGACTTATCCTAACATTCGCTCGTGGAATAATTTAAAATGATTTTTAATAAATGAGAAAAATTATCCTGTCAAAAACACCAGTGCGGATAAATCCCGAGAAAAATCCTTTGAAAAATCCCAGAGTAATACCCGTGGAAAATCCCTGGTAAAATCTCGTGGAGAATCCTGAGGAAAAGACGGGGGTAAATCCCGGAGAAAATTTCATGGAAAATCTTAGGGAAAATCCAAAATCGCGAAGAAATTCAAGGGGAATCAATTAGAAAATCCCCGAAAAAAATCCCGGGGAAATCTCCAGGATCCCGGGGAGAATCCCGCGGAAATGTACTTAAAAAATCCCAGGCAAAATTCCATAGAAAATCATGGAAAAGTCCCCTGGGAAAATCCGGATGCTTTCCCTGCAAAAAATCCAGGGGAAATCCACAGGAAAAATCCCGTGGAGTATTCCGAGGAACATTCCTAGAAAAACACTTGGCGAAAATTTCGGTAAAACTCCCGCGAAATTCCCGGAAAACCCCCGTCTAAAATCCCGAAAAGAATCACCAGGATATCATCGGGAAATCCTTGAGGAAATTCCAGGGACAAATCCCGATTAAAATCCCGGCGAAGCGCCCGCGAAAACCCCTGTCGAAAATCAAGGAGAAATCCCCAGGAAAATCGCGGGAAAATTCTCGGGGGCAAATCTCGAAGAAAATTCCGGATTTTCATCCAGCGGAAATCTTCGGGAAAAACCCGACGAAAACCCAGCGGGAAATCCAAGGGAAATCAACAAAGAAAATCCCGGGGAAACACCCTGGAAATTCCCAGAGAAATCCCCAAAGAAAATTCCGGGAAAAATCCCAGGGGAAATTCTTGAGAAACCCTTGTCGAAAATTCCAAAGAAAATCCCAGAAAATACTAGGGAAAAATCCCGGTGAATTCCGGTGAGAATCTTGTTGCGGCAGCTTGGATAGCAACAATTTGATGAGTAGCGCAGGAACGATATATCCACCGTGCAACAATGCAACACGAAATTTTTTTAGATGTTTTATTATTATTGTGTTGCAATTACTGACCAACCTCAATAAATTTTATTATTTTCCACACGTAACGAAAAATGTATTGTTTCATCGGGCATTGACCTCTATAATAAACCAAATAATATTTTTTTTTTAAGATTTGGTGTTGTTGTTGCTCGAAGAATCTATTAAATGTGATGTCAAACCGTAAAATGCATCGTACGATCCCAGGTGCACATCTCCGATTGGTCTAGGTGTTGTATATAGTGTATAGTTCAGTTATACGTCAACCTTTTGTAAAAAAATTCAATTTGCATTTCAAAACATTTTGAGAGGCCAACGAGTAACTATCTCTTGAAGTTAAGTTAAATACAGAAATACTTGTGATAAAAGAAGTGACTTTATGTACATTATAGAAAAGTTATAATTTTTTTTTTTTAAATTGCAAACGATATAAATTGGATTACGCGCAGATTATTGTCAATCGGTAAGATTTATAAAAACTAAATCGGGTTTTTGTTAGTTTTGAGTTCTAATGGTAGCTTATTTCATACGCTAGGCCCATTTAGAGATATATGTTTGTCCGGGATGGTTATCGGGCCTCTCCAAGAAAAAAAACACTCCAGAAATAAACTCTTCATCGGTGGACATCACAGAGGAATTTCCGCGTGTTAAATCGCAAACCACAAAGGCATAGGAATATAGTTGGACTAATTTGTCTACTACGAATTGTGCAACCATTCGAGGAATCTTTGTTTTAAATTGTGCAAGGAAGAAAATATATATTTTGTGAATTTTGTGATTTCCAACAAAAAAAAACGGTTAAAAAAAAGACATATAAATTACAAAAAAAAAATTTTTATTTAAGAGAAATTTCCAGTTTAATTCTTATTTAAAATTAAAGCTTAGTATAATTTATAAAATTCAAAATAATCTATAAAAATATTTAATTAGCATTTAAGGAAATATTTATTGAGAGAAAAAAAAATAAATAATATAAGATTATAAACATAAGTGAATTAAGTTGTCCACAGCTACGCAACCAGCCTGCTGCCAGGAGTACTCTTAGCAGAAAATAGTTTTGGTGAGTTTTTTTTCGGTTAAATGTTTTTGTGCCCGGGGAAAATCGCCCCGTTATACTATTTATTTTTGTCATAATCTCAATAAAATTTAATTATTATAAGATTTTAAATTAAACTATACTAAATTATAAAACTAATCATTCCTTAAGAGTGACAGTGATTTTCAATTATGCATGTAAAAAAAATGATTATTTTGAAAAAATTTGAATTATAATAATTTAATTGGAATAAATTATATTTTTATTGGTGATGTGGATGAACAATGAGCCCAGGTGAAAATTTGTGAGGGATTAAAATTAAAGTACGTAAGGTTTGTTCGGCCTATATCTAGAAACATGACCCTACCAAGCCGTGAAACTACCCGAACGTTAGTCAAAATACGTACGGTTTCTAGAAGGTCCGTAACAATCTCGGGGAAATTTCAAAAAAAATCCCCAAGGAAAATCCATGGGAAGTCCGTGGGGAGAGCACTAGGAAAATCTCCTTCAAAAACCCCGGAAAAATTTCTGGAAATTCAATGGGAAATCCCCGAAAAAATTGCCGGGGAAAATCCAATAGTGAATGTCGAGGAAATCCAAGGGAAAATCTTTAGGAAAATCTCATGAAAAAACCGAGGGAATATCCTATGAGAACCCCAAGGAAAACCCCCGTCAAAAATCCCGTTTAATTTTCTAGGAAAAATCCCGGTGTAATTTCCGGGAAAAAATCCCGAGCAAATATCCCGAAGAAATCTCGGGGGAAGTAATGGAAAAAATTCTAGAGAAAGTCACGGGGTAATAGCGGGAAAAATTCCAGCAAATCCACACAAAAAATCCCGTACAAAATCCCAGGGAAGATCTCGTGGAAAATTACGAGTGCAACCACGTCAAAAATCCCGAGGAAAATCCCGGGGAAAATTCCGTTGAAATCCCTGGGGAAAATCTCCTTGGACAATCCCGGAGAAATCCCCGGGGAAAATCTTTAGGAAATTTCCAGTGAAATCCCCGGTCAAAATTCTGGGGAAAATTCCGGGGAAAATCCCGTGGCAAATCTCCGGGGAAAATCCTTGGGGAAAATTCCCCGGAAAATCCAGTGGAAGTTTCCGTAGAAATTCCCAGGTAAAACCCTGGGGAAACTCACGAGGAACCCATTGTCGAAATTCCCATGGAAATCCTGGGGAAATTTTCGGGAAAAATCCTGGGAAAATCCCGGCTAAAGTCCTGTGGAAACCCCGTCGAAAAATCTATACAATTAAGTGTTAATTGAAATGATGATCTTCGAATAACTTGTCTTACGATTCCAAATTTCAAAATTAACCTAAGTGTGCGTTAGCAACCCACTGAAACCTACGTACAAGGCATTAGTTACTTTCCAATCCACCACCGTAAGTACTTATAAGCACTTCAGGCTTTTGTCTTTGCTAAATTATATTCACAACTGTTCTACCTTTTTATTACGAGTAGTTGAAAGCAGTTACGATAAATTTGTACCTAGCGGATTGTGTATAGTATTTTGCTGTCAAAAATATAATTGAATGTCGTATGTGCAGGCAGCGCTAATAAAATTCCGGTATAGATATTTTGTTTAATTAAAAGTTATCACAAATAAACTACACCCCAATATGCAATGCCGACGGAATTCCATTTACATTCGCGTTCTAAAACCACACTGCTTCTATGGAAAGAACCATGTGTATCACGCGGAAATTCGTACTCCCCGCCAAAGAAAAGTGTCACAAAAATTCCGGTGTCGGTGTGAATCCCAACTAAAAAGAGAAAAAACCACAGAAACAAAAAGCACGTGTTTGTATATATTTTCCTATTGGAATAAATAATAATTCTTATTTGAAATAAAACAAAATTTTCCATTTATAATAAAATAAATATTAATTTTTTATTAGCACAAAAATACACAATTAAATTTTATAACACAAATTTTATAAATTAAATTTTAAGCACGTTCACCATACGTCTGGTTTGTTCACCATACGCGCATCCAATTGAACATCCCAACAAGCACAACCGATCTTGAAAAGAAAAAAAGGCATTGAAAATTAACAACGTAAATGTATTTCGCGACGACGCCATTGTGAGACAGATTTCTATTACCTTTTTAGTCCAAATTTGTACATCGCGATCACTAAATAACTTAATAATTATTATTTTATACTTAAATTTAAAACTATTTACTTTAACAAATAGAAAACATTATAATAAAACACAACACTTTAAAGAAAACAAATTTAATTATGTAGTGCAACCGTGCACGTCGACTTGTCAGAAGAAACTGAAAATAAAAGATACAATCGAAACTTATAAAACGAAAATAACATTACCGCGAAATAGAAAGAGAAAAACAATTATTTTTCTCCGAAATCAATATTTTTGGGTATTTGATATTTTGTAGTACGGAATTTTGTACGACATTTGAGCAGTTTTTTCCACACAGTGGAATAATTGCATACTGGGACATAAGTAGGTTATGTTTTGCTATTGTAATTGTTTAAGCTTTCCAATCGACATTTTAGCCAATACACATTTTTCGCATTTACAAGTACTTGCGGTGGTCGATTGGAAAGCGAATATTGTCAGTAAAATAGTGCTGATAATCTGACGAAAAGCAAATAATCGTCATTGTGATACCTGATATACCAAATTTAAATTTAAAAGTATGTAATCGTTAATATTTATCATTAGAATATGATGAACGGCCAGATTAAGTGTTTTTTAGTAGCACCCATGGTGAAATTGATTTTCTTCATCATTACTTTTATTTTATTTTAAATCTGTTTTCGCATGTGCGAAATCCAAACATTACAAAATTCTCAAGTATGGCTGATTATCTGATTTGAATATTTTTCTCATCAAAATCCATTAGTTGGTGATTGAGCAAGCTGCTTCTATTATATTATTAAAATTTAAGTAAGTCTATTTTTATAAGATTGAAATGTCTTCAACACTTAGGTTAAAATATTTTACAACTAAAAATAAATTTATGTAGAAATTCGCTCTGAAAGTTTAATTTGAAAAATTTGACCAACTATGACATTAATTGATCTAGTATAATTAAGTAACACCTTCCAATGCGTTTTTAAAAAAAAATTGTTTTCCCGGAAAAGGACAAACTTAAGCTTATTGTAACTCACATTAACGATTAAATTAAATATGTATTGTCTAATAGATAGTCAATCTTTACATAAAATTCTCAAAACATTTTATCTACTTCTTTACTCGTAATTTCAAGTTATACATAACAGTTACTTTTCCCGTGCTAAGTGTAAATGACGAAAAAGCCAAACTAATGTTCGGTTGACGATATACATTTTAATCCAAATAACGACGCCTGCATAAATTAACGTATTACTGATGGACAAGGAATCGGTTAGGAATAAACTAAGTACAAAATTTTAATATATCACACTATGGTATAGTCAATCATTTAATCATCATTTTAAATATGATAAAATCCCAATATCCAATATATCTCCTAACACAGCCAATACCAACAACAACCATTATTATTTCATTCTATTTTATGACCTCATATAGCGAATGGTAATGGATGATTAATGTTCATAATTCGAAAACTTAAGTGTACGTCATATTAATTTGCTCGCAGTTTTTCGTGATATTTATTCGTTTATTATCAAACAACACCTTTTCCATCTACAAATCTTCTTTTAGAAATTATTCCATTTTACGAATTATAAATGTCAGATTTCCTAGATAATTTAAATAAATCAAGCTAGAAATTATACAACTCTGCACCCTTTCTATTTAACATAATACATTCCTATTTGTAAAACAGCAAATCACTATACGGAAATTTGAATATACAGCAGCAGCTGTTGTATCAAATTTTTGGAGTAAAAAAGCACAACCCAATTGAAACCGCATTCCAAAAAAAATGATTATGTTTTAAAAATTATCTAAAATAAAAGTGCTGGCTCATACAAAAAATTATTTTAAAATATTCGTTCCTTTTTCGTTGTATTTCCTCCAAACAGTCTGACATCTTCATTTCGAGAAAAAATATTAAAAAAAAAATGTTCCAAACAAACAAGTTCTTGTGTTGTATTCTTTTGTGATTTTATTTATTGAAAATAAATTCATTGAATTTCGGATTTTTTATTGAATTTTTATTTTTGTTCTTTCCTTTTTATCAAATTTATTAAAAATAAAATCAAAACAGAGCAGCAACAAAAAAATTATTAATGTTTAAGAAAAACTAAAAATTGTAGGAGGAAACATGATTTTATTTTCGTTTTTCCATATTTTATTCGTCTTAACTTACAAAACAAAAATGAGAACAAATTGAATGGATCAACAAAAAATAAATACATTCAACTCTCAAAATTGTCTATATCTACAGTTACGAAAACATGAACTCAGTATACAGTTTGTATATTTAACATTTAGTCTATATCCCCAAAAATTATATCTTCATTCTTACGTGCCAAACTGTATTTTGTATCTTTTATTTATACTATAAATGAAGAAAAGAGATTATGTATTTGAAATTTCCGCATCGGATGATATAATACTTTGATGTCTCGCCAGCTACACAAAAAAATGTGGAATTCAAACGGTCGTAAAACAAAATGATTCAAAAATAACGATGTATAATTTAGTATTTTAAATAAAATACAAATTTTCAACAAATTGTGTTAGGTACACATATTTAGGATATACATCGGAACCACATTAATCCGGATTTTTGAGAAAGACAAGAAAATTGTCAATATATATAGAGTTAGTTTTTTAATAAGCGCCAGGCTGTTATCTCTATAATAAGGCATTTTCAGTGTCAAGTAGAATTTTTAGTAGTGATCTTAAATGGTCTTGGAATTCAATTTTTTGACAGATATGTGAAAAATTAAACTGAATTAGAGAATTGAAATTTTTTCTAATTTCTACTCTGTTTCGTTGTAAAACCAAAAATAAATTCAATTGTTTTTCGATTTATATAAGGCAAATTTTTAAATTAAGTACCGCTAAAATTAAATTAAAATCATAAATCATAAGCAGTTTCATAAAAAATATTTGTTAAATGTTTAAAATGTCTGCCATTCAAATCTAAACATTTTGCTAATCATCTGTCAAAATGCCTAATGTGAATCCTAATGTGAAGGGGGAAATAGTTCGCAGCCTATGTTTTGAAGGAGTCAATGGCCTTCTTGTCAATGGCCTTCGAATGGTTTAATTTTCGAAATTTTATGATTCCAACATAGCAAATTTAAGCTTCGACGGCACTCATAATAATGTTAGCTTCTACAAAAGATGCAGTAGGGTCAGTACTGCACGATAAAATACTTCGATTGACTTACGCCGGTGCTTTTCAGAAAGCAAAACGAAAACTTGTTTTGTTTGTCACAAACAGTTTTATTTTTTCAAAACAAACTGTTCCATAAGATTTGTTTGTTCTATTCATTGAGTGTTTGTTCTGTGTATCATTACAAAATGTTCTAGTTTGGAAAAATGTGCGATGACGACAAAACATTTATTATTAGTTTTGGATTTTTTTAAATAAGTGACACCCAAATAAAACGTAAACCGAGATATTGGGTTAGTTCTTTATGACAGTCTTCAAAAATCACAATAAAGTTGATAAAATGTTCCACAAACCAAAACTGCAAAAGTACATGTTTCAACAGAACCGACTAAAACGAAAACAAACTTCTTTTTCTTTGATCTTACCGACTCGACATGGGAAAATGTTTGTTAATTAAAAACACTGTACTCCGATAAAAATGTTTTTTTTTCAGCGGTTATGATTTTAACGTCATTACTTTACGGCTCTCGGCAATATCGAGGACGTACGGTTATGTGACCGATTTTAAGACCATCTGCACATTGCAAGCTCCATGCCAGCCGATACTGACATGGAAGATGGGTCGGCCCATGAGTTTTGCACTCCGACAGGGGGTCATAGATGTGTTATATTTCATCCCAGACCGTAATCTGTTATGAAATTTCCCTTTTGCATCCTGCCCCTATCGGGATTCGAACCCGGTACCTCCCGATCCAAATGCCAAAGCTTTAACCACTGTGCCATTTGGTCGTGACAAAAATGTTTTAAAAACTGTTTATTTTTTACAAAACATTACAGTTTTTCGTTGAGAAAAACAGTTTTTGTTTGTGTTTTTTGTTTTGTTCGTTTGGTATGTCGAAACTCGGCATTAGACATCTATGAAGCCTTGTCAATGTTCGAATGGTTGAATTTTCGAATTTATTTGATTCCAACATAGAAAATGTATGCGTCGACGGCACTCATAATTATGTTAGCTTCTACAAAACATGCAATGGGGTCAGTACTACACGATAGCATACTTCGATTTACTTAGACATCTCTACGATGCCTTGTCATTGACGATCGAAACACCACTATAATTTCTCCTATAGCAAAATTTTAAAATTAAAAAAAATGTATGACTCCGCATAAATATATTGGCTTCTAGAATGCATTAAGAATGGTTATTGCACATGGTTATGGCTAAATTAGCTTGCTATTGTGAACTTATTTTTTTAACTAGTTATTGCGTTGTGTTATTGTATAACACGTTTTTCTTGAAAGTGTAGATTTACACTTTTTGGGCTGTTATAAAGTTTTTTGTCATTTTTAGTTTGTCAGAAACATCACTATAGTAAAAACCTCATTATGTATTTTATGTACCTAATTATAAGATCATAATTGATTTTTAAAACACTTGGATCAAGTTTCATAATCGTAGGGGATTTTTGTGCGAAAATTACCTACTGGGAATCAAAACTAACCTGTAAAAAAGGAAGAGAGCTGTTTGCAGTAGGAAGACTAAGCAATTGCGATTTTCATTCTGGAGATCAACCAATAAGTTGGTTGACCTACGAATATAGAAAAATACTACTATCATAGACTTCTTTATAACCGAAGTTATAAATGAGAACTACATATACATACATAGAAAGCAGCGAAATGAATAATGTCGGATCTAATGCCTGTTATTATTGTTAAGAAAACTAGTCCACCTTGGCTAACTTATAATAAAACTTGCTGCGAGAAACTCTAGAAACCAGTTGAGGATAATATGGAACTTCAGGTGACAATTAAAAATGCAATACAGCTAAAAGGAGAACTAGAATATCCTAACAACACCATACAAGGAACGGTATGGGGTAATACACCAGGAAACCGATTGCAGCAAAACGAAAAGCAAGAAAGGCTTGGAAAAGGAGTTGAGTGCCAGAATATCAAACAAATTAAATCTAATTTTTTTCTCCAATAAACCTAGTTGGTAATTAAAGAAATCAAGAACGAATCCATTAATAAATACCTAAGTGACTTTACTGGAGAAAAGATACCGAGTATTTGTTTTGGAACAACAAAAAGTTTAAAACGACCTGAACTACAAATTTCACAAGCTACAAATTAAGACGGAACATAGTCCATAAGTCCAAAACAAACAGATTCGTTGTTTGCAACCCACCTCGAATACACGTTTCAGCTTATACCTAGAAAAACAGCAGAGGACAACATACCACCACTAAAGGGCTTGGAATATAAAGTACAAAATGACTTACCAAAGCAGTTTTAAGAAATTCTAAAATCGTACATACCCAGACAGGTTCCTGTTAAATTAGATGGCGAATACTCAGAAATATAGAAAATATCTTTAGGTGTACCACAATGTTGTGTTCTGGGATCAATTTTATATGTTCTACAATATGTTCTGGCAACTCTAGAAGATACTAACATAGTAACGTTTGCGGATGATATGGCCATCTTAGCTGCAGTCGCTCGAGGGCAGTTTGATAAGTCAGTGACTTTTTTAAAAATTATATAAATATTTTTATCGACAAATAAGTGTTTGGCCTTCTTTGGTGCAAGGTCACCCGGAGAAACCTACTGGCTTGATTGTTTTTATGTTTTTGGTATGTTGTGATGGTACCATGTTTCGTCCACTATATAATGATTTATTTCGAAAATTCGTTCAAAACCCATCATTTCCGCACTATCAGAACACTTCGTCTGTTCTGGAAAAACTACAGACACGAATAATTTTATAAATCTAACGATCGAAATCGTTTGGTCGACTGTCGCCTAAGTTTGGTCACTAGTTGTTCTCGTTTGGGTATCAACACTTAGTAATTTATTAAGAAAATTCATTAAAAACGTCAATCCTCAACGAAAATCGACTAAATGATGCCGATCATTGGATTTATAAAATTATTCGTATCAGTAATTATTCTTTAACCCGAACATTTCGAATTGTGCGGAAAGATGAGTTTTTAACGAATTTTTGTAATAAATAATGTATGTAGGGATGTCCAAACGAGAACAACTAGTGACCAATCCTCAACGAGTTATGGAGAACCTAAAAATTGAATCGATTTTATCTTATGTCTTCCACTTAAGATACAATTCTTGAAAAAAGATAAATTTTAACCCTAGTGGTAGAGTATATATTCCAATTGGATTTGTTATTTGATTTTGTAAAATGAAATTTCCAAATAAGCGACGAATCCGATTTTGTTGAATTAATACAATTTTGTTTTTGTTTTTTCGCAATAAAAAATGACTCATTGGTCAAATCCTGACCTAACGACTACCTAATTAACCTTAGTGACCAAACGATAAAAACTAGTAACCAATCCTGACCAAATGAATCCAATCATCATTTTTGTCAAGAGGTGCTAAAAAGGCGGAACCTTTTAAAGTTAATAAAATGTATTTTAAATAATAATTTAGATGTTTTATTGTGTAAGCTTGTCAAGAATTGTAAACCAAAAAATATTTCTTTCTCTTTGCAATAAACTCTTAAAATCGAATTATCTGTTTCAATATATGCAGTGTGTTAAAATTACTGGTTGTTTTATTAAATGCTCACTGGACAGTGGACACAACATGATTTGCTGCATTTACTCTAAGCAGGTTTAATTTAAACTTGGATTCTGGAAAAATTTTAAATATTGGATGTCATACGTTTAGGAATCGTTTTACAAATATTTTCAGCAGTCGTTTGGTAATGTACAATTAAAACTTTAATGACACCTTAATAATCAAATTGGGTTATTTATTAAACTTTAAAATGATTTATGCAAATAAATTAAGCAATAAATTTATTTACAGTTATTATTTTTATTTGTACTTAACAAAAATAAAACCGTACAAATTTAATTTTAAATGCAATATTACAAAACCACAGAATATAAAAAAATTAAATTAAATTTTTGTTTACGTGACTCCTGTATTCTGTTATCATTTATATGTTTCTCAAATTATTGTTATAGGTATACAAAATTAAACAAGGATCTGTTGATTCTCAACCAAAAAAATAAAATAAAAATAAAACGCGAACCAAGTTAAATATATAGGAGAACGGAACAAACCACGCAATTTTATTTAACTTCTAAAAGCAAATATTTGTTGAAAATTAAAACGTGTACTAAAATAAAAATTAAAGGATTTTTAGGTATACATAGTTTGCCTTTGGACTTTATTTATTTATAACTTTTTTAATTTAAATTTTAGCGAAGACAATAAATTTTTCATTAAAAATAAAAAAAAAAAAATACTTTTCCCACACTTTCCGACCAAATACGTTCGGTAGGTACATAATGTAGAATCGTGTGCATATACACATCGAGGGCCGACAAACAATTTATGCGCTAACGTTAAATTATGAAAAAGGATTAGCAAAATGAAGTTTGTTATTTAGGTTAAAACATTTATTTATGGCTAGAGTGTTATGAAAGCTGTGCATATGTAGGTACTATAAATTGTGGGTTCGCAGATCAAAAAAAAAATATTATGGGTGCTTTTAACCTCAACTAAAGGAGTATAATCAAATTAAAGTAAATTAAAATCCGTTATCATTAATCACAGAACCCACACATTCGTTTTAATTTAATTTTTTAATTCTAAAAGTGTGAAGTGAAATTTTTGTTTTATAATCTGAAAATTATTTCACACATAATATGCGGAGACGCCTTTATGTGTGTCTTGTAATTTTTTTTATAATTTTAAATTTGCATTTAATGAATTTTTTATATATTCCAAAATTATATAATAATGAAACGTTAAATATACTTAACATTTACATATATACATACAAAAAAACAGGCAAAACAAAATTAACATTCAACCAAATATAACAACTAAAAAATTAGCATAATCACATTTGAAATTAATTAATTTTTTTTTATTAATACAACACAAAAAAAAATATTTGGAAAAAAAAATCTGAAACAGCGCAAATTGGATAAAATAACACAGAGAAAACAAGAATTTTCGGTTTAGCAAAATAAATAAAAAACGGCAACACAAAAAGATTTATCACCCAGAAAGCGAATGAAAAAAACATCATTGGTGTTATTCCCCAAAAATGCGGAATACATCTTCGGAACTTCAATAAATAAGTATATAGCTGCCACAGTGCCACACATACATATACATTATTTTGGTGTTGTGCGTTATGTGTTTTCACTATCTTACACAATTTATTTGAAACACGCAAAATGAATGTAATTCTTGTATGACACACCTTCTAAGGAAATTATACAGTTTTATAAAAATATAAATATATATATACGGTTTTGTATCTCGCAAGTGTGGGTGAGATAATGAAGGTGTTACGAATTTTGTCAACGGTGAATCAGTTCGCTTGTCAAATAAAGGTATGTAGCTATGTGTAAACTGTAATAAATTAATTGAATTTTATATAAATTACGTTTTTGTGTTTTATATAATGCGATTACCGAAATTTGTTAGTCTAATTAAATAATGTGCTTCGAGTGTTGCCAAACATGAACCCTTACCAAATTGTGTTTGTTTTTCACAAATCTAGTAAATTTGTTTAAATGTTTACTTTGGACAAAATGTGGATGAATCATCATAAAATTTATAGTAGATATATTTGGTGGAATTATTTCATTTTAAGTTATGTTACGGATGGGGTCCCGACTCAACAGATTCTCCTAAATGAATTATTACTAAGAAAAAGCCCTACAGCTTTTCAGTTTAAATTTGGGTTCATCTACATTTTAGAAGTGAAAATCAATTTTTTACAAAACAAAAAATGTAAGATATTTTAAATTAAATTTTAAAGTTAAATTCGCATTACCATCTGGTTTTGTCATAACAACTATATTTCTTTTCGAAAACATGATAAATTTGAACAATTTTTCTAACCATACTAAACTAACAGAAATAGTGGTAAATAAAAAACTGCCAGCACCGTTCCTGAAAATTGAATACAAATCTGTCGCCAATGTACAAATATGTATAAAATTTAGTTAACTATATAATAACAGTGTGCTAGTTGAAAAATGTGACCACACCCAGCTGGCCACCCAGGGGGTAAACTAATTCGAGTACGCTGAGTTCAATGGTGCTAGTCCCATTTCAAAGTTAGTCCTCATTTTTGAGATATCGCATTCGACATGTTTTGGCCCTGAGTCAAAATATGCCCTCATTTTCACGTTGATAGCTCTTGAACCATTAAGATTTTCGTTATGCTTTCTTCAGGAAAGTTGTTGCGCAAGTCTAGACCAACAACTTTACCGAACATATCAAGACCGAAAAACCACATCTAATTTTTTTTGCTTTTCATTTCGACGAAAACACTGTTTTTATAGTTTTTTATCATTTTGTTGAATTTAAATCGAGTAGAATCGATCGAATAAACATCGCATCGACAAATATAGATACAATAGAAACTATTTAAAAGAAAATTAAATCGATTCAGTTGATTTTATGGCGATTTTTCCTAAAAAAAATTCCTAAAAAATTTACATTTTTCTTCTCTTTGACAAAACAATGGCGTGCCATCGCGATAGTGGATAAAAATCTTGGATTTTTCCATCCCATCCTTTTAACCAATTACATCACGTAAATTATACACGTAAATTAACGGTATCCTACAGCACAGTTTTACTATAAAACTGAATATCGCTAAATTGTGATATACGCACGATTTAAATTACATACAAACATATTGACAAAATGCAATCGGGATAATAACCATAAAACACAATTGAGTGAATTTACTATATAATGAATTTACAATCTACAATTCCATATCCGCAAAGTACGCAGCTCATACCCGTGTGCCGATTTTTGAAAAAATGGAAAACACACTCAGCATTTGGATTGAAGGTAGCTGTCAAAAACGGACTCTATTGTATTCACAACTATGTAAAAGTTGCTTGGAAAAGTTGTTCACTTCATAACATAAAAATTAATGAAGAACTTGAGTTGGCAGAAAAAAAAATTATTGAAGGAAGATCAAGGACCGGAAACCTTGCGTTGGTGGAAAAAATTCCCAACCGAACATTTATATCAAACAAAAATGAAAACACTGCATCCGGATTTAAGGTATCAAAAGATCTTTTATCCTTACTATTTCGGAAGAATGTTCAACAACCCCCATCCTAATTTATAGATCTTTCAAACCCCGATAACAGCTTGAGTAACTGCTGACTGATTTAGAAATTGGGTTTTTAATTGATTTGTGCTGGGGGTAAACACTGTCTTAAAGCAGAAAATTTCAGATTTCAAAGCGCTATTACTAACAGATAATGCTCCAGGTCATCCACGAAAACTTAAGTCAACCTAACGTCCAAATAGTGTTTTACCTCTTAACACGACACGCTTAACACGCATTACTTAAAATAAATATATAATTTGGGGATAAATAAACTAACATCGCTTTCCGAAAGAAGTGTAGGAGTCAAATTAAGTGAAACATTTCTAGAAATAATTATTTATTATGCTTTCTATAAGTGAATTATTTTTCCCCAAAAAGAGATCTGTTTTAGATCAAAGTTAAGACATGGTCTCATCTATCTTGCGAACATCCCTACCAATGTATTTATTAGGATTGCATTTTAATCCAGATGATTTACAGTAAACCTGTAAATCATCTGGATAAAAATGCAATTTATATATGAGAAAAACAAGGGACCCAAAATAGAACCCTGAAGTACACCAGCAACCAAATCACAAATGCTTGAATAATTGGCACAACATTTATAAACTCAGATACAAATGTATTAATTTAACAGCAGATTTATAAAATGTATAATACAAGTGAAAAAGCAGGCAAAATACTAATTTTACGAATGCCCCCAATATTAGATACGAGTACTATATCTTTTTTAGACAGAGTAAAGATAGAGCCAACTTTCCATACATCCGGAAAAATTTTTTTTTGATGAATGTAACATGCGGAACAAATAAATCTATAAAAAATTTCTTCCTTAAAGTCAATTAAATCATTAACTTTCAGATCCGAATTTCACAGCACGGATTCAACACCATAAATTCATTTACACAGTCAAACAAAAAACAGTTGTTGCCAACGAATTCACAAAATTCCAAAAGAACATCTACCTAATCCTCAATTTTGCTTAACGCAATTAAAATATCTTCAGCACAAAATACAGTATTTGTGTTGTCTGTGGAAGATAAAACACCAAGCTTTTTCAAGTTCTTTCATGTCATCCTTGAGTTATACGCATTACTAAAATAGAAGCTTTGTTTGGCTTACTCTAAACTCTATTTTCTAAACTTTTAATAAGCCAAATCTCTAATTCCATTAAATTAAAAATATTTGCATTTAACCAAGGTGCTGTTGAACATTTATTAATCTTAAGTTTCGCGGTACACACATATTTTCCAAAAATAAGAAATTCGAATTAAATTCTTAAAAAATATCATTCAGATAAATATAACAAAAATGATGAAAAGAAACTATGAATATAATATTCATAGTCAATTCCTTTATAATCGGGAACGACGGTATAAGATATTAGATAGCTACCTAGTATGACACAACTTATATTTTTTTTTTTCTTGAGAGGTGCAGCCAACAATTTGGAGGAACTGTTTTAATATTAATATACACAGGTAAGTCCCACAAATTCTTCTGCCATAATATTATGATGACCTGTTGGCAACGTGGCAACTTGAGTAATGGAAGATGTATGAACAATTTGTTGTCGACTGACCATCGGAATTGATACAAGTGGTCTCGAGGTTCCAGAGGAAATCAATGGAATCACAGAACTAGGTGCTATAGATGCAACAGCTTCAGCATATGATATGGTATCTAATGATGCAGTTGATGAAAACGAGGATATACTTACAGTTTTCACAGATATATAGCAGAAGGTGATATAGACTTAACAGATACTGTTGAAGCCACATTTGATGACGAGATTTTTCTTACATTTGGTCCAAATTTGCAAACATCATTTCCAGCACATCTATAATGCCTGAAGTACTCAGTTTCTCAATATACCTGAACTTTGGAAGCAATTTTCAAAAAAATCACTCTATCGAAACCATATCCTTATCGCTAAATGACCTGAAGATTACAACATTAAAAGCATGTTGGAAAAAGTTATGGCTAGCATCAATTGAAATAGAAAGCGCGAAAAAATTAGCAGAAAATGAAACTGATTGCATATTACAACTTGCTAGATCAATCGGAGGGGACGGTTTTGTGGATAAGGATAATGAAGACGTTTAACAATTATTAGTGGAAAAAGAAGTCGAAGAAGCAGATTTGGTAGAAATGGTATTCCAAACCCATGTAAATTCTATCGATTCTAGGTCTGAAGAAGATAAAGTATTAATAATTTTACACTAAAAAAATGTTTAAACGAATGTTTAAACTTAGCCGAAAAGTGGGAACCATTTTTCTTAAAGGCAGACGCTTCCACTGTAAAAACTCGAAAATTCAAATCGAAGTTTCAAAAGTGCTTCTCACTATATCAAGAAATTTACAACGGCGCGTCTTTAACACAGATATGAAGCCAGATTACAGATTTTTTAAAAATTGCAGAATTTGGGCAAAATATGCAGAAAAAATTCTGAAATTAAAAATGATATCGTTCAACCAAATAAACGTTCTCGTACTTTTTACACTAGTTGCTGTAGGCATTTCGCGAAACACACTTACACTTAATAAACACCTTTTTATTCACCACTTGATTTTTATTTCGCAAGATTGCGCGAAATTTTGCGAAATAAAAAATCAAGTGGTTAGTAAAAATGTGTTTATTAAGTGTAAACGTTCTCGTTTAATGGTATTTAGCAGTGCTAATGAAGATAATTGTTTTAATTTTTTTTCTAAAAATCTGTTTCAGTAGATTTTAGAATCTAACCTCCCTTTTTATACTAGCTTCCAGTCTCTTATAACACGATTTCACATAACACGCCATTTATAGGAACCGATTTACCGTGTTATAGGAGGGTTTCCTTTATTGCTAAAGTTTATCTGTTTTATTTCTGAATTTACATTATTCTACAGTACCTGTAGTTTATACGACCAAAACATTTGTGAAGTTTTCATACCGGCTTAAATTACGTTCGTAAAATAAATCTATTTTTTTTTTTATTAATCTAAGATTAACAAAATTAATTATATTATCAACAGTTGGTCTTGCTTTAGGCATATTTGGGTAAACGTCAACTATCGCGCACTCGGTCGAGCCTCCCTACATATCTCCCGTAAATTATCGTACACTGGTAGCTCCCGTAAGTTTCATGAAAGGATTTTTTTCCGCGACCAGGTAATAAAATCGAATAAAATGTCATAAACTTTATACGAAAAATATTTGTTTTTTAATTTTAACGCACGTTCATTGAGCAACACGACATATTTGAGGTTACCACAAAACGTTTCGATATATATACATCAGTTTCTTCATAGATTTTAGTATTTTTGGTAAGCCGTTGAAGTTAGCCCGAGTCCAAATTTTTTCGTGGATTTCATGGATAAGTGTAACCGTCCCGAAAAAGTGTAAATACATTAAAAAATATAGCACCATCCCGAAAAACCGTTTATACATGAGAAAAACAAACAATACAGAAACATATTATTAATGTAAAAAAAATTAAAAAACTGGTAAATTTTTATTTTTATTTATTTAACCCGAATAGTGACAATTTGTATAGTTACTATATGGGTCCACATTAAATTGTATATCGCAATTATAGCTGGAGATAAATTCACCAAGCGGCATGTATGGCCAGACAGGCCATATATTTAATGTAGACCCATAGTATCTACACAAATTATCGCTATTCGGGTTAAATAAATAAAAAAAAAAAAATTACCAGTAATTTTTTTTACATTAATAAAATTTTTCTGTATTGTTTGTTTTTCTCATGTATAAATGGTTTTTCGGGATGATGCTACATTTTTAATGTATTTACACTTTTTCGGGACAGCTACATTTATCCAAGAAATCCACCAAAACATACAGGCTCGGGCTAACTTCCCCGACTTTCTTTGGGTTTGTTTTGGTCTTGGCTTAGAGCAGTATTTAACGAAATTTTGAAAAAATACTCTTCTATTTGTTTGTAATATTAGGTTCGTCGCCTTTTCATTTTATGAGTAGCAATTGATGTTTTCATTTTACAAACCAGGGGCGGAATCATGAAATACGACCGGAAAAAATTTAGACGGATTTAAAAATATTTTCAAACTTATTAGATTAAAAGTATTCAAATTTACCATGATGGATGCAGACTGATGTTTAAATGCAACTTCTATAATATTTGAAGAGCAATGGCTAATCTCCAACAAGATTTTAAAAATTCATTTTTTACCGGTACAACATTTCCGTTTAAAACTGCTCGATTATGGAGTAGTTGTCGAATTAAATTTTTATGTTAAACTGTTATTTATTTGAGTTTTCATATAAAATATTTACGCCAACTTTGACCATTTTTTCGAAATTTTTTGTGTTTGTCCAATGAAATATTTTCTAACAATTCATTTTTTCGGTCGGATTTCATGATCTTGCCCGTTTACATCAAAATAATTATAGTTATATTTCCGGAAATTTTACAATTTTGAAATACAAAAGACTTCAATGCCATCTCATAAAATGAAATGGCGACGAACCTGGGACGAGAAATTTGAAATTTGAAATGAATTACGAAAATCTTGTATGAGATTAACTATTGCTGGTAAAGAATTATACAAGTTGCATTTATACATCAGTCTGCATCCATCATAGTAAATTTGAATACTTTTAATCTAATAAGTTTGAAAATATTTTTAAATCCGTCTAAATTTTTTCCGGTCGTATTTCATGATTCCGCCCCAGGTTAAGTTCCGGAAATACGTGACTAATACATATAATGAATGAATAATGGAAATCTTAAGTGCACTCACAATATTTATTTTTGTTCATATGACAATTTTTAGAAAATCAAATACGTTACAAACTTGAAACCGCGCTATGTCTTGTGAAGTTCACTGGCAATCTTAGGTATAATATTTTGGATTATTCCAAAATTTGAAACATTAAACTAACAAATTCTATAACTTCAACAATAATAACTTTCAACATAAATAATGAAATTGCAGATAATACGGCAAACATTTGCGATATTTAAAACTCGTCGTTCTTGATATAAAATTTCCAATTCCCAATATTTAAATTAGAATTTAATTGTTAAAATAAAAATAAATAATCATACATTTTTTTAATTTTGTTAAATTTATTTCCATTTATACATTTAAAATTATGCTTTTAAAATTTTTAGGTTAAACATTCCTAAAAAGTTGTATCGTATCCATTAGAAATTTGGATAGTGGAAATTTTTAGAAAGGACAAGTTATAAAGTTAAAGATCTTCCGAATCGTGATTGCAAAAAAACTTGCAAAATAAAAAATATTTTAAAAAATTTGTCCAGAACAAGATCAATATACGATTCGCTTGGTGGAACCATAAAATCAAAAACAAAGCGCGCAAATAGTTGATGAAAGCCTTTTAATTATCGTTGTCAGAACAGCATTAAACCTTAAAAACAATTAACCTGACTCCCAGTCCATAACCTCAACAAATAAAATTTTTAATGGTAGATTTCAGACCAGATGGCGTAAGATCTGTCTATTGGCGCCTATTCTGTAAGCAAAGTGAGATGCAGATTATCTTAATTGTTTTGAAATAGGTTTTTCCTTAATTTTGGATTTTTGATTTTGGACCTATACATGAAATAATATTAAATCTAGACTTCGGCTTCGTAAATAGACATTACAAATTTTACCCAAAATCAATTTTCCACCGGTTACTCATATGCGATTCAAATAGAAAAAGTAATATCATAAAATAGTATCATTACAGGAATTTAATTTATTGCTAAGACAAATTACAGCCATTGATTTTCATCTAAGCTTATTAAGACTATCAGTCCGATTCACTCGAATTTGGTTGGCCGATACTAAAGAAGTCCGCGACACTTGAGATCTGAACTTTTCTTATATATCTTATATATTAACGTCAATTTATAATCGATTCTCAACAAACCTAAACTAAACATAATGGGATTGTGAGCAAATCAATGTCTTTGGCTCAATTCGAAATTCTACTCAACGATTCAAATGGCAGCTCCCATGTTCCAATTATACTCTTCGGTAATATAGTATTATTTTGAGTTCTTAGGCGAAAATCCTGATTAACCTTCACCTTCAGCGACAGTAATTGGCCAACTACACTCCATTTACAAGGCTTGTCAAATAAAATAAAATGAAACGTGGTTCATAAAATCAACTATTAGTTGTTGTTTTGTGTCCACTCTGGTCAATAAGCTTTGTATAGGGTTGCAAAATACCTACAAGGATCGTAAAAAGTGATCCGCCGCTTACGAAAACAATTTTTGTTATCATTTGTATATTTTTTTCAACTAGAAAATTTATTTTATGAATACCTAAACTGTTATTTTCATTCCAAGAAGTATTGTAGCAGGTTCAATTATGATTAAATATATTTTGCATTGCTCAAATGAAAATTAAATTAGGGAAGGGAAACAAAAATCAAAAACATCGTTTAAAATACTTCGTATACCATCGTGTGCAAACGCATTTTTTTTTTTTTTTTTTTTTTGCTATGGCGCCATTCTTGAACGGATTAGGAAAAATGAAATATACTACTGCCACATGAAATATACTACTGGCATATCGAAGCGGGTGTATTTTAAACATTCTTCTATGTCCTCTTATATTGTCATCCAAATCTGTATTGACCATAGAAATTGTTGATTCACGTGGCGATGATGTTGTTTGGTATTTTCTTTTAATACTTCACACCGAACTTATCAATCGAAATGAAAATTCGCCTTGCGATTTGTTTAATTGTTTTGGGTTTAATAATTTTTTTGTTTGGGATTGTGAACAGCTTATAAATACAAATAAATACAATACGAAGCGAATGTTTCGTATCTATTTACAAAATATCATTGCTAAAAACCACGATTAGTAGTGACCATTAAAAGTCTTTATTTTTTTTTTTTTAATGAAAAACATTTAATTATATTAGAACATTCCATATATTTTCAGAGCAATCCTTGGTTACTATAACTACTAGTGTTAAACGTCTTTTAAACACCGATTTTAGGTGAAAGATTTCGCTAAATTTATCGACATATATTATAAGGCGGAGAATATTCCAATAAAAATTTAAGCCATATGGGTTAACTTCCATTCACCGCCTTTTAAATTGAACCATCCTGCAATACTTCCGAATTCTGCTGTATTACTTTCAATTCAACCTTTGTACAAAGTTCGTTTTTAAAAACAGTTGCAGTAACGATATCGTTTTTAATAACAAGAGTAGTAGTTTCAAAAGAGAAAGTATTCGATTTGAATGTTAAAAAGAGATAATTTCAAGTGTCCGAACCTCAAAATGCACCATAGAATAAATTCAGACATTTTAGTGTAAGTTTCTATTTAAATAATAAATTTAAACTACAAACATTTCTTTACGCAAAATCATGTTAACAACTTGATTAGATTAGAGAAACTTACAAAAGAAACTCTTGTCTCACAAAGAAATCATGAAACGTTGGAAAATGCAAACCAATTTCGAAAATGTCCACATTCAAATTGTTCATGTTTAACAAATTCGGCAGAACACTGCACGATTTTTATTGCTATCAATAAATAAAAACCCAATACAAATGTACATCAGAAATAATATAAATGACTCACCAATGATCACTAAAACCGAGTTGATGACGATGGCTTCATAAATACCGAATTCGCTACATAAGAAATATTCGTTTTACTTGCTGAACCTTTTATTCTCATTCTTTTAAATTCAATCATTACGCACACTACACAACTTTCATTTAAATTTTTCACTATTTTCGTGCTTATGTAACACACATTATCATTTTTTCACTGACACGAAATTATATTTTCATTTGGGTCTCAGTTTCTACTTTATATCGACAAAAGATTCTAATTAATTTGATACTTGTTACACTTTATTGGCAAAGGTGCTTCGACTCCACGTCCACTCGATTGAAAATTACGTTAACATATGGTAAATGTTGTTGAACGACTAATACAATTATCTTTGTTACTGTTTTACCATAACTGTAATAATAAATTTTAATACAATATTAGGCGACGTACAATCAATCAGCTGTATGTATTATCCGTAATAAAATAAAATGAATAAAAAACACCACCACTGGCCCAGGGCTGATAATGTATCTTTGAACGTGTAAATATGTACATGCGAAAAAATTGTCACGATGTAAATTTTACATATTCCATCCAAATACAAACCAAACAAAAAAAATACACAAAAGTATAGGGGCATTGGTGCCAGACTGTGCTAAAGTGTAGATGACGTGTATATCGATGAATTCTAGCTGTGATTAAAGACTGTTAATTTTTAGGTAAAGCAGCGACTTCTCGCAGAACATAAACAGTAGTTTTATGATGGCTATCAACAAATATTTTTTTGATATATTCTTATTCGGCCAAATGTTGAATTTGAAAATCGGACGAGCACTTCATATTTATCTAGATTCTCGAGCAACATCGGAAGAGCCTCTTGAATATCAATTATGTCTTTTTGACGAAGCTCTTTTTATTATTAAGAAACGTTGTTGGTATGTTGTTGGATTACCACAACTACAAAAGTGGTCCACTGCCTCAATTCGGTCACTTAATTCGAACAATTAGATCGGTGATTCGCCTACTAATTTCAAACCGAAGAGCCACAATAAACCTTTGTCCCTCAATATTATCGCCGTTAATGTATCCAATAATTTCATTTTAACATAATATATAAAATAAAATATTACTAATACTATAACAATTTCTAATTGTTTTGAAAATAACAAGAAAACCAAATTATGTAATAGATACTGACTAAAAATATATGTCGAACCAAACAAGTACTATTCTATACATTCTAAAGTGTGTTTACAGCCTAGAATTGGGGTTTTAAACTAAATAAATAAATATATTTGTGAATATTGCTAATACTAAATGATGCACATAAGCAAATCTTTTGTTTAGAAAAACAGAATTTAAATCTCCTAGTTAAAAGAAATTTTAGTTTGACGACAAATCCACAACCACGTCTTTATTGACGATAATGCCTGTTATACCATAGACAGACACAAAAGTTATCGTGATTTACATTACGTAAATTTTATAAGTAATTTTTGTTAAAAAAATTCTGGCATACTGAGGTAAAAAGTTAGTGCTAATTTTTTTCAAAACAAAATTAAATCGTGAATAATTTTCCCCGCCAGTTTAGATATGGAAAATTTTATATAAAACATTTATCCTCAGTAGGCCGGAAAAAAAATATTTGAACAGAAATTACATATAAATTCTTTCCACAGTTCACGGGAAATTACCAGAATAGTGTCATAAGTATGATGACAGACTGAAATCAGATTGACGTAGCAATCATCATGTCCATTGGAACGATCGTGGCGTAAAATCAAATCATATTTCAATGAATTCACTCAATTGCTTCCATCAAGTGTCATTTTTGTCAATGTGTGAAATTAGTTTACAAATTTAAAATGAAGAATTAATAGTATTGTTTTTCTTATAAAACGAAAATAAATTAAATTTTATTTTATTACCATTAAGTTTATGCCGTTCTTTGAGTTTGTTCGATAATAATTTTGTCATTACAATATTTAGGTTTCTATCTCAATATTTGCAGACGATTTCTTGTATTTCATATTTATCGCGATAAATGTATAATTTACTTTTTTTAAATAATTGTTTAAAAACAGACCGGAAAAATTCCTAATAATAATATAGAATTTGCAATTTACTAACCAAATTACAATGGACTATTGATATATACAAGTGTTTTATTAAAGCAGGTGCTGCGGTGGTGCATGAAGGTACAATTAGTATTTCAAAAGGACCACTGAAAGATGATTCGAAAAATGTAAATTTCATTTAGGTACAATTCGGAATTCCAAGTTAAACTGACCTCTGGTACGATGTTTTATACTGTTTTGAACACAGATTTAATCAAAAAAAAACTTCAGTCTTTTTCTGAAGGAAAATTTAACGATAATTTCAAAATTACTCGATATATCTGTCACTACTTGTACCTCTACAATATTTTTCAAAGTTGAAAAAGAACAAGTGGCTCAAAACATAAATGTTGTATTACTAAATAAATTTAAATATCACTTGAAATATTAAAGTATTATAATTATCTTGATTAATTAAATACCCTCGAAGGGCATCTCAGAAATTGTTGACACCGTTTCGTCCCGTAAATAAATAACTTACGGGTCATATCGACAGACGCAACTACAAGTTGTAGATACAGTCGATGATTTTTCGAAATTGATGATCGAATTCCGTATTTTTAAACCACACTATAACTGCAAATTAATTCACGAATTGATTGTAATTTTTAAACATAACTAAAAGTCTCAATTTTTACGTAATACAAAATTAGTCTCAAATTACAAAAAAATTACAAAATTACTATTTTTTCAATATGTCCAGACGAATATATAAAACCCAAATAAATAATATTTTGATGATTAATAAATTAAAAAGTTTTCGAAAGTCAAAGTTTAAATTTGCAATTAAATGTCAATTGAATTGTCGATTGTAGTCATCGATATCCACGACTACAACTTTAATCGTCACTTTAAAGTGTCAATTTATTGTGGTTTAAAAATACCAAAAGAGACAAATTAATCGTATTCGCGAATTAGTTGTCGTCTGTCGATTTGGCCCTAACTGTTTATTTAGAATTTTCATTATTAAAAAGTATGACAAAATTATAGGGTTAATGCTCTACTATTGAACCGGTAGCAACATAATTACACTAAAAAAAGTTAAAATTGTTTTATTGGTTTGGTATAATTATTCTGAATCATCTGGTTCGAATTGAGAACAACTTTTACCCAAACTTTTTTAAAAGTTTACTATATTAAAACTATGTAACTTGACGAATGGAAATTTCTTCTTAATTGAAACAAACTGCAAAACACCGTAGTAGAAGTAGGTAAATGATATTTCTACAATATTGTTTGAAAGAGATCGACTAAATAGAAGTCTTAAATTGTGTTTCTAGAAATATAATCCGATGTATATGTTTCGATGAAATTTATTGCGTTTTTGCGAAATGATTCACCCTTCACCCCATGGACTACATTTTATGGTAGTAGAGAAAAATCATTTGGAATAACAGGGGCTAACGGATTTACTAGTACTCATCAGCGGGAGCTAATTCCGTGTTGTTGCAATTTGATATTGCCACTTAGGTTCCACTTGTTTATAGCTCAAAATTTTTAAAATCACGGTTTCAGTTTCAATTTTTTTCTTTGAAATTTAGTAAGCAAAGCTTTTTTCGTTTTTGTTTTTTTTTTGGTGGATTTTTGGTTTTTTTTTCGGGAGTTGGAAAAAAAGTTTGAATAGAGCGGAATGTGCAAAAAAATAGAAAAGGTTAATAAATATTTGGTAATGAAGAACATTTTCAACCATAATTTAAGAAACTAATATTAATAGTGAATAAATATAGGACATTAATAAAGTAAAGTACGTAAACTATATGTATATGTGTAGTAAATATGTGTTATGTTGCGTCTATAAAAAAATAAAAAAATATGTATATAATATAATGATATTCACCAAATTATATTAAAAGAACCTCTTAAATATTGTAAATTATAAGTATATTAAATGGTGCAATATTAAAATTGTAAATAAAACAACTATGTTATAAACATTGGTGAAGCGTTTAAATCAAAAATTTTATTTGAGAAACGATTATGGTGCGAGAATTTTGTTCTTTTGGATAATTGATTTTGGGAATATTACGAAGCAGTTTTGGCAGATAATAGCATTCAAGAATTCAACAGGACCAGTATTGTGTTGGATATTCCAGAGACGGGGATTTAAATAAGAATTTTGTAAATACTGATTTTTTTTTATTATATTTTTGTTTTTGCTGGATTTTTTTGTTATTTTTAATTTCCTTTAAAAATTTTGTAAATATTTCATAGTTTTTTATTTGTTGTTCATGTTGCATAACATGTGAATATTTTCTGGTTCGTAAGTCTAGCAATAATGGTTATTCCTAGGTACTATTGTTGCCTTAAAATAAAGTGTAAATCCAATCCCACGCAATAGACACCTCACGAACTGAGCTACCGGTGTCACTCACACTTGAAGGTAACAATATGGCGCCCAAACAGCGGTTTTTTTTATATGAAAATTTAATTTAGTTTTGATTTGTTTCGATAGTGTCAATGTTTTCCGGGTTTGGAAATTTATATTTCTCCTAACGGATTTGAATTTTATTTAATATAACCAAATGCGGATAATTTTCATACTTCAAAACAAGTCAAACACAACTGAATTTATTAAGGTACCGGAATTTTCATATTTCATTATCATTTTACTAAATTTTTTTTGTTTTCTTTTAAAATGAACCAGTTTCTGATTTTTAAATTTGTTACTAACTCTTATATTGATAATAGATTTTAGTATATACGTTTTTGATTATTGAAAACTGAATTAGGATGAAACAAAATAGAACTTTGTTTTTTTGTTATCGAATTTGAACGGAATAATTTATAAATATTTTGAGTACTTTGAAATTTTTTTTTCAATTGATTGCTTTATGTTTGTTATGTTAAATTTTTTTGTTTGATTCGATCTCAAATTCATGTGTAGTAACATTAAGCCTCTTTGCTAGCGAATTGCTATGATACATATGCTACTAAGTTGCAACACAAATTTAATAAATATTTAAAATAGTTTCATCCGTCTAAAAACTTTTATATTCCATTTATGTAGTTTCTGTTTTAGTGCCTGGGAATAGCCATTATTCGATGATTTTGCGATAATTGAATAATATTTTTCAATTTACTTATACATATTACATTACATATATAATTGTTAGCGTATTACATATATTTATGCGCGGCATAATTATCTAATTATTATAATTATTTTTTTTTAAAATCTGTGTTTGATAATAGTTTTTTTAATGGTTGTTGTAATGTTTGTCATTATTGAATATTGATTCATTTTTTTTATCGTTTGTTGGACTTCAAAGAATAATATCGTATAATTTTTGGAGTTGAGAATTTTATCGTGTTTCGTTTGGAAAATAATTCATTTGTTTTGTTTTTGCATATTGACCTTAGACGAGATTAGTTTTACGATTTTACAATCATAAACACGTTCAAGTTTCGCTTAAGCCTGCAAATATAGCTTTCATCTTGTAAATATTAGGTTATTATAGATTGTACATATTATTTTATTTTTTTTTAATTTTTTTCTTGATTTTATATTTACATACTTGTGTTATTGTGTTACAATGGACTCAATTAATTTAAAATATTTAATGCCTGACGAATTTATAGTTAAATGTTTAGTTAGGAAAATAGATGGTAATCCGTCAGCTAAATTTGACATTCTTAAGAATTTGGTGACTGAAGAAACTAATAATCCGGTTCTTAAACCTTTCAAACCACACAAAGCAGCTTCTAAAAATCCAGACAGAGAAATTCGAAAATGCCTTTTAAAAATATCAGATTACCGAGATTGGTTTGTAGAGCTAAAGAATGGAGACCAGGATGATAATAATTTTGTTCCGGTTAAGTCAAGAATTAATCATGTAATTATGAGGTTAGAAAGATTATTTAAATCAACTAAGCGTTACAAATCTAATTGTCTTAGCGCCCTTAAAGAAGCCAAGTTATTACAGACAAATATTGACAATTGTATTAACAATGTTGGCTCTCTTGACGATTCAATCAACTTTGTTGAGGAAAACATAAATATTAAAGTGGAAGATTTATCATCTTCGGAAGATGATTTTTCTGATGTAGAATCTATTTCTTCTCAACAAACCATACGTTCTACACCTCGAAAAACCAATCAACAATTTGTAAATAATAATATGACATCTAGTAATAGTAATGATAATTTAATAAATAATGGGTTGTTAGACAAATTTTCAAATTTAAACGTCGATAACCCAGCACCAAATTTACAACAAATTCATTATACTGAGCAACAGTCCAGAAATAACATTGTATCCGGTTCTTTTCCAAATTCCAATCAACATCAACAATTAGACCCATCTCAATCACTTCCTGTATTTTCAACACAACCTACCAATTCGTTTGTTACTGACGGGAAACATCAATTATCAAAGTGGAAAATTGATTTTGACGGCACTACCGATGGAGTTGCAATTGAACGATTCCTTTTTAGAGTAGAACATTTAGCACGTACTTATCGGGTTCCTGATAGTATCGTGAAAGATCAATTTGGTGTTCTCCTAAAGGGAGTTGCTTCTAATTGGTACTGGTGTTATCTTGAACGGAATCCTAGTGCAACTTGGTTCCAACTTAAAGCTGCAATTATTGAACGATTCCAAGATCGTCGCACTGATGACGACATTCGTCGGTTGATTGATTCTCGGAAACAAAAGACATGTGAATCATTTATCGAATTTTACAACGAAATGCTTGCGCTAACTCTTCGATTTCGCAATCCTATTCCTGATTCGGACATTTTGCGGATTCTACGGTGCAACATGAATGTTGGTCTTCAAAACCATCTTGCTGATCAGGAGATTGATTCAATCAATATTTTGGTTAGAAGATGTGTTGCGCTTGAGGATATGTGGAAACGACATAATTTTGTACCGGAGAAATTCTGCAGAATCCAAAATGTCAGTGAAGTTTCTCGTTCTGTTGAGGGTCAATCCACTATGCCATCTGTTACACCTGTTTCGTTAAAATCAAATTTATTACCGGATATTATTTCAAATTTTACTATTCCAAATTCAACAAATCAAAATTTTAACAATTATATAAGCCCTAATTTGCATCCATTTAATAATTTAATTTCATCTAATCAAATTGACGCTTTTAATCAAAATTATAATTTAAACCAACCAAACTATTTTGTATGTTGGAATTGTCGTGACGTGGGTCACACATTCATGAATTGCCCAGCGCCACGGAAATTATTTTGCCATGGGTGTGGTACAGATGGATTTTCCAAAATTAATTGTCCAAAGTGTAGTCATACGGGAAACGTAAATTCGAGGACTCAAACAGCTGCATTGGACACTCCTCGAACCGCCCAGCAGCAACGAACCACACAATCGACTACAATTCTCAGGAGCAATTCTCAACAAAATCAAATTTAGTAATTTCAAATAAAATTAATGCAATTAATCCTAATTTTTCAAAATTCAAAACTAAAACTTCTAAATCAGCTAAATCACGTGTTCGTAGGTATTGGGACAAACGAAAAGAAACAACACATTTGATTTCCGAAACGTCCTTTACAAATGATACTGATGATCGACCATATGCCTTAGTAGAAATAAATGGAGCAATTTATAGAGGTCTACTGGATAGTGGTGCTTCCATAACTGCACTTGGTTCTGGTTGTGAGAAGTATTTAACAAATTCCAATCTCAAAATTTTTAATGTTTCATCCAATGTTAAAACAGCAGATGGACAACCTCAACGTATTCACGGTTATTTCACTACGTCAGTTGTTTATAATGGAAAACAGAAATCGATGAATATTTATTTAATACCTGGTCTTACACAACAGTTATACCTCGGGATAGACTTTTGGAAACTATTTGATATAGTTCCTAAATGTATCTCAGAAATAAATGGAGTCGATTCTGATTTTCATTCTCTTTCTACTGAACAAAATTCTCGTTTAGAGAAAGTTATTGAACAATTTCCTTCGTTCAATAAACATGGTCTAGGCAAAACTTCTCTAATCTTTCATCAAATTAATGTCCAAGATGCCACGCCCATCAAACAACGACACTATTCTGTGTCTCCTATAGTACAAGCGGACATGTACCTCGAGATTGATCGGATGCTGTCTTTGGGAGTAATCGAAGAATCACATAGTTCATGGAGTTCACCTGTGACATTGGTTCGGAAACCAAATGGTAAAGTTCGTCTTTGTTTAGATGCAAGACGTGTGAACGAGGTAACGGTCAGGGATGCGTATCCACTGCCTATAATCGACGGACTGCTAAGCCGATTGGGAGATACAAAATGTATTTCAAGTCTTGACTTGAAGGATGCATTTTGGCAGATTCCATTGGCTATTGAGTCCCGAGATAAAACAGCGTTTACCATTCCTGGTCGACCTCTGTATCAATTTACGGTTATGCCATTTGGTCTCTGTAACGCGCCACAAACTATGTGCCGGTTAATGGATCAGGTGATACCCCATGAACTCCATGATCGAATTTTTGTATATCTGGATGATCTTCTGATTACTTCCAGAACATTTGAAGAACATCTCGAGCTATTGTCACTTGTAGCTAAGAAACTGTGCGATGCTGGTCTAACGGTAAACTTGGAGAAAAGCCACTTCCTCCTCAAACGCATTTATTATCTTGGTTATGTAGTTGGGGACGGAACCCTTTCAACAAATCCAGATAAGGTACAAGCCATAACCGATTTCCCAATACCTACCACTCACAAGAAACTTCGTCGTTTCTTGGGAATGGCTGGATGGTATAGGCGCTTTATCTCGTGTTTTGCTTCTTTGGTAGCACCTCTAACGGATCTCACCAAAAAGAACTCGAAATTTATTTGGTCTGAAAAAGCCCAACAAGCGTTTGATAATGTCAAATTGGCATTGACAAATACTCCAGTGTTGGTACACCCTAACTTTTCCAAACCGTTCGTGATTCAATGCGATGGTAGTACAACTGGTGTCGGAAGCGTGTTGTTGCAGGAAAGTGACGATGGTGAGGAACATCCCATCGCATATATGTCTCAGAAGCTGAACGCAGCACAGCGCAACTACTCGATTACCGAGTTAGAGTGTTTAGCTGCTGTGTTGAGCGTAAAGAAGTTTCGAGCATATATCGAGGGATATTCTTTCACCATTATTACTGACCACGCAAGTCTTAAATGGCTTATGGGCCAAAAAGAGCTCACAGGCAGAATAGCGCGTTGGAGCCTGAAACTACAGGGTTTTGATTTTACCATACAGCATCGTAGTGGATCACAGAACGTAGTGCCGGATGCTTTATCGAGGGTCTTTATGGATGAGATTTTTCTACATGAAAGTGGCTTTAATGTTAACCTTGATTCTGTTTCTTTTAGATCTAAAGAATATTTAGATTTAATTGCCAAAATTGTTTCTTCTTCTGAATCTTTCTCTAATTTTACGATATCTGATGGCAAAATTCTTGTAAATACTTCTGCTAATAAGAATTGTTCTTTGACTTTGACTGATTTGAGTAATTGGAAATTATACATACCGAATGATCTAATCAATTACGTTATTGCTCAAGCACATAACCCTCCGACGTCAGCACATGTTGGTTCTTTGAAAATGCTTGATCGTATTCAGAGATATTTTTACTGGCCGAAAATGGCAAATGATGTGAAGAACTATGTCAGTAATTGTAATAAATGTAAAGAAATTAAGCCAGTTAATTATTCCACCAGAACTGACATGGGCGAGCAGAGGTTGGTTGTTCGTCCAATGCAACGCTTATTTGTAGATTTTTTAGGCCCATATCCTAGATCCAAAAATGGTAATACATACTTGTTCATTGTTTTAGATCATTATTCAAAATTTATTTTCTTAAAACCTTTTCGAAAGGCTCTTTCCACAGATATCGTGAAATTTTTAGAAAAGGACATCTTTCTTACATTTTCGGTTCCTGAATATATTGTTTCTGACAACGGAGCCCAATTTACTTCCAAATTATTTCAAAATTTCCTATCAAAATTTAATGTTAAGCATTCTTTTGTTCCCCGCTATTGTCCTCAGGCGAATGCGTCGGAGCGTGTGAATCGTTCAATACTTGTAGCTATACGAGCATATGTTGGGGAAAACCACGCAACATGGGACCAACACATACCGGAAATTACTTGCGCACTCAGAAATGTTGTCCATGATTCTACGAAATACTCACCTCATTTTTTAATGTTCGGACAGCATATGATCACTAACGGGAAAGAATATGCCTTGTTAAAATTGTTAAATCTTGAGAATGAGGGTATTATTTCTCCCGAATCTAAAGCAAATTGTCTGAGTGTAAATCAACGGCTAGTTCTAAAACATTTAGAAGATGCGTATAAAAGATCCTGTCATAATTACAACCTAAGGAGTAAGAAACGAATTCTAGAAGTAGGTCAAGATGTTTTCGTAAGAAATTATGTACAAAGTAGTGCAGTGAATAAGTTTTCGGCTAAACTTGCTCCTAAATACGTTAAATGTGTAGTTGTTAGGAAATTAGGAAATACAGCGTATGAACTGGCGAATGATGATGGTAAGAATCTCGGAGTTTACCATATTAAAGACATTCGAACATGAACGGTATATGTATATAACGCCTATTATTTTTTTTGTTTATTTGCCCGGCTTGATGAGAATCAGGGTGTGTGGTACGTCCCCACGAATGTTGCAATTTGATATTGCCACTTAGGTTCCACTTGTTTATAGCTCAAAATTTTTAAAATCACGGTTTCAGTTTCAATTTTTTTCTTTGAAATTTAGTAAGCAAAGCTTTTTTCGTTTTTGTTTTTTTTTTTGGTGGATTTTTGGTTTTTTTTTCGGGAGTTGGAAAAAAAGTTTGAATAGAGCGGAATGTGCAAAAAAATAGAAAAGGTTAATAAATATTTGGTAATGAAGAACATTTTCAACCATAATTTAAGAAACTAATATTAATAGTGAATAAATATAGGACATTAATAAAGTAAAGTACGTAAACTATATGTATATGTGTAGTAAATATGTGTTATGTTGCGTCTATAAAAAAATAAAAAAATATGTATATAATATAATGATATTCACCAAATTATATTAAAAGAACCTCTTAAATATTGTAAATTATAAGTATATTAAATGGTGCAATATTAAAATTGTAAATAAAACAACTATGTTATAAACATTGGTGAAGCGTTTAAATCAAAAATTTTATTTGAGAAACGATTATGGTGCGAGAATTTTGTTCTTTTGGATAATTGATTTTGGGAATATTACGAAGCAGTTTTGGCAGATAATAGCATTCAAGAATTCAACAGGACCAGTATTGTGTTGGATATTCCAGAGACGGGGATTTAAATAAGAATTTTGTAAATACTGATTTTTTTTTATTATATTTTTGTTTTTGCTGGATTTTTTTGTTATTTTTAATTTCCTTTAAAAATTTTGTAAATATTTCATAGTTTTTTATTTGTTGTTCATGTTGCATAACATGTGAATATTTTCTGGTTCGTAAGTCTAGCAATAATGGTTATTCCTAGGTACTATTGTTGCCTTAAAATAAAGTGTAAATCCAATCCCACGCAATAGACACTTCACGAACTGAGCTACCGGTGTCACTCACACTTGAAGGTAACAGTGTCTCATGTCGCTTAGATTAACATAAAATTTCTAATTGTATTTTCGGAAATAATTATTTTCAGACTTTGTGTGAGTATCTAGAAAATCTAGTCGCGCAATCTAACATGGACTCTCCACCTGCTATTCTTATCTAGTTATGCCAAAAAATTTCGATCAAACAGCAAGTGGAGACTTACAAAAATAATAATATGCTACATATCTGCATGCTATGAATACATGCTATGTCGGCAGAACTATAGATAGCATGTTTAAAGCATGCATTTGTGGCGTTTCTTCTATTTCAATATAGCGTCTACTGTCATTTGCATTCAAATGACTAGTAGTCTAGACTATCGACAAGAGAATGGTTTCTAAACGTCAAATTATAGCAAGTTTACCACACCAGACTCCACCTTGGCAAATTTTGATAGAATTAGAAAGTAGATTGCAATAGTATTCAGATCGCAGGTGGAGAAGCCGTGTAAGAAAACGCTGAATAAAATTTATGACTGTAAATACATTAAACGTAAGATTCATATTAGGTCATCAGTATATACATTTTTAATTGTAATTCTTAGACAATTTGGGACAAGAGGATATGTTGTGTTCTGAAAACGAATTTAGTAAAAAATTACAATAACACTGCCATGAAGAATTAATTTTAGTTAACTTCATTCGCTGTATGATAGCCATAAATCATTACAGAAATTATTCGTTAAAATTATTTACAGATTTTTTATTATTATTATTAGTGTATCTCGCACTTAATTCTTATGAAATGGACCCAAATAAAAAAAATTTCATTAGTCATTTTGCAAATGATGTCGGGGTGGGTTTTAAAAAATAGTTTTTGCAAATTTACAAAGATGTGTCTGCTTTCATTGTTTAATGCTATAAAACAATTAGAAATGTTTCTTATTTATTAGCAACCAAATTGATAAGATGATTATTATGTGTTTTAATAATGTTCTGATTTATTTTAAAAATTGGTACTTACCTTTACTGAACCCCAATGATACAAATCTGCAACGAAAAAAAATATAAAATTAAAATTATCGTATATCGGAAGCAAATATCCTTTAAATTTGTCTGCCCTTGTGTACAAAATTATTATACAATTTCAATTTATCTATGCCATATAAATAATTTTACAATGAACCGATTAATTTATTCCGAAATTAACATATAATCGATTAACAAGAATTTGAAATAAAACACAATTCAAATCCAAATTTAGGTAAACCAAAATTGTATCTGCCTATATCTATTGATTTTTTGAATTTAATTTAACAACAATAACATAACGTACAGAACTTTTTAGAATTTATTTAACCATATATACATAGCATACATCAATATATAGTGATTGTTTATATTCGATTTGTCATAGTTTTATCAATAGTCACGTCATTCTAAAATCTAAAAAAAAATTAATTTATTATCAATTCGGTTTCGGAATAATCAATAATGGTAAATTTATTGTCATTTTTAAAAATATTGAAAACACCACTTAAAAGTTACAAACCATCTGTGGGTTGTACCATCGTGTCATGTAAAATAAATATAGTAATGTCTGACCTGATATTGGTTTGGAGCAATCAACTGGAGTCTAGATCGGTCGTTCAACAAATAAAAATTCAGACATTTTATAAGTTAATTAAATAATGTAAGATTATATAAGATTAACATTATACGCTAGAATATTATTTAATTCAGATGATGTGTGAGCCACGAACAAGCCCTAAGAATGTTCGTACCATCATTATCAGTTTTCTTCTGATAACCGTAGTTGTCTGGTGTGCCGAAATTAAAAACCTCTTTTAATAAGGAAAACTAAATATAATTGGCATTTTAATAGCTTTAACTTGATGTGGTTCTTATAATGGTTGTAATAATTGGTGACGAAACAGTCAAAATCTTTTGTTTATCTTTTCTTCAATTCTGCTGTTTCTACTATGAAAACCTGGTGCATAATACACAAACAAATTATATATTCCGGTTCAAAAATTTGAGTTGAACATAAAGCTGCGTATCAAATTTTAGAAAAATGGAAAGAAAAACAGAATTTGCACACGGAATCGACAAATAGTTAACAAAAATCTTTCGCAACTGTTAAACCTGATTCACTGAGAAGATTCTTTTTCATTTGTGGCTACCAGTCAGGTTCAAGCAGTCCTGACCAAATTTAATAAAGACTTGCGAAATGAAGGAGGCGATTACTTCAAATTGAACGCTATCAATATAACTTTGGCACTTCTTCTGGCCCTTCATCGTTGGAACGTTTCTTCAATAATCAAAATTAACCAACGCATCCTTCAGATTTCGATATTAAATCTCAAATATGATAAACGTCATTTTTCTTATTGAATGGTATCCATCCCTGATGAGATAAGTAGCAGTTGCCTATTATATACATCTTATGTCAAATTCAACATTTTTGTTATTGCTACTGGAGCTGAAATATCTATTGTTCGTGGCGAATAGAACAGCAAATCGGGCACACGGAACAAATATTTGGATGTTAATTTTGGCTTTCCATCGAAATTTTAAATACGAATTATTATTGCGGATGTGTCGTTCCCCATTATTGGTGCTGACTTCTTAAAAAATACTAGATTGATTAAGGATAAGCGTAAATAAATGTTCGATCCAGTAATATTGCTTATCTGCTATTTGGCAATTGCAGTCTTCATCTTGTTCAGGGAGTCAGCATTATCGCATTACAGTGAGATATCACAGATGATTATTAAACCTGCACAGAATACTAAACCGGTAAAACATCAAATTACGCATCGACCGGAAACTTTACACCTGATAAATTGATGGTTGCAAGAAAAAAAAAATCGAAAATCTGATAACACTTGGTATTTGTTGACGAAGTAACCATGCATAATCTATGTATAGCACCTTCTAAATTCCAGCATCTTGTTTTAAAGAAAAACGAAAATTGCAGACCATGTACAGATTGGAAACCATGTGTCACTATTACTGATCGCTATCCGATACCACACGCTCGCGATTTTTGGATCAACTTGCGAAGGATATTTAGTTTTTTCAATATTCGATCTTGTTCAAACCAATCATAAAATTACGTTTGATATTCCTAAATCATCCATTCCAACTTCCTATTTTTTATAAGTTTAATAAAATAAACTTCGGCCTCAGGAACGCAGCTGAAACGTTTCAAGGATTTATGCATTCCATTTTTTAGGAATAAATTTTGCTTTTGACTGTTTAAACAAATATGTTAAAAGCGTCTAAATCTTCTAAATAAAGAACTGCTAGAATAAATTTTTCAAAAGTTCTTAGAAAACGGTATATTCATCAACCCTATATAGTAGCAGCATAAAGAAAAGTGTTCTCGAGTCAGTGTTGTCAAGCAACTTTCACTGACTTTTTCTCTATTCGTTTCTTTGAAACGCCGCCAAGATATAATGCTTATGACAGCAAGTTGCTAGCAGCTTATTCTTGCATCAAGTATTTAAAATATTTTTTGAAGATCAAGAGTTTTCTTTATTTATGGAGCTCAAGCTACTTTCAGATATCTGCAAGCATAGATTAAGTTCAAACTACTTATGCACAAACCAATGATGCGATATTGCGATGTTTCAAACGCTATTCAGAGAACTTTTTCCACAATTAATCTCATTCAAAGATTCAAAACCATGATTCAATGTTGTTTAGAAAGTTAAAACTCAAACATTTCAAATCAAACGATTATTCCTCTCGCAGAAATCCATATAGAAATCATTGGTTCTTTACCTAATTCTGATAACTTGTAATATTTTATAAAATTAATCGATCGATATACGAAGTGGGCTGAGGTGGTTCGATGTTGCATATGCAGTATACTAAAAATGGATTTCGTGCTTCGGAGTACGAAACGTCATAGATCAGGAGTTACAATTCGAAACAAATTTGTTTAACGAGTCAAGATAACATACTACAATCCGAAGTCAAACAGCCTGACTAAGAAAGTGTACTGAGCGAGCAGAGCTCAATCAACGAACCGAGAACGTTGCGGATCGTCATTTTCCTTCAGCTCCTGTATCATTTAATTTTTGAACGCCTTTATACAGAGGTTATGCAAAAATCTCATCACATAACCGCGTGAAATGTTCAATTCTTGAGAGCGATGGCGAGTTGTTGTTGATGGATGCTCAGTACGTACATCCAGTAACGGACTGTAAATAGAGGTGCACGTGTTGGTCTATCCAATAACAATCCAGTTTGCAGTCATATCATTTATACTTAATTTTCTACTGAATTTTCCTCTAACATAAATCGTCCCTATATCCGATAATTACTCCGTTAACCCTGGGAATTTCAGTAATATTAGCCCCCCTTGCCGACTCAGAGTAGCTCCTAAGCATAATAATATATTCGTTTCCAGGCTCAGTATCTCGACGAAAAACACAGATATTCTTGCGCATATTAACTCCATTTTGAATCTGTCTGATATTAGAGTTGGCTCGAACCAAGTACAATTTAAAAATATATCTCGCTATAATGGTCATGTTTCCTCCTTTAAAGTGACGGTCCCGGAAACTATGTTCGACTTTCTAATGTCCCCAGCATCATGGCCTTAATCAACGTACCTGCAACAATTTGTTGATCTCCGTGCTATTAACAATTATACTCGTGCCAATGCGAACCAAAAAAAAACTGAATTATTGGTCCCTTTATTACCAGAATGTAAGGGGACTACGAACAAAATCCCGTGAAGTATTTTTGCAAAATCAAGCTGTTTTTGATGATGTACTGAATGGTAGAGGCGTTCTTATTGCGTGCATGTTAAGTTTGATTGCTCAGTAGTGATAATCACAAATACCGACAATATTGAATTGATTTGTGATAAAATCAACACAGTTTGTCCGGATAAACACATTTATATTCTGTGTTGCTATATACGCCTTAATAGTCATGCGGACACCTACCAGCTTCTCATATATGTTGTCGATTTCCTTTTTGATAACGCTGTGACTTTAGATTAGTAATGTTAAGAACAATCTAAAGTGGCAACTTGACTTAGTATTCTCTTCCAGCGCAAATAATTGCAGAGTTTTAGAAACAAATCTGATTCTCAATACAATTGACTTGTATATCATCCGCTTCTTTTAATCTCATTTTCCAGCGAACTATGTAGAGTTAAGATTAATTACAAAATTTCACCAAATTTTTAATTTCCGTAAGGCCAATTTTAAGAAGCCTTATGAATTATTAGCTAATACCAATTTTAATTTCATTCTCGATAATAATCACAACCGGGAAGCCCAAACTCTCAATTTGTATGCCTCGATTGTTGAATGCTTTCAAAAGTTCGTTCTTTATGCTGTACGAAGACACAAACTGGTAGTTCTACTCTGGTACAACAGAGAATTGTGATCACTGCGTAATCAAAGAAACAAAAACTAGAAAAAATTCTTAAAGACGAGATCGGCTTACCTAAATTACGTGAACGTTTACAATGCATTTTCGATCATGTCTCACGAACTCTATAATAATTACATTAACAATATGCAGTCAGAAATAACCAATTACCTAAAGCGCTTTTGGCAATTCATTAACTATAAGAAGAAATCAGTTGGATATCCTTCTATGATGAGTTCGGCGATCATTGTTCTGGTGGCCCTAAACCTATTACTCGCTTTTTCGCAATTTTTTTTAATAGCGCTGACTCCAATAACGATGTCGAGCCTGATGCGGTCTACTTCAGTTACATGAATAACAGCGCTTTATGGTGTCTCCGGTCTCTATTTAAATCAATATTGAAACTGTGGTAAGGAGCATCATCAATCTAAAAGATGATTTTTCCGCTGGCCCGATGGATTGCCTTCTATCGTTTTAAAAAACTGTGTTGGTAACCTAGCGCAGCCACTTACAATGCTGTTCTAAAAGTCGATTTCCTACGGAATATTTCCATCAATATGGAAAAACTAACATAATTCCAACCCATAAGAGGTTATGTAAATGAGACGTGAGTATATTATGAGAGTATTGTGTACGATTCCCTTTACTTTCAATGTAAAACACTGTTTTCAATGAATCAGCATGGCTTCCTTAGAGGACAATCTACTACAACCAATCTAACCGAGTTAGCATCTGCTGCTTTATACATTAGGGAAGTTGGAAAGGAAGTTGATGTTATTACCACGGATTTCAACAAGGCGTTTGACTGTGTTCCCATAAGATAATTTTGTTTAAACACAGCGCTCTTGGTTTCGCACCTCAATTCTGACTATGGGTGGACTCTTATCTGAGGAAACGTAGGTATCAGGGATCTGAGGGTCTTCCATGTCTGCTCCTTTTATAGCTACTTCCGGGGTATCGCAAGGCAGTCTCTGAGACCTATTTTTTCATCTTATCCATCAACGATGTCGATTTCATGATCAAAAACTCGTCAATTTCCATTTATGCAGACGAAATAAAAAATTACTCACAAATTTTAAGTTCCGCACCGATGTTAACCTATTGCAGAATGACCTCAATAATTTCATAATTTGGTGTACTAAAAATAATCTAGATCTGAATGTGAGTAAATACCAATGCACAGCATACTCAAGAAAACGCGTAAAATCCAATAGCCGACAGTATACCATCAACAGCGCTGTTGTTGTAAAAGTTTTAAACATTCGGGACTTAGGTAAATTGTGACCGCGAACTTAACTATAGAGATCATATCGATTTTATTGTCAACAGAGCAAACTCTTCGCTTGAATTTGTGAAACGCTGCTCTAAATAGTTTTTGAACTCTTAAGTTACGAGGGCTCCTTAAATGACCTTTTTTCAGCCCCTGTTCGAGTATTTTAGTCAGGTTTGGTCCCCATACCATGAAGTGCACATACGAAAAATTGAAGCGGTACAACGTAGATTTTTTGAGCTTTGCTCCTCGCGGATTACCTTTCTAACTTAAAGCCACTAAGTAAGCGACGATCTGTTACAGATATTGTCTTCATTCATCAACTGTTATCTGGTGGTGTAGATTCTGCAGCTCTACTCGAAAAGATAAATCTTAATGTAAATAATCGTGCTTTGAGAACGATACCAGTTTATAGAATTGCTCCTCAAAGAACGACCTACGGCCAGAACGAGCCTAATACAAGAATGCTGCGCGAGACTAATAAATATTTCGCACTATTTTTGACTACCACATCAGCAAATTCGCTATTAAGAAATTATTATTTGCTACCAATCGATAAAGCAATTTTTGTTTTATTTTTAGATTAATTGTATTTTTTTTTTTATTTTTGACTTAATTACTCTATCGAGTATTTATAATTTATAAGCTCTCTCCATTTGCGTTTCTTAATTTTATTTTTGTTTAATTGTTTTTTTAATTCTCTCTTTTTTTGTCTCTTTTTCAGACCAGCAGTCGGTCGGTCTTTCCTTTTTTGCGACGGGGTATCATTTTCGTAAATTTAGTACATATTCAGCCTTCATTTTCCTAAACATAGCCTTTTTAATACATTTTCCATTTCGATTGATATTAATTTATTTTTGCCGTTTTCTCTCTTTTTCAATTTTAATTTGGTAGAATAATGTATTTAAAAAAAAAATCTTACAGTTTGGGTAGAAGACTAACTATTTTGAAAGTAAGTTTTCCATGGTTACTAATTTTGTATAAGCGTCAAGGGACTCATTTCGTAAACGTCAAACAATAAACTAATTTTCTGTCATAACACCAAATGACGTAAGTGTTGCCCTACTCGAAATAAGTTGAAGTGTAGTTGAACCCTAGATGGGCTACTCTAGATATGGGAGTCCATTGAAAGTGTCTTTCCAACTTTAAAATTCGACTTTGCCTTGCAAAATTCCACAATCCGATTGTGTAATTAATTTAAAATAACATTTTGACGAAATTACACCAACATTGGAATTCCGGCACTCCAATGTCAACAATAGCAGCGTGAGAACAGTAAGGCGTTGGCTTTTCTTGTAATCGCCACAATGCTGCAGGAGCGCTAACGAATCTAACTAGCATCAATAAAAGTTGCAAATTTTGCTACGAATCATTCTTTACTTCACGAGTATTTAAAGATAGACAAGTTTCTAAATGTATCAGGAGTTTTGTGTATATAGATTTTTCGTATTTTGTTAGTAGCGTTGTTAAATTATGGTACATTATTAGTCCCGCTTTATACATCGAGTTAAATAACCCTTGTTGCGATTTGTTTGAATGCCGCCACAAACTAAAATTTCATCTATATGAAATAGCAACTGTAGCAAAACCATTTGGAAAAGTTAAAACGAAAAATTTATTCAGTTGGCATACATAACATACATTTATTGTGATATGCATTCTGCATCATTTTTTCGACGCCAGTTCATCATTCTGTCACCGGCACCATATTAAAAAGTCGTACCATGATGAGAACGAAAATAAAATCATAAAAGGCAATAACAAAAAAAAAGAGTCCCAACACAAAAAACCTTAATGCACTCAACTTTATACTTTTATAGTTTCTATATATTTACGATAATTGTACATACAAAGAACACTGCACACGAGTATAAGGAACAAAATTATTTGTTTTGTAGCTGTTGTTGCTTACAGTGCTTGTGAGTCCTATACATGACTGTATTACATGACAATTATGATGAGCTTATAATTAATGTTTACGATGTGCAAGTTTTATTGTTCTATAATTGATGATATATTATCTGATTGTGTACGGTGAAGCGGCATGAAATGAAATTAAGCACACATTTTGTGTATGTGGTTTTGTTTAAAATGTCTTTTGTGCCGCGGTGGTGACGCTTTAATACAATTTGATTAAAATATAGTTCCATATCGCCATACTGCGCGTTTAATGATGAATTGGTTTATAATTCGTGTAATAAAGAAATCAAATTTGATTATCAAAATCAATCATCAGCTTATCTCGGTTTAGTTATTTATTTGATTAATCGAATCGCACAATAAAAAATTTTTATTTTGTGATTTGTATTCAGCTGATGTTGATCGGTTTTACAAACAAGCCAATAAAAACTAAACTCAACATTTGTCATTCGTGTTTAAATTTTATTGGCTATTGTATTGTTTTTATTTTATTTATGGGTATTGAAAATTAAGTAGCTATGTACATAAACATATATCAGTTTTAAACCACGCTTAGGGTATTGAAATACATAAATAAATAAGTAACCAATTTTCTTTATATTGATAATTAATTTATCAAAAATTGATAGGTTATCAAGATTTTGAAATAATTGAACAATATTCTCAGATACATCAGACACTGGAATTTCTCCCAAATTTTTTTGGAATATCTTTAATAATGAACAATCTAAACCGGAAAATATTATTTGTTGAACGTGAGGGCATCCTCAATTTGCTCATAGTCTAGGAATAGAAATTAGATTATTGCGGAAAAGTATGTTTAGTTTAGGATCAATGAATTAATCACTCATTATCCGAAGTGAAAATATGATTATGAAACCTCATTTGTGGCGGCCAAATCCCTTGATGAGATATAGTGCTAGAGAGAGAGAGGGAAAGTATGTGTCTGCGACGACATTATCCAAGCCTGAAATGTGTTGGATGTCGGTTGTAAACTGTCCGATGAAATCCAAATATCGGAATTGACGCGGTGATACCTTTTTCGGATTCTGAACAAAGCATAGACCAGTGGTTTATCGTCGTTGAACAACGTAAACGGTCGTCATTTCAAAAGATACCTGAAATGCTTGATGTCAGAGTACGCTGCTAACAACTCTCAGTCATAAGCACATTATGTTTTTTGCGTTTCATTAAAACGAACTAAGAAGAAGCTGAGCCACCAATAGCTATGTCCAGAGCGTCTACCATGACAGCGAGTTTAGCCGTATGCAGGATGTGCATGAAGAGTAGCTTTACACAACTTTTCCTTACAATTAAATGAAATTTTACTACCTTTCTTATACCCTTTAATAAAATCTGTAAAAGTTGATGAACGTTGAACCGTGAAACACACATGTACAGAACTTTTAGCTCGGCTGTGTATGTGAAATGTCAGGGCCACTTCACAATTAAATTCATTCTAAGTAGGACGTGCGAAATTCGTTCTCAAAATACCTAGTTCAATTGTTTTTTCTTTTTTACGGCGTTTTGCGTGAGGTTATGAGCCCAAATTATGGGAAATTGCAAAATAAAAGTGACAAAAAGAAAAACTGCGAATTTCCAAATAAAATTTTGCACGGCGAAACAACAACAATTCAGTGTATCAATTTAGTGCGATTTCGAGTGGAAAGTTACTTGTATAAAAAGAAACATTATTTTCTGGATTTTCGAGGCCGGTGAACACAATTGAAACAAAATGGAAGGTGAACGTCTCAGCATTTGTCTCAATTCAGCATTGAAAAATTGGAGGGCGTTCAAAATTGGCCGATGTGGAAATCCCAGATACATGAAATCTTGGAAGCAGCTGAACGTTTTGACTACGTCGATGGCACAATCAATAAATCAACTGTTTCGAGTGTAAATTATGCGGCGAAAATTGTGATTTGGAAAAGGGCAGACGCAAAAGCAAGGCAATACGGCAGGTGAAATGTGGACGGCGCTCACAAGTACGTATGAGCAAAAGTCGGAGAGTAATACTTATTTTCTGCAACAAAAGCATTACAAAATTAATAGAAATTGTATGAGACCATATCTGACTCGATGGTAATTTCAAAAATGTTGAATATGATGGCTGTCGAATACATTCATTTTAATAGCGCATGGGAGTCTGCGAGTGCAGCCGATCGAACATTAAAAAATTTGAATGCCCAATTGATGGCGGAAGAAATGCGTCTTAAGTCACAGAGCCACGTCGAGGAGGTGGAAGCGCTGATGGTCAAGCGAACTTTTCCAACGAAGAGCAACAACAACAAAAAGGGAAATTCGTCTTTGGTGATAGAATCATAGCTCGAGGCAAAGGCTACAGCAGTATTCGCGCTTTTAATGGTAACGATTGGATTTGCAAGCGAGTAATGGAGGTTCTTTTTACACCGGACTTGCATGTAAATCTATTTTCATCGGGAAAGACGACAGATCATGAACACAAACTGAGCATGGACAACGAAAGATGTGAAATACTGGATAACGGCAACGTCATTGCAGTGGGAGTTCGCAGAAAGAGTTTGTTCCACATGCTTTTCAACTTCAATCAACGTCACTTCAATCGTGGCATGATCTACTAGGACATCAACATGTTACACACGTTAAAAAGTTAGTGCAAAGCCGAAACATTGAGTTTTTCAATGAGAATTTTACATGCAAAGCTTGTGTTTTCGACAAACAGCATCGAAGCAGCTTCAAGAGTCGTGAGGGGAAGTCAAAGTCGTGCAGCGAGATAATTCACACGGACGTGTGTGGACCGTTCTAGGAAAATTCAAGTGGTGGAGCTAGGTACATTTTGTTATTAAAATATGATTATTCTCATTTTCGTTTCATTTACTTCATGAAACAAAAATCTGAAGTAGCGAGTTGCATGAAAAAGTGTGTCAAGCTGATGCAGAAGGACGATAAGCACAAACTTCGTTCTGTCATGTCTGACAATGGCACAGAATTTGTGAACGCAGAATTACAGGCGTTTTTCCAGGAAAAGGGCATTTATCACCAACGTAGGATCGTCGGAAAAAAACCGTATGAATTGTGACACAACAAGGAAGCGAAGATTGGCCATTTTTTGGTTTAGAAGTCTTCGTGCACATTCCAAAGGAGAAGCGACAGAAACTGGACCCAAATGTATCTTCGTTGGATACGACCTGGTATTTTTGTTGCAGGAATCCATGGCAACGCTCGACATTGGAGCTAAAGAAAAAGCTGGCGCGAATGAGAAAAATGTGAATGAAAGTGACGAAAGCGAAGATGGAGAACAAAGTGAACAGCATAGCGCGATATGGATTCTTTATAACAGAAATGTTGTTAATCGAGGATGACGACGATAATCGACGTTTAACGCGATTGGTGTAGTGCAAGGATTCACGCAGGAATATTGTATCGATTATCAAGAAACCTTCAGTACATTGGTGAAGTTTACATCGAGCAGAGCGACCCTGGCATTGGCAGCAGCGAAGCAAATGAGGTGGAAGCAAATCGACATCAAAACGGCATTTCTAAATGGATATGTAAAAAATGTATACATGAGCAAGCCGATTGCATATGACGATGGAAGCAGAAATGTGTGCAAATTATCCAAAAGCTATAATGAACTGAACCTGGCGTCACGCTGTTGGAACAAAAGATTCACTGTTTTTGTCAACAATTTTGGATTGGTTGCGATTGAATCGAATCCGTGTATTTCGTCTGCGGTGGGATTTTTCCCGTATGTTAAACCTTGCAATTTTTTTCGGCGACGGTTTGATTGCAGCGAAGAGACAAGAAGACATTACACCGGTTATCGAACATTTGAAAAAAGATTTCGAGAATAAGGTTTTCGAGTTGAATTATTTTCTGGAAAACTGATCAGCGGTCAGACGGAGAGATTCAGATAAATCAACAAGGCTACTCAAGAAAAGTCATCGATCGTTTCAACATGAGGGGTTGCATTGCAGTATCTACTTCATTGGAAAATTTACAAAATCTGGGAGATTTTGAGGCCGACGAGAAAGTGGATTTTCTGTATCGAGAAGCAGTCGGAAGTTTGATGTATTTGGCCGTCGCCACCAGGCCAGATATCAGCTTCGCAGTTGGAAGTGTCAGCCGATACTTGGAAAAGCAAATTGCACTACATGTGAAAGCAATCAAACGGATTCTCAAGTACATTCGATGCTCGATTGACACGGGTACAGCGATGCGAACTACGCTGGCGATACATAAACGCGACGATCGACTTCGGGCTATGTTTTTATATTTGGATGTAGCGTGATCACCTGCGGGGGGTCGGAACGACAGAAGTCTTACACTTTCGACCACGGAGTCTTAATATATGGTAGCATCACACGCCACACAGAAATTGTTCTGGCTACGAATCTTGCTGGGTGAATTTCAGCAAATCGAGAGCGATGCGCCCGTATTCTTAATGGACAATAAGAGCGCAATAAGACTGGTGAAGAATGCGGAGTTTCACAAGCACACAAAACACATCGACGTGCGGTATCACTTCATTCGTAAACATTTTTAAGACGGAATTGTCGAACTGAAGTATGTGCAAACAGATGAGCAGATAGCGGACACCATGACCAAAGCACTATCAAAACCAAAGCAACAATTTTTCTGTAAATTGATGAGTGTCATGCCAAAGAATTAACGTAGTTTTTATTTTAAATGTTGGATTCGACTTGGAACAAAAATTGGGTGTATTGAATTTAGTACTTCGTTCTAACTTGAGTATTCTGTTCATGTCGACACTCACAAACATGCACAGAATTTTTAGCTCGGCTGTGTATGCTGTGTACTGTCGGTATCACTTCGCAATTAAATTCATTCTAAGTAGGACGTGCAAATTCGTTCTCAAAATAGTTCGTGTTTCTTTTGATTTTTACAGCGGAAATACTTTGCGATCAGAATAATATCAATAAGTTTATCTGGTGCCAAACGTCTATAGCTTTACAGGAAACCAGTGGTCCAAAAGTTTCCAGCCGATGAGTGGTCATATGTTTAAGTGGTTTGACGTTAAGAGAGTTTATTATAATTTCAGAGAATTTTGAAGGAAGTTACTATGTGATTATTAACCTCAGATTTGTCTAGTTGACATGTAGTCTTGACTCGGCTGTGAGAGCGATAGAACTAATCGTAAACAAAGATGTCGTTGGGTCCAAAAGACGATGTTTGCCAAGATCGACTATCAATCCAGTACTTTTAAGAAAGTCAGCTCCGGTAATGGGCAGCGGGACATCTGCCACTATAAATTCCAATTTGTAATTATGCCGTAGCCAAAATAAAATTTAGAATTTTTTTTCCATATGCTTTAATTTGCGTTCCATTCGCGAATAATTTAGAAGTATAATTAAGGCCTACGTAATGTGACATATTTTAAGTAGAACAACCGGAACGTCCGCACTAGTGTCTATTAAAAATTAACTCTATAGAATTAGAATCGTGAATTTACATCCAACCTGACATTTCTGACGTTTGTCACCAAATCTAAAATGATAATAACAAACGTCGAATTTTGGGTTAACCTTTGGGTTTTGCAAGAATCAACGCGATTATTTGATCGAGATCTAGGGTTAACCATACAATTAATTTCAGTCAAAATTTTAATTCTATAAACTCTTCTAATTTAGTGTCTAATTTGGATGTTTGTGAAATGTAGGTAGGATTAAAGTACCTGCTTGACGCCGAAGACGATGATGAGCCGAAAGGGTTGTACAATTTTACGGCATTTAACCCTAACGGTGGCATCAACTACATAGTTTTGTCTGCCCGTGCTGCCAAAACATCCGCAACATTACGTCGTTTTCAAAAGTAGTGAGGATAATTTGAACCTGTGAAGGTAACAGTTGTCTGATTAACTTATCATTAAAGGTACCGCCAGAAATTTTGTAAGTAGTTTAGAAAAAATAATTGAATTTTTTCTAAATAGTTTAGAGGACCTACGTTGATAGACCGGGTTTTTTGTCTTTAACAATTTTAACGAGTTCATTGGAATTTAGATTTTACGTTAAAATTTGTAAAAATCGCCACACCTCATCTAATGTGGGTACTTATAGTTTTTGGAATTCAACTTTACGTCTCCGCATTTAATATCGCTTTTCAGAGACGGATTCCGCGACCAAGTCATGTGGTTACAAATGGCGCCCGAGCAGGGACCGTAAAATGGTCGTTATAAATATTATGAATTAATTTTTTTTATTGTTGTAACGTAAGATTATGGATATTGGTGGCTTAATTAGCGGAGGATTTATTTATTTTTATATTTTTTTTTGCCCTTCAGGTTTTATCAAGTATTTTTTTTGGGTACTTGCACACCATAATTTTTTTGTTACAATTTATTTTTATTTTAATGACTATTCTTGATTTATCCAATTTTTCATTTCGGTCCAAACCTAATCTATATTAATTTTTTTTGATCGAAGATTCTCATACTTGTACCACATTTGAATTTTCATGATTTGAATGGTGTGTGCTACAGTATGAAAGTTCCTCATGGAAACTAATGTTAGAATCAATCAATCTTTTGCTTCTTTTTTTTCATGATAAATTTTTTAAAGCAGCTAATCGATTTATTTTATATATATTTCCCCGGTTAAAAAAATAGATTGTTAGTGATTGACGAAAAACTTAATGTTGTGTCGATTGACGGTTCGGAGAATCCGAATTCCTCGCCTCACTTAAATTTTTTTCCTTTCTAATAATTTATTCAATAGTCCAGTTAATTTATAATTTTATGGTTTCGAATCAAGATAGTCTTAGTAGTTACATTCATTTAGTAAAGCAGCTTTATTTTTTTTATTATGTACATTTAGAAAAGCACGCCACTCATATTAGTTGCTTATACGTTGAGTCCATTAACAAATTAAAGCAACTAATTGAACATAACACTGCACTGTGATCCCTCTACATTTTATGAATTGAACAATTGGTAAAAGTTATATTAATAAAATTTAATTTATTTAATTATTATTATTATTTATTTTACTTATTATATTATTTATTATTTATTTTTCTGATTTGTTTTTTCTTTAATCGTACCAATACATATTTGTTGTTTATTAGTTGTACGCTGGTCAAATTTGGGGAAGCTGGTAACAGTAGTTGGTCTTCACGATATTAATACAACTTAATTTTCTACGTATAATAATTTATATTTCTTAAATATTTTTGCCCGTAAATTTTTAGTTTGAACGCTATTACGTATTATTTATTTTAATTTCTTCGTATATATTTAATTATTTATATACATAAACTTAATAGCGAGTACAGCACGACTTTATATTGAGTTACTAAATTAGAGTACATTACCTTTGCGAAGAATATTTCTTTATTTTTTTTTTTCGCGACTTTGTGAAGTGATAGTAATATTGAATTGTATTGATTAAAGATTCAAGTGAAGACTTTTAAACGAGAAAGGTGAAGAACCAAAATAAAAATATAAAAAAAAAGTTTGTAAATCTACTAGTAAATTGGTTTATATAAAAAAATAAAGAAATTAAAATTGAATAAAACTCCGAATTGTTGACAATTAAATGAGAAAAAAAACATAAATAAATACATAAATTGTGTTTCTGTGAAATACATATGTGTATCAAGAAATACATTGTGTACATATATCATTAAGCTCGTGTGTTTCATGTATTTTTTTTGAAACGAATAAACGATAGTTGTATATTGTATGTCTACAATAATTATTAAAGAGTTTTGGATTTGCAAACCACCAATAAATAACACCTCGGTTCTTCGGCTACCAGTAATTAATATTTTGGATACATCAGCAAGTTGTCTATATCAGTTGATTGCAGAATACTGTGCCGTTTATTTGAACGTGGATCGCCGACGAATTGTTCATCTCACTGCGATAGTGATGAACATCTATATCAAGGCTGCTTAATAGTTTATTTTACTGGAAACCCATTATTTATCACCAAAAACGCTATATCGGGATATTCGACCTCATCCTCATCAGGTTATCATCAGCCAGTACCGCTACTGTATCGGGATATTCGACCTCATCGTCATCAGATCATCATCAACCGCAGTAACGTATTTGCATGCATTTTTTTTGTTTTTTTTTTAGTTTTTTTTTTTGCTGTATATGTAATTCTTATATTTTCTTAACCACTTCTTCATTCAACGATACGATTTTTTTTTTGTTACTATAGCTCAAATGCTAAATATTTAATTTGTAAATATTCTTATTTGTGGGCTCTTTACGATTTTTCTCGTTTGCGGCATCTTATTTTTTTTGTGGGCATATTTCGCCTAACCAAGCCTTAGTTATGATTATTTCCTTTTCTTCGGTCTGTCACGCGTAAGTCAGATTATGTGTATGTAATAAAAAGGTAGTGGTGGACGGAGATCACAGTGTGGCGCAGAAATGCTATTTCTTATGTACATAATCTACTATGATGTTAATTTTTTTTTTTTTTGTTGTTGTTTTGTCTAACAAACCACCCTTCAGGATTTTTTTTTGTAACATGGTGGGCTGTACCGTTTGATAATAGGACCCCCTAGCCGACAATGAGCTGTGACGGTGGTACCGGCCTTGCGACCAAGCCATGTGGTTACAAATTAATGGACGGAATTAAATGAAGCCATTAAATAGTACATACATATTTAGCAATATTTTTTGACTCATATAAATTGATATTCAAATCATTAAAATTACAAGTTTCTGATTTACTGATAATAAATATTTTAAATTAAACACTGTATTAATAAAATAATTAAAACATTCATTTAAAACTTTATACCAATATAATATAGATATCACAGGTATGTTCACTTCTCAGTACAAAGATATTATAATCACAAAATGTATCAACAAAACAAGTCTGAAAGTTAAAAGTGTAGTCCTCCTTAAACAAACTTAATAAAATTTATCACGATTTTATGATGATCTCCCGTATAACAAGCGACATATTTGAATGTGCAAAAAAATAAAAACAATTCCAAAAGCAGCCATAAAACCATCAAACATGAATTTTTGATTGAGGCATCATCGAATGAATGACAAGTACATGAAAAAAATTACAAAGGTAATAATCTAAAATACGCAATAAAACAATAATTCCAGTATTGATATACGAAGTGGATTGATCGATGGATAAGTTCTGTGTTGCTCATACGACTTGTAACATATTCATTAATATTATTTATACATTTATTTCATTTAAGAAAAATAAAAAATGTGTAATCAAAAATAAAGAAATATACTTTGTGTACATACGAGTACGAGTGGTATAATGCAATAAATTATCTGCGAGAGATGAAGAAATAAAAACGACATTAATTTTACCTTGTTCGAAATTGTTTGTTTAATAACAATAAATTAAATTCAAGAATATTTTGTGTACGATTATTGTTATTATCGCTGAGGGTCAATTAGTCAAAAATAAATGTCAAATTATAATTTATTTATGTACTCGTATGTACATAATTTTTCCATTGTTATTATCTAGAAAAATTTTCGTGGAATATTTTCTGGGATGTGTCTGCAATAATTAACCTGCCATGCAGGATATTCATTTTAATTTAAGATTTCATTAATAATGAGGAGGTATATTTGGTATATTTTTGTCACTGGTTACTGCATTATTCTAATGTGTTGATTAATAAATTTTAATTAATTATTCTAAAATCACGAAAGTTTGAACAGAAAACGAAATTTGCGCTAGTAGTAGCTTGCTTGTTTTGAAAAAAATATAGCAAACAAAAACTTTAGAAGTTTGGAATAAATGTACTTGTAGACACTAAACGTGATACCAACGATCAGTTTTACAGAACTATGAAACTGTGCGGTATCCAAAGCATGTTGCTGTTATTATAAAACACAAAATCTGCGCGGAATCCAAATTCTTGAAAATACAAATTCCGGAAATGGAAAGATTACAACTTACTTTGTTTGTGCAAAGCAGACTTGGAAAATTGACAATTTGCACCTAACTAAACCACATCTCAATCGATTCAGATTGGTAATAGTTTGATTAGTCTGAAAGACGGAAAGGTTTTCGAAAAGATTCCATTTAAATTAAACCAATGTGTTTCTCGAAAGATCAAAAAGTAGTCTGACAAGATGTATTATGCATTAAATCGTATTTCTGAGAAAACGGCAAAAGTGACTAGTGGTTGACGATTTTTTAACAGATTAGGTTCGACTGAATTTGAATTACAAAAAAGGGATTTCAGGTTCTTAAAACCAACCAATTTCAATGGAAGTTCGACGAAGCTAAGTTTGGAATAATTGAAAATGAATTCCGAAAGACTTTGTTTAAATAGCTAATGAAACTAAAGCAATTCTCAACTGATTATTAAAAAAATTGAGTTTGTATGGATTTACAATACGAGTTTTCGATGTTTTTTTAATAAAGCTGAGCTATTTATAATCCCTTAAGTATGAAACATTGTTTCTACTATGGTAATGCGGGATCTGAGTATGATATATGGATGTGCCTTCAGACAATGACGTATTGATATTTAACTAACATAATCTGTCAAACGGAATTGGCAGATTTGCACAACAACTATAGCTTATATTAGTCTACTTTAGATATTGTTGGCGGAAAAATGTTACTAGATATCTCGGATAATTCAAATTAACCTCCATCACACCAAAGCTATTTCGGTAGCTTTTCTTCTGGGAGAGGATTTAGTTCTTATATAAGAACAGTGAATAAACAACAATATAATTTGTAATTTTCAAAGAAATTGTATAACACTAATTACTTAAAGTGTATACTGGGATACAGAGGATACAATCGATAACCTAATTATTGAAGCAGAAAGTAGAAAATGGGTGTAACTTAGGAGTGTAATCCGAAGTTAGTCAATTTATAAAACTTATTAACTTACCATCTTCATATAACAAACACCAATTTGAAAGACAGGAGATTCTCTGAAAGAGATGGCACTCACCTCATGTTTAACTTTTGATACGCATCTACCTACTCGAGGTTAGGAATCATACACTGAATTACTAACTTGGGCTAGATTTTAAAAGATAGATAACTATTTGGTAGATAACTATTTTAAACGCCTGCAACGTTAGATGGTTTCTTGTTGGTCTCAGAGATGTACCGTATATAGTTGAATTTATTTTACGGGATGATCATAATTCATCGTTCTGTACTAATTGGTACAGCTACCTTCATATGCTATATGAGGGACTCACTTCTGAGACCGTCACAATAAAATTCGGTAATTATCACATTCCCAACTAAATAATACACAGAGAATTGCTTGACGGAATTATTTATATTCACCTCTAATGCTTATAATTTTCAAACTGGCTCAAATTTATTGCATTGTCAGTCATATTTTGATCTAAGATCAAAATTTTGTTTCGAAAGAATTTGCTATTATAGACTGTGTTCAAATTGCGTGATAAATATTTTCTAGCACAAATATTTGGCCCTTCGATATTTTATTTCAAATTGCTGTCGCGAATTCTGTGATAATTTTTCTTGATAAAATTTCCCCACCTTTAGTTTTAATTTTGATTTGAAAATATTGATTCTAACCGTTATATAAGATTAAGATATAAATTAACCGTTTGAGTCCCAAGAGGTAATGCAAACTCATTACCAAAAACAACTTAAATCCATTTGTGGTGCAAACGCAACCAACAAAAATAAGCTCCAATGCAGATAACAATCGCTTCTTGTATTTGTTAGGTAACGCGTTTCTCGTCTTTTTCTCATCGCTCCGTCACATTTATTTATTTTATTTTCTCGACACAAAATCTCAAAAGCGCCATCGCGCTGCTTGGGACTCAAACGGTTAAAAAAGCACTTGAAATGATAAATCTTTAAGTTTGCATTGAATTACAGTGGATTTTAGTTAACTTGAAAATGGATAACACGAAATATCGGAAAACAAGAAATTATTTTATTGCTTATCTTTTTCATATTATTTAAGTATGAAATTTTTCGGTTAAGACGAAACTTTTAACACGATTTTTCGTTTAACGCGAACAAATTTTTGAGTTATATAAAATTAGTACAGAAATATTCACTTAGCACGAATTTTATAATTGAACACCTGTCCTTTCATAAAACAAAAAATATCGTTCAGTTTTAGGGAATTCCCCGAAATTAAATTTTGTTTTGTTAGAGAGAAATGTTTTTAGTTTGCTTTGTATTTGGTATAGTAGTGAGTAGATAATTCTTCTTAAACATAAATTGTTTCTGTTTGAAATCATAAAATTGAATTTATTGGTGTCGTTCGCGGGGTTAGTTTTGTGTTAGTTTTGGTGAGTCAGATATAAAATTATTCTTGATGTTTAAATTGTGTTCTCTATAGAATTCTTTAAAATTGTTGTTGGTTCTTCAGAGATTAATAAGCAAAAGCATGGCTTTTCAATCAAAAACAGAAATTTGTAAAGAATTTGGGATTCCAAACTCTTTATCAACGATTATAAAATCGACTAAAAATTCAATCTGCATATGAAAATGGTGATTATGTTTGTGTTTACCAAAGTATGAAGATTTAGATTCGGGATTGCTGCTTTGGTTTAAACAAGCGCCATCTCAAAATGCTCCTATTTCTGGACATGGAATGGAAAGCCTGATAAAATAACCATTGAACTGTGAATTACCTTTAAATTCAATCCTAGATAGTGTAATGCATACGTTTGCGTTACTAGTTTACAATCTCTGACCGATCCATTTTCGGGTCTCTATGATCTATGGGTTTTGTCTTTTTTTACGAGAGAGACAAAACGAATTTGAAAAATTTGTTGGTTGACGTTGGATTAGAAAAGTGACCAGTTGTGGATTACATTCGGACATATCAATTTCAAATAAAATATAGATGATATGGACTTGTGCTTTAAAAACAAAATAAGTTAATATTAGTTAAAATATAAGTTAAAGTCATTAATAAAATGTGAATTATAAACTATGTATATTAGTAGTACATATACGTAATGTGCGGGAAAAAAAATTAACATTCAAAATTACCGTAAAAATTAATACTAAGCTAAAAGTTTTAAGTTGGGGCTTAATTCGTAAAAGTAAAATAAATAATCCACAAAAATAATAAACTTAAAATATTAAATTAAAAAAAAAAAAAATATAATCATACAGTTATTAACACGCTATTGCATAAACGCAGTATAAAAACTCGAGTGCCTAGAACAGTACAGCTGTTTCGTACCGTATTAATCATTCCTAATAATAAGTTTAATATTTATGATAAACTAAACAAATTAATAATACATAAAATAATACAAATAGTAAAATAAATAAAATAATACTAATGTGCAGGCATTAACAAAATCACGAACACGCAACCTACATCGCATGGTTAAAATTTTTTATACGTTTATAGAAATATATTAAATTGCTACGAATATACGATTAATACATTTATAAATTATACGACGGCCGTCATCATCCAATAACGGGTCTTCGGTGGATTCCACGGATTCATTCGCTATTTTATTAAGGGTTATTTTTTTTATCTTATATTATATTTTAATTTACGAATATTTGTTTTTAAATTTTTTTTATTCTTATCCTTATTATATAAATTACATATAATTTTGGGTTTTCGATATTAATAATTAGTTATTTCAACGTTATCTTTTTTTTTTGTTTTGAAATCGGTTATAATTTTATAAATAATTAATTATTACATTCGAAATTCTGACGTCATTAGCAGTTAAGTTTATTTTCATTGGTCATTAGTAAATACCATATATATTTTATTACAAATTTATATTGTTATACAGAAATTCTCAGAATTGAGATGTTCTAAAATTATTATTATTACATATTTTTTTTTTTGTTAAATTTTCATTTTTCAAATGTTTCACAATACAAATTTTTCAAATCTAATTTTATTTTATTTTATTTTTATTTACAATTTGTTTGACTCCGCTGCTATGTTGATTCACTTCTTTCATTGAAAAGTGTTTTTGTTTCAGAATGAGTTAAGAGCAAAATAAAGATACACTGAGAAAAATTTTGGTTTGTAAAATTGAAAAACGAAGTTTTTAATTTCTCAAAGTTATAAATTTTTTTGAATTTCAAAAGTATTTTTTTGAAATTAAATGAAGTTTTTGCAAACTAATAAAAAGCTTTTTTATTTTAGAAACATATTTTGTAAAATAATTTATAAAATACTTTTTAAATTTAAAAAGTTTATTTATTTAAACTTAATAATTTATTTCAAAAGAAGTTTTTTAGCATTTAAAAAAAATTTTTTAGATACTAATGACAACTTATGAAAAATTTTATATTTATTGTTTTGCCAGTAATCCCGTTGTATTATTTTTCAATTCGTCTATATTTTATTTTTTATTTTAAAGTTTTTTCGGCTATTTATATAATTCGCCAACTCGATATGTTCTTGTGTTATACTAAAGGTATGAAGGTTTGAATTTTTGCAGCTTGGTCATTCCAACCTAATGAGTACTGTACTGATTGAGTTAAACAACTTTTTGAGGATGTTCTCATTATATTTTTGTAAGGGTTGTGTGTATTTTTACACAATGGCCCTGGGGGTTAAAAATTGGGGGATGGAGTTAATTTTATACTTTTCGTGGTAGAAATGTTATGTTCTTATGAGTAGATGACCCTTTGGTTTTGCTGACTTGAACAGTCGCAAACATTAATTACTTTGATTTACAAATACGTGACATTTATTAAAAAATAATTATTTAAAAATTAAAATAAATCTTTTAAAACTAACCAATAGTTTTTTTTATTCTTAAAAACAATCTCTTAAAATTTAAGAAAACTATTTGACGTAAGTAAGGAAAGTATTTTTGAAAATAAAAACAATTTTTTTATTTTTTTAAACAAATTTGGCGAGAAAATTTATTTTAAAAATAAAAAGATTATCCTTTTGATTTTAAAAACGAGTTTTTTTGCCTAAAGAATATATGTATATTTGTTTGATTTTATATGTATATTTTTTTATTTTTACTGGTTTTTTTTCTCAGTGTAGGCATGTGGTTTCAGGTGGGTTTCGAATCACTTCCCATTCCCATCCAAGTTTAGTTGAAAATTCCGTTTACTTCCTCTTCCTAAATTTCCTCTCACTTCCGTTAGTTGTTATCCCTTAAAACTAGGCACGGTCAGGACCAAGTAATTAGATGGATAGTTGTAAACAATAAAAATAAAATAAAAAAAGCGGTCTAGCAAGATGGTGTCACATCTTGAAAACCCCACCCCGTCACCCTGAGTACTTAGCCGCGCAGAGTTTGACCGCTCAATGAACGTGAAACCTTAACATTTTAATCAATGATATGGAATATCAATGATCCCCCAAACATTTCGTTACAATGGCGCCCAACGTCGGGCTATTACTATAAGCGGTAATATTACCTCCATTAATTTAGGAATACGAAGCATTCAATCTTTTGACCTGACCAAAAATAATTTTTTTGAATGTTCTCGATTCGCATTTTGTTCTAATACGTTATGTATTGTGATCAACTGTTTGTGATAATCCAATAAACATTTAAATTAATTAGCTATGTTCGCGCATTGTGTTTCCTAAATAGTTTTAGTCGCAGCCAATGTAAGTGGTGAACTTATTTGCCTTCAAACTTCTAATATCGCAAGAAAATCTATTTTTTTTTATATTGAATTGTTTGTCAGTTATATTAGGATATTTCCACCTTTCTTCCCAAAATTATAGGATATATTCGCAATTGTTTCCGTATAATTTCCGTATGTTGAATCTTTTGTATGAAAATAAATCCCTACACTCAAAAAGTTCCTTTCCAACAATTCTTCAACTAAAAAAATGTCATTATGTTTCTTACATTTGAACCTGAAAGTGATTTGAAACTGTATTACCTGAAATTACATGCCTGCTCTTATCATAAATTTAGTTTCTTTAATATTCATTTGTCAACGTTAATTTGAATTAATAATAAAATTTAAAATTTACATATATTCAATTTATTTACAATTATTATTTATAAATAATTTCTATAATTATTAAATGGCAGAATTAAATATGCAGTCGGAAAATTTATATAACGATGAATTTATCATCGAATGTGAAATTCGTCAAATAATTGGTACGGTCCCAGATAAGTTTAAAGCTTTGGATGAACAATTTGAAAACAAAATGGATGATACTTTGAATGATTAGACCACAATTGAAATTAAACCATCTCAATTTCTCATTCATCTTTCTAGTTTACTAATGTTTTCTAATACGGATTAACCTTACGCAACTGAACCCCCGAACGTGCCAACAGAACAATTTATCTCGATTCGTGATTGTAATTCGCCAACTAGCGAATCTGTTACCTCTGAAAAGTCACAAGACAATCGATTGGTTAACAGTACTTCATTAGGAACTGGCATACGTCAGGCAAACACGTATGTGACAGTTGGAAGAACTGTACAATTTGATAGTTCACATCAACAGCAACAGACCTTGGTTGCAGGTCAGTCACGGGCATCTTCATCGGTTAGACCCAACATCTCACAGGCGCAGTACTTCGATACTTGTTATGCTCGACCGAACGTTAATTTGCACTTCTCAGATAACCAAACCAATTTCACTTGGAAAGGCGAGCCTTCGGGTATGATCAATTCGGTTCGCACTACTGCTGCTCCTCATTTACAGATACAGAGAAGTACAGTTCCGCCAAACTATTATTACGACCCAAGAAACAATTTCATACCACAGATTGATGCTCCTTATATGCCGAATCCTCCACATGCAGTACCTCAACAGTGGAATCCATTGTCGAATCCACCTGGTCTTCAAACTAAAATGGATAAGTGGAAACTGACTTTTAATAGCACAGATGTAACTACGCCGGTTGAAAAACTTATTTTTCAAGTCGAGCACCTCGCTTCTACTACTAGTTTTCCCGAGAGTCAGTTGGTTAGTGGTATTCACATTTTTCTAAAAGGTATGGGCCGGCAGCATTACTGGAATATTCTTCAAATGAACCCACGATGTACGTGGGCGGATTTTAAAAGTTCCCTACTCCATCGGTTTAAAATTCGACGTTCTGAAATTGAAATACGGAAAAGTATTGACAATCGAAAACAGACGCCAAACGAATCGTTTATCGAATTTTATTATGCCATTCACGAGTTAGCCCAGCCTCTGCTCGATCCATTATCTGAATGGGAATTGCTGGAAATACTTAAGAAAAATATGCGAAGATCACTCAAACTACAGTTAGCTGGTCGTTTTGTAAACTCGCTTTCAGAATTGGTTAGTGTTTCTACCAATATAGAAGATGTATGAAGAAATGCTAATTACACGCCTGAACAACATCTTATCGGCAGCCACGAATTAATTTATTCTCTATATATTTTCTAACCAAACTCTTACGATCATCAACATTCTTATTTGAATCAACAGGATTCGCAAGGAAATCACAGCCATTCAAGGTCAGACTTCACAAGAGCCAGGAGCTGTACCATTTCAATCGAAATATATCGTCTGCTGGAATTGTAGAAGCATCGCGTTTACTGACTGTGATCTTCCATCTAAAATATTCTAATACGGGTGTGGAACTCCTGGTGTCTTAAAACCACATTGTCATTCTTGCCTGAGATCGGGAAACAGACAAACAGGGATGAATAATGCGGGCATCTTCATTCAATAAACCGGAATCCTACGAAAATTCTAAACAGCACCATTTTAAAATCTGTTCCTTCCGAGCAGAAGCAACAAACTCAACTATAAAACTACCAAATTCAACAACTTCCAAAATGCCTGCACCAGTAAATAATTCTATGTTCAAATATACAGCTAAACAGCAGCACAAGTATCGGTCAATAAAGTTTTTCCGTAATCGAAGAAAGCTTTCCAAACAAATTTCGGAATCGATTTTTAGTGACGAAACATCGGATGAGTTGCAGGATAATCGTCCCTATGCTAATATTTATATTAACAACACGCGTATTAAGGGGCTTCTCGATAGTGGACCAAATATCAGTGCTCTAGGAAGTTGTTCTGAGGATCTTATAAGGAAATTGAAACTTCATGTACATCCAACAACTGCTTTTTGTCAGATAGCCAGATGGTGTCACAGCTTGAAAACCCCACCCCTCACCCTGAGTATTTAGCCGCGCAGAGTATGACCGCTCAGGTTATGTGACCCTATAATAAATAAAGGACCCCGCACAAACCTTATGGAAATTGAATTTCGGTCAAATGATTTGAAATTTTCAGAATAGTTTCTTCAAGTCATGCTGATAAAAAGTCTCCATGGGCACAAAGTGCCTAGATGCTGGTGCCCGACCGAGTTTTTCAACTTTCCATCGCTTAAAACTCGGCTTCAACAGCATCTAGACACTGCCCAGCAGTGCCCATGGAGACTTTAGATCAGCATGACTTGAAGAAATATTCTGAAAATTTCAAATCATTTGACCAAAATTCAATTTCCATAAGGTTTGTGCGGGGTCTTTTCTGATGACGAAAGGATGAACGTGAAACCTTAATATTTTAATTAATGATAGGGAATATCAATGATCCCCCAAACATTTCGTTACAATAGCTAGAACGTTTCAAAACAAGACATGGAATTGTCTTTAATTGGATTAGTGGAGAGGCGAGACAAGTATCAGCTTTTATGATTTCCGATTGGGTTACTTTAACTTTACCTTTAATTCTGAAGGATTACGATATAAAAAACATTTTTAATGCGACCGCAAGTTTCTCCTTTAACATTTAACGGAGAAACTTGATCTGGTAGTAAAAAATCTAAGAAAAATCTTACAGTACTTGTTGGATGTAATTCCGATAGAACAGAGAAACTTCCTCTTTTTGTTATTGGAAAGTCTCAAAATCCGAGACGTTTTAAAAGCGTTAAAACACTACCCCTTCAATACACCGTGAATATAAAAGCCTGGATGACAGCGGACTAATTTTCAAGTTGGTTGAAATCGTAAGATAAAAACTTTTTAAAGGAAAAAAGACAGGCAGTTTTAATTATATATAATTGTCCTGCACATCCGAAGACCCAGCCAGAAAGGGTCTAATTAATTTGTCTACCTCCAAATATTGCCTCCAAATACGATCATTATTATTACGAGAAAATAAATTCACAATCAACGGATCGTTTAAAAACCAATTTACCGCTTTTTCGTTAGTCGCTTTCTGGATGATGTTACTCTCTGGGTGATGTTGCTTTGTGGTTGATGTTGCTTTCTGGGTGATGTTGCTTTCTGGGTGATGTTGCTTTCTGGATGATGTTGTTGTTAAAATAAACGTACGATAGGAATCATAATCCAGTAACATTCCAATAATACTTCATGACTTTATATTGTGAATGTATACTTAGACTTTGCATTCATTTAAAATTAGCATGGAAGGTCAAGGTGTAAAGCTCTTATCAAAATTTTAATCTGTGCTTAAATAAATAAACAATAAGTCGACCAATGGGTTGACATTATTAAACCTAAAAGTTAAACACTATAATTGTATAGGAATTACTGCGATAAATCAAATTAATCATAAACAAGTTGACCAATTAATTTAGAAAATCCGCCTTATCGGCGAAATATTTCAATCCGAATAACAAACCATTTTACAATTTAAAATCTGTATCCTATATGCATGCATAATCAATTTTTTATTAACAATGAAAATTTAAAAAAGCACAGAAAATTCTGATATAATTTTTTAGACAATATATCATTTTTTTTGTTGTTAGCAAAATGTTATTTTCATATATCGTTTCCAGTGTAACTCAACTCGGAAAATTTAAATGAATGAAAAAACTAAATAACAATAACATCATTTATTATTTTGCGGCAAATTTATTTATGCCATAACAAAAAAAACTTGAATTCCTCGATGTTTGTGTATTGCAAAACCGACATTCGCGGTTGTCTCTAAAGGTAAACGACAAGGTCTGCAAACTGCATCCGCGCACCTTGAATACACTAAAAGCGATATATCACATCGTGATATAAATATTCCATGACGTTGTTTTTTTGCTGTTGTTATAAAAAATATTTGACAGGATTAATAGTGAGATTAGTCAATCATCATAAATTTTAGATAACATTATTTTTTGAATATTGTTGTTGTATAATTTTTTGATTGATAAACAGAAGCATTCGCACAACCAGGAAATTATTTATAATTCACAAAAGACAATATAACATTTATATTATTATTCATTCTATATTAGATTTATCTAAGCTTGTATATGTTTATACAAACTAATGACAAATAAGCATGATTTGTTTATTTAATATGTGTAAAAAAGTTGACGTTTCGCTTTTATTTTGGCTGTGATTTAAACGGTATGAGAATATGATATTTACCGGACATGTGACTGTAATAAATCTGTTGTTGACCGCAACCAGCTCCGTATGTTTGTGTATAAAAGGAAATAATATGGAGTTGGAAGTTAAAACATATTGTTGACGTTTTCAAAATACAATTGTATGTACCTACATACTACATAACCTCAGGTAAGCGTCAATTGCCATATAAAATTGACCAAATTAATTATTACCGTTACAATACTAAACCCAATTCAATTAACACACAAAAAAGTCATTCCATCCCAATTCACTAAAATTTAATTTAATTCTACTCCAATTCATTGCCTTCTTCATCTCGTTTGTATCCGAACACCCACAAAAAAAAAACATTTCTGGATAATTTCATTTCTAATTAAAACATAAAATAACATAATGAACATCATGAAAATATTTACAACTTACTTTAGTCTTTAGAAACAAAAACTTTTTATTTTAATTTTTCTGTTAAAAAAAAAACTCTGCTGATCCTTTTTTCTGCGTGTATGTGAATTTGTGTGTGCTCATGATACGAGAAGCGCCCAAGAACAGAAAAAAACTTACTAAATAATCAACATAATATGCGAAGCATAAAAAAATGTTGAAACATTAAAAGTCGTAAAATTAACAACAACAAAATATGTATTCAATACCGAATAGGGTCAAGTGACCTTATCATCATAAAGTAAATGAGATTGGGGTTTATGGAGTATATTATTTATTTGGTATCCGAACATGATAAGATTCAATTTGAATGTGGGAAATTTTTAGTGATAGACATACACAATATCCTCGTATAATATGAGAGGTAATCATTTTTATAGAGTTTAGTCTGTAGCATAGGCGACTCGTGAACTGGAGAGTAGAGGAAGCTGCGTTAAAAAATGGAGTTTTAATTTTCTTGGAATTTAGAATAAAAAGTATTGTTGAGCCAAATTATCAGGCAAATTGATGAAATAATCTCATTTTTTTATACTTACATCAAAATATAAAAAATAGACCTAAAATACACAATAACTAGGAAAATTAAATTAAGCCTTATTTTTATTGACAACATAAAAATGTGTTATTTATAGGGTGATACTTCATTCAATGAACTTATTAAATCATTGTCTTTAGAAATTCTAACATCTCTAATATTGATTTGTCCAAAAAGTTCTCATAGCTATACACAACAATTAATTCACTTCTCAATTTTGCAAAATCGAATCGTTTGCCATAAAAATCTTGGAGATTTTTAAATTGTTGCTCCGGAAAATTCAATTTAAATTTAGAATTTTTTTTTGAATTTATAAGTTCCAAGAACGTGAACTCAGCAATATTTTTAAATCTAGTACTTAATTCGGTTGAAATATGATCAATTATTTCAAAAAATAATTTTCTATAAGAAGTTTTTAAATCTTTGATGATTTCGAGTGTGATTCTCACTCGCACCACTCGAGTGAGAATCGCGTTTCATCAATTTCCACGACAGCTTTAGTTTTTCCTAAAAACTCTAAAATTTATCCCTAATCACATCTTTATTACCTTTTTTAATAAATTTTTCAATAAACCGATCACTTGTCGCTTCACGAGAACATGAGAAGTTAATTTGTGCAAAATTGAAAACAAATAATTCATTTCAGTATTTTCTTAATAAGCTGCTAAAGTTGCAGCGTATTCTGAGAGTAGCAAGTGAGAGTATAAACAAATCTATGAATAGATAAAACACATATACATCGAAAATTAATTTTGTTTATAATATCACGGTGAAGGGAAATAAGGTAAAGCTAAACTAAAAGCAGCTTCCATCAGAGAGAATATTTTTTGTTATTCTGTTTTGTTGCGTTGGATCAATGCCTTCTAAACTACTGGCTTTTACTACTCTCATTTTTCGCACATGACGTCAATTTAAGTCTAAACCGAGACTGCGCAGTAATAATTTTAAGATATTTACACTAACAAAGCAACTAGAGAAAGCAACAACAACGTCGACTTAGCGTGTCGTCATTATTTGGTGTCAACGGCCAGTAGTTTAGAAGGCATTGGTTGGATGCAACACGCATGCTATAAATCAACGAGAGTATTCGTATTTATTTTGGTTCTATGTATGCATAATATGCAATATGAAGGTGGATGATGTATATAAATTATAATTAGAAATCAAAGTAGGAAAGAAATATACAAAATATTTTTAAAGTTAATTGCATTAAACTAGATATCTATATGTGCAGACCTGTAAGGCATATTAGTGCATATTATTATGAAAAAAATATTTTTAATCAAACGTGGTATACATAAAATAAATCAAATTTGAAATTTTATTTTAGCGATAGTGATTTTTGAAAGGGATGCAGTGCTTCCCTAGCTTCTATGGACCCTTCGCCCCTGGTCTGTAGAAAGACAAGAGTGATATACCTTTAAAAATTCAAGAGCAAACAATTTTAAATAATACAAAACCAATAACATGAGCACGCATATCCCTCTTATCCGAAACATATCGATACTGCTACTTGTTCTACCAGTTATCGGTTGGTTCGCAAGTATTTAGTAAACTCTTTTCAATGCGCGAGGAAAGCGAATTACAAATAGCGCTAAATGAATGAAGAAGATTTATCCTTCTAGCCGCAAAAATAATAGAGACTCAAATATACCAGCAAACTATTTCGGACTATGATCAATGGAATATTGAAAGAAAGAATTGAGTGTTTCGTCAATAAGAATATTTTGTTGCCGCACACTATATGGTCAAAGGTCACTCTGGGGTTGAATATGTTGAGAGATTTGTATGGAAGATATAAAAAGAATTCATGAAAGATGTTTCGATATTATTAAGTAAAATGAGCGTATGATTATGTGGTTCTTTCTAAACTGCTTCCAAAGAGAGTGGGTAATTGGATTGGAAATTTTGCGACTGATAGGAAAATTGGGAGGCTGCGCTGTGATGAAGATTCCACAAATTTAAATATATAAAAGTACAACTGAAACTGAGTTTACCTGTTTAGGCAAAATTATTATCATGTTCTGGTAAGGTGAAGATAGTATAAGGTCCTTTGTTTTGCCTTTCCGCAGGAAAGTTTCTCTTCAAAACATTTACGAATATAGTCCAAAATTCCCGGCTCGAAAATAAGTAAGGTGCCTATGACAATACTTTATTATTTTGTTTATACTATTAAGACATTTCATAATAATTATAACTCTCTCGTTATATATTACAGAATTTTAATATGTCGAAAAATGTAATAAATAAACATTTTAAAAACCCTTTCAAAAAATTTCTTAAAATGTAATAAAAGTATTCATAGGTAATTCTATAAATAAAACTAGAAACATCACTGAAAACTAATGCAAAATTCTGACATTCTAAAAATATTACGGTATACAAAAAATGTACTATCATAATGTTGCATATAATTATATTAGTATGTGATATATGAAAGTATCGGGAATTATATGTTCATACTTTGTATACTTAGTTGAATCTATATATATATATATATATATATATATATATATATATATATATATATATATATATATATATATATATATAAAAGCCAACCTGACTGACTGCCTGCCTGCGTCCGTCGGTGACGCTATGTAAGTTTGCCATGAGTTTGCTTTATTAAAACCCTGAATGTGTTATATATCAAATTATTTTTTATCAACAAAAATTCAATTTGTTCAATTTTATGTGTTCATATAACAAATAACAGTAGTGATTTACTCATTCTAAATACCTGTTCATCTAATACAATTTTTAAAAAAAATCAGATTAGTTCAGAAACAGTTAAAACGATTTTTATAGGAAAGCGAACTTGTTCTGAAAAATAATACCAGTTTATAACAACAAAATTACGATTTCAAGGAATAAATGAGAACGACAACCCTGTAGAACGAAAGTGCCGTTTAAACAGAAAACGAGCGCAAAGATAGAGAGCCACGACAAACAACTGAAGAAGTTTAAAGACGCCGACAAGCACAAGCTGCGTCACAAAGACAGCGACTTCAAAATCAAACACCTGCAGAAGCGCGGGACGATGACAAGCACATGCTGGGTCACAAAGATAACGACTTCAAAATCAAACACCTCAAGAAAGTGATGCACGTCGGCAAGCACATGCCACGTCACAAAGACAACGACTTCTAAATCAAACCCTTGAAGATGCTGATGCACATCGGTGCTGATGCAGTATATACAGAGACAACGAATTGCACATCAAAGGGCTGATCAGAGTCAAATTATTCAAAACGATAAATTCATTTTGTTGGGGATCTAGTTGTTATTTATGACTGTTGGCCTTTCAACGTCATTTAATAGTTGTGCGGCTCGAAGAATTTTCTCAAAGAGCGTCCAGCAGATGGAAAGTTTACAAGTTGCTGCCGCAAAGGAAAAGTATAAGCTTCCCCGACCAACGACGAGAACGGTGTTGAACTACCTTATCCTGAATTTCTGCAAGCAGTTCGTGAACAGAAACAGTTTGAGTCCGAACTTGGATCCCATGACATATGCCATTCTTTTCCCGATGGCGAACTACAGCCGAAGTTTGTATTTTGATGGACCAGGAGGATCTCAAGGATATGTGCAGGTCAAGAAGAGAATAATAATTGGTTGTTACAAGTTGGTATGGGCAATCATCCTCTTATCAAAAGTATCAGCAATGACTGCACAGTTCACATTCCTCAGCAAATGATCGAACTAGATATCTGGTTAAAAGTATTTTTGACACAAATATTTCTAAAATATCTGTGCAGGAGTTGGCAAAACGCGTCATTGTTGCACACACAAATCAACAGACTTTTAAGATGAATCGCAAGATCATCGATATGACGCCTGGACAAGCTGAAGTTTATTACGGTGCTGATTCGGTAATGTCAGAGGATTCAAATGATGTACAAAATTATTCAGCAGAGTTTCTCTATGATCAAAAACCATCAGGAATGCCACCTCATGTTTTACTTCTTCTTTAAGCCTGGAGTAATTATAATGCTGCTGAGAAATATAAACCTGAAAAAAGGAATGTACATGTATGTTAAAAAGCTGCACCGAAACTTTATAACAGCTGAAACTGTATCAGCGTGCAATCGTGGAGATACAATTTCCAATCACTCCTGCATACGCCATCACAATCAATAAATCACAAGGTCAAACTTTCGATCATGTCGGAATTGATCTACAAACAGCATTTTTCTCGCATGGACAGCTGAACGTTGCATTGTCATGATGCAGAAACCTTGTACAAATGAAAGTCCGCATAATGAAAAACCCTTAACAAAGGAAATGCTGCGTGAAGAATGTCATTTCACTCGAAACATCGTTTTCCGCGAAGTCTTCCAAATGTTAAAATGTAAGCAATAAAAATTGATATTCAATTTAGACGAATAGTAGTTATTTATTTTTTTGTATTTGACAGAATATTTTGGAATAGGTACAAAGGGCCGAATGTCAAAGGGCCGAATGTCAAAAAATAAAAAAAAAATTAAATTAAATAATTAAATAAAATAAAAAAATATATTTCTAAAAACAAAAAAAAATTAAAAAATATTCGGCCCTTCGACCCATTCGGCCCTTCGACACATTCGGCCCTTCGACACATTTGACCCTTTGACATTCGGCCCTTCGACATTCGGCCCTTCGACACATTCGGCCCTTTGATATCATACCAATATTTTGAACCCAGCTTCATTCATTGTCTTGCTGTGTACTATGCTCCTATTATGCGACTTTTTACTTTTCGTCTGCGAGTTTTATATTTGTGCGAATGATTTATGATTCTATTACCATAACTATAACAAACCCAAATCAAGTTTTTTTTTGCCTATACAGCTATAAATTCTACTTTCGTTATTATTTCGTTAATACTATTTCGTTAATTAAATTAAATTTTAAGATTACAAGTATCGTAAACTAAAATTTAAAACTGTGTGTACTGTGATTTTACTCTCTTTCGCTCATAAAATAAATTGAGGTCAACCACCCACCCACCTAACCACAACCACCTATCACTAAATTAAAACTATCTACCCTCCACTATTCACTATTATTATTATTTTCCAAGAGTACTTAAATTTTGACGGGCGGCTTAGGCGCTCTCGAAATAGCTAGTTTAAAATAATTTTTCAACGTTGGTAGAACAGTCTACGTTTGACCCAACTAGCGGGATACATCGGTTAATAGGTGAATGTTAAATGAGCTGAAATGAATGTTTTTAAAATGTTTCTATACAAAAGAGCTGAAATAATATAATCCACAGAAGTTAAGAAATATTCGATGATCCACTTTGCGACGTACAAAGATTGATAGGTGAAGGTTTAATGAGGATGAATGATTTTCTCAAACTAATTTACAAAATGAGCTTAAATATAGTCCACTGAAGTCGACTATACGTTGGCTCAAAAAGCGGTAGACTGCGTTTGTGTCGCATGGTTGTTCCTCTCACGCTGAATGTTTGTTTCGCTTGGATGTTATTTTCTAGAATTTCTCTATGCATATGTATTGAAATAAAGAAAATATAGTAGTATTCAAATCTCGCTAGAATTCTGACAGTTCACGCGCAGAAAAAATATGGCGGATACACAGTGATGTATTAAATATAATAATTCATGTTTATTGTTTACATTTTTGGGATTCAATTAAAGCACAAAGTTAAGGCTTTATAAATTAAATTGTGTTTAATTAAAATATTTTTCTATTTGTACTGAAAATTAAGTTTGTATTATATGTCTAAATAATCTAATTTATGTTGTTGTGGTTTTTTTCGATATGAATGACATTTGGTTATTCATTTTCCCTAGTGCGTACCAAAATTAATGTTGACATTGTTTCCAAAAGGCGTGCAATTTTTTTTTAAACCTATTAATTTTCACTTGAAATATGATTGTAATAACATAAATACATAATCATTTTTAATGTTTTATGTATTAAAACTGAAATATAATTCTTTTTAGTGGTTATTGATTATTTTATTTAGGTTTACTATATAATATAAATGCGACCCATCAAAATTTTTATAAATTTTTATTCTTCATCACTGAAAAGCTGCGCAGAACAATTAAATTTTTTTTTTTAAGATCTGAATAGGACTATACGTCTTTGTAGTTTTGTGTATTTCACTGGAATAAAATTGTATTTTCCAAAAAATAAACTTTAAAATTAGATGCCTGCTATAACAATGAATTATTAGGACAGTGTATTTTTAACATGTCCCTTTCAAATGCATTGAAAAAGGCCATAAGACAGCCGATTGCACAAATAAAAACTCAAATGAAACGAATAAGCCAACAGTCAATAAGAAACCAAATTTCAAAACGCATTTCTTGCTGTCGCATCAAATGATCGAATGAAAATTAAATCAAGCGACTGGTTTATTGATAGCGCGGCGCGTCAATACACACGACACCAAATTAAAATTTGATCAAAAATCGTGCCACGTAGTAAATCAAAATACAACAACAAACAATTCAATGATGAAAGTAAATGGAAAAGGAATGATGAACCTCAAGGTAAATAATTTAGTAAATGAAGTTTTATATGTTCGGCGAGTAAGTATCGGCGAATTTACTGTCTATATCGAAAATGGCTGAGAAAGGTAATACAATTACATTCAACAGTGAGCACTGTCTATAATAATCAAATGTGTCCTTTGATAAATTGCAAGCCAACTGATGGTAATTACAAAATTGGTGGTGGTTTGGCACAAGCGGCTTGGGCATATGAATCACAAAGATTTATGTAAAATGCGAGATGGCGTGGTTTCCGGAATACAGTTTGCAGACGACATGTCGATGATTCAAGCTTGTGAAACGTCTACTTATGGTAAACAAGCAACTGGAACTGATTCATTCAGATTTATGTGGGAAACAAAAACAAATTAATCGGTGGTGTTAGATTTTCCTGACTTTCATTGACGATTTTAGCAGAAAGTGTTTTGTTTATTTTCTGAAGTCTAAAAATGAGGTTTTTACAACATTCATCGAATTTTGAACGTCGATTGAAAACCAAAGTGAAAGAAAAATTAAAATTTTACGTACTGATATAACGGCTCCGCATATTGTTCACGAAAATTCATTAGTTTCTACAAGCAAAATGATATTGAATATCAAGTGACGAATGTTTACACGCTACAGCAAAATGGTGCAACCGAAAGAATCAATAGAACGATGGTCGAGTGGTCTAAATGCATGTTAATTGATGTGAATTTAAGTGTCACATACTTGGCTGAAGCAGTCAACATGGTTGTTTATATAATAAACAGATCAGTATCATCATTGTTGGTTGATAACACTCCGGAAGAAGTATGGAGTGACTCTAAAGTTGATTTAAGTGATCTGAAAACATTTATTTTCCTGTTATGGTGCACATAGCTAAAGGAAAACGTAAAAAATGGGACGTGAAGTTAATGAAAATGATACTTGTTTGTTAATATAATGAAAAAAAGGTTATCGGTGCATAAATAAATCAACAAGGCAATTAACTGTTAGTAGAGACGTAATTTTCCATATGAAGCACCGACTGAAATATCTTCAAAGGGTATTGCGGAATAAGAATAAGATTCAGTGAGGATAATGAAAGCGGTGTTAATGACACAGATGAGAATAGCGAATCATTATTGGAAGAGGTAAAAGATTATAATGTCAGATGTACAGGGTAGATCGAATGATGACAGCTATATACGACTGTTATTTATCCTGATGATCCAGATTACGATCCGGACGAGTCAATAACACCACCCAGTAGAGTACACCGGTCATCAAGAGTACCAAAACCAAATCACAAATATGTTGCTGAATTAACATGCAACACAATGATCAAAAATCAAGCAAATTAACCAGTAACGGTTAATCAAGCAATGTCGCGACATGACGCAGCCGAGAAGAAATAAATTCAATAATCGAAAATTAAACGTGGGAAAGGCCATACAACCAATATGGGTATTTAAAACCAAAACAAAATCGATACGCATCGATTAGAGTATTGATGGCTGTTGCTGTGAAGCACAAGTTGAATGTTCATCAGATGGATGCTGTTACTGCCTTCCTTCACGGTGACCTTCATGAAAAAATTTATATGGAACAAACTGAAATGTATAATGATGGAACCCAGCGAGTGTGCCGGCTAAATCGGAAAATATATGGACTAAAACAGGGTGGTAGAGAATGGAACATATAACTCGAAGAGCACTCAAGTCATTTGGTCTTGAGAAATCAAAAATGGATCCATGGGTTTAGTTCACTAAAGGTAATCATGTTTAATATGCTGGGATGGTTGTTTCAGAATATTTCTATTCATTACACCTTAGGAACTGAGATATAGTCAACAGAAGACAGGAACTATTTGATGACCCAACAAGCGACGTACTTCATTTGATAAGTGCATGTTTAAAGTGTATGTTTTTCCTAGAACCGAGCTATTCATTGGAGCTCAGATATGGTCCAAGAAAGTCAGGAACTGGCGGATTCTTATTAGAGTTAGTTATTAGTTAAAATTGTATAATATTTTAAAAATAGCAATTTGTAGTCATTAGTTTACTTAAAATTACTTTGTGGGGATTTCATTTAAAGGATTTTAGTATCACATGTGTTGTTCAAAATGTTTTATTTTTTTAATTTTTTAATCTCTGGCTCGAAACATTTTTTGCAGCACCTAAAAAACGGGATATGGGTAAGTATATTACGACCAACACTCGTCATTCTTTTATCCGAATGTATACAATCATAGCTCTCGAATACACCACATTTTGTTAAAAATCTTTTCACATAATGAATAATGCTATCACTTTCGTTACATAAATGACTACCAAATTTCGCAAATGATCTCCCACTTTATTAGAAAATTTTGAGTATGTAGTTTCATCCCGAATAATCAATCCCTCACTCGCTATTTCCTGTAAAATTTAAAAAATATTCTAAAGAAATTTCTTGTAAATTAATTTAAAATCTTTTTCTTTAAATCGTTTTTTGTAAATGAAATACTTTCCAAAATCGTTGCAAAAAACGAAAAACCTCCTAGCTCTATGGAGGCTGTCAATTCTCAACTTTTAAGAAAAGCTTAAGTATGAAGTTTCACGGTACCACAAACACCCCAGATTTTTTAAAAACGATTTTTTCAACTTAAATTAAAAATTTTGACCATCTGAAAATCTGCAAAACACCAAAATTTTTCAAATATCTTAAATATCATGAAAGGTCCGGAATATATGATAGTTTTTTCCTATCACGATGATAAAATTTTTGTGGCTGAGAATAAAAACATGGCGTTATTTTTGGGGCTAAGAGACAAAAATGACATGACATTAATAATAAGTGCTGTCATCGCATTTTTGGGGGATGAAAACTTGGCTATTTTCACATACATTTTTGGTTCTTGTTTTTCAATTCATCGACGACGTTATCAACGCCTCAGACTGATATTTTCTGTGTCAAGCTATGCCGGGTGTGGATCATTTTAGATAACTTTAGAGTTACTTATGATACGACATCATAACTTTACAAATCATTCAACGAGAAACAATCACTTTTGACATATTTAACTGTCAATTTCTTATACTTTCTTGGAAAATTCTTAAAAAATTTAATCATCGTTACAACAATTTAAAAAGGTTTTACGAAAGGTGATTCTTCTGATATACAGATGTCCAACACATTTCGCACGGACCTCCCAATTAATGGCAAAAGCTTCGGTATGAAGTTTTTGTTTCCGAATAGTCAATCCGCCTGGTCTGTAGAGACGCCGATTCTTGGTGAGAAAGGTTTTTTTTATATCAAAACTAGTCATGTTTTCTTCAAATATAAAATATGATCTGAACTAATTTTGTTTTAAATTTAATTTACAATCATTTACTTTTAATCGTTTTTCGATGATATATATCATAATGTTCAAAATATTTCCAAAAGGTCTAGAATTTTCATGGTTACGATACAAAAAAATTAGTTATTTTTTTGTGAAAAATTGACCATTTTATGTTTAAATTTTGCTTAAAGTAATCTGAACCGATATTGTTGCACATTTAATTTAAAATCTTTTTGTGCATAGTCGATTTTCTCATAAATGTGCCATAAATAAACCACCTATGGTAAGATTTTAGACTAATATAACTGGATAGTCCAAATTTACGGAAACAGCTTAATTGACCTTCCGTGTCAGTGAAAAAAGCTTAAGTGTGAAGCGTCATTCCAATCAATCAATCTATCTGGACTGTACAGGGCCGTGTTTTTGTTGAACAACAGTTTTTTGGTTTAAAAAACGTCATTTCCGCTTAAATTTTGGAATTCGATCTGGACGATCTTGGTGCAAATTTAATTTGGACTATTTAGTTTGTAACTGTTTTTCTCATAAATCTAATACTTTCAAAATATTAACCAAAAACGAAAATGCTCCTATAAAAGCTGCTACTTTCAGTGGACTGATCTTGGTCAGAAATCACAGGGATTTTTGAAATTAGGAAAAAACTAAAATAAGAAAGTTCATCCCGGTCGGACAAACCATCTGGGCTGTAGAGAGGACTTACTTAACTTCATAAAAGAAAGGAAAATGATCTGATTTTTTTTTCTTGTAATTAGCTATTTAACTCTTATTTTAATTTGTTTTTCATGCAAAATAATAATGCGAAGGACGTAATTAGAAAATTATTAAAATGATAACCCAAAATTTTTCTAAAGTTCTGGGTTACTCATTTAATATTGATGTTTCGATGTTTCTTTCTCCGACTTCTTGAAATTATGGTCAGCTAAGTTTATGGAGAATTTTTTTTAATAGGTACCTATAAATTCAGAGAACCGATATTTATGGAAAAAATCGGTATTAACTAAAAATGTATCGGATTAGGGCTACATGATTTTTTTTTCACTTTTGAGAACTTATACCAAGGAACGAATTATTTATGATATGCCATACAATTTTCAATTACTTTGTGCATCTCAGAAGTTTTTAGGAACTTAAGATTTAAATTTTTGTAATTATATGAAAAACAAATCGAATTTAATAAATTTGATAATTTATCGTTTTCATGAATTTTGATAATATTTCTGGGCTAAGCTAACTTCACAAATATAATATATATGAACGAAATGAATGAGCAATTTGGTTAGGTACTATTGTAAGAGTCATAGAGATATTATGCTACGGAAAGGACAATTCAACCCTTAGTCTAATCTTCCGTTAAAAGACGGTTTATGCCCCTAATTTGGAGATAAAGAAAAAAAAATTGGAAACCGGTTTATGGTAATCCATATAGACTCTCGGGCAGTTTGCATGATGATAACCGCAACTATACGCTTTTGAACGTATCCACTTTAATACTAGACCTACAAAAACCCCAATTAAATTATAAAAGTTCAACAGAAAGAATGTTGTGGTTGGTCATATTAGCACATCATAAAAATAAACTGTGGCTTAAAATATTTGGAGGGATACCAACATTACAGATATAACCATAAAAATAATATTACGCACCCTTTGTGTTTGTGTAAGCCAAACAGAACAAATCACATCATTCATTTAATCGTCAAATGATTTTATAAAGACATAAAATAAAATCATAAAAATCCTATAAAAAAGCATAAAAAATTATATTCTTATTATGTCGCGTCAAAATTTAACGATCTAATAATTTTCCATATTTTCCTTTTATTTTCAATTTTTTTTTTCTGTTAAACATTTTCGTTTTGTTTCTTTTTCCAAAAATCCAACGCCAAAATAAAAACAGAAGCTTTCGACGTCGTACAAGTATTTATTTTTATGATCCATATTACGATTATTATTATGATTATTATTTTTATGATTTTGATTATTATGATTATATGAACACACAGTATATGAAATTATAGTAGAGATTTGTTTTTGTTGTTATTATTTTATGTACGAGTATCTAAGTTAACAGAAACTATAATGATGATAATATAGAAAACAGGTGGGTAATAACAATTGTAATGTATGTGACTTTTTTATGTATCAATTTTTGTTGTTGTGGTGTTTGTTGGTGCTGTATGAAAATACTGTATAGGTTACCTATATGAGTGTATTCCGTTTCATTTTTTGTGTGTGGTACGAAAACATAAAAAAATGTTTTGGTTTTTATGTTACATACGATATTATACGTATTGATATTTTAATGCTTCAATGAATTTAAATTGTTTGTGCTCAACTGGTTTTGAATAAACAACTGAGAAAACGTTTTCTTTAAGATGGTATAAGGCATTTTGGTAACAATGTCATCAATATTTATATTTAATATTCCGTTATTTGTTGTTTACCAATAGGTGATTCTATTCCATCTTATATGTACTTAATAAAAACTCTGTACTACGAGCATAAAACATTTTTTAATATATGCTTATATATATTCTTACATTATTATGTTGGTGCAGATAAAAAATAAACTAAAATTGTAAGATCTGTTGAATTTCGATATGAACAATGAAATTTTCTCGGGAAATGTACTCTTGAGGAAGCCGAAAAACCTATTGATTGATTGGTTGATTAGAATCAGTAGGCCGAGTCTACTGAACATCCTTTTACATATAACAAGATGAAGAAGTAGGAAAGGTTGTTAAATATGATAGACTTGACCCGGTTACAGGTACCGATGTAGTCAATAGTTAGTAAAGTGTTAGCTCGATAACAACACAGTTACATTTTGAACGAAAATGTAGAAACTACTTCCTAGAAACTCAGGTTCTCCATAAGTTTAAATTTTATAAAAATTAAAAGTTAGAAATAGAAACAGTAGAAACAATCAAAGTATGATTTCCATGTTGGAAAAGGAGATAAAATTATCATAAAAAGATGAAATAAGGAACAGAAAACAATGATTGAAATAAAACAACCGGAAATCATTTCTAAATATGGGCGGAGTTGATTGCTTAGATCAACTTATTAGTTATACCGAATTTATCTAAAGTCACGAAAATGGGCACTTCGAATCGTTTTCAATTTTGTGGATCTGGCGGTATGTTATAATTGGCAAGGAATATGTATTTTTGAATTCCGATATATTTTATGTTCCACACCCTACAAAATAGTTTGGTTTCTCTTAATGAAACATTAGAAATGACTTTGACATATGAAATCCATTCACTGAATCAAATATTTTATTTTCACCGAAGGTAAAAACGAATGTGTGTAGATTATTGATAATCGGAAAATTCCATTAGTTTCTGGATTCTGATTATAGTAAGACCACCCTATTAGTTTACATTATATTACGATAAATTTAGATTGGACAATATATAAGAAACTTTTTTTTCCTTTATCTCCCATTTAGGAGCAAAGGGCGTCTACTTGACTGAACCATCCTGAACCACCAACCATTATTTTCCAATGACATTCTTATTATAATATTCTTACTTTTTCCTAGTGTGTGTCCAATCCATCTTTATTTTCGTTTCTTAATTTTGGGCTCAATTTCGATTTACCTGGTCCGCTACACGAGTTCTTCGTTTGTGATCGTGTTTGGCCAGAAGTGTTTTAGCGTTTATTCGGAAATACGTGGAGTCTTCTATAGTGATTATCTGCGCGTGCTCCCATGTTTCACAATTCTTAAAGCAGTACTGATTTCACACAGACATTAAATATTCGTATTTTTGTATTTCGTGACAGGACGACCGCATTCCAAGGGCCGATTTTGGTCAAAAAGTAGGAATAAAAATTATGAGAATTACAATTGTTTTACTTACCTACTACAGACCTAAAACATTAAGGGCCATATCCTCCATCCGGTCGCAAATTAAGTATTTGCGATCAGAAATATGGTTACTAGATTAAATTTGCCATGCCAATTGACACATTTTATTTAAATTTATTTTTTTTTTGCGATTGTTAAGTAGAAATACATAAAAATACTGCGACCTCGGAAAATGCGTAGCAGTCTTTTCGTAGATTTCTACTCTACAATAGCAAACTAAATTTAAATTTAAATAAAATTAGTCAATTGGCATGGCAAATTTAATCTAGTAACCATATTTCTGATCGCAAATAATTAATTTGCGACCGGATGGAGGATATGCCCCTAAATCATATAATTGTTTGACACAAACAGCGTAAAAATGCAATATTTACGTCTAATACGTATGTGAACAAAGTTAAAACTCATAAATTGTATTCCCGTTTTACACCAAAATTGGGTCCTAGATCTTGCCAACCATATTGAATGTATTTCTTGCTTTGTTGATCCGTTGGTTGATATCCTCTACAGTTCTTGGTTGATGGATGTACGTTTGTTCGTATTCAGTCTTATATAGTCTTGGTCTTTCGGATGTTAATTTTGAGACCGACTTTGACACGTCAATGAATTTTTGAGTGTAAAGTTGTTGCTCTGCCGATGGCTCTATATTTTGTAACGACTTCATGGTTTTAACATGGGTGGAGGTGTTTTGATCGCCGTGAAAAACTCAATTCCGAATGAGATGGTGGCTTCCCATCAAGTTCATGATGTCATTGCTGTACGGTTTAAACTAGCCGATTCGTCAATTCTCGCCGTGGTCGTTTACGTTACATGTGGGTCAAGCCTGGATACTTATATCGAGATCATTAACTTCATCGGCCTTGCTATAGTCTCTTTTGTTCATCCTGATGAGCAGCTGATGATTTTCGGTGACTTCAATCTGCCTGAGGTGATCTGGTCTGATATCAACGGTATTTTCACACCATCTTCCACAGATATTAGAGGTATCACTACTGTGGACTACTTCGCTAGCATCTCAACAACCCAAATTAACCGAACGAGCAATACTCAAGGTAAATATCTGGATTTAATTTTTTCAACCGATAACATGTACTCAGAGGTCTCACCGTGCGAGGACCTTACAGACTGTACCAGCGTATACCACACTCCAGTTATGTTAAATATTTTTCATGAAAAATGCGACACTAGTTTTCCTATTGATAATTTTTTTTTGATTTTAGAAATGCCGACTACGCTTCCTTAAATGAATTTCTGCTCAATTCGGATTGGGAATTTCTTCAGTTCGGAGGAAATCTAAATACAATAGTTTTGTCTTTTAACAAACTTGTCAAGACTGGTGTAGAAAAAAATATCCCGCGGAAAAAAACTAAGCCTTGCTTCCGCGAACCGTGGAATAACAAGCAATTAAAGGACATAGAGACACGCCGTAATAAACTTCACTCCATATATAAAATACACGGTTCGAAATATTATCATGAATTCGAGACCGCACGGAAGGAGTTTAAAACATTAAACTGGTTCCTGTATAATAATTATATTCTGCAGATCGAGGAAGACTTAACTTCTACTCCAAAAAAGTTTTGGAAGAAAAGAAAGACCGTTGGGTTCCCCTTACCTATGACGTATCTAGATGCCTCTGCAAGTCATTCTGCGGAAGTCTGTAATTTATTTGCCAATTTTTTGAATCCGTTTACGAATCGCCATCCATCGATCCAGCAGTTAATTCTTGCAACGAAGGGGAATTTACCCAATTACGGTTCACCGTAGATGACGTTCATGACAGCTTGTCTCAAATTGATGTTAATAAGGGTGCTGGACATGATGGATTTCCGCCGATTCTTTTTAAGAATTGTGCTGCTAGTCTGGGTGCTCCCATCTCCTTTATCTTTAACGAAAGCATTCGAACTCAAATTTTTCCAGATCCCTGGAAAATTTCGTATATACATCCAATTTTCAAGTGCGGTAAAAGAAGTGATATCTGTTATTATCGTGGGATAGCTATTCTCCCCGCCATTCCAAAACTCTTTGAGCTTATGGTACAAAGGTTTTTATTTTTCCATGTTAAAACGGTTATTTCACCCGCACAACATGGTTTTTTCGCCGGGAGATTCAACGTTACCAATTTGATGACATTTTGCACAAACTTATTCAGCAGTATTGTTTCGAAAGTACAACTGGATGTTATTTATACCGACTTTTCTAAAGCGTTCGATAAAATTAATCATTTAATTCTAATCAAAAAGCTACAGCGGTTGAATTGTCAAGCCATCCCTACTAAGTGGTTGCTGTCTTACTTCTCAGATAGGTGGCATTTTGTTAAAATTGGTGAGTCATCTTCTTGTCTATTTCGGGTTACTTCTGGAGTGCCACAAGGTAGCCACATTGGGCCGTTTCTATTTTCAATATTCGTCAACGACGTGGTTAACTGTTTTGTCAGATGATATGAAAATATTTGCATGAATATCAAACGTATCCTACTGTATAAATTTCCAAGCGGATTTAAACAGATTTTGTGATTGGTCGGTTGAAAACAAACTGTTGCTGAACGTGAGTAAATGTAAGGCAATGTCTTTCTGGCATACCCACTTTCCGATTATACATCAGTATTCGCTTTATAATGAAGAAGTCGTTAGAGTTAAGTTCATATCCGATTTGGGTGTTATTTTCACTCGAGATCTCACATTTACAAGGCATATTGATTCGATAATAAGCCGAGCATATATGATGCTTGGTTTTATTAAACGGAATTGTAAGGATTTCTGTGATCCGATAACCTTCAAATCTCTGTTTGTCTCATTTGTTCGATCAATTTTGGAGTATGCCTCACAGATTTGGTCACCTTTTTACCGATGCCATTCTGAGAGAATTGAGAGTGTTCAAAAAGAGTTTCTTATCTACGCGCATAAAGGTTTACCTTCAATGCGGGCACTTGAGCACTTACTTCCGCCTTATCGCGATCGTTGTGCTCTCTTAGGATTACAACGGTTAGATCACCGACGTGATATTTCATCCGCAATATTTGTCCGTGACGTATTATGTTCACGTTAAGATTGTGCCGAGGTACTCACCAGCTTCGGCTTTTATGTTCCAGAACGGTGCTTGCGTCGCCGGGACGAATTCATATTTATCGCGTGTTATTAATCTTGTTTTTCATAGGTTTGATTTTAACATGTCAAGAAATTCATTGAGGAACGAACTATTTAAATTTTATAATAACCATTCTTAAATTAAATAACTTTTTCAATTTTGTCATGTCGCTTATTTTTAATAATTGTAATAATTACCGATTGTAACCCTGTAGGTAAATTATATAAAATAAATAAATAAAACATTGTTGTTCAGTTTTGTTTTGGATTTTAATTTCATTGTAATCGATTGATTAATGCCTGCTCGTCTAAAATCACTTGTGCTGTCGTGACAATATTGTGATACATTTTTTCTGTTCATCCCTGTGGTAAACTTGGTTGACGTGTACTTTCTTTTTGTACATCCCTTGTTATTAAGTAGTCTGATGAATAAATGGTGGAGCGAGACAAAGGTATACACTGTGTGCGAGTGTGTAACCGCGTAGTTGTAGAAAAAAAAATTCTTAGCGGTGTTCGTGTGCACGACCGGGGTTTACATTGGTCTCGCTCATTTTATTCGTTTTGGTTTCCTAGTTATAGTTTTTTAAGGTCGTTCAGATATTTTTCTTTGCCCTCTTTTCTTTCTATTTTTCTCTGTCCCGAAGAATATGTTTGTTTTCTCCTTTATTTTAAATAAAAATACAGAACGGCGATTCCCGGCATTTGGAGTTATTTATTTTTGTCCCTTTTCTTTTGTTCCTCTTTAGTTCCAATGGGTTTTAATAAAATGAATAACTAAAGTTTTTCGGTTCGGTACGAGGGCAAATCAAAAAGTCTTGCAATATCATATGAAAAAAAAGAGTGAGAGAGACAGCAATATTTTTATTTTTCGACATAATCTCCTTTAAGGTTTATACATTTGTCACATCGATCAATTAACTTACCTAAACCCTCTAAAAAAAAAGATTTCTTTTGCTCCATAAAATATTCATTTACAACAGACTGTACTTCATAGTCACTGGAAAATTTCCGGCCCCTTAGTGTTTTTTTCAAATTGGGAAAGAGAAGTAGTCACTGGGTGCCAAGTCTAGACTGTACGGTGGATGCGGAATTTCCACGAAGCCGCAGTCCTTTAATGCAGCTTGAGCAATATTAGCCTTGCGCACTGGTGTATTGTCGTGAAGAAGCAAGATTTTTTTCCTAACTTTCCTTGGCCGTTTTTCCCGGATCGCTTTTTTCAATTTTCGCAAAACCTCTGCGTAATATATGCCTGTGATTGTGGTTTTCGGTGGCATATAATCGATTATCAAAATTCCTTCAGCATCCCAAAAAATTGTTGCCAAAACCTTACCAGCAGACGGTTGAGTTTTGAATTTCTTTGGTGGTGGTTCACTACGTTTAATCCATTGCATCGATTCTTGTTTGGATTCCAGATCCCAGTGATGAAGCCATGTTTCATCGCCTGTTATTATGTTACCCAAGAAATTTTCTGGATCTGCTTTGTACATATCTAAAATCGCCTTTGAAGTTTAAACACGCATTTTTTTTTGTTCAGCATTCAACAAACGGGGAACCCATCGCGCACTTACTTTCGACATGTGAAGGTGGTCATGTAATATAGTATATGTGGTACCGTATGAAAGAGAAAGTCTCCACGCTAACCGCGGAACAGAAATACGCCGGTCCTCCAATACAATAGAATCAGCCAAAATTACGTTTTCATGGCTAATAGCATCTGCTGGCCGACCCGAGCGGTTATCGTCTTATAATGACTCCCAACCACTTTTGAATAATTTTACCCACTTTGTTACTGTGGCATATGATGGTGCAGATTCGCCGTAAACTTTTGATATATAGTTGAATATATAAATTGCATTTCGTCCATCTTTATAGAAAAATTTAGTAACGGCGCGATATTCAATTTCATTCATTTTAAGAAAAATTCAAAACACATGTTACTAAATTGACAAAAACAAACGAACCGTAAAATTTACATCGAAATGTTCTTCTAGAAGTTTCATCGTGACAAAAAATGGTTTTGAAAAATATATTGTTGTCTCACTCACTCGTTTTTTTCATATGATATTGCAAGACTTTTTGATATACCCTCGTATGATGAGAGGGGATACTCCATTCTACGTCGGTTCCATCTGTATAGGCTGGGCTTGCCACTCCCATTTATCCCTTTGGCAAGACATCCAAAGGGGCGGAGTGGTGACTCCAATTAAATGTGTCGTCCATTCGGGGGCGACCGTAAAATCCTGCGGTCTCCTCGTGGCACTTCGGCGGTTTTAAGCTGTCGAAGTGTGAATTGTGGGAGATTCGTTGGATTTCTCTCCGAGTGAACAGAGGCTTGGTCTGTTTGGGAGATATCCCTACCCTCTAATGCTGCTTCGTTGTAGTTTGGCATCGGCTTTTCGAGGTATATATGTGTCATTCGGGGGGTCTCACCTGACACACCAAATTATTTTACTACGTTCCTCAAGTTTCAGGTTTTCTTATTTTATTTTAATTTGCGTATTTCTTTTAAATTTCTGTAAACACGGTGTAGGCCAGAGCCATGCAAGCCTCCAAATTCCCACGACCCAATACCTTGAGTATTAGCCAGCAAAATCACCGTGCGTGAGGCCGCTGCATGAAGGGTTGAAATCTGCGTGTTAGCTGCTGAGCCATCCGTAACAATTTGTGTGGTCATTTTCCCTCTCAGAATCAAAGGGTAACAGACAGTTTGTGAATTGTTTTTTTACTATAGTTCAGTTTTTTATCTTCACTTGGTTGTGTTTCCATCACACAACCAGTTAGCTATTTTAATGGAGAAATATTGCACTCTTTTAAGAGTTCGAGGTCCCAACCTAAATATGTGGTAGCTCCTCTGACAATTTAACTAAATGTTGAAATGCATTTATTGCTTCCACTAACCACGTTTGTCTGTTTCTACCCGCCTATATCTTGTTATGAGGTGAATGTTTGCCTCTGCATTACAACTTTTGCAAATAACCGTAAAAATGCAGCGTTGTAAATGTATCCGCAACAGTTAAAAATGTGCTGTGGAAGCGATGGTAGGTAGTCAGAGTGACCTTTAATTTAAGCAGAACTTCGTTCTATAATTGAATTTACTATGGATATAGCTCTTTACAAGCCATTGTTTTTTCTTCAATGATCTTCAATAAATAGTTTTTCACTGACCTACAGGCAGTACCAGGCTGAAGTGGTGGCGATAGGGGAAGTCGTGACATGTTTGAAGCATTAGTTGGTATCCGTTAGGGATATCGCGATTTATGTGGACTGTCAAGCGGCGCTCAGGTCACTAGAGACGGTTTCTCTGAAGTCACGGGTGGCGCTGGATTGCCGATCCTCTCTTAATGAGATGAGCGAGTATATCTGTGTCCAGATAATCTGGGTCCCTGTGCACTTGGACGTCACTGGAAAATACAGGGCAGACGAACTAGGTAGGTTCGGTACGACTCTCCAGATGCAGCCGGAAAGGGCAGGTTTGGGGAGACCTATAGGGCGCTCAGTAAAAAGGCAAAAGCCTTGACAGATGAGAGGTGGACCAACACTCTCACGTGTAGGGTAGCGAAACAGGTTTGACCAAAACTGGACCTCGGCGCTCCAAGGCACTAGTATCTCTAGGAAAACGAGAGTGGTGATACTGACAGGACTGTGTTTTTGGGGAACATACGAACACACGATATGGACAGACTTTCTGAACTCGCGGACTGTAGAGTGCAAGATATTTTACGCTACATAAATAGCTCTGGTTGGTTTCAGCGGGAGTAAGGAGAGATTGGATCCTGTGGTATAACAATGGGCCATTATTGGCCTAAGTTTGCGTTAGCAGCCACTCTAACCTAACCTAACCTACAGGCATGCTCCAAATTAGTTTAAGCATATTATGTAATTTATCGTGAGACTGAGGTATCTTTTGGGCATTCGTGAAGATAGAATATAATCAATAATGGATAAACATTTGGCCGTTATAGGACCGGCATTATTCGGCAAATCATTTCTAGTACTTGGTTCTATACAGTTCATTCAATCAATCAATGTTCATTCCAAATTAATTAAGGCCAATTCTTCTATGTATCTGAAAATTATTACTCGCCCGCTGCAACTATATAGATTATGGGATCAAAAAATTTCACCTAATAATTTTCCGAGAAATATTAATTTGACGTTAAATCTAGTGTTAATGGGCAAAAATAATTAGCCGATTAGCAAAAAAACCTAGTTTGCGTCTCCCAATAACAACAATTCCTATTAAAAGTTACTAAATTTATTGATAGTTCAGACCAAGGTATATTGGGCTTCCCGTTCAATTCAATAGACTTAAATTTTAATGTAAAAATCTCCACAAAACGGATCCTTAGTATTGAGGATTATCGCCATTTTGTATTCATACTGTATGCTCCGCCCTATTTCCAAAGATAAACGTTTCAAATAAAATAGGTATTTTTATTGTGCTATTTTAGCAATTGCCGCACCGACCTTTTATCGAAATGAGATTAAACTATTCAAGGCCTCTTAATGACTTCTTTAACCTACCTTGGTTTTATATAGGCATTACAAATATTTAATAAATCAACTGAAGACGCAAATTTACCGTCAAACTATCGTCATTATATCTCCAGTGAAACAAATAGAAATGGGCAGAAAAACTGCTTGGGATCGATATGAAAAGTACTTCGTTGTATATCCTGGTAAACCACACAAGTGATGCATAAATATTGGGGTATGTATGTGTGGATAAAGAGTGAAGCGGAATTTGCATTGCGCAAAATCAAATCGGTTGTACACAACATCAGTGTGTTTCTACTATATCTCTCTGCCTAAAGATTGGGTACCGTATTCGTTTTGAAGATGTATCTACATATGGTATGAAATCTCGTATAGTTAGAATTATGATTATCAATGAAACCTATAGGAAAGAACATTACATACTAACTATTTATTTGCTTTCTTTAAGGGAGTAACTTAATTCTCACCAGAATGGTTCTATTTTTATGATTTCCTGACGAAGGATTACAAGAACATTACTAAATGTTACACGGTCGTGTTAAAACACTTGGAATAAAAGTTAGGAGGGGTAGTGAATTATGCAAGTTACGCCAGATTGCGATTCTAAAGACGTACACGTAATTTACCGAGAGGTATACGCGAGAAATAAATTTCAATTTAAATCTTTCACAAATATTGTTGGAATAATACTAACTATTGATTATAAGATTTATGTCATTGAATTTGGATTTGTAAAACTAACCAATTCAGCTACTATTAACGTTCTTATATAGCGAATAGTTAAGAAGTTTTTTAAAATCATCATTGATATTAATGTATTTAAGACTTTTTCGGCTTTTCGCGGACAAAAATATTATTTTAATTAGCATCTTTTCTAGTCATAGAAAACAAAGTGGCTATTAACTCACAATATATCTACCACAAAAAGTAGCGATACTAATCCCCCTACAAATACAAAAATAAAAATACACACAACCCTTACAAAAATGAGAACCTCCTCAAGTTCTTTCTTGGCAGTGTTTCGTAATAATAATAAGTTGGCCTACTGGTTGCAGCAACCAAACTGCAAAAGTTCAACTCTTGCTTTGTAAATATAGTACAAAACAAGAACTTATCGATTTGGCGAATTATATCACCTAATCAGAAACTTCTGGAAATTCTCACACTATGCTCTAAGCCAACAGCCGAGTAGACCAACTAACGAAACCAGAAGAACTTGAGGTGGTGCTCATTTTTGTAATCGTTGTGTGTATTTTTACACAATGACTCCAGGAAACTTGGGAGGGGGAGGAGGGGAACTAATTAATTTTCTAGTTTTTGTGGTAGATTTATTGTGAGTAAATGTCCTCTTTGGTTTCTATGACTAGAAAAGTCGTAAACCTTGTATAGATGCCATTAAAAATATTAGTTTGTCCGAAAAGCCGAAAAAATCTTAAATAATCGTGAATAATAATAACTCCTCCAGAAAAGGATAGGTACAAAATTATCATTGATCCTGGAGGTAAACAGTACAAATGTTCTGAAGAAATTCTCATGATAGCCGCTAACGGATATCGCCCGATAATTATAATCACGTCAATTAAAATGGTCTCAAATTTCTCTTTTTGTGATTTTTTAATTGTGTTTAATCTCGGTCGGAATCAAAAATAATACTTCACATAAACCCGTTCAAACTTTGACGGTCAAAATGTGTGTTCTAGTGTGTATATATTAAACATAGTATTTGGGTAAGGTTTAATTTTTGCTTCCATTGATAATGCAACATTCTAGTCACTTACCCGTAGATATATCGTTAAGAATTTTATACTTTTCCTAAAAAAACAGAATTCATTGTCCGTTGCATTTCTCTGTTAAATTTCGTCAGACAAAATTCTATATTCCATTCACACCCCAAACTGTAAATTTTTTGAATTGGGTCATGATTTATGATTTTTAATTATATAATTTTACGAAAATGCTGGCGTAACATTTTTAATCAAATTCCTATATTTCAATTAATCATATAGAACAGCAGTTTTAGAAAGTTAAATAATTTAATTAGAGTACAAATTTATCGAGTCGTCGAAGTTAGAGACCAAATTCTGTATATAGTTGTTTAATTCAATAAAATTTTTAATAGAAATGCCCTTGGACCAAATTAATTGAACAACTTTTATTTATTATTTGTTTTGATACTGTATGACTTTATATTTTTTGGCAGTTAATTGGATTGGCCCATAAAGATTAGGCGATTCAAAATTATACAATAAACAATTGACTTCGTTATTATTTATGATTATTTTTTTTGCACATTAACGCCATAAACTGAATAAAATGCACTTTGATAAGTTACGACAATGCCGAATGTATCAATTTATATGTAAATCATATTCGTCAAAAAATAAATTTTCTTTTTATCACGTCAGGCGTCGCGTATTGATGAAGATAATTATTTTTATTATCACACTTCCTTAAAACAAAACAAAAACTACAATCAAAAAAAAATGCCGAAAAGAAAACCAAAGTATTTTTATCGGTTTTTTTTGCTGCCTTTCTTATTCTTCTTCTACTAATTCTTTTTATTTCTTTAAGTACTTACGTTTCAATATATACACACACAGAAGTATGACGATGTTGATTTTGATGGGGTTTCATATAATTATAATTCCGATGATAATGGTGATAATGATGTCATCATTATTATAATTGTAATGAAAATCTTTATTACTTGTCGTCTTGAGTGTCGGGTGGTGTGATGTGAGACATAAGAATTGAACCAGTCTGTTAGTTGTTTTGAAACTTTTTCAATTAAGTTTTATTTCTGGTACAGTTGTAAACGATAAAAGTAACTTATTTAATGGTCATATGATACTGGTTGATGGGGCTATTTTGGAGATGTTAATTTTTATGTTTATATGGAAAAAGTGGTTTGCGGTTGTGCTGAATAAATTATATTTGGGTTTCTTAACCTACGCTAACAGTTTAATTGTTATGCATGACTCGTGACTCAAGCTCAATATAATATTGAAACCACTAAAGTATCTCTCAACAACAAGTAAACCTACAAGCTTATTATATCAAGGTGAGGTTTTCAATACTTTGGAAGTTTTGTTTTGAACTAATGAAACATTGAATTCTTTCTATTAAGTCTTGGTAATCTCACCTTGATGTAAAAACACTATCTGGCTATTATCCAGAAAAACACAAAATTTCAAGCTTATTACGTATCAGCATAAATTCGACTGAATTATTTAACCCAACTACCATTCTCGATAACGTTTGTAAATTCTATACTTTGTAAAATAGCAGAATGATTAATCGGCAAACCATGGACGAAAAATGAATTGGAAATATTCAGAGTAGAGCATATCCTTTGTAGTTCATTAACAAATTTCCTATTTTTGAATTTGTTCATGTATTATAATTTAACTGGCCTCAAGGTGGCCAAATATCAACCGGGATGGTTGTCGTTTTCCCTTTTAGCATTCAAGCAGTTCATTTGTAAAGTCACTTTATATGAAGTTCACAACAATTAAATATTTTACAACGTTCGTTTCCTATTCCTGTCAAGAATACGGTCATCAGTGGCACTATTCTGGCTTTCCCTATGGGAATAGCGAATAAGTTTAGTGTCAAAATTTTCAAAACAAAGTTAATTGGGAGACTTTTGTTCCACAAACTTTTTATGAAGAAAAATATTTTCCCATTTAAATTTGTTTCGAAAATATTTACAACAAATCTTATACCCTCAGTAGGCCATAAAAATTCAACTCAGAGAAATTATTTTTCCAAATTCCCTATTCCCAGGGAAAGCCTATTCTAGATTTACTTGTGGTACTATTCTGGTAATTACACGGGAATAGGGAACTGGGGAAAGAGTTTATATGTAAGATTTATTTAAAAAGAAAATTTCTGGCATACTGAGGTTAAAAGTCAGTGTTAATTTTTTTTAAAACAAAATTAATTCAGGAATATTTTTTCCTGTCAGTATAGATATCGAAAAACTATTCCCAATTTATTAATAATTACATCTAACTTTTCTCCTCAGTAGGCCGGAAGAAACAAAAATATTTGAACAGAAATTACATATAAATTATTTCCCCAGTTCCATATTCCCGGGGAATTACCAGAATAGTGCCACTAATAATATAGGAAATTGGGAAAAATATTTCCGTAACATGTTTCTCTAAATTATATTTTTCTAGCCTAGTGAGGGAATAAATATTTTCGACACAGGAGTGGTAAATGGAATATTTTTACAAAAGCTGCTTGCTTGACCAGATATATTAGAATAGATTACAAAATATTAAATATAATCTCTTCAAGATATAAATTCTAAATTTTAATTTTTGATTCTCATTACTAACATTTTTAAATTTTTCATGGGTACCCTCGTATTTGTCTTTAAAAGATGTTTAGGATTTATGCAAATCCAAGGCTAAGGACGATAGCTTATTTAGACTAACAGTAGAGTTTGAATTGACTTAAGCTATGGTAATGGTGCTTTATACAGACTGAATCGCTATTTGTTTTGCAAGACTTGGTAAACTATCGAACTAATTTTGATCATATAGTTGCGCCATGTCGTTTTGTCAGAACATGATATTATTGAGAATCTTCAGCAGAACCTTTAGAAAAGTATTAGTTGAGAGACACCAATAAATGAGAGAAGACAGTCTTTTCTATAATTCAAAAATTGGAGATCAATAACCACATGAGTTTTATTGACGCATGAAGGATTTAGCAGGTTATTCTAAAGCATACTCTCGGGAACTGTTAGTAAATCTATGAATGCGACCTTTGTTGTAAAATGTGTTGTAATATTGCACTTGCTATGCAACTGGGTGCCACTAGGTTAACGGTTATTGATATAATTTGAGCAAAATTCAAATCTATAGATTGTTGCCATTAAAATAGCACCATGTTCTCTCTATCGAAATAAAAAACTGATTTAGCGAGTAGATTACGTCGAAAGTTTCCACACGAAAGTTTTCACCGTACCAGATTTTTCAACATCAGAGCTGAGCGGAAAATTATTTCGTAAAAACATTTCACCGGTTAAGATAAATGTATTGCATGAAAATTAATTAAGTAAAATTCCTCATGATTTTGCTTTATAGTAACTCAAAATCCCAGAAATGATCATATGATTACCAGTAACTTTTGAATTACATATCGCACAAGAAACGTTTGTCTTTTTCGCTGAATTTGAAATTAATATGTAAAAATGCCACTTTCGTTCTTAACACCAGAATTCCTGCGACTAGAATTTTCAAAGAATGCGATTTATTTTTCTAAAGGTTTATGAGAAAGATTTACGAATATTATTGGTTAAATTATTAAAAAGGTAACTAAAAATGGTTGCTCGATTACCTCGCTGATCTACAACAGCGTATAAGAGAGTACGATTAGATGCAGCATGCGTTTATATTCGCTGGAGCAATGCCTTAAGGTTTAAATATTTTTGTTATTAATAGGGTACCAGTGGCGGGGTTAATTTATGACAACAAGCAATTGTCTTGATCAACGGATTTAATCTGGGATTCAACAAATCAATCTACTATTTTTCAATCAACTATTAGTTCAAATATAATTTGATTATGTGACCTCAATAATGTCACGGTCAATGTAGAGTGGGATGAAGCGCCAGTAAAATAAATTGATAAACACAATTTCTCATTTGGAAAAATGCCAAACCTCAAATCCTTATCATTGGTTATTATTAAGTATAACCGAAACTAATTTTAAAATATAGTGCGAAATTGCCTCAAGATTGTCGAGGTGAACCGATACAAAATCGATGATCTGTGTTCCAAATATTAAATGATCCGCCATTTCCTGGCATAATAGGTATCATCAGATCGTAGTCTAGGATTTAAATCTTTGAACGGATTCATGAAACTGCTGCATTGTCACATAAAACCCTATAGGGAAAATCCGACTAGCCCAATTACACTGCCATAGTCTTAAGCCCATTATCATCACCATCATGGAAATTAATTCCTTGTATAAATTTTAGCTCGAATGGGAGCAGCAATATTATACACTGTGTTAATTCTTGTAAAGGATGTTAGATGAAAAAGTAAAGCAGCTCACAAAATTAGAGTAAACTTTTTTAAAATTGCTTTGTGTTAGATATATGAACGGTTGTAAAGGGACAGTGGTAATGCAACTGCCGTTTTCTCGGTGATTATAGTATTCGAACTACGATGATGATATGTAGTACCATGCAAATGATGTGGTCGGGCGAGTATACCGATAACTTAAAGGTATGCCCAAAGCTCGAGGGAACACACTTAAGTGGAACACTGAGGATGTTGTAAAATGATCTTAAAGCGAGCTATTCTACGGTAAAGATTTCAGACTGTCATGTGACTTTTTCGAGAACAGTTTCAAAGTTATATTTCTGTTCGACATGACTATAGCCTAAGGAATAATTAATTTCATTCCGATTGCAATAATTTGAAATTAAAATAATTTTCTTTCTGCATTCATATATTTTAATCCAGATTTAAGCTTATAATAAATTTGGAGCTCCCAATGATTTTTGGTTAAAATCGGTGCACCGAAAGTGGACCATCAAGTGGATTATCAAAAATATCAAAGTTAGAGTGAAGTGATCGAACATTTTGCAAGATGATGCATTTCAAAAAATTTTAAGATACAAAGATTACACGACTGCTAAAAATTTGACATTGAAAAGCTTGAAAATATTTTTTGGTGATCCCTTTTTGATTTTATAGAAACAACCGGGTACCCAATGTTCTTTCTGAGCATAATATTGCACCTACGAGTCCATAAAAACTTATATTTTTTATTGTCTTCAAAGATTTTGCTTCGAACAGGTTACGATGAACAGAGGTCGTTGACAAAATTGTTGATCGTTTTCACTTTGTTGGTATTTCTCGATTTTGATTTAAACAGCTCATCAATTACATACTTATTTCTAAATTTAATTAACATGAAGAGATGGACTGATTTTCGATTCAATTTTAGAGCATTTAATATTTTTTCTTCTAAGCTAACTACACCAAGGCCTTCTCTGTAAAACTTGTTTAGGGTACCAATTATAATGGTTCATCTTGTTTTATGATATTATATAAAAAATAATATTATTTTTCCATTTCTGTTGATCTACCCCAGTAAGTCGACTTGCTAGCTCCGTTATTATATCATCAAGCAGAAGTTGCGATATTTTAATTAAATCGATGCGTTCGAAGGCAAGTGAAATTAAATTCATTTGACCCGATCTTATTTTAAAATTGTTGTTGGAATCGTCAGATAAATATCTGCTTTCACACACAATATTGCCCAAAGAGGTTGTTGAAAGTACCACTCGGCATATTAGTATGTAAGTTTTGTAGTTGGCCTACAAACGTTATTGTCATTTGATGACCGAGTACACCGACATTTCCTCAGTCCTAGGCTTATATATTTTTACTTTTTATTTTGATTTTTAATTAAAGATTCTACATCCTTAGTATTCATTTTAAACCTTAGTATTCATTTTATTTTTTTTCATACTGAAATATATTACACCACTGATGCATTCAATCTTAAACAAAACTTCACCTCGATTAACTCGCTTTAACTCGAGCACAAACACCACATGATACCATTTTGAGAGTTCTATAAATTTTATTATATTTAAATCTACTATTTTTTTTTATAATATATTTAATTAATTTAGTGAGTAGTAAAATTTAATTGATGGGAATAAAACTTAGTATTTAAGTTTTTTTTCCAAAAATGGGAGAACACAGTGTCTTTTGGACAAAATTGGTCCATCGCGGAAGTGACAGCGCCCATAGATGCTTTTTAGAACAACAAACAAATTTTAAACAAAATTTCAAACAAATTTTGATTAGTTTAGATCATTTTAAAATTTTCAATTTTATTAATTTCACCAAAATTTAGCATTTTTAATCCTTCAATATTTGTTGAAAACCTGAGTACCGAGCAGTTGTGTGTCGGACCTTTTATTTTTTTTTTTTTTTTGCCACGGTGTTAAATTTGAATATTTAATTTAAATATTAAATTTAAAATTTTTTTAAAATTGTTAGGTTTAGGTTTCAGTGGTTGACACTTAGGCCATTTTTGGCCCATTGTGATACCACGCATTCTCGCCACATCATTAACCCATTCACCTAATCACCTACTCACACAACTACAGTATACCACCTGCACATTGCAAGCTCCATGTCAACCTGTAGTACATTGACATGGAAGGTGGGTCGGCGCTGAATTCTGCACTCCATCAGAGGGTCTTAGTTGTGTTTATTAACATCACCGATTGTAATCGATGATGAAAATTCGATTTGCATCTAGCCTCTGATGGGATTCGAACCCAGTACCTCCCGGTCCAAGTGCCGAAGCTTTAACCACTGCACCACTTGTCCGGTTTTAAAATTGTTGGTTTTCTGAAATTTCAGCACGAATAATGATTTCTGATTACAAACCTATTTTACCAAAAATCAGGTAAGTTTAATTTCCCAGTAAGTAATTTTCTGCTTTAGAAATCGAGATCTATGTATACATTCGTATAGTTAATGAAAGTCTGATGTTGGTCACAAAATATTCAAAAACCCCCCTCCCCCCCCTTCTTCCACATTTGTGTAATGAAATTCAAAAAACTAATTCTAGCATTAATGTGATGATCATCAAATAGGACACGCTTTAAATCCACACGTTAGTAACAAAAAAAAATGCATAATATACAGATATACAAGGTGAGCTTTCTTATAAATGCCATTCTTTTATCTCGTCGGACACGATGTAGGAGAAAATTACTTGCACAATGTTTAATGGTGGCCTTGAAACTTATTATTTTTGAAGATACTGAGGAAAGTTATATTTTTTTAATTAAAACCTAAATTTTTGAGTTTCTTCAGTAATTAAAACTAATTTAATAAAAAATATTGATAATGTCAGAAAGATTATATATGATTATAATACGGGAGTAATTTCTTGATAATATTTAAAATTTAACGTATGCTGATTTGCAGACAATGATGTTAATGTATATCCAAATTTTTATATTGTTTGGACAATTTGAGAAGAAAATTTTATTTCGTGCAGGAACCAACATGTACATTTTGTTTTGTTGTGTAGTATTACTTGCCACTAGAAGAGCAATGTCAAAAACCTAACCGACATAATAGTTCGAAGCATGCATTATACATTATGGAAGGTTTTGCAAGTAAAGTTTGCGATCGGCGGTTTTGGATTTATCATTATATCAGACACATAAAAAACTTAGCCGTAAACCAAAAATAAACCGTCTGATACTAACAGCCATGGGAATCATTTTCATAATCGTACCGTTCTTTACGGCATGAATTTTCATGCGAATGAAACTCATCGAATATTTACAGCCATTGGCGGTGCATCAAAATTAAAATTATACTTTGGGCATTTTTGTTCTGTAAGAAAATAAAATAAAACGAATTTTGTCTCATTCTCGTAAACTTTACTATCGTTGCAATGCAGCATTTGATTTACTTACATGTATAGATAACTTTAAACGATTCTTTTAAATCGCTCACCAAATATTCTAGTAGCTTTTCATCACGACACCTCAAAAATGATCGAATCAAATGTTTTTCGTTTTGCCATGGTATTCTTCAAGATTCTGGATACCATCATGTATTACAACTTGCAACTTATCGTTTAACTCCAACCCGAAATATTTAGAGACCACTTCCAACAAAACTGGATCTAATTCAACAGCTGATATTTGTACATTGCGTATAAGCATTGTTAAATAAAAGAACAAATACTCCCCACCGCCGAAGTCGATTCCTAAGGTTGGCGAGTTTTTGGTTTCCTGAGCAAATTCCATACTGAGGCCTACAATAAAATACTATTACAATAAACTAAAAAATATATGTTTTTGAACTTACTTGGAAGTTGGCAGTTGGCAGTTGACCCTTTGACAAACAAAAATCATAAACTTATCTTAAGTTCAAAAAAACGATACAAGCTAAAATATCCAATTTAGGAAAATGCGATAGGGTAAGAGAAAAACAACACGTCTGTCAAGCTATTCAATATATGGTTTAAGAACTTTTGACATGCGGAAGTGTTGCTTAATAATGCAGATTGCATTTTCATTTGTTTGAAAGTTTAATAGTAATTTTAAAGCAGAATGTGTTGTTCTTTATCCATCCAGTAGGGTGGCAGCTATTCCAGATGATATGCTATAGCCAAAGTAAAACTGCCTTGTAATATTATTAAAACTAAAACTTTTTTCCGGTTCCGGCTGGATCATCTAAGAAGAAGAAACCACTTTGTTGTCCAGCAACTGCATGCATAACTGTATCAAAAATTATTTTTAGCAGCGGTAAAAATTATGGTGCTTTGTTTGCATATATAAATTCAGGTCATCGATGTCAATTGGCTGTTCACGTTGCATGTCGCGATTGAATAAATAACTTCCACTTCGATTAAGTGATGGCAATCTCAATTTAAAGAGTGATTCATTTGAAATGTATTTTTCATAGTTCATTATGATTTTTTGGAAAGCAGGTTGTTAATATAATACCAAATAAACTACGTATCTGATGTGGACTTGAAATTAGTGTTGCATCTGTCATAGTTAAATCTCAATGTACATCGTCTTTTAATATCTCTAAGGCTCGACATGCACTTTGATAAGTTTCATGTAATTAACCATAAACTGTTTTAAGATAGGCAAATGATTATATTGAACTGTATCTAGTCTGCCAAGATCGGTTGAAAAAAAGATATCAGGATGATCTACAACTGGACTATCTCGTTTGCTTGGCTACCATTTTTTTCTTGATACGTTCCCTGTGAAATAAGTTGGAATTTCTGCATAGAGTAATATTTTTGCAAATCGCCTATAATCAGTGTTTTCTTAGCATAATTGGAAGAACTCAGTCAATGTATTAGTTTTTGGTGATGTAAAGTATACACAGTGACCGCTTTCAAGATGTATAGCTAAATAAATAACAGAAGGATCTCTGTTATGAGTTGGAAAAGAAAAGTATACGCAATACAGTCTCATTGCTACTTATATATCTGCCCATTTGGAAACGTGTTATCTCGTCATTTTCGTTCAATCTTGAAATTCAAAAACAGCCATATCTCTACCTTTGTGGTTCTACAGAAATAACTTTTTTTATATCCCGACTATACATGTGCCGCCTATAATGTGTCCAAAATTTGCAAAAATCGGCTTACAGCCAAGTCAAACATATATCCAAAATCTGGATTCAATTCGGCATGTAGTTCCCGAGATTAGAGGTTTCGAACATATGCACCAACGTTTTTATATATTAAGATAAACTGTAAACGTATACACAAAGTAGCAAAGTGTTTTCGTTTTAGAAAGTTTTCCTTACTGATAAATATTGTGCGTACACCAACAATTTCGAGATGTTTGAAACTTTGTTAACGAAATCTGCAAAATCCAACTCTTTATGTAAATTAAGATTGTATATTGAGTGAATAAATTTTATATTTAATTCATATTTCCTATCCCTGAAGGCGGAAAACTGAAATTATTAGACTTATGCGACCAAAAAAATACCATACAATTATCATGCCACATCTTGCGTTTCTTATCTTCTTATATAAAGTGCAATTATTTTGCAAAAATAAATTAAGAAAATTCCTAAGCATAAATGTTTCTGATTTATCTTCAAAGGCGAAAAATTGTATTATTTGAAACAAATCGTAGTTTATGTTACTTTTGTGACAAGACCATGTCAAATAACAAACCCATCAAAAATTCGCGCTTCATCGAATCATTTATTTCAACACACATTTTAAAAATCATCACGCGCCGGACAATCACCAAAAATTTATTTCAATCATTTTGATTGTTTTGCTTTTGAATCGTGGATTTCCTTTGGAAACAATGTTTGTTGGAAACCAATCCGAAATGAACAATAAAATATTGGTTGGCGCCGAACAATTACATACAAAATTATTTACTGGGTCTTTGGAAGCACAAAACACTATATGATATTGTAAGGCGGTGTAAATAATGTGTACGTTTCTTCAGCATGTTTAATGATTTGTGTGCTGAATATTAATCGAAAACCCTTTTGTGACCAAACAGATACCCATTGCGTCTTACAAGCCTGTGTATATAGAGTGCGCTAGCCACCTGACTAATTTACAAAATTTAGCAGGTGAATCTCAAAACACATAATATTTGGTTACAAGATCAAGCTGGGCTTTATAACGCGACATGTGAAAATATATATTGTTCGAGACCCGTTGGGTGGTCCATTTCTTGGCAACAAATTGTTTGGCATGTAATATAAATGTCCATTTATTATAAATAATTGTATTTTTGTTTAAAATTTATTTGTGTAATTAAACAGATATTTTGTGTGTAAGTCGCACAGTCGCTCAGAACAATAATAAAGATCACACACAACATTTTACTATATACATATATACTTGTACAATACACATCTTCCTTTATGAAAGCAATTAAAATTAACTTAAAGAATACAAGACAATGCATATACGCGAAAAGAACAAAAATCATTTTAAGTTGCTGACATGTTTTTTGCGTGATTTAAAAATGTTTAATCTACAAACAAGCTGAACAACATATTTTCTTCTTAAGATTTATCTGACTAAGAAGATAAAAATAATTTTCAGATGATTGGGTGTGTATATACACCATTATAAAGAATATTTTACATTTATCTTGATATTTTTATTTTAATTAGACATGTGTTTTAATTGAAATTGTACTAATTAGTATTGTACAAGTTCATAAGACTTGTTATATTGTTGTCACGTTATTTACTTGTTTGCATATCGGATTATAATATTTTGTATTAAGACTTTTGTTGTTCCATTCGTGCGTGGCGCTTTACTTTTACAGATCTTAACATACATATATAATGGACTGTTTACATTTGTTGGGTGTACGTACATATTCCAATTTTAATAAATATTGTCACGAAGTTTTATCAATTTATTTGCATAATCGCATACAAATTAGAAATTTATAGTAAATTGTGGTGATAAATAATAATAAAATATTTTGTTGTTGCATGAATTATTTAAAGTCGAACATAAATCTATTGTTTTGATTTTAATTAGATTATAGTGATGTGTAAATGAATAGACGGAAACGTTTTTTTCAAACTAATATGAATTGACAATTAAAGACTAAAATGAGCAAATGCAGTTAATAAAGACATTAACGTTTTATTGTCGGAATTGGAATTGTTAAATGCAGGTCACTCGGCCTGATATTGAAAAATAATATTTGTATGAGGCGTTTCGTATGCAAATAGGTATACTATTTTCGCGCGTTTGGCTAATTCTCAATACTTTCAAAATTCAATTCACATTTTGCACTTATTAATAAGACCTGCGACTATTTGGTGACACTGTCCAGTTGTCTCAGCAATTGAATGCAAATGCCCATCTGCTTCGACATCTTCATAATGGCGTCGATTTTTGGTGGAAAATCATCTTTTCAGACGAAGCGTATTTCCATTTCGAGGGCTAATTAAACAAGCAGAACTACCGGATTTCTAAAAAGCCGTTACGGTCAATGGAAACAGAATCATGTTGACCAACTGTTTATTGTCTGCAGTCGAATTGGCGATGTCAATTGGCCTGCGCGGAGTTAAAAAAGTGCTTCAAAACTGTACTCAAAAGATGGCTCACTGTAAGGCCAGCAGAAAGAGGGTTCATATAATATTACTTTTCCTAATTAGTTTTCTTAATTATTCGTGTTTTTACCTAAGATATATATTAGTACGTGTTTGAGTTTTAGTAAGTGCAGATCAACCAGATATATTTTTATAAACGGTGTGTGCCACATGTAAAATATTAAAATGTCTAGTGTTCAAATGAGCAGGTAGTATTATCTAAAAGAAATTATATAACTGTTGATAAAAATTTAAAAATAACGGTTAAATACAAAACACATACTATTAGATGTTGTTGACTAACATATGAAGAAAGCCAAAAATATATGGATTGTATTATAGAGAATTCAAATTCGGATTTAGGAGATGATGAGCTCGAACTTTTCGACAATGATGATATTGACCCGGATTGCTTGCTCCAGAATGATGCCGACGATTCAGATATGTTAATTGAAGATGTTATGGCAGAATGATTGTAGTAGATAAAAATGTTGAGGATTAAGTGAAAACGTAAACTGAGTTGGGACTGAAAACGTTAACTTACATTGATAAAGAATTTCGTTTAATTTCGATCCACCTACTTTTTAACAAATTTAGAGCTTAATTACTATCAATATTTGTAAAAAAGGAAACAACATCTAAAGATAAAATAATATAATGAGAAGGTAGAACAACATTTTTAATTTTGTTTTTAAATTCAATTGAATTTTTACTGCTGTTGTAGAAAATCTAAAAGTTTTTTTGAGAATTTTGGAAAGAAAAACCGAAAGTTGATATAGTGGAGTACCTATAGAACATACAAAGGGTCTTTTAATTTTAATATTTTTTTTTTAATTTAATTTAAAACTATGTTCATATTTAATTTTTTGTTTTAGAGATTTTCCTTGAAAATGAGTATAAATTATACTCGAAACGTCGGCATATATTAATAAATAATTAAAAAAACCAATATAGGCTTTATACCAGATTCATATATTAATTACAACATTATAGCCTAATAACCATATTAATAATAATTTATAACCATACTGGTGAAAACGGGTATACCTACAAAATGACGCATTCATCCTTTTTCAACACTATGAAACTAAAATACGGTAACCAGCTAGTGGCTACTATGAAAACAGTGTTTAAATTAAAATTAAAACTTGCCAAAGCTCTTAAAAAAAAGCTTTTTTATTGAGATGCAGGAAATAATGTGTGTTTTCAAAAAACCGTAAATTAAAAAATGTCAATAATATAAATAAGACAGTTTTTAGTCGTTTGAAGAATCTTTTCATTTTTGGGATCATCAATCAAGAAATTGCAGAAGTTTTTTCATCAATCAACAAGCTCAACAGATTGTTTTTCATGAAGATGCAATTTATTAAAAGAAATGTATCACCTTTTTTGTTCAAAAATTTTGTAAACAAAGCAGAAAGAAGTTTTATGTTAAGGTATGAATTTTTTAAGGCTAAACTTATTAATAAATTTAATAATATGATTGGTTATGTTGAAGTTGTTGATGTAGGCTATCCTAATACTGACATTGATAATACTATTTTTAATAATAATAATATTGCTAGTTCTTCTAATTCAACGCATATTAGTCCTGACGGTAATAACAATTTCACTTCTAATGATAATCTTGTTGATAACGGAAACTGGTTAGTTAATCTAACTAATACTGAATTACCACAAAAAGTAGTCGATGTTTTACAACTTGGGAAAAAATTTTGCATTCCCATAAAAGCGGATTGTGTACCATATAATCACATTATTGCAAACGTAGAAGGTACATTATTGAACATGGATGATAATGCTTTAGATAAACCAAGTTTACGTAATGAGTTGGTAAATATAATGACCAATTTTAAGAACCAGTGTAGGCAAAAGAAATTACTTAAAAATACAGAATTAGAATTTTGAAAAATGTGTCTTTCACAAAATTTTTTTTAAAAGATCGTCCTGACATTTTGGTATTAGAAGCTGATAAAGGTAATACTACAGTATTAGTAGATCGTTCAGATTATTTTAACAAAATTGAAAATATGTAAGAAGACGTGAATACTTATAGAATAATTCCTAAAGATTTGACCAACTCAATACAAACAGAACTAAACAGTTTGATATCATTATGGTTTAAAGATAAACGAATAACGAATATAGAAGCAAACAATTTACATTGTTATAATGGTGTTTTAGCAAAACTGTATGGTTTCAAAAAAACTGTATGGTTTCAAAATTCTCAAAAAAACTTTTGGATTTTCTACAACAGCAGTAAAAAATTCAATTGACTTTAAAAACAAAATTAAAAATGTTGTTCTACCTTCTGATTATATTATTTTATCTTTAGATGTTGTTTCCCTTTTTACAAATATTGATAGTAATTTAGCTCTAAATTTGTTAAAAAGTAGGTGGATCGAAATTAAACGAAATTCTAAAATAAAATTAACAAAATTACAATTCATCTCGGCAATGGAACTAGTTCTTAAAAATTGTGTGTTCTCTTTTAATAATAAGACTTATAAACAATTGTTTGGTTCTCCCATGGGTTCACCCATTAGCCCATAATTATAGCTGATTTAGTTATGGAGTTTGTTGAATCGAGTGTACTCAATTCTTTGGATTGTGTGCCTTTATTTTTCTTTAGGTATGTTGATGATATCGTGACCGCAATACCTCGTGATAAAATTGAAATGTTTTTCAATAAATTTAACACATTTGACAATAACATTAAATTTACTATAGAACATGAGACTAATAATACATTAGCTTTTTTGGATTTACTTATTATCCATAACTCAGATGGTACTTTGTCGACAGATTGGTACCATAAACATACTTTGTCCGGTAGATATCTTAATTTTAATTCAAACCTCCCGTTATCTTATAAACAAAATACAGTTAAATTACTCTCGGACAAAATTGTTCAATTATCAGATTCTAAATTTCATAAAATTAATTTTCGGCTTCTAAAAAATACTCTTTTCCAAAATCGTTATCCTGCTAATTTTATAAATCCAATAATAAATTCAGTTTTATATAAAAATTCTATTTTAACTGGCCAATCTGTCGATAATAGTCCTTTAGTTAATGTTCGTTGTGTTTCTGTTCCATACGTTAAAAGTTTACATGAAAAAAATCGTTTTTGTTTAAATAAATTTAATTTGAAAATTGTTGGCAAATTACATTTTAATCTAGGTAAATCAGTTTTTTCATCCCTAAAAGATTCAACAGCTTTAGGTCTCAATAGTAACGTTGTATATAAAGTGACTTGTGAATGTAGTAAAGTATATATTGGTCAAACAAAACAACTTCTATCTACAAGATTTACACAGCATAAAAGAGATGCTAAGAGATTGTTTTTGAAAAAGACTACAGGTATTTCTACAAGTTCTTTATCTTCTCATTTATATGAAACAAATTATAACGTATATTAGATTAGATAATTTATTAGATAAATATTAGATAAATTATAACGTATATTAGATTAGATAATGTCAAAATATTACAATATGAACCAAAACTTTCTACGAGACAGGTGTTAGAGATGATTCACATCAAAAGTAATCAACGTTCCTTGAACTGTATTATAACAAACAGTCAGATTCGAGTTATCTTCAGGACATAGCTTATTAATGGTTTAATAATATAATTAACATTTTCTATTGTGTGTCAGTTCTAGGATGGTTTATGTTTGTAATTTTATTTTGTAGTACAGAATTTTTTTTGCTGTTCTACACTATACAGCACTACAGTATTAGCCTTGAAAAATTCAATTTTTTTCTTTATGTACAAAATTTTTTTTTCGACGATTGACGGTTTGTCAAAGGTTTTTGGAAGTCTAGTTCAATCATTTTAAAAAGTTTACAAAGGCTATTTTTTTTTTAAATATTTTTACGTGTATGCCTTTAACATTTTGTTCTGTTTTGGTAAGTAAATTTTTCTTTTAGTATTTTTATTATAATTGTATTTTTTTGAATGTTTGTGTTTCCCAAAAATGTTTTTTCCTTCTTCTTGATGGAAAAATCTTTTAATTTTAATATTTTTTTTTTTTTTTTTTTTAATTTAATTTAAAACTATGTTCATATTTAATTTTTTGTTTTAGAGATTTTCCTTGAAAATGAGTATGAATTAGACTCGAAACGTCGGCATATATTAATAAATAATTTTAAAAAAACCAATATAGGCTTTATACCAGATTCATATATTAGTTACAACATTATAGCCTAATAACCATATTAATAAAGGCTCTTTGTTCCTCTTATAAAAAAGAGCCGTACTTCTTAGAATTGTAAGTCATTATGTCATAAGAAGTACAATATAATGTACAGTAGCGCTCAAAAGTATTTTGATAAGTATAATTTAATAGATAATACAAAAACTAAAAACAATATTAAATTTATTCGAGTAATTTATTCATAGTAATGATATGTTTTACAAATTGGAACACATAAATGTTATGAATTGCTAAACAAAAAGAAAACTTTGAAAAAGTTTTATAATTCAAATTAATTGAATGGATTATATTATCAAATTAATAAACACATTTTCAATTAACACTTCTTTTTTTATTTCGCATTAAATTGAAATTTTGAAAATTTTAAATAAAAAATTTGTCCAAAAGATTAAAAAATCACTCGATCGATTTCGATTTATTAGGTTATCCTGTTATCATCAGTGGCCCTATTCTGGTAATTCCCCGGGAATAGGGAATAATTTCTTTTTGTAGCAGCTATTCCCCAGACATTTTTTCCAATAACCCGTTTTCCAAAAGTTAATTCTGGCGATTGGGGAATAAATTTAGGGGAAAATTAGTTAATTATTTGCGGTCGACACACAATCTTATAGCAAATTCTTTCGAAACCAAATTTTGATCTTAGATCAAAAAAATGACTGGCAATTCAATGCATTTCAATGACATTTCGGTCAAATTTATTGTATTTTCAGTCATTTTTTTGATCTAAGATCAAATTTTGGTTTCGAAAGAATTTGCTATTAATAAAACAAGAAAACAAAAGTCTAAAAATACTTTACTAAGTAAAACTTTTTTTTGTTGATATTTTAATCGAATTTTACTTAAAAATTAAATTTGTTTATTAAAGTAAAAAATTGGATATTGATATTTCCAATTAATATTACCAGTTTTCAGCATAAATTTACAGCCATAATATTGCTATAAGTATAAAATACAACAAATTTCCGTTAAATTCTATTCCCAGTTAATTCTTTCCTAAAATAGGTATGGAATAATAAACGTCAAAACTTTCCAAAAAAAAATTTTCCCCAAAAGCCAGAATTCACTTTTAGGGAAAAGGGAATAAAACTACTACAAAATTTAAAATTTCCGTTCCCCGGGAATTACCACAATAGGGCCACAGGAGTATCTACTGATTTGTATAAATAAAAATTTTGTTATATAGTAGAAAAAAGGCAAAAACGAAATATAAGAAGGAGAAATAAAAAATAGGCAATTAAAATTATTATATTGATCGTCCCAACCATCCGTTGTTTATGCGGAAAAATTAATAATAAAAAATAAGAGTTAGTGTTACAATAGTAAATGAAACATGTTAGTGTATTTCCCCAAGTGCCTACGGCAGATAGTGTTAAAAGTACTGAGTATTATCAGTACTTATTAATTAGTATTTCGTTGCGTATCGATTGCCGTTTATGACAGCTTCACAACGCACATAAGTGTTTTAAGTAGTGTTTAGTCCCAAAAATGTCTAGAGCCTAGAAAAATGCACCAAATTGAGTATTTTTTTTAAATACTCTTTATGAGATTCTTAAAAGATCCCTCATGAGTATTTTGTTTGAAAATGTTTTGTATGCATAGAAATTAGTACATACTCAGACCCAAGAAACGTACTAAATGAGAATAAATTCAAGATTTATAACAAGTGAAAGTGATTTGACTGATAATTGACAGCTGTCAACTGTCAATACCGAAAATCTAACTCCATATTTAAACGTAGCGATCGCAAAAACAATGTATACCAAATTTTAGAAAAAATAAGGGTTAAGAAAAAAAGTGATGTTTTTAAACAAATAACAAATATCTGAGTACGTACTGATTTCTATGCATACACAAAATTTTCAGACAAAATACTCATGAGGAATCTTTTAAAAGTCTCATAAAGAGTATTAAAAAAAAAATACTCAATTTCGTGCATTTTTTGGGACTAAACACTACTTAAAACCCTTATGTGCAACGTGCCGGCATCGAATCAACTAACTTTTGCAAACGATCAATGGGGATTCGGCTCTATTCATCGCATAATGCTTCGTATAACACTTCCTTATATGAATAATTTTTACATCGTACGACCATTTGACCATGATATGTGCCATTTAGCAAACGCAAGACACTGCTTCCTGTTTTTTGCAGAAATCAGAGGTTTATTGGTTGGACGCCATCCATGTAATCCGAACTCTTTTAATCGACGTTTTACAGTTGGAACGTGTATATTTAAGTCAAAATTTTCTTGAAACTCGTTTTTTATTTGCACGGTCGATTTTCAGACATCACAGTTATCACGGCGTTTTTCAAAATCATTTGAATATTCTTTAGACTTGGCCGTTTACTATAATATCATAATATCCGACTTCTTATTTCTAAAGCAACGCTTGCTGCTGTGCGACTGATCTCGTTGACAATTTGGAACTAAATAATTGTTAAAAGTAATTTAGAAAAAAAAGTAATTATATATGTTTAATATAATTTGGATCTTACGGCGATAAACCTTAATGTGTTTTCATCTTTTTAGTGGTATTTCTTGTTTTATTTTCCATTTTTATTTGATTGTTGTTTTATTTTTTAATATTTTAAATTGTAACATCTTTTTAACATATTTTTTTTAATGCTGCCAAAAATAACTTTTTAGTTTTTTTTACTACATACGAAAAGCAATCAAACCACTTCCAACTTGTTAATAGCAATAGTTGCAGGGACGTCGTAAGTAATATTGAAAAAACCGTATTTATTGAGAAGTACATGGCACCAAGATAACAAATTTAGACTTGTCAAAATACTTTTGAGCGCTACTGTATTCTAGGCGCTACAATTAAAGAAGAACAAGTCACAGTGATATGTTAGTTATACCGGATTAGTTAGTTAATGTACATAAAGGTAAATTTTTATGTGCAACAGTGAAGAAAAAAGGCTAGATCCACAATGAAAATTTGTGTTTAGTGCCAAAAATTTGTCATAGGCACACAGACTACCTTTGTAATATTTGTAGCCTTTTTTCTAACATTTCTATGATTTTTTCTGAACATTTTTGACGGTATAATTCGCAAACTTCATTTAAGCTCTGTAACCGTAAAATCTATGTACTATATACTAAAATGATATTCATAAAATGTTACGCGGCTCTATAAACGGAAGTTTGGTTCTGTAATTTTGCAGCACCAAATTTGATAACGTAAAGTTAGATATCAAGATTTCGATAGGGCATTACTCGAAAAAATTAGCATTTTCTGAAACGGTTTTCACATAAATATGTTGTTACCAATAGCATCTCTATACCGAAAAATTCTTAATCTTTTGCCAATAATTGTAGTTTCAGAGCTTTTACATAAAATTTATTTGATTAAGATTTATTACTTTCCTTATATACTCCTAAATGTTGATAATGGAATATATACATGTTCAGTCGACACAAAAAGTTTTTCTGCGATGTACACAGAAAAAATATTGTAATAATACGTTGTGTGACAACTGCACAACGTTTCCCTGAAAATTCTGCGAAACACAATTCATCGAAAAACAATTCTTCGAAACAAAAATTTTCACCTAAAAGCTTCTGTTGAACATCAGTATTTACAGGTAACGATTTCCTATGGTGTATCAGTTTATCGAAATAAAATTATATTGATATTGAGTAAATTTTGAAACCGATTATTTTAATGAGCTGCATAATTTGTTTGAGTCAAACTGAATTGCTATAATAAATTGAACATTTCGAGAATATGGTGCAATTAGTGGGGCCAATCAGTACTGAAATATATGAAAAAACGAACATTAATGGAGGAAACCTTAATCATCTAAAGCGATCATCTAATATACGTGAAATTAAAATACGTGAATTTTAATGTCTACTAGAATAACAGTTCACAAAAAATCGAAAAAATATCTTGCGAAATTCCTCGACGTTTTTTTGACGGCATTTTTAATTAGTTTTGCATAAATTAAACGATTAAAATTGTATTGCTATCAAATTAATTACAAAAAACAAAAATCTGTAACTAAGGTTGCTGATACATTTAAAAATGTAACGTTGTGCTTTCAGTGTAAGTTTTTTTTTTGTGTATTCAAAATTAAAATTGTTAAATACAATACATTGAAAAGACTTTCATATGATAACTTTTGCATAAAGTTTGTAATTTAAATAAAAAGGGTAAGTTGTTTAATGTGTACGAAGACTTTATTGCGCCACTGTAGATATAAAGCAGTGTGCATGTTGAAAATATTTGGTACTAAATATTTAGCCTCCAGATTAACAGTAGGGTTAGACCAGTTCTTTAAGACCTTCAAGTGTCTAATACGCAATGATTTTTGAAACAAATACCGGGCGCACATCAAATCTTATTTATTTTAATATTATCTATTAAAGTCATTTTTAAATAATTTAATCGTGATTTTTGTTCAATACTAAATACACATATTAAACAGCTGTTTTTGAACAACTATTATTAAAGTTTCTTTATAGCAAATTTGCAAAAAATTTTAATTTGCACGCATAGTAGTAAATGGATTTTATTATCCAATGCATTTGCAATTTTTAAAATTTGCGTATTACGTAGAAATATTACGTATGTATATTTAAAAAATCTGACACTTTACTTGTGCATATATAGCAAAACATCAAAATGCAAATTTGGTAACAGATTTTACTGTACCAATACAACGATTACCATATAGTCATACGTTTGTCTCTTTCCTTAAATACAGCATATAATTTATGCACCCTAATACATAAACCAAATGATTTTTTTTTATACAACATCTGATCTGAATCATCAGTAAATTTTATATATACACATACGACTTCAATATACAAACAAACTTACCTCAATTGAAATATGCCGTCGGTTGGAAACTTTTTCAATTTTTGGTTTACCACACAAACTTACACTGTTAAAACTATATTTTTTCACACAACACTTGAATACAAACTGTGTTTAAAAAATTTCTGTTTTTATATAATCCACTTATACTCTACACAAGATATGTCTTTAATTATATTTTTAAAAGTAATTAATTATAATTAATAATTCACTGAAATTTATAAACTTCACTTTATAAAAAAAATCCAAGCTTATATCGTTTATTCAATGTAATTAATGACGGCACTGTTACTGTATCGTATTAATTATAAATTATTATTAATTAAACAAATAATCACTATACACCGAAAAATAAATGAAAATCATTAATTTTCTGAACAATATTTACTCAGACGATATCCTACAGACATATGCAAACAATAAAGGTTAACAACATTTAATTAATTAATTATAAAAGCTCTTACAAATAAACTTTTGATTAATTTTTCTTAAAAAATTTCCGTACTCGAAAAATGAATTTTTAACAAACATTTAACAATTCTTCTCCGTCTATATACCGATGGTGTCACAATAAAATTTCGAATGTTATAAAAATTTAATGGTTTATTATCAACATAAAGCTTTTCAAGTGATAGATTTTTTTATTTTGGTACTTTTTACTTTTTTTTTTAATAAAAGCTTTATTATTTTGTTGCTGTTGAATGTGTAGATATGGTATTTTATGTTTTCATTTTCCAAAGTATCGTGGGTTGGTGTAACAGGGATATCAATATAAATTTGCCGGATTTTAGGAGAAAAACAGAGAGAGCTTTTATTTTTTTTGTGTGCCAAGCATCCAAACAAATCGTAAATTTCGAACAGAGACAACATACTTTATGGATTTTTATATTAAGCATGTGAACGGTATATGTACAGTGGTTCGAATCGAGAAGAGCACAAGGAAAATAACGTGGTACATTTGGTTTGTGTGTGCGGCGGCGGCATATACGTGAGAGTGTTGAGAGCTTTGCAAGTTTAGATTAATTTTATATAACTATTTCATGAAAATACTTTTTTCTATTATAGTTTAGTATGCTGGATTTAGGATTTATCCCTTTTTGTATGAAAATAGTAAGACATGAATAATAAGAGAATTGTTTTAGTCTACTCTCTTACGTCTTTAAACACAAGACATATTTTGTTTAATATAAGAAAGGATAATTAAAAAATATATTAATAAAATCGAATCATATGTTTTGTTAATTTTATTATGTCACATTTGGAAGGGTTATCCTACTTGTTAATTTGTTGACAAATTAGCTGTCTAGAATTTACTTTGAAATAACATTTATTTTAAGAAATCTAAATAATTTATTTGTTCAAGTATGTTCTATGGTGTGTGTTTTGTCTTAAAAATATAATGTATAGTTGTTTTAGTGGGTTCAGTTCGTTGACACTATTTTATTAGTGTTTATGAAATCATCAGTTTTTTGGTATGTAACGAACACATTTTTTTGTGTTACGTCAATAGTTTAAATTATGATATAATGAATATGTACATACAAATGAACAGTATACAAAGAAGCTTATTTATTGTTTAGTACAAAAATAGAAACTATTGAAGTATTATTTGAATCAATAATTCGATTAAGCAATAACTTTAGAATTTAGATTAATTGTTTAAAGCTGAGGTTGCTTTACATAAGCGTCAACTACAAGGTTGTACGATTTAGTTGTAAAGTATTGTATTATTTTGGTGGTTCAAATTATAGTTATTCTTATTTTTACTATTTATTTATTTTAGGCAGGCCTGACGTTAAAACGTCTAAAAATCCATTTAAAACCAGCTTAAATTAAAATAAAAGCCAAAATAACTATGACACAAGTAGCACGATGCGTTTTGTGTATCATTGTGCACACGATTTTATCGCATTACGCCTACGTTTTTAGTAGGAATAATACCTGTCGAAATCATACCTTATCTCAAACTAAATGGTATAGACGATGAATCTGAAATGATGATCAAAGGTTTGGGAAAAATTAGTTTTACTTTACATGGACAGTTTCACTGGTTATAGATGATTGCATAAACACCGGTTTAGATTACATACCGATTTTTTGCATATGACGTCAACAATGAAGACTACGTCGACTACCAAGGAAATGACATTAGAAACTCAATTATCTATTGTTTTACGATAGTCGGTGTGAGAAAGTTGCTAACAATTAAAATACGTGAAAATTTAAAGTAAAACTGAAATTGTTTTTAACTTTTAAACCAAGTTTTAAAATTTCAACTTATAAATTTATTTAAAATCACTAATTTTTAGAGACAACAACTATAAAAAAATGGAAGAGTTACTAATATAATAATAAATTTAATTGAAACATTATTTGGTTTGTGCGCCATCTCTTATCAAATACATATACTTATTTACCGCGAATGAAGATTTTTATCGGCCATGACAGTACACAATTTTGATATTTTTTTTTCATACATCTGTAAACTGTTAAAATATAATTTCCAAGTACAGTGTTTAAGAAATCTGGCTGTTTAATTCGTTTTGGATGCTGGATGTGACGTACTTTGTTTCTTCTCATTGCTATTAGTGAACTGGTAATCTGGAATGTTAAGTTAACGTACAACTATTTGCGGAAACGTGCACACATCGCTAAATCACACGACTGCGACCGTGCAGTTTTGAAAAAAAGTCAGTTTATAAGCCACGGTACCGGAAGCAAAAATATAGAGTAAATCGGATAATAAGCGGACTTAAAAGATCACTTCTAAGGTGGACCTGTAAAAAACGAAACAACAATTAAATATTACAGCTATTTGTGTCATATAGTATTTATTGCCTTAAATTGAAACAATTCTCCTAATTGATGCTAAATTCTGTAACCATAAGGACTTTCGCACCATGCCATGGGCAGAAAATGGTATACAGGTCCATTCAATAAAAGAAGCGTTCAAGGAGCGAAATTTAACAAAAATTCCATAAAACGTTTCATTATAGTGAGTACATGCCCTACCTGGACAATATCGTCATCGTGCATTGTTAGAAAATGAACACAATTAAAATTCCACATACAATTAAAAACCAATCGCTGCTTTGAGTGGCGATGCAAATTGTTAAATGAGTGTGCTGTTAAATTAAAATGAAATCTATATCAATTCAGTAAACAAAATATTTGTAGTCCAATTCAACTGCATATTTTTCTTTAGATTGACCAAATTCTAGAAGACTACCATTTTTGTATAGTGAATTCCTAATTATGGTTTTGAAATAAATGTTTGTTATGCGACTCGCAAAACATAACATACGCCATTTGTCGTTTGAAGTGACTATATGATAATAAACATTTTAGATATTCTGGCAGGGCAGCCGACAATCATTTCATAGTAAATGAGTCACTTGAAACGACAAACAGCACGTCCTGCATAATCAGGGTGTTAGAAAAAAATTAGTGTAACAGCATAAGTCATAAATTAACGTTTAATGCCGTGTGCCTCACGCTGACATATTTGCCTAAATTTCTGACATCCGACGGAGTGTGTTTTATGAAATCTTTTCACAACTGGTATGAACTAACAATCAATTTAGTTAATCGGAAATTTAGACAAAATAATGAATGTCGGCATACTAAATTACCAACTCGCAAATTTAATTTTAGGTTTATCAATTGTCGAAATGTTTGTTATCGATAGTGGTAAATTTACAATTTAGTTCGTAGTTAAAGATTAAATAATAAGTACGTACGTTTAATGGATACGGTAACAACTATTAAATCACTATTATCACTAACTATTTAATCACTAGTACAAACCAACCAAAACATTTTTATCATCAGCTTAAAATAAGGAAGCACATCGGTACTTACCAGCTTTATTTCTGCAGTTTATAATCTTTAGTTTTAAAATATTGAAAATAACATAAATCCCCGTTTAACGTGTTTTAAATATAGGAATTTTTTTCACCTTCACAAATACACGAAAACACTTTGAAACACACAAGCAATATCAAAAATAAAAGAAAGTAATTTTAAGATGGAATATCTCCAATAAACTTGTAACCTAAGTTTTTAACGTTTTCTTCATTTAAACATCATAATATATAGACATCTAATTCTTATAAGCATTTAATGTGTTATTATCGACCATGTTTAATTTGATAACAGCAACAATGTTTGACAAAATCAAAATTTTTACCTATAATATTGGTGCCGATTCAAGGAGCAACAAATTTATGTGAGATAATTGTTTTTGCAATACAAATTCCAAAATGAGCGAGAGACAAATAATACAGCAACAATGTTCATGTTCTAGAATTCATACTATTAAACAACGTGAATATGTGTTAAATAAACAAATTGGGTGAAATTTCGAAAGCTTTTACAATTTGTGTATTACGATATTAACACTTTGAGTGCCAAGGACCGTGATCGCGCTCCTCAATACACTATCCAAATATGCCAAAAGAGCGCGATCGCTCTTGAGCTCCCACACGAACTAATACCATTTCTATTTCATACTTGCCAATATATCACAAAAATTTGTTTCATATTTTTATTATTTCAAACTCGAAAAATAAAATAAAATTGTTTTAGAAATACTTTTCGTAAATAAAATGCTTCAAAAAATAAATATATTTCTGAATTTCTATGTTCCTCTATATATTTTGACTAATTCTCTAAAAATCATGTTGTTATTCAAAGGGTTAATGAATAATTTTAAAGATATTCGAGTATATTATACATATACAGGTTGTCCCTTAAGTGGCTGAGACGAACGGTACAGTAAGATTTCTTGGTCAAAACTAGTGTGAGGTACTTCTCTCACTTTGCACAATAAAACCTCCCTATCAAGTTATAGTCATTTAAAGAGAAGCCTCCCAAAACCGCATACCTTTTATTAAAGAAACTTCAATGTCTTGAGAAACAACCATTTTTATTTTCAAGTACTAATTTTATTAAAAAGCTGATAACATTCTCTTTTAACTAAGGTATAATCACAGACAATCAAATTAGATTTTTCATTTGAACTGAAAACTGAAAACAAAACCCACTTCTGATAATTCAAATATCATCGTTGTATCTGTGATTGATTGTAAGCGGCTATTTATAGAAAATGAAATCGCAGTTTAAATGTTTACGTTTACATAGAATTAAATATCTCTTTTAGGTTGTCTCTGGTATAATAATTATGACTATTTAGTTAAAAAGTATTTCAAATTTAAATAAAATATTAGAATTCTACTTTTTTCCAGAAAAACTTTTGTTTCTGTACCATTTAACTATTAACAATTACTCCACGGGTCTTTTCCAAACACCAACTTATTTACTTACACCGACTTATTCAACTAAGTCTTCTTTTGAGGTTACTTATTTTTTGTCTCCTTCTTCCAAGCAGAAAACTTATTTGGTCATGCAAACATTTTAAATTGTGTTCTGTCAAACTAATTAAATGCACGATCAATTGCAAATTAATTTATTCATTAATTTATTTAATTTATTTATACTAATTGAAGTGAATTTACTGTAAATATTTGTAAATATTATTATTTAATTCAAGTTTATATTTGTACAAACAGGCTTGTGTCTAATAAAGAAAATGCAAATTTTATTGTGAACTTTTAATTTTTTAGATAACATAATATAGCAAATATGACAGATAGTTAGCTTTTCTGAAAGCTAAGATCTTGTTCTATGTTTCCCTAATAAAATATTTACTGACGTGGAGTAATTGTTAAAACTTTTACAGAAATAAAAATTTTTCTTTAAAAAAATAAAATTCTAAAGGTTTTGTTTAAATTTGAAGTATAATTTTTAACTAAAGAGTGATAATTATAATTATTATGCTCAAGATAATGATGTTTCTTTAATACAAGGTGCTGTTTTGAAAGCCTTCTCTTTAAGCGTTAATAACTTAATGGTCGATAACGTGCGAATTGATAGAAGTAACCTTACCTTCGTTTTGATCGGGGAAACCAACGGAACCATTCGTGTCAGCTACATGGGGGACATCCTGTACAGAAGAAAATAAGTTGTATGTATAATAAAAAAATAAATGGGTCAACATCCGCAACATTCTTTTATGACTTGGATCTCGAATACACCCCACTTAATTTCTAAAGCGAAAAATTGAACCTTCTAGATTTGTGATAAAAATTGTAATCAAAAATTATTATTGCTGCTGAATTTAAAATTTCAGAAAACCAACAACTTCAAGAAACTCCTACTAAGCTGCCACTTCTGGTACACAGATATCTACCATACTTCGCATTTATTTCCAAAATTATATATAAAAAGCTTTAGTATAAAATTTTATCCCGAATATTCATTCCACCAATGGCACTATTCAGCTTTCCCGGTGAATAGGAAATTGGGAAAAATATTTTGATAGCATTTTTGAAACAAAGATATATTGGGAATTATTTTTCCCTATAAAAATTGTGTGGAATAAAAGTTTCCCAATCAACTTTGTTTCGAAAATATTTACACTAAACTAATTCCAACAGTAGGCCATAAAATTATAATTTAGACAAAAATGCTATGAAAATATTTTTCCCAATTTCCTATTCCCAGGGAAAACCAGAATAGTGCCACAGTTCTGTAGAGATACCCAATTTCGGTGAAATATAATTTTTATATAAACTCGCGACATCTCTGGTAAATTTTGAAATACTCGTACGGTCAGAGCTATTTTTGATTGAAATTTATTTTACTTCATTTTATATTATTTCATCTTATATTTTTATTTTATATTTTGTATAGCTTTTCAAAATATTTAAAAATAAAACTTAACAGCTAAGAAAGATTTTGAAATCATTAGGAACTTTCAATTTTTGGAAAAAGCTCAAAAATTAAGTATCACCATCAATGATCAGTCAATCCGTCTGAGCTAAGAGAGGACACAAACATTTAGTTAAAATATTCGAAGTAAAAAATTTTCATGATTTCTATACAACGCAAGATTTTTTGACAAAAATGGAGCTTTCCGCTTAGATTTTGCATAATAGTTCTAACCTGATAATCCGTCCAACATAATATTTAAGGGCGTGGCCAACTTTCTCATAATTAAAATATTTCAATACATTTGCAAAATTCGTAAAAGCTTTTTTAGAAGGTGCCACTTCCGGTGGACCGATTTAAAAAAAAGTCACTGGATCTCTCAATATATATGAAAGCTTTAGTTTGAAGTTTCATCCAGATCGATGAATCCGCCAAAATCGACTTTTCCAGATTTTTGAAATTTGATTTGGGCCAATATGTATTCAAATTTAATAAATAATCTTTTAGTGCAAATTCGTTTTTCTCGTAAATGCTCACAACAGTTGCAAAAAAGAAAAAGCTACAATGAAAACTGTCACTTCCTGTGGAACGTTTTCTAACAAAAACTACTGTGATGTCCCACTATTAAAAAAAGCTTGTGCATGGAGTTACACCCCGATTAGATAAACCGTGTGAGCTGCAGACAAACACACGAACGCATCCACACAGAGATTTTTTTATATGTATTTTTTTAAATATCGGCGAAATAGCGAAAGGTTTATCTGCAAAAATGCCCAGGTCAATAGTTTCATCATGACTTTATTTTTACCGGACAAGTGGTGCAGTGGTTAAAGCTTCGGCACTTGCACCGGGAGGTACTGAGTTCGAATCCCATCAGAGGCTAGATGCAAATTGAATTTTCATTATCGATTGCAATCGGTGGTGTTAAAAAACACAACTAAAACCATCTGATGGAGTGCAAAATTCAGCGCCGACCCACTCTCCATGTCAATGTACAGGGTGACATGGAGCTTGCAATATGCAGGTGGTACTGTAGTTGTGTGAGTATAGGTGTTTAGGTGAATTGGTTAATGATGTGGCGTGAATGCGTGGTATCACAATGGGCCAAAAATGGCCTTATTGTCAACCACTGAAACCTAACCTTATTTTATTTTACTATGAAAAAGTAAGTGAAAAAATTTGTGGTCGAAAATCGATCTTTCCGCTTAAATTTTGACAAATTGATATAAACCGGTGTTGTTGCAAATTTAATTTAGACTATTTTAGTCCATAGTCGATTTTCTTATAATTGAGATACTACTTTTCATAATATTTGAAAAAACCAATAAGCTCCTATGGAAGGTGCCACTTCCAGTGAACCAATAAGTCCAAAAAACACTCCATGATCACCAAATTTTTGAGAAAAGCTGTATTATGAAGTTTTATTTCGACCAATCAATTCATCTAGGTTGTGCAGACCCGAATTTTTGTTGAAAAACAGTTTTTTTTTTTGAGAATGTGTTTTTTTGAAAAAAAATGTTTTGAGATGACATTGTTGCAAATTTAATTTAGAATCTTTTAATTTTAAAAAATTTTAATTTAAAATATTTCCAAAAAAAAGAAACAGCTACTAGTGTCACATCCATAGTGGACCGATGGAATGCGGATTTCCCAATTTATTTAAAAAAACCTTAGTTATGGAGTTTCACCCCGATCAAACAAACAGTCTTGGCTGTAGAGAGGACAGAGCAATTTAGTCTGCACGCACACATGCATACACACACAACCGCGCGCGTGCGTGCACACACTCAAAGATTTATTTAGCGAATAGTAAATTTTCAAAAGTATCGAGGTCAAAATTTTTCATGATTACGATACTTTATTTTATAATAAGACTACGTGTCCGAATTATGTGATAATTATTTTGTAGCACAAATATTTGTCACTAAAGACAGGTTCACGGATGAGATTAAAAAATGATTTGCGAATCAAGCCAATCAATGAGGGTCATTATTGCTCATAATTTGTTGTTGTTTTTTTATTATGTTGGATGCTTGCGGTCAAAATTTGCCCTAACTTAAAATTATTTCATCTTAAGCGGGAAAGTTTGTATATGTTTTCAATGATTTAATTGGCTTTTGATTCGCGAATCATTATGTTTGATCGCATACGTAAACCTGCCTTAACGTGAAAAAGTTTCTCTTTAAATAATTTTTTTCAAGTTGCTGCCCGAACTCTGTGTTAATATTTTTGACAAAAATTCCCCGCCCTCAGTTTAATTTTATTTTGAAACTATTTATTTAATCGTAATAAGAATAAGATTAAGTTATAAATTGTTAAAAACACTTGAAATCATAAATCCAGTTATATTTATTTAATTTTAACTTTGTATTGAATTATTTAAAAATCGAAATACATTTAAATAAGTAAATTTCTTTTACATATTAAATAGCTTTTATTCATAATCAATGCCCTAAACAAGTACATTTGATAATTTCCATCCGATTAAATTATCATTTATCTGTCAAAAATTACTATGCAGATAGATTATGATAATTCGCGTGTCTTCGGTATTTTCATAATGTTTGTACTAAAAAATATTTAGCACACAATTCGGACACAGTCTAAATAAAATTATTAGCTTCCAACATTTCCGAATAATGAATCAGATGCACCCGCGTACGTTAAACAAAAATAATAGTTCTATTGAAGTATGTATTATGTTACTGTTCTTACTAATAAATATGACTTGACCGAATTTTGCTAAACCAGTTTCAATAATCTACGGTCAGTCACGGCTATACTACTAAAACTTGCTTACTGTAGTTCAAATCAAAATTTCTGTTCTTTAACTATAAATTTAAATGAAAATTTGAACCGGACAAGGGTAATAGCTGTTATATTCCCCCAAAATCCAGCAGCCATTCTTACAGCTGCAGTTTGCTTCAACAGATTTTATGTTTTTCAAATACCTTTTAACTGATTAAAAATTCTCTCTACCACATTTTTTTTGTTCGTTACACCTGGGATGGTGGCTTTTCCTTACAATAATTAATTAGTTGCGTTACAATCATTTATATAATATTATCGGTTTAAGGTTTTTAACATAATCAGAACTCTATTGCAGTCTCGAGAAGGCAGTGAACTCGAAGTGAAACTCCGCTCACACGAGTAACATTCAAATGAAGATTCTATTAAAAAATGAATGCTTCATTTATCCAAATTTAATCCCAAAAATTAATATTACCAAAATCATATATAGTGACTACGCTCGCCCCTTATACCCACAATCAAATTTTTTGGCATCTGGGGATTCTGGGTTGAAAATGAGCTATAACGGACTGATTATTCTATTTAAACCATTTGGCATAAAACTTAAAAAAAATTGATGATTTTTAATTCAAATTCGTTATATGTGGAGCCAAAGTGTAACAAATTTGAATAAAAACCATTTATAGTCATTTTGCCTTTGTCCTCAAAACTGAATTAATCCCTAATTTTGCAAATTATAAATTAAACACTGATGTAGCGAATGCGATTATCTGACATACGTTTGGAAAGCAATTGTTCTCTAAGCAAAATTGCGACCAACGCGTACGATTAAAGTAAATTTTTACTGATCAATTGTAATGTATTCTGGCCGTTTACAACTGACGTTCACACCCATTGTAACTATTTTTGTCGTAGTTTCTGTATTTAAATTTTAGTATTTTACAAAAATTAAAATACAAATATTTACAACTGACGAAACGCACCGAAATATCGCCGAGTTTAAAAAGTTTAATGATTTTAATAAATGTTACAGACATAACTGCCCTAGTTTGGTGACCCCGATAAACGACTTATCCCGAAAGCTGAATTTGTTACTTTCTGGTGTGCGAAAACTTTTACCTGTGATTATTCTTTTCTTGAACAAGTATACTGGTAGAGATTTTTTAATGTAAGCGATATACATTTTGTTCGGGCCAGGTGAGATTTACATTTGTCCGAGAGATTTACCATAATGTATTGTATTATTAATTGACGCTGGTTTTTTTTCACTAGAATTACATTACTTGCAATATATTCAATGAGCCGTCGGTCATATTTAGGCATTTATTATGAATTACGATTGATTAATTGGTATGTTCATTACATGTCTGAAAATTTATTTTATGCTTCATCATTTTATTGCATAGAGATGATGCTGTTCATTGTAGTAGGAACATTGATATTTTGATAAATTTGAATTTGGTTTGAAAATTTAACTACATACAATATAAAATTCTAGTTTTTAGCACAAATGTTTGTCTTTTTTTTTAATTTGTTCTGAAACAACTAAGGCAAACAAGAAACATCTTTTATTTATAATCACTTCATTCTCGGAGCATAATAAAACTGTTATGGTTAAAGTGCGAAATAGGTAAATGTGCGAATAAAAATTAGAAATATTTTTTTTTTACTTGTCCGCGAGATCAATTTGTGAAATCATTCACTCGATGGACCCTTTTATATGGTGTTACTATACCTAGTTTATTGATTAATGGCCGAAATGACTGTCAAGGGCACACGAGAATATGTTATACTACTTAACAAATAAACAATACTATACGAGTATTTAGGTGAAAAGATCAGCCAGGTAGTATATGACCAATTTGTAATCTACTTTTTTTTAGTCATGTCACTTTGAACAAATTCAAAAGAGAGGGCAATTTACGAAAAATCACGTCTATGAGCAAGCATGCTAACTACTTTGCCACCGGTGATGATTGATTTAACCAGCTTTAAATAAAGTTTCACTCGGTTACACGATTGACGGAAACCTCGAATAATTGCAATCCCTAAAACATAAGTAATCAACAAATTTTGCATCACAATATGCTTAATTTCATTTTTAACAAGTTAATTCTAATTTGTTTGTTTTTTATAATGTTTAAAATTAATACGTTTACATAATTTAGTAATTAATGCACATTACATAGTAACATCACATAACCTTAATAGATTTATAAGTGGACGAACAAACGAAGATAAGATTACTAAAATGCTGCCGTTGCGTCGGCGGGTTAATAAAATGATTCTTCCGTCGGCATATCAAAGTTTTAGTTTGTTTGATAGAAATTTATGTTTTCAATTTATCTGATACAATTAATTATTACTTGTAATTTATCACTTACAATTATAGCAGAATTTCAAACTAGTTAATTAGTATGCAGGTTTACTATTAAGGCTATCTTAAATTTTAATTTATAATTCACACCAAATTCAATTAAATAATCGCAAAAACCAATAAATTTATGATTCAACAATGTTCAACAAAGAATAACAAAACTATTATACACTTAAATAAATGACTATATAAATAAAAATTGTCCTAATTATAAACTACAAATTAAAAACTAATAAAAATCATTAAAAAGAAATAAAAAATTTTCACTCCATTCATTTATATTTAAAAAAAAAAAAAAAAAAAAAAATCTATAATCTACCAAAAAAACAAAAATTTCATTTTCATTTCGAAACAACCATAAGGAACCGAAAAAATATAAATGTATTTGTGTGTTGGGAAATTAATCATCATCATCATTTTATGGTGGTCGAAAGATAACCGAGAAATTAAAATAGAAGTTAGGGTTCGGGATTTAAACCACCATGTTTTTTGTGTCCTATTTCTATTTTGCCTTGTATAAGAAGAAACATGGAATCTATATTTTTGTTCCTTTTTGTGAGCACGCACGCATACATATCCAAAACATTACCCCATATAGGTATATAGTTTTCTCCCTATTCTAAAGCACTTTACAAACACACATAATAAAAATAAAATGGTAATACATCACAAATACATCATTAATCAATTTTTTGTAATAAACAAGTTGTGTTGTGTTCTCTTTTATGCTGCCGCACCATTATGTATATAGCCGTTTCGTTCCTATAGCTGGAGAAAATAAAGGCACCGAATAAAAATAAATAAAAATAAAACTGTACACCAACAACAAAAAAAACTTGTGTCACTTTTCACACACGAATGCTTTATTACTTTAGCCAATGCTTTATTACAGTACATAAAATATAAGTTTATTTCGCTCTGTTCATCCCCTACTCGAGCCATGCAGCGAATGTTAAAACGAAACACAAAATAATTGTACAGTAATAAGTCTCCGCCTTTATTTCATTTTTTATAAATATTTCGTAATTTTATGTGCTGAGAAAACTCATAAATCTTATTTTTGGTTTCATTTTTTTAATTTATGTGTAAATGAGATAGCAGATATGGTTTAATTTTATTTTTATTATATTTTCGCTCTTGAAATATTGACTTGTTTATGGGCGTTTACAATGCGGAAGGATATTAATGAGTAGTTTTTTTTTGTTGTTTTCCGTTTCTCTGGATGATCAGGAAAAGAAAGTAAAGACAATAATAATATACGTATCAAGAAGGCAAACAGAAGAAGGATAGACGATGGATAATTATTTAAATTGTGTTTGTGAACTTGAAATTATGTCCGAATATTCGTTTACACCGTAAAATTTTATTTATTTATTATTTTGTAACAAAAAATAAAAAAAAATTCGTTTGAAGTTTATTTTTTGTGCTTGGTTTTCGCGTGGGCATAATTTATAACTTTATTTTATAATTCTTGTGATTTTATTTTTATATTTTGTGATCAAAAAACTACATTTTATTGTGTTGTTATGCTTTATTCGTATATTCGGTTGTTTCTCAATTTCATTCAATATTGCGAATATTGTCTTTATTTTATTTTGCATGCGTTTTCTGCTTTGGTTTTATTTTACGTAAAAGAGTTTAAAATTTATTAAGTTGTAATTAAATTTGATTTGTGTTCTTGAAGTGATAAGAAATTTTATTGAATTTTTATTTAAATTGTTACATGTTTATAGAAATCCAATGTGTTGAATTGTAATATCTCGTTGTGGCATATTTATTGTTTGTAGAGTAGTTATAGTTCCGACGGAATATAGCATTGTTCCGTTTTATATTTTTTAATTATTCCAATTGAAATTGTTTGATTGATGCTGTTCGAATGGAATACAATGATGTTGAATATTTTTTTTTTGCATTCACAATTAGATTTGATCTACCTATGTATGTCATAAATAAAATCTCAAAATATTTAATTCCGATAATGGTTTGAAAAATTTTAACTTTCTTCGACCCTTTTAATACTTATTTCCTAAATTATCATTGCAAACCTATACTTATATAGCGGCCAAGATAGTAAACAATTTCTTTCATACTGCTTCGAAACAGTTATACACTTGAGACAATTTTAACTAAGAATTTTGTGGTCTTGTTCGTTTTAGAAATATCCTAGGTATTTTAGTTGATCTAACACCGCACCTTGATTGACGTTTGGCAAGAGGGTTATTCACCTAAATGTGTTTATGGTCTTAAAAAATAACTAATTGATGGAACCAACTTTATTTTTACAAAATTCTTAAATTTTTGGTATAAGCACGAATTTCTGTCCAAGCTATCTGTTTGCATTGTTCTCAGGTGACAAACTATTAGGGTTTGCCTCGATTACCTTTTAAAATTGTCTTTCAGTTTCAAAAATTGTATCACTACTTTTAAAGCTAAAATGGAAAAATTAAAAAAATGCAAAAAGTAGCGGAGGATTTTATTGCGAATACAAGAAAAATTTTATTAAATTAATTATCGCTCGATCGAAGGTTCAACTTAGAAGAAAGTTTTCCACATGTATACGACGATTTTGATAGCTGAGAGAAAAAGTGTTGTACGACGTTTCTGTTTTATTTAAAATCGTGCAGTGCCCAACGTTTGAATGTGTGTGGTGTGCCCATCGATAGGTTTGATAGGTGTCACCTCCAATTGTAGTGGATACGTTTGGGGTCATTTCTATAATATTGCCAGCCGCATTTAATTATTTTAATACTTTAGTGTTGATTGTGGTTGTCTGGAATAGGCAGCAGTCAGGGATGATACACTCTGCAGTTGCTGGTAGCACATGCAGGTTTTATCACATTGATTATGTTGGTTCAGATATCACGATTGGTGCCTCCTTGATTAAAAAATGCCCTGGCATGATGATAGGCATGGTGAAACTTTTCACCGCAACCCACAATTGCACTTACAAAATGGAGCCTGATACCCATATGTTTGATTTGTAATGAAAAATGATTATTGATCCCAGATCAATTGCATTTTTGGTGTCTCAATACATGACAGTAACGAAATTTGGACTCGTCAAAACTTCTTGGTTTAAGCCAGAAAGCTTTCTGAATTGCAGATGATGCCACAATGTATTTTGCGTTCATTGTAGATAACGCGCTTGTTATTTGTTTTTTAGACATGCCATCACCGCAACCAATGCGATCTTCCTCCTAGAGTATTACTGAATATGCTGAGATAGCTGTCTGCATAGTTAATATCTGGCCGAAAACTTGAGACGCGAACAGAATGCTTCCTACTACTTGCTGTTATAGCACATTCTTCATTTGGAGAGTTTCTAATTTGGATCCATGCGGGCATTGCACAAAGATCCCATTCGTTCATAATGAATTGTTACAATTTTTCATTATATACTGCTTCTGATCAATCTATATATTTTGCCTTCTGCGTGCGGTTCGCGTAATTTGAACTCCAAGGCAATCCCTCACTTCTCCAATATCTTTCATCTTAAAATTTTCTATAAATTTTGCCTTGACCGATGAATTGTGTTTTTGATCATTTGAAAATAATAAGAAATTGTTGACACACATTGATAAAAAAAAAACATCTTTTCCTCTTCTATTTTGTAATATATGCAAGAATCAACTTTTGATTGTAATAGTCCAAATTGCTTTAGCGTTTATCAAGCTGTCGATTCCAAACCCGATTAGACTGTTTGAGTCCATAAAGTGGACGTTATCTGTTCAACTTCATATTGTATTTTGCTGCAAGTGATATTTAATATCTTAAACAGGTAAATCTCAACATTAAACATCCTTTCATAACTGATCCCGCGTTGCGCCTATTTATATTGCCCGTTCCTCGTTACGTTTCATTTCAAAAAGCCATTTGTATAGTCGATAGGTTTTTGGTTGGGTGATAGATCGGCGGATTTCTACATGTCTTTTTCAATAAGAGCCTCATATAGTTTTAACATTATATTTCCCTAAATTAATGCATCGTCCCTTGACCAAGCATCAAAAATGTTAGATCATATAAATTACTGTGTGGAAACAAGTAAGAAACAAAATATTCCATTTGTGTCGGTTTATGCATAAAAAAATATGTTATCGCAACATCTCGGTACTGTTTCCAAATGTATTTTTTCTGTCGATGTTGCTGGAAAATATTTGAAATCCAACTTTATTTGATATATGTTTTCTATATTACTTAAAACGATTGAATTGTCTGAAATTACATCACTGATTTCATTTGATGGATCTTTACCATTCGATTTCTTCTAAATATATTGATTCTTTAACACTATTTTCACCCGCGGGAACAAAATAACGTGATTTTTTGGATCATAATGTAATCAGTTCTAAACAGGTTTCAAATGACAACCAGCGAATATACATCTCCCTGGTTTGGGATTCAGTCTCTTTCTTTTCTGTTTCGGCAAATGTTTAATTTTTAGTTTTCGTTCAAACCAGATTTCTTCAGGTGTAATGGTGGAGTATTTTCGCTCACAGCTGTTTATCTAACTCAGCATCAATAAACAAACGTCTTTATTAAAAATTCCACGATTTATTCTTTCGGTGTTTACATAAACTTAGACTTCCCGGTTTGATTCTCTACGAAATTCTAGAATTCATCGAAATTTACTGCGACTTCTAATTTTGAACAAAACGGGAGCGCCTTAAAATCTCGCATTACAAAATCACGCATTACAAAATCTCCCATTATAAAACCTCGCATTATAAAATCTCGTATTGTGAAATCTTGCAAATCCCAAAAATATAATTTTCCAAATAACAATAACAAAAAATTATTAAATTATTTTATTATAAGCAATTATCTTTAAAAATTCAAAAATAACATTTAACAATGAGAGAAAATTAAAAAAATCAATTAATTATTATACTATATGCAATATTTTTTAAAAACTCTGCTGGAGTGAGTCTTGCCTTTTTCTTTATTATTCTTTGAATTTTTTTATTTTTGATAATTTGTTTCGTTTTTTGAGAAACTGGTCACCGGATATAATTTGTTGAATCCTAAGCTTTGCCAAAATCGCTTCCTTTGCCAAATCATTTATTATTTTATAAATACTTGCATGCCGCGGACCGACCACAGTTTTTAAACGACGGTGCCAGGCTTCCACACTATTTTGCGTGCGAGGGAAGCATTCACTTGCATTTCCTGAGTCCGCTATAGACCAGAATTCCGGTTTGTATCTTGGTGCTCGGTTGCCATGGCCAATTTAATTTCTCTTGAACCATGATCCAATTACTTTGATATCTGTGTCATTGAACTCATTGGACAAACTCGCATAATACGCAGCAACTTCGTGATCTGGTACAAAAGCTATAGGCTTTTTATCATTCTGATTTGCAATGAAAATGATTCGATGTTCCCATACTTGTGTACCAACCTTTCTTTTTGGATTTTACTCCAAATAATTTGGTCGAAATGGAATAAACATCCCTTAAAAACGGTTTCCGGAAAAAAATGCTGATGATACTATTGTTTTTTCGAAATCACAAATTATTCTTTTCGGATTTAACTGAATTTCATTTTCGAAACAAATCTTTTTTAAGTTAAAAAATAATTGGTTGTATACTTTTTTACTTTTCTTGCTCATCAAGCAAAATACCAATGGTAATACTTCTCCAGCAATAAGTCCATGTATTGAAAATAGCTGCCGCATTATGGATGGTACAACGTCGAAAGTACCATCCATAATCCATCAACTAGATTCAGTGAGGAGCTTTAGTGAAGAAATCATTCCCAACAAAATAATTTTCTCGCCATCGAACTCTTCTTCGGTTAAAACAAAAAACTCTCCTTCGACATAACGAATGTTTTTGGGAATGATAATATGTATCTGCAAAGTTTTCGGGCTCTTTTACTTTGTTATGCCGAACTCGTTGAATTTTAATCGCGCACGCGATTTCATATAGTTACGGGACAAAGTTTATGCGAGATGATTTTGTAATGCGAGATTTTGTAAAAAAGATTTTGTAATGCGAGATTTTCTAAAAAAGATTTTGTAATGCGAGATTTTGTAAAAAAGATTTTGTAAAATAGATTTTGTATTGCGAGATAATGTGGCTAATCCGAACAAAACATTAAGACAATTTGTAAGAAAAATTATCATTTTGTTAGAAAATAACGATTTTCTCTTATCATGTCTGCTGATTAAGTATAGCCTCATATTCAATACCATTTAATATTTCTATGTTGTTGGAACTTAAGTATTCAAGTCATCGAACCTTAAGTTTATTTTGGGAATTTCTTTCTCTCACCACGTTAATGCTGGTGTTTGGTTTAGTCAGTACATGTTTCTTGAATTTATTGATATCACATTAACCTCAGCTGATTCAACTGAAGATACTACTGACGTAACTTTCAATTTTGAGTTATGTACATTAGAAAAACATGTGTTTAACTTGAATTATTGTTTATTCAGCACATTAAACAAAATCCTTTCGTCTCTAAAGTGATCTTGATGAATCACAATACAAACTTATAACTGGTACTCGTATGAGAGATAAGTCTTTCTAAATTAAATAAAAACGTATCATATTGCAATCGACTGCTAAATGCTTGGCATGTTAGTGATACGAAACCTTAATAAAAACGAACTACACACTGATCTGTATCATAAATCTATATGTTATCATCACATACTAAACTATTACACATGTGCACATCATCCTAATTTACAGAAAAGTAACACTCTAAAAATTATGTATTTCACCCATTTTTCATAATAAAAATCGGCGAATGGTCTACAATATTCTTTGTCATGATAACGACCCACACAATACCATTTATTTAAGTATAATATCATCAGTAAAAAAAGAATTCACACACCGCTTAGGGTTTATTGGCATTAGATCCCGTGAACGTTTATGGGATAGGCGAATACCCGTAAACGTAGAAATATTTCAGCACAAGTTAAAAATTATCATAATTAGATCCCATTCACTACAATTATAGGGTTTTGAAATCATCAACTAAAATCTCCATTTAGCTATATTCGGTCATTTACGCAGTAGGTGCAACAAGAGCGTGTATATGGCATCACTGTACCTAAAACTATAGGAACAAATAAAGGAGGGGCTTAAACCGATTTCTATTTATTCCTCTTTGACGCTCAAAAACAAAATTTAGTTTAACTGCAACTGTTTTGAGGAAAACATATAAGAAAGAAATGAATGCGATTTGAAGCGATGTTTTCAAGTGCACTACCAAAACGACCAAAAATGTCGGTTGCAAGTGCAGCAAAATATATATAAAAAAAGTTGAAAACATTTGTACATAAGAGGCTTACATATTATTAAATATATACAAATGTTGACGATTTGCCAAATAGAGGCAAAATCCGAACCACTACAAAAAAGGCGGATGACACCATCATACAGTTATTTGAAGAAAATTCTTCGCTAACTCTGGATGCAGCTGTGGGAAAATTGGGGAAAAAGAATATTATTATTAAAAATAACCATATAAAATAGAACTATGGAACATGGCTACGCATATCGAAATACTTTGGTCAAACCACTGCTAACACAAAACACATAGAAAAGCGACTGCAGTATGGCTGAATAAACATATAAACAAAGATTTGACGAATTTTGTATTTAAAATTGAGTCATCATTTTGGAGTTTCAATGTTATAATGCGTGTTTGGCAAAATAAGTAGAAAAAAAGGATTTATCGAACTGTGAAGTACCCGCCCAAGCTCCATGTAGGGATGCTTCACTTCATTTATCACACACCTTTTATGATAAATATTTTAAATACTAAATGTACAACTAATTATTTTTCTAATAATTTTCACTTTAATTTTAGAATTACCGCATATGCATCCTTGAATGAATTTCTCAGCACTACCGATTGGGACTTTCGTGTTCCAAGGTATAATACCGGGTTGATAGTACTCGAGAAACGATACAACAAGTTTCATTTTTTGTAGGCTTTACGGCGTAGATTACTATCCCGATTTTCTCAAAGCCTGTAAGGGATTTAAGACTCAATTGGTTCCTTTACAATAATTGCGTAGTGCAAATCGAGCAGGTTTTAACATCTAATCCCATCAAATTTTGGAACTTCATTAATAATAAGAAAAAGGTATCTGGTTTTCCGTCGAATATGTCTTACCAGACCTCCACCGCCAGTCAGTCATCTGATATTTTCAATTTGTTTGCCAAATCCTTTGCATCGGTCTACAAGCCGCTTAGGTCGACAGACACCGGGTCTCCATACTACTTCAACCTCCATTGTATTTGATCATTTCAAATTTATCGAACAGGAGTTTCTGGATCAACTGCTCCTTCTCGACGTTAGTAAGGGAGCGGGCCACGATGGTCTTCCACCGATCCTATTCAAACGTTGTGCTGTAAGTCTGGCCCCTGCAGTTACCTTCTTGTTTAATGAACAATTTCCTCGTGGTTTTTTTCCCGATCACTAGAAAACCTCATGCGCTCATCTAATTTTCAAGGCGAGTAATAGAAGTGAGGTTAGTAATTATCGTGGGATCGCCGTCCTCTCTGTCCAACCTAAACTGTTCGAGTCCATGGTTTACAGAGTATTGCACTTCTAAACTAAGAGACGTATTTCTCCTTTTCAGCATGGACTTTATCCCGGTAGGTCTACCGTGTCTAACTTATCCTCTTTTTGTGGTATAATTTACTTGAAAGTCTAAACTCCAAGCAGCAACTTGACGTTACGTATATACCGAGTTCGCAAAGGCTTTCGATGTGATCGATCACTCTTTTCTTATTAGCAAGTTGAAGAGTCTTAACTGTCATTTCATTCCCATCGACTGGTTGCGTTTTTACCTCTCAGATCGCTGGCAATCCGTTACAATTCTTTCTCCCAATTATTTCGGGCACCATCCGGCGTGCCTCAGGTTAGTCATATCGGGCCACTATTATTTTCATTATTTATTAACGACGTTTTAAAATGTTTTAAGTTTGCTAACTGCCTCTTCCTCGCAGATGACATGAAGATTTTCGCCCGGGTTTCTAGCATGTTAGACTGAAAATGGTTACAAGATGACTTAAACCGCTTCTGCAGTTGGTCAATTAACAACATACCCCTTTAAATGCGAGTAAATGCAAAACTCTTTTTTTCTTCCGTATTCGCTCATCTGTTTTTTATCAATATCAACTTGACAACGAAACCATTGATCAGGTTGAGTTCATTTCGGATCTTGGCGTAATCTTTGAATTTGACGCTACATTTACCAGACATGTAAACGCCATTATTTCAAAGTCGTACATTATGCTTGGATTCGATAAACGAAACTGCATGGACTTTAGTGACCCGTTAACTTTGACAGCATTATACGTCTGCTTTGTTCGGTCTATTTTGGAGTATGCATCTCGTGTTTGGTTACCCTCATACCAATGTCATTCTGAGAGGATTGAGAGTATCCAGAAACAGTTTATTTTATTCGCGCTATGACGTTTACCATCCATGTTTGCTGTGGATTACGTTCTTCCACCTTATCATAGTCGATGCAATCTTTTGAAACTGCAACGTCTAGATAATCGCCTAGATTTAACTTCCGCGCTGTTTGTGCATGATATCATTAATTCCCGTGTCGATTGTATCGAGTTACTAGCACGTATGAACTTGTATACTCCCGAATGTCGGATGCGTCAACGCAATGGAACTCTATTCATCGACCGAGCGGTAACCAACTACGGTCTTTCTGATCCGATTCCGAGGGTATCGTGGATATTTAACAAGGTCTACGAAGCTTTTGATTATCACTTGTCGAGAGATTCATTTAAGAAAGCTTTATATAATCTTTTGCAGTCGGGCTTATGTGTCGTAATTTTTTTTACATTTTTTATCAATTGTTATGTTGTGCCAATTGTAGTCACTATAGGCACCATTTATAAATAAATATAAATAAATACAACGCCGTTCTTTATAGGAATAAAATTTACCACAATTTTCGCATGTTTAACTCATATTGTTAGAAAATTGATTGATCTTCTTACAGCAACACTATTAGAGACTAAGGTAATTCTATAATATAAATGTTAAAAATTATCTAAAAATGATTCAATTTCACTACAAGATAAATATAATTGGATATTTTCTAAATTTAAAGTTGTAAATTTTTGGTTATGTATTTCACAACCATATACTCGCTTTACTTGTGCTAAATCATTTTTTTTATCGTTAAAGGATTCCGTTAAATATTTCATATAAATTCAACAGGGAAGTACTCCAAAGATTCAATAAAATTATCGATGTAGGTGTTAATTGTCCGGAACTCCGGAACAAGAGTTTCAATTGGTATATTGAAAATTGTTCGGATTAGTTAAACAATCGACAAGTAAATTTAAAGATATTCAAACCTTACGCACACTCTATTTCGCTTACGTTCGCTTTTAACTGGAATTCACTGAAATGGTTTGGAATCTATACTATGATGTACACATAAACCGATTTGAAAGCCTTCAAAAAAAGCTTCTGATTTTTTTTGTTAAAAAAAAGTGACTTAGATTATGAACAAAATTTATCATTCCATGAAAGTATGGCTCGATTATGGTTTGTTGCAGTCGTTAGCTTAGTAAGTAGAATGTTTGTTCTGTCATTCTGGGGTCCCGCGCTCGATTCCTGGTGGTAACCAGTAAAAAAGTTGTGACTGCGGGTGTTATAACGTGTCATATCAGCCATAGTAGTTACGGCTTTTGTTGTTGTACTCAACGAGGCACAAGGATTGCAAAGTAAACACCCTCGAAAATAGACAACGTCTCTTGGGCTCGGCATTTATTGGTAACGTGTTGCCTGGTCAAAAACATAGAACACCATTTCACAAACTGGAAGAAAGAACCTCATTAATAGGTTGTCGAAAATATTCAGAATCATCGATGACATATTTGACTTTAATTTATCAAAGGATAACTTCACAGTTATCTTGAAGAACTATTTTGAAATTGATTAATGCTGTGTGCCAAACTTAAGGTAAATCATTTAATACGGTTTTATAACAGATTTTTCGATCAGTTTACCATAGAGTTTTTGAAAAATAATGGGATTTACCAAAAAATTTACTTAAAATTGACTTTTACCTTAAGTTTGGCACACAACCTCAATATTAATTCAAAATTTTGATTTTTACGTTTTGTTGTAATTAAACTTTTGTTTACATGTAACGCACATAGTCCAGGGCATTTAGACCAAAATCGACCGGAATAGCTGAAATTTTTAGGGACGGCAGATATTGACATGCGGTTTTCTGCATTGTGTTCAGGAAGGTCCCAGGAAAAAGCCTATATCGTCTGGTTTAGGAATTTTTTTAAAAATGCCTTCTGGGCCGGAAAATGCATTTTCCAATTGCATCATTACTTGCACCATTATAGGAACGACTGGAAACTCGGAAAAATCGCTCGGAAATCGTTACTCGGTAGTTTTCGGGGCTGCCGAACTCGATTCTGCCATTAGAATTACCCGGAGATACACGAGGATGGCTCTGTGGGGGTGCGCGGGGGGTGAATTGGGAGAGAAATCCATACTCGTTACTCAAGGTTTTCGGGGATGCCAAATTCAATTCTGGCATTGGAATTACCCAGAGTGAGGGTGAATGGGGGAAAAATGGCAACGTCCATGAAAATCACTCCAAAATCGTTACTCGGGGGTTTTCGGGGATGCCGAATTCTGGCATTAGAATTACCCGGGGGCGCTCGGGGGTGGCTCTGTGATTTTCTCCTTTACCATTTCCTACATAGCTGCCCCGAGCGCCCCGGGTAATTCTAATGCCAGAATTGAATTCGGCATCCCCGAAAACCCTCGAGTAACGATTTTGGAGTGATTTTCGTGGACGCTGCCATTTCCCCCTCAGTCACTCTCAGACAACCCCACAGAGGGAACCCGAGTGCCCCCGGGAAAGTCTAATGCCAGAATTGAATTCGGCATTTACGAAAACCCTAGAGTAACGAGTTCGGAGCGGTTTTCATGCACGCTGCCATTTCTCTCCCAATTCACCCCCCCCCCCCCCCCCCCCGCGCACCCCCACAGAGCCACCCCTGTGTACCCCTTCCATTTGTTCCTATAATGGTGCAAGTAATCATGCAATTGGAAAATGCATTTTCCGGCCCAGAAGGCATTTTTAAAAAATGCCTAAACCAGACGATACAGGTTTTTTCCAAGGACCTTCCTGAACACAATGCAGAAAACCGCATCTCGATATCTGCTGTCCCTAAAAATTTTCGCTATTTTTCCTCACTTCCCTGGATGAACATAATAGGTTTTCTTATAAGTTAAATAAATAATCCCTACACATTTATATCAAATATCGCTAGTGGTACGGTTTTCTAAAATTGACGAGAAATTCCCGGAGGTTCGCGATGGTGGTTATTAAAATTAATACAGAAGATTCACACCAGACATTCACAGATCTGAAAAGACATCTCTATAACTCTTTGAATATGGCTTTGAAACCACCCCACCACTCCTATATTAAATAACGCGAGAAGAACGGTTTTGAAATATCGAAATATCGGTGAAAAACTGCTCGAATACTCCGACGGCAATCATTAACTTCAAGAATATAAAATTTTTTGGGTTCGTTTAATTTACATATTGTGACACCAACCAAATGGCACAGTGGTTAAAGCTTTAGCGTTTGGATCGGGAGGTACCAGGTTTGAATCCCAATAGGGGTTGGATGCAAAAGGAAATTTGCATCAACAGATCTCGATCTGTGATTAAAAGGAACACAACTACGACCCTCTATCGGCATGCAAAACTCATGGGCCGACCCATCTTCCATGTCCAGTATAAGGTGGCATGGGCTATGCAATGCGCAGATGGTATCTTAAATCAGCCCTATAGCCGTACGTCTTCGATTTGGTAGATGATGCGTAAAGTAAGACGGAAAAATAAACCGCGAAAGAGCAGGGAGTGCTTCGGTCCCAAAATAGATGGCATTGACTTAAAAAAAAAAAAAAATATTGTGACGGTTTTCGCTTCCTATTTACACGTAAGGTTTCATACATGTTTGTTTGATGTTTGTTTCATAAGCACTCCGAATGCATTCACAAATTCGAATATTCATCTACCTTTTAACAACCAAGATGCTTTTCATAGGTTTGCTCATCATAATTTATAAATTTAAAATACGTATAAAAATAATTATTTTAATTAATTAAATAAAATTCAACCCTGCCACATTTTCTTTTGTATATGGTGACACTTTTGATTAAATGGTGAATATAACAATATTACTATTTTCATCAAAGACCTATATCGAATAAAACATTTTTCAGCAAAATATTAACCGATCAATATTTTAACATTAAACTTGCAACTCAATCCAATAAATTTCCACTTATAAGCAAAAATTTATATTTTTTAACAATCCTATAATTTTTAAACTCATTTGGCAAAAGCTTCAGCACTATAATGTGAATGTATACATTATTATCACTATATTTTATTTTAATAAACTTCCTTTTCTTATTATGACAAAATTACTAGTCCAATTTGAGTTAATTTAAGATTTCTTCTTTTTTGTGTTTTGTACAATTCTTGGCCCCAAAATGTATAAAATAATTTTATTTTTTATTTTTTGTCAAATTAATTTAATTTTACAATACAAAACAATATACGGAAAACAAAAGAAATCAGAGTAAAGTTAAAGTGGAACTATCGGAAGGGGTTCGTAGAGTTGTTATTGTTTTATAATATTTGTTTGCTTTTATCTTGTGCTTTTTTGTGTTTGGTTGAGTTTCGATAAAAATCGTATTCATTGAAGCAATCATGCATAAATTCCGCTTCATTGTTTTCGTTTAATTCATTCTATTGTAATATCTGTTTCTATGTCAAATGAAAATAACACATAACAAAAAATCAACTAAAATTTATAATAGTTGGTGTTATATTTATAAACTCGAGTGATGGTGTACAACAGGTAATTTGGTCAGTATGGTTTTTTATTTAGCTCATTATTTATAATAAATGAAGATTAGTGTGAAGAATTAAAAACAATATTTTTTTAAGATACACGCATATATTTAGAAACTATGCTATAACTTTTGTACATTTGTTTAAATCTTAAACCAGGTGGATTGACTATTCGGAATAAAATTGCATGCTAAAGCTTCCGAGTGGAAACGATTAATTTACCGAAACCTTGCTTGGTGAAGCATCCCCATACATTGGATTAGGGCGGGTGCATCACAGTTCGGACAATCTTTTTTTTGCTTAGTCGGTCAAACACACCTTTTAATATTAAAACTCCAAAAGGATGACTCGTTGGTAAATACAATATTCGTCCAATCTTTGTTTTTATGTTCATTTGCCCACTGTAGCCGCTTTTCAATATGTTTTTGTGTTATTAGTGGTTTCATCAAAGTATTTTCATATGCGTAACCATGTTCCATAATTCTATTTCGTATGGTTGTTTTTGGTATAATGTTATACTTTTACGCCAATTTTTCCACGGCTGCATCCTGCGTAAGCGAAGAATTTTCATCAATTAACTGTATGATAGCGTCATCCTCCTTTTTTGTAGTGGTTCGGATTTGACCTCGATCTGGCAAATCGTCAACATTTTTTTTTTATTGAATAACGTGTAATCATCTTCTATACAAATGTTTTCAACTTTTTATATATTTTGCCGCACTTGCAACTGACATTTTTATCCCTTTGGGATGTGAACTTAAAAACAACGCTTCAAATCGTTTTTTATAAATCGCACTCATTTCTTTCATATATGTTCTCCGCTAAATAGTTGCAGTTAAACTAATGTTTGCTTTATGGCAACCAAGAGGAATCAATAGACAACCGATGTAAGCTCCGCCCATATTTGTTCCTATAGTTTTAAGTACAGTTATGCCGTATACGCTCTTGTTGAACATACTGTATTTCCTAAACATTCCTAAAAATTTAAATCAGCTATTTTTGATTCGATGCATGCGTAAAACTTCGTATAAACGAGTAAAATTTAATTTATATAAAATCATGTAAATAAGTTTAAATGATTTTTATAATAAAGAATATCCTTTAAACCCCAACAAATACTAAGTGTGCTTTTGGGTTTGTGAGTGTATCGTTTTCTCGTTGTCCTTAACTCTGTAAATATTGATATAAAAATAAATTTATTAAATTTTGTAATTATTTCTATTAAGTTTGATTTTTTATAATTAAATTACTTACCTTGTTGTTTAATTTGTTGTTGGTGTTTGTTATGACATCTTGGTAGTAAAGAAATGTCTAATTCATGACGTTTCGAAATGGTATAATGGATGCGTTTTGTGGAGAAATATAATTGGTACAATTGTTATAACTGGTATACAGTCTGGCCTTAGTTGAACTGCTGAAACATAGAGTCCTTAGCCAGGTTGTATACCAGAAAAAATGTATATAAGTTTTGTTTTAAATTTTCACAACGAGAGTATTGTATTAGATCTCATAGTGAATGGTTTATAAAAATACTTGGAGAAATAGCCAAGACACACATGTTGTGGGAATATATATTTCCGTTTAAAAATAAATATTTTTATTATGTAAAAATATATAAACAGTTCAAATATAAAATAAAAAGCATTTATAGTTATTTAAATCAAATGTGTAAATTTATTAATATAAAACCTAAGTGATCGTTAATAAAAAGTGAACTTGCTGTCCAGTATAATACATCAGCAATAGAAGAGCTGATGTGGAGCTGCAAAATAAATGTAATTAATATATAGTGATAATATATATATATGCTATGACAAAATTCTTCTAAAGGTTAATAATGATCCAATCTAACAGAGCATTATCATGCCTTGAAAAGTTATAGGGGCTAAGGATGTTTAGTAAGCTCAATGGTACATGTACAATTTTATAGAAAATCGCTTACAACGTACATTTATCGTATAGCGAATTGAGCATACTAAACACCCTTACCCCCTATAACTATTCAAGGGATGATGATTTTCTGTTAGATTGGATCTTTATTAACCCGAAAGCACACTTCGTATTTGGTGGGGGTTTACCTGTGACATGGAAATTTTTTATGGAAAATCGCTTACAACTGACTTGTCGTATTGTGAATTGAGCATACTAAACAATAATCGAAAACTATTTGAACTTGCAGAGGCCCATATAGAGCTCATTTAAATTAGATGCATTTGGATGAATAAGAAATAAAACACAACAAGCTCATCAATTAAAGGTCTTATGTATTTGGAAGCGTCAATATAAGTGCCTTTTAAGTGTGACACGTGTTTCCTAAAATTTAATGAAACATCCAAATACTAGCCAAAGTAATTTGCAGTATTTATTTGTGATATTTTAGTCGTATTGGATAGTAAATGGTTGCTATGAGCCAGTTCAGAAAAATTATAGATCTTGTTTCATTTCATGTAAACAATTTGTTGCATAGCTACAAGAATATACCAAAGCTGCGTCACCAGAGAAGCCGAGAACGGTATCCTGTTGAAAACCAACCTTCATTGTGATATACGAACAATTATCATTGTTAACCATTGTGTGTTGAGTTTTCTCGGAGAAATGGCTAGATCAGTAAACTGAAACCTTTACCACACGACATCAGCTTTTTGAATTGTTTAGTAGAACGTCGTGAGCCTTTCTCAAATCAATAAAAAATATAGAGACGTATTGATTTTGATCAATCATTGTATATACTGTAAGTAAATAATATTACTAGCTGCTAGTTGAGTCCTGGATTTTTTCACAAATCTTAATTGGTTCTTATTAATGATCTTATTTTTAGGAAATAATCCTTCTAACTGGGCATGTATGAACGATTAAATCTTTTTAGATAAACATGCTGGAATACAACCAGGTCTTTGATTAGTCGGGTATAGCTTTTAAATATTGGGACTACTTTATGCCAAATTATAGAATATTAAAAAACTTTTTTATCAATGCCACTATTGAAACGCATCACAAGATCAGGAATTATTAAATGTTTTACTTTTAATAAAAAATTCAGTGATATATTGTCGGGACCAATGGCCGCTCTTTTATTCAAATTGAACATAATGTATACGATGATCTCCATGATCAATTAATAATTTTGCTGATTGAACCTATTGTATCCTTTTATTTGTCTCATGCACTTCAAACTTACGATAATAATGAACTCAACACAATAACAATAACAATTATTAATTTAAATTTATTTTTATTAAATTTGAGGTGCGCTCTCGTTCCCGGTGTTTTTGGAAGAGAACAAATTTATTTCTTACAATTTGTTTTGTTAAACATTTTTTGTTATTCTAATAAATATAATGCCAGCGTGAAGCAATAAAATAGGACATCATGAACTAAAAATGTGTACTATTTTCACTCTTTCGCAATTTATAATTGTTCGATTTTATCATAGCCTCCTATATGTATAAAAAAACACGTTTTACAGATGTATTGTTCAATGCGTCGCCAAAATAAATAAAAAAATATGGTTGTTAATTTAATTTTTTATTTGCAATAGATACGAATTAATATAAATTATAATACTATTAATTAAAAATTATAAATGGTAATGTGTTATGCATTTGAAAACGCCATTTTCATCTATTATAAACTTCACAAAAGAGTTTACGCTTAACGGAGTCTATTTGTAACTCCTTTTTTTAATTTTTTTTCTGTGATACAGAAATTTTATTGTTTGATTGTATAACAGAGCTCTCACAATAGAAAAAAAAATTTGCCTTTACCTTTTGCCTTAAACTTTTACCTTAAGAGTATCTCTCACAATGAGAAAAAAAAATTTAATTGAAACCAACTTCGTTTTATTTATCTTCATACTAATAATATTTTTAAAATTGTATTTTATATTATTAATTATAATGTTAAGATATATTAAACCGATAAATTAGAACTTATTTGCATTTTAACCATGTTTTGGTTGGAAAATAACAACAAAAACCCTGATTTTGAAATTTAGCTAACTTCATTAGTCTTTCTTAAGGCAAAAGTTTAGACTTTGCTAACTTTTTCCTTAAGGTAAAAACGAAAACTTTTTTTTTGCAAGTTTTATTTTCAAACAAACTTGTAAGGCAAAAGTAAAAGTTTTTCTATTGTGAGAGCTCTGTAAGTGATGAATAATGGTGGTTTTCGTTTTTTATCCTACCTGAAAATGTAGAGACATTTTCTTTTACGAATTTTCAATCATCCATTCTAAACATATTGAGAATGCAAATTATCGAATAATATATTCAATTTTGGACTGCCAACTTCCGCTACTAATTTAGGAGAGCCGATACAATATTACAATACACATATTGAGAAAGATATCGGAAATGCTATGCAATGCACATTAAATCAAGAACAAAAAATGACTTTCCAAACCGCTGTAAATCATAATGATCTTCCACACCGATTATTTTGCATAGATGGTCCAGGGGGTTCCGGTAAAACGTATATCTGTACAAAATACTGCTTAACACGATTCGGTGAGAATCAAACATTGTGCATTGCTTCTACAGGAATATCTACCAATCTTCTTAATGGAGGCACAAAATATCACTATACTACTTGGTGGAGTTTGGAGGCACATCTTGGTGGAGATTTTAGACAACTTTACCTGTAATTGTTCATGGTGTCAGCCTGCAAATGTTGAAGGTAGCTTAATATTTCTAGGTCTTTGGGAAAAGTTTAATGTCCTCAGACTTCAGAATAACGTACGTTCAGTGAACCCCCCACAATACATTAATTGGTTACTTAAATTAGGCGATGGAGCTTTAACCAACAATCATGGCCGACGACTTAATTCAAATTCCGAGCAACCTTATTTGCAAAGGCAGTATAATAAAAGAAATCTTTGGTAAAACGCTATCGCGCCAGTTGATGCCGAAAGCTTTTCAAAAATGGTAATTTATGTCCAAAAAATGCAGATGTGAACTTGATCAAAAAAGAAGTGTTGACACGTTTTGCGGAAAGTCTCGTCACATATTATAGCATTAACTTGATTGATGATGCAATTGAGGAAGATGCATTCAGAACTACCCGACAGAATTCCTTAATCAATCTTAATACAAAGCCGTGGGCTTTGTAATGGAACCCGATTAATTGTTCGACAGCTGAAACCAAATTTAATATTTGCCGACGTTTTAACGGGAAATTTAGAAAAGGAAAATGTATTCATTCCCAGAATTCAGCTGGCCCCGATCAACACAGACTTACCGTTGATTTTACGACGAAGACAATTTCCAATTAAATTGGCATTTGCAATAACTATCAACAAGTCTCAGGGACAGACATTAGAAAAAGTGGGTTAATTCTTACCGGAACCTATGTTTTTCCATGGTCAATTATACGAAGCATTATCACGAGTCCGAAAATCTACGGATGCAAATGTTAAAATTTTAGATGGCCCCTATCAGGGGAACATATTAGCCGGATCAAATGCAGTTTTTACCAAAAATATTGTGTATAAAGAAATTTTTACAAAGTAAATGTCATAGTGCAATATCATTATGATCTCTTTCTGTTATTATTTACGCCCGTATTACGGGATTTTTCTCCTAGTTAATAATAAAACGGCATCTCGTTTTGAGCCTATAAGCTTATTTTGCTATGATATTAATTTACAATGTTTACTCTTGATTTTCGCTTACATCTAGCACACACTTGCTCAAGTTTGTAATCTGTCAAATTTGTTAAACGTAAACAAACAAGTTTCTAAGAAGAATATAATTTGTAATGGTAAGATTTTATGTTGTACCTAATTTCTAATTAATTAATTATCACAATTTACAATTATTATCATTTACTTTCAGCTAACGAACTAACAATCACGGTTGTGGACAATAAATTATCATAGGGAATCGATCTAGTGCGGTGGATCAGCTGTAACCTTTAGATAAGTTTATAATTTTTGTTATGTTAAATTTTGATGATTCTTTGTTTTCCCGTCGTTTATTTTCAGTGTTTGGATAAAAAGCGATCGTTGCATGGATGTTCCGTGGCTGGTAAAATGAACTAATAATTATCGATTCATATTGTAATTGTTGTATCGTTCTAGTAAACGAATTGAATGTGGGAGTTGTTCGTGTTATTGTTGAGTGAAGTTTATCGTTGATGTGTTGCTATTGAACACATAATACTACTGAATTTATCAAAATTGACAGATTTGAACTGGAAATCTAAGTATTTGTTTTATTTCAGATATTGCCAGAAATGTCGAACTTGTGTCTGAAAGTCTGAATAAAGGGACAAAAACTAACAGCCAAATTTATAAAAGATATAGTCAAATAGTCCAGCGACGTCCTTGGGGTTGTTTAATGTAACGTCTTTGTTGTTATACAAATTGTTACAAAGTCCCTAACACTTTCTTGCATTGTTATTTGTATCCATTTATCTTTCATTGTAAAGTTGATTTTTTAATCTAACACATCCATTACCCTCTACTAGAAGTTCAGCCTTATTGTTTTAAATTAGGTTTTATTCAAGTTCTGTAAAAAAAATCCATTAGAGCATAGGCATGCGAGTTTTTACTTGTGTTAAGTGGAAACTGGAATTTTCAAGAGTCGATTCAATTTGTGTGGCTCATATTGGGTTATGAATGAAAATTGAAAATTCACCGCTACCATTATTATATTTACAACAGTGGTAGGCGTTGAAGTTTTCAAAGTTGTAAAAGGGGGGGGGGGGGGCTCACAAGTGGTAATGGATTAAGTACTTCTCGTTTTTGTGAATTTGTTTTAATAAATCTTGTTTAAGTTCAATACGTTCATAAACTCTGCACATCAAAATTGATATTGATTTTACAACTATCATCTCAGCGAATGTCGAACTGTAAGTCTGCACTATTAACCCGTCCAAACGTCATATATTTTCATATAGAATAATCAGATTTTTTTAAAAATTACAAAACAATCATTCATTTCTAATAAGTTCCACATTTCTCCCAAACCCTTTTTAAAATGTATTGTCATCAAATAATAAATAAGGTGGAAGTTTTTTTTTCCAATAAGACCCAATAAAACGAAGATAATTAAGTTATTTATTATGGACGAGTTTGAGAAGTTAATCTGACTGCACACAGACCAGTGTAAAAGGTATTTATTTTCATTGTAAAATTCACTTTAATTATATTATAATGATTAGAAATAATTGACGCAATTTTTGATTTAACTATTAGTTTTATTTTTATTTAATTACATTTTTTTATTACACTATCGAGCCTCTATTTCTGGCCCGTCACTACACCATCTTACTATCTTACTGACTAAACTTATTATATCCATTTACCTTTTTATATTTATTAAACATTATGCTATATCACCTTAATATTTATTCTTACAATATTTCGTAATGCCTAATAAACATATTTTATTTTTGTTATCGAATCAATTCTAGTTTTCGGTCAAAAACTTATGATTGCGTAAAGCAATAAATTTTGGAATATAAAATATGTTTACTTTACAAGATACAATTTCATGAAAATATTTCGCGTTTTACGACAAGGGTGTGGCATTACACCAGCAAACCGGCCGAAATCGACCACAGCCCCCAAGAGCATTTGAATTGGACAAAAGAAGAATGGAGAACAGTCCTGTTCTCAGATAAGTGCAGGATGTGTTTATAATATGGAACCGATGGACGCGGAAGAGTATACAGAAGACAAGCAGAGCGATATACACAATGTTGCATTGAAGAAAGTGTCTCGTATGGCGATGTGTCGTGCATGTTCTGGTGAGACATATCATTAGAGGCGAAGACAGATCTTGTATTTATCCCACGAGCCAATACTGGCTGTCGATGAAGTGGAATGAATTCTCAACGGTATTTTAAGGAAGTACTCGAGGAGTACGTCGTACCTCTTGCCGGGTTTATTGGTAAAATATTTCAATTTATGCAGGATAATGCGAGACCACATACTTCTGGTGTAGTATACAAGTACCTTCAAGAGGTGGATGAGCCTGTTATGGAGTGGCCAGCTTGAGGCCCGGACCTCAATCTCATCGATTTATGGGACGATTTGAAAAAAGGGGTTCGAGCCAGAGATGTTGCTTCAACGAGTCTCCAGGAACTGCAACAGGCGATCGTAGAGTAATGGGAGGCGATACCTCAAGATTTTGTGAAAACTTTGGTGAAATCAATGCAGCGTCCAATGGAAGCTGTCATTCGGGCCAGGAGAGAAAATACTTCTGATTAATAAAACTGTTTTTTGTTTGTTTATTTCCATGTTTTAATTCGATTTTTACCCCTAATTTTTATGCTGACAAATTCACAAAACACGTGTACCTCAGATGTATACCCCCAAAAATCAGTTTGATGGCACGTATATAAACACAAAACAGGTACCACTGGATAGGTATTGAAATAGACTTTCAATCTGCATTAAAAAAATTAAACAAATACTGGACTATTTTTGTTGATATTTTTGAACTTTTGTGAAAAATTGAGCAATGTGCGATTTTCTTACATCCAAGTGTATGTATATGTAGAGTTCTTTCGATAAAGACGTGTATAAAGTGCCTCGCATTTTACGTAGATACTTTGTCATTTCCATTAAAAATAAATTTCGACCGAGTGACAAAGTAAAATAAAATGTTATAAATACATGGTTTGGCTTAGGAACTTCCGTGAACGTTTGAATACGCAGCAAAAAAATAGCATTTGCTAATTCCTCGTATATATGTTACTGTTGGATTAAAACCTTAAATTAAACTTGTATAAACATATACTATATTCTTTATGCCCTTTAACCTGGATTTCCATGATTCTACACACTGGTACCTTATAGCTCTTATATGTAGTTACTATGCCAACACTAAATTAAGTGAAAACATACCAATATTTTTTGGTGTAAATTTAGTATTTTTTGCTGTTACTGTGTGTATCTACAATATTTAACTTCTCTATCATATTTATCTTAATATATCTTTCTTTACTAGAAGTTGTTGTTGGTTTCTGTTAAGTTATATACATTTTTTTTTGTTTTGTAGGATTACAAAGAAAATAAAATATATTTCTTTTATTTATTATATAACAGTTGTTGGTATGCATGTATATTCTATTTTTTGGCGATTTTTTTTATTTCTATATAAAAATGTACATTCATCTGTGTATCCCTACCAAGCATTACATACTCGTGTATATTCGTATATAACTTTAATCAAAATTTATTGATAAAAAAATAAAGGAAAGAAATTAAAATTAAATGAAAAAAGTTTTATTACAGCTCTTTTATCGTATGTGTGTAAGAAGATTTAAACCGTTTTAATTGAATTGAAGAAAAGCATTTTTGTAACTTTAAACTTTAAAAGTTTCGTAAAAAAATTAAATTAACTTAAAGTTTAGCACATACGCAGTATTTTGCAATTTTATTAAATCTTGATGTGCCTATAAGTTATAACTGCGCCTATAAGTTAGTAACTCGTACTATAATATTTAAGATTATAAACAAAATTTATCAAAAACGCGTGATTGATTTAAAATCTGCCGATAGACCATTAAATTCATATAATCCCAAAGAAATGTAATAATAGCGTTTTGTAATTTATGAGGCATAATTACCCTGCAATATACAAAACTCATAAAATTTATTATTATTGTATTCCATTTTTGTTATTGTATTTTGCATAGGGAACTGATAAGACGATTCCAAAAAATGAAACCTTAAAAAAAATCTCGGCTGTGTATTGTGTAGGTATATATGATTAATAATATGGTGCTGTGACCATTTTTATTGGAATGGGAAACGATTACATAATTGTTGACTTTAAATTTTATTTTTTTTGTATGCCAAAGGAAGGATGTATTTTTATCACACAGGTAGAAGTCTGCTTGGGTTTTATCCTGTGTTTTTTAGGTAAAATTTTTCTCGATGCTTTTAGTCGTATATAAACTACTATCTCAGGTAAATATGAACAAATTGGTGTAGTGGTAGTGCAAATAATATAAGAATAATGTTATTATTACTATTGACAATTTGTAGTTCTAGAATTTAAAGAAAAATTATTTTAATTACTTGACTTAAATTAATTAAAACAAAATGCGAACTCTTAATTAAACGCGATAGACACAAGATATGCTATAATGAACATTGTCCTAAACTTTAATACAGTTTTTTTAACCTTTTATGAGTGTAGATAACTGCAACCTGGAAACTTTCTAAATTCAAAATGAAACTTGTGTACCGATTAAACCCAATTTGTGCTAATTAATGATCACGGGAAAAAATTAGTGGTAGTCCATTAGCCGAAAAATTGGGAAAATAACATTTCAAATTTTGACTTAAGGACAAAACAAATAAAACCAGATTTCTAGAAAATACCAGAAATGCGTTTTGCCTAATTTTAACATTTTCCAAAGTAGCAACTGTCGAAATTTGTGCTTAACATAGAAATAAAATTTTCATAAATTTTCATTCTTAAATTAAGGAAAAACAAAGTAGCCCCTGTAACATGATTTTTCCAATAAATAAAATACAGAAGTATACCATTTGTGTTGAACAACAAAATAAACAATTGAAATAAAGTGTTGCAAAATCCAAAAATAAGCATTTTGGCTGAATTTGTACTAATCCAGAATTGGTTCAATTCCATCGAAAAACAAAGATGATTGAATAAGCATTTTTATGACAAAAGTGTTCTAATAAAGACCTAATGGCATACAATTAAAACATATTACAAAATTATAATGGCTGAATTTGTGCTAATTTAGAAATGGCTCAATTCCATTGATCAACCAAAACCGTTGAATAAAATATTTTCTGACATAGTGTTTTAAAATCTAATGAACTTGGCACTTATGATTGCATTTCCCATCCAGGTATGTTCATTACCATCCAATAAGTATATAGTGGCCGAATTTGTGTTAAGAGAGAATTGCTTAAGTCACTTTTTATTGTTTTTTGTAATACGTGTTTCAATATTTCAGAGCGTTTTTGAAAAATTTGGAGCCAAATTTTTAAATGTCACCTTAATATTTGGAAAGAGTTGCTCATTGAACCTAATCATATTTATTGAATAAATGAAAATCTTAAATTACTCCTTTAAGGTGGAATTAGTAATCTTAAACGATTTTACCTTTTATAAATTTCTTTTAATAAAATTCTCATGAAGTTTTGGTTTTTCCCTGTTTTATTTATTATTAATTAAATAGTAAACTAAAAAGATTAAAAGTCATTTTTGCAAAATTTTATTTTTAATTTTTATAATGCATCTAATGTTTTGTTGTAAACCTATTTAAATGCGTCATTGGAATCTCTATCAGAATCAATTTCCTAATTCAAGTCTGAATCAATATTTGGTATGTCTCCATCGTTAAAATGTAGGAGTTTTGATTAAGCCAGTGACAAACAATGCTTTTAAATTATAGAACGTCAACTCCGGGTAATTATTAAAATTCGTATTTCTTGTTCTCGAGTTACTTTGATTTTACGTTTGATTCTACAACTACCTGATGGTATAAACCGTGTCTGCTTGGCTGGAACTTTTTTCGAGTTTAGGGCATTTTGAATTCTCGCAAAAGTTTCAGCTGAGGAAGTACTAGGTTTTGCTACATTTTCCTCATTTAACGAATTAAATTAAACTGTGTCTGCTAGTTATGCCACTGAGGCTCCATATTCATCATCAGACGTTGTTATGGCATAGCTGTTCTTGGTTTTGAAGGTTTGAACTTCTAATCAGTTATCAAATGCAATTCCAAATTAGATGGCTGTTTATTGAACTATTGTACTACTGTACTATTAATGTAACTTCATTAAAACACGATTTAATCTAATAAATTTCAAACCAATCATTTATTACAAATAAAAAACTAGAAAAATAGACTAGAATTATTACAAGCAGGAAGTGAATTATTTTATTGTTAAAGCTTTATTTGAATTATGGTTTAATTTAAAGTAAAAAATGCTTTTAAATAATATCTACAGTTAAATAATGTAGTATATGGTATTATACACATTGCTTATATCCTAAACATCTTGTGGATAACAAAACAAATAATTGATTACATGCACGAAGAAGATGTTATTGTCATTTTAGAATTTTTTTTAAACAATATTCATAATATTTTAAAGTAGTAAACCGTAAATAGAATCTAATAAAGCTGTACTCAATCATTTATTACTATATAAGCACAAAAAAAAATTCAATTATTATTCTATAATTCAGCTTTACATAAATAAATATTTTCATGATAACTTCACTTTTTACTCTGTAAAAGAAAGTGAAAATTACAATATATACGAGGTAGGTATTATTGCTTTTTTTGAAAATATAAATTAATATATTTTCAGAAAATAAGAGTATATCCATTAAAGTTTTACTTAATCATAATTTACAATATTTGAAAGTGAAGTGAATATAATTACCTTTTAGCAATATTTAGTTGTGTAATTCCATAAAACAAATGTTTATCTAATACAATTTAACTCTATCACTTGTTGTCATATTTAAGCAAATAGAACAGGATCACAATTATTACATGCAGGAAGTAAATTTTTAAATTATTAAAGTTGTATATGATTAGAGCTTAAAACAAAATGCAAAATTAATTTATTTTTTATTTAAATACAAACAGTGTAAACTTTTATTAAATTATTAAACAACTGAAATATTTATTATACAGGGTGTTCGTCAGGTGGACCGACAACGTTTTCAATTGTTCACAAACGTTGTCCGGCCACCTGTCAAACAACCTGTATACACGAAGTGGGTATTTTCGTATTTTCATTAAATTTAAACAAGTTATTCTACAAAACTTACTTGAACAAAATTGTGTAACAATAATTACATTACATTACATGGAACGCGTGAATCATCTCATTATTAGAGCTTTATAATATGAATTAGAATTTAATTTTAAATACAAAATGAATTTAATTATCTAAACTTGAATAGATTATGCTCTTTACAATTGCATGTTATCTAAATATTTCTTAGACCAATAAATAATTTCATGCACGAAGTAAATATTACTGTTTCTTAGCAATATTTTTAGTTATTATTGTAATTTCATTAAAACAGGATTTCAAATCAACCATTTATTACAATTTCAAAACTAGAAAATTATACTAGAATTATTACATGCAGGAAGTGAATACAATTATTGTTAACACTAAACATACCATAACCGGTCAAAAGACCGGTTATGAACTTTTGTGTAATAAATGCGTATATCATCTTATCGCTTTTGAACATTTGGCGTGATGACTTTTTCTATTACTTATATACAATTAATATTCTATAGTTTTTTGTATTTGTATTTGGCGTATTTTGAGTTACACTTGTCGTATGCCGTTATCTACCACAACTGGTCATTTGACCGGGAGAACAATTATCCGATTTATTGCTTTAGTTGAACTAACATATTGTCTTTAGTTAGTTGTACACTTAAGCAAAGACTGTTGCGTAGTTAGTTCAATTAAAATAATTGTGAATTAAAATTTCAAGCAAGGATCTAAAACTTTAGATTGGAAGTAGCATTTAAGTGTAAGAAAAGGTTACAAAAATTAAAAGTACTGGTAGCTTATAATTTTGTTTTCCTAGCTTTACTCCATTTCTAATACTGGTTAGGCAGTACAAGTTCTTAGAAGATATAAATAATATAGAAAAGTTTTCGGAAATTGATGAAGATGAATTTTCTGAAAATGAAAATATACTGGTTGAAAGTGAAAATGATCTATTAGACAATGTGTTTGAATGTACAGATACTGAGGATGTCAATTCAAACACATCGTCTAGGAAAATATTGTGAATATACCTCGTGGACAAAAAATAATAAGATTACTCAGAAGTTCTGAAGAAGAGATAGAAAAAATGAACAGTTTAACTTACCATATTTAAGCAAATAGAACAGGATCACAAATAATACATGCAGAAAGTTTTTTTAAATTAAAGCTATGAATAAAATTAAAATAAAATAAAATAAATTTATTTATTTTAAAATACAAAATGAATCTATTTTATATTTAAATACAAACAGTATACTATATGATATGATATGATATGATAGAAATACCAACAATCAAATAACAACATAGATCTGAATGCCAACAATATTTCAGGATCATGCGGGCCCAGACCCTGCCTGCATCTTTAGCAGAAAAGGTTAGTTAGGAAAGATGTTAGTCACAGAAACACTTAAGGCGAACCGCAGCAAAGTCATTTTCTAACTACTTAAATTTATTAAAATGTTAGTCTCAATTAAATTCACACTCTAGATTAGATTTTGTTAGTTCATTAATTTAGGTTAGTTGTAGTTGAGGTTGAGGTAAATCATATGTATTTGGTATCAGTCATAATAGCTTGGTAAGGTTATTTAATTCACATCTACGGGTCATCTCATCATATGCTGTTTGTAACCTTATTTTGCCCAATCTTCTCACCCAACACCATCTAACCGAAGGTGAAGTCCCTCGGTCGTAAAGACTCGACAGCATTATTTATTTATTTATTTATTTATTTAAAGAAATCTATTTTGTAATATACATGTATGATTTCAGATTATTTACAGTTATAGTTAAAATTATATTAAAACAACAAAAAACTTTAAAACAGAATAAAAAAAAAATATAAACCAAATTTTGGTTTAAACAATTAAAAATTTAGAAAAAAGTCTTTTAGGATATTTTTAAAGTTGTTCTTTGATAAGTTGAAGTCAAATAGGTCGTCGATTAAGTTGAAAGATTTAGACATCCTATTAATTGGGTTGTTTTCTCCATAGTTGGTGGAATGGTGTTCAAGTGCTAAAAGTTTATGGTTTCGAAATGTTCTGCATGGCACGTGAATTGATATGTTTTCCAAGATGTAAGCTGAATCTACGTGACCAAGCAAAACGTTACCAATAAAAGCTGCTCCCAAGAGAAGTCGTCTATTTTCAATCGTGCATATTTTGTAATCTGTGCATCTTGTTGTGTATGGAGGTAAGCGAGCCACATTTTCATGGAATGGTAAGTTGTGGTCGTAATCCCAGTCACTTTTCTTTAACAAAAAAATCAGGAACTTCTTTTGAATGCTTTCAATTCTTTTTATGTGCACAGCATAGTATGGATTCCAGACCGTTACAGCGTATTCCAGTTGAGATCGAACATAAGCGAAATAGAGTGAACATAAGGTTTGAATATCCTTAAATTCACCTGTCCATCTTTTAACAAATCCGAACATGGCATTCGCTTTCGCAATACAATTTTCAATATGCCTATTGAAACTGGCGTTTTCGACAAATGTAACACCTAAGTCTATAACCTCATTGACTCTTTGCAGTACTTCGTTGTTGACTTTGTATGAAGTAATTATCGGATTTCGTTTACGATGGTAAGATATGATTTTGCATTTCTTAATATTTAAGTATAGTGAGTTCTGATCACACCACTCACTTAATCTATCTAAGTCTTCTTGAAGTTTCTCCGTATCTAACCATCCATTAATAGTACGAAAAAATTTCACATCATCTGCAAATATGAGCACGTCTGAGTTTTTGATTATCTCGGTTATTCGGTCTATGAAAACAATAAAAATCCAGGGCCCGAGGTGTGATCCTTGGGGAACACCAGATGTAACTTTAATAACGTTTGATTTCTCATTTCCCATTATCACAAATTGGCACCGGTTTGATAGATATGATTTAAACCAATTTATGTAATCGAGAGAAAACCCAAAATTGAATAAACTCTGGAGTGCTTTATGATGACAGATAGAATCAAATGCTTAACTAAAATCCGTGTACGCTACATCAACTTGACGGTGTTTTTCTATCTCGTTGATTAGTTTACTGGTGAATTCAACCAGATTAGTCGATGTGGATCGGCCAGGCATAAACCCATGCTGGTTTATTGATATATGACGTGTAATTGTGGATTTAAAGCTGTTGCATAATACTAACTCAAATAATTTTGGAATTGATGATGTAGTTGATATTCCTCTGTAGCATGAGATATCCTCACCTTTGCCCGATTTAAAAATTGGAGTAATTTTTGAAATTTTCCATTTTTCAGGAAACACGCCGGTGTTTAAGGAATGATTGAATAGATAACATAATGGAATTGTTAAAATTTCAGCGTACTCCTTCAGAATAGAAAAGGGTATATCGTCAAGACCGCAACCATCTCCAAACCCTCTTAAAGCCGATAAAATGTTGTCCTCAAAAATAATAGGAGGAGTTATTGATGTGTTGTTGTTGCTGGGTTGTTCGTACAATCCACTAGTAACGCTTGGTCTATAGACTGGTTGAAAAAACGACGCGAACATGTTAGCTATATCTTTGGCGTTTGAAGAGCAGGTATTGTTGTACGTCATATTAGCAGGGTATCCTTCAATTTCGCGTTTATTCCTAAAGTATTTCCAAAATTGTTTTGGATTTACTTTGATTTTGTCTTGAATTTGATTAAGATACGACCTGTATTTAGATTTGAAATAAATTTCAAATTCATTACTATATTGTAGAAACGTAGTTTTGTCCGCTTCTAACCCGCTTTTCAACATTTTGGCATACGCTTTCGACTTCCGATTTTTTAAGTTAACTAGTCTATCATCAAACCAATGAGGGTGAGCATTTTGTGGTTTACAGCACATAGGTACATACATTTCGAAGCCTTGAAGCATGATGTCATTAAATTTGTCCACATTTTCGTTTATATCATTGGAATTGAGAGTTATTTTCCAGTTGATGGATTCCAGGTAACTTTGTAGCCCCACACGGTTAGTTTTTCTAAAGTTGTATTTCATTGGTTGTAGGTGTTCTGATCTCGCCATTTTAGTTAAGTCAAATACAATATCCAAAGATTTGTGATTGACATCATTTATGACAAAAGGTAATAGGGATTCAGAAATTTTAAAGGTGTCAATGTCGTTGCTGAAGACAAGATCCAATAATCTATCATGATTATTAGCAATTGTGTTTATTTGGTTCAAATTATAACCAAGCATGGCGTCCACAAATAAAGATTCCGCATCTGTTGTTATATTGCAAGGTAAAATACAGTTTAGTTCTGGGTCCAAGTTCCAAGTTATATTTGGAAGATTAAAATTATCATACGTATGATGACCTAAATATTCCGTTGATATTGTAAAAATAAAATCAAATTTAAAATCGGTATTGTCATTCAGCTACCTATATTTAAATTCATCCAACTAAAACTAGGGTTGATTTATATCTAACATTCACACAACTTTACTAAAACATAACCTGAATTCAACCAGAAAAAAAAGTCGAAAAAAACATTCCAGAGTTTTTGGTAACATATTTGATTGTAGAGTTAACACTCAAAACGTAAATAATTAAATAGACCCCCTCCTGATCAAGAATATTGCAATCACGATCTTCCCTGACCTTTCCGTATGATGAAAAAATAATAAATAATTATAATAATAATAAATTAAATTGAATTATATTTGCTGACAACTTTATTATTTCTTTAAAGTCAGGACTTTCGACAAAATTTCAATTTATAGAAATGTTTAAAGTAAGGAACGAATTTAATTAGCAACACAAAACATTCTAGAAATATCTCGAGCGTAGAACGCTTAGAAGTCATTTAATTAATTTTAAATCCTTGTTTCTTTTATGTGTATAGTGACCCACCTAGCGGAAGAGCGGAGCAAATATTCACAAATCGCAGCAACATCTACCACCAAATTAATTAATAATAGAATTTTAAAATCCTCCATTTGTAAATTTACATTCAATAGTGTCTTTCTATTTTAATTCTGTCGTCAACCTAAAATCCATGCCAAAAATGTTCTGGAAATTTTGTTTAATAATTTAAAACAACAACAACAAAACATAGTATAGGGAATACAATTCACACAGAACAACACACGCGCATCCACATCGTAATTTCAATAAAATACAAACAGTGTTATATTATATTCTAGCTGACCTGTGTCTGAATAATCAGCCACGTGAACACATTTTGTTGAATTTTTGGTTAAGAAATAATTAAGAAGATTTTTAAGATGTAAATTTGGTGCACTTTAATCAATAATAAAGTAAATTCATATACGCGGTTAATTTTAAAATCTTAAATAGATACACGCAGTAAAAAAAAAACGGAGTTCTCCTGACACCGAATCGGTGTCAAATAATATCTCACCGATCGGATACAAGTTTCTTTTATCCCAGTGGAGTTTTTATTTTGATCGTGATTTACCTATATTGTTTAATCCTATCGAATGTTTTAAAAATAGTACCCTTCCTTGCGGAGTTAACTTAACGTAATTGGATAGAATGTAAAGTATTTTTTCGGATTAAATTCCATTCACACCGCGTTTTTTTTTTACTGTGTATAGAGTGTCATGACAAAATTGTATTTTACACTCACAACTATTAACACCAAAATGTGTGTAAAATCATTTTATGTTCTCTGTTTTGTTTAATTGAGATTCAATTACAAATTTTCTACTCATTTTGTCATCACAGTGTGTCATCACAAAAACATCGGAAATTTTAAAAAATTTTGTCATTGTCACGGTGTAATACGCATGATCATAGATTCAATATAAACATATTCTGTCATGGCATTCTGGCGTCGTGACAAAATTTTGCTGAAAACACCTGAGGTACCCGTTTCAGGTACTTCATGGTGGAACTATTCCGATTTTTCTAGCAAAGGCACACCGCTATATTTATGTCGACCTACCCTGAATAATTTAAACGGATCGGATCATGTTTAGGGGTCATTTTAGGGTTGAGTTTGAAAAAATTAAGCATCTTAATATAATAGATATTTCAAATTATCTAAACTTTTATTGGGTTGTTAAACAAATAAAATATTACATGCACGAAGTGAGTATTTTCGACTTTTAAACAAAATTTAGAAAATTAGTATGAATAATATATTTCATTAAATTTTAATCAATTATTTTACAAAACTTACTTACACAAAATTAAATAACAATAATTACATGCAGGAAGTCATCCCCTTGTTACAGCTTTATATGAATTAGCATTTAATTTTAAATACAAAATTAATTACTTTATATCTAAACATGAATAGAATATACTCTTTACTAATGCATAATATCTTAATATTTCTTAGCCTAATAAATAAATGATTACATGCACGAAGTGGACATTACTGTATATTTGCAATATTCGTAGTTAATATTATAATTTCATTAAAGCAAGCTTTAATCTAATATATTTCATATCAATCACTTATTACAATTTTGTAACTAGCAAATTAGACTAGAATTATTACATGCAGGAAGTGAATTATTTTATTGTTAAATCTTTTTATGAGCTGGGATTTAAATTAAAATACAAAATGCTTTTACATTATATTTAAATTCAAATATTGAAAATATATTATACACATTGCTTATATCCTTACAATCAAATGGATTACAAAATAAATAAATTATTACATGATTGACGAAGAAGATATTAATTGTCATTGTAGAAAAATATAAAAATATTATTTAATAATTTAGTAGTAAATCGTAAATAGTAACTAATAAAGTTTTACTCTACCATTTATTACAAAATAAGCACAAATAATATTAGATTAAAATTATTATATGCAGGAAGTAAATTCTTTTATATTTGAGCATGAGTCTCATTTGAATTAATGAAATTTTTCATGTAATTTTAGTTATTTTTACCGCGCAAAAGAAAGTAAAAATTAAAATATGGACGAAGTGGATATTATTGTATTTTTCTTAATATAGATAAATTTATTTCCAAATATTTAAAATTTGTAAATAAAACTAAATAGTAAAATTTATTTGCAAATAATTAAAACACCATCATGTAACATATCAAAAACATCTGGATTGGCAGAATTATTGCAACGATGCACAATATTAATCTAGGGCGAATACATAATGATACATAAAAAATCATTAGATAAAACATTGCAAGAATTGCACAATAACTAACAGATATTCGATAGTACGACAATACTATTATCAGGTGATTTTTGACAGACACAACCTGTAATAAAACGATCAATTCAAGCTGGTGAATTAAATGCGAGTTAAAAATCATCGGATTTATGGAGCTTAAACATTTTCAAAACAATTATGAGGCATTGAAATTGGAAAATTCAAATTGATATTGCAACTTGTTTAATTACATTTCTACAAAACTTTTATATATAAAAAGAATCAAAAGAAGAATTAACAGAAAGCGTATACCCAAATATTGTACAACTATTCAAAAACCATAATTTGTGAACGGGCAATATTGGCAGCAAAAAAGAAGGACTTTAAAGTTAATTTTGTATACCAAAGAACGAACAGTGGAATAAATTAACCAATTTTATATTTTAATTTCATTTTTCATTTTAATTTTAATTTAATAAAATACAAAATATAAAAATAATCTTTCATTTAAAATCACACGACCGGCAAAGCTGGCGGGGTACAGCTAGCATAGTTAAAAGAATCACTATGATAAATTTACTGATAGTTATGGAAAATTGGAAAATGTGCAAAAACATAATAAAAAATTAATACATTGTTCCGGCGCTGGAAGTTTTAGTCCCCTCGAACACCTAACCGATCAGATAGGCAACTAATCTCATTATCGAAATCACATTAATTTTAAATGACGATTCCGTTAAAAAATTATGAAATATTCCCATGATGGCACAATTGTATATTTTTCTATAAAACAGTGTTGATTGTCACATTTTATATAATTCTTTAGAAAATAACGATACCGAAATCCAAAAACATGATTTCATATATATGCATCGTATTAAACAAATCAATATAATACAAAGAATCGCACGGTAACACAGTAAATTTGTGTATGGTCAAAAATGGTAGTTTCTTACAAATGTTGACGTAATTTTTTTTCGGACGAAACTGTAATCTGATAAAATATTCTATTTCCCAAATTATTTTGCGCCTATACTCTACGACTAGTACATTTGATTTTGATTTCGTATTCAATTCAATAGATTAGAAACTAAACATTCATTTATTCACATGCCAACCTAAAGTCCCCTCATAGATCTTTCTTTCTTTTTATCTAAAGTCACAATCCGTCTAAATAGTACATGATAAAGTATATGTGTTTGCTACATAGGAAAAAATACTGTAAGAGAAGAAAAATGAAAAAATGGATGGCGACATATTGTTGTCAAAAGTCTAACTGAATTTTTCACATAAATTTTCACCAAAGCAAAAAAAAAATGAAAAAAAAACTTAAATAAAATAAGAAATATTAAGAAAACTAAGCTAAAAAAAATTCACATCTGAAACTGATTATCATACAAATGACGCGTGTCCCATTGCTATTTTTGTGAATTTGTTATATAAAATATTATCATCTTCTGTCATAGTCTAACACAAATACTATAAAATAAAGATATTTTCTTTAGTTTTTCCACTTTTTTGTGAGCACAATTTTTTTTTTAAAGAATCACAAAAAAATTGTTTTTGAAGTTTTTTTTTGTGTTAACGAAACAAAACAAGGAAAACAAATCAATTTTGAATTTTTATTTTTTGTATACATTTTTGGCGTCGAAGAAACGGATATAGAACAAGACGGATGTTGATTTTTTTGTGCTTGCTTTTATGTAACATTATATATTTGTTTAGATCATCTTTTTGTTATCTATGAATATCTGTGTATGTCGATGTTATTCAGGAAGAAAAATTTAAATTTCAAATTTTAAATGACGTAAAATTATTGAAACTGATGTTAGAAGCAAGAGCCACGTCTGGTAATAAAGTTGTTTATAAAAGGTACACAATTGATTGATTGTTCAGTCGTACATGAAACGAATTTGGTTTTGTGGTTAGTAAACTTTTCTTGCACTTGTTGTATTTGTATAAGTATATCAGACTAAGAATATTAATCATTTTCTGTAAATCCATCAATACATCGGTAGAAGGATAGGCCAACCAATGTCAAAGCCTTTTTTGATACTGAACCTTTTAATACTCTTCCGTAAACACCGATACATTTTCTCTGCGGATATCGAAAAGATATTAAGGAAGATTTTCATCTCCGTACCGAAAAAGGCTACCATCGGTTCCTGTGGAGAGAAAATGCAGATATGATATCGTCCCAATACCGTTTTAAAATGGCAACCTACGATACATCGCTAGCCACCGCTGTATTACTTAACTTGCAGATAAATACAAAACAATTTATTCTGAAGCGAGTACATCAACTCGAATTTTTACATGGATGACTTGTTGAGTGGTAGTCATACTTTAGAGTTAGCAATAAAGTTACAGTACGAGAAAAAACAACTGCTTAATTGTCATGGATTTAATATACACAAATGGTCAGCAAATCATCCATTGCTATCAGAAAATGTTCTATCGGAAAGTTGGGAAATGTCAGCATGGGTAGTTACAGATAATAGACAAATTATTTCGATGTTGGGAACAAAATATATCAGTTTCAAGATATCACTGCCAATAACACAAACTAAGATTACTACAATTTTATATTTGTCTGAGACTTCATTCATGAACGTCCAGCCTCTATATGGTTGAAAGGTATTGGCTGTGATGAGAAATTACCATCAAATACTTTGGATAATTATTTCTTCGTAAATTAACTGTTCCCGTTGGAGTTGTTAACTTGCAAGAGGTTTTCAAGATGGCAATTTATAACCGATGAAATGGAAATACACGGAACTCTGATGCGTCAAGGGATGCTTACGCATCTATTATTTATGCGATTATTTCGCTCCTATGAGTAGCTCCCATTAATTTAAAACAAGTGGTAGATTCGCTCATATTATTGAAAAATACGTCTCTCCAATTCTTTTACAGTGTCTTTCGAAACCTCCGAAATCTTTAGACACATTTCAAGTAAACCAAGTTGCTGAAATTCTATCCTCTACCAATCCAAGTCAATGGTATTTCGTGCAAGCCGCGAGGTCCCATAGCCAGAACAAAGCAAAAAGAGGTGATTTTAAACTAATAACCTGTCGTCTATTCGTCTCCGCTTATCCAGAAAATACCCGTGTAAAGTCCTGATATCACAAATGTGAGGTACTTAATGAAAAAAAAACCAAAACAACTTTTGATGTAACTAAAGACCAACCCGTACAATTGTGATAGTAAGGGTGAGTACCAATCCAAGGGTATAAGTCAATTTTATGTAAATTTTTAGGTAAATTCAATTATATTTGAATAACTCTATGGTACACTGATCGAAAAATCTGTATTAAAATCGACTATTACCGTAGTAAACGATTTACTCTTGGATTTGTACGCAGCCCTTATATATACCTAAGCACCAGCCGATGATTTTTCGTATAAATGTATGACCGTCCAACGATTATCACAAACGTGACACTCAATTTTAGAATTACCTGAAGTCATCGATATATAAACCATCGCATTAATTTGTAAAATTTTGGTGAGTTGACCTTAAAAACACCATGTACCAGATTCCACAGTTTTATCCTGAAAAACCTTTGAGTTTTCCGAGAAAACCACCCTAACATTTGTGTGGTGTGGGCTTTCTCGTATATTATCCTGGTTGTTCTTTGCTGCACAAATCAGTGAACACAAATGAACCGGCAAACTGAGCACGATAGATCAAGAAATGACAGCGACCACATTTATCTTATGAATTCAGATTTTATAAAAAAAAAAAACTAAACTTTATTTTATACAAATATCCAGGTAGAAATCAGCAAGCAATCTCTGCACCTCATTTTCATCTATCAACCATCTAAGACTGCGGTCCAGTCCGTGATTTATGAGGAGACTGCCTTATTTGAACGTCTACAATAAGCCTGTAGGCTGGACGTAGACCTGTTGTACACCTGTTTGACTTTTACGCGAGGCTTGCGCCCAAACTGGTAACGAATCAAAATAATTCAAGCAATTTTATAATAAGTCTATTTAACAGGTACTTATTGTAGACTTTCAGATAAGTCAGTCTCTATAGTCAGAAAACCCGGTAAATGGCATGTCAAAATGACCAAATTTTAACCCTCACGATTGTAACATCTGAGCTTTATGTCACTCTAAAGAGTTTAGAAAAATATGGCGGGAATATTTTTTCGTCACATACAGGCTTTAAGCTTTACAAATAAAAAATATTTTACCATCATATAATATTATAACCCTCACATTTGCGACATCTTGTCTACCATTAGTTCATAAACTAAATATAGTTCGACTCGAACACAGTTTGGGAAACTACATGCCAGCCTCAAATTGGTTTATACCATTTTAAAACAGCAGATTATACTTCTATGCATCACCTGCGCAGACGCTTTATACCAAGTCGGAGTAACATCTTATGTGTCAGTTACCCGTGCTAGCCCATTCATCTTTGTTGGTATCAGCCTAGCTGGTTTATTTATTCTTATACCGTACTGAAGCAGTGGTACCAAATCGAACAAGGTCATACCTTGCAATATTTGTTTGTATGGCCACCAAGGCCACTACGATACAAATTGTGTCGGATATGAACTCCGAATTATTCAGATAATCGCTTAAACAAATGTATACCCAATTTAAAAGTGAATTTCACCTATGCCGCGTTATTAGAGTTATTCTTTGATCTACAAGGAATTTCGGATGTTTAGTTCAAGCAAATTGAAGCTGGGATGGAACCCATTGACCGGAGCTCATTTATAAATCATCCAGCCGTTAACAATGTTACCGGAATCCAGCCTACACCCAGCTAAAATATCTTACTTCAACCGATGGCAATCGGCCAAGCAAATAATGCAGGGATTCTGGAAGCAGTGGTCGCAAGGGTATGTTACCTCGCTAAATAGATTTTACAAACAGTGCAAGGAGAATGACAATTGCAAGAAGAGATCTTGTGCTTTTATATGGTAAAAAGTTGCCACCAGCCAAGTGTAGCATCTCCATAATTTTCGAAATGCATCTCGGCAATGATCAATTCACTCGTATTGTTTACCTCAAGTTATCAGGTGGCGGCGGTTGGTTGAATTGAAATTATAAATCCAACCTACAATGTAATTGATCGCATGTTTTTCTAACAATATTAAATTAAAATCACTAATAATTTGTAGTAAATGACTGATCGGCGGAGAGGCGGAACTGTTCGCATTACCAGTTTGCCGAACGATTTTTAATGTCTTCTAACAGATGTTGGGAGATTCAGACACAAGTTAAGTGGAACAGATGTTCGCAAGAGCCCTTATATTTAATGTCTGGAAAACGCTCCTTAGTGATTTTGCTGGTACTCATATGAAGTCACAGACATGGTGTGAGTAAAATGTTCAAATTTACTTGAAGCTACACTTTCTATCGGGCATAAGAATATGGCTTTTTTGCGCAGTTGTGAATACATTTTTACTATCGACGCTCACAAAAATGCTTTTAATGTCGAAAAATTAAATTTTTCCTATTGACTAAAATATTAATTTGTAGTATTCTTAAACTTAACTGAGCTATTTGAACTATATTAAACGTTTGTATAATTATTTATCAAATAAATTAAATGTAGTTTAATTTAAGAATATTTTTTTAGTGAGATAATTTTTAACAAGACAACTTTTCTCAACGACAACCAAAGAATATTCTGTGTTTGTTTAAATACGAATCTTAAAAATAACACTAATGGTGAACCTTTTACTGAAAAGCAGTTGTTCTGGGAGTACTCAAAAAACAATGTTTGATGAAATTATTGGGTTTTCTGAAATTCACGATAATTCATCTTAATTTGATTTAGTCATGGTAATGTTGTTACGACTTTTACATGTAACTAAAATTTTGCTTTGTTACCTTTTACTGCAGTTTAAAACATTATATAATGCTGATTTTATTTGCCTCGATGAGACAGAGTTATAATAAAGTATTTCCAAAAATACCCGATTTATATTCAAACTACATCAATTTCATCCTAAAATTACCAAATAGGTAGATAAAATATTTGTATTCAAACTTTACATAATCGACTAAAGAGGATTTACATCAATTTTAAAATTAAATTATAATCATATTTCACATCCAATAAATAAAAATCTGTAATAAAATAAATAATTTAAATTTGGTAAACTTTATTTCCTTAAACTTACAAAAACTCAATCAAAAATATAAAAAAAACAAGTGAATTTCTACGTAATATAAAATACAACTTAAATTGCAAAAGAAGAAGAAAAATCGAAAAGGAAAACTTATCTTAATTTATGTTCTCAATTTTCTCATTTTTCTTTATATATTTCATTTTATCAACAAACTGAAATATTCTTAGATATATACGAATGCTATATACACATATAAAAACAATTCATCTTATTTCGATCGTCTAACAGTAACAACCATTTTCATTTAACTAAACAACGAAAATAAAAACTCAATTTTATTTTACCTAAAAAAAATTCGTATCGTTCGTGATTTTCTGTTGAAGAAAAATTTTCACAATTTTCCAATTTTTCTCTGTTTTTTAGTTATACATAACGGTTCTACGGGGTAGATACGGGTAAATATTTTGTCTTATGAAAATATCTTAGAAATTCCAGAGATGTTTCGTTCGGTACGTATACAGCGAAGTACAAAAAAAAAAAGTTTTATTCCTTTTGCTCATTTTGTTGTGTGAAAGCAATAAAACATTTTACTTTAGAGGGATCAACGATGATAGATGGAAGGTGTCGTATTGGTAATAATAATAATCTTTAAACAATAGTAATAAAGAAAATAGGATTTATTTCAAAAAAAAAATTTTTTTGACAACATTTTTACAACTTGAAAGAACAGTTTTAGGATCACTTATCATACTCCTCACAAACACATCAAATTATCTGGAAGTCTGCACTAACCAGATTTTTAGTTCTGATCATAAAACAATATTAGTGCATTGACCCCATTAACGGACAGAAGCCGGAATTTTCTTATCATGGAATATAAAAATAAAATAATTCTGAGATTCAATTTCGCAGTTAATTTATCGCAGACTAAATTTTATTTTTCATCTGGGGAAATTTCTAATTGGCCATCCCTCAATTCAATATGTTTTACTATATTTCTTAATAAAAAAAGTGTTCCCACGGGTAAGTAGAACTTGAAAAATTCGGCATGAGATGATTTATAATACCCATAGCTTGAAGAATTTATAATTTCCGATATTTTATTTGAATTGGCTAATTCGCGTTCTTAATTTAAATTTCTGAAGATTAATTAATAATACACATAAGGCCAGAGTGGCATAAAAGCTTTTCGAGGGTTTTCATCGTCTATAAACGGCTGTAGAGTGAGCAAAAACTTGTGGTACGCAACCACAGTCACACAGGACGAATGAAACACAGAGAATTTATTATGGAAACCTCGTTTTCTTCAAAATCCATCTAAATTGCTCTAAACTGCTTCTTAATAGCTCAAAGTACCCTCAACTGCTCTAGATAACCATTCTAATCAGCTTTAAATCAACCTTATGTTTCCATTCTCTCCTTTTGAGAACTATTTTTTAATTCTTTTAACCACTCTTAACCGCTCTATAAACTTCCCCAACCCCCTCTGAATTGCTTCAAACGGCTCTATATTTCTCTCAACCGCATCAACCGCCCTAAACCGCTTTATATTGATTGCACTACTCTTAACCAATCAGTCTGAATAGATCGCGATCTAGTTAAACTGGTTTAGCAAAATGCAATTAAGCACCCTATGGAAAAACGTGAATTAATACAGGCTATAAACTGCTCGAAATCGATATAATTCGCTCTTCACCTCTCTTATTCATTTTGAAGTTTTCTGAACAGCTTTAAATCGCTATTTATTTATTTATTTAGCATAAAGGATAAAGCATAGCTTTTCTATCCATACAAAAAAGTATACAAAAAATAAACTAAAACATAAATTAAAATGTATTCTTAAAAAAATCAAACAACAACCTTTTAAATTTAGTAAAAGGCTTCACACGTCTAATTTCAATCGGCACCTCATTCCAAATAGTGAAGGAGGTAAACAGAGGCGATTTGTTGTAGATGTTTGACCGGTTAACAGGCAGCATTATTTTAACATTTCGATTAGACCCAAATTTTATTTTTTCATACAAATATGAAGGCACGATTATTAATGACTTTATATTAAAGTAATAACGCTCTAAAGTAAAAAAATTGAATCATTGTGCAACCAAAAAATTCTTTAAACTTAGCTAATATGTGATCAAATTTTCTCAGCCCATTAACATATCTAACGGCATTATTCAAAGTAACTTGCAGCACGGAACTTGAGGTAGAATCACATCTTAAAAAAAGAAATTCGCAATATAGTACGTGGGAAATTATTAATGATCTTCACCAACAAAATTCGAACATTTTTAGGGCAGACATTTTTATGAAGCTTCAAACCATACAAAGTAGAATTTATCTTACCACAAACATTAAAACTTGAGAATCCCAGGAGATCCTGTCATTAATATTTATTCCCAGACTATTAACATGATTCGCAAAATTAATTTTCACACCATCAATAAAGATATCGGGTATCACTGGGAAACTTCTTTTAAAAATCAGAATTGCTTGTGTTTTAGCGAAGTTCAGTGAGATTCCATTAGACTTGGACCAAGCCAATACATTGGATAGATTAATATTGTTAAACGTTTCCAATATATTTGCACTAGTATGGTTTCAGGTTCCATTGGTTGACACTTTTGGGGTTGACACTTCACACCATTTTTGGCCTATTGTGGTACCACGCATGCACGCCACATCATTAACCCATTCACCTATTCACCTACTCACACAACTACAGTTTACCACCTGCACATTGCGAGCTCCATGTCAACCTGTAACATAGACATGGACGGTGGGTCGGCGCTGAATTCTGCACTCCATCAGAGGGTCTTATAGTTGTGTTTATTAACATTGCCGATTGTAATCGATGATAATAATTCGATTTGCATCTAGCCTCTGATGGGATTCGAACCCAGTACCTCCCGGTCCAAGTGCCGCAGCTTTAACCAATGCACCACTTGTCCGGTATTTTTCACTAGTACCACCAAGATAAATTTGAAAATCATCACCATACATGTGATATTTGCAGTATTTTATTGTTTGCGGTAAGTAATTAATAAAAAGGGAAAACAGAGTTGGGCCAAGTATAGTACCTTGAAATATACCTACAGGTATACGCTCAGGAACTGATTCTATTCCATTTACAATGACTTTTTGATATCTGTCTGTTAAGTAGCTAAACATCTGTCTGTTAAGTAGCTCTATTGTCAAAATTAAAGAAAAGCATCAACTTCTGTAGTAACAAAACATGGTTCAAAGAGTCAAATGCTTTGGAGTAATCCAACAGTATTAGAACGACAAATGAGTTTTTTTGGTCAAGATGGCAAGCCAGATTGTCTATATCATTTGATCACGAAGAATGATCTCGAATACTTTAGGTAAGATGCAATCTTAGCTAAGCGGTCTAAGATTATCCAAAGAATCGATACCCTTGTTTTTTACAATCGGAATCACAGTATTCATTTTTTAGATTTCAGGAAATTCAGATCGCATAATACAATTGTTAATCAGGAAAGTAAAAGATGATAAAATGTATGGTAAAATATTCTTTAGAAATTTTAAGTTTATTTTATCATAACCGGGTGAATTTGATTTAATAAGATACACGGCTTTGGAAACATCTAATTCACTTATACGCTACACATGGAGAGAGAAGTATCCGTGACCATGCGCTCCATCTCCTGCAATGGATAACTATACCTATGAATGGGGTACATTGCAAAAATAAGTGTTGATAATTGAAGGGTCTAGGTCAGTAGAAACACCAGACCTGCTAGTCCCTAATCCAATAGGGTTGAAATTGCTCCAGATTCGTTTCATGGTTAATTTACTGTTTCCAAAAAAATATTTTTGTTTGGACATCCTAATCAAGCTAGTTACCCTATTGCGTTCTTTACGATATAATTCTAGGTTCCTCACATCGTCTGTTCTTTTGTACTTTGCATACACATGATCCCTCACAAGCATACTTTTAGCAATACTACAATTAAACCATATGGGGCAGCCGATTGGCAATTAACTATTTTTTTAGTTGGTACACAATTTTTATGAATATAATAAAGACAATTATAAAATAATTTGAAAAGGATATTGACATTATCAGACACATGCAAAAAGTTCCAGTTATAATACCGCAGAAAAGTGATTCACTATCTTTTTTGAATCTAATTGACTGTAGTCATGGATAAGCTTGTAGTCAAGTTTAACACGCTTTGATCTGACTTTGTAAGAAATGATTAGAAAATCATGGTCAGAGATATCAGGCCAAGTGTGTTGACTAGACGCTAATACTCTAAAGTAATGTGCTTCTTGGACAATGTATTGATCGAGCAATGTACGTTTATGAGTAGGTGAGAACGCGACTGATACCAAATGGTTAGCTTTTAAAAGATTATGAAATTTATGGGACTTATCAAGCATATTACAATTTATATCTCAAGTAATTATAAAATGATTATAATTTAAAATATGCGAGGATAGGAATTCCTGAAAATCATCTAAATCGGATTGCACTGGAGTTGATGGGTTATAACAAACTACAATAACTACAGTCATAGATGGTTATATCATTTCTGCCATCAACACTTCAGTTTTATCATAAATGGATGCATGAATAGCCTTAAGTTTAAAACATTTTTATAGTAAATGCACACATCTCCACCCCTTTTATGTGTTTTGTCGAATCTCAAGATGTCGTACCCATTCAGCGAGACAGATTCGTTATTAATCTTATTTGTAAGCCATGTTTCCACGACACAAAATACGTCGAATTCTTTGGAATCGATAAATATTCTCAGTTTATCGATATGGCAAAACAGACTACGGGCATTAATAAATCCAAAATTAATACTTCTGTTATCCTGATTCACAATCGCAATATTCTTATTTGATAAATATACCTGCAATGAGTCCAGATTGAGAATAGAATTAGTTAAAGACCTAAAATATAACAAAATATTAGAAAGCAAGGTATACAAATCATAAAATTTACAATTTAATACAAAACTGATATTACAAAAGCTGGAAGTGGTGAATGAATGATTGTCACTGTATAATTTACTGTGATGACAATATTTGTGTAGCTGTTGATCTTTTCGGCAAAAAGAAAAATTACAGTACGAGTCTATTATCTTTGGATAAGGTTGTCGATCCCTATTTATGGTAGGGAAATTCCTCTGCCGTTTATTGAACCTCCGGTTTTACGCACAAAACGTCGAACTAAGACACCCTCTGGTCAAAAAGTAGGCGACAAAACTTGTACTGCGAAACTCTTCTCTAGAGTAAGCTTAAACGAAACAAATGTGAGATTAGTTTTATCCTGGCCCTTAGGAGCAGTAGATGACAATCAACCACGCCCAGATTTTCTAGATTGGATTTTAAATTATCAACTAATGCAGCCTGCTCTGTGTGTTGATTCGGCCTGCTCACATATAAGATATCGTTATCTGGGACTTCAACGGATTGTAATGAACTGGATGCGGCACCAATTCAAATGACATCTGCTGTAGCTTTAAAGAAGTATCAATGGTCGGATTGGTTATGCAGTAAGTTGATTGAGGTGTTGGCAGCAATCTGCATTTGCAGCGACTGGGCTGACAATCGCTGCGCGTCAGTTGATGCATTCATAAAATCATTCATCACAGTGAAAAATTCAAACATTTTAACCATATGGCATGTCAACTCATCAAGCTTTTGTATTACAACAAATATGGTAATTTCACTGCACGATGCACAGGACTAACGCAGTTGCTTTGATTTCATTAACTGGTTGTACGTAGTAGTATTTATCCCGGCACATTTGAGGTGAAAAATTGATTTGCAGACACCGCTGCACATTTACCACAAGACTCCATTTCGTTTTTTCTTACACTATATGCACGATAAATCAATATGATTGTTTTTGAGATGCGCACTGTGTGATACCTACGTCACGTTTAAATTATTGAGATAATAAATCCATTCGCTGTTTAATATCGCTATAAACCCATTTGGTTTGTATTCGCTTCAGTTAAACGCTTTTATATCTAAACTGCTTTTACTCGGCCTTATCCACCTGGCATGTGCTACATCGTTCTAAACTACTTTAGACCGTTTTGGATCGTTGCTCTAACTCACATTTAACCGCTCCAAATCCATTAGGCCTGTAACACTCAACTACGCTTGGCCGTTCTTATCAACTCCTAACTGCGTTGGATCGCTTTAGACCATTTTAAATGGTACTCTGAATCACTCTTAATCATAATTGTTCTTAACCGAACTCAACCGATGTATAAATTACTCTTAATTGATCGTAATAGCTTTTATTCCTTAGAAAATTATTTAAGTCGCTTCCATTCAATCACCTCACAACTGCTTCCAACTGCTTTATACCGTTTCAAATCGCTCTTCCAATTGTTGCGCTCTCCGTCACCCTAAGTAATTCTGACACGGTATAAGTTGCTCTATTTTTCATACAACCGATATGTATCTATATTGCTAGGTTTGCCTAATCTGCTCGTATAGCTACTCTTATCCACTGAAAACCGCTTGTAATTTCGTAAACTATTCTCAATCCGTATGAAACGCTCTAGCCGCTCTCGAAAGGTCAAAACCACTTTTAGTTCCACCAAATCACTTCTACACCACTTTTAATAGTTCTTAAGTGCTCTAAACTTCTCAGATTTTTTATAATCACTTTCACTCTATACAAGTTGTTTCAAATCACTAAAAATCTCATAAAAACGCATTGAACAGCTTAATACCCCTCAAAACTTCTCTAAACCACTACTGATCTCTTTGAAATGCTCTTGATCGCTCTTAATCTCATTTGTTTTCACTCTAAGCCTCTGTATATCGTGCATTACATTGTTGTAAATTGCTCTCAATAAACCCCTAAGAATCGATCTAATGTTCGATTTATATTATCCGTTCCTTTCAGTTCCTACAGATATTGTGTCAGACAAAAAAAACTGTTCCGGAAGTGAAGAAACTGAACAGAACGAACAATATAAATCGACCTTAATACGTTTTAAACCGCTGCAAGTTGATTTTATTGCTGGAAACGCTCTAAACTGCTATAATGTACACTTAATCGTTCCCAATCGTTCTAATCAATCTTATTCGTTCTTAGCTACTCTCAGTTGGTGACAACTACTATAATGCTCACTTAACTACCATAAACCTCCATGGGCCGCTCAGAACTACAGATTTCTTTAAACTACTTTAAATCGCTCTAAACCTCTTTAAATCACTATAAACCGCACTTAGTCGATCTAAATTGCTCTAAACCGCCCCAAACCGTTTTCTTAATAGCGTTAAATCTGTGCCGCACAAAATCACTTGAAAACCTCTGCATATCGCTTCAAACTACTACATTGCTTTAAATCGCTTTGGCCCGCACCGAAATTTTCTTAGGAGCTTTCGTCCTTAGCCGCCGTTAAGAAACTGCTTAGGATTTCTCTAAATCGCTCTTGATACCGTATATACATCGCTGTAAACCTTTCTTAGTTGCACTAAAGTAATATAAATAATCTTTAGAAACTTAAACCTCAACAAAGTCTTCCCACTAATATAACTCATAAGCGTTATAATCGAACGTTTTTTTTATTTTAATTCTAGAAAATTTCAATCAATTTCAGTAGTTTTCTGAATTGGGTAACCGAAGACAAACTCTTTGGTTTTTTATAATGTTTCACACCATTCAATCAAATTTGCGTCACCTTAATCTAATATCTCGTTGGTATCTGGGGGGAATTTCAACAGAATTGATTATTTTTGCACGTAATGCGGAATGAATTGCTCTAGTAAAACAGTTTTGCTTTGTTTTGCGAATACAAACACAGAAAAACTTGTAGGTTCGTGCATCACACTTGGTCAAAAGCCAAACACACTGCGGATATCTTTTTTAGCGAAACTATAAATGATTTTTTTACTTAATTATCGCAGTCTTTCTAGACGGCAAGTTCGTGAAATTTATAAATTGTGAAACGAACATAATGCCACCAAGTCAAGGTACAGCGCCGCACGTTAAGGTTCTAATTCTAAATATTTTCCACGTTATTGGCCATATTTTGCCTCCACATCTACACCCACTTTTTCAGACAGATATATAGACTAAAGTGTCTCAATGTCTTTCAAACTATGCACCGCTAGCTCACCAAATCAACCCCATCACCCATTCTACGAAGCTGATGAGCAACTAGACTGAAGTTATGAGTCGAAGTACTTAAGCACAACTAAACTATCACACGAACAAAATTATTTGCGTCTACCGAAAGAAGAAAACCGTTAGGTACAATTTGAAATTTATTCTGTGATTAAGCTGCATCTAATTTGCATCGCACCTGCGGAAACATATGTGGCCGTCATTTAAAGTTGCTTTCCTCCAAAACATATACTTTCAGCACCATGTTTCAGTTTAGTGAAGTTTTATTGTCCAGCAAATTAATAAGCCTTGTTTAAGAAAAATGCAGCTGCCGGGCACAAAATGGTACTACGGAATTTTTTCCTGGTCACCACCAGGAATCAAACCCGGGACCCCGAATAACAGAGCAAGCATTTTACTTACTAATTTAAATAATGCCACCAGGCCTATTATGGCTTATTTAAATTCCCCAGTAAAAAATTTTGGGCTCCACTCGATCTTGCCCAAGCTTTAGGTCAATTATAATCTAAAGCTAACAGAACCACAGTCATCGGACCAAAACTAAAACTATCACGCATAACAAGATCAATTGAGATACAAATAATTTTAGGCTCTCTATTGCCTAGTCGTATTCGATTAGGTCATAATGAGCTTAAAGTTATTTGTATGTCGATTAATCTTGGAAACGTTATAGTTTCAATTTTGGTTCAATTTTCAATTTTCGTTCTGCTATATCTTTAAATTAAATGACCTGAAGTTTGGTCAAGATCGAGTGAAGCCCAAATTTTTTTAACGGGTCATTTAAGACCTGAAAATTGGTCAAGAACGATTGGTCCCCAAACATTTTAATGGCGCATTTGATTTGGCCATATAATGAGCCTTAAATTATTTGTATGTCAATAGATCAAGTTTTGCGCTATTATTTCGGTTTTAGTCCGATTTTCAATTGGGGTTCTGCTAGCTTTAGATTAATTGACCTAAAGTAGGCAAAAAGAACGAATGAAGCCCAAAATTTTTATTATATGGAATTTAAATAAGCGACTGAAAGGCTAAACCTATTGGTGTGTTAATGGATCTTGGTTTGCGTTATAATTCCGGTTTTGGTCCGATTATATGGGTTCTAGCTTTGAAGTGATAAAGTCTAATAATTTTTCTAGAACGAGCAGAATAAAAAAAAACTTAATAGGGCATTTAATTAGCCTAAAAATACCATTTCATTTGTTATTGTTTTTAAACAATTTGTTTATGTAGGTTCTGCTAACTTTTTCCAAAGCTTGCAGAACTCATTGTTGGAAGGGATGGAGACAATAGTTTTTTAATAGAGCATTTAAATAAGTTATGATTAGCCTATAACAATCCATACTATCTTGTAATTTTGTGCTGTATGGGTTCTGGTTACATTAGGAACGTTAAAGTTCATCTCATTCATGTAGATTATGGGGATATTCTTTGCTTGGTATTCTAAAAGTTGTTAAGCACAATTATGCCTTTAAAATTATATTTTCCTCACTCTTTGCTTTTGTTTATGAATTTCCTTTATTGTAAATGACATGCCGTCTAAATATTTTTTTAAATATGGGTCAGACTTCTTTATTTAATGACAGAATATTCAATTTATATTTTGCCAGGATTAAGCAATTTGCAATTACTTAGTTGTCCATTTTCCACTTCATATTGTTTATTCCCATTTTGAAATTGTTTATTTCCAATTTAAAATGGTATAATAAATATATTATTTTTAACAAAAATACTTAAAAATATTTTAAGTACAGAATAATTTCAGACGTATAGGCATAGCGGCGCGTGGCATAATGTACCTAGTAGTCTAGGTCAACCATGTGTATATTTAATTGGCCTTATATGTAGATATTGAAGCCACTTTAATACATTAAATCATAACAGTCATTTAGAATTCAAATATGCTACTTGGTCCAAATAATAGGTTACTAAACTGATCAGCAGTATAAAGTTTAAATTTCAAAATGATTACCGTACACAATTATTAGGACAAACTTAAAAATATATACAAATAAAATTGTAATAAAAAAATTGTCAAATTTTGTAGTTTTTGTACCAGCGACATTTTTTTGTCGTACCCATATACATTATTTGATTTATTGCTTTAATATGAAAATGCGGACATTATGCAATTTATGTTTTTGAATGAAAATTTATTGGTTTTGAATACATTTTTTTTCTATTTATTTCTCTCTCTATATAAATGCGTGTATATGTTTATGTATAATATGTATATAGGGTATTTAAAAGCTCATCATCAAATTATAAAATAAAACAATAATAGTAATAATAATGTGGAGAGTGAATCCGGTGGAAAAATTATTCGATGACCTGGAAATTATTATGATTTGCTTGTATAGTTTACTAATTTGAATTCGCATAAAGTACCACTGATAAAATGAAACGGGAGGAATGGTAGACAAATTGCGATCACACACTTTGTCATTATGGAAATTCCATTCATAATATGGTTTGGTACATATAAAATGTCAAATCCTCTTAATATCAATTCCACTCACAACATTTCCATTGATTTGACATTTTATATACTTATGAATTCCATTTCATTATTTTTTTTAAAAAAAATTCCAAATTTCGTGTTTAAAAATAACATTAAAATTTAAATTCGTATCGCACACTGCAGATTTAAATTAGAATAATGTATATACGATCAAACGTAATTGTTTGTTGCCATTTCTTTTACAATTGAAAGGTACGCATTTATACACACACAAATTCCTTTACTTTCAGGTAACCGAATCAACAAGTGTAAGATTTGCATATAAATAAATAAAATAAATTTCACTTTCTTTCATAAACCAATTTACATAATATTACTACACGTGATAAAACATACATAAAGCGACACCAACTACATAAAATATTTTTCTGCAAACACACATTACTCATATTTAATTAAATGCAGTTTGCAAGGAATGTTATGCATGATGCGCCCGAAAGAAAAATTCTTGTCTTAATCATTCATTCATTTATTGTTTGATTTGCCTTTTTTGTTTCATTCGTTTTGTTTAATTAAAAATTTATATCACACAAATTATTGACGAAGAATTATACTATGCAGAATATGATTAAGAATTGTGTACATGTCACCTTAACTGTCAAAATCAAATAATTACACAAAAAATACGTAAAGTGAATAATTTATTTTGCAGTAAAATGAAAAAAAAAATAATAATAATAATTTAAATTTGAACAAGCATTTTGAATCAAAATTATGTAAATATTTAAATTTTCCAATATACATACCAATACATGCACGTTTCTATGCACTGTATTGTGTTTGATTTTTGGTGGGTACAAATTTGGTAAAAAAATAAGTTTTTGGTTAGCAAGTAGAATCGACCGGAAATTCATGTCGGCTTTCTTGAAATATAAGGAGAATCATTAATTTTTGATAACAAGCTGGATAAGGTAAACGTGTTAATAATATTGATTTATTGATTTTTATTCAATTCAATGTGTTTTGTTGTTGTTATTCTTTTGTCTTTTAATAAATTGTGTTAACTGATTACTAAATTAGTTGTTCACATTAAAAATGCATCTCGACACCGAAATAATTTTAAGGTACTGTCATTTATTGAATTTGATAAGTTAGTTTATCAAGATATTTTGAATATTATTTCTAGATTCTCAAGTTATGTATTAAACAGTTGCTTTAAAACTTTATGATGAATCGCCAAAATATTCTTGGTTATCTGGAATCCCTTATGAATGAAATAAAAATGTTTTTATTTTAAAAATGGAAAAATGTCTTAATTTTTTATTTATTTAAATATATCCATTATTATATACAGTATATTATGTGTAAAAACAAACAATAATAGGGCTAAAACAAATTTGTCAACATTGTCTATACAAAGAAATCACCTGTCTACGCTATAGTTGCGAGAACAAAAGTTGGCGTTTACGCGCCATCTACTAAATTTTAGATTATCGTATACAACTCGTCGACAACGTAGACAACTCATCAACAACGTAGACAACCAATAGTAATTCCGCCAGTAGTGACGGCCTTGAATGCTCAACATATTGTTATATTCTGTTAACATATTTCCAAGTAACTTATATTGTGTACCCAACGACGTTTTTCCGCCACCCTTGAAGGCCTAGTATGAATTTACCATTAATTTTGTTAGACAAAAAATTTAGCATAAGACACGCAGCCTAAATGATTTACTTAACTAAATAGCCGCTACATAGATACTAGTTATTTCTAGTTCGTACTGAATCCATTACGCGTTCTGGGATTAATATTTAGTACTAAATTGAGTACCAAATAGTTAATTGTCTGCCATGGAAAATAAATACTTCTACTAAATTAACGAATCATGCCTCAATCAGTCAGACTTAAGAGCTTAAGTTACGCGCCGATTGCACCACTTCGGTTAGTGCTACAATCACCAAAATTGTATAGGCTTCTCGTCACAAATAAACAACTGACCTATTATTTTGGTGGTCGTACCGTTCTTCAAAGTGGTCCAAAACAGAGCGCAACTTAAGCTCTTAAGTTTGACGGGTTGAGATTTCAGAATATAATTTCACAAGTTTTCCGCCATCTATTGATAACTGTTATGAACTAATGTAAAGTTAGTTTATAGGTTTTGCACTTCAAATTCACGACTTTGCAAATCATATTGAATTATTTTGTATTTCAATCTCAACTTTTTATAAGTCAACATCAATTTTTTACAATTCAACCTCAATTTTTTATATTTCATTGACAATTTTTTGCAAAGCAAATTCGTGTTTTTACAAACAAATTTCAATTAAATGCAGAGCAAATTCAAGTTTTAATATTTCAAATTCGTAAGTTTTTAGCAACTTTTTGCAAAACAAATTAAGGGGACCCAATTCTTAACCGATTATGATAGAATTGAGTATGTTGGATGGAAATGCTATTCTTAAAGAGTTTTTGGAGGAAATTCTGGAATATGGCCACCTGGGACGGAACTCGATCAATTCTTAACGGATTATGATGAGATTGGATATGCTGGATGGAAATGGAATTGTTAAATGATTTCTGGAAGAAATTCTGGAATATGGCCACCTGGGACCGAACTCGACCAATTCTTAAGAATTGATCGGGTTCCGTCCCAGATGCCACATTCCAGAATTTTTTCCAAAAATCATTTAATAATCCCATTTCTATCCAGCATACCCAATCCCATCATAATCCATTAAAAAATAATCGAGTTCCGTGCCAGGTGGTCATAAACCAGAACTTCTTCCAAAAATCATTCAATAATCCCATTTCCATCCAACATACCCAATCCCATCATAAGCCGTTAAAAAATAGGCGAGTTACGTGCCAGGTTGCCAAATTCCAAAACTTCTTCCAAAAATAATTTAACAATCCCATTTTTATCCAGCATACCCAATTCCATTATAATCCGTTAAAAAATAAGCTAGTTCAGTGCCAGTTGGCCATATTCCAGAAATTCTTCCAAAAATCATTCAACCATTCCATTTCTATCTAGCATACCCAATCCCATTATAATCGGTTATGAATTGATCGAGTTCCGTGCCAGGTGGCCATATTCCAGAATTTCTGCCAAAAATCAGTTACGAATCCCAATTCCATCCAACATACCCAATCCCATCATAATCCGTTAAAAATAGGCGAGTTCCAGGCCAGGTGGCCAAATTCCAGCACTTCTTCCAAAAATCATTTAACAATCCCATTTCCATCTAGCATACCCAATCCCATCATAATCCGTTAAGGATTGATCGAGTTCCAACCCAGTCGGCCATATACCAGAATTTTTTCCAGAAATCATTTAACAATCCCATTTCCATCCAAAATACCCAATCCAATCATAATCCGTTAAAAAATAAGCGAGTTCCGTGCCAGGTGGCCATATTCCAGAATTTCTTCCAAAAATCAGTTAAGAATCCCATTTCCATCTAGCATACCCAATCCCATCATAATCCGTTAAGGATTGATCGAGTTTCAACCCAGTCGGACATATACCAGAACTTCTTCCAAAAATCATTTCACAATCCCATTTCCATCCAGCATACCCAATTCCATCATAATCCGTTAAAAAATAAGCGAGTTCCGTACCAGGTAGCCATATACCAGAATTTTTTTCATAAATCATTTAACAATCCCATTTCCATCTAGCATACCCAATCCCATCAAAATCCGTTAAAAAATAAGCGAGTTCCGTGCCGGGTGGCCATATTCCAGAATTTCTTCCAAAAATCATTCAATAATCCCATTTCCATTCAGCATACCCAATCCCATCATAATCCATTAAAAAATAAGCGAGTTCCGTGCCAGGTGACCATATTCCAGAACTTCTTCCAAAAATCATTTAACAATTCCATTTCCATCGAGCACACCCAATCCCATCATAATCCGTTAAAAAATAAGCGAGTTCCAGGCCTGGTGGCCAAATACCAGAATTTTTTCCAGAAATCATTTAACAATCCCATTTCCATCCAGCATACCCAATCCCATCATAATCCGTTAAAAAATAAGCGAGTTCCGTGCCAGGTGGCAATACTCCAGAATTTCTTCCAAAAATCAGTTAAGGATCCCATTTCCAACTAGCATACCCAATCCCATCATAATCCGTTAAGGATTGATCGAGTTCCAACCCAGTTGGCCATATACCAGAACTTCTTCCAAAAATCATTTAACAATCCCATTTCCATCCAGCGTACCCAATCCCATCATAATCCGTTAAAAAATAAGTGAGTTCCGTGCCAGGTGGCCATATACCAGAATTTGTTCCATAAATCATTTAACAATCCCATTTCCATCCAGCGTACCCAATCCCATCATAATCCATTAAAAAATAAGCGAGTTCCGTGCCAGGTGACCATATTCCAGAACTTATTCCAAAAATCATTTAACAATCCCATTTCCATCCAGCGCACCCAATCCCATCATAATCCGTTAAAAAATAAGCGAGTTCCAGGCCAGGTGGCCATATACCAGAATTTTTTCCAAAAATCATTTAACAATCCCATTTCCATCCAACATATCCAATCCCATCAAAATCCGTTAAGAATTGATCGAATTCCGTCCCAGGTGGGCGTCAGACTTAATTGTTCAAACTTCTTACTAACCAAATTGATGGCTAATTTATACCAGTCATTGACAGAGAGTACTAAGCAAATCACATCTTATGTTTAATTAACATTTCCTTAATAAAGTAAAATTAAACTATTTCCAAATTCTTTCGAATCGGCTAGTGATAAATTTGAACCAAGTTTGCACGTTCAAATATAAGGCATGTTCTGTTTTCTGAACAGAAATCAGTTTTCTGATAGAAAAATGTATTAATAATTTCTAAGAACCGACCATCAATTTAGTAAGTTCTAAATTTAGAAAAACAAAATCGGTGTCAGTCGCACGACTGTAACAGTAATTTAGTATAAAAAATTGACATCGAGGACAAAGTATTAGAGGTTTTAATTATCAGCCAAATGTCGTTTTTTTGTTATAAGCCACATTTTCTTAAATTCAATGTTTCGTGTTTGCGAACAGGTAGGTAGCAAATTTTAATGCACCATGTATCAAAAAAATGTATTACAGGAAAACCATCGAACTTTTTCGATGAATTCTTTGTGTTATGAAATTTCATCTATGATATTTAATAAAAAAGTAAAAAAATTTAATTTTTAATTTGCGAAAGTTTGACTAAAGCTATCGCGAAATCGAACAACTGTTTTTAAAAACAAGTGCCTAAAATTACTAAATAAAATAACTAAAATTAGTGGTGAGTTTATGCTAGTCACCGAAAGATGTCTCTAATATTCAGAAATCAAATCTTGCCTGACTTTCAGTTCTAAACTGCAAAATAAGTTCAGATTTATCAACAGCTGGTAAGAGCGATTCCGTTCAGAACGACAAAATTTAAAATTACAATTTTCAAAACGGCATATTTTAAAACTGCTGGTACAAAATAGCATCTTGCAAAACAAGATAATTCAAAACGGCATAAGATACGAAACGGCATAAGGTAACAAAATTCCATTTTTCAAAATTGCATATTTCAAAAACGGCATAAGGGTTAAAACGGAATTTTTCAAAACAGCATTTTTCAAATCGACATATTTCAAAACGACATATTTCAGAATGGCATTTTTCAAAATGGCATTTCCAAAACTGCATTTTTCAAAATGACATTTGTTAAAACTGCACAAGGTAGAATGGAACCTTTTAATCGATTACGAGTAATATATTTTCATTAATTTCTGGAATACGACCAACAGGTACGGTAAGGTATCAACGTAACACGATAATTGCTGTGTTTTTTTATTAGCGCCCGATAGCTGTATCCGGAGCAGCCAATTTTCTATGTGAAAACTTATATTTAGCGCGCTATTATTGCATTTAATTAATTTATTTAAATCTAAACTAAGATTTTTCATTCAACTTTTTAATTAAAAATCGATAAAAAAATATATCGGCTCACTTATTTATCGGGAGCCGCTATCGGGAGCGCTATCCATTTCAATGGGAAATTTGAAAAGGCTTTTAATTTTGTAAACCCCTGAAACCATTAGAAACTAAATCTTACAATAAAAAATTAAAACGCAGCAAAATGAATTTTTGTTTATAACGTCATGTCAAAATAAATGTCAATTAATATATTTCAGGTGATAAATGTTTGTTTTATTGATGAATTTAGTTTTAATTTTTAAAGTACAGCGACACCAGTGAATAATAGCTGCAGTTTCAATAGAAAATTGCCATTTGGCTCTGGATAGTGCTCCAATATTAAAACACAGCAAATATTTGACATGAATGAAATTTTTTAAAGATTCCTTGATTAAATTTTAAGATAAAGCCAACTGAAATGAATTTGTCCATTTCTTAGTCGCTTAAGATCAAATTTCACATGTTCTTATGGTAGGGTTAAATTTTCAAATGGTTTGTAATAAAATGAATGAAATTATATTGATTTGTGACTAATTTCTTCTACATATTTTATATAAAAACTTTAGCAGGTATGTTATAAGAAAGGAGTTTACCTTTATGGGAATTACAAATTATTTGAAGATTTAGTATGCATGTAATATTCTCCTTCGCCTAAATTTTTATAAAGAGCTTCGACGTTCTAGTAAGTTACCACATTTGCATGGTAATAGCGGATTACTCTATATTGGAATACATCTCATGCATCTATTTTCTTAATTTATCAGTTTTATCGAAAAAATTCGATTCAAAGGTAGTAGTTTCAAGATATGTAGCATTATTAATAAACGCCCCCACTTCAATTTTTGTACCTTTGTCATTTTGAAATAAGCATCTTTGAAAAATTCGTGTTTTTACAAACAAATTTCAATTAAATGCAGAGCAAATTCAAGTTTTAATATTTCAAATTCGTAAGTTTTTAGCAACTTTTTGCAAAACAAATTAAGGGGACCCAATTCTTAACCGATTATGATAGAATTGAGTATGTTGGATGGAAATGCTATTCTTAAAGAGTTTTTGGAGGAAATTCTGGAATATGGCCACCTGGGACGGAACTCGATCAATTCTTAACGGATTATGATGAGATTGGATATGCTGGATGGAAATGGAATTGTTAAATGATTTCTGGAAGAAATTCTGGAATATGGCCACCTGGGACCGAACTCGACCAATTCTTAAGAATTGATCGGGTTCCGTCCCAGATGCCACATTCCAGAATTTTTTCCAAAAATCATTTAATAATCCCATTTCTATCCAGCATACCCAATCCCATCATAATCCATTAAAAAATAATCGAGTTCCGTGCCAGGTGGTCATAAACCAGAACTTCTTCCAAAAATCATTCAATAATCCCATTTCCATCCAACATACCCAATCCCATCATAAGCCGTTAAAAAATAGGCGAGTTACGTGCCAGGTTGCCAAATTCCAAAACTTCTTCCAAAAATAATTTAACAATCCCATTTTTATCCAGCATACCCAATTCCATTATAATCCGTTAAAAAATAAGCTAGTTCAGTGCCAGTTGGCCATATTCCAGAAATTCTTCCAAAAATCATTCAACCATTCCATTTCTATCTAGCATACCCAATCCCATTATAATCGGTTATGAATTGATCGAGTTCCGTGCCAGGTGGCCATATTCCAGAATTTCTGCCAAAAATCAGTTACGAATCCCAATTCCATCCAACATACCCAATCCCATCATAATCCGTTAAAAATAGGCGAGTTCCAGGCCAGGTGGCCAAATTCCAGCACTTCTTCCAAAAATCATTTAACAATCCCATTTCCATCTAGCATACCCAATCCCATCATAATCCGTTAAGGATTGATCGAGTTCCAACCCAGTCGGCCATATACCAGAATTTTTTCCAGAAATCATTTAACAATCCCATTTCCATCCAAAATACCCAATCCAATCATAATCCGTTAAAAAATAAGCGAGTTCCGTGCCAGGTGGCCATATTCCAGAATTTCTTCCAAAAATCAGTTAAGAATCCTATTTCCATCTAGCATACCCAATCCCATCATAATCCGTTAAGGATTGATCGAGTTTCAACCCAGTCGGACATATACCAGAACTTCTTCCAAAAATCATTTCACAATCCCATTTCCATCCAGCATACCCAATTCCATCATAATCCGTTAAAAAATAAGCGAGTTCCGTACCAGGTAGCCATATACCAGAATTTTTTTCATAAATCATTTAACAATCCCATTTCCATCTAGCATACCCAATCCCATCAAAATCCGTTAAAAAATAAGCGAGTTCCGTGCCGGGTGGCCATATTCCAGAATTTCTTCCAAAAATCATTCAATAATCCCATTTCCATTCAGCATACCCAATCCCATCATAATCCATTAAAAAATAAGCGAGTTCCGTGCCAGGTGACCATATTCCAGAACTTCTTCCAAAAATCATTTAACAATTCCATTTCCATCGAGCACACCCAATCCCATCATAATCCGTTAAAAAATAAGCGAGTTCCAGGCCTGGTGGCCAAATACCAGAATTTTTTCCAGAAATCATTTAACAATCCCATTTCCATCCAGCATACCCAATCCCATCATAATCCGTTAAAAAATAAGCGAGTTCCGTGCCAGGTGGCAATACTCCAGAATTTCTTCCAAAAATCAGTTAAGGATCCCATTTCCAACTAGCATACCCAATCCCATCATAATCCGTTAAGGATTGATCGAGTTCCAACCCAGTTGGCCATATACCAGAACTTCTTCCAAAAATCATTTAACAATCCCATTTCCATCCAGCGTACCCAATCCCATCATAATCCGTTAAAAAATAAGCGAGTTCCGTGCCAGGTGGCAATACTCCAGAATTTCTTCCAAAAATCAGTTAAGGATCCCATTTCCAACTAGCATACCCAATCCCATCATAATCCGTTAAGGATTGATCGAGTTCCAACCCAGTTGGCCATATACCAGAACTTCTTCCAAAAATCATTTAACAATCCCATTTCCATCCAGCGTACCCAATCCCATCATAATCCGTTAAAAAATAAGTGAGTTCCGTGCCAGGTGGCCATATACCAGAATTTGTTCCATAAATCATTTAACAATCCCATTTCCATCCAGCGTACCCAATCCCATCATAATCCATTAAAAAATAAGCGAGTTCCGTGCCAGGTGACCATATTCCAGAACTTATTCCAAAAATCATTTAACAATCCCATTTCCATCCAGCGCACCCAATCCCATCATAATCCGTTAAAAAATAAGCGAGTTCCAGGCCAGGTGGCCATATACCAGAATTTTTTCCAAAAATCATTTAACAATCCCATTTCCATCCAACATATCCAATCCCATCAAAATCCGTTAAGAATTGATCGAATTCCGTCCCAGGTGGGCGTCAGACTTAATTGTTCAAACTTCTTACTAACCAAATTGATGGCTAATTTATACCAGTCATTGACAGAGAGTACTAAGCAAATCACATCTTATGTTTAATTAACATTTCCTTAATAAAGTAAAATTAAACTATTTCCAAATTCTTTCGAATCGGCTAGTGATAAATTTGAACCAAGTTTGCACGTTCAAATATAAGGCATGTTCTGTTTTCTGAACAGAAATCAGTTTTCTGATAGAAAAATGTATTAATAATTTCTAAGAACCGACCATCAATTTAGTAAGTTCTAAATTTAGAAAAACAAAATCGGTGTCAGTCGCACGACTGTAACAGTAATTTAGTATAAAAAATTGACATCGAGGACAAAGTATTAGAGGTTTTAATTATCAGCCAAATGTCGTTTTTTTGTTATAAGCCACATTTTCTTAAATTCAATGTTTCGTGTTTGCGAACAGGTAGGTAGCAAATTTTAATGCACCATGTATCAAAAAAATGTATTACAGGAAAACCATCGAACTTTTTCGATGAATTCTTTGTGTTATGAAATTTCATCTATGATATTTAATAAAAAAGTAAAAAAATTTAATTTTTAATTTGCGAAAGTTTGACTAAAGCTATCGCGAAATCGAACAACTGTTTTTAAAAACAAGTGCCTAAAATTACTAAATAAAATAACTAAAATTAGTGGTGAGTTTATGCTAGTCACCGAAAGATGTCTCTAATATTCAGAAATCAAATCTTGCCTGACTTTCAGTTCTAAACTGCAAAATAAGTTCAGATTTATCAACAGCTGGTAAGAGCGATTCCGTTCAGAACGACAAAATTTAAAATTACAATTTTCAAAACGGCATATTTTAAAACTGCTGGTACAAAATAGCATCTTGCAAAACAAGATAATTCAAAACGGCATAAGATACGAAACGGCATAAGGTAACAAAATTCCATTTTTCAAAATTGCATATTTCAAAAACGGCATAAGGGTTAAAACGGAATTTTTCAAAACAGCATTTTTCAAATCGACATATTTCAAAACGACATATTTCAGAATGGCATTTTTCAAAATGGCATTTCCAAAACTGCATTTTTCAAAATGACATTTGTTAAAACTGCACAAGGTAGAATGGAACCTTTTAATCGATTACGAGTAATATATTTTCATTAATTTCTGGAATACGACCAACAGGTACGGTAAGGTATCAACGTAACACGATAATTGCTGTGTTTTTTTATTAGCGCCCGATAGCTGTATCCGGAGCAGCCAATTTTCTATGTGAAAACTTATATTTAGCGCGCTATTATTGCATTTAATTAATTTATTTAAATCTAAACTAAGATTTTTCATTCAACTTTTTAATTAAAAATCGATAAAAAAATATCTCGGCTCACTTATTTATCGGGAGCCGCTATCGGGAGCGCTATCCATTTCAATGGGAAATTTGAAAAGGCTTTTAATTTTGTAAACCCCTGAAACCATTAGAAACTAAATCTTACAATAAAAAATTAAAACGCAGCAAAATGAATTTTTGTTTATAACGTCATGTCAAAATAAATGTCAATTAATATATTTCAGGTGATAAATGTTTGTTTTATTGATGAATTTAGTTTTAATTTTTAAAGTACAGCGACACCAGTGAATAATAGCTGCAGTTTCAATAGAAAATTGCCATTTGGCTCTGGATAGTGCTCCAATATTAAAACACAGCAAATATTTGACATGAATGAAATTTTTTAAAGATTCCTTGATTAAATTTTAAGATAAAGCCAACTGAAATGAATTTGTCCATTTCTTAGTCGCTTAAGATCAAATTTCACATGTTCTTATGGTAGGGTTAAATTTTCAAATGGTTTGTAATAAAATGAATGAAATTATATTGATTTGTGACTAATTTCTTCTACATATTTTATATAAAAACTTTAGCAGGTATGTTATAAGAAAGGAGTTTACCTTTATGGGAATTACAAATTATTTGAAGATTTAGTATGCATGTAATATTCTCCTTCGCCTAAATTTTTATAAAGAGCTTCGACGTTCTAGTAAGTTACCACATTTGCATGGTAATAGCGGATTACTCTATATTGGAATACATCTCATGCATCTATTTTCTTAATTTATCAGTTTTATCGAAAAAATTCGATTCAAAGGTAGTAGTTTCAAGATATGTAGCATTATTAATAAACGCCCCCACTTCAATTTTTGTACCTTTGTCATTTTGAAATAAGCATCTTTGAAAAATGGTGTTTAAAAATGGCCGTTTTGTATCTTTGCCGTTTTGTACCTTATGATGTGTTGAAATATGCAGTTTTGAGAAATGCTGTTTTAAAAACACCTTTTTAAACTATGCCATTTCGGCCGGGGCCCTGTATTAACCAAACATCAATTTAGTCAGTCGAAAATTTAAACAAAAAAACCGTCGTGATACACACAGTAAAGGTCGATTCAGTGTTGCGTTCGTTCCTTCCTGCCATCTGAATTTTTTTAAATCAATCCAAGTTGCTGAAAAAAGTTCACAAGACAAAAAACGTAATTTTAAGCAAAAAAATTGCTTTAATAAAATTTCTGAAGGAAGGAAGGACCGAAAGAACGCAACTCTGAATCCGCCTTAAGAACGTCCATTTCAGAATAATAACAAATTTTTATTAAACATACCAACAAAGTAACGAACAACATAGGTTTATTGACCTCTACTACATTTTTTCCCTAAAAATAGAAACCAATTAAATATGAACCAGGTACATTACGGATGAGACCGAATTGAATGATGGAAATGTGTGGAATTTTAGTGGAACTTTAAGAGGGTTCATCATACTGATGTTTGTCATGAGGATGTTGTCCAGGTTGATCATGTGCTCACTATATAATGAACGTTTAACGGCGATTGTTGTAAAATCAAGTTCTTTTACGTTCTTTTTATGAGTGTTAGATTAGGTCAACGTATGAGTCGGTACTATCGAATTATTTTATTATTCTAACTAATAATTTGCATGTTGTAATATCAAAGTATAAACATATTTTACCACTTAGATAATAAGACAATTAGCTAGTAGCTAGACAGCAAGTTTGTCAGGTAAGACTAATTTACGTAAAATAAAGAAATAATATGAAACTTTAGATTTTAATATCAAACCATAGGTTGTTGACGTTGACTACATTGTCGAAGTCCGGGAAGCAGAAAACCGCTATGAAATTTATGTGATAAAATACGTATCAACAACTGTGTAGATTACATTGTGAAATCTATCTCGACCAACCCTGACTGGACAAATGGTGCAGTGGCTAAAGCTTCGTCACTTGGCCCGAGAGGTATTGGGTTCGGATCCCATTAGAGCCTAGATGAAAATCGGTATTTCGACATAGATAACGATCGGTGATGTTAATAAATACAATTAAGACCTGGTGATGAGTGCAGAATTCAGCGTCGACCCACCGTCCACGTCAGTTTACAGGTTGACATGGTGTTTGCAATGTGCTTGTGGTAGTTGTGTGAGTAGGTGAATGGGTTAATGATGTGGCACGAATGAATCGTATCACAATGGACAAAAATTGACCTAAGTGTGCGATAGCAACTACTGAAACCTAACCCTTGATCCAATAAAACTGCAGTTACAAGCTCAGAGTATATGCAAATTTTCAACGAAGCCATATTTATAAATTACTAGCTGACCCGGCGAACTTCGTTCCTCCACGAAAATTGATTTTGATGAGAGTTAAAATCAAACAACTCAACTCGATTTTCAATAGACATTTGAGTTGGAAGGACTTTCCATTTTCTTTTAAATCTAATTCAACACTAATGTGTTGCAAGGAAACGAAATTTCGGTTCAAACTCAGACAGTTTTTTAGATTTTTTCTCTCAGTGTGGAAATGAACTTGAGTCAGCCGGAATTCAAAAGGATTCAATGTATTTTATTCATGTAGAATTAATTTGAATGCAGACGGCGCGTAAATCAACAATGATGATTGAATGATGATTTGAAAACTCTCAAACACGCGACGTACAAATGTTTTTGAAAAAATCACGGAAATGCCAGATTTATTCCGCACACTTCCAACGATTGACCTTGCGATTTTTTAATCGTCATAGCGAACATCAAACGACCGGAGAACTGAATGAGCTTGAAGTCGAGCGGACTGTCAGTTGGAATCAAAGGATTTCTCGGAATAAGAACATCCTCTCCTTTGAATTTGCCCTTGATGATCGACGCTTAAATCACGTTGTTCATCAGTTTCTTCACAGCCAATTGCGCCCCGTTACACAATATTGGATAGTTCAGATTGCGCGGCATAATTATCTCAGATCCGACCTTCAGCATCAAGTTACGCGGTGGTATTCCTGGAAGATCAAACGCATTTAAAAACGTGGTCGGAAAGTTAGTTGCTTCATTTTGATTGGTCACACAGTCAACGGATTTGTATCAATGCATTTCCCCAGCGATTTGATTTTGAATCAAGTAATTCAGACTGTCTACATCCTTGTTTTTCGCAGTCAAAATCGCTCGTTCGCTGAGCCAATCGTGATTAATATAATTTCGGCGGATATCCATAAACACTTTTGTGATAAGCCTCTCCTTCGGCGTCATGAACATGGAAATGAAATCCATCCAGTTGAAAAGTTAACAAGAATTAGACCGTTGCTAAGCGCCAACAGTTGTTTGGAAAAATTGGCAGTTGATGAGACGCTCTAAAACGCGACTCTCATGTTCGTGGTCAACTGCAACTTCTTCACATTGAGCCACAAACTTGACGATTTCACACATGCGTTGATCTATAGTACGAAGCGATCTGAACGAAATGGAATCACGAGCATATGGAATAAAAGCAAACGATGATAGAAGCATTCGTCTTGTCGTGGATGAACGGCGTACACATAGCCAAGCACATCAGTTGAATACAGCCTTTTCTTTTGTCGTTGAAACTTCTACATCGACTGGTTCTAAGTATAATAGTGTGGCATGGATCACTTTGGCAAATTTCGAAGAAATTCGTGAGTATGTTAGTGATGGTGGTTCTGCTCTTTGCACTACATTAACTTCCGTTAAATAGACACGTTGTCCATTCTCCAAGTGCACCGACAAATGTTGACGGATGACGTTCGTGAATTGCAAATGAGAAAATACGCCAAATCGCCTCATTGCAGCTGACATAACTGCCAAATTGAAACCTTGACACTTCCTTTGACAACACCTTTGTCGCTACCTTATTATTTACAGACGTATTTAATGGACTTACCATTGCAGTGTGTTGCGAATGTATTCAATAGAAGTTTGCGATAGGGGACCCATGTAGCAATTCTTAACCGAGATTAGAATATAACTTAACACATTATCAATTTTTAAGTTGTATTTGAATTTTTATCAAACCAAGATTCTCAAACCTTAAAATTTTAGTAGAAAAACCTCCAAATTTTACTTATTCGTTCCGTGCAAACCTATTTTGAACAATTTTAAACTCCGACTTTCCAATTGTTCTCTTATAAAAAACCATCTGGATCGGATAAGTGCCAAAACCCGTACTAAAACATGATTTTCCGATTTTCCGAATTTTCCGATGGTTCGGTGAATTTTGTCAAAATTTTCTTTCTTAAGAACCACCTCCAGGCAATTGCAAACGACACAAAAAAAGGTTATGCCAAATCGGTGCAGCCGTTCTCAACTGATGCATGTTTAAACATTTTTATACCATTTTTATACAGGGTGTTCCAAAAGATAATGCAGATCAAACGAAGCATCGTCAAACGAGACGTCTTTCGGATCCCGAGGGGTTTCCCGCATTTTCACCTGATTCCCCCGGATTTGGATTTCCCCTGGATTTCCACTGACTTTCCACCTGGTTTACACCGGAATCCGGGGAATCCAGAAGAAAACAGGGAAATCCGGAAAAGTTCGGCAGAAACCCTTAAAAACCGGAGGAAATCCTGGGTAATTCAGGGAAAAATCGAAAAATCCCGGGTAAATCTCGAGGAAATCCGGAACAATCCGGGAAATCTGGGGGAAATTTTGTCTAAATCTGTTAAAAATCGGGGAAATTATTTAATTTCTGACAAAGCATCTATTTTAGAACTCGAAATTTTGTTAAGTGCATTTTTTAATAAACACGACTTACTTTGTGAAAAATAATTGATAAAAAACATTCTATTGTGAATAGCCCGGTTTGTGGTACCATTTTAAAATCTGCATTAGTGTCGCATATATTTCTGATAATGGGTCAACTTTCTGTATTCATTCTTTTCCCGCTGGCGTTTCTTACACACCAGCACAAAATTTTGAGAAACAAAAAAAAGTTTACAAAACTAAAGTTTTTATTTGACAGAAGATAATTCAGCTTATAAAAATGATTTTAATGGAAAGGCAGGTATACTAGATTGTATTAAAATAGAAAGTTAAACAAAAGAATTCTTAGTTTCTTTTAAATTAATTTTTTGGTGGGTGCGCATGCGATTTCACTAAAAAACACTAAGAGTGGAATAACTTTTGCACCATCAACTGTTGGAAAATACTTTATATGGCTGTTTTTAATGGAAATGAGCTCCTCTATCACCTTGTTTCGCTTGATCTGCCAATTTTGGAACAACCTGTATATATAGATAAAGTTTCAACCCGAATAATCAATCCGTCTTCGGGGAACCGATTTCGGCCGAACATGACTGCGATCTTTAAATTTATGGGAATAGCTTAATTATGAAGCTTCACCCCGATAAGTCAATCCGTCTGGGCTGAAGATAATCAACTACATTTAGTCTGCACGATTAATCAATCCTTTAATCAATTTTGGATGTTTTAAAAATTAACAGATTTTGCCACTGAGCTAATATCATCAGACATTTTTGCTTGAGGTTTAAATGATCGAATTGAACTGTAAATGTTAAACCTATCCAGGTTATTTTATCAGGTTATTTGCACATAAATGATTATGATAAGCTTTTTAATCTTAGCAAGCGCTGCTGGAACAAAAAAATGCTGGAGGGCCTGATCTTGGATGAGGCATACTGGCAGGCCGGCGGAGCAAGGAATGATCTCGTTTTTCCATTTTACAATTCCTATTTATGCTGTTCCCATACACGTTCACACAAAGTTGAACTAACCCAAGCTATGATGGTTTAACGTCATTCGCGATAGATTCACTTACAATTACACCTCCATCGAAATTGGCATCACATTTCAGCTGCTCCACATTTCCAGCAAGAATAAATATGATTTATGTAATCCTGTTAAAGAAATTTGGCAAACAAAAATGTGACAGGTTCGTATTACGTAATCAGCTAAAATAAAATTTATTTGAATTAGATATAAAATGAAACCTAAGTAGAAACATTAATTCATACTTATAACCCAAAAAGTAAAAAGATTAAAAAATCCGAAACGCAACCAAAAAATTGTAAGGGTGTGTCTTTAACTTATTTTCTTCAAACAACAGAAACGAAATCGAATAAAGAATATTTTTCATGACATGACAGTTTATTTATTTAGAGAACCTAACAAAACAGAAATAACCCAACCGAATGAACAGAAAAAAAACTGAAACAGCATGGCAATTAATCTTAACATCAAGATAATTTTCTTGTGTATGTCAAATAAAAGTAAAAAAAAAACGTAATTTATTATTTAATTTCGTATATGAACATTTATAATATGGTTTATATGTTTATGTTAAATAGGTGTAATATAATAGCAACAACAACAAAGGTAAAAGAAAGAATGCGATCAATACAATAAGGGTATTTTTAATTTATAACATCATCCCTCATATTATCAGCCATTTCGTATACATTATTTTTCGATTTGTTTGTTCCAAGATATTTTGTTTGTACTCCATTCCATACACGTTATGGATTTGTAGCCCATGCGTCTTATCTCTATTGAAGGATTAAGAAGACTGAAAAAAGCAAGAAAATAACAACGAATAGGATTTGTGATAGATGAAATCCAATTAATGGATTATTATGGTTTAATAATGGAATATAAATGGTCAAGCTTACAAAAATAAGGGTAACTAATATCAAACAAAACACAAAATATTCTATGTATGTTTAATTGCTTAATTCTATCTCGAATTAAATACATATTCCGTATATACATACGGACGTAAAGTTCTTGTATAAAAAGGGTCATTTTTAGTTAAATTTAATATTGACCAAGAATGTGTATGTATACATATCTTAAAATATATAGTCCTGTTTTTACTTTGCTTCATTATCCCTAGGAATTTTTTCCCTTTCAAATACGTATGCGTCCATTACTCCATTTGTATTTAATTGATAAATCGCGTTTGGTAATTATTTTACGATAAACTATAACCCTTTTTATAAAAGTTTGGGGGAGATCTGGCAGTAATAAATTATGGATTAATTTGAAATATTTGTTTTAAATTAAGAGTTCATATCAGACGTCCTAAATATAACCTTTAAACGGAAAAAGGGACATAGGAGACTTAAATTTTGAAAGAAAAATTTGAAAGTGTATTTCGTTTTGCACCAAAATGATCAAACTCGCCTATAGAGTTTATATTATTTTATGATTCTTTCGAATGCGTGACTCAGAATACCGATACGGATATAAGAATTTCGTTACTGTCGTTATAAACCGTTAATGGTAAAAAATTTTATTTCACGTTTTCATCGATATCTTAAAAACAAAAATTGCCCAAAATTAATTTTCGTCATTTTGGATTAAGAACTAAATGCCCTTTTTACAAAATGTTAAGTTGATATTTGATTTGACTGAAAAATTAATAATGTTTGCAATCAAACTAAAAATAACACCGCCAAACGGCACAATGGTTAAAGCGAATGGCATTTGAATCCGAAGGTACCAGGTACGAATCACGATCGGAGCAGGATGCAAAAGGAATTTTTCATCATCCGATTACGATCGATGATGGAAACGAACACAACTATGATTCCCGTATGGTTCTATGTAAATCGGACCTATAGCTGCACATCCTCGATTTGGCAAGCAATGCGTAAGGTAGGACCTGCAAAGCAAAATGCAAAAGAGTTGTGAGTGCTTCGGCTCCAGAACAGTATATCTTCTTCTTAAAAAAACTGTTAAGCACTCCTTTATAATGACGTAAAATTTCAATTAGAAAAATATTGAGGTAAACCCAAAGTGATAGAAATTAATTTATCTGAGAAGTTACCATAGGCTTACCGATAACTTACCATCACTATAAAACACTAAGAGGAATGCCATGCTTGTTTCAAGCGAAATCATATTGCAGTAAGAACATATTTGGTTTAAACATTTTATTTGAAACTGCTAATTTTTTCAGAATCCAGCAATATTTAAGTAACTTTACTAGAATTTTTTGGATTTTAGGTAGAAAAAACAAAATCGATGTAAAAAGAGATTAAAACCGGTTAGATTCACAAGAATTCTCGAAAAATTTTAGTAAACAATTAAATTTTACTGGAATACTAGTAGAATTCAGGTAAATATTATTGTTATAAGAGAAGTGTGGGAGGTAGATGAGATGAATAATTATAAAGTGAGAGCATTTTGAGTTACAAACTTTATTGGAATTTTGAGAACATTCCAAAAAAATTCGAATTTAACTAGATTTTTACTAGAATTTTGGTATTGTAAAGTGGTATCGCGATGCGTTCATTTTAATTATGGGTATAAATACATTTAATAGAATTCCCGTAAAATTTAATAGAAATCATATTTCATTCAAAATTAAATCTTTAATGGAATTTTAGTAACAATATTAATGTGATTTCTGTTAAAATTAACTATAGGCACTGAATTTTAGAATCAAGCAAAAAATTCTGGTATTTTCTAGTATATTTTTTACTAGATAACCACTAGAGTCCCAGTAAAATAACAAGAACTTTGCAAAATTGTGGTTTTAATTTTATTTTGACTGGAAATCTAATGCATTCATTTTAAAATTTAACTAGAAATCAAAATTTACCTTTTTTTTACTAAAATTTTACTGAATTTTAACCGGAATCCGTATAACCAGACAATCTAGTGGTCCTTTACGAGATTTTGTATTTACCGTGTAGACTCAATCTAACATAAAAACTTGTTTAGTTTGATCAAATTTGAGGTTTAGGGTGTTTAAGACAGCCAAATAGGCCTTGAAATATAATTAATTATACCATACAATTGTAGGAGTAATGGGAGTTTTTCTGACAAATTCAGAAAATTGGACGTTCAAATTATAATACTGGAAGGCAAATTTGGTTGTCTTAATCACCCTAAAACCCTACCTACTTTGGTCAAATAAGCATATTTTCAATTTGATAAGACGTAGTTACTTATAACTATACACGTCACTTAGCAAGATTTTTAGAAGGTTTTTAGATAAATGCAGAAAATTGTACGTTCAATTTAGTACTCCATCAATGAAACTTTTGCTGTTTTTGACACTCTACACCCCAAATTTAATAAAAACACCGTTTTTCTGTTATATTGCACTTAGTCTATAGCATCTCACTATATGTCACGTGCCTTGCTGGTTTATTGGAGATTCCCGGGAAAATTGAAATAAACATGCGTTCGGTGTATAATACTACAAAGCAAATTTATCTGACCTAAACATCCTAAACCCATAATTTAATCAAAATAAACGTGTTTTTCTATTAGATAGGGCCTAATAGATTTTTTTTGTGTAATCCGCTGGTCAATAAGTCCCGACCGAGCCTGACACATAGATGGAATTAACAAAAAAAATAACCGTATGGTTTTTATAGAGTTCCGAAACTGACATAATATTTTACATTATAAACAAATGCTAATTAAAAATTTGATATGTTAACCTTACATGTAGCATAAGTTAAATAAACAGTTTTTGATTATGTAAAAATAATTTGCCGAAATGAAACCTTTTACATAGTTGAGAGTACTTTGTTAAACGTAAAAATCAAATCAGAAAATCATCATTCATTAACAATAAATAAAATTTTAATTTTTCAAGAACAGTTTTTGACAAAAACTAATTGGTTCTATTAAATTTACATCGGCAATAATGTTTAACATTTATAAGTAAATTTTTAATAAAATACGCAAGTCAAAGGGTCTTTACTTCATTTAACTATACATGAAGTATATGCAAAAAAAAATTTGTAATTTGACAACTACGTAATCTGATGAGGAAAAGGTCCCAGGCCTGTAATCTCATCTCGATATGAAAATAAAATGATGTTGCACAGGTTAATCCTTAATTTCAAAGGGTGATTGTAAATCTCCATTCACACTCATATATAACATTCCTCATTCCTTAATTCCGACTAACACACTATCTCGAATCCCACTTCGGTTTTTTTTCCGAAGGCCTTGGCAAGTTGGTGAGAATTGATCACAATTTCATCTCTGACTGTTCTCTTCAACGGTTGATCAAGATTAGTCGCGAATATTTGATGTTACTGATATTGCGTAGGATCTCGGATGAATTTAATTTTGATGTCTTCTCGTTCTCCCGTGTCAACTTTATACATCACCCGACCCACCGTTTGAATAATTTTTCCCACCACCATCGTGGACCTTTACCGAAATTTTTTGTGAGGACCAAATCACCATACATTATATCTTGTGATATAGTTGAACTTTGGTTTCTCTGAAACAGTGCTGAGCCCTGGCGTAAATCGGGTTGAAGATAAGTATCTCAAAAGTGCATCATCTGTTGTGTTTCCATCTAATATATATATTTATTAATCGAACGGTTTGATGAATCTTTCTCCCTCACCGATTGATGTAGAGTAAAATGGGACAATAGTTTTATCATCAATTTAATTTTCGTAACAGAAAACAATTTTTAATGTGTTTGGTGCGTACAATACCCCAGTGATCTTCATGCAAGAGCTTTAGCACTACTTTTAGAAGGTTTGATGGTATGACAGCTCTTACGTGATCCGTTTGCAACAACGCGGTATTTTCATGGCAAATTAATAACGTTGTTCTTGCGTAGAAATTGTAAAGTGACTGTTGCTCATTTAGTAAATGTTCGGGCCAACCATTACTCAATGTAGTTTAGTACTTGTTTCACATCAGGATCGTGTTTGGTGTGTTTTTTTATTTTGGTGAAATTAACAGGGAAGTCGCTTAATTGCTGCTAATACTCCTCATCAATAACTGTATGTTTGAAACCATTTCATTGAATTTTTGATCTGACCCCTTGGGTAGATGTGTCAATGCGTCAGCATTTCCGTGTTTTGCTGTTGGTCTATAACGAATTGTGTAATTATTTTACCAGGCCATTATTTACACCAGGGCAAAAAAAATAATTAGTGGTAATTCACTCTGGAAGTAAACTAATTTGCTAATATTGCATAACCATTTTTCTTAAATACGTGCTCTCTTACTTCCGTCCAAACGAATTTCACATCCTTTCTTCGAAGTTCATTCAAAGACGTCGACACATGTGAAAAGTTTCTCAAGAACTTATTGTAGCAATTCACTTTAACCTTCAACATCCTTTAGTTTTGCTGATCGTGAAATTTTTTTGATAGCGTCAATGCCTTTATGCGTTGGTTTGATGCCGACGTCTTGTCCTTTGAAATGACATGTCCCAAATTTTCGATCTCGCCTTGGAAGAATTGACATTTTTTTAAGTTACAGCGCAGTCTTGCAGCATCTCACCATTTGAATTGTTCAAGTGTCCGCAGGTATTTCTCAGCTGTTCAGCCAGACGCTACGACACCATCCAAATAACTGGCGGTTTAAGTAAATCAGCCAAAAACTGATCCACAAAATTTAAAAAATCGCGGATGTGCTGCTTGCTACCACAAATGGCATTCTATTAAATTAAAACAACCACACGTGTGTATTGATTACCATTTACTGCTCGAGTCCTCATCGAGAGTAATTAATAACTTTGCCTCAGCAAAATCGATTTTGTTAAACCATTTTCCATTATTGAGACGATGGAAAAGTTCTTCCGCTCGAGGTATCGGGTATTGTTCAATCTTCAATTGTGGGTTGATTGTCACTTTGAAATCCCCGCATAATAGGTCCTCGGAATTTGATTTTGGCACAATGACAATTGGTGCGGCCCAAGGACTGTACTTCACCGGCTCTAGGACCCTAATCTCGACAAGACGCTCGATTTTTTATACAGCTTCGATTTGTGAAAAGGCACAGACGATGCTTCGAAAAGTTCCATAAGAGAAGGGCACCTCAACCATGACTTCTAATGTTCCATACAGTTTAATTGACGTATTTCCATAGGCTTTCAGAACTTTGTTAGTTGCTTGACAATTTGGCTTCGCCAAAACTTCATATCCAGGTAAACCCACCATACGCGGTTGCTCAAATAAAAATTCCATTAAAACGCCGATATAGCTTTGATGTTGACATACAGCTTCCGTGACACACTAACAATTGATTGTTTAACAGACTGCATAGCTTCCAAAACTATCTCCCACATCCACGGATCTTATGATTTCTTGATTAGTGTTTTGATTTGACGTTCGCATTGACTGATGAGATTTTTTGGTCATGCAGACAGATTGGATATGTCCAATTTTATTGTATATTCGACATATTGCATTCACAAACTTAAAACAGCGATGCTCATAGTGTTCAAAACACCCTGGGTAAGATCGTATTAGGCATTGATTAGGACGACTCATTGAACATGAACGACTATTTAACGATTTCTTTCTTCCCAGAAAGAATTTCCTATGAACACGGTTTTTTTTAATGTTTTAATCTATGCAATCTGTAATGGGGCGGAGGCACTATACCAACTTTTCCCGGTTCGCTTTTCACGTCCAACTTTTCGCATTGCTTGCCAAGTCCAAGGGGGTCATAAATGTGTTCCATTTCACTTGCAGATCGTAATCTGATGATGAAAATTCCCTTTCAATTCTGCCTCTATCGGGATTCAAACCCGGTAGCTCTCCATCCAAACGTCAAAGCTTTAACCACTGTGCCCTTTGGTCGGTAAAACAACTGTGTTTAATAAACACATTTCACTTAATACTTGTTTATAAATTTCGCAAAAAATTGTTTTTGAATATTTTAATTAAAAAATTGGTTCAAAATATTTAAAAAATCACTCGATCGATTTCGACTTGTTAGGTCATCATCAGGAGTTACGAAATTCAAAAAAAAAACATTTTTTTTTTGTTTTCGTTTTTTTCGAATTTCGTAACAAAAATAATTGTTTGCAAAATAGATAAACAAGTATTAAGTGAAATGTGTTTATTAAGTGTTAGTGTATTTCACCAAGTGCCTACGGCAAATAGTGTTAAAAACTGTGTTGATTCGATGGCTTCTGCAATCATCAAAACCTTCTACAGAATTGGATTAATTTTTGGAAGCACGCCGTTCTCACACTGTTATGTTGGCTCTCGTAACGAGAAATTATTGGAATTCGGCTCCACGCGAATCACGTGAAGCTTGGCCACCTCTCATATATATTGTTGGATGTAGTTCGCAGTGGATTCAGAATCCCTTAAAGAGAATTGCCAAAGATTATTTGGTTATCTAATTGATGCTTTAAGAGCAATTTTGTTCACCTCAGTAAAACTGTGTAGATGCAAATAAATGTTAAATATAGACACAGTAAATCAGAACAAATAAGAGGCCTATTTATTTTCCCATCGTACCAATCGCCACAAAAGTAAACAAATTTATAATATTTACATATGTATATGCGAAAATAGATCAACAATAATTCCCGTGTTAATTAATATCATGTTCAATTAATTCAGCACAATAATTATTCTAATTTTTCACCACATAAAAAATCACCAACCGAAACCTATTAGTATAACAAAAAATAAAAATAATTGTTATAATAAAATAATTTCAATTAGTTTTCTTGTTTTATAATTTTTATATGTTAGCTGTAATACTCGCAATTAAAATAATCAAAATCAATTATCATTACAATCAATAAAATAGATAACGGCAACCCAAAAAAAAAAATGTAATTTTCCAATTAACAAATGCAATTAAAAATCAATTGTAAAATTGATTTTATTTTCTACATTTTCATTTTTTTGTGTGCTGTTCGCTCAGCCTGTGAAAATATATTTTTACTGTATGCTCGGAATTTTCATTTTCCGTTATTTTTTTTTATCACATATTTAAAATAGAAAATTAATATTTGATTATGGGAAATTGCATAATTTTTTTTGTCGAATTTGTGTGTTCGGAAATCGGAATTCTGTGTAAGGAAGATTATTGATGTGAAATTTAATATCTGTTACAAATTAATTGCGATTTTTGACTATTTCATTTAATTCAGCGTCTACGTGTTAGTATACTAGATTTTATAATTTGTGTTGATTAGCGCACGTACATATATGACAGGGTAACAAAAGATCAGATAATTTGTTTCATCTATAATTTATTTGCGTGTCTTGTTTACCATAATACCACGTAAATTTCATCTTGATTTGTATGTTTACCAAGAATACCACATTTCAGGTCACTGTGATCTATGAACAAAACAAAAATATATTCTAATTCTAGATTATTCTTTTAAGATTATTTTGTGGTATAAAGTTCGAAACGAAATTTTCTAAGAAACAAATAACAAGCGGATTCTCTTTTGTTGTATTATCTAGATAGGTAATAAAAGATGACCACCGCACCAAATATGAAATTCAGCTATAAATAATTTGTGATTAATATACGTCGTCAACACAAATCAATTTAAATCAAATTTTATGCATTTGGTCAAAAGAAACATCTTCAAATAGTTACATAATATATTGAGACAATAAAACTTGCATAAAGCATATAGTACACTATCAATGGTTCAAAGGTGATGTAACTCTTTCGAATATGGACTTTTATGTTTTATTGTTCATATGTACATAGTTCTTATGATATAAATAAGATTTTTTTTAGTTTTAATATGCGAAGAACATAAATATATACATATTTGTATTAACATGAACCATCTGATCCACCTCTCCACTATCACCGTTAAAAATCTCCAAAAATATACTTATATTAAAAAAATAAAGAACAAAAAAATTGTATTTCATGTAAACAACACTATATGGTTTGGGTTAATAAATCTTTAAGTTGAAAATTTTATTCAGAAAAATCTCTGATTTATTTAAACAAAAAAAAAAAAAAAAAAGTTTATATAGCTACGTTTGTTACTTTTTTTTGAGGTTATGTAAATTTTGTGATTTATTGCTTTATACGTTTAATTCACTTTCCCGATTTCTCATTTGCTATAAAATATAAACTATAATCTTATTATTATTTTTATAGGTATTATTGAGATGTTCGCTATAATGACCGAGATGAAAATAAGCGGAATGTTTAATTTGATAATACAAATTGATGCCCATTATACGAAAATTACCTTAATTGGCCATTAATTTAAAAGAAAATTGGATCTCAGAATACATGCAAGTAGTTACTTGGTGCACTTGACTAATTTTCTTTCACTCCTCCACGTTTCATTACAATATGCTCTATTTCTTTGGAGCTTATTATTGGTGCTACTTTACCAATCTTCTATATAACGAACTGAAGATTTTGAATCACAGATGACTGCTAGATTTGCTCTCTCCATTCGTTTTGTAGCTGTTTTATACACTGAATGACTGAACACTGAACAATGCAACTCAGTTGCATTAAAATTGTGAAGTTGGAATGATGTGTTGCGCATTATTTTTTTTGCTAATATTTAAATTCGAATTATTGGCACGGGGTGCTGATAAATGAATTTTTTGCACTACAATAAAAGGCACTGTCAATAATTGTACTCAATTTGGAGTGCCAATAATACAGTAAAATCGTTAATTTTCACAAATTATGCTGCGAAAGAAGAACTCTTATGACGAGTGCCCACTAAAAATGGTCCTCGATGAGGTGAGAGCTGGTAAAACTTCAAAAAAATCGGCAGCCAAATTGTATAGTATTCCGAAGTCAACGATTCAATTGAGGTTGGGCCCAAAATCCACGAAAATCCAACCAGGCTCATCAACAGTATTGACTAAAGCGGAGGAACTAGCAATCGTAGAATGGGAAAGTGTCGTTCATTAGGAAAGTATCCCAACGAAAAGGTTTCCCTAAACGGAAGGAAGATATTCTTCATGCTGCTAAGGATTCCTCGATGAAAATAATCGGGATCATCTTTTGGTGAAGAAAACTTTCCGGAAAAAACGTGGTTTTCACTCCATCTTGAAGCGACACCTCTTCATATCACTAAGAGTACCAGATCCTGTTTCATCTGCCAGTGCTAATATAGCAGTTACCGACATATCCAAATGGTTCAACTCCATAGAAAATTAATTATTGGAGAATGATTATTTTTCCATTTTGAGCGATACCATCCACATATTTAATGGAGATGAAACCAATTTCATGCTGTGCTCTAAAACAAAAAGTGTTTTAGGAGCAAAAGGGTAATCGATGTCTTCTGATACGTTGCGGAAGGGATTTATGGCATGAGGCCTTTTTCCATGGAATAAGTATGCCATAATCACGTCCAAGTGCCTGGGTAGACCTTCAGTAGCGCATTTTCAAAATATTAAAAATTCAGATGACACATGCTTTTCATGAATACATTGTTTACTATACGACCAAGTAATTGAAAATATAAATGATGTTGAAAACATAACAATACTCAATGGCCACGAACCCACAGGCATTTCTCAACTAGATCAAATTTCGGTTACTCAAACGTACACCGTCATTAATGATAAAAGATATTGGTCTTCAGAAAATATTTTAACCGTTGATAAGAACACGAATATCGCAGAAAAAATCCAAAAAACTTTGAATTTGTCACTCCTTCCTGCACTAAATTAACTCCAAAAACACACGCATATACACCCATGGAGACATATTAGCCTGGCCGCAGACACCTTTAAGAAAGAGTTTAAAAGTTCAAAAAGACAAGAAGAGTTTTTGTAATTACCAATTCATTATGGATAAAAGATGAAGAAAGGCGAAAGGAAGAAAAAAGGTAAATCGAATATCTCAAAAAAGAAAGGAAAGCTGAAAAATTAAAGAAGAAAGCACTTAAAGAAAATGGAAAAATTACAAAAAAAATTCCGAAGGCGACATCAAAAACCAAATAGAAAACCCAAAACAAAATTGCCAACAGCATAAAAGATACACGAACCAACGCACACAGTAACATCCGGTGCTTTAGCGTCATTACAATATTGTTCACCAACAAAAAGTGTAGTGGAAATTCAAAGAGTCCAATCCACCACCTCATGAGCAAAAACAAATTTCGTATGTCGTGGGAAAATGTGTTATGAATGCAGAAAATTTCAGAAAGAGACTGAAGACAAGTAGCTAACTAGCGATGTAGCTATAGCTATGATTTGAACTGAATGTTTCATTTTATTTTTATGTTTAAATAAATTTTTATGAACCTGAGTAGACACTAGCTACTTGTGATAATATTATATTTTTACATGAATTTTTTGTGTTTCTTATTATTTTGTGATACAAATAAATTAAAAAATAATTTTTTGCTAACTAAATTTTTCAATTTTTAAATTTTTTAAAGTGTATTTAATTAAACTTGTATAGAGCCAATATTTATGGGTTGGGCTCGTTTGCCCGAATTCCAAAATCCCGAAATCAAAATCTTGAAATCAAAATCCCGAATCACAAAATCCCGACGCTCAAAATCCCGATTTTCAAAACCCCGACTTTCAAAATTCCGATTTTCTTAATCCCGATTTTCAAAATCCCGATTTCCAAAATCCCGATTTTTAAAAGCCTGATTTTTAAAAGCCCAATTAAAAAAAATATCAATTCGGGCATCCGCGGGCCGGCCGGCTGACCCGCAGGTGCCCGAACTCATTTTTTTTTTAAATCGGGCTTCTAAAAATCTTTTTGTAATCAGTTGAAAAAGGAAAATATAATCCGCAATTGTAGTCGCATTCATTTCTCTTCTCTTTATTAGATTAATAAAAAAAAGTAATAAATATATTGTTAATGCAGCATTTTGAAATGCAATAATTTTAGCGACTAACGGCTTCGATAACTCTCACGAGGTCACTGCGCTCCCCCCCCCCCCCCCGCATATCCATCCGAATGGCTTTAGATATGAACTTCGGGGGACGTAGGAGCCGGGACCAGCAAACATGTCGCACTGCGTGCCGCACGTATGAGCGGAATATACAGAATCTATTAATGACACTTTCTAAAATGAAAAATAATTGCACCATTTTGTTACGCAAGATTTTTTAGTTGCAAGGTTAATAAAAAAAGTAATATATTATTAATTCAATATTATATCAATTTTTGAAAATCGAGGTTTTACAAATTTAGGCCAGTTGGATTTTTTTTTGGATAACCGGATCGTTCCCGTAGTAACGACTTAAAATATGAAATCAAATATATTTTTAACATAATATTATGTAAGTAATATTTTCTAAAAAGTTAACCGTAACAGATGGCGCAATAGCGGGAGTAGCCTTTACAGGCAATTTTAAATTTAAATGTTTTTTACGACTAACTAAATAATAAAAATTATTACAATTGGTCCCGATATCAGATTATGTTTACCCTCAAACAGAGCACAAAAACTAAAAATTGCTAGAGTGCGGACCACGTCCACAACACTGATAGAACCGGAAAGTTTAAACGAAATTTCCATTCCGGAAACGTTAAATTTAATTGACGAAGAGCTCTTTGGATTGTCGGAGAAAGATTTTGGAGGAAATAAAAATATTTTATTAGTAACAAAAACATCTTTGAAGTTGCTTGTAGCAGAGGCTGAATGCTGGCTTACGGACGGTACATTCGAGGTTGTACCATCTTTAATGAAATAATTATTCTCGTTCCATGGTAAAATTGGCGACCAGATCATACCATTATTATTTTGTATAATGAGCTCAAAATCAACAGAAGCTTACTCGGAGATATTCTATGAGATTTATAAAATTGCTTGTGATTGGAACATCCCGTTAAATCCAAAGAGAATTGTGTCAGATTTTGAAAAATGTAGCGTAGCTGTAGCTAAAATATATTTTCCTTTGGATGCCTTTTCCATTTCGGGCAAATATTATGGAGAAAAGTATAATCTGAACACCTTCATGTTAAATATTAAAACGATACATTTTTTAACATGCAAGTTCTAATGTTGAAAAGGTTAGCCTTAATACCTCCTAAAGAAGATTCCAAGTATTTTGATGCTATCATAAACGAATTTGGTCGAGACGCCAAGCGAATAGCCAAATAGTTCCAAACAAATTATATAAGATGTGATCATGTATACCATGGAAGACCCCAATACAATCCAAAAATCTGGACTATTTCCCAGAACCATGGTGATAATTTTCCTAGAACAAAAAATTCAGTTGATCCTTGGCACAACTGGCTAAAAATAGTAATCGGAAGACCTAATGTTGGGGTCTATAAGTTAATCGAAGAATTGGCAAAGGAGATGATTATATGTAAAACACGGGATTGGCCCAAAATCCCGAATCACAAAAAATGCCGAAAAAAAGTTCCCGATTTTCATAAACCCGAATTTTAAAAACCCGATGAAACTTTAAAAATCCCGACAAAAGTCTGGATTTTTTTAAAAATATTAAATTTTGTTTTTTTCCTTTCACCTTTATTAAGAACCGATATTTATTAAGAAGCCCTATTTAAAAAAAAAATATGAATTCGGGCGCCCGCGGGTCTGCCGGCCAGCGCGCGGGCGCCCTAATTCAATTTTTTTTAAATCGGGATTTTGAAAATCTGGATTTTGAAAATCGGGATTATGAAAATCGGGATTTTGAAAGTCGGGATTTTGAAATTCGGGATTTTGAAAACCGGGATTTTGAAATTCGGGAAAACGAGCCCAACCCGTAAAACATGCATTGAAAAATGGAAGGCTGATGCACACGTCCAATTAAAAAAAAAATAACGAAAAAAACAGCAGAATTTTAAATGTTGTAAATAGAAACAAAACTGATCAGGTTAATTATTTAAAAGATATTGTTCATTCTATAAGTTACATTAATAGCGTTTAATTTTATTTATTTATCATTAAATATTTCATCAAAAACCCAAACGTTCTTTTCAGAACGACCAAAAATATATTTTATTAAAAGACATATTTATACAAATCCGAATTTGTAATTAAATTTTACAAATATGTATTGGTTGTGGAATAGCCAAGTTCTATTGAGCAGACCTAATTCCAAAAATTCTAGAATAATTCACATTAAAATGCAAATTATATCCGGGTTCTAGAAACAATACCCAAATTTAACCAAAATCAGCCAAAAAACGACAGAGTTCTTAATAAATTGAAGATAAATAACAAAATTTAATATTTAGTATTTTTTTAAAATCCCGTTTTTTGTCGGGTTTTTTAAAATTTCAGCAAAGTCGAGATTTTGAAAATCGGGATTTTGAAAATCGGGACTTTGAAAGTCGAGATTTTAAAAGTCGGGGTCTAGAAAGTCGGGACTTTGAAAGCCGGGATTTTGAGAGTCGGGATTGATAAATTCGGGATTTTGAAAGTCGGGATTGTTTTTTTTCGGGATTTTGATAATTCGGGATTTTGTGATTCGGGATTTCAAGCCGATCCCAATAATTATATTTTTCAGGTACCAATGATTGTATCAATGTGCCAAGTATTGTACTTTTTGGGATGCCAATTATTATGTCATTGTGCCAATAACTATAGTTTTGGGAAGCATTTTTTTAATTTGATAATTTCATAAACTTACCAATGAAATTTAACTTATTATTATTTTTAGTTCAGTTGAAGACTGTTTGAATGTTATAATCAAACTTCAAATGAACAATTTTTTTTAAAACCACTAAATTTTGTAGCTTTGTTAAGTTAAAAGTTCCTTATGGGTGCCAATAAATGTGTTCGTTACGCAGAAAATCGACATTTAAAGGGTCAAGTAGCTGTTGAATCACATTTTCACGAAATATTTAATAAGATGGCAGATTCAATCCATTAATTCCTTATGTAATCTGGTCGAACTTTTTTGGAGTTTTAATAAAATGAATAAAGATGGCATTGTACTATCGATTAGCTTAATCAAAAAAATACGAAAAAGAAATTAATATTGACATTGCTGAAGAAATTGTATTACTTAAATGGGTTTATAAAACCAACTTCAAACTCAGCACGAAACCACCCGAATTGCTCAAAGAAATTATCCATTTAGGACTTATAAATATTTTACCGAATGTTGTGATTGCTCTTCGGATTTTTTTAACTCTGCCAGTAAGTGTAGTGGAAGGCGAAAAATCTTTCAGTGTGCTAAAAGGTACTAAAAATTTATTAAGATCTACAATGAGTCAAGTTCGATTGAGTGGCCTTGCAACCAAAACATTAATGTTGATTTAGCGCGTAAATTAGATTACACTGCGAGGTAATATCAGAATTTACTGCCAAAAAGCGAGAAAAGCAACAATACAACAAAAACCAAATTTTGGTAATGTGATTATTATGGTTATTTTTAACTAATGTGAAATATACGATATAATTTTTGAGATGCAAATATATTTTTTCAAAATATTTAGTGCCCCGGTTTTCACATTTTCCCTACAAGGCTCTGGTTGTAACCATCAAGTTGTATAACGGTACTCATAATCCAGCGATACGAACCTGATATGACGGGGCCAATGAGATGGCTTGGCCTCCTTGAATTGGTTTTTATATGTCGTATAAAAACGTGCTTTTAAATTTAAAGTATACGTATAGAAAATTCGACCCTGCTATATTTTCTTGTAAATGCAACTATACGTTTGATCAAATCAAATAAATCGACTTATGGAGTTTTCGAAATCTGAAAAATGATTTTCAAAAGACCTCAGTGTTTCAGATCTGTGTCAAAAAATCTGTGTGTCTGGTACCGTTCCGACTTAGCATGTGTGTTCTTCCTAGAGAAAGAAATTTCATAATTAAAATTTTACCAAAAATTGAGGAATCCTTGTGAAATGTGATGAGACTCTGATTACCGGATTTAGCAGCTTTCATAAGAACTTTAAAATTTGTGCTAATTTTGGAAACTATAGCATCTATAAAAAACGAAAAAAATCAAGAGATCCAAATAAATTTTAACCGGAAATGATAGTTTTAATTACACGAGGCAGTTTTTCAGAAAAATTTTGATAAGTTTAGCTTTTGGCTTTAGACGTCAAGTTTTGAGAATTCGAGATCTAAATACGTACAATCGTGGTAAAAAAACTTTTAACTGCGCTACACAATTTAACAACCCAGTCAAACCTTTTTTTCAATTTGTCCCTACTTAAATTTGGAAAAGTTCTGCCAAGTAAATGCAAGCAACGAAGCATTGCATTTTTTTAAAATAAGATTGTGATATTTCTGATAAAATACTTTGCGTAACTTTAATTTTTCGTAAAATAACTGTATGTTGTAATGATGTTTAATTAAACGTTAATATAACTGCAAGGTGCATCCTAACCCATAAAAGAATAAGAAAAATTATTTTAATCAAAAATTCTTTTAATTCCGCATAAAATTTTTTATTTTTGGTTTTGTTACTTTAAACTCGTTGATTGCAATCTTCATAAATTATTTGTTTCTTTTGCTCTCTCTTTAAAACGTAATGAATTTCGTTGATTAAGTGTTAAAATATTTAAGATATGTAAACATGTTTAGCTTTAATACAACTTCTCAAATTTTGCAAGGTGTTGAATAAATTTATTAAAATCGATTGTGCATACATCTATGTACGATTAATGTTCAGACCGATGAGATGCAACAAGAGGTTATTTGGCTTCAAAAAAAATGAAGTCTTGTACAGATACCGTTATTAGGACGGTAACTGTCAATAAAATTAAATGGCTAAGGTACTAGTAGAAAGTGGAAGCAATTATGGCAACTTTCGCAATTTACGAGTATTCTCGAAAGTTTATAGTACGATACAAAAATATTCAATAAGATTCAAGTTAAATTCAACTAAAAACATTGAGCTAGAGGTTTTGAAATTCACTCTAACTATCGAGATTTTGTATCCGGACCTCAGAGACTAGCCCTTAGACGATATTTAAATTTTACGAGTAACGCAGCAACAATTTTGACGGTTTCAATTCTTTCTGTCTTAACCCCTTGCAAACGACTATAATGCTGTAAAAGAATTTTAATTTTGGTGGCATGCCTTTTCTAAATATTTCAAATTAAATAAATTTCGGCTTTTAAACTCGCCATTAATTAAAAAATAAAACATCCTCAATAAATTCTAAAACATTAAGTTTTTCTAATAAGAAAACAGATTTGAAAACAAGAAATAGATTTGCCTCCTTCAGCTTTAAAGGTGACTGGTAATATTTTTCAAATGTAACTTGGGAAAAATACTCATTGTAACTGCTGTATGTATGTTCTTTCACTAATATTTTCTCTTTCCACAATTTACGCTCATTAAAATGTTTAGTTGTCCGTGTGACTGAAAAATTCATTGCGATTTATTTGTGTTCATTGATTTTGGATTCTCGGAAACACTACATTTGGAAAGTAATTCCACCGTTTTGAATATGAAACAAGCTAGATGATATGACTATAGTTGATTATATTATTCTTTGGTCAAACAAATTCTAATCAAAAAAGTCTGATGAGACGACCTAATTTTTGGATATAAAACACTAATGTTTCAATAGGTCGAAACCATCTACAAACGTCTTGGTAACTTCACCTCGATTTAAAAGTAATAACTTGCTATAGCCCAGAATAATTCAAAATTTCTATTTCAAGTTTCTTGATTTTTAACTAACAAAAAACTAGAAAATCATAAAAATTATCAATAGATGTTGTAAATTAGGTTAATATAATTCTAAAAGTCTGGAAGGAATAGCCTCTCAACTCGCGGTGTGCATCTACTCACAAATTTGGTAATGCAGGATTCACTCAGATTAGCCATCATGATCATACCTTTAAGAATATGATCTATCTAACCTATGAGTGACTTGCCCAAGCTTTAGCAAGTAAGTGTTCGAAAGTTCGCCCCTATTCTGAAGGTGTTAAAAGCCCGCTCTATGTTCGGAAAGCAATCTTGTTGAATATATAATACATAAAAGGTTTCTAAGTAGGGCATCATAGTTTCTACAAATTTTCCCTTAGAGTACACGTGTTGAAATTTCGCCATTATTCGGTTGATTTTGGACAAGCACATCAAAAGGTTTATAGTGATCACGTTCATTTCACTATAAACGCCGCGTGAAAAAGTATGATGCCAAGCAACCCAGCTGCACCCTAAACTATGGTAATGATGATTAGCAAAGAACAAATAATTTTAATTGCCCATTTAATTTTAATAACCCATGCAAGCATGGGTCGGAATTTATGATTTGATTAGAAATAAAAAATGAATTAAGAAATCATCCGCTCTTCATAACCGAGCATAGCGAAAAAAAAAGAAATGTGAAATAAAAAAATTAATATACCTCTAAACATTGTAATAAGTAGTATTTTTATGTTGCAAAATTTAAAAATATCAATTTTTGAATCCCATGTATTTTCAATGGTAAGTTTCTGAAATTTTGATCCGCCACAGCTCAGCCCAGGAAGAACCTATCCGTGTAACTCCAACGGCTATAAACTTTTCTCACCAAACCCTAAAAGCATGCCAAATTTCAACTTTCTACCTATTACCCTTCTCGATTTGAAAAAACTTACGGACATTTGTGAGTCAGATAAATTATACGGTGCAGTCGGGTAGTAACATAACTAGTGTGGTGAAAGTTGTGTTATAATATAACTTTACAGTGTTACGTGTCTTAAATATGTTATATACATATGTTCCTTGGATACACTGTGTATCAGTAAATTACGCATATCTATCGCGACACACCACAACCACTACATTGCCAAACACCTACAGGTTCCGTTTTTTTTAAATTCTAATAAAAAATAAAGTAACCTTATAGGTCTAATGATTTTTAAATTGCAATGAAAACTTTTTCTTACTCAAAAAATAAATATAAATTTTACGGCTTTTGCGGCCAATAGTGGTAAAAGTAATAACACTATTTGCACTTGGCGAACACCCTTACACTTAATAAATAAAATTTTATTAGCACTTGTTTTTTTAATTTCACAAAAAATAAATTTTGAATATTTTAATTTAATTTTTTTTCTAAAAGTTTGGAAAATCACTCGATCGATTTCGGCTTGTTGGGCCATTATCAGGAGTATCTGATTTATAAAAATAAAAATGTAGTTATATATAGTAGAAAAAAGCAAAAAAAAAAAGATGAAAGGAGAGACAACAAAAAATAGGCAATAAAAATTAATCTGTTGATCGTCCCAATCATCCGATGTTTATACGGACAAAATAATAATAAACACCCTTGTGAGAGGATCGCAGGTAAACTATTAGTCATCGGCTGAGTAAAAAAATTCAAGGTATATTGAAGTAGTTATTCAGTAGATACTCCTGATGATATGACCTAACAGGCCGAAATCGATAGAGTGATTTTTTAAACTTTTGAAAAGAAAAAATTTAATAAAAATATTCAAAATTGAACTTTTGCGAAAATAAAAAAACAATTGCTCATAAAAATGTGTTTATTAAATCTTTTTCTTTGGTTCACTTTCTGGGAATGTGACAGAGCTCCAGCTGGCTATGATCAGATTTAATGCTATTTATTAAGCACAGAATTTAATTAATAGGCCAAAGAATAAACAAGACGAAATTGTTTATTATTTCGCTTGCAATGCTCAAGATGCTAGAACTCTTAATTTAAATAAACTATTTAAATAAAATTTAAATAAACAAAAAATTTGTATCACAATCATTTAATTTCTGTAACTGCCGCTAACCTTTGTTAGCCACTGTTATTATTAATTCGGACACAATTGTTAAAATTTCTCTGCATAAATTCGCTGTTTTAGCGCTAGTAGCTAATTATTATTTTATTACAGAATGCATTACTGCAGCGCTTTTGAAAACGGTTTAAAGAATATCACAAATTTAACGCCAAGTACTCAAAACTACCGTTGTAGTGCAGAAGTGGATACTTTTTATCTCGTTCCGATATAATCACGTGGCACTTCGTTTGCAATGTCTTGAACCAAACACCAATTTTATTTGTACGTCAAATTAATCCTTTGCTATATAATAATATAATCTAGCTCAATATTTTTACAATAACAATTTTTGCAAAATTTATGAAAAATGAAAATTTCAGCGATTTTGACTCGAATTTTTAAATGGAAATTCTCGATTTTAATTTTTCGAGATTTTTTCCGGGTTATAAACCACATTCAAAGACAAATTTTTCTTCATCTAATCATAATAGAACCTCATAATAAATTTAATTTCGAAACACGATTAAGCCATTACTTCCAAATTTCAAACAAATCAGAGCAGTTTTAATTTTCCGCTTGTGTGTCATTGTGTATGATAAAAAATGTTCAAACTGTCTGAATTACACGAAGGCGATACAATTATTTTTTAAATCAATAAAAATAAATTTTTACTGAAAACTTCTTATGTTTCCTAATTGGTTTGTCGGGATTATCAATTTCAAAGCGATATTCTGATAACGTGAGTTTATAGTCTCGAGTACATTTTTACTTAATTATATTATTTAAAATTGATTAATAAATAAAACAAATATGCTTAACGCAATATTAAAATGCTTAACAATTTGAATTGTACTTCGTAGACAAAATACTTAACAAATTAAAATTTTTATTTAATATGCAGACCCAAATATTAATTTTGAATGAAATTGTAGAGCAATCTTTAGCGAGAAGAATATGCACTGCTGCCTGTTCTAGGGTTCTTCAGTAGGAGTTTATTTTTTGAAACTTTGTAAATTTATTCGAAATTTTAACGTAAGAATTTCATTTAGAATCTATATCGCTTCACTACACATTTATAGGCTCTTCGATAATTGGTTTTGGTCTTAGTTGGATTATCTTGAGGGTCAGAGAACTTGCAATTTTCAATACGGTTTAACAAGGCCATAAAATTAAGAAGAAGAGCTTTGTAAAAATTTAAACAAGCTCATAATAAGGATACGATTACTAAAAACTATTACGAAAAACTAAATGTAAGAACACTAAAACTTAAAATAGTTTTAACATTTTTTATTTTAATTATTTTTCTACAAAAATTTAAATAGTTTCATAAAGGAGAATTATCAGTAACCTGGAGATAGATGTGGCTTTTCCTTTTTATTGCCATTATTCGGTCTATTCTCATACGATTACGATTAGATAAATATAATTTAAAATTTACTTTTATTTTTCTTAGTGAAGACGTATAGGATTAAGTATCAAAATCTGGAAAGTAAATGCAATTATTGAAATTGTACTAAACATATAAAAACTAGAAATTTGTACTCGTAAACATACCACACCAGACATAAACTTTGTATATAAGCAAAGTGCATGTAGCCCAACTTTTACATATAACAATAAATTTTCGCAACCAAGAACATGACAAATTACCATCATCATCATTATTAGATGTCGTTTAATTATTTTTCACATATTTTGTTGTTGCTCATTCTTCATTTAAAGTTGTTTCCATTTACTTATAGTGTATCTTATATACCATAGCATGTTTCTTGTTGTTTTCTAATAAATTTCTTTCGCCGGTTACTTTTCCACTGTAGTAATTTTAGTTTATTTTATTTGCTGTGTAAAGTTTTAGTTTACATGAGACATCTAAGAGCATACAGCAACAATACAACAATAAAACGTAATTTTAATTTATGTTAGTTTTATATATGTTTAACTCTTATGTATCTCGTCTCTATACAGTAAATAATGTTTATTCTCCTCCTTCTATATTTTATTTTGTTCTATGTATAATTTTCATTTTACACATACAAGTATAATTTCTTACATTTCTGCTCGTTCAGAAAATATGTGGTTGTTGGAAAACTACAGAACGAGTTCCAAATTGCGAAAAACAATTAAACAATTATTAATTATTTTCCGCTTGTCTTTGAGCAAATTAACAAGTTGAACTATTAAATTAATAGAAATGTAAATTTTTTTTACTTTTAAAAACCATTTCTATGCTCAAAATTTTTCAAATTTAAATAATTATATTTATTGGGCCATAAGTAATCGATATTAAAATTCTCTTGCTGTCTATACTTTGTAAATATATCACACACAAAATGTTTTAAATATTATTTAAAAACGAAAAACTTTAAAGCTCTTTATATACCATACATACAAACCGAATAAAAAATGAGATGAAACAGTACGAGAACCAAAAAAAAGTCTAAAATAAAACAAAATAAATAAATTTATCTTCTTTTATAGCAAATACAACAAATAAAAAGAAAAAATAACACTAAGAATTTTTTTTCAACAGTAAAAAATGCCCAATAAAAATTGCCGACACACTCTTGCAATATTTCTTTTAGATCCTTTATAAATCACCCTGTAATCCCTCATGCTGTACCATTTTTTCATTTTTCTTCACAAATTTTTTTTTTAACTTCATGCTCACCCTTCTACGCCAGTGGAGGGAACAAAAAAAACGAAAACCCCAGCGAAGAATGGAAATAAAAGGAAACCTCATTTTCCAACAACCTTCCATTATTATTATTTTCGCAGTCTTCTTTTTTGTCGGTGGCGTTGTTGTTGAAGATTCCATTCGAGAATCTCTCTTATAAATTCTTCCCTCGCACACAGTGTTTTACTTTTTGTTATTCGCTAAACTTTTTTCTGTTACAATTTTGCTTTATGTGTGAAACTTTCAAGAAAATAAAGAAAATATAATTTTTTATTTTTATGTGCGTGTGTCAGTATTTTTTTCGCATAACTCACACCTTATTTTTCTCGGTGATTATATATTTTCTAAAGAAAAACCACAACCACATCAGCAAAAAGTTTGCATTTCTGTAATGAAAAGTTTGACGCGGGAAGTAAATATGAAGCAACACAGAGAAATTATGTAAAATAAATGGTAAACTTTAATGTTTAAAATTATTCCCAATATTTAAATTTATTGGATATTAAACTCATCGGTATATTATTTGTATGTGTGCCAGACAATATTTTTTGTTGGTTTATAACTAACGAATATTTATTTTGATCAGTATTTTAAGGTAAATGAAAAATTATTGCAGTGTAGATTAAAGGGAAAAGAAATTAAATAATTTGTTAAAATAGAATAAATAAAATATTTGTTGCGTGTGAAATATATCCCAATCACTAGGTAGGTTAAGTTGGTTTTCCTAACGAACTGGCATAGATACAATCAGGTCCAAAGCCGTGCGACATTATTTTTTCTACTCATTGAACAACCTTGAGCTCTCGACGAAGACCAGTTCCTTACTCCTCCTCATCGTCGCAACTACGCCAGAAATCTTATAAAGAGACTTCCATTCTGCTCGAATGCTTACCTATGAGACAGTGTTCCATAATAGCACCCACCAATATACTTACATACCACTGTCACAGTGATACAAACTGCTTGTATCTTTACAGGCCTAGTTTCGACCAGACCTGCCTACCGATACTATTTTCATCAGCTTCCACAAATTACTGATCGGTGAATAGGCGACACTATTCAAATAACCAGTTCGTAGATTTTATGGTTTAATCTAGAGCATGGTATTTTTTTAACTTCTCTGTGTTATAACAAACACTAAAACAAACCAAGCAGTACCAGGCAGTACTGCTTGGATACGTCATTATGTTTATATCGATATTTTTTTTCTGATCTGTTGATGTAATTAATTTCGTCAAAAGTTCTAGAGGTTTAACGAAATGTTGAATGCATAATTTTTATTTGATATTTGATAGTTTTAGAATTTATGCTTTTAGTCACGGCGATTGACGTTTTACGAAACAAGTATTATATAAGCAAAATTATATAATTTATTCTACTATACTGCTATCTGTAGTCAAAGATCGGATGTATAACTTTTAAAGCACTGAACCCACAGTATTCTAATTACACTGGTACATTCGACATGTATAATAAGTTAGCCCGAAGTCTTTTCAGGCCGAAAAGGACTTATTATTTAGTGTCTTCGATACAAATTTCATCAAAAACAATTACATCAAAAAAATAAGCAATCCAGTAAATACATACGAATAAATATTAAAATTTAGAGTTTCATTACTAATATATTTTTGTAAATATTAATATTAATGTTAAAATGGCACCGATGTTGCAACGGTCGAGAAAAAATATATTGCAAGTTTACATAATTTTGGGTAATAATTAGCCGTGTTGTTCCACCATCCTAATGGATTTTCCTCCAACGGTATAATAGGAGTTTTTAAAAATAACGTTAATTCGGTTAAATCGCCTTTGTCTTCTTCCACTCTTAAATTACTCCTAATTAATTCTTTGTGATAGTCCCATGGTTTACCTTGAAATTGTAACAAAAAAATTAATTGAGAATGTGTTCATATATACATACATTACAATACAATTAATAATTAATTACCAACTCATGGAAGGCACCTCTAATGGAAAATTTGGAGCTTCTTCAGTATTTTGTTTTAACAACTTAGTAATTTCTTCAAAAGCTTTCAATGAATTCATATCATTCTTGAAGTACGTTTTTTTAAATCTTGGAATTGATAAAATGTAGTGGTGCTCAAAAGACCTAAACCGTTTAGTACGCTCGTTGATCAATGCTGGTTTTAGTTTCTTCGATGATCCCCATTTTAATTCAATGGACATTTCGGGAATTTTTTCTCCAAATTATACATCATTGAAATGACTAAACTAGTTGTAGTATATTTTTCTCTTTCAATTTGCTTTGTGGTAGCCTGTAATGGTAGTAATAGCGATTTAACTTCTTGTAATTGTTGTATTTCTGTAGCAGTTATTATGATTGGTGAAGACGGATGACGGTAAATTATTTGATTTATAATTGCTTGTTATTCAAGAACTCTTTCAATCATATAATAATATTGAATTCCATCGCGCTGGAACTCCATGCACAAGCATTGTATATTATGTTGTGGTTGAGCTTTCCTGAGCTCATCGCCAGCATTATTACTTTGTTTCCAAGTAACAGTGTACTTTAACTTTTAGATAAGAATTGCTAGTGATTCCACTGATTACGCGTTGTGCTAATAAATTTAGTTGATTAGCAAAACAATGTATATATTTTGGCGAGCCGAATGTATTTTCTAATGTTTCGTAATATCTTTGGCACCATCGCACTAATCACGGCAGCAACGTTTCTTCGGTTTAATCCCAAAATTTTCAAAATTTTGTTTAATTCTTGAGTTAAATAAGCAGCTGTATGTTGTGGTACATACAATTTAAGAATTTTCTTCTAAATGAATAGTTATACCCAGAAAGTAAATAACCAGATTGTAAATAATCTGTCCAAATGTTAGTAGTTATGGTAAAATACTCAATTTTAAAACTAAAGCTGTTAGATATTGACTCAAATTTATTTTCTAAAAACCTCATTATGATTGTTCGAGAGGATATTTTATAGTTGCCACTGTTGGACAACCAAGTGCCTGAAAATGAATGAATCAACATATTACTTACTTACCACGTAACTCTATCAATGCATTAACCTTACCTACCCTAATCCTAAGAATTAACCTCGAGTAAGACCCGAGTACTAGGTCTATCCCACCTTAACAAAACAGCAATCAATGAACCTAAAAAGTTAATTTAATTAGAATTAGTACGATTATTAGTTATTTAACATTAAATACTTAGCTTTAAATTCGTATCCATAGCATATGATCTGTTGAACGCACTCCATAACATCATTTGACATTTTGCAGAGAAATTGTACTAAAAATGTATGTCTGTATTATCGTTATAAGTTTGTTAAACTTTATCATTATAAGTGTCATCTAGGGAGTAATAGTAATATTAAACAGTGCAAAAACCATTGTAACATTTTGAGTAAACTCCGTACTGGTTTGAAACTATGCTGCAATATTGAGCAAACTATTTTTTTTAAATTTCGTTTATTTTAGCCGCGAATGTGAAATCACCAATTAGAGGTCAACAGCAGGACAAACGATTATGGATGCAATGGGAATTGAGTTCAATTTTATAGGTGATACATCGTGCGAAAAAGAAAATGTAAAATCATCAGTCGAAGAAACAAAGTTGTACAAATAACATCATATAAATAAAAACCATTATAAATTGGGTTGTGGAAATAAAGTTTTATTTTCGCATCTTTTAAAACCCAATAGCTGCACATGTTCACCATGATTGTATTTTTATTTTGGCCAACACAGCCATCAGCGACCAACCGAATTGTTGTTTTACCTGTTAGATCGAGGTTGCATAGACGATGATATACATCAGATGCAATTTACCTTTTGGAATTCCGTTTCTGTCCAGGTGTATAGAAAAACATATCCTTCGACAAAGCGGATTTTGATGATCCCACCACGATGCCAAAACTGAAAAAATAAATTTGGCGACTGTAGTATGCCGCCTGGTCTGCTACTTTCGGCAGCACCATATTTTTTTGACAATCAAATGACAAAATAATCATCGGCTTGTTCCTGTAACAGATTAAAAAATGCCTTCGCACGCCTTTTATGAACCAATCTCTTCACCATCAAACTCTGTTTCTTTTTTGGGTCCGTTTCAAACTTCATTCCTTCGGTCACCATAATGCAGGTGGAACACATATCAGTGGTGGGTGTTTTAAAGCCAATATTAAAACACCTGTTAAAAATGTTACGAAAAAAGCTGTTCTTAACATAAACATCCTATAGATTTTATTAATATTAAGCTCACTCGGCAGGTACTGTCTCCAGGCAATTTTGTTTCTATAGTAGTGAAGCTCCAATGTTTTAAACTTTGCAATGAAATTTATTACCTTTTCTCTTTTATGTTGGTTTTTTGAACCAATCCTATCTCCGCTTCGACGTTCTAGTCCTGACTAAGTTTATTTGAGGTCGAGTAGAATGCTTTAGCGAAGCACATTGCATCTCTTCCTTTAATGTCATTGCATTGAAAAGCTCCAGAGTTTTTTTTTGTGCGTGCATTTAGGAATTACCGGTGGTCGTTTTTGCTTGTACCTGAACACACAATATTTCAAATAAAAGAACAGGTATCAAAAATAAACCCAATTTAATTTATGTTAAAATGCTCATACCTGTTTTCTTTTTCTTTATTCCGCCTGGTAGCCGCAATGGCCCCTTTCCTAGCTTTCTCACCATTTTTTATAACCGTCGGGTGTTCTATACTCTCCATTATTTTGTTTAATTTTTTCTTGTAGTTTTAAACTTTAAATTGTAACACTTTAATGTAAAAATTGCTCTCAGCACTCATAAAATACGTCGAACGCATTCCATAAACTTTTTACACTAAACAAAACATCATAATTGTACCGTTAAATTATTTTTTTCGTTGACGAGTTTTAAAATGTATTTCCAAAAATATCGAGTTTTGCATTTTTGTTTCCTTTTAACTATTGTAAATAATCTGTTTTAAAACCAATTATTTTTATGTAAATGAACCACTTTGAGAATTACTTAATATGTAAATAGTTAGTTTTGCATTAAACTCTACATTTTGGAATGAAAATACAAGGTAAATAAACAACTTTGAAAAATGTGTTTTGCTTAATACGGTAGCTCTTGAAAAAACGAATCAAACGACATGCATCATGCAAAATATTTGAAAAATGCATTTAGTCAATTTTGCATTTATACGTCTCATTTGAACTATGGGTTGGGGTCGTTTGCCCACTCTTCAAAATCTCAAAGTCAAAAATTCACTTTATAAAGCAACTTATCTTCACTTTTCAGAATCAAGTTGATAAAGTAACGAAATGAAGAAAACATTTTAATGGGTCCAAATTAAGTTGAAATGGAGTTCTAACATGAGCGTTTGTAGAAATTTTGCTCGAAATAAATGGAACTAAAGCACTCAGTTATAACACAGCTTAGATCAGCTGTAGTGAAATTTGAACACGAATTTCGGAAAAAATTCTGAAGTTCGGGCGTGATAAATGGAACCAGGCTGTTTCTCTCGATTTTTTAATGTTTATTACATTTTTTGATTACAATCAACAAAATATAAATATTTAAATCATTTGAAGTTTTTATTAGGAATAGCGAACATTTCCGTTCTAACACTTTGTTCAAAATTCAATTAGAAATAGAATATTCCCAAATTAAATTCTGCATACCAAATTTAACAATTATTGGTTGAGGAATGATAAAATTCAACTGAGCATGGCCTAATTTCAAAAATTGACAATAATCGGTAAATAACCTACCTAAGAACTGGGTAAAAATGTAAATAAAGAAATTTTAAGTTTTACAAAATTACGTTTTTGGTGGCATTTTTAAGAATTCAGAACTTTATCCAGCGAGATTTTCAAAAGCGGGATTTTAATAATCCGACATTTTAAAATTCCAGCTTTCGAGTCGTCGCCATTTAAATTTTTTACTAGCCCGGATCAATGTTTGTTTGAGTGGCAGTTTTCGTGCGCTGTTGTTCAAATGGATTTTCCGTTGGCTTTAGTTCTACTCGTGAGTTGGGCGAATATCGAGGTATCCATTAGAAAATTGTTCAAGAACGCGGTAAAGTGTGTGGCGTGATCACGGATGAAGGTCGAATTCTGGGTAAGTTTATGTATCTTATTTTATATGCCAAATGTACTTAATTTTGTTTAAAATTCTTAATATATTTGTTTACAATAATTTTTCTTTTTTCCTTTTATTTGCCTAAATTAAAATTTTTATACACATTAATGAACTCTTTTATTAATAATCTAATGGCAAATTTAATTCTAATTTAATTTATTTCTAATTATCTATAGGTTGAATAATATTTTGTAGTTTCTTTATTCTTTAAGTGAACTAATGTTTTTAGGAGGCTGTTAGTACGTAGGAATTGCTTTCTCAGGCTGTGGACGCTCCAGATAAAATGTACAGTGCTGGGAAAAAAAAAATTGGGCAAACATATTTTATTACAAATTGGAGTCTTATTTTGCTAAAATTACAAAACTTTTGAACGCAATTGGCTTATTGGTTCATTTTAAATACATGTATGATGTAATTTTTTGAAAAAAAAAATACCTGCAATTTAGGGGGAAAACCCCAAAAAATGCCAAAATATTCAAAATACGTTGATTTGAGTTAAAGTAATGGAATAGATTAAACACTTATTTTTTATTTTTTTTTCTCGCTCCTAAACCAACATATTGCTTTTACACTGCTCACTGACTTTTCCCATTTTTTTAAACTAAAAACTTTATTTTTTATTTGTCTAGGATCACTTACAGAATAACTTATTCTTACAAAATATGCACTATTTTTATACTCAAAAAAAATAATTACAGGCAATAAAACATCTGGACCCTAATGTCGGCCAAGAACGGTAGGCGTACAATAAAATAATTGCTTGACCAATTTTTTTGCCCATCAGTTGCGGGGTTGTACCGGTGTAATAAAAGCAAATTGCGGTCCACCAAAATATTAATATTAAAGATAGAACTTCTATAAAGCAATAAAAAACAAAACAAAAATAAAAAATAAGTGTTTAATCTATTCCATTACTTTAACTCCAATCAACGTATTTTGAATATTTTGGCATTTTTCGGGGTTTTCCCCTAAATTGCGGTACATTTTTTTTCCAAAAAATTACGTCATACATGTATTTAAAATGAACCAATATGCCAATTGCGTTCAAAAGTTTTGTAATTTTAGCAAAAAAAACTCTAATTTGCAATAAAATATGTTTGCCAAATTTTTTTTCCCAGCACTGTATATATACGAGTATATATATATATTCTTTTTGTGAAGTTATTACCAACACTTCGGGATAAACATATTGATTAATGTTTAGGTAAAGGTTTAGTAATAAATAAATATTATTTTTTATCGTTGAATTTAATAATTTTCTTTATTGTTTTATTCATGTTGATATTGAACAAAATGTTTTTGAATCAACAATTATAAGATCCTAACTATTGAACCAACCAAGAATGACACGATGTGCAACTGATTTGTATGACTATAGTGAGACCTTTTTTATGAAACCTTACGCCTAGGTGTACACATTCACATTCTTTTCAAATACCTCCAGCTTCAACATACCTCAATACAATGAAATCACACACATCCCATTTAAAAATACTTATCAAGAGTCGAACCCACTACCTCCCGCTCCAAACACCAAAGCTGTACCAATTTACCGTTTGGTCGGTTAATTAAATTTATCAAGGTAACACACCCCGTAAAAAAATCTTTTCTGTATAATTTTTCGGGCCAAATTAACAGATATTATTCGACAGATTCCATGTTTAATAACGGGTTGGTTAGTTGTCACAGAAAAAATTTGTATCACTTTTTTAAAAAACAAAGACAAATTTACAGTGAAACCGGACTAACGTTTGTGCAACTGAATAATTCTAAATGTGTAAGTAATTTTTACCAATTAAAAATATTTCGGAAATGCTGACAGAACAGGCAATTTAATCTCAAGCTGCCCATATCAATTTCGGCGATTAAACGGATATTTCGATCCTCGGATAGATTCTTTCCTTTTGTATTAACTTCGGTCTATATGGAAAAAGAAAATGATGATGCATTGATCCTGGTTGAAAACCATTTTTTTCGTCGTTTTGGTGGTCACTGATCCTAAAAATACAAAAAAAAGTGTGTGCTATTTGGATGTCTGGATGGATGGTATGTCAAGAATGGCTTATTGGCTTATGTGATTCAAATATTTTTTTCAGCCAATTTTCTCTTATATTAAATTCGGAGAATTGCAAAGCTTTTAGAATCGCTACCTCATTCAAAGGTCATTTGAAAGGTCTGGGAAAAAGCAACAATTTTGGTATTAGAGCTTTCGTTGTTAACCGTGTTATTGTTGGTAGCTAATTATTTATTTATTATAGAATATGGCTCTGAAAGCTGTTATATTGAGCTTATTCCAGTAAAATTATGTGGCATATAAATCATTCATGGTTGAAAGGTCTTGAAAAAGTAACAATTTTATTCCAGAATTTTATTTCTCAAATTCATCTCTTTGGCGCTGGGGAGAAATTCCTTGTTTTTTGTATATAGTACATTTTATAAATAAAAATATTTACAAATTCAACGAAGAATCAAAATATTTTTCTGAGCCGATTTGTAAAGATTTATTAAATAGAAATTTTCTATTTTCAATTTATGTAAATTTTCCAGATTGGTTCAATCGTAATTATATTCTTTGAATTTTTTTTTCTTCATATGCGTATGTTTTTTATCAAATTTTAAACAAATCAGAACTGTTTTAATTTTGTATCATGGAATCAATGAACATCGTAAATTAAGAACATGTCCTCCTGGGTCATTTTGAGACCAATTTTTTTTACTGATTAATTGAGACATTTGCCAATTTCCAGTGAATTTTTCGGGTTTGTCAATCCCAGACCGAAGTTCTGATTACCTCGTCAGGTTCCACCACCTAGTGCTAAGATATTTAATTTTTTGTCATTTTTGCCTCTGTTTTGAAGTTTTATTTCAACAAACAAAGGGATTGGATCCGCTAGGTTGTATTTCTTTCTTTAAAAGCTGTTTTATTTTCATTTTGAATTAGATGTTTCATTGTGCTCTTATTGCTTATCTGCTTTCTTTATCCGATCTACGGACAAGTTAACTCTAATTTACTTTTAGTTATCGTTTTTTATAAATTTTACCGTTTACAAAAATGTCATCTAAGAATAAAATTAAATTTTGGAATGGTCAATCCTTCTGAACTGAAGACAGGCAACAGATATTTATCAATTACAACACACACCCACACACAGGTATATGTAGAACTTTTTTAAAAACCCTTTTTTGTACTTTAGCAACGTAACTAATTGTAAATATGCAGTGGTTTTCAAAAATTAACCAACGCTCTTGAATAGGCTGATACAAATTCTTCCCCTTTATAGTACTACAACCCATACTGGAATTTGGCTGCCTTAAAAATGCACTTCCATACAATTCAGTTCGCGACAAGAGGCTGCTAGACACGATAACAAATAGTTTGTAGGTCCCGTCTAAGGGGGCATCCTGTGAAGTTCATTGATACCGTATCCTGGCCTATTTAATACAACGACTTTGAAATGTTAACTTGTCCGAATCACCTAAGCGTACACGATTTACTTGTTCTAATTATATCGATGTAGTATTCAGATTCTCGGATTCAGGCGCATCATATCGGATTTCACATATTATATTGCTAACATATTTTAACAACTTTAAAGGGACTTAAAGTGGTCCTACCTTAAATCGGGAATGCACTAACACACACCTATTAAGAAGTGGTTTAAGGCTCCAGCACTATTTTTATATTATAATACCCTATTGTAAACCCATCTTTAATTATTTCGGCTCTATTTAGTTGCCGCTCTTTCGTACTCGTACAGTATGATTTCATTATAAAATATATTTTTATTTATTTATTTTCTTCTCTCTGAATTAAAATAAATTTTAATTAATTACATTTTTTTTTTCTAGGAAAAATAAAGAAAAACTTTAAAAAATTTATCTTTCTTATATTACATTGTTGTGTGTGTGTGTGGGTGGGGCGATGGGGTATACAACGTGGTTGTATATAAAGTATGAGTACTTTTTGTTTAGAGAATTTTTGCTTTTAATTTTTATATATTTTGGAAAAATAAAAATTTTAAGAAAACTTATGTAAATTTTCCAAACATTGTATGCGGTTAATTAGTCGAAAGATGAATGTTTGAACTTTTTGTGTGTGCTATGCTTTCTATTCTTCTTGTTTTTTATTTTAGCTTAAGATAAGGATATATGTATATGTGTGTGTAGATCTACAAAGAGCTTTTAAAGCAACTTTGGTGTAAAGTTTAGTTAACACTTTGAATAATGAAAATTAATTTATATGTTTTATTTTATTATTCTAGAGATCTTATATGTATTTTTTTGGTTCGTTCTTAGTTTTTGCAGATAAGAATGGATTATACAAGTTTTAAATCACATTTAACTACACTTGAGCTTGAATATACTCGTATACGAAATTTTATTATGAGTACAACGAGAGCACATACAAAAAAATAAAATACGAATAAAGATAGAAGATCTATTGTCATACTGAAAAAAAAAATGAAATTAATTGAAATGTTCAACAAGTTTTAATGTTTATTGTGATTTTAATTTTAAGAGTTGGTTGGGTTTTGTTGTTTGTCTGTATATTAAATGAAATTAAATAGGTTGTAGAGTTATGAATGTACGTGGTGTGGTGAACAGAATGCGTAAAAGACGAGTGAAATAATATTTCTCCTCATAATTATAAATTTTGCACTTAACAATACTCTATGTTTGAGTGTACTACAGGTGGGACATAATTTACTATTTTTTTTTTGTTGTTTGCAGATTTGATTTATTTTTGAGAAATGGATATTTTAGCGACGAAAATTAGAGTCTGCTTATCTCGTACAAGGACAAGTTTGAACTTCAGGTCTATTTGTTTGTGATTTGGCTGAGGTATAACCCTACAAGTATCATTTTATATATCATGTTTATATAAGACAGGGAAGGTTCCACCCATGTGCATTTAAACCTCCCACCCGCATCGAAATAACTTTCTATAAAATTTCAAATCACGAAAATCAAAATCCCGGAAACCAATATCCGGGATGTCAAGATATTCATTTAAGATGGAATGATTTGATAGCCAATTAAGAGGAAACTCAATTTTTAAAAGGGGATTTTTTAACGGAAACCCTTAGAATGCACAAAAGTGAACGGTGGAAGGTCTAAAGAAAGTCTTATGATATGAAGACTTCTTAAAGAAGTCTCGCTTTATAAAACATTTTCTACAAATCTAATCACCTAATTTTAATTGTTTAAACAGAGTGCCTCATAACAATGTCAAGTGGTGTATATATGGTACTTCGAGTTTTACTTTCGAAACTTAATTTTATTAAAATGATGAAGAATGTAATTAAATATATTTTAATGATATAATGAGTAATCATTTCGACATGGACACTTTTAATCCCTAGGCTCTGCAACGTTTTGGATAACACAAAAACTTAATTTATACAAAAAAAAAATTAGTTAAGTTTTTATTTAATGCTTAAATTAGACATATGATTTGAAAATTTATTATAATTGTTAGAAAATAACTCTTCATGTAGCTTTGATAATAAGCTTCAAGACCACATGTATGACCACATGTTGACCATACCAAATTATCATTACCGCTCTTTCTTGTGAAAAGCAATAATAATCATCTTCAAATAAATTTTTGGCACTTGGCAGACCATTATTTTTCAATACTGAGTTCTAATAACAATTTAATAATAATTAAATTAAATTTGGTAATTTGCATTGCTGATGGCACCCCAAACCGTTTTTTCAAGAATCTTGAAATCTTTCGTTTGCTTTACGGGATCTCCTTAAACATAGGAGACCAAACCCTGCAATCTGGGAGCTCCATGGAATTTTCTCTTAAAACAATTGAACGGCATTGTTGCAGATCGTCTTTAAATATTTTTCGAACACATTCAAAGTTGATTTGCTATTCTCTAGTTTTCTTCCTTCCATCGGCACTATATTGTGGCAATTCCCCGGAAATAGGGAATTGGGGAAAGAATTTATTGCTACATTACTTTGAGAAATTTACAACAACAATCCCATATATCTAAATCCATTTGGAATAGTTTTCAACCAACTTTTTTGCTGGTATAGAATAATTATATTCTGCCTGTAGTATTAATGTTCACCACCAGGACAGTTTTATTGAATACTTTTATTTTTAAATGTTGGCAATAAAAATATAAAAGTGACATTTGTTTCGTTGACAGCTAGTTTTTATAAACACGGAAAAAAATACTTACGATTTCGTAGCATTCAATAATTATTTTAATATATTTAGTTTCGTGTGCACGATATTTTTAATAAAATGGCTTCTCGAAGAGAAATTTTAATACAGGTAAATATTTATGATTGTTTAAACTAGAAATACATAAATATAACCATGTACATTTAACTCGCAGCGAATCATCGAAAATAATGAAACGACATCAAATTCATCTGAATCTGAAGATATTTTTACATCGGATAGCAGCAGCGGAGAAGAATTTATTAGCCATGCCCGTGTTAAAAATTTTGTTAACACAATTAGTTTGTACGACAATGTTGATTTCAAGAGGCACTTCCGATTTTCTCGTAACACTGCTGAAGTTCTCATAGGTAATATTAGAGATGTATTTATTTAACTGAAATTTTGTGATTGCTTGTAGAAATGTGTAAAGGAAATTTTTTTTAAAATGTTTATATAATGACAACCAATTTTAAATGTTATTTTTAGAAGCATACAAGACGTCGGACATGTGCCCCAAACATCAGCACGGTGGAAGGGAGAAAGTTGGAGAGAAGTGGGAAATTTTTATTTTTTTATGGTATATTGCTAATACCATAACATACCGGCAGTTAGGCAATTTGTTTGGGATAGCCGACAAAACAGCTTGGACCATAGTGAATAGAGTGGCAGCATGGTTTATGTCAATTGCGGACCGTCATATTAAATGGCCTCGTACTACGCAGGCAGTTCAAATCACGACAGCCGGGTTCGAGCGCATGAAAGGTTTATCGGGAGTGCTCGGTGCAATTGATGGAAAACATGTTCAAATAAAAGCACCTACAAAAAATCGTCATTTGTTTTGCAACCACAAAAAATACTTTAGTATAATACTGCAAGCTGTCGTAGATTCGAAAAAAAATTTATTGATGTATATTGCGGAGAGCCCGGTTCCTTGCACGACAGTCGCATTTTTCGACGGTCACTTGTATATCAAATGGCTACGGAGGAGTACCAGTCTTACTTCCCTAATAATACCTTTTTATTGGGGGATTCAGCGTATCCGGCTAAAAAGTGGCTGGTGACTCCATTTAAAGATACAAGTAATCTGACGGAAACAAACCGACAATTTAATTACCTACATTCGTCAACACGGATCGTAGTCGAAAATGCTTTCGGGCTATTAAAATTAAGACTTCGTCGTGTGCTGCATTTCACGGAACACACAAACATGAGGAACGTGTGTAATATTTCGATTGTCTGCTGTGTGTTACACAATATTTGCATCGATGAAAATGATGAATACGAAGATGCAGAGGATTCAAGTGATTCCACAGACAACGAAATTTTTGAATATGAACCGCCGCAATCTATCAATAACAATGCTTCGTCAGATGACAGACGATTGTTGTTAGTTAACGAACTGTTAAATAAAGGAATTTTACATTAATAGGTCCTACACTATTTCTTTAGTATAAAATGGTATTACATATTTGTAAATTTTGAACGTTTTATAATAAGAATAAAGGCGTTAAACTCGCTTAATGCGAGAACCCTGATTCGAAACCTTGATATCCATGAGTTCAATTTGCCTGGCGAATCGAAAGTGGGTATCATAATAGGGTGTAAACGAATAAATAAAAAAAATCCAATAAAAAATTCAAATATTTCATTTAATATACATAGATAAAAACATAACATTTATATAAAACTTAAAATTTTAATCAATGGTCTTTTAAAGCTGCTAATAGTTGTAGGTGCCTCTACTCTTTGGCAGATTCTTTTTCTCTAAATCTTTTGAACTTGTTCTCCTCAATTATTTTTAAAGCTTTTTCTTTAAGTAGAAGCTATTTTTCTAAGTATTTATCTCTCGTTGAACAACGGTTTCTTTTCACCCTTGGTCTTGCAGGATCCGTATTCGAAGTTTCCTCGGCCACCTCCGGAATAGATATTTCTATCATTGCATCAAAATTATCGTCGATCAATACTTCAACGGGGGGATTTGCATCTCGCCTGCCTATCCCAATACTACTGGTGCTCGTCACGCTTGTCGTGGCTTCGGGACCGAGATTGGAAGAGCCGTAAATTTCGTCCAACAAGTCCATAAATGGAGCGACTGAAGGTGCAGCCCCGGTTCGGTTATTGTTATCGACTGCCGTTTTGTAAGCCATTTTCAAGGCTTTTAGCTTATTGCGAATGTACCTGGCAGTAAATGTATTATCCTAAAAATATTGAAAAATAATAATAAAACAAATAAATTTGATGAAAATATCACGTACTGATACTCCCGCACTACTCATATCCTCCACCAAATTATCGTGCACATGCTTCTTTCTTGCCACATGGTGAAACTCTTCCTTCCTCCTATGTACATACATATACCAGCAAGGTGCGTGTTTCAAATCGCGACCATTTTCGCCTTGGATTTTGCCTACATTTATTGACGATAAATTTTGTACCGGTTAATAATAAAACGTAAATATTTACAGATCATTCAACAAAGTACAATAAACGAAAATTACATAATTCTATTTTATTATACTTACGACGGGTTACATGAACGTGAACTAGTTTCTTCTGAAGTGGTCATAATAGTTATTATATTTAATAACTTGCTATTTAATAACTTGCTGATAATACCAAAAATTAATCGTTTCGAAATTGCAATTTAAAAAATTTAAACAAATGTTGTCAGTGAAATTTTAGAAACGTCAAAATGTAATTGTTGTCAACTAGTAAAAATAAATTTCTTAGCTGTTACTTTGATCACAATATTTATTCCATTCAGAATGGATTTAGCTTGTACCAAAGTAAGACAGCTTATATGTAATTTTTATTTAAACTCTTTTTTCTGGCATACTGAGGTAAAAATTTAGTGTTAATTTTTTTGAAAACAATATTAAATGGGGAATAATTTTCACTACCAATTTAGATGTGGAAAATTTATTCCCAATTTATAAATATTTGCTCTTAAACTTATCAAACTTTTCTCCTCAGTGGGCCAGAAAAAAAATGTTTAACAGAAATAACATATAAATTCTTTCCCCTGTTCCCTATGCAGGATTACCAGAATAGTGCCACAGATCGAACACAATTTCTGCGAACTCTCTCGCTCTCTCTCTGATACCTTTAATATTTACTAGTGTACTTACGATGCATTTTTGTCAATATGTTGCATGTTAGTTAGTAGCCCTTGTTTTCAGGGATCGATTGAAGGTACTGTATAACGTACCTATTCTAAGGTATCTCCTCCTTTTTTAGAGTTTTGAAAATATCTCCTCAATTCATTCCTCCTTGAATTTTTGTTAAAACTGATTTAAATTTGATAATGGTTTGACCTAGGGTGTGTAACGATATCCCGGTTTTTAAAATCCCGGTTTGTCAAAATCCCGGCCTTTTATAAATCCCGGTTTTCAAAATCCCGGTTTTCAAAATGCCTGTTTTCGAAATCCCGGTTTACAAAATCACGGTTGTTAAAATCCCGGTTTTGTATAAAAAAATTCCGATTTTTAGGAAATCCCTGTTTGAATTTTTAAAATTTGGCATGTGGGAAAATGGCTCTTAAACGATTTTTTAACTAAATTCAAAAATGAGTTTGCGATAAAGTTCTAGAAAATGGGTAAGACAATTTTTTTTATTTGTTTTAAGGAATATTTCGTAATTTTGTTTATCAAATATTTTTAAATTTGCTTGATAAAATTTTTCTTCACCAAAATGTAATAAAACCGGGATTTTGAAAACCGGGACTTCATATTACACTCTTTCACCTGATATACTAGATAACATAACGGTACTTTTAGTTGTTGTAAATCGAGATGTAATTAAAAAAAAATTATATATGCGGTTTTGGCTTAAATGGGTAAATATCTGCCAAATGTTCGCAAAGATAGTCATTCTTTTGGTAATGAAATTTTATTGTTATAATTCCAAACTACCTCTTAATACTTTCACCTTGATGTCTTTTATAAATATTATTTTTAATCACCAGAAATTTCTATTGATCAAAATACTTTTTTTTTTTTTTTTAAATTTCATTTTTCGTAATTCTCCGTCGTAAACAATCGGCTCAATTCTGGGATCTCAAACTTTAAGTTATGTTATTTTAGTTTTCTCAATACAAATTCAAATAGGAAGCGAGGAAATAAAATAACATAACAGCAATTTTATGCTACGAGAATCAGGCCCAATAAATGGTTAAAAATAGTTGAGCATCATTTAATGTAACCAGAATTCAAAACGTCGTTAATAATTTTTGTTAGAATGTTATAATCACATCTATAAATCGAACTTCATATTTCCGAAAAACTGAATTTCACCATAATCATTTAAGTAATGGGACAAGTTTGAATCAACAAGGCCAATTTTAAAACTTCTTTCAGAAAATAGTTAAGATCGAATAAGGAGCTCTCACTTCAGAAATAGGGTTTAAAATTTATAATTTAATCCTGGTCAAATTCAAGAATCTTTATTAGACCAAAATGAACAAAGCTAAACTCCAGAATTTTGTCTTAAAGGAAAGTTAGAAAAAAATTGCATCCAAAAATTAACATTTAGTGAAAATCAGATATGAGATTTTAAAGTTTCAATCAACATAGTCAACATATAGCAGAAGTTCATCCAAAAACTAATATTATTTTAATTCCAACTCTCTCGTATGTTATTATCGAATTTGGCGTTACTCGGTTAAAAAACACATAATCTAATTTTATTCATCATGGTCAAATTTCAAATCTTGTGTTCCTTGGTTACGATGAAAGTAGTTTATTCACCAGGCAATTACATTTCTACAGGTAACAATTTCCTAGTTATTCAAGTGTTTTTAAAACAAAATACAAAAAAAAATCATTTATTTGAAAGCAGATTTAATCTCATGTTCCTGGGTTACGATAATTGTAGTTTCTTGACAAGTCATTTTTCAGTGTTAAAAATTTAAGAAATAAAATTTGTTTAAGACTAATTTCGATTATTAACATTTAGAACGCGTTAATTTTGATTAAAACGTATTGCAGAATCGTATGCATGCTTACAGGTTCTCAGTAGGAGAAATCGAAAAAAATTTAATATCGTTATTACGTCGCCATCTATCATGAATCGAAAAAAATGTTTCAAAGAAATCCTAAGTGCTTTAAGCTTTGCAATCCTAATCTGCCATAAAAATAGGAGTTTCTATTTTAATTTCAAAGTTACCCCCGCCCAACCTACAAGAAGGGGAGGAGAGGTACTACTTGTATCGCTAATACATGCCCCCCCCCCCCCCCCGCTCTTGGAATGATTAAATTTTGCTAATGGACATTTTTTTCGTAGAGTGCTTTTTTCCGAGATATTTGAAAGTTTCAGCTTAAAAAATCATCCGGTATAAATCATTGCCTATTAAGATATCGTATTGTAATAATGTACATTGTGATTTTAGTTTTGAAAAGAGCTTGTATACTACTAAAATCACTTTAAGTGAGTCACAGTTGCATAGTGCGATGCGCTAATGTTTGTTTTATGACTTGATGACTCAATATAACCAAACCTGTACACAAGCATATTCTATAGTTCTATACCTTGAAAATATTCTGCTAATCGAGGAAATAGTTGTTGTGAATCAACCCTCCAAACTACGATTTCTACCAGTACCTTTTCCGTTGATAATTTACGGTAAACATTTTTCGCTTTAATCCTACTATATTGCAGAGTTTTCAAAAGTGTTGCTTCTGAACCTGAAAATTCATTTAGATATGTTTTTCAAATAAAATTCGCAAACAGTATTTTTGTAATAACAGTATGTTTGAAATGAGAAAGTTAGTACTGATTATCAGAAATTAAATTATGCTGCTCTAAACATTTATCAATTGGAAATTAACAATATTTGATTCATTTATCAGAAAAATTGGATAATCATAATTGCCCGATAATATAAAGTTTCATATTTAAACAGTATGGCATTTATTACAAAAATTAATAATTGGTTGAAAAATCATATTTTTGTCGCTTAAGCGAAAATTTTACCTGAAAATGGTATTTTTCTTGGCAGAGAAAAAAAATGACTTCGAAACATTCTAGGGTGAAACACCCCACACACACACACACACACACACATTTTATACATTAAAATGTCCAGACATAAACTATAGTAGCCTGTGCAGCAGAGGAAGAATAGTACCGTGGAACGAAATTCATTGTTTACCCAAATGATTATTGTGGTGTACTAATTTTTTTTTATTAATTTTTGTAGATAATACATTTTTTTGTATTATAGTAATTTGCATTTACAAATTAAAATTTAAAGAAACAGATGAATAAATAGATTTTCTGCTAGGGACAAGGAGTAGTTTCCCTAATTTTAAAAAAATAGAAAATAAATAAATAAAAAATATAAGATTCTGAAAATAAATCTAGATCGATCAATTTGTTTCAATTTCAACTTAAAATCCTTTTTCAAATATTGTTATATTTGAGAGGAAAAATTCAGGTTTTCCCTATACATTTAAAATACAGCAACTTCCTCCCATTCAATTTTTGTTTATGTTTTTTAAGCAATTTTTAGGATATTTTAAGTTCTTGATTTAGATATATTGTTTTAGGGTTTTATTCTTAGGGGTTTAAACATTTTTTTTGTATGTTACTTCAACTAATCCTTTTTTGATGAATAGAAAATAAATAAATCAATATTAATATATTAAAAAACGGTAAAACGAAAGGAAATAAATAAGTCGATTTAGGTATGAGCAATATGGGTTTATGTTTTCTGTTGATGACATAAATAGAAATAATGGCGGAGGATATAACATAAGTTACGAAGGGGTGATTCCTAATTTACATTTGTGTTTCTTCTATAGCTTAAGTCGCAATAAGAAATATAATTTAACATTTTAAAAGTATAAACAAATTTTATATTTTCTTAGGGGATACGGTTATGACTAAAATCCATTGAAAATGTTGGAGTCTAAATTTTAAATGATTTGTTTTTCGGTGGGAATTGCTCGCTTTGATTTATTGATATTAATAAATTAAGTTACTAATAAACCAATTGTTGAGTGATTTGGTATGGTGCAAGTATTTTTTATGTACTTAACACATTTAACTATCATAAGTACTGAAAGTACTCATTTATTATTCCGTAATTTTTATTTAATAACTTTTCTTAGTTCTTTGAATAACAAAATGAAGCCTTAAGATGTGAAGTTGAACCGAACTGCTTTTATTATACTGATCTTAAAAGCACACAAAAAAACATAAACTGAAAGATATTGCGCTGAATGATAGAACTATTTAAGTGGTTCTCAAAAATCTTAACAAATAATTTGACAAAGTCCGTGACAAAAGCAACAACTTAATTCCGTTTATCTATTCTATTCAAACAGCTTGATGTGTTCTCAGTAAGATTAGTGGTTCTAGAACACGATTGTGAACATAAATAGCAGGAAGTTTTTGTCTGTCACACACTGTCCATTCTCAATATCATGTACAGTTCAGTTGAGGTTTTCGTTACACTTAAAGTATAAAATAGATAGATGAGCGAATAACAAATACAAAAGCTATTTAGTGATACTTAATCATTGATGTCTGAGTATTTTCTTGATATGGTTGACGCAGCGGACTATTTGAACTAAGTAGTTATTTGGTATCGTAAAAGTTAATGGTTTCACTTACTCTAACGGCTATGTCAGATGTAGCTGTGTCTCCTCCAGCTCAGCAATCTGTATCTATGCAATCAATATTATTGTGGTAAAGACGGATGGTTCGGTTAACACTTCAAGAGTACTAAATTTCTTTATTATTGATTCTTAATCGTGTAAATAATTTTTATACGATTTCGCAACAAAAATATTACCGTCGCCTTATATTATTTTACTTTACTAAATAATCTGCTTTTTCTTACGTGCTCTGTACATATAATGACTGTTGTACAAAGTGTTTACAAAGAGATTTTTTGCTATATTCGCAGGCTCCTTGGTCGGACTGTACACCGAAAAAAATCCTTATATGCTATTAACGAAGACCTATTCCTTAAAAAAATTATTAATTTATTCTTTTATAGTAAGAAAACATTATTGAATTAATGCAATATTTTTATTTGTGATTAATTTTAATTATCTAAATTTTCAACGTTTAAGAAATATTGGTTTATACTACATGATTCGCTTAATTGAAGTTTTATTTGAACTCTAATTAATTTATTCATCACTTTCATGATTATTTGTTGAACTAAAGATTCTTTATAAATGAAGCTATTGAAAAATAATTATTTTTAGAGCGAATTAATGTAAACTGTTGGAAACAAATTTTTTAGTTATATGAAAATAACGTTGCTATAATTAAATAAATTTGGAATTTAAGAAGGTTAATTGTCCAGTATAATCTAGAACAACTAACCTATGTAGTTACTACAAAGAAGTTTTCTCTATTATTTTGAAATTAAAATAAAGAATTATTGTACATTCATTTAACAAATGGTTTGTCACCGTAAATAATAATAATTTAATTCTTGTTTGACATTTAATAAAACAGTTCGTTAATGTTATGAAAAGGAATAAACATAAACAATGATCTTCGGGTTTTGTAAATAATCATGTAAATTATAGCTACATATGTATGTGTATACTGAATTTGGCATTGTTGTGTTTCTGTATTTCTTCTTTCGCATTGTTTTTATATTTTGTGAGGAAAAGAACACATTAGAGACAAAAATATGGTTTTATTTTTGCGTCCAAACGAAACAAAATACGATGCATAAAATATTTACTCGTATCGTTCGTTATACTATTATACATTGAAAACAACTCTTCGTCTTTTGTTTTTTCTTATTAACTAACATTGCAACCAGTGTTGTCAATTTTAAACTACCTATCTAATCACAAAATTAAAGAAACTGTTTGCACGTTTAAATAAATGAAAATTAATAAAAATAATATCAATTTACGGTAAAATGAAACGTAAATCAAAAATGTTTTAGTTTAAAGGAACATTTTTCAAGTGTTAAAAATTTTGATAATATATCCCTTTTTCCCGTTTAAAAAAAAAATAAAAAAAATTGGCATAATTTAAGTCCGAACTACACAAATGTGTGAGTACAAATGGCGTTTTTGATACAAAATTTCGCTTGATTTGAAGTATGTATGTACAACCAACAAAATCGTCTATAAGTTAGTGTTTTTTCGGACGAAAATAATTTAAAAAGAATGCACAAATGTGTAAGTTGGTTCAAAACACAAACAAAAATAAATTTTTGACATGATACTTTTGCCTCACCCGCACAATTGTGTTACCGTGCAGGAAGATTGATATATAAATTTTTAAATCTGACAACGCTGTGCAACATTTCGTAATGATGTCGTGTTAATACATCGTTAACTGCGTGTAAAATAATTTAATTTTTAACTCGTTTCTACTTCATCATTCTGTTCGAAAGTTTCAAAGAGCGAGCAATATTCTCGTACCGGTGCGGTGTAACAAATAAAAAAAATTGGACGCCACATTTACCGTAATATTTCAGGTAAGATTCTTGTTAATAATAATAATTACTAACTTAAATTATTGGTCTTTTGTAATGTTGTGATGTGTTGACGAGCATTGATGTATACAGTATACGCAGAGTGCACAAATACCTCATAATGGATTTTTTATATTTGATCGACATTTTATTTTGTGAAAAGTGTAGTTCGCGTAATTTTTTACATTTAATCTTAATGCTACTTATTTATGTTGAATATTGTGTTTTTTATATGTTGCAGTGTATATTAATCGTCCACGATATTATTGTATAATCTTTAACGGTGCAATATATTGATCCTGATAATCCAGCTAACAATAAATGCGATATAAATCGTACAACAGGAAAAATACGAGTATTTGTGGTTAATAAGCTAAGCATTCTACCGCGGCCAAGACAAAAAATTTAATTTCATGGAAATGAAAACGATGTGTAAAAAATAAAAAAAAATTGGACGCCACATTTACCGTAATATTTCAGGTAAGATTCTTGTTAATAATAATAATTACTAACTTAAATTATTGGCGATTTGTAATTTTGTGATGTGTTGACGAGCATTGATGTATACAGTTACGCAGAGTGCACAAATACCTCATAATGGATGCATTATATTTGATCGACATTTTATTTTGTGAAAAGTAACACGAAGTTCGCGTCATTTCTTACATTTAATTTTTATGCTACTTATTTATGTTGGATATTGTGTTGTTTATATGTTGCAGTGTATATTAATCGTCCACGATATTATTGTATAATCTTTAACGGGCAATACATTGATCCTTATAATCCAGCTAACAATAAATTGGATATAAATCACACAATAGGAAAAATACGAGTATTTGTGGTTAAGGTAAGCAAATCCACTTATATTTTTAAAACGTATTTAGATGCAATTGACGTTATCGGATGTATATAGGACGGATTCAATAATTATTATAGATAACATAGAAGCACGAGGAGAGGGGACTACAATGTTATTATTAATATCATATTATTTGGGTTGGCTATATAATAATTTAATTTTATTTCTCTCAAATTGAGGTTAGATAAGCTATATGATAAATTTGTAAAAAGAAAACAAATTTCTCTGAAAACGATATACTAATTCCATACTTCTTGTACCTCGATGATTTAGAAATTAATAACCCTCTTGGATCTCATTCAGGCGTGCAAAGCATAACCGTACTTAAATATGTGTTTCCTACCCTGGAATTCAATCAAAACATTACAAACATATTTACAGCAGGCTTGATCAAAGCTGATAATATAAAAAAATTTGATAGCAATCGTTGTCTTTTTCCGATAGTTCAAGAACTAATAGATTTAGAAAATATTCCGTTAGAAATTAATACTTGTGATGGCTCGTTCAAAGTGAGATTTATTTTAGGCTTAGTCTTAGGTGACAATTTAGCACTAAATACCGCCTTGGGATTCACGACTTCCTTTTCGTCAAATTATTGCTGTCGTATTTGTAAAATACATAAAACTGACCTTCATGTTTGTTCGAATGAAGATCTCCTGACACTTCGTTCTGAATATAACTATATGGATGATGTGAGCCTTAATAGTATTGCTTTAACTGGGATTAAAGAAAATTCAATTTTTAACCAGCTAAAGACATTTAAAGTTTTTGAAAACTACAGCTTAGATATAATGCATGATGTATTTGAAGGTGTTTGCCATTATAATCTTTGTCATATTTTTTCTGATTTTATAGAGACTAAGAAATTATTTACTTTGAACGAACTTAATAATCGCAAACAATTTTATAATTATGGATCTATTGAAATTGGAAATCAATCACAATCCATTAAATTAGAGCACATTAAGAAGAAACGATTAAATATGTCAGCAAGGGAAATGATGTGTTTTGTTTATTTTCTCCCTTTAATGATAGCTGATTTAGTTCCTGAAAATGACGAAACGTGGAATTTTTTTTTATTATTTCTGGAAATTATAGATTGTTTGCTTCAATCAAGATTTAATTACGAGAATTTAGACATACTGAAAGAGAAGATAGCTAAGCATAATTTTTTGTATACAAATTTATTTCAAGATACGCTAAAACCTAAACACCATAATTTAATGCACTATCCTTTAGTTATTAGAAATTCAGGTCCTCCGCGTCAATTTTGGTGCTTTCGATTCGAAGCAAGTTTGAAAGAAATCAAAATGTATGCACATGCAACCAGTTCTAGAAGAAATATCTCAATTACAATTGCAAAAAAAATGCAAATGAAATTTTGTAATTACATTTTAACACCGTCTAAACCGACACTTGAGATCGATACAAAAAGTGAAATATTTAATCAAGGCACACAGGTAGCAAATTCGTTAAATACAAGTGAAACAAATATTAGACTATTCCATAATTTTTATTTGCCTTGATATTGAAAATAATAAAATTTATCTTGTATGTAATAAAATAGTTTTAGGTAGTTATACTAGACATTATGCCGCTTATACGATACCGAATATTGATAGTTATGTGGCTCACGACGTTATTTATCCAATAGAATATTTCGATAGCCCACCTTTAGAAATAACGTCACAATGTAACGGTTCTAAAATGATAAGATTTAAACGATATTTTTAAGCTTATCTATATTTTTATATATTTTAGTTTGATACCATTTAGCACTTATACAAATTATTTAATCAAAAATTTGAAATTGTTATTTTTAGATTTATTTATTAGTATAGTTTCTTGAATAGTTTAGTGTTAGCTTTAAGAGATAAAAAATACAAAATGTCAAACCAACATGATTTAATCGACTATTCATCGGACACTTTTGGAAGCGGGAACTCGCAGGCCGTTAATACCCAAAGTTTACATCAAACCAACTTCGATCGGCCGACAGTTTCAGAAGTTCGCATCAATCAGCCAAATAACCAAAATGACATAATAAGCAGCATTCTCGAAAGTTGGGAACTCCCTAATTTATATCCTATTTTACAAGGTGAATATTATTTCAAAAACAACATTAAAAATTCATTCCGAGTATAATTTTTTTAAATAACACTCAGAAAACAACATTAAAATAGAAACATTGAAATGTATGGAACGTGAGGATGTACATGATCTTTTGCGACAGGAAAGCTTAGGAACCAGAATAAAATTTAATTCTTCCCTTAAACAATGGCAGAGAATGCAGGTAAGAAATATGAAGTTGATGTAAACATATAATTCAATTTATTTTGTTTCCAATATTTTTGTGTACAATGTGAGTGTGTGTGTTTTGTCACTATATTTAATCAGAATCTACTTAAATATAATTAGCAGGACTTATATTTAAGTAGATTCTGATTTAATTATAAATTTAAATAAATGAGAATAATTTTTTCTTTTTGTAATAATCTATTATTTTATCTGTATTTTTTATTTCGAACTAGTTTCGCGAGTTCTCTTTCATCAGCTATTTCTACTATTCTAATTTTTGGTTCACAAATGTTTTTTTTTATATTAGTAGATTTCGTTGTACGGCATCCTATCGTTCAATAGTTGTGGCTTGTTCTTATGTTGATAAATTTTAAACAACTATTCTATTCATTTTTTCGCCTTTCAAGGTGAATTCTACATAAAGAGACAAAATATTGAATAGAATAGAGGAGTACTAAATTTATCAACATCGGAACAACCCACAACTATTGATCAATAGGATGCCGCACAACGAAATCTACTAATATAAAAAGAAAACATTTGTGAACTAAAAATTAGAATATGTAGTAGAAATAGCTGATGAAGAGAGACCTCGCGAAACTAGTTCGAAAAGAAAAATAAAGATAAAATAATAGATTATTACAAAAAGAAAAGTTATTCCCATTTATTAAAAATTAAAAATTTAATATAATGCAACCATTATCTTTTAAAAGGGAATAAATACTGAGACGTTGGATGGATTTAAATCACCGATTTCTAGTGCGGTAGCAGTTACAAGCAGTTCAAATCTTTTGGCCATTACTTCAGAAAAGGTAATTTTTTAAAAATGTTATCATTACGCAATTTTTCTCGAAAATTTATTAATTGGAATTAAATTACTTTTTTTCAGCTATATTTAAAAGATGTTTTGAGAGAAAGCGGTGTCCCTGGTTTGTCTCTTTTAAGGATTTCTGAGAATCGGGCATTATTATCCGATGAAAATCGATATACTTTAGTCGATCTGATTGTGACGTATTTTATCAATAAAAATCTAAAATTCGGAGTAAATGAATGCCAAGCTTTAGCGGACGATCTTCAAGAATGCTTCCAAGGAGAAGTTTCGGTAAGATATTTTGCGATTTGAGAGAATTTATATACATAACAAAAAGTAAATATTTGTTGGACAAAAAATACAATTAACAACAATTTCATACATAAAAAACATTAATTTTTACCAAAGAACTTCACATTAATCTATATGTGTACTTTTGTAGCGTCATTCGCTTTTCCGTTTGTGCACAATAATCTAGTTGATAGTTTGAAATTTCATACAAAACCTTTTCAAAATTGTTTGTTATATAGTTTATTCACACTTGTATCGGTTGAATAAGATGTTTTCCCTTGTTTCATCATTTCTTCATCAACAAACAAAATTTAGTTTGGAAATAAAGCAGTAATGAAACAAGGAAAAGAGCTGACGCATAATTGTAAAGAAGCCCATTAATTTTGCATTTTGTTTTGTTTTCTAGTAGCTTCGATTAATTATTTTTACTATTATGCATTTCATGTTTTGAGATAAATCTCATTATTCCTTTTAAAAACGGCATTTACATATAGTCTTAGGAAAAATAGCATTCATAACTTCTTGGAAAGTGGTTGTTCCTAAGATTTTGAAACAAAGCTTCTTATTCGTATGAGAACAATAAATTTCTAAGCTTGTTACATATTATAGTATAACGCCAACGAATCATATTTTACTATTTCTGATTTTCCAGTCGGTTTACTTCAAGCGGAGACCAAACATGAAACCGAAAGGTCAATTATATGACCGGTACAATAATCGGATATCAAAACTTCGCAGTGCATCCTTAATACCAAAGGCAAAACGTTTCAAAAGTTCAACAGGCATACAAGAAAACAGTTTAAATGGTAAGAATTTAGATAAAAAATGTATCATATAGAATTAAATGCAATGTCAACATACTCATATAATTAATTCTAGATATGATGTCGGAAGATGGCTTATGTTTATGTATGGAACTTAAATTTAACCGAGATGATAGTCAATTAGACGAAATATTGTCTAAATGGACCAGATCGGCAGAATATCGTTGCAACTGGATCAAAACGAACACCGATAAAAACATAGGATCAATAATTCAGGAATGGCCAGCATACGAGCAGGCGTACGGTCCAACACTTATTGGAATTGATTTCAATTTTATTTATCCAGATGCATGCAATATATATTTGTTATTTGAGCGGTTTTGTCGAAACGTGCTTCCGATTATGGAGCACAAAATTGTTGAACAAAATTCAAAGCAAATGCTTAAAGAATTTAAAGCCCAGCAGCATATTTCTGCTGGTAAAATTATTTTATTAATTAATATTTTTCTTAATAACGTCTTAAAACATTCTTTAGAACGATTCGAAAACGAATATACTAGATTTGTAATAATCTGAATCAGATTCATATTGACGGTTATAAAATTATAACCAGCACCACTTGCAGAGCGAAATAAACATTAAGTAGACACACGAAAAACTCGTAAAAATAAATATTTTTTGAAACATTAACATTTTCATAATTTATTAACCGAAAACTACATTTCTAGGTTGTGATAATCTTCAAAACTTTAATAACATTGATTCAAAATTTAAATTTCATGTATCTCAGTTCAAAAGTTTTCGATGATCGGTCATGTAGCCGACCCTTAATAACCTCTGCCAATTGAAATTTAAATATGAAATTAGTACTCTCGTTTTCGAATCGTATTCAGTCATAGGCTCTTCTGGTGATGAAATCCGTCTTGTGAACCTATCCATAAGTTTGACAGAAAACTGTATTTCTGTAATTATTATCTTTTCAAATTGTAATTAGAAATAGCCTCTTGTTGAATTTAAATAATAATGATTTAAAAACTAAAATTTGTAATAATTTTCATTATTTTTATTTATTAATGATTATTAAATGTTCTTTTATTTATTTAGATGCACACTTCAGTATCATTCTATTGTTATTGCATGCGCTAATTAAGCCGACTACTAAATCCTTGGACATCGCCGCCAAAAAACTTCGAAAGCACACGACAAAAGATTCACAAAATTCTTTCATTGTCCTTTGCCAGTCAAGTCAAGATGTTGATGTTATTCTTCAAAAGAAAAAAGTGGAGAGTTTATCGAAAAAGAAGCCAATTCAGCCGTGCATTTTCGTTGTTGGAAAGAATTTTTATAATAATAATAAATTTTACGTGATCTGTGACAATATCAAATACAAATGTGTCAGCATCCTATCAGCCGTAGACTGCACTTTCAAATTGTTCCACGTATTTAACCTTAAATACCCTGAAGAATGTAAAGCTCCATGGCATTTCATTCAGAAATATCTATATAAAATAGAGACTCCATACGATGACTGCTTTCCTGCTGTTGATCTTCTTATATCTAAATTAAACAAACACGAATAGATAACCATAAATATTTGGTAGTATTTTAAGGATAATTTTTTAATCTGTGCAGAATTCATTCATTGTAATTATTTTATAATTTTTATTTTCCACAAAGAATCTTGTTTTATTTGAATATAAAGCTTTATATTACGACGTAGCTAGTTCCTAGAAAATAGCTGGACGTAAAATATATATATCATATGTAAAAAACTACGCTTGAATAAAGGATGAATTGTATATTCAATTGTAGGTTTATGTATGTATGAATCATATTTTATACAATAAAATAAAGTATGTATTAAAAACAAGCCTCGTCTTTTATTTTGTATAATCTTGCAAATGTAACTATTTTATTTTTTGGGAAACTTCTTTTCGGTAAGATTGTTTGATATATATTTCTAAACTTTGAATTAATCAAAACTGAATATCCGTAGATATTTATTTTTATTAACCAACATGGGAACTCTATCAACTTTTTAGTAGAGATAATGAATTTTCAAAAAACTAAATCATTTGAATTGTAATCCAATTTTATTTGAAAAATTAGAACATCGTTAATTTTTAGTTTAACTCATAATAAAATAAGAAACCGGAAGTCCCACCATTTTAACCTACGCGGTATATATATGAGACACTGGTATATTATATATATATATATATATATATATATATATATATATATATATATATATATATATATATATATATATATATTCAATTTAATTAATAAAAATAATATTCTTCAAACACAGTTTACACGTCTAAAAAAATTTAATACATATGATTAAAATTATTTATAAAGGTAGTTCAAATCTCAATTAAATTTAATTAATGAGAGTAACATTCTTTAAATTGTATTTAAACTCCTAAAACTATTTTGTTGATAGTAAGAAAATTTATTAAGCAATAGTTCGTAACCTAATTCAATTTAATTAATGGAAGTAATATTCTTCAAACTTTGTTTGCACAGTTAAAGCAATTTTATTAATTGTATTATTATTCTTAGTCTCCAGTAGCATTAAATACAAAGAATTTTTCCTGAATACGACAAATAATAGTTATTGTTTTTAATCTGAATCTAAGAACTTTTATCACCAAAATTACAAATATTCAAGTTCAAAATTACCTTTTTAAGAAAAATTAGTAATAATAATTCAACATTGTTGTTTTAAATTTTGATTTCTGAAGAATTAAGTTACCCTATATTAAAGAATAAAACGTCGGCTATATACAGACGATTAATTATTTAAACTGAAGCCAGAATTCTTCAATACGATACAATTATTTTTTTCAGTGTAAATAACTAAATTTTTAGAAGATTCAACTCAATAGTGTCAGAAACATTACTGGCCGTGTTAAAAGAACAATTTCTTCAAGTTGTTGCTGTAATGTCGGAATGTTTGGTGTGTGATTTGTTGAAAGCCACACTACGAGTCAACTTCATTATGGGAATTTCAATGGTTGAAAGCTGCAAGTTATTCTGATTAAAATTAAAGTTAACACCGTTTTTTATATTTCCGTTCCTTCCTTTCCCATTTTGCTCATATACGTTCTTTTTAAACATGACATACTTAGAGCAAACCCTCCGCAACAGTCGGAGTGCCATTATAGGCTGGCATGGGGTTATGCAATGTGCGATGGTGATAAAATTGTACCTATAGCCGTACGTCCTCGAATTGGCTAGCAACGGCATAAGTTGAGGACTGAAAAAGCAAACTGTGACAGATTTGGGAAAGCTTGGGCCCCAGAACAGATTGTAGGGATACTAAAATAAAAAAATTCAGGCGATTGTCGAAGATATCGCTGCTAATATGGCAGCTATTAGAACTTAGTGTATTACTTCATGTTAAGATAATCGCAGATAGTTTCCTTTGTTGTTCTGCTGTTCCCTTTTGTAATGGCACTATCATAGCAAATTCCGAAACGTTTCCATTTTCTGGCCTAATCGCTGACGCGTACTTCTTTATATGTATGTTTCACAAATATCGTGGAATTTAAATAAACAACCGATGTGTCCCAATCGTATCAATCACTGCTGTTTATTAAACGATTTACATTATACTGTGCTGTTTCGTCATACTGGTCTGGTCGCCATGATCACTGCAAAGGCTATATTACATCCTCTGTTGATAAACTTGCAAATTGATTTTACATAATTGCAGTCTTCTACATTCATGGGACTGGAAACATTGCATGGAGCGGATTGCATACTTCATTAATTACTCCGCCATAATCATTATCGTCAAAATAAATTATAGACCCTGATTACATTCGAACCTTTGACCGTTGGTATGTTAACAGTTGCTGGTGTGCACCTTTAACACCCAACCGTCAAGTTAAGTTGTCTAGTGAACTTTGTCACAATATAACAACCTTAAATCTTTTCGTCTCGTACAAATATATCCAATGTCATATCACTTTATTCTATCACCTTGCACACTCCCCGTTCATCTGCATGACTTTCTCGTGTGTCATGACACACATTGTGGCTGATCCTCTTAAAATTTTTAAAAGCTATCATGAGATTATTTTTGATATGTTGCATTAGACGGAAAGCGGAAATGTAATTTTTGGATATGATTTATAGAATACTTCTAACAAAGACGACATTTGATTATATTTTAATGGAATTGGTATATTATTAATTTAACCATAATCCGATCTTTTAAATTTTATGCTAAAATATGAAGCCCATTTATGTTGGAAAGCCTCTTTAAAAGTTATTTCAGAAATAACTCAACAATTAAAGTTGTTCAGGATCTTACTTGTTTCAGCGATTTCACCTGACCCATATTAACCACGGCTGATTACTTTATATCATATACCAACTCGCAATTAGCGGACCGGACATCCTTTGGTTATTTTCCCCTACCAGTTTAACTTAACCCCGACTCGCTACCGAATCTCTTGTTTTATACGTTTGAAAAGGAAAATAACCTCCATCGTAAGATATCGAGAATAACAATTTCGGGAGCAAAATAAATCTGAGTTACGAATGTTTGTGCTCAACCGAAACATTTTTTCTGTTGAGCTGTTTTTTATCTGTTTTTCATTTATAAAGACACTGCAAATCTTTGCGTATCTTTTTATTTCATTTTATTGACAATACCAGCTAAATTATTTACATATACACAGATTGCACATTAACTAAGAATGATAGGAATGTATCTATGCTGTATGGGACACTTATATAAAACAAAATTTATACCGTGACAATTATATTTCGATACTACTCTTTATCGACAATTTGCACCCCTTAGTTTTCAAGGGTAACAACAGGTAAAATAATAATGAACTTCAAATAAGTCTTATAGAAGTTTGAATCATGAAACTTATCGAAAAATAATATTAAAATAATTCCAAGAAGGAACGTCTCGAGTAGACATTTTGAAAATTTCAAAAGACACCAGCAAATATTAAAGTCATCAGACAGAAGGATCGTCGAAATATCGCTCGATCAACAAAACAAGCAGCTATAGAGAATTGCAAATCAACCATGAATCTGCTCAAAAATAAACAAAGATAATGTAGAACTAAAACCTTTGAAAAACGTGAAGTTAATGGAGTTAAACCCTTTAAATGGAAGCGCCAAACATATTTTAAATGAATAGAGAAGAGAAGTTATTTATCCCGAAGCAATTCCAAAACTCTGAACGAAAAGGATTGGGTTGCTAGGAATTTGCACGTGATGGATGGCAAAAGATACGTTTCAAGATTTCCACATCCTGCGTCGTTCACGATTTAAGGTGAAATCAGTCCAAGAAATAAATTACCATTAAATTTTATAGAAAACTAGCTGAACTACCCATATGTTGCATGGAAGAAAATAAAAATTGAATGGTGCAAACTTTAAATGAGCTCTGAATTTTGCTATTAATCAACTATCGAAAGCGATTGTTTTACACCCATGTCCCAATATATTTTCCTAGCTGCACTAAACGAGGACGTCCTTTTCAACGGAAATGTTTCAGTACTCTCTTTTTTTCAGTGAAGTGATTCGCATTTAAAAATTGTAGACATTTTTGGGAAAAAATTGTATCGGACCACCTAGACCAAGGAACCGATTATTTCAACAAAAAAAATCACGGAAATCTGTTGAGGTATGAAATCGTTTTTCAAAATTTGAATCCGCTTGGCTGAATGGTTTGGCAACTTAAAAACGTTCGCTGGATTCAGTAAAATATACAAAACCTGCATACTAAAGAGAAAGAATAATTTTTTAATATGGTGTTTATGTTGCTGTTTATTACGTAGGACGCTTATCATAAAAGAAAAATGTTTGAATATGGGTTGAAGAGGTGGATCAAAGTTATTTTGGCATAATTCTAAAAAAGAGGAATTTTAAAGACGCAATGTCTCCGTTATTTCTAACCAGCGCTCGCGCTAGCGGAAAATAGGTGAAATAACTTTGTTTAGGTATGACTAATCGGAGAATTAAAAATAACTTTGAAAACGTTAATTTACTAATAGTTATGACATGTAACCACGGTGCTTGACAAAAGTTAGTTTCCCAAGCTTTCTGGAAGGCACTCATTCTAGCGAAACCTAAACTGGAGTAGGTCTTAGTCTGCTTAATCGAAAAATCATTTAATATTTTTTAAAGGATGTTTACTGACAAGTGGCAGTTAGGATTAAGGATATTTGAACATATTTCCGAGTTTTTTAATATTTCTAAACGGCGCCCATGCTAGCGAAAAATAATTTTGATTACTTCTGAGTCGGCGTAATCGGAAAATCATACTCAATTTGAAAAGAAGTTAACTGGTAGTTTGGACATTTGGATTAAAGATATTTGAACATTCGACCACGTTACATACCAAATATTGTTTTTCCAAGTTTCCCTATATTTCGGACCTGAGATTTCTGATATTTCATTGGTCCGTTCGATCTGCATGGAATCCATTTGAATATTGCCAACGACGCCACGACAAACAACATAAGGCTCCTACTTTAATAAACAAAACAACTACAATAGAATTCGCTTAATGATCGGTCACAGGACAAATATTTTGTTCACCAAGTATTAAATAGGTACGTGTATATAAACATACATATATGAATGAAAAGTAACAAATATAATTAAAAAGAACGGAACGAGTCAGAATCGATGTTCATTATAACAGTACATTTTTGCACTCCATGGGATGCGTATAGGAACAAATTTATCGTTCACTATAACCTTAAGAACACAGAAAAAAAAGAATAAAAAATTGCCTATGTAAACTGAAGGGGCTAAAAAAATCGTTCATATTATCCGTGTGTTCATTATATGCAGGGTTTCTTATAAGCAAATTCTACTGAAGTTCAAACAGCAACAGCCAATGTAAGAACAAAAACAATTATTCCTTGAGATATACAACGTTCCTACAAGAAGATACACGCCAGAATACTACTTAAACGTAATTTGCAAAGGATGCATCATTCGGGCAGATGTATCACCACTTTATTCAGAAATACATCGACCTGAAGCATATGTAGTTAATCTGAGCAGGACATAGGATATCGAAGTGAATCAAAGCTATTATATACTGCATCACAGTATGATCAAAAAAGCGTTCTCCCAAACAATAACCGGCAAATAAAACAGCTAAAGTCAAGAATTCTAAGCCACAAATCTGCCACAGTTAGACAAGATTAAAATTCATCATTGGATAAACTACTCTAGCGGTGATAATGATTGATCTTACTTCTGTGGCACATCTAATCAAGCATATGGTGATGTATTCTACCAACAATGCATTAGTTTTTCAATAAGGACGTCTGACAAATTTGTTATGAATTGTTCATTATCATATGGCAAACCATCATGCAAGGTTATAGCGTAGGAAATTATCAATTTCTGATTAGACAGACTGAGGCACACACTAAATACTATTGAATTAAATGTTAACTCGTTAAAATGCAGTTATTTTATTTATTCGATAATACAAGTTTTTATACATACATATAGACACATACATATAGACTACATACATATAGACATTTAAGCTTGCTTTAGTGTTGCTACCATTTTAGTGTTGCTTCCGCAAAGCCGAAAAAGATTACAACAGCAATGCATTGTATAAAGCCAAATTGGCTTTAATGTTAGCTAAAAATATTAAGATTTAGGAGAAATAAAACCATTTTATGGTTATGGTGTTTACCGCAAAGCGGGTATTTTTCTATTTTTTCTGTCTATATGTATGACCCTGATGATGCACCAGCACTTGTAGCACAATCCAATAAAAATGGTACTGGAATTTTTTACAAATTAATTAAAAATTTGTTACACAGTCAGAAATTTTTTTACAGGTCCTGTTATCCTGCAATTCAAAGCTACACCACACTTTTCGTATTTTTGTTAATATTTATTGTATCGTACTGGGGGCTGGTACTGGAATTTTTTACAAATTAATTACAACATATCGACATAGTTCAACCCCCAAAAACATCCCCTAAGGGGTGCAATTTTTCAAAACCCATATTTTGGGGGCATTAGGGTCATTTGAAGGGTTGTCATCTTATTGCAAAAAAAAGACATTTGGCATTTGTTATTTAACAGCAAAATACCAATTTTAATTTGTTCTATTTCATAAAAAAAAAACTAAAATAAATATTAATAAAATGAAAAATTAAAATACATTAACAAAATTAAATCCAAAAGTTGTTGCTTTCAGATTCAAAGGTTAAGCTAAGCGGGATTTACGAAAGCAGCGCAGCTTTTGATTTGTTGTTATTGGTTTTGTAATAACTTTGTAATTAACAAGTTGAACGCCACGGGGTCATCGGTGACCGGCACATAATTTGGGTAAATTTTTAATGCTTTTAATTTCAGCGCCGTGGTAGTCACCGGTGACCTCAAAATTAAATGTGTCACGAATGATTGCAAAAATTAACTGTTATGTTGTAAACATTAGCTGTGTTTCTTGACGCTTGATCTGATCCAGTTCAGTTCATGTTTCATGAAACAACATAAAGGCGCTTGCTATATTTAAAATCAAAATTTGTGATCTAAAATAAAATTTGGATCATGTTTTCATATAAAATTTGAACTGAGCCGGATCAATGAGCGTCAAGAAACACGGCTAATATTTCATCAAAATATGCAATAACGTCGAGAGAAATCAAGAGAAACTTTGGCGAAATTACAATGTTTTTAATTTTTTTTATAAAGTTTCCCGAATTTTTTTACACTTTTATTAGTGCATTTGTATAGGGGTTGTGTTACTTTTTGACACTTGTCAATCCTAACCGCGTTTTTTTATATTTGGTTTATTCGAAAATTCTAAGTTATACAATCATTACCTAACTATAATATAACATCTAAACTTCGTGGTTTCGTGTCTTCCGGCAACGGTTCCAGTTTAGTCTGTTCCTCTAAATTATGTGACGCAACTTTTTCAATACCATCCAGGAATTTCGAGCAAGAACTTTATTTTTTGTCGGTACTCGCGTGTAATGTAGCTTACCGAAACAAATTTTTAACGAATTCTCACCAGCGACCACGTGGTTATATGTATTTTTCATTTTGTCACGTTCAACAATGCTCTTATCATCCTCATCGCGCTCCGAATCAGCATCAGTTTTGCTTTTTATTGCTTCCGCCCGCCTCTTAATTGGATCACAATTTTGTTTTATTGTAGTTTCGACTTGTTCACGAAGGTCATCACTATCCGTACTTTCTACAAAACCACTTTGGCAAAAACCTTGTTCGTCTGAATCTATTTCAAATATTGTACTAATTGTTTTAAAACTGTTGGATAATCCGAGTACGATCGATGTGTGAGGCAGTGTTTTTTCGATTCGTGCTTACCATCTAGCAAGTCTTCCATTTCATTGTACGCATATCTTCAAGAAATTTTAATGCTGCTAAAATGCTTGATTTTTGGTTAGTGAGTTTAGCCTCTTCCCGCTTATTGCAGTTACTGAATAAATTAAAATCTTCCGTGGAGCTCTCATCTTCATATTCTTTACGTACTCAACCGTGTATTTGCGATCCGATTCCACGAATACGAAGGCGCCCGATTTTATCAAGGTCCAGAATATTAACTTGATTATATCAAATTCACTGTGCTCATGTAGCTTCCCGTAGAACGTTTTGAACTCTTTCCATTCGTCGATCGTCACTTTGATTGTGGAAAATTCCTTAGGCGGCGGTTTGTAATAGATTGCGTAAATTATAAAGAAAATTACGATTTTATCCAAAAGTGATTCAGAACCGATGAACATCTTTTTAAAGTTCCGGAAGTACTTGTTTATGTGATTTATCTTTTCAAAATCGCTACGAAATTCGGTATACCAAAATTAAAAAAATGATTATATTTCACGATCGTTGAAACCAAATATTGTTAAAACCATACCTGAATAAATAATAAAAATTCATGGCTTTCCATTCCTCACAAAAATTAGAAAAATCTATCCCGTTATTTTCCCGGAAATTGCTTAAAAGTTTATATTGAACTTTTTAAAATTTTTCAAAAATGATTTAGTCTATTTTAATTTCTATGAACTTCGATTATTTTTGAAATTTGTTAAAATATTAAACCGATTTCGAATATTGAATTTGTCATTTTCTGCTAAATTTAAAACTGTATTGTAATATAAAAGTTCAAAACAAATAAAAATTTTAAAAATTAATACTCAATAAAATTATTATTAAAATGAGTGGAGCTGATCTCAATTTCTGATCTGATTCACAACCGAAACAGTTAGTTCATATTACAGTCCTGATCCGCCTTTAAAAGAATATTTCCCTTTTTATAATGTGAAAAAAAAATAAAAAAGTAATGGGGCTAAAATTGTGAATTGATAATGATGCAATTTCCACTATAGAAGAATGTTTTGAAGACAGGTCAAATAATTTTAATATTATGGTTAAACAAGTGCCTTAGCGTGGACGGAGAGTATGTTGAAAAATACAAATGTTTTTGAATTAAATTTACGGTTATTTAAAAAAAATCCTGTTATTACTGAACTCGAAGGGAGTTTTTGAGAATATGTGCTCTTTAGAGACCTTAATTTGTCTGAATAGTACCACAGGTTTATTAACTTTTAATTATCTATTTTCATAGGTATGTTATAAACTACTATAGTGTTTAACTTATTTTTTTTTTGTCATTGTAGGTTACTGGGTAGGCTGGTGTCGAAATCTAAAATTAACATTATTCATATTGAAACTCGCAAGTGATTATAGTAAAGCAAAACTACTATATCATCATATCTATTAACTAGCAAAAGAATACAAAAATTCATAGTCGAACAACTGCAAGTATACTCGTCTAGATAATCTTTAAATAACAATTTATGAGTTTTATACACAAATTACATTATTTCAAGAAAATTACACTTTGACAGTTCCAGCAACATAAATCACGATATTACTTTACTTATAAACACATTAAAAAAACGAAACACGAAAATTTTAAATAAAGAAATTTAAACGCCTCCAACAAACTGCATTATAATTATGTGTATGACCTTTGATCACATCGTCAAAACTTAAATTACTGTAATAAAACCAATTTTTATTTAATTTTAAATGTATAATAAAAATGTTTAAGATAACACATATTTTTTTTTTTGGTAAAATTGCTATGTACACATCGTATATATGTAGCATATCCATGTACATAAAACAATTTTGCTGCATTTAAAGTTGTTAACCCACGACGCCATTGCAAACCATGCGCGTAAATACAAATTTCGTATGGGTATCGCATGTGGTGTAGATTGGGTTTGAAAAATGGGAAAAAATACAAATAAAATTTATGGCTTTATAATTGAAAAGGGAGAATTCATGTCGTTCATTTTATTACGAAGATTTTTCATGTTTCATTTCGCAATAATATTGGGTTATTGAACAATAAAAATTATAGTTATACATTTTTAGATAGGAAATCATTTCTGTAAATATTTTGGAAAAAAGAACTATTCCATCTTCGCAGCTTCATCACTCAGGTTGTTATTGTTGTGCTTGAAATAATCTTTTTTCACAAACAACTCTTTCGTGATTGCATACACTTAAATATACGGAGGTTCGTTATTCTCAGTTTTAAGCAACATTAAATTTTTACTAATAAGTTTAAATATTGTAAAGTCACGTTTCAAGTTTTTTATGTTTCATACTTTTAATATTTTTCTATTCAACGATCCCCGTATTACACACAAAAAGTTAATTTAATTTTAGATTAAGGAATACACATAATATTATAATTTTTATTTTGTAATTTAAAGAATGCAAAATGTAATAAACTGTGGAATATCCACCGCATTTTGCATTACCATAAACCCTCTGAAAGGCAAATTTATGGATGTTTACATTTTTAATGTGTTTATAGACGTGGTTATATTTTGAGCTACCGGAATCTTATTTGCTTAGATATTTTAATGCAAGAATTTGGTAAATTTTTAAACTCCGATCAAATTCAATTCTTCAAAAAATGATGAAAATGATAGCAATGCCTAATTCCAACTAGGAAAGCTAAGTTGATGAGTATCAAACACACTCTTATAATGTTACAACTTTAGAGTTGTTAATGTTTACGCTGATTTGATCATCTATATGGTTTTTGTTAAGTTTACCTGGAGTAGGTAAAGTCCCTAAACAATTTGGGTTACGATCAATACTTATCTTGTAATACTAATTAATTGTCAATCATAAATTTACGATCTTCTTCATTTTCTTTAGATATTTTGGTATTATTCTGAAATTTTATTTCGCTAAGAAAGACATCCTAACGCACTCCTGAAGTATATTCATTGAGGGAAAGCTCACCCTCACTATCTATAGAGGTTGCTTAGATATAGATTGCAAAAATAATTCAAAAAATCGGAAACAATAAAATTATATCATGCAATATATTCCTCAGGCAAACTGGTTAGTTTTATTTTCGGTAAATCTTGGGATTTTCAATTCGATAATTTTATTTTTTTGAGATTTTGTGTTCGAGCAATTCTTTTGTATTATGGGGTTTTGAGATTTTTTTGTTTGGATTACTATTTTCGGAATGGCATTTTAGGATATTTTTGTAGCTAATAAAATTGTTGGCCTTTTTCGATACCTACCCTTCACTATTAATCCTAATTTGACCAAATTTAAATCCGAATTAAGTTATTATAATCATATAGACATCATGTCCTTATTTTATTTTTTAACTTTGAAGTTTTTTAACTTAAAACTTATTTTATTTTTTAGTTTCTACTATAATTTCGAGAGTTCTTTCTTCGTCAGCTATTTACTCTATTCTCACGAGAATTTGATTATGGAGAAAAATTAGAAAGCAACTAACTGAAAAAATAGCAACATGCAAGAGCAGCGTTTCGAGATTTAGCTTACCTTTAGACGAATCAACGATGAATGTAAACGGTCATGGAAACACGAAATTATGGAATCTTGGCCTTTCTAAAGATTATGGTCAAATGCCAGCCGAAAAAGTTTTGAAGATCTTACAAACTAGAAACTTGTTGGTATTACAACATATAGCGCATTAGTTATGCGAAAATTCGATTCTATTTGCCAATTATTCATCTGCTATGCCTGACTCATGTAGGCACTATGCTTTAGGCAACAAAATATTTAAAAAAAATATGGTATAGGCTCTGTTCGGTGACATAGCCGCAGGGGTTGTTAGGCGAAGAACTACTTTAGTCATATAAAGATAGTTTTTGAAACATTTTTGAAACATTTTTGAAACATTTTATTATTCTACATCATATTTTTATGAAGAATTGGTCTATGATACGAAAAGTAACAAGCAGATGAAAGAAGTTCTTGCGTTATTTTTCTAGTGAATGACAAATCTGTGTAAGTATTTCCTAACGTACTTGGATAATTGGTCGGAACCATATCTAGATTGAAACGATGCTTCATAAACTCAAACGCTCTTTCATTCCGTTTAACATCTACATTTAAATCACACATTAAAATTATTGGAACCTCTTTATCCATTGTGAACCGTTTATCAATTAATTTTTAACTTTCTGTGTATTCCATTAATGCAGCAAGGACGAACATATTTAAATCGACCTCTTTATAGCATGCGGATAAATGTAAATGAAACCAAGTATAAATTTTGACGAACCATTCAAAGTAACATCTACTAGACAAATACACCAACTGAATCGATCAACTGTCTTCTAACATTAATATCAAATTGCCGTTCAATAAAATCAATCTGCCATTTACCGTTCCAGCGCAAATTTGTGGTTCATAAAAATTTCGTGAACACTTTGTGGTCCTGGTTGAGGAATTTAATTAGCTATATAACTCTGACTGGGAATATGACCAAAATTTATCATTCCATGAAAATGTTAGATCTGTACTCAAAAAGATGCATGGAATACAAAATATGCTCGCTTGAAAATAAACGAGTTCTCTTGGGCGCGGCTTTTATTGGTAACGTTTTGCTTGGTCACGATGATTCAGCTTACATCTTGGAAAACATATCAATTCGTGTGTCATCAATTAATATCAATCTCCCGTTCTTTGTTTTCATTTATACGCGATACTCCCATATTAGAAATGTGCTAACAAAAATCGTAGTTTTAACTTGACAGATTTGTAAACAATTTAGAGTCAGCCTCGATCTTTTCAAAGAGATATTAACCACGTTTCTACCATTAATAGTTTTGAAAATATAAACGTGTAGGTAAACATCAAAATCGCGCTCACGTTTTCTTAGATTGCACACTTGATGGACGTAGTTCTACATCAAAATAAATTTTCGTATTCTTATGCCGTTTTATAAAGGCGATTCAAATTGAAATCGTATAAGTGATCTTACCACTAATCACTTTCTTGCAGCCTTTAAAAGGTTTACCTCTCGATTCTTGCTGGCGCATTTACTAACTTTTTTGGCAACGAGTTGCTGCTACATAAAATTTACAGAGCTTTTGCTTATTATTACAGATTACTGATTATATATGCAAACAACGGTTTCTGTGTTGAACAGGAAAATTTCTCTGTTTGTGTTAGATTCAATCAAATTTGGAGCAGCATCCTAAGATCAAATATCGTTTATAGGAACATAATGCGACGTACGAAGTTATAACGCCAAAAGTTATTTAAAGGTTTAAGTTTCTTAGAGGGTTACTAAAACTGGCAACCTTATTTAAGATCCTTTACATATTTCAAACCTGCTTAGTAGATTTAATTTTATTCTTTTTGTTAAGAAAAACGTTAAAAATATTTGTTTCAATAATCTTAAGTAATAAATCAATTTGTAATAAGACGATAATACATTTTATTTAGTTGTCTTTATGTAATATGTTGGTGTGTCACTGTTTATTATTATAATAATTATTTTAATATTCTTGCAATGGTCTTTTTTTTTTGTTACAATTATTTTTTCCTTATTTATTTGTCTTATAATTCTTTTTATAATTTTGAGATTCCTTAAGAAGTAAATAAAAAAAATAAAAATTAACAAATTTGTTCTTTCAGTTTTATTTTTGAAATACGAGTTTTGTTATCCAAAGTAATAAATTAAAAATGTAACAACTTTCAGTTGAAATTTATATTAAAAACTGTTTTGTTTTGTACGTTGTGTCTTGTGTGTTACTTAAAGATTTGTTTTGTCTTTTTATAATGGTACGATATACATAATGTTTGTCTAGAATTTTTCAAATGTCTTTTGTAATATGCCGTATTATAATTGTATTTAAAATAGCTGCAAATATGCATACCATATCAACCTTCAAATTATACTTATTTATAATAAATCAATTTTAATCGGGGTGAAAATTAGAAACAAGCAGGTGGTTTTAATAATGAAAACTATATAATATCTACCTAGCTATACAGAAAAGAACGACCGAATATAACAAATGGTCAAAAATTTGAAAGAAGCACATTATAAGAAGAAATGAAACACCTTGTATATAGTTAACATTTCTAAGCCACTTCCTTAAATTAAAAGAAATATGGGAATTTTACTGTTACACAATAAATTAGAACATGCTGGGTATGCGCTCCATTTCTTTTTACTTTCTTTAATTATTTGAAAGCAGCAAAAGCAACAAAAATGTGTATACCACCAAATACCTACATAAACAGGGAACAGAAACCGAAATTTGCAAAACATAACTGTACTTGAAGTAAGAGAATTAGATAAAAGTAAAATTTTATGGTCCTAAGTCAAGGATACATTTAATTTCGCACAAACCATAAAATCTATTTAGAGGTGAAACTATTTACGTAAATAAGTAACGGTAAATTGGACAAATATACTGGCATCTAGGGTGTTATCTAACATGACGTTGGTGGTAAAGAAATGCGTATGAAAAACAAATTCTTAAAAATAGATTTTAACCTGCAATCAAAGCAATTTCTGTTATACTATATGTAATTTTTTGAAATATGCAAGGACATTAGCTATAGAATTTTATTTTACGAAAACTTTTTTAACTTGAATATTATTTCATTCACCATAAAGCATGTTTAATGTCAATGACTAAACCAAAATGATTTTAATTTTAGAACTAAAGCATAAAATTGGCATTTTTCTACCTCACATTAATTTTATTTTTTTAACCGACATTTAACTATTTTATATGATACAACTATTAATAAAATTACAAAATCACCGATGGGTAACTTTTTTAATATTTATAAATCTTCTTAGTGTTCTATTGGTTTGATTGTACACCCCTTGAATTACACTTTAATATTATAAAATGATATTTTCACTGAGAAAATATTTAAATAATTTAAATCATTATAGATATAAATTACCCACTCGAGTAATAAATTAACAGTGATTTTAGCTACCATAGAATTGTTCTAAAATCTTCCATTTGTATTTTAAATTCTTATTTTATATAAAATTCTCACTTGCTTTCACAAGAAAAAAAACCACACGTATAAAATGTCAAAAAGGTCACCACTTATTCATAACACGGTTTTTAATGAATCCTTTTAAAATACTTTTAAAAATTAATATTTCTAATGGTATATAAGAAGAAATTCAATAAAGATTCACAAGGTCAAACTCTCAAGGTGTTTCTGAATTCTCTATTTATAAGGATATCGATGCGGGTTCATTCCGAGATTTGACCCGGCCCAATGAGATTTCCTAAAATAGCTTTTAAAAATTTTAGTTTAGTTGAACTGCTAGTACTCGCCGGAATGAAACTTTTTAATGCGGTAATCCAAATACTCTAATTGCCACCTTTTCGAAAAATGCTAGAACAATTTCTGCATCATTTGCCAAGGAAAAAATGATTTAATTGTTGTTTCATATCGTTTTCTAGTGGTGCTGTAATTGAGTTAGCCAATAACAAAACAGACTCTGAAGTCAGCGCTCCAATGTGTTCAACTAAAGGTATCGTTCAAAAGTCTCAAATTGAAAAGATCTTGAATTTGAATGCTGCTGCACAAAACTCATTGAACTGGAGCGGTTGTAGGTAGTTGTGTTTTTTTATGATCAGTCCTCATAAATATAAGTACATTTTTCTTCAATTTTGGAATCGTTTAAATTCTGCAGGTGATGGAAGTCGATAGTCATATTGGAGGTCTTCGTACTTTTGGCCACTCTTCATCAATGAGGTCTAAACTTATTTGTAAAATTGTGCAGATTAAGTGTTTTCGCTGTGGTTGTCACTGCCCCATCAGTAGCGTACCTTCTTCTGTCAAAAACTTTTGATATTCTCATGTATCACGTGTTGAACCATATCCTTACAGCGATTATTTATGGACATCAATATTGTTTTAACTAATTGATGTGCATGATGCTTTCAAGATAATATTATCAGGTCGTAATTTCCTGGTCTTATATTCCAGCCGGCCACTAACTCACAATATACTAATGTTATCTAAAAATAAGGAAAGTAATGAGATATTCAATTTGTGTTGAATTTGTAATGTAAAACTTACATATTCCGATTCTTTCAATATCATTTCATACTGCATGGAAATTTTCTCTGCATCAAAGAGGTTTTGGTGTCACTAGTATCGTAAATTAGTTGTTCGGGTCTCTTCCAACACAACTAATCTCATTTTATAATTTCTGAACTTATTTTGCCAATTGGGGGGTTGAGTGGGTTGTGTTGTGTTTAGTTTTTTTTAATATTGTGGAGCTTAAACAAACATTAAACCACAGATGTCACACAATTTTTATCCCTTAAATCATCCGTTTTTACATTTACATAGATAGACGGTATCTTTCTTTAAGTTTCTTTTTTAAACCTATGGAGGACCATCCTAAGCCGATGGTTTTATGTTTATGACAAGTTTTTTTTACTTCCATGCCCAGTTGATAATTATTCAACAATAGTGCTGCAAGATTTATTTATTCCTATTTCCAAGGTTCATTTTGAAACTTTCCCAATCAATTTGGTAACTAATGAAAAGTTACTTAAACATTCGCACAGTTATTTATTTCTGCAAAAAAAATTTAACCGATGATTGTAAATTCAAGGGATATTTGGATAGAACTATCAGCGACTGTTGTCATTAAATATTCGGATTTTTTACAGCAATAGCTGAAAAACCATCTGGAAATGAAAAATTCTCCAAACCCCTGAATAAATTTGAAGTCAATATTTTACAAAATCTCGTTCAGCTTACCAAAATAGACCTTGTGCGGAAATTGAACTGCGCTTGAGGCGATTTTTCGGAATTCATAAAAACACAATCATGAGTAGAACAGAAAGTGGCCAAAATGGATGACCAGCTGAATTTGTGTCCATTTTGTCCCTCTTAAATGGTATTTTTATTTTTTTACGATCATTTGAGATTCGTTCAAGTTTCAAAAGCCCATTCCAAGCTCCTGAGCCTTAGAAAAAGTAAGGAACAGAATATTGTAATATATAATAAAACTAAAGTGATCCTATCCCTGGGAAAACGAGATTTAGGATTGGTCGTAGGGATACTAACAGGACACTGCCTTTTTGGGGAACATGCGAGAAGGCTGGGTCTAGAGACGAATGACTTTTGTAGAAGTTGTATGGACGAAGAGGAGGAAGAGACGCTAGTTCACTTCCTATGCTCATGTCCGGCACTATCATACAAAAGACGTAAGTACTTGGGTGTGTACAACATGGACAGCCTTTCTGAACTCACGGACTGTAGGGTGCGAGATATTTTACGCTACATCAGTAGCTCTGGTTGGTTTCAGCGGGAGTAAGGGGAGATTGGATCCTGTGGTATCACAATGGGCCATTATTGGCCTAAGTGTGCGATAGCAGCCATTCTAACCTAACCTAACCTAAAGTGATCCTATAGGATTCCTTTGTTTTTTTAAAAGTAGGTGCGGACTCCTTGAAAAGACGTGCAAATGCAACAGTTTCATAAACACGGAACCTCACATAACACAAAAATCTAATTTTCTGTTAGACAAACAGTACAAAACATAATCGTATCGTCATAATTTTCTAGCTACTTGTTAATTTGTACACCACTGGCAATTTGCAATCCTTTTTATTAGATTACTTGACAGTAAAAAATTATCAACTTGAGTAATTAATTTGAAATGCATTTTGTTAACAAGTTAAAGATTTATTGTTGTCAGTGCTTTATGAATTTTTAAGTAATCTTTTAGAACGGTTTTCTATATACAATGGTACTTGTTTCTATTTTTGCTGTGTCCTATTATAGAATCAAATCCATTTATTCAATTCCAATAACGTAAAAAAATGTTTAAAAAAACGTTGTACTGTACGTACGTATATTAAAAAGAAAAATTCTGGTCGTCTTGATATATTTTCGTAGTACTTTATTTTTGTGTTGAGTAGACATAATGTCTGGACTTTGCTCATAAATCTATTCAGCCTCTTTTATTCTACATATTCATAGTTTTTTTAAGAACTGAAAAAGAAATATATGTTTTTTGTACATACATATGTATAAATAAACAAGTCTTACAGAAATCTCATTCCACAATAGAAAATTCTTCGATTATTTTTTCTCCTATACATTACAGATCATAGATCTATAAATTATTTTGTACTTTTTTGTGTGCTCTCTTAAGAAATTTGTATTTCTTGTGTTTTATTTTAAAATAAATTGAATGAATTGAATTCTGTGATTATATATGTTTATCTAGGTTTTTTGTTTTAAACAAAATAGTTTCTAGAAAATCAGATAATTTACTTATCTTGTTAAAAGAACTGATAAACGAAAAGATTAATTGTAATAATAACCTTATGTTAAATAAGAGATAAATTACAGTTGTATAATTCAGAGAATTTTTCACAATTTTTTCGAAATGAGATAAAGTTTATAATTTTCTGTAATTACTATGTATTCAATTTGGAAGGCAATTTGTGAATTTGCAAAATGTTTTATTTAAATTAATTGACAATATTTTGATTAATTCAAATGAAAGTGGTCTTATAAAGGTATAGACATTTTTTAACGCGTTATTTAATGAGGAATCAACAGAAAGAGTAATAATTGTAGTTTTGGAAACATTTATCATTTGAATTTTGTATTTAATGGTGGTGTGAGAGACAAATAATTTTTCATACCTTTAGGCAAATACAATTTTTATAACAACACGAACAACCGATTTTTTTCCAGCTCCACAAAACGTGGGGTAACCCGTTACTAAAAAATACGTTTACTGGTTCTCGAATATAGCGAAGATTTTCCTGAAGTTTCATAAAAATTGATTAGCACGAGGACAGAATTCGGTTAGTATTCGTGCAGAATCGCTGTATTTAACCCTAATGTAACAAATGAATAGGTCAAATTTATTGGAAATTTATTTTAGAATTCGTAGACAGATTTATCTTAAAATAGCATTTTCATAATTTTCCACCTGCTTCATTGTTTTATTCAATTTGGGTAAGCAAAGGCTTAGTTCAATTTATAATGGCCATTTAATCGATGCCACAGTCACATTACAAGTGAATTTAATATTTTCGCAGTATCAAAAACTTGAATTTCACGTGCTTGAGAAATGGCGTTGTTCCGTTCTATTATTTTGCTAGTAATACAATTAGAACTAAAATTATGATTTTATTTTAAACAGAAATAAATGTAACTAAATGATTTTTTTACCAAAAAACATTGTAATTTTGAAAAAAAAATTAAAATTGAAAGTATATCTTGCGACGTTGGAAAAAATTCAATGTTCTCGGGTAGTTGAAAAGAATTATTTTATTCTATTTAGATTATTTCGAAATAAAAGCGAGTTTTAATTTTTTGTTCTATTTTTTATTTTAATCTTTTTTAATCTTTAGAAACCCTTGTAATCAATTTGTATGGTCATAGAAATTCGACTAGTAGCTATTTTTTTTGTAAAAGATTAAAGTTCATTTTACTCCAAATATTTTTTTTTTTGTTAAATTGTAGACTCGTATGGATTAGTTAACGAAGATAACTTCTTCGACCTTTCTCTGCCGAAACAGTAGATATAATCACTTATTTTATTTGAATGAAATTGTTTACAACAAAGTTTCATGAATAATTTATACATTTATTCTGCCTTGCATAATTTTTACAAAACGGTAGGTAAAACCTACCTAAAGAGTTGATCTTATATATAAGATTCCGATCCGAGAGCAATTGCGAATTGTTTCTCTTCTACCTCAAATCCATCTAGTAGACTGTAGATGTCCATAACAGGATTAATCGCAGCATTCTACGTTCAACAGTATCATATAGATGAACGAACAAGTATAGAAATTAGATAGGCTTTTGTGGATTTCTTGTATGCTGTCTCTATAACCAAATTTCACGGTATGGTCATTTGGTTTGGCGAATACTGCGTTACGAATACCTTAAATCCCTTCTGTTCTTTTGAGATGACATTATCTTAGTCAACGTTTTTGATATTTCTCATTGCTTCCAGTAACTGATCTAGAGCCCTTATTGGTTATTTCTGTATGCAGATTTATGTAGTAATACAGCTTCGTTGTGGCCTTGAACTTTCCGGTCGGTTTGATAGATTTCTAGAACCGCATTTATCGCGAACTCGGCCTTTTTGTTTCGATGAAACTCTAACTCTGAGAGCACTGAAGATGCGTGTGTATTGGTGTCGTCTTGAGGGTGTACTGCCAATGCTAATCTTGCTGGTTGACGGAAGAATTAATTTAATCAATCTGACGCTAGCTGCATCAGGTCTCCAGAGAGCAGCTCATTTTTTCCTACGAAGATCTCATTGTTATTCTTGAAAAGTATGAAGCTCGAGTCTATTGCAAAGCATTTTATACAGAACCATTGAGATTTCATCTATCAAGAGGAACTCAATATCTTTTTATTGCCAGTCCGTAGTGACATATTAACGATTGTACTATATTCTTCTGTACTGAAAACTTAAGCAAGCTATATAGAGTAATTTCTGCAACTAATCGCGCCGCTACTTCCGTTAACGCTCTGATTTTCACTGCTTGTCTACCATAGCACATGTTTTTATGGTTCTTAAAGAGGTTTAAGACAAAGGTCATTTCTAATTCCAGTGCCTCCCGTGATGAACTGTTACTCCTTTTCTCTGCTGTCAACTCGCAGCTGTTCTTCGATAGTTTGTTTTATTCTTATGAAGATCTCACGCTGATCCACATTCATAGTCTGCTGTGCTCGATGGAACTCGGCTTCGTCCATTGGCTGATCCGATTTTTTTTCTTCCCTTTTCAAGCTTTACAACGAATTGCTCTGGCTGGCATTGAATTGCTCTGGAGCGTTGCGCTCGAATATGTTACAATATTCTGAAGCTCATCCAGTTGCATCAAACATCAGCATCTCGTTATTTTGCTCTGGCTAACAAGTATTCAGGTTATCTTTCGTAAGTTCTGGTGTGTAAATATGAATGCGCAGTCACACGAAAACACTTGACGCTACTTCATTAATCGCATACCTACCTTAAGAAACAAGAATGGAACTGTATTCAGGCAGGATTGTATCAATTTACTATGATAGAGACTATGACTGATAATAAAAGCGTATCGAGTAATTATAAAAAAAATGATGTTATGAAATTTTTTTTTTAATTTAGAAACTATCTGTCTATCTAGAAATATTTGCAAATGAAATAAAAAATTGTATGTACTATCCTATCGCCCTGTTTAATTAAATGACGTTATACCAACTAATTTAAATTACCTTAAATAAACGATCGAGAAAAGGAAGAGAAATATAATATATTGCAGCAACAAACTAATTCTATGAAAACCAAAATTAGTTTAAATAATGGATAAATGGACGAATGAATATGTTGTGGCCAACGCTCTTTCTTTTACCACGAAAATAGATCTCAAATACACCAGGCTTGAATTCTTGAACGAAAAAATAAACATGCTGGACTTTTGGTAAAACTTCTTGTACAATCAAAAACAATATCCCTGTTCAAATTTCAAAAACCAACACATTTTCCAATACTTTTTTGGTTGAAAATTTAATTTATTTTATTTTTTATTTTGTTTTTAATTCCTGCAATCTGTTCTGGAACCGAAGCAATCCCAAATCTTTTGTGGTTTGTTTTTTTCGTCCCACCTTACTCAGTTATATCAAATCTAAGACGTACGACTATAGGTCCGATTTACGTTACCATCTGCATATTGCTTAGCTCCATACCAGCCTATAGTACTCGGCCCATGAGTTTTGCACGCCGATAGGGGATCGTAGTTCCTTTTTATCACAGATCGTAATCTCCTGATGGAAATTTCCTTTTGCATCCTGCCCCTTTCAGGATTCGAACCCGGCACCTCACGATCCAAACGCCAAAACAAGCACTATGTCATTTGGTCGGTCGAAATTTAATATTTAAATTAATTAAAATAATCTTTTGATTATTGATCGTTTTCTGTAAATGCTAAACCTTTCAACATCATTACTAAAATAGAAAAGCTCTAATTGATGCTACCACTTCCAGTACATAGATGTCCACATAGATGGAAAATCTACCAAATATAAGTTAATTTAACTAGAAATCGCTGTTGGATGGAGCTTAAGTTACATGTAATATTTACTTCACATTCTGTTGATTGAACTTATTGGATCATATAAAATAAAAATAATTGGATATGTTGAATCAACTTTAATTTAGGTAAAAGTTACATTTTGCGTATAGTAGAAATATGTTAATATAAAAAAATGTCTTGTATTTCTTAGAAATATGTTAATTTTACTTTTAGCAAAATAAAATTAACATAGACGCTATAAAATCTTAGTCCTTTTAGATGATAATGAACCAAATATTTGATATCACTTCTAGATGAGGTTATCAGTCTCACCTTTCCTTAATCAGATTATGTAGTTATCAAACTACAAAAAAATTGTTTCACACTTCATGTTTTTAAATGAGTAAACATCAATTGACCTAGCGAATTATATTAAAATTGCAATAATAATTGGTATCACAACGCCAATGTAAATTTTACTCAACAATTTGCAACCTTTACTTTAAAAAGTGTAAATTTTTGTTAAAAAATTTATTTTACATTATCCAAGTAAATTTTACTTGTTAACAATTAGAATAAGAACATAAATAATGATTTTCTGATTTTTGCGTATGATAAAGTTGTTTTAACTATTTAAAAGGTTTTATTTCGACAAAATATGTTTATATTTCAAAAATTATTATTTTAACTTTTGCTAAGTAAGGGGACCTTTTTGAATTTTCACTTAGTATGAGTAATTAATGTAAAATATTATGTTAGTTTTACAATTTTAAATTGACTTAGTATAGATTAAGTAAAAATCGCATCGAATATTTTTTTAAGTGTATGTATTTTTCAAAATGTTGGTGAAACACGTAAAAGTTCTTGTGGAAGCTGCCACTTTTAGAGAACCGTTGTCGGCCAAAAATTACTGGGGTTTCTTAAATTATGAAAAAAGCTTAAGTATGAAGTCACATCTCGGTCAATCAATCCGTTTGTACAGAGACCGATTTTTGCTTAAAAACGGTTTTTTGTCAAAAATCGTAATATTTGCTTTAATTTTGTAAAAACTGCTGGTCACTTCCGGTGGATTGATTTCGACCAAAATCAATGTGATTTCAATTTATGGTAAAAGCTTATGAATGAAGTTTCATCCCAGTCTATCAATTCCCAAATTTTCTTGAAAACAGTTTTTTGTCAAAAATCGTTATTTCCGTTTAAATTTGAGAAAACTGGTCTGGACCGATATTGTTGGAAAATTAATTTCAATTCTTTTAGTTTTTACTCGTTTTTCTTGTGAGATTTTTATTTTATTTTTCTTAACTGGTTGTGGCTTTATTCTTGAATCTTTTCTATCTTGGGAAACACACAAGTTTTTCAAATCTTACAAACTAATTAATCAAAAAAAGAATTTTAAGTCTTAACCTAGTTAATTCTTAATATTAATATTCATTATTTGGTTTGTTGTTTTTATGAATTAATTAGCTAGATCTATCTAAGAATGTCTTGGGATGTTATTTTCTGCTGTACTGTTGTATTGTATCTGCCACTGTTTCGATGTTGAGATCACGATGTATATTTGTGTTACGTATGTACCAAGGTGCGTTTACCAACCCTGGCACAGGCCCCCACAATTGTATTCTCCGTAAGTCCAGACTGGTTTTAGTACCATTTTATACAACAAGAGTTTGCAGTCTAGAGTTAATTTCCAATTTTTTCCGATTAACTAATTTGTTTACCACTTTTGATGTTGATATGTGGTCGTTTTGTTTCGATATGTTTCTTCCATGCCAATCTTCTATTTAGATGTTGACCAAGGTATTTCATGGTTTCGCATTTGGGGAGATTGATGTTGTTTAACTTCACCCGAGGGCAGGTTTGTTTACGAAGAGTGTATGTAATGTGTGCTGATTGCTGCGCGTTTGCTTTTCTCCTCCATTTTAAAAGCCACTTAGCTATATCTTCTAAGTGTTCTTGCAGGGCTCTTGATGCTATTTGAGGGTTTTCATGTGTTGCTAATAATGCTGTATCATCGGCAAATGTTGAAACTGTTACATAATTTGAAGTAACAAGGACCCATTACACTGCTTTGTGGACCCCTGCATGTATTGCATTTAAATTGGAAGAAGTACTACTATTATATTCACTAACAATTTCCGGTTTAGCAGGTAATTTACAATGATCGCATGATAGTTCTCATGATCGAACTTGGGCGTTGTCTAAAAATATTGCAAAGCAGTACTTCTTTTGTTCAAATGGGTTTCTGATTTACGATACGCTTCTATCCACTTGTTCTATGGTTCCATCATCTTCTCTTAATCCTAACTGGTAAAATACTTTCCGCTTGAAGAATTGGTTAAGCTTCCAAAGAAGCATTTTTTCAAAGAGTTTTGACAGAGTTGTCTGGAAACTGATTGGACGATAAAAGTCTACTTTGGTTTCTTCTTTATCCGGCATCATTATAATCTGTGAAATTTTTCAAGTTTCAGGAGAATACACAGTTTTCATTACAGCATTGAAAAAGTATGTTATTAATTTGATACATAAATCTGGAAGTTCTACAAGTATTTTATCACTAAGAAGACTATGGCCAGAACCTTTTTGGGGTTTATATTTTCGCTGATCATTTATTTTACTTCACCACATTTATATTTCAGGTAAAGCTCAGGTGGTCTATGTAATGGATATTGCTTACGCAGTGTGCATTTGTTCTTTAAGAGCTGTTGATGCATGTAACATCCTTTGCTGCGAGCTCTAATGTCTTCGTTAATTGTTGTGCTGCTTCATCAATCTTAGATTTCGTTTTAAGTGTGATGCTCAATGAGCACTCTTTCGTCACTGTACATTTGAATTGAGACCAATTATTGTAGTAGTTCGTTAAAAATTTTTTTGATTCTGAATTTAAAACTTGTGTGCTTAATATTATTTAAACCGGGGAGTGATCAGATGATAGTTCGTAGCATGTTTCAGCCGTAACAAAGTTCTAGCAATACTCTTTGTAAGATACATTCCCACAGCTGCTTGCCTTTTGGTGACGTTAATCGAGAGCCCCATTGGATGTGTTTGGAGTTAAAATCTTCTCCTGTATGGAATTTATTTTCCAAGGTTTTGAAATAATTTGGAAATTGTTGCTTTTTAATTGAATGTTTCGACAAAAAACGAAAACGCTTCTGTGAGACACTTCCGCTGGTCCGATTTCAGCCAAAAATCATTGTAATCTTCTAAGTTATGAAGTTTCATTAGTTCGGTAAATTCATTTGGTTTATAGAGAAGCTACAACATTTAGTCTGCACGGTATACTCATAGACACTCAAAAAAATCTTGTAGGTGAAATTGAATATTCGATTTCATTGAACTTTGAAGAAACGATTTATTCAATTTGATGGAAGTTAATACTGATTTGATTATGAAATATTCAATCTATTGCAAAAAAAAAATTGTAATTAAATTTTATCCAAATTAACGAAAGATTTCTTCAAATTTTATTAAATTTTAGTAAATAATGCATTTGAATAAATTTCTTCATTTTGAAGAAGTTGTGATTGGGTTGAAGAATTGACGTTTCAAAAAATTCGACTAAATTTCGTTGAATCAAATATAAATGCATTCAATTTAATAAAATTGATAACCACCTCAAGGAAAGAAAGACTACTTTTGAAGAAATATCTTCAAATTGACGAAAGGTCGATTGTATTATTTTAAACGATTTATTTTTATTTTTAAAGGAATCTTTTATAAAAAGACATATTTCGCGGTAAAATTAGAATAATAAATTAATTTAAAATAGAAATTATTATTTGAAGCCGGTGAATAACATAATAATAACAATAAACAGTTAAGCAAATATTGAATATAGATATTATTCGATTTTTATTATATTAAATTGTGGCCATTTTTTGTGACAAAATGTGATTTAATTGTGCGGTTATTGCTAATAAAAAAAGTGTTTTTTAGTATTTGCAAAAAATAACAAATAATTTTCCACAAGATAAACAAGGATTACGCATGGCTACAAAATCGCAAAATGTATTTCCGCATTATGTTTATGTTTGCTTCAGAATTTATGGTAATTATATTTCTAAGAAGAAACTATCCAACGCATCTAAATAACAGATTATTGGATGGGTAGGATAGTTATAATTTTATTATACATTATGAACAAATATATGTAACAAGTTATTATAAGTTTAGTTCACTTCAAAACTCCAGAGTTAAACTTCAACGAGCACCTGGAAGCTTTAATGACCAACAATTACTCTTGGGCGAAGTGGAACACCATTGGCAAGCAACCAAAAATTAAATTCACTGTTGAAATATGGAACAAATGGAAGCAGTATAAAAAACTAATGGAATACTAATTGGTATGTATATAACACTCACACACATTTGAATTTTTATTTCATTGAATGTTTTTTGGAGGCTTTGTTCACCAAACGGAATAGTAATTTACGTGTTATTGACACGAGGAAATTAAAAATTTGCTTATTGAGCTTCGATTACCAAAAGTTCAAAATTACCAAATTAAATACAACTCTCGCGTAATACGTTTTTCTAAAATATATCTTGCTTTCTTTATCTTTTATTTCTTGAAATTCTCATAATTTTTTAACTGAATTTATATTTTATGTGCTTAATTTTATAGTCAACATATTGAATAACCGAAGTACATATCACGATGTTTAAACGACGAATCAAATAAAGGGTTCAACATTTTTGACAGCTTTCAGCATTCATTGATCCCCTATATTTATCAACTGGTAATTGTGTTAGGAAATAGGAAAAGCCACTCAAAAAATAAAGGACTCAACATGTTACTGAATGTAAGTTTTAAAATTCTAAATTTAATAAATTACAACAATTATATAAATTATTTTTGTTTAGATGGTCGGTGTTGAGCCATTTTCCATTACTTCATAGTGTATTGGTTCCAACTTCCAGCGTTGTAGAAGGAGTAAACAAAAATGATCAGAACTAAATGTTCAATTAGTAGTTTCGGAGGAAGTTCGTTGATTTTGGGGCGACTATATACTGTTATTCAACCACTGATTTTAATTACCAAAACTACGTTAGCTCAACAGAGTTTATTGTTTTTTTCGATGGTGTAAAATATATTTTAAACTTAATTATTGAATGTGTAAATATTTGTTTTAAAATATTAAATATTCTTAACTTATAATATCGATTAGCATCCTGCTTAGTGGAAAGGATTATTCAAAACTAGTTTTTCAACATTAGAACAAAATACTATAACCATAATATGCAGGTAAAATGCCTCATATCAGTATTAAAATTATATTTATTTTATTAATTATTACAATGGAGTTTTACAATTGAGTTTAGCAATAAAGATACATTTTCATTGAATTGACAAATATTTTATTCAAATTGACGATAGTTTTATTCGATTCAACGATGCTTTCATTAAATTCAATGAATTAATATGATAAAAATTTATTCAAATCAACAAAGTTTTAATTTAAACCAGTAGTAGGACATTCTTTAATTTGACGAAATTTTATTCATTTCGATAGCTGGATCTTAATTAAATTGAATAAATTTAATCAATATATCATTTGCATTTCTCCAACAAATTTATTCAGTTCGAAAAAATTTCGTCAAATTAAAAAATACTGATTAATTTTTAATTTGAATAAAAAGTAATCAAATTGATTACCCCCTTCGTTGACGCTATATTGAACGCTATTTCTTCAATTTGACTGAAGATTTATTCAGATTAACCATTTTATTTTTTGGGTGGAGACACACACAAACCCACAGATTTTTTTAAAATTTTTTTTTTACTTCGTCGTTGTTTTTTTTGGTAAGTAATTTTTATTTTTCTCATTATCGGCACTATTATAGTGATGATTATCCGAGAAAACAAAAATACGTGTCAAATTTAAAAATTAAATCAGCGAAAAACATTATAAACAAAATTTTGTTATGGAAATTTCTAAATTTCGGGTCAATAAATTCAAAAATCATCAGAAATCCGTGAGTTAATTTAAATCGTTGATTGGATACGAGAAATTTGATAATACCATCTAATTAAAACTCAGAATCATTAAAATTAAAATTGTGTCGTTTGGTTCTAATGTCGAGTTCACGTATGCGATCAAAAAATGATTCGCGAATCAAAGGAAAATTAAATCATTGAAAACATATACAATTTTCCCCGTCCGAGATGAAATAATTTTAACTTTGGGAAAATTTTGATCGGAAGCATCCAACATAATAAAAAAAAATTACAAATTATGAGTAATAATGCGAAATAATTACGCTCAAAGGTTGGCTTGATTCGCGAATCATTTTTTGATCGCATACGTGAACTCGACATAATATTTAGGGTTGGCAAAATGATTAACTGAGCTAGATAGAAAGTTTATGAACAAATAAGAGGTAAATATTTTATTTTATAAAAGGCGGTGGTTGGTAAATTATAAGAGTGGGAGTATGTTATGTGTATATAGCAAAATGCGTATTTGATTTATTTGCAAATATGTAAATAATATATTTTTCGCGTTTTAATTTTTCTTTTTGCTTTAAAACTACAAAAATTAAATTTACAAAATATTTTTGTTTTTAATAATAAAATAAAACATAGACGTACAGCCACAAATAAAATTTATTACTGTAAATACACTTTCACAATATACACGAGTATTTATATACAATAATTTTTTATAGTTTTTTTTAAAAATTTTCCAAACTCTGAAAAATGTATGTACTCGTAGATTATGTGTATAGTTTATATGAATAAACATAAATTTAAATATGGGTATAGAACAGGGTGTATTAATTGCTTCGGAATTTCGAAGGAACATATTTACGAAAACCAAGTATGTAATTAGGTATTTAGGTAATTTTCGTGAAAAAATATTAGCTTGCAAATTTGTTAATAAATTCGTAGAAATTTAGTATCCACCCTATTTTAATTCTTTTATAATATAACAAGTGCTTACAACCATGCAAAGTTCAGTATGGGGAAAATATCATCTGAATGATTCTATTATTAGTAGATTTACTGGAAAATTTATAGTGATTGAAAAATATTTAAAAATGATTTAATAGTTTTAAGGTGATGGATTATTTTTTCATTTGTTTATATTAGTAAGGTATATATAGTTCATATGATTTTTAACGTTAATATATAGTTGTGTTTAATAAATTTTCTGCTACCAGGATAATTTTAACACTAAATAAATTTTGCTCGTCGTCCATAATATTTTTTAAGCTATATCTTCTTCCACAGTATGTCATTTTCTCTAGATACATTTTCCATATATAGTATATACGATACAAAATGTATTTATGTAAAAGTCTCACACCATTCTCGTTGTACAAAAATAACAATTCATTCGTATACTATATATATATATATATATATATATATATATATATATATATATATATATATATATATATATATATATATATATATATATATATATATATATATATATTTATACATATGTATATACAGTTAGACATAACATATAAAATACATAAATATTATAGATGTTCAATGTGTTACAACAAGCGATATTGTAACATTCGCCAAAAATATACAAAATAAACTAAAACTGTATAAAAAAAATGTCATGCTCAAATGCCCCATGATGTATTGTTTTCAATTTCTTTATCTGAGCAGTTTTTTTTCGTTATCAGTATATTGTGTGTGTAATATGGTTTCGTTGGTGTTTTTGGAAAATGTATAATATATAGTGGAAAATTTTCCATCGGAATCGGAAAATAAAATGCTTTTTTGCTGACACATAATTAGCAGGTTATAAAATAAATTATGTAATAAATTTCGGAATAGCAACGGATATATGAACTCTGTTGTGATACAGATTTACGTGATCAATGCCTACACCATATAAATTTTAAACAAGTTCCATTGGTTGGTTAGATAAGTTTCAATCTACACAATATTATGCCAAGACTTATTAATAAATTCTATGCAAGAAATTCCAAGAAGTTCTATTAAATTGCAATTGTTCGGATTCCTAAACATTTGCAATAAACTATACTGATGCTACTTGTAAATGGGACAATAAAAATTCAAATCCATTCGGCAGCTTTATAGTAATCAAAAATGAATTTGTAATTTTTTTGAAAGAACAGAAGCCGGTAGAAGTGTTGCTGCTTTTCCATACAAAATTTGATTGCCGTCTAATATTTCAAGGAACATATGTAGTTTTTTTTATTTGTGATGAAATTCTTATGCTTTGGGGCAAAATGATACATCAAAGAGAAAACATTTATTTTAAACATTTCTTTTGTCATCGTTTTCTCATCGTTGAAATGGGGCCGAAAAGTTGTTCAACATTTTTTGCTAAATTTCTTTGTGAAAATGTAATCCTCCCGAAAAGAATGTCAATATTGAAATTGTAGTCCATCCCGAAAATATATAATATACAAAGTGTACACATACTTCAGAAAAAAAATATGAAATGGTGATATAATATAATTGAAAGAGATATACATTTAGATAAGGTTTAAGCAACCGAGGAGCTAAGGTTTATTTCACAAAGTAAAGCTACACATAGTTTTGTAAACTGCGGTTAATTGTATTACGGTAAAATCGTAAATCGTTTGGAGCCTAAAGTATAAATAATTATATGTAGTATCATTTGTGGCCAGTGGGACTATTCAGGTGATTCCCCGGGAATAGGGAACTGGAGAAAGATTTTACATATAGCTTTTATCTATAAATCAGTTTTTTCTGACCTACTGAGAAAAAAAGTTTGATGTAAATATTTGTAAATTGAGAATAATTTTTCCATAGCGAAATTATCAGGGAAAGTTATTCCCAATTTTATTATGTTTTCAAAAAAATTGCAACTAAGTTTTTACCTAAGTATGCCAGAAAAAAATTATTTTAATAGAATTTATATGTAAATTACTTCCCCAATTCCATATTCCCGGGGAATTACCACAATAGTTCCACAGATAAGCCTTCAGATCTAGCAACGTTAGCAGAGCATTTAGCGTGCTTCCTATACAAGCAGAGCCACCTTAATATAAGAGCCGTAAGATTCCGCCATTTTTTTCCATGAGCTTTCCATAGAGGGGAAGCTTTTGATTCTTTTTCATACCAATCAGTGTATTTAAATATTTTTTGGACGCTTTTTTGTATATAAAAACAGTAATGCTTCGTTTCAATTTTTAATTTGAATGGTTAGTTCAATATTCAGGAAAAGCATATTTTAAAATTGAGTCATATTATGTCAAATTAACGCAAAAATATTTAAATTAGTCTACCACAAAATTTTTTTTTATTGTAGAAATAAGAATTTGTTTATATGTGTATGTAAGAAATTAGTATAGAGTGTTCCACCAAAAATTTCAGCATTTCTTTCCCAAAACAAACGTTCGTTAAAAAATGCTTTTTGAGTAGCTATGTAATATGGGGGTTATTGTGTTCTGGATTCTATTACAACATTGTTGATGAACAAACTTCGAACACTGTTTTTTCGTTATTTGTTAAAAATTTCATCGCAACAAATTCGCAGGCTATACTGTTTCATCCTGTAGTATAAACAAACCGGAGCTTCACCAAATAAAAACATTATATTATAGAGCTTTTCGCAATTAATAAACCAATCAAAAGTTGTCGCTAAGTATAAATTAAAGCTAAATATTCAAACCTAAATGTTTGTTAACTAAAATTTAACAATTTATTATGTATACTGAATGGTTCAATAGATTATTGAGATCTCCTGGAACTGAAAATAACCGAATACGAGCGAATTGAAGTAAGAAAAGAAAAAATTTGGAAAAAATGTGACATTTTTCTATTATTGTTTTTCAGCGCGCAGCAACTACGATGATAAATATTTTGCGATGAAAAGCTTTATTTATGCCAACCGAACAATAAATAAAATTTATAATTGTTTTGAGTTTTATTAATTATGTTAAATTATTGTATTAATTCGCATCGATTTTTCAAATATGTGTTCTTTGAATAGTTTATTAAAAATATAAAATTAAAATTTAGATGATTTGTTTAATTTTTTATTCATAAATTCATGTTTAAAAATTTTCCAATTACCACGGTTTCTTATAGTAATTCAATAAAAGCTTCCCCTCTACTGAAAGCTCTCTTTTTAATATTACGGCTCTTCAAAATCATAGATGGCTCTGATACAAGTCATATTTCCGACGAGCTTTTTTAGTTCTGGGTAAGACTTTACCGTGCATGGCATAACCGCAAATTATAGCTTTTCCTTATTTTTCACAATAACGGACTCTAGCCTAGCTCTTCTTCGTATCCATATCCAGCATCAAATTTATCACTTAATTAACGCTTTAATCAATAGATGAAAAGATAAAACCAAATAGTTTTTGGAAGTGTGGTATTTTTGATTAAAACAATTGGTCACAATTTATTATGTTTGATTTTATCGTCTGATTAAAAAGTGTACATATTTATAGTTTTTTGTTTGTTTTGAACTGAAAAACCACGTAAAAATTCGTATTCAACTAACGATTATGTTAACACTATGTAGGTGAATATTAGAATGTCAGAACATGTACATATCTTATTAACAAACATAAATTTCATTTCAGATTATAGATTTAACTTTTATATAAACCAAATAGTTCAGTAATTTGTATTCAACTGCACTCAAATCGAAAGGTGTTTCCAATTCATAAAAAACGAACATTTTGATTATAATATCAATAGTTTTTATGTGCATTGTTAAATTAAAACAAAATAAATACAAAAGAGGCGAAACAGCAAGAACAGCGAATTTATAAAGTTTTTAATCTTAAATCGAATTTGAATATACAATAATACACAATAACACATACATGTGTTGTTGCTGTTGTGTTCAATCGATTGATATTACAAAAACTAAATAAATAAAATATTAATAAATAACGCAACAAATAAAAAGAATAACAATTTTTTTGTTGTTGCAGTATTTGATCACGCGGTCATGGACATGAACACGGTAAGGGGTTTGTAATATTTATATGATTTATTGTATGGCGTAAGCGAAATGGCCATTTATTATTGAGCGAGTGTATTATTGAATTGAGTTGTTCGATTTTAAATGAAAAATAATAAAAACAATAAGTGTTTTTATTTATTCGTCTGTTTTTTTATTTCAGATTAAATATGTTTTTTAACATTTTCACAATTGAACATTTACTTTATTATTTATCTGCAATCTTTAAAGAAATTTGTGCTCAAAGAATACAAGGGACTGTAAATGTATACTTGGCGCGAAATTATTAAAAATATCAAAGTAGGTACTTTACAAGACTTTAGAAATATGAACCCGTCTTGGAATAGCGTGCGTTAAAAACTAATCCTAATTTATTACTACTAATAGCTGTTTTGAGGTTAAAAGTTTATTATTTTGAAGAAAGTGCTCTATAAAATTCTCTGAAGATTTAAGTTGTTCCATTTGAAGAATTAACAAGTACATCGACTTATCAATAAAATTACTAAGGTACTGGATGATAGTGTCAGCAAACCAGATACGTGAATTATCTCAAGCTTCGGCCTTTTTATCTACTTTTTATTTCGAACGAGTTTACTAGGTTTTTTTTAGTTTCATAAAATTTCTAAAATACAAAAATATAAATATATAGAAATGTATATAAAAATATTGACATATGAAAATATAAACATATAAAAATATAAAAATTGGTTTGAATTTTAATATTTCCATATTTTTATACAATATTTTTATATTTTTAAGTTTTATATTTTTAAATTTTTATATTTTAAAATTTTTATTTTTAAGGTAAATTACCAAATTACGGCCTAGTACATAATTGTGGACTACTGGAAGTAAAAGGATAAAATAAGAAAACCTTAAATGCAACTTGCTTAATTAAATTAAACGCTCCATAATGCTCACAATTATTTTGACAATTACAGTTGTTTTTATTAGCACTAAAACTTCTAGAACGAGAATTTCTATATTAGCACTAGAACTAGACTACTATTACCACTAGAACAGTTTTAAAAACACTCATTGTGCCTGTTTAGACGAGTACTTCTTTATCGATTTTTTGTGTTGTAACAACAACACCTCGCGTTTATACTGTTGATTGTTATTCGTCTATGTATGTGTATATACTTTTTTCAAACAAAAAAAATAAGCCTCAATTTAATTCCAAGCCACACAAATGTGTGCGTAGAAAACCATAGTATGTAATGGCGTTTTTGATAAAAAAAATCGCTTGATTTGAAGTACAACCAAAACAATTGTTCAAAAAACATACAAAAATAAATTTTTGACATGGTACTTTTGCCGTACCCACACAATTGTGTTACCGGGCAGCAAAAGGGATATTACATTTTGGAAAATTTGAATATAAAAATTTACTGATTTATTCCATGTGCAGCGTTGTGCCATATTGCCGACATGGCGTAATTAATACATTGTCTACACGTGTAGACAATGTATATGGAAAATTAAATAACTTACGTCGACAATGTCGAATGAACTAATCTTAATCATTAGATATTAACAAAACAACCACCATATTTATTAATTGTTCTTTAGTTTTCTTGTTCATACCAAAATCTTTAAATATAAATAACGCCTAATTAAAAATAATAGTAGCTTTCCAATCCCATTTTGATTCAAAATGTGTCTAGAGTTAATTTTAGTCACATAAATAGAATCTAACTTTCCAATATTGAATAAATTTTAGTATCTTTTTTGAATAAATTTTAGATTTAAAAATTATGGGACCTTAATTTATCCAAAAAACACAAATCAATTAAACATTTTTCCTCTCAAAGCCGGCGAAAAATTCGAATATATAGAATTTCAAAAAAAACTGTATTCCGATTGGGAAAATTTCCACCGATTACAAGAATACAGCCCCAGGTTAGATTTGTATTCGTACAGAGTTTCCCTTCAACAATTATTAATTGATAGAGAAAATGCCATATATTTGTGGAATGATTCTGCAATTGTTTGGCATTGGATTGGAACCGCAACTGGCTGCCTGAAATTTGTGTGGGAAACAGAGTTTTTTCAATTTATGGTGGCCGAGCACTCATTCAATCGGATCACATTTTTTTTTTCTTTTCTTATCGGCTGGTGTTGATTATGCTGGACTAATTTACATTCCGAAATCAAAACGAAGAGCTCAAGTTGTTCTCTTAAATTATAAGTGACAACGAATGAAACTTTGTTTGGGCAAAACCAACCCCACACCAGTGAATTGATAAAAATTATAATGCAATTTCTAATTTTCACAATGCACATACACAATGGAATAGTGTTTATTTCAATCAGCTGATGCCGTGTGACCTAAATTTGGATATTATGATATAAATAGGGCATTGAACCTATACGGTAAATCTTAAATCGTTGCAAGCACTTAGAATTTATTTTATCTACCTGATAATTAATAATGAAATTTCACTTTTATGATGTTGGGTGAAAATTCAATCTATTTACAACTTTCAAAAGTGTCGAGCCGATCTGAGTTATGTAATTGTTCCTATTACGCGTTAATTTTGCCTTTATTCCTATATAGAGTATTAATTACAAAAACAACAGAATGCCTTAATTGCATTTAGAACGGAAGTTATGATGATTTCTGGTGATTTTCAGTAATAATATACTCTATAAGAAAGACGACTGCGACGAATCCTTCTGTAGTAGGTTTGTGAGATACAAAAAAATTCAATTCTTCTCTTTGATCTTTCGCATTATGATTCAGCGGGTTATCACCCTTTCACCCATGTTGTGCAAATGTTTCTTTGATTATCGCGTTTTACTGTTGTTGGAGGTTTGCCTACCCCTGCGGGCGCCTTACACAAGACTCAAATGATGAAAAAATAATATTGGTTAATTTAGCCTAGAAGTATGTCGCAATTGTGATGAGATAAACAAAAGAATAGTACCGGCACAGAATTGACAAGTTAAATATATACTGATATCTATTTGATTAGGATAATACTCCCGAAATTACAACGTCTTAACGTCGATGAATTACCATTCTAAAAGCATGTCGAATGTAATTCACACATACCCTGCATCTGCAACCGACAAAATTTTTCTAATACGTGGTGCTCATTAGGGGAGAGAGAAGCTTCTTGCTGTTGAACAACAGAATGTAGCACTTATTGACGTTCCAAACCGATTTACAATTGCAGGTAAAGTAAAGCTTAAAAGGCTGTACTTGCTAGAGCAACAAAGCAAATTTGTAGATCACAAAGTGCAAATGGTGGATGACCGAAGTTCTGAAATTACGCAATTTACATTAAATCTACGTTAAATCTGAACGTTATGAGGATCCAACTTACGATGAATTCCCTAATTCAGCACTCTTGTTATTCGAAGGAGAAACATAGTAAAACCGTACTTTTGATCATATTTTTCATTCGTCATGGCAAAGCGAAGTTAAGTTTGATGTACTGAAATTTGCTACGATGTGCCTTATCTTCAACAAGCAAGACCACTTGAAATGTGAACTGAAGTAAAAGCTGAAGTAAAATGTTCTTACCATCTCTATTTATTTATAGCACAACCTACTTTTTGTATTAACACTTGATAATTTGAAGTGACACTGTTAAAATGAAAATAAATAAAACGTAAGTTTTTTAATTTATATTATATAAAATATGATAATTAACAATAAAAAAATTATATTTAACTTCATAAAATTGATTATATAAACTGTAAATAATAAAGAAAAAATAAATTTATGAGTTATAAACTCTTATTTGTGTTTCAGTGTAAAAATCACAAACTGTAGACAGTTTGAATGCCTTTTTGGGTTGAAAATGCCGATATAGCTAAAGGATTTCTTGCGTTCGGAAGCTATAACAAGATTTTAACGTGGCGTGGGAGGGTTTCGCCAGCCAACTGAATAGTTTAGGGCCACCAATAAGAGAAGGCACCGGATAGCAAAAAGTAATTTAAAGAAAATTATATGATTTTTAATTAAAAATATTAATATGCGATTATTATAGGTATGGAATGATTTGAAAAATATAATTAAAAAAAAAACTTGGCAACAATAAAAAGAAAATATCGGCCAATCAATCGAATTTGTCAAATTTACACCAGCATCACCCACACTAGCAGCTTCCAATCGCCATCATACAGTCAATGAATCAACCACCGAACTAAATATTGTGAATGACCACGTCATAACACCAGAAGAAATAATTTATGGAAAAGGTCCTGAAATTTATGAACAACCAGCAACGAATCGCCACAAACGATCAGTGTCATAACAAGAAGAACGGAAGCGTTTACTTGAAGAACAAACCAATCACATTAAAATGCAGACACAGTTTATGTATGAACAAAATAGTAAAATGTGTGAACAAAACAAATGTATCAAGGAACACGTCAGGTATACTAGAAAATTATTTGAGGTGAAGGAGCAAAAATTCAAGAATTTGAAGGAACTGCAACTAATAAAAAGAAAACACCGCCAAGAAAACATGGAGTATAAATTAAGAGTCTTAGATTATAAAGAGAGAAAGCTAGCTTTAAAAGAAAATAAAGAAAAACATTTTTAAAGCATCCGAACCAAAAATAACATGTGATCTACAAAGTACATAAGTAAATTTTGTGATAATTTTAAGAAAAAAAGAATTCCTGAATTAATAAGTTTACTTTAATTTATATGTATTTTTTTTATGAAATAAATAAAAATGAATTTATTATTGAGTTTATAAATTTTAACAAATCGAATTCATAATTTGTTCTCTTATCCGTTGTGCTCCAGGCGAACTTTCTGTTTCTTCTGGTTCAACTGGTTCGGCCTCATCATCCGTGCTTGGTTCCTGGATTTCAAATTCCTCATTTTGGGAAATATACAATTTATGCAGGGCACAACTAATGTTAATAATTTGTGTTGCTTTACTACACAACACATGTAGTGTAGCTGCTTTGCTCCAAGCAAACACCATAAATGGTTTTTGAGTATTCCTATTATTCGCTCAATAATATTCCGTACTTTCGAATGTTTTGTATTGAAACGTTTTTCTTGTGGTTCGCCTTCAGCTGACCGAAAAGCTGTTATGATGTACGGTTTCCCTTGTTTTGATTTTTAATTCTAGGTATTGCCATATCCGGCAACACCTAGAATTAAAAATCAAAACAAGGGAAAAACTAAAAAATGTTTCAATATAATTTACCTATTAACCAGGTATTATTAGTTAAACCATTATCGTGACTGGTTTTTAATTGAGTATCTAGCTCACTGGAATTTAAAATAAAAGAGTCATGATATGATCCTGGGTGGTTAGCGTCAACGTATGTTATTCGCATTCGATCATCGCAGACCTAACAAAAGTTAAAAATATAATATATTTCAGTAAATAATACAAATTTTTTTAAAAACACTCATTAACTTAGAAGCATGACATTTAGGCCATAAAAACCATTTCTATTTATATACAAATGTCTCTCCATCTTAGGTGCATTGATTTTCACATGCGTCCCGTCGACGCAACCAGTGACACCAGGGAACCAAGGAAAAAGCAAGTTTTATTGTTTTTTTTCTCCATCGGTTGTAGGAAAATTAATGTATTCAGGACAAATTTGTTCCACGAGTTCATCACACACTTGGCTTAGAATTTTCGAAAACGTTGACTGGGCTAACCCAGCTATTAATTCGTTACCAGTACCCGTTTGGTAACCTCTTCTACAAAAAATCGTAACGTGGCTGCCAACTTTATGATTGGCATTACGGAGCAGGACCTGGTTGAAGGCGTTAATTTTTCTCCGATTTTTATAAGTAATAAGCGAAATGCTTTTTTATTTAGGAGGAAATACTTATGGAGTCTGAAAGATAAAAATAACATAACTAAACTATAAAATATTTGAAATTATTGTGCTCCCACAATTTACTTACAAATAATTCGGTAATTCTAATGGATTTGTTTTATCTCTAATCTCTATGCGCTTAACAGCCATATTACAGGCACTATCTTCCTCATCACTGTCAGTAAAATATAATTCGACGCAACTCATTTTTATTTTTAAATTATATTAAACACTTAATTGGTATAAACAATTCTTTTGATTTTATTTTCTCAAACGTTAATCTGTCAAATATGTAAAGGGAAATTTAATAATATTGCTCGATAAGTAAGTTCCTGACGTTTGTCGCGTCACGTCACTTCAATCGACGAAGATAATACCAATTTTTGGTTGAAGTGACACGACAACCGTCACATAATAGGGATATAAGTTTCCTAGTTTTAGGCACAAAGCAACAGCATAGATTTGTAGTCTTATAGTGGACCTAAATGCTTAATAGCCAAACAATCATCAATTTAGTTTATTCTGAATTCATCAATAATTTAACTTGGTCTTAAGTATTATAATTAATACGGGCAATGCTAGTGCATTGTCATTGTCACACGGCCAGCTTACAGCAAACGTCTTTTTTCATTTTAATATACAATAATCCTAATATATTTTTATAAAATACAAGTACAAAAATAAACCAATATAATATTCTACGATTATAAACCAATTATCTACATTCTTGACATATTCTACGCCAATTATCTACATTGTCGACACCAAAAGCAATTGTCGACAAATTATCGACGCCATGCCGTCGAAAATTCCAAAATACGCGTAGACACACAACGCTTTCCATGTGTAGATTTACTTGTTTGAGGTTTAAAATCATTGCTCAAATAATATTAAATTAACTGCTGCTTGTAACAAGAAAATAAGAATGAGCTCCTGTCATAATAAAAAAATAACCGTAAATATTGTTATATGTGTTGGTGTGTAACAACACGATCAGCATTACAAATTTTTGTTGAAAACGTTCAGCGGAATATCCGTACTCCAAAATTAGTTTGTAGGCAAAGAAATAAAAAACGAGGAAAATCAGCGTCCAAAAAGTACTCTAAACAGGCACATTCAAAACGATATACGAGAAATTTTAGAATACAGTATGAGTAGTCGCTCGATTTAGTGTTTATTTTTTTTTATTTTATCCTGATTTTATTTTGCGCAGAGAAAAAGGGAATTTAAATATCCATGTTATTTTTTATACATGATTTATTACATACATAATCTTAAAACTATTATAAAGTTGAAAAAAAATTAAACAATTTGTTTTATTTTTTCTAAAATTATCTTACTGAAATTTATCGGTAAATATTTGATTTTTTGCCAGTAATTCGGTAATGAAATTTGGACGGTAAAACCGGTAATTCTATTTACCGTTTAACCGTATTGCAAGCCCTAGTACTGACTTCACTTATAACTGCAAGGGAAATACTTTTTACTGCAAAATACATGATAAATACGGTAAATATATATATTTAGTAAATATATATATAAATAAGCTAGCACAGAATTACATTCTATGTATTTGGCTCATCTGTAATTGCGCGCTATAGGCCGTGCTTACGAAATTCTACGTATGCTAGTATGTTATAACGCATAATTTTGGAACATGTAGACGTTAAGTATGATGAATTACTAAATTTTTTGCTAGTCGGGGAATTACATAATAATATAAATTGATCATTAACACACATAAAAAGGAAAAATAACGGGACACCAATTAGAATTGGTTTTCGTTCTTTTATTGCATTTCATTCCATTTCATGTGTCAACGGGGTTTTCGTATAAAAAGATCCCACAACATATGCGGTCTTACTTTGGTACAAGCTAATTCCATTCTGGTATAGTATTAATTTGTGCTCAAAGTAACAACCTAAGATATTTTTTAATTTATTTTTATTTGTTGGTAACAATTACATTTTGAATTTGAAAACAACGTAAAAACGCAACTAAATATATTAAATTAAATAGTAATGTGCTAGAACATTATTGAATATTATTACAAATCATAACTAATTTTTCGTCTTGTTTAGAAAAATTCGATGTCAAAATAACAAAAATCACTTTTATATTTTTATTGCCAACATTTAAAAATAAAAATATTTAATAAAACTGATCTGGTGGTGAACATTAAAACTACAGGTAGAATAGAATAATTCTATACCAGCAGAAAAATTGGTTTAAAATAATTCCAATTTGGAATTACATATATGGGATTGTTGTTGTAAATTTCTAAAAGTAAGAACGCAATAAACTTGCAAAATATCCAAAAAATGGACAATCGATAGGTCCGATAGTGGATGGTTGACATGTCAAACGGTTTACGAATAAGTCACAAATGTTTTTCACACATTCCTGATAAAAAAAAACCAATAGTTTTATTTTTAGACGGCCATTCGTCTCATTTATCTTTGAGTGAATTTTGTAGAGATAATGGAGTCATTTTAACAGCTTTATTACCAAAGTCGACCTATCTGTTGCAGCCCAGTCTCAAGAGTCCTTGGAGAAAAATTGTATATTCTTGCAGAATGGACAAAAATGGACGTCGTTTAAAACGTAAAGGTTTGGCCCACTACTTGAAGGTTGTATTGAATCAACACTCAAACCGGAAATAATTCAAAATGGATTTCGTACACGTGGATTATTTTTGTTCGACGCAAACGTGCTAGATTAAGCAAAAATTTTAAAGTCTATGGCAAACGAAGGTTCGGGTGCCAGTAATGCAGATAACTATGAGCGACCGCCGTTAAACCAGAGGAACTTATACGAATTTGCAAACTTATAAGATAAAAGATTAGGAAATGTCAAATTCAACACATTTTTGAAATGTTTTGATGAACAGGTAGGAGATATGAAAGATGAAAATCTATATTACTTCTGGAAAAGTGTTAAAAATGATTTGGATAATAATACCGAGAATATAAGAAAGAATCAATCGGCTTTGGTAATTCTACATTGGAACAAATTTTTGTACCGAAATATTTACGAACATTATCGATCGGTCAGCAAATTTCACATTTATCGATCTACAAGTACAAGAAAGCCTAGTAATTTGAACTCCAAAAGCTAACAAAACCATACTCGAATCCAATAACGGTTCCACAATAGAAAACTGTATAATTGTAGATGAATTATTAGGTGAACACGACACACCAGAACTTCTAGAAAACAATGAGTACAATACGAACAGGAAATAGTCAATGATTGTTGAAAACAGTCCAAGAGCTTCACCTTCTTCTTCAGGAGATATGAAAACCACAGTTGTACCCGTATCCAGTCGTTTTCTCGTCAAGTCTGCTGAGCAGTATACTTCGTAAAAATATTTCTTCAAGTAAAAATTTATTAATTTATTTCTTTTTTCTCTAAATGAGCTTTTATAATATTAATATATGTTATAGGTGTATATATTAATGTAAATATTTGTGATATTTTGTGAACTTTAGTGTTTGTGATTTTTTTTTTCGTGTATATTATATACCATTGTAACATTTCTGTGTACATACATAATTATTATTCAATTGTAAATAAGTGTAAATAATGGCACCGTATGATTGCTCTATATGCGACAAAGACGCGAGTGAGAATTTTTTAATTTGTTATGGGTTGTGCAAACAAGTCGCTCACTATCGTTGTGCGGGCTTGAAAAAAGCATCGTACGAGTTTATATGTGGAAGTAAAAATGTGCAATGGTTTTGCAATACGTGTTGTGACATGTTTAACACATTCACAAATAAAATTGTTGAGCTGTCACATATTTCAATAAACATTGAAAAATCTATTTCTAATATAGAAAAATGCCAAGCCAACTTGGATAATGGTGAAATTAATATAGAGAATAAGAATATTATTAACCTAATAATAACAATGTTGGTAAAGCTGATGCTCATATAGAACGGCCTAAGTTTGTCTAATGAAAATATTCCTAGTTTTCAAAATACAAGTGATAATGATGAAACTGTTACAAATAAGTTGGAGCTGCAAAATGAGGTTATTATCGGTACAGCTACAGAGTGTACTTTACGTACTGTGGAGGCGCGTTCACAACTATTTATTTCAAGATAACATCCTGATGTTAATGTGGATAATGTGACTCTGTACTTAAAGAACCATTTTAATATAAGTGATGTTAAAATTCATCGATTTAATCCAAAAAGTGCCAATAGGTTTATTCAAGATTATTCGTCTTTCAAATTATCAGTTTCCAATGTTCATATGGACAAATTGTTAACTGCATCCTCGTGGACGGCTGGTATTCTTGTGAAGAAATTTGTTTATAAGTCTAGAAGTCATCCTTTTTTAGTAAAACAGCGTCCATCACAAATTATGATATAGAGATTCAATTTGATAAATCTCCTTTAAATGTTACTGATTATTCCATTCCTAATGATAAATCGCATTCTAATAATAATTGTTTATTTTTTGGTCATCTGAATGTACGTAGTTTGACATTGCATTTAGATGAGATAATTATACTTTTGCATAAATTTAATTTTGATTTTCTAGCTGTATCGGAGACCTGGTTAAATAACAATATTTCGACTAGTTCTCTTCAAATTAATAATTACAAATTTCTGAGGTCTGATCGTATTAATGCTTGTGGTGGTGGAGTAGGATTATACTATCGATCTAATTTGAATGTTAAAGTGTTATCATGTGGTTTAAATGGTAAAGTCGAATTTATGACATTTGAATTGTTTGGTAAGTGTAGTAAATTTCTTATTGTTGTTTTTTATATCCCACCTCCTACTTCGAGAGTGGACATTATAAGTATTTATGATGTTCTTGATAATTTATTACAAGAATATGTAAAAGTGTTCTGTTTGGGTGATTTTAACTTTAATATGCTAAATAATAATTTATTGACTGATTGTTTTAACATACTTAACTTGTATTTTTTGCCGTTTAGTGCTACGAGGTTAGAAAGCCTTTTAGACTTGATTGTTGTTTTTAAGCCTAACCGACATAATATTATCAGTTATGGTCAACATTCTGTTCCATCAATATCGGATCATGATTTAATTTTTGCTTCTTATAAATGTTGTCGCACTAGAGATAAGTTGACTTATTCTATTGTGCCTAATTATAGGGAAATTAATCATGAATATTTTGTAAATTGTTTTTTCTCAATTGATTGGTCTATTCTTTATTGTTGCTCTGATGTAAATATGATTGTTGATTTATTTATTTCAAATTTCTTATATTTAGATTCTATGTGTGTGCCCCGTAAAAGAATTATTAACAATTGTCCAACAGCTCCGTGGTTAACCAAACTATATTGGATTCAATTCAATATAGAAATTTGAAATATGATAATTATAAAAAGAGTGGATTAGATGCTGACTTTACCTCCTATAAAAAGGCTCGAAATAAAACTACTAAGTTTATCAAACAAGCTAAGTATAGTTTTTATTTTGGTAATGTTTATAACTCTAAAATTACTTGGAATAATTTAAAGAAACTTGGTATTTCGTGTTCTGTTGCTAAAGTTGACATAAGGTTTACTGCTGAAGATATTTTGAATGATATCTGTAAATTTGGCGAAGATTTAGTGGGTTTTCCACTGCCAAATATTGGATCTGTTGATCCTGATAATAATTATAAATTTGCTTTTGATTGTGTTGACGAGCTAATTGTCATGAGTGCTATCCATTCAATTAGATTTAATGCTACTGGATACGATAAAATTGATTTTAAAATAATAAAATGATTTATTGATCTGTTTCTTCCACAAGTGACATATATTATTGATCAGTGTTTGTCAAAATCAGTTTTTCCGAATTTGTGGAAAATTACTTCTATTGTTCCTATTCCAAAAAATGATATTGTTGCCAGTCTTAAAGATATTCGACCAATAAGTATATTACCTGCCCTTTCTAAGGTGTTAGAAAAAGTTATGCAAATCAAGATCCTGCAACATTTTAAAGATTTTGATTTTCTTTGTAAATTTCAGTCTGGGTATAAGCATGGTCACAGTACTACAACTGCTTTGGTACACATTGTTGATGATCTTTCATCAATTTTGGATGGGCAAGGTTCGCAAGCTTTATTGGTTTTGTTGGATTTCTCTAAGGCGTTTGATAGCGTTAATCATATACTTCTACTTCAAAAGCTTTATTTATATTATAAATTTTCAAGCTCTGCAATTAGTTTGTTGTACTCTTATTTGCATAGTAGGGAGCAGTTTGTAAAGCATGGTGTTAACTGCTCTGGCATGGGTAGAGTAACTTTGGGTGTACCACAAGGATCAATTCTGGGTCCGTTACTATTTTCTATTTTTATAAATGATCTTCCATGGCGAATTCGTCATTGTTCTTTTCATCTTTATGCTGACGACTTACAACTGTATATCGGATGTTAAGCACTAGGGTTGAATGGGGCTGCATTGAAATTGAACGAAGATCTTAGTGATATCTTATTATGGGCTAAATATAACTCAATTGCGCTTAATCCTAATAAAAGTAAAGCATTATTTTTGTGTAAAAGTAATTTGAACATTATTAAGCCTACTCTTGTTTTGGGTGATGACACAATAAAATTTGTACCGACTGTTAATAACATTAGGACTGATATTAAATTCCAAACTTACTTGGTGTGACCATATTAGTACATTGTGTCAACCTGTCAATTATAGTTTATATTCGCTAAGATTAATAAAGAAAATATGTCCAATTCAGTTGCGAGTATTTTTGATTAAAAGTTTAGTTGTACCTTTGTTTACGTACTGTGATGTGATTTATAGCCGATGTGACAGTTCCTCTTTGCGATAATTAGAAGTTACATTTAATAATTGTATTCGATACGTTCATGGCCTCAGAAAATTTGATCATATTTCTGGTTTAAAAGTTTCTATTTTGGGATGTACTTTGTTCGAGAATTATTATTATAGAACAGCTGTATTTATTTTTAGAATTATTACCTCTGGATTGCCTGTATATCTTTATGAAAAATTAAATTTTTCCAGGTCTCTGCGCACTAGAAACATCAACTTGCCCCTTAACAAAAGTAACATATATAATAATTCGGTTTTGATGAATGCATTTATTATTTGGAATGGTTTACCTTTTGAACTTAAAAATTTGAATTCTCTTAAAATGTTTAAAAATCTAGTATATTTAACTGCACAGAGAACCTATTAATGTAATTATAATTTGTAATAATATTATTATACCCCTTTGTAAATATTTTGTATATAGATGAAGATTATTATTTTTTTTTTCTTTTCTGAGTTTTCTTTCTTATAGTGTAAAAGCTCCGGCTTATGCTTCTAAATAGATATGTAATAAATAAATAAATAAATAAATGGCTGAGGAAAATATACAAGCGGGTGGTTCGAAAGCATCAGAGTTTCCAACTCCATTTAAAAATGCATTTCTTGGCCACAAACTTCAACAACAAATTATGTAAAGAAACGAGACTGGAAAAGATTGAGTTGAAAACGAAAACCAAAGAGGCTAAAGGAAATATCAACCAGAAAGGAAATAAGATATACTCTAAAACATCTACTGAATCCTGAGCCAATTAAGTTCGTACTGAAAACTTAGACTATATGAGCGGGATTAATTGGCATTGGCCTGATCAAGATGATATCTTAATGTATGATGCCACAGATATATTAAAAAAAATATACTATTTTTTATTGCCATTTCGACGTGTATTTCAAGAAATTTTGAAATTAGATACATTTTTTTAATCATATATTTTATTTTTGATTTACTTGAATTATTTAAATATTTATTAATCATTAATAAAGGCTGAATTTATTTGAACACTAATTTTTTATTTCATTTTTATCTTTTTTACTGAGTCAGGTACACGTGCTAACAATTAATATACAACGCACGGAATTAGGTACATACTAGCACGGAATTGTTGAAATGACTAAATTTTAGCACAGAATTAGAGACAAATCAGTGCTAATCAATAAATAATATAAAACTCAATTTATTGTAAATAAAGCATATGTTAATATAAAATTTATCGCTTTACATTTTTTATTAACTTGGTCATCTCATGGATATTTTGAGTTCCACAAAGTAAAAAATCAACTTAAAATTTCAAAATCCTTAATAGTCCGGAATATGGTACATTTATCTTAACGTGTCTGCGTCCCAAGTAATGTTTCTGCTGAAAGCTGTACTAGTTCTCTTGCACGGTTCGTTCTATTGGCGTCGTGCAATTTAAGAGGTCATTTAAGTACAGATTAAATATATCTCTACAGTGTTTCTTACGTACAACGTACATTTAAAAAATCACATTTTATATTTCATTTGCAAATAAAGGGTTCCGAAACGACTTTAATGTAATTTGTAAAGGTAAACTAAACATTAGTAATTACTTTTTATATAGGTAAATGTTGTTTAGTGGTGAAAGCGTGCAATGCTCTGGAAGAGAACTGTGCTAACTGGAGTAAAACATCTTGGTAAAATATAGGAAGCACTTTGAAGTCGATGGCCCTAGTCCTAGTTATGATTTAATTACTCGTAGTGAATTATGTAAATTATTTTTACTACAACTGATTATTAAACAGATATGCCAACATTAACTGCATATGTCGATTGTTATTCATGTATATATAAATTTTTTTTATAGCAGATCTATACAAAATTCTAAATTAATTATTTTCATTATTTGTATCCAGAAAGAAAAATTGTAAATGATTTTTAAAGTGCTTTTGTGTGAAACAAAATTATGCAGTTCAAAATATATTTGTGGCCCAATTTTAGTTGTAGCATGTAATTAAAATAAGCACATCATTATTGATTAAATTGTTTAATCAGGGTCAATCAGGCCATAAATTGAATGTCAAATTATCAAATGTATTCTGATAATAATTTTGAAATACTTGAACTCGCGTATAACATCCATAGTAAGAAACCTTTTAATTATGTTTTAAATATGAATGGGCTAATTTTTGTTTGTCGTCTTAAAATAATTTTATTACAAAACTATATTTAATACTCATGATTTATTATCGATTGTTTGATAATTAGATTTCAGCATATATTTTTTCTTTAATGTCAATTATATTATTGCGTGCTCAAAATAAGACAAGCAATAATAAAATCGATAAATCGTGCTTAATAAAATAAATGCTATAAAATATTATAAATCAATTGCATTTTAATTTTTGTTTCTGCAGAATGCATTTATGCATTTAAGAATTCTCACTATATGATTAATATACTTGGAGACCTGGCGCAATAAAAAATACATAAAACACACAACACAAATCAATTGATTAATTATAATTATTCAGTGTTTGGATAAATTTCAATTCATCGCGAAAACAATATAAAGTAATAAAATATAAATAAAAAATATAATTAATTAACATTTAAATCACATACTAATTTGCACTTTAAACCACTTTGATTTCTTTTTTTTTCAAGGAAAATGCGAAATAATCTTCATGTGGGGTCCCACAAAGCAATAGGAGTCATAAAAATTCTTCCATATTTATGTTTTGTTTATAGATTTGTGGCACGATGGCACATTTTTTGCATTCACAATCAAGTGAATTTCTATTTACGAGTATATTTGAATGAACTAAATTTATGGACATAAATAATTATATAAGTAGAAAATGTAAAACTTTATCTATTTTAGTATGATAGTATATAACGCATATGATAAGGTTTGGCTTTTTATTGCCGATATGATACATGAATACCAAAAATATGTTGACCATTTATAACGCATCATTCGCGGATTCCCTTTAAAACACTCGCGTAAAATGTGAAGAAAATTAATTATGTAGAATGGAAATTTTTATTTTGGCTGTATAGTAGCAGCATACCCGTTCGTATACATATATAGCTCAAAACGCTGAAAAGATAAATAAATAAATTTAAAGGAATAAAATAAAATTTATTTGAAATATATTTATGATGGCGTCAAAACGACGCGTTGCCAAACAGGAAAATGTAGCGCGCGGAGCGAAAAAGCATTAAACTCATATACGGGATGATGTATGTAGAATTTAGTTTTGCATTTTTTTTCGCTCGAAGCAATTTCCGCACATGATGTAGAAAATGATAGTGTTACTCATTTTGTCATGAACACTAAAACAATTTAAATAACATAAGTATAATTTGTTCCGTGTAATTTACTTCATCAAAGAAATGTTAATCACATATGATGCCATATCGTAAATTTATATCTCTGTACATATTACATTTTGCCCTGATTGGTCTTAAATATTTTGTTATTTATTAACAATTTTTCTTCGCCCATATTTTGTTGATAACTCTCATATCGCGACAAATGATTTTATGCAGACGAATTTATTGTTCACTTTGTTTGTAGGACTACATAAATCTTTTTTATTTTTATATTTTAGTTTATTTATGACAGCATAAAAACAATGAGCGTACGATAAGAAGAAATGTCATATTTTGTTGTTGATATTCATGTTTGTTATCAGAAAATTGAATTTCTCTCAAGTTTATTAAAGTTGATATATTTTGTGGACTTTAAAAGGTGTATTGTGGCATGAAATGTTCACAAGAAAATTATTTATTTTCATATATGTATGAACGAAAAAGTGGCAGTCTTGGATGATGTCCACTGCTGTGCCAAGTGGTTTTCTGCTTCACTTCTACCTTAAAAAATACCTGATTAAATTTTATTGAATCTTTCAAAATTATTATTTTTTTTATTTTATCGCACAAGTTGGCAACGTCCTATTGGAATTCAAAATCAGCAAGATTTATGCCAGCCAATTGGGGTACAAAAAAGTTAGAAATCATGTCTTTCTTCCGTTCACCGTTGAGTGTAACAGTCAGTGGTGTTTTTATCTGAATTTTGAAACGCAAAAAAATAAAATAACACAAAAATGTGATTGTAGATGTCGTTTTTCGGTCTTGATATGGTTAGCAAAGTTGTTGGTCTTGGCTTGCGCAACAACTTTGCTGAAGAAAGCATAACGAAACGGCTTAATGGTTCAGGAGCTATCAACGTGAATATGAGTGTATATTTTGACAACTATTTGTCTCGACGAAAAACATGTTTTTTATCATTTTTTGTCCATTTATTGAATTTAAATTGATCGAATAAATACCTCATCGATAAATATAGATACAATAGAAACTATTTAACAGAAAATTAGATTGATTCAGTTGATTTTATTGTGATTTTTCTCAATTTTTTCCTAAATAATTTACATTTTTCTTAACTTTTAATTTTAATTTTCTGATTTGTTCGTGTCGTTTTCGGGTTCTTCTTCCTCTTGCAAATTCCAACAAATGTCACCCAAGAGTGCATCTAGCTTTTTGCCGCTGTACCAATGTTCGAGCCTTGCCGTCACTTGGTGAAAACGCTCGCCGTGCTCATCGGATTCGGCTGGTGATTGTTCGGCGAACTTTTCCACATGACAATGCAAAAAATGTATTTTCAGTGACATTCTAACGTTTATATTATGAAAAGCTGTCAGCATATTTTCAATATATCTGCGCCAATCATCGGCTCGGTTAATTCCGAGAACATTCTTAATAACTTCTTTTACACATTTCCATGCCACAACCTCTCGTTCACTAAGAGCATTTTCAAATGCATCATCTTTCATCAGACGACGAATATCTGGTCCATTAAGTATTCCTGTAATAAAAAACAAGACGTGAGATGAAATTTCATTTGATCAAAACTTAGATTCGGGTAGATTTAAACACCAACCTTCTTTTATTTTCATTCCACTTAACCGTGGAAAAATGCGACGCAATTCGACGAACGCATTTCCATCTGGATTCAGCGCTTTTATAAAATTTTTAACTACTCCAAGCTTGATGTGAAGTGGTGGTAGCAATATTTTTTTAATTGGCACAAGTGGAGCCTCAACGATGCTGTCGTATCGCAATCTAATGTTCTCACGTAAAGCCCAGTTCCGTTCGTTGTATTGGTCGCCTTTAAAACGAGTATCCCATAAGCACATAAAACACATGTTTTTAGTGTAACCCAATTGCATGCCACTTAAAAGAGCTATCACTTTTAAATCTGCACAAACTTTCCATTGATGGTCATTGTATTTAATCAAATCGATGATTTTTTTTATTGATGCCTAGGTTTTCTTTGTGTTTGTGCTGAGTGCAGTTGGAATGGAATTCTTTGAGTTGGTAACGTGAAGGAGAACTGCCTTCAAGCTGCTTTTAGAGGAATCGATGAACAATCGCCAATCTTCAGGATTATATGCATTGTGCATTGTGGATACCAAATCTCGGATATCAGTTCAAAAAGCGAGTGAATTATTCTCAATTGATTTGAAAAAATTCGTAAAATGACGATGACGATTTATTGCTCCATATATCCGAACATTTGGAGCCAAAATGTTCACTTGTTTTAAATCTTTTGACAAAAGAATGGCTTGCCGCTGAGATATAGTTTCAGGCGTCGTACCATAATATCCAAACGACTTTGCGAGATTTCAATGTGATTGCATGGCGCAGTGACATTTGATGGTTGATATATTGATGCAGATGTTTCTCCGGTTTCACCTGATTCAAATGTTGTTGGTAAATAATCCTCGGTTGGGTTTGATCTTTCCGGAACAGGCATTTCATCTGAATGCGGCAGCGGTAGATGTGTATTTCTCGTTGCAGTGTATGTCAAAGAACCACTTTTGTTTCTGTTTGTACCGAGAATATAATTCATGCACCCATAACATTGAACTGCATCATGTCCTTGTGGATCGACCCATATCATCGGGACACCAAATGGTATTGCGGCTCCAGTGTTTTGCCATCTATGGAGATGGAAAATGCATGTTGTACAAACAAAAGACGGCGTCCAATTTACACCACTAATAACAGTTTGTGAAAAGTATAGTCGATATAAATCAGCGGTTTCATCACTTATTTTGCGGGGATTGCTCATAATTGTAAATTTCCCACACACATAACAAAAGCACTTGAGTTTATAACACCTATCCATATTATTTATTTCACCAGATTCACAAGACGATTTTCACTTTATTTTTTGTATTCTTTTGTCACTTTATATATTTAGATGAATAACTTTTTATTTTTAATTTTATATTACAGTTTTTAGTTCTTACTTCTTGTGCCAATTTTTTAACTTTTTTAGAAATATCAATTTCGAGAATAATCTCTTCTTCGGTTTATTTTCTGCTACTGTTACATAATCTATTTTGAAGCTCTTTATATACTGTAGCTAGGCGCTGCTGTTTGGTACCTGCTTTGTTTTTAAGTTATGGAGGTCGTAAATTTTATTGGGGTTTTGTGTTGATTTTGTCGCGAAGTAAATTGTGGGTGTTTTTGTTTTTGTATATTTTCAGGGTGTGAATTTTGCCCGTAATTCGTATACGTGCAGAATACAAATGTCTCATGACTCATGAGTCAAATTGGGACACCTGTCTAATTTCAGTCCTTTTCTGATTCTGTGCAAAATGGTTACATTATTATTGAATTTAGTGTATGGTTTTCAGTTTTTATGTGTTGTACGAAACTTGATTTTATGTACTTGTGATGTGTTCTTTGTATCTTATCTGAGATGAGTGTCTTGTTTGGCCTAAGTATGCCGAATTCCAGTTGTATTTAGCCTTACCTGTGCACTTATGTTTCTCGAAACGGCAAGGTGGAGCCGGAGTCTTCTGTGAGAAGCTTTTGCCAAAACTGACAAGAACCTGCCTTTTTGGGGAACATGCGAGAAGGCTGGGTCTACAGACGAATGATTTTGTAGAAGTTGCATGGACGAAAAGGAAGAAGAGACTTTAGATAACTTCCTATGCTAGTGTCCGGCACTATCATACAGAAGGCATAAGTATTTGGGCGTGTCCAGTGTGACCAGCCTTTCAGATCTCGCTGAATGTAGAGTGCGAGATATTTTGCGGTACGTACGTAGCTCCGAATGGTTTTGAACAGGGGTAAAGGGAAAAAAGGTTCTTGTGGTATCACAACGATACACTCCTGGTCTAATTGTGCGGAAGTGCCACTCCAAGCTCACCTTGGCCTAAGTAAAACACACATATATGGAAAAATAACACAAAAATGTGAATGTAGATGTCGTTTTTCGGTCTTGACATGTTTAGCAAAGTTGTTGGTCTTGGCTTGCGCAACAACTTTGCTGAAGAAAGCATAACAAAAATCTTAATGGTTCAGGAGCTATCAACGTGAATATGAGTGTATATTTTGACAAATATTTGTCTCAGAGGCAAAATATGTCGAAAGCGATATTTCAAAAATGGGGACTAACTTTGAAATGGGACTACCACCAATGAATTCAGCATAGTCGAATTAGGTTTAAGCTTGTCACGCAAAAAAAGTTTGAAATTCAAGCACAGTGAATTAACTATATAATGTCCGATAGTAGAATTTAAGTTAAAATGAAAGTTAATTGTTCGTTGATAGTGAACTCCCATCTCTTCTCGAAGAAGAATTTACTGCAATAACAATGAATTCAGAATTCAGAAAGTTTCGGATTACAGGTATCGCTCAAATAGTTTACTATGTAGTATACCTTTTTATAATAGTGATAGACTGATGTTCTGAACTTGCTAATACATTTTGCGTATGTCAGCAATGTAGGTGGTACTGGTTTATAGATTAAAAAAATCGAAACATAATTTTGTAAATTATATCTATAAGAAGTCGATTTACATTTTTTGGAACGTGTGTTTTGGTATATTTATATAACAGCTTATATCTTGTTTCCATGAACTAGGTTGAGTTGAAATTAGGTTTTCGTTAATTTCAAAATGGCGTATCGCGTTTACATGAATAGAGTTAGGTTGAGTTGAGATTTTGACAGCTGCTTAGTAGAGGAGAATTTTATCTTGCGATCGCGTTTCTGTTTGTTTTTAAAAAAAAATCATTTTTATTATATTTAAAATTAAATAGTTTAGTGAAATATAGTTTAGAATAGTGCTAGTGAAGAAATAGTTATAGTTTAGTGCCACATAACTAATATAACACAGTTTGGATAGGCTAGTTTATAAAGCTAAGTTTAAAATATCAGTTTAGTGTAGTTAAGATAGTTTAATAATACAGCATAGTGGTTTAATATTAGCTATAATAAAAATGGTTAATAGGTTAATAATGAACAATAAGTTAAAAATTCTGTGTATAGCGCATCAAAAAAAAATGAGGAAATCTCATCTTTGATGTGCGAGTTCTACGCACAAAAATTGAAAACTGAGCGGCAAAAATTTTTAAATAAACTTCGTCGACGAATGAGGCTGATGTTGGAAATGCACTCAAAAAGTGTAGCTGCATATTTGAGGCATATGTACATCTGTAGAGCTTCTAGAAGATCCCCAAAAGTTTGGATGAAGAAGAGGTGTTATAACTGGTGGAAAGCGGTAGTGAATAGTGATAGCTACGATGAATGGATGGAAAATTTTAGAGTCGACAAAAATACTTATCAGTATTTATGTGACAAATTAAGACCGGCATTGCAGTTTAACCAGAATTGGGTTAGAAAACCGATTGATGTCGAGAAAAAAGTTGGAATTGCATTATACAAGTTAGCGTCCTGCTCGGAATATAGGGTGGTAGCAAACCACTTTGGAGTGCATAAAGCTTCTGTATACAGATGCTTAAAACAATTTTGTGCAGCAGTCATCAAAATTCTATTGCCCGAGGAAATTAAAATGCCAAACCTGAAAGAAAATAAATCAATGTGTGAGGAATTTAAAAAAAGAAGCGACCTTCCGATGGTATTCGGTGCAATTGATGGTTGCCATATTCCGGTAACTGCCCTATTAGTGGGATATAGAGATTATATCAACAGGAAAACATGGGCCTCTATTGTACTTCAGGGGATAGTAGACGCAAATTACATGTAATGAAAAATTGTCAAATTTCTTCGCTATCGATATAAATAATTAATAAGATTTAATTTTTATTTGCAGATTTATGGACATAACTGTGAAACATCCAGGATGCACTCATGATGCAGTAGTGTTAAAGGATTCATTTGTGTATAAGAATATAAATAATTACGATAAGGTAATAATTTTCCAAAAAAAAATTATATGCATTAACTTAATAATTATTGTAAAATTCGCAGCCATCAACATTAATAAATGGAAGACAAATAAAGTCGTTTATTGTTGGGGACCCAGCATACCCACTTGAGGATTGGTTGATGAAGGCGTATGTATCTCCAAAAGATGTTGAGGAGGAATCATTTAATGTTTACCTCAACAAGGCTCGTATAGTGGTAGAAAATGCCTTCGGTAGACTGAAAGGAAGATGGAGAATAATCCAAAAGAAAATTGATGCTAAAATCAATTTTGTCCCATCCATCATTGCTACTTGCTGCGTTCTGCATAATATTGCAGAAAAAAGAAAATTGCCATTTCAAGAAAGTTGGTTAAGAACTGTAGAAGAAAATAACAGATTGTACCCACCATCTAGTGGCGTAGTAAATCGTGAACTATCTGCATCTGAAATAAGAAACCACCTTAAACAATATATGGCGAATAATTATCCACTGTTAACAAGAAAATAATTCATAATTTATTTAATATGTATTTCATAGAATAATATAATAAAATTGTAAATATACTTATTTTAATTGTTTTGCTTATTTAAAATTGAAATAAAATCGCTTAGTTCCTCCTCGAGTTCATCTTCATCCACACTTACGCTATTGTTTTGTTTTTGTACCGTACTGGAGGTTGGCACCATGATTTTCTTACAATTAATGTTACTGATCGTTGATCTGTTGTGATCTGACAGGTTGGAATTGTTACTTAGTCCCGTGCTGGGCCCAGCCATCAAGTACTGGTTAGATGCACCTGGTGCAGATGTTTCATCTGTTTTAAATAAGTTTTTAATTTCGTTTAAAAACATTTCATTATTTTGTTTTAAAATCTGCCGCATGGTTCCCAAAAATTCCCTATTTCGGGTTGCCTCTTGCTCGGCGACAACTTTTAACTCGTGCTCCATTGCGATTTTGTATTTTTTAAAAAAAATTTCATTAAACTTATTAAGTTGTGATTCGATGTCGCAGTGTCGCTTTCTATTGCAATTTTTTCGCATTGGGGCTGGCTCAAAATCCGAATCACAACTTTCTGACATTTCGATTGTTAATGTATTGTCGGGGTTGGCATATTCTAAAATTAAATTAAATAGAAAATTGCTTAATTAAAAAAAATATATTTAATTAAATTGAACGCATTTTATTTTACCTGATTGTATTTCAGCAGCATCAATTCTACTTGATAGTATTGCAACGCTGGGCCGAGATCCTAAAAGGCGATCCAATACATCATAGTAATCGCAAGTAGTGGTAGAAGCACCACTACAATTATTTTTTTTTTTTCGTTGCGATGTATGCCTTTTTCAGATTTTTTCATTTTTTTTCTAGTTGTGCTTCATTTTTATCACTGATGCCCTTGCTTATAAATTCATCAAGCACAATTTTAAAAATTTCTTTTCGGCGATATTTTCTGCCATCAATTAATTTTATAATATTTTTTTCCTCGATTAAATTTAATAATAACTTACATTGCTCTTCACTCCAAAATATTCGCGCCGCTATTTTGAATTTTATCACTATAAATATTCGTGTCACAATCGTACCGAAATATTTTCGTTGCCGCCATATTGAATCTCAACTCTACTCAATCGTACTAGTTTCGTCGAGTCAAAATAATTTAACGAAAACTCAACTCTAATCTGTTTCCATGAACGCTAACTCCAACTCAAGCCACTTTCAACTATGCATGGAAACAAGATATTAGATAACCATTGAAAGAATTTATGTTTTGTAATATAGGTTACTGATTCTTGCAGATTCTTGTGTGTGTATGTAGTTCTGCTTTGTTGGTTCCCTAAAGCCCAGACAGATTTACTGAGATGGTAGTCCTATTGATTTTTGGCTGAAATAAGGCCACCTAAGTTGCAGCTTCCATAAGAGTTTTTTTAAATTAAATTTGCAACAATTTAGGACCACATCAGTTTTCCAAAATTAAAGCAGAAATGATAATTTATTGACAAATAACTGGCTTTCAGTAAAAGTTCGGTCTCTCTATAGCTCAGAGAGATTGATTAATAAGGATGAAACTTCATGCTTAAGCTTTCTGCATCAATTGTAAAACTTCGGTCAACCGGAAGCGACAGCTGCTACAGAAGATTTTTAGAAGATTCGAATTTAATCTTGCAACAATTTCGGTCCAAATCAGTTTCCAAAAATTTAAGCGAAAATGACGGTTTTTGACATAACCAAGCAGTTTTTAACAAAAATTCGGCCTAAAATATTTTGAAAAATATATAGGTAGCATTAACATTATATAAATATTATTAAAAACAAAAAGTTGTAAATTAAGATTCAAACAAAGTTTTCAGACCATGTTTGATAAACAGTTTGAGATTTTGATAAAAAAAAACTTTATTCCAAGAAAATTCAGCATCTCTACAGTCCTCTCGGATTGACTAATTGGGATCAACCTTCATATTTAACATTTTCCATTAATGGGAAATCCTTGCGAAATGTGAAGTAAACCTATAGAGAGACGTGGCAGCTTCCAGGGGAGCTTTTTACAGTTTTATAATGATGTTAACAAGTTTATCGTTTTCAAAAACAACAAACAATTAAAAGATTCAAGTAAATTTAAAAATTAAATGTCTACTTTGTATTGACCGTCTTGGTTTTCTTGAATGTAAGCCTACACTTAGCAATTTTCAGCGTTTTACGATGTAACGCTTAAGGGGTAACCATACAAAAAATGAAAAAAAAACTATAAACGTAACTTTAAAAAAATTATGTTTGAGATAAATGCTGTTTCTGTGCTTTTGCCCTTGGGAAAATTAATTAAAATTAAAAAATTTAACGAAGCTTCGTTAAATTTGAATTGCCACTTAATAAAAATTACTGGAGCAAATCTTTGCATCCAAACCTTAAATAAATTTAAATTTGTATCGATAGCACGAACAACAACCAACAATAAATAGTTGTCATTATAACAAATAGCTGTCATCCAATATACAACAATATTTACGGCATACTCGTTACGACTAGTATGGCTGGAACGTCATTAAAAATTAGTGTCGTCAACATTTTTAATTTTTTATTTTATTTTATAGTTTTTTTATGGTTCGCCCTTTACATCGAGGCTTATACAAAGGAATCGAGTTAAACATTTAGAAACAACGCATGCATTGAAAATATTTACGATGTAGTTGCCTTAGACTAAAGTAATAATTGTGTTAAACGGAAATTTCTATATAATCTGTAGTTAAAAATTGTTTCGCAAATTTATAATAATTCGCTAAGGCAATGTGTATTATTCCTTTCAATATAAGCTTAAAGTATTTTTCATATACATATTTGCAGTTTGGTGAGCGTAGTCTAACGTGAAAACTGAATTTTTTATATAGAAATTTTAAAATCTCGTAAAGTATTCGTTGAACGGGTTTTATTTATAACAAAATTCATTAATGATACATTTTGTATATGCATTCAATTTCATTCACATTACGATGCAACAGTATCGATACAGTTTCAATGTAAAACAGCCTCACAATTAATCATAAGTTGTGCCAAATTGATTTAAATGTGATTTATTACATACTATATAATTCAAACTATAACGCTTGTGTTATGATTATGACAACTTACTTCTAAAAACGATATACTTTTGCGCTAGAGTGATATACGTAATTATTTGCATCAAATGTCAAATTGTTTTCCGAGTGTACAGGAATAATGATTTTTAAATATACAAGATGGTATTACACGATCTGTGATGAAATGGAACACAACTATGACCCCCTGTCGGAATTCAAAACACATGGGCCGACCCATCTTCCATGTCAGTGTAGGCTGGCATAGTGCTATGCAATGTGCAGATGGTGATAAACATGGACCTATAGCCGTAAGTCCTCGATTTGAAAAGCGAACCGCTAAAGAGTTGGGAGTGCTTCGGCCCCAGAATAGATTGATTTCATTTTTACTGTAGAATTTAATTTCGAGCGAAAGTTGATCGAGTTAATGAAGGGTCATCCGATTTTCTACGACTTGAGTCACACGCAATATAAAAACAATGCAGCAAAAAAAACTGTGTGGGACAATTTGGCCCAACAATTGGATTTATCAAGTATGTATTTTAGTATCTAGTACATCTAATAACCTGAATTCATTTTTTTTTTCAGGTAAGGATGTTCAAGCTAAGTGGAGAAATTTAAAAAAACGATATAATTCGGCAATCCAAGAAGGGCGCAGTGGAGACGCTCCCAAAATACTGAATAAAAAACATCAATTTATTGTTACGGAGATGGATTTTTTCCGACAATATTTTCAAGATAACAGGTAACCAAGAAAAGAAGAACCGCAGCAATCCAGATTCAGTATTAACTGATCTTCTGGACACCATGAAATGCCATAATCAAATTTTTTCACAACGGGCACCTCAATTACCCTGTAAGTGCAAGAATATTGACCCTTTTTTTGTCGCAACTGGTGAAGAATTTAAGATGGTGGGAAACAAATATTCATTAGGAACCAAGTTCGGTATCATGAATACAATTAATTTTATGCCGATAAGCCCAGAGAAGAAGAACATAAAATAAATAAAAAAATGTACATTTATAATTTTTAAACAATAAATGAATTTATTAAAAATAAAATAATTAAAATGTATTTTAACATTCGCTTATCATTTGTGTGTTTTGCCATAGTGAGACATTGTCATTAGTGAAATAATTGGCAAATTTATTTCTAATGAGAACCGCGTCGCCAGCTGGATTATTAGACCCCATACGTCCGACATTCCGCAACCCACCAATCTTTGGTTCACCTCTCCATTCGCCCAACACATGATCCACAAAATCATTACCGAAATACTGGTAAGAATCATTAGTCTTCATTCTTAACCAATTATGCAATCATATACTGTTGATTTTATTATGTTGACCACAGTGCTTGCTATAATTGGTTTCTGGAAAATTCGCCCCTTTGAGCTCAGAATACCGAAAGCATTTTCGACGACCCTTCTGGCTCTGGATAGTCCAAAATTAAAAACATTTTTGCCGTGTGATAAATCTGTTGTTCTTCTTCCAGGATATGGGCGCATAATATTTGTTAGCAATGGAAATGCTTCATCACCAACAAAGCAATATGGTGCCATTATTGTGCTGCCCGGCAATACCGCATCATTTTAAATTTGCGATGACTCGCATTTTTTTATTATACGCTTCCCAAATTCACTGCGTCTAAATATCCCACTACCATTATTTCTTCCAGATGCTCCAATATCCACAAATATAAACTTGTATTGTGCATCACACACTGCCATCAACACTATGCTGTGCGAATGCTTGTAATTGTAGCAGGCACTATTCGAAATGCCTGAAAATAAAAAAAGAAAATGACATGAATAATATATAAAACATCTCTGTCAACTAGTATAATTTACCTGAACAACGACATGCTTTCCGTCAATTGCATCTAAACAGTTCGGAAAATTCCAAGATGAATTAAATTCGGCTGCAATATTTTGCCATGTCGCAGAACACAAATTTGGAAAAACATCCATTTTTAATTTTGCTCAAATAGAAAAATTAGAGAAATTTTCTCTTATGATGCAAGATGTGGTTGATTGGCCTATTCGATAACCGTATGGGCCGATAGAAACCATGCTGTCTCCGCTTGCCAAATAACTGGAATATAAATAAAAAAAAAATCATACATTTTTACCAAATAATATGTCAATTTTTCTTGCTTCTTACCGTAAGGTTAATGACAGCCTTTCGCCTGGAGTAATAGAGTTAGTAGTGAACGCCTCATACATTTGTTTAGCCGGTCCAACTATATGCAAAAGAGCATCAAACAATTGGGGTGTCATGCGGTGAAAATTTTTGAACCCCTCGACATCGTGTAATCTCATTTCAGATATTAAATTAGTGTAATGCCCGATTCTCCGTCTTTCTCTAAGTATTTCTCGGACATTACAACTTCGTTTTGCGCGAGATTTTTTTGGAATGTGGTATATGATCATGGCGGCGCTTGCGTTTATCATGTTTGACAAAAGTAATACCAAATCTTGTTCATCCATATTCCAAAAATTTTTGAAAATTTATTAAAAACTAATTTATATCACAAAATATTCAACACATAGCACAAAAATAACCACAATTAACAGTTTTATAAATTTAATAACACGCACAAAACTTAATATAATTACCTACCACAATCGATTCATGAAAAAATTCCAACCATCAAGAATAATACCAATCACTTAAATTATGTACCTGTAGATGGTAGCAAAATCGTTCTGCAATTTTTTCATCAACCATGATATCTCAAACAAAAATATTCAGAACGAAAGAAGGAAGGAAGGAAAGCAACACTGAATCCGCCTTTAATTACATATTTGAATATATACAGGGTGTCCATATAAAAGGTTTGCTAAGAATAATATTAAAAATATTAATACTGACAGTTCATACTTGACAGTCGTGAAGTATACACGTGGCAAATTAATCATGGAAAAATATTCGCTGAACAACGCGTTTTGTTTACACAAGTCAATCATCAATGTTACATTAACATTAAGAAAATTATGTGAAAGTTTCGGAAGGAATATGTGGCCTTCAAAGCCTACAATTTACCTAATTATTAAAGAATTTGGAGAAAAAAGGATTATGGTAAATATGCTAAAGTGTTTGTAACAACAAATATATAGTCTAGGCACCGACCAAATGGCACAGTGGTTAAAGCTTTGGCGTTTGGATCGGGAGGTACCGGGTTCGAATCCCGATAGGGGCAGGATGCAAAGTGAAATTTCATTAACAGATTTCGATCTGTGGTGAAATGTAAAACATCTATGACCCCCTGTCGGTGTGCAAAACCCATGGGCCGATCCATATTCCATGCCGGTATAGGCTGGCATGGAGCTTGCAATGTGCAGATGGTCTTAAATCGGTCCTATAGCCGTACGTCCTCGAGTTGGCCGGTAGGCGTAAAGTAAGGACGTAAAAAGCATAACCGTGGAAGAGCAGGGTGAGCCTTGAGCCCCAAAACAGATCGCATAATTACCAATAAAAAAAAATAAAAAAAAAAAAAAACAAATATATAGTCAGAAATCTAGAAAATATCGGTGCTGTACGTGAAGGTGTAGAAGGTGTAGAACTTGTACTTCGAGATGAACCCTAACCAATGTTTTGGATAAAAATTTGGATTTATTGCCGTATAAAATCCAATTAACACAAGAGCTGCTACCAAGAGATCATTAGCAGCGCATGCAAATAAGATGCAATCCGGATTTTTTGGAAAAATTCATTTAGCTCATTTTGACTTAAGTGGGCAAGTGAATAAACAACAGCTGGTTCTGGGCACCAATCAATATTACATCCCTTGAAAGTGACGGTATTGTGTGCCATTTGGTTCAGCTGTTACATTCATTAGCGAACGTTATCGTGACGTGATAAGGACATGGTTTCAGAAATGTTTTCACAACAGTTAATTGCGAAATCTGGTTATGTGGATTGATCTTAATGGTCAACTGATTTAACAGCTTCCGACTTTTTTATGGCGTTATCTTAAAAGTAATGTTTATTGAATAAATTAACAAGATACCGGGTGAATTAGGTAGTGATGAAAAAGGTAATAAAACGAGCCCGAATGTGAAAGGCGAATAAACGATGTGATTTTCATTAAATATATCTTCATTTATTTAAAAAAAAATGTAGGCAAACAAGTAATGAACCAATATGGTGGACATCCTGTATAAAGAATTTACAATTTTGTCAACAATAACAAAATTTTACTCAGGCAATCTGCAATTATCGCCAATCTTAAATGTTTTTAGCAATTCTTCAATAAAAATATGTAACTATATCGAACGGATATCCTTCTGCCCTAAAGTATATAATTATCATTCTTCCTTGGTATATTTTCCAGTTGACCATGCTTAAATAATGACTTTGAGCCCGACTACTTTGAGTACATGAAAAATAGTGTTCAAACATCTTTGATAACGATTATGTTGGACGATTTTTCATTCGGGCCTGATAATTTACCCTCTATTGTCCTAAAAAAATGACTCTCTCACCATCAGTTCTTAAAGAGCTAACCACAACCACCAGTTGCAGTCTAGATCATCCACTTTTTTCGCTTTCATCTCGTGATCTAGCTAGAGTGCCTAAGTGTAGTCACTTTTGGCCTATTTTCTCCATATTTTGTATATTGACGATGTGAAACATGTATTTTAAACATTACACTTTCAGTTTAGGCGGACAATATGAAATTCAACAAAAAAAAACCGACCATCACCCACGTTCACATGTTACAGGACGACCTGAAAAACTTTGAAATATGGTGTGGTAAGAATTATCTTGGGTGAAATGTTTGAAACTGCCAGTTAAGCTCAGTACATATTCTCGCAAGCGTTTGCGTTCTTTTTCTTGTGATTATTGCATTAACAATGATCTTGTTATCAGAGTGTGATCCAATCGTGATTTGGGTGTTATATGTGATAGAGAATTAAACTTTCGAAATCTGATCGATAACATCCTCAATAGAGCAAACTCTTACATTGGCTTTGTTAAACGCAACATTTTGTTCGTACGATCAATGATCGAATATATGGCAGTCAAGTATGGTCTCTTTATCACGATGTCCATATAAACAGAATCAAGGCACTGTAGCAAACATTTCTTCTTTTTTCTCTACGGTAATTACAGTGGGTATAGACTATTATAAGTAACATGGGCGCATGTTCTTGAAATCGGTGGATATTTCGGCATGCGGATTATAATTTACATTAAATTTTTTTATATAATTCGAATTTTTCGCCGGCTACGTTAATCGTTTTTTCAAATTTGCTTGCAAGTTTTCTATTATTTGGAGGACTAAATCCGCATTGCTTTACCCAGTCGAAAATTTCTACTGATTTTTGTTTAGTAGTGAAATGAATAATAGGAGACTTGCAAGCAAATTTAAAAAACGATTAAAGTAGCCGGAGAAAAATTCGAATAATATAAAGTATTTTAAAGAAAATTACAATTCGCAGACGGAAATATTCACCGATTTCAAGATAACGGGCCCTGGGTCGTTTAATATTGATTAATATATGCAATTACTAAGCAAACGCTGAACTATTGTGGATATTATTTTCGGCTTGTCTAGAGTTTAATTCTAAACGCCCTTGCGCCTTGAGAACGGTACCAGCATTTGGAATAGGAAAGCATAAACCCCATTATGGTCAAAAAGAACATTTTACCAGGATGCTAGTGGAAGGCAATAACATATTTAGTTTATTTGACCACAAAACTAGTAAGTTTTGTTTAAAGAAATTTCTATATCCCTTTTCCTGCCTGGTAATACAACTTTGTGGATACGGCAAAAGAATCATGTCAATAATTTATTTTGGTATGTGTTTTCAACCTACTTACACATTTGTGCATTCCCTTCAAACTTATTTTCGTAAAAAAGAAAAAACACTATAACCATACACACAATTGTGTTGGTTGTACTTCAAATCAAGCGAAATTTTTTATCAAAAACGCCATTACATACTATGATGTTTTACTCACACATTTGTGTGGTTTGGACTTAAATTGAGCCAATTTTTTTTGGTTGAAAAAGAGATATGCTTCTTAACCATTTATTTCATAACTTTTACTAACAAATCGCCTGAAAAGTTTCCGGTCTAACAAAGAACACTTTTTTGGAGAAAATTACTTATTATTCATCAACATAATTTCCTTCTAGAGATACAATCAGTCTAACTTCTTTCTAACATTTCTATGTCATTTTTGTAGAACGATTTATCTTTGTCTTCAAAATAAGCTTTAGTTTCTGCAATCACTCCTTCATTGCATCGAAATCTCTTTTCCTGGATCTTTTATGAGGTCTGCAAACAAGTAATAATCGCTGGGGGCAAATATAGCGAATATGGAGGATGCGGACAGATGTTCGTGCAAAATATGACCAACACGTACACTATTAAAGTTACCTGATATTTTTCAGCCAAAAATATTTTTTTATACAAAAAACATTTGGAAAAAATCAACCGTTCAAAATAAAACAATAAACTATAATTTTAATATCATTATTAATTGTTTAGAAAATTCATTTTCCGTAGGGAAACTTATATATAAATAAATATCACAAACAAAATTTAAATAATTCTAAAAATTAATATGTGACATGGTTGCAAACAGATTCAAAGGAAAAGTCTTAATGATACTCACACCTGGAAAAAATTTCAGGTCAATTTTCATGTGGAGAGTTCGGGAAATTTCAATTGAATATATCATAAACACAAAGTTTGAAAATTTCTAAAAATTGACCGTTTAAAGAAAATGTCAAGTTTTAGAAATTTTCAAACTTTGCGTGTGCGATATCTTCAGTCGAGTTTTCCTGAACTCGAGTCTCCCAACTCAAGTTTCCCTATAGGAAAATGGATTTTCTAAACAATTAATAATGCTATTAAAAATATAGTTTAGTGTTTTATTTCTAACCATTTTAATTGAGTTTTTTTTGTAAAAAAAAAAATTCGGCTGAAAAATATCGTCTGAAAACTGTCGGCTAAGAAATGTCGGCTGATGACTCTCGGCTGAAGCATATTAATATTTGACATTTCATATTATATTTTCGGCTGAGATAGCAAAGACACTATTTCCATTATCGATTATTTACTTTCATCTGGAAACTATCGACTAATTTTAACTGGGTCCAACACGTTCTTTGCAATGTCAGCTATCTCATGCATTTTCACTTTACGGCATTTCAAAACAATTTCGTAGATTTTTAAGCATTCTTGTTGAAAAAAAATGCTACATGGTTTAAGTTTGCCGTCTTCTGTCTGTGTCCACAATAAATTGAGAACGGATGGAGATATCAAGTTAGTTTCTTCACTATTAGTTCAAACAATTCATAGGAAAGAGCCCTATTAATTTGGACATTTTTGTAATTAGGGTGTTTGAGATATGTAGGGGTTTGTTGACCCCCCTCCCTAAAATTTTTAGAATTTTTTTTTTATTTTCTACTCTATTTTGGTGTCATAGAGCATGTGAATATGGAATAAAAATATACCTTGTGTGGACGTGGATTTGTGTGGGTGGTGTGGTTATGGGGGTGGGAGGAGTAATGGTATGGGAGATGGAGGGGCTGGAATGAGGTGTTTCGGATTTGGTGTGGGAATTTGAAATTTTGTGGGATGAAGGTTTGTGTGGGTAGTGTGTGTTGGGAGTGAGTATGGAGGTGTTAAAGTTTGATGTGTAGTGCGGTATAGGGTGATGCGGGTGGTGAGATGGGTTTTGGGGGTTGGATAGTGGGTGGGGGTCATAATAATGTTTATGTGTGGTGGTTTGCTGTTGATTGGGGACGGTTGAGCTGGGTGTAAATGGGGTTAGGTGGATGTTGGTGTTGGTGAATGCGAGTGGGTGGATGTGGGTAGGTGTTATATTTGAAATGCGCAAATTACACTGCAAGAACCCTTTATAGGAAACAAAAATGCTTGAAGAGTTCAGCTCCGAACCTTTCCCTTCTTTTTCATGTTTTCTTAAGTCACTGCCTCATTTAGGCGTCCAAACTCATCATACCGGTCAATGATGGTTGATTTTTTGCAGAGTCTTGATAACAATTATCAAACCATTTGCTTTGCTTGAACGGTATTTATCCCATCAAAAAGACTGTTTAATCAACACACGAAATTCCTTTTTGTCCATTGTTTTGAAATTAACAAAAGGAGCGTCACTAAAACAACTGTAAATTGTAAACTTAATGATCGTAATGTTATGAAATTTTAACAGGTATCATTTGGAGGTTGGTAGAATTTATATATCATTTGGGTTTTAAATTTGTGGCACCAGCTATATATGTATCAGACCGGGAACTGCTCATTCCATTTATTTTGTCCGATATTTTAAAAAATGTAATTCTGTTTGCATTAAGTAGATCCAACTGCCGATTTTCTTCTATCCTGCGGCAAGAGAGCATTTTTCTGAACTATTTAGCTTAGATTACTTCGGTTTCCGTTAATTTATATTTCTTTTCAAATTTTTTTCTCTTTTCAATTTAATTTTTTTATGATATCCTAGTGTGTAATACAGATGATGACTCCACCCGCGCGGTTTCTGAGAGGGGTAGGGTAATTGATCGTTCATAATTATTATTATTAATAGTAAGAATAAAACCCTACTTATCGTAATAATAACATTGATACACAAGCGAAGCAAAATTTCAAGAAACATTTTTCAGAAAAGTATAAACTGCTCTCATGGTTCATATATCATTTACACTTCATTTGCAAGTGTTGTTCTTAAAAGGCAAACGTACGTGTATCAATAATTGATTGTCTAGAAAACAAATTCACCCTGATTTAACTAATTATTATTATTTTTGTTATACGTTATTACGTTGAACGTAACTAAACAACTGAATAAAATAAAGCTTAAACATATTTCTGGGATGGTCATCGGTCATGCCAACAGAAATAAACAGAATCAAATAGAAGAAGAAAATAGTTTATTGCGTGACCACCTTTTAATACAAATTTTATAATTTTTGAACATTTTTTTTTTGTTTGGTTAGCTCACCAAAAATATTATGTTCACCCTTTTTGCTGTTAAAGTTTTTTACATTTTCCTACAGATCCCCAATACGCATTGTTTGTAGAATTTTACAAAATGTATATGACAATAAATTAGATATACGAGTAAACCTAAAAACACATAGCCATAAACACGTGCTACCACTTATGAAAGATGGTAAACTATACGAAATAAAAATTGAATGTACTCGAAATTGGGAATATGCGTGATTATCCGAACTGATTCAATTTGTAATATCTACAGAGATTGCAGAAGCTTTGTAAACACAACTAATGAAAATTTAACAAGTGATATTGCATGTTTAGACTCCATTTCTACAAATACGAAACTAAAAATGGTTAATTTAATTTTGCACAAAATAAATTAAATAATTGATTTTTATCCCAATTATTATATAAATTTTCGTAAATTATGTGTGCACATTTCTATAAAACAGAACACGCTCCCCTCTTCAAGTGTCTTGCAAGTCGCAACAACCTTACTTATGTCATTTTCTACATTTTTGTTTTGCTTACATTTTGGGAAAATATGAAAATGGAAAAATATGAAAGTAAATTCAATTTTCATTTTTTTTTGCTCTTCATACAATTTATATGTGCTCTATATATACTCATCGGTATATACACATTTGTAGGTGTGAAAATTGAATTAGATAAAATAGCAAAAAATAAATAAATAAAACTGGTATACGAGAGAGGTAATGAGATCCGAACATGCTATTTGAATTATGATGAACATTAAAATGTATATAAGAATATGTGAATGAAAGTGAAGAGGGATGTTCTTATATTTATCAAATTTATATTTTTATATTTATTTTTTATCGTGTCTAAGAAATGTATACACGTAAATAAATAATCCAAATAACAGCGGTGTGAACATGTACATAACATTTATGATGTAGTAGTATGTGGGCCATGTATTACAAATTAATTAGTTTCGTGTATTAGCTGCCCATAATCCAAAATTTGCTGATGCTGTATATATGTATGTATGAACCAACAAAAGGAAAATACTAAAATTTAATAGATTGTTCCTAATATTTATATATACACATTATACATGGATATTATATAAACAGCAGTTCCGGAAAATTTAAGAACAACAAAGAAAATAATATACAGAGATGTTCTATCTATTTTCTACAACGGAGATAAATTGTCATTAGATACCGGAAAATAATATAAAACTGTTTGGAAACTAAAATAAATTAACGTTTTAAGAATTGATATCCGGTGATAGAACTCAATTTTTCAATAACATATATTTTGTCATTCGACACTTTCTGTTCGTGTTTTTCGCAAACAAGAGAACATCTTCACATCCTAATTTTATTTTTAAGCGTGTCCAATATAAATACTTTAATTATTCTTGTGACGCGGCATACGTAAATTTTGTTTGATTCACCCTTGAGAAATTGGTGTGAAAGTATGTGATTCGTCATGGGATTAACCCGTTTCAGGATTCCCTTATTTTTAGGAAATACTTTTTTTCAAAACTGCTTAGTTCCATAACTATATAACCACAGCAGATTTTGCTTATTTCTCGCTTAAGCTCAAAACAGAACTAGATCGAAATCTCCTGTCATATTACAAAACACCGATAACATGCAAATCAAACAGAACCATCTACGCAGGCGACGACGATTTTTTCGTAAAAATAAATATAAAATCTATTTCTATTTTTGTCGCCGAAGAATCAATGTTGGTAACGCCCCAACGTCATGTGCCAAAAACATAAAATATAAATAATTTTAATAATTTTAAAATTTTTGTTATCCGAGTATGCTAACTTTTAGAATCCATTTTGAGATAGATAAAATATGTCGTCGTTATGTCATTTGTGATTGTTGTTTATCGTTATAAGCTGACGCTCTTTTTCTGGTAGCTACAGCGATATGCCGGCTATATTTTTTATTTATTCGTCGACGCTCGTCGTTGTCGCTCTTGTTCTGTTTCGAGCTTTAGTCTAATAAATGAACAAATATATTAGTTTATTTGGACTGTCAAATAGCCAAGTGCTGTATAAAAATAATGCCACGTCGAAAATACCAGGTTAGCCATAAGTCACTGAATATTGTATTTTTGATATATTTCTTTTATTTTTTTTATTGAAAATGAATAATTTTGATTAAAAAAGATAGTTTTAATCATGAAGAGTTTAAAAAACAATTAAATTTTAAAAATAATACCTGTTAGACGCCTGCCATCAGCCTCTTCGCACGCTGCTGCTCTTTACTGTAACTATGGTCCATAACTGAAGCCAAAACTGGTTCAATCATTTCATTTATTATGTTGTCTTTGAGTTGTTGCAGTCCTTGTGGTTTATTGGCGTATACACGATCTTTCAAATATTCCCACAAAAAAAATCTGGTCGTGTTAAGTCGGGTGATCGTGATGGCCAATTAACATCTCCAAATCTTGAAAGGTTATACGGTTACCAAATTCATTGGATCCCTTGCATTATGGGACATAGCTCTGCCTTGTTGAAACCACATTTCTTGTTGAGTATTATCAAGTTCAGAAACCACTCTTGGGTTTTCAGTGCTCCACATTCTAAAATTTTGCTTATGAACATAGCCACTTAAATGGAAATGCGTTTTATTGGTCATTATAATTTTTTTCATAAAATCAGGATCATCCGTTAATAATTCGGTGAATTTTGCACAAAGTCTTAAGCGGGTTGCATAGTCTTTTAGCAAAATTGCATGTACCATTTGTATCTTGTACGGAAACCGCAATACATTTTTTTCATTATTCTACGCAGTGAAGTTCTGGACATTTGAAGCTGAGTGGCACGTTTACGAGTAAATGTTTCAGGGTTCTCATTTACGCTCTCCTGAACTCGTTCGATATTATCTTGGCTTCGTGCTAAAGCGGTCTTCCACTCCGAGATAAATCACTAACAGCTCCCGATGACTGAAAACGAGCGATTAGATTGCGTCCTTGATTTCGTGATGGTGCATTTCTGGTGTTAAAAAATTTAGAAATTGTATTTATGTTTGAATTATTGAGTTTTGAATAGCAACATAAAATTTGACAATTTTTTCTCGTTCCTCAATCGTATACATGGGACTGAATCTCCCAAATATTGTTTACAAAAAAAATACAAAATAAAAAATTATGCAACAATTCAATGTTCAGTGACTTATGGTCCACCCTGTACTTATCGACTGAGGAAAAAGACAAAATTCAAGTCCTTTTCGCCGGGCTTTAAAAGATGTTGGACACCTGAATTACACAAAAATGAAACAGGTACCAAAATTATTCCTAAGATTTTTCCGATGAAAAAAAATTTAATCTGGATGGGCCAAATTGTATTCAGTACACTATTGGAGTGATCTTAGAAAGGGACCAATGTACTTCCCAAAGCGGAATTTTGGTGGTTCAAGTTTAATTGTATGAGGGGGCTTTACCTTGCGCGAGTACGTTCACTTTAGCCTTTCCATGAAGAAGAACGAACAATGCGTAGTACATTGGCGTGTTAAGACCACCTCTAACCTTTCCTATACACTTATCAAGAGGAAAACTGGATTTTCCAGCAAGATAACGCTAAAATTAAAAAGAGTCAAATACCAAATCATGGTTTGTTGAGCATTACATACCAATCTATAGGCCTGCTTGTTCTCCAGACCTAACTCACACAAAAACTTTTTGGAGATTATTAGTTAAATAGGTTTACGAGGGTAATAGACAATTTCAGACGACCAATGAGTTGAAATTGAAAATTAGAAATGCCTGGAACGAATTATCACCCGAATTCATTAATTCATTGATTGGAAGTATACCTAACAAGATTCTGTCGCTGTTGGCCAACATTTTTTTTTTTATTTTTATTTTTTTTTATTGATGTACGAACGTTTAATAAAAAGTGGTTATACATGGTGGTCCAAAAGTCTTGCAAAGGTGAATTTATTTCGCGCACGGGTGGATAATCGGAATTCTAATACTAAGGTCCTTAGTAATTTCACCCGAGGAATCAGATAAGGCCTTATATACGAGATATGAGGCCCAACTTTGAAATTTCAAATGCAAACCCATCTTTTGTTTATTGCAGATTCGGATTCAGCGGAAAATTTTACATCCGAATTGGTTAAAACCAAAAATTTTTTCGTCCCTTTTTGGGTCCTATGCATCTTTTTTTGTTAAAAAATCCGGGGGCGTCTGAATCATTCAGACCTGGGGGCATATATCGGTATTCTGATACTGGAGATTGTCTCTGTTACAGGGCTCAATTGAAATGTGATGGGATATGTTTTATTCTAACCTTAAGTAAACCATTTGACACTCATAGGCCCATAGGGCAGGTAAAGGGCTCAGCCCTGGGAATTCACATAACAATTTTCATTTTATTGCGGATTTTACTTTATTTATAACTTGTCACGGTACTGGACATGATTGTTATATAAAGGTGTTCATATTGGTGTCCATCCACTGCAGTGCAGTGCGCGAGTCGTTTATTAAATTTCCTCATTCACTCGTGCCAACATCTCCGGGGTTATCGTAGCTGACACTTCCACTATCCTTCTCTGGAGTTCTTCGATATTCGCAGGCTTGGTTTCGTAGACTCTATTTTTCAAATAGCCCCAATAAAAAAAATCTAAACGGATGAGGTCTAGAGATCTTGGTGGCCACTCAATGGCGCCTCTTCTACCTATCCAGCGCCCAGGAAATATAACATTGAGAAGTTGCCTAACGCGTAATGCGCAGGTGCTCCATCTTGTTGATACCACACGTTCTCCAATTGATCTCCAACTAGTTCTAGCATCTCCAAGTAACAGGCGTGAGTGAAATTTTCATGTCGAAAAAACGGCCCAATTTTTTGGTTATTCAAAATACCAGCCCAAACATTGATTTTATCCTGCCATTGCGTGTGTGTATCTCGCATCCAGTGAGGATTTTCATCAGCCCAATATCTCATATTGTGGCGATTAACCTCCCCATTCAAACTGAATCCCGCCTCATCCGAGAAACATGGTCAAAAAAGGTGAAATTATCAGCAAAATATCTCTCCATCATTACATCGCAATATTCCAGACGACGATCAAAGTCTTCTGGGGTAAACTCCTACACTAAGCGGATTTTATAGGGATGCCAAACATTCGTTTGTAAGATTCTTTGGACGGACGATTTACTCACCTCAAGAGTTTGGGACAACCTTCTTTGGCTCACATGAGGATCCTCGATGACACTGAGAAGAACCTCCAAGGCTTTCTCCTCATTAGTTGCACTTTTACCCCGGCCCAATCTCGGCAAGTCTGCTACAGTGGCACAAATTGGTAGCACTTCAGAATGGGTGTCGTTAAACAAATTCGCAGCACTCACATATGACCTCTGTTTGTCACCGTATCCACGCATTATCAAGATCTCTATTCTTTGACGGGTAGTTAAGGGCATATTTAGCTCGAAGAAAAAACTTATGAAACAATTATCGCACACATACGTACTAGATAGAATAATGAGAAAATGAGAGAAATATTGAATTTTTTCGCTGGTTGTATTCAACAATTATATGATTTAATGTTTTAGGTCTGTAGGTAAGTAAAAGAACTGCAATTCTCATAATTTTTATTTCCATTTTTTTATCAAAATTTGGCCCCAGGTGGTGACTATGATTTTCAAACACAAAATAATTTGCGAGGACAAATGTTTACTATACCGTGGAACATTGTATTGACGGTATTGATTTCAATATTGGATTTGATAACATAAATCCAGTACCACGCAGGAAAATATTTCCCGTGTGTGGTATGGGCACATGTGTGTCGAGTCTTATTGTATTCATTTTGCTTAGTGAGTGCGATAGAAAACATCGCTTTGAGACTCCCTAAGCCCAAACAGCAAACAAAATCAGTCATGAGTGGGAATTGTCGAGAAAAAATGAAGTCTTTAAATGTACCAGCAGAATTCGGATTTTAACCAATTCGGATGTAAAATTTCCCGCTGAATCCGAATCTGCAATAAAAAAGATGGGTTTGCATTTGAAATTTCAAAGTTGGGTCTCATATCTCGTATAAGGCCCCATCGGGCCCAAAATTTTATGGGCCAGTTCGATTCCTCGGGTGAAATTACTAAAGACCTTGTATCAGAATTCCAATTTTCCGCCTGTGCGCGAAATGAATTCATCGTTTACAGACTTTTGGACCACCCTGTATAGTTATGGCACCTTAATATCGTGTATTTCGTGACCGTCCTACATTTTGCATTATTATTATTTTTATTTAATTTTTTATTTGAAAAAAATTCAGGAAAACGAGTTGACATATAGTTATGCATCGCACTGTATGTAATGGGTGATTGATTTTGAGGTACTTTCTCAAAAATAATAAAATTCAATTCAATTAATCGAGTAATCTTTGTTAACATAAAAAAGAATTATTCTTTTCATTTATTTTTTTCAGATTATTTCTTTCAAATGTTGCCCGTAACAGCGGCTTACATGTTTCGTCTGAAGTTCCATTTTGCGATGAAGCGTTCGAACATTTCGAGTGGTATTTGGCCAATGACGCAAGTAATGTTTTCTTCTAATTCCTCAACCGGCTTATCCATTCAGACTTTGAACTTTACATAGTCCCAAAGGAAAAAGCCTAAAGGTGTGATATCACATGATCTAGGTGCTCAATTCACTAGTCCGAAACGTGAAATTAACTGTTCACCGAATTGTTCTCACAATAAAGCCACACATCCCCTACTGAAAGAAGTACCTCTATATGAATCACCGTTACACTACAGATCAGAAGTTTTTGGTTGATGCTTTTATATGAAATTGTTGTTTGTTTATAACTAAACAAACTGTTTGTATATTTTACAACATTTTTTTTAATTTTATGAAATTCAATTTATATGTTTGTGATATAGTCACAAACTACCACAGAAATTCTAAATTGGACGCTAATCGATGTGGCCCGCTTTCCTCGAATAATATAGCTCTGCAAAGTCTCGGCATTCCCTCTATTAATTTATTTAAATTCTCTGATGCAATATCGTTCCAGGGTATCTTGTAATTTTTTTTTAACAAGTCTTTTGCAGATGATGGTCATGTTTGAATGAGTTCAATTCGGTAAAGATTGGGCAATTGTGGCAGTCAATTCAATAAATTTTACTTTCGGTGGCGATGTTGTCGCTCTAAATAAGTTTTACATCTTTTAGATGTCTTTTTTTTTTTTTTTTTTTTTTTTTTTTTTTTTTTTTTTTTTATAAAAGGAAGTATTAATTGTCCAGTGGATTTAATGTCCTTTGAAGGTCAATTAATACCCCCCTTTCATTCACGCACAGACCACCCATTCACACAATTACAGTATACCACCTGCACATTGCAAGCTCCATGTCAACCTGTAAACTGACATGGACGGTGGGTCGGCGCTGAATTCTGCACTCCAACAGAGGGTCTTAGTTGTGTTTATTAACATTACCGATCGTAATCGATGACGAAAATTCGCTTTGCATCCAGCCGCTGATGGGATTCGAACCCAGTACCTCCCGGTCCAAGTGCCGAAGCTATAACCACTGCACCACTTGTCCGGTAGCTTTAGCTTTTAGATGTTAGTTTTACATTTTTTACAGTCCATTCGTCTCTTAATTTCAAACAAATCGCCTATTATTTTATCTCCAAAACAACCCCATATCTTCACAGAACCAGCTCCGTGCTTAACAGGCAGAGTAAATGAGGCAGTATGGAATCATCTCAAAAACATCGAATTTCGAGTAGTTCAAATTATATAGGTTTTTGGTCCAAAGCAATGGTTTCTTCACACCAAAACTCCCGCTTGGTCCTTGGCCGCTCAGTCTCCTTTTAAGGGGTTGTCAATGACAATTAGCGGTAATTTTACTATTGTGCTTGGTATCTTAATATATAGCCATCCTTCTTTGCAGAAGTGATTCGAAAAGTGCTTTATCCAACTTGTTCAAACCGCTTGAGTGCTTTTGATTTTTCGAAATTTCCAGAGTGGGAGTATCCTTCCTTACGTATTATGACAATGGATCAACGTATTTCAACTATACCTATTCATAGTTCTTGACCATTTTTTATTTAATTTTAAAAACTGTTTTTAAGAAAATCTATATAAAAATAAGAGAAATGTATACCACCTGAAATAATTTTTTTTTAATTATAATTACATTTTAAATACTTACTAATAACAACAAAACACTAAAATTTCAATTGTTTAAAATTTTGAACACATATTTCAATTTTTAAAATTAAAATTTTGAACACATATTTCAATTTATTAATGAAAATAAAACAATTTTCCAGAACAAAAACTATTTTGGTGATTCCTCAAATAATAGCCGAGGAAACAAATGAAGTGATGATATTTACGTAAATGGTGATTTTTTCACCGTTTGGTTTATAATTTCCCAAAAACACAGTAAAATTGCCCGAAATGAATGAAAATTTTATTCGATTCGCTTAATCAATGTTTGCCATTTACAAACGAAAGAATCGTTGACGCCGCTAAATCGATGAATGGGTCGAAGCCAATATTTATAAAAAAGTAAACGTTACATTTTTTTACGTTTTCCTCTAGCCACCATTACTTCATTAATTCGCAGTGGCATATTTAAAACATTGTATATTTGTTCCATGGTGATTTGTTGCCATTCCTCTTGTAAACCATCTCGGTGTTCCTGCAAATTTGTTGGTTGCCTTTTCCGTTTTTTTACACGCCGTTGTAACATATCTCAGACGTGCTCTGTAGGGTTTAAATCTCGGCTTTGCGAATGATGGTTTACTAAATTTAAGGTTTGCTGTTGCAGAAAATGGCGTGTGTTTAGAGCTGAGTGCGGCCGGACAGTATTATGCATAAAAAAATCCACGTGTAATTTGCTTTATTCAACATTAAAATTTCTTTCACATATCGTGTTCCTGTTAAGATGGATGTGGTATATTAATACCATAACATCACGAAACCTCCATGATATGCTATGATTGGCATAACATAACTAGGGTTTAGATTTTGTTCTGTTGAACGCCAAACTTTGCATCGGCCGTCGGATGCATAGAAATTAAACCGTGGTTTATCCTATAAAGAACATTACACCAGTAGTTCTATACTTCAACGAATATTTTCCTCATTGATGAAAATGATTATCAGTCAGATACGGAATTGTAATAGCTCAACGTGGTCTTAGTCGATAAGCGTAGTTAATAAGTTTTGACATCTGGTTTTGTACTGGTAAATTACTTTTCATTTCTTTAGCAATGCTTGTTCTGTTTTTGTAGCAGAACCTTCTCAGATCGTTCACGCCGTCTCACACTGCGTGTTTCTAAATATCGATTTCAAGTCCGGTTCAGAACAGACACACTAAATCACAGATTCAACCAATTTCACGATAAGTTACACCGGCTTCAATTTTATCGTAGAGTGCTTAGTTTGCAAGATAGAAAATGTATTTATTAATGTTTACGCTTTTTGATGCGTTTCTCGCTAAAACTTCAATAAATCTTAATTTTCAAGGTTTAAATTCTCAAGGTTAAAACGATTTATTTGAATTTGGGAATGAAATATCGAGCAAGTGCAGTCTCAAACAGCAGCATATTTTTTTTTTGCTTTTAGTCAATTTTTATTTTACTCAAAAAGTCACAAAAAAACAAAATAAAATAAAACTAATTCCAGTATCGAAAAGAAGACAAAATTTCCTCTAATTACAAGCAAAATTTTGTTTTTTAGAGGTGTTATTTCACCAAGATATAGAAGCGTTCAAATCTGGGTATTTTTTCGAAAAAATTGTCGGCTCTGTTTTCTTATTATAATAAATTTTAATGACCGGAAACAAATTATGTGGTTCTCGCGGTTGATGCTACCATATGCCTATTGATAATCTATACAGAGCAGCCAATGGTTATGTTACACTCTCAACAATTTTTCCAGTACATCTTCAAAGTGGAATATGGTGGTTGATCGGTAGGAGCGAAAACCACATTTTCGGCACGGGGATGATTTGGGCATAAACGTAACCGGTGTTTAATAGAGTTGTGCCACAGTAATTTTTACATTTGAGCCAGTCCCCGTGAAACTTCCGCTCGTCCCAGATGGCAATGATTAATTGCAAAAGTAGCTCCTTTATGTTTGTGTATCTTGGATGGAAGACCTAAGTAAGATTTTTAACATTGACAAAGCAGTCTCCATACATTTAGGCTCTTTTTCTGAAGGTATTTGATCGCATCTTTCCTAGTGTGGAAATACTTTGTGTGAGTGATACGAGGTACCAATTTTTCAAGCAGCTTTCGTTTATTTCCAACAATTTGACGGCACTTATCGTCAAATCACTTATTTTGTGCTCTTGAACAGTTCTGGCTTACTGGATAGCTAGTCATTGCTCCTGGGTGTTTGGTGTAGTTTCGTGGTTTTTATTGTGTTTAAATGTTCAGTGATAGCCGAATGGTAACATTGCCGAGAGTCATAATTTTTTCATGCATTGATATTTTCCAGCACACGGTTTTCTATGTTTGGCTGTTAATAAGATAAAGATAAGATAAGATGTTTACAACGCAGGGCAGCTGTTAAGCTGGTGACCTATAACATACTCCATGCTACGTATGCCCATGTCTAGATGATCACAAATTTTCCCGAACAACGCAGCAACTGAATTTCTTGAGCACATGCATACTACTACTACTGCATTCGAATATCACCTAATTATTCGAGGAAATCTGCGACATAAAACACGATTCGGTGTCCGAACTGACTAGGAATCCTGAACCTGCGAGGGTCTCAAGTACTACAGGATAAGGATGTGTTAAATGTTCTAACTTATGAGAAAATCTACTTGAGCGAACTGTCGTTTATCCACAATACAGATCGGTGTTTCTTCTCACAAGTGCACCACCACCATTTCAAAATTCCCGTGTTAGTAAATATTTATTATATTATGTAAAGTTAGAAGGTTAGTTGGATTCCGTTGAGTATCTTCCTTCGACTCACCATGAAGATGAGAAGGGTATTTTGTCTGAAAATTGAAACCTAAATATGTATGTTGTTATATTCTCCTTGTGATTCCATCTTTGGTAATTCGAGGATATCACAAACAACATTCTCGTGACTTCTAAGCAGCAGTATAAACCTTTCCCCACAAATTATTTTAGGATATATTTCCACCTCAAAATTCAAAGATATGCGCATCCATCCATATATGGTCTCCCTCGCCAGGCAGATTGAATTTAATTGATTTTTCGAATAAATTTTAGCACCAATGCGAGGTTCGAGCCAGCGACCGTAACACAACAATAAAAAAGACAATGTCTAATAAATACATGCGTTAAATTATTATTATTACGCTCAAAATAAGAATAACAAGAATGCCACTCTAAAAATATTCCTGATTTCATTATTGATAAAAAACGGAATTAATTTGATTATTTTAGAAGGTTACAAAATTATTAGGAAAAATCATTTTTGCAAATGATTTTACATATTGGCCCAATATATCGCTTTTCCAGCCAGAAAAATATTTATTTTTCCTTTCTCAATACAAGTCCACCACACTCAAATGCGTGTGCAAAAAATGACAGGCTGTAACGTCTTCCAGACCCCAACGGATCTCAGTCAAATCGAAATTCCTTTTGAAAGAAGTACCACAATTCGGCAACACACAAATTACACAACATACCATTTACTTGCTTCCGACGTCGTATCAATCATCCTACGATTAACACAGAACTGCTACTTTTCGGACGAAAATAATCCAAGAGTCATGCACACACATGCACACATAATCCAAGAGTCATGCACCAAAACACCTACAAAAACTAATCTCCGACATGATTCACTCTCACACACACAACTGTGATGGCAAGCCGGAAAAGGGATATGGAACTTTGATAGTTATTATCACACTCATCCACCGATTCACACGGCAGAATGGTTCCGCAGAACACCATGCAAATCGAAAGCGGGACTCTTATAAAAAACCCGTGTAAATCGACAAAAATACAACAGAATTCCTAAACCATCGTTTTATTTCTAACCTTTATGTGAGGGATGCGTCATCGGAGCATCCTTTGCTTTTTATTTATTAATACATTTTAACACAATTTTCGTCATTTAATCTAAATTAGGTTATGGTAATCTGGCATATAAACTCATACGTATGACGCAAATTGTAACACTCTCAGGCAAGTTATTCAATTAATCTGTGGAACTTTATGTTACACTATTATTAAATTTATAAAATGATTTCATTTACCTAACCCCTCCACCATCAACATAGGCACATATTATTTTAGTATTAAATGTTAATTTTGGTATTAAATGTTCAACTGATAGCATTTTTGTTTTAATAATAATAAGAGTTAGTTAAATATCGTGATTTTGTAATTATTTATATGATACAGATAAGAATATCAATTAAAGCGTTTATCCTAGAATTCTCTTCTAAAATTCTAAAATTAGCCTCAATTGAAAAGTAAACAAATTTGCTGTAATCTCAAATATTCCATTATGTTTCGGAAATTCCTCCATAATTCACATACGAATACTTACATTGGTAAGTGCTAGTATTTATGAAAAAATATCACAATCTCACCAATAAATTATGTTCCTATTTTTAATTTAACCCGAGCACGCAGTAAACCCGCAGCGCTATCAAAACATACTCTGTGTTTTTTTTTCAACCTGAGTAATTTTACTCTGCACTCTGCTTCTTTATTTGTTAATTGTATTTATACTTTGCATACTCGGTTCTTCAACTTTTACTTCGAAGTTAATGTCACTGGGTCTATTTTTTAATTCCGTTTTCTATGTTTGGCTGTTAATATGAATAATAGTTTTCATTTAACTTGAACAGAATAAGCACATCATCACTAACCGGTGTAAGATCTAACGTCAGTTATATGGAATGTCACTTCGAGATCATGATGTGATCAATTTCTTTCGCAATTTTCTATCATTCGATCGCTACGTCAGTTTATGAATTTTCTAATATTAAAGGAACGTACTTGATACGACTTGGTTTTAGTTAGTTCAGAGAGTATAACCAATGGTGGTATTATGTATCCCACTCCCAGATTATTTATTGTAGTGCAAAAACGTCTAATTAGTAAATTTTCGCCTGGCTCGAAATGTTCTGGATATCTCCAGCTTATAAAAGGTTCAGGATTAGTGTAGAATCTTATAACTTTATCGCTATATGGGGTACATATTTTCCAAATTAATGGGCCTTAAATAAAAAATCGTACTGCAAACAACTTCTAAATATGAATAATAGCAGTAATTAAATTTTCGTAAATACTAAACAACTTAGCCACGAATTAGTCGTCAATCTTTACGAAACATACTACTGAATATAAACCTTTTTCTCACCAGTATTTAAATTAAAATAAATCATTTCAAAAATTAATAAATCAATAACAATAATTAATCGACTACACTCTATAAATAAGAGTTCCTACCCTAAAACTCCTTAAAATTTGTTTCCATCTTATTATTTTTACTTGTGGCAACGCCATTAAATAACCACAAAAATATACTTCCTGTTTAATGTAATTTTTGTAATTTAATAAAAATAAAAAGACCCGTTGAACAATACGCATTCGTTTCATAAGAAATAGACAATAAACAAGACCGCCGATGACAATTTGATATACAATTTATTTCAATTGACAACAACAAATAAATAAAAATTAATTTAAAAGGATATTATTATTATTACCATCGAGTCTCCACCAACTCTCCCTACGTGTATATATAGAAATTGCTTTTATTATTAATCTTATACTGTTCTTATCCCCTGTCAAGTACGAACAAAAAAAAATATTCATTCCTCATTCCAAAATAAAAAAATTGTTACCAGAAGCCATAAGACGGATAAAAATATCCACTCAATCTTCTTATATATTTTGTTGTATTCATTTTTAATTCAGAATTTTTCTTTTTGCCGTTTCTCTTTGTTTTCCATGAAAAGATGAAAAATAAAATGAACGAAAAATTTTCGTAAATGCCAAAATATAATTCAAAAGAAAATAAATTTTCCAGTAAGAAATAAATTTTCCAGCTGTATTTTTTTTTTATTTTTCGTTCATTTTGGTTATCTGTGCGTATGTGTGTTTGACTGTGTGTGAATGTGTATTATCAGGGAAATTGGAATTTTTCTTTTTTACTCATAACTGTTGTTGTATTTTAAATGCGTATGGGATATTGTTATACCGATTATTATTATGTGTGTATATAGTATACATGTGTGTGTATGTCATATTAAAAAATAATATACGAGATTCGATCTTGTTGTATGGAGTAGTATATACTACATATTTCTAATGTGCGACCAAGAAGAAAGGCAAAAAAGAAAAATACGAACCGAAAAAAATAGTAAGAAATTTATTTTCATTTTTTTAAGATAAATGGGTTTGGGATGAATGAACGGACATACAGACAGAATATTGTGTTATAATTTATGAATAAGAAAAGAAACGAAAATAAGAAAAACTAAAATAAAGATATATTGGAAGGATGGAGATGATAAATTTTAGATGCTGCTCGCCTTATTTATTCTTATTACAATTCTAATAATGTTTGATAACATCCCGAATTTCAATTAAATACGGGCTGAATGCGAACATTTTAAATCTTTAATGGTTTTAATACATTACGCATATTTGAATAGAATATATGTTGCTCCTATATGTGCGCTACATGTAATATTTATATAAGGTACATTTTGTGTTAAATCCCCCATTTTTTTTTTTAAATTTTACAATTTTCTATATCGGTCAAAAATCTTTGAGTATTTTTAATACTCAAATAGCAAATCTGCCTTATACAAAACGAATTATTAGATTTTAATAAATTTAAAATATTACTGAGCTTTTACAAAGACTATAACTTTCAGCTTTCATCTCTCTAATAATGTAACATAAAACATTCTCTGATATAACTAAACATTGAATTCATGCCACAATTCTATGTATGTTTTGAGTCTGGAAAACTTCTTATGTAGATCTTGTATTATGTCATCTGATGTATAGATAAAATTAAATATTCTACCACAAACTACTTGATATTAATGCAGATAGTATCTATCCTCTAGCGACGCAATCTATTTATTTATTTAAAGAAATCTATTTTGTAATATACATGTATGATTTCACATTATTTACATTTATAGTTAGAACAGAAATTATATTAAAACAACAAAAAACTTTAAAATAGAAAAAAATATAAACCAAATTTTGGTTTAAACAATTAAAAATTTAAAAAATAGTCTTTAATGATATTTTTAAAGTTGTCCTTTGATAAATTGAAGTCAAATATGTCGTCGATTAAGTTGAAAGATTTAGACATCCTATTAATGGGGTTGTTTTCTCCATAGTTAGTAGAATGGTGTTAAAAATTCATGGTTTCGAAATGTTCTACATGGCACGTGAATTGATATGTTTTCCAAGATGTAAGCTGAATCAACGTGACCAAGCAAAACCTTACCAATAAAAGCCGGGCCCAAGAGAAGTCGACTATTTTCAAGCGTGCATATTTTGTAATCCATGCATCTTGTTGTGTATGGAGGTAAGCGAGCCACATTTTCATGGAATGGTAAGTTGTGGTCGTAATCCCAGCCACTTTTCTTTAACAAAAAAATCAGGAACTTTTTTTGAATGCTTTCAATTCTTTTTATGTGCACAGCATAGTATGGATTCCAGACCGTTACAGCGTATTCCAGTTGAGATCGGACATAAGCGAAATAGAGTGAACATAAGGTTTGAATGTTCTTAAATTCACCTGTCCATCTTTTAACAAATCCGAACATGGCATTCGCTTTCGCAATACAATTTTCAATATGCCTATTGACACTGGCGTTTTCAACAAATGTAACACCTAAGTCTATAATCTCATTCACTCTTTACAATACTTCGTTGTTGACTTTGTATGAAGTAATTACTGGATTTTTTTTACGATGGAAGGACATAATTTTGCATTTCTTAATATTTAAGTAAAGTGAGTTTCGATCACACCACTCACTTAATCTATCTAACTCTTCTTGAAGTTTCTCCGTATCTAACAATTCATTAATAGTACGAAAAATTTTCACATCATCTGTAAATATGAGCACGCCTGAGTTTTTGATTATCTCGGTTATTCGGTCTATGAAAACAATAAAAATCCAAGGCCCAAGGTGTGATTCTTGGGGATACACCAGATGTAACTTTAATAACGTTTGATTTCTCATTTCCCATTATTACAAATTGTCGCCGGTTTGATAGATATGATTTAAACCAATTTATGTAATCGAGAGAGATCCCAAAATTGAATAAACTCTGGAGTGCTTTATGATGACAGAGAGAATCAAATGCTTTACTAAAATCCGTGTACGCTACATCAACTTGACGGTGTTTCTCTATCTCGTTAATCAGTTTACTCGTGAATTCAACTAGATTGGTCGATGTGGATCGGCCAGGCATAAACCCATGCTGGTTTATTGATATATGACGTGCAATTGTTGATTTAAAACTGTTGCATAATACTTACTCAAATAATTTCGGAATTGATGATGTAGTTGATATTCTTCTGTAGCATGAGATATCCTCACATTTACCCGATTTAAAAATTGGAGTAATTATTGAAATTTTCCATTTTTCGGGAAACACGCCGGTGCTTAAGGAATGATTGAATAGATAACAAAATGGAATTGTTAAAATTTCTGCGTACATCATCAAGACCGCAACTATCTCCATACGCCCCCTTAAAGCCGATAAAATGTTGTCCTCAAAAATAATAGGAGGAGTTATTTATGTATTGTTGTTGCTGGGTTGTTCGTACAATCCATTAGTAACGCTTGGTCTATAGACTGATTGAAAAAATGACGCGAACATGTTAGCTAAATGTTTGGCGTTTGAAGAACAGTTATTGTTGTACGTCATATTAGCAGGGTATCCTTCAATTTCGCGTTTATTCCTAAAGTATTTCCAAAATTGTTTCGGATTTATGTTGATTTTGTCTTGAATTTGATTAAGTAAGATACGACCTGTATTTTGATTTGAAATAAATTTCAAATACATTACAATGTTGTAGAAACGTAGTTTTGTCTTCTTCTAACCCGCTTTTCAGCATTTTGGCATACGCTTTCGACTTCCGATTTTTTAAGTTAACTAGTCTATCATCAAAACAATGAGGGTGAGCATTTTGTGGTTTACAGCCAGCGTTGCCAACTAATTTCTACGGAAAACTGAAGAAAAATCTGAATTTTAGATGAAAAAACTGATTACACTAAATTAAGAATAAAGAAATCTACCCGAGGCAAAAAAAGTCATTTTTTTTAAAATTCGTCACAGAATTTATTAAGATATAATAATCAATCAATAATTAACATATAATCATATTAATTAAATACATATACATATTAAAATACATAAAAATAAAATAATGCTTCAGGCATTTTTAAATAAAAATAAAGTTTATAGAAAGTAACATTGTTTGTATAAAATATCACAAAATATATCAATTAATTCAATGGTATAAACTTACAATATAAAACATTAAAAGTAAATAGACTAAACTTACAACACCTAAAAGCAAATAAACTATTTTCTTCCATGATTGTTTAATGAACCAATCCAAGAGACATTGACGGTTTACCGCATAGTTACGCGTTTCAGTTTCTTTTTTGATATTACAAATATTTCTTGCATCTTAAAAAAATAATTGAACCAAAATTAAAAATCTGAATTTTGGATTGAAAAAACTGAAAATCTGATAAGAAATGAAAAATCTGAGATTTTCAGATAAAACTGAGAATATGGCAACGCTGTTTACAGCACATAGGTACATACAGTGCGAAGCCTTAAAGCATGATGTCATTAAATTGGTCCGCATTTTCGTTTATATCATTGGAATTGAGAGTTATTTGCCAGTTGATGGATTCAAGGTAACTTTGTAGCAACACACGGTTAGTTTTTTTAAAGTTGTATTTCATTGGTTGTAGGTGTTCTGATCTCGCCATTTTAGTTAAGTCAAATACAATATCCAAAGATTTGTGATTAACATCATTTATGACAAAAGGTAATAGGGATTCAGAAATTTTAAAGGTGTCAATGTCGTTGCTGAAGACAAGATCCAATAATCTATCACGATTATTAGCAATTGCGTTTATTTGGTTCAAATTATAACCAAGCATGGCGTCCACAAATATAGATTCCGCATCTGTTGTTATATTGCAAGGTGAAATACAGTTTAGTTCTGGATCCAAGTTCCAAGTTATATTTGAAAGATTAAAATCACCAAGCACAAGAACTAAATCTGACGAGTTTGTTGTATTAATAACTTCATCAATCAGACAGATTACTGAGCGATTTCACCTGAAACCATTGATTTCGGTTTGAAATTTTTAAAATGTTGAATGTTCTATTCGCAATGTGTGTTTTTCAGGGTCTTGGTGGAATAGAAAGCCAAACAAGCACATTCTGGGAGTCTGTTCAATAGAACGGCTGAGGCTGAATATTTGTTGCTAGTGATCACTTTACTAAGTACATCAAACTTGGGCAATAGTAAAGCACCATTTTGCTCTAGTCTGGGTAGACTAATTGTTTTTATAGGGTAAACCTTCGTTTTTGCAACCAGAATGTGCACCTTGTGTACGTATCAGATATATTAACTATAGTAACTGCACGATATATGTTTTCTGGTGCATCTGAAAATGCATGCCTACTAGCGTCAAAGTTCAGCTTGCGAATTATTTTAGCACATTCGCGTAACTTCTATTTTTCACGAATTTTATTTACTCTGTCTTGAATATTCGAAGGCAGTTCATCATCGCAATCAACCTTTGCCAATCATAATTTTTAGAATAAAATTTGTTGGTTGTAAGAGATGATGGATTGGATCAATCTACCTGGATGCTTCAAATACAAGTAATTGTTTTGTGTATGTTGTTCGATTTTCTAATGTGACCTTAAAATGAAGAAATAGTAACTAGGATTTAATTCGATCTATATTATCTTTCTTCTGAATACTGCAAACTGAATAAAAATACTACTTACTAAGTAAAAATACTGAATACTTCCCGTACCTATTTTGGAACTGATTCTAATAATTCAGGCTGATAATGAGGTTTGTTTCCTTAATGAGAACAGTCCTTCAGCAAACAATGTTATTAGTTCTTCCAAAGTGTTCAAAAGGCATCAAATCATTCATATAAAAATTCCTTTTATAAACCTTTGTCGTTTCAGGGTGTTGTGGTGAAGTATCTGTGTCGCTAGAAAAAATATAGTTCCTATATGAATTCGGTTTGCTTTAAGTGACTCTTTATGGTGGAATTTCCCCAAAATTATTTGAGTGTATTATTCTCGTGTATTATTCTCGTACCCAAATTTGAAGGAACATCGTCGCAATAACTGCTGTGAAAATAAGATTGTGTTTATATGTAGATACAGCTAGCTAATTCGTCATAAACACGACTCGAACCTCCGTACTAGTACTTGATTTCTTGAAAACCGCGTGGTGCTATGAACAGGATCTATGTGAGGTTAGGATGGAATTTTCAATCATGCACATTATTTCAGCCAAGTTTATAAAGATTTTACCCTTTTAATTGCACCATATTTCGATTTTGCTTATTGGATTCACTAAAAGGTCATGATATATTTGTTATTTGACGCTCTAGTTACGATTTTCTTATAATTTTGAATGCAGTACTTTTCTCTTCTGTTAAAAGGTTTACGTTTTGTATTGCATCGGTTTCGCAAAACTTCTTTAAGCAATCAAATTTATTTCCACTGCAATTGTTCCACCAGCAACTACCGAACCGTTGAAGCCTTCAATTTCAACCATGTGAACGTACGGTTGATGTACTACCTTCATTATTTTCATATGTATCTGCAGCATGCTTCAATGATGGCACATGCTCCTCGAATTTCAAGTAAATGTAGAAAAGTGGTATGTCTCTTATTACAACTCGCATAGCTTTGCTTTGACCAGCAGTGATAAGTTTTATGCTAAGTGCTCAGACAATTAAGCCACATTTGAACCCATGAAGCCAATTCTCAGCTTCTGGTAGTACAGCTTCCTAATTTCTTATTTCAGTTCTGTTTCAGCATCCTTAAAATTTGTACCGTTGTCTGTATATATAATATATCGAATCGTTGGACCTCGTTTTACCCGGAATGGAAGGAAGCAATGAAAGAAAATATGTGGAGAGGCTTGATGAAACTTTTCTCGTAGAAATGTCAACGAAATGCCGCAAGTATTGACGCCTCTGGTAGTGAAGCCATTTCTGGTGGCTTTGATTTTGCTCTTCTCCACCTGCACACCGAGCAATCGTTCTGCATTCTTCGTAACAAAGTACACCATCGAGGGTTCTCATAACGCTTATCCCGGCACCCGGCTTAATTTCCTTGTTTTTCATGTTGTTGAATACAATTTTCTAACGTTGCTATCTCTTATTGGTATTTGTCCCATTGAGCTCGTTTTATGAGCTGTATGGTGGCATCTTGAATCTTTTTGCATGTTTTTGCCCTCCTTAGGAGGACGCTTTGCATCGTTTTATCAGTGACAGAAGCATTATAAGTAGCTTTGCTCATAATACGTTGAACAATGTTCTAAATCTCTGGAAGTCGGTAACTTTTGCCATCAAAAGAATTTGGTGATACATTTCCTTTATATCACCCATTACAGCAATTCCTTCTTCTCGGAAATTTGAATAAGACGCTCTAGAGCGGCGCAAGTCCGTTCGGTTCTATTATTAATTTAGAGTTTAAGGAGACTCCATCGACTTTGGCTAGATCATCCCATACCTGTTGCACTTTACATATAGCACTACAAAGATGGATAGATGTTCACTTCATGACCATCTCGTGTAATTCTTGTTTTCGACTCCATATAGGTCTGGACGAAATGACCTTTGAACTTAATTCTGGATTTTTTTTAAGTTTAGACTCGAATGAGTTTAGTCGTCGTAATGCTATCGATGTGCTACTGGAAAATTTCATATGTTCGTGCTTCCAATGTACTCCACTACGATTTCAATCACCTATTCTAACATTTTTTATCTAGTGTGATACAACTGTTCACTAGCTCATGCATGTTGGTGTATTTCCATTATATAGTTCGAATGTCCTTCACAAAACGACCACCATAATTTGGTTTTGATAGCAACAAATTTACAGGCAGGATTTGGTACAGAACCTCGTTATTAACGTAAGCTGTTTTTCTTCAAGGTCGAAGGTTCGTCACTATCAGCCGTTGATGATTCGGTTATTTATTGTACCGTTATCGGAAATTAATAGCCTGAATATACTTCCCGCACCAGCAAATGGTTTCGAAATAATTTCTATCACCTAAACCCATGAACTTGTCATTTGCCATCAGTTATGTTTCACTATAACCATCGGTTCGTTCGCCGTTTTATCAGTTGACATCATTCAACAAATAAGAAAAGTTTGACAGGTCGTTGCTCCTAACCCGTTTATTATAAGTAACCCATTTCACACTCACACACTGATGACACGGTACTTTTTTGTTGATCTTCTTGATTAACATTGGATTATTTATATATTCCTTTCGCTGGGAGGAATTTAACTATAGTGAGACGTATTTATCGTTTCTTACTTGGAGTAAGTTACCACGTATTTGTTGTATTTGTACGTATTTGTTGTATGAGAGTGCGAAGTACTGCCTCCGCTCCATAATATACACGAAATTTTTCGATGACACCCAGCACGTTTTCTAGTATTATTAAATGATTTCAAAAAAGGTCGGTCCCTGGTGGTTTAAGAGCCCGCTGAACATGCTTTAAATTATCCACGTTGGAGTGGATGCACCAGCATTGTTGGGTTGAGAAAAAATAGCTTGAAAATAATTTTGGTCATTGCAATGGGTTACCTGCCATTAAACGATGGCAGCTCGTTAGATGCGAATACTAGCCGTGATGTAACTTGCTCTGGTACGAGTGTCGCATCTACCATAGTTTTCGGTGGTTTCATATTCTAGCTTGACATTCTTCAACTTCCATCCGCCTTTAAGGTCGCAAAACGTGTTTACTCTTCTGATAAATGATTGCGGTGGTGCCGAACGATGATCGAAATTGTTGTTAGAAACTGTCTCAAATATTAAATCTTTAACAATTTTTACATTACATAGTTGAATTTTTTTTTACTCGTAAGTTGTTGTGCATTGCTTATTTAAGGGGGATTGAATTCAAGTTGGATGAGATGGATCTTTTCTTTTGTGAATTCTATTTTCAATTTCTATTCCTCTCGTACAAGCACCAGTTTTCGGATATTCTGTTTTTGCTTCCATACATTTTTTGGACTCAATTTTCTTATATATTCTTTTTATCGCTATCACTCAACCTTGAACGGGATTTTGTTTTTTCCCGTTGTTTCTCAGTATTTTGGTTCCGAGATAAGTCCATTGTATTTTGCTGTCTATTAAAAATTTAAGGACTTATACCACAGAAAATCAAAGGAGATTTCTCGTTTATCGATGGGCCAAACAAAATTGTGTGTATAAGTTTACATATTTATTGTTCAATAAAATTTTACCAACCAAAAGGTTTACGTTTTTTCATCAATACCAAAAATTGGGAGGCCGAGTGATGTTTGGTCGAAATTCCGGAACAGATTTAATAGGAGTTTTGTCGTTTTATGGAAATATTTTGAAAAAAATTGTACGTTAATTATGCTTCAATACCAATCCATATCAACTTTCCAATACTTAAGCGTATTAAAAATTTCAAGGTTAAAATTTTTCATGATTCACGACGTAAAAGAAATTAACCTGGAGAGTTGATTTTGTTGTAACCAGCACCCGACTTTCTATAAGCACGAACGTTCATAAATCTCGAATAAACCACACTTTATTTCGAAAGCGAAAAATTAAACCCACTGTATTTTTGACAAAAACTGTCTGGTATATTCAAAAATCATTAGTATGTACTGCCAAGTACTGCATACATTTAAGAACACCAAGTGGGTCAATTCTGGTTGATTTAATCTTTAAATTTATTTGAATCTCTTAATTCTTTGTTTTTTTTTTTTGCAAATGCTATGTTTTTCGAAATAATTGCAAAAGTGTAAAAAACTCCTACGGAAGGTGACACTTCCTGTACACAGTTTTCCACCAAATTTCTTAAGCATTTCCACAAGGAAACTTATCATTTTGATTTGTTTGTGATTCAAAACGGTTAGCGATTCGCCAAAAGTATTTGAAGTTAATTTGAATAAAACATTAGGGACACAAATTTATTTATACCGACGTGATTCATGCCTCAGACCACGGTGTATCGTTAAAGAGGACTTGAAAAAGACTTGAAGAAATCCTTGCTAAAAATTATTAAATAATTGAAACTCTAAATGAAACGTTGAAAACTGACGTACCTTTTATAAATTCTGTTCTTATAATATTTTTTTTACGCTCAGCAGAAGTTACAAATATAACAATATGATTTATCGTTATAAGTGTTTAGTACTCCGACAATATGATTCATATTGTTTCTGTAGTAAATTAGGTAATACATCGCATATCATTTTCCTGGACCTAATATGAAATTCTAATCCATGCACACATATGCACATACAATAAATGTAGCGTATTCTCATCTCTTACATACATTCACACCTAATTATTTAAGAGTCATTAGGATAGTTACAAAAAAATCCTATAAACATTATGGTTGAATTATTTTCGAGTACCGATATTCGTATATAATAATATCGTAAACGTATACTGGGTTATGCGAAAAACGCACACTTGGGGGGCTGAAGGTGATGGAGATGAAGCAAGAAAGATTTATGTTCAAATTAAATTTCTGACAGAAGATATTACTTTATCTTTTCCTTATACATAGTTATTCTTTCCACCTCTACGATTGTGGTGCGGGAGTTTCATTTTGGTGTTCTTACAATTTTTTTTTTTCACTTTAGTGATGTTTCTTATCACACATGTGCACATTTCTGCGTTGGATTTTGTACATATACGTATTGTATATACTATATATTTTGCCGCCTGTACTTGTTCCCAAAAATATCAGCATAGAAATACAACAGATATATTTTATTCTAGAATTTCTTGAAGTATATAATAACAGAACGGATGTAGTGTGAGATCCATAATAGAAGCAACCAAAAAATTTGATATATGGATATTTGGTTGTGTATAATCTCTTAGTGTATTTTTTTTTTTAATTTTATTTGTAATTTGGCATTTCAAATACTGTTCTGACAATAAGATGAATTTTATTAATATTTTCCATGGTTGTTGAAAATTAAAAATGCTATGTAAATTAACTAAAACTCTTTTTATTTAATTTTAATTTTAATTTTTCAAGTTGTTAGGTTTTGTTTTAAATATGCAGATTTTTATTGGATTCTTCCATGTGAATTGAATAATTTAAAGTTGGTTTTTAGAAAACTTAATTAAACAAGAAATGGTTATATTAGTTGACTGCATTGCCAAGATTTATTAAGTCACCATTTATGTTCAGTATATTGCACCAAACCATTTAAGATGATTGTTATCAATGAACTTAAAAAAAATAAAAATCGATTTCCATTTTAATGTGGCCAAAAATATAAATTCGAATAAATCACACCATGACTAATAATTTATATTCACTTGAATTTTATATAAACACAGCAGCAGTCAGCCAGCCAGCAACCAAACGAAAAGAGAAAGCCAATCACAATTATAATAAAACTTTTATAATACTTAAGTGTCGATAAAAATAATAACGTTACTTAAAAATTCTCTAGAGATAAATTTCCAATAATTTTATCTGAACAAAAACTTTTATTTTGCTTTTGTTTTGTTTCTGTATTATTCTCCTCCTGTTTTTCCTTTTGCATCAGCATTTCTCCCTAATTTTCAATCAAATCATTTTTTTTTTGTTTTGTTTTCGGGATTTTCAATTTTTTACTTCATTGACGATAAAATTCTCTGTAGATTTTACAAGCATTGGTGTATGTGCAGTAATAATACCTGATTGTCCAATACCAAATACACATAAGATAAATATCGAATAAATAGATAAGATGTTACGATTGTTTACAGAAAGTTTTTGGAAAATTTGCTTGGGGTGATAATAATACCATATGTTGGCAAGTAGAGACGATAAAAAAGTAGTTCTTATTTATTTGAATAAATAGTCAAAATAAATTATACAGTGCAACGAACGTACGTACTTGACACAGGGGGACGTATACAACAAATACGCGTATCTAAACAAATTTATAGTTAGAATGTAAACATTACTGCATCGTATACAACTGGACAAATTAATTAACTGACAGATTGTGTTCGCTACTGCCCCGTTAGGATATCATTTTTAAATAAATCATTGGTCGTTAAACCTAAAGAAAGTTTGAATGCTGAATAAGCAGCTCGTCTGCGAGATAAAAGTGTGGTTGTTTTGCCAATAATAGCTACAGCAGCAGCAAATTTTTTTATTTACGAACTTGAGTCAGAAATAAATTTATAACAAATGTTTCTCCAGTGCCACCAAGAGTATCCTATTAGAGTGTTTATAGCTAATTTATTGGTTTGTTGTAACTCCGGGTGATTCTACCCAGAATCAGGTGTAGTGGGTGCGATGAGGGGAAATTTTGCTTGTTTATGTTTTTTTAAGAAATTATTAATTATCTAGTGGATTTAATATCTTTGAAGGTCAAATTATAACCCCTTTTCATTCTTGCACACACTGACCCATGCACCTTTACTCACACATTTACAGTATACGATCTGCACTGGTGCAGGTGGTATACTATAATTGTGTGGCTCTGTTGGAAATGCAAGCTCTGTTGGGTTTCGAAAACAGAAGAAGATGCTACGAAGCCATGGCAAGTCCATTCAAGGCAAAGGTAAGAGCGGCTAAAGCGCAAATCTGTCTTGAAGAAAGTAGATCTCTATATAAACGTGTTTGAGATAGGACTGGATGCCTTAAAATCCCTCAACAATAACCGACCCACACCTGTAATCTGTGGGTTGTGCCGAGCCAACTACACTCTAACAAAAGATATTAATTTATCGGATTAAATACAACAACGACCTTGAAAAATGTACACGGAAATCGATATAAAAATTGGAATATGGTGGATATATGGTGTATAAATGCACTAATTTTGTTTTAGTACTAATTTTAGGATTTTAGTGAATATTGAATTCTTTTTATTGGCGAAGTATTTTAGTACAAAAATCAAGTCATGTACAACAAGAAGGACATTATTAGTAAATCTGTAAGTCAGTAAAAGTGGTTCGATATTAGAATTTAAGTCAAAAGTTGAACTTAATGTAATAATACAAAATAATTATATACACATAAATAAATAAACAATGTATTACTTGTTAAACTAATAAAAATTAAATAAAAAAAAGAATAAAATTCTAATTCAATAAAATAAAATCACGGAAAGTGTATTTCTATTCATCAAAGTTTCTTGTTGAAAATTAAAGCACATAAATCATAGTTCAGTATTTACTAGGAATACACAACACTTAACTTCTTTAGTCCTAGAGAGTCCGGTACTTGTCAAACCGGGCGGAATTTTATACATTGGACATGCTTGCACTACAAGAGCTAAGATAGTCTGGGAGTGGAATCCATAATAGCACCAATAGTTACACTCTTTGCAAAACGGCCATCAGCACGCAGGGGAATTTGAAGTCGACGTTTTTATCCACCGGCAAAAACAGCAGTATATGAATTACTCAATTTATAATACAATAATAGAAAAAAAGACAACAAATTTAACAAAACAAAAAACTCTCGGTTTATAAAATCAAAATGTAATTGCTGTAAGTTGTACATACACTACCGCTCAAAAGTGTTTAAGCACTGTCAAAAACAGCATAAACCATATAAAAACTCAGTAAAATTGTGATAATATTTAATTTTTAGGTACATACACACATTTATTAATGGCAATATACTAAATAAAGGTCAAAATTAAATTGCTCAATTTAATATTTACTTTCATTTATGTGACCACCCCTTGATTGAACAATCGCAGCGCACAGTCGAGGCATTCTCGCAACAAGTTCTGTCAGAGTTTCTGGCGTTATTGAGTTCCAAATTGATTGAAGTTTGTTCCAAATAACAGAAGCTAATGTTTGAGGTGATTTCTGTACTTCCCGGTTCAGTTCTTCCCACAGTAACTCAATAGGATTGAAGCAATGCCTCCTAAACTCCAGGCCTCTTACTACTCTCATTTTTTGCACATGACGTCAATTTATGTCTAAACCGAGACTGCGCAATAATAATGTTAAAATATTTACACTAACAAAACATCTAGAGACAAAACCGTCGACATAGCGTGTCGTCATCATTTGGTGAAAGCGGCCTGTAGTTTAGGAGGCATTGGTTCAAGTCAGGACTCTGGGGAAGCCATTCCATAATTTTAATCGTTCCTTCATACTCTAAATGGCGAAGATGGTATTTACATAATTTACACGAATGTTTGGGAACATTATCTTGTTGAAAGATTAAATGTTGACCCAAAATTCGAATTCCTGAAGGTATTGAGTGGTTCCCCAAAATTTGTCGGTACCCTTCTTTTCTTAGAATTTTGTCAATTTTCACAACAACGCCTACTCTAGGACCAGCAAAATAGCCCCAAATCATCACTGAACCTCCTCCATGCTTTACGGTAGCAGCAATGCACTCTTTATTGGCACGTTCATCCACAGATCTTCTCACGAATATTCGTCTTCGGGTACCGAAAATTCAAATTTGGACTCATTCGTCCATAAAACCTTGTTGTAATCTTCTATCGTCCACTGCTAGTATTCACAGGCCCATTTAAGTCGCTTTTGCTTGTTTATTTACATAGTAATGGTTTTTTAATAGCAACACGGCCATTGAGTCCGGTTTTCTGTAGACGACGTTTAACCGTAGAAACACTAACTGGTTTTGGTTGACCAACATTTAATTCTGCGGTTATTACTGGGGCTGTTTTGCGTCTATTCATCTTGCTAGTAATCACTATTCTATGATCATATGCAAAAGTTGTTGCTCTTGGACTTCTACTATGTCTTTTATTAAAAAAAACTGCCATTTTCACGATATTTTTATCATAATAATCGAGCGTAGCATGGTTTAATTTAAGTTTTTTCGCAATCACTCAATTACTTATGCCAGCTGTATGGTAAGATATTATAAGCGCACGTGTTACTAAGTTCTCTTCGTGGAGGCATTTTAAATAATTGTCACTTGATATTTCACTTACGATGTTAACAGTGTAAATATGAGACTACAACTGATCGTATTTGACGCATTTCACTGAAATCTTTTCAAAAGAACAATTTAAACAACATTACCTAGAATAAACCCGAATGATACATTTTTCTGGAAATTCCTACAGACTATTATTGTAATTCTACCGTAATAAACAGTTTACGATAATCCGGCCAAGCGCACGTAGAGGGTAGTAAAATTAATCCTATATTGGTGGTTATATAATGAAACTGCGTTTCAGATAAGTATTTCATTTTATTCTAATGTTGTTTCGTAAACATAATACAGTATCAATAATACATGAAAAACGAGGTGTTTAAACACTTATCAGCGGTAGTGTACATATTATATTGGCTTTAATTGCATGCGGTAGTAAAATGGAGCACAAAATTAAAAAATATAAAACTAAAAATAAGCTAAATACAGAATAAAAAAAATTGTGTTAAGACATTTTAAATGAATGTGAAGATTTTAACAAAATGGAAAAATTAACAAAACATATATGTACACAAAATTTGTTAATTAACAAAAAATATGTAAATGTATTTGTAAAACAGTAGGTAAAAGAAATTTCTAACATTCCCAAAAACAGAAAATATATTTCACAAAAATTATCTATATTAGCTTACAAAATAAATAGAAGGCATTTTGTCCGTCGATATGTACAATATAAAATAATAAAAAAATTTGTTGAAAACTATACTATCGAAATTTCGCTCATTGGCATTGGCTCACAGAGATGTTCTGGGGGTCTCACCTATACGGTTAGTTAGCTTATGACCTGTGCCTTTATTAAAAAATAGTGGTATGTCAAGGCACAAGTCATAAGCTAACTAGCCGTATAGGTGAGACCCCCAGAACATCTCTGTGATTTGGCCAATCTGCAGTACAGTAACCCTATAAATTACGTATCAAGTCATGAAAATGATTTTCATTTGTAGCCAATAACAAAAGCTTTCTCGTCTCCGTATTGACATGCCACTATTTTTGAAGTAAAACTTCTTTAGGCACGCTTGACTTGGGGACTAAGCTGGCAAATGCGTTACGAAAAGTGTAATCGAACGAGGCGAACGAAACAATAGACGCAAAACGAAATCATTTTCCTTTAGTATCAGGATGTGCCATGACAATTCATAAATCCCTAGGTGGAACAATAGTTGATACCATTTTATTTTAATCATTTGTTAAAAAAATGGGATAATAAGAAAATAGGAAAATTGGAGAATTGGTAAATGGAAAATTGGAAAAATTAGAAAATTGGAAATTTCGAAATTTGCAAAATTTGTAAATTGGAAAATTGGAAAATTTTAAAATTGGAAAATTAGAAAATTGGAAAACAGGTAAATGGAAAATAGGAATATATGAAAATATGAAAATATGAAAATATGAAAATATGAAAATATGAAAATATGAAAATATGAAAATATGAAAATATGAAAATATGAAAATATGAAAATATGAAAATATGAAAATATGAAAATATGAAAATATGAAAATATGAAAATATGAAAATATGAAAATATGAAAATATGAAAATATGAAAATATGAAAATATGAAAATATGAAAATATGAAAATATGAAAATATGAAAATATGAAAATATGAAAATATGAAAATATGAAAATATGAAAATATGAAAATATGAAAATATGAAAATATGAAAATATGAAAATATGAAAATATGAAAATTTGAAAATATGAAAATATGAAAATATGAAAATATGAAAATATGAAAATATGAAAATATGAAAATATGAAAATATGAAAATATGAAAATATGAAAATATGAAAATATGAAAATATGAAAATATGAAAATATGAAAATATGAAAATATGAAAATATGAAAATATGAAAATATGAAAATATGAAAATATGAAAATATGAAAATATGAAAATATGAAAATATGAAAATATGAAAATATGAAAATATGAAAATATGAAAATATGAAAATATGAAAATATGAAAATATGAAAATATGAAAATATGAAAATATGAAAATATGAAAATATGAAAATATGAAAATATGAAAATATGAAAATATGAAAATATGAAAATATGAAAATATGAAAATATGAAAATATGAAAATATGAAAATATGAAAATATGAAAATATGAAAATATGAAAATATGAAAATATGAAAATATGAAAATATGAAAATATGAAAATATGAAAATATGAAAATATGAAAATATGAAAATATGAAAATATGAAAATATGAAAATATGAAAATATGAAAATATGAAAATATGAAAATATGAAAATATGAAAATATGAAAATATGAAAATATGAAAATATGAAAATATGAAAATATGAAAATATGAAAATATGAAAATATGAAAATATGAAAATATGAAAATATGAAAATATGAAAATATGAAAATATGAAAATATGAAAATATGAAAATATGAAAATATGAAAATATGAAAATATGAAAATATGAAAATATGAAAATATGAAAATATGAAAATATGAAAATATGAAAATATGAAAATATGAAAATATGAAAATATGAAAATATGAAAATATGAAAATATGAAAATATGAAAATATGAAAATATGAAAATATGAAAATATGATGATATGAAAATATGAAAATTGGAAAACTGGTAAATTGGAAAACTGGTAAATTGGAAAATTGGAAAATTGGAAAATTCGAAAATTGGAAAATTGGAAAATTGGACAATTGGAAGATTGTAAAATTGAAAAATTGAAAAATTGAAAAATTGAAAAATTGAAAAATTGAAAAATTGAAAAATTGAAAAATTGAAAAATTGAAAAATTGAAAAATTGAAAAATTGAAAAATTGAAAAATTGCAAAATTGCAAAATAGAAAAATAAAAATATGAAAATAGGAAATTTTGAAAGTTGATAAATTGGAAAATTGGAAAATTTGTAAATTGGAAAATTGAAAAACAGGAAAATTGGAAAGTCATAATATAGACTTCTATGTCACTGACTGACTCACTCGAGAACGCACAGGGTGACCAAATTTTTTTTTTCTATATTATAACATCTATGTCACTCACTAACTTACTCACTCCAGAAACGCACAGGGTGCGGGTATTTTTTCTATATTATAGCTCCATTTCACACGAGGTATCACAGAAACCGATTCTTTCTTCGTTTCTTTCCACGATTGCCTATGATACAGGTTTTAATGCGACTTAAACATATTTTCGATGAAACCACATGATGTACTGTGGTTATACATAAATGTAATAAAAAATATTTCAAGGCCATTTTTACTATGCGAAGATATTTCAAAAATGGTTTTTTTGTCCATTTTGTGACACATACATAAACATTGTCTATTACGACTAGTTGGCCTTGAAAAAGTTACCAAGTTATAAGGTTACCTCTTGTGGCATCAGACATAAACGGCTAGGTGACACTCGAGAACGCAAAGGGTGACCAATTTTTTTTCCAATATTATAATTTTTCTATATTATATTATAAATATTAAATATATATTAGAAGTTTTACTTCAGTAGTGTGGTCTAAAGCACACTTAATTTTTTTTTTAATAAAGGCACAGGTCATAAGCTAACTAGCCGTATAGGTGAGACCCCCAGATCATCTCTGTGATTTGGCCAATCTGCAGTACAGTAACCCTATAAATTACGTATCAAGTCATGAAAATGATTTTCATTTGTAGCCAATAACAAAAGCTTTCTTGTCTCCGTATTGACATGCCACTATTTTTTAATAAAGACACAGGTCATAAGCTAACTAGCCGTATAGGTGAGACCCCCAGAACATCTCTGTGATTTGGCCAATCTGCAGTACAGTTACCCTATAAATTACGTATCAAGTCATGAAAATGATGTTCATTTGTAAACAATAACAAAAGCTTTCTTGTCTCCGTATTGACATGCCACTATTTTTTAATAAAGACACAGGTCATAAGCTAACTAGCCGTATAGGTGAGACCCCCAGAACATCTCTGTGATTTGGCCAATCTGCAGTACAGTAACCCAATAAATTACGCATCAAGTCATGAAAATGATTTTCATTTGTAGCCAATAACAAAAGCTTTCTTGTCTCCGTATTGACATGCCACTATTTTTTAATAAAGGCACAAGTCATAAGCTAACTAGCCGTATAGGTGAGACCCCCAGAACATCTCTGTGATTTGGCCAATCTGCAGTACAGTTACCCTATAAATTACGTATCAAGTCATGAAAATGATGTTCATTTGTAAACAATAACAAAAGCTTTCTTGTCTTCGTATTGACATGCCACTATTTTTTAATAAAGGCACAAGTCATAAGCTAACTAGCCGTATAGGTGAGACCCCCAGAACATCTCTGTGATTTGGCCAATCTGCAGTACAGTAACCCTATAAATTACGTATCAAGTCATGAAAATGATTTTCATTGGTAGCCAATAACAAAAGCTTTCTCGTCTCCGTATTGACATGCCACTATTTTTTAATAAAGGCACAGGTCATTTGCTAACTAACCGTATAGGTGAGACCCCCAGAACATCTCTGTGATTTGGCCAATCTGCAGTACAGTAACCCTATAAATTACGTATCAAGTCATGAAAATGATTTTCATTTGTAGCCAATAACAAAAGCTTTCTTGTCTCCGTATTGACATGCCACTATTTTTTAATAAACACACAGGTCATAAGCTAACTAGCCGTATAGGTGAGACCCCCAGAACATCTCCGTGATTTGGCCAATCTGCAGTACAGTAACCCTATAAATTACGCATCAAGTCATGAAAATGATTTTCATTTGTAGCCAATAACAAAAGCTTTCTTGTCTCCGTATTGACATGCCACTATTTTTTTAATAAAGACACAGGTCATAAGCTAACTAATCGTGTAGGTGAGACCCCCAGAACATCTCTGTGATTTGGCCAATCTGCAGTACAGTAACCCTATAAATTACGCATCAAGTCATGAAAATGATTTTCATTTGTAAACAATAACAAAAGCTTTCTTGTCTCCGTATTGACATGCCACTATTTTTTAATAAAGGCACAGGTCATAAGCTAACTAGCCGTATAGGTGAGACCCCCAGAACATCTCTGTGATTTGGCCAATCTGCAGTACAGTAACCCTATAAATTACGTATCAAGTCATGAAAATGATTTTCATTTGTAGCCAATAATAAAAGCTTTCTTGTCTCCGTATTGACATGCCACTATTTTTTAATAAACACACAGGTCATGAGCTAACTAGCCGTATAGGTGAGACCCCCAGAACATCTCTGTGATTTGGCCAATCTGCAGTACAGTAACCCTATAAATTACGTATCAAGTCATGAAAATGACGTTCATTTGTAAACAATAACAAAAGCTTTCTTGTCTCCGTATTGACATGCCACTATTTTTTAATAAAGGCACAAGTCATAAGCTAACTAGCCGTATAGGTGAGACCCCCAGAACATCTCTGTGATTTGGCCAATCTGCAGTACAGTAACTCTATAAATTACGTATCAAGTCATGAAAATGATTTTCATTTGTAGCCAATAACAAAAGCTTTCTTGTCTCCGTATTGACATGCCACTATTTTTTAATAAAGGCACAAGTCATAAGCTAACTAGCCGTATAGGTGAGACCCCCAGAACATCTCTGTGATTTGGCCAATCTGCAGTACAGTAACTCTATAAATTACGTATCAAGTCATGAAAATGATTTTCATTTGTAGCCAATAACAAAAGCTTTCTTGTCTCCGTATTGACATGCCACTATTTTTTAATAAAGGCACAAGTCATAAGCTAACTAGCCGTATAGGTGAGACCCCCAGAACATCTCTGTGATTTGGCCAATCTGCAGTACAGTAACCCTATAAATTACGTATCAAGTCATGAAAATGATGTTCATTTGTAAACAATAACAAAAGCTTTCTCGTCTCCGTATTGACATGCCACTATTTTTTAATAAAGGCACAGGTCATAAGCTTACTAGCCGTATAGGTGAGACCCCCAGAACATCTCTGTGATTTGGCCAATCTGCAGTACAGTAACCCTATAAATTACGTATCAAGTCATGAAAATGATGTTCATTTGTAAACAATAACAAAAGCTTTCTCGTCTCCGTATTGACATGCCACTATTTTTTAATAAAGGCACAGGTCATAAGCTTACTAGCCGTATAGGTGAGACCCCCAGAACATCTCTGTGATTTGGCCAATCTGCAGTACAGTAACCCTATAAATTACGTATCAAGTCATGAAAATGATGTTCATTTGTAAACAATAACAAAAGCTTTCTTGTCTCCGTATATAAATGCCTCTTTGTTTTGTTATAGCTTTTGCCTATATTATCTGATAATAATGATCTTTCTCTTTGTGCTTTTGTCAAATTTAAGTTTCGTGAATTTCTAAATTTGAAGTAATTATTTAAATATTTAAAAGTTTTGTACAGTATTAATCGTTCTGGATTATGATAATAGTTAACGGTAACATTAAAAGTTTGATTTTTTTATTATAATTTGCAATATGTTGTAATTTTAACTGTTTATGTACTAATTTTTATTATAAAGTTATTTGCCTACTGTATAACACATTACTAATACTAATACACTTTTTGTTAATTGTTAAAAACTTCACACACGTCATTTTAACATCTCGTTAGTAGTCGAACATTGCATTTTTAGATTTGCTTAATTATTTTTAAGCAATATGTACTTTGAAATCCTGAAAACGGAAAAAACCTTCTTCTTTTCCAGGGTTATCGCTATTATAGAGATCGCCAATATATGAATAAAGTGTATTGGCGGTTTATTAACTTTCAAAAATCACGATGTTGTAGACACGTTCACACCGAAAACGGTGTGGCCTTCAATATCGTAGACCATAGCTATACCCGTGATTCGGAAAAATTTGACGTTTTTAGTGGAAATAATCTCCGTAAATTCAGTATCAGTTCCACTATAGCAGCAGCTTCTTTCATGCTTTCAACAAGTTCCTGAACTCGAACTATTCAAAGTGTACGCGGAGTTGTAAAATGCCTTTGCCATTAACACGGCAAGATAAGATTATACCTAAATAAATTTAAATTCACTAAAAGCGGAGAAAGGTTTTTTTTCGACTCAAGTGCCATTCAAAATTTAATTTTATTATTTACAACGGACAGGAATATAACTTAATTGCTTCTGAATGGTATACTTTTATTGTTGTTTCATCAATATTTGGCCAATTATTTACAATTCATGGAATAAAAGAAAAGAAATCAATTCCTCTGGTGTTTGCTCTTCTTCCTAATAAATTAGAAATAACTTACAGTACTGTTTTTGAGAGTAAAACTTAAAAACGTTAATCCTTGCTTAAATCCTACATCTATCATGAGTGATTTTGAGCAAGCTGTTACTAATTCAACAAGAAACGTGTTTCCTAAAATTACACAAAGACTTTGTTTACTTCATTTCCCACAGAACCTTTATCGTTAAGGTTGTGTTCGAAGGATTTAAAGCAAAATATGATTCCGATTCTGATTTTGTACTTAGATTGCACATGTTTTTATCTCTAGCTTTTGTACTAGGATATGACGTAATTAAAGTATTTGATGCGTTGAAAGACTCTGGCGAAATTCGATCTAGTATGAATAATTTCGTAGCATATTTTGAGAATACCTATATTATTAGTGCGCTCGATAATCACATCAGCGAGCCACAATTCACTAGGAATCCTTGATAGGCTATCCACGCATGTAATCATTTTGATGCCACACAGAACAATACGCCAAGAACTAACAATTATGTTGAAGGTTGTAGGTTTTGATCATCCAAAGATATGGAAGTTTCTAACTAAACTCCAATTAGAAAAATTTACAAATGAAGTAGTTATATAACAGATTAACGCTGGTAGTGAAATGCTGCCACTCAAAAAAATATCGCGAAATAAATTTCAATTCAACATTTGCAAAATGTAACTTTAAAATATTTTGAAGCCGCAAATAAGGTGGAATATTTAAAAAGCGTGGCAGTTCTCAATTATAATCGAAAAAAGGAAATAAACTAAACAAAATTAAAATATTATAGTAGTAATATAGCGTTTACACTACGAAGTACGACTATAATATCATACCATTAACAAATTAATTTTTAATAAAATTCACTAAAACACCATTTTTACATTATCACACATTATTAAAATTAACCACAAAACATGAAAAAATATTAAAATAATTTTATTTAATAAATAAAATAGAACACAAAAAAATGTAAACAAAATAAATATGGCTTCCACTCCCCGCATCACAAATTTATCTTCTTTTGCTGTGTATAAAACACAACAACAAATCGTATTTTTAAGTATTTCTTATTTTCGAGCGACAAATAGCGCGCACTATTATTTTAATAAGTGACAGCTAAAATTTTACGAAGGGGAAATTCGGCTTCTTACATGAACATTAAGTTTGACTGGGTAATAACATTGAAATGCCATTTATCGCATTGTTATTATATTATTTTTTTATTTTCTTATTCCTGACTGGTTCCGCTTTAAGGCATCGTATATCTGTTCATCCTATTTCTTTTGAGATTGTTCTAATCCATATGTTACCGTTAACAAATCTCTCAAATGTTTATATCAATCTTCATCATAATTGAAACCGGTATGTATTGGTTTGTGTTATTTCATGGAACATATTGTTCCCAGCAAGGTCGCAGATTATCGGTAGAAATCTGTAGAATACTCATCGAGCGACTAATCGCAATATCGCCTATAATTCGCAAATATTGTCGCACAAATAACTTTGACTCCATGCACGAAAAACTATGAAATTTATCTTTACTTTATCTTGCGCTTATCTTTTTTAAATATGTTCGAGGTGCCCTAAAGATAATCTGTCGAATATCGGTAGTACAACCTAGAACGAAACTTTCGTAAACCTAAAAGATGACCTGCGCTTACTCGTCACTATATCGCATATAATTCTCAAACATTATCGCCAGATTAACTTTAAACGTTTCTGACAATGATAAATAGTATATCGCTGGTACATGCTAGATCGAAACTTTCGTAAATCCGGAGGATAATCTGCATATACTCGCCCGTGTATCGCATATAATTCTCAAATTTTGTCGCTAGATTAACTTTAACCTCACTCACGAACAACTCATAAAATTAAATTATGAAATTTTGGATTATTCTGGATAATATAGCCAGATAGTGTTTTTTTACATCAAATCAAGATGAGATTACCAAGACGTTGGAAGGAAGTTTGGTTTTGAACTAATGAAACATTGAATTCTTTATATTAAAAAATTCGGCCGTCTCATCAGACTGCAGAGATCAAACCACAAAAATATGATAAATACTTTGAATTTATATTCAAAGTATGATCGTAATTCCTTAGCGAATTTTAATGAATCGCTACACAATTGTCAACCCCTTCAAAAACCGATTCATTTCAATCGTATTGAGCATAATTTCTGAAATTATATCGCAGAGCGTTAACTTTTTAAACTCATTGCGAATAGCATTTCGCATTTACGCTTTCGCTAGACACATCGCAAAAACGATTCCACACTAATTTTGTTTTTATCGTCATTTCTTTGAACGCAAAGAGATCAATTTCAATTGAATTGCGTACATTTTCTGAGTATCTGCCGCAATGCGGATAAAACACATTGCGAATAGTGTATCGCATTTATCTTTTCGGGAGACATGCCTCAAATGAAAAGTTATCGCAAAAAACTTGCTGGGGTTAGTGATATTTTTTAAGAAGTTTGTTAAAATTTAATTTTATTCAAATTATTAAATTATATACCTACAAAATGTTGAAATTATGCCAATATTTTTACGGAATCATTATACATTAATTACGTCATTTATTAGAACTAGTGCATTGTCAAGAAGAGCATTGTGGATATCTGAATCACAGCTGAATTTCTTGCTGTGAGCCTTAAAATGAATTAAACCTTTTATGTTTTGTACGAAACCCGTTTTGGATGTGGTATGTACAGGTTCAATTTCACTAATTTTGTGAGCGAATTTTTGCCAAAGATTACTTCTTGCTCTCAAACAACAGGAAAATTTCCTTTATATTGTAGAACAAACATTGGAATCGAGTTTTTTTTATTTCATAATTGAAAATAATTAGTACAATATTGATGAACCAAACTGAATGATCTGTTTTCGTTCCACTGATAAATTTTGTTGACAAATAAAATTTTCTTTGTTATAGTTTGAATTCGTCATTAACATCGTATTTTGTCTTGATCTAAAGTGTTAGTAAAGTGGTATTGATTACCAAACGAATAGATTCTAAATCCTTGCCTTAAATTCATTTCCTAAGTAAATAAATCTTTGAAATCTACCTTATTGGACAAAAAGAAATTCACTATACGAATGATAGAAGATTTAACCATTAAGTAGGCTTGACATCGTTCCCCCCGGATAACTAATTCAGTTTCAAAGCACACCTAGAATTCTAGTTAGTAAGTCATATACTTTTGTAAGGAAATCAATAATTATATTATGTATATTATGTATTAATATGTTTGCAGATGAGCTGGAATACTAGTAACCCTTCCATGTGGAAGTTAAATGTTTCAGTTACTATGTAAGTATTTTTTTTTTTGTTTTTTTTTATCCCTGTAATCTGTTCTGGGGCCTGTTCAGTTCTCCCTGCTCTTTCGCAGTTCGCTTATTTCCGTCCTTACTTTACGCTAATCAGCCAATTCGAGGACGCTATAGGACTGATTTTAAGACCATCTGCACATTGCAAGCTCCATGCCAGCCTATACTGACATGGAAGATGGGTCGGCCCATGAGTTTTGCACTCCGACAGGGGGTCATAGATGTGTTACATTTCATCCCAGATCGTAATCTGTTATGAAATTTCACTTTTGCATCCTGCCCCTATATCGGAATTCGAAGCCGGTACCTCCAGATCCAAATGCCAAAGCTTTAACCACTGTGCCATTTGGTCGGTACTACTATGTAAGTTGCGGAAGGAGGAAATTAAACGAAATTTTTTAAATGTGTGTCACATTGGTTTTAATCTCTCTCTCTCTCGCTCTCTCTCGCTCTCTCTCTCTCTCTCTCTCTCTCTCTCTCTCTCTCTCTCTCTCTCTCTCTCTCTCTCTCTCTCTCTCTCTCTCTCTCTTACCATAGAAAATATTAGTAATTAAATTAAAACAGTGGTATAAGTAAATAGTTGGTTTGCAAATATGGTGTTTACTGAAGCCCAAAAACTAAAAATAATTAACCTGAAGGCGGAAATCAAATCGCGAAGTTTCACGTTTGATTCATTGCAATGAATTGTCGGTGCTACCTTTTATAAAAAAAATGAAAAATCGGAGACTTTGAAACAAAAGTTTGGCAGTGGCCATTGGAGAATCATAAACTTACGCCTTGACAACGCCATAAAACATATTTGTTTGCGGAATCGCTTCCAAACAGTCGCTGATATTGCAAAAGAAGTGAATACCAGTTCCCAAACTAAAATCAGTGTAAGTACGGTTGACTGGGATAGGGTTTATCAGTAGCCACCCGCTGAACAAGCCACTTCTTAATAAAAAAAAAGTGCGACAAAACCGGTTAAAATGGGCAAAATACCACGGAAATTGAGACGAAAATATTTGGAAAGAGGTTATTTTCTCTGACGAGAAAAAATTTTACATAAAAGGAGCCGATGGGGGCTGTAGAGTACAACGTAGAAAAGGCGAAATATATTCGAATGAGTGTTTTTTACATACAGTGAAACATTCTCCGTCTGTTATGGTATGGCGGTGTATTTGCATATCATGGTGTAGGGTCAATTTTAATGGTTGAAGGTACAATTATTGCCGAAAAGTATAAAAAAGTAATAATTCACTCGGTAGTCCCTACTATTGAAGAACTCTACAGTTTCGAGCCAAATATCATTTTTTAAGATGATTCCGCCCCATGTCACAAGGCCCGCGCAGTAAGTAGAATTTAGAAAATTCCATCGAAATATGGTTTAAAAGGTTTTTAAAATGTTTTAGATAATAGATTTGAAACACAGGTTGGGAATTCATTCTCATTGTGTTTCTTGAAGTGAACGGATGTCAAAAATATAAAATTCCAACGAAATATTTATTATTAATATAAAATAAACAAATTTAAATAAATAAATATAATATTACTAATAAAAATAAAAAAAAAATTTTAATTACATAAAATAACAATTAAATAATTTAAAAGAAGCTTATTAAATAAAATATAAATAAGATATTAGATACGCCCTGTCATAAAATTAATTTTCTGTAGGCGCGAAAGTTGTATAATTACTACTTGTGGTTGTGATGGCTCCCAAAAAATATACAAAGTGTCAAGTTGCAGTTACAGGAAATCGAAATAATTCCGGGATTTGATGGATCGGAAAGTACCAGTGATACAGTGCTGAATAATTTATCTGATCTTCCAGAGATTTTAAAAATTTTAAATGACCTGCGTGCTAGAATAATTAATGTGGACCTTCCAACAATATGTATCAAACTCATTTGATAATTTTTTGCAACAAATCAATTTAATTTCTGATGAAAACAAGGTGCTAAAGGATAAAATCAAACAATTGGAATCAAAACAATCTTCTTATGATTATAAATTCAACAAAATTGAAGCAAGTTTGCTTAATGAATTTCAACGCACAATCCAAAACGATCTAGTAATCAGCGGTCTTCCATTAAATATGGATCTTAAAAATGATATGGTCACCGGTTTAATTGCTTCGTGTTCTGGATGTTAAAGCTGACATTAGTGTAATTCAATCTGCATTCTTCGTTAATCATAAGGATCCACAACGAACAAGCACATCCAAAAGACCCATGTTAATAATTAAAACACAGAATAACGAATTAAAAAATGAAATTTTATTAAAATTTAAATCAAAAACAACTAATAAAAATTACATACGGACGTCTGACTTTGGGGTTAGCTGCCCATCATCACACAACAATCTCATTATTCGTATTATGGATCATCTTTCACCGCTCCAAACCAAACTGTATGCAGAAGCTAAAAGAATAAAACAAACGTTAAATTTCAAATATTTGTGGTGTAAGCAAGGGAAAATCTTACTGAGGAAGGATAGTGACGCAATTGTTTATCATATTAAATCGATGAACGATATCAACTTTATTGAAAAAACATTTCTTGGACGACTTACTGGTGAGCTCGATAATGGTGCCGATTGTAACTGATGTTATATCCACAACTCCGAATTGTTGTCATGTAAATATAATAATATTTTTAGTTTTTCACTATTTTAAAGTTTCAATATATTATAGCCTATATGTACTTACATTTTATTTTTATAGTTTATTATACACTTTAAAAGTTGTTAATTTTATTACTACAATAATTGTATTGTTTACATATGAAATGTCATTCACAGATGTTTCAGTTCTTTTTGTTGTAATTTTTGGTGTTGTTCGCGTCGAATTTAATTGGTCTAATATTTTCATGTATTTGACATTATTATATCATCGGGTAAATTTTATACGATTTATAATTTTTTATTTTATCTTTTCCTCTTATTTCATTTCTGACATTAAATAATTTTGTTTTCTTTTGTTCCCACACTGAAATCGAATTAAAACCTTATACATTTCATTTTGGTAGTTGTTTAAAGGCTCAATTACACTACAATATTTTTTTACTATAACATGGTCGGTTTATTTGTTCAATATTTTTATTTTGATGATTTGCATGGTAGTCTGATCAATTTAATTAATTATATTAATATGAGTATTATTTTTTTCAATGAGCAGCGCGATGAACTTTAATCTTGTTTATCAAAATATACGTAGTTTAAGAAAAAATTTAGACAAGCTGCTTGCACACTTAGGTTCCGATAATCTTTGGCCTCAAATTATTGGCTTGTCTGAAATTCGGATTTACGACAATGAAGTCGCGAATTATGGTTTAAAGGGGTATGATCTATTCACATCTTGCTTGCATGATAAACGTTCAGGAGGTGTCGCTGTTTATGCCAATAGTAGTCTGAATTGCAAACAATTTAATCTACTTTTCCAAACATTCAATGCGGTCGGTCTGACATTCTTTATAAGTTCTAAATTAGTTTGTGTTATTTGTATAAATCGTCTTGGTTATACAGATATCTCCAGTTTTATTGATGAATTCAGTGTGCTTTTGGAGGATCTATCCCATCCTAACTTAATTATCATGGGTGACTTTAACATTGACTTTCTCAAGCAAAATGCAATGCTGGATAGGCTGCTGCTTTTGTTATCTGAACATGGATTAGATAATATTCTTGAACCAACGCGAATTACAAATACCACAGCTACTTGTATTGATAATGTACTCCATAGATGTGATCAAAGGTATTTTTCGGCAGTTTCCTACAGTGTATTAGACTTAAAAATTTCAGATCACTATCTAATTGAAATTAAATTATAAGGTACTGCCTTTCACAAAAAATCTACATCTCGGAGAACCTCTGAAGTTTTTCATATCGATTTCAACCAACTACAGCATCTACTATTGTTTGAAGAATGGACTGATGTTTATTCTTGCCAAGATGTGTCTAAGGCCTATGATAATTTTTTTAAAATATTTAAAGGACATATTAAAAATTGCACTTCAATTAAGTTGTTTCCCAGTAGAAAAACGAAGATAAAGCCATGGATGTCTGATGATTTATTGAGACTTATACGTAAATGAAATTATATTTGTCGCCTTGCAAAAAAACATAACAGCAACCGTAGATTGAAACAATATAGCTTGACGCTGTGTGACTCTGTTAACCTACAAATTGAAATAGCCAAAAAAAGTTTTTATTCTCAAAAGTTCTTCAACAATGGTAATGATACTCGTAAGAATTGGAAAACAGTTAATGAAATAATAAACGGACAGCCTATTCCAGTTGAAATTAAAGAAATCGTTGATCAAACAGGCTGCATAATATCTGATCCAGTTCAAATCGCAAACGAACTTAACGAGTTCTTTACGAGTGTTGGTGGTGCAAATGCTACCAGTCTCCTCTTGGATAAAGCCGAAAAAAATAGATTAATATGTCAATATTACCAATCTATTGATAGAGAACTGTATTTTACCATTCTTTCACTAAAAAATAATTCAACTCCTGGTTTGGATGGCATCTCAAACAATGTTGTTAAAAGAATGTCCTGGTTTTTAGTTGATGTTTTATCTTTTATTTTCAATTTAAGCTTGGTAACTGGGATTTTTCCTACTTCGGTTAAGCGAGCTTTAGTTGTTCCGATCTTTAAAAATAATGATAAATCAATCATGAACAACTATCGACCAATCTCACTACTTTCTGTATTCTCTAAAATATTTAAAAAAGCTATAAAATGTAGAATTGTTTCTTTCCTAGATAAAATAGATTTTCTCTCTCCCGACCAATATGGTTCTAGGAAAAATAAAAATACTGAACAAGCTATTCTATCCTTCCTAGAACAAGTAACTGAACATATTGATAATGGGTTCAAAGTATCTACTCTGTTTATAGATTTAACAAAGGCTTTCGACAGAGTCCAACATAACACATTGTTAAAAAAGCTACATTGTTGTGGATTCAGAGGAATAACCCGGGATTGGGTGTACTCGTACTTAAATGGGCGAACGCAATTGGTAAGAGTAAATGGACAATTAAGTGAAGAGGTACGGATTGATGTGGGAGTCCCACAGGGTTCTGTCTTAGGACCTTTATTATTTTTAGTGTATGTAAATGGAATCTTCCGACAACAATTACGAGGGTCTCCAACTGCTTTTGCTGATGATTTCTCGTTTACATATGCTAGTCCAAGTTTTCAAGACAATATTGCGCTCATAGATCATGATTTAAACACTTTATCCATTTGGTTGGTAGCACATAATTTTGTTTTGAGTCATAAAACAAAATTATTGCATTTTAGGGATACTCCATCGTCGTATCGTCAGACAACATATCACACTTTCGAATGTAGCAAAAACTATAACATGCAGTGCCCTTCTAATGATTGCTTCCTAGTGAACACAGTTGATGAATTTCGATATCTAGGTATTATTATTGATCGAGATTTAAATTGGAAAGCGCGTACACAAGGGCTAAAGTCTAGACTTATTGGTCTCTAGGAAAATGTATGTTCTACGACTTTTTGCTCCACAATATTTACTTAGAATGATCTACTTTGCATTAGCGGACTCAATTCTGCAATATGGCTTATTATGTTGGGGTAGTGCGTGCAATGCCACGCTACATCCTATCTACGTGCGACAAAAGCAGTTAATCAGAATTATGTGCTTCAAACCATCTTTTACGCCATAGTGGCCATTATTTCAAACTCTCAGTATACTGCCACTACGGCATATATACGTTTTTAAGGTTCTAAGAATATTTTATGTCAAAAGTGGAAATAATTTTGTGACCCATGCAGGTTATAATCTCAGGTCGAATCATACCTTTTTAAAACATATTCCAAAAATTTAGATTAGACCTACGGAAAAACTTTTTTAATATCGTTGCACCAATTATTTTCAACAATTTACCTTTGGATATTCGAAAGTGCAGCAGCTTTTCTAGCTTTTCAAAACACATTAAAAAATGGATCCATCAAACTAAAAATATTGACCATCTTTTTCAATTATTAGTTTAAAAATTGTTCGCGTTCTCACAATGGTAACTCAAATACGGGAAGGATAATGAAAGAAGGAAAAACTATTTAAATGTAGTATTTAAAGAGGCTTTAATATACCCATGTGTAATGAATTTAGAATACTAGTTTTAATTATCTATTATTATCTTTTATACATATGCTATTAATTTTAAACGTAAATTATATTGTTTTTATTTCTTATTTTTGTAAAAAGAAGTTAAATATTTATTTTTGTTTTGTAATTTAGAATCAGGGGACCAGTCACGTGATATATTTGATCCACTGGTCCACTTATCTTACCTTCTGAAACTTTTTTAGTCTTAATATTATTGTACATACTAGTTTTTATTTATTATAATAAAGATGGTAATGAAATTCAAAAAAAAAAAAAAAAAAATTAGTAGCCTATTATGGCCGGGTAACAGCCCAGATCTCAACCACATCGAAAATGTTTGGCAAATATGTTGCGCAAAAACGGCTAAAAAAATAGTTCAGCTGAAACAGAATATTTTGGACGTTTGGCATAATCAAATATCCGAAAACTATTTAAAAATGTTTTACCACACTATGATAGAACTAAATTGGTGAAAAAGGCCCGAGGTGGACCAACAAAATACTAGGTCAGTTATCTCAAAAACGCTGAAGCATTTTCATTTCTTAAAACTGTGATCTCTATGAAAATCCGTTTAGCATCTTGAAAAAAAAATTGAAAATGTATAAACACATAATAATTTCTCTGTCTGGACAAAAAACATCGATACTTCAGTGAAAATCGACCATTGAAATCAAATTTTTAGTTAATTTGTACGTGAGGCTCTTTTTGGAACTTTTTTTAACAAAAGTGTTCCATTAATAGTTTTTTCGTGTGTGGTATATCTTGAAACACGAATCCAAACATAGTCCATCTTTACAATCAGTGGCCCTATTCTGTCTTTCCCTGGGAAAAGGGAATTGGGAAAAATATTTTCATAGCATTTTTGTCTAAATTGTATTTTTCTGGCCTACTAAGGGAACATATTTATTGTTAATATTTTTGAAACAAAGTGAAATGGGAAAATATTTTTCCCAATAAAAATTTTGTGGAACAAAAGTTTCCCAATTCACTGTTTTGAAAATTTTTGCACTAAACTTTTTCTTTCAGTAGGCCAGAAAAATACAATTTAGACAAAAATGCTATGGAAATATTTTTCCCAATTCCGTATTCCCAGGAAAAGACAGAATAGGGCCACAGAGCACCAGTAAATTGATTCCATTCTACTAAAATAATTACAAAAAATTTGCCTTTGACGAAATGGTAGGGTATATTCTCCCATAATTAGCTAATTTTTTGCAAGCATTTTAGGGTTTTGAAAGGAATGATATGAAATTGTGTGGGTAAGGCAAACAAATCATGTCAAAAATATATTTTGGTATGTGTTTTCAACCAACTTACCAACTTATTTGTGTATTCCCTTTAAAACACTATAACTATACACACAAATGTCTTGGTTGTACTTCAAATGAAGCGAAATTTTTTATCAACAACGCCATTACATACTATGTTTTTTAATCACACATTTGTGTTATTTGGACTTTATTTGAGCCAATTTTTTTTTCTTGGTCGGAAAAGGGATATAAGATGATCCCTTAATTTTAGTACTTGGGGCCAACCACTTGCACAATAACTTCCCGAAATGTTCGAATTATTATAGCAGTTCAATTTGATTCCAATAAATTATGCCCCTCAGCACAATAATCCGTTTCAAAATCAATATCGATATACATAATTTAATTTCGATGTATTGTTAAATTTCCATAGTAAATTACTTTGAGATCGGAAAACTGTGCGAAAACGTTTTGTGTGAAGATACAATTCATCGAAAATATTCATAATAACTAATATGCCCTAACTGTTGGCATAGATTTTAGCAGTTTCCCATGAGTTTAGGAAAAAAAAAAAAGTTCTTCATAATTGCTTAGCATAGGTTAGAGATTATCTATGTGAATTTTCATGATGATTGGAGAATTTTCCTTGTATGGGGAAATATATTGTTCAAAAGTATTCGCCAATTTTGCAGCATCACTTGACGAGAACATTCATATCTCACTTCTTACTTAAGAAATCGTCTAGCGGATTTCTGTTCTAGATAGAGGAAGAATTACAGCATATCTTTGCTAAATAACATATTTATGTGAACTACCTGGAATTTACACAGATTTTTTAAAAATAGGCGACCGAACAGTGACAGAAAAGTTGAAATTGTATGTATTTAACACAGGTTCATTTTTTTGCAACATTTAGTGTGTCGTAGTTTTCAATGCAGATTTTCAAACTAAACTCTAATCCATCACCCTATTTTCCCGAAATATTCGAATTATTATAACAATTCAGTTGATTTAAATAAATTAAGTTCCTCATCACAATAATCCGCTTCAAATTCTGCTTAATATCGATACAATTTAGTTGTATAACCGCAATGTCCTACCGTTGCTTTCCGTATCACAAAACTGAAAAATTAAGAGAAAACTGATCAATATTTTTTAATATGCCTCTCAAGTCTTTTCGATGTTCAGTGTAGAATTGTTTCCGTATAAAGTTGCTTGTATTACAATTATTCTGCGCTGAAATATCGATGCATAAGAAATGAAGATTCTCGGAAATGTAATCAATCAGCTAGCCTATCAATTAATAAGCCACTGAACATTTAAACTGGCACATTAAAACTCCGAAACCTCACAAAACATCCAGGAGCCAGTGGCAAGCTGTAGAGGCTCTACCTCTATATTCGAGCAAGCTCTACCTCTATATTCGAGCTTCCTTACCAGGCAATCAGGCACTCGTCTGAACATTACAGTAGTAGAAGTAGATTCAGCTATTAGGTTATTAAAAATGGAAAAACAAATCTAATCTATTTGAATTTTTCGTTGCGATCTGTGGGACCAAGAGCATGTTCCCGAAGAATGGAAGACCACATCTCATATGTCTACTGCATAATAAAGAAAACCGTCTCAAATGGGACAATTTCCGTGGCGTGGTTCTGCTTAACACTGCCCGCATTCCGCTGGCTAATGTTGTACTTGCCCAAATTCCCCTCCTAGCCGAAGATATCATCGACAACTATCAATGTGGTTGGAACAGGTTGGCTTCACTTAAGGATGATCATGGACGAATATTTTGGGTATACAACATACTCGTACATCCATTCACCAATTATATTTAAACTTTCAACAGGCATATAACAGAATCAACGACGAAAACCTCTGAACCGCGCTCATACTACTCGAAATTTCAGAGGAACTAAATATTTATCTCTATAAACTAACAACATTTGACTTGCTGTGTAGATTTAAAGTGGACGGGAATGTGTCAGTTTTGAGATATCTAAACTTTGACTACAATATGTCCTTGATTCTTGATAATCTGGTAGTGGTTTATATTAGGTGTGAAAGTACAAACTATGTTTTTATTGTCAAATTCAACTTTATAGGACTAATAATTTTTACAAAGATTAATTATCAAAACATTCGCCATTATCATCTTTACCTTGTCGTTTGCCATTTATCAGGTAGATGATAGTAGCAACTTCCGCGATAGCAACTTAACGCGATAAAGCTATTTTTGCACATCTTCAACTTTCGTGAACCGCTGGTCTTTCAAATACGACATCGATCTAAATAAGTGGTAATCAGAGGGAGTCTAATCTGGGAGCCTAGACGGTAGAGGTAGCCAAATTTGCACTAGATTTGTTATTTAGATTCTATTGTTGAGATAATTTGACGGTATATCAACTCATTGCCACGGCTTCTTTCACACTATAGTGTAGAACAAATACTAGCCAAGAATGTATCGAAGAATGTCTTCGCAAAACTGCACTGATTGCTCTGAGATTGGTTAGAAACGTAACATGGTTCTACCCCACGAATAACTCAAAGGTGATATTGAAACCATTTTAACTAGAAAATGCGATATTTGTTCGGCATAAAATAGAACCCTAAATGAGAAAATGGAAACCCATATTTCACACAATGAACATCTAAATAATAAGACCAACCCTACGAGAAATAAAAGACAGTAACAAACTAATCGCACTCAAGACGATGGAGACGCACTTGTGCAGATTTACCTTTTGCTACATCGCCGATGTATAAAAAAGTGGTTTTCAGAATATATGTGTCTAGGTTATCTACAGCTCAGACGGATTGTTTAATCAGGATGAAACTTCATATTTAAATGAGTCTCCTATCAAAGAAATGGCAGCTTTTGTGGTTTTTGCAAATATTTTTAAAATTATATCATTTATGAGAAAAACGGCTATGAGCTATACGAAAAATTAATTTTGCAACAATATCTTTATCGTTTATTGTAATATATTTTGAAAAAGTATAGCATATACAATATAGTAGATCGATTAAAAACAAACAGACTGTAAATTAAATTGTGGAATTCCTTGTGGAATCCTTGCGAAATGGGAGCTTTTTAATTTTTTGCAAAGATGTTGAAAAGCATTTGAGTTAGCATTAACAAAAAACAACAAAGAATTAAAAGATAAGAAATTAAAGGTTAAATGTCGGTTTAGATATTTATTGTGGTGTATTCGAGAACTGTTGGCCTCAACATATTTCTCTTCAATAATAAGTAAAAAGTACAAAGATTGATATCTTTTATAAACAATGTGCAAGTTAAAGCCGTGATTATTGTTGAAACAGAAGCAGTATTTTGTTTGCATTACTTCTTTTGTGCATTATTTCTAACGAAAGTACACAATAACCCAAATTCGCAACATCCAATCATCTATTGTGTGTTTAGCAACATCTATTTGTGTTTAGTTCACTCAAATTAGGAAAATAGACTGAGGTGACTATAAGACGTGTGCTACGAACACAAAACCGTACGACGATAAGCAGAACCAGTAGCGCCAGTTAAATCGTTGAGCCGGTCAAATCCCAGCATGGGTTTTAGCGACAACATTAATTATAAGTAACTATGTTTTATATATCCAACATCTTTATTTTTTAAGACGGCATTGGTTTGTCTCTCGATTTTAGACTGTAGGTAGGTTTGATGGAGGTCATGTTCTCGTCATACAATTCCCTTTGCGCCCCATTCCATCTTTTTCTTTCTTTGTAAAATTGTTTTCTTTCAACATAACTATTTTGTGCACCACATTCTATTTTTTACCTTATCTCCAATACCATTAATGAGAGGAACATGAAATCAGGCGAACCTGCCATTTGATGATTCTAATGCAGTATACCTTTCGATTTAAATGCCACACCTTTCTTTTTATATTTTATTTTTTTATTCTTATGCTTTATTATTTTACTTTGAATTTATTTAAAACCTGTATGTTTTATTGGGGTTTTTTAAATGCCTTTATATTGTAATTTTCGAGTCAAATTTGTAGACTTTTTTCAATAAATAAACATAAAAAATAAAGCTTATACCACTGCGCTAATTGTTCGACTTTTAGTCTCAGCAAATTTCATTTGAACATTAATTATTTGACCAGGTGCAAAGAAAATTGATCGCGAAAGCAACTGTTCGATTTCAGTGATCAATAAGAATAAAAATAATTTTCACACAGAGAATTTCACTTCTGTGATCCTAAAGGAATTAGCACTATAAGTATTTCTTAAAAATAATGCAAATAACCATATGTCATCGATGTTTTCAGTCAGTTAGTTCGGTTCAGAAATTGTGGATTCATTCAACCAAAAATCCGGTGCCTATATCCTCCCACCGAAAGTTTCAATTGGTAGATTTAATTTGGTCATAAACAACACAATATTGACCCAGAAATACAAAAATCTGTAAAAATGTAATAAAATATGCATTAACACACATATCGTGTTTGTTTCGATGTATCAAATATATAATAAACAGTCTAACAATATTGTTTGCATACAATAATTTACAATATGAATGCGAAAAATATAGTTTGGAAAACATAAATTTCCAATCAAGTTCATATACTGTAATAATGAAATAAAAATTAATAATTTAACAGAATATAAAATATACAAAATAAAATATAACAAAAATATCATGTATTTATACGTATACGTTATTTTCGAAATAAAATAATAAAAATTAAAAAAATAAATAAAATTAATTTGTCCATCCAATAAATTTTCACAAATAACAAATACAAAAAAATAACACGGAAAACCACGAGGGCTATTTTTTTGTTTACAAAACTTTTATTATATTTTTACAAAAAATAAATAAATAAATATAATAAAAATAAAATAAACTAAATGAATTATTACAAAAAAATTTTATTATACGAGTGTTTTGTTTTTTTTGTCGTGTATGCTCTACTATTTTAGTAGGCTAGTCGAAAAACTACATACTATATTTGACAAAGCGGAGGGTTCAACTGGCTTAAAAAACACAGTACTCGAGCTAGGCTTATTAATACACAAAATGTGTTTCCCTACATTTCTACTCTCCAGTTTATATTTTGTTTGAACATCAGTTGTGCACGCATACACATAAATCTCTTAGATATAACACAAATACAAAAAAAAAATGTTTAGGATATAAATTTCATTTTAATATTACAACACACCAGAAGCACAGGGCACAAAACTATTGCGAACTAAAAATAAAATAAAAATACAAAAAATCTAAAAACTAATTTTAACATTCGTATTCATAATTATGTGTTTATTAATCATAACAATGAAAATAGAAAATTGTGTACTATATTGAAAACAAGGTGAGTATTAAAATAAACCAATTTTAGTCGAAATATTAGGACATTCCAAAGCCGATTTTAAAATGTTGTTTGGGATATAAACTAAATCTATGTACTGTGGCATGTTTTGTTTATGCTGCTTCAACAGCTATGAATTTAATGTTTTTTGTTTTGTTTCTTCTCGTATTAACTTCTGTATAGGTGATACAAGCGCACTCCTTACGTTTTCGACAATCCAATCTAGACCATACAGGGTTTTTTCGTCAAAAAATTATGATATTTAGACGTTGAATATTTGTTTTCATGTATAAAATAATTATCGTTATAAAACATATTTCGAAAACCCCTTCCAGCGTTGTGCGATAAAATAAGTTAAATAATGTTACCAAAGTAAATAATACACTGGATCGAAAAACTACCAAATCAATCAAAATTTACCTAAAATTTAAACAAATTTTTTCTCTTAGGACGGTAATGCGGTTTGAATGTTGTTGCTATGCTAGAGTTTTTAACGTCGGTTATCGATTCCCCGGGGTATCCGAAAAATTTTAAGAAATATTCACAACTCGATTACCCAGGTATTTTGATCGAGTGCTCGGGTAACGTCAATTGTTAATTTTTTCATTTTAAATTTTCGTGATGGTGATATATGGAGGAATAATTAATGTTGAAAACCACCTATGCAACAATTTGGCCGTTCTTAAAGTTGTATATAAAAATTTCGAAATCGAAAAAAATATGTAGATGAGGTTGATGATGATGAAAACTTGTGATGAGGTTGATGATGATAATGAAGCTAAATCTCCGTAAATCAAATTGCAATTTTAACCAAAGTTTTAAATGCTCTTATGAACCTCTAGAGACTGCTGTTAAATGACTAAGTAAGCAGGATGTAAACTTAATTTCAGCATGTACCTTTTACATTATTTTACGTGTTCCAAGTGTTAAGCAATTGAATACTAGAGCTGTTTCATGCCATTGAACTAGAAATAAAACAACGCCGGAATATAAAATTTGTCGCGCTACTACTATTTTTTATCGACTATATATTTCCTATTCTTTAAAAGCTATTATTAAACATAGGGCAAAATCAATATGGTTTCATTTGTTTCAATTACAAGGTCGAGATGAACTTGACGCTATCGTTTATAACACAACGGATGAAGTGGAATAAAACCGTTCACGCCTTATGATGAATTATAAATATCTCTACAATCCTTCTCTAAAACGGCCACCGAAGAAGAATAATGTTGTTCTAGAAATCCAAGCATCGACCAAGAGTTCAAATTTATGGAACAAGGTATTAAAAGAAATGAACGGATGGAACAAATGTACCAGTTATTACTAAGAATAACTCCCACTTCACGGCATGCGAACGAGTATTTCGCTTCTTATAACTCCTCCTTCAGACTCCTTCATAACTTTTCAGCGATCATCGCTAAATAAACAAAACCACGAGCAATCGATAAACAAAACAAGCAACCAATCCTCAACATTGTAATCAAGAAGGTCTCTTGAAAATTGTACTCTTGCAGTTTTTTTTTGCCAAAAGTAGATTCTTCTCTTAAGACTTTTAACATAATGAATCCGTCCTGAATTTGTAAATATTATTTTTGGTAATCCTTATTGAAGGATTCATGTGCGATCCTATGTTTTGTAGTAAGGGCGTAAAAATGGCAAATACAGAGAGATATTGTTGTATGAGAAGCTTTCATCAATATTGGATTTTTTATAAAATCTTTTTTAATTAAACCTCAGCTAAACAATTTGTAAATAAACCTTTCAACAATGGAAATTTTCTTGCCAGGAGAATTGATGCCATTCTTTTTATAGCTCACCACTTATTTTATCCTTTCTGTGAATGTTAAGGTAGGACAGTCCAACAATTGGGTTTTGCCAAAAAGTAGCAGCAGTTTTTAATAAATCTCGCAGTATTTTTTACTGTGATTTACGTCAAAACGTATTATTTTTTAAACACGCTGCAAGAAGGTAGAACCTCAATTTTTAAAACAATCGTTAGTTTGGTAGTATTCTCCAAGTTTGGCCTCACAAAAGGCAAAAACGCCCGTTACTTTTTGTACTTTGAACTTTATATTTAAATAACGTATCATTTGTTGAACAATTTATATATATTTTACAGAATTTAAGTGCAAAAAAATCACTTTTCTCTGTTGCAAAATTATTTGTGTAACAAATTAGTGTCTAAAAAGTATTTGTGGTGAGAAAAGAACGTCATCAATTAAAATCAAATTTTTATTTTATTCAAATTAAATATTTATTCTGCCCACTTTAATTTAAGGATCTAATTTAGTCCACAGAAGAGTATTCTGGCTGTCTCTTGGAATAGGAAATAAGGAAAAATATTTCCATAATATTCTAGTCTATAATGAAATTTTGTGGCCTAGACTAAAAGAATAAGACTGATGTAGATATCTTCAAAATATAGTTAATTGGGAATCTTATGTTCCACAAATTTTATAAATGGAAAAAATGTTCCCCATTTAACTTATTCCTTTACTAGGCCAGGAAAATACAATGGAAATTCTAGTATCATATTCTTATAGAAAGCCAAACTAGTGTTACTTGATATGTCATTTAAAAACGGTAAAACCTTTATGGGCAGAGGCATAGTCCCGGTGAAGTATAAAATGAAGCACAATCATTATCGAACCAGCTATACCAACGATTTACATCATGGACAGTTCCAAATAATTAATTTGGCTCAGTTTCCCATCCACCATACTGTACCTTACTCCGACATTGGTACGTACCGACAAATTAACTCACTATAGGCATAGATAATTATCCCACTAATATTATAAATTCGAAATTTTGTTCCTTCACACCAAAATTACAGAATAGATTGAGCTGAAACTTTTTATAGGTGTAGTTCTAGACAAGGAGTGACATAAAGACAACATTTTCAGTATATCAGTAAACATTTTTGATGGAAACATAGCTGAGAGACTCTTAGCTTTCAGGAAAGCTAACTATTTGTCATATTTGATATAATATGATATCGGACTATGAAGCATCACAAAAACGCTGAAACGGCCGAAGCCTGCTAATGCGCTGTTGTTAAAAGAGCAACACAATGCCGTGGTATATTCGAGAAATACACAAAAGGTGTTTTTGTTCACTGAATTTAGGCGTTTTTGAATGGAATCAGAAAGTTTAATACCTTGAAATAGAAATTTTGCAATATCAAGTTTATCACATATTTACTCATTGTTTCCCGCGGCCAACCTGCAACCATAATTTAATTTAGTAGAAATAAATACCATGCAAAATATTGAGCAATATAACAACAATTTGTGCATGAATTCATGGTTGTCAAACGTCAACTGCAAGGGCGTTATTCAACACCGTGTAACACGTGGGAGAAGTGAAAGACACTTAAACACCCAACCACTAACGAAATAGCGGCTGTGGTGGTTGGTAGTGATTAAACTACATTTTGATGAAACTGAATCCCGGACACGTAATTTTAGAAAAGGGCAATAAAGATACAGCTTCGATATCCTTCAGGTGAATCTTATTACCAAACGCCCCTTGCAAACAAAAAGTATTCCAAGGATTTCTACAATCCAAGGATTTGGACAATTTTAATTTATTGCTGCGGTGTAGGCTACTGTTACCGCACTCATATGTCCGTTGCATAAAAAAGGCGACCGTCTTAAATGTGAAAACTATCGTGGTATAGCTCTATTGAACACTGCTTACAAAGTGTTGGCTAATGTTGTACTTGCCAGACTCATCCCTTTCGCCGAAAACATCATTGGCGACTATCAGTGGGGTTTTCGTCCCAACCGATCGACCACTGACCAGTGTTTCACCATGAGGATGATCTTGGAAAAATGTTGGGAGTACAACATAACCATACATCAATTATATATAGACTTCCGTCAGGCATATGACAGTATAAACCGCGATAACCTTTGGGCCGCGCTCATATGCCTAGGAATTCCAGAGAAACTCGTTTCTCTGTGCAAATTAACAACGTCCGGGTCTGTATGTAGAATTGTAATCGAAGGAACTGTGTCAGACTCCTTCGAAATAACATCTGCTGTTCGACAGGGAGATGCACTCGCGCCTTTGCTGTTCAACTTGGCGCTTGAGTACGTAGTGAGGAAAAGCAACATCTATCGCAGTCGTGCAAGTTCGCACTTTATTAAGCACTCATAAGACCTGTGCTGGCTTTCGGAAGCGAGAGCTGGACCATGACCACTAACGATTGTAGATTGTTATCAACTTTCGAAAGGAAGGTCATTCGTTCAATCTTCGGTCCAATTAAAGTCGCGAACAATGAATATCGGATTCGCATGAACCACGAGATAAAGCAAATTCTTGGCGGTTGCGATATTATCGGATTCATCAAATCCAATCGAGTTAGGTGGCTCGGCCACGTTACACGGTCCCCACAACAACGGATGACCAATAAAGTGTTCCATCAACAACCAGCCGGTGTGCGTCGTAGAGGAAGACCCCGACTGCGCTGGCGTGACGACGTCGAACAAGATCTATATGCACTAGGATGTCGAAACTGGAGGACGAGAACGATGGATCAAGACGGCTGGAGGACCATAGTGCGGGCGGCAAAATCCCTTCATAAGATGTGAAGCTAGAGAGAGAGAGAGGCTACTGTTACATTAGCTTATGGAGGATCAGGACCAAAAAAAACAAAAAAACTGCGGACTGCAAACTATATCTACTTACAAGACGCGGTAAGGAATGATGCGGATGTTAAGCCTAATAACTTGGGACAGGTGGTATCGAGTACACGCAGGACGCGTTCACGTACGTGCGCGTTACTACGGGCAGCCCGAGCTGTTTATTACATTTACATGTAGAACCGCGTGGTCTAAAATTATGGTCGGCCAAAAATAAACGAGTAGGCGTGATTTAACAGCTATTATTTTAAAATAAAAGTTTCAAAGTTCGTTGCTCTTTTCGCAAAAGGTATAATATTTAGATATACGCGATATTTTATGAATACTTAAACGAATGGCAGAAGTGCTGTTTGTTTGTCCTCACATTCATCTTTAACTGTGATTGCAAGAAATGTTGCTCCCCAATCAAATCTATAAGGTAATAATGGCTGAGATTTCCAACCTAGATTTCCTCCCTGTGGTATTCATAATTAATCATCACCATGCTTGAAGGACGGCACGTGTACAAAATTGTCCTCGTGCGCTCTTCAACCAAACGCTACCTTGTATCTTCTGTATAAACGTAGAACACCAAAAGATGCAGGCCATGCAAATATCAATTATACTGCCTTGGACAGATCTTACAACATTTTTTTCTGTAAAAACGTTACTTTACGCTGATGTGTCTCGCTAATTCAACTGGAATGCGTCGAGGAAAAAGTCAATGGCCGGTTACAAAAGGCCTGGGCAGACGTGAAGACGAAGGATGCTCTTGGCCGCATATGCACAGTCCGCGCTAGCAAATTTGAGTGCTATTGTTTAAGGATGCTACTAAATGTAATAAGGGCATCCACTAGTTTAAACTTTTAACAGACAAAATCTTGCAACATTCCAACTAAATGGGGTTATTGGAGAACGATAATCACTGGGATGCCATAATGGAAGAGGCAGGGATTAATCTTTATTATCAGACAATATCTCGCGTAGATTTCCAAGGATGGATTAAGCGGGCGATAATTTTTGTTTCTGAGGACCTGATGCTCAATGAGAATAAAATGATAAACATAATCGGGAGGAAGCTTACCAATTGCCTATCCCACATCATAGGGGAGCTTTCCAGTGATTAGCGAAGGGATCCAAAATATAGTACGGCCGTTTTGGGCGTAGTGATAGGAACTTTGGATTAGTGATTGAAACTTTGCCGCGGCTGCTGCTTGAGCAAAAAAAGGATTACAACAAAATATTAGAACGTGTTGAAAATGTTAAAAGTGCTTTTTTACCGGGGGGTATAGGCAAAATGTTATTACTCAATTTGCTTCTAGCATGAATCCGCCGAAACCGAAATGTGGCATTTTATATTGCTTAGTCCGGTATTGCAGAAACACGGCTAAGCTGTGAAAGGACATCACATTCAGTTTTTAAACTACCTCTCAACCTGTCGTGCGCAGAGGCCTGGACGTGCAAAATAACTAAGAGAAGTAATGTACTTTTGCAGCAGTGCAAGTTAATAATGAACGATATCACCACAAAAGAGTATAGAAGCACTTGGTCGCGGCCTAAAAGCATTATGGCCGGAGTGGTAGTGCCACTTGCCGGGAATTGGCTATAAACCCTACCTGTATTTGAGCGAGGGGATCCGGCGAACGAAATAACCACATTTTTAAACCACCCAACCATTTATAGACCTAGGTTGAACAGCGGCAAATTACCATAAATATTCGAATTAAGCTGTTCAGTGAATTTGAGTCAGGTGCATACGCAGAAAAATCGCTCGAAATAGATGAACGGAGACATAAACGAAGAGAGTATGCTTCATTTCACCCACCAACAACCCACTAATGTTTATGGCCTTGCAATGAAATTTTTGTGATGAAAATTGGTTGTGTGACAGAACCATATACTAGCGCTCTACAACAAATTAGTTTCCAAAATAAAAATTCCTAGACGAAATACTCTCTGATACTTCAGGTTACAGCTCAAATCAACACGGTAATATCGTCCGATGCCACCACATGTGATTCGTGATCTGGATACACCACGTTTATACATTGGCATCAAGTTCTTCCTGAACTCGGAAGGCACTTAATACTGGCCACAATTTTGGCACAATTTTTCTTCCTGCATGAACAATTAATTCCTTCATTTATTACAGAGTCATTAGTCAGAAAATTAATCTACGTAACAACGCATATTCTAAAAATCCAAATTTTAGAAACATGACGCTTCAAAGTCTTAAAAATACGCTATGCAAGGACTTGAGATTTTCACCCAAAAAATATTGTTATCCTTCTCAAAAAAAATTCCACTATTAGCGATTACATCATAACATTTTTCGCTTAGTTTAATTATTTATTTAATTTATTTTTTTCACATTTGGGTTTAGTTTTTTCCATTTTTATTTTTGGTTTTAACAATTGTTTTAATATAATTTTTTTTTGTTTATTTGTTTTCTAATTTATATTTAGTATTTACAATACACTAAACAATTTAGTGTGTAATTCACATGTAGTGTATAAAGGCATTACAATTTTTTTTTGCCGTTCGGTAATAGCGACAAGATTTATTACACAACATATACAAAACAATTCATAAATATGTTGGAATTTTAGTATTTTTTTTTGTTCATATTTAGGCATATAAAAGGTGTATGTACGAGTACGAGTTTAGGATAAAATTAAATTGATTTTAATTTAGAGGTATTAGTATATGGAGAATGGTTATTTGCGAAATGATGAATGTTGTGGATTAGTTTATGTACCAAAAAATATACGTACATATATTTTCTAAAAATGCTACATAATAAATTATGATTCAAAATTGCATAAGAGGCAAAATACTAGTGTATGTTCGTGTTTTTCGACAGCATAGAAAAAAAAATTTAAAAACATTAATTAAAATTGTTTTCCATAGTTTATTTAATACTGTATGTTGTGTTATATTACTCAACAAAAAGTATTGAGAGACAAAAATCTATAAATTAATCCACTTAAAAAGTTTGTTTTTAAAGTAGCAAAAAAATCCAATTTTCCACAGTTCACTAAATTTTCCATAACGAATAAACCATGTGTATTCAGAGAAAAACGAAAATAAAAGAAAATCTAAAGAAGATTCACTTAATATAAAAAAAAAATCATGAAAACTTCTTTCAAAAAAAAATCAAGGAAAATACCAAATTTCTACTATTTTCGGTATTTTTTTTAAGGTTGGCATCTTTTAGAATAATTTATGAATTTAGGTTGGCATAGAATTCAATAGAAGTTTGTTATACTATCTTATTCTTAAATAGATTTATATTTTATAAAATATACAGTTTCTTTTTTTTTGTATCTTATCTACATTTTGGCATCATTGACAAACTTTTTTAAATTTAATAGACAGGGTTGTAATGTGTTCGGGTGGTGGAAGCACAAAATGACAGATTTATAACGTAAACAAATGAAATAAATATGTACTACAATATCTGTTTCAATTAGGTTCGTTCTATAAATACTATTACGAAGAGAGCAAAATTTTGCAATATAATGTAGGAGGTATTACTTAATCGTTACGGAGTTAGAAACCGATGCAGTCGCAATCACCTTTAACAAAGCTTTAAATTCATTTAGAAGGTAATTAGTACGATTTATACAATTTATCACTCTCAAATCACTTTTTTTGATAATGTTCACATTCAACAAATTTTCTGATAATGAAAAATTAATTAAGAAAGTGAAGTTTTGGAAGCCAAAAATATTAAGGATAATTTGGATAACATGGCAAGGAAACAATCTAACAAAATGCCCGCTGTAGATACGAACGAGGTTGAAAAATATGTTAAATTGCCATTATTAAAGTTTAGTATTTTACCAGAATTACGTTGCAATATAGAACATTGTGTCAAAGTAAATTAATCGGTAAATCTAACCCGTCGATTTTACCTGATATTGTTAATTATTGGCACAAATGGTACCGTTGGATTCCTTGATTTATCAAAACCAAGGTCACTCTATCACTGAATCACTTCGCACGTTAAAATCCCGCTATCAAGTTACTGAAGTTTAAAGAGGAGCCTTCCAACAGAACTCCTTGTATTAAAGAAACTTCAATATCTTGAAAATCAAGTTTTTTTCAAGTACTAAATTGAATTAAAAGCTGATAACATTCTTTTTTAAATAAGGTTTTACTAATTATGGCCATATTTAATAGGTGTGTAAGTAGAAATACGCCTCTGAAGTTTGTTGTATTAAAATATATGGAAATACGTGCCAAACTCAAAAAGAACTTGCAAAACAATTAGAAGTTACACGCCAAGCAATATCACTTCGATTGCATGCAATGGGAAAAATACAGAAGGTGTGAAAAAGGGTTCCTCATATACTGACCAAAGAAAACAAAAACCAGAATTGGCATATGCAGCAATTAGCTTTCTCGGTACAAAAGAAAACAGTTTACAGGTGATTCAATCATTACAAGTGAAAAGTGGATTTTGCAGAAAAAAAAATTTATAATCTGTTCAAAAGTAACCTTTTTCATACCAGATTTTAAATTTATTTTAAAATACCATTTTCTTCCACTATTAAAAAAATAATCATATTTTCAAAAATAATCCAGTTTTGACCAAGATATCCATTTATCAGAACTTCTTCCAGAAATCAGTTTAGGAACCCATTTCTTTGTAGCATAAAAAATTTCATCATATCAAAATGTTCAGAAATAATCAAGTTCCTTCCCAGTGATGCAACATCCCAGTACTAGTTCCAAAAATGATTTAAAAATCCTAATTTCATTCATGATATCTAATTTCATTAGGTTAACAAATTTTGAAGTGTCTTCCTAAATGACAATATTTCAGAATTTCATCCAAAAATCATCTTAGAATCGCTCCCAGCCAACTTAAAATCTTGTAAAAGATTTTTGGAAGAAACTCTGTAAGATAGCCAACTGGGACGGAACTAGATTATTACTGAACAGCTTACGATAACATTTTTTATGCTGGATTGAAATGGGGTTGTAAAATGGCTTCTGAAACCCTCGAATATATGGCCATCTGTTACGATACAAGATTATTTTTGGACAGATTATAAAGTCGGTATGTGATTCTAAATTGATTTTTTAAATGAAATTTTGATATATGGCTGATTGGAATGGAACAAAGGCATTCTCTAACTGATCATGATGAAATTTGGAATGTTGTATGGAAATGTGCTTTTAAAATGATTTTTGGGAAATAATGTGATATATGGCTGACTGGGACCCACGTATATTATTTCTGAACAGATTATGAAGAAATTCTTGGTATGGTAATAGGATTCTAATTGATTTTCACAAAAAGTTCGATACATGGCAAATTGTGACTGGGCCATCCTCAGCCTTATCGGAATGTGCATCGAATCCAGCAAAAAACTCAAAAAGATCCGACGCTGCTTACTTTGAAATTACCAAGATGGGTGTAGAAGCACTTTGTGCAGTTTGAGTAAAATATTTTTGATAGATTTTGATACTCATTTAAAATATTTGGCCATTAATGTTGGCCTATTATAAAATGGCCTATTATCAAAATATAATTTATTGACATCAGCTTTTTTCCTCTGACAAGCCCCCCACAACTCCTTAAACTATTGACTCATACCCCAATAATTTTACCATTTCACTGCGGTTTCAAAATTTGCGTAATCAAAACAAAATAATTGACTATGATTATGTTCCAGTAATTATATCCAAAAGCTGGTGCAATTTTCTCAATAAAGGCTGGTTAACAAATTATTTTACTTGTCAATCAAAACGATTTCATTAATTCATTTTTAAAAAGGCGAATATTCAAGTAATACCAAAAAGATATAAAATGTTTTCGGAAAAACTATCGCTTTGTCATCTGTCTTATTGAAAGCAAGGGAATCTATAATAAATTTCAATCTTATCCAGCTTACCTCATAGTGAGCTCAAAACGCATGCTTGTCGAATTTTGAGTATCTACAGCTTTTTTTTCTAATAAGTAAACGTCTTTCAATGACTTTGCATATGCCACTTTTATTGAACGGATTGGTTATATTTCAAGTTGAAAACTTCAGAATAAACTAGGTGCTTATATGAACGCATTTGTGTATGTTCATTAATATTCAATCAAATATAGAATGAGGTAGATCTATTAAAGTCGGATTTAACTAAAACCAATTCCATTCTTGAGTTTGGCTCAAAATATTGTTCAACAGTATGTTGCACTTGCAATTAATAACTTTTAATAGGTATTAAATTTTCGAGTGATTTTTTGTGGAAGAACATTACATATGCAACCTCTTAGAAGGCAAAAGACTGCTTTAGTTCATTAGATGATCCAAAAATATAATTCACTGATCAAAGGCATTAAGATTTTGTAGGTCTTACGTTAAACGTTTGGAGTTTAACTGGTTTCTAACCAGCAAAAACCAACAAAAAAAAAATTTAACAAAAAAAATTTTTAACCGACACGACGTGCATTTCATTGATTAACTCTAGAATTTTGAACATAAATAGGTTTGACAACAATACTGATTATAATAGTGAAACTAATTTAAATAATAATATTGCCATAAAGATCGCAATTTAAATAAATTTTTAGTTTACATAACGGACTCTATGTTGGGGTTGCTACCTAACTACTATTGGTGAGGACACTAAGTACTCCGAGTCACACCAATCGTAGGTTTGTATGAACCCGTAAGAATAAACTTAGCAAGAACATTTAATATTTAATTTTTAAGTATCATAATAAAAATAAAATAAAAATTTGAAAGAATAAGTTAACGAAATATTTTATATCGAAAATGTTTTACAAATTTGTTAGAAAATAAGAATTTATATATTTAACTATGCAAAATTACTTCATAAGAATATTTTTACAATATGTATATACCTTGTTTGGTAAAATTTAAAATAAAATAAAATTTAAAATAAAGATTAATTTTAAATGTTTTGATTGAATTTAGAATATAGTCTTTCGCATCATCAACGATGAGTTTCCTGATACTTTAATTTAAAAACCCTTAAAAATGAAATCAGCTGTTTTATTAAGAAGCTATTTGTAGGCTTAAACAAATTAAAAAGACTTTCTATTAGGGTGCTAAGTTTCCTTGTTGGTCAGTTTTATTAAAATGTAGTTAATGATGCTATTTGTTTTCCAATAATCCATTGTGTGCATAAAACAAGCTTTAGATCTCTATATAACTAATGGTTAAGGACGTGACAATAATAAAACTACTCAATCAATCTATTATGCAAAAAAAGCACCGATGTGTCCCAAATAGCTGCCTAAACATCGTTGCTAGACTAAAACTTTGTCAGGAGCACAGAAGATGGCGATTGTGAAATTGAATGGTCATACTTTTAAAGCTTCAATTGAGATTCTGTTAAAGTACCAAGTAGAGAAGGAATTAGGTCTATAGACTCATCGTTTCATTCTTAATATACTGATCCGTATGATAGTAAACCATTTATTAAGAAAACCTATGCTGGTTAATGCCGTTAAATTTGAATAAAATAAAATAACCCAGGTAATCCATCAAAAGTCTAAAAGATCATACAAAATTGTTTTACGTTAATTTTTGGTTGGTTCTGAAGTTATGAAATAAAAAACTGGTTTTCGGAACACACCAGAATATTACATTATTGCACAATATGAGATTATTTGCTTTGATAAAGCTAATTTACAAATAAATTTAAAAATCTAACATTTACAAAAGTATTTTATTCGCTTTTATACTTTTTCGGAATTTGGACCGCTCAAGGGCCCATTCAAAAGAATGGATACTCTTGTTTTAGCTTTAACCCTGAAATCATTTATTAAAGTGAATAGAGTATACAAACACAGCACAAATAAATTGATTCACATTACACAGTTTTTTTCCACCAGAAAAAAAAAACTATCACAAAATGAATTAAACTGTGAATGGAAACGAACCGATTGAAAAAATCACGTTACAGCCACGCACTAATAAGTTTTGGAATACACTGTGCTCCAATTTTTAAAGTTGATCATTTTTTGTGTCTGATAATTTCCCGCTTCACTTGATAACTTGAACTTTTCACGTCAGTACTTAACAACTTAAACCAATTTTGATTAAAAAAAATTACTTTACTGGTTATACTACATGATGAAAAGTAAATATTGTATTCTAAATGTTGGTAACACTGTATTGTTACATTCATGTTTTTATATTGTTACTATCTTCAGTTTATTAAATAAGAGAAGTCTCTGTCACTTCCGATTTAGTTACAATAAGAGCAAGTTGTTTTTTTTATTTCGATACGACAGAAATCTTTGTCCATCAGGTTATGGGCCCAGAATTATCGAAATAAAAATAAGTGAGTAATTTGAATATTAGCATCCATCATGGCGACATCAATGATACCATTCATCGAGAAGCTGAGTGGCCGAGAAAACTTCAATACAACATGAAGATTTATGGTCATGTGTGCAAGGAGAAGATGACACAGAAGATGAAATTAAAAAGCAGCTAGAGACACAATGGCTAGAACCAAAATAATAATAATGGTCAGTCAACAGCACTATGTTCATATGCGTTCAGCCAGTACCTCGAAAGAAGTTTGGGAGAAATTAAAAAATTCATTCACAGATAAAGGATTATCAAGAAAGTTTGGTCTAATGCGAAAAATGATCATGACGAAAATGATTGATTGTAAATCAATGGCGGAGTACGTCACTATCATCATGTCAACTGCACAGATGCTAAATGATATTGAGTTTGCAGTAAGTGAAGAATGGATAGGCACATTTATTTTGGCTGGATTACGTGATTCATACAAGCCGATGATAATGGCAATCGAGAATTCGGGGGCTATTATAACAGGAGATTTTATAAAAACAAAATTACTTCAAGAAGTGAAAGTGGATAAAAAAGAAAATACTGCGTTTTTTCGAACATATTTATTCGCTGCGAATGATAAATTAAATGATGAGGACTGGTGCATCGATTCACAAGCATCGGCACATATGACGCACAATGATCAGTTGACGACTAATGTCAATCGTGGTGCATCAGAGGCAGAGGTACTAGCAGCTAATGATCAAAAGATTTATGCGACAGGCATCGGTGATTTCAAGTTGTCTTTAATTGTTGATAACAAAGTGTCAAAGGTCAACATATCAAATGTCTTACACATTCCGGATTTGTCGGCAAATTTGCTGTCAATAAGTCAAATGGTGAAAAATGGTAAGCGTGTTGTTTTTGATCAGCGTGGATGTCGAATTTATGATTCTAATGAAGAGTTTTTGGTGACAGCTTTTAAAAAATGGGATTCACAAATTAAACATGGATTTACAAATTAGACATTAAAATGCGTGTGTTTGGCTGTATTTGTTTCGCGCACATTCCAAAACAAAAAAGTTGCAAGCTGGATCAGTAACCAGAAAAGTGTATTTTCATGGGATACAGTGATGAATCTAAGGCATATCGAATGTTCCATATATAAAAAAAACTGTATTAATCAGACGTGATGTTGTTTTTATGGAACACCAGTTTCTCAGATACCATTAAATTTGTGACCATAGGATGTTTTCAATATGGTAAAAAAGTTTGTCACCTTAAAAAATCATTGTACGGGCTCAAACAAGCCAGCCGCATTTGGAATCAACATTTGGACATTCAACTGAAGAATTCCGGTATGACCCAATCATCGGTAGACACATGCATATACTTTAGAACAGTAGCTGAAAATATCATAATTATCGCTGTATACGTAGAGATTTAATGGCTGAGCTAAAGAAAAATTTGATGAGAAAATTTCAGATGGAGGATATCGGTGTGGCGAAATATGTACTAGGAATGAAAATTGAAAGGAATCGAAAGGAAGGAAAAGTATCAATACGTCACGAAGGTTATATAAACGATGTTTTGAGAAAGTTTAACATGACAGATTGCAACCCATTTGCGACTCCCCTAGATGCTAAAAAAAACATAACAAAAAACAAACATAAACATAAAGAGATGAGTCCAAAAAACGTTGAAGATAGTGAAAAGATGAAACACATTCCGTACCAAGAGGCAATAGGTAGTCTACTTTATGCAGCGCAAGTCACAAGATCAGATATTTGTTATGCTGTCAACAAATTAAGTCAATTTAATCAGAATCCGGGAATGCTACAAAACGAGTGATGAGGTATCTGTAGGGTACATCAAGTTTTAAATTGGAATTCAACAAAAAGAGCAATGCGAATATGATTGGATATTGTGATTCACATATAGGCGGGTGATCCTGAACAACGACGACCAACTACTGGATATGTATCTGTGATACAGGGAGGACCAATATCGTGGAACTCGAAACAACAATGCACAGTGGCTTTGTCAACTACCGAGGCAGAATACATGTCTATGGTAACAGCAACACAAGAAGGCTTATGGCTCAACAAATTACAGTGCGAAATTTTTCCAGATACATCGAATGTGATCAAGCTTAATTGCGACAACAAAAGTGCAATAAGCTTGAGTGCTACGAATACATATCACCCAATGACGAAACATATAGATGTCAAACATCACTTTATAAAGAAGTTAGTGATGTGCTGTCGACTTGAAATAGAAAACATTTCAACAGAGCAAATGATTGCTGATGTTTTAACAAAAGTTCTCCCCAAGAAGCAACATCACAGCTGTTCCAAAGCTGTGGGTCTACAAAATACAACATTTAGGGGAATGATGAAAAGTAAATATTGTATTCTAAATATTGGTAACACTGTATTGTTACATTCATGTTTTTATATTGTTACTATCTTCAGTCTGTTAAATAAAAGAAGTCTCTGTCACTTCCGCTTTAGTTACAACAAGAGCAAGTTGTTTTGTTTTTTATTTCGATACTACAGAAATCTCTGTCCATCACTACAGTTAAAGATTATACAAATGCGTACCACTAGTTACTGCTGTGATCGAGTTAAAAGAAAAAAATAATTTGACGAACAATAAAAATAAATAATAAATGCAATACCGTTATACATTAATCGAACCAACAGTTCGACTTTGAATAGCATCCCAGATTTGTCTTAGCTGTTTTAAAAGATCTGTTTGTACTGAGTGAGTGTGCTGCCGCGCTGACTAAATGTTTATATGGTCTATAACGCCCAAACGGTTGACTGTTCACGGTAAACTGTATGCATACTTAAGCGTTTTCCATAAACTGGGATATCCTAGTGATTTTTGACTGAATTTGGTTTACCGGAAGTGGCAGTTCTTGCATGTCATTTACGAGAAAAACGACTAAGAACTAAAAATTTTAAATTAATTTTACAACAATACCGCTAAACATCAAGGACACCAAGCGTAAATTTCAATGAATGAAAAACAAAACTAAATAAAAAACTTTTCGTGATAGATATGATCCACTTTGGAACCAAAATAAATCGAGCTGTCTTTGCTTTCTGAATTTCTCCTTAAAAAAATTATTTATGTATGTTGGCATTTTTTATCGATAAATGTGTGCTTGGTTCCTATCTAGTTTTCCAAAATTTTAGCTGAACTATCGTTTTATTAATGTCGAATTTTATTTGCTTTTCCAAATCAATTTGAAATTTGTCATTCAAATAAAACAAAAACAAGTTGATTTGGTTTTACGTTGGTATTAGTGATCGTTTGACGTTTTAAGAAATCACATTACTTATAACATATTGCATTTGCTGTTTCAATTTCAAAGCGTTTGGTTGTTAATTGTGATAAAGTGAGTGGTTTATTTATATAATGGAATTGGTTCTCGAAGAATTGTTAGCGTCGTCTTCCTCGTCATCGTCAGATGATTGCTTATTATATTTATTTCTCTTCATCGGATGAAGATGAATTTATTTCAAATTTATTTTAATTAACAATTTTATTAATTATAATAATTTTATTAATTATTATATATTTATATATTTTATTTAAATCTAAAATTCGCAAATTTTACTAATAGCGAATTCATTTTAAATTTTTGATGTAAATCAAATTTCCAATAGTAAAAAGAATACGAAAAAATTTGATGTGTTTTTATCGTAGTATGCCTAAACCCGAAAGGGATGCCGAAAACAATAACAAATTATTTTGAAAAAATTTCAAATGACGCGTTTGGCGTATTTGTCAATATTTACGATTGGCATATTATATGTATATGAATATGTGTATGTGGTAGTAGTTAAAATGGAAGTAAAAATCTACATTTCCATTTTTTGATGTACATCAAATTTTTTTGCTATTTTTTTCGCTAAAAGAACGCGAAAATGTGATTTACATCAAAAAATTTTGATGTACATCAAAATTTTTTGCCAGTTTTTTGTAAAAAGAAAACGCCATAAAAAAATGTAACACAACTAAAATACACAAAAATCGACGCGTTTATGACATTTCCAAAAATGAAATTTCTCTTTTTATGTTGGTATTAGTCACATCAAAAAAAAATTTACGAAAAAATCCACATTTTTTAAAATTGATGTAAATAAAAAAAAAATTGATTTTTTTCTGGCAAATAAAACAAAATTTTTGATGTACATCAATTTTTTTTGATGGATTTTGGCAAATAAAATTCGACATAACAAATAATTCACTGTGCTAGTTGAAAAATGTGACAAGCTGGGCACCCGGGGGGTAAACCTAATTCGACTATGCTGAGTTCATTGGTGCTAGTCCCATTTCAAAGTTAGTCCCCATTTTTGAGATATCGCTTTCGACATATTTTGCCTCTGAGACAAATATTTGTCAAAATATACACTCATATTCACGTTGATAGCTCCTGTACCATTAAGATTTTCGTTATGCTTTCTTCAGCAAAGTTGTTGCGCAAGCCAAGACCAACAACTTTGCTGAACATATCAAGGCCGAAAAACGACATCTACAATCACACTTTTGTGTTATTTTATTTTTTTGCGTTTCTGAATAAAGTTGTTGTTAATACTGAATAAAGTTGTTGGTCTTGGCTTGCGCAACAACTTTGCTGAAGAAAGCATAACAAAAATCTTAATGGTTCAGGAGCTATCAACGTGAATATGAGTGTATATTTTGACAAATATTTGTCTCGACGAAAAACATGTTTTTTATCATTTTTTGTCCATTTATTGAATTTAAATTGATCGAATAAACACCTCATCGACAAATATAGATACAATAGAAACTATTTAACAGAAAATTAGATTGATTCAGTTGATTTTATTGTGATTTTTCTCAATTTTTTCCTAAATAATTTACAATTTTCTTAACTTTTAATTTTAATTTTCTGATTTGTTCGTGTCGTCTTCGGGTTCTTCTTCCTCTTGCAAATTCCAACAAATGTCACCCAAGAGTGCATCTAGCTTTTTGCCGCTGTACCAATGTTCGAGCCTTGCCGTCACTTGGTGAAAACGCACGCCGTGCTCATCGGATTCGGGTGGTGATTGTTCGGCGAACTTTTCCACATGACAATACAAAAAATGTATTTTCAGTGACATTCTAACGTTTATATTATGAAAAGCTGTCAGCATATTTTCAATATATATGCGCCAATCATCGGCTCGGTTAATTCCGAGAACATTATTAATAACTTCTTTTACACATTTCCATGCCACAACCTCTCGTTCACTAAGAGCATTTTCAAATGCATCATCTTTCATCAGACGACGAATATCTGGTCCATTAAGTATTCCTGTAATAAAAAACAAGATGTGAGATGAATTTTCATTTGATCAAAACTTAGATTCGGGTAGATTTAAACACCAACCTTCTTTTATTTTCATTCCACTTAACCGTGGAAAAATGCGACGCAATTCGACGAACGCATTTCCATCTGGATTCAGCGCTTTTATAAAATTTTTAACTACTCCAAGCTTGATATGAAGTGGTGGTAGCAATATTTTTTTAATTGGCACAAGTGGAGCCTCAACGATGCTGTCGTATCGCAATCTAATGTTCTCACGTAAAGCCCAGTTCCGTTCGTTGTATTGGTCGCCTTTAAAACGAGTATCCCATAAGCACATAAAACACATGTTTTTAGTGTAACCCAATTGCATGCCACTTAAAAGAGCTATCACTTTTAAATCTGCACAAACTTTCCATTGATGGTCATTGTATTTAATCAAATCGATGATTTTTTTTATTGATGCATAGGTTTTCTTTGTGTTTGTGCTGAGTGCAATTGGAATGGAATTCTTTGAGTTGGTAACGTGAAGGAGAACTGCCTTCAAGCTGCTTTTAGAGGAATCGATGAACAATCGCCAATCTTCAGGATTATATGCATTGTGCATTGTGGATACCAAACCTCGGATATCAGTGCAAAAAGCGAGTGAATTATTCTCAATTGATTTGAAAAAATTCATAAAATGACGATGACGATTTATTGCTCCATATATCCGAACATTTGGAGCCCAAATGTTCACTTGTTTTAAATCCTTTGACAAAAGAATGGCTTGCCGCTGAGATAGTTTCAGGCGTCGTACCATAATATCCAAACGACTTTGCGAGATTTCAATGTGATTGCTTGGCGCAGTGACATTTGATGGTTGATATATTGATGCAGATTTTTCTCCGGTTTCACCTGATTCAAATGTTGTTGGTAAATAATCCTCGGTTGGGTTTGATCTTTCCGGAACAGGCATTTCATCTGAATGCGGCAGCGGTAGATGTGTATTTCTCATTGCAGTGTATGTCAAAGAACCACTTTTGTTTCTGTTTGTACCGAGAATATAATTCATGCACCCATAACATTGAACTGCATCATGTCCTTGTGGATCGACCCATATCATCGGGACACCAAATGGCATTGCGGCTCCAGTGTTTTGCCATCTATGCAGATGGAAAATGCATGTTGTACAAACAAAAGAGGGCGTCCAATTTACACCACTAATAACAGTTTGTGAAAAGTATAGTCGATATAAATCAGCGGTTTCATCACTTATTTTACGGCGATTGCTCATAATTGTAAATTTTCCACACACATAACAAAAGCACTTGAGTTTATAACACCTATCCATATTATTTATTTCACCAGATTCACAAGACGATTTTCACTTTATTTTTTGTATTCTTTTGTCACTTTATATATTTAGATGAATAACTTTTTATTTTTTATTTTATATTACAGTTTTTAGTTCTTACTTCTTGTGCCAATTTTTTAACTTTTTTAGAAATATCAATTTCGAGAATAATCTCTTCTTCGGTTTATTTTCTGCTACTGTTACATAATCTATTTTAAAGCTCTTTATATATGCTGTAGCTAGGCGCTGCTGTTTGGTACCTGCTTTGTTTTTAAGTTATGGAGGTCGTAAATTTTATTGGGGTTTTGTGTGGATTTTGTCGCGAAGTAAATTGTGGGTGTTTTTGTTTTTGTATATTTTCAGGGTGTGAATTTTGGCCGTAATTCGTATACGTGCAGAATACAAATGTCTCATGACTCATGAGTCAAATTTGGACACCTGTCTAATTTCAGTCCTTTTTTGATTCTGTGCAAAATGGTTACATTTTTATTGAATTTAGTGTATGGTTTTCAGTTTTTATGTGTTGTACGAAACTTGATTTTATGTACTTGTGATGTGTTCTTTGTATCTTATCTGAAATGAGTGTCTTGTTTGGCCTAAGTATGCCGAATTCCAGTTGTATTTAGCCTTACCTGTGCCCTTATGTTTCTCGAAACGGCAAGATGGAGCCGGAGTCTTCTGTGAGAAGCTTTTGCCAAAACTGACAAGACCCTGCCTTTTGGGGAACATGCGAGAAAGCTGGGTATACAGACGAATGATTTTGTAGAAGTTGCATGGACGAAAAGGAAGAAGAGACTTTAGATAACTTCCTATGCTCGTGTCCGGCACTATCATACAGAAGGCATAAGTATTTGGGCGTGTCCAGTGTGACCAGCCTTTCAGATCTCGCTGAATGTGAAGTGCGAGATATTTTGCGGTACGTACGTAGCTACGAATGGTTTTGAACAGGGGTAAAGGGGAAATAGGTTCCTGTGGTATCACAACGGGGCACTCCTGGTCTAATTGTGCGGAAGTGCCACTCCAAGCTCACCTTGGCCTAAGTAAAACACACATATATGGAAAAATAACACAAAAATGTCAATGTAGATGTCGTTTTTCGGTCTTGATAGGTTCAGCAAAGTTGTTGGTCTTGGCTTGCGCAACAACTTTGCTGAACATATCAAGGCCAAAAAACGACATCTACAATCACATTTTTGTTTATTTTATTTTTTTGCGTTTCAAAAAATAAAATAACACAAAAATGTGATTGTAGATGTCATTTTTCGGCCTTGATATGTTCAGTAAAGTTGTTGCGCAAGCAAAGACCAACAACTTTGCTGAACATATCAAGACCGAAAAACGACATCTACAATCACATTTTTGTGTTATTTTATTTTTTGAAACACAAAAATATAAAATAACACAAAAATGTGATTGTAGATGTCGTTTTTCGGCCTTGATGTGTTCAGAAAAGTTGTTGGTCTTGGTTTGCGCAACAACTTTGCTGAACATATCAAGGCCGAAAAACGACATCTACAATCACATTTTTGTGTTATTTTATTTTTTGAAACGCAAAAAAATAAAATAACACAAAAATGTGATTGTAGATGTCGTTTTTCGGCCTTGATGTGTTCAGCAAAGTTGTTGGTCTTGGCTTGCGCAACAACTTTGCTGAAGAAAGCATAACGAAAATCTTAATGGTACAGGAGCTATCAACGTGAATATGAGTGTATATTTTGACAAATATTTGTCTCAGAGGCAAAATATGTCGAAAGCGATATTTCAAAAATGGGGACTAACTTTGAAATGGGACTAGCACCAATGAATTCAGCATAGTCGAATTAAGTTTACCCCCCAGGTGCCCAGCTTGTCACGCAAAAAAAGTTTGAAATTCAAGCACAGTGAACGTGTCGATAATAGAACTCGCAGGAGCAAAACGATTGCGTATTGAAAACTTCATATAAAAAACATAAAACAAAATTTTAAATCGTAGTATCATTGAAATTCCTATGGATTTTCATACAATTAGTAAAGTAAAATCTATTTTAGATCCACAATTGTTTTCCATTTTATTTATATGCATTTTCCAATCTGCATTCGATTCGCTCCCTTGGATTCTATTATCGATGTGTAAGTAAATGGATAACGAACAACGAGAAAATGCTAACTCATACGACTCCACTTACCGGCCAAATGTGCACTTTAGCGATCCAATACAATCAAGGTGTTGGAGCTTTATTGGTATTCGAAGGCAGATTCTTTTGAATTCAAAATACTTTTAACCGAAGGTCTATCAACCAAAAAAGGAGGAATTCTATCAGATTCCAGTCAGTTGTTTGACCTATTGGGGTGGCTTGCGCCAGTGATGGTTGCAATTTAAATTTTCTTTAAACGTTATGGACCGAGAATTTCATTTGGGATGAACAATTACCACACCACATAGCGGAGGATAGTTAAGAAAAAGGTACAATTTTTCAAAACTAAAAAAATTAAAATAGAAATACACATACATACCAGCCTAAATAGTAAAATTATGTTTCACGGGTTCTAACCCGTCAAATATGCTCATATAATAAAACCAGTTGAAACCTCAATCGTTAAGGTACCGGTAGCCAAAACCAAAGTGGCACCGGTAAAACCAACTTCTATTCCCGGGCTAGAGCTGTGACGCTTTATTTTTAAATAGACTCCTTTTAATTATAAAAATGACATTAAATATTGAAATTGTGGAAGGCGTAGCACGGACGGATTTTTCTACTGTTGTGCTAGACTGGCATGGACGCTCGATTCAATGGACTCTCGATTTATCGGACAAACTAATTATTCTCTATTTTTCGGTTACCGATTAAATGGAAAGATTCGGGGATTCTTAAATGATTTTTTGAAGAAATTCTGGAAAATGGTCACCTGGGACGGAATTCGATCAATTCCTAATCGATTATTATGGAATTGGGTATGTTTAATGGCAATGCGATTCCTAAACGATGTTTGGCGAAGTTGTAGAATATGGCCACCTGGAACGGAACTCGACCAATTCTTAACCGATTATGATGGGATTGGTTATGCTGGATGAAAATGGGTTTATTATTAAGTATTTTTTAATACTTCACCAATCAATGAATATTTGGTCTACCCGAGGCAGAGAAACCAGAGGAAACGATCCAGATAACACCTTCATTGTCTCCAAACTCAGCGTTGTCTATTCCAAGAGCCACTTAAATAGTAGAAATTTTGATTGGGTTTTAAAACCACCACCGAAACAGGTTTAAAAACATCGCTTAGGATGAGACAAACTAAAATGAGTCTAAATTACAATGTCGGAAATCTAGATGGGGTACTCAAGTTGAATCGCCAATCGCTGAGTTCTCTAGTAATGTTTATAAAAATGCCCATTTAACAATCAAAAGGATAAAACAGGGAAATCCCAAACAGATATACTATATAGTATATTGTGCAAATGCGACGCCTTCACTCTTAAAGATTCAGATTTCACAAAGCCTGTAACAATATGGTCTATCAGCAAACCCATTATTTGATCTAAGAACGGGAAGCAAGTTATTAACATTTAACAAAAGTCTAACTAACCGGGATTTTTGGACCGGGAGGTACTGGGTTTGAATCCCATCAGAGGCTATAGACGCAAATCAAATTTTCATTATCGATTACAATCGGTGATGTTAATAAACACAATTAAGACTGTGTGAGTATAAGTGAATAGGTGAATGGGTTAATGATTTGGCGTGAATGCGTGGTATTTGGCGTGAATGCGTGGTTATGTAGCAGGGTTGAAATTATAATTTTTTTAATTTATATCCCACTTCTCACCATAAACTTAAAAACAAATGGTAGAGTTTCAAAATTTTTAGTGTGCCATTTTATTAATTATTTTTCCCAATTTAAATCTATGTGAACGTAAAAAATTTTAAAAAAATATCGAAAGTAATGGAATCAATCTTTATGGTTTTCAATTAAGGATTTTAAAATATTATTTGTATATTAAAAAACGTGCACTTTGATGGCAATTAACACATAATTCTAGAAATGTCTAGAGAAATATGGGTATTCTGGCATTTTAGGCTCACAAAGAAATCATGACACAAACAAACCTAAATTGCCACATTACTCATATTTTTCTAGACATCTCTAGAATTATGTGTTAATCGCCATTAAAGTGTACGAGTTAGTGCAAATAGATTTAAATTTGAAAAATTAATTAATAAAATGGCACTCTAAATTATTTAGTTAAAGCTACTTATTTATATTGTCAAATCTTCGTGAACAGCGCAGGGCTCTAAAAATACGTTAATATCAAAACCGGTATTCCATCTTAACTTAGGAAAAATATCTTTGATAAATGAAAAACTGAAATTTTGTAAATAACTGCATACTCTAAATGTAGATCTACGTGGTGGCTGATGAAAGCTGTTACCAAAAAAAATTAATAATTTTTTTTTATGTAATTAATCTGTTCCAATTGTTTTTTTTATATTTAGTTTCGGAACAACGAGAATATAGGCGCACGTTTAGCGGCACTTCTCCTAGCAGATGGACTATAATGAGGCTCGTAAACAATTTTGCTGAGCATAGGTCAATCGCAAAAAATCCTTATCATCGAAACCCTTCAGTTCGGACGCAGAACAGAACTATCGCTGCTGTAGCTGCTGCCATGCAAGACAATCCCAGAGTTTCGACAAGGAGCCTATCTGCTCAAATGAGTATCAGCAGACAATCACTGCACACAATTATGAACAAAGATTTATTTTATTCCCGTATAAAATTCTAATAACAAACAAACTCAAAGCAGCAGACTTGCCGATTCACATGGAATTTTGCCAGAAGATCTTTCAAATGGTGGGAGAGTACGAAAACGTTCTTTTTATGTCTGACGAGGCCCATTTTGATCTAAACGACAATCGTAATAAAAAAAATTTATGGAATATGGAGTGATTCTAACCCATAGATACTCATACATGAGGTGGAATTGCATCCACTTCGCGTAACAGTGTGGTGTGCAGTTTCATCAAAGTGCATTGTCGGGCCTTACTTTTTCGAAGAGACCGGTGTTGCTGTTACGGTTACTGCAGCCGTTACTTAAAAATTTTGAAAGTTTTTTATCCAGAACTACGCCGAAAGAGAATCACTTTCAACTCTGTGTGGTTTCAACAAGATGATGCAACTCATCACATAGCCCGGCCAGTTATGACAGAATTGCAGCAAACTTCCCGAATTAGCTGATTTCACGAAACTGTATACATTCCGTTGGCTCCCAGGTCTCCTGACCTTACTGCGTCTGAATTTTTCTGGTGGGGTTATTGCAAACAGGAAGTTTACAAAACAAAACCAACAAATTTGAATAATTTAAAGCAGTCCATTCGAACGAGAATTGAGGCAATTCCCGCTGCATCTCTTCAGGCAGTAATGAATATTTTTTTGCTGAGATATCGGAGTGAATATACCTTTAGGATTACGCCAAATTTTATCTTCAGATCTTTAATAAACCTGGAGAAAAACGGCTGAGCTCGATAACATTATAGAAAATAAACTTAAACAAAATGGCTTCCACTTTTTCTTTTGGAAGTACCCTGATTTCTCCGGTTTTAGCTGTATGTACGCAATCATTTTTTAACATATAAATTTTAATATCGTAAGGTACCTAAGCATCAGCAGCAAGTTGTGTATAATTAAATGTTTGTAAGCGACCATTCTAATTCGGCAATACTAAACCAATTATATGTACTTAGAAAGTTCTCGACTATATTTCAATAGCCGGTTATGTGCAACAATGCAATTTGTCACAATCCCACCATATTTTAAAAATAATATAAAATTCTCAGATTCTGTCACTGTAATAAATGAGTTTATATGTTTAAACAACTAAATCCGATCCAACATTTTTTTTGTTTTAATTTTATAAAATCCATGTTGATTCTCAATTCATACGCTGGCGTCGATTTGTGTCATGTCAAGATCGTTTGATCTGTTAAAAATACAACAATAAACTGAGTACAAATAAATAATTCATGATTTTATATAAAATACACTTGATTATTTCGAAAGATTACAGCAAAAAAAAAATTGAAATAACAAAACCCACCCCCGTAACAAATATGATATACATTGCAATTTTGATATACAGATAGTTTGTGTTATGTTATATTTTTAAAAGAATTTAAAAATGAATAAATTATTATATTTTGAAATTCTAACACATATGTTTTTTAATTTGGTTTAAAAAAAATATTTTAGTTAATAAGATTGTGATCAACACACAAAAAAAATTTAATTTATTTTTTTCAATTTTATAAACAAAAATAATTTATTATTTTTTAAGTTGATAGTTTTGAATTAAATACATAAAATATGTACAACATTAATCAAATTGAACAAAACTATACATTAAAAAAATGGTGGATAATAGAGTAACACAAAGTGATCTGAACATGTTTTGAATTAAAATTTTTTGTATAATGAAATCGGCTAGTTTTAGAGTTTGTTGAGTTTTTGTGGTTGAGGTTGATAGACCGATTTCTAAATTCTTCGGCATATGTGTTTTGCGTGGTGTTTTTCGTACGTTTAACAAACGCATGAAACCGCGTTAAACCAAAACTATCGATTTCATTTGTATGCTTTATACGAGTATAAATACAATTTTATGATTCCAATCAAGTACCACCACCACTAATTTCATTCAGATTTTGATTAATTTGATTTTTTTTGTATAAAACAAATTTATGTAAATAACGATTCGATAATGGCGAGACAATAAAACTTAAAAAAATCAAAATTTGTGTGATTAACATTTTTATGGAGATAAATTTTAACTTTTAACTTTAATAATTTGATTTATATAACCAAAAAGTATTTTTTTAAACTTACCTACCTCAAAGCGAATCGAAATATAACATTTTAAAATATAAACTTTGTATTAATGATAACGTTAATAGAAAACAAAAAAAAATGTTAAATATAAAAATTAAGGATATGAGAAAATACCCAAATAAATCAAATTAAATTCAAATAAAATAAAAATTGTGTTACATTAAAATCTGTTTTTAGTCAAATTGATTTATGGTTGATGTTAAATAAGTAATAAATTAAATTTGATTCTTAAATTAGATAGTTTTTGTTGTAGTTGTTCAAATAAATTATATAAAGAATTTTATTGGATAAAAATTGTTAATATTATACTGCTAAATTAATAAATTTTTGATATAATTTTTTGCAGATACGTAATATTTTAAAGGATTAATTTCAGGTGGCATATTTTAATATATTTAATCAGGGTCGCTACTGTTTATCAAAATTAATTTGTAGTACCAAGTTTTTGTGTCATTAATTATAAATATTTTAAAATTAGTTCGCTAATTCTTTATTGTAATACTGTGAACAAATTGCGACTACATCATACATTACACAAAGTCGAAACTAATATCGGTGTTGCTCCTTTAATCCTGAATACAAAATAATTAAATAATACAGTGATAAATTTGCGTATCGACAAACAGTTAAACATATTTTTTTCATATCCCAAAACTCAATAGCAATACCAAATATATTATAAATACGTAGTTGTCGAATTTTCTGCAAAATAACAAAAAAATGTGTTCGAAAACAAATTTTTCTAAAAATAAAACGAAAACTTTGCCGGATTTTGGTACAAAATAGTTTTTTCTAACCAAAATCATCATTTTGATTAAATTTTGGAGAAATGATTTGGACAAATTTTGTTGCCAATTTAATTTAAAATATTTTTGGCTTGAAAATATTTAAATTTTTAATTTAAAACATTTTTTTCGTAAATCCTATACACTAAATATTTGCAAAGAACGAAACGATTTGTTATAAAAAAATTTTTTTTTATCAAAAATCGTTATTTCCGTTTAACTACCAGAAAATCAACAGGAACTAATTTTAAAAATTTGTCAATTTCCGATCAATAAGATCTGAACCAGTTTCTGCAAATTTAATTTAGAATTGATTTTTTTCTAATAGATATTTTCGTTAATTTTTTAAAATATTGGCAAGAAAGTGAAAAGTGCCTTTATAGAAGCAACCACTAATAAAAGTCTTAATTTTATTTTAACTTTTATTTTAAATTGTTATTTCTAATTAAAACTTTTATTTTAAATTATTAACTTTATTATTTTATTTTAAAATATTTAGTTATTTTTTTTTTATTTAATTAAATTATAAAAATTTATTATTTTTTTATTATTATCAAAATTATTATCACCATATATAATGACAGATGGCGTGAAGTGTGGCGGTGATGGCGAGTGCCAGTTGTGTTGCGCGATTTGCTTAAGCACGGACGGTTGAGACGGACTGCTGGATAAAAAATAAATTCATTATTTTTCTGAATATATTTGTTCGTTCTTCTTTGCTTGTCGTGTTGTTTCCGTGTACATCTGTCGATGATGACTACTTTTGCACGTTGCGTCTTTTTGCATATTGATTTACTTTATTATAACCACTACACACTTTCGGCACACCGATTTGTTTTTGAAATATGCCAAAAAAAGTTAAAGAAAAAAGGTTCCTAAAACACCACTTAAGAACCCCTTAAATGAATTTTACCGAAATTATTACTCACTGAATTCGATTCTTAACACTTTAGATTGGCCCTTCACCAATTATTACACAAAATAGTGCGACCCCAAAAATAAAAAATGGAACAGAGCCCCCAAACTGGTGGACCTCCAACATAACAGGTGTCTGGGTACTCGGAAACACCCCGTCATGATTTTTTTCCAAAATTCATGCTAACTGAATCGTGATATTTTTATATAATAGAATCCGGGCGCTACTAGAAAATATGTACCAAAATTGTTTGAGGAGAAGAACGCAATATGACGCAACACAGTGGATCGCCAAATCCAACTTGATGCAACACGGTGCAATCTAATGCAACATTATGCAACCTTCGGCAACATGGTGCAACATCCCACTATATTGTGCTACATAACGCAGCATTACTCAACATTACTGCGTTTTTTAAAATATGAAATTGTCGACCAGGAAAAATTATTTAGAAAATACAAGGAAATTTAGAAAAAAAAATTAGAACATCAACTTTAACTAACCTCAAGTCAACCATTTTGACAGTTTTGTTTGTTGTTTGGTAAATAAAATAAATTTTGTTTCGAAATAAATTTAATTGATTATTTAAATTTAAATATAAAAATCTTTACAAATGAATCACGAGGTAAGAAAATACATAGAGAAAAACATAAAAGGATAAATTGATATTTTTTTAAAGTATTTCGTAGATCTGTTCCTAAGTGACGAAGAAGAATCCGAGGAAGCTACTTACATGTTTTTCTCCGAACCTCATGATGACCAGTTTTGGGTGGTCCATCAATAATTTATTTGTTTGTATTCTAATTTCTGTATTGCTAATAATTCATTTTTTATAGACGAGTACGAGTCAACAAGATAGGTGCATATTGGTTCTTGCAAAGAAAATTTAGACCCCAAAATTGGCATGCCAATTTTTTGTAGTATATGTCGCAAATACGGAAACGTTTGAGCAGCTGGGCAATTTGTTTTTGGTTGCGAAATCTAGGGCATTTAACGTCGTAGTTCGAGTTGCTCACTTCTTTGTTTATGAAAGCTAGTTACAAAAACTTATCTTACATTTTCTTGAGTTTTAATTTTTATAAACGGTCATCTCGGGACGGGGACTGTTATTATATCTGAGAAATTTGAAAGAAAAAAAATCTCAAAAATAATTTGCGTGATCGATGGGACGCACATTAAAGTAGAGGCTCCTCAAGAGTATTCGTCATTTTATTATACTAGGAAAAATACTTTAGCATTTCGTTACACATGATAGTGGACTCTAATAAAAAGTTGATTGACGTCTACTATGGAGAGTATGGGTGGTAGCAAGATGCATTCATAGAGCAACAACAATCGTTTAATACACTAAAATCGTGTATCAAAAACACATTTCGGTAGATTACTACATTATATGGAGCACATCGATCTACAACTATTGTGTAAATTAGTCTATTCAGCCTGTGTTTTGGGTAGCATATGCTTAGCACAGAACGATGTATTAGATTAATACCTGGTAGCTACTCCAGAAGTGATAATGGATGAAACTGGACAGCCCTCTGCAGCATTTAAGTCTTTGTTCGCAGCCACCTACTCTTTGGAGGCCACTAATTGTTGGTGGCGCCGATTTCATATAACTGCACAACACAAATGTCATAACACATGTCATGTGTCTAAATTACCAGTAGTAAATGAAGTAAGCAACAATAAAAAATTGTGTTCTAAGAAAATCGTCAATTCATGAATTATTGTGTTTTTGATTTTCATTGTTGTATTCTACATATAACCTATATAGTTGTTCAGAGAGGTTGAAAAAAGCTAAAATAAGCTTTATTCGATAATATATTTCAAGATATGGACTTATTGTTGTTTACGATTAGATTTACTGAATACGAAAAACAAGTATTTTAATATACCTAATATAAACTGGAACCCATTTTTTTTTTCGGCTGTGACTTTTATCACTTTTATATTTAAAAAAAACAGCAGCTTATTCAAAACGCAGTTGTGAACATCATGCAAAATCGCTCAACATGGTGAAACATTATGCAAAATGGTGCAACATGATGTAATATGATGCAGTATCACGCAGGATGGTTCAATTATAACGGTCCTGTCGCAATACTTCTAAATGAATTATTCAGAAATAAAAACTTCCTGTAATCGCCCTCTTGCATTCGGAATCATTGCTTCTTCAAATTTTATTAAATTGGTTCAAGCCAAATAAAATGTTATAAGAAGGGCCCAACCCACCTAAGGACATTAAAGGATAAGGACCCGCCGCAGAATTGATCTATCGCACTCAACGTGCATCCTTTCACCGACCTTATCAATTTTTATCCAAATTGCTCGAGTCAATTTCTTTGCAAAACAATGAGACCTATGCATTATAAACTCCTCATCACCCCAATTCAGAACCCATATAAATTGATTTCTGCATCTTCACCAATTTTTGTCAAAATTGTGCGAGCCGAAATCATTAAATAATGAAACCCGCAGTCCGTCTACATAATACTTGCCGTTCTCTGGCCACCTTAAATTATACTTGGTCTAGGTTAATTTATTAATCCTACCAATAATTTTAGATATAATTACCAAGAATCAAATAATAAATAAGGTGGTTGAAACCTTCCGAACAAGCGTTAGTTAAGTTTTCGGATTTTTTTGTAATAAACGACCAATTTTGGCCGATTTTTCGAAAGTTCCAAAACCAGATGAAGAAACATTCAACGTGGTGCAAATAAAAGAAAGACAGAAAAACAGAACAATGACAGTAAAATATTTACCATGTCAATCAGTGTTTTGTTATTCAATCCGATTTTATTATAGCATCAAATATAATAAACATTGCATGGTAAAAAGTACTAACATTTTGTAGTTCAATTTATATTTTCTACAAGGAATATCCTTTATTTTGTTGTTCGTAATGCATGTTCAAATATTTTTCATAGTGACACGTTTCGAAGTGTACATATTTTGTGATTATTCTGTGTAAATTCGCATATAAATTTAAAATTTCTTCAATAAAATTTTAAAATCAGTAGCAATACGCAATTTAAATTAAACAGAATTTTTGAGATTAGAAATAACAAAATGTTGGTGAATACTTTTCTAATGAAATATTTATTCGTTCTATTAGATTCATGCCTTCAGTTATAAATGTACCAATCTGTTGGTATGTGTTTGTTTTAGGCTTAATTTCATTTGACTAAAAGCGGAACCAACGAAAAGTATTACAAGCTATATTGTTGTGAATACATACACAATTTTCGGTCGACTATATCATAGTATTGTGTATAAATAAAGAAGAAAAAATTTCGTAAATAAAAACGAAACAATGTGTAAACGAAAAATAAAATAAAAATTGGTAAGGCTTTACATTAACAAGTCTGTAATTATTATCCTTATACAGTATACTATCGTTTCTTCGTTTATTAGAAATTTAGAACTAAATAGGTTACTTAAAAGGAAAATAGTCATTTATAATTTTATTTCATTAATAAATGCACCACATTTGTTTCAAGATTGCTGAGCATTATAAACATATGGGCTTATTTCTTCATTTTAAAAAATCACAGCACCAAATAGAAATTGCATTACCCTTCTCCTTCACATCAATATTCACACTAAACAAAATAAAAAATAAAATTTTAAATTATAATGAAATCTAGCTCCACCTCTACCACTTCTATTTTACATTTTTCTTCTATTTGTTATTGTTTTTACTTCTATTTAATGTGTGCGTATATCATGTTGTCGTATATATATTACAACATTTTGTGAACTTTTCCTGTATTTTTATACTAATACAAATGAATAGATGACCGAAATATTTGATAGGATCGGTGCATACTCGAGTACAATTCGGCTTGTAGAATACATTTTCGTTGGCTCCGCTAAAAGTGACATCGAAAAAAGATGTATTGTAGAAGTTACGGCAATATCGAAGAAGTTAAAAACCATAACACTTAAAAATGTTCGACGTGGTTTTTTTTCTTGAAGAGCTACAGAAACACCCGAACAGTGTAACAAAAGACTTACTTAAAAACTCTTTTTCAAGAGCCACTGAAACACTTTAAGAGACACGAAACTAACTGACTGGTTCGAACTTATCGAAAAAAAACCAGTTGTAAGCCAGTAGAAATATTGAGAAGTTGCCCTTCGCTTTGCTTGGGACGATAAAACAATAAGCAACAGCGTGGGCTCGTGCTTCAACATGAGACGTTAGAACGATTGCAGTTAGCGGAGAGGGGTCAAATTTATGATTTTCATTTAAATTTTGATTTTTAATTTTTTTAATTTAATGGAACTTTTTGGAGGTTTGAACTTCTTTTATTTAACGATTGAACGATTTTCAATAATTCACCAAGCCTAGGCCCAGTCCAGAAACATCAAGAAAAATACAAAAATTTGATATAAGATTCCCACAACCATCGACAGATCCTGTGGCTGATAATGTCAGCATAATAGTTGACAGAGGCCAGATCCATCTCTGTTTAGCAGTGTATTTCCAAAACAAAAATATTTTAAACATATTAGAACTGCTTGGCTCACTCCTTAGTTTGAGCCGCTTCAAATGAGCAACTGCTCCTAAAAGTGACGTATGATGATTTATGGCGTGAAGTTGTGTTAATAAATTGTATGCATAAGATATCAACAAACAAATAAATAAAATGTAAAACATTTCGGAAAACTAATACACAGAAAGAAATTAAATAGTTTATTTACCTAACGCCAATTAGTTAATATCAAAATACAATGTTTACCTAATTTGTTAGGTATTTTGCCGAAGAAACTAGATATAAATATATTATGTTGTATATGATTTAACTAATTTGAGTTTTGCTAATTTTTCGTTGCAAAAATATTCTAATTTCCTAGAAAGTTCAGCTAAAATACGTCGATCTTATTGCTATTTTACTACAATATTCATCTAAAAATGTAAAGCTTAAACGATTTATGAGAATTATCTAAAATTATAGATATTTTCTAATTATAATTTATCGAAAATATTTAGTAAAATTATCTAAAATATTTAATAACAAATAGACAATTGCAAGCTAACGGCACATTGAAATTAAGTCTCCTAAAATTATTCTATAAATCCTAGCTGAATTGCAACACTGTTTTAAAACAATGGTTTATTGTCTACATTTCTCTATAAGTCATCTAAAAAACTAGATAATCACCTTAACTAAAGTGAAACACGTTTAAACAAGTCTTTAATTTTACATCAGTAATTGAAAAAGTGGATGTGCACCCTAGTGGAAAAAATCAAATATTTATACCAAAAAATTATACTGAGGAATACCAAAATCAATTTATTTTTGTATAAATGATTAATTTAAATACAAAATATACTTTAAATAGGTTAAAGTTAAATACATTTCTAAACCAAAATACTACTTAAATTATACATCTCAAAAATTATACAAATTTAAGTATGAATTTTGTATATACAAATATTTAAATTAAGTCAAAATTAAACATAAATATACATAAAATATGATTTTAAATATTATACACATATAAGTGTTAATTTTAACCTAAAATTAACTCTTAAATTCATATTTTAAACTAAATTAAGTATATTTGGGATAAATACTTAATCCGGTAGTTTTTTAGTTTAATAATCGATAAATATTTTATACAAATTTAAGTATGATTTTTGTATATACAAATATTTAAATTTAGTCAAAATTAAACATGAATATACATAAAATATTTTAACCTAAAATTAACTCTTAAATTCAAATTTTAAACTAAATTAAGTATATTTGAGATAAATACTTAATACGGCAGTTTAAAAGTTTAATTATGGTTAAATATTTTATACAAATTTAAATATTAATTTTAACATCATTTTTAACAAATATTTAAATTTAGTCAAAATTAAACATAAATTTAAAAAATTCTTTTAAGCGAATTATTGGAATCGAAAATTGTATATTACACATTTTAAAAAAATAATTTTAATCTTCACTTTTCATCCCGTACGAGAGATGAAATTCCCGCAAAAAGGAAAATTTCCCACGAACTGGCAACACTGATGCGCATCAATACTATCGTGCTGAAAAAATGTATTTAGTAGTAATCGTATTTCACGGTTTTTTGTATGTTGGTATGCTGGTGTAGTTTGCACCAAATGAATAAACCAAATTAAGTATATTTTAAGTTTAATTGTGTATTTAAATATATTGATTTATATTGTTAAGAATTAAACTCTACATAGTTATTGCTTTGGTGGTGCAGTGGTTAAGGTGTACATCGCTAAGTGTTTATTAACGCAAAAGTAGCCGGTTCGAGTCCAGTCGGAGCCCAAAATTTATTCTGAATAAGCAACGATGTTATCAGATCAAGTATTCACTACACTGTTTGAAAATTGACTGAAAATACTAGAATTAACAACAATGGTGTGAAATAATCAATGGAAAGGAACTGATGACGTGGTATGTCCACGAATACAAACAACCAAGGAAAAATGATTTAAAATTATAATACGCATACATCAACAGTCACAATGAATGGAATATTTTCATTATATTCTAATTCTATCTCAAGTATAGTTTTTGTTTAAATTTAAAAACTATACTAAAATTATATTGCCATAACCCACTAAAATTATACTTAAAAAATTCTTAATTTGGTTGTTTTTTTATCATAATTAACACCTTAAATGCACATATGTTGGTATAATTTTTATAACACAAAATATATAAAAATTATACTTTTAGTAAGATAATGTTCGAAAATATAATTTGTGTTTAATTTTAAAAATTATACTAAAATTATATTGCCATATTCTACTAAAATTATACTTAAAATACACTGATATTGGTATTAATTTTATAACACAATATACAAAAATTATACTTTTAACTAGATAACTTGCGAAAGTATAATTTCTGTTTAATTTTTAAAATTATACTAAAATTATATTGCCATAACCTACTAAAATTATACAAAAATTATTATTAAATTTCTATGAAATCGTAAGTTTATTTTTAGTATAAAAAATTTCAATTTTTCCACTAGGGCAGTACGTGATATGTGATGTACTATAAATAAAAAGATTTAATTAATAAATAATAATTATATATGTGTTTGGTTCAATAAATTAGTTCGGTGAAGTAATAAACCTTTGAATATAAAATTTTGCATAGGCAAATTTGTTTGCTTTCCAAAATTGTGCGTGCTAAGTAAAAATTAGCGGTACATACATTTTTTGCTACCTAGTATATATTGTGTTCTGTGATTACGTTTTAAGTAAGTACATCCCAAGATTGTGTTACTATAAATAAGTAAGTGCATTTCAAAATAAAGGTACTTTGAAATGGAAGAAGATATACCATTTGAAGAAACTGTTGAACAGAGTGATGTCACCCAAATAATTCAACCTATTGAACAATCCATGGAAATATTATTACAAAAGTGGGGGTTTCCCTCTTTAATTGAGGAATTCCAACGTAAGTGCAAATTCTCATACGAAAACGTTATACAGATAAATTAATATTTTTTTTTTTATAATTTATGCAATTAGAGAAAGGAATCAACATTGAAGTTCTTAAACAATTAAACAGTGACGATTTAAACCGACCAACGATTTGGATTGCGAGTAAAATTTCGAAAAGCTCAGTATCAGTGGCAACTAGAAAAGGTACACATATTTTAAAACCACATACATTTTAAATTTTGATATACTTACCAAATTAATTAATATTTTAATATAGGTCTGTCGACAAACAGCAGCAACTACAACTGTTGATTCGTAGTTAAACTCGGTATCCGTTACGTACATTGAGTCATCTGAATTGCTTACGAAACAATCAGGACAATCCTCATATATACCGTGTACGAGTTCATCAAGTAACGATACTGATAATACCGTTACATCATTATTTGTAAGTATTTGTTCACTCAATCTTTGCAATTATAATTTTAATTTATTTAATAAATTGGTTTGCTCTAATTTTACAGGATTTAGAAAAACACCTTGTATTGAATAGTGCTACAGGGGTTCTTATTTTAGCTAAACTTATAAAAAAACGCATCAATCAACAAAATCTGACCGACAATACACAGTTCAAGTCACTGCAGAACACTTACTATCGAAAAATCGCAGAATTACTAATTTCGCATATAAGGAGGTTTCGCAGAAAATTGTGGAACTGTTCCCCACTGAAGACGAGGTAATATAATATATATGAATCTGAAATTATTTATAGTGTTTTTGTTTAGTTTGAAGAGTAGTGGTTTTAAGAGAATTTCTACAATCACACCGAGGTTTCGAGTTAGCTTTTCACCGCGTTCGTTGTGAAAACCACCTATACAACTTTTACCACGTCGGTATATCGAATTGCTCGAAAGATCTAGTTAAAGACGCAATAAGGGCTAGGTTCGGCTTCTACGCCATAAATAATATTGCAAGGGATCATTTAAGTTAAAATCAATTCTCGGATAATCATTTGTAAGAAAAATTTTCGTTTTTAAATTTAACCATTTCATTGAATTTTAATTTCCTGGCTCAATCATAACCTTTGGCTGCCTAAAGGCTTCATTAGTTTTTCTAACAAACTATACTAGCACTGAATTTAATTTTGCAATTTTATTTTAAGTGATTTTTGTCAGTATGGTATACAAATTGCAAATTTGCTAAAATATGAATTATTTAATTAAAATTAATTAGTTTTTAATATTAATCGATTTCAGGTTAGATATTTTGGAACTAATAGCCAACGTGGCAAGTTGGCTGAAAAATATTATACGCTTTCAAAAAAATATGTAAAGTCTGGTATAATTGAACGACCAGCAAAACGAAAACTATCAGGAGAAACTAGTGCTCTTCCAAAACAGTTAATTTACAATGAAAACGATTTTAGTCCAGAAATTACTGAAAAGTGGATTAGCACATATAAACTACGAAGAAGTCATATTCAAGATGTATCGATCGATAATTTAAGCCAGTGGCCAATTTAAAACTGAAGATCGTTATTTGACTCGTAAGTTTTAAATACTATTATTCTAGATTGCGAGTATGTGTGCTATATCAAAGTATTATTTATTTCAGATGGAACTTGATTTTGAAAGATTGTTTCCAGAAAAATCACCACAATCATCACAAATCAATATTATTTTCGAAGTGGGATTTTTTTTATCAAAAAATTATACAAATTTTCGATCGCGACATATGAATTGAATTTTAAGTTATAAAACTTTATAATTTGAATTTGTTAAAAATAATATAAACAAATATTTTTTCAATCAAATTAAAGTTTTATTGTATAACAACCATGAATATTTCTATTTAAGGCTTGTCCTTTTCAAATTGGAAATAATTTCTTAGAGCTTGATGATTTTCTTAATGATCACAATAATATTTCTTCCCATGATGTATCGTATAGAATTACTGATGACATACTTAACTAGCACATATTATGGTTTAGAATCATACTAGGTCATACCACACATTTCATGAAGCATTGTTATTATAGTCTTCATTGTAAACGCCTTACCAGAAGGAAGCAATGCAGCTAATTTTAGTAGTTATTTTGCCTTATTTAAATTTCGAAAAGTTATGGTATATCTACTACATTTAATATACAAAACATCTAAGTTTTGTTGACAATTCAGCTAAATTGATATTAGATGCGGATTAGCAACATTTTTTATATAACTTAAATATATTCTTAGGTGTTTTCAAATCCTAACGTACAAATCGGTTTTAGGTAAAACATCGAAGTTGTCTAGGTAATTTATATAAACTTTTAGTTACTTTGAAAACTATTGTTTATAGAAAAATCTTCTAAAACCCTTTTCACGATTTTACCTAAACCGCTTAGAAGGCTGAAAATCTATTATAATTTTTAAGCAAATCATTGATATTTTAAGAAATTGTTTCTAATGTTTTTTCTCTGTGTATGTTTCAGGTGATTCAATTTGGCAAAAACTCTGGAGGGCGCTAAATCTTAGGCTATGTATACTCAAATGAGAAAGCGAACTATTACATTTGTTGCATTTAATCGCTATCTGAACCTTTGTTGCTATAGAATGAAGTTAAAAAAGACATGACTGAAGATATATGCCGCAAATTAAATGGAAGGAATAATTCTTGCAGCAGTTGCGAATTGCGCATTTGAAGGATATTCAATTCGGTTTAAGGATATTTACAACCTATTTAATGTTGCGAACAGATTACTTAATATTCACTACATCATACCCAATTTGAAGAAGAAAATGAATTTGCCAAATATATGGTTTGACAAGCAGTCAAGTGTATTTCACAAAATTGTTGGTATAAATTATGACAAACCAGAACGCTAAAATGTTATTGGGCCCGAATCTCGTGGCATAAAATTACTGTTATGTTATTTTATTTCCCCGCTTCCTATTGGAATTTTTATTAAAAAAACAAAAATAACATAACATACAATTTTAGATCCCGGAATCGACCCCATTATCTTTAGAGTACTGATTTCCATAATTTCGATTTAATTTGTGTCTTATATTACAGATAAACAGTATGAACAGCTGATTAAAAGTTGGTTGAGATTACAACAAAGATATGTGACGTTAATTAAAATTTATAATGATTTGAAATAATAAAATTTGATAGAAATTAATTGACTACGAGTGTATGCGTTTTAATTTTAAATAATTGCGTATAGTTTATCAGACGGAGTAATTTTGTTTGCTGCATGATAATGTTTTGCAATACTATGTAAAATCTTTCCCCAGTTCCCTATTCCCGGGGAATTACTTATTATTAATTAATTAGAGTGAAACACTAATTTATTATTTTCGCGCAACAAAGCACTTAGTTTTTACTACGCTAACAACTGGAGTAGCTGGTAATTTATTAGTTAGTGTACGATGTCGTGATTTAGTCACAAACCCAAAATTGTGTGACACTGAATTTAGTAAAGAATACAAAAGAATACAAAGAATACATATATACAAAATTATTTACAAAGAGGTATGAAAATATAATTACAAATTTTAATGACATTTATCATTTCTCTGTACAGTTGAATATACAAGATTTTTTTAAATTTTAAGAGAATTAATATTTTTAAGTTGAAAGGGTAGGGTAAACCAATAATAAACGCACTCATCAAAACCGAATTATTAAACGTGTTACTTTTGTTAAGCGGCAAGTTGATGTTTCTGGTTCGCAGGGATCTGGAAAAACAAAATTTTTCATAAAAATATAAAGGCAATCCAGAGGTAATAATTTTAAAAATATATACAGCTGTTCTATAATGATAAACTCGAACAAAGTACATCTCAAAATAGAAGTTTTTAAACCAGAACTATGGTCAAATTTTCTGAGGCCATGAACGTATCGAATACATTTATTCAATGAAATTTCAAGGAGACGTGGAGAGGAACTGTAGCATCCACTATAAATCACAACACAGTACATAAACAAAGGTACAACCAAACTTTTAATCAATTATACTAGCAACTGAATTGGAAATTTGTTTTTATCAATCTTAACAAATATAAACTATAGTTGACACGTTGACACAATGTGCTAATATGAACACTCCAAGTAAGTTTGGAATTTAATATCAGTCTTAAGTTATTAACGGTTGGAACAAATTTTATTTTGCCATGACTAAAAACAAGAGTAATGCTTTAAAATAATGCTTTACTTTTATTAGGATTAAGCGCTAGAGAATTATGCTTAGCTAATAATAAAATGTCAATATAAGATCTTCACTCAATTTTATTGCAGCCTGATTCAACCCTAAAGCTTTACATCCGATGTACAACTGTAAATCATCAGCATGGAGATGAAAAGATTTATAAATAATTATTTATAACCCAAAATTGATCCTTGTGCTACTCTTAAAGTTAATCTATACATGCTAGAGCAGTCAACACCGTGCTTCACAAACTGCTCGCGACTAAAATAAAAGTACAACAAATTATTTGCAGTGCCAGACAATTTATAATGTAAATAAAGTTTTTGCATTTCAAACAATAAAGCTTGCGAAACTTGCCCATTCAAAATTGCAGAAAGATCGTCAACAATGTATACCAAAGCCCTTGAAGTACTGTAAACAGGCTTATACTCTAACTAAAATTTCCAAAGAAAATCAAAATCTTTAAAATGCTGCAGATTCTTGCAAATCCATTTTTTGACATTGGAACAATAGAAGCAACTTTCCATAAATTCGGAAAAACTGATTTTGACAAACTTTGATTAATTATATATGTCCACTGTGGAAGAAAAAGATCAATAAATAATTTTATTTTTATAAAATCAATTTTATCATAAGCAATAACATAAGGTTTAATTGAATGGATAGCACCCACAACAATTAGCTCATCAACAATCAAAATCAACGATCCAATATCTGGTAATGGCAGAACCACTAAATCTTAACGAAATTAACAGATATCATTCAAAATATCTTCAGCAGTGAACTTTATGTCAACTTTAGCAACAAAACACGAAATACCAAGTTTCTTTTAATTGTTACAAGTAATTATAGAATTATAAATATTACCAAAATAAAAACTATATATTTAGCTTGATTGATAAACCTGGTAGTTTTTTTCGAGGCTTTTTATAGGAAGTAAATTCTCTCTGGGACAGCTACCACTCCTTTCATAATTATTATACTTAAAATCTCTATACTGAAATGAATCCAATATCGTCTGGTTTACCCATAGAGCTGTTGGACAATTGCTATTGGTTCGTTTACGGGACACACACATAGAATCTAAATATAAGAAATTTGAATTAAATAAAACAACAATCATATTTACATCAGGGCAAGAATAAAGAATTGATCAATTATAATTATAAATATTCATAATTATAATTTTCTTATAATTGCGCACAACATAACAAGTCAACTTATCACTAGTGCGACAACATTTATAAGAAGAAAAAACCAAATCATGATCGGATATTGAAGAAACCGGAAATTTACCATAACTGATTATGTATCTGCCAGATTATATAACTCGCCATGACTATCCAAGTCACCCGAGTTCAAAATTGGTATTATGATTCTCCCTTTTATTTTGACGAGCCGTTGTTTGCGGCATCGTATGTGGATTCTTGCATTTTTTATAGTTTGTTATTTATCGTTATGGAAACCATATACATAGTATTGTCAAAAAGTTTTAGTTGTTTACAAATAATTTTCATAAAAAGATATTTGTGTATGTCTTCGACAAAATTTTTAAGGATACGATATTTTTACGATACAAAATAATTATATAAAAAATATAAAATATATTATAAATAATATATCCCGGTTTTGTTTCATATCCAAATCCAGTTGCAATATCCCGATTTTGTTCCATTTCTTCAAAAAGTTTGATAAATTAATGAGTTGTGGTAATTTTTGGTTTATTTCTTATATGAAAAATATAAATTAAATATTTTAATGTTAAAATATTAACAAAATATTATATTTCTAATACCAAAAATACTTACAAGCTCTTGCTCAATTGACATTCACCACCATATTTTAGGTGAGCATATAAGACATTAGACTCGCTCACTGTAAGAAATATAATACCAAAAATTCTATGCAGTGATTTCGAGTCGCAAAGCGACATGCATGTGACGATCACTCGCTCACTGCGAAAATCATAATATCAAAATAAAATTATAGTGACGACACTTCACCAGGTGACGAGTAAAGGCGTAACCAGCGAGTCTGTAAGAAATTTAAGTAACAAAGCGACATCTGAAAAATGTATGTTTATTGACATTACTGACCAGCGAAACCCAAAGTACTTTTCGTACAGTTTCGTTAAATTTGAATTGTCATTTAGCAATCCGTAACAAGAGCGAAAATTATCGCTCAAACTGAAGGAAACTTCAAAATTGAATACAATTCTAATATAAAAACAATTCTAATATAAATGTCATACCATCGTGGCATGGTTGATTTGTAATTTATCAATAATTTATTTATAAATGGATATTATCTAGTCAATTTGTTCTGCCGTTTTGTACGATGTATAGTAAATTGACATTTAAAAATTCAATTGACAATAATCGTGTTACAGATTCGCTGGTCAAACTGTCACAGATTCTGTAATAAAACATTTTCGTTAAATTCTGTAAGGTTTCGTTACTGACTCTTACAGACTCGCTGGTTATAGCTTAAGTGAGATTCATAATAGACCTATTAAACAATCAGCTAATAAATTATTATTTAGCATATTAAAGTTAAAATCGCTCAAACAGAACACTTTTTCCTACTCTTGTAATAAATCAGTAAAAATATCATTAATATTTGTAATGCCCCCTCATCTAAATTCTACGTCAAACTACGTACATTAAGATGACCAAAAAATAAACAATTGTTATTAGAATGTGATTTATCAATTGGAATGGAATGATAAGTAACATCTAAAGTAGATTTATCACATTGAATCTCTCAGTTAATAATTTGTCCATATGAACATTCGAAACTGATAATTTAAAAGACGAATTCTTGTATGGAATTTTTTGGATTGAATCGATTAATTTTGACATCACTTATATTAAATTCATCCCTTAAATACAGCTTCACGTTATCTCCACTAACTAGGATGCAACCTTGAAACAATTACGTGCAAACGCGGCTTCACAGTACGTAAACGACGCTCACTAGCCCAATAATAAAATCATTTATCAAATCCAAATTGTTTGTTAATGTTTGATTATTACTAATATTATGAAGACTACGCAAGTGGGTAATTTCATTGGAGTAGCCAAGCTAAGTTTAACAGAAGATGACAATTCTGGATTATGGAGATTATTATTCTGAAGAAAGGAATCTGCATGAGCTTTACCAACGATGTCGACGAAATCAGTAGAGCCAGGTCAATAATATTTTTATTTTCAATATTATGATCATCTTTATCCAAGCTTGCCTGACACTTTTCTAAATTACAAATATATTTTTCAATGCTCATTGAAATTTGTGACAGTTCAACAATTTTATTAGTAAATGTGTTAATCAAGTCACAACACATCACAAAACCAACGTACGTTTTTACTGCCAGATATAAAGTCATAAAATGCTCTTTTCAAGCCCGCACAACGATAGTAAGCGACTTTTCTACACAAACCATAACAAAATTAAAAAATCCACTAGCGTCTTTTTCGAACATTGTGCAATCATTGGGTGCCATTATTTGTAAGGTGTACACTTGAATAATAAATATATATTTAGAAAATGGTACAATAAATACAATATGGTGAAATGGCCATAAACTACTAAATAACAGACAAAAAAAAATCGCAAACATAAAAGTTCACAAAATATTCACTTATTTATAGTAATATTTACAACTATAATATATATTTATATAATTATAGGACATTTATAGAATAAAATAAATAAAATAGTAATTTTTTATTTGGAGAAACTATTTTTCGATGTAAACTGCAAAGCTGACTCGTTTTTTTTATCTAGAATATTTGAATTTCATCAAACTGGTTGGATTACCTCAACATACTGTGAATCTTAAAGTTGGAGTTATAGTCATGCTGATTCAGAATCTGAATACTAAACAAGGATTGTGCAACGGTACAAGATTATAGTGCGATGTGCTCACAGGCCACTTTTCTTTGAATGCTGTCTTAATAGGAAATTTCCGTCGTTTAAGTTTAAAACGTAACTCGAGGATGGACCTTGAAAGATCGATCCTTTGGTCAACATTAGGATATACCTGTCGGAGCCTGTATTTCGACACAGACGACTTTCATTCTCAGAGTTCATCGTCCTTATGACGTCAGCGCTAAGATGCTGTCTACTCCGCACCAGAGTAAGCTTATTCATTGAAGTAGTAATATTTTTAAAAACAATCTTGCTTATAAAGAAATTTTTGATTTATGAATCGTAAAGTTTAATCATATTGCACTAGCTTACAATTAACGTATATTTTCACTTTTAAAAATGAAACTGAATTATTATTATGGTAAAATAAATCATTCTTTCTTATACTTTCTTTGGTATCTATTAAACATAGTAAATAAATGATCACATTTTGAAAAAAGTAACACTTGATTTTGCCATAGCCAGAAAATATGTTTGAAATTCTTCTTCACAGAATGGGAGCTTACCTGTTGTATTTGATTGTGAAATCTCACATCATACAAGAATGAGTTTTAAATATATGTCAGCATGAGTAGGTGTGTCTATTCTTCTTCTCAACCTTTTTACAAAACTAATTCACCCATAGTCTCAATAATCGGTTACTTCATGATTACAACAGTTGGTGAGTTTACTGAAAACATTAAATGTAATTTGACCATAGATGTTTCCTAACCCAATCATATTCTTTTTTTTTAGCTATGTAGTTTTAATCTGTTTTAAAGGACATAGTCAATTTAAACGCCTCTACATTTAGAAAAATAATTTAACCTGCTAATTTTTGCATTTTCTTGGTATCGAGATGCATATACAACTTAGTTAGAAGGTATTCAAAATATCGTGAAAAACCATCATGAAATTAGACTTTTTTACGGCACGCGGCCACATCCGGTTTATATGTTAAAAATTAATGCAGTAAAAACCTTTAATTTTAATTAATTCATATTTCCCTAAAACAGGTATTAATTAAGTTATTTCAATCAAATACATTGAGTAATAATTTTAATCAATTCCGTGTTAGCACACACACAATTGCTTATGCATTAATTAAAATTATTGTAATATGAAAAAAATGTAAAATCTGTTTATTTATTTTTTAAAACGTAAATTTAACAAAAAGGAATTTTTATTGCCTTATTATAGTTGCGAGTTTGTTTTTTTTTTACTCGTACATTATTTTATAGTTCCTATTGTTTTTATTTCGAACCTACTGTGATAACACAAAAAAAAAATTATGAAAATTAAGTAAAAAATACGAATAGTATATCATAAAATAGGGTAATAAAAATTATGCAAATATTACATAAAAATAGAAAGTAAAGATGGGCAAAATAGCAAAAATTGCATGAGGTTGATTGTAAATCATAATAAAAAATAAAAAAACGAGAAACATTTTTTACAACTGTCAAATGTTATATTGTTTCATAGTTTTTGGAATTTTTTGGCGACAAAAAGTCAATTCGTCACAGTTAATTTATATAATTGTTTATTGCTGTATGTATGCCGCTTCTGATAGTTTACGCACATATAACGACAAAACGATGCGATAAAAAATTGTATGACTAATTGAAGAAGCATATTTAAAAAAATTATTTTTTTTTCACAATTTTTATAAATATTTAAATTTAACAACAATTGTTCGGCTTTGCATGGTTGGCAAATTGTTATCTCGCACATAAATCATGCTATTTTCTTTACTTGTAAAATACAAAATTATGTTTACTTCATTGTTTTTAATTCATCTTGTGTAAAAAAAAGGATTCAACTTACATTTCGAATTTTAATATAAAGTTAACTCAAGGTGCGCTCGCAAAAAATACATCATATTTAGAACAATATTTTTCAATTTGGATTTAAATTTTGTTCCAATTAGTCCAGCAGCAGAAATTGCCCGTTCGGAGTCGACAGTTTCTTAAATATAATCCCTTTATATGTTGCGCTTCGATGAACGCCATCTCTCTTAATTATATTTAACAAACCAGTACACGTTTTGGAAATAGTAATTGATTGACCAATTATTTGAATACCGGTCTTGGATTAGCAAATCCAATTTTTTTTTAAATGATAATTCTACTTTTTTCGTTCGCTTCAGTCATTTTGAAATCCAATTCGTAAAGCTTTTTTCAGTTCCTCGCTGAAGGGTGATTTTTGATTAGCCTATTTATCTAGCATGAACTTTAACATAATATTCGCACTATAAATATTTACATCCTTACGGTACAGTACCTCAAGAAGTGTTTTTATTGGCAACAAAGGGTGTGTTTTAGTTAACAATAATTGCAACTTCAGTTTTGAGAAGGATATTTTAGACTCGATTTTTAGTTGATAAAATCGCACAAACATCATCAAGAGAATGTTCCAAGTAACGGGTCTTTGTATTCTTATTCTTTTCAAGAATATCGTGGCAATCTTTCAAATTTCTTCTTCCACAATATCATGTCTTATATGTCACTTTCAGAATAACCAATTGGATGCCGTGACCAAAGCTCACAGAGCTTAGCTGCTGAAATACTTTAGATAGCCTCCTCACTTTCTTCGTACAGAAGCATACTCCAGTCTTTCTTTGGTTATGGACTTTTTATTTTAAATTCAATAAATTTATTATTAAGAATGGAAACACAGGACTCAATTGTGAAGGTGGAGCTCACTTAATGAGCCGAACGCTTATGTAAATTTACGTCTAAAATCGCTCAGAATTGCCAATTCAGGGTAATACATACTAAACAGGTTAACACATTATACTCATCGGTTTGATTAATTAAAATGTATTACCCTATTTAGTATTATCCTAAAGTGGCAAACCTAAGCGATTTAAGAGCCACATGATAAATTTATGAAGCTTGTTGATTGAGTTGGTAGTACATACTATTATCTATAACCATGCCTCAATGTTGGAAGGAGGTGCTCGATTGGAATTCATCGGATAAAATAAATGCATGTGCCTGATATTAATTATAAGGCGATTTTAGAACAGTAAGGCCCTTGGCCCACTTTAGTTATTGTTCGGCCATAATATAGTGTTTAATGGTCTCGAAATATGAAGATTTTTGTTACCCTAAATGAGGTAATTGTGCTTATAACCATACCTAGACAAGTAAAAATGTGTCTAATCAGAAAAAATGTCTTTCAAACATCTGCATATATATCAATTCAATAATTATAACGTGTCAGTGATTAAGCGATCCATTCACTCAGAGAAAAACTTGGGTCAAAACAAACAAAAATCTGAGTCTATTTTGCAACACACTTGGTGATTTTCGATCAACCAAACCTCTTAGTTAAAAAAACGAACAGGATCTTAGTTGAATAAAATTTTAATTTTAAATAACCAAATCGCGGTTATTTAATTTTTAACTTAGTTAATTTAACCAAGGACCAATGGTTATTTTTATGGATATAAGTGGAAAATTTGGTAACAGTTGCCAACTGTTTTGTTAAATCCACCAAGGGAGACAATTATTTTACTAATGACTTGTGTTAATTCTACCAAATTTTTTCGTAAATATAACCAAATTAATGTTAATGTTGGAAAAGTTTTAGGTTGAAATAACTAATTATTTGTTAACATTGAAAAAATTCTTTTTAAAATACTCAAAGTAGTCTTAGTAAGTAAAACTTTATCTTGGTAAATTTAACTTAATGTTTTGATAAAATTGGCTTTTTACCAAGACGTTGGAATTTGCAAGTTTGGGTTCGCACTAATGTGACATTAAATTCTTTATTTTAAAAAATTCGGTCGTCTCATCAGACTGCAGTAACCAAACTACAGAAATATTGAAAATACTTTGAACTTCCATTTAAAGTATAATCTCAATGCTTTAGCGAATTTTAATAATTCGCCACGCAAATGTCAACCCCTTCGTAAATATTGTAATTTTTAACTAGTCTTAATTTATATGACAAAACTTATAGGCAAAATAAGTAATTAAGAAAAACCAAAATACTTTGTTAAATATAAGTGCACATCTAAACACTGCGAAACTCAAACTGATATTGACATCAAATCAACATACAACAAATCAATCATCTCCTCATTTAAATTTAAACTTATGTTAACAAGAAACATAAGTAACAACCACCAAGAAGATTATATAAACGGATATGAGTTTGTTAAAAATATCCCATCTGAAAAATTCATGCATGCCGAACCACAGATTTCAACCTGGCTAAATGGCAAACACTTAATGAAATCATCTATTTTTATTTGTGTTGCTTTTGAAGAAAAATTGGATAATTGCAATCTTAAAAAATATCTATCCCGAAATGGACTTATACTACATAACTTCTACATTAAATCAGTTAATGAAGTTACAAAAGTTTATAAAATCGGAGGTAACTACGTTATTGTAGTTACTCATCAATCTAAAACTAATTGCAGTGATCTAATCTACGCTTTAGAAACTTTAACATCCTACTTGCAGCATCGAAAAAATGAGCCTTTCATAATTACCTTGGATGTTAGCCATCATGTCTACAAGGTTTTGCCAGTGTTGGATTATGTTACAAACTCTCCATTTAACAACATCAAATGGGTTTTAAATATTCCTTCTAATATGTCACTGCAGTATGAGAGAATGTTATCTTCCCGTTGGATTACAGGTGATCCCTCGAAGTTCTCATATGGAAACTGTACGGATTTTCATCCACATCTCCGACTTTTCACAAGGTGTTGTCTGCAGAGTCCAGCTATAAGAATTCGATCATAGAAATAATGTTTTACATGAAACACTCAAACAGCCTAATAAAAAGCCACTTAAAGGATCATTACATTAAGAACATAAATCTATTACCTTTCTCCGCTGCTTCCTTACGACAATTAAACATATTTATATTTGACAACGCTACCAAACAATATCTCGAAGAACCGAACACAAAACATCAGTTTGGTTTCGATGGGAATAATCTGGTGCAACTGTGTGAAGACACAAACACATTTATTACCCCAAACAGATACATTTTTTGTTCATCGGGTACGGTAATTATGTTAGATCATCAGACTTACAACTCATTAAACAATATCTATCTTAAAACAAACATAAAGATGCTGGATATTACAAATATTCAAGGTGTACCTGGGTGTGGTAAATCAACATGGATTATAAACAACCATAATCTGGGCACTGATCTTGTTCTATGTGCTACAAAAGAAGGACTTGCAGATATAAAATTAAAGGTAACATCACGTTGCGAGCACAAAAACACTAACTTTAATAACATCAAATTAAACTACAAAACGATTGCCTCATACCTAATAAATGGTAACCGGACCTACGATACAGTTTTTGTTGATGAGTACATGATGGTGCATGCTGGATATATAGGACTTGTGGTTATCAAAAGTAAATGTTCTAAAATATATCTTCTAGGTGACAAAAATCAAATACCATATATTGACAGATTACATCATGTCAATATGAAATTTTCCGATGCAAGTGCTTTTGTAACAAAGACTGAATACTTGAATGTAACGTATCGATGCCCAGCTGATGTTACTTCTGCTCTCAAAGAATACTACCCTAACATCACTAGTATGAACACAGTGGAATCTTCCGCCGAATTTATAAACCTGCCACCAAATCTATCATCATTACCTGTGTTAGAGAACGCTTTCTATCTAACTTTTACCAGAGCTGATAAACAATTAATCTCTCAGCTTAAGATACCAGAAACCAGTAAAGTCTTGACGATCCATGAAGCACAAGGTTTAACCTCACCAAATGTAATATGTATAAGAACCAATTCTCAACCTCTTGAGCTGTTCGATAGTGTACCGCATGCCATAGTTGCAATCTCTAGACACACAAAATCATTTAAATATTTTTCTCCGGTGGCCAATGATAGACTACACTCACTTTTAATGAAAGCTCGAACTTATACTATTACTCAAAAGGTAAATCAGCCCATAAAGTCCAAAAAAAGATCGGTATATGAGAAATGTGCAATTTACTATCAAAACGTAAACAAAATGGCATCAAAAGCATCTAAATTCTACAAATTCGTTTTAAAATCAAACTACCTTATTTATGTAATTTGTGAAACTTCATTAAAACCAGACATACGGAGCAGCGAACTTTTTGGCCATGACTACGTTGTTTATAGATGCGATCGGTCTCCTGAAACTAGTTCAAAGAAATCGGGTGGTGGCGTACTGATAGCAGTACATTCTAAACTCTGGAATGCTCCAGTAACTTTAGCCCCATCGAGAGTCGAACAGATCGGTGTAAAAATCAAAATCAACCAAACCAACCTAATCATCTACGCAGCATATATACCACCTCAATCAAGTAGTGATCATTATGCAACTTGCATCGATGCGATTGATGAAGTTATTAATACAACAAACTCGTCAGATTTAGTTCTTGTGCTTGGTGATTTTAATCTTCCAAATATAACTTGGAACTTGGACCCAGAACTAAACTGTATTTTACCTTGCAATATAACAACAGATGCGGAATCTTTATTTGTGGACGCCATGCTTTGTTATAATTTGAACCAAATAAACACAATTGCTAATAATCGTGATAGATTATTGGATCTTGTCTTCAGCAACGACATTGACACCTTTAAAATTTCTGAATCCCTATTACCTTTTGTCATAAATGATGTTAATCACAAATCTTTGGATATTGTATTTGACTTAACTAAAATGGCGAGATCAGAACACCTACAACCAATGAAATACAACTTTAAAAAAACTAACCGTGTGGGGCTACAAAGTTACCTGGAATCCATCAACTGGCAAATAACTCTCAATTCCAAAGATATAAACGAAAATGTGAACAAATTTAATGACATCATGATACAGGTCGTATCTTAATCAAATTCAAGACAAAATCAAAGTAAATCCAAAACAATTTTGGAAATACTTTAGGAATAAACGCGAAATTGAAGGATACCCTGCTAATATGACGTACAACAATACCTGCTCTTCAAACGCCAAAGATATAGCTAACATGTTCGCGTCGTTTTTTCAATCAGTCTATAGACCAAGCGTTACTAGTGGATTGTACGAACAACCCAGCAACAACAACACATCAATAACTCCTCCTATTATTTTTGAGGACAACATTTTATCGGCTTTAAGGGGGTTTGGAGATGGTTGCGGTCTTGACGATATTCCCTCCTCTATTCTGAAGGAGTACGCTGAAATTTTAACAATTCCATTATGTTATCTATTCAATCATTCCTTAAACACCGGCGTGTTTCCTGAAAAATGGAAAATTTCAAAAATTACTCCAATTTTTAAATCGGGCAAACGTGAGGATATCTCATGCTACAGAGGAATATCAACTACATCATCAATTCCAAAATTATTTGAGTTAGTATTATGCAACAGTTTTAAATCCACAATTGCACGTCATATATCAATAAACCAGCATGGGTTTATGCCTGGCCGATCCACATCGACTAATCTGGTTGAATTCACCAGTAAACTAATTAACGAGATAGAAAAACACCGTCAAGTTGATGTAGCGTACACGGATTTTAGTAAAGCATTTGATTCTATCTGTCATCATAAAGCACTCCAGAGTTTATTCAATTTTGGGTTTTCTCTCGATTACATAAATTGGTTTAAATCATATCTATCAAACCGGTGCCAATTTGTGATAATGGGAAATGAAAAATCAAACGTTATTAAAGTTACATCTGGTGTTCCCCAAGGATCACACCTCGGGCCTTGGATTTTTATTGTTTTCATAGACCGAATAACCGAGATAATCAAAAACTCAGACGTGCTCATATTTGCAGATGATGTGAAAATTTTTCGTACTATTAATGGATTGTTAGATACGGAGAAACTTCAAGAAGACTTAGATAGATTAAGTGAGTGGTGTGATCGGAACTCACTATACTTAAATATTAAGAAATGCAAAATCATGTCTTTCCATCGTAAACGAAATCCAATAATTACTTCATACAAAGTCAACAACGAAGTACTGCAAAGAGTCAATGAGGTTATAGACTTAGGTGTTACATTTGTCGAAAACGCCAGTTTCAATAGGCATATTGAAAATTGTATTGCGAAAGCGAATGCCATGTTCGGATTTGTTAAAAGATGGACAAGTGAATTTAAGGATATCCAAACCTTATGTTCACTCTATTTCGCTTATGTTCGATCTCAACTGGAATACGCTGTAACGGTCTGGAATCCATACTATGCTGTACATATAAAAAGAATTGAAAGCATTCAAAAGAAGTTCCTGATTTTTTTGTTAAAGAAAAGTGACTGGGATTACGACCACAACTTACCATTCCATGAAAATGTGGCTCGCTTACCTCCATACACAACAAGATGCACAGATTACAAAATATGCACGCTTGAAAATAGACGACTTCTCTTGGGAGCAGCTTTTATTGGTAACGTTTTGCTTGGTCACGTAGATTCAGCTTACATCTTGGAAAACATATCAATTCACGTGCCATGCAGAACATTTAGAAACCATAAATTTTTAGCACTTGAACACCATTCCACCAACTATGGAGAAAACAACCCAATTAATAGGATGTCTAAATCTTTCAACTTAATTGACGATGTATTTGACTTCAACTTATCAAAGGACAACTTTAAAAATATCCTTAAAGACTTTTTTCTAAATTTTTAATTGTTTAAACCAAAATTTGGTTTATATTTTTTTCTATTTTAAAGTTTTTTGTTGTTTTAATATAATTTTAACTATAACTGTAAATAATCTGAAATCATACATGTATATTACAAAATAGATTTCTTTAAATAAATAAATAAATAAATAACAATAATATTGTTCATTTAACAAAATCTTTTTTGGTTAAATTAAACAAAACTACGTACCAACATCCTGGTAACTCAAATTTTACCCATTTTTTGTAGTAACCAAGTAAGGTAATAGCAAGTTTCTAAATTAAACAAGAGATTTGGTTTATCTAGCTCAGAATTTTGTGTAAAAACAATTAAATTAATTTAACTAAGTACATATTTGGTATAGTAATGTTTTTTCTGAGTGTTTCATAAATGGATTTTGAAAGCTATAAAATCTTTGAAAACAATTGATTATTAACAACTGTTAGAACTACAATGCTGCAAATATATAAAATCCCAACATGATATAGGAGTTCTATATATAAACAAACATATATGTAGTTTTGTTTGGACTGCATATACTCGAATAAGCAGGAATGGGTGAAGAAAGCTATACGCAATGTAATCTAGACCAGTATTTCCCAACGGGGGCCATAAGACCATACCATATATCTAAGGAGCCATAAGCTAAATTTATAAATTAGGGTACCTTGGACTTAAACAGGCCATGAACATTTTGCCATGAAAATTTTAGTTAGTACTTAAGCGGCCCCTACATGCACAATTAAGTTTTGCACAGTTAAAATTCACATTGTTTTAACCTTTTCCCTAAACTAATATAAAAATACCTAGGTATGACCAATTAGTTTCCACAAGTTTTACTTTTCCTGTAATTAACTTTGAATCGTAGTTGTTGAAAATATTAAAATATAAATCCGTCAAAGAAATTCGAAGAAAATTAATATCTGTCCTGATTGATTTTTACACCAACAAAATTAATTATCAGTACTTCTTAATTTAATAATTCTTTAAAGTGTTTACTATAAAAACGTGAATACTTAAATTTCAATCGAAACTACTGACAAGTTATTCAAAATAATTTATTACCAAGTTTATAGATTTATATAAAGAACATCCATGTTTATGGAAAATCAAATCTAAGCAATACAGTAACAGATATAAAAGAAATTATGGCTATAATAAACAGGTCAATAAACTAAAAGAAGTTGACAGCGAACCTTATAAAGAAACTGTAACTTAGAAAATTAATTCGTTAAGAATCGCTTTCCAAAGGGAACAAAAAATCGCGGATTCGAAGCGTTTGGGAGCTGGAACTGATGATATATATATATATATATATATATATATATATATATATATATATATATATATATATATATATATATATATATATATATATATATATATATATATATATATATATATATATATATATATATATATATATATATATATATATATATATATATATATATATATATATATATATATATATATATATTCCGAAGTTGTGGTAATTTAAACTTTTAACATTTACGGCTGATCAAGAGGTACAGAGAGTTGGTAAAAGTACTCTAGATGAAATATCTAACCAAAAAACTACGATTACTATATCAAACTCAAAATCAAAATAATAATGACAATAATGTGGCATGTATTTATTTACTTAGATTTTATTAAATCATTTTATTTTGCCAATGTACAATTCCTTCACTATTTAAATAGTTTTTAAAATGTTTACGTATTTGTTTCGCTTCATCTATCGGAGGTCTATTTTATAGGAAGTCAGTAAAGACTGTAAGACAGTAAGTTCATTTCTTGACGCCATTCTCCTTCTTCTATTGTTCCGTTTTCAATATTTTCAAAGTCTGAAGTTCTCGTATACACGACTGTCTTATTTCTTGATGCAAAAAATTATGTAGGGCACAGCTAACTAAAATTATATATTCGACGGTTTTTGGTTTTAAATTGATGGTTGTAAAAAATATTCGCAATCTGGAACATAATATACCAAATGCATTTTCCATAACTCGCCTCGCACGAGATAAACGATAATTAAATATAATTTCATTTTGATACAAATATTTTTTTGAAAATGGTTTTATTATATTCCTTGATAATCCAAACCTCATTTTCAGCTACAAAAATCGTAGGTATTGGTGTATCGTTATTGGTATTTGGCAGTGGTGAGTCGCCCGGTAAAGATCGTTTGCAATTAATTTTTTGTAAAATTTGGTGTTTTGAATAACACCATCCATCCGAAACCCTTCCATTTGTGCCCTCATCTACCATGATAAATTCATAATTGCCATTTACAATTACCATCATCACAACACTAAAAAACCAGTTATAGTTGAAATAGTTACTTCCACTATGAGGAGGCCAAGCTATTCTAAAATGATTCCCATCTATCACACCATAGCAATGCGGAAAATCCCATGTTTGGTCAAAATCTCGTTCTTGTCAACGCCATTCACTTTCGGAGTTTCGAAACTAAAATATTGAACAGTAAAATTATTTTATTTGTAGGAGGAAATAAATTTGGGTACGAGATGTACAAATATTCAAAATAATTCGGAAATACATATTAATACCAAATGAAAGAAAAAACAACCTATTTGTACGGAAACGGTACTTGATCTGGCTTTTAAAAGTTTAAGTGAAAATGAAAATGAATTTACCAACTACGGAAGTACTGCCACAAACAAATTAAGAAAAATGAATAATACGTAAAGAATCATTGCAGCAAAAGTTATGGACGAAGTGTTATTCAATGACAAAATTAGAAAACTTAATTTCAATTACACAACAGAATTTACTAATCGGATTAATAATTTATAATAGATTAGAAAATTCATATTTTAATTCATCTACACTACACCATCAACATCTAATGACACCAATTTCAAACTCTGAAGTTTGGGTATTCAGTGGTGACATAGAAGAAAATGCCGTAATATGAAAGTGTTGGTACTTGGGCTGCATGTGGTGAAAACAAGAAAAAGGTGTTGTTGAAATGAATTACCGAAATTAATATGTTAATGTAATCTTAATTCATATTAAAATAAAAATTAGTTGTTACATACCTTTATATATTCAGTTTTAAGTATTTCATAAATTGCCATATACGTATAAAGATTGCGGGGATATAGCGCAGTGAATTTCAAATCTTCAAATGACCGTCCTGTGGCAAGAAATCACACCGTATTTTTTGTGATCCATGATTTTATTCTATCCAATAAAACCTTAAATTGAGTAAAGTTCAAACGAAAAAAGTTTCTTAAATCTGATGTGGACGAAACTTTTAGTTCATCTAATAAATTTAAATGAGTAAACTTTTTGCGTTTTAACAGCCATTTTTTACTCCAATTTCTTTATTTTCTTAAAATAATAAAAATAATTAAAAATGCAGCACCAACCTTCCTCTGTGACATCTTTATTACAAGTAATGTTTTTGATGTTAGTGTTCCAAAATGAAACAAAACTATACGGTAAAACTTGTTTGCACCAACTAATCACCAAAAACACTAATATTTATACATGCCATTCCATATAGGGTCTAGTTTTACGTTATCCGGTCTGGTAAAGTTACTGTCCAGCAAGTAAATAATTGTTCAATTATCCGCCGGCCAAAACATATCACAAGTTAACCTACACTAATATCATCCATAAGTATTCAATTTAAGGGTCGCTCCAAAACTTAAAAATATTTTAGTATTAAGATTTGGTACAGCACACATCGATATACGTTAACCCGATTTTAAAATAGCACAATATAACACTATATCGAAAGTTCGTTAGGCGTAAAAACATAACTTTGATAGTAATGTGGCCGCATTAAAAATTCCGGCCCTGCAAAAATGTTTTGTTGATGTCACCAACTTTATGGACAAACTCTATTTATTTATTATTTATTTGCAGGAAACACGGAAACAATAATCTAACAACCACACCAAAAATACTATATTCCATATATCTTTTTATTATCAAAATGTAAGGGGCCAACGGACAACGTACTAAATCTAACGAAGTTTTTCTAACCACTAAGCAACCTCCTTTTGACATTTTAGCCAAACTTGGACAGTACCTTCAAAAGCTATGATTATTTCACTCCTGGCTATAATATAATGCAAAGACGATCTCGCTGTTGGTTCTGAAAAATGTTGCACTGCGGTTACCGACTTCCATTATAATTGCTCATTGTGGACATCCCCAATATACAAAATAGCTAATTTTTGTGTTGCAATTAACAGCGTTGTAATGCAATGGGACCGTTGCGGATGACCTTATCATTGTCGATTAATTTAATCTAGCATACTTATTTGTAAGCTGTTGGAGGGCGAAAGTCTGAAGCTCGTGATTAATATCACTCTCTGAATTCTGGCCTTGACCAGATTATTGCCATCAAGAATAATCAAAGCTTCGTACCGTTTGAATTTCCGTAAAGTAAATTTTAATCATCTTAACGATTTGTTGGCTAAAATAAATGCTGATTTTATCATAATTCAAACTCATAAAATAAAAGCTTAAACGCATAATTTATATTTCGTGATTTTTGAATGTATTACACAGTCCGTGCCCTGCATGCGCCCATAAAATATTTTAACTTCACTTCCATGGTACAATAAACAACTGCGTTTGCTCCGTATAATCAAAGAAATTAATTTTGGAAGAAATTTTTAAAATAGATCTAACATTGATTATTTTCTTCTTTGTCAAATGAACTCTACATTAAAGTAATACAATCCGACATTATTTTAAATCTGAAACATTTCTAGAAATTCATTATCACGGAAAAAAAATTCTGATGGGTATCCAGCCAGTCAAACTTATCTGGATGAATGTACTTATGGTCCTGTAGCGGATAACTTCTTCAACTATAAGAAACTTCACACAATCATTCTCAACGGAAATCCTCCGTTCACATAATTTTTTATAAAAAGACAATTCTGCATGTAAAGAATTATTCCAAATAAATATACAACAATCTTGTATATACAAATAATGTACATAGCAACTTGTACATAACGAACTTGGTGTAAGCAAAATAGAATTGAAAAATTATATTTCGGTTAAACAACAATTTCGCATTGCAATAACCTCTACAATCAAATCATTAAGAGATGCATAAAAATCGTATTGATTTTGCAAACCCAAATCAAGTATAAAACGCATTCAACACATACACAATGCCATCGTTCAAGAGATGGCATTGCAATCATCTATGTTTAATAAAACATAATTTTAAAACGGGTGCACCTTAATAATTTGATGCATGTTAAACCGAAGCCGTCCACTATGGCACATTTCAAAACAGGATGTAATAAAACAGGACATCACAAAACAGTACATAGTACACTAAAGTATACATGGTACGGGACAGGTTCGATTACACTAAGGTACATGTTACTGAACGTTAAGCTCAGAGGATTTTTTCAGCTTGATTTGTTAAATATTTTTTTTATTGAATACGTTTAGTAATTAGGATATTATCAAGTGGATATTTACCTTCACCTAGAGTAATTAGACAGTATATACTATATAGAATTCGCTCACTGCGTGCAATAAAACGATAAGTCAAAAACATCGTTTTTCAGGAGATAGGTTTTTAGGTTTTTCAGCTCGATCTTTCTCAATACGTGCTCAATTGAGAGTGTTTTTAATCCAAATGGTTTATGTTTCATGACAATTTCTGGAGTCATTTCAAAAATCTAAAAAAATTAATTTAAATAAGTACACGAGTTAGTCGTCGTGTACAATTTTATTAAAACAACATTGTAAGTACTAGTTATAGTTTTTTTGACTGAAGAAATTTTAAGGTCTTATATCGTAAGTCGAGTTGTAGTATTTATAAAGAAAAAATAATTTCTTTTATACTATTGTAACTCTACATATCGCAGTATTGCAATACAATTTTAAAAATATTTTTTTATTGTAGTCTACAGTAAATCATAAAAGATCACGATAATTAGAGTTCGGAGTATGAGCCCATTTTAGAATATGAACCAGATCTAAAAACCATTACAAACAACTTTAAGCTATAATGAAATACAAACTTGTAATTTTTATAGATTTTTATTTATTTTCAAAATCGTTAGTAATAATAATAATTATTCACATTAAATAAAAAGAAAGAGGTTATAATATCTAAGTTTTAAGATATTGTGTGGCTATGAGGTAAATTTTCAAAAATTTGATGGTAAACTCCAGGAATGTAATTATTTTTACATAAGAACATTAAGTCCTGATACTTTTGATCAGAAATCGGTTTCGGTTGATTATATAACTGATCAACAGTGTCACGATCAATGGCTTTTCTTTTCCTTCCCCGGCGTTGTATTGTGGACGTTTCATCGAAATATAAAACAACTTCTTGAAAGTTTTTCCCAAATTCATATTTATAAAATAATATATTGGGCTTATCTTTTGATATGTAAACTTCCCTCAATTTGCTCGTCCAAAAGTGTTCATTTTTCGTGTTTTTAGCAAAAAAATAAGAATCTGACATCTTGTTGAATTTTAAAATATCCTTCGGTTCTAGTTCATGAACAATATACGATGATCCACTTACTTTTGAGTTTCGTATGAGGCTATAATATTGTGTGGGAATATATATTGTTTTGTGTTTGCGACACTTCTCTATTCTTGAATGCATCGAATCTCCTTCATTCTGAGTGTATTCCTTTTCAAGATATTTATGATGAATGTCAACATTCAGTTTTCTAGATACCCATGAGTAAAACGAATAAAGTACCTTATTCTTATTTTGCCCGGGACAATTATCCGACCAAAATATAAATTTGTTTACATTATTTGTGTTTTTTCCTCTAAAATGAATTGGTATAAACAACTGGCTACCTCAGACGCTCCTTGCCCGGCAATAGTTACATCCCATAAATAACAATCACCCTGATGATTAGCCAAAATGTATATTGTAAAATTATGAAGGTTTAATTTCCTTTTATAAAAGAAGATACTTGTTTCACCGAATGGGCACTGTAAAATTTTTTGAAAATCGATACACGCAGTTACTATATTTTCATGTACAGTAGCAACAGCTTTATCTATATTTTTAATTCACCGAGATTCGTTTTTCATTTCAATAGGTTTTTGAAAGTTTAATTTATGTTTTTGTTTATCGGTTGAGGACAGATTGGTGTAACTATGGTACAATCATTGCATTGGTCTTTTTTGGGTTTAAAGAAATCTAAATTATAATTATAATTAAAGATATCCCTGTACTGTCGCTCTGTAACAATGATGGACCTAATCTGTTTTTCTTCTATCCATTTCATATATAGACGATACATTTTGGATACCAAAAGATCGCTATCTACGAAACATTTCTCAGTATGTGCACGTGAGTAGTGCGATTCGACTACGGGAAAAGCAGATATATGCTCCAATACTAAATCTTTTGAAGATTGCTTAAATTCATTCACCGGCCTTACATATTTACCTATTAAAAGTTTAAAATTTAATAAATTGAGCTGTTTCATTACAATTAGTAATATCTTACCGCGTTCATCAGTCCCACCACTTCCAGATTTGGAAAGCGCAGTATTGACTACCTGATTAGATATCGAGAGAGTATCGAGGAACATTTTTAGACATGCTCTTATCGATTCTTGCCTATCTTTTGAACGATAGTTAAGGTAATAAATCCTTGATGATTTTCGTCGGCTATCTCCTGATGCAATTTTTGTGATTTTTTTGTCAACCACTTTAACTCCTTTAGCTACAAAGTCCCACTGACGTTCTTTTAAAGCGAGTTTGTAGTAATGGCTGAAAATGTTAAGTCTGATATCATGACTCAAATTCTCTTGGCATTTTAGGCGACATTTTGACGAACAGCCGGGTTTCATTTGTTTTGGAGGAATTAACCGTCCGACTGCGTTTTTATATTGATTTCCTATATTTATTTCGCGTTTAGACTCTACTCTGTGCCAGCTATTCAGGTTTCTTTTCCTTTTTCTCGTTTTTGCTTTATTTTGTTGTGAAGGTGCGAGTTCAAAAGAACCAGAGGAGTTTAAATCCGTAGGTTCATACTCAGAACCTGTACCGTAGGACGCAAATGGATCTGGGAGTGCAAAATAAATTTTGTTAGCTTTTATATCAAATATAACAAATAAAACTTGAGTTGAAGATACAATTGAGAACGTGATGAACCACTGACAAATTTGAGGAATGAAACTCTGATTATGAAACACAGTACGAAGGTGCTGATAATGTAACTAATTTAAAAATACATACCAGAGTCGTTTTCTTTTAAATCAATAGCAGCAATCGAACATGTCTCTTCGTCGGACATGGTATATTTTATATAAACGTTGGGTTTATTTGTTTATAATTTTCCGGATATAGTTTCACTTTTATTTTGCAAGAAATCTAAATTAAAGATTTTGTGAAAAAAACATTAGTTTTACACGAATTCAAACAAGATATACAATGCCTACTTATAAATATTTAACAAGACATGCAATGCCTACTTATAAATATTTCCCAGCTGAAATATACTGTAAATAGTACTTATAGTTATCAAAACGTAAAATTATTTGCTACATAAACTGCGATAAATTACACTTACAGTTGCAGTAAAAAACTATTTGCCTGCTAAGAAAACGATAATGGGAAATACGATATTGAGAGCGCGATTTGTTACAACCAAGAAAACTATAAGTCAAGTTAGAGTATTATTAACGGGAACAAAACACAAAAATTGACTTTTCGTATTATTTGAAAGTGATACAGCATCTGCAGGAGGACCTGATTTAAAAAATCGCTTGAACTGGAATACATTACATCCTTTGAACTAAATTCCTAACGAAAATGCAATCATGCAATAACGCGATAAGTAGTACTTATCGTTATCTTGCACGCAGTGAGCGAATTATAATTGCTTTAAGTTATAATAAAATATACCTTCACCTAACAATATATAACATTATTTTAATTTAAATCATCTATTTTATTTACATATTTATTAAAATTTTTGATCTATTTTGCAACAGTAATTAAAACTTAAACAATTTTTTGGAATTAAAAACCTGCAAGATTAAGTTATTAAAATCATAAAATTGACTATTAACTATTTTGTGGTATTCTCTTTTAATACGTACTGTTATATTTGGTACTGTTTTGCGATGTACTCTTCCGTATACCATGTACTTTAGTGAACCATGTACTGTTTTGTGATGTACTGTTTTAATCGGTCCTGTTTCGTACCATGTATACTGTAGTGTACCATGTACTGTTTTCTGATATCCTGTTTTGTGACATTCTGTTTTAGCACATCCTGTTGTGGAATGTGTCGTTTCGTATGGTGCCCATGTTAAACGGATTTAAAACCCAGAAAATATGGTTTTGGTTTTCTGGGTTTTTGGATGATAGATAAGAAGACGAAAATCGTCTTATTCGATTTTAAATTTTTGCCGGTGCACAACAAAGGAACACCATCACCAGCAACGCAAACAACAAATAATATTTTGTTTAAATAATTTTTTTTATTAATTTTAGAAATTAAATTAAAGTTTGTTTTATTTATTTATTAAATTATTATTATAACATTGTTATCAAAGTGCTCCACTCATATCATGAACTCATGAACCTTTTCGTTAATATTTCAGTCAAGCATTTTGTAACTGTTTGCTACATCTCTTTAAAAATGTTTTGCTACCATGGCTGTACCCGTTCACTAAGCTGTACCAAAAATCACTTCGCTACGGAGTTTTATGATCTATATATTATAGTTGCAAGTGGAATATTCCCAACCAATCGCTTAACTTTCCTGTATTTCAAATCTTTTAGAAACCAATGCTACCCATGCCTTATTCTTCCATTCATAAACCGATTTTCTCATCCAAACATGCGCATGGCTTCTTAAAAGGAAAACCTACGCTACAACTTATTCAATTGAATTCATATCACATACTATTAATGTTCTTGAAAGCGCGTAAAGAGCATGATGATATTGCAACGAGCGTCAGCAAGACCTTCGATAAAACCTCACCTGTGGGGTTCCCAAAGAGATGTCGTGTAAAGTTTGATCCTCGTTTGTGCCGTTCAACGTGACATCAGATGTACCATACGGTAGTTATCCTGGGCCATTATTCTTTATATTGACCATTTATGATGTTGAACGCATACCGAAACATTTCTGTCAATGCTTTCATTACTTTTTAGGGAAATTTCATCATTCTGATTGATTTTAATAACTTTGACATCGGTTGAAAGAAAAACTTACTAGAACTAAAAGTGGGCAAAATATCAATCCATAACCTATTCCCTCAAGCAAATACATACATTACCTAGAGATTATTTTTTAAATGATAATCCAGTTTTCCGGGTGTTATATGCTCCGGGATTTATAGGTATCGTATGTGATGGGGTTCTAAATTTTGGACAGCATTGCAAAACCATACTAAATAGAACTAATTCTCTTCTCGGTTTTATAAAATGGTGGCCTAAGGAGTTCTTAAATCTCTACGTTACATGAGCGCTTTAAATGACCTTTGTTAGATCTTTTGTAAGCAGATGTGCCACCTTATAAAATCATCCATAAAATAAGAATACAAAAGGTAAAACGTAAAATTAGAATAGAAAATGTAAACTACAATGACTGTCTGAAACTGATTCAAGTAAATTATCTTGAAAATCGCCACAAAGTGACCCACATAATCTTTGTTTACCAATTGTTGTCAGTCTTTTGTGTCATCCGGCATTCTTGAGAAAATTAAGTTTAATATCAGTGTAGAACCGATTATGAAAAGAACGAGCCAAATGGTGATCTCTTCGACTATAACATTAGTAAACACACACCAAAGAAACGTTTGCTCAACACACTTTGAGTATAATTTTTTCCTCACGACAATTTCACCGCCGCCCCCCCCCCCCCCTCCCTCACCCTGATTTTACTTTTTTCAATTTCCTCCTTTTTATCGCTTGGTGCAAGAGGCCTCAACTTCCCTCATGTTCTCCCTGTCTCACTTAGTGGAAGGACGCATCACTCATTCTGAACGCTCATTTTTAGTTTTTTATGCATTTCTACCTGAATAATTAATTTCTCTTTCGTTCTTAAATCTAGCCCAAATTTAATACATATTTTCCCTTATTTCAAAGCGACGTGATATCTCTGTTTATGCCCCACGTGCGGGCAGGGATGGGTAGGCCGCTAGGAACTATTATTAATTATTATAAGTTTACATTTTGATCCACTTTGATGAAAGGAACTTCCAAGAAAGGTTATAGTCAAAATTGTTAATATCATAAATGTGATATTCAGGTTGAAATACACACCAAAAATATGGTAATTGGTTTAAAGTTACTATAATTTTTAAACCAGGGAAAACTCTGCACATAAACAGCAATGTCGAAACTACACTGCTGGTCAAAAAAACCCGGACACTTGAATTTCTTATAAAATCTTCAATTTCTAGAGCAATTACGCTATTTTAAAAGCACTGTCATATTAAATAGTACATAACCGAAAAATAGGTGTAACACAAACCGTATTTTTTTTTTTAAATCCAATCACAGCAACAAAGTGTAATAAATAAAAAATATTCAAAATTTCGATTGTTACGTTTCTAAATAAATGGGCATTTATCAATTGTTTTGAAACATTTAAAGTAGCATTTATAGCTAGTATTATTACTGTTAACGTTAACAGTGCTTAGTTATTATTATTAGCAAATATTATAATTATGAAACCAGAAAATATCGCAAAAGTAATCGCTTTGAGTGAGGATGGCTGTAGCGTGCGTTATATTGCTGCCCACCTAAACTCCCCTCGAAGTACAGTTCAAGACGCTATTAAACGATATCGTAAAACTGGTCAGTATGAGCCAATGGTTGGATCAAGTCGTAAAAGAGCAACAAACGAGCGGGACGATCGGTTTATGGTATCAATGGTACTGCTAGATCGTTTCCAAACAGCTAATCGTCGCTGGTTGATTGGAACAGATACGTAGTGGCAATATTTCAGTTAGCACATAGGATCGCGAAAATTGAATGAACATGGATTGCAGTCTAGGGGGCTGCTACATGGCCAGAGCTTCTCCCAGCTCAACGAAGAAACTGTTTGACTTTTGCTCGTAACCACGTCAAGTGGACTACGGACGACTGGAAGTCCGTGTTTCACTGATGAATCTAGGTTCAGTTTGCGATCACTGTATGGATGGGAAAGAGTATGGCGGAGATCCGGAGAGCAATATTCACAATGTGCCATACCCCCAAGAGTCCCATTTCATGGCCGCTCACTAGCGGTGTGGGCAGGCATTTCTATAGACGCCCGTACGGACCTTATATTTATACGCGGCGGCCCTAAAGGTATATCGTGGAATGTCTAGAAAAATTTGTGGTTCCATACGCCCCATTTATTGGACAGCAATTTAAATTAATGCATGATAACGCCAGGCCCCACGTTGCAAACGTGGTTAACAATTATTTGGATGAGGTAGGAATTGATCGAATTGTTTCGCCCGCTCGCAGCCTTGACCTTAATCCCATTGAGCACATGTGGGATATGCTAGGGCGTCATTGAAAGCAAAGGGAAGTCGTTCCAGAAACCTTGGATCATCTTCAATTTGCTCTGCAGGAAGAATGGGAAATGATACCTCAGGAGTACGTTGCTAACCTTGTGCACAGTATGCCAAAAAGAATGCTAGATGTGATCAGAGCTCGTGGCGGAAATACTCGATACTAGAGTACCGACCACTTAGATTGATTGTTGGTTTTTATTTAAATTAAGATGAAGATTGCGGTTACTTTTATTAAACGAAAACTTGATCCGTTAGTGCCTTTTGGCGCGCATTATATTATTTCGTACAACCATAATGCGAATAATGCGAATAGTTACCGTTAACATAAATATTTACTGAAAAAATGTAGTGTCCGGGTTTTTTTGACGAGCAGTGTATTTTAAAAGGTACTACTAAATATACTTAAACCGATAGAGGCGTTAGAAGGGACAATGGTTAGCTCCGTATTATTCTTAAATGTAGCGCAAGCTACAAAATGAAATGTAACGTATAAAAAAACTGCAAAATTTTTAGTGTCATAAAGTAATGGAAAATTTCAGGCAATGTAAGAAAATATTTGTTCCGTAGCAAGTTCCCGAAAATAAACTCTGGGTTATGGAATTTCATTGATTTTTATATAATTTTTCGTCCCGCTCGTATCATGTAGCCCTGGCCTGAGACATTTTTACTTTTGGCAAAATAATTTTAAATTTATCAAGCGCCACGAAACATTATACATATAAAAATCAATGAAATTCCCAGCCCAGAGTTCATTTTCAGAAACTTGTTACGGAAGTTTTTTTTCTTACATTGCTTGAAATTTTCCATTACTATATGACACTAAAAATTTTGCAGTTTTTTATACGAATCAAAACCTGGGCTAGGATAACTTCACACAAGATCAAATTAGTTCCTGATATGTGTGTTGCCTGATTAAAATTTTTTATTTTCTGGGATAGAATTCTGGGATAACTTCACATACGTTAGAAGGATGACTATATAGGTATCCTATCCAACCACCATAGAAAACATACGGCTTCGCAAATATTAGGGGAAGAAAACCTAGCTCGGGAGAGTGGGAAAACAAGGACTATGTAGGAGAATTGGAATGAAGAAACCATTGTTTTCAACCAAAAACCAGAAAAAACTAACTGAGCCTTTGGTCAGTCGAGTCGAAATTTGTAACTTGTATTCTGTCTCATTCTCACTCATATTCATATAAGTTGTTCTGTGATGATATGTGGTAGTTTAGTAGTAGGCAAAGTAGTCTTTTTGGTTAAAATTAAGGAATGAATGGATCACTTCGGTTAACTATCAATATTAGAGAACCATATAGTGTGTATCTGCGCTAAAAATAATCAGAAGAGGATTTACGTACTAGTACGACAATGATTCAAAATATTTGTCTAAGTTATGTACTTATCTGCAGCAACACCATAGCCGTTGAAAGTAAAATTTAATGAACTCTTGTAGATCAGTTAAATCGGAAGGTTCGGAAAACTTGCTTATCATCTGCGAAAGACTTGTTAATACCCTACAAGATGCTTGTAACAAGATTTCATCAGAAAAGTTTAATAAATTAATAGATAGAATGCCGAAACTTTATAGCGCTGTATCCGTAATTCGAACAAAGGAAGGGCACATCTATAAGCGTGTAATTTAAATGTTTGGGCATCTAGGCTTATACTATGCAATATGTATCACATTCTAATGCAAAGCATGCATTAAAAATAGTTATGATGCAGTTGCGGCAAAAATTACTGCAGTAGTGAGTCGAAGAAAATTAATATATAATCTGGGGTTAACTATTTTTTAGCGAATTTATAATAATTTGCTAAGTGATTGTGTATACTTTTAATATAAGGTTAAAATATTTTTCATATATTTGCATGTGTAAGGACCAGGGATGATATTGGTAACAAATCAAAAGTATTGAATTTTTAATAAACGCGGTATTGAATCCAGGTGAAAGGAACTTCTTTCTGTACCCCTACGACTACATCCATATATTAGTAAATTTAAAGGCACAACGAATTAAACCTGGTGAGACTCATATCAAAATATCGTTTTGCAAGAGCCAAGTCACATTTTTAAATAATGCATTCTTGCATGTCAAAAGGTTCTTGGCAACCTTTCGTAATTTTGGGTAATTTAGATGCATGAACAACCCACACAATCTCATATTAAAACTGGTGGTTTCAACTGTTGAGCGCCCCTTTTGCTGTGATTTGAAATGTTTTAAAAGAAGTATTAAAACTGCACCAATCGTAACGATCGATTTTAGGTTAGTAAATCAACTGAACTTAACTGCATCAACTGTATCCTAGTCTTCTCCGTTTGCTATTGCATATCTGTACTGCTCGTTGAGTAATTAAGTTAATACCAAACTACTAATAATCTTGGAATTTGCGACTGGAAAGGGTGGTGTGAAGTAAGCCCTAACTAATTGCATTTCTGTGTAACTATTACCAATTTTACGTATTTGGTATAATCTCAAAACAAAATGCATACTTTGAAGTCGCCATTAGCTGTACTTATGGTTGGTTCACAAATTAAAGTTCTTTAGTCTAGAGCCAGGTATTATCTATGAATGAACATTCTTCATACAGCATACATCGTTCGACAGTTGACGGTTTGCTAAGCTTGGATGATTTTTTTAGAATTTTTCTATACAACGGAGCTGAGATTTAGTCCACAGCAAAATAGCAGCATCATCATCCAAGCTCTTTCGACATTCACCTACCAAACGAAAGGCACTATAGTTGGACCAATATGGTTTTTTAATGGTATGCTTAGGAACTACAGATATAGTCCGCAGTGACGTACATTGTTTGATAGTTCAATGATTAAATAGCATGGATTATTTTTCTAGAATTTTGTCGACCCCTTGAGCAGAGGTATAATTCACAGAAGTCAGGAACAATACATTATTCCAACTAGCGGCGTACATCGTTTAGCAAGTGAATGTTAAATGGGGTTAGATGATAACGCCGCTATTTTGGTAAACGAAAATATCTTGACTTCTGTGGACTAAATTTCAGTCCCACAAGATTGAAAAATTCTAAAAAAAATCATCAAAGCTCATTCAATATTCACCTATCAAATGATTACGGCCACTAGTTGGGCCAACGTATGGTTTCTGAACCCCGCTATTTAGGTCAACGTATATATTTGTAAAACTTTGTGGACTATAAATCGGCTCCTATGCATAGAAAAATTGTAAAAATTACAAGTCAAGCCAAACGAACATTCATCTACCAAACAATTTACGCTGCTAGTTGGGCCAATGTGTATTTCTTGACTTCTGTGGACTATCTTTTAACTTCTTTCCATATAGAAAAACTCTAAGATAATCATCCAAGCTCAGTAAATCTTCACCTTTATACACATATAACAAAAATTCAACGTGGATTTCATACAAATATAGGCTTCTAGTTGGGCCAACATATAGTTTTTGATTTATGTGGACTAAGACTCAGCTCCCATTTTCATAGAAAAATCCTAAACAAATAATCTGAGTCTATTCAACTTTTACCTACCATAAGATTTATGCCGCTATTTGAGACAACGAATTCTTGTTTCTCCTGTGAACATCCTTTGCATAGAAGAATTCTTCCAAAAACGTTCACATATCAAACGATGTGTGCCGTGTTCAAGGCGAATTGTTTCTTGTATAAAATTTGTAGAAATAAACTACATATTTATATAATTCTAGGATTACCATCACATAACGTTTTCAAAATGATTTTTTTTTGCTCTAAAGCGAAAAATTAAACTTACCGGACTTTTGGTAAAAACTATCTTATATAATCAAATATGCCCCAAATTTCGTAATGTTCTCCCAATTTATGAAAAAAGCTTATATTTGAAGTTTCATTCTGAACAGTCAATCCAATTCGCCTGCACTGCACCGATGCCGAAGTTTAGTGAAATAAAGTATCTTTTTATTAAACTGCAACTTGCCATTTCCGTTAAAATTTAAAAACATCTGAACAAATATTTTAAAATTTAATTTAAAATCTTCTTGTTATTATCGTTTTTCTTACAAAGCTCCTAAAGAAGCTGCCATTTCCGGTAGACTGATTTCGGTCAAAAAACATTGAAATGTTTATTTTTATGGAAAACCGTTAAGTATTAGGTTTTTCCCCGATTGGTCAACCACCTGTAGAGAACCGACAGACATTTAGTCTCACGGCACCACACACACCCAAATAAACACACGCAGATTTTTTAAAATTATTATTTTTTACTTCGGTGGCAAAGTGGTTAGCGTGCTTGTTTCAGCGACCGGAGGTGCCGGGTTCGATTCCCGGTGGTGACAAGGCAAACATTTCACGGCAGGTTTAGGATCAATGAATTAATCGATCAATGAATTAATAAAACCTCATTTGAGGTGACCAAATCCCTTGACGGGAAATCTGGCCAGAGAGAGAGAGAGGGATAGCGAATCTGCAAAAATTTCGATGTCAAAGTTTTTGATAATTAATAAAAAACCTGAATTAAATAATTTTCTTTAATATGAAAAGAGTATTAAAGAAAAAATACTTAATTTATGTTTTTATTAATTTTGAAATTTTTTAGAAAGAATAAAGAAGATTTTCCTCTTGGTATTAGAATGTAAAAAACAAGGATGCTAATGTAAAAATGATTCCACTGCCATCAGCCGATTAAAACTGACATACATGATAGAGAAAAACCAAACAAATCAATCAGCATCGAGAAATCGAGTAACACCCAAAAAAAATTCAAAGATTAAGAAATTATGAACAATTACGAATCGTTATATGAACAAACATCCTAGATTATAATGGTACTCGGATGCTTTCGCTTACTCCATGGTGTTCAACAATTAATTATAACAGATTTAAACATTTGATTTAGAATTTGTTTTATGGAAAAATATTCATTTAAATGTTCAATTGAATTATGTTGTGGTTGGAAAAAAATATGTTACACATAATTATATGATAGAACCCAACCTCAACCAGTTAAATACAAAGCCACTTTATTTGAAATTCGAACAAAACATACTGAAAGCCTTCGCTTCAATCTCATCAAAACATTTTTCATCATTACAGATTCTTGCTGTTTACCCTATTCTAGCGAGTTGAAGTTATTTGGTTATAACGAAAATCATTTGAACGAACTCCTTAATCCAGTCAATATACCTATAAATTAATTTGTATGTGCCTAATTTATAAGGCTAATGTTTTTTCCGCAACAAATGAAAAACTAAATTTATTTCCAAGCTATCATAAAACCTCCTCGAAAATTTTTTTTTTCACCTAAAAGGGCCCTTTATCTTGACTTCAGCTTTCTTTTTAATTCATCAAGCGCATATCTTCTCAATTTTCTTTGTTTCATTAAAATAGCCCATAGGTATTTATGAGACAATTTTACTGATACAAGTCAATATTATTTGCTTCATGATAAATAGAAATGATTGAAAGCAAATACAATAAATTATGATGGACATTTTCAATCAATTTTCGCAGTAAACACCCAATCAATTTACCTCAGAAATTAAAGTTTTACAATCACTGTAAATTTTTCGTTAATATGTACAAAGCATAAAATTGATTTTAATCCTAAATGAAGACAATTTAAAATAATATTAGAAAATATTTTGTCAAACATGTTTTTATATTGTCGCCTAAAGTCTTATACGATTCTATATAACAACAAACATTCACATTCAACAGGTATTGCATTCGTATTTTATATAAAAACAACAAACCAACATTTGTATACACATTCAAATAACAAGCATGTTCATAAAAGATAAGCAACCAAATTTTGTATGTATGTTGTACATGTTAACGGCACGTGCAAAAGCATGCCTACAGATGGAGTTTATATATTTTTATTTAAAAAAGTACACATTTTAGCGTATTATATTAAAATGTCAACATTTAGGCAGAAATGTAAACAAAATTTAATAATTAAAGCAGTAAACTCTTTATACGCCAAAATAGAATGATAAACATTTTTTTTTTATAAATACATAGACATATTTCACGATTGCTAGTAAATAAATATTCCACCACGTGCTTTTTCGGCAATAACGAAAAAAATTCACTTGTTTGGAAATAGATGTACATGTAATGCGTAAACGAAAACAATATTATCGTTTCGTGTCTAACCGAAAGCGTTATAAAAAGCATAATAAAAAACATAAAAATCAATTTTAATGGCTGACAAGCTCCGCCCACTTTATAACATAATCGGGGTGGAGTAATAAACTTTTATTTTTATTACTATTAATAGTGCTATTAAAATATAGATGGCATTCGAATGTTTATTTTCATTTTTAATCGAATAGTTTAGTGGGTGATTCTTAAGTTTTGTAATAATGTAATGTGAATAATTATTACATACACATGTGAAAATCTTGAAAACTTTTATATATTTTATCGCTTTCCTCGTACAAATCTTTTTGGTGAATAATTTTTATTATTTTATAATTTTTCATTAAATTTATTAGCAAAAATCATGCAAAACTGAATTTCAATTAAAATGTGTATTGTTTTGTTGGTTTAACATTATGATAAATTGGCGTTTTATAGTTTGCATAAAAAAGAAGTCGGTTGTTTTATGTTTTTCTTTCTCGTTATTGTTGGTGAGTTTTTTTTCGCTTTTAATGCATCAGTTGTTGAATTGTTTTAGTTTAAAATTATGAAAAATATTGTTACAAAATGCGCGAATAAAATTTTCTGGGGAAATTGTTTCTGTGGTTTATGTTTAATTAAATCAAAAACCGATTTAAACAATAAAGTATATTTGAATATGTACAGGGGGGTTTGCGTGATTTTTTCCGCTCATTATTATATGCTTACATAAGGTTTAATTAATTCTTTGTTAATTAATAATTTTCAATTTATTTGTTCTTTTATAAAACCAAAATTAAATTATGTAAATAAATCTGAAACACAAGTTACAAGTTTACAAGTTTAAAAGAATAAATAACGAATGTAACTGTTAATTTTGTTAGATAATGGCCGCGGCTTATAATCAATATTTAATTAGCTAATAATTTGCATGATTTATATTTTGCCATTAAGAATTCGACACTAGATACATAATATTATATCGTTGATGCCTAAATTAAGTTTAGAATTAATCGGTATTGTATTCTAGCAATCATATATTCTAATTTCTTTTAAATTTATTAACAAACGGTTAAATTGTTCGATTTTAATTAAATGACATTAATCACTGAATATTTCGAATATTTAACGTACCACGTGAAATTAATTATCGCTTCTTTTAAAGATTTTGAATAAGAAACGTTTCATTGTTTCTTGAGAGAAACAATGAGAGAATATAATTGCAAATATCAATGGTCAACCGCACAAATGTTGTAAGTACAAAATTTGGCAAAACGGAGCTAATACAAAATTTGAACTTAACTCCGTTTTACCAAATTTTGTACTTACAACATTTGTGCGGTTGGCCATCGATTGCTGCGCTACTGTAGAAGGCATTGAAACTGGTTCATATACGGAAGCGAAAAATATCGCAAACAATTCCCAAATATCCAAAAGATGAGTAGGTCGTTGGAGATGGGAAACATCTAACTATCTAACTAACTAACTTCCTAATGTTCATGAAATTCCATAGAAGTGTTTAAAACAAACTGTCAACCGGTCCTCAATTTGTACTGCACAAATAGTTGATATTGGGGTAGATACTCGATCGGCTGCAAGCAAGCAATTTGCTAGCCGAATCTTGGCTACTTAATCAATTTTACCAAGAAAATTTGAATTTCAAATATATTTTTTATAAATTTTTTGTTTATTTTTGCAATTGCATTTTGCGTAGATAACCGGAGTTCAGAATTCCGTTTCAGTCATAGAAAATGATATCAGCTGTATTTAACGCGTGCAAAAAGATGAACCTTTTTCTGTTCAAAGTCGTAGTACATCCTCAGATTAATCACAGAATTATGAAAAAACTGGTTGAACGAGAAATGACCATTCCGATTAATATGCCAAAATGGACCATAATCTGCAACAATCAAACCCGAACAGTGACCGTAAATTAATACATGGTTGGTCATTACAGTTTCTCATAAACGATAATCGGAAATAAATATACTCGAAGCATTATATCTTAATAAAATCAAAACTTTTTATCTATCGATAGAAATAGTTATCGACTGGTCAATTAGTTCCTAGTGCGAGTTGATTTCACATAAACAGTGTTTCAGGAAGGAAACACTCGCACAGTTACAGAATGCTCCTGAATAAAGCACTCATAAGACCTGTGCTGGCTTTCGGAAGCGAGAGCTGGACCATGACCACTTATGATTGTAGATTGTTATCAACTTTCGAAAGGAAGGTCATTCGCTCGATCTTTGGTCCAGTTAAAGTCGCGAACAATGAATATCGGATTCGCATGAACCACGAGATAAAGCAAATTCTTGGAGGTTGCGATATTATCGGATTCAACAAATCCAATCGAATAAGATGGCTCGGCCACGTTGCAAGGTCCCCACAACAACGGATGACCAATAAAGTGTTCCATCAACAACCAGCCGGTGTGCGTCGTAGAGGAAGACCCCGACTGCGCTAGCGTGACGTCGTCGAACAAGATCTACAGGCACTAGGATGTCGAAACTGGAGGTAGAGAGCGATGAACCGAGAAGGCTGGAGGACCATAGTGCGGGCGGCAAAATCCCTTCATGGGAAACACTCTCTCTCTCTCTCTCTCTCTTCTAGAGAGAGAGAGAGAGAGAGAGTGTTTCAGGAAGGAAACACTCGCACAGTTACAGAATGCTCTACCGAGCCCTGCAGACATGCACTGCTATCCCTGTCGGACCGAAAAAAGCCAAAATTGCCTAGTAGACCACCTCGCATTAGGTGAAATATTTTCCGATTGTAGTTTATTAGAAGCTTACCACTGTTTGGGTCTGGTTGATGCTGAATCAGAAGATCGCTCTAGGAGTAAAGAGTACTATTTCATATTATGAAATATTTAAACGATTCTTGAAAATATTCGTGATTGTTTAAAAATCTATCAAATTACTCGAAGCAGGAGTTTTCTAGGATGAACGAATTTGAATCAACGATTATATCATCACAATAACCACCAACAGTTCATGACAACTTTGAGCAAAAATAGTGTCAATACTCACTTCCATTGTTTAACAAAAGGTAGAACTATAGAGCAAATATTTCAGTCCAGCATCTTCAGTCACTTGAATTTAAACAAACTCAACGCTAGAGTTGTGAAAGTGTTGGTAATTAGTTGAACCAACGAAAAAGTTATTTTTCTATGACTGATGAAAGTAAGGTTTGTACTTAGCAGATTGCCAAAGTTTATTATTGATAATAAACCACCTGTTAGTTCGGTAGACATTTCTTCTATAGAATCCATACCCGAAAATTCCACTAATGGAAGGCTCAGCCACTAATACGGATTCGGATTTTCGTCAACTGCTTCGGCAAATATAAACAACTCCATCGTTCAAAATGTAAAATTCCTTGGGCGTACTATTAGTTAAGATAGAAGACCGGCTCCATGTCAATATCGAAACATTTAGTTTAAAAATACGCGGCTTCTTGATCCCGGGGCAAAGATCATCGCTCAGTTAAGAATTGACAAACATTTTAAACATAATTCCCTACTTCCTTCGGTAATGGCCAAAGCGAGCGAATTTTCGGCAGGTTGTGTGTTAAACTTCGATTCAATGGAAAAGGACAAATCTCTAAATCTGTTTCTAGCTCAAAATTTACAGAAACAGTTAAACTTGGTTACAGATTTCTTTGATCTTCTACACTTCAAGATAATTGTCTCCAAGATTGGAATTGTGTTGCAGAATCTTAGTGTTGTGTATCATCAAAAATGGTGGTGCAAAATTAAAGGCATTATCCACTTTCTCAAGTTACGGAGACATTGCTTTTCGATGCTGTCCGTTACCGCTGAAAAACGTATTAATGAGACGATTAAAATACCAATCAGACGTCCAGTGTTCATCTATAATGGATGCATTTTGGTAGATTCTGTCGGCTGATGCCAATAAAAAATATGCACGATACTTGAAGGCCTATCGCTACTAATTTAAATAAAATCCGTTAGTTATCTGCCTCAAATCATTTGTCGTCCGGTGCGCAAATCCCTAACAATACCCTGACTAAATCGTCTTCTATTTGGATGGTTTACTTGCCCATTTAGTACGTTTAGGGAACGCCTTTTGCGTATGCGATTCGGGAGTTGTATATTGCAGTCATACAATCGGCAATAGATGCATAATGGATTTGTTAAAGAAGCCGACAATATTCGTTTGGTCCTCAAAGTTCAAAAAGGAATGGATAAGTAAAATTGTCTTTTAACTGATGCTCCAGTTTTAGTACATCCGGACTCTTTTAGTACATCCGTATTTTAGTTCCAGGTGAATGAAGCCAGAAGAAAACGAAAAAATTTCGTCGAATAATAACTTGTTGGTTACTCCTTTTACAAACATTTTTTATGCTAATTAGAACTGCTTAGCTCCAACGTTTTCTGATTTTAAAGTCTTGTCTGCATTTTCATATGGTGAGATAATCGCAGTGCGTTTGCCTTGATTGTTTCTCTATTTCTTCGGTAAAGTACTCCATATGAAGATTGTTGTTCCAAACGTACCAAACGGTGCAGGATTTGAGAATTTAGAAAAATGCTACATCTAAAAAAATATTGAAGATATTTGAATATTTGATGGCATCTCTTATTCCCTGAACTTGTTCGACAGTGGAGTGATTTATTGTGAACCCAAATTGATATGGTAACATTAAACATCCTTTTCTTTCAAATTTTCGAATATCTTTAGCATAACTTGAAGAAGTGATTTCCATCTAAAACATTTTTTATACCTTTGCCGCTCTACCCGGTTTTAGGAATTAAGAAATTATCAGCTAACATCCGTTGCAGTGGAACATATCAATTTCTTTAATTAATTGGATTATTTTCAGCTTAAATTTTCGGTGAAGTCTTGTAACAGAAGTAATATCCAGTTTCGATCTGATAAGATCTTGAAATGTTCTGTCACAAAACTTCATCGAACATTTAAGCTTAAAATAACCTGTTTAAAAATAAAAAAATGTTTAAATAATTTAAAACTGATTATAAGCCCAACCCCCCAATTTAGTAATGAGCTGATTAATTATTTAATCACTAGACATATTTCAGTCTGGTGGCAGCATTATTCAGTAATTAATCCATAATCCGGAGCATTCCAGGCTCGTCATTTGAATTTTTAGCTCTATAAAGTCACATGTCGAACTACTTTGTTTCTTTGCTGTTGTGTTTTGGCAATAAATAGGGTTACATTCTGTTTGCCACTTTTAGCCCTCCTAAAATCCATCCTTTGTGATATCCATCCTTTAGTTTTGAGAGACCACAGAGCCGATTATTTATGGATTCGTTCTTTATTAGTTGTGCAATAAACGGGATTTTTATTTTTTTTTAAAGATGCGAAAGACGAGTCTGCTGCCAAATTTCTTTCTAACTAATGCTTTGATCCCAAGAAAATATTTACGTTTCCATAAAGATTTGGCATGAAGAGCAACTGAAGTTTACCATACTGCTTGCCGAATACTTTTAATCAATATACGGTTCTAAATTTTTTGTTGTTCTACTAAATACTTGAATAGTACCCAACTGTTTTTTTATTTATTAATTTAGGCAAGTTTTCTTTGTTAATTATCATTGTACTCAGAGTCATAACCACAGCTAAGCTGATAGCTCTTCACTTATGGTCACTGAGTTCCGAGTCGTCTAAACTTCTTTTGTTACAAATATCAAGGTGACCTTATTTCTTATTTATTCCAATATGTCAACTCTTTTGCTTTAGAGGTTGTAAGTTGATAGATCTATAGTTGGTTTTTTGAACAATTTTTAATAACTAATGGTAAAATTTGAGCCTAAATTTAAAAAGTCGGATGAAATTTTTTTTTCTAGCTGATAACCTGGGAAACAGTATAGAGGAGATATTGTAATCTGTATTATTTATTGATCCAATTTTCATAGGTTTGCTTGAATTATTTCTGTTTAGATACCACGCTCTTCGTAATGTTTGATATTTTCCTTAACAATTACGGTAGCCCCACCGCTACCATTTCCTCCTGTTTGAACTGCATGGTAGTACTCCATTCGCATTCCAAATGACTGCTATAAGTACTCTAGACAATTTTTTAATATAAAAGTAGTATTTCCTTATTTGTTTTTCTAGTCACTTATTGACCACGTTCTTACTTAGCTACGCATACAGTTATGGTTTCTAAACTCAGGAATATATTCATCTTTGGCCCTAAAACTAGTTTGAAAACTTTGGAACGATGTACAATTAAAAAGTAAAACAAAATTGTACTTAAAACATTTACTGAAAGGTTGAAAGTAAGTGTTAGATCGCGCTGAATTTAATTTTAATGAGAGATGATTCGAACAAGAATTTGTTTCCCTGATGGTTTCGCCATGGGGAAACATGGGAGCACATGGAATTCATCCTTGAGGGCTCATGGAATATATTGAAACCGAAGTGTTGAAAATATTTCCCATTAAACGCATCTTCTATTACACATACGTTGAAACCAGAATTTCAAATTCTGAAGTAGAAAATTTCTTGATTGATTTTTAGGATATTTTATTCATAGGAAATCAAGATAGGAGCCTATGAACTAATTGCTATGATAGAACAACATCATTAGGTCGATAATTAAATTATAGTTCTTAGCTTCCAGCTTCATATAAAAATAATACTGCCCATAAAAATGGCAGAAAAAATATTAAAATTATCGGGTACACCTTTTCACTCAACTACATAAATTGTGAATAATACACAATCACCATAAAGTAATTGTGAATAATATCAAAAAAGCTAGAAACAAAAAAAAACTGTTGGAAAATCCTGCCACAGTGTAATTTCAAAACATTTAAAAGATATTGGCCACACTCTGAAAAATGACGTTGAAATTTTGAAGATGAAAACCAATCTCACAGAAAGGTTGATTTTGGTAAGTATTTACATAAAAAGAAATTCAAAATTCACGTCAAATTTTAGTAAATGCAAAGGGCCCGTCTTCTTGAATTCCACATTCTTTTTCCACATGTGGATATCTGTCAAAATTCATATAAACGTTCGGAAATTGTAATTCATGTATTCTTGAATTTCCTACTAATTCTCTACTAAGCGCACTCCCCGCAAAATTGCCCATGCTAGTTATTTGACAACTATATGTTATTTTAAATATAAAGTTCAGCTAATCAGTTATTTTAAATTTCGTTTAAAGTTATTTTAAATATAAGGTTTAATTATTTTAAACGTGGTGATAAAAAAATTCCGAATGATTCAAAAATATCAAATTTTTGTACATGTAACGTCCATTACAAGGGAATTTGTAATGAAATTTTGGCAGCTATCCACATGTGGAAAATGGATGTGGAATTCAAGAATACGGACTCAGGGCGCGTGTTCTTGAAATCTGTGGAAATTTCCATAATTATTTAGCTTTCATAATTATAATTCTCGTTTGAAGGGGTGTAGTCGTTTGGCTAGTCGTCTTCACTGTAGACTTTGGTTTTCTTTGTACAACCCCAGAGCAGAATACAGTAAGTCCACTGAAGATCAGAATTATCATCAACTGGTTTCTGCGATTTTTCCCAGCAAGTTTTGAATTTGGATTGTCATAGATACAGGCATGTGATTCGACATAATCCCTTTCCTGCTTTCCGAGGATCTTCTTCTAGACCTTTGATCTGGATGAATGGCATGCGGTAACAGCTAAATCCATATATTTTAAGATATACAGTTGAAGGCATAATCTTCATATCTTCTTTTCTATTTTTCCAGTATTTAAGAAAATTTCTAATTTTGGAATATGTTGCATTAGCCCATTTGCATGCCAGGTTAGTACTCTTAATGTTTTATTTGTAAATGTTTCCATCGTTTTAATACAGCATTTATTTCATTGCATTTAGAGAGTCTCGCTTATCTAACCTGTTGTTTACAGCTTCAAGGCGTTTCTCTAGTTTAGCTAGACGAATGTTGGGAGCTTTCATGCCTTTTATTATTTTTGGAACACTGTTGTATCTTCAGTAGGGAACTTTAAAATAACTGGTTTTGTCATTAATACTTGTGAGTTTGGTTTTGGTTCTCCCGTTTTACTAACATGAGGTTTTGGTTCCTCTTTGGTGAAAGTTTGATATTTTTTACGGTATTTATGGATTTTGTTTTCGCGTTTTATTTCTTATTCTTTGTAGCTCCTTAGCTATTTCACACCCCTGTAGTTTGCGGGATGTGTCATCTTGCAATTAACACATTTTGCAGGAATATCTTTACTCACCCGACATCCAGGCTCTTTTTGGCAATAATTCTGCGTATGATTAAAACATTGACTTTGTTGAACTACGGTATTAGACTGCTTTATGCCAATGGCTTTATTGTAACTCTCATGTTAAGTATTGCCTTGATATTATACACATCTTCAAGTTTTTGTATTTTATTAAAAGTGAGCATAAATAGAGGAACCCCTCTTGTTAATTTTAACTCCTTGTTCAGTTTTGATTTTTTTCTTTAGAGCATTTTCTATTTGATAACCCTTTTGATTGAGAGATTCAATAATTTCCTCTTTTGCGCAGGTTGGGTGCAAAACATCTAGCCATAACTTTGATTGAGCGATCATTCTTGTCCTGATAGGTAAACTATGCTCCTTGGAATTAAGCTTTGTAGCTAAAGCTCTACAGGTTTTGGTGGAGATGATTTCTCTTTTGGTTTTGCTGGTTAACGTTCTAGAGCTAGTTGCTTCTTGACGATTATCTGCGTTCTAAACATATCTTGAAGATGATGGTAAAGCTACTGTCGTTTCTGGTGACTGTTAGTTAAGCTTTGCTTTTCTTACTTGGTCTTTTATTCCGGTTCAACACATAATATGTTTATCTTTATTCTTCTTCATCTGTCAATGGATTAATGTCAATCATCGATTGCAGGGTTAGGAGTCGTCTCTAGTGCTGCACGTGTTTCAAATATGTTTTTGAGTTCTGCGTTCTCTTTCTTTAAAATTGTAAATTCTTCTTTCAACTTCCCTTCTCATACCGAAAAATATTTTTCAGTTAAGCACTAGGTGATAATTTGAAACTTCGTCCAAATGAATTAAACAATGATTGGCTCATCCTAGAATCTGTTGGGCCTGCATCGGAAGAATGTAGATTTGGCAGCATATCTGCTGCTGCATCATCTGGGGTATTACATTTCGTATTTGTTGTATTCATTGTTTCTTTTAGACAAGTTCTACCGCTGGCATTTCGTGCCCGGTTGCACTTTGCTATTGCCGAAGCAGTAGCTCCACTCCGCGACTTAGACGCGGCCAGCTAAGTGTTACCTAGGTAGCAATGGCAGTCGAAGCCATCTTTGTACCGATATGTAAATTGTAGTAAAATCACCTTAAACAAGGTCTCGGTTTCGGTTTCAAAAGATTTATTATACTCTGGAAAATGTTGAAATACAACATCGAAATGTCGAGTGAATAAATAAATCAATTTTAAACTAAGCTCAAAATATTTTATTTTCTACCTAACTATAGATATGTAATATGCAGTAGTGTATTTACACACACTGTCCTCACGATGGGTGGCCAATGAAAGTCTATCAGAGGTATAACTTGCGAAAAATTAGGAAATTTTGTTGTTGAAACTGAAAATTTTATTACTTTTGACGTGTTATAAAAATCTTCTAGAGTAACAATGAACGGAAAAGGTGAAATATTGGATAGAGTGAATACTATGCACTTCTTAAGCATATAAAAATATACTTCATTACCATAAGACTCATCATCTTTATTAGGTTCCAGCCCAGTTTTACAAGTAAAAGGGATATATAACAGAATTATTTATTTCAATTTGGTAATTACATATACATTCAGCTATATATGATTTCACAAGTTTATTGACCAATTAAGGACATAAACAAACGCAATTTGTTCTCCAGCTAAGTATCATTTAAAATATCGACAAATATATTTTTCAAGACTGTTTTTATTTTATTTGGAAATCACCGACTCCGAAATAAATATAACTTCAAAATTACACAACAATGTTGCAACCCGCCAAATATAGTAAAGATTTATTTATTCAATGATAACTGAACGAGCCAAAAAGCAAAACACAATAAACTGTGAATTCAAACAATGACGAAATTTCCTTTTATGAATGTATATCGTACAACAAACGCAAACACCACAAATATAACAAAACTATAAAAATTGGCGATAGCGTTAACTTTGAAGCGCCATATAACTATAAATAAAAGATTGAAATGAAATTTTCGTTTTGCATTTTATATAAGATTATTGTTACATTTAACATTTATGTATTCTAAGATGAAATTAATGATGAAAATGAATCATATTTTGGAGAGAAACTTCATTATTCGAAAATCGCCTTTAGTTGCAAAATGTGCTTTTGTGAATCCTATTAAAATTTATGCAGAATTTTCGTTCTACGTATAAGATTGTAAACCTAAATTTGCATTTCGTGTTGTTTTATTTACAAAAACTTTGAATAAAATGTATTTTTCCAGGGAACGAAAGAAGAAGAAGAAATCAGTAAACTAACTAAAATTACAAAAGAAGTAATCATATAAGATAACGCGGTGGAAAGAAATTGTATTTAAATTAAAACTGGAAAAGAACGAGGCACGAAAAATTATCATCAAATAAAAAATGTTTGCTCGGATAAAACGTAAAGCAAAAATAAAACACTTTGAAATGGTATTTGGTTTCCCTCTTTGCTGCTGCCCGCTTGTTGGTTGAATTGTATTAAATTCAGGTAGTCTTAATTGCAGTTAAATTAGTCGACTATAAAATCGTCGATTTTTTTTCTTAATTGTGGTGTTTACAATAATAAATTAAGCTCGATAAATTAATGGTTGTCGAAAAAAAATGCATTGCAAAAATGCAAAATTTATTAACGATTGGTTTTTAAAAACAGCAACATTAATTGGCGACAATTACTCAACAGTGGCAGGGTATAAATAATTAAAAGCTAACTTGTAGAGAAATAGGAAGTACAAGTAGGTTTGTATTAGATCATTTTAATTACTTTATTTATATTATTGCATGTTGTCAAACATGACGCTCAATTAAGTCAATCGAGTGAGGCTGTTGTATCATCCTCACTTTAATTTGGTATAAATGTAAATTTATCACGCTGTAAATAATTTAAAAATTTATATTATTATCGGTTGACAGATGTCTGAAAATTTGTTGCGGTTTTAATATATAATTACAGTAATTCGTTTTGAATTTGGCACACTAAAATATTAAAATAAAGTTCTTGCTTCATGTGAATGACTTATATTTGATTCAAAATGTTTCAATTTTGTAATTAAGAATATCATATGAAATTTAACACTGCAAAATTGTTTTTGACCGAAGGTGGTAGAGTTGGTTCACTATTTGAGTACAAGTGTGACTAAGGATCTGTGTGTACATACAATTCAGCTCGCGGGTCAAGATTACCGGCAATATGTAATACTAAACGTAAACTTTCCAATTAAATACATATACCATATTGTGCGTGATGCATTAAAATCGGATCCTGACCTAAATTGGCCTCGGATCAGATGGTCTGCAAACGATCTTAGCAAATTCAAACTAATTTCAAAAATATATTAAACTTAAGTAAAAAATTCATTGCAAATTAAAATGATGTAAAACGTGGCTTAGCCTATTTGATGACTAAACTTGGGTCCACATATTCAAAAATTTGTGCCAAACGTATTCGGCGGCAATGTTTTTGCCGCCAATTTGGAAGTATGGACGTCTGCAGCTCACGAAAACGACACAAAAATGTGTGCCACATTCAAAATTTTTGTATATCTGGACACAAATTTTTGTGTATGTGGATCCACCTTTATAGTTTTTAGAACCCGAAGCATATTATGTTAAATTCAGCAATTTTTTTTTAATTATTAGTGTTTATTGCGAAATTTGGTCTAACAAATACCCGTTGTAAGTCTACATGAAAAGGCTTCACTGCGGTCACATCGCCGACAACCACATCGCCGATAGGACAGATGGCCGACAACCACATCTACGACAGGATTTTTGGCCGACAGGCCCACATCGCGACACTTACATCGTCAACAACTACATCGTAGACACAACCAAATCGCCGACCACTGATCTGCTATATACATGGATACAACATGACAAAAACTATATGGTAGTGAAAAAATAGTTCTATAACGTTTATGACAGAGAAAGAATTTTTTAATCTTTTTTGAATTCCGAATTTTCGTTTTTGACGTTTGACATTTTGACAACACGAACTCTTTTTATTCGAATTATTTCGAGGTGCGCATTTGAAATATCACGAAAATCGCAAGAAGAAATTTGCATATAAAAGTAGTATCACGCATGAATTAAATGAATAAAATGTGATTTTTAGTTTAAACCATTTGAATATTATTATTTGTTTATTGACTATAATAATAAAAAATTAATTTCAGAAAATTTCGAAATTAAATCTATCCCTCGGTACGGTCCTATCTTTCGGAAATATTTTTTTAAAGCAAGAGGTGTAAATGAACGGGGGATATGACTATATAAAAAGTGCTCCCATTTTTTGCTATCGGTTCATGTGGTTTTCTCACTAATGTCGTATCCATGTATATAGATCAGTGTCGCCAACAATCACATCGCCGACAGGAATTTTGGAAGGCAAACCGACTTAGATGATACATACAGATCGCTGAAAATTCACATCGCCGACATCCACATAACCGACACCCACATCGCCGACATCGACTAAGCTGACACAATCAGATCGCCGACAAGCCACATCGCCAACACAACAACATCCCCGACAACCACAGCGCCGATAGGAATTTTGACCGACAAGGCGACTTAGCTTACACAATCAGATCGCTGACAAACCACATTGCCGACACAATAATATCGCCTACACTCACATCGCTGAAACCCACATCGCCGACAACCACATCGCCGACACAACCAGATCGCCAACAAGCCACATCGCTGACACAACAACATCGCCGACACCCACATCGCCGACAACTACATCGCCGACAACCACATCGCCGACCGGCCATGCTGACACAACTAGATCGCCGACCTAACAACATCGCCGACACCCACTTCGCCGATACCGACATCGCCTACACAACCATATCGCCGACACCCACATCGCCGACAGTTGTAGATCTCATCAGCGGTAACAATAATGCCGACCGGCCAGATATCCGGCAACCATATCGCCGACAGGAATTTTGGCCAAGTTAGGGACCTCTGAAAGTTCCAGAGTAGGGACTTCTGATAATTCCAGAGTTCTGCCATTAGTTTATATAGTTTATGAGCAGCAAATCGGAGAGTTGCTACCAGAGAGCATTTGAGGAAGTTGTAAATATTGCTCAAGAATATGGTCACGTTTTAAGCCCGACGTTTATTATTTCCGATTTTGAGAAGGGGGCTATGAATGCAACAGCGCAATTTGAAAGCGCCCTTATTAAAGGGTGCTTTTTCAATCTTTTCCAGTCTATTTGACGGAAAATCCAATCAGTTGGCTTGTCTCAGAGATATGGTTCGGATGAAAATTTTAATTTAGTGATGAGACAAATAGGGGCCCTTGCATTTTTTCGTGCTACAGATATACCACAAGCCTGGAATGAGTAAAAAGTCAATATTCCAGATGAAGTGGTTGGTTGACGTAAAATTATGAAGAAGGACAAAACCAAAATTTGAGAATGGCACCACCTTTTTCACCGGAAATCTGGTCAGTTTTAGACAACCACTATAACAATGTACTGAGAACAAAGTAGAAGGTTGGCACCGCAGGTGGCAAGTGGTTGTTGGTTCTACCTATCGAGGAACCTTTAACCTCATTAAAAGCCTGCAAAAAGAACAAAAAATATTAGATGGGCAATACGAAGCAATATTGAGGGGTGATAGAAGACCGTTGCAAAAACGTAAATATAGAGATGTACAACAACGTTTGTCGTTAACCTTTATGTTTACAACCAGCATACCCGGGTATGTCCATAATTCCATGCATTTAGTATTGAATGATAATTTGTAATTTCATTTTAAATTGATAAATACATTTTGACAAAATGGAATCTAAAACAAATAATTGTTATTAACAAATAATAAATAATTACTAAAGATTTCATGCTGATAAGTCATCTAAATCCATAAAATTTTGGGTAATAAAACGCGAAAACTTACCCGGGTATAAGCGGTTGTAAACATAAGGGTTAATAATTCAGGACAGAGCCAATCGAACGTTGCTTAATTATTTACGAGGAATAGCACATTACATAAGTCTCTAAAAAACATTAAATTTTTTAGTGCTCGTACTCAGTAATATAATTTAATTATGTAATTGAAATTGAGTTTAATGAAATAATAATTTAAATATATGTAATTTAAAAAAACATTATAAAAAATTAAAAAAATCACATAAAACCAAAACAAAAGTCTGTATCATTTCTATTTTACTTTACACACTATGTTAGTGCAAATATTGTATACGTTTCTTAAAATCAGATGCGGTTTTCGGCAATGTGGGTGTTGGCAGTGTGAGTGTCAGTGATGTGGTTGAGCCAGCTATATAGAGTGTGCACTTTAACCGATTGTATATCAAAATCTTAATAGGCGATATATAGCGCTACATATGGTTGTCGGCATTGTTTGTGTTGGCGATGAGAATATCAGCGACGTGGGTGTCTGCGGTGTAGTTGTCAGCGACTGGGTTTATATGATTTAAATCACTTAATTTAATTGATCAACATCAAAATGCATAAACTTAAAAAAATAACCTAAAAGGTAACTGTTATATAGAAAGCTCTCTTTGCGGATTGAAGTTCGTTGGAACATATTTAACGAAACTTTGAAGTCATACACAAAAGATTGACCAATGACCTACCATACACATAAGATAAACCGATGTGGGCTTGACGACCAAAACTCCTGTCGACGATGTAGTTGTCGGCCACCTGGCCATCAGCATAAGAATGCGTGGGTTAATGCATGAAGACCTTACAATCGAGCAGTATACTGGTACTTTAAGTGTTTAAATGCCTTAATTGAATGGATTGATATTCTCAACACCCGGAATCTTATTGAATTAATTAGTTTCCAGTATATAAAAATGTAGTAATCACGCCCACATATAGCACTTTAGAAAATCTGGATTGTACGGTGGAAAATTGGGAAATAGCCGGTAATTTATTAGTTGGAGGTTGTAACAAATCAAACCTTATTGCAGATGAGCAAGCTCGAGCCTAATTTTATATTAAGCTATTCGACAAACCATAATCAGATCGCTAGTTAGAAACATTAGATGAATATAATTTGCATCTACGTTTTCTTGTCACCCACAATCGAATGAGAGGACTTGATACTCGTAGTACATGGAATTAACTCCAAACTTGATGGCACAAGGAAATTCCGGGATAAATGCTGCCAAAACGATTTTTCCAAGATCGCACAATTTTCGAAGTGCGTAATTAACTGATGTCAGAAACTGTTCACTCATACTTACCATCGCAACGAAATGGATTAAGATTGCATTGCATACATAGACGAATGAATCCAGCCAATAGATAAACAGTAGCTTTGTATGAACTGGTTACGTTCGTCACATTTAATAATTCAATACACTTCTAAACAAAAAGAAGCCGATAGAGGTTAACTCTGGATCGTATATGCTCATGTATAAATTACACTTTCATCAATCTTGAGTGCCATTTATTACCAAATGTTATGGAAAAGCAATCGTTAATAGATGGCCAATACCAGCGTGCAACTAGCCACTTTGAGCCTCAAAAAATTATTTTGATGATTGACGCGGATGTTTACTTCGAAATACAATATATTAGCAAAATAAAGTTTGGAAGTAATTTACCTTTTCTGCTTTACCTCCCTTAAATGGGGACTTGCATACGAATTTACCACCACCAAATCAAGACCTATACAGAAGAACACCATTATGAAGAAAAATCAACAGTTAGAGATACGTGGCATGACACACGCTTGGATTTGAAACTGAGCCACATGCAGTGATGAATGGATCACTATCAACAGTGAGAGTTTATGAGTATATTCCTGGACATCGCCAAAGAATTCGATAATCTCTCTTGACCTATAGCAATTCGATGCAAATTATCGGTCTATATAACTCCAAAAAACATTATGAAGGTTTTACAGGAGCTACTACATTAGTCTATTTGGATTAGAATGTCCTAATGTCTGTATTTTAGATCCTCTGGTTTGGATTATCGTGTTTAACACAAGGATGATTAATGACTTCGATGAAATAGCATTCGTGGTTGATAACGTTTTCCTGGAGGCAATTCAAAATTCGAACTTCAATGTCACGGTCAAATCGCAATAAGTATGTAGAATGCACGAAAAGTGCATAGCAAACAAAATGTCACTATCTGCAAATAAAATAATAATAGTTCAACTAGAAGGCTAATTTTTTGTCAACCTCCCACAATAGCTTTAAATGATCGAAGCCTGAGAAAGGTCAAAGCTGTGAGACTTTGAAAGAGTCTATGAAAACGCCAAGAAACTATTCGACTCCCTGTCGAGAGTGTCATGATGCGTCATCCTCTGAAGAGGACATAATCACAAAAGACTCGTAATAATTTACTAATAGGTGTTCCGGATACTCTATTTACGTATGTCACTGCAAGATGGTAAGAAAGAAAGTGCTCTGAGGAATATCCTATATTACGAATAACTATGACTTAACGAACAGCTTCTAAATAAGCCATTATGGTCCTAGCCGACGTTCTCCCAGTGATTAAACTAATAAAAAATGCACTTGTCCAACCTTAGAAGAAACGAACTAAACGAAATAGGAGACTTGGTTTATGTTGCAGATAGTGCACATAGTCAATATACTGACACAAAAGAAATAGAGGCAATGGCAATCAAGCTATGACAAAGAAAATGGAGTGAATCGGTCAATGGTGGGCACATATTTGACTTCGTTCCCATAATAAAGCAAGTTTTAAATTAAATATCTCTAACCAGCATTTTGAGCCTACAAAGATTAAAAATAACAGACCAACGTCAATGTTTATACGGATTTGAAGTCTTCTACTTCATGCTTTTAAGCACCTACTTTTAAGTATACCTATACTTTTCAATTGTAACGAGGTGATCGTCATATTACTAAAAAAAAGTCGCTGGGTAATACGAACATAAACGAATTATCCCTGCCGCCCCTACTTGGCTTTGAAGTGCTTCCAAAGTTGCATGGACGAAATGTTAGAACTCTTTTTGCTTAACAATATAGATTCAGCACCGATTAATTCTCATTCTTCAAATAAAGCAAAGTTGCGTTATACTCAAACTTTCAAGACGTAGGTATAATACAGGTTAACTTGTAGTTCGTCTTCCATTTTACCAACTAGAACCTCAAATTTTATATAATCAGAACAAATAGCAAGAAGGTGATTTCTTACCCTTAAATGAAATCCCACGGAGCATTTATTAGTTTATATGAAAAGTACCTGACGTTTATCTGAAAATTTTCGCTAGAGGAAAAATTTGCCAATTATGTGATCTATTATTTTCTGTTGGTCATTGGATAAAACATAATGACCGTTGAAGTATTCTACTTGTGATTTCTGTGGAAAGTAATTGGTGTATACCAGATGATTAGTGACTTTTTCTTTCTTTTTCACTTATAATTCTAAATAATTACTCAACTATCTCATCTTTTGAGATAGTTGAGTAAAAGTATGGTATGAGAATTAAAGAATTGATTTGTGAAAAATTTATTTTCGTAACAGTCGGTACAAATCAGGAACATGATCCGAATTGTGCTTCCTCAGCACACATTACTTTCTAACTCGGGCTCTTGCTGCCAAACGAAAATCCCATGAGCAATCGCCATCTTTAGCCTCCAGTTTTCTAGTGGGTTGCAATGTATAGGCAGTTAGCTTTGTACATGTCTCTTGAAACTCTTCCATATCAGAACACCGAACTAATAGAACTTCCTGTAGTCCATCAAAATATGCAAACTGCCCCCACAGCTCCAACACTTTCTGTAAGTAGGTCTTGACGAAGAAGGAGCCACTATACCAAAATACGATATACGAATGGAATCCTATAATCGACTTTCCCAGTCGTTCCTTCCTATTCGTAATATGTTTAATCGCCGTGATTTGTGGTTCTGGGAAGCAAAAATTTATAGATGTTGCCTTGAAATGATTATATTTCATCTTCCGATTCTACCCCCATTCGATCACTAACTATTTGTCATTTTGTCTTTTTGTACTCGCTGCTTACAGCCTTCCATTAAAAATTCTCCTCATCATGCAAATTTATTTGGTGATCGGACCTGATACATTTTCTCAGTATTATGAATAATGTGCTCTAAGTCACTGCAGTGTAACACTAGTACTTGGTAAGAAATGAACAGGCATTGCTTGCTTCATCTGCTCCCAAGAAGTTGCCGTATTCTGGTCAACCGTTCTCTAAAACCATTCAAACGGGTCTTCAGGGATGTCTCGCTTGGTGGCATTACTTTCTATTTGGGGTAGAAACCGTTGCACCGTTTTCCTTCTTGTCGCAAGTTTGTGTTTCCCAGTGTGGTACCCTGGAGAGCTTTGCGGAGTGACGTGGCATTTGATGGTCGAATTCCTTGTGATAGTTAAACTTTAAAGGTTCAATCCAAATCGGATCTAACTACAGATCTTCCCTAAGATTTTGTATACGAACCCATGAGGTTTGCTTTGAAATCGAAGGGGTACTTTACTAGAAACGACCTCACCTTTATCTGGCATTTCCTGGTTCTTAATTTCTTTGCTTAGCATTTCAATCATCAAACCTGCACTTGCTCTAGATGCACTTGCTCTATTTAGTATCTACCGCTCTTCTCAAATCAGAAGGCATTGCGTGTAACCTGTAGCCGATTTGGTCATCCGGCTGGCTCGGCCTCGAACGTGTATCAGTTTTGACTCACGTATGGTAATCAACTATTTATTCGTATTTTGTTTAAAGTATCTTGCCCTACATCCCGGCGCATCTGTAACAGCTTTTTGGTGCACGCTTAAATCTCGTTATGAAGTTTTTGTGTCGCCTCATATGTCTCTTTTTGCATAAACTCAAACAGCAGTGCAGTTGTTTCTCGCAAACTTCATACTACAGCAAATTCAATTCAGTTTAGCGTCGAAGCATTACACATCACTCGAACTACCGAATTTTAAATAACTTGAAACAGATATTTTGCTCGCATCATTTCATTTCATTTAAAGTGGTTCATTTAAATGCTCCTATTTAATCAGACCATGAAGGATAGCATGTAAAGCCAGCTTTTACTACATTTTTATCACCTACATGTCTATTTTACTTTTCACTTCGGGACTCTTATATCTGCCTATAGAGTTTAGATAAAGATTATCATAATACACAATTTGGTGGTGTTAATTAACGTAAAATATTTACGTCTTCTGCCGTACATCTGACTATATATGAAGATACGAGAAATGGGTTAATTTCATGATATCGGGGAACCCGTAGTAGCCGGCTTAGCGGGCGCAAAAATATCTTCGTCTGAAGAAGATTTTAAAATCAATTTAGTCGACACCCCAGCCAATGGGAAGAAAAATTACGTTTTATGTTAATCGGCTAACGTTTTGAGGTAACACGAAAAGTGGAGTTTGATGGCAATGTTACTGTCTTAATTACGAAAATTTAGGATCAGCTTTAGCCAAGGAAGAATTTCATTAACAAAGAATAAAAATAAAATCTCCAAAGTAGCTTTAGAAAAATCTGTTATTTAGTTCCTTTATTCCCTTCAGCATAATCTGTTTTTAATATTTTTGACTTTTGTATCTGGTAGTAATTTCCCAACATATACTAATCTCGCTCTTTGCGGGTTGCATAAGGAAGTACGATTTTTATACCAAGGCATTTCACCGACGGCTCTCGCGAAACTTGATTAAATTTTGTTTCAGGGTCGACAATTTTCTTAAAAATTTTCATTTTCTTTTCTTTCTTTTCCTCAAAATTTCTAACTGTAATAGTTTTTCTCCTTTTAATGGTAATCATAAGAATGAAAGAAGCTGAAATTTATCAAATTAAAAATATTGATTAGATATTAAAAGTTATCAAAACGATATTATGAACAGTTATGTCACACGCACTCAGGAAAAAAATACGATCGAGTTGATCATAAAAGTGACCATCATTGTCATGCTTACATGCAATGATTAAGAATATCATATTATAATACAACCAATCATTTGAAATAATTGTATTTAACACATTACACACAATGATGATATTTATCATACAAACTATGATTGGATACCTTCGCTATGATAATAATGTAGTTATTATGATATCTCAACCCAATTAATAAGAATTATTATGATAACACTGAGAGAAAAAATATAGATACTCTACATTAAATTAAATCCGGAATTTATTTTCTCCGTCGTGAGTATACCGTTTGGTTTTTCACCATCTCAAAATTTTATTACCATTTGTTATATTCGGTAATCGCATAAGATTGCATTTCTGTAGCCACGAAACTACAAAGTAAAATATATCTTTAGTGTTTACATACGAATTAATCACCCATTGATATAGCGAATTTTTTATAAATACACTAAAAATTATTAAACGATTTAAAATTTGATCATCCAGTATGTTTATCCTAATCATAGGAGGTGAATATGATTACAAGTATCATAATAATAATAAGTCAATTTTAATAATATAATTAAATAATTATTAAATTTTGTAAGTTAATTAAGATTTTTAACTTTAAAATAATTTGCTACCAGTAGCTCAAATAATTGATCATAGTTTGACGGTACACATCCAATTAGTTAAGAACAAGCAAATTCATTCCAATTTAGAAATAGCAACAAACCGTATTTCTAATTATAACACACGTTATAACACAAACATATTACCGAATAGACCTAAATCTACAAAATTCGGAACAAATTCCATATTTTTTAAGGCATCAAGTTTGCATAATAAAATTCCAAACAGTTATAAACTTCTGGATAAAAATAAATTCGTTCAAAATATAAAGAAATATTATTTCGAAATTTATAAAAGAAATAATTTATAAAAGTACTCACAAAAATTCGTCAAGATCTCTTACAAGTTAGCTTTTTTGTAATTAAAATTATTTGATTGTTAGGCTCATGTAATTGCTCTCCATTCAAAAAAAAAATCATGTTTTGTAATATTTTTTTTGTTCTTTTTTATTGTTGTAATTATTCAATTTCATATTTATATATCAATTTTTATTATATGTATCAAATGCGAGATTTATTCTCTTATGATATTTATTCAAAATAAATAAAATAAATAAATAAATAAATAACTTTACACAATGTAAAATATAAGCTAACTTTATTGTCCCTATTTTGTAGTAAACAATTTAACTTCACTTCTCAAAATCAATTTAATAAGAAATGGAAGCAACGAGTTTTTCAAGCCTGGCTTAGAGAAGTAAAGAGAAGCACAATTCTTTATTGTCTATTAAAAAAATTATTAATGAATTTTATTTTTTATTTTGTTTATTACGATCGTATGGTTCCATTCATACACTTTACTAAAGCTCTGTAACCGTAAAATTTCTTATATGTACTAAATTGGCATTCACAAAATGTATCGCAGCTGTATAAATGTAAATTTTTTTCTATAACTGTACAGCACCAATTTTATTGCCGTTAAGTTACATATCAAGATTTTGAGAGTGAATAACTTGAAGAAATTAGCATTTTCTGAAGCGGTATCAAGATGTTTATGTCCATCAAAAAAACTATCTTTATTTTTTGATGGACATAAACATCTTGATACCGGCAATTGTAATTTTAGGGGCTTTTAATAAAATATAAAACTTTACGCTTTTATTATGTACGCCTAAATGTTGATAGTTAAATTTTTTACGTACAAGCGCAACACAACAATTGTTTACAACGGCTGTGGGCCAATAGTCGGGTAAAAGCCAATTTTTAGTAAATTTTTCGGTAAATTCATTTATTTTTCATAAACTCTATAGCAAACTGATCGACGAATCTGTTCTAAATCCGATTTTTACCATAGTAAACGATTTACCCGACTATTGGCCCGCAGCCAACGTACTCAAACAAATGTCGCCAACTATACTTAGGCTGCGGGCCAATAGTCGGGTAAATCGTTTACTATGGTAAAAATCGGATTTAGAACAGATTTTTCGATCAGTTTGCCATAGAGTTTTTGAAAAATAAATGAATTTACCGAAAAATTTACTTAAAATTGACTTTTACCCGACTATTGGGCCGCAGCCTTAGTATATAAAAATGGTGTAAAAAATGTATGTGCATCAGTGTGTGTATCAGTTGAGAACGGCTGATCTGATTTGGCTCAATCTTTTTTTGTTGTGTTCGCAATTACCAGGAGATAGTTCTTACGAAAGAAATTTTAGAAAAAATCCACCGGGAAAGTCGGAAAACCCGAAAAATAGATTAAAAAGACATTTTCATATGAAATTTGTGTGTTCGGGAGGTACTGCATTCGAATCCCACCGGAGGCTGCATGCTAACCACTACTTTATTTTAATCCAATCTATTTATTTTATTAATTTTTTTTTTCTATCTATCCATTTATATAAAAATCAATTGCCGTGCGTTAGTCTTGCAAAAACTCGAGAACGACACCACCAATTTGAATGATTCTTTTTGTGCATTGTCCGTCTCAATACAGTGGCAGCTTAAGAAAAAAGAAAATTCGGAAAAACTCAAAGGAAAATTCGTAAACTCCGAAAATTCGGAACCTAAAAGAAAACCGAAAAATCAAAAAAAAATCGGAAAATCGAAAATTGCGTTTTGTAGAGGAATTTTGTTTGGAAATACACTTAACACTACCGATGAAAATTGTATTTCGACAATGATCATTCGTTTAAATAGCCACTTCGGATTATTTTCAATAGATGGCGTTGGTTGCGGACTACTATAATAATATAAGTTGTGTAGAATTTTTGCAACTAATCTTCTATATACATATATATAAATACAAGTGCATTCAATTCCCCTTTCGTTTGGCGTTCGCTATGACGATTAACAAATCACAAAGTCAATTTGCAAAAAACAACTAAATTTTCGATATATGCCTTAGTTTGAATCGAAAAAATGACGATTCTGGATTTTGACGGTTCTGGTCGAACAAATGACCGAACGAACGAATGCAACCATAAACCTACCTTAAGTGTCGAATTTGATGAAAAAGTTAATGGAGTGGCCACTCAAACGTCTATTGAGAATTGAGTTGAGTTGTTTGATTTTCCTCTCATCAAAATCAATTTTCGTGAAGGTCAAAAGTGTTTGCTCGGACGAAGTAATTTGGGGTGAAACAAAGTTCGCCGGGTCAGCTAGTTTATTATAAAAAAATACACTTTTTGGTTAAAGCAGCGAATTCATTATATTTCGATTTACAGCAGCGAGAAGTGTACAGTTTGTGAAAATATTTTATGGATCACAGTACCTTTTTCTCAGTAAGCAATTTATATAGGCTCCTATTGGCTATAGGCTTCTTACATTTCCAGAATCGAACCATAAACCTCGACCATAACTCCCTCTATCTGCATTATAATTCTGAGGATTTTGAATAGATGCCTAGTCAGTGGAATTTTATAACACAATTTGATGAGTTACCATTTTTCACGATATTGCTTTTCATTATTTTGCTTTTCAATGTTGATTATTCTCTTGGTATAATAACTTGTTATATGTTGTAGATATATCAATGTAAGACAACTATATTGTGATGCAAAACAATCTGAAACGAACTTTTAAAAAGTTTAATAATAACACGATGTAAATTTCGACAAAAAATAAATCTCGAATTCAAAAAATAAATTTACTTGTTAATAATGTATTTAGAATCGGAACATTTAACAACTAACCCAATATATGTACAAAACGAACCGAATTTTGAAAACTAAGAAACAATTTTGAACAATCCCCCCTCTCATATCTCACCACTGGGTTTAACAAATAAAACATACAAATATATTTTTACAATTACATATTATCTCCTTCTGAAAATTATATCCACACACCCAAATATCGGAAACATATCAGAAAATTGGAAAATTAGTTTTCCTGAAGTTTCCTTGTTTTTGATTTACATTTTAGCCAAATAAAATATTATTTCTGGTTTCTAATTAAAGGGGTTGTACTCTTATTGCAAAAATTTAATTACAAGCATTGTATATATCGAACATTATTTCGGTCAATATAATTTATTTGCATCTCTTACATCTGTAGGTACCGAACTAAAATGACCAAATGTATAGATTTAGATTTTAATTTTCTAATGCAATTTTAATTTAAGTGAATTTTCTGTATAAACCTATATTATACATCCCCGTATAGAAACGATTTTGGTTTTGTACCAAATCTATAATATGTTTGCATATTGATATTATGTTTGGATATATTGAAACCTTGTCCGAATAATTGTGTATTCGAATATGTATGGATAAAAATAAAATAAAACGAGATTACCTTAGGAAGCCTATCTATTATGTGTTTATGCTGATAATGATTGTAATGTTGTAGGTAAAATAAACCAATTGCGTTATGTAATCAAGAAAACTCACGGGAATATTATGCTTTGCTTAAGCTTTATAGTAAAATTTGATTTTTAATTTTTCTTATAGTATTTCTAAATCATAGGGTGGTCATCGTTTTAAATTACCAGATATGAGAACTGCAGCGAGATCCGAGATTTCAGAAATTCCAATACGAAAATATTATTGTTTGCTGTTTATAATTTATCCACAGAATTTGCATTGGGATCATATTTTATTATCACCTCCAGAAACCAATTGTACAACACTTTCAGAATTAAATCATAAACAACACAAAAACCACACAACCATGGCTTTCTCCGTCAAGAAGGATTTGAGAATTTGTAATGTTTTTCCAGCAATTAAGAAAATTGTATTTAATAAAGTGTATTCTGGCGGTTGTGATTTTGACGAAAGTTTTTTCTTATCGTTTTTGTGGGGAATTCTGTCTCGGAATTTTTGTAATTTTTATACATCGTTAAATATTATTATAAATTAATGTTTTAAAATAAATTATCTTACACCAAAGTCGCAAGATAAACGATTTCCCCTGAAAAATAATTCGCAATCTACAAAAATACACATTTGGAAATTAGAAATAAATAATTTAGAATTTATTAAGATTCTAGGCTAGCCGAAAATTTTAATTTTAGTTAAATTGTAGTTTTCTACAAAGTCAGCAATATTATCGGATCGGGTATTTCTCTTATATATAAGCCAGAAATTAGATATTGCAAAACATAAGAACTGGATAATGCAAACAATTTCAAACTGCAATATTTTTTGTTATAAAGATTATTAGTGAATTTTAGCAAAAACGTGTCAGCATAGATAGCTTCGGTCGTGATAACATGTCATTTTGTACTACCAGCATCATCTCGTTTTGGTGAACTATGGGAAGATGGCGTAAGGTCAATTAAAACGCATCTACCGAAGATTGTGGGAAACCCAAGTTGGTCTACGAAGAATTAATAGCAGCTCTAAACCAAACAGAGCCACAAATAGAAATTGTGATACGGAAGGAATAAATAGAAGACACTTTACTTCCTTCAAAACAGATGCGAGACAGAATAGGTAAAACTCATCCAGGAATAAATCGTCGTGTACTAGTCGTTTCTGTACCTGGCCCGGGAAATTGTCAAATGAAAAACCACCAGCAGACAATGCTTATGGTGGAAGTAGCAGCAGGAACATCACTGAAGTGCAACATATCACGATTAACCTACCATTCAGAAATCTATTTTGATAAAATTGGCCAATCTAATATAATCAATGGAGAATGAAAAATGTTAACGTATTTTATTTGTATGTTCTATTGAGCAGAGCTAGACTATCTTGGGCACTGTACTGGTCAGCTGGACATATCATGCACACACGAAACGGTAACCAGGACACTGATTCTTTGAAATACTGTAAACTATTGTATCCGATATAAAAGCATCTTACCGTGATTTAATGGAACAGAATAATATACATATATATATATATATATATATATATATATATATATATATATATATATATATATATATATATATATATATATATATATATATATATATATATAATAAACGCATTAACTCCGAACGATTCATGACTAATGTATGATTCGCGATCGCTTGATTTATTGAGATAGATACCGAAAGAAATACGTTTTTTTTCGAAGACATTATCTTTTTGCTAGTGACTATTTGTTTGTTACTGCTAGAATTACTGCCTTGCACTAGTAATTCTTATTTAATGTGAGCTTAAGATGTGCATTAGCTCAGTGAAAAGCTCCAAATTGTGTGCCTAACCGGCCAGTGATTTGACTGATACTTCGAATCTAAAAGTGTACTTTTATGAGTGTAAGAGAATGCCGATCGCGAATAATTGTTTCCCAGGGGGGCTATTATGAAACTTTTCTCGCCTTCGAAAACCCCGACTCGCTTGTTTTTTCTATATCGAATTTTACAAAAATATTACGTCAAATTTCGACTGCTATTTAGGTGGCGAGTATCATATCGTACACAAGTGTTGATTGATATTTAAGATTTTAAAAATAAATTTTAATACTATTTTTACCGAGATGTAACTTAAAATTAATTAAAATAGTAAATAAATTAATAAATTAACGTATGTATTTTTATTTATTTATTTATTGTTAAAATATAGTTTTTTTTTACAACAAAAAATTAACACAAATTACAAATAAATTTTGTGTTCTTGATTTTCAGTTTGACAGTGTATTAGAGATCATTATACTCAATAAACAAACATTTCATTCCTATTCCTACAAACTTCATTCGTTCAAAATTGTGAACTTGCTATGTGTTTCATAATAGCAATATTCGCATAATAGCAATATTTCTTTTTGTGTTTTTCACCGGAAGTCAAAAATTCAACAGCAGCTTTTTCGTTTTTTTGTTCATATATTTTGAATGCAATGTCATTTTCGAGAAAAATTGGTTATATATGAACTAACAGATTTGTTTTATGTAAATATTTTGAAAAGTTAGTAGCGTTTACAAAAACACGATTAAAATTATAAAGAATGTAAATTAAATTTCAAACAAAATTAGTTTAGGTGGTATTTTAAATTTTACCCGAAATGACGAGTTTTGATAAGAAAAAACTTTATTTTACCAAAAATCAAAATCTATACAGACCAGGCGGATTGACTTTTGGAAATAAAACTTCATACAAAAGTTTTTCCCAAGCAAAAGGATTCATGCGAAATGTGGTGGATCTATATGTATTTCAGAAGTTGCAGACTCCGTAGGATATTTTCAGTTTTAGCAATGAAGATTAATTTTTTTTACAATGGTCGATTTTGTTGGATTTCTGAAATTTAAGCAGGAATAAAGATTTTGATTATCAAGGTTGCGACATCTTTTGTTCGATTATGGACTAGTGGTTATTTCGCCTCTCATATGTCATCTCTCAAATGACAGAAATTCAGTATTACATTCTTGGTGAAAAAAATGAGTTGGAAATTATTGAAAACTTATTTTCAAAGTATCGAGTCAGTTATCGAAAATTTCATACAAAATTCAGTAGAAGTGAAACGCCAACTGAGAATAGCGTGAGGAAATTTTTGAAAAATGTCCGTTTGACTGGCATGCTAATAGACAATACTGACAGACAGTACTTAAGCATTGCTTAGTGAGCGATTATCTGACCACTTCAACCCGCCATCGTTCACAAGAACTGATCATCAGCGATAACACTTTTTGAACATTTTTCCACAAGGATAAATGCCTACAAAGTCCATTTCAAGAAATGAAGGCAGTTGATAAACCATTGCGTTTTCACTTCGCTGAAGGAGCCAATTCTCGATTGGAAGAAGATGAGCATTTTCACCAAAAGTTAACTTTTCCGAAGAAGCTAATTTCCACTTCGGCGATTATGTGAAGAAGCAAAATAGCTTTATTTAGGGCACAGAAAATATACACCATGAAAATTGAAAATACACCCAAAACGAGTGACCATATTTCGTGCGAAATAAGGTCCAAAGACATCATAGTGCCATTTTTGGCATACGATTGAAGAAGAAGACTTGGTCGATATTTTCGCCCTCTTTAAAATCTCATTATCAGCCGAAAGGACGATGTTAAAAAGCGGTATAGTAGATGCGATTTGACGCTGCTGGTATTATTTGTGGGAAGTCATTAAGGACAAATGTTAAGCTAATCATGCAGAGACGATTGAGGCTTTGAAACACGAAATTAATGTGACTATTGGTGGAACAGAGGCTCAAACTATATTGAAAATATATTGAAAAATTGGGTCGACAGAATGGGGTACTGAAGAACCAGCCGAGGCAGTCAACTACATTTCTCCATTTTTTACACACATACATTTCTATTAACTCGCTTTGATTTTGGTCTGTTTTTTTTATCTGTTAAAAAATTTGCAATTAATTTTACCACGCGTTTTGTTTGTCCGTGCTAAATCTTGCAAACAGAATTTAAACCATTTTCCGGATAGCTAGAGAGCTCAAATTTTCAGTGTTGCTCAGTGCCCGATTACAATGCAAGTATAATTTATTTACATCAGCACACTGTGAGCAGTATTTGATGCCAATTTAATTAAATTAATTTACCATTGCACGTGTTATATCAGGTTCATTGTTTTTGCGTTTTGTGTAGGGATTGATGTCTTTCGTTTATACGTTATTTATTTTTTATATTTTTTGCTGTTTTTTCAGAAATACGAACGAAAAAAATAGACCTCCCGAAAGGAATTCAATAACGAGACTGGGAAAGTGCTAGTGGCTCTATCAAGAAAGCCGAAGCAAGCACACCAGGTGAACGGATTTTGAATATTAATTACAGATAATTTGTTAAATTTTTATTAAACATCCTCATAATCATTTACATCACTTTCATTTGGTTCTGGTTACGCCAAATTATGTTTGTCATTGTATTGATAAATATTTATAAAGTTGTGTAGTGTGACACAAGAGTTTATTATCTGTTTCACCAAAAAAGTAATTATTTTATAAGCGTCTCTTTCCTAATTCGAAATCGCGATTTTAGGACTCCGACACAATTTAAGCTGATCTATGCATGATATTTTATTGTTTTTCATGCCCATCTGCTGCATTGTTAATCGGTGTCATCAACCATGGCTGCGGAGTAACTCCCCACTGTCGCTTTAAATAACGTAAAAATTGCAAATGAAATTTATATTTTTTTCTCGCTTCAAAATATTATTAGTATGTTTACGCACATAAATTTAGAGCCTAATATATCTACAGAGTCTAATACGTCTCGGGAGTTTTTGGACTCTTTAGAGGACTAATTTTTATTTTGTGAGATAGTAGTGTTATTATGTGATATTCACATAAAAAGTGCCTGCGAAGTGGCAGGGGATTTATGTGTTAGCTATGCACAATAAATTGATTGAACACATATGTGTTTGATAACTCTCTTGCCTCGAATCTGTTATGAAGAATGTTTTGCCAAACTTTTCCTCCAAATGATAGCGTTGTGAATATAACCACCGAGCGATTTATATATTAAGAATTTTTTTAATTATTATCAAAAATCTGCAACGATATAAATAATCATAGATATTTGTAAAAGTTGAATTTTTTATGAAACAATTATTTTTGGCTTACAAGCTGTTCGTTTTGCGAATGATAATGATATCCAATTAAATAACCGTGCTCGATACGCTTAGCTGACATTTACATTGGCACATGAGTGCTATCGATGCATTCTACTATACTCCGGGAAAACTGAACTATTCATGAAAACTTTAATTAATTGGTTTTGTGTTAAAACTAGGTTTCTATATAGTACTAATGTGAATGCGTAACAAACTCACTGCAATTAGATTTATTCATCTCGTTTACGATGGTTTTTGGAAACTGATAAATTTTATCTTAGAATGATCATTGAGGATCCTGCAAAACTCTTTAATACATCGGATTATTATCGATTGCAACATGCAGGTCAAAAAGCTGAGACCTAGTTTCTTCATAAATTTCTTTCAGCTAAGAAACTCAGAGCAACTAGCATTCGTAATGGTTTGGGTATAAGGGTAATTTTCTTAAAAGATTCTCCTATTTTCCTCAAAATCAATGCCAATTCTTGTGACATTCGAAATTATTTTATAAATTCCTCTCCCTACAAGTTAAAGAGGTTTATGGAACACAGAAGGTGGTTTCGCTTAATCCGCAAATTATATATTCAGCTCACGTTATCATCATCAACTTAATATTATTTTCTTAGCATTTATATTGGACACTGTTTAATTTTTTAAGCAATTTATATAAATTATTTTAAATTATAAAAAAAAGTTATTATTTAAATTATTTTTTATGTAAATTTATTTCCCAATTGACAGAATGCCCTTTAAGAAAACGGCGAATAAAAAATTAGGAAAAACCTTTGGGAAATAAATTTAGCAAAAAAGTAAGAGAATACCCTATTCCCCGGAGAATTTCCAGAATAAGGCAAGAAATATAGTTTCTAGCGAATTTCGCTCCGATAAATTTTTTGTTTCACTTTCATCCTTTCAATGCTGGATTGTTTAAGCGGTAGCTTGCACGGAATAAATCTAGCCCAAAGTTTAATGGACGACAAACGCGATTGCTTTAACAATTTTTTTTTGCCGAACTTCCAGCTAGGTGCAGTTCAAGAATACCGTGATGTCACTTTTACATATTACCTCCGTATATATTATTACATTCCACAATTCTTGAAATATTATCGACAGCGTCAACTGGGTTTGATATCTTAAGTTTTGTTAATAAATCAATTATACGAGTAATACAATAGTCAATAGACTTACACAATTCTAAACTAACAAATTAAATTAAAAGTCTAAAAAACAATGATTAAAAATTGAAAGTTTTGATTTATAGAAATGTCTCTTCAGTTTTATTTTGAAGTCGTCGATAAATCTGTAGAGGTCGAATAAGACATGCACCATTAATACTTTTTGGACTAGTTGCTTCATGTTCTCCATGATTAGTTTTATGAAACTCTGCTTTTAAAAAATCCTGCTATCTAAGAATCCTGGAAGAACGTTAATAATTATGTTTGCAAGAATATAAGCTGAGTGTGTCTTCCCAGGAGCACATTTTACAATAAACATTGACACAAGTAATTTTCACCTACATATTAGCAAGAGTTTTCCTAGTTTTATAATTTTTATCTCAGATATAATGTATTCTGACGAGATCCTTGATTCTATCTAAGTTTAAAAATTCCTTACTTCTTTTAGAAATTTTACAAAAAAAAATTATTTTGACCAAGTTTTTACCCAAAAATTAGTGAGATACAAAATTTAGAAGTGTTTATAAACGAACAGTTACAATATCAACTGAATCAAAAACCAAATGGATATCTCATGATTCACCTTATAAAATTCGAAAATGTTGTTTGATAAGAATAACAACACAAACAAAAATTGTTGCAATAAAACTAACTGAAAATTCCAAAATACAACAAAATTAAAATTCATGAATTCAAATTTTGCAACAAAAATTATTCCTTCAATTTTGCAGATAGTTTGCATTCTACAGTAAAATTTTGTTATATACACATCTACTGTTTATACGAAACAAGAGGTACTCATAAGAATATTTACATTACATTTGGGAATGAACCAAAATATAAATTTACAAATTTTCATCAAAGAAAAAGAAACTTAAAAATATTTAAATATTGCTATGTAGAACATGATACAAATAAAACCAAAACCAAATTTGAAAATAATTTTTTTTTCTTCTAATGAAATTTTCCGATTACATAAAAGACAAGAAAATATCCTTTCGAACGTATATGCTACACAAATAACATCCGTAATTACTATTTTATTATATCACCATTAAATTAAAATACATATATATTATATATATATATATGGGGCGATTTTACTGCCACCTATTGTAATTGCCTCAAAACTCATGTCAATAATTTTTTTTATGACAACATAAATTTTATTACTTTTTTATGTATTTGTTGTTTCTCTCTGTCTGTCTAATACAAACTAAATGGGGGTGTATGGTATTTGAATGGAAATGGAAATATTTGGTTAAACCCATAAAAAATATGTTTTCTTGCTGTTGGTTGAAAACTTTAATAATCATTATTTGGTTATGTGGTTTATATCTTTGGAACCATTTTAAATGAATTTTTTTCGTATTTGATTGATTTTTGAAATTACACACAGTAATCCCATTGGAATTGATTTAATAGTTGAGGAAATCGATTGGATTGATTAGATTAAGTTGATGAATGGAATTTATTTGTTTGGTGCATTTTATACTGATAAATCATTCAGCAGTGCATTTTGATATTGAATTGTTAACCAATTTATTGGCAGCTTTATCTCTAATGTGTTGTAAACTTACATTCCTAACATTAAGGGTTCAGAGTATCCAAAACACCAAGAAAGGACATGTAGTACATATCTTACCTCCGAATTACGACAATGACAAGTCGAAAACATTAACTTTACAGTAGACAATTTTATCAAATATCTTTCGAAAAATATATTCAAATTTTGTTAAACATTGTAAAATTACAAAATTTGTATCTGCATCTAATATTTTTCGAAAGATATATAAAAAATACCATCAACTGTTAAGTTAATATTTTCGATTTGTCATAGTATTAATTGGGAGGTGCGATATATGGTGATGGATTGAATAAGGCAAAGTTGAGCAGATTTACAATTTTTAATTTAATCGGTGTAGAAAATATTAAATTCTTTTTAAAAATTGGTTTAAAACAATGTCTAAACAAATATGTATTTAGTCCCTTAGTGTAACTTTTCAGTATTATACGGTATTTATTCACTAATATTAAATTTTTATAAAGCGGCTGGAAAATTGTATATTCTACCGATCGAGATGTTCGCGGATGATGCTCTGTAGTGACAGTTTTATGTGAGCACCCACATAAAATATTACAGATGTCTTCACCATATAAACCTAACTTACGCGAATGTTAATTTTTCGATTATATGTATTTGAATCTATCAGATGCATTTGTAGAATCTCATGGATTGATGTTTCTTCATCAGAAAATACCCCAATTAATTTATCGAATTCGGCATAAGATATGTCGAAGTCATCTTCTGATGCATAAATAACTGTGTTCTTTTTGATTTCCTGATTTTCGTAATGTTTATTTTATTTGCTTTAACCCTAATGTGAGTGACGTGGGTAGCCGGGTACCTTTTGCAGTTTTAAACGTTTATTTTTGTATGTTTTACTCCCAATAAAAACTAATTTTTATGAGAACTTCTAGTTCAATTGGTAGATTACGATCATACCTAAAAATGAGAAATGTTACAACTTGGACGAACGTGGAATAAATAAGTGTCCATAGAAAATGCATTTAGGTACTAATCATTCAAATTAAGATATTTTCTCTTCACTCACATGAGGGTTAACTTTCAGGTTTCTTATATTGTTTTAAGGTCTCTTTAATTCTTTCTGTTTCGGGTGTAGAAGTCTAAATTCGATATTTATGTTCTCTAATGTTCGGTTTTTTTTGGTGGTTCGTGAGATTGGACACACTTCCTTAGGACATTTCGTATTCTGTATGCGTTTATTTTTGTAAAACTATACTGGAGCTTTCGTTCTCTAAACCTTCATACAGTGTAGTGTCATTTGAAAATTAAATAAAATAGAACGAAATTTATGAAAATTGATTAATTAACTTACCATCAACCACATAAGCCTTCTCAGTAGAAATGATGCTATAAATGTTGTGTTTAGCACTGCCGGCGGTACACGCGGCATACGAGTAACACGATATTACCTGGGTGCCACATGCATCGCCGGCTGTTACGAGTTTTTCAAGCTGATACAGGACCTGATTTATCAGTTTATAAAATATTTTGTGGTGGTACTTATAAGTTGGCTATATGGTGGCACTCAAAGTGTTAATGTTGCGCTTATACGATCCCCATGTTATCCCTGCGCGACCCATGTTCTCTCGAAATGGGCTGAGATACGCTGCACCGGCCCTTTTCTGCAATGATCTGTGAAGAAAAAAAGACACAAATTATAAAACTGAGATATATACGGAAATTGTGTTAAATCGTCTGTATGACTCTGAATTTATAGAGCTAGCACCCTGTAAACTATATAAAATTTAATTGATAGTATGTATATTTTTTCTCTAAAAAATAAGAATGGATGCCTCTATCTGTTTCATCTAGATATTAGAAAACCCTTCGATTGTGTTGATCTCAAAAGAGCTATGGAATAGAAGATGTTATAAAGTTATTTGGAAGCTATTTAGCTGAGATAACACAAATAGTTAACATTACAATCAAATGTCGAATGAAATTACGGTAAAACGTAATATCCCACAAAGATAAATTCTACGTTATGCATTATTTCCAGTTTATATTACTGACATGTAAAATCTTCCTATAGATAGATTTGCATTTGGTTATATAATAACAAGTTTTAATTCAATAGCTCAATCCTAATTTATGACATTTTACTTATTACATAAGCCTGCAAGAATATACACAAAATTTATATTAATAACAATATTGTTAAACATGTAGCAAGGGTTTGTTATCATGGGTTAAATATTAATTATTATTAATTTCTGAAGCAAAAAATTGAACAAACCGCGTTTGGTGGCAAAAATTGTGTTAAATAAACAAAAAACATTATATCTGTTTAAATTCAAGTAACCAACATGGTCAACCCTGGTTAAAACTTTAATTTTCATTGAAAAGTTTAACTGCCACCAAGTTTTTTAGGAATTATAAAATTTATAACAACTCGCGGTTTTTTATAAAAACACGCAATTTCCGGTAAAATTAAAAATATGATCTGAACCAAGTGTGTTAGAAATTTAATTAGAATCTTTTTATTTTAACCGCTTTTTCGTAAATGATTGTATTGTACTTTTCAAAATATAACCTAAAAGTTGATATGCTGCTTCCAGTGGTGCAATCGTGGCCAAAATTCATTGGGAATTTTAATTTAAAGTTTTTTTCGGCTTTTTTCAGACAAAATATTATTTACAATGACATTCACAATGTTTACGACTATTCGACGTTAATTTGATCTTTAGTTTTTCTTATAATATTTCTAAATCAACTGTGGTCAACGTTTTAAATTACAAGAAGGATTTGAAGGATTTGTAATGTTTTCCCAGCAATATTTATGAAAATTTTATTCAATAAACTTGAAAACTTTTTTTTATTATTATGTTTAAGGTTATGATGATAAACGATTTCCCATGAAAAATAATTCGCAATCTACAAAAATTAAATAAATAATTTAGGATTAATTAAGATTCTAGGCTATAGCCGGAGATTGTAATTTTAATTGTAGTCATTCTACAAAGTCAGCGATATTATCAGATCAGATATTCCTCATAAACAAGTCAGAACTTGGAAATTGCAAAACATTCTAACTGGATAACGCAAACAATTTCCAACTGCAATTATTTCGTCATGGAGACTATAAGAATGTGATAGTGAATTTTAACAAAAACTTGTCAGAACAGCTTCGGCCGGAAGAACATGATGTTTTCTTCTAAAAAAGTAAAAAATTTAGCTAGAAACCTAATGAAATAAATTTAGTTTTTTTTGTTATATTTATTGTCGTTTATTATCATTTCATTTGCAAAAAAAAAAAGTCTTAATTCACATGAATATAAGCAAAAAACAATAATAGACACAATTATTTGTGTCTCATATTATTTTATTATTCTTTATTAAAAATAACTGAATTATCTATAATTCACTTATTTTTCTGGTAGGATTAGTAAGATGTACTTCCACCAGTTGTTTTTAACAACTTCATGCAGGCGTTTTGGCATGGATTGGACTAAATTTTCTAAAATTTGTTTGGGGATATGCAACCAAATGCTTTTTATTTCTGTTTCATTTGGCTCTCTATCAATAAATGTCGTCTTTTTTGTTTTATATAATGCCATAGATTTTCTACAGGATTAACATCCGGGCTCTGTGCTGGCCAATCTAATGTTTCTTGATCTACATCTTTCAGAAATTTAGTAATAAACTTATTTTTATGGATTGGAGTGTTATCCTGTTGTAAAATAAAATTAGTTCTAATCAAATTACAGCCAGAAACAAAAGCACCCTCACTAATGGCATGCAGATACGTGCTTATCTTTCCCGGCAGCATTATTTAAAAAAATTTCCCGTAGGTTCCATATAAGGAAAAATACGATTCGTTCGTCCACAATACCTTGCGCTAAATCTCGACAAGCTTCGCTAAATAAGTACGTGCAAATTTGAGTCGCTGTACTTTATTCTTCGAGCTTATGAATGTTTTTTTTGTATCACATAAGCTTTAAAATTTGCTCACGAAGCCGTTTTCTAACAGTTTTTTATTTTTCATTGAGCTGTTTATTTGACTTAGCACAGATTTTATTTTATTTATAAGATTTCGTTGCATAAGCTGAATCATCATTCTGTCTTCATTTGATGTAGTGACTCTTTTCCTTTCCCTTCCTTGAATGGTTGTTAAGCTGTTTTTTATTTGAGATTTCCGAATTTGATACGTGATTGTTTTTTATGACTATTGTACATTTGAACCAATCCTTTAATTGGCACTCCTGTAAATAAATTACCTGGCATTAAATTACTAAAAATATTTTCATAGTATTTTTGTCACAAATTTTTTTTTCTGACATACTATGGTAAACAGTTAGTGTAAATTTCTTTAAAAACAAAATTAAATTGGGAATATTTGTCCTATCCGATTTCGATACGGAAAAAATATTTCCTAAATTATAAAATTTTACATCAAACATGATTTCTCAGTAGGCCTGAAAATTATATTTTTGACAAAAACGCTAAGTAAATATTTTTCCAAATTTTTTTTCTTATAGGAAAACCAGAATCAAGCTGCAGCATTATAACCCGCAACTTTCGCGGTCCGAACTTCTAAAGTTAACTCCTTTGATTTCACCATTTTTTTTTTAAATATTACTTATCCCGTGGCGGAAAATTAATACTAATGAACACTTGATCATTTAAAAAAAAAAACAAATAAAAGGAACCGAAAAAACAAAAGGATTCCCATTATTAGCGATTTTTCATAGTAATATCAGAGACAACCTAAAAGAGATATTTCATCCTATGTAAACGCGTAAACATTTAAATGGTGATTTCATTTTCTGTAAATAGCCGCATACAATCAAAAATATTTTTTTTTTGCGTATACGTATACGCAGTTTAACGAAAAATCATAGATACAACGATGATATTGGAACTATCAGAAATATGTTTTGTATTCATATTTTAGTTCAAATAAAAAATCTAATTTGATTGTCTGCGGTAGGTTAGGTTTCAGTGGTTGACACTTAGGCCATTTTTGGCCCACTTTGATACCACGCATTCACGCCACAACATTAACTCATTCACCTATTCACCTACTCACACAACTACAGTATACGACCTGCCATGCACCATTCCAAGCTTCATGTCAACCTGTACAATGTACAGTGTACATTGACATGGACGGTGGGTCGGCGCTGAATTCTGCACTCTATCAGAGGGTCTTAGTTGTGTTTATTAACATCACCGATTGTAATCGATGATGAAAATTCGATTTTCATCTAGCCTCTGATGGGATTCGAACCCAGTACCTCCCGGTCCAAGTGCCGAATCTTTAACCACTGCACCGCTTGTCCGGTGCCGAAGCTTTAACCACTGTACCACTTGTCTGTGGTAATATCAGAGCCATCTATGATTTCAAAGAGCCGTAATATTAAAAAGAGAGCTTTAAATAGAGGGGAAGCTTTTATTGAGTTACTATAAGAAAACATGGTAATTGGAAAATTTTTGAACATGAATTTAGGAACAAAAAATTAAACAAATCATCTAAATTTGAATTTTATATTATTAATAAAATATTCTAAAAATACATATTTGAAAATCAGCCAGCATAGTGTAGTATTTAATTATTAAATTTAATCTAAAGCGGAGCATAAATATGTCATATATTCTATAAAAATGAGCTTTCCATTTAGTTGTGTAGGTTAGTAAAGTAAGTTAATAAAGAGTGCTGCCGCAGATTTCTTTTTCATCCAATTTAAAATTTAGTTTTATAAAAATTCAATTTCTTTATTAAATTCTGGTCCCATGCACATCAGACTTCTCGAGATGAACGATGGATTTAATAACAATCTAAACAATCACATTTATAACAATTAAAGAGAAAATGTGAGCTGAAACAGATTTTAAGAATCACCATGTAAAAGCAATAATTATTATTCATTTAATACAATTTTTTCATCAGAATTTATTTACTGGAAATATATACAACATCGCTGATATCGTTGATTTTCTTAATTAAATATTATTACAAAAACCAACAAAACGTAGAGAACTTCAACTTTATGTGATTCAAAAACCGAGCTTTCTGTAATTTCAAAATCCGTTTACAGATGTCTCTATAATAAATTTACTTGAAATTACTAAAAAGAATAAAATAATTAAACAACTATTTACGAAAATAAACCATTATTAAGTTAATCTTTAAAAATCTTTAATATAATAATTTAACATAATTAATAAAACTCAAAACAATACTAATTTTTATTTATAATACGGTTGGCATAAATAAAGCTTTTCATCGCAAAATATTAACCATCGTAATTGCTGGCGCGCTGAAAATTAATAATAGAAAAATGTCACATTTTTCCAAATTTTCTCTTTTCTTATTTCAATTCGCTCGTATTCGGATGTATGTGAAGTTAGCCCGAAAAGTAGCCCGAAAAAAATGTGTCTTTGCTACATCTTTAATATTTTCGGACCAGCCCGAAAATTTTATAAAAACTGCATTATCTTAAATTCTCATCCCGAAATATTTTTTTCAACATATATTAAGCTATTTGATTTGTGGAAAATTAAATAATATAATAAAACATAATAAATAAACATTTTGTTTGCCACCATGCAAATTTATCAAAAATATATTATAATAATAATAATTAAACCAAAATCATAAATGATCGTTGAAAATCTATACTAAATATATGGTTACGTGGTCGCCCTCACAAAAATTTCCAAAAACTACTGCAAGTGCTACGAAAAAGTTATCAATACCACGAATATAAATATATACATTAATTATCATATCAGTGGGATAAAATATTCTAAATACCTGAACGCACTTAATGATCTGAGCACAAAAAATCGAATTTTCACTGTTACATTTTATTCTGTAGCAGATTCCACAGGGATTTCCGACTACTTCGGCTACTGTTTGGTGCTAGTGTTGGCCATCAGAAATCTAAATCATATACCCCTATTACCATACCACCAAACCGCGAATTGGTGTTGGGTATCGGAATTCACACAAGTAATAGTGAAAATTCGATTTATTGTGCTCCGATCATTATGTGCAGACTCAGGCTAATATGAACCTTCTATCCTACTGATATGTTAATGGGGGTATATGATTTACATTTCTGATGGCCAACACTAGCTCCAGACAGTAGCCGAAGTAGTCGAAAATCCCTGTGGAATCTGCTAAAGAATAAAATGTAACAGTGAAAATTCGATTTATTGTGCTCCGATCTTTATGTGCAGACTCAGGCTAATATGAACCTTTTATCCCACTGATATGGTAATAAGGGTATATGATTTAGATTTCTGATGGCCAACACTAGCTCCAGACAGTAGCCGAAGTAGTCGGAAATCCCTGTGGAATCTGCTACAGAATAAAATGTAACAGTGAAAATTCGATTTTTTGTTCTCCGATCATTATGTGCAGACTCAGGCTAATATGAACCTTCTATCCCACTGATATGGTAATCGGGGTATATGATTTAGGTTTCTGATGGCCAACACTAGCTCCAGACAGTAGCCGAAGTAGTCGGAAATCCCTGTGGAATCTGCTACAGAATAAAAGTAACAGTGAAAATTCGATTTATTGTGCTCCGATCATTATGTGCAGACTCAGGCTAATATGAACCTTCTATCCCACTGATATGGTAATGGGGGTATATGATTTACATTTCTGATGGCCAACACTAGCTCCAGACAGTAGCCGAAGTAGTCGAAAATCCCTGTGGAATCTGCTAAAGAATAAAATGTAACAGTGAAAATTCGATTTATTGTGCTCCGATCTTTATGTGCAGACTCAGGCTAATATGAACCTTCTATCCCACTGATATGGTAATAAGGGTATATGATTTAGATTTCTGATGGCAAACACTAGCTCCAAACAGTAGCCGAAGTAGTCGGAAATCCCTGTGGAGTCTGCTACAGAATAAAATGTAACAGTGAAAATTCGATTTTTTGTGCTCCGATCATTATGTGCAGACTCAGGCTAATATGAATCTTCTATCCCACTGATATGGTAATGGGGGTATATGATTTAGATTTCTGATGGCCAACACTAGCTCCAGACAGTAGCCGAAGTAGTCGGAAATCCCTGTGGAATCTGCTACAGAATAAAATGTAACAGTGAAAATTCGATTTTTTGTGCTCCGATCATTATGTGCAGACTCAGGCTTATATAAACCTTCTATCCCACTGATATGATAATGGGGGTATATGATTTAGATTTCTGATGGCCAACACTAGCTCCAGACAGTAGCCGAAGTAGTCGGAAATCCCTGTGGAATCTACTACAGAATAAAATGTAACAGTGAAAATTCGATTTTTGTGCTCCGATCATTATGTGTAGACTCAGGCTAATATGAACCTTCTATCCCACTGATATGGTAATGGGGGTATATGATTTACATTTCTGATGGCCAACACTAGCTCCAGACAGTAGCCGAAGTAGTCGAAAATCCCTGTGGAATCTGCTAAAGAATAAAATGTAACAGTGAAAATTCGATTTATTGTGCTCCGATCATTATGTGTAGACTCAGGCTAATATGAACCTTCTATCCCACTGATATGGTAATGGGGGTATATGATTTACATTTCTGATAGCCAACACTAGCTCCAGACAGTAGCCGAAGTAGTCGGAAATCCCTGTGGAGTCTGCTACAGAATAAAAGTAACAGTGAAAATTCGATTTTTGTGCTCCGATTATTATGTGCAGACTCAGGCTAATATGAACCTTCTATCCCACTGATATGGTAATGGGGGTATATGATTTACATTTCTGATGGCCAACACTAGCTCCAGACAGTAGCCGAAGTAGTCGAAAATCCCTGTGGAATCTGCTAAAGAATAAAATGTAACAGTGAAAATTCGATTTATTGTGCTCCGATCTTTATGTGCAGACTCAAGCTAATATGAACCTTCTATCCCACTGATATGGTAATGGAGGTATATGATTCTGATGGCCAACACTAGCTCCAGACAGTAGCCGAAGTAGTCGGAAATCCCTGTGGAATCTGCTACAGAATAAAATGTAACAGTGAAAATTCGATTTTTTGTGCTCCGATCATTATGTCCAGACTCAGGCTAATATGAACCTTCTATCCCACTGATATGGTATTGGGGGTATATGATTTAGATTTCTGATGGCCAACACTAGCACCAGACCGTAGCCGAAGTAGTCGGAAATCCCTGTGGAATCTGCTACAGAATAAAATGTAACAGTGAAAATTCGATTTATTGTGCTCCGATCATTATGTGCAGACTCAGGCTAATATGAACCTTCTATCCCACTGATATGGTAATAAGGGTATATGATTCAGATTTCTGATGGCCAACACTAGCTCCAGACAGTAGCCGAAGTAGTCGGAAATCCCTGTGGAATCTACTACAGAATAAAATGTAACACTGAAAATTCGATTTATTGTGCTCCGATCATTATGTGCAGACTCAGGCTAATATGAACCTTCTATCCCACTGATATGGTAATGGGGGTACATGATTTAGATTTCTGATGGCCAACACTAGCTCCAGACAGTAGCCGAAGTAGTCGAAAATCCCGGTGGAATCTGCTACAGAATAAAATGTAACAGTGAAAATTCGATTTTTTGCGCTCCGATCATTAAGTGCGTTCAGGTATTTAGAATATTCTATACCACTGATATGGTAATTAATGTATATATTTATATTCGTGGTATTGATAACTTTTTCGTAGCACTTGCAGGAGTTTTTGGAAATTTCTGTGAGGGCGACCACGTAACCATAAATTTAGTATAGATTTTCAACGATCATTTATGATTTTGGTTTAATTATTATTATTATAATATATTTTTGATAAATTTGCATGGTGGCAAACAAAATGTTTATTTATTATGTTTTATTATATTATTTAATTTTTCACAAATCAAATAGCTTAATATGTGCTGAAAAAAATATTTCGGGATGAGAATTTAAGATAATGCAGTTTTTATAAAATTTTTCGGGCTGGTCCGAAAATATTAAAGATGTAGCAAAGACACATTTTTTTCGGGTGACTTTTCGGGCTAACTTCACATACATCGTATTCGGTTATTTTCAGTTCAAGGAAATCTCAATAATCTATCGAACCAGGCAGTATACATAATAAATTGTTAAATTTTAGTTATCAAACATTTAGGTTTTAATATTTAGCATTAATTTATACTTAGCGACATCTTTTGATTGGTTTATTAATTGCGAAAAACTCTATAATATAATGTTTTTATTTTATGAAGCTCCGGTTTGTTTATACGACAGGATGAAACAGTAAAGCCCGCGAATTTGTTGCGATGAAATTTTTAACATATAACGAAAAAACAGTTTTCAAAGTTTGTTGAACAATCAAATGAATTCTATTTCAACAATGTTGAAATAGAATCCAGAACACAATAACCCCCATATTACATAGCTACTCAAAAAGCTTTTTTTAACGAACGTTTGTTTTGGGAAAGAAATGCTGAAATTTTTGAAGGAACACTCTATACTAATTTGTTACATACACATATAAACAAATTCTTATTTCTACAATAAAAATAAAAATTTTTTTTGGTAGACTAATTTATATATTTTTGCTTTAACTCGACATAATATGACTCAATTTTAAAATATGCGTTTCCTGAATATTGAATTAACCATTCAAATTAAAAATTGAAACGAAGCATTAATGTTTTTATAAACAAAACAGCTTCTAAAAAAATATTAAAATACACTGATTGGTATGAAAAAGAACAAAAAGCTTCCCCTCTATGGAAAGCACATGGAAAAAAATGGCAGAACCTTACGGTTCTTATATTTAGGAGGCTCTGGTAATATGCAAATAATTTTGTCCATTGATTTTTTGCTTATATTCATGTGAATTAAAACATGTTGTTTTTTTTTTTTTTTTTTTTGGTAAATGAAGTGATAATAAACGACAATAAATATAGCAATAAAAATTAAATTTATTTAATTATGTTTCTAGCTGAAATTTTTACTTTTTCTGAAACATTTTCCATTTTTTACAAGACACAAATAATTTTATCCTTGACTATATAGACGTATTCAAACTTCTTAAATTGGGAACTTTAACTGCGATCTCCAAATTTAAGGAAAAAGCATTAGTATGAAGTTTCTCAATCAATTAATCCATATTGGCTGTACATAATTTTTACTAAAAAGAGTATTTTTAAGAAAAAATGACTTTTCCACTTACATTTTGGAAAGCCGTTCGGGACCGATATTGTTGCAAAATTACATTTGAATCTGTAAGTTAATAACCATTTTTCTCATAAATAATATTTTTTTCAAAATACATTTTCAAATCAACCTAAACTGATCCACCTAAACTGAAAATTAATTCCCTGGAATAAAACTTACCTTAACTTACCTTAACTAACTACTTACGTTTATCAACAAATTAATTTCGCATTCATCACTTAAAACACATTAAAATTTATCTGCCCAAATTGATCATTAATTTACACACATTTCATTAATAGGTACCCTTTTTGAATTATTCCTTTAAATGAAAAAATATAACTAGAAAATTAAGCTAATTTAAAAAATATTTCATATACTTGTAATATATTCTATTCTGCTAAAAATACACAGCGAATTAAGATCAAGGTGGCATCTACTAGAATTATTATTTATTAAAAATTATGTCCCAATTTACTTTAAATAAAAAAAAATATTTTTTTTCCGTTTATTTTTTATACTACTTTGACATACCAATCACAGCAATCATTGCAATAAGATTGTGTAATATTAATGAATTTATAATAAATAAATTGTACATGTACAAAAAACGAAACGAATAATAAAAAAGCTTCTATGAAAGCTCCCAATTTCTGAAAAGCTTAAGCATGGAGTTTAATCGCAAACAAATAACCCGTTTGGGCTGTACAGAGCCGAATCATTGTTGGACAAAGGTATTTTGTCAAATAACATAACTTTCGATTAAATGAATAAATTTTGACAAAATGGAGGGAGGAGGGTCTCTACATTTACAATAAAAGCTTAAGTAAGAAGTTTCATCCGGATCAGTCAATTCGTCGTCCTTCTGTTAACTGTCTCTTCTGGCGTTCCACAGAAGTTGGTTTCTGGCCCATCACTATTTTGTATTTTTGACGTTGATTGTTCGATTCGCTATTCTTATTTTCATACATTTGCAGAGGTTGAGCAAATATATAGAAGTAGTCGCTTAGATAATGATTCATTTAACTCTAATATTTTTCATATTAATGGCGCTAAAAATACTTCATTGTAATTTATAAAAAAATCCAAAGATTCTTTCCTTTTTCCTGCAGTTTTTTCATTGGTTCGTTAATTCTATTTTCTAATACCGTAAGATATTTAGGGTTAATTCTCATAAACCTCTTTCTTGGGATATTCATTTAATTAGTGTGAGCAAAATGGTATTGGGAATGCTTATACTTGTTTGTATAAGATTGTAGAGTTCACTACTAGTAATTTTAAAAAGCGTATTTTCTTCTCACACCTTCTTCCAGATTTTCTATATGGTGAAGTTTTCTTGTTTGGAATGCTTCATGAGAATATGAATGTTCTCTCAAGATGTTTCTATACAATCATAGACATACTCGTTTCATTTTTAGTATTGGGAAATATGATCACGTTTCACACTCTTTAAATTTGATTCTTGGTTGTAGTTTAGTTGAGATTTACCAACTTCATGCATGTATTTTTTTATTTTTAAGCTTCTCAGAACTAGGCAACCTCCCAATTTATTTAGAAAAGGTATTGTTCAATATAGGTCTCTTTCGTTCAATATACGATTACTTCCCTCTATAAACCGGAACAGATCATAAATACTTTCTGTTATTGTATTTCTCTTTGGAATTCCATTCCCTTAGGTATTAAGAGATCAGCGTTGCTTAAATACATGTTGTATTATTTTCGTTCATTTGCTAGAATTTTTATCTAGGTAATTACTATAATATTATTAATATGGTCATTTATATTATTATTTTTTATGTAGTCTGTAAGTATTCATTTCTTGCTTTATCCTCTGTAATAAATGAGCTGCAGCTCAATCTGGATTTTTTGAGAATATGCGAGCCCCGAAAATAAAAAAAGGTGCGTAGGGCAATACTATTAAATTGTATATATACTATTACGATATTTCAAAATTATTATTCTCGATATATTATAGTATTTATAAGTCAAAAAACTTAATATATAAAAATTTTAAGAACAAATTCAACATATTTAAAAAATTGTGATAAAAGTATGTATAGTATGTATATAAAATTCTATAAATTAAACTAGACATGTACAAAATTCTGTGCTCTTAAATAAATTACTGTAAACAAAAAATTTGCTGCAAACTATCACAACTTAGTATACAACTTTAGTATATGATATATAAAGAATTGTGTCGAGAATTGTTTGTTCATTTAAATGCTTATGTCAATTTTAAATGAGCTGGGTCGTCCACAGTTGGCTTAACTAACGGCGTACATCATTTACTGCTGCACGACACGATGTTTGCCGCTAATTGAGTGATAGCAAGAATTTTCGAGGCTGAGAGCAAAAATGTGAAGAAGTTGTATTTCTACTCTCAGCCCCGAAACTTTCGACTATTATGACACTTTTTAGTTATCGTGATAGCATTTTCGAGGCTGAAAATAAAAATGTAGGTATTTTTTGAGCTGACAGTAAAAAATGTCATGATAGTAATAACTAGTTTTGCCATCGCAATTTTCGGGGATGAAATTTTTGCTTTCCAAAGAACATATTATTTTTTTGTTGTTGTTTCTTGATAATGTGCTTTTCCTCTACCAAAATTGTTATTCCAATCAATAAATAAATAAATAAAATAAGATACATTGAATAATGGCGAAAAAATAATTTCAGATAATATTTGGTATTACAGAATATGCCGGCAATATAAATAACAAAGGCCAAGCAAAATCCATCAAGTTTGCTATAAGCTGCAGCTATTTTAGATTAACTTAAGATTACACATAGATTAGATTAAATAAGATTATACATACATACACATAACGTAACAGAGATATTTCTCTTTATTTATCCTCATCCTAAATTTTTATCAAATAGGCATCTTACAACAAAGGAAAAGGATTTTAAAACTGGGGCACAATTATGTTTGGCATGACGCCTGTTTATTTATGTAGGTTTGATTTCATAAATCTGCTTTGGGCATTTTAAATAATTCATTTGATATATTTTTTACTAATCTGCATATAAATATAAATCAACGGCAGCAAATCATTTCCAATAATAATTCACTTATATTGACATAAATTGCAGACATAAATTTGCCTACTCGTTATACTTGTACGTAATATGGAAATGATTATAATTGATACTTTATGAGGTACTTGTGAAAAGTCAAAGTAAATTTTTAAACAATAACTGGAATTTTGTTTAGCATTCCACTCACAAGTGTTAATTTACAAGTGAAAATTTTTATTGAGTCTAACACCACAATAATTTATTTTTAAGCAGCACGTTTTGATTAATTAGAATAAAACAACCCACGTAAGATTTACATAATACATATTGACATTTATGTCGAATGAATGCAAATAAGTGCATTAACAAGGTATAAATTATCTATTTCTTTTAAATCAATGATAATGTCATCAAGTTAAATCATATCACGTTACATAATCTTAATATATTTTTTTTTGTTCTTCTACTCTATATAATATGTATGTATGCATACAACACATAAAACGAATGTGTATGTACTAGTAAGAATATAAAATAAATTAAAATTTACTTCTAAATTAAATCTGTCTGGAGTTTCGTTTTCATCTTTATTAAAAAAAAGATTTTTTTTTTGTTCTGTTGATTGTCTGATGATAAATCTTAAATGATTTTTATATTATAATGAAAGAAAAGCATAAACAACATCTTGATGATTAAAGAATAATAAAAATAAATTTACGAAATTTTTTGACTAGATTCACCTGTCGACTCGAACTTTTGTTGTTGCTTTTTTATTTATTTTAATTTAATAGCTTTCGGTTTTTATTGAATGCAGTTTTTTTGCAGTTCGCTCATTTTATTTATTGCAGATATTAATCGTAATCTATATAGATTTATGTAGGTAATACTTAGGTATATTATGTATGCTTATTTACCTTTTAGTTAAGTGAATTTTTATATTAAAGTTTACACGCAAGTATTTTTTTTGTGTTTTGCTTTCGCAGTTTTGTGGTTTTAGGCCATTTTATTTTATAGTGTAATATATTACAATTTGATAGTTTGTAATGCGTGCCTTTTTATTTGAAAACCGCCATCTAATAATATATGATGGAGAGATAACCTTAAAAGACACATTCTTTGTAAGATTATTAATTTGTAATTAAGTATTACAAAATATTTAATTATTTTGGTTACTTAAAACTATTTATCTCTAGTTCACTAGAGTAGTAAGCTCCTCAGATCCGGTCACATTTTGTAATCGAACCTGGACTGCAGGCGAATAAGATATATTGTAACTATTTAAATTCAACTTTGCTCAAAATTACAGCAATAACTCAAAATGACCAAAACATACAGAATCTGTGACAATAAATTTTATCCGTTCAAAATCACGAAAAAAATTAAAACATTTTGTTCTTGAAATTCCGCTTCAAAATGATTATTGCTAATGTGAATAATATACGTTTACCATGAATTGCAAATTCTATTAATTATAAAATCACGTCAACTGGTATTGCTGAACCACTAATTATTTTTAAAATTATATCTGTTAAAAGATGCTTTTCGAAAAGATTTTTTATAGAATGTTAAGATAAACAGTACTTTCAATTACAAGATTTGATCTAAAATATTGATAATAATGTGTGGGGTAGCAGGGAAACTTTCGAATTTCAAAATGAAACTTTGCATACCAATTAAGCCCAATTTGTACTAATTAATTCTCACGGAGAAAAAATAGTGGTAATCCAGAAGCTGAAAAAACAGGAAAAGAAAATTTAAAATTTCACCTGAAAGACGAAAAAAATAAAATCCAATTTCTAGAAAAAACAGAAATAATTTTAGCCGAATTTTAAAACTTTTCAAAAGCGGCTATACTGACGAAATTTGTGCTTATCATAGAAATGTGATTTTCATACATTTTCATTCATTAATTGAGGAAAAACAAACTAGCCCTTAAAAGATACTATATATTAAATGTTAAAATACAGAGGTATATTGTTCAATAATATTTTTGTTGAACAACAAATTAAGAAATAGAGATAAAATATTATAAAATCCATGAATAAGCAATTCAGATAGCATTTCCTGTCGGGCAACAACAACGGCCGTTGAATGAATAATTTTGTGACTAAAAGTGTTCTAGAAACCAATAAAATTGGCACTTCTGTATGCATATTCCTTGGCCCAACGGCAGAAGTGCAGACTTCTTTGGTTTCTAGAACACTTTTGTCAGAAAATTGTCCATTCAACGGCCTTTGCTGTTCAATGGAATTAGGCCAATTCCGAATTATCACAAATTCAGCCACTGTGTATTCTTTCTTTTACACGTCACTAATTTCCAATTCCCTATTCCCGGGGAAAACCAGAATAGGGCCACAGGAGATTAAATGATTTAGATTGTTTTGCTTGTTTATTATTAAATTTTGATAACGGTTATTTATCTCAAAATTACTTTTATTATTCTTACTTTAGGTTTCGAAACCATTTCGGTTCGATTATCAAAATAATAATAATTCAACATTACAAAAAAATAAAAACGAATCAAGCCTATCTAGACTATAACTATTTTCAATATAAGCTGCGTTGCTTTCGAAAAGCCGCTTAGCATTAATATTAGAGGTGAATTCTGCAATATTTGTTTATAAATTTCCAGTAACGAAAATAATGTTTATCATAGTTGGCGTATTTATCAGTAGTAATTAAAGTAGAGTTGGCTTTAAATAAAACTAAAAAAAAAGATTTTCATAAAACCGATTCGGATTACAATTACTACTGCAGATAAAAGCCAACTATGATGAACAATTATTTTCCGTTACTGAAAATTCACAAATTTGTTGTGATTAGATGTCCAGGGTAGAAATAAAACATAAGAAAACAAAAATTTTGATTGAGTAGTTATGAGTAGCTAGAAGTACTTGCGAGTATTTTACTAAGGTCAATGGAACTTGGCTAGTATCTACAGAAAAAACACTTTACACAATAAATTAAAGTAAAGATCTATAATCAATGCATAATATTCGAAATGTATTCGAAAAAGTCAAATTATAAAAATTTATCGTATGAATTGCCGATATAAGTGTAATCATTTGAGCTGGATTTTACATGTAACATTAAAGCTAAACAAACAATAATAAAAATAATTTTGAGCCAAATAACCATTATTTAAATTTAATAACGTATTAATTTTTTTCAGCAAGCTCATAAAACAATTTAAATCCTTTAAGTCAACAAAATATTGCAACAACCTAAATGCAGCTCTTCTCAAAATAACAGCATTAACTCAAAATGACGGAAACATACAGAATCTGTGAACCATACCTCTATTTCCTTTTTTGCTATTTGCAATTTTTTCGGTACTTGAACGACGAAGTTTTGCACTGCACCGTTGAAATGAGTAGGCCCTGACTATAGTTTGCAAAATTACCGACTTTGGGAATAACCGGTAACTCGGTAAACGTTTCTGAAAAAACCGATTAACCGGGTTTTTACCGGTAATTATAAATTAAATTTAATTTTTTATAAAACAAATAAAAAAAGAGCATAAACTAGTGGAAATACCGCAATCAATAATATTGAATTTCAAAATATATGTAAATATACATATTTTTTCAATTTTAGCAATTCAAAAAAAAATTTAAATAATTATCAATAATAAAACAAAATATTAATTTGTTTTAAATAAAATATAAACACTATTATGCCAATTCCCTTAATTTTCTTAACCCTTATGTGAGTGATGAGGTACCCGGGTACCTTTTAGACTTTTAAACGTCTAGCTTTGTATGTTCCAGTCATAATAAAAAGTTTTAATTTTTTGAGAACTTCTAGTTCAAATGATAGATTACGATCACTCTTCATCACACATCACACAAAAATGAGAAATTTTACTACTTGGACGCACGTGAGAGTAAAAAGTAGTTTAGTTGTACGAATTAGAGTAACAAAGGTACCTTTATATATTGTACACTATATTTGAAAAAAATAGTATGCAAATATTTTATATTTTTAGTTTATATGTCGTTGTATTTCATTGTTTGTATTTCTGTTTATTTATTTCATTTAATTTATGTTTATATTTTTATTTATTTCAAAAAAACTAACCAACATTTTTTTATATGTTAGATTATTTACGTTTTTTTACAGAATGTTCTTCGAAAACTGACATGTTGCAGCTAATGCAAAATTGTTTTCAATTTATGTAATTTTAGCAAAATCCGTTGTACATTTCGAAATTGCAAAAAAAATTTAGAAAAAATTAGTTATAAGAAAAATTCCATGTAGGGTACCCGGGTACCTTAGTCACTCAAATTGAGATATTTTTTCTTCACTCACATGAGGGTTAAATTTTTTTTGGCGTAATAGATTGATGATCATTTGAAGATAAACTACCTGCTACGGAAAATTCAACTTCTGTTTCTGTTGGAGTAGAGAATTTACACGGATAGTACGTATACACATAATTACTGTGAAACCAAGATATAAACGAAATAAAATGAATATATTCGTGAAATACAGTTAGTAGAGTATTTTCGTATAATCTATGTTACAAATTTGGACATTGGCGTGTATGGATATTTTACATTTGTAGCAGAGACGTAGGATTTTGTAAGAATTAAATTTAATAAAAAAAAATTGTTTTTTTTTTGTTAATTTATAAACAAAAATTGGAATACCTACTAAAATTAAAACAATCGAATTTTTTACTCTTACTGAAATACCGGTAAAAAAAATAATTTACCGGTAATTCGGTAATGCCTTTATGGCTAATTTACCGGTAAACCGATAAACCGATTTACCGGTAATGCAAACACTAGCCCTGACTATCGTAACATAATACGGTATTGAAATTTTGTTGTTTCTGACACCCAATAACGTGATTGGATCAATAAGTTTTTTATACCTGAATATTAAAAAAATTCGCACCGAGAATACAGCGATCGACATTTGTTTTTATAAATTTCCAAACTAATGGTTTACGTAAACCAATATTGAGAATCAAACTTTTGCTACCAAATGTATCTATCGGATGTATTTGCCACATATAATTTGAATGATGGCACGTTAGACTTTTCAAGATATGTTGGTGGTATTATCGAAATTTCCGCTCCGGTGTCTATCAAAAATTGTAGCTAACTGTAAAAGTAAACTATAATGAAACGGCAATTAAAATTTTGATTGCCATCACCTGCCGAACACAGCGTGGTACCGATTACAGCTTGTTTTTTGGTGGCATTGAAATGTCGTTATTGGTGTCGAATTTACAAGGCTTTAAACATTTTAGTATGGTTTCGCGCCAAATTGGTATTGAAAACAACATATTAGGTTCTTGTGAACCTGGATATTTGATCGGGATGAGATTTGATTCTCGGAGAATGATTCCATTTCCGATAGAAACAGGGATAAATTTTTATCACTGAGTTGAAGACTTGATGATAAGCGATTGAGCCTAATTTTCGGCGAATCGCGCTATCATTCGATTACAACCGCTTTGAGAGCCTTATATTTCCCGATGTTGGGATATATAAGATCTATGAGGTTCAATATATGCATTACATGCATATATTTAATGCATTATTGTTTTATAATTTTTTTAGATTATGTTGTCACAGTCATCGTTTTCTTCTTTAATCGTGAAAACATCGGTGCGATATTTCGCAGTCCCCGTTTAATGTTTTCGACAATTGTTTTTTCGAATACTTTGTTAGGGGATCCTTGCCAGGCTTCGGAATCATTTTTATAGTTGACAGTTTTTAGCACTCAGGGATATATCTTGACTCATAATTTGAATGGAATACTTAAGCCAATTGTCGAAAGGCTCACTCAGGCCGTTCTTTAAGCATTTCTGTAAGCATTTCACCAGTAACTCGATTATACGGGTTTCTTTAATTAAATTTGATGTGCATTAATAAAATTTAGCTGTTTTGCTTTGGCAAAGTCCGCTTAGCTGACAACAACAATTGCATTGCATAAAGGCGAAGATGCTTTAATGTAAAATAAAAAAAAAAGTTTTAAGAAAATAAAACCATTTTATAGTTATGGTGTTCACCGGAACCTTTGAAAGGTAGCCATCTTGTAAAATTGACATTTGTTAATAGAGTAAAGTAAAAGGTTCTAGGACAGCCGAAATCAGATAGAGCCAAAATCTGTTTTCCATATAAACTATAATTTACACATAAGATATACAATGAAATCCCTAATACTAACTGTATAAAAGATGATCTGACAATGATCTGGCTAATCAGGCTAACTGTATAAAAGATGATCTGACAATGATCTGACAACAACATAAACGAGGTTTATGAATTTAAAAATAATTTATCTTCTAAAAATATTTAAAAAAACAAAAATGACCCAAGACGAGTAAAGTTTAATAATCCAGGTAACAATTACTTTATGAATTACTTTATTACTTTTTTTCTGAATAAGTTTTTGTATTAAATGTTCATAATAAATGTTTATACATAAATATGTATTTGTCAAATTTTACTTAACAATAATCATTTCTTATTTTCAAGAATATTATTGATAATATAAACAACGACGAAGACTATTATCTGTTTGGAATTAGTTCTTTTTCTGATGAGGATTTTCGAAAACACTTTCGGTTAGCACGAGAAACAATTTCTTCGTTAATAAGTATGTTAGTTACAAGAGACAATAGTATATGCATGTATACTTAACCACACACAGATCATAATCATTTTTTGATCATAAAATTGAACTTGAATGGAACATATGGCTTATCTTTATTTATTTAATTTCAGAATTATACCAATCGCCGCAAGTTTGTCCAAGCCAACGACATGGAGTCCGCAGAAAACTTGGAGCCAGAAAAGAAATACACATATTTGTATGGCACGTTGGGAATACTTCTGACGTATAGGCAGATGGGTAATCTGTTTGGAATTAAATAAGTAACGTCGTGGAAAGTAGCCCTGAACCGAGTTTCAACTTGGCCGGTGAGCATTTCCAATAAATTTATAATATGGCCACGTTCAGCTGAGAGAATAACACAAAACACGGCTTCTGTTCGCATCTGGTTATCTGGAGGAATAAGGGCTATAGACGGAGCCATATAAGGATTAGATCGCCACGAACCAATCCAGCTGAATATTATAGTGGGAAACACTCCTACAGCAGAACCTGGGGGCCTATTATGAAATTTTTCCGACGTCGTAAAATCCGCCTCGCGTCGGATATTCGTATTATGAAACTAAAAAAATACAATCCGCCGCGGAAATTGCTATTATGAAATAAAAATCCGAGTAACGCGGATTTTACGACAAAAATCAAATGTCAAATCCGACTGCTAGTTAGGTGACGGATATTTAATTATACGTACGCGCGGAAAATAGTTCGTTTATAATTTTTATTTTTCTTAATTATTAAAAATAATTAATTTAAAAAAATAAAAATTAATTTAATTTTTAAAATGTAAGTACATATCTCTATTAAATTTAAATAAAGTGACAAATAATTGAAAGATATGTACTGAAAATTTCGTTGTTATACATAGGTGTTCAACAAATGGACGACAGTTCGAAATTCTTATTTTATTTATGGAGAAGAATGAAGGCTTAGCAACCAGCCGGCTAAACACCCCACAGTATAAACAGACAAGTATTGATTTATGGAAGGAATTGGCGATTAAATTGAACGAAGCAGGTCCTCCAGAAAAAACACCAAATGGCTTGCAAAAAGTGAGGTTAAGTTTATGTTTATTTTATGTATGATAAATGAATTTTAAAATATATTACTAGGTTTGGAGAGACTACAAATATAACATAAAGAGCAAATTACGGTCAAACAAAACATCTTTATCGGATACAGGAGGAGGGCCATTTAAAATTAAAAAGTTGAGTCCCTTTGAAGAACGTGTCGATAAATTATTACAGTTATCGAAAGAGGTTGAAGGGAACGACATTCCATATTACGGATTTAACGACGAACCAATAGAAAAGGAAGTTGAAACATTGATAGAAGGCGGTACTGAATCTATAATTAATATAGAAGATCAAGACATACCATTTAGTTCCACCATCCAATTGTTACCTACATCTTCAAACAATAGTCCAGAAATAGTACCTTCAATTAGGCCACCTGTAAATAGTCATACCAATTCACAACCTCCAAACTCAAAAAAAAGAGAGACTGCCAAAATGCTTCTTAAAAAGCAAATAGAGCTACAAGAAGCATATCACAAGCGCTTCAAAAAATTTGTTGAAAATACAGAAAAATGCCAACGTGAAAAAAACAAAATACCACGGGACATAAAGGTAACATTAAGAGAAAAATTAATATTTGAGAAAGAAAAGTGGGCCGCTAAACAAATAATTTTACTTGAAACCAATAAATTAAAGGCTGAGGAATTGGAATTAAAAAAAATGGAATTACATATTAGAGAAGAAGAATTAAATAGAATAAGTTAGATTAGTTTTAAATACAATTTATTTTTTAATTAAACAAATGTTATGAATTAAATACAATGAACTGAATATAAATATCAAAAAATAAAAACCAATGTTATTTGAAGTTTATAAATTATTTTTTATTTATTTCGAAGTCTTTTAGCTTCTTCAGCAAAATTTTCAGTTGTCACTTCTTCGTTTGTACTTGGATTAATATTTTCCTCAGTTTCTATTAATGTTTCGTCTATTGGAAGCATACAACACACATTAACTATTCGTCCGGCCTTTTCAGGTGTATAATGTAATTCACGAGTGTGCAGTATACATCTCCACCTCCCTTTTAAGATACCAAATACCCGTTCGATGATTGAACGAGCTTTTGAATGAACAGTGTTGTAAAGAGCTTCACTTGAACCTTCAGTGGTGAGCCGAAATGGAGTCATCATCCATGGTTCCAGTGTATAACCGGCGTCGCCTATAGATGATGAATATGAGATAAGTTATATATATATATATACTATATATTACCTAGTATCCAAGAAGATTTATCTCCTGCTCTCCAATTTCGTTCCATTGCAATTCGATTTTTGCTGGTTTTCCTAATAACAGAATCGTGAGAGCAGCCTCCGAAACGTGCATCAACGGAATAGTTGTGCATTCTAACTATAATCACATGTCTGTAAATAACACTGTATTAAGTTTCATTTAAATCTAATAACTCGTATATAATTACCATCATTACGTTTAGACTATGAGTACCCTTCCTATTAAAATAGTGATGCTCATTTACAATTGGCTTTATTATATTTATGTGGGTTCCGTCGATACATCCAATAACTCCGGGGAAGCCAGTTTTCCTCAAGAAATATTCCTTTGATTTTGATTTTCCTTCGTCTGTTAAATCAAAATTAATATATCTGGCACATAATACTGACTCCAAAATGCTTAGCGTTTCACTTAATACAATTGATACTGTGGGCTGAGCCATTCCAATAAGGAAATCCTGTCCCACTGATTGTTGATATGATCCCTCTGCTAAAAATCGAAGAGTGGCTGCAAGTTTAAGGGTAGGTGAAATCGCATCTTTATTTTTGTTAACTTTAAAGTGTGATTCTATTTTACACAAAATAAAATTAAAGAGCTCTTTCGACACTCTAAATAATTGTATAAATCTGAAAGAGAATGTCAATATTATTAAGGCAAAATTATATACATTTAATCATAATTACTACCTTTTGTTAGACATATTAAGTGGATTCGAAACAGTACGTATTCATTTCCTTTGAATATATGCGGGTATTATTTCATCATCATCCGAATCATCGTCACTTGAATTAACAAAATACGCGATCGTATCCATTTTAAATTTATTATATTATATTTTTATTAATAATAAAAAAGCACAAAATTTAAAAACGCAACTTTGACAGTAATGACAGCATTTATAAAAACTATACGAACGTCACTCAATAAAATTTTGGAATTAGAACTAACTTCATTCATTCAAGTTTGACAGTAAAAATACATTTTTGATAATACGAATATCCGCCGCGGATCGGATTTTACGACAACGGAATTTCCGACGGTGTCGTATTTTCCGACCAATTTCATAATAGGCCCCCTGGTTATATGCACGATTCCCGAGTTTTGCGACGGCAAGAGCCATTTTATCGGCTTGCTGGTGAACGAAAAATTTTAAAAGCTCACACAATCCTATTGGGAGATTCAGTGTACCCTTATAGAGATACTATCCACAGATATCGTCAATGGTGTACTTACAGCCCCTGCGACGCTGTTGTTTCATAACTACTTTCTTCCGGCAAAACTTCAGTGTCATAAAGGGCTTGCAGGAGATCTGGAAATGGGGCTCAATCACAGGGCACCGGTTGTAGCATTATTATCAATCGCCGTCTTGTAAGCAAATTTTATATTTTACAATTTGCTTTTTAATTCATTTTCAGTATAAGGGTTCATCCTATCACATCTTAGGGGTTCAAGGCACAACGATAAAAGCAAAAAAATTCAAATCGGATAGATCAAAACGTAACCGATTCTAAAATGTAATGGAATGACCCATATGTCATGTTCATAATATACTTACTGCTACTCCAGAATTTATCATATCCTCCACTAAATTTTTGTGTACATATTTTTTTTTTTTTGAAATGCGAAAATCGTTTCAAACGTATAATTTTCAAACGAACTTACTTTTTTCATAAAAAGCGACAATATCCAAATAACAAGCAGCACTTTAGATCAGAGGTGTATTCATGTATAATATTTTATATATGTATTTTTATTTAAAATTGCATAATAATCAATCAGCAATCTACACACAACGGTCAAAATTTGACATGTTTATATGTTTTATTACCAACATAGAAAAATTAAAATGTATCGAAAAACTGAAACCAAAGTTGTTGCTTTGAGATATTAAAGTAAAATCCGCTTAGTTTTACCAAAGAAAAACAGCTTTTAGTAGTTCTTTCTTTATCTTTATTTTCTTCTAATGTCTAGTGCTTCATTTTTGGTTTGAACTACCAATCCAAGGTTTGGGGTGTATAGACTATCAAGGTGATCAACGGAAGGATTTAGCTCTTTTCTCGTCACTTCTAGCCGATTCACATTTAAAAAGATGAGGGCGGGTTTGGTTGCTTAGGCAACTTTAATTAGTGGCCTTCCATATTCAACAGCTTGTGGCCGGATGAGGAGATAATTCCTTAAGACAGTTTTTCATATATTCCCTTTTGTTTTTTGTAGTAGGTTTTGCAGTTTTCTTAAGCGGCATTTCTCTGTTAATGTTTGTTCTATTTCAGCTGCTGTTATGGTATACCTTGTATATTTGCCCTTTGGTTTAAGCGAGGCTGAAATAGCTGCTCGTTAGCCATCAGCAGTATAGACGCCAAGTCAATAAGCAAACTGATGTACATCTTGAATTTTAACCAGTGAAGTTGTTCATTATATATGGTTGTTTGTAGAACATGGCTCTTGGTCAGCTCAGCAATGTAGTATTATCGGAGAGTGGTCAGAAGGTAAGTCTAAAAGTGGTTAAGCCTAGATTATTTCACGGTTTATTTTCATTGTGACCGCAAAATCAAGAACGTCAATAGTTTGTCGACGATCAGTAAGCCAATAAGTTTTATGGCAAAAGATGCGACATCCATAGTGGTTTCCTTGAACAATATAAAACGTTGACCCAGAGTTGCAAAAAACTGTTCATAGATTTCTGCCGAATCGTTATTATTTGGAGGTCAGTATATTGAAGCGATGACTAAACTTTTTGATTAACAGTTTCTCCCTGACTTCTGCCCAATGGATGTTTTCTGTCATAGACTTATGTGTTTTAGATCGGTTGATCTCGTAATTTCGTGTTTTGCTATGAAATGTTGTAATTCGGGTTTGTGTTGGCTTATAATGTTTGTGTTCCATTGGCATATTTTCACATAGTTAATTTTTATTTATGTACTTCTCTGTACTTTTCTATAGTCGTTCACCTCGTGTGTTTGGCAAAAAGAAGTAGTACATTTGTTTACGTGAAATGTTTTTTCATTCGATAGCAGGCTTTATTTCAGTTCTTGCATCACCTTGTGTGTATCGGTTTATCGCAAGTAGGTTGGAGGTGCCTTAAATTTTCGATTAGCCTGTTTATGAATATTTGCATTTATTTTTAGCGGTGTTTTGTATTTTTATAAGTTTGATTCATTACTTGTCAGTTTTTTTTTACGTTTTGGGCTATTGCTTTTCCGTTTTACAATATTGTGGCGATCGATGCCAGTTTGTATATCATATATGTACATTACAACTAATGCTCAATTTAAGACTAGTTTCGCGGGAGAATATCGAGGAGTACACTCATCGGGCCATCTGACGCTACTGATATTAAACATTGACGTTGATATTATTTGTTGTACTTGCAGCGGATGGTTTTATAGTCGATTTTGTCACCATACTACGTCTTAAGGCCCCTCTTCACGTATTTTGCAAAAACACGACTTTTCGTGGTACCATTGCATAAAAACTAACGAACCGATCGCCAACATTTATATCTTAAAATTTTAATTGAAGTTTTTTAGGAAAATTGACGGTGGCTTTTTCCATTTTTCCCTCTAGATTTTCCGCTATGGCATTACAAAGCAAACAATATTCGAAAAAATCGCAAAAGTTTTGGTACCATTGCGACGTTATTAGTCAACAAAACTTAGATTGTGATATATCAAAAGACGCAGAAAAAAAATCTGAGACGATTGACGGTGGCGTTTTGCTAAATTTTAAGTATTAACCGAAAAATTAGCAAAAAACGAAATTCCTTTGGTAAAAAAAAGAAAGCAAAGTAAAGAACCAATCAGTAAAATTTATTGATTTTATTCCTAATTAGTTTTACCAGAATACAACAATTGTCGCTAGTTTCCACGCACAGTAATAAAACTCAGTATTGTTTTCAAATGTTTCGATGTATATTTATTTATGTACATATGTATGTATATGGAAGATAAAAGCAAAAGAACATTATCGATGTACAGCTGTGAAACTATCAATATTTCGTAGTGGTGTGTATGAAATTGAGATGATTTTCTTTCAATCTTTAAAAAATACAATAATAAATTGTATTTGTATTTTATTTACTAGCGAATGAACATAAGTATTTTACTGAAATATGAATACATCATAACTATACGTACGTAACAATTCTGTATAGATGTGTGTAAATTTGGAGTAGTATGAATGTCTTAGAACTATAGATTATAATCACAGATAACAAAAAAATGATAAACACAAAAAGGATGAGATTGAAAAATAAACTATGTGTTGTTGTTGATTTTGTGATTTAGAATAATAAATTCATTTATAGAAATTTTCACGCAGAATTGATTTTATTTTGTTTACCTTGATTACATCTCGTAGATCGCGATACATAATTTTATACAAGCAGATCTGATCGTTTGTTGTTTAAAATTACACCTCAAGCTCATATTTTTTCTTCTTCTATATATTCAAGATGTATACTAAGGGGTTAATTATGTAAGCAGACTGAAGGCTGCCGAATGAAAATTGTCTACGAGCTAGGTACAAAATAACAAAGTTAAAAGTTTGTGATCTCAAAACGGTGGTACAACAATAATTGCAATACAACAATAATTTACAAGAACAATTACATTATATATCACACATTTTTAACTTTGTTATGTTCCACCTAGCTCGTAAACAATTTTTATGTGGCACTGCCGCATGAAAGTTCTCTACGAGCTAGGTGCAACATAACAAAGTTAAAAATGTTTTTGAATCCACAGCGGCAGCCTTCAGTACGATTTACGATTATCGACTCAAACTAGTTTTGACAATTTTTAATGAAAACAAGAAGATCAATCATTACGATTTGTGTCTCTCATTACGTAATATTTGCGTAATCTACCGCAGATTTCAAATTTCATAAACCTATTGAATTTGACGGCAGGGATGCCAGATCCAAAAAATCTAGCAAACTATCCAAAAATCAAATAAATTAGGGTTTGTAATTCTTGATTAAGTTACCGGTCATTGTGCCGTTCACAAAACGATCAAATTTTATATCCAGAATCTCTATATATGTATATAAAAATGACGTGTGTGTTTCTGACATTAAGAACTGCTGTAACAGTTTTGATAAAAATTGGTGTATAGTTGTATGAGTCATGATAATGGTTTTTAACTGAAAATGGTCCACCGGGAATTACAGCTTCCGTAGGAGCATTTTCGGTCGATAAACTCAAAAACTACAACATCGACTTCAATAAAAATGTATATATATATATATATATATATATATATATATATATATATATATATATATATATATATATATATATATATATATAATATATATATAATTATATATATATATATATAATATATATAATATATATAATATATATATATATATATATATATATATATGAATATATATATATATATATATATATATATATATATATATATATATATATATATATATATATATATATATATATATATATATATATATATATATATATATATATATATATATATATATATGTTCTACGGGTCGTGAGCCAATGGAAGTTGCAGCTATGTGAGCTTTTTCGATTTTTTAATTACATTAGATAAGATCGCAAATCAACATATAGCATTGCTTCTTCAAGAATAGCAGGAACATTATTAGATGGCGGACCCCATTCAGTACTAAAACTCCCATTAAATATGCAAATAATTTAAACACCAACATGTAGGTTAGGTTTCACTGGTTGACACTAACGCCATTTTTGGTCTATTGTTATACCATGCATTCACACCACATCATTAATCCATTCACCTATTCACCTACTCACACAACTCCAGTTTACCACCTGCACATTGCAAGCTCCTTGTCAACCTGTACATTGATATGGACGGTGGGTCGGCACTGAATTCTGCACTCCATCAGAGGGCCTTAGTTGTGTTTATTAACATCACCGATCGTAATCGATGACGAAAATTCGCTTTGCATCCAGCTCCTGGAAGCTTTAACCACTGCACCACTTCTCCGATGTCATATATCCAACACTTGTCCAACATGTAACTAACATTCTAAAAACATCAGGAAAGGTATTGCAACAATGCACAATGGTACATCATAAATTATTAGAAGCATTAGATAAAACATTACAAGATTTATGCAATTACCAACAGATATCTGATGGTACAACAATATAAATATCAGGTAACTTTAGACAGGCACTACCCTTATAACCCGATCAACTCCAGCTGGTGAATTAAACGCGTGTTTAAAACCATATAATTTCTGGAGAAACATTTAAAAATATAAATTTAACAACAAATAAACCTTTTCAATTGCAAAACAATGAATGTGCTGTAACATTTCCAAAACAATTATTAGACATTGGAAATTGAAAAATTCAAATTGATAGTGCAACTGATTCAATTACATTTCCACAAAAATTTTGTATTTTAAAACGCCCAAAAGTAAAATTAATTGAAAGTGTGTACCCAAATATTGTATAACAATTCAAATCATAATTGGTTAAATGATCGACCAATATTGACAGCATAAAACAAGTTAATGATATAAATACTGCCATTCAAAGTAAAACTTTTGGTGAAACATTTGCATACAAACCAATTGATTGTGTTATAGATCAAGACTAAGTAGTAAATTATCCTACATAATTTTTAAATTCATTAGATTTGCCTGGCGTACCACTACATATTCTTCAAATAAAAATTGGTGTACCAATCATTTTAATACGAAATATTAACCAACCAAAACTTTGTAATGCCGACTTGTTATTAAAAAATTAATGACAAATTTAATTGGAGCAACCATATTAGCTGGCTGGCAAATACAAAGGAGAAGAAGAGTTAATCCCAAGCATTCCTACTTTAATTCCGTCAGATATTTAATTTTAAATGAATACAATGCCCAATGCGTCTAGCTTTTAATATGACCATTAACAAATCACAAGGTCAGTCATTTGAAGTTTGTGGTTTAAATTTGGAATATCCATGCTTCTGACACTGTCAATCATATGGTGGATGCTCACTTGTGGCAAAACTGTCATCAATATATGTGATTGCACCTGAAGGATCAACAAGAAATGTTGTACTATATACTAAATTGCATTGGAGCAAATTAATCAATTTTTATATAATTGAAATATTTTTGATTTCATTTTTCATTTTAATTTTAATTTCATATTACTAAAAATAAAAATAATCTTTCATTTGAAACCATACGCAAAGCGGGCTGCGTACAGCTAGTTTTATACAAATATAACAAATTTTCTCTGACTACTAAACATCTGAAACCGGATCAATGCTATAATTATTACAATTATGTCCTATCCCTATATCTGGTTATTTGTAATACCGTTAGTCTAGATACACTCTAAATATGGCGAATTAATAATAATGATATTGGCTTCTTAATTTGCAACTTCAATTCTCGGGAACTTGCCAATAATCCTTCAAACCTGGTGTGTCATCCATGCAAGTCCCATTTATAGAGAAAATAAAATAATCGTTCATCAAATTCATATTGGAATAATTTCGAACCTAACACAAGTCGAAGTCTCATAAATGATGCAATGGAAAACAGTTCTGAAATATTACGGCCACAATATTGACGTGTTTCAATGTACAATCAACATATGCCATTGCTTCTCATTGATTTAGGCGACGTTGGCGTGTACATGATCGATCTGATAAAGGCGTAATTCCCCGCTAAATGTTCATATGAATGACGAGTTCTATATCTCTAATTTTACGCTGGTCCTCAACCGTCCATAAAATGAAGAGACCAACTATCAGAAGTCGACAATCAACTTGGAATGAGGTCGAGTATAAACATTAAGTGGAGCCATTATTGAGAACCTCGTCGACGGTGAGTCAACATCAATTAACATGATGTAATCAAAATTTACTTATGGAAATGTAACAATTACAGCAACTACCAGATTACCAGCTGTGAATACAAAGGGGGTCAATATTTATTGCTATAAGATTAGTAAAATACAGATAAATCAAGAACAGCCGTCTTGACAGACAAAAAGTGCAAACTTCAGGAGAGATCATATATAAACTATCGGTTATCATAAGCTATCTTACCTTAGCAATCCCCTCGTATTCTAAAGAGTCGAATCAGTCCGTATTTCCATAAAAATTTGGTTCGTTTCAACAGATTCGTAGTGAAAGATGGTGTTATAGTGTGTAACTCGGTTATGTAATTTTACCATGCGGTGATTCTTGCGCAATATAGAGATTATATTTTGCTCATATACCATTGATTCTAAGTAATCGAACTTTCTCATCGCTGACAACCCTGATGTGAAGCTCATTTGTTGGACGGTTTAACGGAAACGAACTAATTTGATTTATAATACAAGAGCTGCGCTGTTGTATGTTCTGTCGGTAATGACACGATCAAAAAAACTTAGCTATTTGGTTTCATTGCCGAACAATGTATCCGTATGTTATTTAAGAAGCCTACAAAAACTTGCCTTATCGATTATTAGATTATGCCGTTTGAATTGGATGAATAATTATAAACACATACCACTTAAAAAAGTATATCAGAAGATTATGTTGGAATAAAAAAAGCCAAAGAGATGATCAATGGAGATAGTTTGGATGGATTGGAATTTCGCTCCTTACGAAGAATGGTCATCTTAATTTAAAATGTGGTGTGGGTCATTTTCTAAACGTTTATTAATGAATAAATATTGTCGGGTTTCGTTCAGCCTAACCAGTCTAATCCATTTAAGTACCTTATGTTTTATTTAAGATTGGCTTATAATCCCACCATAAAACTGAATTTGATCAAAATTGGTCCAGGCATTTTCAAATTCCATTCGGCATTTTGAATTTGTTACATTCATATTTGTTTATGAAAAAGATCGATTAAATTGTAATATCTATCGTGGAATAGCTTTGTTTAACACAGGTTGGCTTAAAAACCGTAGTGGTAGCAAAGTTATTTATAGCGAGCCCATCTTAGCCACGAATACCAATTTATGTGGAATTCATTCATACGTATAGACACCCGATCAAATCTTCATATTTATAGTTTATTTAAAAGTTCTGATGTATATGTGCAAATTACTAAGGACTTTTAATTCAAGGTATACAACAAAGATAAAGTTTCGGCAACCTTTAAAATTGCATGACGACTATCGGCCAAATACTTTTTAATTTATTCTTATAATACGTCATATGTGAGCTTAATATAGATCAGTGCAGCTGATACTAGCATATGTTAATGGCATCTGGGTTTTAATTCGCAACGTTGTTCTCCTGAAACAAATCAACTTGCCATTATAATTCCCAGCTCATCAGATCGACCTACAAATGAACCAAAAGCCATTTACAAACTGTTAAATGATCCGGTGCGTTTGTTGATTCGTAATTTGCAAACAATTACCGCAAATCTTCCTAATGAGTAAAGTTATTTTTATTATAACGTGTCATTCACTTGATGTGTAACTCATGATTTTTAATAATCGAGTTTGTCTTTTACACATTTGTGAAGGCATTCTAAAATTAACATCTGCACTTTGCGCAGGTTACATCGGTGGTCGCTATTAATTGCCGCTAACCGTATACGGTTAAGAGACATCCAGAGGCTTGTTGTACTTGAGCTGATGGAAAATTACGATTCATTCGTAATTCGGAATTATGTATGAATTACGAGATAAGAAACCATCTCGAAAAAGTAGATATGTTGAATTGGAGTCATTGAAAATTCACTAAATTCAGCAGCCAGCAAGTTAAAACTCATTCAATAGAAAGTAGAACTGGCGGAATAACTGATACACGATGGCTGTATCACGTTGAGCGGGATCTTAACTCACTCGATTATGGTTTCTTTCATCTCCTTGTTATAAACAGTATAATTTGAAATAAGATCGTTGGGGATGCCAAATACCTTCATGGAATGTACCACCAACAGTCAAACAATATCAATTTTTGGAAAGACATTTAGACTCTTGATATCAATTTGAATTGTTTTTAAAATTTGCTACTTCCGGACTTAATAATTTATGAAATTTACCAGACTTTCAGTCTACACCAAAAGTGTAAAACCAGCAACAAAAGAGATGTTTGGATTAAAAATTTAACGCGGCCAGTAGATATTATTTATTACATATATACAAATAATTGAATCATTCGCGGAATCATCAAATGAGCAAAATATTTAATTATCACCCTAAGGGATACGAACACTCTTTAGACCTGTCTGTAAATATTTGTGTGACTAAAATTATGTATGTGCATTTTCACCCGAAATATTATTAATTTAAATCATTATGTTAAATCCAGCTCAATGAGGTCAGTTCCTGAGTTGAGGTGACCATCGCATTGACTTTGCTACTCCGTACTACGAGATTTATTTATAAAAAAATGATATTATTTCATTATGATTGTAATATTGTAAAAACAAACAACAAATACCCGAACGCGAGTCTGTCCCGATACATAATACATATATCAATTAAAGAACCGAAAATTAACAAAAATCAAAATATACATATGTTTGTGTTGTAACCAAACCATTAGGTATTTGGAATTTTGGATTTGTAAAACATTTTTCATTCTTTCGTTTTATGTTTATTTTCGATGCACATGTCTCCAAAACATAAAAAAATGAAAATTTTTTGAATATTACAATTTTGATGAAGATTTCAAAATGGTACTGTACGCTCCATCTACTAGATAAAAAAACACATGTTTTTGTGTCTTAACTTTGAAAATCGACCACGTGTTATCGTGAAGAGGGGCCTTAAGGAAAGATTGTTCTATTCCGTAGTGGTGTTTGTACTTCCGTCAGCCGTCCTGAACTAATCACTCATCAGACTCGAAACGTTCGAAATATTGCCTGCAGTTATTTATGGTGTAGTGACCAAGCGTTGCATCATTACATCACTGCGGTCGCTGGGTCTCGACGACTGCGAGCCCACTTGCTCACTCCTGAGAGCCGTGACGTTGTTATTCATAGTTGACTCCATTGTGTATTTAAATTCCGGTTTTCTTTCCTTAGTCTTTTACACCTACTGCAAGGTTTCTGTACAGCCGCCCTTAACATAGAGAAGAGGCACTGGCTGATGCCGCTCCCAACATGGGAAACAGATGCTTCAGGATTTTCTAAGGGTATTTCTTCGTCAACGCAAATAGCTTGGGTTTTACAGCGCCCGTACTCACGGGCTTATACTTTTAGTGTTATCCAGGGTGCAGCGCGAGTATCTTGTATGACTAGTACACCAAGTATATGAATTACGAGGTGCCACATAACTGATTAATTAAATTGGCTAGGACATGTTTAGGCCGTGTATTTGAAATGCAGAAATTGCAGTTGCAGAAAACTATAATAATTCAAAAGCTCTATAATTTGAATGGTGATTGAACATAAACAATTTAATGTTCTCGTATACGCACATAATAAAATTATTCAAAATTGCTTTTCGTTTGTTTTCGTCGTCTTAATCATACTAATAATAATCTTATTCATTGAATTTTTAAAAAAACATTTTATTGTGTTTTGTTAAAAAATGACTAAAAAATAGTTAAGCCCAAAACAACAACAACAACTAAACATCATGGAAGACATAAAATAATAATTAGCATATAATTAAATTATTTATGTTGGTTGGCTAAAACAAAACACACAAAGATTTATTTTAACCCGTTCTTTATTATAACTTCTTCATTCATTTATCGTGCTACCCGTTTTTCTTCATTTCTTTCTTTTCTTCTTAATCTTTATGGGTTTGGATATTATACTATCCGAAAACTACTCTATTATATAAGTTAAAATAATTCATAAGATATTTAAATTAATATACTAAACAAAAGAAAGACATTATTTGGTTTATAAGTTTTTTTTTTAATTATGTTGTAAGTTTTATTTGATTGCTTCCGATTTTGTGATTTTATTGAGTTTTATGTTTTATCGTTCATAAGTTAAAGCAAGTTAAAGCAAACTATTTTTTACGGTTTATGAAATTAAAAAATGCTAAACTGGATTCGTTGTAAATGTTATGTACACCCCCAAAACTCATCATTATTATTGTTCTTCGTTTGCAAATAAATAAAAAATTAATTATATACACTTTAAAGATATCGTGGTATTTAACACTATCATTTATCATTTTTAAGAGAATTAATTGCTGTAATAAATTATAAATTTTTTCTTTTTTTTTTCAATTACTTATGTGCATAATTTCATATCAAACATAAAATCTTTCACATGCTTGTTTCAGAAAAATAATAAATACATAATATTATATTAAATCCATGCAATTTTCATGTTGTTGTGGTTAAAGCATGTCTAAAATGTAAGGTAGTAAAATTACATAAACCGTACAAGCATTACCTACTCGTATAATTGAAGAGCTCCATTATCAAAATTTAATGTTTTGGACTCTTTAACAATTTTTGAACGGTGCTTATCCATCGGCGGTTTGTCTTTTCAGAAAATACTTAAATTTTATTTTTAAATTATATATTTAATATAAAACAATAATGTTTTTTGTAAATTTTTAAATTGGAGGCGACTTTATGTGAAATTATTAATCTAATTGGACTATTTTAATAAGATTTCGGGTTTATGAAACTCTAAAGTTAATTATACAGCTTCGCAGACTTATAACTGCAAATTGCCTGAAATTATGGGAGTTTATTTGTATTACTTCTCCCCTAGTGATTGATTTTTGTACATAACCTTGAAAACTGCTCCATAGATTTTTCATGAATATCATTAAATGAACCGCCATTTTTAGAATGTCGAAAGTGGCTTGCTAACAACTACTAACAACAACAAAATCAATTTCACTTCCTAAAATTCGCTTTTATTTAAACTTTACACTCAAAAGCAATATTTGCTATTCAAATTTGGAAGTGATTAGAGCCCAGGGTCTAGCAGCTACAGTATGATTGTATTAAAATTAACTAGTTTAGATCGTTTAATGGTGTATTTATGAATGATGATTAATTGTATTCTACAGATTAAAGTTAATCAGTGCAGAACTGAAATCTAGATGCCCATTTAAATTTCATGATCATTAATGGTGATAATTGTCATCCCATAAAACAATTTTCAATACATTATTCAGTTGAAAATATGTTCATTAACAATTTTATTTTGTAGCGATCTCAGAGATGTCCTACTAAAATGGCATTTGGAATTACGAGTGCCAATCATCATCACATTAATATTGATCATCCCGTAAAATAATTTTCTATTCTTTGTTTAATTGAAAATTTGTTATTTAATAAATTTTCTTCTGCCGATCTCAGAGTCATGCCATACGACAGTTTTTAATACGTTATTCAGTTGAAAATATGCTCATTAACACATTTTCTTTTGCGACCTCAGAGATGTCCCTTTAACACGGCATATAGAGTAACGTAAAACGGGTGCTGAAACGGGTCGACTTACAAGACAAGCAGCCAATTTGGTGTAAGACTTCACAAGCAAAAATCGATCTATCATTCCGCTTAAACTGGGCAAGTAATATTAAGTAAGTAGCTAAGTCTAATAAGTAGCTAAATAGTTTTTTTTATCAAAAGTAGCAAGAATTGGTAAATAGTTTTGGCTAGTTTTGCTAAATAGAACTATTACGCCAGCAACATTCCTGAATTTAAAGCAGTAGATGAGAATTAAGAAAAAAAATTAAAGAATCACTACAGACGGGTTTTAAAAAAGACACTGTATCACAATAAAACTGATAGTAAAGTGCGAACATTCATTTATTGGGTAAACATGTATGTGTACTAAATAAAATGATATTTAATTTATAAATAAATAACTTAAAAGTTAATATTTTTTAAAATTAATTAATTATTGAGTTTAACCAGTAAATCCTCAATAAACTAGATTAAATATTAAAAAATTAAACAAATGAAACAATTTGAATAAATTAAATCAATCAAATAAATTAAATAAATTAAGTAAATTAAACAAATAAAATGAATAAACACTAAAAATTTAACATATTAAATAAATTAAACAATTTAAATAAACAAAATGAACTAAATCAAATAAATAAACTAAATAAGTAATTTAAATTAAATAAATTTATTATGTAAATTAAATAAATTAAGTAAATTAAATATGTCAATTATAAAAATAAATTAAATAAATAAAGTAAATAAATTTAATAAGTTTAATAAATTTAATAAATTAATTATATTAAATAATATAAATAAATAAAATAAATAAAATAAATAAAATAAATAAAATAAATAAAATAAATAAAATAAATAAAATAAATAAAATAAATAAAATAAATAAAATAAATAAAATAAATAAAATAAATAAAATAAATAAAATAAATAAAATAAATAAAATAAATAAAATAAATAAAATAAATAAAATAAATAAAATAAATAAAATAAATAAAATAAATAAAATAAATAAAATAAATAAAATAAATAAAATAAATAAAATAAATAAAATAAATAAAATAAATAAAATAAATAAAATAAATAAAATAAATAAAATAAATAAAATAAATAAAATAAATAAAATAAATAAAATAAATAAAATAAATAAAATAAATAAAATAAATAAAATAAATAAAATAAATAAAATAAATAAAATAAATAAAATAAATAAAATAAATAAAATAAATAAAATAAATAAAATAAATAAAATAAATAAAATAAATAAAATAAATAAAATAAATAAAATAAATAAAATAAATAAAATAAATAAAATAAATAAAATAAATAAAATAAATAAAATAAATAAAATAAATAAAATAAATAAAATAAATAAAATAAATAAAATAAATAAAATAAATAAAATAAATAAAATAAATAAAATAAATAAAATAAATAAAATAAATAAAATAAATAAAATAAATAAAATAAATAAAATAAATAAAATAAATAAAATAAATAAAATAAATAAAATAAATAAAATAAATAAAATAAATAAAATAAATAAAATAAATAAAATAAATAAAATAAATAAAATAAATAAAATAAATAAAATAAATAAAATAAATAAAATAAATAAAATAAATAAAATAAATAAAATAAATAAAATAAATAAAATAAATAAAATAAATAAAATAAATAAAATAAATAAAATAAATAAAATAAATAAAATAAATAAAATAAATAAAATAAATAAAATAAATAAAATAAATAAAATAAATAAAATAAATAAAATAAATAAAATAAATAAAATAAATAAAATAAATAAAATAAATAAAATAAATAAAATAAATAAAATAAATAAAATAAATAAAATAAATAAAATAAATAAAATAAATAAAATAAATAAAATAAATAAAATAAATAAAATAAATAAAATATAAATAAATAAAATAATAAATCGTTAAATAATTCGATAAATAAATCGTCTTTCCTATTACACTCTTTAAAAAAATTCTTTTTTTTTTTTTTTTTTTTAAACAATCAACGACAGAGGTTGCGATAGCTTTCTTTCAAAAAATTAGTCCTATCTAAAATTAAAAATTATTTTTTTTTAATTAAATAATTTAGATTTAATAGGAATCTATTACCAAAAAAATCCATCATACAATTTTATGGTTTTCTTGTAATTTCGTTGTTCTGTATAGTTCTGAACTACTCCGTTATTATACAGAACTATACAGAACAACGATATTACAAGAAAACCATACAACTTTTATGATGGATTGTTTTGGTTATTCATAGGTTCATTAAATCTATATTTATTAAAAAAAAATTAATTTTTAGTTTTAAATTGGACAATTTTGAAAATAGCTATTGCAAACTCTACTCGATTGTTTTCAAAAAAAAAAAAAAAAAGCAGCTAAAAACTCTTTTCCGTCTACACATTCGTAATCCATTCAACTACTCTAACAATTTAAAATCAATCTGTACATTGACATGGACGATCGGTCGGTACTGAGTACGGCACTCCAACAGAGGGTCATTATAAAATAGTGAGTTTTATTAGCATCACCACATCATTCCAGCTTTAAGTGTTTTCATTCACCGCCCCTAATTCTGTGATAAGGAAAAGAAGGGAGAGTAGGAAAAAACAATTAAATTTGCACCAGCCCAATTCAAAAGGTCGTCTGCCATATTCAACTAGAAAAACGAAAGAAGAAACCTAATATTAAGCCGTAAGCTCTTTTAATTAAAACTGAAAAAAGTAAAATATACGCTCAATTGTTCGGAGAGATTCGCGGAAAATTAATTCTCCAAACCTGAAACTTGATTCAGACTCTAGAAATAAAATTGATAAAACTGCTCTAGTAAAATTGCTACAAGGCACTGACAGACTATTTTGGGGAACCGTAATAACACGAAATCTGGAGCAGAGATTTGTCGATTGAATCGTAGCTATAGCTACCAGATCTACTAAACGAGATATATTGGCTTGGTGGGGAGTAAGTGTTTCTAGTTCATTCCGGTTTTTTTGGCTTTTTCTTTTTAGCATTCCCATGCGGTCAGCCCAATTTGTTTTTCGCATTTCTTCTATGTGCTACTCGCCACCCGATAATACATAGAAATCTATCAGGTTCTCAAAAAGCGCTGAATCATTTACAAATGAATTTTTCGGAAATTTTATCTCCCAGCAATCAATTTTATTTATCGAGCGTTTAACATTTTACTTTACTACATTTCAATTAAATCATAATTAACTTTCTTCCATAATCAAGCCATTACAATTTAACTCCATTTAATCTATACAATCGCATCAAACATCAGCCATAATATTACATAAATCGTAATAATTATACTTGTAAGTTTACCCTTACTGCCCGGTTAAAGCAATATTTCATGTATGCCTTTCTTTTTGCATGTATTTTTATTAGCTTTGAGTTTTAATTGGAATTATCGTAGAAATAAATCAGAAATTTTTCATTTTTCTTCTTCCAGCGTTTTTTTGGTACATACGTATGGTACACGTACTGGTACATGAAATATACAGGACGGCCATACAATTTGAACCTAAAAGTGTATATGCAGTATATTCCATATTATGTAAAATGAACAATAATAAAATCGTCAGAAAAAACTTTAATGTTAAAAAAATTTTATGGAACATACAAAAAAAAATAAAATAAAATATTAATATAATTATAATTACAATCATTTGGTTAAAATGGGCTGCCATTTATGATAATTTTTATTATATTTACAATAAAAAATAAAAGTAAGAAGCATTGAAAAATCAAGGAAATATTTTTTGTTGAATTCTTGTTTTATTCAATACATTTTATTAAAAATTCGATTTTTTTTTGGGGAAATTATTTTTTTTTGTGTTTAAACGAAGTTCAGTGTAACGGTGTGATCATTGAACTTGTTTCTTATAATTATGCTTTTATTTTAAATATTATAATAGAATTTTTTATGGTAAAGATAATTATAGTATTTATAAAATATAATATTAAAAATAAAATTTTTTTTTTGTAAATTTGGTATGTTAAAAAATACATTAAAAAATAAAATAAATTATGCTTTGGTATTAAATTATTATGATAATTTAATTGACTTTTTGAATTGCGTATACTTTGCCTTATCTGGAACATTTGGATTTCATTATAGTTGTTTCGTCTAGAAAATAAATCAATTAAATTTTTAATTGACCGAAAGTGCAACGGAATTTAAACATGTTATTATGCGTTTTATTGATTAAACTAAACAAGTTCAATGTAAAAATAAGCTTAAAATAAATTTTTTATTTATTATGAACAATTAATTTAAATGGTCAAAGCGTTAATTATTTGGTATAAGAATTTATTAAAATTAAAATGTTTGCGAAAAAATCGAAATTTTAGCATATTTACCACTTGCTACACCGCCGAAATAAAAAGAAAAAGTTTTTAATAAATCAATGTGCATGCTGGAGTGTGTACAAACTTTTATCTGTTGCCTCTATATAGCTTAGATGGGTTTACTGAACTATGTGAAACATTTTACCAAGATATAATACATAAATTCGCGGATCCCAGTGTAGATAACTACATCACGATTACATCGCACTAATTTAAATCATTTACGCAAAACATTTGAGTATGAAGTTTCTTCCCGATCAGTTTTGGTTGTAGAGAAGCCGAATTATGATTCAAAAATCGACTGTTTCGTTTAAATTTTTGACAAATGTTTTGACAAACATGAAGCCACTGTGCGTAAAGCATAGTTTACGTCTACCTCTTACTAGCTTTCACATCCGATGAAGTGTTTTTTTCCGCTTGTACAATGATGATACAGTTTCGACATCCTATTATACTTAGGTCTTGGTCGAAGACATCATGCCAGCGCACTCGAGGTATTTCTCTACGAAGCACACTGTCTGGTGGTTGTTAGAAGAGTTTAATAATCAAACGTTGTTGTTGAGCCCTTGTAACGAGGCCGAGCCATATAACTCGATTAGGCTTGATCAATCCGTAGATGTTGCTACTTCCGAGAAGTTGCTTTCTCTCGTGGTTCCTGCGAATGCGATATTTGTGTTGCACAATTTTAACCAAAATTGGAACGAATGTCCCTTCTTTTGGAATTAGATAACAATCTCGTTCATTAGTCAGGGTGTTCTCGCATTCAAAAGCCAGCCAGGTCTTATGATTGATAGGTAAATTGGGAGCGTGCAGCACTTTGATATTTGTTTAAATCGCAATAACTATCAACGGGAATGGTATAGTGGTTAAAACTTGGATGTTTGGATCGGGAGATAGCGGGTTCGAATTCTGATAGGGGCAGAATGCAAAGCGGAATATCATCAACAGACTACGATCTGTGGTGAAATGTAGCACATATATGACCCCCTTTCGGTGTGCAAAACCCATGGGCCGACTCATCTTCCATGCTAGTATAGGCTGTCATGGAGCTTGCAATGTGCAGGTGGGCTTCAATCGGTTCTATTGCCGTACTTCCTCGAGTTGGCCAGGAGGTGTAATAAAACAAAATAAAATTAAAGCTATGAATGGGCTTTTATTTCTGCCTGCATATCATTTTGTGATTTTATAACTGACCCGAGTTATTTAAAGCTTTCAACGCTATTAAAATTATGGTAGCCGATTCCAAGGTTTTCCATGGAAATGCTGCTGGTTGTTAAAAAATTTGCTTTACCTCCAAACCAAGTTTGTGGATTTCTACGGATGAAAAAAAAATGTAGGCGATAATAAAATTATCTTTTATTATTTTTCCTTTTCAAGTCGCAAGACGCACTCCTACTCATCTACGCTTACATTTGTGCATATAATAAACAAAAGTATGTTTGCATTGTTTGGTATGCAAGATACCAAAATATATTTAGAACTAGACGAAACCCGAATTTTATTAAAATCCTTTAAAAATGGTAAACTAAAATATTTATCATTACTAAGCAAATAAATAAAGGAGAGTACTCTGCACTAAAGAGAATAGCACAAGGCATACCACAAGGTAGTGTATTGTATATCCTGTACACCAGAGGTATGCCAAATACAGAAGGTGCCACCATATGGAAAGTGTATATCAGAAGCAGCGGCAAATCTTGAACAAGCAACCAATTCAGTGAGTAGCTAGACAAAGAAATCGCACATTAGCCTAACCGAAGCAAAATCGGTTCACGTAGATTTCATAAACCAGAAAGTTAACTGGATTCCAGAGAAACTTAATTCAAGGCGCAGGTTGTAAATGCAAATACAGCCAAATACCTCGCTGCATGACCCTCGATTGCAAGCTTAGATGGAAAGATAATGTTGAAAAATGAAAGAATTGAACATCAAAAAAAAAGAATTGAACATCAAATATAAGAAAATGTATTGGCTAATACGTAAAAATTCTGAGCTTACAATTCACATTAAATTGCTATTATATCGATAAATACTGAAACCAGTATGGGCCTATGGTATTCAACTTAGGAGTTGTACCAAGAAGACAAATACACAAATAATACAATGTTTTCAAAACAAAGTGCTGCATGGCATTGTCAACGCACCATGGTACACCAGAAATGATAATCTGCATATGGATTTAAACATGTAATATATCAGTGAAAAAATAAAAAATCATGGAAAGAAACACATTCAGCGGATATCTCGGCACCAAAATGCAGACATACGAAATTTGTTGGACACCACCAATGCAGTAAGAAAACTTCAAAGGCAGAAACTGTTAGAACTGGGCAGTTGTATTTAATTAGGACAGAGAAATATAATAAATTATGTAAATTCAAACGGGAGTAACCATTGAATTTTTATTTAGGAATTACTAAATGATTTGTAAATCAGTTGTAATATAAAAATAAATAAAAAATAAATTACTAAGCAAATGAAAAATGTATAAGTTTACTGTTGAAAAAAATGTATTTTTATTTTTGATATATTAATTTTTTAAAGTTTCATTCAAGATCAGTTCTTAACTTTAAATTTTGAATTATTTTTTTTTGGGGGGTTTTGTGGTAGGTGCATGAGATTAGGCCGGTAAGGATTTTGCTTTTAGATTTTTAGAATTTGATATTTTATGTTGATGTATTATAATATTAAGGTAAATATTTCAAATGTTGACGGAATCCCTGTCTCTAAAAATCATATAGCAACCATCACGAAATACCGCTCTTGGACTCAAAGAAAAATCTAATTCTAAATTTAAAATTGAGATGTGAAAAATCCTACATGAGAAAAACGGGTGTGTAACGAAATCTCGGTTTTCAAAATCCCGGTTTGTCAAAATTCCGTTTTTTTATAAATCCCGGTATTCAAAATCCCGGTTTTGTATAAAAAATCTCTATATTTAGGAAATCCCAGTTTGAATTTTTAAAATTTTACATGTGGGAAAATGGGACTCTAAAATGATTTTTTGACAAAATTCAAAAATAAGTTTGCGATAAAGTTCTAGAAAATGGCTAATATAATTTTTTTAATTTGCTTTAAGGCATATTTCGTAATTTTTTTATAAAATATTAATGAATTTGCTTGATAAAATTTTCCTTTACCAAAATGTATGAAAACCGGGATTTTGAAAACCGGGATTTTGTAAATCGGGATTTTGAAAACCGGGATTTTGAAAACTTGGATTTCGTATTACATCTGAGAAAAACCCAAATTGGAAATTAAAATTTCCCAAAAAAATATTGGAATTTTGCTTTTGGTATATTTTTTGGGATCGGGTCGGTTATCCAAAAATAAAATTCCAAATAGCCTAAAATTACAAAATCCCAAATAATAAAAATATCAAATTCCATTTTACAAAAGACCATATATTGGCCAATAACTGAAAATAACTTATTTGGCCGGATAAAATCAAAAAACTCTAGTGAAAATTCTAATTGATGAATTTTCCCCAAATTTTCCACATAGTCTCTGAATGACGTAAGCTATTAAAAAAACAACCGAAAGTATTGGTTACTAGTGGAAGAAATGCCGGAAAGACGGAATATTGTTAAATTTCATGTACCGAGTTCCTTTTCATCAGAGATTAATCAAAGGATCACTTTTAATATTTTATTCCGCTGAGATGTTTTATTTAGTGAAAAAATTGATACATAATGAATGCAAAATTTCCGCTGGTAATTATATAACATAATTAATTCTCTTTAGTGATAGTGCTGCCACTTGCGGCGAGTAGCGTAATCTTTTATTTACCGCAGTCAAAATTCCGCTATCTTGTACAGCATCTAACAGTCACAATCTTCTTCTTAAAAAGTGGTTTTAAGAAGGAGATTGTAACTGGACGTGTTTAACATGATTCCCATTCTTTACCAGATTGATTAACCCTTGTTGTGATTCTAGAAAACAGAGTTGGGTTTTTTTGGAATACCGAACCGTTCCCTTACAAACATACCAATATATACTAACAAACTTGTGTATGGTACAGCCATTAATAAATAAATACTGTCACAGTTTTAGCAAATTACAAGATACCGCTGAATAAAGCTTATTCGTAGATTTCTTAGTTATAAATTATAATAAAATTTCAAAAATAAAATCTGTAATATGTCTATGGAAAAAAGAAGGGTGCACGCGCGCGTATATCAGATTTTTTTGGGATTGTTTTTATTGAAAATGTGGTTTCAGGAATTTCGGAATTTTGATTTTGGAATTTCGTTTTTTGAATTTTAGATATGACAAATCGTGTACCCAACCCATTTTTTATACATGTATATTTATTTTATTCCGGCCTTTATGCAATTACTATTTAAAAGTATGTCATTCTGTTTAAATCTAAAAAGCAATTATATTCTAACTAAATTACTAATTCTTTTAATTGATGAGTACGTCCATTGATGTACGGGAGGGAAGTGTTTAACGTTAATAAAAAGTGTACATTTAAACGAAAAGTGTAGACTATAAAACGGCAGTAACACAAATTATCAAAAGGTGTAGCTTTCTCTCTCTCTCTCTCTAGCATTTACATCCCATGAAGGGATTTTGCCGCCCGCACTATAGTCCTCTATCCGTCTCGGTCTATCGCTCTCGTCCTCCAATTTCGACATCCTAATACGAGTAGGTCTTGTTCGACGTCGTCTAACCAGCACAGTCGGGGTCTTCCTCTACGACGTACTCTGGCTGGTTGTTGAAGTGTTCCCTTTGTAAATCATTCGTTGTTGTGGAGACCTTGCAACGTGGCCGAGCCATCTCACTCGAATAGATTTGATGAAGCCGATAATATCGCTACCTCCGATAAGTCGCTTTTTTTCGTGGTTCATGCAAATCCGATATTCATTGTTCGCAACTTTAATAGGACCAAAAATTGAACGGATGACCTTCCTTTCGAAGGTAGATAATAATCTACAGTCGTTAGAGGTCATGATCCAGCTCTCGCTTCCGAAAATCAGCACAGGTCTTATGAGTGCTTTGCACTACGAGCTTGCACGACTGCGATAGGTGTTTAGAATACATACGATGAGATCGTATAAACTTCCGCATGTTGATAGGGCGGAAATCGATGATATGGTGCTTCACGCGCCGATGGATGAGGAAGCCAAGTCTAAATTCTCCTCCATTCTGATAGCCGCTGTAATGAAGAGTGTAACCATTGGTTGTGTCATGGATCCCACTCCCAGACCATATAACCTCTTGTAGTTCAGGAGATCTCCAGGTCTTAAGAAGCTAAGCACGTTCCATGTTCCCAGTTTTAAAGCGTTGTCCGTGTACAATTTCCGAGGTCGAGTTTGTAATGAATCCGATATGGTAGTCCGAGGCCTTTGATTAGGGTTCATAACTTAAATGGTTTTTATGAGGGAAGGTTGTTGGCCTGCTGCTCAACCCGCTTGTTACGTGTGTGTGGGTCACGTACTGGTGAGAATCTTAAGGCATCCAGTCCTACCTTGAACACATTTATATAGCAAGCCGCTTGATACAAGGCAGCCGCCCGCTTCAGCCGCACCTAACCTGGAGAATAGACGCTGATTTGGTATTGGTATTAGGGCGCCAATAACTCGCCCTGACATGTAGTGTCCATGACTATAAACATGGTTTAGTCTGCTCGTCTCCACTACTCCGCCTGATTCATTAAGCGTTACCCAGAGAGCACCGCGAGGAGGTATGAATCTCGAACTTCGCCCCCCAAAGGTTTAGCTACACAAGAGAAAAAAAGTTTGAAACTTCAAACACGTGGTTTAATAAAAATTATTAAATACAAATAATCAAAATTAAATCACAGTACAAAAATTTGTATATTTTATTGGATTTAATGAAAATAATAGTTACATAACTTCTTCATAAAAAAATGATTTATAGACATATTAATATAATAAAATCTTAAATTATTATGATAATTATTATTTTTTTATCAATAAATTTTAGTTTAATTTAGTTATTATTATTAATAATGTTCCGTAACCGTGCTATATAATTATAAATAATCGTTAAAATTATATATTTGTGAAAGAAGTATTATATTAGTTTGCAAAGATAAATTGATCTCACGTTGAAATTAAGTTTAAATATTTAAGGTTTTAATGATAATAATTGTAGTACAATAAGCTACAATAGGCTACAAAAAGCTACAAAGGTTATTGCATAATTATTTTTAATTATCGACCTGAAGAGCTTCTCGTCCGATCCAACATTTTATATGACCAAACAAACTGGTCACAATCTACTTATACAGATGAGTTTGCATGAGCTAAATATTTTACATTACCGTGTATGTAAGCATCCAAATCTCACGATTTTAAAACACATCTTACATACACTTTTGCTTATGTACAGTAATACTCGCATAACATCCCATTTAAATTCTTGTGCATACATAAAATGAAACGAATATTTACCTTCATGTCAAAACTTATTATGTAAAACTAAGCCAGATTCAATACATAAACAGTTAGTTATTCGTCATTTTATCAACAATTTTATCAAAATTTGCATAAACATATTCAATAGCGAGAACATTTTTTTTTTCATTAAATGTATATTCTCGTTCATTGGCTGATTAAAATTATGGTAATTTAAATTAATTTAATTCAGTTAAGCCCGTTATATTCAAAATTAATTCGTTGCAGATTGATTAAATTTTAGCGATTTAATAAATATGGAATTTGATTATAAACATGATACGTATGATTGTACGCATACGCTTTAAGAACAAACTATGCATGTGCATTTATAAGTTTGCTATTCAATTACATACTAAGAATAACAAAATGTCTTTTATTTTTGGCCACTAATAGGAATGCAGAATTGTCAGTTTTGACCACTTTGTTAATGCTGAGCGGTTCATTTATACGGTTACATAATTTTCATATTTATGATTGTTGTTTTATTATAGGTCTAATAGCAGTAGGTATTGGTGCAAATTGAAGTCATTGAAAATTCAAGATTAGGATAAAATAATTTATGACATTAACAGGAGTTTACAGCAGCTGTATTTGTAAATTATATCAGATATATTACGACGTTTTTAAAATTATAAATACTCACATATATTTTGTATGAAACTTACAAGTCACGATAATAAAAATAATGACAATATTATTAAAATTGTCAGCTTATTTTTGGTGACATTTCGGAAAAGTTACTCCATACGAATTCACTCCATACGTGATTTAGTACTTAGTACAAATATTGCCACAAAATTGCAGCAGAATTTCTAGAACAATGTCACAAAAAACTGTGATTTGGCACATTTTGTGACAAATAACATTATTTTGTGCCTAAACTAAAATTTTAACTGCTATAAAATAAAAAAAAAATTTAGCCAAAATTACAAAGTTATCATCAATTTATTTTCGCCGAATTTAAAATTACATGAACAAAGTTTTTGTAGTGAATTAAATCGAAATTGCGAAATTCAAGAATAAAGAATTTAAAAAAAATTAATAAAATTGTATATTGGAATACATATTGTGGAATTCGCAGTTTTTTGATTATTTTAAAATAATTATTGTCAGTTTGGGGAAATACAAGGGCTGTTCACCGATCAGAAACCAAATGATAGATTTTCTACTTCGTTATACCCCAATCTCTACTTGGGCGCATTTCTTCAAGTTTGGAAACAGGAAATAGTCGCAGGGGCTAATTTTATAGAATATGCTGCACTGTTTTGATGGAACAGCATTTTTTTGCCCAAATACGGCCGTTTTTGCTTCATGTAAAATATTATGTACAGTTGAAATGCCTACAGCCTCAGCCACCTCACACACTTTCATTCTCCGATCGTTCAATACCATTCCAAGGATTTTGTGGACTATTATTGGGGTGACGATCTCTTTTGGGTGACCTGAACTTTCGGCGTCACACATTAAACTTCACATTAAACCATTGAAATTGATGGTGCAGAGTCCTCAGCATTTAACAACTCTTTTCTTGGTTACAGTGATCGTGTTTTTACGCAAAAATTAAATGCTTAATCGCCACACTAAATCCATTTTGTCCATTTTCGTTCAAATTCACGAGGTTGTCTGCTTTCAGTGGCTATTAAACACAAACTGAATGACGCAGCTTGCTCAAAATTTCACAGCGGTTCATTAATAGATGGTAATTGACACGAGCAGTGTTGCGTTTGAAGTTACTAAGCGGGAAAATCAAAATGTTACTGACTTATCAAACTGCCCTTGTATTACAAATTAAATAGAAATTAACAATACAAGATTAAGAAATGATTCGTAAACAGTCGGTGATTTCAGAATACTATTTAAGAAAAAAATCTTCGAGACAGTTTACCATCAATTACTCAAACATGTTTTTACGCTAAGTAGTTTTTAATGAAAATGCTTTAATATTCGATTCAAATAACGTATGAGGAAAAAAATATGGACAAACAAAGAAAAGTAAAAAAAAATGATTTCTTATCAAACCATTTTGATTTATAAATTATTTGAATCTCTAATTAGACAAAATTTGCAGAAAAATTTGCGCCCCATATCGGTTCGCTTTCATGATCCTTATTGGCACTCTTTTCATTGCCCCTGCGTTCCTGATATATCGATCTTCTCTAAATCTCTTTTTATCTTTCTAATCATTCAACATATTTGACACGATATCCGTTACTGTATACCATTCTCTTCAAATTTGTCCAAAAAATTTCAATTGGCCTTAGTTGTAACAACTAGTTGTAACTTAGTTGTAAAACTATAAGAAATACAAAGACAAGCTATAGGCCCATGCCACACGTAAAAAAAAAATTCGGCATTTTTCTTCGTTTCTTTCCCCGTTTACCTATGATACAAGTTTTAATTGCGACTTAACAAATTTTCTGTTCTACCACACAACTCAAACATAAATGAAGTAAAAAACATTTCAAGGACATTTTTGACTCATTTTAGTTAAAATTTTATTTAAGAGAGAGCAGAACAAAACATTGGTAGAAAAAAAATGCCAAAATACAAAAAATGCTCGTGTGGCATGAGACATATGGTGAAAAAACGGTAATCAGATTCAAAAGGATGATTTACAGTGGAACTTGAATAATCGCTTACGATTCGAAGAGAATAACCCAGTATGCAATTATTCCACTGTGTGGAAAAAACTGCTCAAATGTCGTACAAAATTCCGTACTACAAAATTTCAAAGACACAAAAATATTGATTTTGGAGAAAAATAATTGTTTTTCTCTTTCTATTTCGCGGTAATATTATTTTCGTTTTATAAGTTTCGATTGTATCTTTTATTTTCAGTTTCTTCTGACAAGTCGACGTGCACGGTTGCACTACATAATTAGTTTTTTTACTTTAAAGTGTTGTGTTTGTTAAAGTAAATAATTTTAAATTTAAATATCTAATAATAATTATTAACTTATTTAGTGATCGCGATGTCCAAAATTTTACTAAAAAGGTCTCACAATGGCGTCGTCGCGAAATACATTTACGTAGTAAATTTTCAATGATTTTTTTTGTTCAAGATCTCAACATGCTGGCGGATGCAATACAACGTGGCGGATGCAATACAACGTGGTGGATGCAATACAAAACTCAATTTATGAAATTTAAATATGTAAATAAATTTTCTGTTTTTTTGTACACAAATAAAAAATAATGTGAATAAAAAATTAATGTTTATTTTATTATAAATGGAAAATTTTGTTTTATTTCAAATAAGAATTGTTTATTCCAATTGGAAAATATATACAAACACGTGCTTTTTGTTTCTGTGGTTTTTTCTCTTTTTAGTTGAGATTCACACCGACACCGGAATTTTTGTGACACTTTTCTTTGGCGGGGAGTACGAATTTCCGCGTGATACACATGGTTCTTTCCATAGAAGCAGTGTGGTTTTAGAACGCGAATGTAAATGGAATTCCGTCGGCATTGCATATTGGGAAGTAAAGAAAACAAAATAATAACACTCTCGGTTCTCATTTTCAGAGTTTTTTTGTATGTTTTTTTTTTATTTTCAATAAAATATAGCTGTGTGCTATTATGTGTAATGTAAATTGGAATAATAATGAAAACGAATATTTTTGTCAACTCAAAGGCATTTTGTGCCTTTGGGGTTGTTGATGTGTTTCAGTTATTGAAAATGGATTTATCGCAGATTGATTAAACTTACATTTATCGTTAAAACTTTATCGTGTACCGAGTTTCTTAAAAATAAAACGGCATCGAATAAATCAATTAATAACCAAAAAAAAATTCAAAATACAATTTGAAAATAAAATGTTCATGGTAAACAAAATTCGGAAGGATGTTTCTAACTATAAACTGTTGAAATAATTTTACAAATTTATTGTGTATTTCCCAATTGTTCATCGAAAATTACGTTTATGCCAAATCAAAATGTTTTGGTTTCCTTAGTAACGATGTACTTGAAAAAGACTTAAGGCCATTGCACACTTGAGCTTTTTTAAGCGAAGCAAGCTATTTCGTGAGATCACAGCTTTTCATTTTACTTTGCAAAGCAGAAATAAGTGAAACCGTTCTCACAGAGCTTAGCTCAACACGCTCGTAACAGTGATTTATTTAAATGCTTTATTTAAAATAGCAAGATAGAAACATCGTTTCATATTTTTAGCGATGTAAGCTGATCATTTATCTCCTAAACGGAAATAAAAATTTAAATCTCTGGGTGTATAGAAGGCGTTGATTATTTTGCCATGTATGATATATAATGTTTGATTTATTTGAGCTTTACCTGCCAAAATGTGAAGCAGTGAGAAAAAAGCTGGTATCAGCCTTGAAACTGAGATTTGTGTGCAAGGAGCCTTACAATGTTTACTGCTATCAACAATTATCTTGTAAATTTTAGTAAGAAATACTTCTGTATGTGTTAGACAAATTAATTTCTAACTAATTATGCTTTCTAAAAAGTGGTTGCAAACTTTTTACTTTATGAACCCGGACAAATAATTTTGAAATTAACCTTATTTAAAAAATTTTCTTATTTCCTTAGCTCTAGAAAATTCAGCAAAAACACTGGAGAACTTGATGATATGAAATTTTAGTTTATGTCGCTATGAATGGAACTCACGGCCATTGCTTAATCGAATTAAATTTAAATCAAGTATTCAGAAAAATTGAATTCAAACATGGATTTTAGATTAACTTGTTAAATATAATTGGGCCTAATGAGCTTTTTTAGGCACAGCTTTCTTAGCAAGAACTCAATATAGAGAATGCATTTTAGAATTTCAGTTTCGTCTGACTAATTAAATGTTTTACCTGTTTATGATCAAACTCGGTTCACAATAGCTGTATTTCATTGGGAAATAAAATATTCGAGGCCAGCTTTTGATTTAGAAGTTTTTATCAGAGAATTTATCATAGCGAAAGAAAATGTTTCATCATAGTTAGCGTTGTTTTTCGGTAGTATAATGAAATTCGAGTCAGTTTTATATAAATCTTAAATTTTTTTTATTTCAGATACAAAACTTTAAATTAAAAACTAGCCTAATGTTATTCGAATTTTTAACAATGAAATACAGCTATTTAAAATTATGAATTACACAAGTCATAATTAAAAAACATATTTTTTATTTCTGATATTACTTTAGCAGATAAAGAAAATTTCATTATAAAAATTAATTGTTATGATTCACACCGCTCCCATCTATGCAAGTTAACATCTGCAGTCTCTTGTTTGTGCTATTAAGCGTTTAAAATTTTCAATTTCGGATGTTAATAAGTAATATATAATCTAATACATCTAAATGATGCTGATAACAAGGGCTGTTTTCATTAAACCAATGTTGGTACTCCTTGTTTTTAAGTTTGCAAAAGCAGAATTTTCCAAAAATTTTATAGCCATTATTTTTCCTATGGAATGATTGAATTCATAGAGCGATGGATTTGCACTATTGCCACCCCGTTGACGAACAAGTCCAAACAAATTTTCTATTGGATCTTGATTCAAACGAGCTGTTAGAATAAAGTCAATCATTGTTCTTTTGTTTTAAATGATCTAACATTGATAAAATTCCACCTACAGTTTGGATTATTCCATTCAAACAATAAACGGTAGATTTATGTATGATCTTTACTTGAGAAAAATAACATACTTTTAAGATTTTGATTAACTTGATTATCTATTTTTAGAGCACATTTCTGAGGATTCGGGTCAAAAACTAATTTGCTATTTAAATTATCAAAGAGCATATTGACTTTCTGAATGAAATTATCAGTAGATGAAGCGAACGGCTTAGCATTTGTAGAAAATTTGTTAAAATCGGAAACGTTCTTATTCCAGCTGCCACTGTACGATTAAAAATTTGAGTAGCAAATTTTACTCGCATTTTTTCGAATGAATTTGGGTAAATATGCCGGTTTGTAAGCTTTGGACACAACTTTGTAGTTCTGAGTTTTTCTGTTTCAAATAACTCTTTTACAATATCCCACGAAACGATCCCGTCAGGTTTGCTTAAATTGCCATTCATTAAAACGTTTCTCAAGGATTTTATTAAGTGCGGAGCGTCATATAAGGCAAATATTTTGTCTTCATTGAAATAAAAAAATGGGGAATTTTTTCAGCATTAAGTAAAGTGTAGCATTTCCGATTATTCGGTCCCTGGTCACAAACGACCGCCCGCAACCTTAAATCCAATGTTGAACAATACTCTCACATTTTCTAATAAAATATCTTTTAGATTGGAACATTCTATGTTATGTTGACTTGCGTAAAAAGATATGATATATTTAAATTGTTTCATCAGTCCGCGAATTAAAAACATTGTTACATATTTCGCAATATCTGGAGTTCGTTTATTTGTTTGTGAAAATCAACATACTTTTCTTCATTACTCATCACATCAGGTTTTTCTTTTAAACCTATCAGAACCCAGCGAAGTTGTTACGACTTTCCCGACCGTGAGTTGGTGACGATGACAGAATTGCGTGGTGGGGTTTCTTGAAGGATAACAAGATCTCGTTGGACTGCATAAAAATAAGAAGAAAACTAATAAGATTTAAATTGAACAATAAGAGGAAAAAAACTTATGGAGAATACTCACCTATTATACGGACATACTATGCTATGCTGATCTCACATCCCACAACAAACTTACAACCCTAATGCATATTCCACAAAATCACAGTGAATGAAATAAATGAGAACATAAATAATTGAGTTTTTACAAAATACATTTTCACTTTTACATTTCGAAAATAATAAAGAATATAAACTAAAAAATAATTATTTTGAAAGAATTTTTCTATACCCTATCTAATCTACCACATAACTAAGACCCCAGAAAATATATTTTAATTCTAAATAAATTGCTTATTATAATATTTAACAAATGAAATTTTCATGAAAATTATAGATATATATAAAAAAAAATAACAAAAAATTTTACTTGTACTGATCCATTATATTTGTTGATCCGCCATGTTATCCATTTTAATTCAAGAGTTGCAACTAATTTTCGCCATATCCATAATAATAATGAGTAATGTTATCCATCCAAATACATTAATAACAGAGGTTTCCGTTAAAATATCTGTTTATTTGATATTGATGTGAGTGAGAAAAAGCACTAACAACTTGATCACATTTTATTTCTATGCGTTCGACGAAATTGGTGTAAATTATTTGCAAACACCGCTGTTCTTTATCGTTTTGTAATTTTTTCTTAATCACTCAAACGCAGGTTAATTCGAATTTTGGTACATTTATTTGTACCGAACTATGTTTTCACCAATTTTTTATCTTTTTTAACTTATTTATGAATTAATTTAGTTTATTTGAAATTAGATATTTATTTTAGTTTAGTTATTAATTATTATAGTCTTTGTTATTTTTGTTCACTAATTTACACATTATTAGTTTTGTAGCAGATTACATATATGAATACGTATTGTGACTTTTGAAATTTATTTCGTCCATATTGATTGTTCAATATTTAGTATTTATAAATATGAATTATTTATTTATGTATTAATTATTATTTATTTATTTGTGTATTAATTTACCGAACTTATTTAATTTATTAATTTATTTATTTATTAATTTAATATTTATTATATTGCCTTTATTTGGTGATTACACTAAGCACGAAAACTGTATAATGTCCGCTATGATCGAACTTTTTTGGAGTCTTCTTTCTTTCATAGAAACAAAAAAACACATGAGGTTTTTATCAACCTGATTGACACCAATTTATAAGTCTTAATTATTAATTATAAAATAAAACTATATCACTAAGTTTTGTTAACAATTCAAACTCAATTATTTATCTTATAAAGTTAACAGGCCACTTTTTACTTAATTTGACACAAAAGAAAACCTCACTTGCAAATTTTTACTATTTTTGCCTCTCTGGGCCAAAACAAAAATAAATTACTAATCTTCTAAACAAAAATCAGCTTCACTGACTAACTCTCGATTCTTTTCGTTTTTTCTCTTATATAGCCATCGTCGAAACCCTCTCCATCACCCAAAACAAGTTGTTGCTCAATTTAAATCTAGTGTTGTCCATGCAAGGGAAATTACAAACTTTAACGTTCAGACGCAGCACCACGCGTTATACAAATGCGTTATGCACCACAACTGGAGAGTTAAACGTAACAAAGTCTTGGATGGCATTTGCACGTTTAAATTGTCTCGTAGATAGTTGTAACATGCCAGTGATTTGAAATATATCTGTTGGGCGATATTTCGCTGATCTTGTGGCCATTGTTTTCTTCGATCTATAATCATCTTAGCAAACTTCTTTGCATCAGGGCTCAAACTTGGCAATCTTTCAATTTCTTTGCAAACCAATATATTTTTAGGCACTGATTGAACTTTTGATTTTTGTTTCCTTAATTTGATTTGCTTTTTGATATTTAATAATGCTTTTCGTAACAATATGTTTTTATCTCGTAAACGCTTTGCCGCTTTTCAAACTTAGCTTTATAATAAAACGAATTTTTTAATTGATTAAAGCAGTTACTACAAGAATAATCAACATTCGCTGAAGTACTTCGCTGAACTGATTTTTTTTAAATCTGGTTTTTAAATCTGGATACGTCAAGTAATATTCAGGAACACAATTTTTTTTCACCGCAGTTTACCTATTGATTTCGGATCAAAATGCTTTTCGCAAACCAACAGCTTTTTCGGCAAATTCCACTTCTGCCCCATACGTCAAACATATCTTTATTCGAAGGAAAAACAAAAAATGTTCGTTCTTGATTTATTCTACGAGATGCTGTACAAGTTTTCACAGCATACAAAATACCAGAGTTTATACTTGTCATGATTATACTTTAAACTTATCAATAAAAAAATAACGGAATAATGTTACTATTATGAACGATTACCAGTATGTATTTGAGTTTGCGAATATATTTTGTAGTTTTCATTGTTACAAAATTAATTTAAATGTGCAAGAATAAATCACTTTTCTAATTTCAAGGGATCGGAATTACTCTTCGATTTACAACTATTCATGTTTCCTTGTGATACTCATTTCTTATGGAATTATTTTCTATTCGTCAACCGAGAGTAACAAACAAAATGTTTATTTTTGTATTCCATTCACTGAATAGTGAGCGAACAATAGAAAAGTAAAAAGATTGATTGTTTTTACTTCGTGTACGATGATTTTTTAAGCATGATTTTATATTCTCAATCTCTCATTTACAATTGTAGTAGCGTAAAATAACGAAAATCAAAAGAGAGAATAACAGTAATCAAGAGAATTCATTTCTGTATAATGTTTTAGATTTCAGGGTTCTGCGTTGCGATCGTCCCAAAATTGAAATCGATTGTCCCCAGAATTTTATTTTGCAAGTTATATGGTACGGAAAGTCTTTATAATATTATACTTTTTGGTAATAGTCTTCAGGGATAAATTCGATTCTGGGTTGACGTAAATCAGATAACGTTGCGTTGGCGTAATGTGAGAATGCCAAATCAGGCCAAAAAATCGCTTTATCATTTTTATGATATTTATCTATAAATTTTTGAAACACAGGTAAACGTTTGTTAGCGTATGTTTGCGCATTAACGGCCAAACCACTTTTGAAAAAACTGGGTTGCTGACATCTCGTTTACTAATAGCCAACCATAACATAACTTTACCTGGAAAATTAGTCTTATGAATAAACTTCTCATTTTCTGGTGCTTCGTGGTCGGGAGACTCATAGTAGTATTTTGGATGCCATTTATTACCTTCAACAGTCAAATAAGCTTCATCATCCATCACACATTTATAAGCTGAAGAAGCAGCGACATATGTTTGGGGAAGCACTCTTAATCTAGACTTGATTGTAACTATTGGTTTGGCTATAGTTGTTGGTGCCGACTTTTTGGATTTGCGATGTATATTCATACCTTGTAAATATTTCTTGACAGTTTTTGGGGTCAACTTGATATTTTTTACCTAGTTGTCTGTACGATTTTGCAGTTCGACCCACCAAATCGTCTTTCAATTTCATTCGAACTTTGATATCTCGAAGTTGACATTTTTTTACCAGAGCCGGATTTTCTTTCCACAGGTTCTTTATTCGAAAATTGTTTAATTGTTTTGTAGATAAACGATATTTTGAATCCAAGATCCCTGAAGTAGTGAAAAATTCTTCTTGAAATGAAAAGTTCTTTTGTTTGTCCGGGTTTTCCTTACAAAATTTATAAATTAATTTGCGACGGTCTCTTTTTAACAACGACATTTTTATAACTAATAGTAAAGTGACGGAGTTGTTATGTATATTTTATGAAATATAAGAGAATCAAGTTATTTAAAAACCAGGAAAATTTTAGTTTTGGTTGTACAACGGATGCATTTTACATTTGTCTATATTTTATGCCTCATACGTTATTATTCAGTTTTTTTATAATTAACGATTAAAATTTGTCAAACGATCAAATTTAAAACGAAATATTGCCCCCCCCCCCATAAAACACGTTAGTTCTTAAGACTGGTGACACATGCACTGGAAGTCATCACCAAAAATTTTTTGTTTTTTCACAAATAACCATGGGCTATTTTGTGTCGGAAAAATTATAAAAAATTATTATGAATTATTTTTGATCAAACTTAAATCACTGACGTGAAATATTTAATAAAAAAATCCTAAGTAAAAATTGTGTGTGTGTATTAGTGGATATACACAAAAAACAAACATTTAGGCGTAAATAATTTTTTAAAATTGTTTAGAAAATTTCACCATAAAGTAAACATATTGTAAATGTTCAATACGTATATCTCCAAATTCTACCGTACCAATATAATACCATTAATTAGAAAACAATTAATAATGTGATATATACTATACGAGTATATCGTAACAAGATAAACTTAAAATTAAATTAAAGTTTGTTGAATTTTTAGATTTCATAGATACACTAGTCATAATTTAGAAAAATGCTCATCAATCTCGCCATGCATTTATGATACTAAAATCCAATAAACGTAATGATTTTAAGAATTTTGTCATAGTTCTGGCATGGGCAAATATGGCCCCGAAACGTATGAGTTATAATTTACAGTATTTTTGCCATTCAAACGATTACTAATCGAGATTTTGCCCGGTTCTCATCGTTCTCGTCATGTTTTCCAGAAAGATATATCAAATGCCAATGTCCATGTTAATTTTCAGAATTTTGTCATAGTTCTGGCATGGGCAAATATGGCCCCGAACCGTGAGTTATAATTTATAGTATTTTTGCATTCAAACGATTACTAATCGAGATTTTGCCCGGTTCTCATCGATCCCGTTATGTTTTCCAGAAAGATATATCAAATGCCAATGTCCATGTTAATTTTCAGAATTTTGTCATAGTTCTGGCATGGGCAAATATGGCCCCGAAACGTGTGAGTTATAATTTATAGTATTTTTGCCATTCAAACGATTACTAATCGAGATTTTGCCCGGTTCTCATCGATCCCGTTATGTTTTCCAGAAAGGTATATTAAATGCCAATGTCCATGTTAATTTTCAGAATTCTGTCATAGTTCTGGCATGGGCAAATATGGCCCCGAAACGTGTGAGTTATAATTTACTGTATTTTTGCCATTCAAACGATTACTAATCGAGATTTTGCCCGGTTCTCATCGATCCCGTTATGTTTTCCAGAAAGATATATCAAATGCCAATGTCCATGTTAATTTTCAGAATTTTGTCATAGTTCTGGCATGGGCAAATATGGCCCCGAACCGTGAGTTATAATTTATAGTATTTTTGCATTCAAACGATTACTAATCGAGATTTTGCCCGGTTCTCATCGATCCCGTTATGTTTTCCAGAAAGATATATTAAATGTCAATGTTCATGTTAATTTTCAGAATTCTGTCATAGTTCTGGCATGGGCAAATATGGCCCCGAAACGTATGAGTTATAATTTACAGTATTTTTGCCATTCAAACGATTACTAGTCGAAATTTTGCCCGGTTCTCATCGATCCCGTTATGTTTTCCAGAAAGTTATATCAAATGCCAATGTCCATGTTAATTTTCAGAGTTCTGTCATAGTTCTGGCATGGGCAAATATGGCCCCGAAAAGTGTGAGTTATAATTCATAGTATTTTTGCCATTCAAACGATTACTAGTCGAGATTTTGCTCAATTCTCATCGATCCCGTTATGTTTTCCAGAAAGATATATCAAATGCCAATGTCCATGTTAATTTTCAGAATTTTGTCATAGTTCTGGCATGGGCCAATATGGCCCCGAAACGTGTGAGTTATAATATACAGTATTTTGCCATTCAAACGATTACTAATCGAGATTTTGCCCGGTTCTCATCGATCCCATTATGTTTTCCAGAAAGATATATCAAATGCCAAAGTCCATGTTAATTTTCAGAATTTTGTCATAGTTCTGGCATGGGCAAATATGGCCCCGAAACGTGTGAGTTATAATTTATAGTATTTTTGCCATTCAAACGATTACTAATCGAGATTTTGCCCGGTTCTCATCGATCCCGTTATGTTTTCCAGAAAGGTATATTAAATGCCAATGTCCATGTTAATTTTCAGAATTCTGTCATAGTTCTGGCATGGGCAAATATGGCCCCGAAACGTGTGAGTTATAATTTACTGTATTTTTGCCATTCAAACGATTACTAATCGAGATTTTGCCCGGTTCTCATCGATCCCGTTATGTTTTCCAGAAAGATATATCAAATGCCAATGTCCATGTTAATTTTCAGAATTTTGTCATAGTTCTGGCATGGGCAAATATGGCCCCGAAACGTGTGAGTTATAATTTATAGTATTTTTGCCATTCAAACGATTACTAGTCGAGATTTTGCCCGGTTCTCATCGATCCCGTTATGTTTTCAAGAAAGATATATCAAATGCCAATGTCCATGTTAATTTTCAGAATTTTGTCATAGTTCTGGCATGGGCATATATGGCCCCGAAACGTGTGAGTTATAGTTTACTGTATTTTTGCCATTCAAACGATTACTAGTCGAGATTTTGCCCGGTTCTCATCGATCCCGTTATGTTTTCCAGAAAGATATATCAAATTCTAATGTCCATGTTAATTTTCAGAATTTTGTCATAGTTCTGGCATGGGCAAATATGGCCCCGAAACGTGTGAGTTATAATTTATAGTAGTTTGCCATTCAAACGATTACTAATCGAGGTTTTGCCCGGTTCTCATCGATCCCGTTATGTTTTCCAGAAAGATATATTAAATGCCAATGTCCATGTTAATTTTCAGAATTTTGTCATAGTTCTGGCATGGGCAAATATGGCCATGAAACGTGTGAGTTATAATTTATAGTATTTTGCCATTCAAACGATTACTAATCGAGATTTTGCCCGGTTCTCATCGATCCCGTTATGTTTTCCAGAAAGATATATCAAATGCCAATGTCCATGTTAATTATCAGAATTTTGTCATAGTTCTGGCATGGGCAAATATGGCCCCGAAACGTGTGAGTTATAATTTACAGTATTTTGCCATTCAAACGATTACTAATCAAGATTTTGCCCGGTTCTCATCGATCCCGTTATGTTTTCCAGAAAAATATATCAAATGCCAATGTCCGTGTTAATTTTCAAAATTTTGTCATAGTTCTGGCATGGGCAAATATGGCCCCGAAACGTGTGAGTTATAATTTATAGTATTTTTGCCATTCATACGGTTACTAATCGAGATTTTGCCCGGTTCTCATCGATCCCGTTATGTTTTCCAGAAAGATATATCAAATGCCAATGTCCTTGCTAATTTTCAGAATTTTGTCATAGTTCTGGCATGGGCAAATATGGCCCCGAAACGTGTGAGTTATAATTTATAGTATTTTTGCCATTCAAACGATTACTAATCGAGATTTTGCCCGGTTCTCATCGATCCCGTTATGTTTTTCAGAAAGATATATCAAATGCCAATGTCAATGTTAATTTTCAGAATTTTGTCATAGTTCTGGCATGGGCAAATATGGCCCCGAAAAGTGTGAGTTATAATTTATAGTATTTTTGCCATTCATACGATTACTAATCGAGATTTTGCCCGGTTCTCATCAATCCCGTTATGTTTTCCAGAAAGATATATCAAATGCCAATATCCATGTTAATTTTCAGAATTTTGTCATCGTTCTGGCATGGGCAAATATGGCCCCGAAACGTGTGAGTTATAATTTACTGTATTTTTGCTATTCAAACGATTACTAATCGAGATTTTGCCCGGTTCTCATCGATCCCGTTATGTTTTCCAGAAAGATATATCAAATGCCAATGTCCATGTTAATTTTCAGAATTTTGTCATAGTTCTGGCATGGGCAAATATGGCCCCGAAACGTGTGAGTTATAATTTATAGTATTTTTGCCATTCAAACGATTACTAATCGAGATTTTGCCCGGTTCTCATCGATCCCGTTATGTTTTCCAGAAAGATATATCAAATGCCAATGTCCATGTTAATTTTCAAAATACTGTCATAGTTCTGGCATGGGCATATATGGCCCCGAAACGTGTGAGTTATAGTTTACTGTATTTTTGCCATTCAAACGATTACTAATCGAGATTTTGCCCGGTTCTCATCGATCCCGTTATGTTTTCCAGAAAGATATATCAAATTCTAATGTCCATGTTAATTTTCAGAATTTTGTCATAGTTCTGGCATGGGCAAATATGGCCCCGAAACGTGTGAGTTATAATTTACAGTATTTTTGCCATTCAAACGATTACTAATCGAGATTTTGCCCGGTTCTCATCGATCCCGTTATGTTTTCCAGAAAGATATATCAAATGCCAATGTCCATGTTAATTTTCAAAATACTGTCATAGTTCTGGCATGGGCAAATATGGCCCCGAAACGTGTGAGTTATAATTTACTGTATTTTTGCCATTCAAACGATTACTAATCGAGATTTTGCCCGGTTCTCATCGATGCCGTTATGTTTTCCAGAAAGATATATCAAATGCCAATGTCCATGTTAATTTTCAGAATTTTGTCATAGTTCTGGCATGGGCAAATATGGCCCCGAAACGTGTGAGTTATAATTTATAGTACTTTTGCCATTCAAACGATTACTAGTCGAGATTTTGCCCGGTTCTCATCGATCCCGTTATGTTTTCCAGAAAGATATATCAAATGCCAATGTCCATGTTAATTTTCAGAATTTTGTCATAGTTCTGGCATGGGCAAATATGGCCCCGAAACGTGTGAGTTATAATTTATAGTATTTTTGCCATTCATACGGTTACTAATCGAGATTTTGCCCGGTTCTCATCGATCCCGTTATGTTTTCCAGAAAGATATATCAAATGCCAATGTCCATGTTAATTTTCAGAATTTTGTCATAGTTCTGGCATGGGCAAATATGGCCCCGAAACGTGTGAGTTATAATTTACAGTATTTTTGCCATTCAAACGATTACTAATCGAGATTTTGCCCGGTTCTCATCGATCCCGTTATGTTTTCCAGAAAGATATATCAAATGCCAATGTCCATGTTAATTTTCAGAATTTTGTCATAGTTCTGGCATGGGCAAATATGGCCCCGAAACGTGTGAGTTATAATTTACTGTATTTTTGCCATTCAAACGATTACTAATCGAGATTTTGCCCGGTTCTCATCGATCCCGTTATGTTTTCCAGAAAGATATATCAAATGCTAATGTCCATGTTAATTTTCAGAATTTTGTCATAGTTCTGGCATGGGCAAATATGGCCCCGAAACGTGTGAGTTATAATTTACTGTATTTTTGCCATTCAAACGATTACTAGTCGAGATTTTGCCCGGTTCTCATCGATCCCGTTACGTTTTCCAGAAAGATATATCAAATGCCAATGTCCATGTTAATTTTCAGAATTTTGTCATAGTTCTGGCATGGGCAAATATGGCCCCGAAACGTGTGAGTTATAATTTATAGTATTTTTGCCATTCAAACGATTACTAATCGAGATTTTGCCCAGTTCTCATCGATCCCGTTATGTTTTCCAGAAAAATATATCAAATGCCAATGTCCATGTTAATTTTCAGAATTTTGTCATAGTTCTGGCATGGGCAAATATGGCCCCGAAACGTGTGAGTTATAATTTACAGTATTTTTGCCATTCAAACGATTACTAGTCGAGATTTTGCCTGGTTCTCATCGATCCCGATATGTTTTCCAGAAAGATATATCAAATGCCAATGTCCATGTTAATTTTCTGAATTTTGTTATAGTTCTGGCTGAGTAAAAGCTGTAAAAGCTGAGTTTCTACTCGCACACCTAATATAAAACCTTTGATAGAAACGGGCAAATTTTGATTAGTAATCGTTTGAATGGCAAAAATACTATAAATTATAACTCACACGTTTCGGGGCCATATTTGCCCATGCCAGAACTATAACAAAATTCTGAAAATTAACATGGACATGATCATTTAATATATCTTTTTACAATATTGAATCTGTTGTCAGTTCTTATTTGGAAAAGTAGTGTAAATTTTATCTAAATTACTATCGTTTATCATATCTGAGTGAACTTTTACTTTAGTTCTTCTCTGTCACCATCACCATATTTTATTTCTCCATTTGTAATTAGATGGTGTTTGATGATTCAATAAAATTATTATATTGGTTAAAAGTAAAGTTGATGGTGGATGGTCAAAAAATTAAATTGATATTTTATACGGCTAACATAGAAACATAGTGGAATCGATGAGTACTTGGCCAAATTTCCAGCAGAGTTTAGTTGTTAATGTTTTTTATGTTAAATTTAATTTAAATTTTTTAAATCGTTTGTATCAGCTAATTTCCATATTTTTTAAAATAGGAGTTTCTCTAAAATATCTTCTCGCCTAAATGTTCGCTTTTAAGACTATTTTCACTAACACTAGTATACATAGGATTTCGTTAGGAAATATTTCACGGCTGTCTATAGGAGTGTGAAATTTTTCCTAAACCATTCCTAAAAAAATTTTACACTTAGGATAGATTTAGTAAATATTTCACGCGCATCTTAAATCCAATAGACAGCAAGTTATTTAAAAACCAGGAAAATTTTAGTTTTGGTTGTACAACGGATGCATTTTACATTTGTCTATATTTTATTCCTCATACGTTATTATTCAGTTTTTTTTATAATTAACGATTAAAATTTGTCAAACGATCAAATTTAAAACGAAATATTGCCCCCCCCCCCCCCATAAAACACGTTAGTTCTTAAGACTGGTGACACATGCACTGGAAGTCATCACCAAAAATTTTTTGTTTTTTCACAAATAACCATGGGCTATTTTGTGTCGGAAAAATTATAAAAAATTATTATGAATTATTTTTGATCAAACTTAAATCCAATAGACAGCATTCCTTCATAAATAAACGGGTGATTATTTCTTAGTCAGTCTGGAGTCTAAGGACCCGAAATCATATCCCACCTAGTTTCGCAAAAATAAATTAAATTTTTTCGAATATTTGGCAAATTATGGATTATTTTTTATTTTGCATGATAAGGTGTTTAAACTAGATCCATTTTTGCTCAATTTTGCTAAAAGAAAAATTTAAATTTTGAAAAAATATTTAAACTTCAAACCTATGTGCGGCACTCAAAAATAAATGTCCCATTATTTTCAAGTCAGATTGACTGTCAAAGCACCGGGTATTTTATGCCGGTATTTTTTCACAAATTTTAATTGTATCAGTTTTCCGATTATATTTTTTGAAGAATCATCAAACATCAAATCCGTATGCCAAATTCCTCATAAATAAATCTCTAATTTTTTATTATTCAAGTGTAAATAATGTACCACGACTTCTAAAAGTTGTAGATTCTATGCAGCTCAGACGGATTGACCGATCAGGGAAACTTTGAACACTGCTGCAAGCAAAGTGTAACAAATGCAAAATATTCAAAATTTGTATACGTTTCTAAATAAATGAGCGTTAAACATAATTGCTTTTAAATGTTCAAAGTATAACATTTATTGTTAGTATTATTATTACAATTTACGTTAACAATGCTTACTTATTATTATTGGCAAATATTAATCGCTTTGAATGATGATGGCCGTAGTGTGCGCAATATTGTTGCCCACCTGAATTTCTTTCGAAGTAGCGTTTTAACTATTAAACGATATTGTGAAACTGGTCAGTATCAGCAAACAGTTATATCAGGTCGTAAATGAGCAACAAGCGAGTGGGACGATCGGTTTATGGTATCAATGGAACTGTGAGGTCGTCTCCAAATAGTTAGAACAGCGTCACTGGTCGATTGGCATAGGTACGTGGTGTCAATATTTCAGTCAGCACGTATCGCAAAAGATTAAATGAACATAGACTGGGGTCCAGAAGGACTGCTACAGTGCCAGATGTTTTCCCAGATCATAAAATTTAATCGTTTGACTTTTGCCCGTAACCACGGACAACTGGAAGTTCGTGTTGTTCACTGATGAATCAAGTTTCAAACTTAGATCATCGCATGTGCGTGAAAGAGTATGGCGGAGATATAGAGATCTCTATGGCCAATGTACCATATTTTCAAGAGGCGTATTTCACGTCCGCTCACTAATAGTGGTGTGGTGGCGGCGGCACCATAACTGCCGAACGGTATATCGTAGACTGTGTAACGCCGTGGGGTTGTTCAATTTTTTTCTACGATTTCGTACTTTTCGTTTTATAATGAATATAATCTTGACCGTCAACACATTAATTATTCGTCAGCATTGTGGCATCGTAATGCTATAGCATATACCTTTTGTTGTTATAGGTTCATATACTGACTCATGAACAAAAAATCATTTATGACCGCATTATGCTGGCAGTTTCAGCGGGACAAGGTGGATTCTTTTTTTTTTTTTTTTTTTTTTTTTTAGATGCACCAGGTGGAACTGGCAAAACATTTCTCATTTCGTTAATTCTCGCCGAAATACGATCAAATAATGACATCAAATTGGCCGTTGCAGAAAGGCTCATTCAGCATTTAAGCTGCCATTGAATTTTTAAAATAACCCAGAGGCAGTGTGCAAAATAAAAAAACAATCGTCCTTGACCACACTGCAGAAACAATGCAAAATTATCATATGGGATGAATGCACTATGGCACACAAACATTCTCTTGAGGCGTTGAACAGAACACTGAAAGATATAAAAAAAACGACAAACTATTCGGCGGCACTCTGTTACTTTGGTGATTTTGGACAAAAACTTCCCGTCATTCTACGTTCAACGTACGCTGAAACCATCGCCACTGTTGCTTAATGTTGAAAAAGTCCAGCTTCTGACACGTTCTCGAAGCAACTGTTAGATATCGGCGATGGAAAAGTTGTGGACAAAAAATGTGGACCTCGACGATTTAAACTTCAAGATACAGCAGTCTTTGCCCGGCGACTTGTATCATACAAATCAATCAATACAGTTTGCGATGCCAACCAAGCTGTAAATTTTGCAACATAGTTTTTCAACTCACTGGATTTGCCAGGCATGCCACCACACCTTCTACGACTGAAAGTTGGATCTACGGTTATTTAACTTCGTAATTTGAAACTACCACGGCTGTGCAATGGCTCGATTGACCGTCTAAAAATTCATGAAAAACATTAAGCCACCATTTTGAATGGCAAATTCCGAGCCTACAAAGTTTTGCTGAAACGAATTTTAATGATTCTCACAGCCGTGCCAATTGAATTCAAACGCGTTCAATTTCCAATTACTGTTCGAAATTAATATTGATTTTCTTTATTTCATTTTCCTACTTTCGGATAAAAAAATATATTACTTTTGTTCACTGTACATTTAACTTTTGAAAGATCAAACCAGAAATATGTCCATTACGTTAATGAAATACATTGAATTGAGAACATGAATGGTTGGTACTTTTTTTTGTTTTTATCGGCAATCATCGTCTACAGCGCTCCATTCCTATTTCGGTCATAAATCCTATTCCCACACACTTACATGTATTGTTATTTTTTATTGACTCGAAATGTATGCTGGGTCTCGTCCATGAATGGGGAAACCAAAGATACGCCAGACAGCTTCATTGGAGCTGATGTACTGGGACTGGCCAATTTGGTAGCGCATTATTTCGTCGTTGTCATTCAATCGAGGAGCATTCACATCGGTATTTTGAATTTGAAACACAGCCATATTGCTGCCTTTATTCACATACTTGCAAATGTATTTTATGCTCTTCACCGAACTGCAGAACTAAACATTAATATGAGCATTGAATGTTTTGCTCAGTAGAGTCGAATATGGTACCACACTGGTCCGCCATTATCAGTATTTCTTCAACGATATCTGTCGACATTTGTGATTAGTTGGTGAAATCTTTAGGAAAACGCTTTGCACATTTTTCATCTACCATGCAATTCGATAAACGATTCAGATCATCACATGGGCCTTGTGAATCATGTTTGTGGTAACAATATCGAACAGTATAGTTGATCAGAAGACGGATCTGGAATTTCTGCGGAAATTATACGCTTTCGATTTCTTCAGGGCGTATTTTATCGAATAACCAAATCAAAATGTGTGCATGAGTTAATCCTCGGTTTTACGATTTAACCGAATACATCCAGCAATGTGTGGGACCGAATACGTATAATTTTGTAATGAAACTCATTAAAGACTTCAATTTTTGTTGAACTCCTGGGCCCCTTTGCGTCTTGCTGGCATTATTCATTGTAATACACAGACACAAATAGACAAATTTATTGTACTTACTGATGACAAACGGTCTACCGATAATGTATTTGTTCTTTTAGTGTTTTACAAACCTTTTTACAATTATAAAACACGTATATATTTCTTATAAATTAAAATACTTCGTACAAAATTTTGCAAGCACTGCGTTGTAAAATACTAAAATCGCGATTAAAAAAATTGAAGGTTGAGGTAGGAGGAAACAATTTTTCTGGATAGAGGCACCCTAATCACTTAGCGGTATAAAATATACTTTACGACCTATTCTAATATCTACCAAATATACATAAAAAAATTCATAAAAATAGATTTATAAATCTTAATAAATATTCCTTTCAACTTGTTTTTGTAACTTAAAATTAAAAATAGAACAAATTTATAAAATTAAATTAATATTAAATTAAATTAAATCTACAATTAAATTCTAATTAAATTAATTATCAAACCAATAATTAAAATTAAATTAAAAATTAAATCAACATTAAACTAAAATTATAACGTAGCTAAAGACATTCTGATCTTGTTAGCTGTTGTTGCAATATTAATTTTATTAATTATTAATTTTTTTCTTAATTTAAATAATGCGAACACAGCTAAGTATCTAGACATAATTTTAATATTTGTATATACTAGATGCTAAGGTATGGTGGAAAACGAACTACAGCTTAACTACAAAAAAATTGGTACAAACAAATCTATTGGTTGGTAGGAAGAACGCAAAAAATGTCATCTATAACACAAGTAAACTAGATTAAGTAAAACTAAATTAGAAATCTCTCGTCTGAACAGGCTATGTTAGAAGTAAATTGCTTATTAGTAGTGTGCTTATGAATATTACAGCTGATTCAGGGACCATCTAGTAATTTGTCTATATTATACTAGTTTCTGAATTATAGATATGAACTTATTGGTTGCTCATTTAACAATAATTTTTTATTCTAATTAGAACTGCCCAACTCAAGCGGTTTTTGCCTTTCGAGTCTTCTCCCTTTATTTCTGTATATATTTCGTTGTTTGCTTCTGGATTTTCTCGGTGAGTATTCCGTGTTTAAGTCTTTATGAAGACTTTCTTAATGTACCATGGAGCATTAACAATCCCTCGCAGTATTTTATTTTGAAAACATCTTCCACTTCGATAAAATAGTTGTGATTAAATAATTTTTGTACAGTAAATTTAATTTTTAAAATCTACCTGTCACCTGGTTATTAAAAAGTGAACAGTTGACTTAGCGTCACGTCATCATTTTTGCGCCAAGAAGTTCTTAGTAAAAAAATGCTTGTGTATTCATCCATTCCCGAGAAAAGTCATTGAAAATTCTGTGTGTATTATTTATTTAGCCTCTTGATAACTTTTAAATAAATTATCAATAAAATCCAACCTAAGAAAGCAGTTCAGTTCCCCAATATTATTCTATATTTGATAATGCAAACCACTACATAACCTTATCTAATCCAACCAAATTGTTTAAAAGGAATATGAAGCTCTAAAAGCACCCACAGTACAATCACCACAAAACCTCAATAAAACCTAAAAAACTCCCACGTGAAAATCCTATAAATAAACAAAAATTTAAAAGTGTTGAATTAAATTATGAGTTGTTTATAATTCTATAGCCATAATTAGCATTGTAATGAAAATACAAATAACTATATACTAAAAACCAACAACAAAATATAATAATTATACATTTTAATATTTGTTTTATATATTTATAAATTATTTGAATTTTCTTTTGCTATATAAAACATAATACAAATAAACAGGTTATATTAATTTATTTATTTTGTAAAATAAATTTTCATGGAAATTCACTTGCATTTTGCACATACATTTATATGTATAATATACGTTCATTTGTTTGTTGAAAGCGCACAATTATAAAAAAAAGTCATGAGGTTTGTTAGAATAATATTAATTAGAAAAATAAATTATTACATGTTTATGATTTATGTATTTAAAAGGTAATCGTAAAGTATTTTTTTTAGTTTAGGATTGCGCACACGTTTTTATATTTTGCTTCCGTTTAAGATTTACGAATGTTTTTTGTTCCCATAATGATATGAGATAGAACAAACTACGAATTCGTTTGTTTAGTATGGAAATATGAATATGTATAGTTAATGACTCAAACCATTAAAACTCTCAATAACTAGTAGATAAGGATGGGTCGGATATATCCCAAAGATTTTAACAAGATTGTTTTTAACATTTCGCGAGCTGAAACTGATAGGGTTATAATGGGTGTTTCATTTCGAGGAACAGAACTTTAAGTAAGCAACACTTTTTTCATGGACAGCTGATTTGACAGTTGGTTTTTGGTTAGTTTCGTTTGCCATTTCATATAATATAAATATAGGCTCACGCCAAAGCAATGATTGCAAATTGATCAAATTTACTTTGCACATAAAAGTTTAATTCGTGAAACTGATCGTGCTCTACGTCCATTTTATGGTCGACATAATCGTGAATCATATTAGTTAATTCGAGTAACTATGGATCGCTTTTGCACCACGTTTACTTTAAATGATAATATACCTCCCGTAAGACCCCATCTGACGCGCACCAAGCAGGCGGTGGCAGCTGTAGTGCATGCACACCAAAACATAAAAGGTTAACACAACACCGAATCGGTGTTACATAGTGTCCCACCCCATAAAGATTATTTGCAATTTACCGCTTCTATTTTACGGATATCCTGACAAGAAATAAAAATTTAATTTATCATAAAAGCGAAAAAATCTCTTATTTCATTCAAATGGTATGTGGGAACTGATTATCGTAAGTGGTCTTAAAAATTATTGTTATAGCTTACATACTTTAATCATACAATGCAAAATTTGTACGTACATACAAATCGATCATATAATACTCAAAAAGCCACCAGACAACAAATAATCTAGCGCTCATAAAGAATCACTTGATAAAAACTAGAATTCCTCGTAGCACCCGTATCGTTTATTTATAAAGTCACATCAGCACACAAACAGACATAAGATGCCTCGTTTCATAAAAAATCTAATTCGCCAATATACACGCACATATATACATACACATTTATTAGCAGAAGTAGACCATCACCGTGATATCGGTTAGAAATAGAAGCAAACTTGTTTACATAAAGTAAGACGGTGCTCCCAGAACGTAACATCAAGCGAAAGCAAACAAAATTTGTAATTGAGTTAATTTAATCACAAATGGAGTAAGTTAGTTCTGGCTCACCGAAGGTTAGAAAAGCCTGCCCAGTGATCAAATATCAAATCATTCCAACTCAAATGAATACCATAATTATCTAACAGTGAAGGAGCACAGTGGGTCAAAGAAATTCACGATCATGAATTACTCTCTCGAAAAAGTACGAGGCAGGATGCAAGAGAAAAATACGTGGTACACACCGCTCCATAGTGGTGACAGAACTGAACCAATTAGGGTGATTGAGTACTTCAACATGGATCACGCATAATACGAACACCACATCACGACCTAAAGCATAAAATTTTAAACATCAAGAAATAAGAGCAATTTCTTTTGAATTGGATGACAGACTTTCTATTTATTGCTGATGTTTCCGGTATTGATTCGTGTGTGGCCCTATTCTATGCCAAGGTCTTTGATTGTTTTCACAGATCTGTGGCATAGGTATGCAATAAAAATTTCAATCAAGCTCCTATGTGGAATAATAAAGAGCTTCACTCATTTACAAGAACTACCTCAATTCTTCAAGCCAGTTCTTCAAATTCATCACGTCTAATCGAAAAACTGATGAATATCCCTTCTATTCGCAACAATGTGAATTATTTTTCTAACGATAATTATAATGTTGCTTATATGCGCCTTATTATGTTGTGTTGCAATGAGTCTATGTGTTGATTACAATCTGTGCGCTTTTTAATTTATTTTTGCAACACGGTTCTTTTCCACATCTCTGAAAAAAAAACATACTAATGAGGTACCATTTTTATCAGAAATTATTCTAAGCTGCTTTACAAATGTCTAAAAAATTTCGCATGTCATGTCTTCTATATGTTAGACTGTATATTGCTTCAGAATAACCTAGATACATTTGTTTTGTGGTGCAACAACAACGACCTCGAACAAAATGCAGCTACAATTTCGTTTTCTCGGAAAAAAGTAAATATAGTATTTCTGACAATGCTTACACACTAAATGATATAACTTGTGACTTGGGTCGAAGCAAAACTATACTTTAAAAAGCAAAATGCTAGTATGATCAATAAGGCAAACTCAACTTAAGGAAATATTAAGCACTAAGAAGAAGTTTCTTGAAACGCATCATTCGAAAATACGATACACTATTTAGATCCACACTTCACATGTAACTAACGGTGATATAGTCTCCTTACCAAGGAATAAACTTAAGGAGAACAGTAGGGTCAGACCAGCTAAGGCTTCTCAGTTACGAATGTCGACTTAATTTTTTGCAGATGCAATCTCTGAATAAACCCCGTGCAAATACGGATCTAATATTTATTCATCAGCTCCCTGCGTTAAAATCGTTTTCCAGAGCAAGCCTCAGAATCTATCATTTTGCAGTAAGTGACCATAGCGCAATTTGAGTAATGGGGTACGTAAAAGCTCCCTAAAAACATCAATATTTACATTTTTGTACTTTTGTACATTTATATTTACAACGCGTGTAAAAATGTTCAATCAGTTTTCTTGGCCACTCCGAACGATTTGTGGCATTAAAAACGTTTTGTAGTTTGCGAGTTGGTTAAATCGATTAAATAGATTTATTATGTAATGTTATGACTTAAGGTTTACGTTGAAACTAGCTAATGAACGGCAGTATAAAATGCCCAACAAGCAAAACGAATCTTTTGCGCTTAGCAAAAACAATTGCCCAGAAAAATTTAAAAGATTTCCTGAGCTTTCGGAATATGACAAAATGTTATTAAACAACGAAGGAGTGTGTATGGTTAATTGTATGCAAATTGACGTATCGAAAGCTCAGTCATTAAATTGTTTTATTTTATTTAAAATAAAAAGGAGCCCTAAACCATTAACAACTTTATTAAAATTGCGAACACACTTCACTACTCCTGCTAATGGTAACCAAATAATTTTACATCTGACAATCATGATGCTCATATGTCAAGACTCTCATAAATCCTTCCCAACCTAAAACGGAAGCTTATCCTTATTTTGGAGAAAAAAACAATTTTTTATAAAAAATCTTCACTTCCCACCAAATTCCAGAAAAATTATCTAAATCAATTGAGTTGGCAAGTCATTTTAGAATCTCTCTGGTCTAAATCTAATACTATACAAAACACTGAATCTAATCTAAATTCCTCTTCCAAAATCAATCTAGAACATTCCCGATCCTGCCAGACCCTTCGCAAATACTACATTCCTCAAAATATTTGCAAAACAGATCAAATTCGCCAGTTCCAGAAAATGGTCCACAAAAGCCTTACTACAACTTCAAGGTAGAATCGATCCATTTGTAAACGATTCCCTCGCGAATCCTTTTGAAAAATACTGAGAGAAACGGAGAAGTTTGGAACCTGCCACTTTAAAAAATGAGCGTGGCCAGCCCTGCTATAAAACCAATCTTTCCGCTTTCAAACGAGTCGCTTGCAGATGTTACTTGCCAAAACATTTGAAAACACATCAAAAAACGAGAATGCTTCGACGGAAGGTAGCCTGTCACGTCTGGAAGATTAACCTCCGCCAAACTCCACTGTTACCTCCCAATCTATGACAAATTCCCAAGAAAAGAGTTAATCAGCCGCTTGGGCTACCGAGAAAACACTGACCATAGACAGACACCACTTCAAAAGCTACCCCCTCATATTTCCAAACTTACTCTTACGCTATAAAACAAGTAATAACTACGAATTTCTAGAATCCGTAAAACATAAAATAGTTTCGGACTTTGTTGATTTACTGAAGACCATCAATCAAATCAAGCTCGTAACTTTCAGAAGTTTTTGCACAGTTTATATTTGCGATATTAAACTTCAAAGGCATAAGCTAACCAATATTGTTCCAAATGATATGCTTCCAAATGCTTCTTGGAGGTAAGAACGAAATTTGTTACTTGCTTTGGCAATTGAAGAAGAATTTCTTATTAAAACTAATCCAACTATAGTCCACCATAGCAATTTTTGCAATATTACACTCTAATTTCACAAAGAAGGCCTTAATTTTAGAGTACCCCAATTTAGGAATTTGGTCACTCTAAACAAAGCATGAGAGATAAATATTTAGTAATGATACTCTTGAGGATGACTTAACAAATCGAAATCGATAGAGTTAAATAAAACAAAAGTTGCTTCCCCTCTTCAATTAGATTTACATTTTGCTCTACTGCCAAGTGTGTGGCCATTGGTACGTGATCAGAACAGAATTAATTAAATAAACACTACTTGGCCTATTGTAGCAACATTTTTGGCAAATATATTATTATCTCTTTGATTAAGAAAAAAAAATAAATAAATTTACTATTACAAAAATGTTTTATAGAATGCAATTTTTCGAAATTTCTCGATGGGAATTTATTACAATTTTATTAATTTTGCCAATTTATACACCTAATGGAATATTTACGTCCAGATTCATTGGACGTGATCTTGTTGGAATGATAGTTGATTAATATTTTACACTAAAGTACCCCCATGTTACAATTTGAAGCCGCGTGTTCGAATGCTTGTTATTTTTGATATTGGGAAATTACTGTATTTTTTTGGATTTTAAAGAAACTTTGTAGTCGCAGTTACACTCGATCGCCTCTATGTGATTTGTTTTTGTTGATGAATCGAACGAGTTTTATTTTTGTTATATTCCTCATTTTTTGCCTCCAATTTTGTTCGAAAACAGAGATTTGAGTGTTGAAAATTTTGCTGATTTTTCACTAACCTATTAGATGCATACAATTAATATTATTGTTGATTGATGTAAATAAAAATTAAATTTAATGTTTATATCTAGTGTGCTGATGAAATAACAGAAAAACTTCCAACTCTCAGGTCGCGGTTCTCGAACAAAATTCGTATTTTCAACAAGGTGCCTCCATTCCTAAAAATCAGGGGCGGGTAGTGAAATTTTATAAGGAGAAGCGACAACGATTTTACCGGTTTTAATCTGTTATTTCAAACAACTTTAATTCTACTTTGAGATTGTTGAATTATACCACCGAGTTTACGAAGAGATTTCAGTACCAATTTTTACCTTCGTCGTCCATCATTTACACTCTGAATCGGTTAAGAAGTATTTTTCATTTTCTATAAGCTTCATTTTCGCATGATTACCTAATTAAAAATATTGAATGTGATAGTCCTTATTCTTCTCTATGTCGCTTCGCCATCGGTTGTGGTTTTATATTGCTAATATATGACACCGTACGTAGTACGTGGATCCGCGACATTATTTTGTACTGTTTCAGCAGTAAAGTAGCAAAGAACTTTTAGATTGAAAAGCTATGTGGTTCTTTCTAAAGTGTAATGTTTATGAGGATAAAATGTTCAACATTACTTACCATATCAAGTGTGACTTAAGTTTGATAATAAAAATCCAAATTTTCTTTTTACAATAATTTTTCATTTTTATTTTCAGTTTTTTTTTAATTTTTTTTTATTTTTGTTTTTTTTTCAATTATTTTAATTTTCTTCATTTTTTCCATTTTTATATTAATTTATAATTTATTTGTTTTCATTTAAGTTTTTTTTTATTTAAATATATATTAAATTTTATTAATAATAATTATAATAATAATATAATAATAATAACTATATATAATATTTATATATAAAGTAAAATCCTCAGATCGGCTAAAATTGTGTTCTTCTTCTAAAGAAATATTTTTTGTTGTTTGTTTGTTTTAAATATTGTTTTTCTTAAATGATACATGTAATAAAAAATTAAATAATTTTTTTCTTGTTTATATAAATTAGTTTTAAAAAATTGTTATTTTTTTCGTTTTTTTTAGTTAAATTAAAATATATTTATTCTTAATCACTACTAAAAAATGTTTTGTTTTGTTTTTGTGTTTACGTATACAGACTGAAGGTATTTTTATTTTTTTAGTTATTTTCTTTTAATTATATTTTAAATTTTTAATAATTAATAACATTTTACACAATTTATGTTTTATTTTAATTATGTGTATTTTTTTTATTTAATATTTATTTAACAAAAGAATAAATATAACCATTTAAAAATATATATATTTTGATTTTTAATTTTAATATTTGTATCTGGGAAATATTTAATTTCTTTAAGAAAATCATATTAATTAAAAATCAATAATATATATAATTTTAAACATTGTAATATTTTTATATTTTGTAGAATTTCTACCCCCTGAAGTATTTATTTTTTTATTTTTTGCAACTAAAAAACGAAAATTATAATAATATAATGTCGAATTTATATAATTTAGTTTTAATTAAATATTAATTATTACAATAAAAATTTGTAGTGTTTTTATTTATTTATTTTGTTTTCATCTTAATTTTAATATTATATTTAAATATTATTAAATTTAAGTTTTTTTTTAGTATACAATTGTATTCAGGATATCAAAATCTTTTTCTTAATTAAAAGAAAAAAATTATATATATTTTTATTAAAATGTTTTTTTTTTATTTTTATGTTTTTGTAAAAATATTATAAATTAATTTAACTTTTCACACAAAATAATATTTTTTGAGGTTTTTTGTAAGGAATATTTATTTAATATTTTATATTATATAATATTTATATATTTTACAAATGTACATGGTTTTGAGAAATAATTATAATATTAAATTATATCGTACCTATTTATTTTAACTATTTTTTAAATGTAATTGGCTGGCAAGATGAATTATTTGTAACAAAAAATATGTATTGTATTGTTAATTAAAATTATATTTATTAAATAATTATTTCTCAAATATAATATAATATATAAGTCATTAAGAACGGACAATTTACTTATCATTTTTTTAAGTACAATTTTTAATTATTATATCATTTCGACTAATAAATAAAATCATTTTAATTCTTCTGAACAAAAATTACGTATATTCGTTTCAATTTGAACTTAATTTAAGATCTTTTATTTTTAAATTATAATATAATTATAAAATATGTTTTTCACTTTTATTTACGTATATGAATTACATTTAGTTTCATCACTGTTTTTTTTTTTAATATTTTTGCATTTTAATTAATATCTATAAATATTAAAATTAATCAATAATTTGCTACTAAACAAAAAATGTTGTTACGTATTTGTTTAATTTATAATAATTACATAATTTATTTATAATTAATTAATTAATAAATTAAAGCTTCTTAACTAACTAAAATTAAAAGAGAAAAAATAAGTTAATTATAAACAAAACAAAAAATTAAATTGTTTGTTGATTATAATTAAGATTTTTTTGTTTAAAAATGATGAAATAAATAAAAAATGAAGAAATAAATTGCACTGGAAGTTTTTTTTATTTTCAAAAGAATAAAGCAAATATTTAAAATATTTTCCACAAAAAATTCTAAATTAAATATTTATAAAACGAAATTCACTGGGATTTTTTATAATTTTAATTATGTATATAATCAACAATATACAGAAACATGAATTAATTTATTTAAAATTATACTAAACAAAATTTAAAAAAAAAAACAGAAATTTAATAATAATAATAATAAAATAAACACAAAATAAACATTATTTATTATGTAGATGTTAATTAATCACATATATGTAATATTTTTTTAAAATTGTACGTCATATCGTAATTCCGAGAAAATTTTTAATTAAAGTACGTATATAGGAACAAAATCTGTAATTTTTAATTAAATTATTTTTAATGTAGCAAAATCAATTTAAAAACATATTTTACTTATAATAATTATGTAAATTAATGACATAAATAAAATTAATTGCTTTTCTATGTGTACGATATAAATTATTATACACGTATATCAAATTTCTTAAAACAACAGTTAACACCTTTACGCTACAGTTGTTTTATATGAATAAATTTATTTATAATTATTTATGTATGTGTTACAAAAATAATTTATTACGTTGAGTTTGTGTAATTAAAATTTTTTATTAAAAAATTATCATTTTTAAAACAATAAGCGAGGTCGACGCACAATTTTATCATTTTTTTTTTGTTGTTGGTTTGTATTTTCATTAATTAACTAATTAATTATAAAATATAGAAAATTTAAATAATTTTGTAAAATAAATTTATTTTAACATAAAAAATAATAATAATAATAATAAAATTAAATAATTTTTTTTTGCAACATTATTTTAATAATTACATTTATATATATTCACCTAATTTTGATCAGATATGACTTGGGCAGCTACAGCTGCCGCTTTTTGTGCCTGTGCCTGCTTCTCTTGTTCATTTAATTCTTTTATTGCTTGGATTTCTTTCTTTAATTTCATTCTACGATTTTGAAACCATATTTTTATTTGTCTTTCTGTTAAACATAGGGCATGTGCCATTTCAATTCGTCGCCGCCTTGTTAGATAGTGATTTGTGTGAAATTCTTTCTCCAATTCCAATGTCTGATACCTTGTGTATGTTTGGCGTCCTCGTCTTCTTAACCCGTTGGCTCCTTTAAAGAATAATTGAAAAAATTATTATTATTTTTTTGTTTATCACTGTTGCAGAAATTTTATACATATTATGTTAAGTAACTTTTCAAGTTTTATTTTTATAAAGAAAATGCAATCAAGGTTTTTTTTTTGTATAAACGCGACATAACAAATGATGGAGGGTTTCAAAGCACGCAAACAATTTTATTTTATAAATTTTAATTTTAAATGATAATTTACGGCTCTTATATATAAATCAAGTCATCAAACAGTTAATCTGAAATAACTCATTAACATAATTTTAAAGAAAAAGATAATGGCTGTATTAAAAAACCCATATTCAACCTTCACGAAATAGAGACATTAATTTAAATATTACATTGTATATTAATTTAGATAAAAACACAATACTCTCCGGTTATAACTTAATTTGAGACCAAAACAGGTTTTATAATTTCGTATTACCAAATTCCATGAACCTTTAAAATACTTTAGTTTTCGATGATCGATTACTTTAAAAATTTTGTCCTCTTCCTTATGGCGTACCATAATATAAAGAAACCATTTTTTCTTATACATCATTGTATAACGAACGCGTTGTTTTTTATCTACTTTAGAAACACATAACTCGTTCCTTGTGTACATTGATGATCATCTCAAGAAAAAAAGAAGACTTGATCGAAAAATGTTAAAAAATACAGCAACAAAAAATAAAATTAAGAAAGAATGAACGTCTAAAATAAAATAATATAAAAGATCGCGATCGCGCTGAACGATCGGTGAAAATACAAAAGAAATGTTATTTCTTTTACGCGTATACCATGATTCGTTTAACAAAAATTGTTTTTTTTTTTGGTTATTTTTTATTCCTCTTCCATCTTAGATTTATAACATTTATATACACAACATTCTTGTTGATGATACTTTCAACCAGTTTCCTTAGTTTTATATTTTGTTTTTTGATTAATCGATTCAATCGCGACTCATCAAAATGGCGGGGCCATTATTTAAGAAGTCATCACTTTAAATATTTATATCTATTTTTGTATACGAGTATATCACGTTGCAGCAGGCTTTGTAACAATTTTTTGTAGTCAATTGTTTTATTGCAACAAAGGATTAACGTAAAACTATATTTCAAGTACGATTCTTATTAGCGGCTTATTTCTACGTACTAAGTACAATCTGATTGCAGATTTTGTGTCGAATTCTAACCTAATTCAGATCGATCAGATGAAGAACCATTCCACTGACAAATCGATTGAATTGCATTTTAACCGAATCCAAATTAAACTAAGACTTGAGATTCGGGAGTTTTGCTACTGTTTCGTTTACTAGATCGTAAAAATAAATTTGGTTCTTGTTTGTTCTAAATAATACAATAATAAAATGTAATATTAATTACACCTAGTAGATTTATTAAACAGCAGCAAAATTCTCAAACTATATACAGGATTATCGTAAACTTTGTTAAATACTTCGCATCCAAAAACCGGTGAACTTAAAAAACTGTTTTTTTTTTAAAATTTGAAAAATCGGATAAACTGTATCCTCTTTTTAAAAACCAAATTAAAAAAAAAACTAAATAAGGTTAACGGTATAACGTTTTATTTCTATTAATTTATTATTAATTATTATTTTATAATATATTTAATTTATTTATTATAAATTAAATTAAATTGTTATTATTAAATTAAATTTAAATTTAATTTCTATTTAATGCAATGGCGGTGTGGTGCTCAATGGTGCGCTTCAATTTCGTATTCGTTTCGTCATGTTACTTTTGTTTTCGTTAATAATGCTCGTCGTGCTATTTGATGCATTTACACTGTTTGCACGTACTGAGTTTGCACTAATGAGTGTTCGAGATGCTAAGTATGTGACAAGTACGATTAGAATATTGGTTTGAATGTGAGTTGAGTGCGTTGAGCAGTTGTTTCAAATATTTTGTTCGAATTCCAGTCGCCTCAAAAAATCTAAATTCCTTTAAGGAATCATTCATTCACTATACATTTTGAAGTTGTAGACGGTTATGTTTGTGATGTTAAATCTTCTGTATCTGTAGTTTCGCTAAATTACTTTAAATGTAAACGCATAATTTCAGTTTCCATCAATAATCTAGAAATTACATCTTTAGCAAATGTTACCGTATTCCCTTTTGTTACATATGGTAATTCATCGATTTGGTTTGTTTTGATGGTAACAATCCGGTTTGAACATATTTAGGGAGACGAGTTACTATTTTATTTCTCCGCTCTAAAAATCTCTTTTTCAATGCATCATACATTTTTAAACTTAAATTGTTATTCACTCCAACTTTCTAAAAATTAATTTAAAAACCTTCTGCTGAAAGCTCAACGAGGGCTAGAACTTGAACTATAGTTTTTAATGATTTTAAATCATCCTTATTGTATAAAACCTGATGACCCGTTTCTTCCACGGTAGTTTTAATGCAATTTTCAAGAAGAAGAAGAAGAAGAAGAAGTCGATGCTAAAATCAGAATCCATTTGCAACTACGTTAGATTTTTAAAATGTTTAATTATTTTTCTTGGTCTTTTCGAATTATCACTAAGATTGAAGAAGAATGTGTTAGTTACAACCGGAACCACTAATATCACCTAATTAATTTCACACTCGTTTTACCCTCTTCGTTTGCACCTGCTCCATTATTTTCATAAATTTGAAGATAATTTACTGTATTCGTATAAAATACATCCAAATCTATGAAATGTATTATGTGATTGAAACAAAACTAACTTTCAGTTCCAGTGAATCTGCCTTAGTTTTGCATTTTGTTCACCGTGCGTTGATGCTACTAAATCCTTTATTGAAACTAAATTAAACTCCAGTAATTGTTTTCTGAATAAAGACCCCATTGTAATATCATCAGAAGTTCCATCAATGTTAACTGAATCGAGACAATAATTGTTTGTGTTGGTATGAACGGTTAGACATAATAATCTCTTTCCCTTAACAGTAGGCCATTCCACACAATTTAATAATTAAGTCTCGAATTATCGATTCGGAACAAAGCGTTAAATAGTTTTGATTTGATACAAATTCTTTTATTGCTGAGGCATTCCAATGCCACGAACTTGGCAAAGAAACCAGGGTTTTGAATAATAAACAAAATGATAATTAACTGGTTAACTGGCTTGGACGCACTATTTGCATCCATTGCACCGGTGTATGCCGCTGGTATAAAAATATATCTGAAAATTTCAAGATTAATTTAGCAATATAAATTTTTGTTTGATATACTATTCTCTAGAGTTGGAACTGAAGTAGGGTTCCCACTCTAGAGAATAGTATACTAAACAAAATACGCGATGTCGCACTACGATGTGTTACGGGATATTACGCACTGCGATATCTTAGGCGTTATTTGAGATTACAGTTGGAACTATACAATTTTTTTTTTTTTTTTTGGCTCTAGCTCCAAATTTGGTTCCATTTGGCCCAGTTTCAAATTACAATTTTTATTTTCCAATTTTAATATTTTATTGTTTTTATTTTTATTCATTCACCTTACTCTCATCGATCTCCTTTCATACTTTTATCTGATTCATTCTAATAAATTTATACACATTATTATACACGCTCATTTCCTTTCGTAATAATTCTGCCAAATTCCTTGCACTCAAGAGAATATTGATCAGAGCATTTTAAAATCAAATTCCGATGTCCTCCACAACCAAGCAACTGTCACATAATTCACACTCAATCAAATTGCATTTCTTCAAGCATTCTTTCCGATTTCCATGATTCAGTCTCACTCGTTTCATTGTTCGTGTCATTCTTGTAGGTTGACTCAAAGGTGAACTAACCAACTCAAAGTACTTCTTACCTTTCACCTGCCATTTTTCAACAAATACTCTCTCCCATTTTCTCCACAGATTCACATGAAACATGTGAAGTACATCTCTTGCATCCATCAATTCATATTCATTTACCTCCCTCCTCAACCAAACAACCATTGTTTGCAAGTATATCGGCTCTTTCATTACCTTCAATCTGAAGATGTGAAGGTATCCATTGAAGAATGACGAATGAAGGTACTCATACAACATTTCCACATACACATTACCATGTGTTTCCCACCTCTACTAATTAATTCCAATCGACTCCGGGAGTCGGAGAATAATACTACTCTCCTCCTCCCTTGTGTCATTGCCAACTTGATCCCTTCCATAATTCCAATCAACTCTGCATTCATTATTCAGATGCTGGCATTCACTCGTAGTGTTTTCTCTTTTCTTATTGACGGAATAAAAATTCCTAAACCTACTCGATCATCATTCACACTGGCATCTGTATGCATTTATACACGGGCAAAATAATTCATTTGAATTTTTAAAAACTCATTCTTAACCGACAACTCATTCATCATTTAAACGCACATTTAGATCGCTCGGAGGGACTTTCGGATATACAGGTCGAATCTTGGAAAATACATTAATACTTTCTAAAATAACCCGTGACCTTTGTGTCCTTTGGTAGTCTGTCTCCTTGCAATCTCTCTTTTATTTCATTCACCAATTTACTGTCCTTAGTCAGCATTCGCACCGTCTCTCGCGCGGTGCGATCACCCCCAATACCACCCTGGCACAGGCATTCTCCACATTCATCAATTTTTTAAAACCGACTTTGGATCCAACACCATATACCCTCAGTCCATACGCAATTTTTGATGAGTTCTAACTAACAGAGTGAGTTATAAAATCTGCCAATTGATTGTAGTTCGAAGCCAAGGTGGCCTTGCTTCGAATTCTCAATCAAGTATGGATGAGTAATCAAATACCGTAAAGATGAAAGGAAAGCAGAGTGATACCTATTCCTAAGACGGATCGGGACAGAAATCTGACAACATATTACAGGGGAATATGTATGTTGAATGTATTTGTGAAAATTGTGAATCGTATGATGAAAGGTCGTATAGACAAATTTGTGAATGAGAGTATTTTGTTGCCGGAAATCACCTTTGGGTTCCGTCGCAACCACTCTGCTAATGAATGTGTAGAAAAGTTTGTGTGGGAAGTGCAAAAGGAAAAGAAGCATGTTGTGGCGGTATTTTTATATATTGAAAAGGCATATATGACAACGTGGTTCCGGGGATACTATATCAGATCCTTATGGCCTGGGGTCTCCTTGGAAAATTTGCAAATGGGTATATGAGTTCATGAATGAAAGAAAATTACTTTTGTGTGGTAGAGGATAAAGGTTGGTGGGAGCGCTGAATATAGGCCTCCTCCAAGACAGTAAAATTTCGCCGACTCTCTTCAACCTTTACACGAGCTCGATACATTCTGCAATTTACAGATGACTTTGTCCTGTTTGGCAACTGGAGGACCATCGAAGAGGCCTTAAGTCGGGCTCAAGAATGTGTGAATCAGGTAACAGAATGTTTGTCTGAAATGAATTTGCATGTAAATTCGAGAAAATTTTGTTGTATGACGTTTCGAACAAATCGTATGGTTGACGTGCAATTGTATAATGAGCCAACTGAGTGTGTAAATTTGAATAGGTATTTGGGAATCTGGATTGATAAATGACTGGGTTTTAAAGTGCATATGGAAAAATTAGTCGATAATTGCAAGAGTAGATTGAATGTAATAAAAAGGGTGAGTAAACCGAAATGGGGAGCTCATCCTGGTGTGACTAATATGTTACGAAAGGCGCTAACTTTACAAGTTATTTCATTATAATAAGTTATCGATCGAGCCAATTCAGTTTTTAAACTATCAACAGAATTGAGGAAGTCCACCATATATATCTTATTTCCCCCTCGCCAGTGCTCGAATAGTAAAACACGGCTATTATTTTACTTGACTTTTAATTATGTGAAGATGAAACTACAGAGCAGTATTTTCTTTCTACATTATTCGAATTATATTCTATGATATTCATATTATGTATCGAATTTAGTTAAAAATACAGTTTTTTATTTGTTAATTTAAAATAAAAAAATTTTAAATAAATTTTTTAGGTTAGCACCATGAAATTAAGAGCTTATCACGGCCAAATACCCAATCAAAATTATTAAGGTCTTTAAAAAGCACTAGTATTATACTTAGAGTCAGAAGAAAAGCTGGACCATTACAGCATCCGACTGCACATTTGTCTGTACATTTGAGGGGGAGGTTATAGGTCGGTGTTTGGTTCCATTCAAGTTGTGACTGAGGGTTAATATATAATTTGCAATAATTTTGAGCTAAAACAACTTCTCAAAAATTAATCGCAACCAGGTACAGCATGGTTAGGTGACGTCCAAAGAGTCCCAACTATAAACGTTTTTATAATAAAAAGTGTTCTTATCAAAACCAGCTAGAGTTGTGTACAGTTAGCAATGCAACGCTGATTCAACGACGCCAATCAAAATTTGCGTATCAGAACATGTCAAATCTGGATCGAAAGAGATGGTGTTCAATAGTGAGGGAGACTAAATCCCTGTGAGAGGAATTTTGAATTTTCGAAGCTGAAGCTCTTAAAATACATGTATATTTGTACATATGTACAATGCACTCGAATGTTAATTCTAGAACTTTAGAAGTTATTTAGATTCGGTGAAACTTTTAAAAAATAATCATTTGTTTGATTAAACTTATATATTTCTGCTTAAGAAGTGTGGAATGTGATTTGTACTTTCTACTTACCAACAACAAAACTAATTAAACAATTGATTTGGAAATATTGTTTAATAACCACTTTGTAGATTAATCAATTCACGCAGTTAGAACAAAGTTTTTTTTTACAAATGCCGAAATAAATCCGATTTTGGGTTGACAATCAATCCGATTATTGCCAGGAAGAACTTTTGGTGTTGCATTTAGCACTTTCAGATTATTTTAGCACCATAAAAATCAGTTTTGCCTTCAAGTTCAATCTAGCTCTATTCGAACATTTTCCAGCTTCATTTGAGCATTCTACATTTAATAAAAAAAAGTGTCCATTTCTCTACTTAAAGTTTTTTTTTTTTTTTTTTTGTTTTAAAAAGAAAGTGTTAATTATCTAATGGATTTAATGTCCTTTTAAGGTCAATTAATGCCCCCTTTTCACTCACGCACACACCCACCCATTCATCTACTCACACAACTATACAGTACCACCTGCACATTGCAAGCTTCATCCACGCCAACCTGTACATTGACATGGACGATGGGTCGGCACTGAGTTCTGCACTCCAACAGAGGGTCTTAGTTTTGTTTATTAACTTCACCGATCGTAATCGACGAAGAAAATTCGCTTTTGTATCCTGCCTCTGCTGGGATTCGAGCCCAGTACCTGCGGTCCAAGTGCCGTAGCTTTAACCACTGCACCACTTGTCCGGTAAAAAGTTTACATTTCTAAAACGAAAAAACAGATCAAAAGTTTTGCTTATTAACTAAATTATATTGATATTATATATTTAGATAAGATTTTTCGATTACTTAAACAATTTAAGATCCCTAAGTAGTAAAAAGCGGTTTTAAATTTTTTAAAGAATATGGTTTGTGATGCCCACTAAGTTTTGTATGGGATCTACTTTTGGAAATCAAACTGACCAGTGACCACTCATTCATCTAAAACGAGGATATGTTTCATTTGAGGAGTACTGCTAAAAATATTCTATACAAGTTATCATTTTAAGTTTATATTCGTTTTTAATTTTGTGGTGAAATGTCAAAGGAAATTGATATATAAAACAATTTTTTCATATTTTTTGAAAGTGTATGGGGTCGTGAGTCAATACATTTTACAACTTTTCCTTAATATTTTTTTATAACAAATGGTCCATCAAATTTGGAAAATGATCAAGTTTTGATTAGAGTAGATTGAGTTACTGTTTAAAGACATTAATTTGGTGAATCAGTGATGTCTGTTGAAAAGCTTAATCCATCAGCCGAATGACGTCATCCTCTAACTATTTGTGTTCGTTGCCTCCAATTTCTCTAATTCTATGAAGAAATTTATTTCTTTAATTAGTCAACAAACATTGGTTGCATGCATAAGAAATTCAATAGATCCAATGTAATAATAATTACATTTCCATAATTTATAATAAAACAGCTTGGATGGTACCATGGACAAATTTGACATACGATTGGGAACAAAATTCTAAATTTTTTACAGAAATTTGTATGGGAATGTTTTATAGAAATTATTAAAAAATTAATAATTCAGTGGGATCGACCAAAAATCAGTATGCAATCGACTTAAAGGAAACTACTATACAATAATTTTGTTTTGAATTTTCAGCTTATAGGTGCCCTGATATGTACTTCATAGGTTCTGAGAGCATTTGGGAAATTTTCGAAACCAGCAATGTTTGTAATTTCAAATTGCTAATAATAACGTCATTTTAAGTCGTGTAGGAATAATAAAAAATATTCGAGTGGAATTCCATCTGTTCCATTCCATAAAATTTTAACATTAAGCTTCGTCAAATGTATAGAAACAGTCTGAATTAAAAGTTTGAAATTACACTAATAAATAGAAAAATTATCCTAAAGATAAGAACTAATACCAAATCCAGGTTGATACCAAATCTTTTAAAAAAAGCGACAAGTAATATGTGATTGGTTTGAGACATAGAGCCTTTGACGATCAAAGCAACAAACAGTTTTATATTATAAAGGTTATTACAGCGCACCAAGGACTTGATTTAAAGAAAAAATAACTAGAGCAGGCATGCCCACTAATTTTTTTGACCGATCTACTTTTTGATTTCGAAACAATTTCCATTTAAACAATCAAATAATTTCATTTGAATTCTTCTTTAAAATTTTGGCTTGGAAAGTAAACCCATTAGTTTACACATGCCTACCTGTCCAAACTTTGAACACGAAATGGAATTAACGTCTCTCTATCTATTCAGAAATTCTTCTGGGAGTCTGCCTTTCAATGGATCAAACATCTTTGAAACCGACATCCAAAAAAAGGGGGACACGTATTCTTGCATTAACCATAGGGCCCGTTGTAATTTTCTTAAAAGAAATGTAATTTTCTTCTTAATTCTTTACTGAATTTTCTAATAAAATTTTATCACCAGTTTGTGGAATTAAATTGCAATTATTAAATAATTTCCGGTCACCTTTTTGAATAGAATTTTATCATATTTCAAGTTACGTGGTTTACTACGGAATAGGACAATTTATGATCGAATTGTAATGCACTTTTTGTATTTGATAGATTGGAAGGTATAAACGGCAGTAGCTTTTAACGTATTGAAGTTTAAGAAGAAAGTTCTGAAAACTGGCCATTATTGAGAATTACCCATATTTTTAAACTGTATCGGTTTATTGATAAAATAACATTTTTCACGTAATATTTTAAACTAACGTGAGGTATAATAGGGTAAAAATATTCAATCTCTACAAAAACACTTAATAAACATGCAGTATCTACACTTCGGATGATGGCTTAACTGGATACGACTCAAAAGTAAAAGTATTAGAAGACGAGATATAAATGGAAATTTCTATTCTATTTGAATTAAGATTTAACCTTAGATTATAACTGGATTTGATTAGTTGTTCAATTAAAGTACAAAGAAAATTTTTAGGTATGTTAAAATTTAAAATTTGCGGCAAAAAAGTTTAATATACTCAAATCATTAGGATATTCAGCTCGAAATGTTATAGCTGAAAATAGTTAGAACTTAAAATCGGTTCCTCAAAACAACCTCTCAAAACCACGAAACCTCTTTTTATCATTTTAGGTTGTATGCCAAATTTAATGTAAATCGTGTACTACATAAGTATGCCAAAAAAATTTGAAAACAAAAATTCTTTTTACAGAAAAAATTATCAAAATTTGACGCTTAAGCTTGACTTTAAGTTTGGCAGTAAGCCACCCGATTAAAATCTCACTAAATAACAAATTGTAATAAAGAGGCTAAATATTGTCTGCTTTCTAAAATGTTCTAATAGTTATAAATAATTTATAATTGATGATGTAGATTTAGATGAGTAAGACGCAATTTAATTAGATAAGATGAGTAAGACGCAATTATACTTAATTTACGCGCAGTGATTTTTATTAAATCGACACACGCTATACATTATTCTTGCTATCCCGGGATGTTAATGAATATATTGAATGAAATGTTAACCGACGTATTGGTTGTAAATACCAATTTACAAATTAATTAAACTCATGATCCTCCTTGTTTGCGTTAAAGATCAAAGTATACTCAGGGCATATTCAAGTGGCAATTGAACGAATATTGTAACAGTTTTATTTGAATTTTAATGACAACTACACAAATTTCTTTCGAGTTTAATCTTATATCTATCTCAGTTGCTCTATTTTCTCTACCAAACTCGGAATTATTGTTTTTTGCACCGTTATCTAAAAACCTAGCATATTGGCCTTAAAATAGATATTCGGAATAACGACAATCTTTGAATTGATTTCCGGAAGTGCAATAATTTTTTTATTTACAATACGAGATTAAGTTTTGGGTGTTTTGGGTTTTAAGCCGAATTTATTCAGTCACACCAACGAGTTTACTATAAGAACTTACCGATATTAAGCAATATTTGGACATGACGAAGACATAAAGAACATTTAAGAAAATCAAATTTTCAAATACTTTTAATTAACGATTTTATTTATGTCATAAATGAGTGCCCTAGAATCACGATGTATACTTTTTTTTTTTTTACATAGAGAATCGAGATCAATAACAAAAAACAGCTGTAAAATTTACCATGTATTCTAAATAAACCTGAAAACATGCTGAACTCCAGAAAGATCCCACAAGGCGTTTAAATTACAAAACCTTAAATTGGTAGACGCATATCTTATTACCTAATATACGTAGAGCATATTTGAGCACCTAATTTGACTATATCCTATGTAATATCACACTTTTCACTGTCTGTTTCGTATTTTTATTTTTGTTTTCCAAAAATAAAATAATTCTCCACTAAATCTCATTAAAATGACATTTATTAACTAAATAATTAACAACGAAAAAAGAACAAAAAACTGTAATACATATTAAATTTCACCAACACACAGTAAAATGTTTTTCTCATTTTCCAAAAAAAAAAAAAATAAACGAACTAAAATTTTTTGTTTTCTTTTTAAAATTTAAGGGTAGTTAAATACAAGAAGAACATGGCACACCATACCATTTCTCAAAAAGGTAACAGCAGTAAAGAAAAGAAAATATATTATTGTATTAGTATTATATTTTTTCGTTTTATTTATTCCTTTTTATTTTACTTTATTTAATTTTTTTTTTCTTGCTGTTGGTATAATAAAGGGATGCGCACGTTTTGGGACCTCCCCATATTATATTTCGTCTTAGGAATTCCAACAAAATAATGTATATAATATAAAACAAAATTTGAAAGTAATAAATCAACCCTCATACCATAATTCAAACACTCGCTTTCTTTTTTTTCCCATTTTTTTTTGTGTTTCGGTGTGCTTCCAACCCTCAAAATGCCAACCATGTTTTTTCAGTATATTTTATATTGTGTGTTATATTATTTTTTTTTTGAAATTTTCATGAATGAAAAAAAAAAGTTTTTCCTTTGGAATTAGGATTTTTTTTTGCGGGGGCAGGGAGTGAGTGGGGCTTTCGGTTGCGATATCAACTTACCTTTATAGCGTCATCTATCTTCTTTTGTTTGTTCTTAATATTCTTGATCGTTATTGTGTTATTTTTTTGGTTGGAAAATACTACCCTCACATTCTTATATTTACCATTTCAATAATATTATTTCTATTTTTTTTCTCTAAGGTGTATTACACTTAGAATCTATATAAGAATTTTTTTTGTACTACATGTATATTTTAGAAATAGCATAACATATATACATATATATATATATATATATATATATATATATATATATATATATATATATATATATATATATATATATATATATATATATATATATATATATATATATATACATTCATACATACATATATACATATTTATAGCAGGATGAGGTTTACAATTTGATATACATAAAAAATAGTAGCACACAATATAAAAGCTGAACAAAAAGAAAACGATTCTTCTTATTTGTTTTATGAGACATGTTTTTCCAACAACAACAACAAAAAATGGTTTATGTTTATTTATGAGACATTTTCATGTTTATTTCGTATACATATCATGATAGTGGAAAGAGGTTTTTTGTAGAAAAACTATTTTCTTATACTAAATTCTGCACACAAAACAAAAGCTTTATGTGTACATAGTTAGTTACCTTTAAATGGATGAAGAGAAAGGTGAATATTGAATTAAATACATTTTCTTTTTATGTGCAATGAAATTGCTAAAAATTGATAAAACACATTTTTCACATAATATTTAAAGTTGCCTTAACTTTATCAACATTCTCTATTGGTTAGTATTGGTTTAAAATTTCGGTTTTTTCGAAACTCTTTATTTTTAAGCATTACTTAAAATATATCTACTCCGTTATTTCATTTCATTATTAAAGTTATGTATTTTATTTTACATCAACAAGCAAAAAAGGTTTGTGCCATGCTTCTTGACACACAACTCCCCAAATACTGAAGGCTGGTCGGTTTAGTAAAATTCCGCTATTGATAATTATTGTCATGTAAATGCTGCTTTTGGTAAAGTAAAATATGAATTCCGAAAAAATTTGGGTATTAGGAAAAGGTGTTTGAAAGTTATTCTGAATAATAAAAAGAACGTACGAAAATCTATCAGTAAAAGGTTCTCCTTTAATTAATGATTTAAAAATTCGTTTATTCTTAGATTTATTTAAAATATAATTGAAATTTGAAAAATCTTTTAAAACAGTAAGACACAATTTTCTACTTTGATTTTAAATCAATCAAATTATAGCAAATAGTTTTTTGTCAGGTAAACGAAATTATGATATCACTTTGGACGGCAGTCCAAAAGAGTGACGAAAGCACCTAAAGGTGCTGGAAGTCGAACTCGTATATATAGAGCTAGTTTCGAACTTTTTCCCTTTGAGGCAGCTAGGATCATGTTATATACCATTGGAAAGGTCTTAAAAAATAGACCCAAATAATGTATAAAAGCTTGAATTTTTACCAACATTGAGTGGAGATATGACCTTCCGAAAATTCCCCCAAAAAATCAGTTTTTCGAGTATAACTGCCCCAAAAAGTTCCCCAATTATTTTTTAACTAGCAAATTATGATTGTAGACGTCAATACTAATTCAACGACACCAAACGTCCAAAACGGATGATTTTGACAAAAGTTATGACATTTGGAAGTTTTTCTATGACGTCACCATATAATCTTGCTTTGGTATATATGTTTGTTTGTCCGTACTTCTTTCATTTGATCTCATATTCTCAGGGTTTGTAGTACTTGAAAAACTAAGCAATTTTTGTTCTACAACTTTGTGATTTGATTTTCATGTTGGCTGCGGTCGGCCTCTGAACGACTGTTTTTGGCCATTTTGGCCACGCTCACAACGCTGAACCTATTTGACATACCCCGGTCATATGCATATCGTTAGAAAGGTATTGACGCCAGCTATCAAATAGCATATACAAAAATTAAAAAAATTAGGGTGGAGGGTCATTTTGGCCAAAAAACTGAAAAATGCCAAATCGGCCGGCCACATTCTGCCAAATTGCTAAAAAATTAGACCAAGATTTTTGGTTCATATTTTCAGAATTATTAGCCACAAACCTCACCTACAATATGACATCAACCGTTTGCCCCAGAAAACTCGTATATATTAGATATTGACCTCCATAAATTAAAAGCCACCCTAATTTTTTGCAAAATTTCATTTTTCGGATCAAATGCACCCTAATATCGGTCCGTTGCGGTTCATAATGATAGTGAATCAACGTATTACAATGAAATAATAAATACATCATATTATTATCATTGGTAGGAGAGTTTTTACCAGTGACTCTTTTTTCATAATAAAAAAAATGAAAAAACTGACAAATTGATGTGATCGAAAAAATCACCAAAAACATTGAACATTTGACAGTCTTTTTGCATAAAATCGATATTTTTTTAATTTTTATGGTGATTTCTGTAAAATAGATCTTATCTCTCCTCCCATCGCATGAAGATGGAGTATCAGCGAGAGGGTAGCTACCATTAATTTTTGTTTCCAACTAACCAATAAATGCTGTGTTTTAATATTGGAGCACTATCCGGAGCCAAATGGCAATTTTCTATTGAAGCTGCAGCTATTATTCACTGGTGTCGCTGTACTATAAAAATTAAAACTAAATTCATCAATAAAACAAACATTTATCACCTGAAATATATTAATTGGCATTTATTTTGACATGGCGTTATAAACAAGAATTCCTTTTGCTGCGTTTTAAATTTTTATTGTAAGATTTAGTTTCTAATGGTTTCAGGGGTTTACAAAATAAAAGCCTTTTCAAATTTCCCATTGAAATGGATAGCGCTCCCGATAGCGGCTCCCGATAAATAAGAGAGCAAGATATTTTTTTTTATCGATTTTTACCTAAAAAGTTGAATGAAAAATCTTAGTTTAGAGTTAAATAAATTAATTAAATGCAATAATAGCGCACTAAATGTAAATTTTCACATAGAAAATTGGCTGCTCCGGATACAGCTATCGGGTGCTAATAAAAAAACACAGCAAAAATATGTATATTTTATTGTATTGTTTAAGGGATCAAAAATGAACGGTAGCCGCATGCGGTTAGTATGACAAAACACCAAGAAACATGCAAAAAAAAATTGTTGAATTACTCAATCGAATTTCAACCAAAAATACATGCATCTGATCTAAATTTTTACTACGCTGTAACATGCACTAAAAACTAAACTGCAAATGTTCATCCGATAGCCTATGAGAACCGGGTGTGTAATAAAAAAATCGGAAAACCGGTGACATGTTGTTGTTTTTAACAGCTAAAAAGAAAAATTTAAACAAACGTGCTGAATGCACTAACATTCCGAAAAATCGTTGACAAATCGAATGCAATTGTTTTTTTCGGCACAAATTTGATATCAGAAATTTTGTGAATTGAATTCGGCTTTCGTCACTCGTACATTTACCTCGTTAAGAGGTTTTTTATTTGATTTTATATACACACAGCCAGAATAAATAGGCTGGATTTATTTCAGAAAAACTTTCGTTTAAACCAAAAGTGAAGATTGGTGAAGATGGTTTACAATAGAGACATGCATTTCTCGACTTTATTTCATTTTAGAATTTTCAAGATGTTTCGAGAGAAATTAAATATTAAAAAAATTAGATATTATTATTTCGGAACAAAAGTAAAGTGATTCCTTCACTAAATTTGAGAAACACATTGTTCCTGAGATCATTTGCAATATTTGTTGTAATACAGAGAACAAAACAATAGTATTGTGAGATGGTACAAACGAAGTTGTGATGGCGGTGTTGTCACTTTATTATTGATGTACACCCAGCGACAAAAAACCCTCGCACTCAAATTTAATATTCATTTTTACTTTTCACTTCAAAAACACAATTATATACCGTTATACTTACAGTTTTTTAGTCTAATTTAGTTGACTCGTTTAGTACTCTTTTGAATTTTGACGAAAAAATTGTATAAAAAATAATCAAACGGAATTGCAATGGGATTATCTCTGGAACAAAAAGCGCGTATTATGGTACTCCACCAAGGAAAGTAGTCAAATAGAGTTAATGCAAAACGGTTGAAAATTAATGAGTGGAGTGTGCGAAATGTTCTAAGAAAGTATAGGTCTTTGATTCTTTTCTGCGTAAAAAAGGTAGCGGAAGACCTAAATAAACGACGGAACGAGATGATCGGATAATAAAACACATATGTTTAAGAAATCGGAACCAACATTCTGGCGATATAAACAGGATCTTTGAAATCCAATCTGGCAAAAAAGTTAGTGACAGATCAGTCCAAAGAAGGCTTAAAAATATGAAATTAGAAGCACGGCGACCGGCAAAAAAACGCTTTTAGTTCCAAGAATGAAGAAGCAAAGGTTGGAATGGGCTAAAACCTATACAAAAATTGGACTCGAAATGAATATTATAGTTATATTTTCAGATGAATCAATATTTAACTTGTTTGGTCCCGATGGAAACGCAGTGATGCGCCGTAGATAGGAGAACGATATTCAGATGAGTGCGTTTTGCCGACTATGAAACATTCTTTTTATGTGTACTGTTGCAATAATAATAATTGTCGGTGTTTTACAAATTATACTACTAGAAGGGTCAGTGAATGCGTTAAAGTATATAATTATGATTGATGAATGGTGCCTACTTTGGAGAAACTTTCGGAGCATACTAGAGAATTAATATTTAAAGACGTTTCAGCTCCTTGTCATAGAGCTAAATCGGTAAGTAAAGCTGGATCCATTTTTAAGTTAATATACTATATTATACTATATTAACTATTTTTACCTGTTTTTTTTAATTTCAGGTTCAAAATTATAAGAATTCGTGTGAAATTACTTCGCTTCCATGGCCGGGAAATAGCCTAGATCTAAATCCCATAGAGAATTGCTGGTCCAAAAACGGTTTGAATTAAAATTGATTATCGAAGGGGTTTGGCACGCAGCGTATTAACCAAGTTATTAAAAAGAAAGGAGGATGTACTAATTATTAAAAAAATTTAAGAAGTAACGGCAAAAGAAGCTATAGAATGCGTTACTATTAATCAAACTTTGATTTAAATGTTAGTTGTTTATTTTTATAAATTTAGTCTTGTGTAGGTATTAACTCATATTTTTAAATTAAAAGTTACATTTGAAAAACTAAAATTGTGTTTTTTATTTTTTGTTTGTTTTTCGATTTAGAATTTATTTATTATTTAAAATGAAATATAATATTGTAAATAAATACAAAAGTTTCCTTGGATATGCTAAGAAAATCACAAGAAATTGTCGTTTTAAGAAGAATTTCTAAAGATATTGTTAATGCGAGGGTTTTTTATCACTAGGTGTTTGTCACAATTTACTAAAATATACATGAGAACAAGAAGTTCCTGAAATAAAAATGCATGTGTCAATGAATTTTAATCTGTTCTGACTTGTCATCGGTCTTAGGGTCGTGACCAATAGAAGAAACTTCCACTTTATTTCTAGTCTATTTCATTTAATCGATTATGGCACAGCACATTAATTATTGCTGGTAATAAAATTGATCATAAGAAATTTAGATTATTTATTATTATTATTACCAATTTTATATGTCTGGTTACATTAATTATTCACATAAAATATTAATAAAATTATATAATTAAAAGATTACAAGTTACCAATAATTTAAAAGAAGCTTCGACATTAATTCCTTAAATTCACTTCTAGATAGATTAAAATCGAAAGCCGGCCGTACTTTATTAAAAGAAGCTCATGAATGATAAACCGGCTCACATTTACCGTAGTTTTGCCTACAAAACGGCAATTTAATTTGAAAATCTTTATCGCGTAGCACACGTAATGGAGTATATATATCAAGCAAACTCAATATTTCTGAACAATCGATTTTAGACACTAACAAATCTCGAATAAACATTGCGCTAATTTCAATTCTACGAATAAACAGTGGCTCAATATTTATTAATTTACATCTATACCTCGACACTAAAAAAAAATCACTTCTGAACCCTTTCTATGCGATCTGAATAGTTATTACAAAACGGATTCCATATGACAACCCCATATTCCAACAATGAACGAACAAAAGAGACATATACAGTTTTAATCACGTAAGGAAATGCAATCTTCAACATGTTTATGAAACGATAAATTCGAAGTAAAGGTTATACCTAAATATTTAAAAGTATCAACACTTTCAATAATACAACCATCAAAACAGTAATTGTAACTAGTGGATAAGAGTCCGAGGGTGAAATTCGTTGTTTTACATTTGGATATGTTTAGAATCAAATTATGTGATGTACATCAAGCATTAAAATTTGTCAGGTCGGACTGAAAATCAACTGCATCCTTGGCGCATGAAATAGTTTTGAAAATTTTTATATCGTCCGCATAAATGAGAATGTAGGAATAACTTAGACAGTTGACCACATCATTTACGAAAAGAATGAAGAGCATGGGACCCAAATGGCTACCTTGAGGGACTCCCGACGAAACATCAATCACTCTTGAAGTGAAACTGCCAATTTTTACAATTTGGGTTCTGGATTCCAGATAAGATCTAATCCAATCAACTGGTAAGTAGTTACAATCCAATGAATTGAGTTTCCGCAATAGCGAGTCATGATCGATCTTGTCGAAAGCCTTACAAAAGTCAGTGTACACAACCTGCACATTATTACCATTTAAAAGAGCACTTGAAATACAATTAGTAACCAAAACTAAGTTAGAAATAGTTGACCTACCTGGAAAAAATCCATATTGTTTGGAAGAAATGAATATCTTAACATGAAAGAATAATTGATCTTTAACTAGTTTCTCAAAAAGCTTTGGTAAAACTGAAATAATAGAAATACCTCTATAGTTCTCCACCTCCCTTCGAGATCCAGATTTGAAAATCGGCTTAATAAGTGAGCATTTCCATAGAATAGGGAAGCAACCTTCAGTGAGACTTCTATTAAACAAAGCAGCGATATGGGGGGAGATTACCTCACTGATTAATTTTAGAAGAATAGGTGGAATAGAATCAAAACCGGCACTTTGGTTAATATCAAGATTACACAATTCGGATAAAATAGTATCCACTTCCAGACGAAACATTGAAAATTTGGGTTTTCTTACAACATTACTCAAATTACTAAGATTTGATCCCGAACTGTATACACTCTCAGAGAAATCAGCAAATAAATTACAAGTATCCTGTACATTATCACAGGAACGGTCGTTCAAAAACATCGTGGACGGGTAACCATTAGATTTACTTGTAATTAACAAAATGTCAAAAATGGCTTGGCTTTGATTTAATTAAAGATTCAATTTCCAGAATATAGAAGCTGTGAAGAAATCGGTTTAGATATATATACTTCTTACGCAATACATCAAACGAGTTGTAATTAACAACATTAGGATGCAATTTATATTTCTTGTGAGCCTTGTCTTTTCTATTTTTTAGATTTATCAACTCACTATTATACCACGGTTCCTTCATAACGCGGAAAGCTTTCTGTCTAGGGATAAATTTCTCAATACCTAAATTAATAATTCTATAAAATTCACTTAACATATCGTCGATACTATTACAACCATAAAAACACGACCAATCAAACATATCCAGAAATGCATTTAAAGAATGATAATCGCCCATTTTAAAGTTATAAATCCATGAATTAACATTTTCTTTGACTATAACTCACAACATTCAAACATATCTGAAATATTCAACGGAGAGTGGAAAATACTAAATGATCCAGCCAGATCCTCACACGTCGATACGGTCACCTCATGATCAAATGGTACAAAAGCCAGATCTAACATATTTCCACTATTATTCATAACACTGTTACATTGCTTTAACCCCAACGGAAATATTTCCGAGATGAAATTTTCCATCTAGATAAAACAATACCCATCGGAATAAAATAAAGAAAATAAGTAAAATAAATTTAATGGCCCTTGTAAGCCCAGGCCATTAAAAAATGGAAAGCGGAAAAATTTTCAAGTTATATTGTCAGCAAGAAAATGATCTAAAATCACGGCCCCAAATCATCAACAATGGTAATTTGGTTTGGTCAAATTATTGTGAATATACACAAAAAATTTAAAATGTGTATTGTACAATAAACGAAAGATGTTGTCTTGATTTGAATGGTTTGGAATTTTTTAAACTAAAATTTTGCAAAATTATTGGATTCTCGTAATTTTAGAGCAATAGATTTAAATATTTCACGGGAATCAAAAAAATTAAATTAGGCTGAAATACTGGAGAAATCTAGAAACATAATTCTCTATAGATTATAATCTCTATTTACACATAATCAAAGTGAGTTACAATTTCTAGAATGCTTCATGCAAAATTAAGTACCTTTTAATGATTCAGTTTGTAATGACCGAAAAAAACAACATTTCGTTTTATACAGAAATCTATCGTTACACGAGTATACCTAGTTTGCTTATCACTGATTTCATTATATCGCCTTCAAAGTAGGCTTCTTCCGAAATAATACGCTTATGCCAAACGCATTTTCCGGAATCGACTTCAATTCTCGCCGCGAATTCTCTTTTATGTATTCTATCGACTGAAAATGGGTTCGAGGCACCCGTTTTCAGTCGATAGAATACATGAAAGAGAATTCGCGGCGAGTGATAATTTGAGTTTTGGAAAGAGAAAAAAGTTAGCCGGAACCATATCAGGGCTGGAATATTATACCATCACTATTTTCGACTTTTTTTTATATCTCAATTTTCAGGAATAAATTAACATTGTATTTCGCGTAAACAATTATGTGTTTTATATCGCGATTTCAACCTCTTGATATAATTGTGAGCTTTCTCTCTTTTCTACATTTCGATAAACGTATCAAGGAAAAATTATTTGGTAATAAATAGAGTCGATTAATTTAGTAGTCTTAGATATTGTAGAAAAGAAATAGAGTGATGTTTTGGAAGTGAAAAAAAGTCGAAAGTCGAAAGTAGTGATGGTACAACATCCCAGCCCAGGTGAATACGGTGGTTCAATGATATTTGTTGAGTTTTTGGCAAGAAATTCGTTCACAATGATAGCCTTGTGAGATGGTGCGATGTTGTGGTGCCACATCCAAGAGTTTTTTTTCCACAAACCAAGCCTTTTTGGCCGAATTTGCTGTCTCAAACGCCGCAAACGCCCATATAAAATTCGTTATTTACTGTCTGACCTTCTGGCAAGAATTCCGAGTACACAATACCGCGATAATAAAAGAGAACAGTCGCAACATTACTTTGACTTTTGATGGATTTTTTTGGTTTAGGCTCAGTTGGAAGGCGCCATTCCATATCTTGTTGACCGATTAGTTTGCATGTCGTTGACTCCTACTATGACTTCATCGACCTTTACGCGAAAAAAAATGCACGTGTTTCAGAACTAGTCGAGCGGCAACACATTTCATGCCAAAAAAATCGTGTACAATTAATGGTACAAATTGATTCTTGAAACACAGCAATTTTAGCTGCGATCTCTCACAAATCTAATTGACGTTTTTCCGTCACCAGTTTTCACTTTATTGCTGTTAACTTCTGTTGAGGCCCACCAGAGTGAGGCAAATCTTCCACCAGATTTCGACCAGTTTTTAATCCACTGTACCACTGATATGCACGTGTTTTTGATAAAGTCCATTCACCGTAAGCCTTCTGTAACATTTTCAACGATTCGACACATAAAATTCTATTTGCAATACAAAATTTGAGACAAAACCTTTGTTCGATATTTTTATTCATTATAAAAATAACAAAACAGACTTAAGATGAACTGACAAAATAGAACACTGTACACAAACTAAATGACAGATAGCGCTTAAGTTCACGTCAAAAGAGAAGACAGTTGAACAAACTTAGCGAAAAAAATATTACAATCCCTTTAAGCAGACTTTTTAAATCTTACCTATTAGAATAATAATCGAAAACATTGGTTACTTTAATGGAAGTTTTTAAGATATTGGCCAGAAACTGAGAAGAACTTGGATGGCCGCAGAAAATCAAAATATTATAGTGAAAATTCTATAATCGATGAATTTTCCTCAAATTTGCCATGTAGTCTCAGTATGATCTAAGCCATTACAAAAAGTACCCAAAGTATTGGTTAAGTGAAAGTTTTTGAGATATTGGCCAGAAACTGAGAAGAACTTGTATATGGCCGCACAAAATCAAAATATTATAGTGAAAACTCTAATCAAACATTTTATCCGAATTATCCTTGTATGTGGGCAAATTTTAAAATTATAAATTATGGAATAGCCGAGTTCTTTCCACCTCAAAATCAGTTTTAATCGTGTAGAATGAAACATTTTCTTCTAAAATTTATATTTCAATGAAAAATTTATCTAGAAACCAAATGTCATAAGGATTGGTTATGAAATGGCCAAGTTTAGTCCAGTATGAACAAATCCTAGAATTTTGTGCATAACTCACTTTAAATTAGACCAATATACTACTATCTAAATTTTATCGTTTAATAGCGTAAAGACGGAAATAAATAAATTTCAAGATTCATCCACCGAGTTCCTTAACTTCATAGATCAATCAATTTCTCATTTTAAGGATCACTTTTAATATTTTATTCCGCTTATTTTGTGAAAAAAAAGAACCAAAATGATAAAAAATGTTCGCTGGTAATAACAAGGGAAATTCTCTTTTGCGATAGTACTGCCACTTGTGGCGAGTAGCGTAATCTTTTATTTTCTACTGGAAAATTTCTGCTATCACAATTCCAGTGAATTTATATATAATACGCTGGGTCCAAAAAATTTCTTAGTTTGCACAGATCGAATAATCTGTTCTACTAGGTGCACAACTAAAATTTCTGGGTATTTTTGAAAAATTAGTAATGGAAAATTATCTACACATTTTTGCATCTATCTGGCAAAACATGAATACCACAACGATAAAACAACGCGTCTTTTGGCCAAAACCATTCTTCCAGCCAACTTTACACTTCTTCCAAACTAGCCAAGTGCAGCCCTGCCAAGCCATGCGCCATCGACCGGAACAAGCGATAATCAGAGGAAGCCAGGTCTAGAGAAAAATGCCGGTGCGGTAGCAGATCCCCTTCAGCTTTTTGATGATGTCCTGGACGATGGTAGTGCGATGGTATGGAGCATTGTTGTGCTGCAATATCTCTCCCATAATAATTCGGTGCAGGAAACTCTTTTCTTCAAGCCGTGAAAGCAAGATTTTGCAAGCTGGAAATACCTTGGCGAGTCGTGTTTAATGCTTACGCAAGTTGACCTTTAGTTATTATGTATTATCTACTTCCAATAGCGCTTGCAGCTCGGTGTTTTCAAATGTTTTTGATCCTCCCGAGCTCTTCCTGTCCTATAAGTCGAAATCGCCGCTTCTGAAACGTTTAAACCAATCTTCGCGGGTGGTTTTCAATGGTACATGATCGACGTAGGCCTCCGCAAGCAAATGACGTGCTTCAGCTGAATTTTTTTTTTCAAGTTGAAGCAGAAATGTAAAGCTTCCCCCGAATGCTGTTTGTGTGGCACAAAACTCGACTTTTTCGTTCTTAGAAAAAATATTTTTGCGTTGCGATATGTGCTGGTATTACAACTGATGAAAAAAAACACAACTTCTTCCATTAATGAACAATAGATGTGTACTTGCACTATCTATGTGTGAAACCCGGAAACTTAGTAACGCGTTTGATAAATCCCATTAATATTAAATTGTGTGATTTATAGAAAAAGGCTAATTTTTTATTATGAAATTAGTTAACAACCGCGTATTGTGTTTCCACAAACGTAATTTATTCCAGTAACTGTTAAAGCGGACTATAAACTTAGAAGGTGAAGTAAAAGCTGTTAAGTTCTTAAAGGCATTACTATGCTAACAAACAGTACTAGTACAACGTTTTCTATTTAAAGGAAATCTTATACTAAATACGAAAAACCATGCTGTAAAGTTTTAGGAAATTTTTGATCAAAAAACTAATTTCTAATTTTCTTTTATTATTATTAATAAAAATATATATATATAAAAATTTAATTGAAGTGAAAACTAATTAATTTTCTACTAGAATAAATAAGAAACAATATTTGTACTCGTATCTAGATACGTAATATTATAAGACAACTATAAAAACGGAAAACTAATTTTTAGGGTAGAAACTTTATGTAAGACAATACATAAATAAACTATAATAATAATAATAATAATAAAGATTATTAATGCCGATAAACGTATATCTATGTACAAGAGACGAAGTCTCATCATAAATTATATTTTTCATATTAAAATACAATTATAATATTAATAAATATTATACCAGAAGCTGATTTGTGAGATAACTCACACCATTAAAATCATATCACTTCAACGTTGTATATGTATAGGTACGTATGCCCGATAAAAAATTAATTGATTCAATTAAATATTAATATTAAGTTTAATTATCAGTCGTAAGAAGTAGGAAAACCGCTTCTTTCGACCTCGCAATTCTTTCAATTGCTTTTGTTCTTTTTTTTGTATAGCAAAATCTTCAGTTTATTTTTGTAATGCGCTTATGCATGCTCAACGTATTAGTTTTCCTTTGCACTAAAGGGTCGGAAATCTTCCTTGGATATATAAACCAAAATTTACAAATACCGTGAGCACCCATATTATGCTAATTTCTCCACTGATTTACCGCATTTTATTTTATATTTGGCTACGTTTTAAGCCGGCCCGGCAGTATTTCCTCTTTACAAATTCCACACATCTTTTAGCATAAATTGATGATATTAACCATGAATGTATACATAATTCCTGGAGAGTGTTTAGTTTACCAACATTTATTTTGCATATAATAAAAATCCCCACCATTAAATACAACACTCTTTACATATATATAAATACATATAGAGGAGCTAGATGGATAAAAACCCAATTAAAAAAAAAAAAATCAATCCATAAATCTTGAACCAAAACCTACCAGCAAAAAAAAAATCCTCACTGTAAAAATACAACAGAAAAAATATTTATTTTCAGGTTTTAAATTACACTCTTCCAACAGTACTGTTGAGCTAAAAAAATGTGTGTATAGTGTATATAAGGATAAAATTTCATCCCTTATTTTATTTTCTTATCTTAATATTATTCGATCTCATTCTTCTTACACATAACGGTTCTATTTTTTATTCGTTTTATCAAAAGTTCAATAAGACTTCCAATTTACTTCAAATAAAAAAAAATTCTCACACTTAAAAAACAATTTTCCTCTAAAATAAGAAGACGTATATAGATCTCTGCAACACACAAGAAAAAAGGAAAATCTTTGTATATTACTAAGATACAAAAAACGATTTATCTAATTGAAAAACCACTTTAATTGAGAAAAACCCATAAATCAGGGTTTTAATTGAAAACAAAATTTTTTTATTTCAAACGAAAATAGTTTTTCTTGTATACTGCACAATAAATTATGTGTTGTTACATATGTAACTTTTGAAAACCATATGCCGACTAATTTTGGAAAAAAAAAATTCTGAATTTTAAAATTATTTGTCTATATGTATTGATTGTAAACACAGATAATTAAAATATCCTCGTTTGATCTCTATACATTATATATATATAGGGCTCTGATGTATATTTATGATTTATGCATCACGGCGGTAACGGATCATCAAAAATTTCAAACCATTATACGAATTTTATGAACCAAAATTCATCGTTCAGTATATAAATATGTATTTTAATAAAGTGATTGTTATTTTTAAATTAATGGTTTAATACTTAACTTAAGTAAAATTGAGTTATTATTATAAATTTCTCTTGTTAATATATTAGATAAAGTATAATATGTTGTGCAGATCGTATAAATGTTCCTACCAACCAGCAGCAGAAATTTAAGCAAATTATTTAACAACACCCCCTTCTGAGTTGTATACATACAAATACATGTTTTAAGTCGAAGAGAAAACATAAAAATTAGGTACCATTATATTATGGTTGACAATGGGTGGTGATTGTGAAACAGTGTTACACCAACAAAAAAAAAATGCTTTGGTGACCCTTTTGTAGCTATACTGTGTAATAGTGTATTATATCATCGTTAATTTACCATCGTGTAAATATAACGAGAAAATATGCCGTGTAAAATGAGGTGGCCAGGTTTGTTATTGAAATATTAAAGTGGAATGGTTTGCAAAATTAGTTCGAAATTTTATATACGATCGAGTGTGATTGATGACTGAATACCGTTCGTTGGTAACATACCATATTCTAATTCCAGCCCCAGTCTCAGTAACAAAATTCCCTATACAGAAATAACAAAAAATAATAAATTTTATTTAACAAACAACAAACTTAAATTTTTAAACTAAATTTTTAATTTTCTACGTCAATTCAACACCAACCTTGGTAATCGTGTATTAATCCCTAAATTTTCCATTGTTTAAGGAATCAATATTTAAAAAAAATCGATTTGGGCGTTTATAAAAAACGATCAATTTTTAAACCTATTTACACAACTTTGAAACGTTTTCATCGAAAATTGTTGAATTTTTCACATCTTATAAATTCTCTTCGCTCTTCTGGTCAGCAGATATTGAAGCGTCAATAGTGGAACAAAGCGTGCTTTACTCACTTCAAAATAACCAGACTGGCAATTGTTTATATAACCTCAATAGTCAGACTACCCAGTGTTCTAGATTATTGGAGACTATACGGATACGACAAAATTAAATTTATCAAAGTCATCACCTTATAGCGTATGCCCGGTTATCGATCATCTCAACATAAATTTTGGAAAAATTTCAAATCTCGACAGATTGTGTGTTGATGAAATGTGTTCTACAAAAATGGGATAATATTTGAAAATGTACCAGCCAAATAAGCCTAAAATTAGGGAATTCAGTTGTATGTGTGTGTGTGATACATTTGGATTCCCATACAAATTTAAAGTTTATGTAGGGTGTGAATAGGATATGGCAAAGGTACTCAAAGGTGAATCGGATTTAGGTGCTACTTATAACATAAACCTTCGCCTTGCACGAGATATATTAAGATTGTAGAATCATTTAATATATTTTGATAATTTTGATTCTAATTTCGTTAGCTATTTATCTCAACCGTTCGCCATTTCGAAAAAAGCACATCTTGGTTAACAGTATCTTGTCTTCAAATTTTAAAAGAGTACAATATATGGGTGGAATTGACTTAATGGCAAGCACATTAGAATAGTCTTTAAAATGCAATTTGCAGAAGCATTAGTAAAGCTGTTTAAATATAGAGGAAGTGTAGGCGACCATAGAGATTGGAAAAAGAATTTCAACAGCACCTAAAAAAACTAAATTCTAAAGCAATTTCGCACAAAGATGTTAGAATGGACGCATTCGAACATTGATTGCCTATACATTCCAAGGGAGGTGTGTTTTATGTAAAGAAGGAAAGACCACTAATATGTGCACGAAGTGTAATGTAAGGATAGAGTAAACTAAATATATTCTATTGAAATCAGCAGCAAAAAATTGATATTAATGAGCCGCCTTTCGTAATATAGTAACTCTCATGTTTGCTTTGTGATTCGCTGTTTTGTGTTCGATGCCCGCTGGATCCAAATATTTATAAATCATCAATTCTGAATGATACGGCCAAATCACTAAATGAGATTTAGCGCTAGCGAAAAATGATTAACAATATTATTTACAGATTTTTTATACATTACTTTAGTGCATGATGTCCATTTAAACGGACAACCAAATTTTCCAGATTTTCTGAAAATCTTACAATAGAAATTGCGTTTTGTTTTTCATTATGCGTCACAAGTAAGTCGGTACAATGAATTGCATAGATTTGGCTGACTTATTTAAGATGCCACCAAATAGGTTAATTATTTTCAAATAGGTAAGTAATCAGAAAAGGGCCTTATTCTGTGTCCCAAACACCGACTTATTTGTGGACACCGACTTATTCAAATAAGTCACCTCGCGAGCAGACTTATTTGAATAAGCATGTCTACACAGAAATGTCTCCAAAAATGTGCCTTGACTAAATGTAATCATGTTGTTTTTTTTTCTTCAAATCTAGTGGCAACGACCAATATGTCAAGGAAATTTTTTCTTCCATATAACAAATATTGTATTTTGTTTTTTTTGATATTACGTGACAAATAAATCGGTATAATGAATTGGAACGACTTGACCAACTTATTCAAGATGGCGTCCAATAAGCAAATAAGTCTGTAATAAGTCGGTGTTTGGGACACAGAGATAAAATAGGCCTAAATTCTATTCTTAGGCCTAAATTGGAAGATCGACACTTAATTTTATTATTTAATTATAATTTGGTAAAATTACTGGTTGTTTATCAAATGATTATTAACACTTAAATTTAATAACATAATGCTATTTGAGGTATATTTAAGAATTTTTTATTATGAAATTATTTAGGAAGGATAAGGAGATTTCGATTTAAATCCAGAAGCCCTACTTTTTTAACATTCTTCATAAACATTCGCATTCCCACATGTTTTGATTTTGTACTTCTTCCCATTTTGTATTTCTTAAATCCTGTTTTCCCTTTGTGCCGGTTGTTAATTTTAATTTACAAAAATTTAAGGTAGTATGCATCATTTAAGTTTCGGTTAGAAGCACACATGATAAATCTAAATTTTCTGTATTGTCTGATTACCGAAAAGTTACAACTTTTATTTAATAATAAAATACCTGGAATCATATTTCACACTTCCGGTTGGTCAAATCCCCAAAAAAATCTAAAGAATATTCAAAATTATGTAGTTTCCCAAAACACACAAACATAACTGAATATAAAATGGTTAGCTCAGGAGACTATAATTCGACGAATATACAAATTAAAATCTTTAGTTTAACAATATTTGAGTTCTCAATCGTTTTACTCATAAAAGCTATCCTTTAAAAATACCAAAAATCTACAATTTGGGTACTAACAATTTCCATACAAGTCTAAAAAAACGAGTTCATTTTCATTCAAATTTTAAACTAAGTTAATATCCTTCAAATTTTCGGAATTCAGCGATTGGTGAATGGTAAATCCGCAAAAATCTCGAAGTCGAGAAATTTAGTAATATTGAATTTTTCTTACCAGTATATATAGTATAAAACAAGTTTCTGGTGGTACCCCGCCAATTCTGAGGAAAGACAATCCAGAGAAAGCGGGTGTTCCTATAGAAAATGTTCATTCTTTGAATAAACCAGTCTAAGAAATAATATTCCGAGTAAATAATTATTCTAGAAAACCTAATTTGGAGAAATACGACTAAATGAAAACGCAATGTTTTAGGTAGTTGGAAACAAAAGATAGTATTAATATGTATAAAAACAAAAAACGATATTTTATTATTACACTAAATTAAAACTTTTTCAAACTTTTTATTTCCGTCTTATGTCAATTAAAGTTAAAAATTAAGAATGAATTAACTAAGTTAAAATTTATAAACAATTTTCCATTAATAAGACAAAAACATAAAAAATAAAAAACTTTCGTAGCTTTTTTATCTTAATTTTGTGATAATGGTTTTATTTTTTGACCATACCGGTTTCGAACTATCTGTTCTTCATCAGTGTATTGATGCCACTGAAATTTTGATTAAAAATTTTTTACTTTATGGGTAAGTCTATTGATTTTTTTGTGATTCCTGCATTGTGCAACATACGTCATAGTTGTATTATCATTTCGTAGATTTTGTTCGTTCTAGTATTGATCTTTTCGTTAATAATAAGTGGATTCTTCCGTTCTTTATATATTTCAAACTCCTCCATTCTATCCATCAAACATAAAAATGGATTACCACCATTTTTATTACAAAAAAGATAGTAGTTATTTATATTTTGAAGGACGAAAATTGTGACTTTTCGAAGCAATGCAATATACTTCGGTCGATTGCGTCAAAACATAAATCTAAACATAATTTTAACGAATTTGGTGTTCTTTGAATGTTGTTTTCTAAATTATCCATATGAATTGAAGTTACTTAGAAACGTCATTTCTCGGATTGTTATTTTCCCGGAATTGTGTTTTCAAATTGATGTTTTCTTTGAAGTTTATGTATGAATTATCGTTGTAATGGAATTATTTTTGTTTGAATTGTTGTAAAACAAAGTTTGACAAATTATTACCGATCTAGGATAAATCTAGCGTCATTTGAGAAATAGTTAACAAGTTCATAAAATGAGTAACAATATTATAATTTTTGAAGAAATAATATAAAGTCAGCTCGAGCTTGCTTTGCTTATTTGTAGTATTTAATTGCATATTTGTGGTGCCTCTTTAAACCATCGGGATCGGAGATAGCAGATTGATCAGATAAGCCTCTATCCGAAAATTATCGGAAAAGAAATGTTTACGTGATTTGTTCTGTAAAATTTGAAAAAGTTTCAGATAGGAAAACCACGGTATCTAGAATTCCGAAAAAATAATAAAACAATAAATGTTTTATAAAATGTTTTGTTTTTAATTTCTCTCTGCTCGGTCCGATGAAACAAAAAGCACACCAAACATCTGTAGAAAATTGTGGACTGATCATATAAGCATTACATTGTCTTAATTCGAAATATACTTACATCATCTGTCTCTTGTCTCTCCGCATTTCACAACTCACTCACCACTTAACAGGTTTTTGCTTACTCAATTTTGCTTTTAAAACATTTTACTTCATATTGAAGAATAGACAGATATGTACAAGAATATTTATGTCATCAAAAAAAAATTAAATTTTTATTTTATATGTACAAATAAAAATCGATTAAATTTTTTAGCTTAACTTGCCAGCAATTGATTAAATGTGAGTCCAGGAACTTTTCATTGAATTTGCAGAATTTATCATTTAAATAAATTCATCAAGTTGCTAAAGAAAACAAAAAACAACCAAATTTCATGTGATCATTTCTGGAAGTTTCAGAATATATTAAACCCAAATGACCCATAGCACAATAATTAGTAGTCAGTGCAGCATCCAGTTGCAGATGCCAGCCCAATGCAATTAAGTTTTGAAGCTTATGCAAATGGGCGAGAGGAAAATGGACCAAATTGGATCGTGAATTTAACGAATCTGGAAATTCGTTTGGATATCGTCAACATGTTAAAATACGGAATTAAAGTTTGTTTGCCGTTTAATTTTGTTTGCCGTTTAAATAAAGAGTAATATTTCCGCAAGACATGAGACAGTACATAACTTAATTAGAAATAGATTAGTACATCAAGGTGAGGTTATCAAGACGATGGGAGTTTGGTTTGGGACTAATAAAACATTGAATTCTTTGTATTAAAAAATTCGGTCGTTCCATCAGACAGCAATGACTAAACTACAAAAATATTGAAAATACTATGAAGTAATCAAAGTATAATCACAATTAGTGATTGCAATCTAGGGATCCTCGATCCCGGGATTTTTTTAAACGAATCCCGGGATTTCATAAAATTATAAATATAATTTAATAATTCTTTTAAATTCATTAATTGACCGCTGACCATTAACAGTTTTAGTTTAATCCTTATATTTATATTCTCTTATATAGGAACCTGATATTATATTCTCTTTAAAAAATATTCATCATTGTGTAATGTACAAAACTAACTAAAACTGTGTTTCGCCGTTATTTTTAGCAAATTTGACACCATACGAGTACTGTTTCTTTAATCAGAAAACATTCAGACTACTCGTTTACTTTTTGTTTGCCTTTTCATTTCTATCTAAAGCTAAATGCATTCGATTGTAACTTCGCGTGTAACTTCGCGTGTGCCCGGAGCGGGCATTTTCGGCGGCATTGCAATTTCCAAGCTGCGGAACAGAATAGGAGACCACTCCATCGATGCTATTTGTTGTTTAAAGTCATATTTCAAGAATAATGTAAAAGGTAATGTTTCAGATTATGTTTCGCGTCTTACCTAAACTGTGACAAATAATGTTTTTTCTTTTTAATATGAATTATCATTTATTTTAATATGGATTTAAATTTTTGGAATAAAAATATTTTACTATCTGGTTATCAATCCAGAATAACCCAAAACTTCATATAGAATTGCGTAGCAAATCATTAAAATTCGCTAAGGCATTGTGATTATACTTTGATTAGTTCATAGTATTTTCAATATTTTTGTAGTTTGGTCACTGCAGTCTGATGAGACGACCGAATTTTTTAATACAAAGAATTCAATGTTTCATTAGTTCGAAACCAAACTTCCATCGTCTTAATAAATTCACCTTGATGTAAAAATACTATCTGGCTATCAATCCAGAATAACCCAAAATTTCAAATAGATTAGTGCATTTTTTTACAAATTTGAATTTTTGAAATTTAGAGAGTAGACAAATTCGAGGGTAACATAAAAATCACAAGATTTTTGAGTGAACACACTGAATTGTATATGTTCTGAAGGCTAAGAAAGGTAACGTAACCGAACTTATGTATACGAAACAGAATATATAGAAAAAATTAGTTCCTTCAAACCAAACTAAATATGGAACTCTAGCAGCTCTAAATACCCATACAATTGTGTGGGTAAGGCAAACGGATCATGTCAAAAATTTATTTTTGTATGTGTTTTGATCCAACTTACACATTTGTGAATTCCTTTTTAACTTATTTTCGTCCGAAAAAACACACTGTAACTCTACACACAATTGGGTTGGTTGTACTTCAAATCAAACAAATTTTTTTATCAACAACGCCATTATATACTATGTTTTTTTACTCACATATTTGTGTGGTTTGGACTTTATTTGAGTCAATTTTTTTTTCTTGGTAGAAAAAGGGATATAGTGAGAGTTAATAATTTGAATAGCTAAAACCCGGTAACACCGCTATAGAACGATTGGTACGTCTTGAAAAGGCCACACTAAGGGTAAATTTCACCACAAACGATTATTTATAACAAAAATGTCAATTTAACCTACTTAAATAATTTATAACCCCAGACCGCCACCAGATTTTGGACGAATTGTTGTACTAGAAGTCTTGTAGGCGGTAGGTCAACCTTTTCCAGATATGTAATTAATTATTAATTACGTAATTAGGTAATCAGGTCAGGTTATACGGAATTGGCTCCAAACTGTTAAGGGTTCAAATTTGTAATTTAAAGTTCGATTTTATCACTTTAGTAATAATACCAGACCCTTACTAGATATTGAGTCAGATGTTACTCGATGGAACTTGTGGAGGGAGGCCAACGTTATCCAGGTGTGAAATAAATTATTTTTGTCTCGGCATACATGGAATTTGGACCTGCCCTCCACAAGGTCTATCGAGTAACAATTGGCCCAATATCTGGTGGCGGTCTAGTGTAATAACTTTAAATTACAAATTTGAAGCCTTTATCTTTTGGAGCAAATTCCATATAGTTTGTCACAAAATTCCACAATTTCGCAGATGTAACATTTGACTCAATATCTGGTGGCAGTCCAATTATCAAATATTGTAAAATCGAACTTTAAATTACAAATTTGAAGACTTAACAGTTTGGAGCCAATTTCTGTAACTTGGCACACAAATTATTAATTACACACCTAATAAGGTTGACCTACACTCGACAAAATTTCTAGTGAAATATTTGGTCCAAAATCTGATGACAGTCTGGTGTAATAAACTATTTAAGTTGGTTAAATTGACGTTTTTGTTATAAATTATCGTTTGGGGTGAAGTTTACCCATATAGTTGAGTTATAAGTGTGGTCTTGAACTAACTAATCAATGTAATTAATTTCTAATAAATTCTGGTCCCAGAACCATCCGTGATATCACAGCTACATCAAAAGTTACAATTTTGTAGTGTAGGGTTAATTCTAAGATAACCGACCACTCGTTCCTCAGAAAATCGTAACTGTAATAAAGCCGGGATTTGTTGGAATAATTTGTAATGAATATATGTTCAAATTATAATATAGGTTTTATTGAGGCGGGCTGATTTGGTCGGTGCAGAATTAAACACTATGAAAACTGTCATTCTGGCAAAAGGTGACCTGATCGATAAACTCTTTGGTGTGGATAGTTGTATTAAAATAATATAGCGATTCCCAAAATGATGAGATTTCCTCTCCAATGACACATTTTATTTGAATACTATTGAATAATTAGGTACTCGTTTTTTAATAAAACACTGCAATGAAAAGAGGAAAATGGTTAATGTATCGGAACATTAGAAAAAATAACATTTAATTGTCGAAAATAGTTATATGAAAATTCTGGTTCCTTAAAATTCAAACATACTATTTTCCTATGTGTTCAGGGGTTAAATCCAGACTCAGAATAAATCACTATACATAATTCTCCATACTGTCATATTTTTTTCAAACGGATTTCTTCTGAACATAAACAAAACCGGATTAACCTCATCCCATTCAAAAAAAAATTTACTTTTATACTAAAAAATAAAATCATAAACTTGTTAATTTTGTGAATAGATGATGATTATGATACCATAAAAATGATAAAATACACAAATAAAGGAATAATAGTTGTATAGTAGCATAATATAGTAAAAAAAAAAAATCTAGGAATTAATACCAGAAAATATTTTTAATCTTGCAAAATTCGTAAAAAACTACTGTATGCGGTATTTATTTTATGCCAGAGTATAGTAGTACACATATATCCCCCTAGCTGCATACATGTATGCAAAATATAGAAGAACACTCACTATACACAAAAAAGATATATTTTATCTGATTTAACACCTAATATACAATAAACTTAATACGTGCATATGAATTTTATTCACATAATTTTTCCCAAACTTTTCATAATTTTTCCAAAACAAAAAAATTGTTATATATGTTTTCTTTTCATTACACAGTACTCATATATAGTTAAACCTATGTATACATTATTGTCTTCACTACACTTGTACACATGTATTTTATAAAAACTAATAATATTTTTTATTTTTAGTTTTAATTATATTAAAATTTTTATTTTTATTCAATTCGGAAAAAATATAAATTTTTGTACAATTCAGTTCTATTATGTTGTCTTTCTATCGTGCACTATAAAAATATCAAAGTTAATATTTTAAATTATCTATGTTTTATAATTTTTTGGACTTTATTATATAAAATATACCAATTAACTGGGAGACTCTATTGTGTATTACGAGTAGGTTAATTTAAAGCTTTATTATTTTCTATGTATATAAAAGGATTATATTCTCGGTTAATTAATTGATTAAAGTTTATGTCTAAATAGAAATAGTTGTTGCACATAAATCAGGATACGACGAATAAAATATTTAAAATTGATTTCCGATTCATTTGCCTACATACTCGTATATAAATATATTATTCACCATACATAATTTTCCGGACAAAATACCAAAAAAAAGGATACAAGAAATTGTTATAATAAATCACAATGGTTGATTTAATTCTATATATGTATTAAATGAAATAAGGGATATAAATAGATATTAGATAGATGACCTGGAAATTCTATTTTATTTTCTGTTTGTGTGATAAACTAACAAATTTCACTGCAGCAAAAACTTTCAAATATATTTCATTCATTTTTTGTTCTACACCGGTATATACATATATGTATATGTAACATTTTCCTATGCGGAGAAGAAAAACGGGAAAAAGGGATGATCGTTATACAACCGTACAAACAAAATAAAAATATAAAGGGAAAACAGCTTTTAGGGAGACAATTTATTTTGTTCTCTCTATGTTACTGTGAGTGTTTGGTTGGTGTGTATATAGTTTGCTGTGTACAGGAAATGAAAATTTCAGTGTGTCACACAAATTAAAATTGAATAAAAAACAATTTGAACAATATGGTACTTGGAAAAATTCACTCCTTGTTTTATTGTTTTTATTTGTAATTTACAATTAAAAAAAAAAAATATTTATAAATAAAAATTGGTCGTAATAATAATAATTATGATCATCATAAACATGTTTAGGTGTTGTATATAAAAAAAATCGTATATAATTAAATATATATGGGGTGGTTTTTTTCCTATAGGATTTTTAATGATTGAAAGCTTACGTATAGCTTTTGTGGGTTTCGTGTGCTCTTCGTTGAACCAATAAATTAAATGGTATAACAACACAAAAAAAAAAATTAAAGAATGTTAAGTTTTTTTATGCTGTGGTCGTATATAAATTTTCTTCTTTTATATATTAATTTACAAAGAAATACACTGTACTGCGTGTGATACATTTTAATGGAAAGGGAGTACGAAATTAACTTCATTTAAATTACATTAAAACACATAAATCTTTCAATTTTTCTCTCTCCGGTTATTCGGTGTACACTGTACATTATACATATTTTATATTTTTTTCTTTTTTAATTTCCCGCCTTCGTAAAAATTTTGTAAAAGTCGGTAATATTGCAAACTTATTCGAATATTTCTTAAGCAACGAGATAAAACAAACAAGACGATATATTTATTAGACTAATCATAAATTATCAATTATTTGAAATCAAACCGCCCTCTTATTACACCACATTGCAATGCAATTATCTTCTCCCCTGGGTTAATTGACAAAATAATGTAAAATATATACTAAAACATCCCAACCCCACCGAAAAAAATAAATAATTTCCAATTTGAAAATTAAAAAAAAAAAAAATGTTTTTATAATTTATTTGTCTTAAAAAAAATTTGCCCCGTGCAAAATATAATACAATAAAAATGAGACTTATTTTCAGTTTTATTACAAAATAAAAAGTGTTATCAGATAATTTATTCATAACTTTTATGCACGCCCATTTTATCAGAAGAAATACATAATATAAAGTGTATAAGAAATTAAACAACAACAAAAACATTTTTTTTTAAATTATTTTTTAATTTTATTTGTTTCTTTTATTGTGTGCAAAATGTTACGTTAAGCTCGACACAGTGCGCGGGATATATAAAAAATGTAATTCTTGTTGTGTTGTTGTTGTATAAATTGCACTTAAATGAGAAAGTAAATGTATCTGTGTACATAACCAAAAAATAAAAAGGAAGAAGAAAATCTTAAAGAGCAAAAATCGATTACATTTTTTTTTAATTAATGAAGAAAAACAAGTTATTGTGTATCGGGTTGTGTCTCCATTTATCTTATTTATTTATTTTTTTGTTATAAAGCATCGAATAAAACCAAAATATATATAAAAAAATGGGAAAACTAAACACGATAACAGTTTTATTGTGTGTATATATAGAGCTGGAATTATAACCCTTGAAGTATAAAGTAAATATTATTAATTACAGTGAGTTTTTTTTGTAGAAGTTACCTTAGTGCGATACTTTTGTTAAAGTTGCAATTCCCCGAAATATGATAGAATTTAACTTTAAAATCCCATTCCATTGTTCCTGGGGAGTCATTCTCATCTCGTTAAGTATGTTACAGGACAGTAAACTCATTCGGAACCACCTGAGCTACCTAACTTGAAAGCAAACGCTATCATCATAAATTTATAATTTAACAAACGACATACAATTCCACATCGTCGTACGACATTCGTAATTTCGAATAATTTAATTTTAACTAGATAGAATTTCGAAATTTTAATTGTTTTTATTTGATTAAGCTTGAAGAATAATTTTTCGTAAATGAGAATTCCCCACATAGATCCTAAAATTAAATTTTTTTACATGGTTTAAATGGAGGAACAGAACAAATGCCAAATTAAAATTTTACAAAATTATATTAAAATTTTATTTCGTGTTGGTATGGTTAAACAAAATTATTGAGCAAATAATCTCGAGCTTTTGAAAATATTACTAAATATTTGAAATCTTAAACTTAATAATTATTAAACGTAAGTAAAATGCTAAAACTTCTCGAAAAATATAGGGATCGTACCAAAAATTCGAAAACGAAAGAAATTCCTAAATCCTTAAATGTTAATTATAAAATGTTTTGCAAAATTTGATCATAAATAAATTTATAAAATTCTTCAAATAAGTATTTTGGCCTTAGATCCCTATAGTTTGGCAACCTCCCGCGTCGTACTCGTATGTGCATTGTATGCACTGTTTCACTGCGCATATACAGCTAATTTAAAAAAAAAATAATAATTTCGATTTTTTAAATTTTCAGGATTTATTTCTCAAAATTTATATTTTTGGTATAGCAACACTTTGTGATAGTGTTTGTAGAGAGTGCTATGACCACTGAATTCACAGTGGTCATAGCACTCTCCTCCAAAGAGCTTGTTATTAAAACCTTGGTGGCATAGAATTTGGGAACTATAAACACAAATTTGCCAAATCAACTAATTTCAAGCTGATAATTCTATTTTATTAAGAAATATACTTAGCTGCGTTTAAAGTCAATTTTAAAAATTTTACTGCAAATGCTGATATATGAATTTTTTTCGTTTCGGGATTTAAGAACAGAAAACAGTCGTTTAACGGGTGATTTGGGAGGAAAATGAAAAAAAAAATTCACGAAGAGGAAACAATTTAACATATTTTTGGTGAATTTTTTTGTACAAGAGTTTCCTGCAACTATTCGTTTAACAAAAATAATGAATACCTGCAAACTGTCACAATATTAAATGGCTTCCGAAGAAGTTTCAAACTGAACATTGAGCCGGATCAAACAGTCTTAACACAAAATAAGCTGTGACACGATAAATTAATTTGATATTGGCTTGCAGGGCCAAATATAGTGATTCGAATGAAAATCGTACATTTCTGGTTCTAATTAGAGAGCACGGAAGAATTATATCTAAAATGAAACAATTCTACGATAAATCTTTAAAGCATACAATCATAACCCAAACTAAGCTATTACATAATAAATTTGTTTGATATTGGCTTGTAGACAAAGATGGTCGTTTATGCGTCAACTACTAATTTTTACGTGATTACGTAGACAACTCGTCAACAACGTATAAACAATATCGATTAGCCGTAAACAACGTCGTATACAGCAGCGATTGAATGATCGACCTATTTTAAGCTTTGTAAGTGTCTCACGCCGTTTTTTATAGCTATAGTCAAGTTCAGCTATAGTCATAAAACGTACTGGGTCCAATAAATTAGTTCTAAATTGCATACTAAATTGATAATTATTCACGATAATAAATACTTAGACAATTGATAAAATTTAAATTAAATTAAGCAGTCAGAATAAAATTTCACTACATTATATATTACGCCATCTATTGAAACTGATGCGAACTAACATGAAATTAGTTTAATCAGTAATTTCGTCGAAAAAATTGTTATCAGGCCCAAAGTATTATAGTTTTTAATGTTGTGCGCCTGACGTCGATTTTTTTGTCTAAAGGATTCAGTGTTGCGTTCGTTCGTTCCTGCCTTCGTTCTGAAATTATTTTTAAATAAATCAAAGTTGCTGAAAAAAATTCTCAAGAAAAAAAACGTCAACCAATGAAATTGTTTTAAAAAAATTTCAGAACGAAGGAAGGAATGAAAGAACGCAACATTGAATCGGCCTTAAATGTTGACTTAACAAAATCGGCAATTAGTTCAAACTAGCCATTAATAGATGTCTCTAACATTAATAAACCAAATTATGTTTGATATTCAGTTCTAAACTGCAAAGTTATTTAAAATATATCAACCTTTAATATGATTTTTTTTGGAGAATTATATATCTTAATTTATTAAGCACTATTAATTAAAAATCAGGTTAAATTTTTTGTGTTATCTATGAAATAACCATCAATTTAGTTAGTACAAAATTTAGACAAAAAAATCGGCATGAAGTTCACAGTCTAACCGTTAATTACAAACTAACTAATTTTTCAAACCATAATTTTCAATTCACAGGGTCATCTCTATAAAAAATCATTTATATTTTGCTGACATCTACTGACATTTGGCTAAACTAAAAATAATGTGAAGTTGAATTGAACTGATTGACAAATATTTCAGAAAATTTTTTTGGTCAAATTGTTTGCAGCTGATATACTTTTTCCGTAAATATAGTGAGCTAATTAAATGTGAGCCAAGTACATTAGATGCTGAGACCGCATTGGCTGGTTTTAATTTGTGGTGGAATTTTAAGTGTGTTCATCATACTGATCACTATGAGGATGTTGTCCAGGTTGACCATGTACTTACTATCGCCGTTAAACGACTGTTGTCTGGCGTTTTCTTACACTCAATTAGAGTTAGTTTAGGTATATGTGTCGGTCCATCTACTAACAAATAATTTATGTGTTTTAGTATTGTAATGTTAATTTATTTGGCCACTAGGAAAATAAGACAATTTCCTAATAGCCAAACAGTAACTTGATCAGACAGGCTAACATGAATTAAAAAATAATGAAAAAATTTAGTTTTTAATATTATTTCTTAGGTTGTCGACGTAGTCTGCATTGTCGACGTCACGACGTCAACGTCAGAAATAATAATTCGGGAAATTCCACAAGTTTCTACTATTGGTCGATAGAACATACAATCATAACACAAAATAAGCTATTACATGAAAAGTTATTAACCATCATTTAATTTAACTGTCATAGAACGAAAAGGAACAATGGAAAACTGAAAAGCATGATTAACGAATCAAAAGATGATGAAGAAAATGGTATTACTGACTATTCAGTAGAAATATAGAAATCGGACATTCAAAATTTGTTATAAAAGAGGACAATGAAGTTGGCACGGAATATACCAATTATGATAGCAATACGCAAAAATTATAATATCTTTTAAGAAAGGACTACTTGACAAATACATACTGTGAAAGATTAAAACAAAATATTTTCAGAAAAAAATTTGGACATGCACAACCTACTAGCATGTTGACAGATACAATTGTAAAAGAGACTGCACGGCAAATGATATATAAGGGGCAAATAATATTTAAAACTCATACAAACCACTCTATAATATAAAAATTAATAACAAGTGGACAATTTAACGCTTATCCTCAGTATATTGATTAGGACTGGCATATCATTCAAATAATAAAGTCACGAAGGTGTATTGAAGAACAAGTATGGGAATACATCGCGATTTTGGAAAATTTCAGATTACTTAAAGAAGCCAACAGTTCAAAGGAGGTAATGATTAGAAAAAGAGAGAAGTTTTTTCAAACATTTTTGAATTCAGGTATCCTAATATGTTGTTATGTTCAAATGAACATAAAAAAAGGGAAACGTTTACCAAGCCAAAGATAATATATTATACTAATGGGTCAAAAAGGGAATAAAGCAAAGACATATCAATAAAATATTTTTACAATATTGTCAGACACGAAAAACCTTGCAGGACTTAGCGCGTCAATTTATCACTTCCACACATTTCGGCTCGGAGGAAAAAAACTGTCGATTGTTTGAACAAAATTATGTTTGTTCCTCACAGCCTATATAAAAAGTGTATTGAATACTTTTGTGAGATTAAATTGTTTTGCACATTTTCTAAGTAATGTGATTTAAAAATGTTTTGAATATTGACCGCAAGGCAAAATTATTAAAATTTTAATAGTTTGCAGAAGCTAGTTAGTAATTTTAAAAAATTTATAAAATTTGTTACAAAACAGTTTGAAATCCCAGATATAACTCTATTTTAACGATGCTATACAATCAATTGCAATTTCCTGGGACACAATAAACGAAGTGCTAGACGAGCGGTACGAGTTAACCCAGAATTGATTATTTTCCTTTTAAAGATGTTCAAGAATGACACAGATGAGTTTGAAAGAAGCAACTTTAATAAAGTATTTAGTCGATGTTTTACAAATTAAAATTAACGAGCATTTAAATATTACTAATAGCGATGAAGTGTGGATTTGTGATGCTAAACAACTAGGCATAGAGTACTATCGAATTTAAAATTAGGAATGGAGCATAACGCTGCGGTTTTTTTCATCGGCTCCGACCTTCATATGGTCGATAAAGTAACTAAAAATTCTACGATTAATTAGTTTAATGTTGTTGATGATGTATCTTCAATACAGCTTCATTTTCTTAAAAAGACAAACGGCTCAACAGAATCCGCATTATTTGAACTTTTTGTTCCGGAAGAAAAAACTGTGGCTCCATCTGAAGAATTAGATGCTTAGACACGGGGTAAAATTTGCAGTAGTGCTGATTTTAATCTTTTGACTGGTAGCTGGAGCATAAAAGAAAATTCCCAAGGCTTTCAGTAATATCCCAACGTATCCGCTATTCCAGCGAGCAGTGCACTATCTGAGCGCGTTTTTCGATATAATTTTGTGAATGATATCATAATTGGTAAAAGCAATTGGAACGTGTTATAGATTTTTTTAGGATAGACTTAGGAATCAAACGTAAAAATTGAATTAAAGAATTTTTATTACTCGTTATAAATTATTTTAGAACTTGAAATAAAAAGACTGGTGAAAAGGACAAACGAGGCGTTGACTTTCTAAACCAATTTTTTTATACCAATGTACAGCAAATTATAAGAAAAACCGAGTTTGTGGAAGCAATTGAGTTTTAAGCTTTTTGAGAGTGCGGATGCGGGTGAATTTTTTATTTTTTACTTTTTGCGGATGCGGATACGACAAACATATCGGCACAGGTGACTAGTTATAATCACAACGGTTTAAATATTAATAAAAATTTAAGATTTTTAAATATTTCAAATTTATTAAAATCTATTTTTGAGTTTCATAATTTTGTGTTGAGCTTGAATTATTATTATTATTTTTTTAATGGAATTTAAAATTTCTCGAATATGGTTTAATACTCTTTCTATTTTTAACAAACCCAATTTTTTCAAATAATCTGTTTTAGTATTTTTGAGGACATCAACATTTCGATAATTATAAATAAAAATCTTGTAAATAATGATCACATCGAAAGGTCTAGAAACGAACAATGCTGAATTCTCAAATTAAAACTAAACCGATGGAGTAAAGTTGAAGATTTAGTTTCTTTTAAAATTTCAGTTTATTACATTTCAGTGTAGTTGAACAAACAGAGCTTAACTGATGTAATTGAAAGCCTAAAGTGTGAGGAAGAAGAAGAAAACGGAATTTCAAACATGTTGGACTATTTTAAAAAAATATAGTGTAGTAATATCTGGAATTCAAACTGATGTTATTAAAAAAGTACGATGAAACTTTTATTGTAATTTTTGGTGTCTCATATTTGACATATTAGGAAATATGAAAACACCAGAAAATAATATGGTAGTTAGAGGTGATTGCACCATTTTTTTAATATTGGTTGTACTTGAGACTATGTCAATTCACGAAAAATAAAAAGAGTGCGAGCATTTCGATTTTCGGAAGATTCGAAAAAAAATTTTCCTAAGATATTTTTTTAAAATCTAAAATATATATTACTATTATGTAGACTTATTCATTTTCATATTTTCATTTAATAGACTTAAATACATATAAAATTAAATGCAAATTTTGGAATTTTTTTCTTGAAATTAATTTTTTCGTCTAAACAATCAAAAATTTACAAAAGGTGATTTGGGATATTTTTTTGGAATATTTATTGCTAGAAACAGCCTACTAGTGAGTTTTTGATTGAGCCAAAACATTATTTTGTTAATTCAGGAATACGATGGTATCTCAAAAATTCTATTTTACAACTAGATGGCCAATAATATAGTTTTTTTTGATTTTAATGATTGATTTTTCAAAATAAACAACTCAATTTTAGTAAAAAATTAGGGAAGCTTCGATAAAATTATTTGATTCTTATGTTTAAAGATTTATCATTATTTATTTTTAGTAATAGAAAACCATTAATCAAATCTTTAAATCTTAAAGTTATTATTTTTTATTTTTTTTTTTTTTGTTAACTTTGCGATCTGTTTTGGGGTTCAAGGCTCACCCTGCTCTTCCGCGGTTAGGCTTTTTACGTCCTTACTTTACGCCACCCGGCCAACTCTATAGTGCCGATTTAAGACCACATTACAAGCTATTCCAGCCTATTATACTAAGCATGAAAGATGGGTCGGCCCATTGGTTTTGCACACCAACAGAGAGTAATAGATGTATTACATTTCACCACAGATCGTAATCTGTTGATGAAATTTCACTTTGCATCCTGGCACGATCGGGATTCGAACCCGGTACCTCCCGATCCAAACGCCAAAGCTACAACCACTGTGCCATATGATCGGTAATTTTATAAAGGTAAAATTATTTGACTAAAAATCTTGCACTATTTTACACAAATATTTTAAAGAATAATTTGTTCAAAAATTATCTTAAATTTTAAAGAAATGTTTTTAATTTAATAGAAATTATATTTCATTAATATCAACAGAAAATTCAATGGTTTAATATGCACTTCAAAAATATATGCATCAAATTTAAATGTTAAATAGAGTTAAAATTATATCAACTACATAGTTTTGTTTAAAATTAAAAGAATCGTTTTGCCAATTTTATAAGAAACATAAAAAACCGTTAAAATGAAATAGACAAATTTTTTAAAAACGTATTTCGTAAGCATTCCATATTTTATTTGATACTGTTATCTTGAATTTTAAAATTAAATACTGTATGTTACAAATGCAATGTAAATATTTTAAAATATAAATTTTCATAAGTTCCTCTGAACAAAACCTAGACAAAATATGTATATGTTAAAGAAGGAATTATTAATTTTAAAAAATTACTTCCTACCAAAATTGCACATCTACGAGTACATCAAAAATGTATCCCATAACGCTTAGGCCGAAAAGGCAACAAGTAAAACATTAAATGCATATAATACTAGTGAACATATCAAAACTCTAATCTGAGGAAAATACGCATGAATTATTCTGTGAAGAAAATCTGTGATGTGGAATTCGCTAAGTGTTTATTTCCATTATAATGGCTAGCGGACGGAGCTGTTTGAGTAATCTGAAGATAGTGGAAGGATAAATTTTATAAAATAATTGGTCCGGCAGTCTAAATAGTTTTTTTTTACATTTTATGCATTAATCATTAGTTTCTTCTAGTAAATTGTATTTATAGTTGAATTTTTTTATTAGATCAACATTTAAACAAAACAGATGATCAAATGTTCAACAAGTGCAAGGAATTCGAAATCATTTTAAATATTGTAAAGCTGCTGGCTGTATACTTATCAAGAAATATTTTTAAGTGGAATTTGGTATGCACCAACTTAGTGAATTCATAAGGCAAATTTTTATAAGAAAAAATTGTAATAAAGGATCCCTCCCAAAAATAACAAACCAAGTGTTAACAATTTTTTAGAAAATTACTTGTTGCAGAAAAGCACACTCCATATAAGGTTTATTCAATTTTTACGGTTCAGAATCGAACAATTTTAGTTCATTCGTCCCTAAATTATAAAATCGTTTTTTATACTAATTATCTGCCACATTGTTGTGAAATATTTTTTTTTGATTTTACTGAAAAGAGTTTGACAATATTGTAAAGATTTTACTTAACTTCAAACAGCCTTTATATTTTTGTAATAACTATACAAAGATTTCCTTAATTGGTATATATTTATGGTTACTTTTTGCGAATTTTACAACCGTCAATTTACGCGCGCACATATTGTAAATTATCAACGGAATCTATTAAAATTATTATCGCATATATGTATGTATGTTAACTTCCCGAGTATTTTATGATCTACCCAATAACTTATCAATTTTTGCAATTGCGCTGATATTAAAATTGTATTTCGCTTCTTTAAGCTTTTTTTATTTGGCTGGTGCTGGTTGTTTGTATAAATCGAAGCCCTATAGATATATATTTACAGCATATATTTTCTAGTTCTCTATAAATAGGATACAATATAAAGTAACAAGAACAACAACTACAACAAAAAATATGTTTATTTGTATATATTTTTATTTTATCAAATCAGCCAACCAAAATGAATCGTTTTTTGTATATTTTGTGTCTCTCAATTCAATCGTATCTAAGTTCATAGTTTATTTTCTGTTTGGACACAAAATAGAATGAAAATATAGGCATTTATATACATCCTTCTTGAATTATTACCCAATTTCGAATGTATTTTGTTTTTGTATATTCCGATTTCCTTTTTTCCTTTATTTTATTTGCTGTTGTTGTTAGTTCTGTTTTGTTTTTTTATACAATTTTTTGTTTGGTGCACAGTGTATAGCTTTATAGAATTATACGTTTGAGTGTATTTTATTATACTGATTTCACTCAATTTGGCTAAACTCTATAGGAATGTACGGATAGTTCAATATTTCTACTATTTTCTAAATCTGTTCGCACATATATTGATTTTATAAAGATTTATATCATTGGCTACAATCGGCCACAGATGGTTCAAACAAATGAAAAGTTATAAGACGACCGTGAAAAATAACATAAGTCCAATTTGATTAATATTATATAATATGATAAACTGATATAATATCCCTTTTTGCAAAACCAATGTTCAATCGAAAACACATTACATGTATTGCGGTTCACCATCGGAAATATACATTTATACGAAGGGCGTCAAGAAATTACCTTACCACGCAACAATACACCCAACCTAATAAAAATTAAGAAATTTATTTTATTTGATTTAGGATAATTTTATAGGAACAAGTGTATAATATAGGGTGACCAACCTCCTGAGACAAATTGATAAAAAATTATCCTGTGTACATATATTTTCACAGAATATATCCCGAAATTAAAATGCAAGTCACGTGCATTTAGGATTTTTCTTATTTTCTTTTAAAATTCTGTAATATAAAAAGTTTTCACAATTTTCACAAAATAAAAACGGAAAAAAAATTTCCTCCATGCTTCTTCCTTTTATTCGTCGTTTTATTATTAAAGAGAAAGTTTTTGTGAAAACACCAAAAAAAATGTTTGCGATCATAATTCAGAAGTTTAATTGGGGTATTGAATAGAAAAATTGCTGCTTTAAGACAATGGCAGAGAAAGTTTACAAAAAAAGACAGGAAGTACAGTTCCTTTTAGATACATAATTACCTCCTGTTATGGTACAAAAACAAAATATAATTTTTCTCGATGGGGTATGTGGTGAAGACGACATTTTTGGGTGCAGAAAAATGAGACGCACACAGTTAAATTATACAAATAAAATGCGGAAATCAAAATGACTCATTTATTTATATTAATAAAACAGTTAAATTCATTAATTTGAATATCCTTAAAGAACATTGGAAGTTAAATCGGAAACTATAAACAAAGTTGATTTTCCTTTTGTACTCAAGAAAATAAATTAACCCTAAAACAAACTGAATTTAAGACGTTTTGGTGTTGCTTTTATAATGTAGCGGATTTAAGAAGGAAACCTAAATATAATTTTGTTTCATGTTCGAATGACTTATACATGTCATTAGCGGTTAGTTATTATTGTATCTTGTTTATGTTATGAATTATGATTTGTTTTCTTGTTAGTAAAATAAAATATGTATTTATATTTATATATGAGGGTTATATGTACATCCATTTACAAAATATGTTTACCATAAATTAAAACATATGAACTAATTTTATGTGAGTGTATTTACTGTGTATATATATAGCTTCTCCTAAAGCAAAAATAACAATATATTTCCAATATCGTACCCAATTAATCAAAAATATGACCCTAAGTAGTAAGATATTTTCGATTTAAACTATCTATACAGCAAATATGAACATCTGATAACGACATTGTCGTATCCAACAAACAATATTCTTGAAGATGAATACCACAAAAAAAAATAAACCGCACCATTCCGCATTTATATATCATATTCAGGATATATGATATCTGTATTTATATTATATTGTGGAATATCTTACCAAATTACGTTAACGCCTTTATCATCTTTATCATATCTTAGGTAAAAGAAAATCGTACACATAATATTCGTTTAACATAATATACATGTACACCATATAGTGAACAAAAAAAAAATATGGCATTACATGAAAAATTTCTATAACGAAGGAAATACAACAAGATCATGTGACAATAATAATTCATCGAAATGTGTCCCAAGTGTGACATTAAAAACGAGAAATTTCTTCAATTTTTTTTCCCCAAACCAATTTACTTTCTAAAAACGAAAAATTTGAGGAAACAAAAAGAAATTTATTTCGGATTTTTTTTTCGATCTCTCTAATTTTTACACCCCTTCCAAATGGGTATGTTTACTGTACTTATGTACTTATAAAAAGGAAATGCCAACCAAATCTATATTTGTACCATTTGAAATCTTTGTAAATGTATATTTATTGTTTTATGCGAAGATGATTCTAATAATAGCTTCTATTAAATGTAAGTGTCTATATTTACTATACCCCACTTGCATTATCCTGGTGCAATTTAAAATGAGACCTTAAGTTATACTCTGTATGGACCGTTTAGGAGAGATGGTACCAATAATCTAAATGGTTTAAACGAACAACATCTTTAGCTCATACTTGTTCGCTGGTTGCAGTACAATTTGGTTTTTTAATTTAACAGTTGTTTTGTGCTAAATTGCCTCATTCCTGTAAAAGTTTGTTTGACTAAAAACACCACCACTGAACATAAATTGCTTTAAATCGTTTCAACAGAATACAAAATTGCATCTATATCTTTCAGGGGTTTAAAACGGCAACACCGAAAGCCCCGAGTAGTTTTAATGCGTCGTCAATCCGCCTGTCTAGTTAAATTTTAAATCTGACTCAGAAAATAATTTTTATTTTGGATTGCACGAAACGGATGAATTAAAGGCTGTTAGGGAATTTATTCCTTCATTGCTTGAAATTATTATTTTTTATTTAACAAGAAGAAACTGGATGAATATAGTGACACATCTATTCTAGATAGATGGCCATTTCATTATTTTGTTCATGTATGCATGATTTATAGATCACTGATCGGCCATCTACTTCAGATAACACCAAACAGTTATATAATGATGTACAGATGCAAACAGCAAGGTAAAAATTATCTTTATAAACCTATGTCCACATCATAGATTACTATAAAATATTTAATAAATGAAACTATAGTTGGTGATAGGTGAACTTATATACAAGTAGTAAATTGAAAAAGGACTTAACTTTTGTTGCCCTTTTTTAAAAGCAGCTACGCTCCTACTAATTAATACTAACGTTATAATTGGTATAATATATTAAATCAAAAATAACGATACCGTAATTTTAAATTTCAATTCAAGAAGAGCAAACCGGCCATCTATTTCATCTATAGCTTCAAGTAAAGTCAACAAAACTTAAGTAACACTTATTCCAGGCAAATTTTAATCTAGGTTCAACTTTACCTGAAAAATTCCCCAAACTAAAAAATTTTCTGTTTGTTATTAGGACTTAACATTTTGACCGTTAAATTTAAATTTAAAAAAAAAATTCGGGCAAGGCATGGTTTAACTATAGCCTACTTCGAGTCGATTCAGCACTCCGTCCTATAAAATGATTTTTGTTTTTTAAGTTTACTAAATAAACTTTTCCTTTATTGTCCAGTTTTCTAAAATAAGAACTACTGTAATTTTCTGGAGCCAGAGAAAGATTTGATGGTATAAACTGGATATTATTTTCTATTCCAAATTGTGGTGGTTTGCTATATCCGTCTGATACAATTTCTACGCTAAATTGAACCTATCTTATTAAATTACGATTTCTAAATTGGGGTTTATATTTTTCCATTCTAGTATTCTGAAATTCAAAAAATTTATCGTTACTTTTAGGTTCATAATAATGGCGTAAATTGAGTGTTTTATAGTCATGTAAATGTCTATGAATTAAAGTTTGATTATTTTTACTAATAGAGAGCGAGGTTATGGCAATTTGAAGACACAAATTTTAAATTAAGAAATAATTTTCATTCTACGGCCAAGATAGGAACTAGAGTTTGCAAAACCAGGGTTTCTTGTAAAACTGGTTTTACGTTTTTTTTCAATCTGAAACCCGGTTTTATCCGGTAAACCTGTTTTAGATTGGAAACAATTTAATCTATATTAAAATAGCCCTTATTGTATAATTTTGCTAAAAAAAACCATTAAATAAAGTTTTTTCATAGTTTTTATTTTTAATTCCAACTCAGATACAAACACTAATTTCCGTATAACAAAAATTAATAAAACCAGGTACAATTTATTAAAATAGTAAGTAAAAAATTTTTTTAACAAAAAATGTTACTTTTTTCGAAAGAAGTATTTTAGAATAGTATTTTAGAAATACACTAGATCATTTATATCGACCCATAAGACGACTTCTGATTTTATTGCAAAAATTCCCTGATATAGAAAAGGCTTTTTTGACAGGTCCGTTGAAGTTGGTTTAACTATGTAAGGCATTGAAAAGCAATTCATGACTTCTTGTGATTTTTGCACGGACTCTTCTCCAATAGCCATGTTAAGTTCATCATTAAGCGACATTTCTACATTATTATTCACTTCCTTGCCACATCATTCAGATCAGTTTCGGCACCAACTACATCAACAGACAACAGCGCTATAGACATTATGTACAAGGAAATAGATGCTTTTAAAATTACAACCAGATTACCGAAATCGTGATATGTTTTGGAATTTTGGTACAACGAAAAACTAAAGAGGGATGTCAAGAATTTCATAAACTAGCGACAATGATTTTATCTGTACCAGCCACTCAGGTGAGCGTGTTGAACGCCATTTTCTGCGCTTAAATTAATATTAACCGAACATCGTAGTAATTTAAACAAATAAAATAAAATATTTTGTTGTTAAGATTCAATAATTGTTTAATATCAATCTCATCTTTAGAAATAACAAAATAGCATAATTTATAAGCTAAGTTTTCTTTTTGATTTTGTATTTAAGAATTTAATTTCTCAAAAACAATTTTATTTAGAGAAATTCAAATATATTAAGCTTAGACGTAAAGGTGTATAAATTCTCAATAACCTACCACTAACTGCATATACAATAAATATTTACTTGTTAGATCCTTCTACAAACGTTTCAATAGTGGACATATGCCAATGCGTTTTGAAAAAATGGGAGGTTACACCTACACGTGCAGTTTTTTTTTGCAAAACAGCCTCCTATAAATTTATTTAACGAAAAATCTCCTCAACAAAGAGAGCTAAAATTAGCCGGGACATATATCCACTGAGGGTGTTCTTTTCCATCAAACTAAGCAAATACACGTTATCGGAGACACATTTTTCTTAACATGTATCCCTTAAAAATCAACTACATAAAAGGTAAATTAAAAGTTGAACAACAAGAACAATATATAAAATGTTCTTTTACAGAACTAATCGCGGCAAGAGCGAAATTTAAGTTCCCAAAGGATTATTTTATCAGAACAATATATTGAACAGGAGCAACATTAATTTAATTCTTTGCGGAGCATTATTTAGGAGCAAACAAAGTTTGGTCTCGAGTCTAGATTTGCATTGTATATTAACACCATGCAACACAACTATAAAACAATCTCAGAGACAATATGATTTGTGTTAAGGATATAGTGTCATATAGGAGTTAATTATCTACAGGAACAAAACATTTCTTATTATTAAATAACAAGATTAATACTCACAAAATTGATGAATTAGTTTCAAACCGTGCAACTAACATAAGCGAAGGCAGAGGCTTTTGTAAAACAGAAAATTACGTAAGTCGGGGCCACAAACTTTTGTGATGTCAATGTAATATTTCAAAAGTTCACTTTACTGACACCATAACATAGAAATCGATATAAAAGATCAAAGTCTAATTTTTAAATTTTAAAGTTGAATTTAAGTTAAATTAAATGTAATAATATTATTTATTTTAAAGGTTAAAAATTGTATGGCTTCGTTTGACAATTGTTTCTGACAGATAACGACAACGCCAAATTGTAATTAGTTTAAAAAAATTCCGCTTTAAAGTGTATAAAGAAATATACACATTAAAAAAAAATCAAATAAGTTCTATTAAAATGTAGCTAGATGTCAGTAGACATTTATTTTATCATATTTTGGGGCTTGATAAAGACGAAAATAGATGCATTGTAAAATGCATCTATGCATGCATAGATGATTATTATTTTCTAAATGTAAATAACTAATAGTTGAAAATAATTATGATTCAGCATTTAATTAAACTTTTTAATTGTATAAACATACTTTTGTATTAAACATTCAATATTTATAATTATTAATGAAAGTTTTCACGTTTTTTAAGTATATTTTACATATTTTTGTAAAATACACGAATTTTTCTGTAATTTACGTTTTTATATGTAAAATGGAAAAATCATTTTTACAAGTAAAATACCCAACTGTGATTCTAGTCATACGAGTGCAGAAATTACCTGAGACCGAAGGCCAACTTCGACTATAACGTTTGCTTTCGAGTTACATACCGCTCATTTGCTGCAAGAGTGACAACTAAAAATTCACTCATCAAACATCGAAAAACAGTCGCTTTGTTATTTGAAAACTGGAAATTTGTCGACATGCAAATGAATCAAATAATTAATGTAAATATTTGTTTCTATTTCTAAATGGCAATATACAAATGTGTAAAAGAGAAAAACAAGTTGTGTATCGCAAATTGATTATGCCTGTGATCACAAGGCATAATCGCTTAAGTTGACAAAAAAAAACTTCATAAGTCTTAAGTAGCCCCAAGGAAACCTATGCTCTCGACTTACAACAATGGCCTACACTATATCTGCAGACCTCGATCGGTTTTTATGAAAGACTTTTCAGGACTTACAATCTTATAAAATATGATTGTGCTACAAAATTATTCAAAATTATTGCTACATGTGGCATGAGACAGAAGAAGCCTGTGGCAGAAACGAAATTGCGTTGTCTTCTTAAACATTTAAATTCACTCGCAATTAAAAGAAGATCCAATTTACAGTTTTATGATGACGTTATTTTGAGATAGTATAGGCTTTCCACTCCCCGCTTTATAAATGGGGCTTATAGCTCAAAAAGAGATGTGTGATTGCTACCAAATTTTTATTGTAAATAAATAAATAAATAAATAAAATAAATAAATAAATGACTCGCAAATAATATTAAATCGCTAACATTTTAAAGTGATTTGTGCCCTGGCCAAAACAAGAATTAATTTGTTGCTGATATGTTTTTGACATAATATGTATATTGCAAATTGCGATCACGTCGAAATCATCGATCATAAGTTTTTGGTTCCAGAACATGGAGTGTCATATCAACCACTCACTTATCGAGCGAAAAAGAAAACACCTCTTTAATAATTGACTCTCCGAAGGATTGGTACAAATTTATTCGGTCAGTTGGCACTAAAGACGAGTGACGAGTTTAAGTACTAGAAATGAATCAGCTGATTTATAAGATTGTCTGGACTTGTAACAATAAATTTATGTGCTGCGGAACACTAAACAAAATGGGGGAGACTTTTCAACAGTTAAATATACAACGACAAGGGATCTGTGCGATAGATTTTGCTAATTGAAAACTACTCGCAAAGTATCAGCAATGAAAATTTAAAAGGTCGTATGTAGGATCATGAATCCTAAACAAACGTCTTAAAACGGTTGAATACTCTACTGAAAAATGACACAAATTCACTTAAGCGGTTATGCATTGTGATCACAGGTCGGTTGAAAAATGATGCAATTGACGACTAGTCATATATACAAACAATAATGAAAATACACATTTTATTCCAAAACGACCCTTTCATGAACATGGAATTATATTTTTAACTTACACAATAAATGTACGTAAAAAATTAGACATTATTTCCCCAAATTGTAAGTAAATATGTTTTTATAATAATTATTAATAATAAATTATGTTTTCATATAACTAATATTTTGTACCTTCGTCACTAATGGCGGGTCACATAATAATCGTTTTACTGGTCATATATGATTCATTTATGAACTTTCATACTATACTAATCATCTCACACATGTCAAGCATGAATATTAGTCTCGTTCTCTGATAAAATTCTATATACATGTCACGCGTGAGTTATTAGCCTTTCTAACATGAAATTCCTGCTGGTAGTCGAAGAAAAAGTTTTTTGTACTATAATACTCTATACAAACAAAATATTTATCTCTTCGATTATCTGTACCACTATATACCGATGGTTCTTTTTTTAAACTGAATTTTTGAAAAATAGTTTATGCTGGATACCTTTTTAACAATACTAGAAGTAAGCATCCTTCAATCGCTCTGAATAATACCCGATTTTATGTGGCGTGACGAAGGTTCAAATATGATCTTTCGAAATAAAAACCTTGAGTAGATATTTAGCTCACGCGTATTAAATTTGGTTTTCATCATTAAAACCAGCTTATTATTTAATAAAGCAATCATGTGTTCGCCTAGATATATACGATGAGGCGCTATGTAAACACTAAATACATTTTGATTTAAAATCTCTTAATAACAAAATAATCATAGTAAAATTTACAATGCGAAAAATGTATGAATTTATACATTCGTTACATTGGTAAAGTTTGTGTAGAAATTATTCATTCTACTCTTGTGCTCAAATAAAACACCTCATAAAATTTAAAACACTCCAACCACTAGAGATATATTTTATATTCCGTATTGCGAGTTACAAAAAATCCATCGAACGCATACATAGGCTTTAGTTCTTGATTAGTGGTATTGGTTGGCTGCTGTTGTTTAGCGTTATGTGACAGCCCAAAAAAAATTGTGATAAAAATTTTAAACCAACAAAATATATTATATAACGATAAAAATTAAAAAATATATAGATAAATTAGTTTAGAGGTTCAGTGTAATATAGTCGTGTTCAATATGATTTGAAATTAAACTATATATACCGTATATATATGTATGCATTTTGGGTGGTTGGGGTTATATGTGAAATCGGTATATATGTATATATAATTTTATTTCACTTGGTAATAAATTACAATCAATATCTCTCAAACGTACATACATGTATGTGCAGTGTATACAATAAATAAATAAATACAATCGTGATATATGAACAAGGCGGTTGAGAGTTTGAATTCTCGATTGACCAATAAATTTTGTATTACAGTATTTTTTCGGGTTTGGATTTTATTGTTCGAAATGTTTATATATAATATTTGTGTTATATGTGTACATACGAGTGTGTGTACATATTTGGTTCAAATCCAAACCGCAGCAAATATCAAAAAATCTCAAACAAATAAAATAAAATAAAAAAATAACAAAAATGTTTTGGAATGAAAATTTGAAAATTTTTTGAAAGAATTTTCTTATTATTATTGTGTATACCTACATATATTATCGTATTGGAATTTAACGAAATATATAAATAAATTGTAAATTTTCAAAATTCCAATTATATTGTGGAATTTTATGATCGTATATATTGATTTTATTTTTTCAATTCCAGCTTAAATAAAAAAGACAAACAACAAAGCCAGGTGTAACGATACATATAAGATATGCTTGTTATTTATGCAAAACGAACAATTATCGATCAATGAACTTGTATGCATACGGTTAATATACTTATCTTTAAAGACGGCACAAGATGTATTATGTACCGATCCACGAAAAACAACATGACTTTATATAAACGAGAATATGAGAATAACTAAAATACTAAAAAATACCGTATTCGTTATAAGACCACCCAACATGATTGGATGCTTTGAAATTTATTTTTGGAATATGGAGATCAAATACATTTATTTAAAAAAAATGAAATAGAGTGAGAAAAATAATAAATTTAAAACAAAACACAAAACTAAAAATTCCACCAAAAAGAAAAAAAAAACTAGAGAAGACAATATACAAAGTTATATACCCAAACAACATAAATAAGACACTCAATAATTTTAATGGCTTCCGCGAGATCTTATATTATATATATTTGAAACAAAAATATAACCCACAAAAAAAAACTCCAAAGTAGAGAACAAAACTGAAAAAATCAAAAAATTGATCGCGGCCATTATAATGATGATCGCAAAACATTTTTTCAATAAAACAAAAAACACATTTATTAAAATAGAGAATCGAAGATCAAAAGATCGCGTTCTTTATATTTTTTTATTTTTTATTTACTTATTCACACAATAAAAAACGTAAAACGATCTTTATATATAAGTACCTTACCCATATACACGGCATATATACATACACATAATATATAGCATGTGAAGGAAATGGGCGTTTATATAAATCGCTGAGTATAAACGATTATTCGACCATTAAAATGAAAGTAAAGTAGTTAACAATATTTATAATTGTTATTATGTAAGTAAACTATAAAAACCAATTAAAACATAATCAAGTTTTATGCGCACAACTCATGTTCGATATATAGGTATCTCGTAGCTATACATAATATAATTACCCCGTTTGATGCGATATTTAATTTAATTAAATTAAAATATTAATTACTGTAATCAACATATGTCTCACTATGTAACCCTTTTTATATTGAAAAATTTCGCGATTTTGTAATTTATTCCGGTATGGATTTTAAAATTTATACAACAAGTCAAGTGCATCCATTTTTATATCTATACATATTTTCTTAAAACGAGAAGATAACACACAGCAACAGCGCATATAACCGAATAAATAAGGGATCTTTAATTAGTTTTTTATTTTGTCCTTAAAATATTTCTTATTAATTTCCCAATAAATCTTTTTGTGTGCGCGCACTGTACGAGTCGGAAAAGCAATTAAAAATCTAATTTTATATTCGTATAAAGGGATAATTTTAATTTTTGGCGGAAACTTTTAAATTCTGTAATTATTCTTGTTGTGAACATTTTTTTTGGAGGTTTGCTTTATAGGGTAAATTATAATCGTTGGTTTGTAATGGATATAGCTTAAGAGAATTGGGAATTGTTTAAGGTATATTGCACTTTTTGATGTTTTGTTTTATGTTAAAAATGAATAAAGGGTTGAATTTTTGAACAGAAACTATTCGAATGGATAGTTTTATACATAAGATTTTTGATAATTTAAAATTTTGTACACACGTAGTCTAGAATTGTTCCTAAATTAATATTGTCGGTTTAAAATTATAAAAACGTAGCACCAATTGTGTTATTTTAATGCATTAAAAGAATAGATACTATATTATGAAAGATTAATTCAATTTATCTAATTAATAGGGACAGTAAGAAGGCGCTTGAAGGAAACCAACCTCACTCCAAGACGGCTCACAAGAGGCACAATTGCCCAAATTTGCTCGCGAACAATCAATTGGAGCATCGAACAATGGAGGTCCGCTCTATTCACGGACGAGTGCAGAATATGTCTCCATGGTAGTGAAAGAAGATGTCTGCTGTTTTGCTAAAATAATCTCGTACAGTGGCGATTCTCGCATGGTTTGAGCTGGCATATTGCTTAAGGAAAAAACACATTTTGTTTTCGTACCTGGTGGAGGCCGAAGAGGAGCTCTGGCCGCTGAAAGATATATCGAAGACATCCTCGATACATCTTTCAGCGGTCAGACCTCTTCCTACGCATAGGATATATAGGGGAAGAATTCAGATTTATCCATAACAATGCCCGGTGCCACACAGCTCAAACCACTCGGCAGTTCATGGATGAGGTTGAACTCGAGACGATGTAGCGGCCTGCCCTCAGTCTAGACATGATTAAAATTGAGCATTGATGCAACGATCTAAAACGGAGGGTCCGAGCCAGAAATCCGGTATCACCTAACATTAGTGACTTTAAGATTGCGTTGGAAGAGGAGTGGGTGCGATTCTCGAAGTCTTTGTCAAACCCGAACCATTGTAGACGCAATGGGTGGGGGGGAGGTCAATACCAAGTATTAACTAATAAAAATATTTTTGTTTTCCTTAAATTTTCTGTTTTAATTTAAATTTAAATATCCAATATTTCTTTCAGAATCATCAATTTTGGTTGCGTTTTCATTCAAAATTTTCAAACCAATTTTCATGAAAATAATGTCATTTTAAAGTAAAAATATCAGGCTTTCAAAACATAAGATCTTGTGAAAATCGGTTAAGCCGTTTTAAAAAAATCTCTTTTCTGTGAGCGCTGAAGGTTTGACTCGATTTAGTTGCTCTCGAGAGTATATATCGTTCTATATCTATTCGTTTTCAATATCTATATCGTTTTCATAATCCGGTGATGCAGTTGCTAAAACAATTTCATCATCCGTAAGCATATAGTCTTGCGCCAAATCACTGTCAAACATCACAAAACTCTCAAAAGTACCAATATTCTCCGAAACATATACAATACTTATACATTTTTCCAATGTATCCTCTACATTTTCCAAACCAAACTCATAATTGCTTTTGTTGAGCAAATTTGCAAGTGGAGTATAATCTTCACTAACCCATGGATCTACAATGTTTACATGTCGAATACAGTTTTTAATTGTTACAGGTGTAATCGCATCATTTAACTTTTTGCAAGAAATTCAATGGCATCTAACAGAGTAAAATTTGACGAACGATTGTTTTTCATATCATCAATTCGTTTCATCAATTCCCTGTCAGTAAAATGTTTTGAAATTTTTTATTGCACCTGCGTCCATTGGCTGAAGATGCGTTTCGTTAAATTCGGTGGAAATAATTGAGCTTGATGACTTTTAATTTTTCTGCAGTTGATTTGGCATGTGCCGTACAATTATCAATAAAAAGCAATATACGTTTTGGTTATCTGCGGTAAATTATTCATCAAGTTCGATTAAATATTTTTCCACGATTTAGCGTTTTAACATATTTCACAAGAAAGCTTTTCATGTTTTTGAAACATCGTGATTGTTCTGATGTTGCAATAATCAACAAGGGTAGTTTTTTCGATCTTATGCTATTACCTCCTACTAAACAGTTGTTTGCTCTCTACTGTATTTACCGTGAAAACATTTATGATTTGTAAAGACCATGGATTTATCTGAAAGACATTTTTCCACACTTCAACATTTTCCAAATTGGTATCAGCACTCTCTCCAGACAATTTTTAAAAACAATATTGTGTTTCTTTTTAAATCCAGTTTGCCAGCAATCGCTGGCTTTAAAGTTTGTGTATATTCATTTTTTCTGCAAATTGAAAAGCATTTTGTTTGATGGTAGCCCCAGATAATGGCATATTTTTACATTTAAATTTTCAGAAGCATCGCTTTTGCATTAATTCTGTTTTTTTTTTTTTAGAATACTGTTTACTTCTAATTTTCTCTTTTATGGTCAATAGTCTTAATTTCCTTTTTTTTGAAGCCATTTCTTGTCAAATTATTATTTTTTTAATAAAGGTATATGTTTTAATAATATGTTTTCACTGGTAGTGTGCACGCTCACACATTTATTTCGTAGAGGCTCAGTGTGCAGAAATCGTAATTTAAACAAAACAAAAAAACGAATTAAAAAGTCGATTTCCCGATTTAGGTAAAATAAACAGTTAGGTGAGTTAGCGGCATTAAAATTTCAATTGTACATATGAGTATAACGAATGCCCATAAACCGTCTTTTCAAAATAGAAAGAGGAATTTATTCGATTTCCTCCTCCAAGATTACTTCGACATAAAAAGCAGTTAGATATAGAAAAAGTTTGAAATACAAAAAAATATTTTCCTAGGAAATCGCAACATACTTTAATTTAAGTTCGACATGAGAAAAATTTTGACATAAACAAAGTTTGAGTTAGACAGACTTTCCTGGTAAAAAATGTTTAACTTCTTTGTTTGCGAATATTTAATCTTTTTTTTCTATTTCACAGATAAAACTTGGAAGATATAAAAAATGGAGCGCTAAACAATTGCGCAAAGAACTAAGATAACTTTCTATTTCTTGAAAATAATGGTTCAATATATAATTAATACTCAGCGTGCATACAGGAGGTGTTATGGTAAAAGAACTGAATTTGAAACTGTTGGACCAAAAAAGCGGAGACATCAATGAAAAGACAATATTCGCCGTTGCAGCTTGCTAACCACACCTATTGGTGAATTTTAAAAGAGGATTTGCACCTCCTCCCGTATAAAATGTATATAGTCCAAAAACAAAATCCTGAGGACCTAGCAAGCCGTTGGAAATACAGTAGAGCAGTTTTAAATCTCAACGAGAATGATGAAAACTTTTTGCAAATTCAATGATTACCGAAGAGCGCTAGGGCGGTTTTGTAAATAAAAAAACTACTGATTTTGGGTATCAAAAAATCCTAAAAATCTTCATCAAAGGCCATTACAACGCCGTAAAGATTTACTGTCAATTTTTTTGAAAAACGTTTAGGGTATAAGCCTCACAATAAATGGAGAACGTTATAGAGCAATGCTTTAAAAAAAATTATTTCTGCAGTTGCCACCAAACGCTAATATATGGTTTCAGCACGATGGTACAACAACCCATACGCATGTATATGCACGTTTAACAATGGAATTATTGAGGAACAATTTTCACATCTGATAATTTCCGGAAACGGCATTTGAGGGGCCACCAAGGTTGACTGATTTAACTAACGCAGATTTTTCTTGTGGATCTATTTCAAGGAACAGTGTATGTAAATAAGGCCCAGTCCTTGCAGCAACTGAAACCGCGTCAGAAACACTTTACAAATGGTGTTCATTTAATGGATATGGTTTTTCATACATAATTTCAAAAAGAAGAAGAAAGAAAAAAGAAGACAAAAGAAGTTTTAAATCCCGTAATAAACCACTGCAAGTATACCAGTTGCGTTTAATAAACGAGGGGGCCTATTATGAAATTTTCGACTGCATTTTTTTTCGACGTGTTTTTTTTCTTGACAACGTCGACTATTTTACGACAGCTCTTGAGGTGTTGAGTACATAAAAGAAAAGTGTTAAGTGTTGAGAAATAAAAACGTTTGTTAGTAAAAATAAATTAATAATTCAAACTTATAAAATTTTAATTAATAAAAATTAATTAAATTTAATAAAAAATAATTAATTTAAATTTAATATTTTTGATAATTTCCAACAATAAATATTAAATTTAATAATAAATGTACGACATCGTCGAAAAAAAAATTCAAATAGCGATTTTCGACGTTGTCGACTGTCGACGTTGTCGAAAAAAATACGCCCGTCTAAAATTTCATAATTGACCCTCAGAATTATTATAGATATTCGTTCTCTTATTGGGCAAATTGATATTTCTCGTGAGCAAGGACTTTGAAAAATTCAGTTTTTCATACAGAAACATTGGCAATACCAAATGAATTAATCGAACAATAAAAACAGCAGTTCTAAAATAATAATACTCTAACAAGTCGCATCCAAGAATAGAATATTTATATTCTGAGATGTGTTCAAATCTCCTCAGAAGTAAGAATGCAATCATAAAAAGTAATTTGAAGCAAACGTTTCAAATCAACTAAAAACTGAATTTACATGGTCATCCCAGGTAAGTTTCCTATTTTATTATTAATCGTAAATTAAAGGAACAAAAAAAGTAACAGCTTTAGCCAAAAAAGTATAGGCGCTAAATTAAGTGAAAAGTTTTTAGAGAGAAATGATGCCTTACTTTTTGGAAATAAAATCGATTATTTTCAGTCTAACAGGAAATCTGTTTAAGGTTAACATTAAAACTTGAGAAGGTTTCATTTAACTTGACAAAATCAATACCAATATAAACCTGTAAATCATCTACATAAAAGTGGAATCTACAATGATGTATGTCATGACACGGTTGTACCTTGTGTTACACCAGGTACTGCTTCACAAATTCTTGATCCATGAGCATCGCATCTTACAAACTGCTTACGATTACTCAGATATGAATGTATTAATTGTAGCACATACAGCATTCAACATTATAAAATCAACCACACATAGTCAAACAACAAACAGTTTCCGTCAACGATTTTATAAAAATCCAAATCATGTTAAGGTTACCAACCGAATCCCCAAGTTAGCTTAATCCAGTTAAAATATCTTGAGCAAAAAATTTAGTATTTGTGCTGCCTCAAGTTCGTCCCAAGTTGTGGAGCATTTATGAATACCAAGCTGACGGGGTACACACAAATCATCCAAATAAAACAAATTCGGATTAAATCACTGAAGACGATGCAATTTCCATCAGAATTCACTCAGTACAGTAACAAAGATTCGGCAGATATTTTATCTTTTACATAACTTATAGTAGGTATAATCAAATTATGGTCAGAAATAGCAGAGAATGCACATTGTCTATAAGATAAAATATTATGAGCATCAGATTGAAACTCAACTATCAGATCTAAGAGATTATTATTTCTATTTGTGGAGTCCGAATTTTGACTCGTGCAAGTATTCTAAATTAATCTGATTGCAATTTTTTGGAGTCAGTTTAGAAACCCTACAGCGGCCCGTTTCCGTATCAAATCTTGAGACATGCAACCAACAATTTGAAGCCACTGTTTATTATTAAGATCTGCAGGTAAGTTACTAGTCTCAACAATTCTTCTGTTATTTGGGGTTGACTAACCATCATAGTTGATACAAGTGATCTCGAGGTAACAGAGGAAATCAATGACATCACGGAACTAGGTGCTATAGTTGCAGCATCTTCATCATACGATTCATAAGGACGTATATAACAAAAACGTGGAAAAATTTATTTTAAAAGGAAAATCTTACTCATAAGGGATAGAACAACAAACCAATTTAATGTATATTGTGATTTGGCGACAATTTATAACTAGCCACATCAGCGTAGACACAGACTGTTGTCTGTCTTCTTGTTGGTATTCTTGATAGATGAACAAAAATGGAAATGATTAGGACTAGAACAACAAAATTCGTTATTCGTCAATTTTGAAGAGAAAACTAGTATTTAATTATTTACGCCTAAATGTATTAGATTTATTTGGGTTTTATTTATTGCTACAGTACTTTTCTGTTTGGCAACACGTCCAAAGTATTTTAAAAAATAACAAACAAGTATAACGTACACAAAATTATTTAAACTGGTAAACAAATTTGTCATAAGCATTTTTTGAAGAATAAGATACTACAATTGCCGCCTCGACTCGCTTTACGTTTCTATGTAATTTCGATGTCAATTTCTATGATACTATATGTTAAACAGCACTCACAGTTTGAATGGTCTAATTCGACAAACATATACTAAAAATTTATTTCAAATTTAAATAAAGAGTGGGAACTTGGGCCTATCAAAATTGATATGTTAATTTATTATAAAATTTAACAAAATATTACATGTAATCCGAGTTGTCAAAAATTTTTCAAATACCGTACTCAACAAAAATCTCAGAGATTTAGCAATATATGCTCCACATATGCTCAGGTTTTATTAAATTTTGTCACGGGTGCCAAATGCTCTTTATAGTAAACTAATAACATACCAGTTTTGAGCGGCCCAACCTTCTTTAGCTTTAGGTGTGGTAATTAGTGACATTATTGCGGAATCTCCTATATTTTTATAAATTTGAAACAATTTTTTATGTTTAGCGGCATTTTATCAAATTTTGTCATAGACATCTGGTTATATGGACAGTAAAGTTACTTAATCTATTTCCTGCAGACCCGAGTGTTCAACTGATTTAAGGTTGTGTGATCGTTAGAACACGATTTTTGCTTATATACACATTTGAGGCGCCAATATTTGTTTGGCAAAGACTAAGTTTTTTAGAAGCAGAAGCCATGGAATTTAGAACAGTCAAAATATACTTGAATTTCAGCCAGAACAGTGGCTCAAGTTTAAGGTATGTATATATCACATATTTCACTTTTGAATTCTTAAAGTTTGTTTTCTCTATGACTAAATGTCCATTGTTCCTGGTTCGCTTAGAAAATTAAGTAACTAAAATCAAAAATGCACGTAAATGTTAAATGGAACAAATGGAAAATAAATATAAATCCTCATCCGAGCTATCAAAATCCAGGATTCGAGTTTTCTTTGGCACATTTATTACATCGCTATCGGAATCACTAATGGACGTTTTATCAAAAGCGGTGATTTGTGTTCTAATGATTCTGAATTATTGTTTTCCGAATTCAGCATTGATTTTTTTATCAGAAGCCATTGAAAAATCCTTAATCAATATTTGGTTGCCTTCACGCACTTTTTATAAAATTTTACATAATGGCATCAGATGTCTATGAGAACGCAAAGAACGTCTGCAAACTTCTGTCTAACTGCAGACTCTCTGCAATTAGTTTTGATGTAAATTGGCCTACGCGGTTTCTTCGCTATCGGAGTTAGTTTCAACTACGTCATCAGACACCTCTACTTACTCTAGGAGCTCGGCATTCGTCATTTTCATATCTTTAAACAATTCGAATCCGTCCCATCTCGCCGGGCAAAGCCAACGGCCAAATATCCAGTAAATTAATTTTCATTTCCAAAATCTTAAGATAAAAACGTTACCACAATAATGAAATGGACAAACAAAAATCCAACTGAGGTTGGCAAATATCATAAATTCGAATGAAGTTGGAATATAGGCCAAGAAATTGCTATGTTGATGACCATCACCGCCACATTAAATAAACAAGAACTGCAAAAAATTAAGACTAGTCTCCTAATAAAGTTAATAAATTCCACAAACTTTTATAAAGTGTTTCAAATAAATCAAGTAAAATTCGAGACATGCAATAAAAATTTGTATCCGCCTTCAATTTTTATGTCTTAAATTTATTGCAATAAAAATTATAATGATTATTATCACAAAAAAAAAAAATATAAATATATTTAAAATTATTTATACAAAAAAACATAAAAATGCTAAATATTTATCTTTTAGAAAGCCATCGCTATACAGAAATACAACAATAATAAACGGGAGGAAAAAATAAGCACAAACTATACAAAAAAGCTTTGAAATGATAGTATTCCTATTTTCGGTGCCAAATTGCTTTTTCCCATTTCTTATGCTTCGCATGCATTCCATAAAAAAATATCATAATTTTGTCTAGATTTTATTTTTAAATTTGATTGGCCAACATAAAAAAAAAAATTTGTTGAGTAACATAAAACAGAATTCCAAATAAAAAAAAAATATTTTATACTATTAAGAGCTTTTCTTAATTACTTGTTTATATCAATGTAAGATCAAACGAATCTTTTGAAACAAATTTTTTTCCATAAACATTTATTTTATGTATACGCACGATGATGTGTTTTATTAATCGTATACGGTGAAGTACATTAAAATCCGGATATAGGACTAGTGAAGTATAATATCGAATATTAATCACATACTAGGAAGTCGTAACGAACTTCCGTTATATAATTACTGTGTATATACTTCCAAAAAATTTAACAAAAATAACTTCCGTCATATAGTGTCGCATAATAGATACATTCCTCAAACGATACTAATCTCCGATACGTATTCAAAAAATATGTTCCGTTTGACTCGGATTTATCTCGACATAAAATCACAATACATAACAAAAAAAAATTGATGATCTTGTAACATTAACACAAGCATATATACGCTACATAGTACATATTATATTTTAAGGAAATGAAAGTTCAAAAAAAAATATTTTTACCCAAAAAATAAAAAAAAATACAAAGTTTTATATTTAAGCCACCTTATTTTATTTTTATTTTTTGAATATAATATTTAAGCTTTAAAAGAGCTTTTCTAAGAGAGTTTTAAGTTAAACTACAACAAAAACTTAAGTAAAAACCACATTTTTTGGTCTAGCTTTTAAAGTTATCTTATAATGTGTATGTAGTGTATATATATATGTGTGTTAGTTGTTTGTGTATATTAGGATGAAGTTTACTTATTTTTGTTTATATGTGTACGAAAATACAGCGAGTGAAAGAGAAAAGCTCGAAACTATACAGGATCGAATCAGGATATATTTAAATAACTGTATGAATTTAATATTTTTGTTACTTAACACGAAAGGAATGTGTAATGGATCCATTCCTGCTTTTTTGTACTTAGTTTATGGTTAATATATTCACTGTTGTTTATGCAAAAGGATAAAACGAATACAATTTATTTTTCTTGAATAGCAAAAAAAAAGTAAAAAAAAAAAATTAAGAAAATTTATCTTGGAAATTTCCATTTTTCTTTTTATTAAAAGTTTCGGTTTTTATATTTCTTATATAGAAAACCAAAGAAAAACAGTTTTCCTTCTTTTTAAATTTTTTATTTTATTTTTTTTGTAGAATAATCAAGAGATTTTGATTTTTTTTTTTACTTTATTTAAATTACTTTAGTGAAACGTATGTTTGATTTAAAATTTAAAGTTTTTCTTTTTTTCAAAAAATTAAGGAAAAGTTTGAATTTAACAATCAAAACAGTATACCCGGACGACGACTAGAGTTTATTTTGGACAATTAGAACTTTTTCATAAATTTGAAGAAATAAAAACCATTCTTATATGATTAATGATATTCTCAAGTGCATTTAATAATCATAAAACAGAGAACCAAAATATTCCAAAAAACGTATAAAGAAAAATTAAATAAAAGAAGAAAACTTAAAACAGAGCATGTAATGTTAAAGACGTCTGGAAAAAATGAATTAATGGTATTCATGAACTATAAATTCATTTCAAGTTTTGTTGTTTTTTTTTGTTTGTTTCTTGGTTTATTTTATTTATTTATTACTGTTATAATGTTTTTGTTTGCAGTATATCCGCGCAATCGAATCTTTTGCCAGCCATTTTTAAATACAACTTTTTTTTGCGTGTACATATTTGTATAATTATAGCAGTTAATGTCCTCGCCTAATCCCGTACATAATAAATTATTCAACAATTTGATTTCTTTCACTTTACTCTTAAATATTACATTTTTATTTACCATTAAATTGTCGCCATAAAAATCTCAAAACACATATGAATATGTTACCAGGATAAATTTATTTTTCATCCCTTTTAATTTAAACCCACCCCACTATATGTACTCGTATATAGTACGTATAAAGAGTAACCAGCAACAAAAAGGATAACGTCCATTTCATAAATATGTATATAGACGGAGTATGGAGCCAAAAAAGGGTTTAACAGAATTTTTTTTTTTTTTTAAATATATTTTCGATTCAAAGTTAACAAATTTATTACATTTATATAAAAAATATAATAAATAAATAAATATACAAAAAAATAACAGCTTTTTGAGTGAGAAATTGTCTGTTGCATATTTTAGTGCTATTTGAAAGCTTGTTTAATATATAAATATATATATATAGAGGAGATAGCGAGACAACAACAAAATGAGATAAAAGAATTTTCCGCATTTTCATGATATTTTTTTTTCTGCTGCTTTCTGTATACTATACTAACAGTGGAAATTTATTTTCTAATTTTTTTTATTTGGTAATAGGAAATTTATTATAGTTGTTTATTTGTTGGTTTTAGTTTGTTTATTTTAAGCTTGCAATCGTTGTCCAAAAAAAATGTTTAATCTTTTGAACATGGAATTGTCGTCGGACGCAGTAAATTAAATATTGGAATATATAGAGATCGATGAGCTTTTTTTTTTGCCATGTGTCTTTATTTATTAAATTTGCCGCGTGCATTTCGAGATAGTGGTATAATATTTTTCGCTTTAAATGTGGTGGTACACTAATTATTGGTATATAAATTTAGGATGCAATTCGTGCTGGTTTGCTTTAAAAATCAGCAAACAGTTTTATTATAGCATTTTATATATTCGACATCACTACCGATACGTTAATTTATTTAGAGAATTTTATTTCGGAATTTATTTTCGAATATTCACTTGTGCAGAATGGGTTGGTCAACTTCGACTAAAATTATAACGAAATATCTAAATCAATATTTTCGAATGTAAATATGCAACGTCAGTCGTCGCGACCTGATGAGAAGGCTGATTTTTTCTTACACATTTTCCATCTATAAGTCAAAAATTTAAATTTATCCGCGATCCAGCGTTAATGGAAAGAAAAAGTATGGGGTGGTTGGGAAGTTGATTGTGTATAAGTAAGTGTCGATCATAGTCGTTGTCATACAGATTGCCGCTAAATGGAAGAATTTCCTACGGTTGTGTATTTAATTCGAGAGTGCTTAAAATAGACCAATATACGGAACAATTACAAACACCATTACAATCGGAAAACCAAAGTAAAATTTAACGAAATACTTTAAAAATATAATCCGGATTATTCAGCAGATATTTGAAATTTTGAAACGTGAAACCCTCAATTGACTCTTACCAGCAATTGAAGGTTACGATTCCTTAAAAATAATTTCAATGCCAAATATAAAAATTAAATACGTTTCCTTAACTCTTTTAAAAGTCTTGACATATTGGTAAATATAAAGTATTTAATTTATATTGTTTTATTCAATACTAAATTAAATATAGATTTACTAAAAATCATTTTACTGTCATATTAAAAAAAAATTAAATTCTTGAACACAAAGGTGTTGAAATTATTTTCTATTAATTATTTTCAGATATGTTTGAAGCAAATTTGGTATCGGCAAGTAATATGTTCGTAAACTTTTCATAGTTTCATTAATGTTAACAATCACAGCTCAAATCGCTATTAAACTTCCATTGTAACTCGTGCTTTTTGTCGTTTGCAAAACATATTAAACAACTCAAAGTACTAAATATGCAATCAACCAAAAAAATATGTTTCACATTAACACCGGAACAAAATAATTTTTTTAACTAACATTTTTATGATGGTATTTTAAAAAACTTTGGAAATCCTATTAAGTTTAAGTTGTTTTTCTATATGAGTTTGAAGTGGGATTGTCAAAAACGATAAAAGTGACAGGACTTGAATGACAAAAAGAGGGTTTTCAATATCAGTTTCTGATTGGTTCTTAACACAAACCAATTAAAATTGCAGTTGGATGAAACTGGGTTTGATATAATAAAAAAAGAATTCCGAATGACGTTGTTTAAAATTTTAAATTTGAACGAAACTAAGCCATTTATCAACTGATTTAGAAAAAATTTGGTTTTCATTGAACATGGCGAAAAGGTAAATCAACAAATATATCGTGAAAAGATTTTAAACGATGTTTTGTTACCTTAGGCACGTAAACAATTCAGTAGAAACGATTCGACGTTTCAAGAAGACTCGGCACAATCTCATAAAACTCGTGAAACCCAACGATTTTCACAAGAAAAATTGCCCACCTTCATTTCTTCACAACAATGGCCACCATATTCCACGGACTTAAATCCATATGATCTATTCTGGAGGCCAAAGTATTAATTAAAATATATGAGACGGTCGACGTCTTAAAGATTGCTCTTCACCAAGAATGGGACAAAATACTATCAGACCTCATTCAGGCAGCGTGTGAAGCCTTCTCGGACATACTCGATACTGTTATCCACGCTAAGGGTGGCTACATCGAACAATAACCTTTTGTTAAATTTGAAATGTTTTTACGTTATTACAGCATTTTTAATTGATAACACTTCGAGTGCCGGCCGCTATACTCTGTGGGTTTATGAAGAAAAAGTAGAAAATTAAATGCTTAAATTTTATTCCGAGATAAACATTGTTAACTTGTGGCTGCTATAGTTATTGAAGCAGATAAGTAGAAAATGAGTTATTTCTTAGATGTCATGTGAAGGGACATCACGAACATCAAGTCGGTCAATTTTTTAATAGTTTATAAATATTAACATTTTACCTTGTATACAATGAATCAAGAATCAATATTTTGAAAAACAGAAGTCTCCATCAAAAACGTGACTCTCATCTCATGTTTCAATTTTGATATTCATCCAGCTACCCGGAATTAGAAACCAGCTTATATTATTCTACATTTCTACAAAATCTGGTATTGTTACTAAAATATAAAAATATTTACTGCATTTCTTAAAGAATCACTTATAAAATTTTTACATGAGCTCGAAGTCGAAAAGAACAAATTTTTAAATTTCTTTCAAAGGTGAACAAAGTTATTGCATCAATTGTCCAATAGTACAATATTAGTATGTTACCGGCAGATAAATTCACTCATCCAATGGTTCGAATATTATTATCGGAAAATCAGCAAAACCGTATGAAAAATATTTTGAGTGAAGGTAAAAGTTTTTAACGAATACAGTTGAAAGCAATAAGACCTAGAACCAGCACCATCATCATTGTCCAATTAAACTTGCAAACAAGAGCAAATTGGGGCAATTTTAGATTCCGAAAGGTTTCTAGAAAAGGCGGATTAGGCTGAGGGACATCGTACAAACGTCAAAGTAGAATTTCAACTTGATATAGTCGAAGTAGAACAAATTTCAATTGAAAATTCTTACTTCTGGATTCAGAGGTACCCGGAAATAAACTCTGGATGTTTTACAATATTTGATGTTCTTTTATAATGTTTTACAGTGTTTTCCTCTGTGAATTATAAAATCAGGCCAAAAAACACCTATAATTCACAGAGGAAAAACACTGTAAAACATTATAAAAGAACATCAAATGTTGTAAAACATCCAGAGTTTATTTCCGGGTACCTCTGAATCGATTTTGCAGCGATTTTGCTTCTTAAATAAATTAACAAGAGGTTAAATTTGTTTAATTTATTACTTTGATGTTTAATTTGAAGCTGGAGGTGGTGTAGAGTTCTTGTATAAATGGTTGTATTGGCAGTTAATTAACTATGTAGTTACTCATTTCTATTTTTTATAATTAATGTAATTTTCTGATAACTGATGAAAACCTATAAGTAAAATAAACGAAATAATCTTTATGTAAAAATTTCATAGTTTTCTGGGGAAATTGTAAAAAAAATTTGCATACATATTTACATTTTGATGTGCTACAATTTTATAAATATAATTAAAAAGTGCAATTAAAAGTTTTATTGAATTATAGTTTTTTGAAATACATCGTAGCGCCGTGTCTAATTAGTGTGACCTATAATGAAGCATTTCTTTATTAATAGATTTTAATAAAGAAAAGCCAATCACCCCTAATAGGATCTAACATCACTTACAAATATTATTCATTCATGAAGTTACGCAGAGAACAACTATACATTTTTGCTTATTTTATACTATTGACGTTACTAACATTGCAACTTTCTGTATTGTTTTAGTCCACAAACGTAGTCGTTGGTTTTTTGTTTAATATATTTCTAATATTTGCTGTGTTTTTTTATTAGCGCCCGATAGATTTATCCGGAGCAGCCAATTTTCTATGTCAAAACTTATATTTAGCGCGCTATTATTACATTTAATTAATTTATTTAACTCTAAACTAAGATTTTTCATTCAACATTTTAATTAAAAATTGATAATAAAATATCTTGGCTCACTTATTTATCGGGAGCCGCTATCGGGAGCGCTATCCATTTCAATGGGAAATTTGAAAAGGCTTTTATTTTGTAAACCCCTGAAACCATTAGAAACTAAATCTTACAATAAAAATTTAAAACGCAGCAAAATGAATTCTTGTTTATAACGTCATGTCAAAATAAATGTCAATTAATATATTTCAGGTGATAAATGTTTGTTTTATTGATGAATTTAGTTTTAATTTTTATAGTACAGCGACACCAGTGAATAATAGCTGCAGTTTCAATAGAAAATTGCCATTTGGCTCCGGATAGTGCTCCAATATTAAAACACGGCTATTGACTTTACTAAGCTTTACATCCCCAAAAGTAACGATAAACTACGACCAGTAGCTCTATTCTGGTAATTCCCCGGGAATAGGGAATTACTAAGGTAAACAGTTAGTGGTAATTTTTTTGTAAACAATTAAAATTGGGAACTATACTTTCCCTGTGGCACTATTCTGGTAATTCCCGGGAATAGGGAACTGGGGAAAGAATTTATATGTAATTTCGGTTAAAATTTAATTTTTCAGGCATATTGAGGTAAAAAGCTAGTGTTAAATTTTTTGAAAACAAAATTAAATTGGGAATAATTTCCCTGCCAAATTAGATATGGAAAATTTATTCTCAATTTATAAAAATATTTACATCAAACTTTTCTTCTCAGTAGGCCGGAAAAAAATATTTCAATAGAAATTACATATAAATTCTTTCCCCAGTTCCCTATTCCTGGGGAATTACCAGAATAGTACAACAAGGGTGACATGTTATAACATCACATTTTCGATAATTTATCGAAGTTTATGTCTCGAGAAGAATAAATTGGGATAATATTTCATATTTTATATCATTTTCAAACCGGCTAGATTAAAAAATTGGGATGTATCTACTAGATTTCTATCACTAAAACAGAAAGAGATATTGTCACATTTATTCTAGTAAGTTGTGATACCAATAGAAAAGAAACAATTTATAAACGAAACAGTCTCAGTAGGCCAGAAAAAACTGATTTATAGATAAAAGCTATGTAAAACGTTTCCGCAGTTCCCTATTCTCAGGGAATTACCAGAATAGGGCCACACAGAGCAGGAATTCCTATGCTGAAAGTAGATTGTTAAACTGTCCACCAATTACATAGATTTATAATTTTTGATATCGGTGAAGTCATAAAACAAAATCACGCCTAGCTACACAAACTATGGTTAGAAACTGCTTTGCACTATTCGTGATACTAAGACTATATAATTTTCCAATAAAATCACTGAAATTATTGACAAACCTAAATCAATGTGTTCTTCACAGATATTAAATTTATTCTTTGAGCATTGTAATAACTACGGCCAAAAAACTCAATTGAAAACCTATGAAAAGACTTTGATTTATGTTTGTAACAAAATAATAGGATATTTCGAAATAAGCATTGAACGAGAGTAAATTTATTCGAATAAAAATTCTAATAGTTAATTTAATCCTTTATTTTTTTTCAAATTTGAATTCGCACCTTATTACCAGTGATAACTATAAAATTAACTACAACCAAGAATAGTTTAGTCTTTTAATGAACCAACTTAATGAAACTTAACTAAAACGAAAATAATCTAATTAAAATTAACTCGTTCACTCATATTCTTATACATTTTGTTTTTCGATATAATTTGAAATAATATTGCATTTAAATTAAGAAATTTAAAAATATAGAGTGAATTCAATCAATTTATTGACTAAATAAAAAAGTTTTTCAAAAATGCTTAAAACACATGTTGAGCTAATTTACCTTTTTAAGATATTCCTGTATAAATCAAGAGATCATACTCTACAAACGATATTAATGAAAGATATGTGAGCAGACTACAAGATAACGTAGGTTTAAGTGAACTGTTCCAATTTTTATTCTTTGAAATACAGAAGAAATTTCTATATTTAATGAAGGCAATAAAGTTGAGAAAGTTGTAATTGTAAATACATCCTTAGCTTCGGTATATGATAAATTTAAAATGGTTAATTATTTTATCAGCCTTCGAAATTGTGATTGATACATTCAACCATTAAAATTCGAATATAATTTACTTTATTTACTCCAGTTCATCTGTTAATGGTAATAATAACAGTATGTGGTTTTTGATCAAATAGCAAAACAATTTGGATATAGAGTAGTTTAAACAAAAGTGTGTACGGCATGGCTGTACTTAAAACTATAGGGACACATATGGGCGGTTCTTACATCGGTTTTCTATTGATTCCTCTTGGACGCTCTAAAACAAGCATTAACTGTAACTGTTTAGCGGATAATCTATGAAAGAAATGAATGCGATTTATAAAAAACGATTTGAAGCAGTGTTTTAAGTGCACATCCGAAAGGACCAAAAATTTCACACACACACACATTATTCAATGTACAAAAATGTTGATGATTTGCCAGATAGAAGGAAAATCCGAACCATTACAAAAAAGGAGGATGACGCCATCATACAGCTATTTGATGACAATTCTTCGTTTATGCTGGATGCAGCAGTAGAAAAATTGACGGAAACGAATATAATTATACCAAAAACAACCATACGAAATAGAATTATGGAACATGGCTACGCATATCGAAATACTTTGGTAAAACCACTACTAACACAAAATCACATGGAAAATCGAATACCCACTGTATAAACATAATAAACATAAAACCAAAGATTTTACGAATATTGTATTTACCGATGAGTCATCTTTTTCGGGTTTTAATATAAAAAGGCGTGTTTAGCCAACTAAGTAAATAATGATTGTCCGAACTGTGAAGCACCCGCCATAGCTCCATGTATGGGGATGCGTCACCAAGCAAAGTTTTGGAAAATTAATCGTTTCTACACGGAACCTAAACGCACTTTTCACGAAGTTTGTTACAATTTGTCCTTAAAAGGTTTGTATCAGGGAAGTCTAATTGGATCTTGGAAGAAGACAACGATCTAAAACACTATAGCATACTCTGTTCGCAATTAAAAACTCAAAAAGTACATCACAACATTGGATTGGCTATCTCGCAGTCAAGTAATTCCAATCCAATCAAAATTTATGAACACTCTTGAAGATTACGCTGAAAATGTACCACATTTGAGAACTCTAGCATGAGTTGTCCGGAAGATATGGAAAAGTATTATCACCACAGTATGCAGAAAAATTAGTTGATAGTATGAACAAAAGGAGCCAGGCAATTATAAACAGTAATGGTGACTTTACTATGTATTAGTTGATAGCGCCCTAGAAAATACAACAAACTTTCATAATAAAAACGAAAAAAATCGTAGTTTTATTTTTACTTAGTTTTTGCCGTACACGCTCTTGTTGCACATACTGTAATTATTCAAGCTTGAGGTTATCGCGTAGAACTCTATTTTGAGCTGCAGTAAATTGTATTTTATAAAATCTAAGAAATAAGCGCAATAATTTATCAACTCGTACTGCTTTTGGGAGGAAACTGATTGTCCAAAAATCGATAAGTCAATTTAGAAGTTTACTAAGTTATTGTTGGGCAATTGTAAAAAAAATATTTTCATAATAATTCTAGTTAGTAGAGGGGTTTAGCATGTTGATAATATTTTGTAATTGATGTTTCCACAGTTTCAGATAATAAGGATTTGTTATTCTCATGTACCAATTTTCCATTGAGGGGCCATCTCGTAATCAAAACCAATCAAATTTAGATTTTTCCTTAATTTTCCACTTAACTAAACGTTTTTTTGAAAGTTTACGAATGGCAATAAATAATTTTATGAAAAGAAATTACCTTCTTTATATCGAAAAATAGTAAAATACACAAGAGGAATGTGCTTTTCTTAAATATTAGAACCTAGGTGACGAAAAAGTTATCCATATTTAAAAAAAAATATGTTGTAAAACATTTTATTCTTGGTTTTAGGTACATGTCAAGATCGAGTACTACAACCGATTATCTGAAAATTAAAGCAAACTTTTCCTGTAGGAGACTTAATTCTAAAATTTAATAATTTCTCCTTTTTTCCCATATATAGAGGTTAAGAATCAAATTACCATAGCGCCTAGAAACTATGTACTTTGCTAATTGATTATTTGTTTTAATTTTTCACAAATTTTTAAAATTACGATTACCGTCTAATCTGCCACTAATTGTGGCGTTAATAAAAACATGTTAGCAAATAGGAAAGACATCAACCGAATTTTACCTTGGTACTCAACTTGGGGTTATTTATTCTCTGAACTAGAGAAACTCCTCAGAAACGTAATGCTGAGATTTTTTTTTCATAAATTAAACAAATTCGAAAATTTTAATAAACTCAAATTGCGCTAGTTTTTTAATTTATTTTGATTTGCATCTACATTTGGACACAAATAAAATAATATACAGATCGTCGACATTTACGAAATTTCAGGGACTGTAGTATATAGTTTTAACAAAAAATTAATGAAAGACAAGACCAACTGCTATTTAATGCTATTATAAATTAGTTAAATCTTCTATGATTGATTGGTGAAATACTTGCACTGAACAAAGTTCTTCGAATTTTACATTAAAAAGAAAATTTTTTTTCCACCGATCGAAGATTGGGTTAATTTTATGCTTTAAACATTGAAAAGATAAATACATATATTATCATTAATTTAACTGATAGTGAAAACAAAAAATAAAATTGTGCATTTGAAAACAAGACACATAGCTATAACTCTATAGCAAAACATTTAACAATTGAAAAACCTTTGAAGATTTTTTAACAACTCACCGCATGAAAATGTCTAAAACTATTCTATCTCAAAATGAAATATCCCCACATATTGCTATAGAAGTTTGTATCGTGTTCTGATTTATTGAAAATTTTATTGCGAAAAATTTCGAATTACCTAGTCCAATTAATATCATTACATATTATGAAAATTAGAAATCGGTTTCTCTGACCAAACGCGAGATTTCTTATTTTAAACCAAATACAAATTTTTTGATTCGCGCTACAAAAATAGGTTAGTCCTGAGAAAATTAATTCTTATCAAATTAACACGTACCAAATTTTATATAAGGGTGTATATAAAGCATTAAATGAGACGCATATTTTAGTGTTTGGACATTGGAGCCACAGCATTAAGTGACCAAAGTATTCATACTAAATTTCAAATCTATTTTAACAATATTTCATTTTATTATGTTGCAGGACTTTTTCAACGAAAAAAATACTATGTAATGGAGAATACCATATAATAAAATCATAAAAACAAACTCCTAAATCATTTTGATCTTAATTTATTACATAATTTAAAATTAAAATTTAAGGACATTTTTTTGGTATGTTATAAAGCTCTATAACTATATATAAATGATTCATATCACAACTATTTTCTTTCTTTTAAGAATTTATGTCACATATTGAATATATATGAAAAGTATATGGGAGAAAGCCAAAGAAAAATGAAAAATAGAAAGAACTATGGTTCCTCTTATATGAATATGAAAAATTGGAAAATATTATGAAAAATTATATATAACATAATAAAATATAAAGGTCACGTACAAAATATATTTTTATTTATTTCTAAATATTTTATTTTTATTTTAATGTGAAAAAATGTCTGAACAAAAGGGAGGATTATAAAATATTGAAGATTTTCCGCACATCATTCCAACGCCATATGTATATATTCGTAATATTTATTATATACGATATATACGTATATATATATAGTGGGTGTGATAAATTTTCTTAATTATTTTTAATATATATTATACGTCTTAAACATAATTATTTTAATTAGACTAAATTTAACGAATATCACCCTAGAGTGTTTTATATTTTAAATTATATTTATGCTGCTGTGAATGTTCATCGTGTATGTTTATACATATTATACATAAATTCAATATTTTTAAAGTTAAATGTCCAATGGGATTATTTAAAAACAGCAAAAAGTTTTCTTCCTGTTATGACATTTTTTTTCTTGTATTTCAACTTTCTTGACTCTAGTATACATTTTCATTTTAATTCAAAACTTTATATGTATTTATATGATTAAATTAAATTAAAAATTCAACAAACAAACAAAAAATATTATATAAACAACTTTTTGTGCACTGTTTCTGTATTTTATTTTCACGGAAATAGAAAATATTTCGTTTTTTTTTTTAAATAAGACACGCAATAAAAATTAACATATTTTTATTTTATTGTCCTCAGGATAAACAGTTTTTCCAGTGCATATAAGACATTTTTTTTGTGGAAAATTATTTATTGTATTAAAATACTGTGCGTTAATCAAAATATTATGATTTATTAAATTCGAAACGTAATAAACAATAAATAAAAATGTTTTACATTCGTATATGTGTTTTATAGGTACGATCGAGTATAAACCCTCAAAACCAACAGAAGAGGAATATATCTTAAAGAAAATTTGTTATCCTCATGAGGATAATAGCCAAAATTATATTTTAAAAGTGAAAATGGTTTTTCTTCGCATATACAACAAAAAAAAATTATTTATATATTTTTATCCGCATACAGAAGAACCTCAAAGAAAAGCAAACCCAAAAGAAAAAATATTTTTTTATTTTTTAACCTTCATGGCGCTTGTTCTTCCCCCCGAAAAAAAGCACAAACAATACTCGCGCAGCCACCTACATCACATAAATAAAATAAAAACATTATAATTCACCTCCAAAATTTTGTTATATGTTCGTATATGTTTATGTGTGCGGATCTAAGTAAAAGGATACGCAAACACCGCACACCACATAAAAATTGTATAATTTTCATGAAAATGAAATTAGTTGAAAGGGAAAAAATGTATTTTTAGCAGTTTTCTGAAAGACATAATCTCTTCAGAGAAAAAATGTTTGTGCGGTAATAAACTGTGATTTAATTCAAATTCGAAATCGAACACATAAATATGTATTTATTATTTTAATTTTAATATAAATAAAAGCATATGCAAATTAAATTTACAAAATGCGTTAAATTGAATTGAATTTGCCTTATATCTTAATATTTATTGAAATCAAAATGTAATGTTATTTGCTTGCAAGTTTTTTTTTAATATCATTTAGGTTAGTGTACACATTTATTGTTGTTTGGTCTGATTTGAATTCAATAAAATTGATTAAAAATGATTTTGTTTTGTTCAAAATGGGTATGCGAAGGCATCGTAGCAGGAAACTCTATGCCGGCAAATTATCCTATGTTCAAATTACATATTACCAAATTGTATTAAGTGACCGTTTGGTTTTGGAGTCGTGGCGTGGCCGCTGCTGTGCTGAATAAATGATACTGTAAAAATAGAATGTTGTTTCAGCCCTGGAGACATTTTCACGTCGATATGGAGAATTAGTTAAAAATTAAGTTTTTCATAGTAACCAGTAAGTTTTTCTATGTTCAAATTATTGCTTAATTTTATTAAGAGGCCATTTGGTGCTTGTTTTACCTCTATGGTTGTTGGTTCACACACCGCGATCCCAGTTAATCTCCAAACTTCTATCTGCTTGAGTCGTGGTATGGGCACCGCCACTAATGAAACACAAGGAATATGGTTTTTTAAGCGCTGAGTAAGCGACGCTGTTAAAATTGAATGTTATCCAATTTGTAGTTTCAGCCCTGGAGTCATTCTTACGTCCGGTATACATTTATTTCTAATTAGTCAAACTTGGTTAAGTAACTATTATGTAGACAGCAAATTAAAAAATACAAAGAAAACAGCTGCATAAAATTCATGCAATTCATTATGATTTTTGTGTAAAAACCATAAACGCTTTCATTTTACATAAGATTCGCAAGAGGTGTCCGCTTTACAACTATAGAATAACTTTAGTAGAAGTCCTTATACTAGTTGTCTCATTTCTAGTAGATTTATATGATTTAAATCAAAATAGGAATAATGAAACAGGCAATTTTATTAAAAATTAAGCAACTACTCGAAATAATGTGGGAGTGGCCTAGAGACAAAATTTGAAACAGCACCATCACCACATCATTCAACCAGTGCAATGTTTAATTCAAATATGTATGAGTCATCGTAAAGAAGCACAACAAATGGAAGAATGAAACAGAATATAAACTTAAAAAAAGACAAGTTCAGGACCTCTATTTAAACTTGGTGAGGAGCGGAGATTTGTTTTTTTTTTAAATAGATTTGTACTTCTTTATGATTTACATTAATAGTTTTATAAATTAACTAATACCACACCTATAATAAATTAAATTTAAAATTTGAATTGACTTTTGACTATTATAATTCTAAATTATTATAAACAAAATTAATAAACTAAAACTATTACTAGTTTTTGAATTTGGAAAATCCATAACGATGAAAAAAAATTGTCTTAGCATTGTTTGGTGTTTTATGTTCCTTCGGTTTCTTTATCATTTTATATTTCAACGATCACATTAACTACGAGCTGGTAATCAATAAACCCCCTCAAAATAAATAGAGGACCACACAGATTATAGAAAAATCGTAGTTTTTGTAATTCAAAATAGGATAAAACGTTTTATTTTCTGCCGTCGAACAAAAATGCCTATAACGTCAGAGACACTTTTAAAAAATTATAATACATATTTTCAAAATAAGTATTTTTTTTTATTTTTGTTTTTTTTACCATTCAATCTGTTTTGGGGCTCAAGGCTCTCCCTGCTCTTTCGTGGTTGTGCTTTTTACGTCCTTACTTTAGCCTACTCATCCAACTCGAGGACGTACGACCAGGACCGATTTAAAACCATCTGCACATTGCAAGCTCCATATCAGCCTATACTGGCATGGAAGATGGGTCGGCCCATGGGTTGTGCACACCGACAGTGGGTCATGTGTTATGTTTCACCACAGATTGAAATCTGTTGATGACATTTCACTTTGCACCATGTTCCTATCTGGATTCGAACCCGGTACCTCCCGATCCAAACGCCAAAGCTTTAACCACTGTGCCATTTGGTCGGTTCCAAATAAGGTTGTTTTTTAGCAAACACTTTGTTTTTTAGCAAACACTTTCGCAATTCGAGAAAAATATTCAATTTTATGTAGAGGACTTCCATTTACACGATAAATTTGACCAAATTCCTTAGGAGAAGACGGCATTTCTCGTGATAAATTGAATTGTTAAAAATCTCGTATCACTTTCATATTAACATGGTCACTTTAGTTGAAACTCACTATTACAGTTTTCTAAGAATTTTGTATTTTCTCACGAACATTTATAGAATTCCCGTGCATGGATAGTGGTCGAAAATTAAGACTTTAAAATGGAAATTGTGGTTCGTTTTATATAAGAAGTACGAAGACATGTATTGTAAAATTATCTATACACATAGACGGCAAAGAATAACTAATCTCGGTACTTCATCGTAATTGGACAATTTACTTTTAGGAAGGAAAAACAGTTCGACTAACATTAAAACGAAATTACTTCGCCTGCGCTGAGAAAAAGGAGCTTTTAATTAGCACGTGAACGAATGTCAAATTTCGACACCATGCTCAGTTTAAATTGCTTGGTGGAAGAAAATCAATCGATAATATTAAGAATTATCAATCGTTATAATTCGATATTTAGGATCATAACATTTGATAATTCTTTATATTTTGAATTGAGACAAGTCTTCAGTGTTCTTCAGTTGGTACTTCATAAATGAGCTATTCACAACAAATTATCTTATATAGAGTACGCAAAAAATAGTTAACTTGTAAAATATCTCTTGTTATTATTTAAAATATTTTCCTTGTCACAAAAAAAATTTAGGTAACAACCGTCCTGCATATTGAAAGCTTTCATTTTTTGAAACTTAACCGCTAGTCTTATTTGACGTTTAAGTTTTTCTTGATATTAAGAATAAATTATGATATTAAATATTAGGACGTTAATAGTAATAATTCACATAATAGCACAATACATATAATAATTAAAAAAACTAAACAAATTTAAATTTACTTTAATTAAAAATTTACAATTTTCACGTTATGTCAAATTTTTTTCCGACGACGTCATACTTTAAAATTAAGAAAATTAAAATGTTTACTTTAGCATAAAAATTATACATTTAAATTAAACGTTTCACTTGATTTTTAGTTTAAAGGTTTTATCCTTAATTGACCTTAATCCTTAATTAAAAATTATATACTTTTCCAATGATTTAAATTTATATTATTAGATTTTTTAAATTTAATATATTTTTCTTTAAAATTAAAAGTGATTTTTACTAAATTAAGGATAAGTTGTACATGCTAGTTAATAATCCGTAGGAAATTGTCCTTCTAAATTTTTTTGGTATGCAATGATTTGCACTACGGAAAACCCGAACATAACTTTTTCTCAAAATTTTCTTTTTCAAATTTTGTAATTCAAATTTTTTCAAAGAATGATGTTTTAATTTATAATCTCGAGTCTAGTTTTGTTTGTTTTTAAATATTTTAATTTTAGATTTTACAAAAAATTAAATAAAAGATGTTACGCATAAATTCCAAACCAAATTTATGAAAACTAGTTAAAAAAATTGCCAATAGATGGCCAAATATTGTCTTGTATGCAAATATCGGGTTTGTCTATAGACAGGTGGGAATGGCAAAACAAAAATGTATATGTAGGGAGGCCTTTGTCTGTTGCTAGGTGGCACGCCAGTCCGACTGGCATGAGTTGAACTTGAAGCGCTGCAAGATCTTAATCACACTAGGGAAGCGTGAATTATCTAGAATTGTAAGGGTAGATCATGCAAGAAGGCTGGACCTGGATGCGAATAACTTCTGCAGAAGCTGCAGGGACGAGGAGGAGGAGCAGACTCTTGTTCACTTCCTTTGCTCATGCCTTGCGCTAGCCGGCAGAAGACATAATCACTTTGGCAAATACGCTATAGACAGCTTCTCTGATCTCGAAACGTGTAATGTGCAAGATCTTTTACGCCATATTAGTAGCACTAAATGGGCATAGAAACGATAGCAACCACTGAAACCTAACCGAACCTTATCTTTATCTTTTTAAATTTAGAATTTTAATAAAATCAATTAAAGCTATAGCTTAAGCATGAACCATAAATATCAAAATTTGTAGTTATCGAAGTTTATTGAAAATACGATAGATGGAATCCGTGATACTTCAATAGTCAATACTGGAAAAAAATGAAACAACAACAACTAAACTGCACTCTTAAATAAATACTATAAAATCATTTGCATGTTTATAAAGCAGTTCTTAACCCTAAGATACAAAATGAACAAACTGTGAAAAATCTCAAAATTGTAGGGTAAAAATACTTAAAGTGATAGACATAAATATGTCAAGATAGATTTATGCGTAGCTCCAGAAAGTCAGTTGAACCTACTTCTCGAGCAAGAAAGGTAGCCTTATATTTCATCCAATTGTTATATACCTAATTCAAATTTTAATATCGGTTTTAAAGTTCTAGCAAAGATAAAAGTAGAGAATAGAAAAATCTGACAACAAATAAACCATCGACTAACCAACGGTCACATAAACTTCGAACTAAAGCATTTTTGGTAAACGTTTCGTAAGAATAATATTTTGTTTTCGAGTACTAGAAAAAATGGAATATTATAATCGGCAGTTTACTGTTACAAATTCAACATAGTAGTGAGGCTGTGTACCATTCACAGGGGAAAAACCAATTTTAAGTAATTTTTTGGTAAATTCAATTATTTTTGAAAAACTCTATGGTATAAACTGATCGAAAACTCTGTACTAAAATCGATTTTTACCGTAGTACACGATTTACCCTTGGATTGGTACGCAGCCTGAGTAGCACTAACGACGTTTTGGCCCATTGTAATTTAAATAACATGGGTCGAAGACAATACAACTAAAGGGACTAAAGGAGTCGCTACTGTTTTTTATCATAGGCCACGCAATAGTGATTTATTGAAGATAGAACATATTCGATTGATTGCCATTTTTGGAGATATGTTGGCGGATAGGCTGTAATTAATTCCCATTTTAGGAAGAGCATTTAATTTATCTATGTTTAAATTTATAGTAAACATAAATAAATTAGTTACTTTTATGAAACTTGATGACGTGTTTGCCAAATTAAAGGAAGGGATCAAATCAAAACAATTCATAAAACTCCCGGATGAACACTAGAGCATTTTTGTCTCTGACGAAATAGGACAAGATTATATTTTAAATTTAATGAATGTAAACGATTTATTTAGTCAATTCAGTTAAATTTAGCAGAAATAAACCAGACTAAATTAAATGTCTTTTGTTTTACCCCTGCATGGTATATTCACGAAGCAGGGTTATTTTTAATTATATAACTCTTAAGCCAATTAAATCTTTATATTTAAATAAGTCCCGTCTATTTAATCCAGGTTTAGTTAAAATATTTCCTTCCACTTCTCTGTTGTTGAATTGTGAAATTGAGAGTTTAGTTCTAAAAAGTCACTTTTTAATGGCAGAAAGCGAAGGCTTGTAATATAAGAGGAAATATTAGGAGAGAAATGGATGATGGGTCAGATTAAAGAATCAGACCGACTAATATTACATAGTCTAATATCGCAACTCCTCCACGGAGGTTGGAAAAGAATAGAAAATAATATAAGCTGTGATTTGAGAAAATAAATTCGGTTTAATTTGATGACAACAAAGTTTGGCTTATAACATCGTATATGGACGAAGATGGAAGGTTTCATCGGATACGGTAAAAAATCCTTGTTATAATTTTTCTGGCACCACTTTCTCCTTCGATAAGTTCTCTATAAATGCAATCGCTCCCGCAGTTGCTTAATTAAACCGGACTCCTAATAAACAGCTTCAAGTGTAAAATTTGGGGTCGATGGAGCTCTGCACTAATTGCAAAACTTATTACTACATAAAGGAAGTACTGTTAATGAAAAACGGATTATGTTGACCATAAATAGTTTTGAGCCTTTAAAATCAGCCAATTCGTCGAAGACAAAATCGATGTTCACTAATAATTTACGATAGTTGTTTTTCTTACTCTGAAATGCACCAACCTCATTTTTACTAACAAACAAAATTTTCTGCTAATGGATGATTTGAGGCTACTATTATTTTGTATATAAGGAAGGAACGATATTTGGAAATTATTATTTTGAAATCTGAGCTGGTATGCTGAGCTTACCGCTGTAAGATACGCACTAAGGTAAGGAGTGAGCATTTGGTGGCCTGCTCTGACATATGGCAGACAGTCTGACATCAAAAATTCATTTTTATTTCCAATCCTGCCGTCTAGTTATCATGGTCAAATTCTTAAATAACGCCAAATTATAGGTTAATGTACTGACAATATAAATTCAGTCGGCCGTATCCCAAAACTTCATGCAAAATTTACGATATAATTCAATCTAAAAAAAGCTTGTTATAGTCGATTAGGAAATTGTAGTTTAATTGCATTCAGCATGATTAAATCTCAGAGCTTTGTTCAAAATTCGTGTTAGTACCGTCTCCTAGATGTGGCGCTTTTCCTATTTTATCATATTTCAGATCTTCATTCGAGATTCACGTTTTAATTGCCAACCTTCATTATACATTTAGTTAAACCACAGTCAGTAAGAAATAGTCGAGTTCCACTCGGCAAGGCAACATTTCAGAACTTCATTCAAAATTAATGTTAGTATCATAGCATAATAGTACACAACATAAATCAAGATCGGTTAAGAAATCGTTATACTTTGGCATAGTTATATCCGAGACGTTTGACCTAAATTTGTTATGAATTTTAATAAAATTTTGAAAATACATAACTTAAAAAACCGAATTTTAACTAACAAGATAAATTTGAATATGAAATTTGTATATTAGTTTCACTAAAACATTTTTACTTATTTAAACAGCAATTAGAAGACAATCAAGAATTAGCAATCAATTCAGCAATTAGCAATCAAAAAGACTTGTTGTACTTTTCTAAGTTTAGAAACATTTTGGCGTACGCGTGATTCGCTACTTGCAACTTATATAAATTGTATGTACTTCTTAGCTGTAATCGATAAATTGAAATGTTTCCATCTTGATAATTTAATCAAATTTTGTATTTCTATTTTTACAGTAGCTCATAATTGATCAATAAAATTGATTATGTGGTTTATGATATAATTCGCTAGAATTATAAGTACCAAATTTATTATATATTATATACTAAACAACACTAAAAATATAAATATACGTCTTAACCGTTTGAAAATTTAACTGAGAATAGTTTTAAACCAACTTTTCTGCTGATATATTGTAGAATAATTCTATTTTACCTGTAGTTTTAATGTTCACCACCAGGGCAGTTTTAGTTAATACTTTTATTTACTTTATTTACTTACTTTTACTTACTTTTTACTTTATTTTATTACTTTTTATTTTTAATTATTGGCAATAGAAATATAAAAGTGATTTTAATTATTTTGACATCGCATTTTTCTAAAGAAGACGAGAAATTAGTTACGATTTGTAATAATATTCAATAATGTTCTAGCACATTACTATTTAATTGAATATATTTAATTGCATGTTTACGTTGTTGTCAAATTCAAAATGTTATTATTACCAACCAATAAAAATAAATTAAACAATATATTTGGGTGTTTCTTTGAGTACAATGTTAATTCCTATTCAGAATGGGAATTGCTTGTACCAAAGAAAGACCATGATAATTAATAGTTAATTTCGGTTACAGTCAAATTAAAGACTATTAAAATAATTGTATGAAAATGAATTTAAGGAATTTCAAAAATGTTAACGTACTCATCGGCATTCAATAGGCTTTAAATTTATTTAAGTTTTTAAACACCCTGTCCATATAACAACAGTACACACACAAAAAAACAAGGAAATAAACCAAAAATAAAATTTATTAATTGGAATACCAAAAAAATAATAATTATGTGAAAATTTATTACTTACAAATAACTTGAAAAGACACTTAATTTTATTTTGTGTATATATGGCCATAAATTTGCCAACATAATGACAAAATTTTGACTTCACTCACCTGGAAATAAATAAAAATAGTACGAAACATTAGAATTGTTTATAATTATATATGTGTACATTAGTTTATATTATATAACATGGTAAATATTAAAAGCAATGCACTAAAAATATTAAATCTACTAATAAATAGTAAATCAATAAATTTTAATTTAAAAATAAAAAAATATAAAATTTATATAATAATAATTTTTCTGTTTTTGTTATTTTATATGATCTCTGTTATCATATTACTCCATATTGGGGATAATAAATTTTAGGATTTTTTTTTTTTTTTTGGTAGTATGTAGCTATGCTATACATATTTTTTTTGGTTGCCGATGAAAAAGGGAAAAACATTATTATATAATTAATGTTTTTAACCGAATTAAAAAAAAAAATAAAATGAAAATAATACGAAGAAGAGTAAGAGTGAAAAACATGAGTTTTAATGTTGTTGATCATATATTTAATGTTGGTGTGATTATACGGCAGTTAAATTGGAAATTATTGTGAAAATTCTATATAAACATATACATACTATGTTATGCTCTTCTGTACATATAAGAAATATAATTTATGTGGATAAAATTACACAATAAACTTACTGATAAGGATTATAGTATATAAAAAATAATATACCTCTGTGTATATGTGTGAACATAAATTTTTGGCATTAAGCCTATATATAGGAATTTTCAAGGTACGTACTTGAAGATAAATTATACGAAAATCTACTTAATCATTCAACTCGTATCCCGAGCCACAACCTGCAATATATAATAATATATACAGCGAGCGACAAAAGAAAATTATCCAATCATGAAATGTACGCGAAAACATTTTTAAAATATTTTTTTTTTCTACTTCTTGTTTTCCATCATCGCGTTTCACCAATCGCATTTTAATTGTTCATTAATTTTTATTTTATATATATATAATATAGGATTTGTTGCTGTTTTTACAATTTCTTTTGATCATTTCAAAACTTGCGACTTATTTTTATATATTTTATTCAAGAAAAGGCAAAACAAAAAAAAAATTGAAATTCTTAAAAGTTTTTCTTGTTTTGTAACAACAAAATACAAAATTGAATTGAATTCATTGATTTAAAAAAATATAAACGTAAAAATGAGTTAAAAATTCCAAATGTGGAAAATTGAAAATGAGAAACGATATTATGGTAAAAATTCTTTTTTTTTGTATACAACTGTTGTGTTGTTAAAGAGTATTTTTGTTTTGTTATTTAACGATGTGTTTGTTTTAATGCTGCAGTAAAACATAAAAAATGTTTTATCGATTTCAAAAAAGGATAAAATAAAATATAAAATAAAAAACAATTTCATGAATTTAAAATTTATTTATACGGATAAATTTTTTTTTTTATATTTTCCTCTGTAATGTTTCTGTCTTCTCATTCTTGCGATCTCGTTTTATTTGAAGGACAATAATTTATAAAGTCCAATGGCTTCGGAAAAACGCAGCCAAGTTCACTAATCACAAAAAATCGTATATACAACAAAAACATATATGTATAAATATATTATATTGTAATCGTGATCATTCAATTTTTCAATCATAATTTTTAATCAAAATCATTAATTTTCTACTGGTAGAACACAACTCTCTATATCACGACGAGTTTATACTTTTATTTATGTCACAAGAAAATTCACTCACGAAATTTATAACAATAAACGAGATTTTTTTTTTATTTTTTTATTTTCAAGTAAAAGATATTTTTCTATGATAAATATATAACGAAGAAAGAATATAGCATATACAATACATAATATAATAAAACAACTAAATAGTCACGATCAATTGAATGAGAATTTACAATTTTGATCATGTACGTATAGTTTGCGGGAGAAATAATCTTGAGGCGCGAAGGCGTTGAAAAATGGGTGGGCGAATCGGTAAGAAGAAAATTAAAAAGCTTTATAGCCTTACCTAGATTATTATTATTATAATATTCAATTATCGAGTCGGTATTGTTTACCTTACTATATATTCACACATTATTATTATTATTATACAATTCTTTTATCTTTGTTTTAATGAGCTTACTGTTTGATATTAATCGCAAATAATTTATTAATCAAATAAAAAATTATAATTGTACATGAAGTACAAAAGTAAGTAAGATATCAAGAAGTTTTTTAAGCAACAATTTTTTTTAGTAATAATTTTAGAGAGCATAGTTTAGCGTTTAAGGTGTTTTTCATAAATTGGTGACTCTATTAGAATTGGAGTTAATCTACACCACCTTTAGTCGCGATCGCAATTTTTAACATAATATCAACTGAGGCACTATTAGGTTTCAGTTAATTTCCACTTTTAGATTTTGTGATAATTATTAAAGAGCCTAAAGACTTTCAGCACTGACAGCACTGAAAACGCGCCTTTTACATTAATTAGCAAGGGTGTTTACGACATTTACATTTCCTTCGATTGATTTTTAATCAATTAACACGCCAATTGCCTTAGTCGTGTCACTTCATACGAAGTTTGACAATTGCCGTGTTACTTCAACTATAAATTGGTATTTTCTTAGTCGTACGAAGTGACGTGATATGGCAAAAGTCATCAACTACACGCATCTGTCATCTAAAAAATTCCCAAATATTTAACGGATCACTAACATCTATAAATCATCAATTGTTGAAAAATTAATACTATTTAGCTATTTGGTGAATATATGTTAAATTAACAAAAATAAAAATGGGCAGCGTAGAATTTTTCTACAATGATAGTGACGACGAAGATAATAATGTATGCGATATATGTAGCTGTTAAGCGAACAAAAATTATGAATTCATCCAATCCATTGGAATTGTACCTTGTAAGTTATAGAAATTAAAAAATTTGTTTTCTTATTTATGCTTTTTCTTTTAGATTCATTAAATATTTTCGGTTAAATATATAAGCTTTTTTACTTTTTATTGTTAAAAATGGAACAAAAATTTTACATTTGACCAGAAGAGCCGCTACATTGTGATTTTTGTCAGAAGGTAATTACCAGAAAGGTAGCGGGAATGATTTTGTTGCTGGGTTGGCCAAACCAACTTTTTTAAAAAATTTAAATCAAACTTGCTATAATATACGACTTCCTACAACAGGTGCGGAAAAAGAAAAAGTTAAACTTGCTTTGTTCGACAAATGCGGATTTCCAGGAGTAGAAGCCTGCATCGATGGCACTCATACAAAGATTATAGAGCCGCCTAAACAAGCTAGACATCTTTATATGAACCGGAAAGATTTTCATAGCCTAAATGTTATGGTTGTACGTAGCAAGAAGATTCATTCCGTCATCCAGTATGGTGAAATTAATTTACGTGGTTATTAAATTCATTCGTGAGTATAAAAAATCCTAAAATTGTTAATTTTTTATTTAAGGTGATGCCGGTTTCGCTCTGAAGCTAAATATTATTACACCATTTGGGTTCACTGAAGAACAATCAAGAGAACGAGACAAATAATTGAAAGGACAATTGGAATTGCTTGCTAAATGGGCAACACAATTTAATTATACGCCGAAGAAATCATCAAGAATTATAAACGTATATTTTACGGCCTTCACAATTTGAGTATTTCATATACATAAAGCCTATGACTGTGTGCCAAACTTAAGGTAAAATTCAATTTTAACTAAATTTTTCGGTAAATTCAATTACTTTTCAAAAACTTTATGGCAAACTGATCGAAAAATCTGTTCTAAAACCGGTTTTTACCGTAGTAAACCATTTACCTTAAGTTTGGCACACAGCCATAGAAATAGATTATATAGGCTGCGTACCAATCCAATGTTAAATCGTTTACTACGGTAAAAATCGATTTTAGTACAGATTTTTCGATCAGTTTACCATAGAATTTTTCAGAAATAATTGAATTTACCGAAAAATTTGCTTAAAATTGACTTTTACCCTTGGATTGGTACGCAGCCATAGAAATAGATTATATAAACTGCGGGCCAATAGTCGAGTAAAAGTCAATTTTAAGTAAATTTTTCGGTAAATTCATTTATTTTTTAAAAACTCTATGGCAAACTTATCGAAAAATCTGTTCTAAATCCATTTTTTACCGTAGTAAACGATTTACCCGACTATTGGCACGCAGCCATAGAATGAATTTAAGCAACTGTCAAGTGAGTCGAATACGGAGGGTAAAAGAGTAAGCATATAAATCAACAAGAGTAAGCATATAAATCATCAATCATCATTTTTTCGATCGAATGCAATGAAGTTAGGAAGTTAAAATTAAAAAATTATTTAAATTGAATTACATTTTTATTACTTTAATATAAGTATATTGATTAATTTTATTTAAATATAATATTTTGTGTATCGAAAATAGTAATTATAAACCAACGAACAACGCTTATTTATTTCACATTCTTTTTGTTAAATTATATGAACTTTGGTTAAAAAAATAATTCAACTGGATGTCATAATATTTTTCTATGATAGAATGAGCTAACAAAATAACGTATTCTTGGGAATGACTATATTGCTCTTCATCATTGAAAATATTTACACTAACTAGATTATGAAGAACGTTATAACTTATTTTCTTTAAATAATTTTGAACTAGATTGTAGTTGCGTTATGCTTTTGTAGTCGGAATAGCCAGTTCCCGTTTTAATACTGCTTTGGAATAATTACAAATTATTAATACTGACGGCGAAAGAGTTAAAAAACCACTCCTATTTTTTTAAATTGATTAGCCATTTGTTGTATTAATTTGCAACAGTCCTCAAAATTCAATTTTCTAAATAAATATCGGACTATAAATCCACCTATTTAATCAATAACATTAATTGATCATTTACTTAGTATAATTGAGTATCCAGAAAAATCTTCGTCATACATATTAGGTTCGTCTACTTTAGAAATTCCTTGACTAATTGAAATATCATCTGATGAGGCTGCAATCATTACAAGTCGGTTAATAGAAGAATTAATAAGACTATCGGAATTAAAATTGGAAATGTACAAAAAAGAAACTTCTGTTTGGGGAATACAATTGCCTAACGCTTGTATGAAGTGATGAATTGTTTTAAAGTTCGATTCGAATTTCTTCCTAATCTTGAGCGAACAACTGTAAAAAATAGGTTTTGACTTAATTTATAGAACGAAATATATTTCAACAGGTGTGTGTTTAAATAGGTGTCATGGAGAACCTGAATGTTAGAAAGACAACATATTATTCCAATAAAGTCCGTTTTGCTTTTAGGTTTTTTAAACCATAATCTGGAAATTGTTTGCTGTTTAAAATACAAAGGAATTATTAAAAACTCTAATAAATTTGATTGTTCCACTACACCCGTCAAATTGTGACAATTTTAAAACACTATCACAAAATTCTAATACATTTGCTACGAATTTACTTAATGTCTGAACTGCTAAATTAACTTTCAATTTTTGCCAATTAAAAAATATATGGGCCTTTCGTTATTTATTCGCGAAATAGAAACCTTCCTTGAATCTTATGTAGTTTTTCTAAGTAGTGAAGGGAAACTTTATGGCCGTCACCATGGAATCAAGGGCCTTTAATAGCTAAAACGTCCCTGATGAGTTTGAACATATGATATCAAACAAAAAAAATGAAAAATTGTTGAGGTATACCAGCCAATTTGAAAGCGGGATTTATATAAATAAAATTTGTTGATAGTCCATTAAAAGTCACTCCAATTGTTACAACCATATTTTTCTTTTGTACAAATTTTAAGCTACTAATAGGAAAATATCCAAGAGCAACTTTCCAACGAGCAATACAACTGACTAACATAAAAACAATTACTTGGGTAGCTAAAGTACTTTCTTTTGGGTCGCTGGCTTCGAATTCGACGTACCCATCTATTTTTTTGGTGTGTACTCGAACTTTTGATGAATGTACGTCTGAGGCCGAATTTTGGTCAAAAAATTGGAATACAAATTATGAGAATTACAGTAGTTTTACTTACCTACGAGACCTAAAACATTAAATCAAATAATTGTTTAATACAAACAGCGGTAAAATTCAATATTTGCGTCTAGTACGTATGTGAAACAAAGGTAAAACTCATAAATTTTATTCCTGTTTTTCAACCAAAATTGGGTCCCTGATCTAAGCATACAATTCCAATAACGACCTCATTTGTTTCTTTTTTTGATCGGCCCAGCAACTCTAGAGTACGAAAAGATTCTGAAGTAAAACCTGGATGCCCATTTACTACTTTATACCAATTAGCAAGTGTACGGTAAGCAGTTTTTAAATTGGTTTCGAACATATTCATAAGCCTTCGGAGAATATAAGTTTAAATTTAAAGCAAACTTCCGTATTTCTTCTGGAGATTTCCGGCCTAACTTTCGATTTCTAACCTTATCTTTTTATCTTCTCTCTTTAAATAGATATAGTATTTAAAAAATTGAATTTGGGTTAGAATGGTTTCAAAATGTATCCTTCTGGCAAGAACTAACTAAATTTTTCTCTTCTATCTATCAGGTGGCCCAAGTTTGCTGTATTTAGTCCTAAAAATAGTACCTTTTTTGCAATTCGTTTCTTGAACTCGTGCAAAGATCAGCACCTGATGAGGCCATTGCTCGCTTAACATTATTTTATTTAATTGTTTGTATGTATAACAAGGTTTTATACTTTTATTAACAAAATAAGAAAAACTAGTACCGATTTGCGATTTTTGTAATGGTTTGCAATTTCGCAGGACTTTTGTTTAATTCGGATAAATTATCGTCATTCAAATTTTCCATCTCTTCACGATTATACAAATCTATATTAGTATCGAATACCATCAGTGCAGGTACGTCGGCAATTAGTGGTAAATAATCCTGGTTCTGTACATCAGAATTGAAGGGTGTATACAGTCATGGTCTTTATTATATTTAATTAAATGCAATGACTTGATTGCGATATCACTTAATAAGTTCAACGCGTAGAATGGATCTATCCTCAACAAGAGAAAAATTTTCAAAATTAGCCCCAATAATACCGTTAGCATCATATGTTGGATAAACGTCTTGGGAATCAAATTTAGAACTAGTGTTCTAAGCATCCAACCATGTTTTCTTCAGTATGATATGTAATTACGGTTTGATTAATATTGGGGCATGTATTTTCAAAATTATTTTCAATGTCGTCAAATCGACACGTTGATTCGTCAATGAACAAGGTGGGAATGGCCGATTTTCTTAAAAGTCTCCTCTGAGTCTCTTTTGTCTGTGGCATCAAATATTGTTTTATATGTATTTATACTTAGTTTTTCTTGCTCACCGAAGCCAATTGATTTCAACTATTGTTTTTTCAACTCTTCATATTTTGGTAAGCTAAAAACTAATGTTTATGTACATTAGAAATTTCTGTAAGAATTATACTTATAGTATTCCAAAATAAAAATAAATTATGAAAAGCAAAGCACGTAGCACATGAAATTAACGCCATTTTAATATATAAAAATACAACCCTGGTTGCAACAACCAGATTTTCTGTTAGTTTTTTTATGATTTTGTCTGATTTTTAAATTAAAATAAGGATAATTCTACCAAAATACAAATCACTTTCCTTTAAATATAATTTATATTTTATTTTAAATAAATACTTGCTAAACCTACCGATGATAAGAAATTTCTTTCTGAAATTTTCTAGGCGTGTTTTGGCAGCATTTCACAATACCTGCATTTTAATTAAGTATACAATTTTTATCACGAAATGATGCACTATTACAATCCACTAACTATTTTATAAAATTTTAATTATTTTAGTTAATCATAATTTAGTATTTTTTAAGAGCACGAAATTTTGCTACATCATGTGTTTGTACATAAACAGTTTGGTTGGTTTTTGGTTTTTTCGCTTTTCCATGGTTTTTGGAATCTTAATTTTATGGTTTTTACTTTGAGATATGAGTAAGCCATATACTGTTTTTATAATACCATCCTGCTCTGACTTGTTACACATGAAATAGCAAATTTTATATGGATACTAGAAAAAGACGGCGAACACAAATTCAGAGGTTGCCATTGCGAAACTACTGGGATCGGTGGATGATAGAAAAAATAGTATATCATTAATTTTTGTTGACTTTCAGTTGTTTTATACACTCAACTTATGGATTTATCCTCCAAACTTTGAAAAGCTGCTATTGCGATACCCTACAATTTTATCACAGGAAAGTTTTCGGGGAAATCCTCTACAAACTTTCAAACGACTAAAATTAATAATGGTGATCGGCAATTTAAAAATATCCCAGCATGACGGAAAACCATATTAAGGCGGGATAAATTTTGAAAACTATGGTATTGGCAGAATAAATCGCGAGACCATCAGTTTGACTCATTACCCCTGTTATATACTTGACGACCGAATTGACACATCAATTGAAACACTCTATTTCGTACTACCTCATTACTTAGTGTAAATATCAAATCTTCAATAAACTTTGGAAAATAACATTTCCAACGTTTGACAAAATCTTGGCTACGTCAAGTATATCTCAACGGTTACAATTTGTTTCGAGCAAAATAAGACTACTAATTTGATAGTTGCCAGAAAAGGACCAACCTCGTTTCGCTAGTTCATTCAAATTAATTATTTTTGCTTTAACTTAGACACTTGTTCTCCAATTTTGAATATGGAATATATTATGGAACAATTTTCTACAGTGAACGCAACAATTGTTCTTTACTTTTTAGATGAAATATCACTGTCGTTTCAATTATAATATTCTCTAATTCGCTAAGAGTCTGCTTTAAGATTAGATTGCATAACGCAGTTCATTTTATAAAATTTTTATTTGCATACATAAGTTGTACCTTAGGAATCAGATCAAATCCCGATTTCGTTAACATCAGAAAACATAACATAACTATTAAAACAACCATTAAAATGGAAATTCGATTTGAATAATTGCAAAAAAATTACCACCCAATTGCCACCGGTGATGATGAAGACTTAATTGTTGCGTTTCGTATTGGTACCACTCAATTTAGATTATGTAAGTTTACTTTTTAGTACCAGATTTTGTTTTACAAATATGATGCTAAATTGTATCGAGCGTTGATTAGTTTTTCATATAGTTGCAAAAATCAGATCCCACCTAAATACGCTAAAAAAATTAATAATTTTGACTTCATTACTCATATAAATGTTTAAAGTCATAAAATCAAAACCCTCCAATCAATTTTAATTGATCGTCCAATTATTTTTATTTTTGTTTTCTTCTTCCTATTTTGTCATAAAAAATGTATATTATATTCCTTATTTAATTCTTAACCATTATTTATTTTTCTTGTTATTTATTTCTTTTCCGCGTTTTTTATTTTTATTTTTCAAAATCAACAGAATCAACCACACAAGATTATGTTTGTTTCTTGTTAAATTGTTGTTAGTTTTCTTATTACGTAATATATAGATATTAAGTAGTATACAATGGAGCATATACAGACTCCGAATATATATATATATAGGTAGAATTCACACTTCTTGATTTCCTTTTGTGTTCGTGTATTGTCTTAAACTTAGATTTTGTTTGTTTGTTAGGTTGCAGAAAAACAGAATATTGAAAAAGTAACCAAGTCATGACAATCAACTTAATTCGTGAGCTTTAGTTTAAGAGCATGTAGTTCTCGTTTATTTTAAAAGAATAGACAAGACAAAAATGTCACTTTAACCTTTTTTCGACAAAACTAAAAAAAATTAAACGAACCTAGAAAATGGGAAAATTTATATATCGCGATTACCAGAATAAAGGTTTTTGTTTTTACCTCCTATTGTTTTACCTTATGAATACATAACAAAAAAAAATATAATTCATTGGAAATAAAATTGCCATTTTAAAACTAAAATTTATCATGTGCAAGATATAAAAAATCTATATATGTAATAATATGTATGTTATGTAGAGCTCTCGACCAAGCAAATAGGGCCGCTTACCAATAAAATATACACCGCGATATATACGTTTAAAAACTCGTTTAAGTCATTTCAAATGTCAATCGTGTATTTGGATCAATCAATTTATTTCACAAAATGTTGTAAATTATATACAAAAACCAGAAGGACATTTTTATTTGTAATTATTTATTTTAAAATTGTATTTAATTATACAATAAACGACAAAAAAAAGTTGTATTTACTATACCTAGAATAAGGTTGGTGAATATATTTATAGACCTCCAACAGACTTACATACAATAGATACACAAAGATATATTGTGAGACTGAAAAATATATAAGTTTTATTTTACTTATGCGATTATTGCAAAATTAAAATAAATCTACATTTATATGCAATTTATAAATGAGTTTTGAAATTAGAAATAAATAGACATATATAAATTGATTGATTGATTACATAAAAAATAGATTTATGACTAACATTTTTTTTACTTGTAATTATGTTTGTATATATGGACATTTTTGTATACATGATCTCTATGTGATCTGCTTTGTTTTCGAAGGCGACCTAATATTTATGATTTACAATCTGGAACCAATTACCGTTTATGCGCACGAAATTTTTTTCTCAGCTACCTTTTAAGGTAGATAATAAAATTTAACTTTCTAAACCAAAATTTCTTTTTAACAATTAACGTACCCAAAAAATAAACAAAAATCGAATTTTAAACAATTTTTTTTTGTGTAAGTCGCGCGTCAAAATAATTTCTAATGCACAACAGTGTATGTATAGTAAAAAAAAAAACTAATAAAAATAAATTATTTTCACTATTTGTGGGTGTCTATTTTATTACTTTTATTATTATTTTCTTTTTTTGGTTTTCTTATCCGACTTTTTATGACTTTTCTCTCTACAAAAACAAAAAAAGTTTTTTTTTAAATATCCTAAAAATATAATAATTGTACTTCTACTGTGTATATCTTGTAGCAAGAAGTCAAAATGAATCGTCTCTAAAATAATTCTTCTTCTTCTGTATGTATGATTTTTTTTTTTAGTTTTTCTGTCGAGACAAATAATAAAATTTATTTATTTACATTTTTAGTTGTTGTATTTCGTATTTCATTGTGGAAAACTCATAAAATATCGGGCTGGATGTTCGTTAACAATTTTTTTATCCAAATAAATATAAAATTATGTTACTCAGTGAATTATGAAAAAATAGATATGATTGTGTTGATTGTTTTATGGATATCATATTTTTTGTTTACATTTTCATTACGAACAAAAAAAAATGTTTATTTTAACTGAGTAGGTGAAAAATGTATAATTTGAATATGCTAGTTTCTGTAAAGAGACAAATAATGTGGGGCAGACATGCAGATTTAATATTATTTTTAATTCCTAAACTGTTTGGTTGTCAATGTTGTTAATGCCAAATAGGGTTAAATTAGGAAAACTTCCTAATGACAACCGCCAAAAAGGAGCTTGACAATATAGAACAAATTGCCTTGTCCAAAATCTCTGTAACATATTTGAAAAAGTCGATCCAGTTTTACAGTTGCAAATTACTTGTCAAACGTTCTTCTGTTATACATTAGCAAAAAGTACTAGGCTTAAAGTTTCTGTGGTAATACTCTGTGGTTAAACTGCTTTTGATAAACTTTATTTTTGTTTGCATCCGGTTCAGAATTCGTTCAGGATACATATATTCGTTCACATTACTATGTAGAAACCGTGATACTTTTGGTTATTGCAATATATTTTATTTGGCGTCGGTACGAAATTCCGATTTAAAAAAGGCCGAATTATCAAAATCCCGACTTTCAAAATCCCGACTTGTAAAATCCCGACTTTCAAAATCCCGATTTTGCTGCAACTTTAAAAAATATTAAAATTTTAATTTATTTATCTTTATTTTTATTAAGAACTCGGCCTCTTTTTGGCCGATCTGGGTTAAATTTGGGTTATCTAATATAATTTACATTGTAATGTGAATTATTCTGGAATTGGGCCTGCTCAATTGAAGTTGGCCATTGCTCAACCAATAATAGCAAAATTCAATTTACAAAATTTGTTTTGTATAAATATGATATTTTAATAAAATATATGTTTGGTTGTCCAGAAAAGAAAGTTTGGGTTTTTGTTGAAATATTTAATGATAAAATAAATATATAAACATAATTAAGCGCTATTTATGTAACTTTATAGCATGAACAATATTTTTTAAATGATTAACTTTATCAGTATTGTTTCTGTTTACATAAACATTTATAATTTTGCTATTTCAACATTTTATTTTTTGGCGGGACGCGTTCACCGACTTTCCATTTCTCAAAGCGCGTTTTTCATATCATCATCTCCTTTGCCAATTCTTCGATTAATTTATAGCCCCAACCTCATCTCCGATTACTGTTTTAGTCGGACGTGCCCGAACTCAACCGAGTTTTGTGTACTAGGGAAATTATCTCCATGGTTCTGGAATATTGTCCGGAACTCTGGACGACTGTATCTCTACTTTGGTATCCATAAACACACATTATACTATAAATTATTTGGAACTAATCGACATTTGGCGTCTGGATCAAATTCTAGAAACCTCTACAGGAGGTAAGAAAACTAAGCTTAAAAGATTTATCGCTTCCAAATTTAACCTGAAGGTGTTCAGATTGTACTGTTGACATCCTTATATTTAGCCAACGAAACATATGTTTTAGCTGCAGCTACACTTGCTTTTTCAAAATTTGACGCAGTTCTCTTTAGATTAAACGAAATGTTCCAATCACAAGCAATTTTACAAAGATCTCATTATACAAAATAATAATGGCACGATCTGGTCACCAATTTTATCATGGATCGAGAATAACTTTCTCATTATGTACCATCCATGAGCCAGCATTCAGCCACTGTTAGCAACATAAAGAATGTTTTTGTCCCTGATAAAATATTTTTATTCTCTCCAAAATCTGTTTCCGACAATATGAAGAGTTCTTCGTCAATACACTTTAATGTTTCCGGAATGGAAATTTCATTTAAACTTTCCGACTCTTTCAGTCGACTCTCGTGGCCCTCACTTGACCAATTTTAGTTTTTGTGCTTCGTTTGAAGGCCAATATAATCTACAATCGGGGTCGCATTCAACAATACTTTCTCTTATTATTTGAGGTCGCAAACTTGGCACTTCTGCAAAAAATTTTACTGTTTCGTTTGCCTTAAAAACATGTTTTTCGAAAGCCACCGAAGCGTGATAATGATCTGATGGTTCCTTTTTAAATTCATGTTTTCCTTCTTCTAGTGTTATGGCTGCTTTTGCTTTACACAATAGGTTTCTCCGTTGATCCCAACACCATCGATAAGTTTGATTTCCGCCCATCTTTTCGAGATGGCAAGCGTAACCATCAATAATCAGCTTGTCTTTATTTTTGCTCGTTTTGATCAATGAAATATTCATTTTGATCCTTTTTTTATTAGTTTTGAAAGGCGCACGCCTTTCATATTTTCATGGGTATAAGATGGAAATTTTTTTGAAATTTAGTATATTGGAATTTTGATATTTGGCATTTTGTATAGGAATTTTGGTTTTCTGGAATTGTATTTTTTGGAAATATTTTTATGGGAATTGTGGTTTCTGGGATTTTGTTTTTTGGAATTTTGGTTTTGGAATATCGTTTCAGGAATTTTGGATTTGACGAATCGTACCCAATTTCGTTACCAGTCATTAGAAAAAGATTTTTAAAAACCTGATTTTCAAAAAAAAATGGCTGGCCGGCCCGAATTCATAAATTTTTTTTTAAAGAATCGGATTTTTTAAAATCGGGTTTTTGAAAATCGGGATTTTAAAAGTCGGGATTGAAAGTCGGGGTTTAGAAAGTCGGGTAAACGACTTCAACCCATTTTATTCTCTTTTCTCGTTATATTGTTATGAATTTGCCATGTAGAATCTGGTTCGTATCACTGGATTGGAAATGCCGTTATAGAATTTAACTGTAACAACAACATTTTTGCTGCAAGCACCTCGTTCCTTTCTTCATTTCGCGTCAAATATTTACTTTGTTGAAACTGTTCAAACTTTTGATCCATTTTTTGGTTTTATTGATCAAAATGTTTATTTTTTAGTCAAAATTTTGATGCATTTGTTCAAACTTTTGAGTTATAGCAGACAATAACTTCGCTATATTGAAGGTTCTAATTAGCTTGAAAAATGCCTGCAACATCTAATGTCAATAATTTCATAAAAAAATATGATTAATTTTTCAAACCTTAAATGTGCAATTTTCTATGAATAAATGTCTCGTTCATGCTTAATTAATGCTCAACAAACCAATAAACGAGATCGTAACAATATTATGGGAAGAAATAAATGGCCAAATAAATTAGAAAGATTTTGGCTCTTTGTGTGGCCAATACCTTACCTCGTTATAAATAATGCCAATATTTGGCCAAACTATGATCAATTTCGACAATTAATCCAGATAGTTTCAGACATCCTTCCAATTAGTTGAAATTTTATAAATGCCCGACAACGTAAGAACAAATTAATCTGCACAATGCTTCGCATATTTTGACGGCGGATTTGCACATCTATAATTCCCATTGGTTTGTCGCTCTTAGATTTAAAATAATCACGACATGTAACATTAATAAGTTTAAAGAATACGAGAGAATTGAAGGAGGTACGAAATGAATAAAAATACATCGTGTTATCGCACACTGTGTTGAGCAACAGAAATAGAGAAACCACAACAAAACTCAAAGAAAACCGTTTTTTTTTTTTGGTTAATTATTAACGACCGTAATCTTCATTTTGATTTATTCTTCGTTCTGTGCTTTAAAGTGCCACAGGGTGAGTAAATAGCGAAAGATAACAGCGTTATCGACATCGCCAAACACAAAGAGCATCTAGAATACTTAATCCAAAGTCGCACTGAGTGACAAAAAACACAAGAACGATTCAGTCAGGCTATCTGAAAAGAAGTTCCAAATTTTGATGAAACAGAGCTTAAATCCACAGAGTTGTATTTCAACAAAAATTTCTTTCTATAGCAAGTTTCGTGATCAAATCAGGAGAGAGAGGATCGAAGCACAGATTTTATCGATATAGAAAACATCAACATAGAAATTTTTTTTTTTTTAAAGAAATTGGAGAAAGCAAAGGCTGCTTGATTTTTTGGTTTCATAGTAAATCAAATCAATGAAGAAAAATTGGGTTTTTTATCACTTAGTAAATTCAAAGGCCTGCAACAATCTTATTTGGAATTTTATAGATTCCGTTTTCAAAGTGCTCACGTACCAAATTATGCCAGAAGAACTACCGATATTTTATATGAATCTGACATTAGTACGCCAAATTACCGCATTTTTGTCGACTGTCCTGCTGATTTTGTTGCTAGCCGATTTATTTAACTGAAATTGCGGTGCCTGAATTGAGTGAAGAAACTGCGAGTCTTCTACTTGGGAGGGTGTGTTTAAATTTGTATCCAACAAGTTATTGGAAACTAAAGCAGGCTTGAGACTTGAATTATTACTAGCATTAAAACAATTTATTTTATTCTTCAAAAGCTGCGATGCAGATATATGCAGAAGAATGTACTGGAACGGCACAACAAGAAGGATCTAAATAAGTATAACTAGGCAAAACTAACATTATAAAAACTTAAACACGATTTTAAAATATCGGAAAATAAACTGATAGTTTGCTGAAGCTTTATGATTCTTTGATGACAATAAAACTAACTGTTGCTGGAAACTTTGTCACCAAAATTAGAAGCCAGCTTAACTTTGAAGCGATAGATGCATTGGTGTTTTTAAAATATTCTTTTCAAGAGAACTGAAAATATTATTATATAATTTTATTGAAATTTATGTCACGTTTTTTATGACAATTTAAATGAATCTCATTTGTACAATATGCAAAATAAGAAAAGTTAATAAAATATTTTAATTTAGTTTAGTACATTTTTTAGTACATTATTCTATGAAACTGTTCGAGAACGGGGTATTAAATTATTTGCGAACTCCATGTTGAAGTGAAAATTTAGACTTATGCAGATGCTGTTCGCTAAATAGGGATATCACCGTGATTTTTGGTCAAAATCGGTTCACAAGAAAAATTTATTTGAATTAATATGATTCTAAATTAATTTTGCAAAAATATCGGTTCGCAAAATTGTGAGGAAATGCGATTTTTGGCAAAAAACGGTTTTCAACAAAAATTTAACTTCTGCACCGGCCAGACGGATTGACTTATCAGGATGAAACTTCATAATTAAAATGTGTCCACAAATTTAATGATCCTAGTGATATGTGCGGGAAGTACGTGAGCCGGAAATGCTAAATTCTACAGAAAGTTTTCTAGGTGTTGAGTATTTCGAAATTTTTTAAAAAAGTATTGTAAACAAAAAATATTCTAAATAAAATTTACCAAATGGAACCTTTTGGAAAGAAAGTTAAATAGGAAACTATTTTGCTTGAAAAATTAATTCCCATCTAACTTTGTTTCGACATTTGTTACACTAAACAAATTCAAGCAACAGGCCAGAAAAACACAACTCTCTCTATAGCAAGAATGCCTTTGTTAAAGATTTTCAAAATTTTGAGAATTTTCAATAAAAATTGGCCAGTTTTTCAACAAATATTAATACAGAAATCTTTTAATTGTTTTTGTTGTAATAAAACTGGTAACTAGATTGCTGTGGTAAATTAAGAGATAATGTTGATTCAGGTACATACTGTACTACCTGTAAGTTAATTTCCGCAATGTTAATGGCACAATTCGAACTAGTTCATTTATTTTTTAATATTTTGGTGTTACAAAGAATTAACGTTGTTTCCCCCGCGTACACACATGGGCAGGAACACGTAACCCAGACTATATTGCAGCACGTTTTTATACGTTCAACATTTTCAATATTTTTAATATAATATAAAAGCAATTACAATTTAATGCATTATTTCAAAATCGAACAGAATTATATTAAAATTTATTTATATATTTGTGTACAACAACAACAGCAAAAAAATGGTTGGTTCCCATCCTCTTGCTCTTGATTACTTGTTTTTCCAATAAATCTTTCAAAAAAAGTGGAATTTATATCTCCAGAGAAAACTGAACAAAATAAATAAGAAATAAAATTAAAAATGGAATAAAAATAGGAGGAGGTGATATACTATAAAAATAAATTAAAAATGGTACGTACATAGCAAAAAAAAAAAATGTCAATAAAGCTATTTACTTTAATATCCGATAAAACCCCTTGTACATAAATACCAAACCACAAAAAATATACGCCGCCGATATTACACATAAAAATGACAGATGATTAATATATAATGATAATGATTATAAATAAGAAAATTATTTTAATTTTCTAACCAATCGTGAAATTAAATTTTGTGATGCGTTATCAAAGTATATTTATATAGAACTTTATCTCGCAAACAACATCCTTAATATTGTTACGTACATCCCCAAAATATAGCGTTTATGTTTATATACTCTGCCGGGGTGGTTTATTTATATGTTTTTTATTCAATTGAAATTGATTGTATAACGTATATTATAAAAGTACACGAATTTTTTTTTTACGATAATATAATATTTCAATTGAAATTTATTTTTAATGCCGCGACAGATTTCTCGGTGTATATGGAAGTTCATAAAATTATCATTTTGTTCGATATGTGGAATAAATGGTTGAATCAGGGGTGTGATGTGTGCGCTTGTTTTTTATTGTTATCAATTTTAAATTATATAATCGATTTCTAAACTGTGCCGAGTCGGAATTTGGCGCATATTTTGCGGAACCCACACCGTTTAATGATATTATAAAGTGCGTCTGCAACGACTTAAAAATAATCACACATATATATTTTAAACTGGTCTTAAGTTCTTTCAACTTCACGACATATTTGTTTTTGTTGTAATTTTGTATTTTCAATTTTCTTAATTTATAATTCGATGTTCTTGTACTTCATTTTATCGTATAAATTTTATGTTCATTTTTAGTCGAAAAAATAAAACAACATATAGCTTATACATAACTAAAAGGAATCAACATAAGGAAAAATCTTAAACAAAAAATTGTTGTATTTATTTTATATTATTCTGTCTGTCTGTTGTGTTGCTGCATGGTATGTTGTAACTGGTTTTTATAATTGGTTCAACTAACTTAAAATGGAAGTACATTTAAAAAAAAGGAATAAAAATTACATTAAAATGAATTATTTTTTTGGACATACAACATTTGAGAGGAAAAAAATTCGCGTACCACCAAGTTAAAGAAGATTCCAATCTTCAATTTAAAAAAAATGTACACACAAAATAAACCTTGTAGTTGTTATTAGTATTATGGTTTTTTTTTGCAATAGAAAAATTAAAATTATTTGTTTCAAAAGAATAATAAGAAATGGCAACATGTTTGTTATTTTTTAACATAACAGCAACATAAAATATCCATATATTGTATTTAAAATAATAAAAAAATGAATAATGGAAATGAAACTATTTCATTGTTGGTTATATATGATTACGAAATATTTCTACGTACCTTTATAATATATTTATATGCAAAATGCATAAAAGGGTTAATAAAATATAAATATAACAAAATATTTTATTTATTTATTTTATATACGAAAATGTAAAACGAATTCATGGCGTGCAAACTTGTTGTGTTTTTTGTTGGTTGGCCGCAAAATGTTTTTGCTTTCTGTTTTTCTTTTCTCGACAATATAAGGATGGATTGTGTGATTGGGATGATAAAATACATTATATTTTATTTATTTATTTCTAAAATATATTTTGGTTGGTTAAAAGAAACCAAAAGACACTTGGATATATATAAAAAAAAATTGAAACTTGTTTTCAGTTCCTCAAGAAAGATATAAGCATAAAATTTCAACATCATCGCAACAAGCATAGAAATCTATACCATTTTTGTATAATAAATTAAATATCTAATTAATTATAAATAAAATATAAACAATTTCGAAATGTACTGCATTTTATTACGCGATCTATTAAAATAATAAGATAAAATTTTAAATGTTAACTTTTATAACGATTTTCCTTATTTAATTCATGTCACGTTTATTTGCTGTTTATTTAAGGTATTTCCAATACATATATGTACTGTACATAAAATGAATAATTTATTTATGAGCAAATATAAACGGCTTTTCTTAAAACAGTGGAATAGTTAAAATAATTGCCATAATATATCATACTGCAGATCAATATATACTGTACGAGTATTATACAAAACCTACATATAAGGTGATAAAATAACCTCCGCACTTTAAAGCAAAAAAAAGCATCCAGTCGTGATTTTTATGATTTCTATCATCATAAAACCATAAAAATTATGATTATCGCGGAAAAATCATAAAGCTATATATTTTTTTTTTCATTCAGCTCCACCCTCATAACAGATTATATCCATATAAGTAACGTACCATAATTTTATTGTTATAATTTTCTAAGTGTGTGTTTTTGTTTCTTAGCAGCATAAAAATATATCGAACATAAATAAAATAAATACTGAAGGATTGGATCTTTAAGGATTTATTCTACGTAATATAAAAGGATTTTCGCTAACTTAACTTAATATATTTTGAGTTAAAATATACAGAATAAACGAAATAAATAACGATATAGATTTATTTATAAATTTATTTTGGAAACAAGATTGGAAAGTTTTAGGTCGGGGGAAAATTGTATTAGAATATTGTCGATGATTTACCAGGCGTGTATAGATATTTTCAAAATTTTGCATATTTTTAATTTTTTCGAGAGTAATCAAATGAGTATTTAATTTATATAATTATTTTTAATTTTAAATTGAAATTTGGAATTTTGTTCCGAAAATTCGAGATAGAAAATTCTTATGGAAAAACTATTTTTCTCCCAACAAATTTTGTGTGTTTAGTAACTTGTCTTGCCATCGTCTGGGAAAAAGAGAAACATACGATTTTTCTGATGTGCAAAAGGGACAAACAACATTAATAACATAAATGCAACATGCCTTTAAGTAGTCTTTGGTAATAATTTAACAACATGTCTTAGCATGACATACAGCGTTCCAATCGGTGGAATTTTAAAATAAATTTAACATGTCTTGTGGTTGTCTTGCATCTGTTACTGGCGACATTCATTTAAAATAAAATCTTTGGTTGAGAGGGCGCCTGATTAACTAAAATCGCCATTTTGAATTTTGTGTTTCAGTGTTGTGTTCGCATCATTCCATTTGATTAGGCGTTTGGTGTATGTAGTTCAATTTTCATACAGGTGATTTTTTTTGTGTAAATAAATTAAAACAAAGATTTGTTAACAATATATCTAAATACTGTGAATAAAATATTATTTTAGTTTTATATGTATTTTTTTATTGGTGTTTAAGTTTATAATAAATTCGTAAATTATTGTTGCGCGTGCTTTATCCTTTTCTTCAGAATCGTGAATTTTGAGTTGTGTATAGGCTTAGTTTTTCGACAAAATATTTAGAGTTAGAAATAATGAATCCATCCAGGACCCAACGGTATAGAATTATTTCTATATACACCAGACATATCTTTGGGAACTCCTCGTCCCAAATACATGTAGTTGTCTTTTGACCATCTGAAGCTTGTTACTATCATTTGTCTTTGATTTGTCTTGCATGTGTTACTCGAGACACGTTTGCTGGGAAGTAATGACGATAATAATGACGTGTAGGAATCACCGTGTAATATTACTGAATTAATTAAGATAATTCACGCAACCCAAAAGAAATTCGAGATTTCAAAACTATCGGAAACTATCGATAGTTCAACTTCAAACTATCGATTACTATCGATGGGGCCGAATATCGATATTTCCCCACTTCTGCAGAGCCGTATCTAATACAAAAAATAGTTTAACATAAGTAAAATGATTTTTGTTTCAATAATATTATTTATTAAATATCTTAAGTTAATTAAGAACCGCATAAATGTACAGCAATTGAACAAAAAAATTAAATTTTTTACAATCACATAGCTTAATTTATTACATATTTGACCATTGAAATTTAAATTTATATTCTTTTTGTGGTAAATAAATTTGTACAGAGTGTTTGTTTATTTTCTAATTTTAGACAACTATTTAGATCCTAAATTTGGGCAAAATACCTAAATATAATTCAGGTCGTCTGACAGGCGGCTGTCAGCATTTTGACAAAATATATCAACATAATTAGAAAAGAAATTACGTGACTATACTCATTCCGCGGTTCCACACTTTAATTCTTTCGCCGTGATTCTTTCCTCGTTTCTTTCGCCTTCACCAACAAACAAATTATTTGGCGGGGAAATTTTTGATTTTTTTTTCAGCAATATTTTTTTTTTGATTCAACTGATTCTCGTGCTACTACGTAGATAAATATTTCAAGGACACCTTATTTATTTGTCGTTTTTGGGTTAATTTTAGTTTAATGCGTACTTCGAGTGCGAAACATATATTTTTTTAACCAAGGAAGCAGTTTTCGCAGCAAATAAAACTCCGAACAAAAAATATCGTCATTTTGACTGGATGCATGGATTAGTTTAAAACATATATGTTGCGACAGATTGTCGGAACGAATGCAACCGTGAAAGCGCCCTTACGATATGCAAAATAAAAATCGTCACGACAAGACAAAGTCGTCTCGTTTGTCGATCGGACCGACACGACAACCACAATAAGAGTGAATAATGCTAAGAAGTGCGCTTATTATGTGCGATATTCCCTGTTGCTGGTTATTCTTTGAAACTATACCGTATTGCGTTCTCGCCAAAATCGAAAAAGGGGCAACGTATTAAGATTTAATTGTATACTAATATTGACGATTGAATTCAAAAATTTTGGCATGCAATTTACTTAGTTATAATTTTGTCTAATTATTTCAATTTTGATATTCATTGTAAGGAAATTACATGGGTCGGTCTATAGCCAAAAAGGCAAAGGGATTGCACAAATAAATTCAACAATAGTCCAGGTATCTGCTGCAAAAATAAACGATGTCCAAAATCTAATAATACAGTACTTCGGTGAAAAATTGGCTGTAATAAACTGATAGACTTTGGCTGATTTTTTTATAAAAATGTTATTAACAATAACAGCTCCGCTCATAACATTGAAGAGGATGATCAAGTTTGCGAAGGACATGACAAACATATTGGTGATCGAATTTAATTGGTTTTGTACCATTTTGTTGTTAATTTTATTATTTCCTTATATCTCAGGAAAAAATTTAATATTTTTGTGAAATACTTTTTTATGCCATAAGATTAAAAATTTATTTAGAAAAGTTAATGGCAGTTTTTATTTTCAAAACTCTCTATTTTTTCAGAATGACGCAATTTTCAAAATTAAAATATTTGTCCAAAATAAACTATAATTAAAAAAATTTCTTCTCGATTAATCTTTCAATCATTGGAATAAGTTAACACTTTAATTGATTATAGAAAGAATAACAAGCTGTTTTGCAATTTTTTAAGAACTGCTTATGATGCAATTAGCGAAATTTGCATTTTAACGACATTCTGTGAAGCTAAACCTAGATATCGGTGGTGTTACATCACAAGCATAAGTACAAAATAGAAAATCAAAAACAAAAACAAAAACACTCTTATAATATTTAATTAAAAAATTGACATTTGTATGAGATGTAGAATTTATCAAGATTTAATTCAAAATCGTTCATTTCACCGAAAAATTAAAATTTCACAAGACCCACCCTTCTCTATATAGCTGTTAAGTATTTAGCATCATGCAATAAATAACCCATAAAGCTTTAATGTTGATTAAAATTCATAATTTATTAAAGTGTACATCATATAATATAAAATCGATTGAAATTCAATATCATATACTTTAAATGAAATTTAATAGCCTACCAGTTACCTCCTTCCCAAAAATATTTCCATTTTATTTAAATTTTTTTCTACATTCTTTCCGACATATTTTAGAAATAGAAAGAAATTATTTAGAAATAAAAATATAATACAACCCCTTTATATTTTAATAATTTTGTTCTGTATTTTATTGGAACATTTTTCCTAAGTTCATTTTTTAATTGTGGATTATGAACCCCTTTTATATATAAATATGTAGATATTTACTCGTATACAAATAAGACTAGGTATATCCTCGTTTATATATATATGTATATAGAAAAATTTGAACTTGTTATGTGAACTTTTACACCATAAAAAAAAACCTTAAATTCCCCAAAAATTGTCCATATATTAAATGACCTTTTTAGATAGCCCATAAATATAACATATAATTTGTCACCCCTTACTATATATATATGGCAAAAATATATATATATATTTTAGTGCGATGACAATATTTAATTTGTATATAATGATTGATGATATAGTTTATGGTAATGTCACAAATATTAGACGATTATAGAAATAAATCACATTCCTGTCACAGACTTTACGTATTTATTCATTCCAATAAACTAAATATTCTAAAATCACAAATTATTGATCAAAAAATGCACTAAAATAAAAGCAAAAATAATCAGAAACTAATAAATAAAAATTTTCCAATTAGCAATTTATTTTATTTTTAAAAATGCTGTATTCTGGTATGAGAGATAAAATAATTTTTTTTGTGTGTATTTTTTGGAACCAAATGCACCTTTTGATTTCTGAAATTCCCAATTAAAAAATTAAAAATTTCGAATAATAAATTAGAAGTTTATTTAACTTTTTTTAAATAGTAATAATAATAATACCTTATCTCATTTTAATATCATCCAAATAAAAATAGTTTTTACTACAAAACTATAATTTTTCTCTGGTTATTATAGTGATATACTACTCTACGTAACTTCCTACCTATATAAAGCTATATACTATATATGTATATATATATATATATATATATATATATATATTATATTTCTACTTGGGTTTATTATATACAGAAATAATAATAATGAATTTTATTATCACACAAAAATTATTATTATTTATTTACTATTTTTCGGTTTTTTTTTTTTGGGATATTGGCTGGCTGGATACCTCCCAAAAAACTGATATAAATAAAAATCACAATTCATTTTATTTATATAATAATAATAATAAACAGCAATAACAATAATAATATAATATAACAAGTGAAGTACAACACTATATAGTGTACATACAGTAGTTTTTAGTATATAGCAGTAGCAGTATAAGCAATAAACAATGTTTTTTTTGTGTGTTTGTTAATAACAAAATAAATTTACTACTTTTAGTTTTTAATAGTATATGGGAAATATTTTTTATTATCGAAAATATGTATTTATGTGTCATTTTATTATTATTATTGTTGTTCGAACCATTGTGAATAAATATTCTTCGATTTCGATTTTTGTGATATATAAATATTATAAAATATACTGTGGACTACGTAAAAATAGTTCACACTAAACAAACACAAAAATTTTTCTAGATATATTTTATAATGCATGTACAGTACAAATACACAAAAATTTATAATAAAATGCAATAATTTAAAATAATTTAAAATAATTTAACATTAAAAAAATAAAACTTTATAAATGTGTATGTATCTTGTGCATGGTTTTTAGAGAATAAATAGTTGTAATAATTATATAAAGTATTGTGTAGAGACAATGTTTACTTTTATGTATAAAAAGGTTTTAATTAAAATATTTTTATTTTGCTGTTCGAGAATTATAATGAAAATAACTTTTGTTTTGCAACTGTACTGAATGTACAAACAACACTATATACTGTTGTAATTTAATCCTAGAGGAAAATTTATTTTTATAAGTATGTATGTGCTGCACAATTTTATTTGTTTTGTGGAAAATGAGTGCGGGAAACGTTTTTTTTTCCTGGTGAGCGTACACGACTTGAGTAATGCATCGTCATTATAAACTACTAAGGTTAATTTTTATTTTTGTTATTTATCTGCACTATGTATACCTATTCTTGGTATCATGATCTATAATCATATCGAAAAATACCACACTAATTATTTATTATAAATAGCAATATGGTTTTATACATAATAAAACAACTTGTTTTAGTAAAGACCAAGTCATTATGGACTGCATTCTGCACTACTAAAAAAAAAATAAGTTAATTTACAGTATTTATTGCGTTATTTACGTTTAAAAAGGCAAATCATAGTGACTGTTGAATGCGTGAGAGTTGCAAAGATAGATATTTAATAATTAGATGACACTTAATTTATGTATTACAACATTACAATAAAAATTGTTTAATTTTTGGCTACTCAAACATATTTAATTTACTATAATTTAAAAGTTGGCTAGTTCGATTAGCACACAGAAAATACTAGTATCTTTAAATTAAATTTTGATCAAAAATTTACATGAAGATTGCGAAAATTTTCCGAGGCTTCCTAACAAACTACACGAACTTAAAATATCAGAATATTGGTTAAATGCGAACTAACGAATACATTCCAAAATAAGCATTAAGAAATAATAAAACTTTTTTTACCCATTCGCAATTTGTGAGCCGCAGTAGAATTATAAGTTAAACATACATATACACTCCACGAAATAACTATAAGCGACAACTTAAAATTAACTAAAAATCAATAGCAGAAAAAGAAATATTTGAAAATAGTTTATATTAAATAGGAGCTTAGTGACATAAACAGAAAATATAAACCAAATTTCATTTTTTTAACTTAATTTCATTTTAAAATTATATTATAAAAAGAGTTCATACGAAATTACTATAAGGGACAAACTTAAAATTGACCGTTAGTTATATTTATTTAAATTATAATAAACTATCAATAATTAATATGATCACCCTTAAGTCGGATTACTTCACTTAACCTATAAGGCATGGAATTTGTTAACTTGCATAAAGTTGCTGAATCAATGTTATTCCACTCTGTTTGAATACCAACTTTGAGCTCTAAGATACTATCAAATTGTCGTCCAGCTGCATACACTTTTTGAAATAGTATGCTCCATAGATTTTCTATATGGTTTAATTCGGGGCTAATAGCAGGTCATTCGATAACTGGTATATTACTTGATGAAAAGAAGTTTTTAGTATGCTTAGCATTGTGTATAGGCATTGTCTTGTTGGAATTTCCACTCATTTCCATATAACTCGTCTCCAAAATTGACAAGAACATTGTCGAGCAGTTCGACATATTCATTAGATGTCATTTTATTAGAAATGAAACATATTGGAGACTTGCCACGATGACCAAATGCAGCCCATACCATAAGTGAACCACCTTGAAAATTTCTACGGTGCCTATATTCACGATCTTGACAAGTATCTCTCCAGTACTTTTGGCATCCATCCGGCCCATCCAAGTTAATTTTTTTTTCATCACTAAACAACACAAATTGCCATTCTGAATCCCAAAACTTGTATTTTTCAGCAAATTTGTGTCTCCCAATTTTGTGCCTTTGTAATACCTTAGGTTTCGCTAGCCGTTTATCATATTTAATGTTTTCACTTTCCTTTAAAATTTGTTGCACCATTCTTGTAGATACAGGAAGATTAAATTTATGCCGAATTTGAGCTGGAGAAGTCTTTTTAATAACGGCTAAGCGTTTTATTTCCCTTTTATCTCTTTTGCTCAATAAGCGTTTACGACCTAATCTTTTTATAGTAACATAATCTGACGGATTTGTTACAAATTTTTGAATTACATTTTTTCCACGGTTTAATCTAGCACCTATTTCCCGTATTGTCCATCCGGATTCTCGAAAACTTAATACTTATATTTGTTCTTCTTCGCTTAATTTGGTTCCTCTTGGCATTTTTCTTTTTTTACCTAATAACATGTTCCATTTTCGTAAAAAAAATATTTAAAAATTCTTAAATATATTTAATACTTACGAAAAAATCTAAAAAAAATAAAATTTTGAACTACTAAATTTTATTTGACTAATTTTTTATCGCTTGTCCCTTATACCTATTTCGCTTTACGAATAGCACAAATTTTTAAATTTTTTAATATTCTATATAGAAAATTCTCGTATATCGTGTATCCCTGAGTATTCCTGGTGTCATCCTAACGGAAACTAAGTTTCGGTAGGTCACGATCTACTCTAACAGAAAATAGGTCATTTTTAAAAAAAAATCTATGGTCCCAGGCACTTAGTGCGAGTTTAAACGAGGGATAAAAATCTCGGATTTTTCTATCCCACCGTTTTACTCAATCCAATCGCACAAACAACAGAAGTTCATGCCCCCTTTCTATCCCAAAAAGTTGAAAAACTATAATCTTTGAGCAAAATATCTGGCAGCATTTTAAAGACTATTTTACTTTTCGAGCAATTTTGTTATGTTTTGTAATGTGTTCTTCGGGATGACATTTCTATTTTTATTATTTGTGTGCCTGGTGTGTAAGGACTTTTTTTTGTCGCCATACAGCAAGAGAAGAAAAATGCAGCATCGGCATCCGAGATGGAATACGATATGAATATTGCATGTTCCGATGAAATTTTACTCGATCGATCGGTAAAAGATACGCGTCTAGAGGAGAAGAGCCCAGGGAAGCATCACGAAGCCAGGAACATCCCCCGAAAAGCAGCGATAGAAGAGGGCGGTAAGTACATCCAGCCAGGTAAGTCAATTTTGGGAACGCCTTAGTTATTTTACAGTTCATTCCCTCCAAAACACTCCTATCCGACACGCGGTCACAGTGCTTTGGGATCTGTAAGCTGAAAAGTTAGAGGAAAACCCACCTTAGTCGCTCTACTCTCGAAACACATAACCCGGCCAGGCGTGCCAGGTAGACTGGCGCCCGAGCGAAATACGAATCGTGGTCTACCCGCGGGATCATTACGCACGGCACATCACATTTTGTTCCTCCGCTTGTGCAAACGTTAACTTTCATTGTACAAACGCCTAAACTAATAAATATTCCAAATAATTGTAATGAATAAGGTCGAGAAGCTCAATATGACGAAGAATGCGAATTTGAGCATCAAGAAGCTGATGAACACGATGATGAAGCTGAAGAAGATGTTGATGGAGGGGAAACTGGCGTAGGAGAGGTAACTCCTCTTTTTTATTTTATGTTACATTTAATCCTAATATAGTATAAGAATTTTTTAAGTTTGTTTTAATAGGTAGAACCGGTAGATGAATGACCCACATACTGTACTGAATATGATCCTGAGACGCAGAGGCTAGTAACTGTAGTAAATGAGGTGCGAAATCAGTTAACAGTCTCTGTTTGGGAATTGCGAGAAATTGACATGGTTCAAAAATATTCAAGATATTTTAAATAAAGATTATGGTCCTGATGAAGAATTTGCTATTTTAAATGGGGAATGTTTATAAATTATGCCCCTTCATCAGGGCTGTGCAACAGTCGAGGTCAGGAGTTTCAGAATCTAGGTACTCTAAATTTAATAATTGTAAAATTTACCACTAAAAGTTTATATTACCTTCTAGATTAGGAATATGGGACCATTGGGCTGGTCCAGATTCAAACAAATATTATGTTATGATATATTCAAATGAGGCTGCTTGTTTAAATGGGCCCAAACGCTTAGCAACTATTTATTTAGAATGCGGTTTAGATACTAAAACTTTATCCGTTGGTGAACCGAACCGCTGTGAATATATATACAATGTACAAACCCCGGTTGCTTGCAATGTAAGCAAACCCCATAGCTTTACCGGATCGTCACACAAAGATAGTAACGATGAATTATAAGTTAAAAACATTGTGATTTCAATTGAAAATGTATTAAGTAAATAAATGTAATAATTGTTTAAAAAAAATCATTTTAATTAACTTTTTTTTTATTATTATTAATTATGCGATTTGTTTTGGAGCTCAAGTCTCACCCTGCTCTTCCGCGGTTATGCTTTTAACGTTCTTATTTTACGCCTCCTGGCAACTCGAGGACGTAAAGCTATAGGACCGATGTAAGACCATCTGTACATTGCATAGCTCCATGCCAGCCTATACGGGCATGGAATAACGGTCGGCCCATGGGTTTTGCACACCGACAGGGGGTAATAGATGTGTTAGATTTCTCCACAGATCGTAATCTGTTGATTAAATTTCTCTTTGCATCCTGCCTCTATCGGGATTCGAACCCGGTACCTCCCGATCAAAACGCGAAATATTAAATTCTATATTAAAATTACCAACAATCTTGAATTGAAACCAAAAATTATAAAAAAATAAAAATAAATTAACAGGTGCAATAGACCAAAAATTTGAGCAAAAAACAAAACTAAACGGAGGGATAGAGAAATCCGAGATTTTTATTCGTCGTATGAACTCGCAGTTAGGGATGACGGTTTTTAAATATTCACTGAATTTTCAGTGTTATTAAACACCGTCCATCCTAACAGAAACTTATTTTTAGTAGGTTTGTGGGGTTCAACTAATGAAATAACTAAAATTGAAACTATACATTTAATTTTTAATATTGAATTTTAATTAATTTTATTACGTGTCAAAAGAATATTATTTTTTATTCACTTTTTATATTAAGTTTAAATTATATTTTATAATATTTATTTTTGGGTTCTGATCTGACCAAAGATTTTTGCTTACTAAAACACAATTAAAAAAATATATAGTAAATGTTCGGTTGATATTTTATTGAGTGGGAAAAATGATTTGTTGGCAGATTTTGATTGGTCTTTCAAAAAGTTGTTCGATAGATCATAAAAAATGATTTTATTGTTTTGTAAGAAAAAATGATTTTAAAGAAGAAGGGCAGGGCCGCTAAAACAACCCTCTCGCAGTAAAATCATCACGCGAAAGCGACATCTCTTTGTATCTTTTTATTCAAATCCAGAGTCGACAATATTCCATACGCTGGTTACAGGCAATTAATTGAAATGTGCTGTAGTTTTCCATTACCGTCAACTATAAATATTTGCGTAGCCCGTGAATTACCATAAAAGGACCCTCGTAAGGTTAAGTGAGCCCTATTCGTGTTTTATCCACACGAACAAAAGCAAACACAGTTATTTAAGTTTTGGGAACAATTATATCAGACTGTGTCGATTTTCGGGTATCGACTGGAATTAAATGTTGCATATTTGTTCTAAGTTGGTTTATGAAATCGTCAGTCAGAGATTCAAACCGGAACTGAACCGTAAATCGGAAACCGGTATTAACCGATATTTTTGTTGAACTTAAACCGGAAACGGTAACGAGATAATTATAAAGGGTGGAACGTAAACCGTAACCGAAACGCAATTTTGTTTGGTTCATTTTGTTCTTTTTCGTTTCGGTTCGATTTTGAAATTTTTTGTTGTAACTTATAATAATTTTAATTTATACCATTCGTTTAGCATCTTCTGGTTACGTTGGTTTATTACTTTTTTCGGTAATTCGTAATCGTCAAACTTCATGTTGAGTTTTTCATACATATGTCTAATGGGTAAACGTCAAAATTATTATGTGTGTACAACTAATTCGAATGGGCATCCACTTTACGGGTCATTTTATAAAATTAAAATTAAATTAAGTACTTAATTCGTTGGAAATTATCTAAAAAAATATTAATTGTAGACGAACACGCGTATTTATCCATTCGCATTAAATTGATAAGGTAAGTTTTCCATTAAAACATTTTATAACTTAACCTAAAATAACACATATTTTTTAGACAAACAACATCAATGACAATGTTCAACAAAATAGATAATAATGGCGTGTGTCAAATAAACAACTGTGGTGCTATTATAACAGGCAATCATGCGGCCAACTTTGAGAGACATGTTGAAAGGTATCACGTAACCCAATTCGAAATTCACAAAAAAGAGAAAATATTGAGTGGAGAACCACAACATAAAAAAATTTGCAAGAAACAACCGTCAGTACTTCAAATGGAATGTATTAAATCAAAAGCTTTAGTAAATATGACTGAAGAGTTCCTTGTTCAGGCGTGTGTCGAATTAGTAATTAAAAATGGCGATCCGTTTAGTATTTTACGAAGTTCCGGTTTCATGAAAATTCTTCAACCTTTAATTACGGGAATGGATTTAAGCATTAAAATTAATCCACAAAATATCCGAGAAAAAGACAATGAGTTTGCAGAACAAATAAAAGCCAATATTAGAAAAGACGTTCGTGAACAAATGATAAGTATTAAACTTGATATCGCAACTCGTTGCAATAGATCTATATTAGGTATAAACGCTCAATACATTTTAGACGACAGGATAATACTATATGCACATTAGCCATGACCGAAATGAAACAAAAACATACGGCAGACTATATTAAAGAGGTTGTTCTTATGATTTTAGAAAAATATGAAATCGAATTGAAACAAATTTATACTATAACCACCGACAATGGATCTAATATGGTTAAGACTATGCGGCTTCTTGAGCTAGATTTAGAAAGCGAGTGTGATGTTAATGTTACGGTTAGTGACGATAATGTTGAGAATCAAGAAACTAGTGATATTGACGGTGAGTTTATTGATGATGGCATCTTTGTAAATGAAAATGATATGTTAGCAAGTCATAAAATATCCAATGAAAATTGCAATGATCCAACAGATTTACAGTTTACAAATGATACGACTGTAATTTCTTCTGTGCGATGCGCTGCACATACATTGCAATTAGCTATATACGATGTGATTAAAGACAGAACCGTTTCGAATAAATTAAGTAAGTGTCGATTGGTATGTAAAAAGCTGCGAGCAAATTATATAGTGCTTACCAAAGCTCTAAAGAAAAAGATTGCAAGAATCGATTGTCAAACGCGTTGGAATTCGTCCTATGATATGCTTGAACGTTTATTGGAGCTGAAAGATTTCTGCCAACAAGTCGAAGAAACATATCCTTTTCTGAAGCTTTCCGATGCAGAATGGAAGTTTGTTGATGAATTTGTGACATTATTCAAACCGTTGAAGATAACAACAGCTAAATTACATAGCGAGCAACTGATAATTGGAGATTTTTATGCTTTTTGCATAGAATTACAACTGGAAATTGAAAAAATTAATTCCGCTTCACGTATAGCATTGCAAAAAGCAATACATAATCTGGAAATAAAGTTACTTGAACACGATTACGTTGTATCCTCACTTTACTTTGATCCGCATCATAACTTTTTACTTACGGTGGCGCAAAATATCAGAGCACGTGAATTTATAGCCAAAGTTGGCCAATTTTATTACAATTCAGTTGCAAAGATATCTGATAAACCAGAATATGATTTGAAAATAAACGAGCAACTAACATCTACTGAAAGCTTCTCATCTGAGTTGGAAAAATTTTTATCGGAAAAGGAAAAAGAAAAGAATTTGCATATAGACAATATGTATGATGCATATGAACAAAAAACAGCAGTTTTAACTTCCCAAATTAGTACCTGTGCTCCTGCTAGAGAACCTGCTAGCATCGATGTTCTCAAATATTGGAAATTGAAATGCAGTATTATCCCAGAATTGGCAGAGATTGCTAAAGTTATTCTCGCTGTCCCTTCAACGCAAGTAAGCGTTGAGCGGAAGTTTTCCGCTTTGAAACTTATATTGACTGAAAAACGTACAAATTTAACAGAAAGTAATTTAGAAAATATTCTAATGTGTAAATTGAATAGAAATTTCTAATTTCTAATGTGATTAAATTACTAGCGTAATGCAATTTATATTTAAAATTAATCGAAACGAAAAAGGAAATCAAAACTATAGTAATAGAGTGGCTGAACAATTCAAGTGTTGTAACACCGAAAACACATTTTTGTTTTAATTTTGGCACCGTAATTTGCAAGTTTTTCAAAAACTTGCCTTAAGTGGAATATATGTTCCTCCTCAGAAAAACTCCCCAAATACACAAAATTTTTGCTAACCATGCTAGAAATTAGACAAAATTTTCACTAGCCGTGCATATTCCAAATCAAGAGACTGAGACATTGCTCGAGCATTCGTCGAAAATGTTGTGTTTTCGGTATACTAACTTTAATTATCACTGACCAAGATTCTAACTTCATGAGTGAATTATTTAAAAGAATTGCCAAGATGTACAAAATAAAGAAACTAAATACAACAGCATATCGTCCAATGGAGCTCTGGAAAGATAGCATAGAACTCTTATGGATTATCTAAGAAATTTTAGCAACAAGCATTTACTAAATTGGGATTTATGGGTAAATAATACTACTACCTATAATACTACTTCTCATTCGTCCACTAAATTTATGCAGTTGGAACAGTTTTCGGGTCTAAACCACAAATTCCTAGTTCCATTACTCATTCTTCAGATATTGTTTATAGTTGAGCTACGACTATTTTGACCGATGTGAAGTTTCTAACATGAAATAACAAAAAATCCAAATTATATACAGTGCTGTGCAAAAAAAATTGCGCAAACATATTTTATTGCAAATTGGAGTCTTTTTTTGATAAAATTACAAAACTTTTGAACGCAATTGGCTTATTGTTTCATTTTAAAGACATGTATGACGTAATTTTATGAAAAAAAAATGTACCTGCAATTTAGGGGAAAACCCCCGAAAAAGGCCATAATATTCAAAATACGGTGATTGAAGTTAAAGTATGGGAATAAATTAAACACTTAATTTTTATTTTTTTTTTGTTTTTATTGATTTATAGAAATTCTATCTTTAATATTAATATTTTGTTTGACCGCCTTTTGTTTTTTTTTACATCGGTATAACCCCGCAACTGATGTGCTAAAAAATTGGTCAAGCAATTATTTTATTTTACGCCTAGCGTTCTTGGCCGACATTAGGGTTCAGATGTTTTATTGCGTGTATTTTTTTTTGTTTGAGTATAAATAGGTAATATTTTGTAAGATTAAGTTATTCTGTAAGTGATCCTAGTCAAATAAAGAATAAAGTGCAAGTTTAGTTAAAAAAAGTTAGTAAAAGTTAGTAAGCAGTGTAAAAGCAATATGTTGATTTGGGCGCGAGAAAATTTAACCACGCGTGAAATAGCTGAAATTTTAAACATTCCTACAAGTACTGCCGCGTGGAATATTAAAAAATTGCGAGAGATGATGGGCAGTACACAAAGAAAGAAAGGCTCTGGAAGGCCCAGAAAGACAACGGCAGTGGAAGATCCTTTCATAATATTACAATGTCGTCGGAACCGTTTTAAAACTTCATCGGACATAAGACGGGATGTTGAGCGAGCAACAGAAAAAGAAATTTCAGCCAGCTTAGTGAGAAAAAGATTTGTTAAAGCTGGTTTGAGAGCATTTTAACCAGTCCAGGAGCCTGAGTTCACATTACTAGTGAAAAACAACTTTTGCTATGGGCTCAGGAGCATGTTTCTTGGACTCCAGAGATGTGGAATGATGCGATTTTCCTCGATGAATCAAAATTCAAGCTGTATGTTGGAGATTGAAGAATTCTGGTAAGAAGAAAACCGGGTGAGAGGCTTGGCAACGACTGTCTTTTAAGACTTCCACTGAAAAAGGAAGGAATTATGGTCTGGAAATGAAACCGGTCGATTATGCTTCCTTAGTTCCAGCATTACAGCAGCTGTTCGTCTGCAGGTCCTACACAACGAATTTGAGCCTTCTGTTTTAAAGCTTTTATTCGAGACTTATAAATTTGTTTTTCAATAGGACAACGCTCCGTGCCATACCGCCAAAGTTGTGAGTTATTAAATTTGAATTGTAGATAAAAAGATTGGCTTTCAGATAAACATAAATAATTTGTTAAAAATTTGTTTTTTTTCTTATCTCTTCATTTAAAGGTAAAAAAGTACTTCGAAGAAAGAAGTATCGATGTGTTGAGCTGTATAGTCCAGACTTAAATCCCATTTAAAATATTTGGTCTATAATGAAGTTAGAGCAGTAGCAAAGAAAGTAGCAAGAAAGCGTCCAGATCGATTCATACTTTAAAAAGTTTGTTGATGACGATTTGGGAAGTCATGCCTCCTACGACTTTGAAAAATTTATCAAATTCAATGAATCGGAGGTGTATCGCTGTAATAAAAGCAAATGGCGGTAAACTAAAACTTTAATACTAAAGTTAGAACTTCTATAAATCAATAAAAAATATACATGAAAATGTTCTCTATAGTGGCATGTTATTGGCCCAGAATATAAAATACTCAAAATTTACAGTGGAAAACTGCCATTAACAAGGTTGCATTTTCTCCGCTAGGAAAAACCAGAAAATGTTCTCTATAGATAGGCCAATCCGACCTATATAGTGGTATCATGCCCTAATCTTTAGAAGTCGCTTGTTATTGGTCCAGATTGACAAAATACTCAATATTTTGAGTGGAAAATTGCAATAAACATATTTGATATTTTCTTGTTAAAGCTTTAGTTTTATTACTTTTTTAACTTTTTTAAGTTCTTTATAATTTCTCTAATAACTTTTGTATTTATTATCTTTTATAAATCTTATTGTGTAAATTATGATTTAATTTAATAAAATAAGAGTTTTTAATAAAATTTTCACTAATTTGCATTTATAAAATATTAAAAGTGTAAATCACCAATTCAATATGGCGGCTATTGGAATCTAATTGAATCCAATAATAATTTTGCGTCCGCCATGTTTTCTAATTGGAACCGTATACGTATACGTGTTATTTTTTATTAGAAACTTCACGGGCTCTTTAATTTAATATAATAATAATTTTTAATTAAATTTTTAGTTTTTACTAATTTGCATTTATAAAATATTGAGTGTAAATCACCAATACTAAAACAATTCAGTATGGCGGTTATTAGAATATAATTGAATCAAATAAGAAATTTGCTTCCGCCATGTTTTCTAATTGGAACCGTATACGTATACGTGTTATTTTTTGCTAGAACTTCACGGGCTATATTTTGGTTGAAATTCTAAAAGAGTCGATATCGGTTAATATAACTATTTTTCTATGCTGCCCCATCGTGGATGTCACTCTACAGACTGACGTCCAGCTAGCAATTTGTAGATGGATATATGTACTATAATTATGTGAGTATAGCAGAATGAAGTGTTTTTGTGCGATTGATAATCTTTTATAGTTCAATGATATAGTTCAATGATGTGTGCACCGGCGATATTTGATCAATAAATGTAAATATTGAAAATTCACTCACCAAAGTGCATAAAATAAATAACACATACAACATTGTAACAACGTTAAGTAAAAAGTTGTTGGTTTTATTAAAGGATAAAATTAAATTCGATATAATTTCAGAAACATTTAATTTTTAAATAAATATCTGTATAACATTAGAATGAAAATATTTCTACATGTATACAAATTATTTCTATTCTTTTAAGAGTTAACAATAAAGTAATAAGATTCAATTTTGCTTTGGCGTTTAAACTAATCTTTCATGTCGATAAACACTAAAGTCAAAAGTATAAATTTTTAATGTCATTAATCTCCAACTAGCAGTCTAGCCAAAAATTATAATTTTCTGTTACTTATTCAATCTACTATAAAGCTCGTCAATGAAACTATAACGAATAATATTTATTACTCTCACGACACTATCGTGCAACTCCCATAACATATAATAAATTTCTAGCACCACACCAACCATAAAAGAATAATAATATCGACGAAGCATACAAACACTTTTTCGGGGTTAATTTAATTCATTTTATGAGCAACAAAAAAAATATTAGAATAGAAGAGAAAAGAGAACTAACTACAAATCAAACAAAATAAAAATGTAACCAAAGTAAAAATAGCAAAGAATAAAATAAAATAAAAATATAAAAGAGGAGAGAAAAGAAGGTGTGTTTTATTATTATAATAAAAATAAAACGAAAACGAAAACATATTTTATTTCTTTTTAATGCTTTCATTCGTAAATTTCGTATACAATTTTACGAGTGCTTATCTTTATATGTGTATGTGTGTGAATCTATATATAAATAACTACACTTAAGTGTTGCACTTGATTAGCTTTAGAGTTGCGTATGAATATAAAATATCGTGTATAGTTTTTTTACTGCCGTTTCTTTTTTCAAATATTAAATTATACACAGACAATCATTATGATTATTATTATTTATTGTCAATAATTGATTTTTTATAATTTTAGTGTTGTTTTTGTATAAATTGCACACGCCTTTACAGAACTATTATCAATGTTATTATCCATAAAAACATACACTGTGCAGAGCTGTAAGGGTATATAAAGTAGCAACAGGTACTTTAAGTAGTTTTTGTATATAGATTTTTGTTCAAAATTTATTTAAGCGGAAATTTATATAATTAAAATAAAACAATTATAATATTTAGTATAATAGGTACTTATAGCGTATGTTATTTTACATTTCGGTAAATTTTCAAAGTGAAATTGATGGTTACGGTTGTACTAGTAAACACGTATACGCAATTTAAGCACATAATAATTTAAACATAGCAAATTGCACATTATTTATATAATTTAAAAATATGTGTAAATATTATGATGTTGAGATATTTCTCCATTTGTTATAAAATTATTTCACTCCTACTATTTTTATAAAAATAAGTAAATTTATGTATAAGTAAATTGTAAAACATTTTGATTTATTTTTAAATGACATGAACTTAGTTATTGTAAAGGTTTCTTGTAATTAAATATAAATTAAAATACTTTTTTATAATACAATTCTTACAGTTTTAGTTATCGTAACATACGTATTGTTTAAGCATAATCATAATAATTGCATAAATGAGTATCGCCCGTCGGGTTCATAAAATATTTTGACATCTAGACTATTTAAACTAACTATATACGGTCTTGGAAAATTTAGCCAGAACTAACTTGCCTAGTTTAGAATGTTCAAAAAAATTACACTTTACATACTTTTTTTTTTTTTTTGTAGAGAAAACCGCTATGCTCTTCCTGATGAAAGTTTGTTATTTGGAAACAAATATTGAACAGTGAAAACAATATTGACCAGCTCATACAAATCTTCCGCAGATGTGGCCTATGTGGCCAGTTAGCCCAGGGATTACCCTATCGAGCGACAATAGATAGATGCGATGATCAGAAAGCTTTTGTTGATATGTCTAGTGTGTGAACAATCAAAAATTTCGAAAAATTGAGTGATCCACTGAAAAAGTATTGGTCATACCACAGAAATGTTCCCCACATCGTATATGGCCAGTAAGCTTAGGAATTGCTCTATCGAATGATTTTAACAACATATGGATGTGATGATCAGAAAGCTTTTTGTTGACGTGTGTGAACAAACAAAATTTCGAACAATTGAGTGATCCACTGAAAAAAATATTGGCCAACTCAAAGAAATGTTCCACTGAAGTGGCCTCTATGGCTAGTTAACCCGGGAATTACCCTAACGAATGACAACAGATAGATGCGATGATCAGAAAGCTTTTGTTGATGTGTAGTGTGTGAACAAACAAACCTTTCGAAAAATTGTGTGATACACCAATAAAAATATTTGCCAGCGCACAAAACATATCCGCGGATGCGGTTTATATGGCCTAGCTAGCTCAGGAATGTCCCTATCGAGCGACCCTAAAACACGCGGATGTAATGATCGGAAAGCTTTTGTTGATGTTTGTAAACAAACAAAAATTTCGAAAAATAGAGTGATCCACTTAAAAAAATATTGGCCGAAACACAGAAATGTTCTGCGAATGTGGCCTATATGGCCTGTTAGCCCAGGAATTACCCCATCGAATGCCAACAGATAGATGTGATGATCAGAAAGCTTTTGTTGATGTGTGTGAAAATTCAAAAATTTCGAAAAATTGAGTGATCCACTGAAAAAAATATTTGCCAGCCCAAAGAACTGTTCCGCGGATTAAGTGTGGCCAGCTAGCTCAGACATTTCTCTATCGAGTGACACTAAAAACATACGGAACTACTGATCAAAAAGCTTTTGTTGATGTGTGTAAACAAACAAAAATTTTCATTAATTGAGTGATTCACTGAAAATTTATTGGCCAGCTCGGAGAAATGTTCCATGGATGTAGTGGTTATGGCCAGTTAGCTTAGGAATTGCCCTATTGAACGACACTAACATCTTATAGATGTGATGATCAAAAATATTTTGTTGATAAAAAATTTCAAAAAATTGCGTGATCCTCTGAAAAAAATATTGGCCACCTCACAGAAATGTTCCGTGGATGTGGCATATATGGCAAGTTAGCTCAAGAATTGCTCTATCGAATGACTCTAACAATATATGGTTGTGATGATCAGGAAGCTTTTGTTAATGAGTGAACAAATTTCGAAAAATTGAATGATCCACAGAGACAAATATTGACCAGCTCACCGAAATGTGTTAGGGATGTGGCGTATATGACCACTTAGCTCAGGAATTGCCCTATCGAATGACATTAACTACAATATAGATGCCGCCCCAGGAGCAAAGTCAGCATGCTTGCTCCAGCGACCGGAGATCCTGGGTTCGATTCCCGGTGGTGACAAGGAAAAATTTCACGGTTGGTTTAGGATCAATGAATTAATCACTCATTATCCGAAATAAAAATATGATTATGAAACCTCATTTGAGGCGGCCAAATCCCTTGATGGGATATAAGAGAAAGAGAGAGAGAGAGAGATGCAATGATCAGAAAGCTTTTGTTGATGAGTGTGAACAAACAAACATTTTAAAAAATTGAGTGGTCTACGTATGCCGTAGTGGTCTACGGCATATTTTACCAGTTAGTTTAGGAATTGCCCTATCGAATGACACTAACAACACATGGATGCGATATTATAAAGGTTTTGTTGATCTGTGTGAACATCCAAAAATTTCGAAAAACTAAATAATAATTTTTATTTCTTATAATAATATATCGATCGAACGTGAACAAATTTTTCACCTGGTCGATTCGTATTGGATATTTTTTGCGAAATAAGCTTTAGCCTTTTTATTAATGGAGGGGGGTATGTAACAAAATATCTAGAATAAGCATTTCAGAATCTTAATTTTTCCAGTTCTTACAACAATGATGTGTTGGTGAGGCACCTAGTTGATCCGCATAGAACTGGGGATTGCTTTCATCTATTGCACTATGTAGATTACTCTGTGGCAAGGATCTACTCCACAAAATTAAAATTTTTCAAATTTTTGTAGATGGCTTTGTGACAGAATTTTCATATTCGCATAACCTATTCTTGTTTCATAAATTTTTGAGGTTTTCTGAAGAACACATTTTTGATTACTCCGAATCTGATTACTTTGGATAGATTTATACTTTGCACAAATTTCGAGTTAAATTCTGTTTTTGGCTAATACAGATGCCTTGAGCTTGTGAATAGAGTTGTAGTTTTTCAGAACAAACCTGAAGTACTTGTTCTAGTTTGTCCTAAGAAAAAAATTCACGACAAAGTTGCATTTAAGCGAAATCGACGAGAATTTATTTAACGGTTAAATATGAGGAAAAAAAATCCTCAAACAATAATATTTCATCTCATCTCAATTTTGTCAATTTAAACTTGTATAAGACGGAGAAACATTTAAAATTTTTTGCTCAACTTCAAAATATCCATCGCAGATTTTTTAACGGAAATAATCAATACTACTTTGACTTGGCACTAATAAGGGTTTACAATGACAAAGATCGCAGTACCAGCCGTATGGAAGGAAAAGCGCAAATAGCTCAACCCATATGCCCCCATAAAAGAATACGGGATAAACGTGCCACTCTCCTATAAGTACGACTTGCTCGGAAATGATTGTTTATATTTTAAATAGGTTACGGAAAGGACTACCTCTGGCCGGACAATAGCGGCTATAACGTGGGATTCACGTAATCGGCCAGCGTTCGTGTGGTCCAAAATAAAACTAATATTTGTGGCTAGAAATACGACTTTCCAGAAATGATTGTTACTGTTTGCAGTTGGTATTAGTAAAAGTTAACAATGTAAAGAGAGCTGTATCAGCTGTAGAATATAGGATATAAGAATATGCAAAAGGGATGGGCAATTATTTTTTATGTTTTCATTAGCCTATAGTAAGAACTAACTCTGGCCAGCCGGACAGTATCAGCCATATGGTAGGATTAGTTCAATTGGCGAGCTTCCATTTGGCTCGATATAATGATTCATTATTGTCATTCTCGTATAGGAACATGTTTTGCCGGAAATCTTTTCGGCCTATATGACTTAGAGGGCAATACTAGCCGAATGGTAGAATTCACACAATTGACTCAGTTTCGGGCCCCTTCTTTATAAGAACAAAATATATTTAAAATGCGCCAAAAATTTAAAAAAAATTTCGTCTTATACAAGTGTGAGGATATTTTTTTCACTGCGACATTTATGCCCAACGCGAGTATCGAGTCTTCAGTAAGAAGCCAAGAAAAATAACATATTTATCATTTGAAAAGTCCCAGTCACGCCGATTTTATATGATGAATTGCAATATACAGATACCGATCAATGTTTAGCAATTTTAAATCAGAAAACTGCATTTTCACTATAACTGTTGACAATATTATCTATTTGTGTAACATTATTTGAGAATATGGAAAACGCTGTTTTGAATTAAAAAAGCAAACTTATATTTTTAATCCATTTACCTGGCTATGTGACATAATTATTAATCTCATAATTAATTCAAAGCAAAATATCGACAGATTTAAATTACGGTATGCGTAGAATATATTTCCAAATGGATTAAAGACAAAATCTGTATGCACAAAATAACTAAGAGTAGTAATTGGGAACAATTCCCCATTAATTTAAAAAAATCATGAAAATACATATAGCGTCACTATCTTAAATTAAAATTACAGGTTCCAATTTTGCAAACATAATAATTTACACATCCGCGAATTAAAACAATTAAAATGCGATAAGTGCAATTCCCGTCGGTCGTAAACATTTTAGCCTTTATGTTCCCTCAACAAATCACGAAACAATCATTTTTAATACAGAAAATTTATATCACGACGAATTTTAATTACATTACCACAAAATATTAAATAATAAAAAATTAATTAAAAATAACAAATTTATACGCATGAATTTCGCACACACAAAATATGCTACAAAAAGAAATTTGTTTTAAAAATACATTAAAAATCACATTCGGACGACCTTATCACACGCTGTGTGTTTATTTTCTTATCTTTGGCGTCGTTCTCTTACATTATTATTTTTTTTTTTTGAGGAATCATAAAATTGGCAAAACAAAATATTAAAAATATGAATTCATAAAAATGTGATACCTTAAAAAATTATGGTTTTTAGAAAGTTTTCCTGGAAAATATTACATAACACACACTATTTCCTTTCTTTTACGACACTACACTTTCTTTTTGCACAAAATAACAGATTTTTTTTGCAACCCTTAGCTTTCTCTTTTTATGATGACTATTATTGCAGATTCACATTAAAAAAAACATAATTTCACACCCAACATTTTTTATTTTTTTTTTATTTTTCAAGGATTAACTTTCACCAGTGTTTTTTAGCGCGCGTTTTTTTATAGTTAACTTAATACACCGAATTCTTCAACAATTCAACAAAAACTAAATTCTAAATTTTTTAAAGCTGTACAGATTACCGAAAAACTATATACAACAACATTATAATAAAGGTGTAATAAATTCTATGTAGAGGAATCCAAAATGGTTGGTTGGTTGGCTGGTTTAATATCATTTCAAGCATATGATCCTCCTTTATACAATTTTATTACATATAAATTTCATAAAATCACCAAAACAATATACCTATATGGAAACCAACAATATAATATGGAATTAAACGTATTGCTTCTTCTTTATTTACATTCTGGTTTTCCTTATTAAAATTTTTGCCTGAGATCATAGTTTCTCATGTATAACATATATGTGGATGCAGCATAATATGCATATGCAACCTAAAATTTAGGAGATTATAGGTTGAGTGAGTATAAATAAAATTATGTTTTATATTCCATACGTCTTATTATCACCCCATATATACCAACAAAAAAAAATCTGTAATCTCCTTTGAAGCTAAAAAAAAAATTGGTATTAACAGTTATTTCGACCTCCAAAAAATAAACATAAAAAAGCTAAATCACGATTTTAACGTTAAATCTCAATTACACGAAAAGTCTCAATTTTCATCTTATATTACAAAAAAAAAAGCGCAAAACTGTTTGTTATTATTTGTTGTTATAAGTATGTTATGAAAAATATATTATGGATAAATAATGAAAAACAGAAGAAAATGATAAATTGAATGATCATAAAATAGCGATAAATTAAAATAAATACAGAAAATAAACAACATTTCAAAAATAATAATATTATAAAATAATGAAACCAGTAATCGGTTAAGTTAAATTAAGTAATTTAAAAAAGTCTCGCTACATAAATTGTTAAGATCGATGGGTACGATACCTTTTTTCCTTTATATACGTCAAATATTATAATATTGAGTTCAAATTGATTTACATAATTTGTATATGTTGAAATGGTCGATGGTCTTTTAACAACATCTACCTTAATTTAAAAGCATAAGAAAATCTCGATCTTTATGTAAACGCCCCGTACGATGGGTCAATTGATTATGTAATAATAACAATTTGTTATAAAAATAAAATCGGGCCTTATAATTTTAATAATAATGATCATCCAATTTTTGTTATAAAATGCTTAAAGCTTTCTTAATATAAAATAACATTTTATGGTGACTGGTATAGTTAATACTAGTTTTCAATAGATGGCAGCACATTATATACATATTAACTATTTAGTTGCCGTAGGAGTAAATTATTTATCGTATAAATTTTTTTTAACAATTTTTGTTATTTTTAATATCTCGCAATTTGGGCATCAATTTATTTTACTGATTGGATTATGCAATTATTATACTACATTTACGATTTTACCGTGCACTCTAGCGGTAAAAATTAACACCACAAAACATTTTTGATAGGTTTATAAGTGGAAATAATGCTATTCTAAATAATTTGTAGGTTCTGGGAATATTGGGCAAAAATCATTTCAGTAAGAAAACAAAATGAGCAGATCATAACCATTTATGCTTAATCTCCTTCTGAAACGAAACTACAGACCAAAACAGAAGGAATTTTAGTAAAACCCCGTTTAGTGTTGGTTCGATTTATGTACTTGAGCCTAAAAACCAACATATAAAGAATTTCAGGCATACTATTTTTCACTAAAAAAATATTTTGTTTGATTTGATTTTTTCCGAATTGCCTTGGTGTAGACGTATTGCATTTTTGGTTACCTTTAGATAATTTTGTTATTTAAGTAAAAATACTGTCATTTTAACCACTTGAGTGATTTGCCCGAACCAAAAAAACAATCGAACTAAATACGACTCGGGGCTTAGTTCGATTGTTTTTTTGATTGTTTTTGAAGCTTGTTTTGTGACTTAAAAAAACATTGTTTTCAGATTACTTGGTAGTTATTTTCTAAAGAAATGTAAAAAAAACTGACAATTTATGGACACACTTTCTTGAAAAAAGCCGTCACTTAAGTGGTTAAGAAAATAAGGTTTCAACTAAGTCGAGAATACTTGAAGTTGATATGGTTTCTTAGTCAAGCCATAATTTGATATTGACCTTTACTAGGTATAGTAGGTATTGATTTCTAACGACTTGCGTTTTCGACCGCAATAGTTTGAGTGATAAGCAGTTGTGTTTGATAAATCCGCTAAAACTTAAACTTATTTTATTTAGTTTTACTTTGGTTTTTCGATTGTAATGGTCCATCTTCAGTACTCTCGAATAGAACAATATACGGAACAACCACAACACAATAACACTATTACAAGCGAAAAACCAAAGATAAATATAAAAATTCGTAAATATGAAAAGTTAGTTGTGAGAATGGAAAATGTGAAATACAACTGCTTATGGTATTTATAACGAATTATGTAAATAATCAGTCGTCGCTACCTGATGAGAAGACTGATTTTTTTAAATCAATAATCCCATCCGTTCGAAACTGATTGTTGTGATTCTTACACATTTGCCATCTAAAAGTCAAAAACTCAAATATTTAATTTTATCTTATCTGATTTTATTATTTCGTCTTTTTAAATGGAATTTGTAAATAGAACTAACTTGAACAATTAAAATTTGTATGTTATGTGCATGGCTGCGGTCACGTCGGTTGAAATGATATACAATGTGGCGGTTAAGTGGCAAAAGCCATATGTAAAATTTTATTAGAAATAATAATCATATTTAAAAAGTCAAACATGATATGAATAGCGAAATTATTAATACTCATCTCGTATATGGCACTCTCGCTGAGCCCAGTAAGTGGCACCTTGTAAAAGGAAACCGTACACATTGTGAGAGTAACAAACTTAATCATAAAAAAACATTCAAGCTGAGGTCATATCACTTCGGTTTCAGACCAGAAGATAAATTAGCAAGAAAAACCAGCAGAATGCGTTATATACAGCTTTTCAGTTTACGCAGGCATATAGCAAATAATACAAATTTTCTGGTTAAATTGAAGTTAAAAGAACTAACTATATTTTTTATTAAATTGGTTTTAACCCACATAAACTGAATATTACAGAAACTATTCGAAGCTATTCCAAAACATAGTTGCTTCGAGCAAAGTTATAGTGTAGAACAATTAGTGAGGCTTTACACCATATTGAATGCCTATCTTATCTCGAGTTATTTAGAGAACAAGGATTACAAAATAAATCAGATTTCTGTAGCCCACAAGTCAGACATTTAGATAATGACGTAATTACTTAGTCTACTTGTAGAGAACTCAATTAATACAGCAATTCCAATTGCTAAATCTAACAGCTTTCCGTAAATAGTCAGACAAGCCCTAGCCTATACTCAAACTACTCTAAATTTATAAAGAACAGAGGTATAAAGAATAACGTATAATGATATCGAATTTTCACCGCAAAAAACTGTGGCATTTGGGTCAGGAGGTAGTAAGTTCGAATTCCATCAGGCGCAGTAAAAAAATGCATTACCTCCTGCACATTGAAATATTCAAACAATGAACCCTTATTATACAAAGTTAGTATGGCGAGCTTAAACATTATGCTGACAAAATATTTGACTTTGGTGTTTTATTAAACTGAACTTCATCTCAGTAAGCTGTTTTTATGACAGAAATTTTGTCTGAAATTCCTCTAGGTTTTTAGCTAAATGTATACCTCGTTTCTTTAGGTGTTTTAGTCAAAAATCCAAAACAAATCTAAGTCAAAAAAGTTATGACTTTAGCTATCGATTTTGCTTTTTGTTTGAAGAACCTTTCAAACTGGCATGGCGGTCTAGTACAAATTTGATTGGCGTACCTTCGACTCTTTGATTAACATTTCCGAAGTCTAATTGCAATGGTTATCTTTGAACCATAAGTATCGTAATCATACATTAAAAGAGTGCTCCAGATGTTTCAGGGAATTATTTAAAAGTTTTTTAAAGAATCATTACCGTTATTTTCATGTTAAGAATACGGAACATTATTTTAAATGGTGCGAGTAACATCGGTAGAAACAAATAGCTTATCAACAATTATCTTAATAATATTAAAAACTATGACAAAAATATGTAAAGTCGAATAACAGAAGGTACATCACCAGAAGACAAACGTTCTATCTTTTGGGGATCCTCGAATTCTGCATAGTCTGGAGTGAAAATCAAAGCAAGAACCGGTTTAACGGATTCTTAAGTTTAAAAAACTGCAAAAAACGCCACTAAAAGCTTTGCGGAAAAAAATTGGCTGGAATTTTGTAGAGCACATACATATAACGTGGAATAATGAATTAATTTAGACGCGCCAGATGGCTACAATAATTATTTTCACAGAAGGCGGTATTATGGTCTGGGCGCTATTTCGTGGTATAGGACAATTTTCCCAATAGGCAGGATGACTGGAATATCCTACAAAGCAATTCTAGAAAAAAATTTCCAACATTTTCTGAAATTTAAGAACCATTACAATGGACATTCCAACATGATAATGTCCCGATTCATAATGCGCGTCGTAAAAAACTGGATTGAGAACCAAAATATTGCAATTGTACCGTGACCCATATACTCATCAGATTTGAACATCAACATGAGGGAGGTAAACACTTCGAAGACACCGAAGAACTAAAAGAGGTGATAAAATTAGCTTGGAGTAAAATTTTCCTAAGTTACTTGAAATCGCTGAACGACTCGATTAGTAATCGAGTTCACGAGGTGATTTTGAAAAACGGTGGAATTACCAAGTACCAAAAATAAAATTTTAGTATATTGGTTTGTTTAAAAGAAATAAACAAGTTAAATTAAACTTTTCCTGATTAAAATATCGTTTTATTTTGTTCATTTTGTGTTTTTTGAATTGGCCCTATTCAAGTGAACAACTAAAACACCCACACTTTATTTCTTATTTTAGACAAAATTCAAAAAAATAACGGTTTTACTCTAAGAGATGAATGAATCTCATTAATTGTTTTTGATATAGATTTCTCTTTTCAATACCGCATAAAAGAAAATAACTCAAAAAAAAAGAAAAATTATGAATTTGAAAAAAATATGTTGGCCCTACTCAAGTGAAGCGGAGTGTAAGTGGGAAATTCGTATCAGGTCAATTCGATTAAATTTAACGAATATTTTTCCACTCATGCCGCTTTTCCACTTCTCATATGTAAAATATTAATTTAAAAAAAAATGGGAACATTCGGTGCTTACATTCCTTATTCTAGTTTCTAGCGTACAACAAGCATAATGTTTGGAGATTTCGTTTGGAATATTATACGTTGATGACACGAAAGCAGATTTCACTGGTAGTCATGTCTCTCTAGAATCACTTCAATTTTATTAGTATTAACACACAAAAATAAATAATAAATTTGGAAAACTGGAATTATAACTCTAAAAATGATACAGCCGGTGTTTGAAGAGGAATTCTTCAACCAAAAATGTTGAAAAAATTAAAATTGCGAATTCAATCAGAAAAAGTTTTAAAATTTGATCAAAATCCTGATAGAAGGATTACTATGGCAATCATATTCTGGCACTCAAAGCTCCCATTTTTATTAAACCCGTTCGAACCGAGAAAAATTATAAAAATTTCATCATCACAGACCGAATTTTCTTAAAATTAGGGCTCACACGCATACAGTTACTGAAAAACTACTCCTCAATAAATTTATTATTTCTTTAGTCGATAAAAAAAATTTAAAAAGATATTTGAGCGTCATCACATTTAAACAAAACGTTTTCAGAAGTACAAATTATTGCTAATGGAAAAGTTTAAATTAGTGGTTCGGACTCAACTGAAAAATAACTGGCACAATGCATACCGAAATAATATAGAGGGCAACATAAGGTCTGTGGTTTGAGAAATTAAATCAGAAAAAGTACACTTCTTAAGGTTTTTATTGAGTTATGATCAAATTGTGATTCCAATAACCGTGTGGCGAATTCTATTTTACTTGATAGACTGTAAGCAATATTTTACGATAAGAATAAAATCCAAGCGCTAATTATTTTGGAGTTAATAGTTGATTCTCCCAACTTTGAAATTATCCAAAATAATTTTAACATTCTCGGCTGTGATAATTTGCATTCTGTGTAATAAGCGCTATTCTTATGGTGTATTCAGGAACGGTCGTGATATAATCTAAAATTGTTCCAGTTTAAGAATTAGTTTAGTAGGCCGGGTTTTAACAATTTTTAATTTGCTAGTTAGTCGCAGTCGCACATACCAAGAATTCTGTCGAATTAAAGAGCGTATAGACCACTTCTAGTTTTTAAAATAAATTATCGTATACAAATATTCACGCAAACGAGTTATTTCCTAGAATTGTTCAAATACTGACCAACTTCGTTCACTTAATATATTTTTCCCCTAAAGCAAAGTTAGGAAAACTAAAATTTCGCTGACTGTTTTGTATTAAAATACAATACTTAAATAAACGAGTTATGATATAGAATTGTCCCAGTGTTAGTTATAGCTGAGACAACCTAAAAGAGATATTTCATCCTATGTAAACGTAAAAATTTAAACTGCGATTTCATTTTCTGTAAATAGCCGCATACAATCAAAAACATTTTGTGTTTTTGCGTATACGTATACGCAGTGTAATGAAAAATCACAGATACAACGATGACACGATGACATTGGAATTGTCAGAAGTTTGTTTTGTTTACATTTTTTAGCTCAAATGAAAAATCTAATTTGATTGTCTGTGGTTATAGTTTTAGATAGATTTCTTAATAATTTATTTCCATCCAAAAATAAGTTTTACCCAACCTTTTCTTGGAACTAACGGAACTTTAAAATTTAAATTAAGCGTGAATGAACACTTAGAAAATTATAAAAATAACACACTCATCAAAATTTGTCGATTGCGAATGTTTTGTGAACAAATTTGTAATTTAACTCTTAACATTTCCGGGGAAATTTTAATAATCGATACGTTTCTTAAATGGGTGGGCAAAAATAATTATTGGGTGGGCAAAATTATTTAACACGCGAAAATTCTAAAATATACTCCGTTTATTTAAATTGACAAATCGAGTGTTTTACAATCATTCTTGAAATTTAACTAAAAATATCCTTCACAAATTTTAAGATTCAGTTCATAGCGTTAAGGTGGACAAAACGGGGTAAAATGTGGACAACATATATAAATTTATTTAATCAAATTAAACGTTTGAAGTGCTTGTTGAAATATTCATATTTGGTTTAGTACTTTGAGAGGTGAACAAAGTTTTATGGATTTTGCCCTACTTCTTTAAATTTAAAGATAATTATTTTATATTAGTTTCTGCCTAATCTATTATTCCATTTTTGAGTTAAGTACCGATCGAATGTGCAGTCGATGTGCAACTCTCCCTCGCACTCCACGCGTTTAAATGCAAAAAAGTATACCAACAAAAATTTATAATTGTGCAAGAATGTATTGATATAGACTTAACATTTATTTTTTATTGTGACATTTTGATAACCCCATACAATTTATGACTGTTTATGAAATAAGTGACATTTTAATTATCTTCAAAATATTTGCAACTTTAATTTATATGCAACACTGACGATCGGAATAACAGCTCTTAGTTATACATTAACGAACTCTATTTTATTTTCAATATAGTATATTTACTTTTAATTGGATAGCAGTTTATTTTATACTATAAGATAATTGGTCAATAACCACGTTATAAATAAACGACTTTTCATCAAAAGGTGCATGTAATGAAACATTGACCGAGAAAATAATACTTCAAGCAACGGTTTAATTATTATTTTGCGCACCCTAGTTTAAATATAGAAACACTCTAATCTAGCGTAGCAATTTTAATCCAAGATAATTAAAACTTCATATACCTAATATTACGTAATAAGTCAAATACGCTGGTTCGGACTTAAAACACCGATGTAAATTATTAATAATTGTTACAATGTAACAAAATGTTTATAGATTTTATCCAAGCGTATCTATGTAAATAAACACATACAAAACTATGTAATGCATCATTATTTTAACATGATTCTAATAACATAAATTAGAATTCAAAATCAGACCAACTAGTGAGATAATAATATACTAAAATTAAAAGTTACATATTTAAAAAAAATATAATTAATGTAATTATTTTGGTTTTACCATTATATATGTAAATCATTATGTTAATTTATCAAAATAAGAAAATTCTGATCCATTCGTTCAATTCATGCTGGAAAATTCTTTATAATTTTTTTCAATATACGATATAAAAATCACAAAGCATAAATTTATGGTACGCAATTAATTGCTCAGTAAAAATATTATTTTGGCCAGCAATAATTATTTATATGTAAATTAAATTTGCTAAACAATAAAATTGTGGCCTGGAGAATAATCATTAATTTACAATTTTTGAACAAATTTTTTGCTTGTGCCACGATGCATGACTAATGTACTATAAATGATTATGTGATAATTTTTTTTATATATAGTATATAAAAGTAAATATTAAGTAATGAGAAATATGAAATATACAAATTATATTTCAAGTGGAAACCAAATTAAACCAATTTATTAATTAATTATAACGCATCATTATTCACTAGATTTAAATAAATGCGAAATTAGTGCCTGCACAAAAAATCAGATCAGCTACCCAGTTAATAATATACTTAGAGTAAAATAAATAATATAATTATTTTGTTTATAACATTATTTATTTAATTAATTATTAAAAAAATATATAATTCATGCTTGAAAAATCCCTTTAATTTTATCAATTTATTTTAAAACAATAAACACTACTATGTAGGGAGACCCTTTATACATAAAAAATAGAATGTTGTGCTAAAAGTGTACCAGTGATAAATTACATAACGTCAACTGCAATTAACACGTTATTTTAACAAATTAACCTAACTTAACCGTTAATTAACACATAATTAAATTAGTATAAAATCAGATCATCTCCTCAGATAATAACACTAAAAGTTAACTTCTTTTTAATTTTAAATAATTTTGTTTATAATAATATTTACTATAAAAATTCAAACAAGAAATATTTTAATTCTCTCATTCAATTCATGCTTGAAAACTCTTTATTGTATTTATGTAAGAAACCACAAAGCATAAAAATATCATAATTAATTTACAACTTGTGTACAAGTTGCTTGCGTAAACTTATGATCGACATATTTTATAGTTTATGCTTATGCGGTTAATCCTCAAATGTATTATGAAATGTCTATGATGATTTATTGATATCCGATAGTGAAAGTTATTAAACATATAAACGTATAATAAAGATGTTAAAATCATCGAACAATATCTAATATATAGATTTTTCGAGGGTTAAAATTAAGTGTGTGTACATATCAAAATATACACCAACTTGCAATAAAATAACAAGACATAAATATCACACCAGCGAAAAATAACATAAGTTCAATATAAGACAAAATAATAAAAAAAAGCTTTAATAACTTTATTATTACACAAACTGAAACAGAAATAAAAAAATAAAAATAAATGAACAAGGCTATCCATTAAATGAGACAACTTTATATTTTGTCTTTAATAAACCAAAGAAATAAGAAAACGAATTTCTTCGTTTTCTGCGCGCTAAAAAACTTCACTAAAGAAGCAACTGAACACAACATACTATACAAAAAAAATAATAATTTTTTGTACCAAGATTATCGCAAAAATAATACAAAATATAAAAGGGAATAAATTTTGTACTGTGCAGATTTTATTTTATAATTTTGGTTCGAATCTTCAGTGGGACGAATGTGAATATTTTGTACACGAAATTTGTAAATGTAATGCAATAAATTGAGATCTCAAAAAAAGAAAAGAAAAATAATAACATCCATAAACAGATTTGGTTATTTTTAGGTGTGCTATTATTATATATTACGTCCATTGTATGCCCCAACAAAATACGAAACCAAAATTTTATCTCTAAACTGCGATATATAAATAATACGAAATACTTTGAAAACATTCATTCCGATCAATCCCATGCGACTACGTCTACAATAAAAATAAAAATACATAATGGAATTCCAACGACGAAACAAAACAAAAAATTTCTCCGCCAAATAATTTCAAATTCAAAACAAACCATAAAAAAAATCCCCTCCACATAAATTTTATATATAATATAACCCCTCCTTTTTTTATTTCTTTACAATACATAACACACACTTGCTATAAAATAAAAGAAGAACACGAAAAAAACAAGTTTTATTAACCATAAAAATAACAAAAAAAATTTGTGAACACATAAACAAGAAAACACCCGAATTTTACCGAACACATACATCACACACCAAAAAACAAATGATAAATTTTAGGTTATTTTTTTGACAAGCAGCCATGATTGCGTCACATTGTAAATATAATTATTTAAAAATATAAGTTTTGCCATGTTTTATAAAAACATTTATATAAATTACCTCGTCGTATTATTAATTTCTAATCGCAAAATATTATAGTAAATGAAATATTTATGATTTGTTGTGCTGTATTAATCACAAAAATGTTTTTTTTTTGTTTGGTGAAATAATTTATTAATCTTTGATGGCGTCTCGAGGTATTCGTCATCGACACAACCCATACATGATATATAAAATGTGCGGTGTTACAGTGCGCGAATAAAGTATATATACTTTTTATTAAGTGATTTTCTTAATTATATTAATTAATAATATTTGAACTTGAATATTTAATCAATTAAATTAAATTTTACTCTCTACATTTTATTTTATACGTAATACATGATTTATTGAACTTTGATTTTATGTTTTATACTGGACATGCGCAGTGGTACACATAAAACAGCAAAACAAAATTTTTTTATCTGCTCTGGGGATTATAAAACATCGTTTCGTTTAAATAGCTAATAAAATATAGCACGTGTAATAATTTTATCGTGTAAGTGCGGAATATGTATAACGGATATGTATCTGTGTCAAATGCGGGTTGAAAATCGAGAGCTTTATGCAAATTTTTGGATTTTTTTTTATAATAACGCATGTGTTTAGAGAGATTTTGGTAAAAAAAAGCAATATTCAATTGTTTATAAATCAATTTACTGTTGTAAAATCATCAAAATTCTATTTTTAAAGGTGACCGACTGTAAAATAATCGTACACGAGAAACTTGCTAGGATGAGATAAAGTATCTGACTCTTGAGTGGTTTTATATTAATTAATTAAATACCAATTAATTGATTTGGTTTAAGTATAATAGTTCAGTTTTATAATTTATATCATTTAAAAAACTGTTATAATTTAATTTTAGTAAGCTTTAGTTGTTCTAACATTTAATAAATTGCTCACTTCTCAATTTGGAAAGACAAACAATTTAATAATCTTTAAAATTGTTAACTTTAAAACTTGTTGAAAATTTCAATTATCTACTAAAAGAAATAATATCAAATGAACATAACTTATACTGTTTCATAGAAATAAGGATTTCACACCGTTAAGTGTGCCTAAAACAGATAATAAACGATATTTTTATATATTTTAAAATTTAGCTTTATTTATTTCGGCAATTTATATATTTTATTTATTTTGGTACAATTTGTAATTTTACGAACCTTACGCCCCATTTTGAACATCGAGCTAATTTAAAATCAGGTGCGGGCAGTTTATATTTTGCTCAATTTTGTTTCAGTATATTCTTTAATTTCGGTGTGGTATACTTTTATTCCATTCTCAGCCTATTCCGGTTTTACATTTGCTGTATACGAAATGTTAATCCGACTTAAAATTTAAAAGCATCGAGATTTTGGAATAAATTTGTCGTCCAAACATACATTTTTCTCATATGTTAATTTCGCACGTCACTCACTTTGTCTACTTAAGGCTCAATAGTACAGGAATTCATGATTAGTAAAATTACTCAACCATTCTAGTTACTTTTACTTCAGAGTTTTGTGAAAATAATAAAGAATTACTTCCACACGATTCGCATTTATTGTGAATTTAAAAGTTTAGTATTTTTTAATTACAAAAAATTATAAACAGAACAGTAACATCAATTAAAGCCATCCTTAATTTTTTTTGATATGAAAGTAAGGCTTAGAGTTCGAACTTGATCTGTGTTCAGGTTTTAATTTGGATGTCAGTATAGACATTCTAAAATGAAAACATAATTTTAATTGTATTTTTTTTTTACGAAATTCAATTAATATCAAGAAAATTTAAAATAAAATAATATGCATAAAAATAAAAATATTTGTAATTAATAATGAGTATAATCCCCATTTTTATAAATTACTTGAAAATGTCTGCTCGTCATGGAATTTACCAACGAAATTACTCCGAAATTCAATCAACGCCATTTATAATTTTCAATTTAAATTATTAAAATCAAATTGTTTTGTTAAACTGTAGTGTAAACGAATCACAAAGTATAAATAAATAAAATGTTAAACTTGGCAATCGAAATGCATCATATTTGAACGAGAAAAATAAAAGTAGGCAACATCAATAAATGTGAAATTCAATTAAAGCCAGTTAGTAGATCTTAGGTTTCATTTAATTGGTTTTCTATTATTCTATTTTTACAAGTTTTCTAATTAGTGACATTATTAGTTGATATGTTAAAATTTTTTGATAAAAATGGGCAAAGGAAAAACACTTTACCAAACGAAGAAATAGGAAAAATTCGAGCCTACAATAAATGCAAGCTTTCCAATCGGCAAATCGTTATAAAATTTAGGCAGATCACGAATAGTTATCAACATTTTATGATTAAAAACGAGAATTATGGAACAATCGAAAAATAAAAATAATCAGAAACTTTCATCGCGTTAGATAACACAAATCCTAAGCATTGCGATTAAAGAGGAATCAACCACCACAACAATTGCAGCAACTGTGTTAAATAGATTAAAAGGTTAATAAAACTCTGTTTTAACGGTAGCACACAAAATGCGTAGATTAAACTTTACCAAAAAATACGTGCCTGTGGGACCAATTTGGAAAAATGTTACTACTCGGACGAAAATATATTTAATTTAGACGGACCTCATGGATTCAAGTATTACTGGCATGTTTTAAGATCGGATAAGAAAGTATTAGTGAGTAAAACATGTTTTAAGATCGGATAAGAAAGAATTATTGAGCCGAAATTTTGGAGGTGGTTCTTAATGATTTGGGCCGCATTTTTCAAATTTGGGAAAAACCTCTATGTGTAAAACTTCGGAAGTCTAAAGAGATGAAATTTTAGTATAGAAACTTTTAACTGGCCGGTACGTTATCCTGATTTAAATCCTATATATAGAATTTATGGGCCAATGTTGGGTGAAAGCTCTATGACAATGGGAAGCAGTGCAACTAGTTGTCACATAAAGTCATTGTGTAGACATTGGAAAAAATTGCCGAAATGGAATTGCAAAGATTGGTTAATTCCACACTGAGCAGAATTTTTGAAGTAATTAAAAGAATGGAGGTTATACTCATTATTAATTGCAAATATTTTGAATTTTATTGCTATTTTTTATTTTAAAATTATTAACTTTAATTGAATTTTGAAGTGTAAAATGTACTTTTTATCATAAATTAGCAAAAAAAAAAAATACTTCCAATCTAAAAATAATAATATAATTGAATTTCGCGGAGTGTATAGAATATTTAAGGCTCAGTTTTCGAACACTAGAACAGGTAAAAGGAACAGTGGAACGGTGTATATAACACATGTACTATTTTCTCTTTCATTTCGGACAGTTTTATTCTTTTTAATATCACACAAAAGAGATAAAAACGACATCTCTTTTAAAAACATAAACAGTTTCAATGGTATTACATATATCGCACAAGTAAAACAAACGTGACCCAATTCAAAAAATCACATTTTTCAGGAAACGAGAAAATAATTTTAAAGAAAATGATGTAGCTTGATGTATACGGTTTGTACTTAAATCGACACAAATTCACAACTAGAGTTGTGTCTGTTTTGTTTCAGGTGTTAAAAATAAATTTTAAAATTATTATAATTCTGGCGAGTATTTTTTTAAAACGACTGGACAATCTGAATTATGCTCTAAGGCTGTGTCCCAAACACCGACTTATTTGTGGACACCGACTTATTCAAATAAGTTACCTCGCGAGCAGACTTATTTGAATAAGTATGTCTACACAAAAATTTCTCCAAAAATGTGCCTTGACTAAATGTAATCATGCAGTTTTTTTCAAATCTAGTGGCAACGACCAACATGTCAAGGGAATTTTTTCTTCCATATAACAGAAATTGCATTTTGTTTTTTTTAGATATTACGTCACAAATAAGTCGGTGTAATGAATTGGAACGACTTCACCGACTTATTCAAGATGGCGTCAAATAAGCAAATAAGTCTGCAATAAGTCGGTGTTTGGGACACAGCCTAAGAGAAAATTAATTTTTTTGAAATGTGTCACTTTTGTTCTACACGTGCGATATATGTATATCTCTTTTGAAATGTTAAAAAATCATATGGTTACATGTTGATACCTTTGATCTACCAATGTATTTATTTTCAGATTTTTAATTAATTTTGATTAGAGCATAATTGTAGATTAAATCCTTTCAACTATTAGTATTTAAAAAATAGGCATATCCTCATTTTAGTTAATAATGATTAATATCATGAATTTTTAGTTTTTTGTGTGAGGAAATGCACAAATTTAATAATTTTGCGTTTCTTTGCGAGTAGTGTGCGTATTTTAATTTTTAACCAAAATCAAACTGTCATTTTTACAACATTTTTGGATTTTCCATACTTTTGGTTTTAAATCTAAAATTTCATTGTGTGATCGAGCTTTTTAAAAATGGTGTTTTAAATATTTGTACAATTGTTTCTAGTTTCTCTATTATTTTTTTGATATCTCACGTTATTAACATCGGGCTTGAACTTACAATCGTAGGAATCGGTATTTCATGACACATTTTGAAATAGATAGAAAACAAATTTGAAATTTTTGGTTATAAATTGGTTATTACTTGTCGAGAAAATATAATTGTCAGGATTCCGTAATTGTCAATTTTAGTAAAAAGACTGAGCAGTTTGATTGGAGGTTCCAATTTTGAAGTTCAGGTGTTAAAAATACATTTTAACCTTGAAAAGTGACATAAACACTCCGTGCTACCAAAATAGAGATTATTAAACTATTAATTCTCAATTCTGGCGAGTATTTTTTTAAAACGACTGGACAATCTGAATTATGCTCTAAGGCTGACAATCTGAATTATGCTCTAAGGCTGGCTCTCATGCTATTTTTTTTTTTGCAGAACTGCCAAAGTAGTAAACTTTCGTTTATTGGTAAATTACAAAAGTGATTTTGTTTACAAAAAATTAGTTAATTTTATTCAATATTTGAAGACTAGAGGATGAAGATTCCTAGAATTCAGGTTAAGCGTTGATTTGTAGAAGGGACAATCTTTTACTAATGAATTTAATCATTAATCAAAAATATAAGCTTCGACAGAAAATGTCATTCATTAATACAATTTCTAGTATTTTGAAGATATATTTTTATAGTTTGCAAATTCTATTTAACATTTTAAAAATTTTCGTGAACAAAAATTTGTTTAATCGACACTCGACAGGTATGCAAAAACTTTTTTCGGATTTAAAAAATTTTAAAATTTTTATTTTATTAAAGATAAACGAAATTTGTTGTTTTACGATAGATAATAGAAAATTCTATCGAATTTAATTCGATATACGACAAAATGACGATATGTGTCGAGAATAATGTCACAACGATAAAATAATTGGTGTATTGTTAAAATTGTTGGTCGCTTAATGTTCTATGTTCATATAAGCATTAAATCCGTTCTTCTCTGTTTCCCTTTTTTTATAAAAGTGCATTGTATTATTTGTATAAATCTATTTACGTAATTGTTTTACCAGACAATTGGTAAGTTGGCTAGCTTTTATAAAAAAAAAAAGTTGAATTTCAATATTTCAATATTTTTTAAAGTTTGATGCTTTGTTGAAATTAGTAAATTTTCCGAATATGGAACTCGAGATTATCTCAAGATACAATATCGTTGTATTTTAAATGTATTAAACGAAACGGCTTACCAACATAAAAAAAATTATTTAGAGAAGAAAATTTAAATATTTTCGGCCGTTCCCATCATTATGAAAATCAATTTATTTTGTAACACGGATGTTTACTACAGTAAATATTCTTTTAGCGCTATAGTGTTGCCAACATCAAAGCAACAAGTAACTAAAAAAATGAACAGATGATCACGTTGTTCTACAAAATGCTTTATCAAAGAGCACTACAAAAAACTGTAACTGGTTATTTTTAACCAGACTGTATTTATATTTTTTTCGGATTGTACCGTTTACACATAATAAGTACTGATTGCAATAGTGTTGGATTACTCTTTAATATTTTAAAATAAGCCAAAGATATTTTAAAAATTAATAGCAGTATTCTAAAATTTTAATTACTAGAAATAAAAAGAAGAAATGTTTAGCTAAATTATTTAATAGCTTAATTAATTAATACCTCAGTACCCACTTAAGATTTTATTCCTAACATTTGCAATGGTTTAGAGTTCTGTTGAGCATAAATTATTTGAAACCTCAAGCTACATAAATGAAATTTCAAACTAATAATACTTTGAAAACAACATTGTTCACGATTTATCTATAAGACAACAACATTCATTAAAATTATCGAACACTGGCACTTTTTCCTAAAGTATTATTTTTAAATTTTGCGAAATTGGCAACAAACATCGTTCGTTTCTAATTTGTATCAGAAATCCAAAATTTCTTTTTCCAAACACTGAAAATTTTGAAAATCCATATTGGAATGTTATAAAATTAATTTAGCAACTCTTCAAAATTGAAATAACCATACCTAGCTCTGCAATTCATTAGCTTAGTACTCGCTTCAAAGTTATATGAAATTTAAACACGCAATCTTCCAAAATTCATTTCTTCGTATAAAATACAAATGGGATTTGGAATTCTTCCATTAACGAGATATTAATTTCGTTTGAAAAAAAAATGATGAGTTCATTGAATTTTTAATTTTTCGCTTCGTTTTGGTAAAATCGAATAAAGATTTCACGTGAAATCGATATAGCTAAGTACTATGCTTAAGTAAAAATATGCTATGAAAAAAAATATGCTAATGATGAGTTCCTCAATCTTAAAATTTATTGACGATGAATTGTCGATTTACGTTTTCCAGTTGAACATTCGGTTTGCGTTAGTTTGAAATTTCTGAACGAAAATTTTCGATTCAAAACATCATCCAAAATCAATATTTTTATGCCTTAATTTAAAAGTTTTTAAAATATTGATTACGAAAAACATGCCAGTTAAAATTTTAACATACAAATTTATTTTTGATTTAAATAAAATCACCGTTCATCGTGGAGTTTAATGTAGTTTTAGGAATACGTTAATCAACTATGTTAGAGTGAATTTTTAAATCAAAAAATAATTGTACATTTAATCGATACAATTTTAAAAATACGCCCCCTGTAAATCTCACAAGAAATATCCTAGTTCAAATGGTGTTTCTAATATTTTTGTGATAATTTCAACTAATCAGAAGAAAAAATTTTCTTGCTGGATCTGAGACTGAAGAAAATATTTCAAGATTTCAATGTGTAGCGTGGATTTTAATTTCTTATATGAGGAATATAGCGCATATAGCGTCAAATTTAGATAAAATATGAAACTTAAACCTCTAAATTCAAGAGTTAATTTTCAAAGAGAATTTTAAAATTCAGAATGTCCCATAACCATGCGTGAATATAAAATATTATGTCAAAAACGAATATCCAAGAAAACGGCTGGTTTCAGGCATTGTACTTCACATTTTATAAAACACCCGCAACAATACATTTATAAAATTCGTTTAAAGCCGCCGTTACTGTTTATATATAGCAGAGACGTACATACAAAACAACTTAAGCTTAAAATACTTAAATCATAATTTTTTTCTAAACCCATGAACGAAACATAAAGCATAACACACAGAACGAACAAAAGAAGGAGGACACCGTTTTTATATTTCCTTTAAAAAAAAAATAAACGAAAATGATCGTTGTTGTAACGAAATTCATCTCTCATAACTCGTTAGAAAATTACATAAAGAAAAATTTCAACATTTGTCCGTAAAATATTATAGTCATAATTTTTCCCGTTTTCTCGAAAATCCTTTTTTTTTTTGTTTTTGGTTTCGTTCTTATTATATGGATAATATATCTTATTTTTCCATAATTTTATGTTGCTGCTGGGGATTGCCTTGTATGAAGATTATATACACATATGTATATACATTTTTTAAGCGATATGCCTAATTGTTGAAAGGAAAGCATATTATGTTAAAATTGATAACGAAAACATAGCAACCTGGTTACGCATATGTGATGCTGTATAATATGTGTATGGAGAAACGAGAAGAATAAAAATACGCAATAAATTCACCCAATATTGCGCGTAAGGATAATTTTTTCTGTATTCCTTATTCTTATATATATCTAGATAAATTTATTGATCTTTTTATTATTTTATTTCTTCACTTTTTCTTTATACATAAAAAAATAGTATTTTTTTTTTTATTTTGATTCTTCTCCCATTTCATTTCAATTTCAAATTCATGCGCAGAAATAACAAAACTGCAAATAAAAAACGCCAACGAAAATAAGAATATAACGCAAGAAATATATAAAAAAAAATCCTTAAAGGAGTGATTTATTGCTAAATTTTTCATTAAATGTGATAAATCTCTCCCGTGTTTTTTTGTTGTTGCTGTTTTTTCGGATCCCAAAAACTGAGCCAGAAAAAATACTTATTCTTATTTGAATGATGATGATTATGGTGGTGGCTTGCTTTTTTATTTTCTTAACGTTTTTTCCTCTGTTTGATAAGGATATTACGAAGAAGGATGGAAGGAAAAGATATAAAAGTGACTTAATAAATTTTCTTTTGTTTTATACATTTGGAATTCCTTTGTTTTCTTATATTTCCTTACAAAAGCAGAAAATACGAATTTGGTTCAAAGAGATGACCTTTCAAGGAGAAATTACATTAATAATTGTACTGGTTAATGGCCTACATTATAATCTGTCAGCCCGACAAAGCTTATAATGAGCATATACGCGTGTCAGAATTGTTGCATTTACATGTTACTTTACAAATACATTTTACATTTCATTACACATTTGGCTGGGTGCCATACAAGACATTTATTCCACTGTGAATTTATAAATCGTCATTTTTGGATATCAATGGAATTAAGAAATTGATTTTTTTTTTCAATTGCTGCATGAATTGACTTTGTAGTAATAGACAGAATTAAAATGGAAATATTCATAAAAAAATTATGTTTTTTATTGTTAGTCGAATTGTTGACAAGAATTAACATATGTTTTTAAAATGTCGTATAATTTATTTTTAATTCTATTAAAGAGATATATTTAGTTTTATTAAAAAATAGTTTGAACGTATGCGTATAACATGTGATCAAGATGATCTTTAAACTTGTTACGTATTGCAGACGATAAATCAATATCAACAAGATTGTCAGACATTCAGGCGATTTAAACGATCGATCGCTGTCTGTATAATATGCTAAATTTATGTTCATCCTAAATGTAGGCTATACATTTTTTTATGTTATTTATATAGAGCAGTAGGACTAGTTCACAATGGAATTCACGATTATTATTATGATGAGGATGGTGATTAGAGCAATAAAAGGATAAACAATAAAAAAGAATTTTCCCTTTTTATAATACAGATATGTGTGCGTTAGGAAATAAAAGAAAACGAAAAATTTCACTTTGCCTTTTTTTGTTAGTGTGTGTGTATGTTATGTTGTTTGGTACTTTGAAATGGCACATAATTTTTTTTTATTCTATTGATTTTTTATGTTTTTCCTTCTCCACCACCATAAAAAAAAAATAAAATAAAATTTGGGGATTTTATATGTCAGCAATAATTCACGTCATTGTGTTATTTTTTCAGAATGTAGTATATCTTTTTTTTGTTCATTTTGTTTTGTTTGTAGTTTGGGGTACAATAGAATGAAAAGGAATGAACGATAAATAAGGAGCAAAGCAATAGATATAGGGCGTGGTTATACACATATACACTTTTTATGTTTGGGGGTATTTTATTTTGTTTAATGGTTTTTGAAATTAGAAGTTCTTCATACTCAAACTTAATTTATCTCCAAATTTTGTTGTTGTGTTATGCCGTTTGAAGGTGAAATCTAAAAATCATAAGGGAAAATTGTATATCCCTTTTTGTATATAGTACATATGTAGGATATATTCATACATATATATATATATAGGATAGAAGTAAAAAAAGAGATTAAAAAAGTTTATTGTCCCATTTTTAATCCTTTTTGTGCTTTTCCTAACAAAGAAATTTGGGTCATTAAAACAACGTGGATATTTTTTTGTGGGAATTTAATTAATTTGATTGTGTCATCATCGTCATTGTGCGTATATAGTTTTGATTATAAATTCATGATATGTTATGTGTACGTTCCGTTTCATACACACATATATAACAAAACAATACAAATTGTTAATTATTGGTGTTGTTCTAAAGAGTTATGTCACGATTTTAAAAAAAATTGTGTCTTCTTCATTAAAAAGTATTTTTAAATATTTTTCGTTCAGTATAAATAACATAACCAATTTAATTTGTGACATTAAAATACATACACATACATAATACCGATGTTAAATTATGGATTAAAATATTTATTATGCATGAGTATAAAATGATAAATATTTTGTAAAATAATATAAATCCGAGTTAATCCTTACAAAATTAGGAGACTACACCAAAAAAAAAAAAATCAAATGATAAATTAAATGTCAATTTTCACCTGGCTTAATTCTGATCTTGTTATCTTTATCAAAAAATGTTTAACCCTCATTTTGTATTTATTTAATACTTTAGCTTTGGTGTAGATGTAATTTGTGAATAGCTTAATTAGCCGATTAGTTTAAACACGTTATTATGGCGGATCAAACAAATTAAATCGAAAAGCGTATAGTGGCAAATGCAATTTTTACTAAGTAGAAAGAGCCGTCTGAGGCATGCATTTTTTAAATTATGCAAAATAGTCTTTAGGACAATGACACATCTATTGATTGGGCAATAAAATATTTGTTTAAAGGACAAATAACCAAGTCTGACTAAACTCTTACGATTTGGTGTTGCGTTAATCGAAGATTCTTTCCAGGAATTTATTTTCGAAGAATTGATTGTGTATCGATTTACGCAGTGAAATAAATCATTAACAATGCTGGTTACTACTACATATTCACTATCATATCCCTGAACATTATAGAGGACTTTTTAATTAATTTTTATGCGTAGGATTCTACGCACGTAAAGGAACTCATTTGTAGAGGCACAAACATATTATTATGAGAACTATTTAAAATTATTTAGTATGAGCAATTTAAAATATCTGATCTCTATTGGTAGGAAATTTTTAAAAGCAAAAATTAAAAAGGCTTAATTTTAGGAATCTCATTTTATATTGTGAATGTCCTGATCTAATAATTTAAAAAAAATTTGTTATAAAAAGTGGTTCACCATTATTGAGGATCTCTTTGTTACCTACTATTTCAAAATTGTTCGAGAAGTTGTTATCGAAACGACTAAGACCAATGATCATTATACCTGACTTCCAGTTTGGATTCAGGAATAAACATTCGACAATTGATCAAGTTCATCGCGTGACTGCAAAGATAGAACAAGCACTAGAAGGGAAGAAATATTGCCCTGCCGTATTTCTAGATGTATCACAGGCTTTCGATAGAGTGTGGCATGAGGGTCTTATCTACAAGATAAGTAAATTAGTGCCAAAAAATTACTACCAATTGAGTATCGCACATAAAGAAACATACTCCAAATTGATGAAGTGATGACCAACAGTGAAGCAATACAACTTCTTGACATAACACAAGAACTGAGACGCCTTAAAAGAATTAAACGGCATGAGTTAGTCATCTAATAAATAATGTTTCATTATTGGGAGCAGAATATTGATTTCTGTAAACGCACACTCGCGCTCCACTTATTAGTTTCAAATAAGTGCGTTATTATCATAAGTAATAAATTATCATTAGATAAGATTGTACTATTTAAATATATAAAAAAAATTAACAAAAACCATTATTGAGGAAAACGAGATCCTGCAATTGATTACAATTATTATAAATAAGTTGCTGATCAAAAAGCTCTTATATATTTTACTTTTTTGGCAGCAAGTTTTCTCTTTATTAAATCAGGAAAACTCGAGAATTTTATCTCAAGGAATTTTTAGAATAGTGAAAAAACATATGTCAACATATGTTCGAACTTGTGCGCATGTGCAAAACCAATTTTTGCCCATGTATTTAGTTCAGTAATTAGGGAGTGCATTCCGTTTACCGATTTACCGTATCAAATATATTTCCGATTTATCGGCAAATTTTTACAAATTTACCGATGTTTTCAGTAAAAATATATTTATAATTAATAGGGCGCATTTCTTTGTAAGAGATGGATAGCATGTTTTAATCAAACGAGGGTTTTATATAAGGTATAGAATACCCTAAGAGCTTATTTTGAAGAAAAATGTAGGTATACTGAAGATTTATGTAATGAATTTTATTTAATGAAATGAAATGAACATACACAGGGTACTTGGAGCATGAACCGAACATTTTTTGGTAGATTGGGGGAATTCATCAAATCATTTGGAAGCTTTCATCCCATTCAACAACTGATGTTCTAAGTGACACGTGTTAACTGAGATATGATAATTTTAAGTTTTTTCTAAACTACCCAAAATCTCGCCTCTAAATGGTCATAACTTTTTTGTTTGTAGTCAGTTGTAACGGCACGAAATAATTTTTATTGTATTCTGCAATGTAATACAATTTATTTTAGAAATATGACTTATGGGCTTCCAAATCCTATAAAATGTGTAAGATTTATAATAAACGTCACCATCTTGAAATTACTTTTGCTTCAAAATATTCTCTAGTTTATGCTCTTTCCAATGGCATACTGACATGTCATGGAAATCACCTAATTTGTGGTCAAGATAGAAGAGTCTATTTTGTCACAGTTATTTGTGTCAGGGTTAAGAAAATGTTTTTTAGTTATTGATAGATTTAAAAAAATAAGTAAACAGGGTGTTAATTGCTTTGTGTTGTACAGTCAATATGTCAGTATCTACTACCGAAAGTGCCCGTGTGTTTCACTTTGTTCTTGTAAAATTATTAATTGTTACAGGTCTCGAAAAGGGTGATAATGCTAGACGGCTGGAGTTTTGTAGACAAATTATGAGGATGATAACTTTTTGAAAAGGAATTTGTGTACAAATGAGTCTAACTTCAATCGTGAGGGAATTGTGAATTTACACAATCCGCTTCATTGGGGCAGAAAAGACCAAAACCCACACAAGAAAAAGCAGGATTCTTTACAAAGTAAGTTCAGCGTTAATGTTTGTGCTGGTTTTATTGGTCGAAACTTTATCGGCCCATATTATGTGTCAGAACGCCTATTCGGAAATATTTATCTCGAATTTGTTCAGAAGGAGCTACCTGATCTAATTTTACCAGTTATAAACGAAGTGCTGAATGTTTTTGAAAATGACGGCTATCCGGCACATAACCAATGAACGGTAGGAGAATACTTAGATGATTCATTCCCAAAGATTGGAATGGGTTGCCCTATTTATTGGCCCGCGCTATCTCGAGACCTCACACCACTGGATTTCTATGTCTAGGAACCTGCTTAGGAATTTGTGTACGCAAGAGGTTCGCATGAAATGCAATTTCGTACAACCGTGCAGATTTAAAAAACGATGCCAGATGCATGTACGGAAATGAGGAACAAAATCTAATAAATCAAGTTGATTACAAATTTATTAATAACTTAAAAGGTATTTTCTTAACCCTGACACAAATAACCCTGACAAAATAATATCTCGTATTTTGACCACGAAATGAGTAATTTCTATGATACGAGGGCAAATCAAAAAGTCTTGCAATATCATATGAAAAAAAAGAGTGAGTGAGACAGCCATATTTTTATTTTTCGACATCATCTCCTTTAAGGTTTATACATTTGTCATATCGATCAATTAACTTGCCTAAACCCTCTAAAAAAAAAGATTTCTTTTGCTCCATAAAATATTAATTTACAACACACTGTACTTCATAGTCACTGGAAAATTTCCGGCCCCCTAGTATTTTTTTCAAATTGGGAAACAGAAACTAGTCACTGGGTGCCAAGTCTAGATTGTACGGTGGATACGGAATTTCCACGAAGCCGCAGTCTTTTAATGCAGCTTGAGCAATATTAACCTTGTGCACTGGTGCATTGTCGTGAAGAAGCAAGATTTTTTTCCTAACTTTCCTTGGCCGTTTTTCCCGGATCGCTTTTTTCAATTTTCGGAAAACCTCTGCGTAATATATGCCTATGATTGTGGTTTTCGGTGGCATATAATCGATTATCAAAATTCCTTCAGAATCCCAAAAAATTGTTGCCAAAACCTTAACAGCAGACGGTTGAGTTCTGAATTTCTTTGGTGGTGGTTCACTACGTTTAATCCATTGCATCGATTCTTGTTTGGATTCCGGATCCCAGTGATGAAGCCATGTTTCATCGCCTGTTATTATGTTATCCAAGAAATTTTCTGGATCTTCTTTGTACATATCTAAAATCGCCTTTGAAGTTTGAACACGCATTTTTTTTTGTTCTGCATTCAACAAACGGGGAACCCATCGCGCACTTACTTTCGACATGTGAAGGTGGTCATGTAATATAGTATATGTGGTACCGTTTGAAAGGGAAAGTTTCCACGCTAACCCTGGAACAGAAATACGCCGGTCCTCCAATACAATAGATTCGGCCAAAATTACGTTTTCATGGCTAATAGCATCTGCTGGCCGACCCGAGGGGTTGTCGTCTACTAATGACTCCCGACCACTTTTGAATAATTTTACCCACCTTGTTACTGTGGCATATGATGGTGCAGATTCGCCGTAAACTTTTGATATATAGTTGAATATATAAATTGCATTTCGTCCATCTTTACAGAAAAATTTAATAATGGCGCGATATTCAATTTCATTCATTTTAAGAAAAATTCAAAACACGTGTTACTAAATTGACAAAAACAAACGAACTGTAAAATTTACATCGAAATGTTCTTCTAGAAGTTTCATCGCGACAAAAAATGGTTTTGAAAAATATATTGTTGTCTCACTCACTCTTTTTTTTCATATGATATTGCAAGACTTTTTGATATACCCTCGTATATCAGTGTATACCATTGGAAAGGCCATAAACTAGAAAAAATTATAAAACAAAGCTAATTTCAAAATAACCATTAGTTTTTTTTAAATAAATTAAGATGGTGAAATTTTTCATACTTCTACACTATTTTTCTTAAACCAATTGTATTAAATAATGATGTATATTTAGAATAAAATCACATTGCAGAATACAATAAACTTTATGTCGTGCCTTTACGACTTCAAACAAAAAAAAATTTAAAGGCGAGATTTTGGGTAATTTAAAAAAAATTTAAATTATCATATCTCAGTTAACGTGCCACTTAGAAAATAAATTCATGGGATGAAAGCTTCCAAATGATCCCCCCCCCAACCTGTTAAAAGATTTTGTCGGTTCACGAGCCAAACACTCTGTATGTAAACAATTATTTTGTGGTATAAGGAATTTATTCATTATTTTATTTTATAAAGTACATAATTTATTTCAAACACTGGTTTATTAATTTTTCACTGGTTTAATACCTAAGGCACAGTGCCGTTTCAAATTTTTATTTAAATTCAATTTACCGGTAAATTTTCGATAAATTACCGACCTTAAACAAAATTTACCGTTTACCGGTAAATTGAAAAATCGGTAAATTTGCACTCCCTATCAGTAATTATTCTGACGTCTCTTGTCGTTTCATAAATTAAATTTATGTTTAACTAAATTTATGGTTAGTTGAAACTAGTCAATAATATATGGCAGTAAACAAACCATGCCAAAAGGATTCTCGGTCGTTGAAACATTTATAATCGGCAATTAATAAACATATTCTTAGTTTGTTATTTTAAATTTTTTAATAAGCATATCGTCGTGTGAATATTAAAGTGTCCTATACGCCATTTGTTTCCTATAGGACACTTTATTATTCACTCGGCGATATTTTGGTTGTAAATATTAGTGACACCTGCATGTTATTGTATGAACTAGTTATCAATTTAGTTATTCAGAAATTTGGCGAAAAATCAGCGTTAGGTTTAAACTATGAACTGAGCGACCGTGCCAAATAATAAAGTCAACGTGGACAAAAGTCAGGTGTACGAAATTATTTCTAAAGCTGGAAAAGATCAGACCTTTTCTCATTTAATTTTAGAGGAAAAGTTTAATATTTGTATATATCATCTAGAAAATATGTTATTAGCATAATCTATCATATATTTTCTCAAATTTAGTTACGATACACAGAGTACACATTTGCTAATGTTAAGAACGCTAATTTAAATAATTCACTTCAACTGCCGAACGAACTAGAGTTCACGCTTGGAAAGAAGTAGAAGGCACTTTACCATTCCTTAGATTTTATAACACTACTCGTGAAGTCGAGAAAGAATTTAAAAATATTTAGGATACTTCAAAATTGAACGGTTACCCAAAAAAATCATCCATTCCAATAGAAATTGCGAAAGAAACCAGAGGTATCTTCGCAGTACTCCAAATACAAACGGGATAAAAACAATGTGAGTTTTATTCTATCCGGCTAATACCAACAAACTAGAAAATTTTCAGAAAAATTCAACTAGCATTAAATAACCAAAAGCATAAATTTGGTGGCAAATATATGACAGTTAAATCATGTCACACCACTTTCATTTAAGTCAAAATTTTATAGGGTAGGTCTGCCCTTAATAACACTTATTTTTGAAAATCCAAGAAGCGAATTAGACTGTTCATATAAAACTCATTTTTGAAAGAAATATTAGACGCACAAATCCAGTAGCCTAACTGTTGAATTCGATGTTCATTTTCGAAAGCTATCGTTTTCCTGTAGCAGATAAAAGAAGAAAAAAGAAAATGTATGAAGTTTTTACTATTATTTTCTCTTTTGTTTCTACGCTTGCAATAGGAAAACAATAGCCGTCGAAAATGAACATCGAATACAATAGTTAAGCCCCAATACAACAATCATAACTATGTGTAACTTGTGTATAACTATGTGTAACTATCATAACTATGTGTAACTTGTGGCAAAATGTCAAATCGAAAATATTTAATTTAATTGCGTATTTTGTACAGTCCACGCCACAATTGTTTGTACTTCACACAAATTGCATATTGATCTAAGTAAAAAGTAAAAATTCAGTTGAAAAATTCTATATTTAATCCAAAAACTTTATTTGCCATTTTTCTTGTTATTTAATGATAATTCATGTAAAAAAAAAGAAAATCAAAAAAAATTGCCAAAATTGTTTGTACTTACGCAAAATAACGGCTATCGTAACGGGAATACTATACATTGTTTCTCGTTTTTCCATGAATATGTGTTGATTCAGTCATAATTTTCATCTACAATAGCGCAATCTATATTTTAAACAATGGCAAAAACCCGTTGCCGTGTGGTCAAACTTTATTGGAAGTGCTTTATTTGAATTCGATATTCTACCAAATCAAATAATCAAAGTTAAAAAAAGGCATGAACAATTTTAAAGAAAGGGATAGAAAACGAGCTACAAATACCAAAGAGGATAATAAAATCGTTAAAATGATAATGCGGCATCCACAGATAGGCCTCAAGTGCGTTCAAAACGACCAAAATCAGTCTAACTACTGTTCAATGACGGCTTCGTGAACCTAATGTTAAGGCATATGTAGTAAAACAAAGATCCCTAGATTGCGCGAGGAGTTTTGACGCAATGTATTATGGACTGATGAGTCTAGCTGCTGATCCTTCTGATTTAGCTGCTGATACAGTAACATCCAGCACAAATTTACAAGTACATACTCAACCACAATGTACTTGTTTCCGAGTGTCATGGGATTAGCCTACACTTTATTTTACAATAAGATAATGCACCAATTTATAAGAGCAGAATGATTATGCAGTATTTATGAGGTTTGGACCAAGAAACCATCGATTGGCCACCTCAAAGTCCTGATTTAAATCCATTGGAGAATTTATGGCTTTATCTAAAGCCAACTTTGACAATTGTTGTTGGAAGATTGTACAGCGAAGCTTTTGCCGAAATAAAATTGGGATCAAACTCCAAAATAAATTCTCGAAAATCTAATGAATTCAATTCCGAGCCGCCTACAAGTTATTTATAATTAAGAAGGAAATACTTCATATTGATTAAAACAATTTTTAGATTAAAAATCCCTCTCCCTCTTGTTTTTCGCCAATTTTGTTCTCAGATTTTCCAACAATATTGGCATTTTAATTTTCTTTATTTAATTAACTGTACTAGTTTTTATATGAATTATCATTAAATAACAAGAAAATTGGTAAATAAAGTTTTTGTATTAAATAAAATTTTTGAACTAAATTAAATATAATTTTTTTTTAATTTACTAAATTAACTAATTTACTTAGATCAATTTGAAATTTGTGTGAAGTACAAACAATTATGGCGTGGACTGTATATCAAGTTTACCAAAAACCTATAGAGACAGCGATGAAAATAAAATTATCTTGAATGAATTATATTTTTGGTTGTCTATGGTATAACCTTGTTGATTTGTGGTAGTTTAAAGGCATTATAATAAAAATAAAAATTCATGCCATATCAAACCTTCATAGAAACATCGTCGCAGGCTTTATTTCTCATGTATCAAAACGTGGCTCCATTCTGCAAGCAGGACATGATCGAGCCAGCTCGTGGTATATTTTGATTCTAAAGTTTGTATAAAATTTGGTACAAACATTTTTGGTGAGCAGATAGGGTTTCTGATCACATGGACAACTTTTCTGGCGGCGTCTATTATATCATAGATGGCCGATTGAATAGTAAGTACATTTTTGGGACGTAACATTTAAGAATTTAATATTTGTGACAAATTTAATAAAAATTTTATATTTTTGGATAAACAATTGTTCCCAATGATAAATCTGCGTATTCTTGCGCGTTTACCGACTACACTAATATTTCAGTAATTAAATTAGCAAATTTCAAAGCAAATTCAAAATAGTTTGGTCGTGCTTACATGGAAAACAGAATTTTTGTGAAACCAAACCTTTGCAATGTTAATTAATGTACACTTGAGGAGGACCATCATGGTTCGTGTGATGATTTAACCATTTTAAAGCTTCTTATCAATAATGTAACCATTATCGTTTAATATTCTTATTAATAATCATGTCATTTGTAATTGGAATGTGCAGTGTAATAATTTCACTATAAGCGCAAAAATAAAGAAGAAGATGCCAGTGGAATTTTGGCTATTTTAGTCCACCCAACTCCTACGTTACCATTGGGATGCATTGCTCAAGTTGTCGAAATAAAAAACCACCTATATTGCTACATAAAATCCTGCAACTCCCATTGCTAATTTAACCGCTGCACAAATTTTACTGTTCTATTATTCAAAATATTTAGCGTTGAGCGCGGTTATTATCTTTGCTTAAAAATTATGACTATCATAACTAGGGATTAGAATTGGGAAATCTTGTCTCGATATATTATTCAATATGCAAAAAATTTTGAAATTAACGAAACGAAATTCGTGTTGGTCCAAGGATTACGAATAGAGTAGGCGTTTTGTAATTTTATCGTGTCTCACGCTGCACAAGAGGCCAACATAATTAGTTCCTTAACATAAAACTTTGTATTTTTATAATCAAGAAGTTATCGTACTGAAATGTGAATACATTTATTAAACTTAATGACCAATCATACGACTCGTCTTCATTCAAAAGAGCTAATTCAAAAGACGTAAATTTTTGAGGCAACTATTTCTTCAAAACGAATCGCTCGTATACAGGGTTTATGATCTTTTAAAACTAGCGGCTATTTTTGAAACTAGCGGAATTGTAGAGACAGGCGGGAAATATATACGAGTGCTACGAATAGGCGGTAAAATTACCTTTCCACAATCGATTTTAACTAAAAGGAATTTTAATTTAATTTTTTTAAACGCACTGAAAAATGTTTTTAGAGTTTAACTAGTCGCTACCTTGACATTTAACTGGTCCTTCGACAAACGAACTTACACAAATAACTAATTCTAAGTAAACAAATCAAGATTATTTGATTTATTAATATATCGCTATCTAGAATTATAAAAATAATTTCGCATCACATACTCTAGTCCAAAAACTAGAATTGAGTAAACAACAAATTATAATTTTTTATACATCTCACGGAAAACATGTTGAAACCCATACTATCCGCGGCATCATCACTATTTGCCCACTAAATATAATATCTATATCGTATATAACCTTCAAATTATATAAAATTTAGAATTAGACAAAATTGTAGTTTACATTTGCGGAATCGATGATACAATTTTGATTTTCATTCATGAAACATTAAACATACTTTTAAATATATTAAAGCATGTTTTAAAATTACGATCGTGTACCACGTTAGAAAATTATTTTTCTCACATTGATATGTGAATCCTTAAATTATACGCGCACTACATAAATAATTGATTATTCAACAAACGTGATTTAAAATAAAATTATTTTACTTTAAATGATTTTTATGCTGCTGTAATTTTATTATATCATCTTTTTATGTACGCGATACTTATATATATATGTATATATATCATGACACTTACAATGGGAAAAAATTTACATGAAAATACATAAATTTTAACCATTAATTAGTTTTGTTTTAAATTGTATGTATAGCTACACATAAAAATATGCCGCGGGCAAGCAAGCAATAAGAACGTTTATTTATGTATACATAATCATTGTTCATTCATCAGAATTTTTACACATGCGCGTGTATATAATAAAAGTGTGAATGCGCTTTAACTATCTCATAAATCTATAAATAGTTGCTCAGAATACGATTATAAAATTATTAAATATTGTATGCAAATTTAGTGTGTTACATATACCCAAGATTTGTATCTTTGTAACAGCAGAAATTGTAACACCATATGAATATAAGTGAAAGTCGCCTAAATCAATAAATTTAGGGTGTCTAGCTGTATGCCCCAATTTTTGGTATAGAATATTTTTCTTATACATATTTCGCCTCTATATATCATATTTTTTTGTCTATATACATCCGAGATTTGGGTTTTCATTCCAAATGTAGTGTATCACAATATATAGATACATAATATTTATCTATTGTTTATCTTACAACTATTTATTTTAGATTTTTTTGTGTGTCTTACACTTTTATTATGAAAATTCAGATACAAAGAAAAAAATAACTGATATCTATTTTTATCTATTCAAATTATATGTTTTTCTTATCAAAGGGAAAATAACTATTCGTTGATTATTAATTTCCTTTCATAATAATCTTGAAACTATAAAATATAATTAATGGCAATCACGTGATCATTTATTTTTTGTTGGGATAAAACATTTCTGATTTGGGATATTTCCCATGTACCAAACAGTGATTCTAATTAAAACAACAATAAAAACTTAAATTAATTGTTAAATGGAATACCGGCCATAATAAAAACGATAGATTAAATTTCTTAATATAATGGACCATCATCATACATATATTTATTCATGAATATAAATAAGTAGTGAAAAATAAAAAAAAACTAGTGAAACAACATGTCACATTACTTTATTATATTTTTAGAGGTTTAATGAACGTTTAAAATTGCCATAAAAATATCAATTTTATTATTATTATTTTATATTTTGCCGTAGAAGCTCTTACTGACTAATTTTATTATTTATGTATTGAATAGATTGTAAATATTTTATTCATGAGATGAAATTTATGATAAAACGTATGAATGCTTACACATGTAGTAAAAATAATTAAAACATACATACGCCAAATACATAAAAAATTAATGCAAATTAAGGAGCACGTAAAAATAGTTCAAAAATAATAACACGTAAAATGTCCAAAAAATATTTTAACTTTCACCAAAAAATTATTTGGTCGTAAAATCAAAACAAACAATTTTGTGTCAAATTGATTTTTTTTTACTGTACACTACGAGTATAAACACAGTGCAATGAACTAATACTCGTATATGTATAAAAAAACAATGTAACCAAAATTGTCTCGACACACATAAAGTGTACAGAGAAAAGTGGCTCCTAAATTCCCGACCTATATAAAACACAAATCATAATTTATAACACTATACACATACAATTGTATATATATTTTATACAATTTGTACAATATTACACATCGTGATCAAAATGTATTTGTAGTAAATTATTAGAATGCCTCGTACTTCAAACAATTATTAATTACCTCAAAAAAAATTATTAAAACAATTAAAGAAAATAAAGTGGCGCCCTTTTTTAATAAATTCGGATAAATACAAAAGAAATCATGAAACAAGTGGATTATTATAAACACAACATACATGAATGCACTATATTCATTCACAGTGTCGACCAAAAATAGACGGTCACTACATATCCGACCTAGTCTAGTATTTATTATTTTGATCATCACTGTACCATGTATGCCGAGTACATTTTTTAGTAAACAAACAAAACAATATTGAAATTCCTCTTCAAAAACTATCTAACATATGGTGACCTTTTCAAATAAAAGGAATCCAACAGAAAAAAACAACAAAAAATTACTCCAAATTTTAATTGATACTATAAAGTATGTTGTTTATATTATGATTTTCATTTATTTATTTTCTTTTTATTTTATGTGTTTTTCATTTTCATATCTATGTACGCCGTTTGATCTTTTCGTTTTAACAAAAAAAAAAAATTTATTGTAAACCTGTCAACACTTAATTTCGGTAAACTTTTAATTTTCATCTTTTATTTATCAATAAATTATTAAATTTCTATTAATTATGACTTTTATTTGACTTTTATCACTGATTGAGATTTTAATTTAAGTTGTTTGTAATTATTGTTTTTTATGTCCGCCTTTATATTTGGTGTTAACATGCTTGTACGTATATGTATATAATATATAGATATTATTTAATTCTACTAATAGCAACTATTTATACGAGTTTATATACAACGATTAGCATGCATAATTTTACTTTGTTTACCTTAATCATTTTGTTTACCAAGTATTTTGCCTTTATATAAAAATTTATTTAATTTCCTTTTTTTTTTTTCAAAATACAAAAATTCTTTTATATATAGATTTAATATTCTAATGCGCATTGCTTTCAACAAAAATATAAAAAATCAAAATTTTGTAACAAAAATATAACAAAAAACTTTTGAAAATGTCACTTACCTATCCAGTCCGGTAGTAGTGTGCCCGCAAGAGATTCTGTGTATCTCTTACCTATAAAATAAACAAAAAATAAAAATAACTAAAAAAAAAATAAAATAATAAAATAAAATTTTAAAATTAAATTAACTTAAATTAAAATTAGATATAAAATTATTATTATAGAAGCGAAGCGATTTTATTCATGCAATAACAATTTATAAGAAATTTAATAATATTTTTTAAAAAGTATTTGTGATTGTGGAATATTATAAATGTAAATATTTAAAATAATCTGGTTAAATAATTTTTCAAAATAAATTAATTGCGGTTATACTAAATTTCTACATCATTTTTAGTGCATTGTAATGTGAACAAAATTAAACAAGTCAATACTCAAAGGTGACAGGAACAACAGAATAGTGAAATATTAAAAAATTGAAAAATTGATTAATCTAATTTCAAATGTCAAAGATGTGCGTCGTTCAAATGTCGACGCATTGTTTTGGAGTAAACTATGACAAGTTTTTACTGTAAACATGACAAAATGTCAACAACAATTAATAGTTATTTTGTGCTTTTATTTTTTATTTTAAATTTAATGTAAACGTAATGTGAATGTAAAAAATGTTATAATTTAATAATAAAGAATTTCTAATTCTACTACTATCAAATATATTTAAATTGATCAATTACTGATATACAGTCAAGCATAAAAGTATTGGCATACTTTATAATGTTTTCTTGAATATATAACCTATTTTCACATATATTTTTTAAAAATTTTTTATAAAAAGCTCCGTTCTCTTTTCGCATATATGTGAACCAAAATCGCGTGAAATTTTTGTTATACACAGAACTATTAAAATATAATTTCCACAATATTTATTTGCAAGACACGAACTTAGTCTTATTTGGCTGGTAATTATATAGGTGTATTTAAGATCGACGTAGTTATCTTGCATCCGTTTGGGAGCTATGTTACTTTAAAGTAAAAATGGGGAACGATGAAGGTGTATACTCCAAATAAATTGAAAAACATAAGAATACAACAAAACACACAGACCGACCAAATGGCATAGTGGTAAAAGCTTTAGCGATTGGATCGGGAGGTACAGGGTTCGATCCCGCTATGGGCAAAGGGAATTATCATCTACAAATTACGATCTGTGATGAAATGGAACACATCTACACCCACCTGTCGGAGTGCATAAGTCATGGGCCGACCCCTTCTTCCATGGATAGGCTGGCATGGAGCTATGCAATGTGCAGATGGTTATAAAAATCGGACGTCTTCGATGTGGCAGATGATGCGTAAAGAAAGGCGGAAAAATAAACCGCGAAAGAGCAGGGAGTGTTTCGGCCCCAAACAGCGTTAACTTTAAAAAAACACAACCAGATAAGATAAAGGAAGAATTACCAAAAATTTAAATAACCAAAGGCATACTTAAACGAATATCAGCCTGTATTCAGTCACAAGGAAGACATTTTGAATACCTTTTATAACTCCATATAGTACTTTTACTCTCGAGCCAAATTTTATATTAGGGAATTGTAGGGGAGATCATATGGCGAATTAAAATTAAGTTGCAAAAAAATTATAACTGTTTTTGCGAGACAAACTGAATTTTATACATAAAAATATTTTTTTGTTTACTTTACAGCCTCATAGCTTCCAAACGGTTGCAGATGAAAGATACTTAGATCTTAAAAAGCCTATACAATTACCAGTCAAATATGACATAGGTGCTTCCTTTCCGATAAATAGTTTGGAAGTTACAGTTTAATATTTTTGTGGGCTCTCTGAATTAAAAATGGCTGACTTAAAAATGGTCTTTCTACTAAAAATCAGCGTTTTTATTTCATTTTAAAATTGTCTTTAAATCTGTAATGAAAATGAAATAAAAAAAGCTGACTTTATTAATACATATCATAAGTCATTTGACTGTAACGCATGCTTTTATATGTGTATTAAAAACAAATGTAAATTTTATGTTTATTATGTGAAATAACATATGCCTTTTTAAGTCATTTTGATAATGAATTAAAAATATATTTGTAAAATGACATAAAATATGCCGTTCTTGTGTCATTTTGAAATTAAATTTGGTTTTGTAAAACACCTTTGTGCAGTCAGAAAATTTATTAAAAATATGACTTAAAAAATGTCTCATTTTTTCATATAAAAACACCTTTTTTAAGTCCATCTTTTTAATTTCAGCCTTTTTTAATTCAAGCTATTTTTGTGTACTTTTTTGGTGAACCAAATTTTGTAAGTTTGACCTCCCATACGATTTGTTTCACTGAATGAACTAAAGAATTAGTATCAACGAATTAGTATCCCAAACCCGGAGACCCTGTAAACGGTTTCATCATATTTAATTTTTCTTCTTATATTGGGAGCTTTGCCGAATAAAAAGCTTCGTTATGGAAAAACGTGACGTCATTATTGGCACAGAAACTTTTTCAAATGCCATTAAAGATTTCACTTGTGTTAAAAAATATTTCCACACATTTCATACCTGTGTCTGGTTTTTAATAAAAATTTAGTTTAATAAAAATAATTGACAACGTGAAGTTTAATTTCATTAATTAATTCATTCACATCGTTATAAACTATATTTAGATTGTGTTCAAATTGTGTGATAAATATTTTCTAGCACAAATATTTGACAATCACGTGAACAAGTCTTCATTCTGTGAAATTTTTCTTGTTTTTCTGCCCGAATTCTATGAAAATTAATTTGATAAAATTTCCTGCCATTTAATTTAATATTGATTTAAAAATTAAGATTATCGTATAAATAAACAATATTGCTGTTGGTGTTATATTCTTGAACCCAGATCTTTTACTTTAAACAGCAACTTATCATATTATTTCAATCAAAAAGTGAATACTATTTTTATCCGATTAAATTATCAGGTTTTAATTAAACCTAAAGACAGTGAAAATTTCGGTATTTTCACAAAAGAAACTTAATTACAAAGTATGGAAATACAGCTACGTTGTACATCTGGTTGACTAAAAATATATTCGCCAAAGGAACAGGGGATGGTCGTGAATGCTTTAAAAAAGGACCAAAATTTGCAGCCCATAAACTCTCTCAATGAATATATAAATGAACATGAAAAAATCAGATCTTCAAACGATTAGGAATGTTATAGGAGTATATTAAGCTTGTTATCATGAGCGTTCTACAAAGTAAAAACCACTTATTTCAAAAATAAATAGGCGCAAGCGCCCAATAGTTTTGTGACAGTCTTTTTTAAATGAGTCTGGCGAGTTTTGGAAAATGTTCTTTAGCCCGGCCTCTATGGGCATTCTAAGGTGTGAATAAAAAATGCAGTGTTTAATAAGAAAAATATTATTGCAATCGCAAAACCCGGTGGTAACGTGATGATGTGTGAAAGGAAGAGGGTGTGTAAGTGCTTCAGTGGTTGGTAATTTAATTTTTATTGAATGAACTATGGGCAAAAAAATTTAAATATTTTAAAAGAAAACTTTATTGATATAGTGTTAAAAAAAATCTGATTGGAAGCAGTTGCGTACACCCTTAAAATCTCCAGATTTAAGTTCTATTGATCACGTTTATGACCTATTGGAAAGGCGTATTTATACTAGAACACATTCAATATCACGAAAAAAAATTTTGAAAGTTTGAAATTTTTAATTTATTAGAAGTGTGTTAAAAAGGTTAAATTAGTTTTAAAAAAATAGGAAAAAATAACAAAGAATTAGTTTGAACGCGTTGGCGCAAACCCTACTTTAAACCCTGGCAACCGTCGTTATATTGTAATATTTAGTAATTTTTAAAAAAACGGCAATTTTTGAAAAACCTATTTTTGATCAGCTTCTTCAAAATAATAAATTTCAGTACAATTTTAATAAAAATAAAACTTTTAAGTTTTAGTAAATCTTTATTTAGCGTTGTACATTTTCAAATTTTAAAACGGAAATTCGAATAATTATTATATTTTATCCTAAGGGCAAAATAAGTCTACATTTTAAATGTCTATATTTAAACTAATTCTTATTGAGTGTAAAAATACACTCAATTTCACAACAACATCCTCATTGGGCATGAAAACACTTAAAATTTCATTACATATAAAAACTAATCAAAGCTTTCAACAGCGATAAAACTGAATTAATTTATTTTCCGTTTGACCTGTATACCCGATTTACTCTAACACCCATTTTCATCACCAAATTCGGCAACTTCTCTTTTTCTTTTTATTATTAACTATACAAACTGTTCAGCGGCCGATGCACTCCGAACTTTTTCGTGGTTCGCTTTTAACGTCCTACATCACGCCGCAGCCAAATCGAGGTCGTACGTAAATATAGGTCCGATTTTCGTAAGCCGATCTGCACATAGCGATTTGCTTCATGCCAGCCTATATTTATTGACATGGAAGATATTGAGTAGTTTGGTAAAATGTCAATAGATGTCAGCAAAATATATATGACTAGAATTTATTATATGTATATGGTTAGACACCGTACCCGATTTTAAATTAAAATTTGCTAAATAAATTAAAATTTATAAATCACAAACTGCAAAAACTTAGTTTAAATTTATCAATAGCCGTTCGACACTATTTGGAAATGGCAAAATTTTAGTTTATTAAACAAATTTGTTTAGTGCTATCTATGAACGACTAGTGTGAACTAACCATCATTTAGTTGGTCGAAAATTTAGACAAAAAAGTCGGAGTCTGGCGCATAGTACAAACTAATTTCGTGTTAGTTTTGAAGTGTCAAACTATTTATTATCGTGGTGGACAATTAACAATTTATTGTTCAATTTAAGACTAAATACTCGCATCATGTAGTAACAACTCTAAATAACTGGTACAAACTAACGCGATTTGATTAAGTCAGTCTTACGGCGGTTTTGTTTTGTCTAAATTTGCGACTTACATAATTAATGGTTAGTTCATACTGGACGTTCAATGTATGCGCAAAACAATTCGTGTCTGATATTTAATTAAAATTTGCTAACTAAATTGACAACATTTTTAATCGGCTATTGACAAATCTGAACTAAGTTTGCAGTTTAAATGTGATATTTACATTTTGATTTAAAGGGTCATAGCACCTTCAAATCTTCAAAAAATCAAAAAAAATTTTATAATAGATTATGTTAGAATGAACGTTTCAAAACATGATTTAAATGATATAAACATGAAAATCTCAAAAAAAAAAAATATTTTATTTACTGCGAAGCGCGTCAAAGTCGTTTTTTTATGCGGTTATCTCGAAATGAAGAACTTTTAACGCGGTTATCTCGAAATGACGTTTTTCAAGTTGGCGTTTGAGAAAAAACTACTTATCCAATCGTTCTAAAATTTTAACACGTTGATCTACATATATTTCTGCTCAGAATGAACTACGGAAGTAAAAATCGGCTTTCAATATTTTGAGTTACAACTAATTGGGGGGGCGGGGGGGTGGAGGACATAAAGCTGCATTTTCGAAAAAATGCCGCCATTTTTTATTTTTCAACCAATTTTTTTCCTTTTAGTTCATTCCAAGGGCGATTTAATGCTGAATAAAACCCCGTTTTTTTTCAGACGTTTCTGAGAGTAGTTATGATGCACGCCGCGAATTTTCAGTGTTTTTGGAAAACCCTTGTAGCAGACGACCTTGGGCTAAAAATAATCAAAAAAAAATTTTTTGTATACTTTCAGTTAAATAAAACGGCAATGGAAAGTTTCATTAAAAGATATCTCTTTTTATTCCATTAAAAAAAATCTTTGAAAAATTTTTTTTTTCAATTTTGAAGGTGCTATGTCCCCTTTATAATATTGGAGATATGTATAGGTTACTGTGTTTGTCGATGTTGTTTACGAGAAGTAGACGTTGTATACGACTAGTCTGAATTGTCTACGACTAATTGACGCTGTCTACGTTGTCAACTAGTTATCTACGCAGTCACGTAAAAATTAGTATAGGCCGCGTAAACGCCCATCGTTGGGTGCTTACTTTGCCGAACAATCTACTTAAGGAACTAGGTTCGTATGGAATAAAATTTGCTTTGTTTGCACGTTTGCTAATATTTATCTCCGTACTAAACATTTAAAGAAATTTAAAAAAGATTCAAATAATAGAATTTTAAAGCAGATTGAGTTCATATTACGAAAATTTTCGCCGATTTCAAGAACAAGGCCCTGTTCATTGTTGAGATTTTTTAATTAAGTGAACACAAACTTTAATTATGTGAGAAAAAATAATATTAAAAAAGGCATTTGCTTTGTTTTGTATTTTAGTGCGATCAGATAAAAGATTTTCGGTTTTATGTTGTTTGAAACATGACATAAATAAGAATCATAAAAATTGTGAACGTCGAAAATTTTGAAAGTACAATAAGTTGGGTTGCTTGATTCCAAAAATGATCCCCATTTTTGAATTATTTTTAGATGTGAGTAAGGATTACCTATCTAGTATGTGCCAAAAACATAAACGATCGAGTTAAATTTTATATTAAATGATTTCTGGAAAGAGTAGATTTTCAATGTATTCAAATATTTTCGTTATGTGTTAGATAAACTAATTAAAACTTTTAAAATTAAGTATCTAAATTAAATAAGCTTTAAACTTCAAATTTTCAGTGAAAGTTCTTTAATTAATTAACTACTAAATGTTAACAATAACAAAAACAACATTAAACATCTAACTAAACCGGTCATTTTTTAACGTGTTTTTAATTTGTTGTAGTTACTAATATATTTTAAGGCACGTTGCATATTTACGAGTAGCTAAGTGTATACATAGATCGTGCTACAGTTAAACTAAACTATGTCACCTATGCAAGCTAAAGGGCAACCATACAAAAATTATTAAAACATTAAAAATTTAAAAAAAAGACATTTTACGAAATTAATATTTTTTAACATTACATGCCTTATGGTCCTAAAACTTGTAAGTAAATGTTTTATGACACTTATTTGTTTTGGTCATTTTTCTTATTCTAGTTAACTCTTTTTAATGTTTATTTTCTGATATAATGATTTTTAATTTTTTAAACAGAATAGATTTTAATAAGTTATAAACGATATTTAACGAAACTTTAATAAATCTTTATTTTTAATTAATTTTTCTATGGTTTAAAACACAGAAATGATATTTATCGTAATCATAATTTCGTTTTTTTTGTATGGTTACCACTTAGCGTAGCTCAAATTTTCTTGGCTTTTAAATGCCAGCTGTATCGCTTACATATATTTACATTGAGGTGATTTAAAAGTATTATTAACTCTCAAGTAAAGATAATTATTTGGCATATTTTGATAAGTATTTCTTGAAAACAAACAACGTAACCTGCGCGCTTGTACTGCTGTAGTTTGTACTATGTTCCAAAATCCTTCGTTTTTTCTTATTTGGCGTATCCTCTTCCATTATATTACAGTTTTATTTTCGGAACTTGTAACTTTGGGAAAACCAAATTTTGCATATCTCGATCCCAAAAATTTAATTTATGGTTCTGATTCGTCCAGCAAGTTTTAAATGCGATCAAAATTTGACTATTTAAAAAATGTATAATTTGTATATGTACTCAAGAATAAATTGTTCATGTATGTTACTAGAAAATGAATGGTAATTTAGCTTGCATTTATACTGCACTACATGCATTTAAGTCAGTGGTTCTCACAATCTTTGGCAAATTTACAAATATGCCTTGATTTTCACAAGACATAATCTGATTAAATAAATCAGTGACGAGGTTTATTATGGAACTCATTTATAATAAATACGTAACTGTGGTGTATTTACATTTTTAAAATACTAGTGTTATATTAAGTTTGACTTTTCTGAGACACTTAGTCCTTTGTGCACCGGGTCTCTAGCCTAGAAATTTATATGAAATAGTATTTTTTTTTATTTAGGCAAATACCGTTAATAATTAGCTTTAAGCTCAAAATGGTAGTTATGAAACCATCGACCATCTAGCTAAACCGTATATATGTACTTATTCAAATATTGGACTTGGCCTCATGAACAAAACTAGAAACTTCATCCAATCAAATTCAAAATCACATTCAACTATATAATTTATAAACAAATTTATTTAAATATATTCATCTCAATAAAAACAGTGTTCCAGACAAGCATCTCCAATTGAATAAAAAACTCCAATTTTAATATATTTTCCAATTTTTCATATTTCGCAAAACTAAACAAACTTTTGAAATAAATTTAAAAACTAAACCGAAAAAATATATATTATTATGAAATAAAAAAAAAAAATTCTCACAATTTTGATTAATTTTTTCACTTCATAAATTTTCCATTTCTCCATAAACCATATACAAGTGAACACACAACAATAAAAAAATCAGCAAAAAAAAGTTAGAGCGAGTGAAAACTCTGTATGAAAAATTGTATACGAGAGAGTATATGAATGAACTATAACTATGGTTTTACTCTACCATAAAATAGACTTTTATATATATATAAACTATAAAGTTAATAAATCATATGGTAACAAAAAAAAAATAAAAAAGATTTTTACAACTCAATTGTATCAAAAAGCAATTATTTTCTCGTTCCAAGGATTGTCATTCAAAAAAATTACAATAAAAAAACTTGGAAAATTTATTGGACGTATTATTGGGTTTCATGAAAAAATCAAAATTTCTCATGAATTTTCAACATGGCACTATACAAAAATTTCATACCCAACAAGCAAACACAAAAACATGCTATTTTGCATACACGAAAAAAAATTGCTTTATATATTTTCCATGTGTTTTCCACATTTTTTTTATCAGTTGTTGTTTTTGTTGTATTTGTTTATTTTTGGTCATCGTAATATATTATATATAAAAATAACACAATTGGAAAAATAGTGGGTGAAATTGAGATGAAAAATTATGTTTCGTGTGTAGGTGAGTTTGTGGGTGAATTTTATATACATACGTGTACATAGAAAATTTTTTTTCCGTTTCGTTCTCATATAATGTACATATATACGAATATACATATATATATAGTTTATTGCATTGTAATATATTTTTAATATTTCAATAAGGGATGTTACCATTATTTATATTTAAATTTATACGAACGCGTATATATTTTATCGAATATCATTAACCCTTTTATATTAAAAACAACCAACAAAAAAAAGCTCACGGTATAATTTATCAATATTAAGTAACAATTTAAATATTAAATTATACAACAATTATATTTTTATTTAATTTTAAATTCAGCAACACGAAAAAAAAACTTCTGAATGCATGTGAGATAATAAAAATTTAATGTTGTGCTTTCTGATGAGCTTAAAAATGTTTGTTTGTACATGAATATATAAAAAGCTACTTGTTTTCCCTCTTTTACGTATCTCCATATGAACATATTTTTTTGTAACGAATAATTTTATTTTGCAAAGTGTTTTTAATGAAAATGTAAAACAGTTTTGTTGTACGAAAAAAAAATTATTTTACACAGAAGAAACAACATTTTCCGTTATTTTGGTGGGGTGGTTTATATACATAATTTCTTAATTATACTTGTGTAAATAAAAACATCCCCCAAAATCATAAAGTATCCAAAAAAAAACTATTTATTCCACATCCATATACAGCAACCATATATATATATAGATAATGCTGTAACATAAATTTCTCGATGCCAAAACATATATAAATGCGCGTTTGTTAGATATAAATATATAAAATTATAAATTAATGTAAATTAAATACAAATTAAGTTATAAATTATTTTATAAAAAAGACTTACATACACCTGTGCTAATATTTTAATTTTGCGTACAAAAGTTGGAAACCAAAAAAAAAATTTTGGTATAAATTAGAAAATATAAATCATTACACGTAATTTATAAAAATGTAAAATTTTATTCTATAAAGGTCTGAGAGCATATACTATGAGTATTTATCAGGTGTTTTATACACAACCAAAAATAATTTATTTATTTCAATTAACCTTATAATTATTTGTATATTAATTACACAACAGAATTTAAAAATTATATACATTTCGCATACAACCAAACAAAATATTTAAACTTGTTTAAAAATTAAAATTAGATACTAAAAATTCATATCAAGTGACATAGTTTAATATATAGTTTTGGTAAATTTTACTTTCAACTTTAACATAATTCGATTATTTTGCACACTAATCGCGAAATCATGTTTTCGCACTCTATAGACGAAATTTAGATTGTGAATTTTAAATAATCACTTAATTTTATATAGCCTTCGTATGTGACCTGACTATGTTATATGTATATCGAAGGTAAACGAATGAATAAACTCTATACAATAATATTCCTATCATACCCGCCTAATCACATTTGAGGTATATCTAAAATTTATGTTTCGCGCATTTTTCATTTATATGTGCATAAATAATGTTTTCTTCATTTTAAATGGTTGTGTATTTAGATAAGAAAATTTCACGTATATATATATATATAGCACCGTGAAAATAATACCTTACGAAGGTAAACGAATAAATAAAATTGAAAATGAGATTTTGATGATTTTTTTTTTTTGTAAATACATAAATAATTTATATGCTTATATACCATTTGGTGTAGTATTTGGTGCGTCGTCGTCTTCAAATTTGGTTACCTCCGTTTGCTATCATTAACCCAATTTAAAATTATATCGATATATTTTAATATAATAACACTTAATTTTAATAAATTACAAAGGTATATGAAAAGATTATAAATCAAATTTTTAATTCCTCTAGATATTTTTACACCGCATATATAGAAATGGAAATTCTTAATTTTCTTGCTTCGTATTTATACATAATTTTATTTTATAAACCGACAATTGCAATTTTCTATTTTAAAATTTAAATCCTTTATAATATAAATATTTTGTTGTTGTTGTTGTTGCTGTATTTTTATTCAGTATCATCTCCTTTATCTATTCTCATTGTGTATGTCTCTTTGCATTATATTAATTTTAATTTTTTATTTTATTTTTATTTTTTTAAAATGAAACTTAATTTAAAATTTTTCCTCATAAAATAGAATTAAAAGTGTCGTCCATTTATTTTGTTGTTGTTATATATATGTATAATATTTGCTATGTTTGTGTATTTATATTGTTGTTGCCATTTTAAGAGTTATATCTTGGAGATGAAAACACACAACACAGAAAGTTAAAACCTCATCTTTTGGTACCACCGTATCACACACACACATTGGTTATATACCTCTTTTATACGTATAAGGGTATATCCTGATATCGTGTGCAAAATAGAGGATTGTTACTATTATAATAAATAAATTAAAAACTGTTTTTATTTTTTGTCATATCATCGCGTATTTTTCTTAATTACTTTCTTTTTCAAGGATTAGTTGGTAGACAACATTGCTTATATAGTTTTGTTGGTAACTCTTTACTATATGTATAAATACACAAGAATTCTAAACTAATTTCACTTACAAATAATTTTATTCATTTCGTTTTTAAAGAAAATATAAAGGACTAATGGGAATTGTATTTATATATTTGCATATATTTTATGCCCCCATATAGAAATATTTTTCATTATAGTTAATTTTGTTATGCTAATAAAATTAAACATTGTTTAAAAGAATTTTTAAACCTGATGTACGTTGATAGACATCAAAGCTTATTAAATAAATTATTAAAATTTCTTCCAGTGTTTCCATATACCACTGCCATTTTCTTGTAAATTCGGTTGAAATATTAAAGAACTACTACCTTTGCCTAACAGAAAAATAGAGGCATTTTACTTACGCAGATGATAAGACTAAAGTTTAAATTTTATAATAAATTTATGCTTATCTTGAGTTTTGATTATTAATTTATGAATTGATTTATGACAACAATTTATAAATAATTAAACATTAAGCAGCTTAAATGGCACCTGCAGCTCCGATCCAAGGCTTTTTAAAATGTTCGGACAATTCCGGTTTCTATTAAAACCTGTTAAATACCTCAGCAGAAGTAAAATTCTTTCAATGAATGATTTGTTTGGAAATTAGGAAGAGCTTAAACTATATTGTGGTCAAAATAATTATATATTGGTGAGAGACAATCAAACCAACTGAGTTTTCTTATTTGGAACTGACTAAATTATTATCTACTAAAATTTAAAATACAATTTTATACCCTAAATGGGGAGTTACATATGGAGTAGTTGTGTTACACTTTTTTAAAGCACTATGAGGACTTTTTTTTTTGAGATAATACATGTAAAGGGTTATCCAATTCGAGGTTGATAAAGTAGAAATCTGTATACCGACATCTGTCAAAGATAAATGTCAAGTACGCTGTCATTTATTTAGTTGACATTCTGCCATTTAAGAATATGGAGCATTTAACAATCGACCAACGCGTTAAAATTATTAAATCTGCTTATGCTGATTTTTCGAACAAAATTTTCTTCAGTGATGAAGCTCATTTTTCGCTTGGTGGATACGTTAATAAGCAAAACTGTAGAATTTGGGGCTCAGAAAATCCACAATTGATTGTAGAGAAGCCATTACACCCGGAAAAAGTCACTGTTTGGTGCGCATTGTGGTCTGGTGGTGTGATTGGGCCGTATTTTTTTGAGAACAACCATGGACGAACCGTTACCGTCAATTCTGAGCGCTATGGCCGCATGTTAACCGATTATTTTTTTACGAAAATCAAAGATTATGATCTTGACGATATGTGGTTCCAGCAGGATGGAGCAACCAGTCACGTAACACGAGCAAATCGAGATCTTTTGCAAGAGAAATTTCCTGGACGTTTGATTTCGCGATTGGCTGATGTCAATTGGCTTCCAAGATCCTGTGATTTAACGCCTTTGGATTTCTTTTTGTGTGGCTACGCGAAAGATCGTGTTTACACAAACAATCCTCAAACTCTTGACGAATTGAAAACTAATATTCGTAAGGTAATGGCCGAGATACCGCCCGAAATGTGCCGAAAAGTCATTGAAAATTACCTCAAAAGAATCAAGGCCTGTAAGAAGTCCCGTGGAGGACATTTGAATGATATCTTGTTTAACTAAAAATGGCAAGGATCAATCTGTAAAATGAAATAAAAATTACAATACATTCCGAATATTTTGTGTGTTTTTTTAAGTTTACTTTATCAAGCTTGAATTGGATAACCCTTTACAATAAATTTATTAAATTAAATAGGTTACGTTAGTTTTATATCGTCTACGGTTGAATTTGATTTGGAAAAGAATGTATATGATTTGGATAAAGGTGAATTTGATTTGAACAAAGGAGAATTTGAATTGAAAAAGGATGGATATATTTTGAATAAAGGTGAATTTGGTTTGGATAAAGTTGGATTTGATTTTGAACAGGATGAACATATTTTGGATAAAGGTGAATTTTGTTTGCAAATCGATCAACATGATTTGTAAAAGGATGAATTTGGAGTGCAAAACCTATAGCGAAACGGGAAAGAATTAGGAGTGCTTCGACCTCATAACAGATCGAAAAGATTAATAAATAAAAAACTTGTTATTTTGAATCTAGAATTTAAATATTCTAAATTTAATAAATTAAATAGGTTCTGTTGGTTTTATGTCGCCTGCGGTTAAATTTGATCTGGAAAAGAAGGAATATAATTTGGATAAAGGTGAATTTGATTTGAACAAAGGTGATTTAGAATTGGGAAAGGAGGCATATGTTTTGAATATAGGTTAATTTGATTTGGATAAAGTTGGATCTGAATGGGAAAAAGATGTAAATGTTTTGGATATAGGTGAATTTTATTTGGAAATTGATCAACATGATTTGTAAAAGGATGAATTTGGAGTGCAAAACCTATATATGTACTTTACACCGGAATGAAGTTTTTAACGTTGATAAAAAGTGTAGCTTCACATTTTAACGAAAAGTGTACACTCAAAAAGTGTAGATACATAAATAATCAAGAAGTGTAGCTGCACCGTTCTCGACATGAGAGGATGTCTGAAATTTGTATTTGCATGTTGTGATTGGCGTTATGGCTCTACACGTGGCAGGGTCTTTCAGGGCCTATTTCACTTAATTGTATCATTAATTAAATCATGGGAAGACATCAGGCAACATGGATTGCCTAGACATCAGGCACAAAAGTTTGTTATACCTCTTCAAAAATTTCTATAAGTTACTGTCTTATTGTATCACCAAATAAAACTAAATTTAAATGTTTTTCGATTCATTGAGCAAATTTTTAATTTAGGTACTATCACAATTCAGGTCAGAAATATTATTTCTAAAAAGTTATTCCATTCTTTTCATATTTTATACTGTGGTATACCAATCAAAATTTACAAGCGTTTCACTTGTCCACAGAAATTAAATTCCAAACAAGTTAGATCTATAGTGATTGGGAAAGATGTTGGCCCACGTCTTCCGATAATTTATTCGGAAACATAAAATATAATTATTCCTGAGCTCGTCTTTCACGGAATGTTTTTCAATATATTGTAACTTGTAGTCTTCCAATACAAATGGTTGATTAAAATGATGACAAATATTTACATTCCACCGATATTAAGTATCAACAGTACGCATCCAATAACGATATTAAATATAAACAGTACGCATCCCATAATGTAAGTTATATCTGTGCACATTACCATTACGTTTAAATGTTCGTCTGCCTACATGTAAACGAAGTTCAATGACTAGAACTTGTTTTCTCTGCCAGAGACAGTTGTTGGAGAATTTCTTCTAACTCGTGGATTATTGAAATTTGATGTGTGTTGGGCCTGCGATTAGTACATCTACAACAATTTTCTCTTGAGTCTCAAGACGTCTCGTCACGTTGGATTTTCAATAGCTGGCTCGCAATGAACATTATTTACGCTTGATCAATGCTGGAAAATACTGAAAACTTATTTCCAATGTTATTGCTTTATTGTCGAAACAGTGTTAATTTTGAAGAGGTTTATTTAAGCGACAATGTAAACCACAAAAATTGCTAAATTTTATTGATTTTAAGGAAAAGTTTCATAGAGATTTTAATAGAATCTTTTAATACAAACTGTGTCAAGTTTGCTAATGTGAATTAGCTCGTAACGTTGGCTCGTTTCAATTAAGGCCTGGTTTAAGTTTTTTAATTTTTACAAATATATCACAATATTAGTTGTGCCACGGACTTGTGACTCGCTTACGGAAAGATTTGTTTCATGGAGTGAGTGGTGGAAACTTATTCTTCATAAATGTCAAATTTATGACGCACGTGTTGAAGTACGAGTAAGTATTTAGCTACTGATCTTAAGACGATATGTTAACTAAATTGTAACTATTATTTCAACTACACATATTATTACATTAATAAGGAATTTAAATCAAGTTTTTCAAAATAGTTTTAATGTGAAGCTACTAAAGGTTGTAAGCAAACGAATAAAAATAGTAGTTTACCCGATCATGAATATTGCACGACAGTTTTAGACGGTAGTGAAATTTGATTGGGAAAAAAACAATTTGTCGGTTTTGTTTTACAAAAAAATATAAACTGGAGCCATTAAAAATCAAATTCATTCGTTAGCTTTAAGATTACACAAGTCAGTTCTTAAAAACTTCAATTACACTCTGTTTGGACCATTTCCATTAAAAATTTTAAACATCGAAAGTTTCAAATATCATTGTCCAAACACAATATATTGTCGAGTACAACTTAAGCTCTTATAAAAACTGACTGGTTGTAGAGATGTTTTCTACGGACCACTAAATAATTTGATAAATTTGTTTTTGCTTAGCTATATAAAATATGTATACAGTCTCTGCCTTTGATCCATCAAACTCGACATTGTCCACGAGTAAACCGCAACTACAGGGGAGAGCTCCAAGAGTATATCTCAGTTACCAGTTTTAGTGAGATGTACATAACAAATCTTTCTGGCAACCCAAGGTAGATTGTAAGGTTGTGATAGCTCTTGCTTGTGATCACTTATAACTGTGTCAACGACTTTTCAAAACCTGACTGTTTTATGAAGTCCGCCTTTTTAGCACCCCATTTAAAAGTTTTAATAAAATTTATGTTTATAATGGTTAAGTCATCGGTAACTAGTTTTTAACGTTTTGCCATTAAACAGTAAATAAAATGAAATTTAATCCCCGAATAGCACCACCTTTGTGAAGTTAGCCCGTAAAATCATCCCGTAAAATGATTATAGTTAAGTATGGCAACACCATTATATATTAAAGAAATTATAATGAAACTATAACTATCACGATATAAAAATATAACGATAGTAAAAAAAATTATTATGAAAAATAATACACAAAATGGCGGCCATTATAAAAAACCGATTAACAAATTTTACCTTGCGCTATATATAGCTATAATGTATAGCTGACATGATGACAAAATAAAAAATTACATAATTTGTATATGAACGAGTGGGTTTGTTTATATAATAAGTAATAATTAAATTTGTAAACAACAACAATGTCACAAAAATTTGGTTTCTTCTAAAAATTGTCAAAATTCCAGATTAATTAAAAATTAATTAATTAATAAATAATTTTATTAAATTATATAAATTAATTAAATAATAATAAATACACTTACGAATATAAATTACTGTGTACTTCAAAGTACTGTAGTACAGAGATTGACCTGTTTATAGAACAAGTAGAAAAATAATTCTATGATTTAGAGCCTCGCTATAGTTGTTTGAATTTAAATAATATAAGGCGAAAAAAATCTTTGATTTAGAGCTCCGCTATAGTCATTTGAATTCGTAGACGAAGTCTATTACCAGAAACCACACTATATAGGTTTTGTAGTTCAGGGATTGGCCTGTTTAAATAACAATAGGCAAAAAAAATTCTGTGATTGAGAGCCTCGCTATAGTCGTTTGAATTTAAATAACATAAGGCGAAAAAAATCTTTGATTTAGAGCTCCGCTATAGTCATTTGAATTCGTAGACGAAGTCTATTACCAGAAACCGGACTATATAGGTTTTGTAGTTCAGGGATTGGCCTGTTTAAATAATAATAGGCAAAAAAATTCTGTGATTGAGAGCCTCGCTATAGTCGTTTGAATTTAAATAACAAAAGGCAAAACAATTCTTTGATTTAGAGCTCCGCTGTAGCAGTCTAAGTTCCTAGTAGATGTCCATTACTGAACTACAAAACCTATATAGTCCAGTTTCTGGTAATGGACTTCTTCTACGAATTCAAATGACTATAGCGGAGCTCTAAATCAAAGAATTTTTTTGCCTCTTGTCATTTAAATTCAAACGACTATAGCGAGGCTCTCAATCATAGAATTGTTTTGCCTCTTATTATTTAAACAGGCCAATCCCTAATTTAGAAAACCTATATAGTCCGGTTTCTGGTAATGGACTTCTTCTACGAATTCAAATGACTATAGCGGAGCTCTAAATCAAAGAATTGTTTTGCCTCTTGTCATTTAAATTCAAACGACTATAGCGAGGCTCTCAATCATAGAATTTTTTTGCCTATTATTATTTAAACAGGCCAATCCCTGAACTACAAAACCTATATAGTGTGGTTTCTGGTAATAGACTTCGTCTACGAATTCAAATGACTATAGCGGAGCTCTAAATGAAAGATTTTTTTCGCCTTATGTTATTTAAATTCAAACGACTATAACGAGGCTCTCAATCACAGATTTTTTTTGCCTATTATTATTTAAACAGGGCAATCCCTGAACTACAAAACCTATATAGTGTGGTTTCTGGTAATGGACATCTACTAGGAACTCAGACGGCTATAGCGGAGCTCTAAATCAAAGAATTGTTTGCCTTTTGTTATTTAAATTCAAACGACTATAGCGAGGCTCTCAGTCACAGAATTTTTTTTGCCTATTATTATTTAAACAGGCCAATCCCTGAACTACAAAACCTATATAGTCCGGTTTCTGGTAATGGACTTCTTCTACGAATTCAAATGACTATAGCGGAGCTCTAAATCAAAGAATTGTTTTGCCTCTTGTCATTTAAATTCAAACGACTATAGCGAGGCTCTCAATCATAGAATTTTTTTGCCTCTTATTATTTAAACAGGCCAATCCCTAATTTAGAAAACCTATATAGTCCGGTTTCTGGTAATGGACTTCTTCTACGAATTCAAATGACTATAGCGGAGCTCTAAATCAAAGAATTTTTTGCCTCTTGTCATTTAAATTCAAACGACTATAGCGAGGCTCTCAATCATAGAATGTTTTTGCCTATTATTATTTAAACAGGCCAATCCCTAACTTAGAAAACCTATATAGTCCGGTTTCTGGTAATGGACTTCTTCTACGAATTCAAATGACTATAGCGGAGCTCTAAATCAAAGATTTTATATTATTATTATTTTGGTTTGTTTTTTGTTTTCCTACACCTGTACTTAATTTTTCTATATTATTAACTTTGTATATATCGTTTCATGTTTTTTGATATTATACATGTTTTTTGTTTTCAAAATTATTTATTTTCTTGTTAGAAAATTTATTGTGACATAATCTTTTCCGGGTTGGCATCAGTTTTCAAAACAAATTGTTTATAAATTTTTATGATACAGTAAAAAACTGTCATGACATTTTTTTCCCGGGATGACATTCCAAAATATCGTGATATAAATATTTTTTCGGGATGACACTGGAAAATGCCGTGATATTTGTATGTTAGTGTTGCCATCGCATTTTTCCGGGATCGTTTACGGGCTAACTTCACAGACATAATAGCACCTCATTGCAAGAAAATCATTCCGTTTTCATCTAATGTCGTTAGAAATCGTTAGGCTAGCATAGGTCAACACATGTTGGCATTTGATCACCAATGGGTCATTTATGGGTCAAAGAATTTATGAAATTATTAGTATTACTATATTTCCCAGGCCAGGATTGACTGAATCTAGCGAAAGTGCTTAGTTTTTAAAGAATTTTCGCTATAAATCGTTACGTAAGCTTGATCAAACGAAAACAACTAGTCACCGCAATCCTCTATGACAGTCGACAAAATGATAATGATCTATAAATGTATATTTTTTTTATATGTCATCTTTCTATACCCGAATACTTCGCATCATGAAGAAATGAGTTTTATCGAATTTTTGAAATAAATCGTTAATTTTGTCGTGTTGTAAATCGATGACCAAACCTAATTTTATTTCGTTTTTTGCAATAAAAAATAACCCATTGGTGACCATATACAAAAATGTTTTTACCAATTCTGACCTAACAATAACCTAACGAAATTCGATAAAAACGGTATGATTTTTTTGTAATCAGGAAATTTGTAACTAGGGAATTTGTTTTTCAAATTTTCAGTATTTTATTAACATTTTTTTTTTAATTCTTGACCATTTTTTGATTATTTTATTTACCGTTTAATCGTGACCGAACGATGGAAGCTAGTGACCAATCCTATCCAGACAATATTAACAATAAAAAGTTTGTTAGAAAAATTATAAATAATCAATAAAAGACGATTTATAAGTGCATCCAAAAATTATCGTTTAATTTAAAAATTTAAACTAGATAAAAATAAAATGTTCAAAGTAATTTCCTGTGCCCAAACTAAAGCGTTGATTTTTCCAAAATTCCTGATTTGTTGAAGTTTAATCTAATTAAGTAATTCATCTTAATATTCAATCATTCATTCTAACTATTAATTAAATATAAAAACCATTTCGATTAAAATAATTTAACTGCATATTGCATACGGTTTTACAATTAATACCCGAAACAAGATTTTTTTTATTATCATTATTTTTGCGCGGTTGCCAGCTAATTCGAGGACATACAACTATTGGCCCGATTTTCATAAAACCTGCCAGCGGTTTGTGTTTGCAAAAATTCCGTTTGCAAAATGTCCCTATCGGGATTCGAACCCGGTACCAATCTAAACGCCAAAGCTTTAACCACTGTGGCATGCTCGTACGATAGGCTACCACTTAACATACATAATTTTGCAGCCCAAGTTCTCTTTCACCTAGAAACGCCATTTCTGGAGAAATTCATACTCATATCGAAACAAGAATCATCCTAATCACCCTATCGTAATTTTCTCTATAAATTGACAAAAAAAAAATTACATTGTGTATTGTGATTATAATTATTTTCATTATTATATTGACCCCTTAACTCTAATTATAAATCTATTCAAATTATTTATAGATATATAATGTTGGTTAAGAATATAATATGTTGCAAATAGTAATAAATTTTTACCTCGTTAATCAATTTAGAGAATAAGGTAATATTTTATTATATAACACACACACGCAAACAAAATTATATATTAGGGACAATGTTTTATGTTGTCAATTTTTGGTTTTTAAAACTTTACATGTTTTACAAAAAACATAAATTCTAATTTTATATAAATTTTTCAAGATGGAAGTATACATAGGTGTATAACGTATTATATTATATGGGAATGATGATAAAAAAAAGAAAAGGATAAATTAATACCAAATAGAATATATGTAATATAGAATGTTAAAAATGAGGTTGGATTAAAATTTTATGTTTGACCAAAAATTAATTACTAAATTTTTAATTTAAATTTATATATGAAAATTTTAAATTTACTTTTAAATTTACTAGCCTAGGTTAAAATGTTGTTGTACCTAGGTGTAATGTAATCTATATATATTTTGGCTAGAATTTTTAATTCCTTGATTTATATTTACACAATATAAAATATAATTTATAATATGTGTTTAAGAAAATTATTTTACTATTATACAGTCGATCAAAAAACAGGTGTTCAATATATATACCTGCATAAAATAATATATTTTGTCTATATACATAATTTGCGTGACTTTGAAATTGCATCAATTGCATTTATAATTTTATTTTTATTTATGTTATTATATAAATGTACATACATATGTATACATATATGTACATGGCGCATGCCATTAAATATTCATATACGTTTATATCAGACATATAACGAATAAATAATTCATTTAAATTTTCTGTGTACAACAATTTTTATAAATTTGTTTGTTTATTTTGTTTTAAACTCATATCAATTTGCAAATTCAATTTTCACCTTTTTATTTTGTTGTTAATATTTCAAATAATAATTGGTCTATTATTATCGCATATTTTATAAATTAAACCCATTATATGTCATAGTTGGGTGCAAAAAAAAATAATATAAAACAAATATTTTAATGGCTAATGATATGACTGAATTTATTTAATTGTTTAACAAGATTATTATTATCAATAACGCATAAATAATTTGCATGTTTAAATAACGGTTCATAATATAAAAATGTACATTTCCAGTGAACGTGTTATGACAATGAAAATGAAAATGAAAACGTAATTTAGCAAAGAATTATTTTACAATTGAAAAGTAGGTGGAATTCTTTAATACAAGATTCTAGATTAGAGTAAATAAGTACGAGTATGTCTTAAAGGAATATTGATTTTTTTTTATGTTGTATATACAGATGATCCTCGAATTATGTTCAATTATTAAAATGTATTTTTTAAAAGCCACAACCTTTCAAATTTTTATAATAGATTTTCATTTACCAAAATCGTTCTCGCTTTCTCTGGAGTGGACTCGTAATTTGGCCAAATCTAAATAAATTAAAAAATGAATTTAGAACAAATTTGATTAAAAAATAAATTCAACGTTAGGAATATGGAAAAACAAAATGTTAGTTATATGGGTACTACGTAATTTGGAGGTTGCCTGTAATTGCACATAAATATAATAAATGGTAATATGTATTGCAATAAAATCGGAAATAATGGCTCAATTATGAAACGTGATCTGGATGTAATAACCGCGCATATATTTTATTTCAATACAGATTTAAATTACAGTGATAATTTTTATGTAATAAATATTGTTTGATTGGTAAAACAACCAAGTTCTCAAGGTAATACATATTGTTTAAAAATTATTAATTATTTGAATTCGCAAGCATTAGTCGATCGATAAGCAAATTATTATTTATTTAAGTTTGAATCAAATCAAAATATTTGAAAAGATAAAGCAATTGAACATCCTCTCGTCGGATTATTAAAATATTTATATACACACAGTTGATATGGCTAAACTTAACATTAGCCGAATTTCAAAATTTTATGTAATTATACTATTTGGTATTTTCTCTGATGTAATTAATCTCTACCAATATTTTTAAAACAATTTGAGAAGTGAACTGAAGTTTTACGTTTAGTCCGTTCAATTTAAAATATCTGAGATTTACATAATAACATTTCGACTTTAGCTGTTTTACAAATACTAATATTTTTAAATTGTAAAATCAACTTCATTTTAGACGATTTTCCGAGTACATAGAAATACTAAGATCGTGCGAACAGTTCATTTTCATTGCTTGGCCACCATATTCACCTGATCTAGCCCCTTGTGACTTTTCCTATTTCTAAACACGGAGAAATTACTCGGTTTAGCTACGGATTTAGCTCAAACGATGAAATAATAACTGAAAAGAATGCTTATTTTGAGGATAAATCATATTTTAGAGAAGGTTGATTGAAATTGAAAATCGTTGGCATTAGTGTATCGAGCAAAAAGCAGACTATGATGCAAAGAAAAGTGAACTTTACTTAACAATTATGTTTACTATTTCATTCTAAAAATTGTTCAATCCTCACACGTAATATTTAAAGGTTATTTAGGGTATGGTACTTAATTAATTAGTAAACTTATGGAAGAATTTTTTTACATAATTGCTGTAAAACGAAACAAAACAATTTATTTTGAATAGCAAGATATCACTAGATATGCAAGACAAGTTAATATGCAAGTCTTGTATATGACAAATGATGAATTAAACGATGATGAAATTGAAGACAACAAAAAAGATCCGCATTATCATCCTTCAAAGAAGAGTTACTTTTGATAAAACAGAACTAGATGAGGCAACAAGTAGAGGAATATTTAGCGTATCCCAAGTATAACAAGACGAAACAAAATAGAGCTACGTATCGTATTTATTTTAAATGTTCGCGACATGAGTTTGGTAATTTTATAAAAATGATTTTCTTAAAAAAATTTAAAGATGTGCGTTAATTTAAATAAAACTACACCAAAATATATTTTTATATCTATTCAAATTTGTTTTGTATAAATTAATTAATTTCTAGTTCAGTTTTAAATTATTAAGTTGTAAACAAATGCGGAATAATAAACTTGATATGAGCTATATGGAAAATAATTAAACTTTTAATATTACAATCAAGGAATAATATCAAATCATTGTTTAATAATAAAAAATAATTAAAAAATTAATTATAATATAATTTAGATGTGTATATATGTATATATTTTTTATACCTCAAGTTTAATAAAATATTCATTGTTCTAAACCTAAATTTTTTGTTTTGCTTTACATTTGGACGCCATCTTTTCATATGTATTTTCAATTATAGCCTTTTGCATAGGTCGTTGTACAAGATCGTTCCCGCCATATTGTTTTTTGTCTTCAGTTCACACATACATGTATACAATTCTATTTACTGAGTTTCGTTCAGTTTCGTATAATCGCGACACTTTTTATACAGGATCTTATTTTAAGTCGAAAGCAAAACTATGTCATAGTCGAAACTAATTATAAGTTGTCACTTCGAAAAATGCCGAAAAAGTCGAATTTTGTTATACTTGGGATTAGAGAGATAATGAGCAAAACGTGTTTTCATCATTATTAAAATTGAGGCTATAATACATTTTTGTTACATGTTAAATTTTGTTACATAACAACAGTGCACAACTGTACTTGGATGACAAAGACGTTCAAAAAGTGACATAACTCAGTTTTTGTAAAAATGTTACTTGGACCACTTCTGTTCTAAACTAGCCAATTGGTAAATTAAAGAATATTTTCCTCTCCAAAAGATTGCAGACGAAAGTGTAACAGTAAAATACCAATTGCATACTAAACTAAAATTTTTTATATGGAAAAGAGTTGAATATAATTTAAAGACTTCTTAAAAGTCAAACTACGCACCTAGAAATCCAATCCATTCCACCGTATTCTATTTGAAGAAAAACAAATAAGGCGAACAAGTGTGTCAGAAAGGATTCCACACATTGTTAGGCTAAACAAACTGTTTTTTGAAGACGTTATAAACAAAGAGCTTCACTCGGATCCAATAATCGAACCCAGATTATTAATAATCAGGGCAAACATACACCAAAATTAGGTGAATAGCTGATTTAACCATCAAAAAAATATTTGAGCTATATTGTGATGAAACGAGTGATTCATATATTATTTCTAAACGTGCTTTCGGCGAACGAATGATTATGGTTTGCAGTGGAATCGGGACAAAAATTTATGAAGTCGATGTAACATTATCTTCACCACAAGAATTGATCAATGCAATTATTCAGAGATGGTAAATTGCGTTAAAACTGCAAGAGGAGGAGGTAGCACACATTACAAATTTTTACAATAACCGCTAATTTAAAAGAAAGGTATTATTATTATTGAAATACAATATTGAAATACGAAGCAAAATGATATTGAATACGAAGCAAAATTCAGCTAATTTTTTTATTTCAATGGTTTCTTTAAATTTGTCTAATAGTATACAAAATATGGAAATAAATTAAGTTTGGACATAATAAAATTAATTGTTTTCGATTAAATTTTATTTAATAACAGATATTTTGTTGAGAATTCCCCCAGATGCTTCCTCGCCTCGATATACTAATTTTTAAAAATTTAAACTGTCTATGAATGTCTCAAGTGCGAATTTTAGTTCGTCATTTCAACACTGGACCTTTTCAACCTTTGGCAATCGAATCAAACATATTCGCTAACAATCCAATCTATACAATCCTTACGATAATTGTGCAATATTCTATTATACAAATAGATCGGTGGACTGTTTGACTGTTTTTTGCTCGCTGATTTTGCTTTTGATCACTTAGTGAACATTAACAGTTAACTAGTACAGTATGCAAGTGCAAATATATCGTCTACTAGACATTTATATATTATTGGATAGTATAAGAAGAGGAAACGTTAACAAATTATATATAAACTATGGGAAGAGATGCGATTTTCAAAGGAAGATCGTTTTTAAATAAAATCTGGAAGTGTAAAACTAGATAAATTAAATAAAATTACATTGAACGATCCATGTTAATTCAATGCATGGTCCTTGTAAATTACAACCATTTTTACAGTCGACATGAAAATCAGAAAATTAATCAAATTTAGTTAATAAAAATTAACTCTGGTTTGAGGAGTTGGTCAGGTTGAATATGCCGAGGAAATGGAACTGTCTTCTAAAATTGAGTGGTAAAGATCCCAATTTCTAAGTTTCAAATTTCGCGTACGTTTTCAATAGCTTTTGATTTTATAATATTTACCTCATGCCCTCTCTTACATCACATGCGACCAACTACAGAAAATTGTATGGATATCTTTCTTAATGAAAAATGTATGCTCTTCAAAATGTTCATGGTTATTTTGATTATGATGGATGGATAAAAAGAAAAACTAATTAATTTGTCTTTGTAACTTTAAACTGAAAATTAGGTCTGGCTGAGAAAATTCACCGTTGTTGATCGCCAAACGATCGAATTCTTAAACAATTTTTTAAATAAAATCAAGAAGTGAATATTTTATGAACAAATCATTTATTTGTTTAAGAATTTATTTGGAAGGAAAGCTCCCGCAGGTTATTAATTAATTTCAATAAGTTGTTAAGTGATTATTCTAGAAAATATTCGTGAAATATTTAGTCCACTTTAAAGCTCGATTTATATTATCCGTTTCTTTCAGTTCCTTCATTTTTCGTATCAGACAAAAAAAAACATTGTTACATGTTTTTTTCATTGGAGTATTTATATTATCTGTTCCGTACTTGCAGGAACTGAACGGAACGGATAATATAAAAACTCCTATCAAAATACATGTAACAATGTTTTTTTGTCTGATACGAAAAATTAGGGAACTGAAAGGAACGGATAATATAAATCGAGCTTAATGAGATTTTTTTTCTAACAGAATGGGATTTTGGATACAAGGCCATACATGTCATTGCGCCAGTGTTGGTGAAATTTGAGAGCTGACAAAGTGAAAAAAATTATTAACTTTGCTGTCCATATAGACAAAACATTTATTAATTTAGTTTTACGGATTTTGATGTTTTGTGGACTATACATTCCTCATTATAAATAAGCAATGATTTGCGGGCCGCGTAATTCTTAAATGGTTTAAATATTTTAATACATAAATATCGGGTTCAAAAACAAATTTAATTTACGAGTATTTAAAAATCCGAAATTTTATTTTTTTTAGATCGGAGGTTGCCAAACGGAAAACATAATTTTAAGAAGTTTCGAGGACCAGGAATGTAAACTTTATTGAGAAGAAATAAAGAAGTTTGAAGTTCAAGAAATTTGAAAAGAATTAATTTATTGAACATTTATAAAGAGTAAAAATCTTTAATAAGATGTAAATTCTGCAATTGTAAACAATTGCAGAACCTAACATCTTATTTGTACTATGAAAGTGCTTAATTCCACAATGACCACAAACTTAACAATTTTGTGACTTAGTAATTAAAAATTGCCAAGGTCTGACCTCTTTTGACAGATTAGGAAAGATCTACAATAAATGTTAATCCTAACAAATTCGGTCGATTAGTGCTTCTCTATTGGAAAACGGGTAAAAATGTTTACGTTAGTGACAACCGGCATCAACATTTCAAATACAGGTAACCCTTGAAATATGCAGGTTTAATTAATGCGATTTTGATTTTTGCGATTCAAATTTGAGTCGTAATTTTTAAGATATGCGCAAAGTATCGGTTTAGTGCGAACTTTTTTTTATTTCTGTTTAGTGCGATTCCGATTTTTTTTTCTTCCTTTTATTCTATTTTTTTTCCTACCATGTCGATAAAAGTAAATTGCCGGTATATTGGAGGGCAAACAGAAAAGCATGGATAACGTCAAACCTGTTTAGAGAATGGTTTTCCGAAATATTTGTTGCAGAAGTTGCGCAATACCTAAATAGAAAAAATTTAGGTTTCAAAGTTTTGCTTATCATTGATAATGCACCCTGCCATTCACCAGATCTAAATCATCCTAACGTGAAGGTAATATTCTTATCAGCTAATACGACATCGTTGCTGCAACCATTACACCAGGGTATAATATCCATTTCTAAAACAATATTTTTGCAGATCACATTTATTTCCATAATAGATAAATTAGATAACCGACCAGATGTTACAGTTACCGAAATATGGAAAGAATACTCTATGGAAGAATTGTGTACAATTTATCGCCAATGCCATTAAGGAATTAAAACAGAATACACTCCAAGGTTCCTGGAAAAAATTTTGACCGGCGGGAGTCGAAGGCGTACATATTGTACCAGAAGAAGCTGAATTAAACCAAGTGAAAGATTTATTGATATCATACTGAATGAGGTGCACGAATGCATGAAATTAGAAGACTTAACTGAGGAAGATCTTCTAATTTTATATGACGAAAACCAGAATTTAATGAAAGAAAATGAAGATGTATTGGAATCCGAAGAGAAACCAACATTTAAACTAAACATATTAGAAGAGGGAATTGACATAGCTCATAAATTAAAATCTTTTTTCGAGGAGCATGATCCAGATATTGAGAGAGGGCTAAAATGTCATAGCGAATTAGACATAATCATGGCATCATATTACGAAACTAAAAAACAGTTTGATATGTCGAAAAAACGGACATTAATTACAGATTTCATAAGTTGCAGTACTATATCTGCTCCTAATGAAAATTTTTTGAGCGACTAAACTGTTATTATGCCTGCAAAACGGCAAAAGCTTATGACCAGTTTTTTTCCGAGGAAGCTACTCTACTTATAGCTCCGATGGCGACGAAATTATGTAATGATATTTTTAAGAAAATCACATTAATTTTTTATGATTTGACATATTGTTATAAATGAACAAATGCATCTGTGATATTATATTTGGTTACGAACTAAATAAGAGAGAAATGAATTCTCTAATAAATTTAGAATAAAATTGAATTTTTTATTTAAAAAAACAAACGTGATTTTTTACTTTTAAACATATTTTTTAATTTTTTCAGTACCTAACCCCCTATTTTCTATTGATTCGCATATTGCAAGGGTTACCTGTATTATTATACATAAAACGGATGACGTTACGTATTTCGATAAATATTATCTATAAGTGAGATCCTACAAAATGATGGAAGGAAATTTCCCTACAAAAGCAAAAAAACACAATCCCTTCTTTTCCCTACACAAAATTTTGCATCAAATTCATTCAAAAACAACATGTTCTATTTATATTGGCCTGGAGTTGATATAATGTCCATATAACGATGCAATACACTAAAAATGTTAATAATATTTTAAAATTCGACCCAAATCCAAATTTAAGTGGCAATGCCCAAAAACATTTTTTAAAATACTTTAAAAATCAAGTTCGTAAACTAATTAAAACTTGCCAGTTGACTATTTTCTACAAATTTTATTGTTATTTATATAAATTTACATGAGCAAAGGTTATCTGCAAATGAAATCAAATATAAAACTTTACAAATTTATCACAAAACATAGATGATTCGTGTGATCAGTAGCATAAAATATATTAAAATTCAATAATATAATTTAATACTGCTTGCATACACCATATAAAATTTCATAAAAATAAAAAAAAATATTTTTAGTACATTCCAAAGCTTTAATTAAAAATAAATAGGATTACAATTGTAATAATACGCCGACATTTCATATTTATTTCTTGTTATTGTATCTACACACCAACAAAACATACTAACAACAAAATATAAAAGAGTTGAAGAAGAAATGCAAAATTTATTTTATATTTTGAATAAGTCAAAAAGTGATTTATACACAACTTTTTGCTAAAAAAAAATATAATATGTGTATAAAATATTTGAGTCATGCAAAAAAATTTATAATTTAATTTACAAGAAGGAAAAAAATATGACAAAAACAAAACAGATTTTTTTTTTATAAAAATGTGATGAGGTCAAATTTATCTGGTTTTAATAGTAAAATTTAATTGGATGAATGTAAATTTTGTAGAAAATTGTTGCTAAAAGGTGTGATGATATATGATTGTTAAATGATAAATTATTTTGCTATGCCGAGGTAGTCGGTGTGGACCATGTGTAAGTTTATATTTTTTTATATCATTCACAAAGGAAGGATGCCATTTATTTAGACAAATTATTAATTTTACAAAACCGAACATATCTAATGGAATATTTTTTTTAAAAATTAAAGAAAAATGACAAATTTTAATTTTTCTTTAAGATCTGTTATTTATGGTGATGGATTTTTTGTGTTTCAACAAATAAATTTTTTTTTTTAATTTTATTTTATAAGTGTGGGATACACAAAATGATTTGTACTAATTTTTTGTTGTTGTTGTGAACATCATACAGATCTGGGAATTATTGTAGTCGTATGTATGACGCCCAAATAGTTTTAATTATGATTAAATCCCATAACTAATTTTTCATATATATTATTTAACAGAACTATTTCTATGTATAAAGTGTGTGCATGGGGAATAAAAATAACATCACATCTTTTAAAACTTTTGAAGAACATTATAAATATATAAAGAATAAGAAAACATTTTTAAGAAGAATAATAATATTTCCGTTGGATCTTGAGTTTTAAAACAAAATAAAGAAGACACACAGATATATACCTAAAATGTCATTTTTTGATTTATTTTACTTTCAAACTTGTTATTTCAATTATAACGTCAAAGAGGTTTATTTTTTTTTTGTTGTCTTCTTTGATAAACGATCTCATATTCGATTGGTTAAGGTTATATGACTGCGAACCCATTTTGAAATTTTTACAGAATTTAATCATCATCTCACGAGAGTGTGACAAAGTTACTTAATTAAAAATTATATATCTTTGTTTCTCACATGCAAATGTCAAAATTCAAATGGATATTTAATAAATCAAAACGTATATCTGTTGTGTCCTTTAAGTTTCTTTATGTACAAAATTTGTGATACAACCCCAGTATATATAGATATGTGTGTATAAGAAACAAATATACAAAATGAAGCAATTTATCATTTTTATTTTTTATTTTGGATAAAAAGTTGTTTCTTGTTTGAAAAAAAAAAACCATTGAGAGTGTTGAACAAAATGTAGAGATATTATTTTTAAGATTTAAAATAAGCAGACGGATTAACAATGATATGTTTTTGTACAATCCGAAATTATTTAGAATTAAATCACATATGGCAATTTAATCACGTTTTGTCTATTAATTAAAACAAATCGGTTATTATATAAGTTACATGAGAAAAGAAAAACAGATTATTACTGGAGGAGCACTAATGAATCGAGTATACATGGCAACCTATAATCTGATTATAAAATTAAATGTTTTGGTATATTACAAGCTCTCCAACTATATATTCACCGTTTATACACAACACTTAATATTATTTCTTGTTAAATTTCTTGTAATACAATAACAAAAATAATTTTTTAATAAATCATCCAAACTAACATTCATACATGAAGTAAATTTATATATTTTTAAGAAGAATTGGAAAGAAAACTACTTTTTCATGTTTTTCTGTCCAAAAAAAAAAAATATTTAAAAAAATTTAAATCTCGATAATAATTCATTCGATGTGATACATTCTTTTGACCGCAGAAATATACAAAAAAAAGTGTCATGTTACTCAGATTTATTGATTCGCTTTTACGATTGTACAAATTTTATTTATACAAAGAAATATTTCTTATATGTTTATATAAACGCCCAGCCTAATTTTCTTTATATTCTATTCTATTTATATATTTACATCTAAGCCACAAAACAAATAATTATATAAATATTTTCAATCCATTAATCAATCAATCATTTGTTTCCATCATATATGAGTTGTTTTTACATAATTTTTCCTTTTAAATTTTCCGACAAATACAAATAGCAAAAAAAAAAAATATAAACAAAGTAATATAACAATAATAACAAAACAAAAAAACAGAAGTAAATTTAATAAATTAAATTGTTATAAGCGTTTATCTCGATATAAAAATCTTTTTGTTTTTATTTTTTATAATATTAGGTTTGTGTACTTAACTTGTAATTGTTTTACAATAATACTTGTATTAATACAGATAGTCACAAAATTGAAGGCACAAGCAGTTTTACTTTTAGAAAAGTTATACATTTTATTGAGTTATACATGTATAATTATTTTTTTTAGTTTTTATTAATTTTAGGTTCATTTCAAGTAATACAGCCAAAAATTTATATTGAAAAGTTCAATTTCTCAAAAGCACAATAAAATTAATCATAAAGATCCAAAAATAATTGACTCAAAATTAAAGGCACAACCATAAATTTAATTTTTTTTTTTTTAGAAACATGATTAAACTTAATATCTAGTCGCATACCCCTTTGCATCAATCACTACCTGTCATCATCTCGGCATACTTTCAACCAATGTTTCGGCGTTAACGGGTCTAGTAAGTTGCCATTCCTTAGTAATATTAACCAATTTAAAAATCCGTATCTTAATAGAAGGTCAAAATATAATCAATTTTTGTTCGGTAAAGTGTTGTGCGTTAAATTTTGTGACTCACTGTATATACTGAACTGAATTTAAAAATTTAAAACAACCGAGTTTTTGCTTTAAATTTTTATTTGAAAGAGTGCAACCTTGAATTTTGACAAATTTTCGATTCACTCATTGCCACAGCTGATCGTGTCGTTTTACAAAACATGAATACCCCAAGAAATTTATTTTTTTAAATACACGATTACTTATCTGATTACTTATCTCTCACTGCCTCCGCAGAAAAGTAACCCAAGGATGACAAAATCAAAATGAAATTAGAATACTCATCCTCGTTTCTGTTGAAACAACATTAACCGTTTCTAATTTTTTCTTGTTTAGATTAAAGTCTACTTTGAGATACAATAACAGTCCGTTTCGCGATTTCGAATAAAATTTTTAAAATTAACAAAAAGTATTTGTCGCTTGAACGTAACAAAATTTCTAGCCACAATTTCAAACTGTTCAATTTTTTAATTATGATATATGTTAGTTTAGCGTTGTTAAACTGTTATCTTCCATTACAATATGATTTGTTACTTGTATGTGCCTTGTGTCTTGTAATGAATATTTAATGTAGCGAATATTTAAATGTTTGATTAATATTTTTCACTGGACACCCATTATCTTTAATTTTATTTATCAACTCCAACTTATTATAATATTAAAGGTTTAGAGTAATTTATATTTTAATAAACACTTAATTTAAATTGTAAAAAATCTTAATAAGATATTGTATTTTTTATGTTTTTATTAATTTATATTTTTAGTTAAATGTTGTAATTAAATTTTATGTATATTATTGGTTAACTTCAAAATGCAGATTCGAATAATTTTTGCAAAATTCTTAGCTTATATAGCCATCCCATAAGGTCGTGGCTTGTGTGTCAGAGTATTATACTTTATTTTTATTTTTACAATTATTGGTAAAACTAATGTTAATTATATTTTTTTTTAAATATTTAGAAATCTAAGTCAAATGTATTATTATTTTCATAGCCAAATTTCATTATTCTAACAATTTTTTAATGTTTGTGTAAAAAATTCATTTTTAATAATTAAATACAATGATAGATGTTTGAATGTTTTATAATAACAAATAATGATTTCATATTGATTAGGACATAATAATAATAAATAATTATAATAAAATTATAATAATTTCACTTAAACCAATTTCATTTAATTGAAATAATGTATCAAAAATTAAAATAAATAGTGTCCCAATTTAAAGGGTCGTCTTGCGAATAATTCCGCACGTATTCGTGTAAAGTTTTGTGTGTCTTCCTAAGCTCCATTGCTTTGCGGGTGATAGGCAGTGGAATTAATTTTTTTTATTTTGAGTTAATATAGCAATTGAACATTCGAACATACATGTAAAATTTTTCACAAATGCTTTGGCAATCGTTGTAGTTTCTTGGTTATTAACAGGAATTGCTCCAGAGAATTTGGTCACATCGTCTTGAATTGTGAGTATAAATTTATTTTCTAAATAAGATGTAACTAATGGACGGACGATATTCATGAGAATTTTTTCGAAAGGGATTGAAGATGTTCATGTAATTTTCATTGGCATTTTTTTTTTGATTTCGAACATGTTTATTATTCTGACATTTACTATACGGGTTTTATTGAAATGTTTGATATGACTTAACATTTTCGGAAATTCTTAATAACTGTTAATTCGATTAAATGTTCTGGTTATTCCTTGATGACCTCGCATCGAGGCATATGAAAATCTTGTATAACTTACTAGAATTATTGCTTGAATTTAAAACGAGATGTTTAGTTAGTTTATGATTTAAATGTTTATTCGATAAATTATTCGAGTAAGGATCAGAAAAAATATTTAAAATCGATGAATCAGGGTTAGTCGTTTCATTTTCCATTTGGTAAACTTGAGAATTATCAGGGATTTGTGAATGTTTTGCTTCAATCATTTTTGTTTGTGCACGGGTAATGACATTTATTAAATTTTCTTCGACGTTTTCTATTCGTCAAAGTGCATCAGCATGTGAGATTTCTTTCCAGGTCTATATTTAATCTTAAAATCGAATTCTTCCAACTGAATTCGCCATCTAACTAATATTGAATTGGGATTCGCAGTAGAAAATAAGTAAGTAAGAGGTTTATGATCTGTTACTATAAAGAATTATTGGCCGTAAATGTAGGGACGAAATCGATTTACAACTGCCTATTTAATAACCAGAAGTTCTCGTTTAATCGTAGGATAAATACGTTCAGATTAGTTTAACACACGACTCGCATAAGCGATAGGATGGTTCTCTGAATTAATAACCTATGTGATAAGACAGCTCCTATAGCTACGTTTGATGCATCGGTCGTAATTAATTTTTTTTTTAATTTGGAAATTGCATTATCGGTGATTTTGTTAAAAATAATTTTAACGTACGGAATGCTTCGTCTGAGAATGCGTTCCATTGCAAGTTTTTTGACTTGCCTCTTTTAATCACTATGAGCAGCTCAACTACATCAGCGTAGTTTTCAATCTAGTTATTCGTTGTGTTTTGTTAAATTATATCTATAGAGAACGACATCATCAAGGTAAAGATTTAATGCTGTTTAACTCAGATAAGACTTGACGTGTCTTGTGTCTCGTGTGACTATTTAGGATCATGGTTTGCACGTATAACCAAATCATCATATCTAATATAATATCATAAATTTAATCTAAAAGATGGAAGGACAATTAAACTGAAACTTAACATCAGCTTGTTACATCATAACCTCTAACCCTTTGCACTCGTATGTCACTCTGGAAGTAACAATATAAATTTACTCTAGAACTCGTATATCAGTCTGTAGACCAAAAAATGAACCACACCGTAAAAGATTACAAAAATTAAAATATTTTATAATAGTAATAAATGAAATAAATATAATACGTTTAATTAAACTTTAAATTACTTTTAATTCATTTAGCTAAAAATATTACAAGTTGACACCCAACAACCTTGAAAATAAATCGAGTGCAAAGGGCTAAAGCAAAAAACTGTATCCGCAAGTACCTTCCAAAACATATTGAAAATAATAAAATTATTGTAAGTGAATTCCAGAAGGCGTATGATAAAGAGTTTTGTAGAAATATTAAAAAGACAAACATATCAAAATCGACAACATTCCAAAAAAGTTAAAGCTCGAACAAAATATCGGGAAAACCAAATTTTGCGAATTATCACATTTAATGCTTGTTGCAGAAACACCACACACTATTTGTGTCGGCCAAGTTCATTCTAGTTTTGACTTCTAGTGTTCATCGCTAAAACTGTACCTGAATTTCCATCAAGTTACAAACAACTTTTATCAGAAATATTTGACAATACTTACAATGTACGTTGTATGATCAAGTCATGTGATAAGTTTGGAACGGAAGTTGGTAACCGCGGCGCGTATTCTTGAAATCGGTGGATATTTCCGTCTACGGATTATAATTTGCTTTAAAATTCTTCATATTATTCGAAATTTTTGACGGCTACTTTAATCATTTTTTCAAATTTGCTTGCAAGTCTTCTATTATTTATGCCACTACTAATAAAAATCGGTGCAAATTTCTGACTGGGTAAATCAATACGGATTTATTCCCCAAAATAATAAACAACTTGCAAGCAAATTTGAAAAAACGATTAAAGATAGCCGGCGAAAAATTCGAATAATATAAAGAACTTTAATGCAAATTATAATCCGCATGCGGAAATATCCACCAATTTCAAGAATACGCGCCCTCCTCCCGATTTTGAGTCAGTTTGGCGGTATAAATAAACATGTCAAATATAGTAATGCTTTTTACTGCGACAACTGAACTCGAAAATAAAATATCTCATTTCAAAAACCATTTTTACATTAATTATATGAAAAGGCAATATTTTCATATTTGTAAAGAATTTGTAAATGGAAACGAAATTATTTTGCGAATTGATTTCACAGAAAATTTTGCCATGTTCAACAAAGATGAAATTCAGGCTGTTCATATTTCTTAGGACCAAACAGCAATTTTCACAGCGTGCGTCTGGACTAAAAACCAAATCTTTTCTATGGTCCTGATTAGTTATTATTTACAACACGATAAATTTTATTTTTAGAAATATTTGGATACTTTAATCGAATACTTAATTTGTAGCATATTCAACATTACAAATATAAGTATACATGAATATGTAAGACTACAAGAGTCTAGAAGTGAAAAATCACGAAAATGGAAAAATAGAAAGACAAATAGTTAGTAAGCTCAAAATTCGATGTGCGGTTGCTAGGATTATTTTAGACAAAATAAATAAATAAATAAATAAAAATTGCATTTAAGAAGTCACAGTACGTACATGCGTTTCGTGCACGTAACAAATCGTTTTTGTACAAAAAAAACTAAAACCATATAAATAAAATAAAGAATAATGAACTATTGGAGTTCATTATCTCATTTTATTTGATCTATATTTTATTCAATCTGCCGCAATCAAACGTATAATATGATAGATCTTGACAAAATAACACTATAAATTAAAAAAATTTGACTAGAGAATTATAAACTTCTTATAACAATTGAAACGTGTCATAGTACCAGAGCCTTTTAAATATAAGAGCCATAAGAAACGTCCCTTTTTTCTGAGTTTTTTGTTACTTTCTAAACCAATCAGTGTATTTTTGTATTTTTTTAGAATATTTTTTGTGCATAAAAACATAAATGCTCGTTAGAATTTTCAATTTGATGGGTTATTGAATATTCAGGAAAAGCATATTTTAAAATTTGGTCATATTATGTCAAGTTAAGGCAAGAACATTTAAATTAGAAATGAATTTGTTTATATGAGTATGTAAAAAAATAAAAAAATAGTATAAAGTGTTCCATCAAAACTTAAGCATTATTTTGCCAAAACAAATATTCGTTAAAAATGCTTTTGGAGTAGCAATATAATATGGGGGTTATTGCGTTTTTAATTCTATTTCAACATTGATGATGAACAAACTTCGAAAACTGTTACATGCTGAAAATTTGATTTCTCATCGCAACAAGTTCCCAGGCTATATTGTTTCATTCTGTAGGATAAACAAAACAGAGCTTCATAAAATAAAAATATTGTTATTTCGCAATTACTAAACCAATTAAAAGATGTCGCTCAGTACAAGAAAAAGCGACAGCGAGAAAAAATTGAAGATTTTAAAACCCAAATGTTTGTTTAGAACATTTAACAATTTATCATGTATATTGCCTGGTTCAATAGATTATGATCTCCTGGAACTAAGAATAACGCAAATTTTTCACAGCGCGCATTAACTATTGGGTGAATATTTTGCGACAAAAAGTTTTATTTAAGCGAACCGTATTATAAATAAAAATTATAATTGTTTTGAGTTTTATTAATTATGTTAAATTATTATATTAAAAATTTCGCGCTTAACTTAATAATGGTTTATTTTAGTAAATAGCTATGTATTGTTTTCTGTTATTTCAAGTAAATTTATTATAGAGACATCTGTAAACGGATTTTGAAATTACAAAAAGCACGGTTTTGCAATCGTATAAAATTGAAGTTTTCTTTTTGTTGTGTTTTGTAATAATATTTAATTAAGAAAATCAACGATGTCAATAACATTTTTTGTATACATTTCCCGTAAATAAATTTCGATGAAAAATATACTCGTATATGAATAATAATTATTAGTTCAACATGGTGATTCATAAAACCTCGTTTTAGATCACGTTTTCTCTTTAGTTTTGTTATAAATGTGATCGTTTAGATTGCTATTAGGGCCATCGTTCATGTCGAAAATTCTGATGTGCATGGGACCAGAATTTACAAAAGAGGTTTTATAAAACGAAATTTTAAATTGGATGTAAGAAAAATCTACGGCATCTATAGTAGTTGGGTCATTTGATTTTCTGGGATAGTATCTTTTTTCCAAATTTAATAAAACGAAAATGAAATAATATGCTAATAATTCTGCACATTAAGATCAAATTACTTATACATACAAATGTCAATGGTAAATTGCCATGAAAACTATATACTTAAGCATTTATTAATTAAAGCATGTATTCTGCTACTATTATGCATTGTGGTTGTATTGCATTGTTTCATTCTGTTGATATACCCAGCAAAGGGATAGTCTTAAAACCTCGCCAAACGAAATATCGAAAAAAAAACAAAATATCGAAAAAAAATATTATCTCGAATTTAAAAACATCGAATTTCTAAGAGGCACAAAATTTATCGCGATTTTCATCGACAAATTGTGGTGACAGACAGAAACCCAATTTTTGCGAGTGTACCTTATTTATCGGGTTAGATTGCATTTATCTAGTTATGAAAACTTAATAATTCTTTTTTGAAAAAAACCTGTACAGGCAGACAGGTAGAAATAACTTAATAATCCCAATAACGAGGTTATCTTGTTTATGTATATCTACGGTATAAGGGAATCATAAAAATGAATTTAATTTTTTTATTAAACGAAATTAATTCAAATTTTATAAACAAATAAAAAGTTTTAGATACACCCAAACAAACAAAAAGGACATTGAATACATAGAAAAAAAGGCCTAAAAGGTCTACAAAAAATTTTTTTTTTTTGTTTTTCAAAACCATATTATTTCAAAACCGTGTAAATAAAGACCGCGTAAAAAGAATTTGGTATATTATTAATTCTTTTGAAAGATCGTTAATAATTTTATAAACGCCAGCGTTTCTTGTTCCTACTATTGTTTTTATGCGGCGATGCAACGCTTCAATTGGATTTTGAACACGGGGAAAATTGCTAGCAATAGTATCGGCATCCGATCAGAGTTTAGTTTCATACTTTGGTTTACCTTTTGGTCCTTTACCACTTATATTTGTTTCTCTGAACAAACAAGCTAAACGTTTGACATCCTTATCTTTAACAATTTATAAGGAAGTTAATAAATCAATACACAAATAGGGATTGTAATAAATCTCGAAAATGTTATCTCGAATAATAAAAATTATTTGTAATATTAGTTGTAGCGCCGCAAATGTTATTACAAATTATTTTTATTATTCGAGATAACACTTTCGAGATTTTGTATTCGACATTTTGAAATATCAGTGTTTTTGATATTCACTATATCATTAATTCGAAATTTCCAGCGATATTTTGATTTCGGTCGAGGTTTCATGGCCAATCCACCCGCAAATTCTTAATTTATCATGTATAAAAACAATATATCATTATTTAGCAATAGTGTCGTCGATTTCTTGTGTATTTATTAATTTGCTTTTATTCTATTTCTATTTTTTTCCAAGGCGACTTGATTTATATTTCAAAATGCCAATGGCCCGTTTGTTAACTCCCAATAAAACTGCATTCAAGCCAATTTTTGCAAGCCCATAATATCGACTAAGTCGTGAGCTTTCTTTAGAATTAAGTACATTTCATAATTATTTCAATTTTTAAAAGAAGGGAGTGAAGGTGCTCTAGTTACTGATATTAGTAGAAGTGCTCCTGTATAAATACACAATGTGACTATAATCGATATAATAATTCAATTTAATTCGAAGTTATTTTGAAAAATAATAGAAATGGGTCACCTTTGATATTTATATGTTTGTCAATGATTACAACGTTTTAAAGCCATTTGACTGTACTCAAATTATTTTTTTTACTATGATTGACAATGAACAAAAATAATTTTTTTACTTAGTATTTTTAAAGGCTCAAAATCGTTCCAAACTTTTTAAATTTTCTTTGTATATGTATTTGGTAAGGCAATTTTATTTTCGAAAAAAATTAGTTTCATAATCATGTTTGCTAAAAAAATTTTGGGTTCTAAACGCGCACAAGCTGGCTCGTTAGATAAGCCTTAAGAATTGCGAGATTCATATATTAAAGATCTTTAATAACAGATATTTAGTTTTTTATTAAACAGCTATTGATAACATATTTTATTAGTTGTGAAACATAAAAGATTAATTTAACAAATAATTTCAATCTTAAATCAAAATCCTACCAATTCTATATCCGCTTGATCTTAAAATTATTATTTTAATGAATGGTGACCCACTTGCAAATGTGTGTGATGTGATGCGGATCGAAGCAAAATTTTCTGTTAAATAATTAATGGTCGACCATTAAATTATTAGCTATCGGGAGCCGCTATCCATTTCAAAGGGAAATTTGAAAATGCCTTTATTTTATACCACCCCTTAAAACCATTAGAAACCTAATTTTGCAATAAAAATTGAAAACGCAGCAAGATTAATTCTAGTTTCTTACGTCATGTCAAAATAAATGTCAACTGGTATATTTCAAGTCGCTAAATTTTTTTTATAAAAACAATTTATTTTTAATTTCAATGGTACACAATGACAATGCGGGTAGTAGCGGAAGCTAATAAAAAGCACAGGTAGCAATTGTCTACTAATACTAACTGCACAATCAGTAGTTGCACTAGCATTGCAGATAACTTTCAGAACGCCTTAAATTAGTTTAGACCTTTAAAAATTATAAAAACTCGAAATGTGATTTAAAATATTGAAGGCTTTTTACGATTCTCACTCTTTTCTAATCTAAATAATTCAAATTTTATAATTTCTTTAATAGAATTGTTAATGCAATTGATACATGCAAAGGAGAACAAGCATAGTCCTTAAGGTATGCTATTTCCATAAGGCATAATTTTTACCTATACAAATTTATTTCCTTTTGATTTGCACCGGTAACGAAGAAAATAAAACGAAAGGAACTAACTTCATTTATTCTTACTAGATTATCATCCTTTGCGTAACGCGTAAGAAAACTGGGGCTTAAAATTTGATTCAAGTTATCAAACCCAGAAGATTGCTAATGAAAAATTATTTTTTAAAATTCCGAAAATTACTCGCGCACGGAGGACTCTCCATCATAGTTGAAAATTAAAGGACGAAACTTTTACACATAAGGTAATGCTCAGAGGAACGCTCTACCCAAAGTAGAGTTTTCAAGCAAACTCTACGATATCGAGAATTTATCTAAACTAAAACTATTCAAACCAATAAAATTGATTTAATTTACGAGAACGAAAAAGGATAAATGTCCCCTTCTTTTGGAAATGGTACTTGTCATTTACTTGTGTAGTCCTAAGGCTATTATTTCCACGTAGTGGAATTTTCCGACAATCCGTACAATATCTAGAATTTATCTTAGTAAGAATTATACAACTAATAAAATTGACTTAATTTACAAGAATTAAATAAGATATACCTCTACTCTCAATTTGGACACTGATTTATTTGATTGTGCTACCTCATAGGCCTCATTTATTTAACTCAAAAACTACTCATACCGACCGAATTGATTTAATTTACCAGAACAAAATTCAGAATTTCAAAATTTTTATGGAATATCGTTTACCTTACATAATTGGCTTATCATAATGTAAAAATAATTTTCGCAGAGTGACATTGCACAGAAATTTTCGATACCCGACATTTAAACATATTGAAACAGCTAGTATTATATTTTGTAAAACTACTTATAAAATGAATGTAAAATTTATTTTCTTGAGTTATTTTGTAGTTTTCACTTAAAATTGTTATAAAAAAATTTAAGTGTATTTACTAATACTTGGTCTTTTGTGTTAATTTCACTGCCATTATATTCCCATTCAATTGGTTCATTATGTCGCAATGGATTGTAATAATCCAAATTGAATCCACACAGCATTGATGCTCCTTAACAGTGTTAAAAGTTTAAATTCGTATCGAAATTATATACCAAATAGACTAGAAAATGTTGATTCCATTTTATCACGACCTCCTTTTAACTCTTTATACATTCACAAAATTTCGTATTCTCTAAACATCATTAATTTTAATTAAAAATAATGAAAATCTTATTTTTAGACGTTCAATGTAAGATGTTGACTATATATCCAAAAAGAAAACAAATTCTAATTAAAATTATTGAAAATTAAGAAATTTCGTGATAAACCGTTAAGAAAGCGGATTAACGCAAAGTGTTTTTTTTTGCTTATTATATATCCTCCATATTGGATTACTCAGAAAATATATATTTCTATTTTTTGTTTGTAGCTGTCAGCCATGATTAATTATCATGCCTGACAGTTAACTTTTTTTTTATATATCCATATATATATATCCACTTATATATGTTAGGAGGAAAAGAATTAAAATTCACCCGCATATAACTTGTATTTTATTTTCTATTATTATAGTTTTTTTTATTGTGATGTAATTTGTCTTTTGTCCTGAAGAAACTATATATCTCTCTATACGTCATTTTTAGTGTGTTACTTTATAGTAAAACGATTTTTATCAACAGAATGATTTATGTTATAAAATTGAAGTACAAAACGAACAAAAACGTTAAGACATATTTCTTTAAATTTTGAAATATAATAATATTTGCATATAGGTGTATATATGTTTTTGATAGTTGGACATACACAAAATTTTTTGAATAATTTTTGATAAATTTATTATAAAATGATCACTTGTCATTTATATATTTACATAGCTTTCATTGTTTTCGTAATATATAAAATCCGTATATGACATGTTATAAATTATGGGTTATTTAAATTATTAAAATCACACATTTTATTATATAAATGTGTGCATCATGAACCCTAACAGAACCTTCTAAGGTTTATCTCTACATACATATATAAAATTTTCGTATATATGAACATGCGGTTATTGCACATATGTACTTAACGATATGACAAAGAAATAATAAATTATTTTTTCTTAATTGAATCACAATTTGAAAATAAACATACACTTGAATATGCTTGTTATATACGATCAATTAATTTATATTTTATTTGGCCGATTTTTAATTATATAAACAATAAAATAAGAAACATTAATACTTTGTAATCCATTGTGCAAATTATAATTAGCAATCGCATAATATATATGATGTAATTACAAATAAATAAAATCACCTGTTTGAGTTTACTGCGGATAAATATTTAACAATAATATTAAAATAAAAATTTTGTTTAATGATGAAAGCAAACTATAAAATTGTCATTATCATGTAATGTATGCGCGCATATATGCGTACACACCATGTAGAGTGAAACACAAAAGATACAATTTTTATGTTTACATTATATTATAAAATTCTTAAGTGGTGCACTGTATACATCAATATTATGTACAAAAAAAATATTTAATGGTTCATAAATTTATAAACAGATGTCATAACACATTTATAATGTGGTTTGTGTATCGGATTAATGCAAAAGACACTAAAATATGAAAGTGTGTGTATTTATGTGTAGCTATATACAAAAAATCGACAAAGTGATTTTTAACGAAGATACGAAAGCAGAACCTTCAAAAATATTCATTCAAATTTTTTTTATTTTTTTTAAAGAATTAAAGAAGAAACGAAATGAATATATATTGTGTATTTATATTTATATAGCTATAGCAGTTCCAACTAGCACACCTTCCTTCATTTCTATTGTTATTACTGTGTCAAAAAAAAAATCGTAAAACAACGTGTTCAAACGGGAATGTGAAGGAGAAGGTGGAGATTTAATGTTTTGCATGGTGCGATAAAAACATTGTGAAAAAGGACATTCGATTTAGTCATAATATAGGTATACACAAGACGTGTACAGTTGAGTGAATTTATTTTTATTTTAATTAAATTGAGTGTTTTTATATCTACTTACCGTCATATTGCTAATCTGTGATTTATTTATGACAACAGAAGTTTAAAATAGTGGTAAGAGTGATTTGAATAATTACGTAAAAATGCACATACCTGTAAAAGAAAAAAAGAAAAAGAAATTAATAATTATAATGATTTAATTATTATAATATGCATATTTTATATAAAATTATCATGGTATATAATCAAGACCATTATTATAATTCAAAGGTCATTCTTGTGGAGATATTTGAAATGTTTTATAAGTAATTTGAAATCTAGAATTTTTGAATTTCGTTTTATATGTACGGTGTGGATTTCGCGGCTCGTAATAATTTATAAACTGGTTTTCGCGTAGTTATTTATTATTATCGTTATTTCCGATGATGGTTTGTTGTGCTATAGAAATACAAATATGGATTTTTGATAGTTTTATGAATGAGAATATTGCAAATTATTACACCACATATAGGTCAAATTTTCTTAAAGAGTTTTGATTTGAATCTCATTTCATATGAGAATTAGTTTGTGTGTGTCTTACTGCGTGTGTGTGTGGGATTCCCGTCGGAGAAAAATATGAATATGTAAAAAAACAAATCTAATTTACAATGATTTATTCATCAAACAATGTGATTCAAAGAAGCGGATATACCTAAACAACCACTTAAAAGTTATCTTAATAATGCTAATTAAGGTTGTATACCAGTTTGTTATCTAAGTTTTAGTAAGCTTTTATATTAAAATATATAATTAACCGCTTGGTACCAAAATTACACGGTTTAAGTAGTTTTGCGTAAAACCAAATGACATTGATGACAAAAATATCCTAAAATATATAAAAGCTTAGACTATCACAGATCATATAGTGCAAATTCATTTTCAGTAAAATCAAACCTAGTAAGAGCGAAAAATTGTTTCTATTTTCAACCATTCTTTTCTTAGCTTGGTGAATTCAATAACCGATCAAGGAAATTTATTAATTTGTGTAAAAAAGCAACATCATTTCTCGCAACCACGTTTTTCATTACTAAAATTACAATTTTTATTTTACGGCTCCCAGTCAAAACAAAATTAATCATAAAAAGGCGGTTATTACATATCTACAACAATCTGACAAGATAACAACCTTTATTGTTAAGTGCTATAGAAACCAAATCTTAAGAAAAAAAACGTTGCCGCTTTTGAATTTATTTTGTTGTTGCAAAAATGGCTTGTTCTAACCTTGCTGGGGCTCATTTTTATTAAGATTTGGTACCTTTGAAAGCTTGGTTCATATACCATCTAACTGTGTAGATTGCAGTGTGTCAGATTGTTGTGGATATATTTTTATTATTCCCATTTTAAAGCTTCAAAAGTAATAATATGCCTTTTTAATAAGCTTTGATTTAAATAAGTTTTAAAATAATTACATGTATTTTTAAAAATTTTACAGGTGAACTTTTTTTTTTCTCAACATAGGAATAAGTTGTCTTAAGTTAAAACATTTATGCATACATTATGTTATGCATGTTGTAAAATATAAAAATTAATTTCTTCAATTGTTTAAAATGTTTGACTTAACAAAACATATTCTTAAATTGAGAAAATATTTTTTTAAATGTCGTTTGTGATCATCTAGCTAAATTTATTTTAAATTATCTAGCAGCCTAATATTTACTAGGATTTAATTTTAATAATAAATTAAATCTAAAAAATTGTAATAACATATTTAATGAAATCATCAGTTATTTTTTAGCTGTGGCAGCAATTATTTTTACCTAGCATTACGGACCATTTTATTATAAGGAAATTAAAAAAATATTTGTTCCATTTTTTCAAATATCAATTTGTTTGCGAAATATATATGTCGTCTCAATCACAGAAAATTGATTATGTTCAATGAAAATAATATGTCATTTTGAAAATAATAATAAATATTTTGATTTAAGAAAGTAAATTCTTATATTGAGAAAATATTACCAATATGTGAAAAAGGCCGTAAAATATTTGGGGTTGATACTAAATCTGCAAAAAAGATAATAGACCATGGATTTTTCAGGAATATATTCGAATTAATAAAGACAATATTAACCGGAAAAAAATAAAGATTCAAAATAATATCACAAACTCCCCACAATATTTTACGGTCTTTCTCACATTTTAAAGGTAAAAGTAATATTTTCTCAATATAAGAATTTACTTCCTTCAATCAAAATAATTATTATTACTATGAAAATGTTATATTATTCTCATATTTCATATTATTTTTATATTTTCATAGCGACCGTAAGAATCAAGAGCCTTGTCGGTGGTTAGGACAAGCCTTGTCCCCAGATAACTTTTGAATATTTCATATATTAGGTTTAGCCCCGGTGGCAAAGTATTCTGTATGCTTGCTCCAGCGACCGGAGGTCCCGGGTTTGATTCCCGGTGGTGACAAGGACAAAATTTCACGGCTGGTTTAGGATCAATGAAATAATCACTCATTGTCCGAAATGAAAATATGATAATGAAACCTCATTTGAGGCGGCCAAATCCATTGATGGGATATAGTGCCAGAGAGAGAGAGAGAGAGAGAGAGGTTTACCCTATATTCAAACCGGATAAGCGTTTTGTCGATTTGACATTGAAATATAAATGGAATAAGTATCGCAGATACAATTTAAGTAGCTTGATATTAAAGCTTAGTAAGTGGTCTAATAATAACTTTACCCAGGTTTAATATATCTTGAACATAAATAAGAATAAAAATTGCAGAAATGACATGTACTTGAATATCTACATTCCCTTGCCTGTCGGAAACACCAAATCAAAAGTATTCACGAATTCGTCAGTTTGTTCATGGAGGAAAATAACTATATTATCCATTGTTTTGACCACTTTGATCCACCTAAATTAACGATGTGTGAAGGAATTGCCGATTGTTTCACTTAACCATAAAAATATTTACACAAATGTCAATAATGAAAACAAGCTGCTCATCAGAAATAACTGCACGAGCAAACTACTCCCTAATTCAGTTGCTCAATTTCTCGCTCAAATAAAGTCCCATACGCGTTTTGTTCGAGCATATTCAGCAACTACAAATTTGAAAAACAAAAATGATTAATTTATGTTTCGCCTAGCCTTCCTCGTTCAAGAGAAAACATTTTTATTTTATACGACACATTTAATTTTTTTTGTTAATGGTTAATATAGTCGCTTAAAACACTGACTTTTGACATATAAGAAATTGGATTCAAATATCTCTACCAGAGCTGAAATATCACATTTGTTCTAAATGGCATTGAAGGGACCAAAATTAAGAATTACAGAAGTATTACAAAACCAGAAGTAATTAAATAAAAATAAATGTAAATAGAGAGCTTAAAGGCTAAAATTGATATCTGCCGCTGTAAAAATTCGATGTAAAACTGTGTGAAAACGTGTTGTGCTCGTGAAATTGTTTATTACACGAGTAAGTCACGCTCTGTACCTGTACTGATTCTATGCTTTACTTAAAACAACAAGAAAACATGACATCGGCAAGTACCAAACAAAATCATCCATCATAGAAAAGCTTAACTGGAAAACTAGTGCTTGTGCCAAATAATTTGGGAAGTCGTACATTTTTGATCGTTCCGATCTGCACACACCTGGCCAAAGGTATGCTTACTTGAGTTTATTATAATTCGTTATGAAGTGCTACAATTGAGGGAGTTGAATCTTCAAAGTACATTAAATTATGTAAAAAAAATGAAAATAATTTTATATTAGCACAGCCTTATTTTATTTTGACAAAGTACAAGAAAATATTCTTAAGTTTTGATTATTTAATTCCACTTTCCGGCGAATTCGACTTCCCTAATAATTTCTAATATTTGTGTTAAATAATAAATATAGATGAATATCTGATTTTGATGTATTGTAACGGTATTAGTTAACAAAAAATTTTTTTGTAAAGAAGACAAAGATAAGAAGGCAAAACGGTAATAATCACCATTGGTCTTCCTACAGTAAAATTGTTGAATTAGTTTGTTTTTTGATTATATATTGTTCACATGCACCAGTAAACCCACTAATAAATTAGTTCAGCGGAAATTAATTAAAATTCGATATTGATATTTGATTTAATTATGAATTTTAAAAAAATGGTTTTTAATTTTGCTTAGAAATCAAGAAAAGTTGTGATATCAGTTGCGTATATGTCTCTTGAGATTTTCCCACATTTCAATTCAATTTAAAATCTGTTTTGTCTACCAATTAGGAAACGTTGTTTCGATGCTTCTTTTTCTTGACAGTCACAAATTTTTGTAGTAGACTATCCACATCAGAAATTACCTAATAATTCGAGTGGCTGCGTAATCGATTAATAATATTTTGATACGTTATATGTAGGTGCATATAGGTAACAAATATTAAATCACTTATCCGTTTAATCTCGACAACCATTCAGACCTTCAAATTTCAATACGACAAATTAAATTAAACATTTTAATAAATATTTGTTGTATTGCGAAAGAAATTTACAATCACCCTACGAAAATGGTGTAGCATGGATGCCCAATGGGTTTTTGAATTTTTGAGCTCCCTTAACTAACAATCTGATGTTACACAATAAAGAAGAATACTATAAAATTCGCAAACCTTAAGGCTGAAACTTGGTTGGGATGGTACATGTTTTGACGAGGAGAGATTAAGTGTTTCAAAATTATTACAATTTGTTAACATTGTTTAACACATTTTAGAAAGGAATGCGAAATTTTGATAATAAGAAACCTTTTCAAATTTAAATTTTGATTCTAAAGGTGGATTAAGTTTCTAATCTGGGTTTAGTATAGCTAAATTTGTGATGTATATAATTTCTTCCTCTCCACAATTCACAAATAAAACGGTATAACCCTCATAAGACCATGAGTATAGAGAATTGCTACCAAGTATAGGGTGGAGAATATGGTCTTGCCCTCCAGTTATTGAATAGGATTCAGCGGCGTGCCATTAAAATAATACACAACACATGTTGCCAAACTTTGCGTAACTAAAGGAGATAATACGCCCAATCCAGTAATTCACTAAACGGTATTGAAAGACCTTTACTTAAAGGAGCGCGCATTGGATGCAGGAGCTTCAACAAGGAACTAGAACAATCTAAAAGCCCGTCCTAGTCATTTAGAAACACGCAGATTCTGCAATATTCAAGAGACAAAGTGTAGCTCTGTACACTCAATAAATAAAATTCAATTAAATTTTAATTAAATAAATTAAGATACAATTATTATTAAATTATCTGGAACCGACAATAAATCCGCACTCAATGCGTCAAAGCCCTACGGTTGTTACTTCAATTTCTAGTTCAAATTTAATTGCTTTATAATTTTATTGAAATTGAAAAAACTTCGATTTACTCTAATGACAATTTATTAATCAATTTGCTAAAAAGGCAACTTTGGAATATACAATTTCCTAATAGAAACCTAAATATATTGATAATTATAAATGAAATGGAGTCTTGAAATTGAATGGTACGGCCGGGATAAAATATTCGAGCTTACTTAAATAATACATCTTAATTAATATATCAAACATTGATTAATAAAACCCGAAGAATTTGTTAATTTGCACCATTTGATGCACCGGGGACATATATTAAATTTACATATATTTACATATATTAAAACTAAATTAAATTTCATTATGAATTATAACTTACAAATTAAATTGTTTATACCATAAAATGAATGGTAAAATACAGTAAAATTGTATATCAAATTAGATCACAATTTATATGAAATTAGTTTTGTGAAAATTAAAATTAAAAATGAAGTTGGAAGAAGTTTTACGAAATACAATTACACCTCAATTACGCTAGTCGAGATGTACAAAAAATTAGTCAATTGCTATGGCGATAAGTGACTTCAGGCGAAAGAATCAATAAATAATTGTCATTTTCTTGTCGTGTGAAATTTTGAGGTGAGTAGAATAAAATAAAATATGCCGTATGTCGTTTTAAGTGACTATACCATAATCAATATGTTACAAATCTGATCGAGGCAGCTGACTTCGACTAGCGTTATCAAGGTAAATATGTTATTATGAGAAGAAATGCTTTATCTCATTTGTGTTGCCATTAAATTAAAACTAACAGTTTTTGTGGTTAATTTATTATTTTAATTAAACTGCATAGTAAAGTCTTAGTGTTTTAATTTGCTTACTATGCCTATCCACAGCGCGCCCACTATAGCTTCTTGAGACATGCAAAATTTAGACAGAATTAAAAATCAAACTAAAATAAATTAATTAATCACAATAAATGATTTAAAATGAAAAGAATTTGAATTTCAAATGGAGTATGTATAAATGTAAGTGAAATGATGATGTGTACAGAATTCTTTAATATTAATTTGCCTAAGAAGCACGAGGAACTATGCAGAATGTATGCAATTAATATTATTATTTTTGTGTTTAATCTGATACCGTTGCGTAAAAGCATATGTACATGCACATTTCAGTCTAAATCACTTTGTATACAAAAAACGACATTGAAAATTTCGTGATATCTATGATTGAAGTTAGGGCTAAGACAATTATGTAAAGTTCAATCAAGTTGCATACCAAATCTAATCTGATTCTTTAAAATATTGATTACATTACTCCTCTTGTATTGGAACTGTCCTGATACCTATTGGCTTTCCAAATTACTATCTTTCATCTAACACATATTCTAGAGCAGACGGAGTATTTACGATAAACCTTAGTGTTCATCAAAAGTATCGCTTAAAACAATGGGCGCTTTCAAGTCTCCTATCATGATTAGTAAAATCATCGCCAATTTGATTTAAAATTTTCATAGCGCTAAACATTTTCATAGTGTTGGCCGCGATTTTACTCAACATGTTTCCAACTGTTGGGTGCCCTGAAAGCGCCCAATGTAAGTACGAATTTTTTGAGCTCACTTCGCAATTTAATTTCACTGGACAGATTATCTGAAAATGCGGACCACCGTGTATACCAAATGATTTTCAAGAACATTCGCAATCGTTATCCAACATTTTTTATTCGAGAAATTCCCTTTAGGTAAGACATAACTGCGAAACATATCATATCGTTGTTTAAGATAAATCCCCAATTAAGCAATGTCACTGTGTTTTTCCCCGATATTTAAAAAATACTATATCAAGAGTTATACCAACTGTTGAGCTTGGCTATTTTATGTAGAACATAATACCAGTCCCAGATATTAAAGCTTTGCTAGTAAGGAAGTCAAATAAAAACTGTTTATATTCTTTTTTCTACCAAAAAAAAAAAAAAAAAAAATTGGCTCAATTTAATTCCAAACCAAACAACTGTGTGAGTAAAAAACATAGTAAGTAATGGCGTTTTACATAAAAAAAAATCGCTTGATTTGAAGTACAACCAACACAATTGTGTGTATAGTTATAGTGTTTTTTCGGGTGAAAATAAGTTAAAAAGGAATTCACAAATGTGTAAGTTGGTTCAAAACACATACAAAAATTAATTTTTGACATGATTATTTTGCCGTACTCACACAATTGTGTGGGCAGGCAGGAAAGGGACATATTTAAATTTTAAAATAGAGAAGACTCTTCCGAAGTAAATGTGGCCTGCAAAAAGCATACTTCCGGTACGACTTCTTGGTAGATTAACCAATAAAATTATTGATAGTTAGTATTGACCTGTCTGTTGACCAATCCCCAGTTTTGTAATAATAATAATGTTCAAAAGATGCGACAATACTTAAATACATCAAAAGACTGTTGTCGATCTGCTCAAAAAGTACAGTATAAACTTATCTCAAAATGCTTAAAGGTTTAACTAAATTTAATTTTTAGTCTTCCATGGTTGTTGTCGTAAAATTACCTAAATAGTAGTTTTTCTCAATGAAGGATGAAATTGCAAGCATTTTTGAATTCATAACCCGTGTTGAACACATAATCGTGGATGTATTGAAATTCCATTAAAACTCCTATTGTGTGTCTAACAGAAATTTCGTACAGTTCTCTTCAAGATGACGGTTATGTAACTTTAAGGAAGTAAATAAAATCAGCAGGATCAGTATCCAACATTTTAAATAAAGGATGATCATATTTTCATTAAAAAAAAGGGGGGTTTGTAGAGCCAATGGTTTAAAGTTTAAGTTGATTTTATTAATTGTGTTTCTTAAATTTCTTAGCTGTACTATCTTAGCTACTAATATATTAGCTGTGCCTCTGAGCAGTTCTGTATAAATAATAGGTTTTTAGTCATCCCTATAACGCGTGTCAAAAGTTTTTGAAGAATGATAATTTTTGTTCAAAATTCTCCATAATTTCTAGATAAAATGATATGGCTTAAGCAGATCCCGCTGTAAAAAAACATTGCTATCGAATGATTCGAAATAACATCAGTTTTATTTCATTTTTAGTGTTCCGGCAGATTTAGTTTGGTCGAGGAGATCATTGTGATTTTATTCAATGCTTCCATAGGAGACCATGTAAAGTTAACCTGTAAGTTTTAACAGTGTAATTCAACAAAAAAATGAGCAAAAATGATTGAAAATCGCATTAAAATAGTTAAAAGTAAACTCAATCAATTTTTTATGTTGCTCAATATGTTTTACGAGCCCGATTATAGACCTAGTCTAGAAAACCTAGAAAACCTAGTTTAAATTACCGAGTTCCGTCCCAGGTGGCCATATTCCACAACTTCTTCAACAAGTTATTGAAGAGTCTTATTTCCAACCACCATATTCAATTTCAGGTGAACATATTCGAGAATTTCTTCCCAAAATCGTTTAATAATCTCGTTTCTATCCAACATAATCGGCTAAGAAATGTTTGAGTTCCGTCCCAGATTAAGTACGATCGAATATATTAAATTTAAAAATATTAAGATTTAACGGACAATCGCGTATGCAACGCAACAATTAAACACAACATTTAACATAACCAGTATTTAACGCAGCGCGTAACATAAACCCAAAACAAGTCCCCTAAATGTTTTACCAAACATAAAATATAAGTTAAAATTTTCCATTGAAAGCTTGTTAATTCATAGTCCATCTCACTAGAACTAATTCTTACCATGATATTTTGAAAGCCTATTAGCTATAGCCGATTTAACGTATATAATGAAACGATCTCTAGAATCGGACCCGTGCATCAAAATACACAACGGTTCCAACACAAAAAATTGAATGAGTTGTTAGGCCTTAATCATTGTATTTTGACTATTTTATGTATGTAATATAAATGCGAGGAACTATATCTATAATCGGGCTCGCATAACATTGAGCAACATAAAAAATTGATTGAGTTTACTTTTAACTATTTTAATGCGATTTTCAATCATTTTTGTTAATTTTTTTGTTGAATTACACTGTTAAAATGTTGAATGTACACTCGCATAAATTTTAAAAATAACAAATTTTGTAAGTTCTTCACACCGGTAAAAGCTAAGCTTCCTCATCTTTAAGGTAATTGGAAAGCAAAAAACTTCTAATGTCTTCTTCATCTTTATGATGATAAAATGAGACCAAACAAAAAAGTTACTTATTAGTTAACATTAGTTAACAAACTATTTGCTTTATATCCAGACCATGAATGGTTAAAATATTAACGGGAATAAGAAAATTGGAAATTGGAAAATATAGAAGAAAAAATCGAACCTCGTAGGATCAGGGTGCTTAGTCATTTCGGTCACCAAATCGTGTCCCAGTTTAATACAATTCTTGGGTGATTAAGTGATATTTGAATGCAGCAGTAATAGATAGCATGTGCCCAAGTCATTCAGTTGCTGCGTCATCAAAGAAATGTATCAACCATAGACTTGAACTTACTAAATTGCAAGTATTATGTTATACGATACCAGCTAGGTAGACACCTGTCCTACGTTGTTAATATTATATCATATCATATCATATAATCACAATCAATGATTTAAAATCTATACCAACCATGTGATAGAAAGTTTTAACAGTCTCGCGGTCTTCATACAAACTATACGAAATTGTTGCATAATCGTACAATAACCCCAAAACAAATTTGAATATCCTTCTTGATGAGTATAAATTTTATACGCAAATCATTAATTAAATTAAAACCGTAACTGCATATCTGCTAATTTAATTTTATAACTATATTAATTCAAAAACATCTGATGTATTATCAGTGAATATAACGGTAAAGAGCAACAAACTTTTGTGATAGTTGGGGGTATATTTTATTATACATATCTAGTTATCTTATATACTCGGGATTGGGATCAATGTTATTCTAAAATATTCACGAATTAATTAAATTCGCGCGCGCATTCCGATACTATAAAATACATTAAAAATACATTTTGTGAACAATTTTAAATTATAATATACGATTTATATCTACTTCAAGCTTAATAATATTCTCAATAAAAATAAATTATTAATTATGCAAACGAAAAAGGTTTTAGCATCAAACAATTTAAATAATTCAACCAAAATTATGGAACCAATATATAATGTAGGATTGAAAATATTTAAACTAACATAGATAATTTATAATTAACTTAGATGCTGACAAACAGCACAGGTTTGATGTGCGGCTGCCTAAATTATACCATACACGAAACAAAAACCAGTTAATTTTGAATCACCCTTTATATATAAATAAAATATTCAAAATGTTTTCATATTCTCGATCATTTCTTTTTTATCTCGTATACAGACTCAAAAAATACTTGTGTATACAAAAGTAAAGATGTATAAAAAATTATCTTACATAAGTTTTAAAGAAGATATATTAGGTCAAATATCAAATCTGTATATTAAAAAAAAAAATCGATCATCTTTATTTTATATAAAACCATTGTATACCAATAATTATAAACTTAATATATGAGAGCGCGGTTATGATCTGGCCACCATGAACGAATTTAAATAAAAACTACAAGCACAATAATGTTATAGTTTTGTAGTTAACCGCTTTTGTATGTATATCAAGAGAATTTATACAAAAAGTCAATGTAAACAAAAAAAAAATGTGGTGTATATCCAACAGGTTTCAACAGTTTTTTTTTGTATTTTATCTTGAATTAAATTGATTAATTAGTTGTGCGTTCATGATTTCACCGCGAATAATAAAAAATAATAATGAGAAACTTAATTAAAAATAATTTTTTTTGGTTAAATTTTAATTAAAAGGTATATAAACCGTTCCTTAAATACGTATAAGATGAATTTTTGATTGACACTTTGATTACAGGTCAATTTTAACTGTAATCGTTTTATGTGTCTCTATATATATAAAGACTTTCTGCACCATAAATCATAAATACCATAAGAATTTTATGTCGTTTTTAAGGTAAATATAATTTATTTTATATCACATGGGAAAAATTATTTTAATCGAATATATTTTAATAAAATGACAATTTTTCTTATGTTTAGTGAAGGAGATCTATACAAACTACATATAAGTATATACTCAATTTAAAACTATGTAGATACAATTTTTATATTTTACATAGTTGGGTTGAGGATAAAAATCAACCTGATGCATATATAGTCCTGTATAAATAGCGCATGAGTATAATTTTATTGTACTCCAGTGAATTATTAAAGTGCAAACTCCTTCTTACGTATATATACATAAAAATAGTTTATTAGACTAAAGCAAACCAATTTAGTTTGTCAACAAACTATATACGTTATTTTGATTTAAAAGTAGCGATAGAACACGTGTGCCAAAAAAATCCTTTTTCCAGGTTTTTACATTTTTCACTTCACATTGTATGTACATATGATTATATATAGTATGTGGCTTGGCGCCTATGTAAACGTAATTTTCCATTTTCCAAAATAAATTTCATACTAGAGAAATTATATACGTAAACGTGTATATATTTTATGATGTTTACATTATAAAATTAAAAACGTAAAAATCATGAGATCCTTTTTGTGTATAAATCGTGAAAATTATTATCCTTGAAATTTTTTTATTAGTATTAATTTGCAATAAAATATGATCACATTACGTAGATTAAAGCTGTGCACGAAAAAGGTGACAAAAATCAAGATTGTAAATCAAATTTTAATAGCGCAGTTAAGATTTACCCATACCATGCGGGGTGTTTAACATTTTATACCCGAAACGATTAACTATGCAAATTATTTATAATATCGTTGATATTTTTTATCGTCTGTCTGTCTCTGTAAAATGTACGAAAAATTCTTGTCCTACATTACCAAAAAATAAAAAATATACTCAGAGCATACGTAAATATTTTTCACCCCTTTTATTTTCTGTTCAGTCTGTGTCTGTTGTGTTCTATGTTGCTTCTGTTACTGGTGCTCGTGGTGATGGTGAGTTAGACACACAAAATATAAATATAAAACTAAGTATAAAACAAATAAAAATAAATATTCCTTTGAATCTTTATAATAAAAACCATGACCTGTCTCAATTCAACAACAATTGTGTGTCTTTTTAGTATTTATTTATTTTTTGGTTATAACAAAAAAATAAAATTTCCAAAATGTGTATAAGAAATTCACAAGAAAATCGTAAAAATAATCATAAAATAAAAAGAAAATTGTATTTTTTACGTTTATTTTTTTTTTTTATATACGTTATGCTCTCTGTGTTGTATTATGTTATACGTACATTCTTGTGCTGTGTAGGAAAAAATACTGTTATTACACAATGTTTGAAAATCGTTGAATCACGTGACTGGAGTCTATATTCTGGCTATATAGGTTAGTTTTTGTCTGCGAATTAAATTTTCGACACCACTGGTAAACTATCCATATTTTATTGCATCATATACAGGTAAGAAATATGTTAAGTCTAAAAACCGAACCAAAAATTTATGGTTTCTTTGACCATCACAGTTAAACATTTTTACGTTTAGAGTGATAATTATAACGATGACAATAATATCTTGATGTTTTTATTACATAAAAGAACTGTTCCTTTCTTCTGTATTTTATTTATTTTTTTTTTTGGTTAACTAGAATCAGCAGGTGAATTAACGTTAATTACCATTACGTATTTTATATGCAACCTTGTTTAATTTTTACGGAATATGTAGGTAACGTAGCTATATTACAATACAACTCGTAAAGTTTATAGATTTTTACTTAATTTTCATTTTCTTAATTATTTAAACAATTATAACTAAAAATAATAAATATTTCGCTTCGTTGCGGAAAAATAATTGAATTATATTTATTTTTATATGTATGAAAGTAATTTAAAATTTTATAACAACAAAGTTTAATAAAAAGTACAAAAATTGATTTATGATACATTTCCAAAATATTTTTTTTAAAAAAATTAAATTATACAAACCAAAACTCACAATTATTATGATTTATTTAAAAACGGATTTTTTGTTTTATTAATTTTTAATTTTTGCTATGGTTTTATTAACCCTTGAACGAGCACGTGAAGTTCTTAAATTTTTAAATTTAGGAATTTATAAACTGTTTGTGTTTATATAACAAAATGTCTAGATATTGTCAAACTTCGATTTTCCATATAATGGTACAATAAAGCACAACAGCACATTGTCAAACATACAGTAAATTTGAAAGAGGACACCACATGTATGTTAAAACTTCTCCATCAATTTCGGTTGATGTATTTTGCTATATTTAACATTTCTCAGATTTTAGCCCAAATATTCCGAATACTTCATAAATTTATCGAATTTTGTGAATGTTATTTTAGGGATATACCTGCATTTATTAATATTTTATTAAAGTTGCAGTTTATTATCTATAGATACTCCTTAGTATTTCTATGAATAATATTACTCTATTGGAACGTGTGAGATCAGATTTAATCGTACACCATAAAATGCTGCTTAGAATAATAGTATCCTATGCGGAAGACAGAAGCCATTTAAAATACTTTATGAAATCATGAAACTGCCTATGAGTACTCACATCAATAGTGGAAAGACGCAACTACACTCGGTCCCACCTATTAGAAAATTAAGAAACAGACTAAGGACACTAGTTTTGGTCAAATCAGGTTGTTTTAAGCAAAGCTTGCTGTTGTTGTGTTTTTTGGATAATTTTAAATACATTTTTCATTAGTATACATTTTTTATCTTTCTTGTTAAAACAGTTAGTTAAGGATCAACTCGAAGCGTTCTACGAGATAATAAAAATTAAATATAAAGTCTTGCTTCGACTCGACTCAGATGTAACAATAAAAAGATTGATTTTTTGACTTTTTATTGTTGCACATTAAAAAGTGACATCTTATAGAAATTTTATGAAATATATTGTATCCCATTTTTCTAATATCTCACCAAAACAGTCACCTGTTATTTAATTTAAAACTTGAAAATTTATTTTTTGGAAAATTTAATAAATTTAAATTTAGTGTCAATTAACTGAGCTTTATAAAAAAAATTCTCAAGATGTTAATTAACTTAGAAGAAGAAAATTAGCAATTTGAAGTTTATAAACAACAAAACAAAAAAATTTATGGGCGTGATGTTCATACCAAATTCATTTTAAGTATTTATAATAAGCAAATTAAAACCTTTCGTTGTAAAGTCTAGTAGAGTGCTTTCGATCTCAGAGCAATAACGTAGACCAGAGATTGAGGACCTCCTTTTTGTGGTTATTTTAAAATAAAATGTTTTAGTACATATAAAATTTGAGTAAGTGAGTGTGTCAAACGAAAAAAATACCACATAAAAAGTTAAAAAGTTAAAATTTTGAGTTTTTATTCACCATAAAATTTTTAACTGGTCCGAGGCCAGTTAAAATTTTTATTTTAACGTGACAGTTGCGATTGTGTTTAATTTACATATACATACATAACATACCACACATGGAAAAGCCGGATAATGCGTACAACAAATGTAAGTGAGAATTTTATTAAATTATGTCGGTTTTATATATGTATTTATAATTAATATGTTTTGTTTAAATATATTTTAGGGAATGAGGAAGAAAAAACTAAATCATTAAATTTGAGGATCGAGTATGATTTGATGTTCACCTGCAAGAACGCAAATTAAAGAGACGGGTGGAGATACAATCTTTAATTTTTAATTGCATTGTAGCAAGTTATAAACATTTATTTCTATTTTATTTGTAGGAAAATCAGTGACAATATGTTAAACGCACCAGCGTTGTGCCGCCAGCAGTGGCAAGCGTTAATTCGAAAATATAATGTAAAACATTTGATTTTAATCTTTTTGGAAAATTTTGGAATTTGGAAATATTATTTCCGACACTCACACAAAAACAATCCGGCAGCGGAATGGGCGATGAAGCAGCGGAGCATGATACTGGCGCCCTTAATTCCTGGCCCCATTTTGGCGCAATACATAAGTATGCGTCTGAGAAAGATAATTTTTACCCTCCAGATCGAAGTTGCAGCATCTGCGGGATGGTACATAAGCAGCTGAATGTTTTTTCATCCGACGAAGAAACTGAAAATTTAATGTGAGCGGGCTCATAATTTCAGAATCAGATGACTCACGTAAAAAAAACAAATATGTACATATGTAACAAATATGAAATTTAATAAAGACATTTTTATTAATCACTTGTTTTTTGTTTCGCAGTTATTTTGAATAATTTTCAAAAAGTTTAAAAAATCACTCGATCGATTTCGACTTGTTAGGTCATCATCAGGAGTATCTACTCGAGTAGAGAAGATACTCCTGATGATGACCTAACAAGTCGAAATCGATCGAGTGATTTTTTAAACTTTTTGAAAATTATTCAAAATAACTGCGAAACAAAAAACAAGTGATTAATAAAAATGTCTTTATTAAGTATTAGTGTGTTTCGCCAAGTGCCTACGGCCAATAGCGTAAAAAATATGAAATTTTTATTTTTAAATATAATTGAATTACACTGAATTTGTTGTTTACTGACCATTTTGAATCAACTGTTGTAACAAGGCATGTCGGAAAATAACGCCATCAGACGAATCATTATTTGAACCAGTCCATTCACAATAGCTTCAGATTCTCAACATAGTATTCCAACATATTTATGTCGTCTCCCAACAAGCATATATTATGCAAAATACACGCAAAGGTTATTATTTTTTAGCAGTTTTTAATATTTTGCTCTAAAGCTTTGAAAAAAATATTTCTCCAGTGATTTTTTAATATGCCGAAAGAACATTCGACAACATTCCTAGCATTGTTATGGACCGTGTTGAATCTTTTATGAAGGTCAATAGAATTTTTGTAGGTGGTTACCACAGCACAAGGTTTGGAATACACTAGTATCGTGTACTGATCCAGGATACCCAATAAAGTAGTTTCGAAACATACCTTTACTATCAACAATAGCTTGAAAAATTATAGAATAAAATCCTTTATAGTTTATGTATTCGTCGTGTTTTCGCACGGGGCACTTTATCCTAACATGACAGCCATCAATTGCTCCAACTGCGTTTTTAAAAATGGTTGTTCTAGCCCGAGAATAAAACTTTTCTGAAATGTCCCCAAATTCATTCTTCGGTATCTGGACGACGTGGTTTATTTTGTTAACAAAAAAATCTAGCATTTTTAAGAGTGTAACGGCTCACACCAGAAAAATTGCCGATAACTCGGTAACTGCATCCCGATGCCATCCAATACAAAAAAATACTAGTTCATATTCTATAGACCAGCCGTGATGCTTTACAGGCATGTTTTGCAGAATTAATTTAAAAGTTCTATAGTTGAATCGCAATGTCCGTTTAGTTTCTACCTCGTTGCCATTTAGTCTTGCCTCGATGGTTGCGGATATGACCCATACTTGTAAATATTTCGAACGCTAAAATAACCAAACACATATTTTAAATTTTCATATATTGATTCAAATGGACAATGGAAACAATACCTTGGCAACAACTTTTTTACTTCGGTGTTTTGCAATTAGCTTCAAGTAGTTTTTATATATTACAATTAAGTTAATAATCATGGGCATATATTTAATTATAAAATTAGAATCCATTTTATTAATTTTTATATCCAGTTAAATTGAATTTATTAATTATTTTGTTGAACCATTCGCAAAGAAAACAAAACAAAAATAAAAAAAAATAATTAGATGTCAAAAATTTAATTTTTTAACTAGTTACAATTGGCACAGCAAAAAGATTAAAAATTGTGGTAATTTTTTAATTTTTACGACAGTTAAAAAATTTAACTTTTTATGTGATATTTCTTTCGTTTGACACACGCACTAAGTTAGGAAAAAAGGTCAAAACACAATGAAACATTGACCAAAGCGATTCACATTCGCCTAATTTTGAAAGGATTCTCGCCCTTGTTTTTAACTGGGAATATCGATATGAATTTTCGTTTTAATAATTTTTTACGTTAAAATTTGGATCTAAAAATTTAGGCTGGATTTTCTTATCATTCTTCAACTTTTCTTGATCCAGCAGATAAGCTACTGAAATTTCCCTAATTTTTATTTCCTAATTTTAAAGGATTTACAACAAAAGTAATTTTTAAATAACCGGCTTACCGTTCTAAAATTGAAAGATTTCAAAGTTTTATTATTCTGTTGTCGAAAGTTTCTATGATTGAAGTACTGAGTTTAAATTAAATTCGAATTAAAACACAAATAATTTAATAATCAACATTTTAAACAGTCGTCTTTTTGAAAAAATGAGTTGGAAACCCCCCGAAACGTAGGATTAGAGTATCTGTAGATATTTTGGAAATATGGAAACCAAGATGGCTTCCCGCACTTTAAACTGTGTACTAGCAAGTAAATCCAAGTTGAGACGGCTGTTTCGGATCTTAATAATATGTGGTTTTTTATTATTTGAAAACAGGAAAAATTCGAGAATCTTGATAGCGGATGATTCGGATTCAATGGGCTCTTTCAGGTCCCCTATCATGATTAGTGAAATCATCGCCAATTTGATTTGAAAATTTGATAGTGCTAAAAATTTTCATAACGTTGGCTTCGATTTTACTCAACATATTCCCAATTGTTGGGTGTCCTGAAAGCGCCCAATATATCCTAAAATAATTAAAACATATAGCTAAGTAGTCAGGTTTTTCATTCAGATCCATTAATTATTTTTTTTTTTTAAGTAAACAAAAAAACTAAAAAATTTAAAAACCACCAAAAAAAATTGCAAAGTATGTGTTTTTCAATAAACATCGACAATCACGACAAAAAAAATTCCATATAAAGTTCGTACAACCTGGGGTTACTGAATAGTCAATTTTCATCGAAAACCCCTTGAATTTACCACACGCAAAGAAAAATATTTCGCAAATCGATAAGTAAACCTAAAATTGTAAAATCAACCTATTTTGTAGTTAATTTATCCTACTCTTTATAATACAAGTTAACATATGCTTTGTTAATTTTACTAAATTGATAAAGTATAATTTTCGTAAAATAAATTATTTTTTTGAAAAATACTAATAGATTTGTAAAATTAACAGAGAGACATGCTAATTTTACTAATCTACAATGTAAAATACATATTTTAACAAAAATTTTCTCTTGCACTGTAAAGTTTACAAATTGGTGTGTTAAATTTCGGCGATAGGTAACAATTATTATTGCATTTTCAATATAATTCGCTAGGTCAATTGATGTTTAAGTTCTTCATTTAAATTCATGAACTTTATTTTCGTAGTTTGATAACTACATAATCTGATGAGGATATCGAATTTTTTAATTAAAAAGATTCAAAATGTTTACCTCATCAGTTTTGAAAAGATGAGACCTCATCTCGACGTGATAACAAATATTTTGTTATCATATGCAAAAGAACCCATTTCACATTTCAAAATTTGTGAAGTTTACATTGAGTTACGTAGGCTCAATTTTAATAGAGATTTTAAGTTAAATTTACTTATATTTTTTGTAGACTTTACCCTATTATTTTTATAGTGTTTGTTTTATTTACTTTAAAAGGTTGTCGGTTTTACTTAATCGTTCGGTTAATTTTACCAAAATGCTATTCATATTTCACTTTGTATTGTAGTAAAATCTACATATATATTGGTTGAATATTATTAAAAAAAAAAATTTAAAATTATTTTACTATTCTCCATGTTAATTTTATTATTTAACATTTATACTATTTACCAATCAATAAATAAGTTGAATTTGTAAAAAATTTTGGTAAAATTATCTTACTTTTTTGGTTAATATGACCAATTATTTCTCTGCGTGCAATTTATAACAAAAGTATAAATATGAATTTGTACCTCTTTAACAAGGTTTACTACATTATGATAAATGCAAAAATTCAATTTTTTCAAAATATTTGTACAAAATAGGAAACTAGCTAAGGAAGATCGCAGACTTACTTCCCACATATTATACAGTATGAATCTAACTTTATTATGGGATATAGTTTTACACAGGTTATATTTTATTTTTAAATAAGCCACATTATTAAAATTAAGGGTAACAATGGAATTTACTCAATTGTTTTAGAACATTTGTGAGAACAGTTACTGATAGGGAGTTGGTCAAAGGTTAATGAAATAAGTCGATTAAAGAAAAAATTACGAGTTAAAATTACTTCTAGCATAACAACACAATATATTTTCAAAATGTGGAACTTCCATAGTAGAGCACGTTAACTTCGACACGGGATTTTTTTAAATAATTATGAAAAAAAAGATTTAACCCATTCTATCAACGAAATTACAAGCATCTTCTTTTATTGGCATAGCCAAGTCGTCGATATTTTAGTTTTTTCTATAGTTAAAAGCATACTTTGATATTTCAGTAGCTTCCCGAAAACCTCTTAAATCCGAAAACGCCAAAAATGAACTTCTGCAATTTATCGATTAGCACACTAACCAAAAAAATCACTTCAACATAACGAAGAAAAGTAACACAAACTGATCACGCCATATACAATAGCTTATATCGCACTTGCCTCTACAATAAATTACAGCTAATCGACATTGACGTATAGGACGTAGCCGATGGAAAGTAGTTGATATTAACACTATAATTTTGCAAAATATGAATTCGATGAATTACTAATTCTCGGGCTGATCAACAAGTGTCAAATAGATGTAATTCAAGTGTTATATCGATGTTGTCCAGATCTTTTATGATCTCGGAAATCATAGACTCATCCAAAACATCCCTTCCTTAACTTGAACTAGTATCATACGAACTAATTTACGCAAAAAGGGAAGCTTTTTTCTTTTGTTAGCGTCCATTCATTGAATGAAACCGAATGTCTATACTCTTTCAATGCAAAATAACATGTTCTCATATAAGAACCCGTCAAACCCGTCATATCTCGCTATAAGAACCCGTCAAACTAGCTTTTGTTGTTGTACGAAGTGACATTTTTATTTTGCGCTTTAAAATTATAAATTATAAATTTTTCAAATTATTAATTATAATACATAAAAACAATAAAAACTTTATTGAATAGTTATTTGTTTATGTAATGGTGCATTATATCATAACAAAAATTACAAACTTTTGTGCAAAATGAAGTGTATCGGGGAAAAATGCCAACATACGCCTAAAAAATACAAGAAGGAATATCTTACCATCAGTAAGTTTACCAAGTGTTTAAATAAAATGAAATGTAAATTATGTTAAGAAGCTAGTGATTTGTGGTAAATTTATCCTTAATTTAAGTTATAAATCAGAAAAAATTAAGAAAATAATTTTGGTTGTTGGCGTGGGGTACTTATAGATTTTTTTACTGTCGTAATCCCGTTGATTTAGATGCTTTCTCTTTTACCCTCCGAATTTGTGACACTTGACAGTTGCTAGGCTCATTCTGTACTGTTAACTTCTTTGTTAATTTTATTTTCTTTGACACGTAAAGCTTTTATGGCTGAAAGATATTCAATACTATTCCCGAAGCTTAACCCCATAAAGAAAAATTGGAATTAAATGTTTAAAAAACGTCCTTTGAAGAATATTTTAAATAGCAATTTTATGCGGTGGGGAATTTTTTGAAGACTGAGCTATTAATAAATGAAGGCAGATCAACTGTTTTGGCCATCATCCAGCTAAACATTCTATTAGAGAAAAGCCTGTAAGATTTTGTTATAAAGACCGAATGATTTGCACCTCTTCTGAATATTCTTGCGTTTGACACATTTTGTGGAAAACAAATTAATTACAGGTACTACTGAAACTTTTGAATCAAATATATCTTTGTTATATCTTTGTTAGAAAAGTTGATTTTCACGAGCAACATGTTCTTTACTTTGAAAATTATTTTACCATATTACAACTTATGAAGTTTCTTAGAGAGACGAAAATCCAAGCCATAAGCTGTCTAAAAAAATGTCCAATTGAGGACAACAAAATAATGAAGAAAGCTTCAAGAGGATATTTCGATTTTCAGTTTAATGAAAATGATGAAATACTGATTTAAAATGAGTAGACAATAGTATTTGTACAACGGCATCAAAGTTTGACACAATTAAGCCTCTTTCTAAAGTCAGAAGATAGGCAAAAATCCAAAAACCTGTTGTCGATGTGCAACAACCACACATCTTTAAAAATTATGATTTGAGAATATGGTGTTGATTTAAATTGTAAGAGTGTCAATTCCTACCTCAATAGTATAGGGAAGAAATGGCAGTGGATTTTATTTTAGTATGATAAATCTCTATATGACCAGCTGGAATTCACGCGAAAATTACACGGTCATACCTAATCTCTGAACAAAGTATACTTCTAGAAAACCACTAATACCATGCGTTGCTCAAGATTATTTTTCGAAGTGTACCGTACAAAAGAATCTTTAGATGTGTTCAATATTCTCGCAAGTACAAAGCTTCAATTGCGTTTATATACATTAAAAAAATGAATTATTCATTTAATTAAATTAAATATAATTGAACTGAATTTTAATAAAAATAATAAACTCAAGCTTTTAGTTTTCGTTTGGGCGCTAACAGGCTACATTCTTTTTTTCATTCACTAAAACACCACGCATATTCTTAGACACACAATTACAATTATAGAGATCGGCGTTGAGTTCTGCATTCAAATAAAAGGTCATCATTGTGTTTATAATCGTTTTTGCAGATGGGATTTGAATTCAATGCCGCCTCGCCAAAGGGTCAATGCCAATTTAACCATTGCATTATTAGATTAAATTATTAAGGTGAAAAGAATTGTAATTTTAATACAAAATGTGGTAAACTTTTGGATGGTCTAAAAGTAAAATTTATTTTTTAGTGAAATATGAATAAAAAAATATTCGCTATCATTTCACATAACACGTCAAATTACACGTCTTCAAAAAATTCAGAATCGATTCATGCGACGTATCTTGAATGCGGAAAGTAGAACACACATAAAAGACATGTTGGAAATTTTAAACTGGAAGTCAATCAAACAGAGAATACAATTTAATGTGTTAAAATTCTTGTTTAGGCTGGAAAAGGGAGATCTGCCAAAATATTTAGATACTTTGCTTTCTTCTAATTGAAATGTTCATACTTACAATACTCGGAGTACACACTTCAGACTACCAATGTATAGTAAATCATTTTCACAATGGTCGCTGGGATATAATGGAGTAAAGTTGTATAATTCATTGGGTGACTATTGCATGCTAGGTGAACTTCAAGAGTTAGAGTACGGTCAATTTAATAAATTATTGCATACATTCATTAAAGATAAAGTAGACATTTAGTATGTAAAATAAAATTTAATTAATTTAAATAACAATGTATTATAAAATGTCATTATTGATAAATAAACAAACAAATAAATAAATAACTTTTTGATTAAACTACTGATTGTTTTTTGAAATGCTAAACCTAATATTTAATTTACAATTGCAAATAAATAATCAATTTAAAATCTTCAAAGTATTAGTTATCACAATTATTTGTTTAAGTTAAATAAAACTTCACGTTCAACCCCAATTTTAGATATCAGTGTTATCTATGACTCCTTGCTCTAATAAACTGATATCCGTTTCTCAAACTTCTCCGTTTTTGATAGACCTAGGGTGCTCTAACTTACTCCCTCGATTTGAACTTGTGAATTTTCAGTTCCTATTAATTGTAATAGTCCCATAAATGGTACGTGTATGCCGTGTATCAAAAATAAGATTGCAAAAAAAGCCAGCCGTCATTGAGATTAAATACATTTGAAATTAATTTATTGAGAGTAAAAGCTCGTATATTGGCGCTATTTATGAAAAATAATTAAATAATTTGCCATAATCACTTACGATCAGTGAGTGGATGGGTTTAGAAACAGAAAACTAGTTTCTATAAAAGCCTACAGAAGTAAAAAGTACACAATAGGCAATTTCTTGGCATATACAATGAAAATAAACCAAATTAGCTAACAAGATTTGGTTCTGTTTTATCTTTAAGCCCGAAGTTGTCTAAAATGATTTAATAAAATTGCAAGTACAAGACCTTAGCTCATAATTTTCAATGTAAATGGAAATTGAGAAGTATGGAGAAAAATTAGTAAAACCCCGATATTTGAAAGTTATTTAATTTATCTGCAAAGTGCAATAATAAGCGCTCCTCATTCTATTATTATTTGTTACTTCACAATGTCATCTATTTAATCAAGACCACGGTATATTTTAAAAGCATATAATTTACCGAAAATAAATTATGCTAAACCAATCACTATCCTACGTTTCTAAAATCTACAAAAATAACAACAACATAAAACTTATTAAGGTCAATATGCGCACGTGTAATTTAAGAATGAAGTATAATGATTAACCATGCTAAGTTGGCAAAGATCCAATTCAGATAAAACGGATCGATCATTTGATTGAAAACCAAATTTAGAAGATCATCGATTATGTAATAAACTACCAACCGTAACATAATAATTTCACACCCCAGTTGAGGGTTAACAAGTTTCCCTCTTTTTTATTTTATTCATTAAAAAAATAGTAAAACTACATATTATACATTTTTGTCTTAAATATCGAACGCGTATACATAATATTATATATTTTTAATTCATTGGTGGTGAACTTGAAACTGGTTTTCTTATTTTTATAGTTTATTATGAGAATTTTTGATAAAATAAAAAAAAACGACAAACAACCTATAAAACTAACTGAAAACACTGTAAATTAATCATCGATCAAGTTATTTAAAAATATATGTATAAAAAAAAGAAAACCCGATCGAAAGATATAAAGCAAGATTAAATTGTGTATATGTATTCAAAAATGTAGATGAACAGAAGATGATCGTAATTAAATTTATATTTTAAATAAGAGATGGCATTCTATGCGGAATTTGTATCCAAATACGTAACAACAACAAGTACATTTTTTATATTTATATTTTTGATGAACGAAGCTACGGGAAATTATATATAAATCATAATAATTAGTCTTTTTTACTGTGCTAATTTAATTATTTATGTATACATAATTATATTTAAGAAATAAAATTATTGTTGTATATTTAAAACTGTATTTTATCTGCTCGCGTATATTCCGGATGCATATGATTTTCTCATGGGTTTGATTTCGAATAAATAAATATTTAAAATTAAAATTAAAATAAATGAATTTCACAAAAAATAAAAATTCCATAAAATCAAACACCATTTATAAATTATGCTGGTCTCCTAATCTAATAATATTGTTTTATATTACAAATGATGTCACCAATTGGAATAATACGTTTTGTGTGGTTTTATATACATATATTTGGGCGCACTTAAATCAAATGACGATGGGGATTTTAAATCGCAAAGCTTTACTGTATAAAATCGGTGCTCCGATTAACTTTCACTAAAACTCACTTGTTCAACGAATTGTTACGTAATTATAAATAAACGGCTCATTAAATTAATTACTTATATGATTAATAGCCAATTAAAGGTATAAATAATATCGATCAAAAATTTTGATTTTATCTTGTATGACAAAAAAAAATGTAGAATACCACCTATATAATATTTTCCTATGTCCATGAAAATTCAATTAAAGTAGGTACATAAAGAAAATCAATTTTTATTGCTATACATACTCCTTTAAACTTTAAGATTTTTATATATTATGTTGTGCACCAACCATCGTAAAAATTAAGACATTTTAATAATAAAGCTTACGTATATTAAATATTAATTATTTTATGGAAATTATGTGAATTGATATACATTACAAATGCAAATAAATAAAAATTACGATTTATATATTGGACTATTTAACGAACAGAAATTAGATTGCAATCTTCTTTGATACAACACAAAAAAAACGGTTTTGATTATGTTGTCAGAAGGAGGGAATCTAATGTTTTCAGTTGCGTTTTTATTTTATTTATTATAAATAATTAATGATGTGTCTTTCTTGTATTCTCCACTTTTTACGTTCTTTTTATTTTACCAGAAGTTGTGTGTACTCGTATATGAACGAATTGAATACCATAAATCTGTCATTGTTTGAGGCATTTCAGTAAGTTTAATTGTTTATTTAACAAACAAACAATTTTATTTCATTTAACATGATGTGTATCTTTTGATGTATCTCTATATACTTATCTCTAAGTACTCTATAAAAAATAGATTTCGTTTTTATGAAAAAATATTATTATAATATGTAATTATCTGTTTATTATCCAATTAACACTAGAGTTTCTCTTAAAATCGGAAATGATTCATTTAAAAAATAATTTAAGGGGTTAACTTGTGTGTATTTGAATCATTATTTTGAAAGGATATAGATACAAGTTGTAGTGGAAGTTTGTCACCCCTTATAACCAGCTGGTACCTTTAGTATGTATGAATATGAAAAAGGAGATGTCCTCCATACCTAACGTATGCAATGTAGTTTCAAAAACGAAGCATAATCTGTTTCTAGCAAAACCTCTAAATATTCTGGATTCTTTGCAGGAAAGTAATAGATCTGTATTAGGCCAAAGAGTCCCTCAGTACCATATGCATCTAATTAATTTGTAGCAAATACTTTCAGTGTCGAAAACTCTAGATGGCAGTGTCATATCCCTTTTTCAACCAAGAAAACAAAAAAATTGGCTCAGTTTTAGTCCAACACACACAAATGTGTGAGTAAAGAATCATAGTATGTAATGGCGTTGTTGATAAAAAATTTCGCTTTATTTGAAGTAAAACCAACACAATTGTGTATAGATATAGTGTTTTCTTCGGACGAAAATAAGTTAAAAAGGAATTCACAAATGTGTAAGTTGGTTCAAAAAACATACAAAACTAAATTTTTGACATGGTACTTTTGCCCTACCCGCACAATTGTGTTAGTAAGTCACTAAAAGGATATAGCATAAAAGAGCTTCAAATTATTTGTATACCAACATATATGTCACCGCAACAGAATATTTAAGAGATTAAATTTAAACATTTTCAATTTCTATGCAACAATATTAAAGAAATTAAAATAAATCATTATCAAATATTTCTGTATTTGATTGTGCCCAAAACAAGCAGAGTTATGCGTATACGCCAATTTCGGAATTATCTACATGTTGTAGACCATGTGGAGAATGTAGACAATTCGTAGAAAATGTAGAATATTTTTCGTAACTGTTCTCATTGTTTTTCGGTAGGAGGTTGCTATCTTAAAGCCCCTAGGCTAAAATTAAATGTTTACAAATGAGCATACGTGTAAGATTTGTATCTGTAAAATATTTTAAGATAAAATAATTAATGGATACGATTCAAGCTGAATTGAAAATGCTAACATAAACGCTTGAACAAATTTTGAATTTTGGTCTAAATAAACGGAACTAGGCCATATATTAACAAATTTATGTCATATTTGATTTTAAAGCTGTCATAGGGAATACAACTTAGCCTTTCCTTAAACGAAAATGTTCAAATTTGAAAGAGTTTGAAGAGATAAAGTGATTTTGAACATAAATTTTGAATCAAATTCCAGAGTTCGGCCATCCTAAATGGAACCAGATAGATTTTCCCGATTTTTATAAACTACTTATTACATGTTCCGATTAAAATCAATAAAATCAAGAGCCACTGGCTTTTTAAATAATATTCACTCGATATTTTGCGGGTTAACTCGAAATTTTCATAATAGATTTTCGTCTTGGTTTATTTCGAATGTTTTATCGATTATAAATGTATTTTTTAATAAAAAATATTTTTTATGGTCCTGTTGAAAAGTACGCCTATTTACGCCATATCATTAACTAGTATCAACATGATCAAAATTCAGAACTTCAGAACTCATGTTAGGTTTTCATTTCTGTTATACAAACTAAATGGTTTACTTCTATTTAGCATTGCCGGATCTTAGAGATTTATTCAAAATTCATTTTAGAATCCCAATCCGCTGTCAATTGGCTATGAAGTGGCCAAATTTCATAACTGTTGAATTCCGGAACTTAATTCAAGTTTCATGTTAGAATCTCAATCTAATAGAATTATAATTTGTTAAAAATGGCCTAGTTACATTCAGCATGATCAAACACCAAAACGGGTTTTGCGCGATTCGCCAAATTCAGAATTTCAGAAATAAAAATTCCAATAAAAAAAATAAAAAAAAAATCAAAAAAAAAAAACAAAACACCAAATTTCAAAATTTCTATACAAAAAATTACAAAATAAATTCCATTTTATGTCTTTGGGTATGTGAAAGTCGCTTTTTTCATATTACTATGGAGAAACGCTTCGCTATTCGAAAAACAAGTTCCAACTGATCTAAATTAAGAAAACACACTTAACAAAAGAGTTAAATTAATTTAATAAATTCCCATAACTTAAAAATCAAAATTCCACTGGTGAAATTTTTTTTTATTTTTAATAAAGTTCCCAATTACAGAATTCCCTTCCGGTTTAATATGGGTTGGGTATATGATTCGCTTAAACCCAGAATTACAAAATCAAAATTCCAACGTCAAAATTCAAAGAACCAAAATTCCAACAAAAAACCTAACATGGAATTCCATAAAAGCAAAATTCCTATTAAAAATAACAAATTTCAAAATCCCTAAATACAAAAATCAATTTTATGCCCATTATGACATGACGCTTTTCACATTTTCAAGGGCAAAAAACGAAATTTATTTTAGAAATTTTATTACAATTTATAATTAATAAATCTATGATTAAGTTTTAACCAACGATAAATTGTAGTAAAGTAAAACTGTTTCAGTATTTATTTATTAATGACTGTACCATTAACAAGTTTGTAGGTATATGTATGTTTGTAAGGGAACGGAATACCGAAGTATTCCAAAAAAACCCAACCCTGAATAAGGAATTGAGGAATATATTGGGAAATAATTTTTCTCGTTGGATACGAATTCAAAATTCCAGAAATGAAATTACAAAATCAAAATTTGAAAAACAAAATTCCACAATTCAAAATTCTAATAAAAATAATTTAAAAAAATAAAACTACAAAAAAAAGAAATCTTGTTTAGGATTTTTTTTTTGTATAGTTTAATTATTTTAAATTGTTTTTATTACAATTTTGGATTCTGGAATTTTGTTTTTCAAATTTTGATATTGGAATTTCGTTTCTGGAATTTTGAATTCGTATCCAACCCGAAAAATTGTTCCCCGATATATTCCTCAATTCCCTATTCCCGGAGAATTACCAGAATAGTGCCAGATATTGGTTTCCGCTTGTTGCGATTCTGAATTCTGCGATGCTAAGTTTCAAAATTCTAATATACAAAATTTCATAAAAAATTCCATAAAAAATTTTATCCCCATGGAAATATGAAAAGCCTTCCATATTTTCATGGCCATAAAATGGAATTTATTTTGGAAATTTTATAATAATTTATTATTAGGAAATCTTGGATTAAGGTTTATTCAATGGTGTCTTGTAATTTATCTGTACCATTCGTACGTTTGTAGAGGAACTATTTGGCATTCCAAAAAAATCCGACTCTGTTTTCTAGAACCACACAAGTGTTAATGAATCTAGTTAATGAAACTAATGAAATAATGGCATTTTAGGTATGGAATTTTTTTCATAAAATAAATAAATTTTGAAATTTTCTAAATTGTAATTTTCAATTTGGATATTTTATGGTACATATTTTGTAAAATGAGATGTTATATTTTTGTTGATTGGGATTTTGGAAATTTAGGTCAGCTGGATTTTTTTTTTTTTTTGGATAACCGACCTGTTTCCCAATTTTTTCTTATTTAAATGGGCAGGGAAAACTATTCCCATTTTAATTTTGTTTAAAAAAACATAAGTATTCCAGAAAAAAAAAATTTAAATACAAATTACATAAAAATGCTTTCCTCAATTTCCTATTCCCGCGAAACTACCGGAATAGTACTACTGGTAAACAACGGGGATCATGTTTGTGTATTAATTTGTTAGAACAATTAAATGAAATTCAAATATATATAATTGATATAATTAAATAATAATAATTAAGTTAAACAAATAAGATTTTTTTTCGAAATGTTACAAGTAATATTAAACTGATGAAATAATCGAACTTTGTAAATTGGAATTTCTTCGAAAATAAAATATTTACGACATTGGAATTTGGAATTTTGATTTTTATGTACGGCTATAAAATTTAGTCATTTCAACAGAGTTACTTCTTTAACAAATCCAAATTAAATATTGTTATGCAATAATTCTTCATGGGTTTCATTGATAATCATAACACTTAACGAAACTAGACGACACTAAATTAGGCTATAAAAGAACGTTCCCCGCTCATCACTATTTTTTAACGATAAACTTGTATGATCATTCAATGTATCCTTGTCTGTAAACTATAGTATGTGTTTAAATTTTTGGAACTTCGCTGTTCATTATAGTACATTAACCGTTTCACAGCTGGCTTCGATACAAAAAATTAATTGTGTATCAAGTTCTACTTTTTAACAAAGATCTCTATTGGTTTTTAAATTTTCGAAATTGTCTTAAAACAGCTAAAACTCTATCAAATGTGGAGGGACAATGAAGCTATCCACCTTGAAATGATTTCATTTACAAAGAAATAATAGAGTTTTGCCTGTTTCTACCAGAACCTCTACATACTCGACTCCATTTGTTTAAATGTCTACATATGTACATTACCGCAGATAATTTAAAGTTTGATCGACAGATGTTACCACAACAAGTATATTTGATTTGAAATGAGTTCAGCTTATTCGTGCTTTCCAAGTGATGTCGTCGCAACAGTTAATATTCTATAAAAATAAAATTTAGTAATATTTTGTAGAAGTTATTACTGAAATATTTCAACTTACAATTTATTTAAAAGAGTATTGCAACTCAACAATCCTATCTTGTATTTGTGCTCTTAATTGTTTAGTTAGACACATTTAGCAAAAATGATTTTTAATTGAATTTGCTGGTTTGAAGCTATGCTTTGCCAGACCTAATGCAAATCAAATACGCACCATTTTATTTTTATTCGCATGGTTCGATTGGATCTAAGTCCCAACTATAATATTTCTATTTAAATAATAACATTTTAAGGTCACTTAGAGAGCTGTAAATAGGACGTGTCGAAAGAAATCCCTAGAAATGTTTATAACTGAAATTACCTTTTACATAAAATAACTAAAATTGAAGTTTCTGAAGATATCCCTAGTGGAAAAAATCAAATATTTATACCAAAAAATTATACTGAGGAATACCAAAATCAATTTATTTTTGTATAAATGATTAATTTAAATACAAAATATACTTTAAATTGGTTAAAGTTTAATACATTTCTAAACCAAAATACTACTTAAATTATACATCTCAAAAATTATACAAATTTAAGTATGAATTTTGTATATACAAATATTTAAATTAAGTCAAAATTAAACATAAATATACATAACATATGATTTTAAATATTATACACATATAAGTGTTAATTTTAACCTAAAATTAACTCTTAAATTCATATTTTAAACTAAACTAAGTATATTTGGGATACATACTTAATACGGTAGTTTTTAGTTTAATAATGGATAAATATTTTATACAAATTTAAGTATGATTTTTGTATATACAAATATTTAAGTTTAGTCAAAATTAAACATAAATATACATAAAATATTTTAACCTAAAATTAACTCTTAAATTCAAATTTTAAACTAAATTAAGTATATTTGAGATAAATACTTAATACGGCAGTTTAAAAGTTTAATTATGGTTAAATATTTTATACAAATTTAAATATTAATTTTAACATCATTTTTAATAAATATTTAAATTTAGTCAAAATTAAACATAAATTTAAAAAATTCTTTTAAGCGAATTATTGGAATCGAAAATTGTGTATTACACATTTAAAAAAAAAAAATTAATCATTACTTTTCATCCTGTACGAGAGATGAAATTCCCGCAAAAAGGAAAATTTCCCACGAACTGGCAACACTGAGCGCATCAATACTATCGTGCTGAAAAAATATATTTAGTAGTAATCGTATTTCACGGTCTTTTGTATGTTGGTGTGCTGGTGTAGTTTGCAACAAATGAAATAAACCAAATTAAGTATGTTTTAAGTTTAATTGTGTATTTAAATATATTGATTTATATTGTTAAGAATTAAACTCTACATAGTTATTGCTTTGGTGGTGCAGAGGTTAAGGTGTACACCGCTAAGTGTTTATTATCGCAAAAGTAGCCGGTTCGAGCCCAGTCGGAGTCCAAAATTTATACTAATTAGGCAACGATGTTATCGGATCAAGTATTCACTACACTGATTGAAAATTTGACTGAGAATACTAGAATTAACAATGGCGTGAAATAATCAATGGAGAGGAACTGATGACGTGGCATGTCCTAGAATACAAACAACCACATGGAAAAATGATTTAAAATTATAATACGCATACATCGGCAGTCACAATGAATGGAATATTTTCATTATATTCTAATTCTATCTCAAGCATAATTTTTGTTTAATTTTAAAAATTATACTAAAATTATATTGCCATATCCTACTAAAATTATACTTAAAATACACTGATATTGGTATTAATTTTATAACACAATATACAAAAATTATACTTTTAACTAGATAATTTGCGAAAGTATAATTTCTGTTTTATTTTTAAAATTATACTAAAATTATATTGCCATAACCTACTAAAATTATACAAAAATTATTATTAAATTTCTATGAAATCGTAAGTTTATTTTTAGTATAAAAAATTTCAATTTTTCCACTAGGGATACTCTTATCATCTTAAAATGTTTTGCAAAAAGTATTTTTAAATAACTATCACATTGTTTACAAAATAATTTGCTGTTATCTCAATTCTTCATCGACACCTGCCCAATAATAACAAAGAAAGACGATGCGCATTAAGAAGTATTTTTATCGCAATTTTCAAACATCATAATCGAGTTAAGACATTACTGTTAATTTCATATTGACCATGTTTCAAAAATTCATCCAACTTGATGTTATCGTACTATCATTTCAATGATAAGTATTAGACTTATAATTTGATCACTATTTTCTCACTTGATGTGACCGTTCATTTAAAATTTTATCATGCGAAACTATGCAAAAATTTCGTAAAGTCATAGATCGTAACTTTATAGAGGACCAAAAAGCCAGAATGTAACAATTTTTATGCTTTTTTGTGTTTGCTCCATTTTGTTTAACTCTGTAGTTTATTCACACTGGGCAACTTTGGAGTAAATAAAAATCATGCTCAATTTGTAAAATTAAGCTATATGATCGACTTTCTAAGAGTAAGAATAAATATTATAATTTGAGAAAAATATTCTTATATTGAGAAATGTTTTCTAGTCCAATTTATTTCAAAAACTAATACTTTTAAAAAAAATTTAATAACCAAACCAATGTTAATATTATAATCAAACTAAAAATTGATGGTTTTTCATAATTATTTCAGGAGGAACCATGAACCATAAAAAAATAACCATAAAAACAACGTAGTAAAATACTATGGTATTGTATTTTATGGAAACCGTAGCTATAATTTCTTGAAAAATAACATATTAAAGACGGTGTTTTGGAATTAGAAGTGTTTGTTACCGAATAATAAATTAATTAATTCTTTTTTAATTTCCTTCAAATTCATACTATTAAAAGTTTGGCAGACACGCTCCAGCCGAAAAACGTCGATAATGCAGATTCGGTTGCAACAACAAAACTTAGCCAACCCAAAAGTGTCGGGAAAGTGGATTCAAAAACAACATGGTATATCTGCCTGTTAAAGTCGGCAAAGTAGATTCGTAAAAATAGCCTGCCGAAAAATATCGATAGGGTGGATAAACAATTATGTGATGTTGTGCGAAACCGTAATTTCTTTTTAAATCAAAATATGTATTTTATTCCATTAATATATATTATTCAAAATTCAATGTTTTTATTAAATTCATTAAAACTATAATACAAAACTATTTTATTACTGAGAAAACTCGTTGGAATATACTTGAAAGTAATACTTGAAAAATTATATTAAAAATAAATCTTTAAATTGTCATGGCTTGCAAGTAGTTCACATGTAGGGTCATAGAAATAGTTATTTCTGAAAAACAATCTAGGTCACGTTTCATTTGGATAGCCTGGCAATACTCGACTGAATACACATCAAATTTGAAAATTTCTAAAAATTTAATGTTTAAAGTGTCATGGCTGGAAAATGATCTAAATAAAAAGTCTTAGTAATGGCTTTTGGAAAACTTTCAGGTCACTTTTCATGTGGAAAGCCTAAGAAAACTCATTTGCATATATCACATTCATACGTCATAAAAAAATATGAAATTTTTAAAAAATTAACTTTTAAAGTTTCATGACTGCAAAATCTTTCGTATGTAAGGTCTTAGTGAAAGTTACCTCGAAATAAAAAGTAAGTAAACTTCAAATCACTTTTTATGTGAAAAGTCGAGGAAAACTCGTTTGAAAATATCACTCATACAAAATTTAGAAATTTCTAAGAATTTAACGTTGAAGGTGGTCAAGATTGGAGAATAATTAAAATGAAAGGTCTTCGTAATGGTTACCTCTGGAAAAACATTCAGGTCACATTTCATGGAAAAAGACTGGGAAAACTCGTTTGTGTCTAAGAATCTAAGAATTTAACAATTTTAGTGTCATGGCTGGCTAATTAATCGCCACTTAAATTAAAGGGTGATGTAATTCTGGAAAAAATTTCAGGTCGCGTTTCATGTATATGGAAAGCTTGGAAAACTCGTTTGAGTATATCATTCATACAAAATTTGAAAATTTCTAAAAAAAATTACGATTAAAGTGTCAAGGCTCGAGATTTATTCAAATAAAAGGCGTTGGTTATTTCTACCTCTTGACAAATTTCTGGTCACTTTTCATATGGAAAGCCAAGGAAAACACTTTTGGATCTTTAATTTTATCAATTTTAAAGTGGGAGTTCATGTAATCAATTTGTGTAATCTTGAATATGTCGCCACACAAAATTTTAAAATTTCTAAAAGTTGACTGCTTAAAGTGTCGTGGCTGGAAAATGATTCAAAGGAAAGATCTTAGTGGTGGTCATACCTGGAAACAATTTCAGGTCAATTTTCTTGTGGAGAGTCAGAGAAAATTCGTTTGAATATATTGTACACAGAAAATTGAAAAATTTCTAAAAATTGATCGTCATCAAAAATTGATGCTGCTGGGTGTGGAACCTATTGATGCCTCGGCAAATGCAACTTCATTCAATAATTTCTTATTTAAATTGTTCTATTAAAATTACAAAATATTTGATGTTTTATTGGAAATACCTATCTTTACACTCAAACTATAATTTTGTATTATTACCCAAGCGAATAGGCTAATATTTATATTTGCCGCACGCTATGCTATTGCTTGGTGTGCTTCATCTTCAACACCCCACAGTGCAGCCTCCATCAGAATGAAGAATAAATTAAAGTTTACTTTGTTTATTAACTTTGCAATATGTTATGGGGCAGAAGCACTCCCAACTCTTTCGCAGTTCACTTTTAATGCCCTACCAGTAGCCAAATCGACAACGTACAGCTGTAGGTCCAATTTACGTAGAACTATCTGCGGTTTGCATATCCCCATGCCAGCCTCCGTTTGTCGCCCCATGAATTGTGCACTAAAGACAGGGGGAGAAAGGAGGGGGGGGGGGGGGGGGGTTAGCATAGCTTTTTTTTCTTTCATTGTCAGACCCCACATAAAGAAAATTAATATCTCGCTAGTAATATATTTAAACCAGTTTTCCACGAGTTTTCCCGGACGCCCTATATGAAAATTGAGCGGAAATTTTTTCCATGTATGACCATCATTAAAACCTATCATTTGGATCCTTTTTCAGCCATGACAATTTAAACGATCAATTTTTTAGAAAATCATTAATGGAGTATATTTGAAATATTTTCCAAACATGTCACTATAGACGCAATTCACATTTTACCTCCCCAAACATTTATTTAAGCACTTTCAAAAATTTGGTTTGGTATATTACGTTCAATTATTACGAATGAAAAATTCTAATTTTAATTTTTTAGTTGTTTTTAAGGAACAGGAAAACAAAATTTTTAAATATAAAATATTACTTTCCGACAAAAACTCTTATCTGCAGCATCGACATTTTTCGGCTGGAAACTTTCGGCTAACTTTAATTGGGCATCAAATTCTAAAATATATTTTTGAGTTAAAGAAAAATATTAAAATTTAAAACGTTTAGTTCTATAACAAATGCGTGAAATTATTTTATAAACTGTGATTCTAATGATGAAATCTGAGCTGGGTGTTGATTAAAGGCAGCCAAATGCAGAACAAAAAAATTGCCAAATGTATGCACATACGCGCTATTCGGGTAACTAGGCATGCAAATATAAAAAAAATGAAATAAGAAAGTAAAAATAAAATCGAAGTCGAAGATCAAATTTCGTTGATGGACCGGACCTACTGGGGTGTGTGATTTATAACAAATAAATAAGTATGTCAGTAAAAATTTTATGATAACAAAAGAAATTGTTCAATATGTTTGACTTATTTTTCAGCAGTATTTAAATTCGAGTTTGATTTATATGAATCAAAATAAATTCAAAGTATATATAAATCGAAATCGTGATAAATTATAAAAAAAAACACTGCTAATCCAAAACGGGCATGTAATATTTTATTCCTCAACAAAATACAACTATAAATATCAATTGCTTTACAGTTTATTTACACTACGTGATTTTGCTCATACCGGTTAAAATAACAATCAGGCTCAATGTGTACCATCACGGTATAAAAACGATTTTCTCAAATTAAGAAAAAATATTTTGATATAAGAAACTGAATTCTGCTGAATATTGAGAAATTTTTTCTTGATAATTTTTTTTTTCTAAAAATTACAAACTGCAACGTTTGAAATTGTTTAATAATCAAAAAATGTTAATAACTATTAAATTAATAAACTATTATTTACAGTTTCTAACCTTAACATAATACCTCAGAAAGTACAAAGTTATAGGAACCCAAATCGAAAGTTTATTAAACTTAATAGAAAAAAATGTCATTAAAATTATGTACGGTTTAAAGGCCTTCAACTATAGTGTAAACTTTATGTTCTTGCAAACTGATCATATAAGGTATAATATGATACATTTAAATTCATATTATTATATTTTAGACGGAATAGTGCACAATTATTTTTTCTACTTATATCGAAGTAAAATCAAGTCAAACTGTTGATTATCACCCAGTGTACTTACATATAAATTATAGTAAGATCAATGGATGAAAAACAACAATACAACTCGTATTAACTGCCTCGAATTCTTATCGTTTGTACATGGAGAAATAAGATCATAACTATAATAACTAATTTAAATAAAATAAAATATGTGTGACCTTGAGCAATTCAATATTTAGTTTCATTTCTTATTTTTAAGTATACTTTGTATACGGTGTGCGAACTAGTCCTAGAAAATAGTGGTAATACATTATATTTTGGAAGCAAAAAAAAATATATTTTTTTATGTTTGTTAACGAACAATTTCCCTTTTTAATGATTTTATTACGTGACTTTTACATAATTATATGTATACATATGATGTAGTCGAAAAATATAAACGTAATAATAATTTCTAGTTCATTTTTACCGTTAATGTGTTTGTAAACGAAGGGTCGGTTTTACACTCAAGGATTTTTACCATACATTTTTGAGTTACCCATTTTTTAAGGTGTTTATACTTTACATATTCCATTCATAATATACAAAATTCATAACATTTTTCCATATCTAGATTTTACTTATGTTTTAGTTTAGTTGTGTGTGATTATTACAAAATCAAGTTCATATATAATGAATACCTGTATGTATGTATCGATAATTATATAGTGTGTGGCTGTGTATATATAAAACGCTTAAAACAATAACCTGAACTATATATATATGGTCTGTATGTATATATAAGACAATGTAATATTCTCAAAAATATTTTAGTTTTATTCGTATATGCAACAAGGAACAAGCAAATGGATAAATAAAGGTTTAGGTTATTATTTTTTATATACAAATATATGATTTACGATCGATTCGAAAAACGATTATAAATTCATAAAAAATTTGTTTTACAAAAAATAAAAATGTTTTTAACCTCTCCAGAGACTTTAAACAAAGTACACACTAACAAAAGCTAAAAGTTTTAGTTCAGTTTTTTTAATATTTTCTACTGTGCTGGAAAATCGATATTGTATAATTAGACCAAGTTCGGTAGTATCCTAGTATATTATTTCCGAGATGATCAGGCACCTAGATAAATTATTATAAATTGGCATTTTAACGACAAAAACAAAATTGCCATAATCATATAAAGTACAATAACATAATTGTATGATTACTTGATAAATAATAGTGCATAACATTGCATAGTATAAATTATATTGCGATCATCAAGGATATATATACAAGCGAGCGTATAAGATGAGGAGGTGGTTTTAAACGAATAAATAAATTTTTATTAAAAATTACAACCAAAGCAAGTTTTATTATTGTTGAAAATGCTACATTTAACACACAATAAATTTTACTTTTATTATTGATCGTGATCAATTTTGATGAATAAAATATCATGATCAAGCTTCTGACAATATTATTATCATTATATTTTGCATCTTTTATTATAGCGTTCGAGAGTTATGTGAAGAGAATTTGTGCGCGAGTTTTTAAGCGATGATCAGCACCGGTCGTATATCAAGCGATCACACATACAGAAAAGACAGAACCGCGATATTTACATTTTATTAGCATAAAGATCAAAATATAGCCCCATAAATTATTTTATTTGCAGCGCAGGAGAGATTTTATATAATTTGATCTCAGCATATCAATATTATATTATATTATGTGTGTGAGGGCATGAAACTAAATTTAAATTGATTTTTAATTTAATTTCAGTAAAAAAAGTTTTTTTTTCGGGAATTAAAGAATTGAAATTATTTTTAAAGTGAAAATTGTTCTCTGACTGAACACAGAGCACAAAAAATTGCATATAATGTCAAAATATGAGGAATTTATGTACAGAACACTAATTTTTTTTGCTTCAGTTGGTTTCGCTTGATTTATTACATGAAAAACGCATAAAAATGAATATAATAGAATATAATTTTGTTGTTGCTGTATCTCTCATTTATGTTGTTTGACATGCAAAAAATACACCATTTCGTTAAAGAATTTTGATTTTTAAAGTTAGTACATTTAAAATAGAATTTTTATTAACAATCATCTGATCGTGGTCCTATAATTTATACTTTACATCAATCATCATGTATACAAATCACATAACCTTATTTTAAATTTAAATTGTGTATTTTGTCTGGAATCATATCATTATTATTAATAAAAAAACATATATATATATATATATATATATATATATATATATATATATATATATATATATATATATATATATATATATATATATATATATATATATATATGTACGTACATATATATATTGTAATAAAATTAAAAAAACATAACCTCTAAATTTGTCAACAATTACTAGATATTTTTTTATTATATTATTATTTTGTTTGTCTGAAAGTTTTATTATACAAAAATTAAGATTAATGGTCGACCTATTAAATGAAATTACTAAACATAAAAAATATGGATGATGATGCTGTGTGATGGTATGTAACTGATTCATTTTTTTCCTGAATTTTATTATCCCTGTGTGTTATAGTCTTTGACTTCTTGTGGTACATATGCTGGTTTAGTTTTGCTTGACTCTCTCTAGTCAAAGGTGGTATAAAATATTTATATACATTATGATGTAGAGAGAGTAAAATAACCGTGAAGAAGTATAAAAAACTAACTATATAACTTTCTGTATGCTGTGTGTATATAACAAGAAACATAGAACCATTCATCATATTATGTTGTGTGTAGTGTAGTAATTTTTTTCATAAAAAAAAATATTATAAACTCCTATTGTTCAGTATAAAATGTTTTTAAGTAAATTTTCAATTAACTAAAATGAATTTTAAGTGTGTGGTTTTTTGTTCAGTGTAACGATAACATGATATTTGCGAGTAACGAGTATCATAAATTTTATTATGTTACTATCAATCAAACAAAACGAACAGCTAAGTATATTTATTACATAAAAGTATGTACCCCATCGTTGTAAAATATATGTATATATAGTGTGGATTTAAAATAAAAATACAAATTTTTATTATTTCCGGCAACCGAATATAACCACTGCCATGCATACACAAGCGCACATACAAGCGACCGCGAAGAAAAGAAAATTTTTAGTGAAATATACCCAAGCAGAAAACATACTTTTTGAGATATGTTTGTAAGTATACGTATTATATGAAGAACCAGAAAATATTTTTTTATAGTGAAACGATTTCAACACGCAAATAAAACAACAACAAAAAACTATGAGATAGTGTAAAAGTTTTGTATTGTGATCGGTGTCCCGCGCGTATACCGTAAAATTAATAAATTCCTAACTAACGCAAATTTTAAATTGTGATTTTTAGAGCAGCATTGTATTTATACAATTTCAATTTAATTTTTAACCCTAAGGAGTTGACACGATTTTCCTCACTATTATTTGGGACCTAGAATACAAGTTGCGCGAAATAAGCCACATAATTTTGTTATCGTGACCGAAAATAATATAAAATGTGTACACAACAACAAAAACATGTTGTTTAAGGCATAATTTTACTTCGCCGGCTAAATTAAATTCCCTTTATTGTTCATATGCCGCACGATTATATTATTTAGTTTAAACGGGCCAATGACCTCATTTCCGATGATCGTTCTTCTGTACATCATCATTCATCACCGACAAAATTAAATTTCGACTCAAACTTTTAATAGTTATATACTTTCTATTCTCATAATCATCTAGTTCTGGTTATTTTTTAAATTAATTTAACCGTATACAATTTGAATAAAAATATGCCTACAAATAGAATATATGCGAACTTACGCATTAAAGTTGCTTTTTAAACATTTTAATTTGTATTGTCATTTTATAACTATCACTTCCGAATGATCATTATTTTATGCGAAGAGCTTAAATATGAATTTTAACTTAGATTTAATTAGTTAAATGTTTGCTAAAACTAAAATAGTACCAAATAAACGTTTGGTTCATGTTGAAAAACTTCCACTGAGAAGCTCTGAACGTGGGCCCTATTATTGTTTAGCTTCCGGTTAAATTTTGTAAAAGCTGTAAATAACAATTAACTTCTTGCAAGTTATAATTAATGTTTTCCTTAAGTGCTTTCCAAATATTTGTAAATATGACAAATCTGGTGTAAACACTTACAGTATCAGTTGCCCGATCCCCGCCAAAAAATTACTTTAAATCGGAACTGGTCACAAAACTTTTTAAAAAATGGCGCTGCTAAGATTACTTGTAGATTGTAAGCAATTAACAAAATAAGTATTCTGAACAATCGTCTTAAATTTGATTATGATTTCAAAGTGAAAATTGGAAAAGAGTTCACTTTATAAACACGTTTTTTAGCGTCAGACAATGTTTTTGAGAAAAATTCGGATAAGTTTATAATCACAGATTTTCCGAACAACGCAACAACTGAAATGCGTACTACCATTTCTGCATTCACCTACATATTCAAAGAAATCTGCTACATATATGTAAGGCACGAGTCGATATCCTAACTGACTAGGTATCATGTCCATAATACTACAGCGATCCGTCGTTTACCCACATTACAGATCGGCGTTTTACCTGACAAGTAACCATCACAAAGTCAAAATGCCCTTGTTAGTAAATTATTATTAAATTATAACAAGTTAGAACGTTAATTGGAATGCTTCCGTTGAGTACCTAAATAATTATAATTATATTGGGAAACTCAAGGATATCACGAAACACATTCAAGCACACTTCAAGCAGTGAACCACAAAACTTTCCCCGATACCATGTATAAGGACATATTTTCGCATCAAAAATAAAATATACGCTGAGATTCGTATATGGTCTCCCTCCCTTGGTCTTTTGGATTTACTATTTATTTTATAAGCCGAACTCTGATCGGTTATAAACGCAGACAGTATTATATTTTTAACTTTTATTTGAGCATTTTTTCCGTGCCAACAGAAATCTAATACGATAAATCTGATCGAGTGTTAGTTTTTGTTTATACAAACAACAAAGTAGGAAATAGTTTAAAAGAGAATTTAGATCTAGCCAAGAAAACATTTATTCATAAACAATAAAGCAATAAAAATTAGAAGTGAACAAGACACAACCGACACTATTTTTTCTTTTCTTTTCTCTCTTTACACATCTTTTTATGTAACTGTTTCTGTAACATCTACACAACAATCGAGTAAATCAATGCAGACGTGATTCTCTCTCTCGCTCGTGTAATCTACAAAAATCTATGCAAAGTTTAACCTCACTGCACATATGTGTATACGGCCAAGTCGAAAGCAAATAAAAAATACGGTTTGTTTGCCAGCAGGCGCAAAAAACACAAACATAAAAAACTCATACAAATACTATGGAAATATTTTCCTGTTCAGTTTTCTGAGACCCTACACATGCACTTTGTTTATCTATCTTTAACTTTGATAAGCTGTTTCTAACCGTTAAGGTTGTTTTCATTCAGAATCTCTCAGCTCCGCTATGATGCCCTTAATCTGACCACCGCCATGTTTTTAGAAAAATACCTAGACAAAAATGTGTTCAGAATTCCGTTTTCCCCTATTTTAAGAAGTTGAAGTATACGATTTATAGGTAGTTTCTTTTTCAGTATTAGGAGGAGTTACTATTGTTTTTGTAAGCAAAGTAACCATTTTTTAAAATATTTGCAAATGCCCGTGTACACAGAAAAGTGGGTAACTGTCAGTTTCTATTGTGATAACTACAATTTTTATATGAAAATTTGTTACGCAGAAAAACAAGCTTCATAAAATAAGTTTTTCTAACAGACTTGAAACGTTTGAGATTCTCTAATATTAGATTTTTGCTAAAGGATGCTAAATTTGATATTAAACCAGTGAATGTAAAATAGCTGATACAAAATGACAGCTATATAGTAGGCGTATTCATTAGTAGATTCAGTTATGTTAAAGAAGAAGACACAAAAAATGAAGAACAAGAGGAACAAAAAAAGTTTTTTTAGTTTTTAATAATTAAAATAACAAAATGAAAAAAATTCAAAATCGTAATTAGGGATTTCAATATTTCTCAAAAACAAAATTTCAAATGATTTACCAAAATATTTTAAAAAAATATTACTTTATTCACATATTGTAATATTAACCCTTAATAGTGTGGAAGGAATAATAAGTAATTTAGATCGAAAAAGGCCATTCTGAATGATTTTTAACTTTTGCAATTTGTTTCAAAAATGTTCGTCCAATTTGTTTCAAACTCGTTCGCCCAAAATCCCATTTTGATTTTTATAATTTCACCAGAAAATTCGTTTAAAACAAAATATTTTATTGAACAATAAAACAACGTTTCAGAGGCAACGTTTCAAAATAAGAAAAAGATTTTCCACTTATCTGCTCTATTAGATTTCATCGATTTGGTCAAATTGTAAAAAACCTAAGGGAGATTGAACCTTTGTAAGGAAAGTATTATTAAGTAAAGTACCAATCCAGGTTGGCCGTTCAATGCGAGAAGGCTCTAAGCATAGACAAATAAATGAATAAAGATCCCTAAACCAATGGAAAATTTATGTTTAAATCAAATTCTCGATGTCGTTACAAATGGAAAATTTTTTCTAGCGGCTGTTAGTAGAAATATTAGTTAATACTCAAACCTTATTTTGGTCTACATTATGAGCGCAATACATATTTCTCGCTCAATATATTTTTTCAATACGCGCGCGACAAATAAAAAATTTTATATTTGTGTATACAGTAAAAAAGAAACAAACGAGAAAATAACAAATTCAACTTATTTTTTATTTTCGTTTGAAAGTATCCTTTCTCTTATTCTAATATATATGTATGATTTATTATATTTTAATAAAACAGAATGAAATGAAACTAAAACGTACGTATTATGTATATACATACTCGTATATACATATGTACTATTTAAAATAATGTTTGTGCACGATCGATAATTTCTTGTTTAGATATATAGAATTTAAACACGTGGTGACCATGAAAAGGAAGAGGATCTATTTTAGATGTAAGTATGTAGCTACGATGATTGTTTTGGTGTGCTGCATGAAGTATAATTTAAAAAACAAATATTTGGAGGAGATGATAAGAAACATCAAAAATTTATGAACGAAAGCATATTTGACGAAAGGGAAAAATATTATAATTAAATGGTTTTTTAATGATCGCAGATAACAATTACATATACATATTACATATTTGTGTTTGTTTACATTATGTATATTTTATATGCCTATCTATACTTGTTTGTCCAAATTAAATACATTCATGACTAAATTTTCCCTAAGTATACTATTAAGGATGATGCATGATTTAAATTCGATAATTTTAAAATACCTAATAATTTTATAAATGATTTTATTTTTGAGAAAATGAATAAAATCAGCTTACACCGGAAAGATGTCTTTGGGAAAATGTACTATGTATTTGGATTGGTCTCCAAAAAATTGGTCAAGCATACACATTTTTGTTAACGTTTTCCCCTTATTCCATATTATCTGAAGCATGGTAGGACTTGGTTTGTTTCAACTAGCTTTTGCAAATATTTTAAGACGTCGAAAATAAAAGCTAGTTTTTGATTTTAACTAAATTTGCAAAAACATTAATATTTCGATTGCGGTTGTGGTATATACATATATAGAATTATGAGTATACACAATATCCGTGCAATTCTATTTTTAATATGCTAACCAAAATTAAAATCATCCTAAGGTTTTAAAATGACAATATATAAATATTTCGTTGTTCGTTGTTGTCAATTGATTTACAAGCTCACATTAAAAGTGCACTGCAATTTTTCAGATACCAACCACCCCTTATCATGAAAACTACCCCAAATTTCTCTAGAATAAATGACCACTTCTTTGAAAATTTCAAAAATAGACTATTCAATATCGGATAATGGGTATCGCTTTATAATCCACATCAGAAATGCAATTCGATTGTTAAGTTGTAACTTTAAATCATGGACACAAATTTATTTAGCCACCCACTTTATTTATTAGGTGTATAACAATTTCTACAGATTTTTTCTTCGCGCTTAAAATTATATTTAAAATAGAAATATTTTCACGGTATTTTGTGATTTTTACAAGATCGTGAGTTACATTACCTATCAGAATAGCAGAGTTTACAATGGTAACTGATAATCAGCATATTCGGCACTGCATTCTATACGAATTCCAATAAGGAACAAAGCTTCTAAAGCACGGGAATCAATTTGTAGTGTTCTTGGTGTCGACCTTGTGTCTTATGAATTTTGTAATTATTGGTACAAACATTTTGAAGTGGTGATTTCGATCTTAGCGACAGCCTCGAAAGTTTGAAGATGTGCGAGCTAACCTGGAATCTACAACAGCAACAGACATAATTCAGAAAAAACCTAATACCTAAATAAAATAATGCGTAATAATTGGATTCACATTAGTGATTTAAATGAATTGTAAGAAATATGTACTATGGACTTGAAGGATATAAAAATTAACTAAATAGAGTAAAATATTTTCTGGACAGTTATTTTTCAGTAAGTATCTTCTCCTGTACTAAATATTAATTTATTGCATTAATATGCCCAGTACCAAGTGAATTTTCTAAAACTGGTTATGTAAATGTATTTAATTAATGTGTAATAATCCATCATCATTAGTCATACATACTTTAATCGTATATAGTCCAATGAGTTGTCACAGATTTTTAGTGAGGCCTCATTAAACCTTATACGAAACATGTCTTTGTTTTTGGTAAGAATTCAGTGGGCTGAACTTGCTCGACATGTTTAACCCATTGCCGCACACTTTTTAATTGACGACCGTGCTCAGAAACACAAATTTTGTTTTTCAATTGTTTATGACTGCCATATGAAATTGAGCGTCATTTATATGTTTGGAAGCGAAAATTATCACATTTTCTCACAGTTTTCCCATGAAAACTCTCGACGGCTATAGCCGTCATTTGCTCATCACATAATATTTTTCTATATATTTCCGGATACAGAAACAAATGACGGCTATAGCCGTCCGATTTTTTGATGATATATAGACAAATGACGGCTATAGCCGTCATTTGCGCGTACATAATAGGACGGCTATAGCCGTCATTTGTTTCTGTATCCGGAAATATATCGAACTGCTAATCATGAAAAATCGCACAAAAAAAACAATTGATATATTATCTGGAATGTTACATCTTTTTTTCTTTGATGTATTACCGAATAATTAACAAAATAATGCATTAGTACACTTCGTAAGAATGATGTTCCTTTTTTTATTAATTAAAATATGCAGGACGGCTATAGCCGTCATTTGCGGGAATGGTTAAAGAGTTCGTAGTATAAATATTTTTTGTATATAAAATCAATAAGGACTTCTGCCTGATGACCTAAATCAAGGACAGGATCACGAAAGCCGCACGGAAGTCCCAGAAAATATTCGAACCCAATTCAAACACAATTAATTATAAACGGAACACGCAATCTAAATTTAATAAAATAAAAAACATTTTGCGCTAACATAAAAGGTGTTTTTTTAGAGGTTCACAATTTAGAATTAAAATAGAACAAAGAAAAATATTTTGAATATCAGTGAAACTAGCTTTATTGGATAGATAATTTTATGCTTGTTTCAGTTGTTACAACCCTAATATTGTGTAATAAAGGCAAATGAAACTCTATCATATTTTTCTTTTGTACAGATGTTAAGCTACTAATAGGGAAATATCCAAGAGTAATTTTCCAACGAGCAGTACAACTGACAAACATAAACACAATTACTTGGGTAGCTAAAGTATTATCATTTGGGTCGCTACCTTCAAACTAGGCGTATCATGATACTGGAACCTCTCCAAGAACACGATTAATTCGTTCCGTGTTCTTTGAAATCGTGTTGTTCAATACTACAAAAAATAAAATAAAAAAAACGACACGTTTTATTTTTCGTTATGATATATAAAACACAAAATAAAAGAGAATAACGAAAGTCGAGTTGTATGAAACCGTGAAATTTGAGGAAATGGGTATCCGTGTTCTTCGAAACCGTGTTCTTTGAACGCCGTGTTCTTGGAGGGTTACCTGTATTCTATTGGTGTGGAAATCATACTCGCATTTTGGATGAATGGACAACTCATCCAAGCATACATTTTCAATAACAACCTCATCTGTTTCCTTTTTTGACCGGACCAGCAACTTTAGAGTACGAAAAGATTCTGAAGTAAAACCTGGATGCCCATTTACTACTTTATACCAATAAGCAAGTGTATGAGAATGTGGCAAGCAGTTTTTAAATTGATTTCGAACATATGGCCTATGCCTTCGGAGAATAAAAGTTTAAATTTAAAGCAAACTTCCGTATTTCTTCTGAACATTTTCTGCCTAACTTTTGATTTTTAATTTTATCTCAAAAAATTGAACTTGAGTCAGAATGGTTTAAAAAATTATCCTTCTGGCAAGAACTAATAAAAAATTTTTCTTCAAGTTCGTCTATCAGGTGGCCCAAAATAATATTTTTTTCTTCTTTATCTCATACTTGTTTGTCGTAGATTATTATTATTTTGTGTTTGTTGTATTTAGTCCTTAAAGAAGTCCTTCTTGAACTCGTAGAAAGATCAGCACGTGATGAGGCCATTGCTCGCTTTAACGTTATTTTATTAAATTGTTTGTATATGTAAGAAGGTTTTATACTTTTATTAACAAAATAAGAAGACGTAGTAACACTACGATTGCTAGCACCAAGAGGTGAATTATTTGAGATTTTTGTAATGGTTTGCAATTTCACAGGACCTTTGTTTAAATCGGATATATTATCGTCATTAAATTTTTTTATCAATTCACGATGATAAAATCTATATTAGTTCCGAATACCATCAGTTCAGGTACTTCGTCAATTGGTGGAAAATAATCCTGGTCATGGTCTTTATTAGTTTTATTTAAACGCAACGACTTGATTGCCAAATCATTTAATAAGTTCAACGCGTAGATTGGATCTTCCTCAACTTGAGAAGAAACTTCTAAGTTGGCCCCGATAATATCGTTAGCATCATTTATAGAAGTTGAATAAACGTCTTGGGAAACAAATTTTCAAACATGTTTTTTCAGTATGATATGAAATTACGGTTTGATTAATATTGGGGGGCATGTATTTTTAAGATAATTTTCAATGACGTCAAATCCACACGTTGATTCGTAAATGAACAAGATGAGAATGGCTGATTTTCTTAAAAAACTCCTCTGATTTTCTTTTGTCTTTATAAGCTTTAGAAGCTTTTTTCCTTATTGGAATTCGTATAGAATGCAGTGCCGAATGTGCTGTTTATCAGTTACCATTGTAAACTCTGCTATTCTGATAGGTAATGTAACTCACGATCCTGTAAAAATCACAAAATACCGTGAATATATTTCTATTTTAAATATAATTTTAAGCGCGAAGAAAAAATCTGTAGAAATTGTTATACACCTAATAAATAAAGTGGGTGGCTAAATAAATTTGTGTCCATGATTTAAAGTTACAACTTAACAATCGAATTGCATTTCTGATGTGGATTATAAAGCGATACCCATTATCCGATATTGAATAGTCTATTTTTGAAATTTTCAAAGAAGTGGTCATTTATTCTAGAGAAATTTGGGGTAGTTTTCATGATAAGGGGTGGTTGGTATCTGAAAAATTGCAGTGCACTTTTAATGTGAGCTTGTAAATCAATTGACAACAACGAACAACGAAATATTTATATATTGTCATTTTAAAACCTTAGGATGATTTTAATTTTGGTTAGCAGATTAAAAATAGAATTGCACGGATATTGTGTATACTCATAATTCTATATATGTATATACTATAACCGCAATCGAAATATTAATGTTTTTGCAAATTTAGTTAAAATCAAAAACTAGCTTTTATTTTCGACGTCTTAAAATATTTGCAAAAGCTAGTTGAAACAAACCAAGTCCTACCATGCTTCAGATAATATGGAATAAGGGGAAAACGTTAACAAAAATTTATATGCTTGACCAATTTTTTGGAGACCAATCCAAATACATAGTACATTTTCCCAAAGACATCTTTCCGGTGTAAGCTGATTTTATTCATTTTCTCAAAAATAAAATCATTTATAAAATTATTAGGTATTTTAAAATTATCGAATTTAAATCATGCATCATCCTTAATAGTATACTTAGGGAAAATTTAGTCATGAATGTATTTAATTTGGACAAACAAGTATAGATAGGCATATAAAATATACATAATGTAAACAAACACAAATATGTAATATGTATATGTAATTGTTATCTGCGATCATTAAAAAACCATTTAATTATAATATTTTTCCCTTTCGTCAAATATGCTTTCGTTCATAAATTTTTGATGTTTCTTATCATCTCCTCCAAATATTTGTTTTTTAAATTATACTTCATGCAGCACACCAAAACAATCATCGTAGCTACATACTTACATCTAAAATAGATCCTCTTCCTTTTCATGGTCACCACGTGTTTAAATTCTATATATCTAAACAAGAAATTATCGATCGTGCACAAACATTATTTTAAATAGTACATATGTATATACGAGTATGTATATACATAATACGTACGTTTTAGTTTCATTTCATTCTGTTTTATTAAAATATAATAAATCATACATATATATTAGAATAAGAGAAAGGATACTTTCAAACGAAAATAAAAAATAAGTTGAATTTGTTATTTTCCCGTTTGTTTCTTTTTTACTGTATACACAAATATAAAATTTTTTATTTGTCGCGCGGGTATTGAAAAAATATATTGAGCGAGAAATATGTATTGCGCTCATAATGTAGACCAAAATAAGGTTTGAGTATTAACTAATATTTCTACTAACAGCCGCTAGAAAAATTTTTCCATTTGTAACGACATCGAGAATTTGATTTAAACATAAATTTTCCATTGGTTTAGGGATCTTTATTCATTTATTTGTCTATGCTCTAAGTGTAAATTTATGTAGAAGGCTTAAAAAAAATTTTAGTTTTAAAAATAAATAAAAATTAACACTTCTCATTCTTTAATAAATTTTTCAACTTGTTAAATTTAATCAATATTTAAAAAATTATTAAATTTCCTAACTAAAAATCGCTTATATTTGTTATTTCCCGCCTTAAAAATCCGAAACTTTTCAATTTTTTTCAAAAGCTTAAAGTTTCCATTAGATACTTACGTATGGATGTTTGATAATTTTTTGTAAAATGGCTTGAGACTCTGACTGCTTAAATCACGCTAAATCATTTAAGTGATGTAAAGGGGTTTCCAACAGAAACGCTACAATTCTAAATTATTACTACGTAGAGGTTATTGATTTTTCAAAATTCGTGTTCATATGGTGCAACATTACATTACTTCGACTTGTTATCAGAGATTCCGTGTGTGTTCAGTTTGAAAATTCGAAAGAACATGTTCATGTTCCTCATGCAACTTTATAATTGCAGTATGACAGAGAAATGTTTAAAGAAAATTGTGTTTAACGAATTCATTCAAGCAAAATTACAATTAATCAAATGGTCCACATTTAATGGACCTAATATTTCATTATTAATGTCATTGACAATAACTTGATATATGTTTTTTCCTTTAACTTTTGACTTCCAGTACTGACCCAGGTAAATACTTTCCATTGTGCTCAATTATGACATAATCAATCGCTAGAACATGCCGGTTTTTAATTATTTTTACACTCCATTTTGTTTTAAAACTAGCATTGGGCTAGGTTTAAATTTCGTTTTATAAACTGTTTCATCCCTTTTTCTTCTTCTTCTGTCACATTTTCCTATTCTCTCTCTCTCTCTCTCTTTATCTCCCGCAGCAATCTTTCGGATAATGCACTTTCTATTTCGCTCCCAATTTTTTTAAGTGTTCAAAATATTTAATTGATGTAATTGCATTTTGTGTTATTTTCCTTCTGACACTTCTTTTCATTTTTAGGCTACGGAGTTCTCACAAATAGGAATATCCCGGCTGCTGTGTTATGTCATTGAGAAGTAAATTGTTTTGATCGTCAATAATTTTAATTGTCTTTCTAATAACTACCGCATTGGATGTAATTTGAGGTTGAAGTTCCGGAACATTATTCAAATTTACATTTCATAAAAACAAATGTACCAAACCATCAGTAACAACAATGCAGTTCAACACTTGATTACCGGTCCATAAATTTGTGTGTTGTATTTCTGCCGGCGAAATCTATTTCTTTCTTTAAATTTCTCCCAAATAGAAAAACATTTTTATCTTCATTAGCACCTTCGATCTCTTGATGGTTTAACGTTGATTGGCGAGGATTTTCTTCTACCAAAAGCTTAGAGTAGTCAATAGCATCAGCATTAAAAAGATATAATCATGACGTTCTGAATTAATTTTGAATACTATTTGGTTTAAGTGAACGATCAAAGTTCGTTTCGAGCAAAGGCAAAAGATTGACTCTCTTAGTTTGCCTTTACGTTTGTCTTGTCTTGAAATCAATTGTTCAAAATATTTGTCCATTAATTTTTTACTGAAACATGCTACATCGAGAGGTGGTTGCAAATGTTTTGCAATCGGTAGCAATGTTTTTAAAATTATTGTATGGTCTTTACAAAATTCCACTAAAGCAGCCACCGATAAAAAAATTAGCAATCAAAAAGAAGTTTGGGACGTCATCCAACTGCTTTCGGAATTACCAATTCCGATGATTGGTGGTGCTAATTCCCTATTAGAACAAATGGTAGCTAAGACAGCAAGGCATTACTTTTCGTCGTTGGGGTTCCTGTTGCACACCTGCATTGAACCCTTACGCATTAAAAGTGAGTTCTCTTGTGGGCATAAACAATGCAGTTTCGCCAGCAATAAAAATTCTTCGGAGATCTACTAAAACGCCCTAGAATTTTTCTTCAATGCTTCTTATCCAATTCTGTGGAACCGTTTCCATATATGGCTTGGCTGCCGTAATTGACATTCGGCTCGCAGTTAAATTTTGCGATACGCGCTCTGTGATGATGGCATGTCTTTTTTGAGAAAAAGTTCAACCAGTGCCTCTGAAGCACTATTTTTAAATGCGTTTGTAGAATGCATCAAATTTACGTCGATTATGGCTTTCGTTCAGTTATCAATTTCTTCACTCAATCAATAACTCTCATTTTACTTCTTTATACGTGATCTACTATTAAATCAACGCCTATAGTAAGCAAGAGAAAGCTTATAAACACACTACACGCCAAAAGCTTTTATTCGATACGTTTTTTACAAATAAAATACAATATTGCAATGATATTCTTGGTGAATAGTTCTATTCTATCATAATGCACTTCTTATTCACAACTGTTAAAGTTGGGAATGTGACATCTAGTGCATTAAAAATAAGCTCATTGAGAGTTTTTCCATGAAATTTTAGCACGGCATACTTTATGAAAATAAAAATTAACATACAAAAATATACCCAATAAGTTTAATTTTTTGCCGTCAGTTCCACTTGTAGCTCTCAATAGACAACTACAAGTGGATCTAACGGCATAAAAATTAAACTTATTGGGTATATTTTTGTATGCTAATTTTTTTTTTCATAAAGTATACCGTGCTAAAATGTCATGGAAAAAAAGATCCAATGAGCTTATTTTTAACACATTCCCAACTTTAACAGTGGTCTATATCTGGATTATTTTCGTATAATCAAATTGGCACAGCTCGTTCAGTTTCAAATTTTTCCGCTACGTGCCACTCGTGATCGTCAATTACGCATAAATTGTATTTATTTCTCCTTCTCTTATTCGGGGAATCACCATCGCCGTAATGACGAAAAAATAATTAGCCAGTCACGATCGCAATTTTTGGATTTTCATACGCTTTTATTTACCTCCTCTTGTTGGATGAAATACCAAAAAAGGAAAACCAAACAATAAAAAGCCGCAACTATGGCAATTGACACTCATTTGAACGCTCCTAAAAATTAATACAAAATGAAGGAAAAATTGCTTTCTTCTAACTGTTTAACAAAAAAAAACTTGTTAATTAATTCCAAATTTCATCAATAAATTCAGGATGCGAATCTGTTATATGTTGATCCATATAGGTAGCAAATCATTATTATTTGATTTGTTTTAATATCAAACATTCATTTTTATTTGTATGTTCCCATTGAGTTAGATTTTTTTTTATAAATACTGAAAATGACCCCTCTCCTTAATAATTTATTGTTATACACTACGACTGAATAAAATACCTTTACATTCTCAACGAAATTTTTAAGGCGGCATTGGAAAGATCTTATTCTAATTGTTCAAATTGCAAAACCAAATTATCGTTCATTTTTGATTTTTGCATTTTTGCGTTTTGCCTAAATGTCTATAAGAAAACTAGGGTATGTTTTTTACATATATTTCGACGTTACACAGGATGGGATAGGATATGAAATCTGAATAGCCAATTATACAAATTTAAAAAAAAAATTAAAATAAAAAATTTAAATTCAAAATTGCTATAAACTTAAATCAAAATTGAAATAATAGTAAATATTACGATAAATGGATTTTTTCATTAAACCCCTCTTGAATAATTCTGAGTGTTGTTTTCCATAAATAAAATATGTTTACAGAATTAATGCAGCGTCGTTTAAAAATGGCGTAAATTAAAAGCTTCTTTTTGTTCGAAAATTTTAGTTCAGCTCATTGCCTCCAGGGGTTTAATGACAGCAATTTAGTAGAAATAAAGTTTAAACCAATCAAAAGTACACCAAGCTAATTACTGTTTAATATCTATATCGATCTGTCTTCTCTATAGAGTTTGTAACGTAGTGTGAGGTTCATCTTTAAATGCGATGCAATGTAAACAATCAATTAAATGTCATTTAAATCAAGTTATATAATCTATGTGCAATTAAAGCGTGTTTCAGACATGCAATCCCATACATTATATCAGGTTCAACTCGATCTTCAATATACATAATTACGATTGAAAATTATCTTCATCATAAAATTATTAATATCGCAGTACCTATACACAAAACTTCATCAAGTTTGTACCATTTCACAGTTTTAAACATATAATAAAACATAAAATTCAAATGGGCACAGCATGGATAATTTTAAATCCCACAATTAATGTCACATTTATTTGTAATAGAAAATGCTTTGTGTTTTTTTGATTATCGACGATATTTCGCATTTAAGATAATAAAGTAATTAATACAACAACAAAAGCGTGTATGCCCTGCTATATATATCCAACTGTTAAAACTCGATCACATGATATAATTTACGCGCAAGTATAAAATATTGTGGCGCTTAATGTAAAAATTCCGTGTGTCTCGCGTCACATTGTTTTATAATTGCTATTTAGTTGAATAATTCTTTGCTAGGTTACTTAGATCACAGCTACTTAGTATAGATTATATCATAATGATGATTAATTATCGTGCATAGCAATTAAAACAAATTTAATTGCGTGAATTTATAATAATCTTAAAACTCAGCTGACTTTCTTCCATTTAAATACAAAAAACTGACACATATATTTGAGATCATGTACGCACGCATACATATACAAAAAAAAATAAAAGAAAGAACGTACATTTTATTTTGTACAAAACATACGATCGTCAAAAAACAAAATTATTTTTTTGATGATGGGCGTTATCATGTTTTTAAAAAGAAAATGAAAAAGAAGATCATTTTCTACTATGGTATTAGTAGCAAAACAAATGAAAATTTTATATTTATTTTTGCTGTTCATGTGTGTTAAATAATATCGAAATTATAGTATTTTTCATAAGAGATGTCTACCAGATAATTTGTACATGATTTAATGCAGCCGTAATTAATTCTATAAGTTTCTTATAATAAATTATAATTGATTTGAAAGTCGTCTGATTATGAAATTAATAAATTAAATTAAAAGGTAGACAAGACACGGTTGATTGTAGATTATAAAAAAATGTTGTTTGCAAATGAAATCGAGTTGTATATCGCGCGGCACGTCTCATAAAATGATAATTTATAGAAATTCCCGTATTTACATGAAACTAAAATTTCCTAACATAAATTCTAACAAGATTCTTTTGATTTTCTTTTTATACATTCGAATATTGATTTTCAATTTAAATTGTTACGTTTGGTATACACACAAAATAATTAATTTTAAATTATTCAAAACACAAAATATGATGAGAAAAACACGAAAATTTTTACAAAAAAAAAAAAAAAAAATATTCGTCTCTTTTCACTTTGATTTTAATATATTTTGCATATGATCGTCGTCTTTACGTTTTTGTTTTCTTATTTCTGTTTTGTTTTGTAAAAATAATAATTTACGATCATCGAATTAAGAAAAAAAAAAAATGTTATAAGATCAACAGAGATGGAATTAAAATATGAACGCGCGTGCTAATTTATTTAAGTTTCGTATTACATATTATAGTACATCACTGATCGCAAATGTTGCAAAAATAATTAATTTAAATGATTAGAAACACATTCTTCTTTTTTTTATCTTATGTGAACAAATAAATAATAAATCAATAATCATTGGGTTTATTATTGTTTTTATGTGTGTATAAGAAAGTATATTATGTAAGATATGATGGCAACGTTGTATACAAAAAAGGATGATCCTCATAAATATTATATGGGCAATTTAGATGATTTAAAACATTTTGTTTAGAATTAGAATTTTACTAACATTTTAAAAAATATCCATAAATCCATTTGCATAAAACACGGTTAAAAAAATTCAAATATAACCAAACAAGAGATGTTAAGTCGTCAACATTAGCAATAATCATCATCGTCATAACCATCATCGTAAAAATAATCATTATTGTTATTATTTTAATAATAATAATCCCAAAAAAATCTTGAAATTGAAATAAAAATTATACGTACTCGTTACATGTAAGATTGAGGTTTTATTTTATATCCTTACCGGAGTAATTACTATATCGCGGCGTATTCGTACAAAATACGAATAATTTTAATTGTAAATTAGGTTAAATGGCTTTCATTATATGCAAGGTGTTAAGGTAAATGGATTTATAAACCAACGATTTGATACGTACAAAAATTAATTGACATGAACAGGAAAACATTTTGATTAGATTTTATGACGCATGGATATGCTATTCTAAGTGTAAAAGGTATGTGCTTATATGCGTACAGAATACCCATTTGATTTCTATTATTATCGCACGCATTAAAATAAAACGATGGAACAAAAGATTAAATTTTAGCTGTATAATTTGTGTATACGAGCATTACTTTGGAAGTTACCGCCTTGACATTCACCATTTGTTATTGGTATATTTTTTTTCGTCCGTACGTTATGCTGCGCGCTTCAGCTTTGTTTTATTTAACTTGGCAGCCAAATTTGAGGTTTAATTGCGTAATGATTACTTATACGTAATTTTCTTTTTAAGTATTGTTGTTATAAAAAAGAAATTACATTACAATTATGGCTTGGCGCACACATAGATTGAAATTGAATTATTATGTTGGATTTTGTGAGTTTATTGTACGTATGAACACGAAAAAAAATTCAGTAGTTTATCAGCGCTGGCCAAACCGCATTCTATTCTTGGCCCATTTGTATGATCATTCCTTATAGATTCTAATCGTATAAAAAACATAAAAGCAATTTTGGTTACAAATTGTCAGATAATTTTACTAAAGGATCTTTCGATAAGGACGATCGATTTTTAAATATAAATAAAACAAGTTGCGTTTGTGATATCTACTCAATGATTCCGCCAGACTAAAATAGACCGGCACCAAACGGTGACTTCTCGGGATGCATTTGGTGCTGGTATATTTCGAGCTGATTGTTTTCGCCCTATAAATCCGACAATTTTGCTTGTTCACATGTTTTTAAGTAAGGTTTTTTTATTTTGAAATGTTTAAATGTCATTTCCCTGCCCCGGTGAATCTTTTATATGAATATTATGATACGGAGAGGAGAGAGTAAATATATTTTTTGTTTTTAATTTCTTTTTAAATATCAGTCGCACGCGTTTGTTCATTAAGTGCGAGGTTGTGTGGTTTTAATGGAATAGTCCAGTGAAATCAAAGGAACACGCGGGAATCACCCACCTCTTCTGATGAAGGTGATCGACTTGACCAAGCACAAGTACATGCTGCTTTAGAAGCATAATAGGTCCTAAGTGTACCTCAAATAAAACGGGATTATATAAACAGCTGCAAGAAATAGCAAATTCGCGAAACAGAAAAAAAACTTCAATTAAAATTCACGACACTTAACAAAATTAGAGAAATATAAAAGAAGAATTAGCCGTCTGAAACATGATTTAAAATCAAAAAAAAATGGACTGTCCCAAGCTCTAAAGTTCAGATAGCTTTAAGCTATTATGGAATAAATAGTGCTGAAGTAAAACGAAATTTTCTATTCAGAGGTTTAAAAAAAACAGTTAAAAACGAATTATAACAGCCCCAATTCTGACAAATACAAACAGATGTTTATAAAATTAAGATGCGGGAAAATAATAAAAAAATGCATAAAGCAAAATCAGTGCTCCAAGCTTTTGAGTTATAAACGGACTACATCTCTAATGTTTAAATGGTAATAGGTCAGACTCTTATCTAGAGAGACGGTCCTGAAAATCCTGCCCTTTTGCATTAACCAAACAACGAAAGGGAAACTTGCAAATATATTACACATGCGGTGAATTCTATATGCTGCAGTAAAGACCCAAAATATCTTTTATGTATGAGTTTGACTTGTCAAGCATATAAAAAAAATTTGAAAAAGTTTAACGGCCAAAATGAAGCATATTATTTAAAATGACGAACGACAAAAAAAGAAATTTATGGCATACAATTCATCAAAAAGTAATTATTGGAAAAACAGCTCAGTAATTTGAAAAGCACTTGCCTATATTTTTTATTTATTTAAATAAGCGCTGTAGCAGTGGAAAGCTTTCATTTTGGGGGATCGTGGCAACAGATAACAATGCACACCATGGTTGTGTATACAAAAGAGCAGGATCACCTTAAGGTTCAGAGTTGGTTTGCACCATGTAAAAATCTCTGAATCATAATGTTTTTTCAATATGGGCTCACTTATCATCCGTTTTAGATGAGATTGCCACCTGTGGAAATATAACAAAGTTACATTTTGTCAATGATAGCGGAGCAATGCAGTATCGAACCAAAACAATGTTTTATTTCCTAACAAAATAAAAACTTAAACATTTTTATTATGCATTGGACAAATTCACCTGGAACTATTCTGAATCGGGTAAATAATATATTTAACGAACAAATTAATGTGTTGGAAAAGCAATAATGGAATATGAAATTTAAGACAATTTAAATTTAATTTAGTTATTTGAATATTTGGGTTTCAATCAAAGTTCAACTGTGATTGAAATATTTTTTGATTTGTACTCCTAAGATAATTGACTTTTGTAGTACCAAGTACAATTATTTTGAATTTTACTGTGATTTTTAAATAACTAAAACGACTGCCCTACCTAAGGTTCATCTGTACAAGACGTCCCTTGAATCAAGATATCATTCCCCTGAATAGCATATTTGAAAATATGGGCTAAAATCGAGAATACTACTAAAACAGCGTGATCTTGTATTTTATTTAATTCGTTTATCAACGTTCAAACGAAAAAACAAATATTTTTTATTGATTTATTTGAATTGGATTAAAAAAATGATAAGTCACCACCTGGTGGTGGAGACTGAAAACAAACTCGACAGATTTTGCTTTAACAACATGGCTGCTATAACCTAACAAATTTCGAGCGTTCCTCTCAAAAAAATATAATTTAATAAACTAAATGTAAATATGTGGCGATACATTCTTTAGAACAACAAAAATATAATAATTACCACGATATTTAAACCTTTTAATAAAATTTAATAAATAAAAATGCTCAATACATTTCAAATTATCTGTTCATCAGATATCGTAATTTATAAATATCGAGTTAATTTTTATTTGTATTAAAAACTGTTTTTTTACATTATTTACATTTATTACATTATTTACCATTTTTTACAATTGTTTACATAAAAAGCGTAAACAATAGTTAAGAGACCGATTTTCCCTAAATAATGTCCTTAAAATATTAATTGTACAATGGATTTGCCTACTCCCTTTCTTTTCTCTCGCGCACTGCACTACTTGTCCGGTAGAATAAGTTTTAAAATTAATTTTAATAATTTATTAATTTATTTATTTTTATTTCAGAATCCAGTAAAATATCCAATTTGAAGAGGAACAAAAGCTGAAGGGCTAATCGCATGATTATCGTTTTTGGTGATAAGTAATCTTATTTTTAATAATTTTTATTCAATCGTTTGTGATAACTTCTTTTCTTAAAACTAAGTCAGTTTAAGTGTAGGTGATGTTTGTTTATTTAGATTCTGTTTACATACTTATATAAGTTCTGATAGAAACCTCCTTAAGAAAATTTAAAATTGTTAAATATTGGTTTTAGTTACGAGGTCATCAGTGCTAAACAGAAAAAGGATGAGAGAGAGACAGACCGGCAAACCAAATTATTTTGGGTTAGGCAGATAATGCATCGATCACGAAATCGATCTAAAATGTTTATTCCGCAATAAATAACGATTACCAAAAAATGTCGCCCGGAAATTCAAAATATTTTATTATATTGACTTCTTAATCAAGTACCATAATTGGTCAACTGTGTGCCGCCTCGTGTTTAATTATTTTTAAAAATAAAGGAATGTAGACGAAATATTAAAACGGGTAACATTTTTTAGCAATAAGGTTCAATGAATTCAAACATCCATTTTAGAAAACGTGTTTTTCATATATTTTTGCTCAGTACTAAATTTTTTTGGGTATATTTGTGGTAATGTTTTGTCATGTTTCTCTTCCTAATTCCAGGGCAAATATTTTCAGATTTCCATAGTTCGTAAAGCCATGAAGAACTGGTTATGTAGGTTGTATTATTCTCTCTTTTATAATGTTTAAAACAATGACAAGGTTGCTTGCAGGCACTTGAGTATTCGGAGTTCACATTTCAGCCATACAAATGTTGTGGTTCCGGTCCTGTTCCGTTAAGTATATATAATCCACAAGAGATCATGATCACTTCAACTTGTGATCGATTACGACTATCAGTCCATTTGTAAATGGGTCTTGTCTCCTATTGGTATAGTCTCAAAAAAAATAATGAGCGGAACTGGCAAGGAAATCTAATAAAATAACATTATTATAAAACTCGTTGTAGCTAGTGTAAATTGATGCAAAATTGCCAAGAGTATTAGATTGCCAAAAACCATTAACAAAGAGGTGGGTATTAATATCACCTAGTTAGAGAACCATATCGTTTGATTTTGGACATCTTTCAATTACTGAAGATAGTGTATACATTTTTTTTACCACTTTCATTTGTAGTACTGTGTCAAACGTCTAACCGTAAGACTTAGGAGGAGATAAAAGAATTACCACAAATTATTGAATATTTTATCCTAGTATTGTAAAGATTTATTAAGCCAACGAAAATTACTGGCACCAATACAAAAAAAATAGATATTTTAGAGGCTGGAGTTGGGATTGATTGTGTTACATCAATAAAGATATAAAGTTATTCAGTGCCAGGAACAGTCCGTTCAGCATTATTAGTAATTCTTTGTTGATATAAAAGTTGTGGAATTATATCAGGTGGGGGAAAAAGTTGTAGTATTAAACCATCATAATAGTTTATTTTTTATTTTGCTGGCGCTACATTCCCTAGAACCTTACTTCTAAGGCCTGATTACCTAATCATGTTATTTTTTCGGATTAATGTGTGATTGGTCAATTGAATCCTAGCCATATTTCCAGAGCTACTGGAAGAAGCAGCAGCCTGCTGGTGCTAATGGTGCCGTTGTTGTTGCGTTATCTATATCTGCAAGGAGAGCGCATGGAGTGCATGGAGCGCCCCATCTTCTCATTTTAATAGTTTCGTGTACAAAAAAAAGTGTGTTTCTCTCAAATGAATTTAATATTTAGCCCTTTTAACACTTAATATTTGTTCTACTTACGAAGATGATATTTGCTCCCTAGGTACTGACTATTATTTTCAATTTGTTTAGTTAAAGACTGATGATCGGGATGAGTACCATATCTTGAAGCAGAAATAACAGGCCAGCGTTTCCAGGCCTGAAATGTGGTAATGGTTACTATACACCAGTTATAGTTAAATCAATGGCGGGTAGAGTTCGTCTAGGAGATTGTTTGGTATAAATTTCAATAATTTTGGATTTCTTTTCATGAGCAATAAGAGGGTTTTATTGGGGAGTTTCGATCAAATTTAAAATTATTATAGTAAACTTTAAATAATTTTATATTTTTGTATGAAGTAAGTAATGTAATTAATCTTTGTTTTACGTTGTACAACTCGTTAGTTTTAATAGAGAACTTCAATTTATTTTAAATGATTAACATCAGATTTATTCGTTTGTGTTATAATTTTAAAATGGTACTGTCTTAATCACGATGATTGGTTTTGGGGATTGTAATGTATACATAGATAAAAATAAATTTTAATCCATTTATTTAATAACCTCATTCCTACAAACGTAAGTGGTTAATTCCTACAAATCCCTCACGTTATTTAAATTAATAATTACATTTGTTACTTTCAGGAAGCCGAAAAGTATTAATAAAAAAATAAATTTCAGAAAACAATAAAGCAATTTTCTAATTAGGTGGCTCATATTAAGAATTAATGATGAGCAATGACCTCACAATTATGCAATTTAGAACTGTTATCTTGTGCCGTATGTTTGCTACGACAGACTATATATAACAAAACCCAGCGTTATCCTTGATTCCTAGACCAGTCCTTTGTCCTATAATCAATCCTTCAATCAAATTCTCTTTTTCTAACATGGTGGTAATATTTGACAATTTAATTTGAATAAACAATAAAATTTCCACACCATGCTTGAATATTTCTAATATATATATATATATACATATACATTTTTAACTCAAAATAGATAAATAAAATTAAGAATCAAACTCTACAGTCAAACTCTTTCAAAATTAACAATTTATTTTTTAAAATAATAGGAATTTACCGACCCGATTCATCACATGGAAGAGTTTTGCCCATGAGTTTTGCACTCCGCCAGCGGGTCATAGATGTGTTCAATTTCATCACAAATCGGAGCGATGCATCATCACAAATTGGACCTATAGCCGTTCGTCCTAGAATTGGTTGGCAACGGCGTAAAAGTAACGACGGGAAAAGCAAACCGCGAACGATTTGGAAGAGCATTGGCCCGAACAGATTGCAAGGATAATAAAATAAAAATAGGAATTCGTTAAATTTTATTTTATTTATTTACAACAAATACTTCAGTGTTTGTTTTAAACATTATTTTATAAAAATAAAGTTTTAATTTTTAACAAAAAATTTGCAATTAAAAGAATTGTGGTATCTAACGGATATTCTGTAATTTAAAAAATAATTCGAATTTTGCCTAGGGTCGGATCATGAACATCACACAACAATTTTAGATGGACGTGAAACCGAGCTTTGTTTATTGTTTCAAAAATTCAAATACCGGTAAGGTTGTCGTTGATTTGCAATATGAAATTCTATCTAAAATTATCGTGTGGCGTGAGGTCCTATTGAGGTTATCAAAATTATTTTGGCATAATTGAAAAATTTGCTATTTCCACAAGCACATCAAAAATATAATTTTCTAAGGCACTTTTAGTCCTCAAAACATTTTTTTGAATACTTGTATTACCTTAGGCAAACGAAAAATCGTATGTGAATGCAGTGAAAGAGATGCAAATAACCTGACTAAATATTTAGTCTTAAGTAAAAGTAAGTAAATGTCCTACTAGCACTAGGCTCTAGAAATATTACAGTAAGTAATCGGTAATAAAAACGATTACTCGTGATCTCATTTTTACTATTTGAGTACAACAATGTTGATAAAAGTAAACCCACTTATAAGTAGTATGACGCTAACCACGATCAGATTTTCAGTGAGAGGGTGGAGTGGATGACATTATAAAAAGCTGTTCACCCTCACATGTGTCTAGAATGTCAATTTGGCTAGTTCCATATCGATTTTTTGGTTAAATCATCTTCATCTATAAACATTTTTTAATGACTTAGTAACCATTTATCTCGACAGCATCTAAAAATTCTAATAAGTTATTAAAAGTTGTATATTCTTGTCACTCGTACAAAAATCTCTATCCATTCTTCATTTAGCAACGGATTTTTTAATCAAAGTCAATTGAGCAGCAGCCTAAATTTTTATTTCCTGTTTCAAATACTATACCTCTGATACTGATTAAATCTATACAGGACATCGCATATACAAGTTACAGAAGCATCACTAATTCTAGTGGGTAAGGAAACTAAAGATGATCTATTTCAGACAAAACAAACAATAGGTTGATAAACTCCTCAATGAAAGCAAAAGTAGATAATAGTGAAGTCTATATGCAAGTGTGCAAAGTACGCAGATTAAAATAGAGCTCAATGCAAATGAATGTATACATCGGCAATGTGTTAATTCCTTTTAAGAAGACTATTAATTAGAACCCAAAGCAATTTAACCGATTTTTTTAAATATTTAACTATTGAACCCTCCGGACACTATCCGGAAAATTATTAATATTCATCAAGACATAATAGATGAAAAACCTAATCCGTGGGGAACTCCGGTGTTAGTGACGTGGACGATGATGATCTCCCAACAAATAAGACACAATTCAATTTTATGGATTTCTCAACCGATTTTAATCATAATTATTGTCAAATTAATTTAAAATTGAAATAAATTTTAATGGCGTTAAATTCTTTAACCAAACAGTTCAAAATAAAATATTTCAGGTCTTATTTAATATTTTAATTGTTTGTAGTTCAGTTGAATGAATGTTGTTTCTATGAATTTAGTAGATAAAAGCTTCTGAATAACTATGTAATATTAAATTTGGAAGTTTCGACATTTATTTCTAATGTGTATAAATTGAAAGCCTCAATTACAAATTTCATGAACTTTGCAAAATTTTTATTTATATTTGATTAAATTTCACATTTCAAAGAAGCGTCGCTTTTAATAGTCGACTAATTCGGCTTGATCAAAATTTCCTCCTCTTTAGACTATTTAATTTCACAGCAATAATAACTATGTCGTCGTTAACGATGCAATAGTGTGTATCTACAAAATTCGTGAACCGCCAAATCTAGAGTTTTGTAATTTTTCTTCCTATCAGCCAGGGTAAAATCAAAAAATATTTATTGCCAAAAGTAAAAATTCTGAAAATGTAAATTCATGATAATTTATGCCGGTATACCAAATACCGAAATAGCGGGCGATTTTTTTTATACTAAAATATAGGATTTAAATGTCCAAAATACCGATATTTAAAATTTGTTCCAGTACTAAATTGACAGAATTTTGTCGTAAATTGAAAGAAAGGGGATTAAAATTAATGTAGTTTTATTAATGTACAGTAAAGCCTCTAAAAAATTTAAATTTTTAGCAGTGATGAAAAATAAAAATGCAAAATAAGAGCATTTGGGATGCCACTGAAAGAATTTTTGATACTTCCGGTGGCACCCCAGATGTTTTTAGATATCAATGATAATTAAAAACAAAAGCAGAAATTAAAATAAAAATTCCTGAAACTTTAAGGCTCTGTAGGTTTTAAATAGTAATGAAATTTCCTATAAAAACTTGAATTTTAAAAGTTTGGTTTTATAAATATTTTCTTTATTTTGAACTACACAATTCCGAAAAAAATCTTTTAGTTTCTATTCTGGTGAAAATTTGGACATGTATATTTTTGAAAGGCATATTAAATTAGCGAATTTTGATATTATCTCAAAATATGTATGTGTGGAGTTAAATCCAAGTATTTATTTTATCCAAAGACTAAGTATATTAAAAAAACACTATTAACACTACGCTTTAAAGTTCAACTTACAACTAGCTTAAAAGTTATTTTTGAAAGATTAGCTGCAAAGTCTTTTATTAGATATACATAAAAATGTTAGATGCCTATTTTTAGGCAAACTGAAACGTTATACTACATTATTAGGATTTTTAGTCGGTTTTTAAATGAACACGGAAGTCAGAAATCGAAAACTAATGGTGTAGTCAGTTTTTAGTAAGCAAAAAAGTGACTTTGTATTCTTTAGTTCATTAGTTTGGATGATTGCTGTATAGCTGTAAAGCTATTGTAAGCCAAGGCAGAAAAGGCAATCTACCTACATTAGGATGTGTGGTCAAGAAATTGGAACTTAGCTACTTTGATGGTTGAACGAAAAAGTTAATCTACCTGAAGATATCTGACGCAAAAGAAGTTTCAAGCAAGCCCATTAGTAGGCATTAAACTTTGCTGTATCATGTGAAATGTTTTACTTGACTGTTTGCAGTCATTTTTTTATAATAAATAATTTATTTTTGTAATTCTAGTCAATTTTCGTATTGTAAAGGAAAAAGTAGCAACAACAATAAAGAATTGTAATCTTACAAAACCCAGTACCAGAACTATAGTTAACTCAATATAACGGCACTATCAATAATAAAAAATCTGTAAATCAAACCGTCAGTTTAGGTTGAAATATATTGTTAATGTGATAAGTTGACAATATACAATTAAAGTGACTTGAGGCACATGACAGCGACTAATTCTGAAATTTGCATTTCGGTCTTTAATTTAAAGATTGTTGATACCAATTTGTTAAGCAATTATACTTATTGTAAATGATTACTTCGTAAAACGCATACCTCCTAAAACTGCGTTTTGGTATATGAGGATTTTCACTGATTTTCAACTCATTAATAAATTAAATAATTGATTATAAAGGATGTTAAGTTAACGGCTAAGTTTTCGTGTAGAGATTCGTCGCCGAGTCATTTCAATTTTTAGGCTTAAATTTCGATTTTTGAAATTTTGATATGATGATGGTGTTAAGGTTTTGTCCTAGTATATACTCATCGAAGTATTTTCAGTCTCTGACAAATAATTTATTATTAAACATCCGAAAAACTTATTAATATCGGCTCAGTCCACTGATATTTTGAAAAAATATTAAATAAAATGAAATTATTGTTAAATTTTCAGGTTTGCTGGAGGGAAACAACAGCAGCATTTAAAAGTTTACTGTTTTCAAAGTAGCTTTTCTGCAATATGTGTTAATAATCGTCCATGTCACAGAAAATTAAAACATGAACACCAAAGTGTAGCTTTCTCCAAAAATGTAACCAGGTAAAATATTCATCTAGAATTTTGTGAAAATTTTCGATACATTTTGCTTTGATAAACAAATTAACAAAAATTATTTTAGAATTTAAATTAATTTTATACAGCCGTATATAATTTATAATCTTCTAGAAAATTAAATTGTATTTAGCGGTTTGAAAAAGGCCGGCAAACTTAAATCGCATTCCTTCGTTTGGAGACTCAATTTCGGCATTATATGTTGCATTTAAATTTTACTGTCACCTTTTGAAGATAGTATTGAACTTTACTAAATTTTAATTTATGTATATTTGCACCTACATAACGCGTATTACGATAAAATTTTGAAATCAAATTCGTAACTGGCAAGCACCTAGTAGGAAAATAATATTTTCCTCACAACTAGTGCGAAAATTGCCTCACAATGCGTTATATGAAATTTGAAGGCATGATCAATTTGTTGGGTACCAAGGTAGAAGGTTAATAATGAATTATTAAAGTATTTTAAATTAGTATATTCTTTCCTACTAGCCGTAAAACATTCTTACATTCTTTAAAAATATAAAAATTAATTATCTTTCTTTTAATTATCTATCAACCTTAGTGCACTGCGCGGAAGAATACATCTATAGATTAAAATTAAATTATGCAAATATAATCATACTAAAGATTATAATTTTTGTATTTAAATCATAATTTGCTTATTTATCTAAATCATTTAGATAAGGAATTGAATATAAAGTTTCACTTCGATGATTCACTCAAAAACAGTTGAAATTATTACAATAATTACAAAATGAGATACACTCGGTTTCCGGACTAGAAATTCACATATTTTACAACAAATAAATAAATATTTTCGGCCCAAGGCTTTTTGACTATTCGACTATATTAAAAATTAATTTTGAATATATTAAAAATTAGCGTACTGAATAAATTTGGTTTTGCAAACATTATATTTGGGTTAATTAATTATAAATTTTTATTATCAAAAGGAAACACTAAGTGTAACTAGTATTTCATAGATGGCGGCATCCTTGAAATTATTTTTTGTAAACAAAATATTATTTAATTAAAATTATGATCATCACGAATTAATTAAAATAAAATTAAATAAATAAATTATTCATTTATTATAAAGTATTTTATATATATTCATCAAGATTTGAATTTATTGATCATCCAATTGGTAAGTAAATTTCTACCAGTAAGTACTTAGAGCCATCTAACGTTAAGAATTTATACTAACGATACGCTGATTAGATTTAGCGGAACATCAAAATACAATTGGACGTCTATGTACGTGGCTTAGACTAGACATTAAAATATTTTGCGTTATTAATCATCGACATTTTATTTATGTGTGCAATTAGTTGCGATGTCAATTTTTATTTCAATCAATTATGTCGATGTAAAAAATCCGTATTGACACTCGTTCAATGGCCATGTCACATTCAATTAATTTAAAATTAAAATTCCGAAACAGATTTTTTTTGTGTTGGTAAATTTTTTGTTTTAAAAGACGTATTAAAAATAAATAAAACAAGTTCTTAAAGGCTTCTCATCCTACATGCGGTATACACGATAAAAATAAAATTAAATTATATTTCATAATAAATGAGACAAGTTACATAAGTCAAGAAACGGAGAACGGTGTGTGTGTATAAAAATTAGAATTTTTAGATTTTTACACAAAATAAAATTAATTTATGGTTTGAATTATAAAATCAAATGTACTAACTGCATTCGTATTATAATAAAATTGTATATTTTATATCCACCACACCGTTGCGGTTATCATCTCATTTAAAAATAATTTTATTACACCAATTCACAAAAAAATATGAAATTTAAAAATTGACACGCAAAATTAAATTAAATGAATTTCGGAATTAAAAATTAACATAAACATTCTACTGTTCGCGTCGCGTTTATATTTCAGTTTATATTTTGAATGAAGATTATAATTAAAATAAAATAAAATAAAAAATTTTTATCAAGAATTTGCCACAGGATATAATCAAAATAATCAATTTATTTATTTTTTTTTTGGGATATATAAAATTAACAATTTATTTGTGTCGCGCGTATTATAAAACCCAACAACAAAATATATTAAAAGATCGTGTTAAAAAATGCATTCATAATAATTCTGATCAGATATATTTTATATATACATAATAAATTTCGATTCTAATAAGAATAACATTTGTAACGTTCCAAAATTGTTGATACAAAATGCCACACACATTGTGAATACGGATAAAAAAGAATAAATTAATTATTTATTAATTTGCTACCGATTACTATAAACGGGCAGGTACGTACATATTTAGCATATACTCAAACCAAACATTTTACGATCAATTTAAAATCCATTAAAAATCGTATTTGTATGAAACATAAATATAAAAAAGGGATTCTGATTTATATCCGAATTCAAGTTTTATGGTCTGGATTTTATATTGTCGCACATAAAAAAACATAATTCTATGATATGAGGAGTGTTGAACACTATAACAATATGATGAAGATCGGAGCAGGTTACAAATTTTATATTGTGTTTATTATTTGTATATAATTGTAGTGTTACGCGCGTTATACTTATATGATTATTGGTTGTGTTTTTTACTTTGAGTGACACTTTATAATATGCAAGGATATGTTTTTTGGGGTTTTGTGATCTTTATCAATTTTTTAGTAATACACTTTGTCGTATACAAAAAAAAATTAATTTTGCATTTTGTATATTACACGAGCTTCATTGATTTATAATTTTTATGTTGTTTTGCGCGAAAAGGTGGAATACGATAACATAAATTATTTAACAGCATTTTATGATTCACTGTGCAATTATGTATGTACATAAAAATCACTATTAATTATTTTTGGTACATATAAATTTTTTTTCGATATTATTTTATGATCGTGTTACTAATTACGCCTAAGGGGAATTTTATAAGTTTTTATAAATTTTATGGACATAGTCCGACGGTAATTTTAGTTTGCACTGGCGGGAAATAAAATGATATAATATAAATTTTGTTTTACTAACCTGCGATAGCCATCCATGGATAAAATGTATGATTTGCTGATTGATGTAGACTTGTTGTTGCTGGTTGTGTGCCGCCCGTTGTTATTGAACAATTTGCGTTCCATGCTCCGGCTGTTACACTTGTTGAACCACCTCGACTGGCTGGTGAACCGCTCGACTCTAAATAACCGCCGACCCTCGAGTCTGGTGTGCATGCCGATGGTCTGACTGGGGCGGTTGAATTTTGTGCACTTCCTCCACTTCCACTACCGCTTCCCGCACCACCTCCACCGCCTGCACCATTTGCTGTGTTATTATTCCACACATCTTTATAACCATTTGTTTCACCATTGCCGGTTGCTGTGGTTCCTGTTTTGGCACAATCTTTATTGTATGCTCCATCATATATTTTACTACAGGCTGCTGTTATACTGGCGTCATAAGGTGAATCTTGTGTTGTGCGCGACTGATGAAGGTGGTGATTGGCATACGGGGACATTCCAAGCGATAGAGGAAAGCCACGATATGCTGCTGACGGTGTCTGGTCATGATGACCAGCCGTTGCCATTCCCATCCCGGCTGTTTGATGGGGATGGCCGTAAAAGCCGGACTGTTCGAAGTATGAATTCATATCAACTGTTAGAGTAATTTTGCTGAATTTTTATTTAACCAAATTACACAAAAAGTTGTCTTTTCAAGTTTTTAACGCCGTGTGCTTATATAATAATTTATATAAATAATTGGCTGGAAGAATTCACTCAAATTTCAAATTTTTTTGTCACCTCACAAATTTCAATAAACAATATAATTTTTTCACTTAATATCAATTAATTCTTTTAATACACACAATTTATTATTTCACCGTGAAAATATTTTTTCGAATGCATTTTATCATATTTTAATATTTTCATATAACACTTATAATTGTAAAACAACAATTAAGGAATAATTTAAATCAAATACCACTCATTAAACAATTTATTTGTTTTATTCACTCAAATAAATTTATGTATAATTTATTCACAACAACAATTTAAACTTTTGGTGATTTTTATAAATAAAATAAAATTTTATTATTTTGTCTATTTATATTTTTTCCAAAAAAATTAAAAAAAAAACAAAAACCAAAAATTTTATAAAAAAAAACTAAAATAAATAATAATAGTCGGCAATAAAAATAATCGTAAAAATAATAATCGTAATAATAATAATAATTATTGTAATGACACTTTTTATTTATTTAAATAAAAATTTTTAAATTATAATAATAAAAATAAAAATTTATTTTTATTATAATAGGAAAAATAATTTTCGCGCCTGTTTCGCACCGATGTTGTTGAACGAATGAATGAAAAATATTTTTATTATAAAAATAAATTTGTTGTTTTTGTATCGAGTGAGTATAACACAAAAATATACCAACAACAACAACTACAAAAAATACGAACGAACGGAAAATGTTTAATTTTTCCAAAATACAACACAAAATATTGTGTGATATAAAATAAAGTTTGAGAAAATGTATATATAAAAAAAAATCACTCAATTTTTCGAGATTATATTGGTGTATAGCACACGACGATGACAACAATACTGAACCATACTAGATACACATTCATTTTTATTAAAATGAATTTTTTTTTTGTTTGTTCATATATAAATAAAACCAACACTAACCACGTTACACTGTTTTCATATAGAAAACGTTCTACACTTTTTCGGTCTACACTCTACACTTTAAAATTGTGTAGGGTACAAAATTCACTCTCTTTCAGTGATACACCGAACAAAAAAATTTGTATGATATAAAATACAAAATATTCTCTCTCTCACACACATAATAAAAATTCATTTTTATTATCTCTTTATATTGCGCAATCTTTCTATCTCATTCATTCTAATGGCTATAAAAATCATAATAAAAAATACAAATATCATCCATTAAAAAAAAAATTGGTTTGGAATTTTGTTTGTATACGTTTATCTTACTTTGTCGGATGCAGTGATACCGTTTCGAAGTGAAATGGGAATATTACACTTAAATCAATCCATCTTTTTTTTGTGTGTATATTACGGAGAACGGGAAATCAAAAAAAAAAATACTAAAAATGATGAATTATATATTATTGTCTTTTTCTAGCACAGGAGAAATGTATAGAAAATTTTTTTTTTTTAAATTTAATTTCACTTTTTATCTCTTTTTAATTTAAGATTTTTTTTGTGTAATTTTTGTTTTTGTTATATAGTTAATTACGTTTTTCTTTTAAATTAATGATTTAAGGATTGTGGAAAAGTGAGTTCCTTTATTCCTTATATACTGCAATGTTTTATTACATGGTTGAACCTTGCTGCATTCAGTGTGCTCGTACACAGGTAATTGAAACTAAAGTAATCACTGTATGCTTAATTATCTACAAATATTTCGGGTTTCAGTGAAGCTATACATATGTTTGCTTAGAGCTTATTAATTATACAAAAACAAATAGCTGACTTATAATAAAAAAAATTAATTCAAAATATTTTGGATAAAGCTTGATAATATAAGGATGACTATTAAATTGTATTTTAAAATATTCAACGTTGAGAAACAGGGCCATTTTTGATAGCAAAATGTATAAATAAATATACCTTATTTACTTTGTTTAGAACTAGGTTTTTAAAAATTAAAGCTTAACCTTTAATTAGACAATTATTTGTAGATAATATAAAATGGCATAGACAATATTATGATTTCTTGTTAGCGTCTATAATAATGTTCAGTATTTATTTGTTAACTAGAACCATTTCAAGTTGGGGTGCTTTATTCTCGTATACCATATACACATTTGACAAATTTGAATCCAATCTTTTATAGTACTGTGCTGATTCAAACGTACTTATATGTGAAGTTATCCCTCGATCCTTTTCCAGAGCATAAAAAAAAAATCATCAGGCAACACTAATCAATAAAAACCCCATTTGCTCTTGTGTGCTCAACCCATGGGCTGAAACAAATTCTGCAGAATTTATTTTAGTTTTAATCACAGAAATTTAATTCGTTATTTTTAAAATTTGCGAATTTTAGCGATGCAACCGTTATATCAATAGGACATATAAGTATACGAACTAAAATTACATTATAGTCATGAAAAGGGCACTTGAAACGTTAATATAGTATACATTTGTCGGATTAAGACTATGTTGTGGTTTTGTAACCGTCACACTCCTGCCTTTCTTTTAGAAAAGTAAGAAAAAAATCGTTTCATTTATTTATTTATTTAAAGAAATCTATTTTGTAATACATATACATGTATGATTTCAGATTATTTACAGTTATAGTTTAAACAAAAATTATATAAAACTTACAACAAAAAACTTTAAAACAGAAAACAAAAATATAAACCAAATTATTGTTTAAACAATTAAAAATTTAAAAAATAGTCTTTCAGGATATTTTTAAAGTTGTCCTTTGATAAATTGAAGTCTAATCGTTTCATGGCATCTTTGCGAAATTAGACCTTGGGCCAGATATATCAATACAACTCGTCAGAGCCCATTATCGTGAAAAGTGGCCACTGGACGATTTTTTTCTAACTTTTATTGAAGAAAGGCAGGAGTGTAACGATCTTGTGTAACGAATTGGGTAAAGAATTTACGTATAGGTTATATTTATAAATCGGTTTCTTCTGGCCTATTGAGGAAAAAAGTTGCTTTTCAAAACTAACTTTTTACCTTAGTTTGTCAGAAAAAATTATTTAAACAGAAAGTATATGTAAATTTTTTCTCCAGTTCCCTATTCACGGGAATTACCAAAATATGGCCACAGGAAAAAGTTTGTATTCCGTGCAAATATGAAAAATAATTGATTATTTCATTAGTAATCGAGTAGCTTTGGATTGCATAAAAGAAACTTTGAATTCACACAGTGGAATTTAATGTCGATTTTCATTGAACAAATCATAGTACCCTATGGTACCCTATGGTACTCCAACTGCTGTCAAAATGTTTCATTGAAAAAAAATATTACCCCGAGGGTAATATTTTGTTACTCCCGGGGTAATTTTCTATACTCTAGGTTTTTTGGTGGAGTATACGATTTTGTTGTTGTTATGCCATTTTTTTCCTGTCATTTGTCAAAATATACGGCGCGTTGGTAATTTGATTGGTGAAATTATAAAAATCAAATAGAGTAGTATATTTTTGTTCCATTGAAAGAAAATGGGAGTAAAAAATGAGGGTAACATTTTGGGAGTGAGCAAAATCAATGAAAATCGACATAAAATTAAATGCGAATAACTCAAATTACTGGATTGCTTGTGAAAAAATCTTTTTATTTGTATTATTTCTTGTCGTCAGTTACGACGGCCGCGATGCTCGAATGTAAATGATATTGCTGAAAATACTATAGTTCTATATATAACCTAATGTATTAACAATTTAAGAAGACGGCGAATAAAAAATAGTCGAAATATTGGGCAAATTTAACCGGAAGGATAATTTAATGGCTGGCACTGGTGGATTGTTGCCTGCCTGAATTTGAGTTTATGGGTAAACCTTAATAAAAACTGAAAAATGTGAATGATTCCTACAAATTTAGAATTCCTTCAGCTCTTCAAAGATTACAATCCTGGTGATAAATGAGTGCCAATAAACCTTTCAAATTTGTCAAAAACTTGCAGCATAGTATATTCTGAATCACAAAGAACAAAATGTTTTCAATTCACACCGGTTTGGAGCTCACAATGCTTTTACATAGGACGCAATTTGTCAGCATTTAACAACATGGCTTAAAAAGAAGAATCACATGTTTCATAAACTAAAGTAATATAAAGTAATGCTATGAATATTTACTAAATATCTTTGCATTTCTGACGTGGAAGATGCTGCGACTGAAACAGTTATATTTAACATTTATCAAACTTTTGTAATATATGCTCGAGCTGCAACTATGGTTCCCAACCGTCCTTCTGTAGGACGAACAATCCTTTTTTTTAATGTTTGTCTTTTCGTCTTTCTTTCTGGTAAAATGTCCTTTCTTGGACTACAATGTCCAACTTTCATTTACATGTAAAATGAACTTTCTTATATTCAAGTTAAACATCAAAGTCGTAGTTGAACTGAAAAACTTCAATTTTTATTCATATTCACGATGGATTCATTGTATCAAGCATTACAGTTATTAGCAATTCCCTTAAAATATGTATACCGCCCTCTCTTTGACTGAAGGGAAATGTGTAAATCAAAATTATTGGGAATTTTGACAGTTTAAAAGTAAACTGGAATCTTTGAATTATAAAAAAATTATTCTGATTTCAAATCAAGAATAATAAAACAAACTACTCGTTCAAGCCATAAATTGTTGAGTGTTAAAGCAGGGGCAAGTGTGTTGAGCATTTAAAACAGACGCGTTGATTAAGGCAATGATTCTTGTACAAATTTTGTCTGACAGTTTTTTTTGTCTTATATAAACGAGTCACACTTAAGCTATACATGTATAAAATTTTGTCCGATGGAGATTTTTTGATATTTTATAGACAACCGTAAGTGGATCGGACTGCAAAAAATAAACTTCATATTTCTTCGTCATATTTCAAAACAGCATTTTTCAAAACAGCAAAGGTGCAAAACGATATTTTCTAAAACGGCATTTTTGTGTATATTTCAAGTTGTATATTTCAAAACAACATATATGTAGGTACAAAACGACATTTTTCCTTGCACATTTTGAAATAAAAATATGTATATACAAGTGTTGTTTTAAACTTTTTGATGAAGGAATATTTTTTATAGATACGTTTCATTTCATCTTAAAATTAACTTATTTTGTCGGCGATCGATCATGCAATTGTATAGTAACCTAACTAGAACTTCGAAACTCTATATAAAAATTTAGGTGAAGGAGAATAGTTGTGGTATGTAGATGAAATTTGTCATAATCAATTTCATTTCATCAATTTTAATACAAATCATTTATAAATCCAACCATACCATAGAAACATGTGAAATTTGAACTTAATCGACTATGAAATAGACAAGTTCTTTTTCATTTGGCTTTATCCTAGAATTTATTTCAAGAAACGTTTAAACATTTCATTCAAGTCAAATTTAATCGTGTTTCGTTAATTAATATATAAATAACCCAGTTTGTTGGTCATATTCCAGAAATCAATGAACAGATAATTCTAGATTCATAATCGATTAAAAGATTCCATTCTACCTTGTGCAGTTTTAAAAAAAAATTCGATTTGGAAAATGCAATTTTGAAAAATGCCGTTTTGTACCATAGGTACTTGAAATATGCAGTTTTGAAAAATGCGGTTCCGAAAAATACCGTTTTGTACCTCTGCCGTTTTGAAATATTCTCTCTCTCTCTCTCTGGCCTTCACATCCCATGAAGGGATTTTGCCGCCTGCACTAAGGCCCTCCATCCATCTCGATCCACCGCTCTCGTCCTCCAGTTTCGACATCCTAATGTTCGTAGATCTTGTTCGATGTCGTCGCGCCAGCGTAGTCGGGGTCTTCCTCTACGACGTACTCCGGCTGGTTGTTGGTGGAACACTTTATTTATCATCCGTTGTTGGGGAGACCTTGTAACGTGGCCGAGCCATCTCACTCGATTTGATTTGATGAATCCGATAATATCGCTCCCTCTGAGGAGTTGCTTTATTTCGTGATTCATACGAATCCGATATTCGTTGTTCGCAACTTTAATTGGACCAAAGATTGAACGGATGACCTTCCTTTCGAAGGTAGATAATAATCTACAATCGTTAGTGGTCATGGTTCAGCTCTCGCTTCCGAAAACCAGCACAGGTCTTATAAGTGCTTTATAAAGTGCGAGCTAATTGCACGACTGCGATAGATGTTTCGATCGCAATAATTTTGATTTGGCGTAGAAAACTCGTTGTCCGGCAGCGATTCGGGCTTTTATTTCTGCCTGCATATCATTCGACGATGTTATAACTGACCTGAGGTATTTAAAGTTTTCGACGCTATCAAAGTTGTGGTCGCCAATTCCGAGATTTGCCGTAGAGATGTTCCTAGGTGTTACTAAATATTTGGTTTTACTGCTGTTCACCTCCAAACCAAGTCTTCTTGCGCAGGGATCGAGGGGTATGAAACTGTCTTTGATATCGCTAGGTTTTCGGCCAAGAAGCACGATATCATCTGCATATACAAGAATTTGGCCTGACTTATTAAATATACAGCGCGAGGTTTCGATGTTGCTTTTTCTCACTACGTACTCAAGCGCCAGATTGAACAGCAAAGGCGCGAGTGCATCGCCCTGTCGAACACCAGATGTTATTTCAAAGGGGTCTGACACAAATCCTTCAATTACGATTCTACATACAGACCCGGATGTTGTTAATTTACACAGAGAAACGAGTTTCTCTGGGATTCCTAGGCATATGAGCGCGGCCCATAGGTTGTCGCGGTTTATACTGTCATACGCCTGTCTGAAGTCTATATATAGTTGATGAATGGTTATGTTATACTCCCAACATTTTTCCAAGATCATCCTCATGGTGAAACACTGGTCAGTGGTTGATCGGTTGGGACGAAAACCACACTGATAGTCGCCAATGATGTTTTCGGCGAAAGGGATGAGTCTGGCAAGTACAACATTAGCCAACACTTTGTAAGCAGTGTTCAATAGAGCTATGCCACGAAAGTTTTCACATTTAAGACGGTCGCCTTTTTTATGCAACGGACATATGAGTGCGGTCTTCCAATTCTCCGGCAACTCTTCTTGGTCCCAAATACAAACGACGAGATCGTATAAACTTGTTGCAAGAGTAGCGCCTCCGAGTTTAATTAGTTCTGCGGGGATTCCATCGAGACCGGGTGCCTTGCCGTTTTTCAATCGACTAATAGCTGCATCTACTTCCTCCACTTTGGGATATTCGACGAAGACCTCATCACCTGGAGGAGCTATTGCTCTAATGGGGGTCACGTCGTCATTCCGATTTAGTAGATTTTGAAAGTAGGTTTGCCATACTGAGAGAACATCAGCCACGTTTGTTCTCAGCTCTCCATTCCCATCTTTGATGGCTGTACTTCGTGGGTGGAAATCTTTAGTGAGATTTCTGGCGTTAGCAAAACAGTCCCTTGAATTTCCTACTTCCGCTTGGAAGCTGATGTTTTCGATGCATAATCTCATATGTTCGCGCGTTTTGAAATATGCAGTTTTGAAAAATGCTATTCGGATAAATGCCGTTTTAACTATTATGACGTTTTGAAATATGCAGTTTGGAAAAATGTAATTTTTTACGTTATGCCGTTTCGTACCTTGCGGCGTTTCAAAATATGCGGTTTTGTTCCTTATGCAGTTTTTAAATATGCCATTTTGAAAAATCCAATTTTAAATTATGCAGTTTAACGGATCCTATATTTTTGTATGTTAATTTTCATTTTCATAAAGTAAACCGTGCTAAAATTTCTTGAAAAAAACCCTTACCCGGCGTCTTCACTATGCAAAATCCCTGAGACTTTCTCTCATGATATTTTATATATGTGTATGTTTTTTTCAATGTGTTGATAAATATATATCACACAAATATCATAACTGGGCATTTTAGTCTCCTAATAATTTCTTCAAATGTTAAAAAATTCGTAAATAACAATTTAATAGATTTCTATGTTAAAACAGTATATAGCATTGACATTTCGTAAAAATTTCATGATAGTTTTTTCGTGAAAGCCTCCTGGTAGTTTGCTGAGAGTTTCAAAATTTGTATAACATACTTACACATACATTCATAAATTTAGTCTAATGATAGAAAATCTCAGCGATTTTGCATAGTGAAGACCCCAGGTTAAGCAAGCAACATAAAAAGTGTTTTTATTTTTGTTCATTTTGAATGCTTTTTTTATATTTTACAATTTGTATTCTTTTGTTCAGACTGCCGTCAAATCTTATACAAAATTGAGCAATGTTCAGTTTTTGTCGTACGATAAAAAAATATGGCCGACCTTAAACCAATCAGAGCGATTGTTATTTATGTCTGTCAGACAAAATTTCTACATATTTGATCACAACAATTTTATTCTTTTCTTATAGCAATTGTTTTGGGAAAAAAATATTTTGATCGGATCAATCATTGTAAAAAGGACCGTTTTAATTTCAATTTTTCAGTTCAATTTTCTAGCGAACTAATTTCAAATGAAAACTTAAATAGGTAAAACAAAACATTTGTTTTCGATTGACATTTTATAAAATTTTTTGGCGCAATATCTGGCTGTAAGTTTGATATGAGTTTCAATACTTTGAATATTTTGAATTAAAAACATTCACAAAATTATGGTCATGACCATATGGCCGCCAGTTCACGAGATTTGGTCGCGTAACGCATGTATTACTGATCAGTGGATTGAACCACTTAAAATACGTCAATTCTTACAAAATTCATCTACCATGCGAATGACTTTTTAATTAACACATGGGCTGAAAAGTCCCAGGCCTAACAAAGAAAACACGTTTTTTTGTTCAAAATTGGCTTTATTCATCAACGTAATCTCCATAAAGAGCTATTTTTTGAGGTCTGCGAACAGCAGGTAGTCGCTGGGAGCCAAATCTGGCGAATACGGTGGATGTGGGAGCAATTCGAAGTTGAATTCATGTAATTTCGCCATTGTTTTGATTGACTTGTGACTCGGTGCGTTGTCTTGATGAAACAAAAATTTTTTCTTTGCCATATGCTGTCATTTTTTTGCCATTTCGGCCTTCAAACGCTCCAATAACGCTATATAATATTCACTTTTGATGGTTTTTCCTTTCTCAAGATAGTCGATAAATATTACACCACGCACATCCCAAAATATCGAGGCCATAACCTTTAAAGCCAATTGTTGTGCTTTCGGCCGCTTTGGACGAGGTTCACCAGTTGCTGTCCACTCAGATGACGATCGTTTTGATTCCGGAGTGAAGTAATGGATCCATGTTTCATCCATTGTCACATAGCGATGCAAAAATTCCGGTTTGTTACGTTAAAACACGGCCAAACACTGCTCAGAAGCATCAACACGATGTTGTTTTTGGTCAACAGTGAGTAAACGCGGCACCCATTTTGAACAGAGCTTTCTCATAGTCAAATGCTCATGTAAAATAAAGCCAACACGTTCTTTTGATAACTTTACGATGTCAGCTAACTCACGAAACTTCACTTTTCGATCATTCCAAACAATTTTGTGGATTTTTTTTATGTTTTCTGGTTACCACTTCATTTGGACGTCCACTAAGTTCTGCATCAACGATGTCTCTACGACCACGTGTGAAGTCAGCAAACCAACGTTTTATTGTTGTTTCAGATGGAGCGGAGTCCCTATAACACTTTTCAAGCCATTGCTTTGCTTGAACGGTATTTTTTCCCATCAAGAAGCAGTGTAAAATTAAAAAACGAAATTGTTTTTGGTTCATTGTTTTGAAACTAACAAAAGTAGCGTCACTCTTAGCACAATAACTCACAAACTAATTAATAGAATATAATGAAATTTTAACAGCTGTCTTTTGAAGATTATTTCCAACTGATCAAAACAAATTGAACAAAAAAAAACGTGTTTACTTTGTTAGGCCTGGGACTTTTCAGCGCATGTGTTATATGCTTCAAAGTTCTGCTAATAAAACAGGCATCGTAAAAGTGACAGGGAAACGGGACTCTGAATAGTTTACGGCAATACACTGTGTCTTGAAATCGCGATCGAATAAACAATTCACTGAATTGGTTAATCGCAAACAATCAACTATGTGAATACAACGAATGTTACCAGCACCACACAGGTTTTGCGTACATTTCATTAAACAATAATTTCTCGCGCACAATTCAATAAATCAAGGAAATACCCATGGCTGAACTCTGACAATCAAAATTTCATTAACAATTATGGTTTACAGTTATCGGGCATAATAACTGACACGGTGCGAAATTTGGGCGCCGTGGACAAGCAAAATAGAGTTCCAATGAGATGTCAACAACAGAGTTTTCCACATCAGGTCTCCCTCTTCAGTGGCACTAAGGTAATGTTACTAAACAATATTGACCTAAGTTGCCACCTCGTAAATGGTGCAGTTGCACATTTTCAGGATGTAACCTGTCATAAAGAAGCTTCATCGACAAAGAAATGGAACCAACCTCTATGTTCTGACACCTGCTCTATCATCCATCGGAACCTTTTTCAATTGAGTTTTCAAATTTGTTTTTATTCTAAAATAATGATCTTGTTAGTGGGTCTCTGCGTGCAGCCAGAGAGAAACAACAAGTCGTTGGAATTTTTCTACTTAATATTAATACTCTCTGAGAAAATTTTTAATACTGAAAATCTCAAAACCATATTATTGGGTTCCATCAATAATATAAAGTTTCTCAGCACATTCGAACTATGGTTAATGGACGATAAGGTAGTGACCTAAACAATTTCATACTTATATGAAAAGTTTGCCCAGCAAAATTAGATTATAAAAATATTTGTAACAAATAGGTTAATGGTTTCTATTTCATTGATAAAAGAACATTAAAGAAATTCAGCAATGACTCTTTATCTAATTGCTTACGACTCTCCAAAGCCTGTCTTACATCTACATCAGTTCGTCTGCCCTGAAACCGATGAATCTTAGCGCTTCTTGGCTTATCATAATTATCTTTTTTCACCCTCTCTACCTAACAGTAATATTTAAGTTGCTAACTTAGAAATCATTACTCAGACCATTAGAATTAGCAATGATCTCTAGTCTATAGATAATCCTTTAAGGCAGAATTTCTTCAATTGCACCATTGAATACAATATCCCATTTATGAATTTCAATTCGTCGCTTGTACACAATGCATTGTGGCGTTGTTGAGTAATGCCAGATTGGTGTTAATAAATATTGCTAATCGAAATAGGTTTTGCTCCACAACAATAATCGTTTTCCACCTCTTTATGGTAAAATCATACTTTCCAATTGCAAGAGACATCTATATTACACCTAGAATGGTGAAACTTCTACACCTTCAAAGGTGAAGTATTTTTACGATTCTGGTTAATTTTGCATCGGGCACGAAATTTAATCTTTTTTTTTTTTCAAGAAAAAAAAAACGTAAAAAAACTAGCTGATATAAATGTTGTGTTTGCCCATGTCATCAACATATAGACTTGTTTATTAAATCATCTTATAAATTAAAAGCTGATTAAAACATCAACATAAATTAAATAGTTTAAATGTGCCTACATTGTATTAAGCTCGACAGTAGTTTTGGTGTCAAACCTGCGAACAACACAAATGATGCGTATAGGCAGACAGACAGGCGGACGGTCAAACACTTTAAAAAAACTTGATTATGCTGATTTATTTCAAACATAATTTATGTAAAATAACTATAAACAGTCAATTATTTTATAGATTACGGCTCACATACAATCATCTGTGCAGCCATACTTTGAAACATTAAATTTTCTCGATAACATTCATATGTATTTGTGATTGCAATATTAATTTTGAATGTAAAATATATAATACGGTTTTTATAATTTTAGCAATAAAAATTTGTCATAATTTCCAACCTTAATTTGAAAAACTACTTTTTAATATATTTTGAGCCGATCCAGATTAGTTCTATATAGAGATCAAGCGATTGCCTCATTCGCAGCCATCTTAATAGGTTTTTGTCATCCATCATACAACGCATCTCAGCTTTTTGATGTAGTGTTTGCTTATTTCTTCTTTTACTGCTCCTCGTAGGACTTTACTTTTGAATAACAGAATGATATTGATATTCGTTATTGTTATACATTCCTAGGGTTGAAACCGTAAGTTTACATTGGTTTTTGAATTTGCCGTTTTAGTAGTAATTTATTATTTAAAGTAAGCTCAGAATTTATAGCTAAGATAGTCATTGATATTCTCTGTCCAGTTTATTTTGGCATCTAGAGTCATGCCTATAGTTATTTCGCCGTGTTTGCGTGTGGAACTTGCGGAGAGTTCTGTCTACTGGTGTCCAGTTGAACTTTTCGTTGTCGAAGTTTACGTGAACAGATTTTTGTTTCATTAAGTTTTAGTCCCGATCTCTTTGTTCAGGTAATGACAATATTAGTGGTATTTGCAATTTACTTGTGGATTCTGCTAAGCTATCAGTGACTGCTGAGATGGTTATATCTCTAAATGAAGTTTTATTTGTCTTCTCTATGGTTAGCAGGTCCTTTATTCGTTCTCTAATTTAACATTTTTGAAATTGTTGAAAGTAAGAAATCGGCTTATACAAATATTTGCTTTGGAAAAGTATTTAGCGCTCTGTGAATGTCGAATTTGGGTTTAGTTTGGAACTTGTATAATCCAGGTTACATTTTGGTTTGTAAAGTTTACGTGCGACTCTATTTAATAAGATGCGCCATTTTTTTGTCAAGTTGTTCACTGTGTTAACTTCATTTTAGAGTTTACTTGTTGCTTCCGATATATCTTTTTCAAATCTTAAGATAGCTGTATCTCTGCTAATGTTGTTACTGCTGCACCTTGAATATTCGTGTATTGGTGGCGTAACGTAATTTGTCATTGCTATTAGTAAGCTTTTAATCCGGATTATCAGGCTTACACACATTCATTTGTGTAGTCGATTTATAAGCCACGAGTACGAAAGAAAAAGTTCAGAGTAAATTGGGTAACTAACGGACTTAAAAGTTCTTTTGTATGATTGACCTGTAAAAGAATGTATATATTATAGTAAGCTGGTTCATACTGTATTTATTGCAAATTGAAGCACTTATCCCAGAAAGGTATCGAATTCTGGAGGTACATGCTAATTTGCACCACGCAAACGAACGCAATTTAAAAAAATCCCGTTTAATGTGTCATTTTAGAGAGAACATGCTTAACCTGGAGTACATCCTTCCCCATCCTGCAGGTTACATTTAAAAAAATCACCGTTCAACGTGTCCTTATATATAGTTGAGTACAGCTCAACCTGGATAATACCATTAAAATTCTACAACAATTAAATGCCTGTTAGTTCAGTAAACAAAGTATTTATAGTCCAATTCAATTTGATATTTCTTTAGTTTGAAGAAATTTCAGAAGAGGTCAGCAAAATATATATGGTTCGAATTTTTGTAGAGATGGTACTGTACATTTTTAATTGTGAATTTCAACCAAACCTTTTTTTTTAGTTTACTCCAGTCGTTCATAGATAGCACAATAATTTTTTTTAAAAGTGTAATAAAAAATTACCAAAAAAAATAAAAACTTTCAATATCTATAACCAGAGATATATAAATCTGAACTAAGTTTTCAGTTTAGAACTATACATATAAATATCAAGCACATTTTGGTATATGGACATTAGCGGCATGGTGTATATGGACGTTAGCGGAAATTTAGAAAATGTTTTGTGTATAAGTCATAAATTAACGTTTAATTCTATGTGCCTCACGCCGACATACTTTCTTAATTTCTCACTAACTAACTTAATGGTTAGTTCGTACCGCTAACATATACCACCAACCCGGTGAACTAAACATGAATTTAGTTAGTCGGACATTTATAGAAAATATGGAACGTAACGCGTATACGGTATTAAAACTCTAATATGTGTACCTATTTTTCTACTAAATTACTGACTAGACTAATTTATGTTGTGTGCCTCAGGTCGATTTTTCCGACTTAGTTATGAACTAAACTAAACTGCTCAGTAATTCACAAAAAACAATCATAGGCGGCAGTAACAGCAACAAAACGAGATGTGCTTGACTATTCGAAATACTAAATTATCGAGTTACGTTACATCTCACAAATATATTCGTAAATCGACTTACAAATAAAAATATAAAAATAGAATTGAAAATATTGTACACAATAACGCATTTACATTAAATACCATAATGACATTTGACAACTAAATTGAAAAATTACCTCGCCAGGAGACTTTTCTTTTGTAACCTAGCGGCAAATAGCGTAAGATCACATAAAAAAAGTTTAGTTCATAATTTAGTTGAAAAAATCGACCTGAAGCACACAGCATTAGAGTTAGTTTTATTCTAATTCTCAAATTTAAATTGAATTTTATCAATTGGCGAAATGCTTATTATGGATGATTGCGAATGAACAATGTTTTACTCAATTTAGAATTAAATAACAGTCAAAGTACGTTTTATGAATACAGTGACAACAATGATACAGTGACAACAATCACTAGTACAACTTGGAAACATATAACTATGCAACTTCCATGACAAAATCTCCGGAAAAAGAAGTTCTACATTTTTTGTGTGTTTTTTCATAATTTTTCTTAAGTTGACCACCACCGAAAGAGGAAAAAAAACTTGATTTTTGTGCTGAACTAAGACATGCTTTACTGTATATTTAATAATATTAATAATTTGCATTAAATAAATCCCCGGAAACAAGTTCAAAATATGGACAGTCACTACAATGTGGATTACAAGTCGACGGTCTCAACGAGTAGACGACGTTTTCGATGTTGTCGACGAGTTGTAGACGCCATCATATACAAATTAGTAGATCACGCGAAAGTTCACGTTAAATCTTTGTCGATTTTTTATAAATGCCACACAAAATGATTGTATAAATTTAACCCTCATGTGAGTGAAGAAAAAATATCTTAATTTGAGTGATTAGTACCTACATGCATTTTGTATGGAAACTTATTTTTTCCACGTTCGCCCAAGTTGTAACATTTCTCATTTTTAAGTATGATCCTAATCTACCAATTGAACTAGAATTTAGATTAATTTAAAGACTTTATTGGGAGTAAAACATACCAAAATAGACGTCTAAAGTGCAAAAGGTGCCCGGGTACCCACGTCACTCACATTATGGTTCAAAAGCTTTCATTGAAGCTGCCACATCAAGTACACAGTATTCAGACAAATTTTGTGAGGATCTCCCAATTAATTGAAAAAAATTTAGTATAAAAGTTTACTTCAAATAGTCAATCCACCCAAACTGCAGGAAATTCCGGGCTGTACAGGGCCGAAAATAGATGAATTTTGAAAAATAGATCTGAACTGGTATTGATGCAAATTTAATTTAGAATCATTGTCATAATCATTTTTCTCGTAAATGTTATAATCTTCAAAATATTTGGAAAAATCGTGAAAGCTCATATGAAAGCTGTCATTTTGAAAAGTATGTATCATTTACGAAAAAACGATTAAAAACAAAACGTTTGTAAGTTAGATTTCAAACAAAATAAATTTTATTGGAAATGCGGTTTTAATAAAATAAAAATTTATTTCACTAAAATTCGGCACCCACCAAACTTCAAATATAACTTTTTCCATTAATTGGATCATCATTGCGAAATTTGACTAAAATTTTTATACCACAAGTGGCAGCTTCAATGAGAGCTTTCTAAATTTGAAAATTTAGAAATGATGTTGAAGTGTTTACCATTTACAAAAAATGTTGTATGTTGGCTACTACATGTTCTACTAAATGTTGGCTACTACATGTTCATCCCTTCATTATATTGTTTCATAAGAAATTTAGAAGTACAGACCATAGCTTAGAAATTTTATAGAAATTTTTTAATGATTGTAAAAATAGTGTAATTTATTTCGTACATGTAATTATTTGAAGCAGGTACATCATGATTCTATAGTATCACATTAATATGCCTTTTAAACTGTTAATAGGACATCATAAAAACATCAAAATCAATTTTAAATTTCCAAAATCTGTCACAAAATATTTCACTGTTAAATTGTCCAGAACTAAAGACCAGAAGATGTCCTAAACCGAAAGTATAATAATGTAGTTAGTAAACCACAAAAAGTCAATTTTAAAAATTAACTTTACAACCTATTTTATTACTTCCATCTTAAATGTGATCGCTTTCGGCATGAAGAAGAATAGCTGCGTGTACACCAACAAAACAATCATATCTTAACAATAAAAGAAATAATAAAATCGGTATATATATTATATTGGAAAAAAGGTCATAAAAATTGTTTATAGTCCTTATACATATAATTCTTGTCTTATCCTTTTTTTTCCTTAAATGTGTGTTCGTCCGTCCATTGTTTTCTGAGATTGATTTAAATGGCAATAAAAACTGTGCGCACAATAGAAAAGGGGTGCCAAAAATTGCTAATAAAGCAATTATAATAATTTTTATTGTATTTTTGATACGGCCTGAAGATCGGTATTACGAATATTAAGAATAATAACAAATACAATGATGTCCTTTTTGTCATACGCCGGGGGAAAATGGAATTGCTTTAAAACGAGTAAAGATTTTGAATATACTTAGCAAAGTATCATAAAGGGTCAAAAATATTTGAGATTGAGATGATTACTCGCATTATATTTTAAACCATATATGTATACTTGTAATGTGTATAATGTTCGTGTTGAAATAAAAATGGACATTTAAAAATTAGAATACTATTAAATTTATTAGTATTGGGGATTTGTTGTTGCGGTTGTTACAGTTTATATAAGGGAAATCTAGTTATACCAGATTAGAATAAGTTTAGTAAAAAAAAATTGCCATTTTGATATTCATATAAAAATTATAAATTCATCTCAAATTGAACAACATATTCAACAGACTCAAAAATTGTAGGTTATCAATTCATTCAACAAAAATAAAGAAAATTATTTTCATATTCAAATTACAAAATAAACACAAACTTAAAAAAATAAAAATCTAAAACTCTTTGCTTGGCATCTTCTTATTCATTTTCTTATGTTATATACATAACACTATATACATTTGTTATCTACCATAAAAAACGAAATAAAAACTATAAAATTAACGATTTGTTTATATAATAAAATCAAATGACTAACAACAAAATAATCATAACCATAATTGAATAAAGATATTAAGTGAATAAATACATACTCGTACATTGATAATGTTAGAAATGTTGTGTGATGTTCTATGTACGTCTACAGATATATTTAGAAAATACACTTCTTATGTATTTCTATTTTCTTTGCAGTTTATGGTACAAAGTTTTGAAATGATTGCATAGAAAATGACGTGTTGAATACATTCGATTTTCGAAAATATTGGTAAACGTAAGCCGTTTTTACAACTGATAAATTGAAGGAGATGACGATCAATCAAATTTGATATTTGAATATAGATGGGCGTTTACACGTCATTTACTAATTTTTACATGATGGCGTCTACAACGCGTCGAAAACAATGTCAACTTATAGCAAGTTCTTTCCAAATAAAATTTTGATATGAATGCAAATACTATAATTTTCGATGACATTTCATGCAAATTTATTGCATTGCATTTTTTTGATCTAAGATCAAAATTTTGTTTGGAAAGAACTTGCTATTAGTACTGCCATTGCAAAATGCTGGACAATTAGAAAACTAATAAAAATGTGTTAAATGTATGGTTATACTGCGGATAAAATTAGCCGGATTATTTTTTACACGAAGAGGTGAGATTAGCCAAAGTTGGAAAGGTAATTGGTTTTGAATTGAAATGCATTTTGACCGGAAACCAATTTATCATTGAAAATTTCTTATTCTCCTCAGTCGCAACCAAGAAACTCAAATGACCAATTATGCGATAAAAACAGCAATTTTGTTAGAAATAACGAACGCAAGGCTTAAATATTTGGGGAAAAAAATATTCCAACCACACGATGAGGAAACATCGGAGTCCAGAGTATACTAATTGAGGTTGCTCAAATGAACTATAACATAAGTTAAAAGCCATAGTAGAGCACACGCACGCACTAGTTTGTGGAAAATTGGCAAAGTACCAATTATGTAAAAGCTTCTTGAAAAGCTATTAGCGTAAAAACTTAATTCAATAATCGAAATGAAAACCTTATTTTCAAATCATCAGTTTGGGTTTCGTGACCAGCATTCAACAATAGTCCAGGTGTTATAAGGATAAGCAATATTATTGAAAAAACATTAGATTTGCTCGTTGCATCAGTGACATTACTTCCAAAGGTGGCTATGGTTCAATCATTTGTTGTTGGAATATCGCTTGTATATAATAAATACAAGATTGGTACTAATGCTATAGACACATTACTGGTTTCATAACTATGGTTTCGAGTTAACCATGGTTTCGTTTTAATGTGTCACCTCTAACAATGGTTTGCAACTCGGTTTAAACACAGTTTCGGCATGAGATATTTTTTCTCATTCCAAGGCATTTTTGTGCTCCCAACGCCGAATACATCAAAAATGGAGATTCCGGACACTAATAGTTTACCAAGCAAATCTATAGTTTCCTTTAAGTTTTCTATTTGTCATTGACATATTAGGATGGCGGGAACAATTTTTTTTCTGTTCTGTCAACAGAAAAGTTATTTATGACAATTAAAAAGTCATTTAAATGTCAATCTTGGCATTTTTGTCAATGCCTACTCCATTACTATTTAAAACCAAACGAGAAGACAAAAGAAATTGTAGTGTGTCTTTATTTTTCATCTCGCAAACCATAGTTTCATAATCATATTTACGAAACCATTAGATTACGAAACTCTTTCTCCGGTATAGCCTTGATTATTTGGCAAGCAATCAAGTCACCCTGGGGCTTTTTAAACATTCATGTTGCTTTTTACTTCTTCTTTTAATTCTTTGAGAGTTACTGGGCGTATATCAAAATCTTCTAGCTTGTGGATTATATTTTCATTGGTCGGTTGTCTTGGTGGTGGTTGGAAGGTATACTCGAGATACTCCATAAACAGATCAGCCTTCTCTTTAGGCCCAGTTTCTATCCTTTTTTTTAAGTGGAGGCACTTGCGGGTCTTTTGATTCCTTTCGTCGCCTGCCACAGTTATTAATCAGAATTTTTTTCATGGGTTAGGCTTACTAGATATCTGTTGATTGGTTCATTTTTAACTTCTGTAAGAAGAGATTTGAGACTATTACCTAAATTGTTAAGAATTGTTTTGTTCTCCGGTGCTCTAGTGATTTGCCAGGTTTTAGGTGCCCGTCCTCTTTCTAACTTTCTAACTTCCATTGGGTAGGATATGTGAAACTTCTTCTTCATTACTTCACAAAAGAGATCCCAGTTTGTTTTTGAATTTGTTAATCTAGGTCCCTCTGAATTACTATTTCACTGAATGTCATGTAATGTTAACCGGAAAATGATCCGATACTAGAGAATTACTGTCTTCAATGTGAATGTAGTTCTGGGATATACCTCTTGCTACATAAAAGTCTATTAGTACATATAAAAGTACATTTTGATGTTTGCTTTGCTTGAAGCAATTCTTTATGCCCCTTAATACCCCGTATTTTAACAAACGAAGATTTAACTAAATGGCAAGATTTAACTTTCTGAAAATTTAACTATATTAAGAAAATATCGATTTTTCTTAATTTAAAAATATTTCTATTTCTGGAATATGTTGCATAATCCCCACATTCTAGATTACTATTTTGAAAGTTGTGTTCTTACTTAATATTTTTTGCTGGATTGCGTTGTGGGAATTGAATTTTCTTCAATTGATCAAGTATAATGTTGTTCAGATTACTTTGGTCATCCTCGGAGCCCATATGTTTGGTTGAACCCAAACCTTTCACTACCTGGTCAAATGATCTTTTTTGTCCTGTGTTGCTTTGTTGTGGGTCTGATCTATCTGATCTATCTGATTTGATATTTGAACCCATCGATTGGTGATTGATTTCTTATTTTATCTCTTAACTTTTGTAGTTGTTTAGTAAGGTAGCAGTCTCGCAAATTAGCTGGATGTTGGCCCTTAGAATTTGTACACTTGGCTTGCACATCTCTCCCTATTGTACATGATTGGGTCATATGATTACCTGAGCATTTTACAAATCTTGCTTCCCGACCGCAATATCTTTGGGTGATATGATTAAATGCTTAACATTTCTTGCATTGGGGTGTATGTGCCGTGGATCTCCTCATTGGTTCGATTTTCACCTTCATGTGAAGGATTTCTTTTATTCCATAAATGTTTTGAAAATTTTCTTTGTTGTCAAATACAACCACGAAAAAATGAGTTCCCTTTTACTGATAGTTTGGTTCCCTTCCTGGATTTATGTTCTCTCTTTTTTAACAATATTCACAGTATCTAGTATTTTAAGAAATTTATTTTGTAAGTCTTCCATTATTTCTTTACTTGAGCAAGTGTAATGCAAACTTCTTGCCATGACTTTTACAGGTCGGGCCTCTTTGTTCTCATAGGTAAACCACTGATACTTTTGAGCATTCAATTTCATAGATAAGGTTCTATAAGTATCTGAGTCCAGCGTATTAATTTTCAAAATGGTTACACCTACAACATTTATTGGTGGAAGTGGTTTTTCTTCTGGTTGCACAAAATTTGGATAATGTTCTTGGTAGACTTATTACCTTTTGGTTGATTGAGTTTGGGTAGAACAACTTTTGAATCTTGACTAGATGGTCCCTTACCATTTGATTGCTTAGCCTCAGGTGACCATCCAGCTTTTCTTTTCTTACTCTTCCTGTTTTTTCTTCTTTAGGATTCAGTCCGTCTTTCTTTGTAATTCATCTTCATCAGTGAAATAAATGAATTTGTCTGGTTCAATGCTTCCTATATCGCAATCTTCTTTTGAATCCCAAATCATTTGGAGGTTTGCATTTTCTTGCTTTAGATACTCAATTTTTTCACTTAGCTTGGCAAATAATTGCTCCATATGCTCTAGTCTCGCCAAGATATCCATTTCTAGGTCAATAGTTGTTTTACTAAATTCGGCTACTTGCAAAGTAAAATTTCCGACAGTATCACTTATTTTGTTTAATGTTTGTCCAGTACATCTAGTTATAACGTTAGAAAAAGCACCGGCTAAATTTGATCTTCTGTGGAACGGATTTGATGTTCCCTGATAATGCAATAGATGGCTCGCTGATAATGCAATAGGCAGTATTCTTTTGTTAAAATTTATATTCTTTTTGCCATAAATTGCCAATATTTTAAAATGACCCATGAAAAATTACAAATTTCTCATTTTTTTAACATATGCAACTTCGATTACTGAGAGTTGATAGTCCAGATGACAAGATTGTGATGTAAAAGGTCTTTAAATTGGGATTTCGAAATTTTGTGGCAAATGCAGCCATATTGTGGCAAATGCGTGTATGATAAATTATCATTAAAGCGTTGCAACGTGTGCAAATTTTATTTTCAAAATCAGTGTTCCGTTCACCAAACGTTGCGCGCGTTACGTGATTTTTATCCTCGCCACAACTTTCCTGCCGAGTCGGCTATTCGAATTTTAGTAGCCAAATTCCACTCATTCGGTTCGATAAATAATCAGCCACACTCGTATATTATCGAAACGAAAGATCTACTGAAAACATCGCTATTATGCTTTAGGATGTATTGGAAAACCTGAGGCAATCAATTTCAATTCATTCACAAGAACTGGTCCAGAAACTTAATGTAAACTACCATATAGCCGTGCTTGCTGATTGTTTTCTGAAGCAGCTGGAAAAAACCGAAAACCGGTAAATAAATTATGGATTACCAGTAAATTAATCAACCATATGTAACAATATTTAATGTAAGTAGAATATTTTTCTGGAACAATTAAGTTAAAATCTATTTTAAATATGCCTTTTTCAATAAATATATAGATTTTATTAAAGAACATTTAATAAAAATCCATACAAAAAGTTGGTCTATCAATCATTGTTCTACATAGTTCGCTAACAAAAAAACACACATGTATAAAACGCAATTTCTATGACAGGAAATAAATATCAACTTCCAAAAAAAAAAAAATATACAAAATTTTATTTATAACGTTTTCACAATATTGCAGCCGATGATGGATCGTCTTCTGCTCATGAAAAATTATATCAAAATAAGTTTAAATGAGTTGAATATTCTTAATTTTTGGAACGAGCAATATGTAAAACTTTTTGGAGATGTTCTGGATGCACTTAAGCCTATTAAAGTTTTCGTTGAGGCACTTAGTAGAAGAGATGGTACTACTCTTAGCAGTGAAGCCATCATTAAATTGTTATACAATTTACTGTCAGAATCGAAAACCGAAATAAGTACTAAATGAAACTTTAAAAATAGATGAGTTTTTTGAATATTCATCGAAAGCTGCGGAAGGTCTTATAGAAAGGATATTTCAATTCCAAATGTTAATGGTACTGGCTTTCAAGCCAGAATTTTTTTTAGTTAGTGAGTCGAGTTTTTGATTTTAGAAAAATAGAGTGAAGTCGGTTGGACTCTATGCTCTAGTTTTGAGATATAAATAAATAAAGTTGCTAATCAATTTTTGATAATATAAAAAATTAAAGGATTTGGGAATAATACTAAATGAAATAAATAATACTAATGTAATAAATTGTTTATGATTGCATAATTTAGTGATATGGTAGTAAATACCAAGTTGAATTCATAAACATGTAAATAATTAAAATAATAAAGTTCGTGTTAGCGTTGTCAAATCAAAACCATAAAAAAAATTCTTTTAATATAAAAAATCGGTGCTAAATTAAGTTTCTCGTTTAAATTAAATTTTACGAAAAGTGATAAAAGAATCGAAAAGTGATCAAAGTGGAAAAATATTTACGGTCGCCCGAACTCTATTTAATAACGGCGGTAAGGCCGTAACAGTTAACCAAGGGTGGATCGCAACAATTACGTGGCCTGGTTTTGTACGAAGGTGCCCCATTTTTTTATTTACGGCCGGCTGACCTTAAGGCAAGTGCACATTATATAACGAGTACAAACGAGCACATTATTAAACTAACCCATTAAATTAACGGGTACCGAATTTGCGTCGGTTACTGCGATTTTATCGGATACCACATCCTAAGGCGGGTGTACGCCACAACATACAGGTGGCCAACAGACCATTTATTAAGAAATTTTTTATTTGGTATCGGTAAAAGGCACGCCACTTACCGGTGGTCAGTTGAGGCCATTCCAATTTACGGTTTACGGCGGCAAGACACCCAACGGATTGGGTGGCGGGAGGACGCCCAACATTTACGGCAGCTTATCGAGGACGAATTTATTAACGAGGAGGAGACGCATTTTGGCAATCAAAGACGCCGCAACCCTCTAGGCCGACCTCAATGAGGTCCGAAGGTACGTTTTCTATTTTTAATTTTTTAAGGTCAATTTAATTTTTTTTTCTCGATTAAATTTTATTCAAATTATTATTATTCAATTTTATAATTTTTAGTTGTTTAAAAAAAAAAATCTGTAACGAGCACCGAATAATGGGTACACGTTGGTCTTGCTCCAGAATTTTGAGTCGTTCATTTTTTGATTTCTACTTTTTTTTGCTTTCATTTTCATTTTTTATGTAACCATTCTGTTCCATAATTTCTTTTCCCCCTTCTTCTCTTTTTCTTTTTTTTATGTGTGATATAAATTTTATAATAAAAATACAGCATGGCGATATATCCTGGCGAGATCGGTTTTATTTTTTTTCCATCGGTCTGGATCTATTTTCCGGTTATTATTGTCATCATTTTTCGTATTTTTTTATGAAAAATAAAATGAAGTTCTAAATTTTTTCGGATCGGTGTTTGGGGAGGGGGAATTCTCATTTCGAGTCGGTTTCACAATTACAGGCTTCGCTTGTCACTCCCCATCATCTCCTTAGCAGGACATCCACAGGGTTGAAGCGGCGAGTCCAGCATATATGTCGTCCATTCAGGGACGACCATTAATGTGGGTGTAATGTGGGAGATTCGGTGGAGGTCTCCCCGGGGAAGAGAAACCCGGAGGCCGATTATGAAATTGGACAGAAAATACGACAACGTCGTAAAATACGTTGTCGTAAAATCCGATTCGCGACGGATATTCCTATTATTAAACTAAGTATTTCAACTGTCAAATTTGAATGAATCAAAATAAGCCTTCGTTTCTTTCCATAAAAGAAATAAGTATTTCGGATTGTTGTCCATTTGTTGAAGACTTATAAAATTAAAATTTTCAGTATATCCCTTTTCCGGCCAGACAATTTTGTTTGTTTTACGCTTCAATTGTAATTTACACCATATATGGTGTATACACAAATCTGTATATATTTGTCAGTTTGTGATGGTGTCGTGTTTTTTCATGATTCTCTTTCGTACACAATTTTTTCGTACACATTGTAATCGCGGGCCGGAAAAGTGATACAAGTATCACATTATTTAAATTTACTAAAAATAATTTAATAAAGATATATACATACATATTAACATTTTAAAATTTATTAAATTATATATATTTTATTAATTAATTTATTTTTCGCGCGTATGTTACGATATGCGTCACCTAACTGTCGGATTTGACAATCGAATTTTGTCGTTAGATCCACTAACTTGGATTTTTATTTCATAATAGTATAATATCCGCGGGGATTGGAGTTTTTTAGTTTCAAAATATTGTACAATTTAATTTCAGGTTTTTTTAGTTTCCTTTTTTTTATTCTGTAATGGTGTTAAACCATTCCGTAACAAGTTCGAAGTTGACGAATAATTCGGCTAAATTACATCTTTAGCGACAATGCCTATTTTTGGATAATTGATATAATATAATAATTTGATATAAACAAGCAAAGTTTTCGGATTTGGGCAACACCAATTCACACGAGAAACATCAGCACCAAATACATCTTGAGACAGTCACTGTTTCATTTACATTTTGGTCTGGTGGAATCATCGTACCATAATTCTTCCGAACGAAACTGACATTGCCATAATCGTCTTGGGCGAGTGCTACAGATCGATGATAAGCAACTTCTCGTGGACTAAACTTGATGATATGGATAACGACAGCATATATGATTAAAACTGGACGGCGCTAAATGCCACATTGTTATCTCGCGCGGCAGCGGCGAGAACTGGCTACCGAGATCCACGCCTTTAGACGTCTTCCTTTGGAACTATCTTAAGTCGCAAGTATATAACAGCAAACAATTGATACCCTCAAAGTCGACATAACAAACACCACCCAGCAAGTTCAGCCAGATTTATGCAACAGTCATCAAAAATTGGACCCGTTGAATGCGTGCCACCAAACCGTTTTATTCCATACTTAAATCCATAAAATATTCTTTCAAATATAAGGAAATTTGGTGGATATCTCACACACAACTTCATTTAAAAATCAAGTGTCCTTATTAAAAGATTCGTTATAATGCATTGAGTACAAATATAAATACATATTAAGTTAAATTTGTCGATTATTAGCTTAAATTTAATCAAATTTACTGTTATCCAAAGCCATAGATAAAATTAATTTTGGAATCCTATAAAAATTACAAACGTCTCAAATGAAATAAACTATAAACAGAGCATCAAAAATAATTATGAAACGAATAGATAATAAAGTAAAAATACCTCATATATTATGTGTAGATCTATATGAAGTTAGTCCAAAATTCTATCCCAAATTTTTTTTCAACACTGCCAACACTTTTAAACTACACGATATAAAATAAACTATCGCGATACACAATTGTACATACTTGTATACTATAATAGTAGTATACAAGTACAGTTGTATATCGCAATAGTTTATTTTATTAAAATTGAGATTTTAGGGTGTTAAGGACAGCGAAGTTGGCATCTACTCTTTTTTAAATCACTTGTAAGGATTTATTAAGTTTTCTCGGAAAATCCCAGGAACCCAACACCAAAATGTCTTATATTTTAAGAATCTTCTAGGTCACATTAAACTTCAAAACACCTCAATTTTGACCAAATTGGGGGATGAGGGTGTTTAGGACAGCGATGTTGGCATCTGCTCTCTGCAAATCACTTGTAAGGTTTTCCCAAGATTTCTCGGAAAATCCTAGGAACCCAACATCCAAATGACTTATATTTTAAGAATCTTCTTCGTCATATTTAACATCAAAACACCTCCATTTTGACCAAATTGGGGGATTAGTGTGTTTAGGACAGAGAAAATGGCATCTTCTCTCTGCAAATCACTTGTAAGGATTTCCTAAGTTTTCTCGGAAAATCCCAGGAACCCAACATCAAAATGACTTATATTTTAAGAATCTTCTAGGTCACATTTAACATCAAAACACCTCAATTTTGACTAAATTGGGGGATTAGGGTGTTTAGGACAGAGAAAATGGCATCTTCTCTTTGTAAATCACTTGTAAGGTTTTCCTAAAATTTTTCGGAAAATCCCAGGAACCCAACATCAAAATGACTTATATTTTAAGAATCTTCTAGATCACATTAAACATCAAAACACCTCAAGCACAGGTATAGATTATTACCAGAACTATTCGAAAAATATAATGGCATCACGGGCTAATACTAAAACTTGAAAGTTTCAGAGTAAAAATTGATGAGTGTTTATTGGGCCATATATAACTACGAGAGCCTTGTTAGAATCAGATGCCCCAACGCACAGGTATAGACTAGGCCTACAACTATTCGAAAAATATAATGGCATCGCGGGCCAATACTAAAACTTAAAAGTTACAGAGTAAAAATTGATGAGTGTTTATTATGAGCTATAATTATGGGCCATATATAACCATGAGAGCCTTGTTAGAATCGCATGCCTTGGCGCACAGGTATAGATTGGGACCAGAACTAGCCAAAAAATATAATGGCATCGCGGGTCAATACTAAAACTTAAAAGGTATAGAGTAAAAATTGATGAGTGTTTATTGAACTTTAATTTGTGAGTGTTTATTTGGTTATTTATGACCAAGATGGCCATGTTAGGTTGCTAAGATATAGTGTTCTGGAATTTAGTTCTACCAGGGCCTATGATAAACGTGATGGCACCTTTAGTTTACACATGTACTTTGAAGTTGCAAAAATGAAATTTTATTACTAAATTAATTGTAGTAATTAATTAAAAAATCGAGATCTTTAGTTTTTGATTATCCGTTATAAGTTTGTCTTTAATTTAAATTTGAAATAAATCTTTTTAATTTATTTTATTATTTGTCATTCTATATTGAATTTTTGGTTTGAGAGTATTAGTGACAGTGAGACAGTTTTTGTTATAGTTAATTTTGGGCTGATCATGAGAAACTATCACGATAGTAATATTTTTTTGGGCTGAGTTCTTATAAAATTTCGAGAAATACAATTTTTTGGGCTGATACTTTTAATATTATAGAAATCATCATTTTAGTGTTGCCATCGCATTTTTTTGGGTGGAAATTTGGGCCAACTTCACATACATTATGTGTAGTTTGTAAAGGTACTAATGCTGTGTGCCTCAGGTTCATTTTTTTGGCAAAATTATGAACTAAACTTTTTGAGGTGACCGTACGCTATTCGCCGCCAGGTTATAAACTGAAAGTCTCCTCGCGAGGGAGCTTTTCAATTAGTTATCAAATGCCATTATTTGGTATTTAATGCAAATGTGTTATTGTGTACAAATTTGTACAAATTTTCAGGCGACACGTTTTTTATTTTTAAACATTTCGTAGTTTATAATAACATTTGCAATAATGTAACTTTCATGTCATCTTCCATTATTTTAATTTAATTTAATATTTCAGTTATCCACATAAAGTCGACAATTTAGTATTTTAATTAGTCATATAGGCCCAGCGTGTTTTGTTGATGTTATACTGCCACCTATAAATGTTTATTGTAAATTACTGAGCAATTTAGTTTAGTTCATAATTTAGTCGAAAAGATCGACCTGAGGCACACAGCATAATGTAATAATTCAAGTATTGCAATGTTTAGTGTTGTGTTTTAGTGCATATTGGCAAATATAATATTGGCTAAGTGGATTTTGTATCTGTAGAATATCACAGCATCTGAGGCAAAAGTCGGTGTATCATTACAACCACAAATATACACTCTTTGAATTTGAGCATTGCTTTGTTTTGATCCGACTATACAAACCACCGCAAATCATTCTATAACGTTAAAACTCTGTTAGCCGATTACAATTCCAGCGACAACTGGACAATTTTGTTTTCATTACTTTCATTGCAAGAACAGAAGCCGTAGATCATGATGGGTTATGCTATTTTTTACTGGAATTAAAACTATATTCCGGACTTCCATTTAAGGAAAAATTATAATTATAATTTGTAAATGATGATATTCTGAATGAATGCTCTGTTTCCTGCAGAAAAATATTTTAATTCGATATAAATTTAATATTTCTGGGAAGCCGTACCATTCACGAAACCGCACCGGAAACTACATTAGTTTATGATTAGTCATTTAGTGCGCACAGTCAACTGTTACACATCCATGTTTGGATGCATAAATCAAATTTTCAATCAGTGCTATGAGTACCTACTTTTATAAACCAAATCATCTTTAAATGAGAGTATAATTTCCAGAAGATAAAAAAAACGAAAAGAAATTATTAGAACCGCATGAAAAACAACATTGAAAATAAAAGTAACACAAATTGTGTAATAAAGATCAGATATCATTGCCTTAAGGATATTGTTATACACAAACATAAAAAAATGTATGTATAGTGTAGTACTGTGAGTTCATATAAAATGAGGATATTTGAGATTAAAGATAATCATTATAATGTGGATGATCATCATCATGATTTCGTATTTTTTTTTACGAAAATAGAATTTTTTTGGTTATTTGAACATTTTTGGTTTCAAATTTCTTTTCGTGTATCCTTCTTATTTATTTCCATTTTGGATATATGCGAGTTTATGTAGATACTCGTATGTTATATATTTTCGTTAATTTACGTGATTAATGAGTTCGTTGAACATGGAAATGGTGATCTTCATTCTCAAGATGTTTGTATATCGTTGTATGTATCTTGAAAGAAGAAATACGGCTTTGATGAAGGGGGCGGGAATTTTAAAATGTGTTATTTCGCATTTTTGGTTATTTTTTAAAGGGAAAATTGATTTCATGCAATACATTATTGATACAATAATATGAATATGAATTTTTTGTTTGGTGTGGTCAGTTTTATGAATTCATCGTTAGTTTATCCGTCTTTAAAAAAAATCGTTTCTTTGAATTTTTTATTTCATCTCGCATCATAACATATGATTATATGTATATAAGTTGGTAGATCGTATCTATATGTAAAAATTGATATTCAAACCTTGACTTTAAATATATGTTATATAACCGCTATGTATATGGGTCAATGGCATAGATATTGGAGTATTTGGACTCAACATAGTTTATTTATGAGCTTACGTACCTCTGGAAATTTTACAGGGAAATGTTACGCAAATTTAAAGTAATGCAAAGTATATACCATCCCCGCTCTTAATTAAGGCGACATTTTATATATTTACGATTCAACCGTGCAATAAAATATAAAATCTCCATTTTAAGTTTATGTATATACAAGAGCAATATAGTATGTATAACAAGAAAGTGTAAGAAGTATGTACGTACCATACGAAAAATAAGGAAAAATCTTACAAATATCCCCCTGAAAACCCTATTTTCTTAAAAACATGAGTATATTGCTATATAAGTATGCATAGAGCAAAAAAAAATTCTATAAAATAATTCATATCATTTCAAATTTATTTGTTCGTACAAAAAAAAATAGAAAAAGAAAACATAAATTAAAATTAAAAGACATGAAGTAAGAAAAATATAAAATGAAAATAAGTTAAATTAAATTTATTCTTAAAACATAATTCTGGCGTCTTTCATTTAATCTTTTTTTCTCTTTTCTTTATTTTTCAAAGTGTATTTTGTGTATACTCTACTCGTGAAGACGATAGAGAATTTTTGGATATTGTTTTTTAAACGGGTGATCTACAAACTGTAAATACGCGTTTATTCAAATTATTTATATCTTTAAGTTTTGTCTATAAGACACATACATTCTTCTTTAGCAATTTGATTTTAGAATGCATGTGAATATACACACACACACAGACAAAATACCATATGATTTCGTTTGTACAACAGTAAATACAATATTATTTGTTCGTGTATCTCTCCAATGGTATGAACGTATTCTTATTTATGAAGTTCTTCTTTTATTTTGTTTGTTTGTTAGAAATTCTTTATGTCTCCTAAATTACAAATTTCATTGTTGAGTTACAGCAAATAAAATTGGTATGCTGTATGTAGTAAGTAAATTAAAAATAATCAACTTTTTATATATTTAGTCGTATATATGTATATACATAATGTATGTGTGTAATTTAAAATGAACTATTTAGAATTAAATTCTATTATCGGTCATCGGCAGCCAGGTAGAGGAAATCGGAAGATAGTGTGTGCTATTTTAAAGATAAAATATAAATTTTTTAAACTAAGTCCTCTTGAGTTTTATTATAATGCATAACCGATGACATTAAATTGTTACTATAGCATCAATCTACAAGAGTACAAATTAGACCGCTGCTATAAATAAAAATTCAGTTCTAAGGATTGTGAGCAGATCATTAAACGAAAACGTAATCCCAAACTTCCAGTGCAGTTTGCAGCAAACATAGAAACTTCAAAACTTGCAGTAAGAATGAGAAGTGGCATCGGTTTCCAAGCTGTGTATGGAAATGATTGTGTATAAAAACCAAAAGCAAGCTCGTAAAGAAAAGGCAAAAGCACTTACAAAATGACCGCAATGAACATATCTACAAGATGTGCCATTTCAACAACTATAGTAGAGGCACTTAAAAATGAAACAGGAGGTGGAATTAATATCTGGACAACTAGAATTCGAGCATCATAGCAAATCGTAAATTTACTTTTACATAAACAGTCTATTTAGACTAATACCAAATTATTGAACTGATAGAGAATGCCAATGGACTAGCGCAAGACAAATTTGATAATAAAATTGACTTAGTGATGGTGACATTTTACACAAATGAAAAAATTTATGACACCTAGCACTCTAACGGGAAATCTTTAGGTGATCTTTAGCAATTATTATTATAGATAGGATACCTTGAACTGGAAAAATATCGCGAAGAGCTACTGTTAAACGTTTGAAACAATTATTTAAAACAATTGTTTAAAATGCAACAATTTGCAAATTATTTGAAAGCATTGGGAGATGAATTCCTTGCGGCAAGAGGCTTTAAGGAGTTTCCTATTCGAAATTACAAATTAAGATTTTCTTGTTTCATTTTGGTTAAAATTTCAAACCTTGCAAATTTATTAAAATCAGTAAAATTAAGGAAGAATTATTTGCCCGATTTAAATCGAAAAAGTTTTGGAAAAACGATTTCTGGCACAGCCAAAAAATGTCTCTTCCAGTTGAAGAAAATTGTAGCAAAATATGGTCTGAAAATAGTTTAAAAAGGATTCAAAAAAGAATTGCAACAAATTTGTTAAAAAATTGAAAAGTAAAAATCTTACTATTAAATACAGATATACAAAATAAAATTATAAGAAACTGTATTATATAAACGTGTTTTATTAAAAAATGTATTTATTTATAAATAAGAAATAAATATTGTTCCACAATACTAAAAACTAAAAATAGTCTCTAATTAGTCTTAACGGTGAAGCCGAAGACTTTATCAACTTGACCCTCTAACGTTGATAAAGTCTTCGGCCTCTTAAAAATCTACGGCCAATTTTATCATCAAAGGCCACTATTAAGGTTAACGACCGCTTTCAACACCATCTGCTTTTTTAACATCAACGGTCGTTTTCAACACCAATGGCCGCTTTTACATCAACGGCTGCTTTCAGCACTAACGAATGCTTTTGTCATTAATGAAAACCTTCAACATCTTAGGCCGCTTTCAACATCCATGGCAGCTTTCAACACCAACGGCCGCTTTAACATCAACGGCTGCTTTCAACACCAACAGCTGCTTTCAACATCAATGGCACTAACTCCAAAATCAATAGGAGGATAGTCGGGTAAGTGATTTCTGCTTCAATTATACTGGGAACATTTAAAATTAGTTCCTTTGATTTGTCAGATATTTTATTTTCCATTTAATTTTAATTTAATTCGAACTCAATTTTTTTTGGGATTTTCTATTTCTCTTCTTTGCCTTTCCTTTTCTCTTCCAATTTTTTTTTTCGGTATTAGTGTGCCAAAAAATGAAATAGTCACAACCGGATAATTCAACTGATACCCCAGTAATTCAGTTACATTTTTCTAATTTACAAAAAGTTTTAAAATTATCCGCAATTCCGAATTATACTAAATTCAAATAATGACAATAATAACCGAGTTGTTTCCCAATTTCCGTAATGGGAGGGAGTTGTGGGAAATGTAGAGCACTCGAATTTACCGAATTCGGAAATAAGTGCTATTTGTTTCAAACCACCACAACCGTTTTATGGGCAGAATCTCACGATTTGATTCTCTTCAATTGGAATCAATTTGCGGACTTAATTCTACGTGATAAAGGCCTATCACCTTATGCAGTCAGAGTTTTTTATGGCAGGACACCATCGCAATTGTTAAATTAGCTGAACGAAATGACGAGATGGTGGAAGTGATCCTGGTAATCCTTTTGGTCACAAATCTATTATCATTATCTTGTAACAACTATCAAAATCCACCAACTAAATCGTTTCGTCGTTTACGAAATTGCAAAATTTCAAAATTAATAATTTTATAATACAAACTATATCTCAAATTAAAACAATGATCAATCTACGTTCTCGATCACGATCAAATTCAAAGGACAAATTTAGAAAAAACATCGCGGTCTAGATCAAATGGTCGTTTAAATGCAAAATACGAAAAATGCGATTAGCATTTTCAATATGGAGAAAACTGTCGAAATTGAAGCAAGGTTGCAAATTTTACAATAAATTTTGTTAAAAAAAACGACAATAAATATTTTAAATTATCTGATGAAGTAAATACCAGTCGTCTGCTAATTAAATCCCGTTAGCAGTCGTCTGCTAACCTTATTTCAAAGGTGGTTCCGTTGAATTTATTCCATTTGCGTCAAATGGAACACATTTAATGAACATTTTGAAGGTTGATTTTAGGCGCATAGACGTACATTTAAATCGGAATTCATTATTGCAGGCGTGTCATTACCTGATTACCGTGCTGATTTTCTTAAAAACACTAGGTTGATTGTGAATTTAAGCAAACAAATTGTTTCATCCGGTTTCATTGCTTTATGCGATTGAAGCTATCACCTTGTGCAGAGAGTCAGCGTTAGCGCAATTGCACATGTCACAAAAATATTCTCCAATTCAAAATTGACTTTCTATATACTTTCTAAAATTTTAACCAATACCTTGAGTATTAGAAAATTGTAACGTAAAATTACTCGTCGGATTGGAACTCAGGACCTACTGTTTCTTGTAAAACTAGAAGTTTAGAACCGGATAAATTAAGATTGCAGAAAGGAATTCGAAAACATTAAGACACTTGGTATTTTTCGACTAAGTAACAGTGCATGGTCTTGGCGTCTGCATCTTATTTTACAGAAAAAGACTACCGTAGTTTTAATCGTCATCATTCCTGATCGCTATTCAGTTTCATCCAGATGATATTTTAATTTTTTATGAATCTTGTGTACTAGAATATTGTGAAATGATTTTTCAACACCTATCAGAAAACGGTTTAATCATCAATCTTAGTAAATGTTCACGCTTGTTTAAATTTTGTGGACTCACTGCCGATGTATTAAAAATTTTTGAAAATCCATTAACAGTTAATCATCTAAAACGATTTTTGGGTATGATTAATTTATTATTATAAACGGCTCATCCCTAATGCGGCAGCTGACCAAATCGTACTAAACAAATTTTGGGAAAGTTACAAGAAAATCAAAAACACCACAATCAATTGATCAACGAAATCTATCTATCTCACGAATGAAGCGTTCGATGTTAGTTTTGAGACACTATTGAATGAGGTTTATTCTCATAAACCTTACTTTTCCGCAAAAAAAAATTGTAATGGTGTGCGTTCGTGGTGGCCAACTAACATCCTCCCATCGCAAAATTAATCTCCATCAAATCCCTTTCTCAATAAATCGATTTTTTCATTGGCTGTATGTTATCCTGTAGAAACCACAAGTCGCTAATATTCGTTTCGTCAAATATTGACCTTAAAAATCACCATCTGCAGTCGTGGTAGTGTAGTTTATTTGATGAGAACTTCGTGAAATCGGTAAATTTGGGTTTTTTGTAACACTTTCTCTACTTGTAGCAATATTTTCGTTAAACGACGTGAATAAGCACGTGTTGCTGTTAATATGTTTCCTACTGGCTATAAGTTTTACACTAAATTTTTAATAGAAAAGTGTGATGGGCGTTTTTGTCTACCAAAAATAACGAGAATTTTACCGGTCCACCATTACCATAATGGATTTTAATTAAATACGAATAGTTTAAATGCAATTTTGCAGCAAAATTAATTCATTTTACTATTTGGTAACCTTTTAATGTTAATTTGTAATAAATCTTTATTTGCAATTATTGACAAATAGATAAAAACAATTTATAAAAAAATTGTTTTATGGAAAGTTGATTTCAATGAAAATACCGAAACTTCAATAAATTCTAAAATTATGACTAAAAACTATAATTTGCCATCGGATTTCGTAAATTTTTGTCATCGATAACGATCGGTGATGTTAATAAACACATTAGCACACTTTGTTGAAGTGCAGAATTCAGCACCGAACCACCGTCCATGTCAGTGTACAGGATGACATGGAGCTTGCAATGTGCAGGTGGTATACTGTAATTGTGTGAATGCGGTGGGGTATTACGAATGGAGATTAAAAAAACATAAATTCCATAAAAAAAATGTTATCTTAGAAATTCAACAAAGTTATGGAAACTTATTGAACTTAGTAAATTTCGAGATGAATTTTGAATTTTGTTTTAGATAAATACTTTCCAAAATTTGAGGTTTAGTAAGATTTTGTTCCTTATCAAGTATTACAGCATCATCTATAGACATTGAGTGACCAGTTCCTGGAATTTTCTTTGGTGTATTCAACAAATTCTTTTCCACATGAAGCTTGTAATTTATTTATTTAATTTGAAATTTCTTCGTTTCTGCTTGATAAATAAAATCATGTCTAAACTTTTAAATGATCTGCCAATGAGTTGTATTTTATAATTTAGTTAGTTTCAAGAACTGGATAGAACCGGATAATACAACAAAATTCGTGTCGCAAGTTGAATCAAAGTGTTCTCGTGCTCGCGATATGTTAAATTTTATTAAATTTAGTTTTTGTGCAATATAAAATTTAATAGTTAATTTAATTATTTGAATAGTGAAGTATTTCAATTAAATAAAAAAATTGTGTAATGCGTGTCATACGGTAAGTTGTAAAAAATAAATGCAAGTGTATTTAATTCATAAAATAAAAAAGTATTTTTGATTATATAGGAAATGTAAAGACGATTGAAGAGTAAGAGGTGCCGAGCATGGTTAATCGCATGACATAAGCTGTGTATCGTTAACATCGATTAACTATCATCCTCTCGAGCACTAACATGAATCGGATTATCTTATTTATCAAAAAAATTGATTGTGTAATTTTGACATTTATTAAAAAAAAAAATTTTGATACATGTTTTCATGTTGTAAATCCATTGGAAACAAATCGTATTCTATATGAAGGAAGTGATTAAGGTGAAAGAAGGGGATCCCGTCACTGGGAAGTTTATATGCCAACGAAATATTAAGGATGTTCGGTCACTTGCAATTACTATTGAAATGTCGGGGTATGTTTTTTTATATAAAATAAATAGAAATGTTTACGTTTTTATTTACTAGTCGTAACATGTAATTATAGATTTTTTTTTAATTTTATTTATTTACAATTCTTAAATTGTAAATATTTCTAGATTTTGAGCCTACATAGAATTCATTGTGATTTTGGATGAAGTGATGGTACTATAGGTGGCGTATTATGGATATTATTGTTTCCTGCTAGATTTGCAGATTGGGGATTCCCGATCGTAGTAGGATGTCGATCTGGATCAAAGTTGGGATCTTGGTGAATGTATATAATTCATATTATGATTTACTGGCATTCATAAGTTCATTTGATCTCCTGTTGTTGCATTAAGTTTGATGAAGTCAACTCTATATTGATAGCTCTATAGACTTGGATATATTTTTTATATTTGGTATGGAACGTTTTGATATTATTGGCTTTATAATAATGTAGTCTTTGCCGTATTTAGTATTTAGTGTAATGTATCTAACGCGTATAGTCCCATAAATTTAAATTTACACAAACTGCATGGTGTATTCCTTCAGTTTATTATTACATTGGCGTTTAAAATAATGACTCAGATGCCATTCCGTTGGAAATTTCCGTCTACAATCAATGTGTTTAATTTCTAAATGTAAATTTAATTGATACGATCTATCAAATATCTCATCACACTCAGCACATTGATGTTGTATGTTCGGTTCAATATTTTCCCGACGAATTATCATTAATGCCATTTTCCCGGCCGTTATTGGTACTAAATACATTGATCGCTCACTGTTTGTGACAAACGATGACACAAGCAATTTGACAGACAGCCGAAAAGGGAGAATTATTTTTACACTTCTAAAAAGTTTTAATGTTTACACAAAAAGATTTTTTTTCAAATTTAGAGCCACCTATTGGCGAACGTGGGAACTATTTTAGGAGTATTGGCCCAAAAAATGATCTCTAACTGTCGTTTTTGTAGTACTCTGTTGTACCGATTTGTATAACCATATTAAAGATGTATCTGCAATGATTTTAGTTTTATAATATTTTGACATTTAATTTTTTTGTGGAAATTTGTTGTAGCATCAGAGTAATTAAAAGTTATTTAACGTAATCTAATAAATAAATTGAAATTTCCTACAAAATATAACAAATAATTCAGGAAGCTATAAAGACTTCATTTTAAATGCAGGATATATTCTACATGAACCAGGATCCTAGAAATTTTGCATTTATTTTGATATTGGAAGTTTCAATTAAAAATGTATCTCCTTATATTATTAACTGAATGGATGAGTAGTTTTTATTTAGTCTCATTTTAAAAATAAATTTTAAGTTAGTAACTATACTTCTTTTTATATAGCAGATTGGTGTTTTGTGGTTTAAACATTTTAATAGTAGTTAAATTAAAAGGGTGTGACCAAGATTGTATATTAAAACGTTAAAATCGTAGAATATGTTCTAGAATAGGAGTTCTAACTATTACAGGTAATTCTCTGCTATATGAACCATTTATTTTGAAAGTGGTTTAAGTCCAATTTACAAAAAAAAAAAAAAATGTTGATAATAATCACAATTCTTATAATTCTTTTTATATTTTATAAATTGTAATCTAACATGTCATGTTATTGTAGATTACATAGTGGAATACATTTTATAAACTATAAAAAGAATTATATGAATTGTGATTATTATTAACATTTTTTTTTTTTTTGTAAATTGGACTTAAACCACTTTCAATATGAATGGCTAATATATTTCATTTGAATCACATAATTTCCGAAAACTGTGTCCAGCAACATTCAAAAAATAGTAAATCGAATTAAAATAGATTTAAAAAAATTATCAAAGTCGAAAAGAGGTAAGGCGATCAAAATTTGTTACAAGTTAAAAATTACAAGCGCGAAGAAATTATCAACAAACGAATATTTAAAAGAAACTTTATAAAATCGTTATCGTATAAATGTAATTTTTCTTTTACCATTTTTTCTTTTAGTTTAGACTGTGTCTGAATTATGTAATCAATATTTTCTAGCACAAATATTTGACACTAACGTGAAAAATTTTCTCTTGCGATAATCTTTTTTCAAGTTGCTGCCCGAATTCTGTGATAATTTTTTTGATAAATATTCCTCGCCCTCATTTTTAATTTTAATTTAAAAATATGAATTTAACCATTATAAGATTAAGATTAGGTAAACAATTATTAAAAACACTTGAAATCATAAATCCAGTTATATTTATTTAATTTTAACTTTGTATTGAATTATAAAAATCGAAATACAATGATATTGTTGAATATTTATCCGTATGTCCAAATCCTTTTCATATTAAACTGCTTCTAATCATAATCAATGCCCTAACCAAGTACATTCGATAATATCCATCCGATGAAATTATCACTTATCTGTGACTGTGATAATTTGTGTTTTTTCGGTATTTTCACAATTTTTGTACTAAAAAATATTTATCACACAATTCGGACACAAGTCCTTGTTACCTAGGACTTGTGTCCGACTCATCAATAGGTATACGTTAAGTGCATACAAACCAAATAAGATACCTCTGCTTTAGTTCAATGATACAATTTATATTTAAAAAACGTGCTCGATAACATGAACATTTTCTTCTGCATTGTATCAAATAATTTATTTTAAAAATACCACCAGTCGCTTAATAAATTGTTATATTACAGACTAGACTAATGATAACATTAAACCAATCATTATCTCACCACAGAACCTTAAAGCCATTAAAATAGATAGGTATGCTTAAAGCAAAAAGATTAACTTAATAATAATTTGTATAATTTTTTATGTTCGAGTAAATCCAACAAAATCCATGTTCATAATAATTAGATGAGGAAAGAAGTTTTGTTATAAAATGTTATGCTGCCGTTTAAACCACAATTACGTGATAACTTGTAAATTTTACTTTCGCCTGTAAATATGTCTTTAGCCTATATATAATATAAGTTATTGTTTAATCATAGTTGGTTTTCATTTTTAAAATTCTAATATTAGAATATTTTTTCCAGTTGTTGCTCGAAATAACCATACACGTGTTTTGCGCTTGACTAATTCTAAAACAATTTAGGTCTTTTAATGCTTTTTGCTACTATACAGCATTTAAAACACAATTTTTTGACTATTTGTATATAGATTATGATTTGGAAATGTCACGAAATGCCAATATATTTTTCATATAGGTATATAACTATAAACGTTATCATACATATTATAATATAAATGGTGTATTCTAATTTAGCAACCAAGTATATTAGACAATGCTCAAAAGTAAGTTTTGTCTAATTATTTGACTACTTTATGAATCACAAATTATAATTTAATCTACCTTGACTTACCAAACAATTTTTTTGTTAAATATTGTTTATCTTTAAACACATAAAATTATACATTTAATTTATTATTTATTCAAATTAAGTAATAAATAAAAATTAGCGTCTAATTCGTTTCTTTGCCGTTTTAAAATTATTTCAATACGTTCACAATTGTTTTTAAAATGAAGTTTGTTTAGTCATTGGCGAAATATTATTTTAATTTTGGCGATACCAATGTATGCTCAACCATTTATGGGAACTATGGCCACATGTACGACCAGCCGATTTGAGCTAATTAAACATGAATAAAAGTACTTTATTGTTAGTAACTTCTTTGTGTATGAGAGCCGGATAGACTTTTCCGAAAATGTTAACTCCTTGGAACTGAAGTGTTATATAAATAGCAAATATTTAAAATTTCTTCGTACCGTGCTATCGATAAACAGTGTATGCGATTATTTAGAACCACAGAAGAGGCAGAAATTTCTAAGATCTATAAAGAGACTTTTCTATGGTTGTTTGTATGAAAACAGCAGTATAACGAGATTTTTCTTTCATAATTGGTTTGAGTGAAGTTCTGAAATATAACGACGGGATAAGCCATTTCTCAAATAATTTTGATTAAATAACTTAAATAACGTCCATAAGTTGACATTATCAATTTGAATAATCAAATCGAATTTACCTATAATAGTGGTGACCTTATTCTCATCAAAATCATTTAAATCAATACTTGAAAGTGCGCGGTCCATTCTAAATTTAGTTTTTTCGAGAGTTTTCGATCATGGCCTTAAAGTTACGAACAGCCGAAAATGTTTACTCTTCATTCTAACTCGTTTGCATGTTGTATCGGAATTTTATCATATTGTGTTGTCATTTATGAACTCATTCTATTGTGTTGTTTTATTATCATGTCCATCAATTGGAACTTATTTTGAATGAATTTATTTATTTACGTTTAGAAAAATTTTGAGACAATGACGTGTGCAGTTCAAGTTGTTTCAAACAAATACGCTGTCCGTTGACATTATGAACATAGAAATAACACGAGCGCCTAATAAATACTGCGTTGCTCACAAGTCCTCGCAAACATCGTTCCCCAGCCTTATACCAAAACACACCGCTGTCTGGAACAAATCACGTATTGTAGTGCAAAATTTTGACTAACCTTTTTTTGGAAACAATTAAAATTAAATTACTTTCTTAAAATTGAATAACAATATTTTTTTTTTTAGTAAAATACAAAAAACAAAACCAAGTATTGTCCATCGCTAGCCACTACTTTTCCCATCTTTCTGGCAGCATATACGAATACCACGTCGGAGGAACGCTTCATCTTTTGAGGCTATCTATGAATCAACCCAAATTTTGAATCAACATATGATGTGAAGTGCTGCTCAAGTCGTTGATCGAAACAAATGGTAATCTAATCAGGCGAGGCAATGTCTGGATAATACAGTGGGTTGGGTAAAACGGTCCAATTGAGTGTTTTCAAGTGGGTTTTGACCGGCACCGCAACATGTGGAAGAGCATTATCATATGCAGGAGAATAACTTTATCATGTCTGGAGTCTCAATCACATCAATTGTGTTCGGTAGAGAGCCCCAGTTTTTTCCATGAATATTCGGCTTGGTTGTCGATGTTGAAGCATGGCCAAGTGGTCTCTATGATTTTTTTATGGCTATTATAGTGGATCCATTTTTCATCACCAGGGAATATGAGATGCAAAAAGCCTTTCGTTTATCCCTGACAAATGGCATTTCTCTGGCAGCAGTTCATATGGAACCCAATTTCCTTGCTTTTGAATCATTTGCAATTATTTTAAACGACGTGAAATTGCTTGTTGAGTCACTCCTAATGTAAATGCAAGTTCCTCTTGCATTTTAGCATGAATATGCATCCAACAATGCGTCCAATTCCACGTTTTCGTACACTTTCGGTTTTCCGCTACGGTCTTTGTCTTCGACGTCAAATTCATTGTTCTTAAACTTTTGAATCCACATAACTTCTCCCACTTAAAATAGCCTCATCATATGGTTCTATGTACAAGCAATCGATGCGCCTCAGCTGCAGATTTCTTCACATTAAAGAAATAAATCAAGTTCCCGCAAGTGACGCTTATTCGCCTTAAAACTCGTCATTAAATATAAGGTGTATAATATTAGCTGCAGTAAAACAAACTACGTCACTCAATTTGTATATGATGTAATTGTTATATAAATGTAGCTAAGTATACGTAAATACATTTCTTTGAGAATACTTTGAATCATTTTTGTGTACATACATTGAATTTATAAAACTTTAGAAAACTTATATTGGTTGCGAGAGAGCTAAAATACCAATTTCCCCTCCTAACCAATCAAATATTTTTTGAATAAATACTGTGCGAAATTTTTTGATTGGCAGTAAAGTTTGGTGTTCAATGACGCTCGTGCAATTAAACTAATTAAGCTCAGATTTTTGGTCGTATTAATTACTTAGATTTAAAAATTTAAAATAACGATACCGATATTAAATTAAGAAGAGTATTGTTAATCAGGGTTTTGGTTATTATGAATAAATTTTTATTTATTTAAGAAAGATTTAACTTGTTTTTTTGTGCGTGTTCGCGTACGAATTTTTCGTTCCTTTGTTTTATTTGACTGCATATACATGCTGCCTAAGCGGACTATCAAATGTGTGATAATCTATGTTGCAATTGATATATAAAACACTCAACAATTCCTTCTACCGCCCTGAGGTGCGGGAACTAAAGCTGCATGGAGTAATAAGCGGATAGCGACAAATTCTATGAATCAGGTTGGTCTTCAGTAAATGCTGAGGTTTTTCCTTTGTATCTCGATTATCATCTTTGCCTTTCTCCTTACTGGTTTGCTAGATTTTAATTTCCCCCTTGCCAATTAATGTATCGGTTAACACAAGATAGTTTACTAAACCGTTCCTCTTCATAATGACTCCGGGTGATTATTTCACCTTTCACTTTCACTTTAGCACGTCTCTTTATTGCGGAGTTCTGAATCTCTCCCTCCAGTGATTATCGTCACGATCTGACTCACCCTTAAAAATCGTACTGAAATCATCTTTTTAGCTATCACTATAACGGATCTTTCCTCTTCATGGTAAACCAACTGGTCCCTCCTTTTCTTTGGCAGTGTACTTTAATACAGTTTTTCACATTTCGGTATGTGACTGAACCTTTGTTTTGGTCATTTCTTGAGCTCGCTATATCGTTCTATGTAATCATGGTCTCTATTCTTCTCGCCAGTTTTCAAGTTGCCATTCCATCGTTGCTGATAATTTCGAATGTATTGACGAAATATTCCGCATTTGAAGCACCTCGTTGAACTTTTGATGTCACTCGCTCCGCACATGATCGCTGTCTCATCGCTTGCTTTACAAGCTTATCAAAACTCTGCAACGTCATCCGAACTAAATCGCTTTACCCCTGTTGGCTCAGTGGATAGACACCCTGTTTCTGCGTCATATTTTAGCACTAACTCATTCACGACTTGAAATGCTCGAACTGAGTTTCATTATCTAATTTCTGAGTTTTCAAAAACTCAACCGCGTAACGTTCAGTACAATCTGTGAGGCTTCTTCATTAGTTTGTGAGACATGCATCCTAAAACTGGCATCAACTGCTTTAGTTTTACAAGTTGATCCATTTCGTCGCTCTGTGAGTTCTATATTGTTTATTCAGCTCGGCAATCTGATCAGCAGTGTTTTCAATTCTTATAACTTATTCAACAATTCTCTATTTCACTATTTATAATTGTTCACTATTTCACTTTTATTTTTCGCACTGTTCACTTAACTTGCACTGTTTACTGTCAAATTACAACTGTGTCTGCGTAGCAATTTGCTCGTTCTAATATGTATATGTACTTCGCTGTTCGAGGTTAAAACCATGACAAAAATTTAAATCGAATGAAGGAAACGTCGAATAATGTAGACGAATTTTAGTGCGGGTAAAATTTCACAGTCGTGCACCAGAAGCTAATGCAAATTATTAATACTAACTATCAAATATTAAAAAACTTAAGATTTTTTTTTATATTTTTTTTTATTTATCTTTAACCTGTTCTGGGACCTAGGCACACTACCAACTATCTCGTAGGGAGCTTTTCCCTTCCACACTTTAACGCCTTTCCCCAGCCAAATCGAAGACGTATGGCTATAGGTCCGATTTTCGTAGAACCATCTGCGCATTCCATAGCTCCATGCCATCTATAGTACTGGCATGGAAGACGGATCGGCCCATGAGTTCTTCACTCCGACAGGGAGTCATAGTTGTGTTCATTTTCCTCACAGATCGCAATCTGATGATGATGAAAAATTCCTTTTGCATTCTAACCCTATCGGGATTCGAACCCGGTACCTCCCGATTCAAACGCAGCTTTCACCATTGTGCCGTTTTGTCGGTAATTTACATAACAAATACATGTATGATATTAATATGTCAGATAGAATTTAATCCAGAATGAATGCTATTTGCTTCTAAACTGCAAACTTAGTTCAGATTTATTAATAGCCGATTAAAATTATTGTCAAAATTGATAAATCTTAAACTAGATAGTTTTTTGCGACATCTATTGGAGACTAGTATGAACTAATCAATAATTTTGTTAATCAGAAATCTACAAAATAAAAAATCGGCGAGATGCACTCAATCAAAATTACTGACTAAACTAAGCTGTCGTTAGTTTCTATCAGTGATTTATATTCGTTACCTTATCCATAAAACTAAATTGGTAATTATCCACCATCGATAATATATGCTTCGATAATTGATAATATGTACTCAAATTAAATTAAGGAATTATCATAAAAGTGAAGTGCACTATGTTTTGCGCCATATATTGAAAACAGGTACGAAATTACATGATATTAGTTTAGTTTAATATTAGTTTAAAAAATTGTTTTTTTCTGTCAAAATTTATGACTAACTAAATTGGTGATTAGTTCAAACTACTCATTGATAGATGTCTCTAATATTAAAACCCAAAACATGTTTAATACAGGTTTACCTCCTACAACACGGTAGACAGGTTCATATAATTTTGCGCGTTCTGTGAAACCGAGTTATAAGAGACTAGAAGCTACCCCGATTAAAGGGAAGTTTATATTTTGAAATCTAATCAAACCAGATTTTTAGATAAAGTTTATATAACTATATACTATTAATTTAACTTCAATTCTAACCACAATTAACCCGTCTCTTCATCATCACTGCTCACTAAACGAGGATGTTTATTTGATTAAACGACATCATCTACACTTTCTGAATTTTTTCTGCATTTAGAGTTTGCACACTTTTGAAGTGACAAGCACTTTTGGAGTTCTGATTTGAATTTTCGACTAGAAGGGTCAGTATTTAAGAAAAATGATTTTAACTTTTCTTCTAAGTTTATACCTTCTTATGGTTTTTTTAGTATACAATTATTAACAGTACTATCTTCTTCGGAGGTATATAGAATCGATTTGATTTACATGAGTTTGGGATATCTAATAAACCTTGAACATCCTCAAGTATCAAGTTTTAGTATGCAACCAATGAATTAATTCAATCATTTTCTGATAATTCTTGCACGTTTTTTATTTCAACTGATGCTGGCCATAACTTTTACCAACATGCATTTAATGTTGTAATTTTTAGGTCTTTTAGCGATAAGGATATGATTTCAATAGAATGCTTAATTGAAAATTACTTCCAAGGTCCAGGTACAATAATAGATTTTGCATCAGTTATGCCTAAAATCCATTATAATGATCTTTCGAAGTATTAGGTCTTAAACGTATAAGCACAGACAATCAAATTAAATTTTTCATTTCAACTAAAAAATGAAAACCAACTTTTAATTCCAATGTCATCGTTGAATCTGTGGTTTTTCGTTAAACAGCGTATACGTATACGCAAAAAAACAAACTGTTTTTGATTGTATGCGGCTATTTACAGAAAATGAAATCGCATCTTAAATTTGTACGTTTACATAGAATGAAATATCTCTTTTAGATTGTCTCTGGTATAAGTAATACCTTGATCCAATAGCTGGAGCTCTGAAGTCGTGTTAGTAGGTACAAACACTATTTGGACGTTAGGAAGACTTTTAGATTTTTAGATGACCTGGCGCATTATCTATTAGTAATTGCTAATTATACTGCTAAATTATGCTGCTTTGAAAAGTTTCCACTTCTGGCACAAAACAATTTAGAAACCATTTTTTAAATGTATCAGCAGTTACCCGTGCTATGAGCGCGGATTCACTGGTTTACGAATTAGCATGGGTTTTGTTGAACATTCCCCAGAAGTATTAATGCACAAAAGTAACGTTAAACGATCTTCTGATATCTTATATCCGATTGTAGTTTAATAATTTTTTGATATAAATGTTCGGTTGGGAATTTTTTTTCACCAAAAACCGGTTTTATCAGCACTAAAAACTTGATGCGCCGTGTATCCTTGATCTTCAATCATTTTTTTAAATGTTTTCTGGATATATGATTTCTCAGCTTCATGATCTACCGATGTAATTTCTCCTTGAATTTTTATGTTTTGAAGTGAAAGAAAAGCGCTTTTTGAACTTCCCAAACCAACCTTTACTTGCTAGAAAATCTGGTTTCACAGATGATTGTCCATTGTCTTTAAGCAAGTTGAGAATATAATAGAATCAGTTTTTGTCAGCTATCTTCTATCCAAATGCTGAATGCCTTTTCCACTTTTTCGATAATTAGTGCATGATGTGCTTATTTTGCGGATATTGAAGATCCTGCAACAATAGCATTTCTAATTTCAACTTTATGAATGATTCACTCAATTGTATTTTCACTAAATTGTTTTTTATGGGTATTCCCCCAATTACATTTAGCAATATGTTTGTATGCAGTTTATATTGTGTGTAATAGCACATAATATAGAGATATGTAGTTTTATAGTAAAACCGTGTTGAAGAAGGGTTATCTGTATTCAGTTCTAAACCGCAACATTAGCTCAGATTTATCCATCAACAATTTAGAAATATTTTGTTGATTTATAAATATTAAGCCAATATGTTTTGTGTCATCTATAAACGGCTGATATGAAGTAACCATAAATTTGGTTAGTCGGAAATTTAGGTAAAAAAATAATCGGAGTGAGCTGCACAGTATAAACGTTAATTTCAGGCTAAATACATAAAAATAAATGTTCATTTGAAAATCATAATTCATAATTCACAGTGTCATCTCTATAAAAATGGTAACAAAATTCATCTACTAACATTTGGCCAAACTTAAAAAAAATCTGGAGTTTTTACTTTAATTTTTTTTTTTAATTTTTTTTTAATCGACTGAGGCAGGTGGACAATTTATTAATAGCCGCTAGTCATGGCTGTGTTTGGTTTTTATTTATGGTGGAATTTTAAGCGTGTATAACATACTAATCGTGCATGATTACGATGTTGTCCAAGTTGACCATATACTCACTATAATGGCACGTTCAAATCCGAATGAAATAAAACCACGTCCCGTTAGACTCATTAGTTTAGATCAGCTTATGAGTCATAGTCAACTTGTTTACGTTGTCTACGTAATAGATTACGTGTAAACAACCGTGTATACATCATTGCGTAATCTATACCTTGCCCAACCATGATCATGGGAGAATATCAAAGAGATGGAAGTGCTGAATATTTCTAGACTAGTAGTTGAGTCTGCTGGCACTATAAAAGTAATATACAATTTTTGTATTCTGGTGTCATTTGTCGCAGAAAGAGAAATTCTTGAATGTGTTTCTATCCCTTTTTCAACCAAAAAAGAAAAAAGGGTCAATTTACGTCCAAACCACACAAATGTGTGAGTAAAACCATAGTATGTAATGTCGTTTTTCATAAAAAATTTCGCTTGATTTGAAGTACCACCAACACAATTGTGTGTATATAGTTATAGCGTTTTTTTTCGGACGTCAATAAGTTTGAAAGGAATGCACAAATGTGTAAGTAGGTTCAAAAAACATACAAAAATAAATTTTTAACATGGTACTTTTGCCGTACCCACACAATTGCGCTACCGGGCAGCAAAAGGGCTATAAGATAAGGAAAATTCAGGCGCCGCATCGCTAATTCTCTTCTTATCATAAATGTGCTTCTCATGTGAGTGCTTTTGGTTAGAGAATAGCAAAATTTAATACATAAACTATGTTTTAGAGTCTTAGAACTCGATTTTAATGAAACCAATATATTTTACTTAATGTGTGCTATTTGTTAATGGGTTCCAATTACAAATGTCAAAATGGTAATAAAACGAACAGACAAATTAAATAAACACAATCCTTCATACAAACATCTGTGGTTTTCTGTACACAATAAAATTTAGACATAAATTGAATGGCATATACACTTCAGATGATTAAAATGTCTCTTAATAGCTGGCCCATAAAACTAAAATCATAAAACTGAATTAAAATCTTCCGCAACAACAATTCATTTCGAATTATTACCTCGTTTAATTTGGGCCATAAAACAAAGTTTATTACACTCGTTTAATTTAATATTAAATACGTTTTATATTTTGATTGACAGACATGTCTAGAAGTGTCATGTGTCTGTGGTGTTTGTTTTATTTATATTTTTAATGATATCAAATCACAAAAACATGATTGAGGGAATCCCTCATAAAAAAATCATAAAATTATTTGTCTTGTGCGGTATCGGTGTGTAGTATGTCGGATGGATGTACTCCGCATACACAAAATGAAAATAATAATTTTATTTTATTTTATGATTATTTGATCGTAAAATAAGAGTAGAAAAAAAATATTCTTCAAGATTGAAATCGTAAAATAGAACAAGGTCATGATAATCATTTTCCTTTTTTTTACGAGCGAGTTTATTTTTTATGAGGTATTTTTTTGTTCAGTGTCTCGAGAGTCGAAATTCTAGAGTACTAGATTTTGAAAAAAAAATCTGTACGGATGATATTGTGATTCGAATATGTGTGTACTACACTTAAGAAAAGTGTAGATAGAAATGAAATGCTTACATGCATGATTATTTGTGTTTTTTAAGTGAAAGTGTTTTTTTTACTATACGGTTTCGTTACTGTTTGGTATTTTGAGAGGATTTTCGGTATTTTTTATACTGCTGTGGATATAAAAATGAATTTTTATTTTTATGACTTTTTAAGTGGTTGATTATGTAGTTTTTATGGATCTTGTTAAATTTTTTTATCCTCGTGTGTATTTGTGCATATGTGAATAAGCCTGTTTTGTCTGTGCTTCTGGTAAGTATTTGTTATACGCGCGCTTCTTCGTTTATAAATTTTATTATTGTGTGTTAATAAATTTTGTCTGTTTTGTCTTAAGATTATAAATTAATAATTTTATTGGCTATATATACGTTGATTACGTCGGATTTCATTTGTGCGGTTGAGTATTTTAAAATGAATTATTTTGGCAGCTGCTGTGAAAATTTGTTTTTACCCCCAATACTTTTATTGGTTGACATGGTATAGTATTTGAGATGTTATAGAGCGTGGTTTCGCTGAGTATACGCTTCTAGTTGAACCTTATACGTCAATTTATTATATTTTTTCAATTAAAAGAAAATTTTGTTTCTCTGTTTTGTAGCTCTTAACCAATCAGTCCTATATGGTATAAATATTTATTCGATTAAACGCTATACTCGATTCGATCCCAATACATCTAGTACCTACGTTTATATTTCAGTTTAGTTGCCGATTATTATTGACATCGAACAAAAGGCTTTCAAATGAACACAAAATATAGAGATTAGAGAAATGTACTATAGTTACCTCTCACGTTGTAGACGTCTGCTGTCTTTAAAGAGATCTAGAAGAAAAAAACACAATCTTAAAAAAAAATAAATCTGTTTTTTTGCAAGCTCCATGTCAACCTGCACACTGACGGACCGAACATGGACGGAGGGTCGGCGCAGGATTCTGCAATTTACAACCTGCCTCTGATGGAATTCGAACCAGATAAATAACCTTACCTAACATAACCTAATTGCAGATAAAAATAACTTAACATTAAACATTGTTTTCTTTTTAAATGGGGGCTAAGGGCGTTGGTGTAGGAGGTCTATATTAATATATCGATAACAGTTATCTATATATAGGATATAAAAATGGTGTAAAAAATGTATGTGCGCGCATCAGTTTAGAACGGGTGAACTGATTTGGCTCAATCTTTTTTTGTTGTGTTCGCAATTGCCAGGAGATGGTTCTTACAAAAGAAAATTTTGGAAAAATCCATCGAAATAGTCGGAAAACCCGAAAAGTCGAAGAAAAAAAATTTTTTTATATGAATTTTGTATGTAGATTTTTATGAAACAGGTGGTGCAGTGGTTAAAGCTTCGGCGCGTGGGCTAGGAGGTACGCGATTCGAATTCCCACCGGAGGCTGCATGCAAATTAGTATTTTGTTTTTTATCCAATCTATTTATTTAATCTATTTAATTTCTCTATCTGACAATCCACTGGAAAAGTAGGAAAATTCGGAAAATCGAAACATGATGTTTTTCAGTTGAGTACGGCTGAATCGATTTGGTTCAATCTTTTTTTGTAGTGTTTTTACAAAAGAAAATTTTGGGAAAATCCACCGGAAAATTCAAAAAATTCGGAAAATCGAAAAATGTTGTTTTTCAGTTGAGAACGGCTGAACTAATTTGGCTCAGTTTTTTTGTTGTGTTCGCAATTGCCAGGAGATGGTTCTTACGAAATTTTTTTGAAAAATCAACCGGAAAAGTGTAGAAAATCGAAAAATGATGTTTGCCAGTTGAGAACGGCTAAGCCGATGTGGCTCAATCTTTTTTTGTTGTGTTCACAATTGCCTGGAAATGGTTCTTACGAAAGAAAATTTTGGGAAAGTCTACCGGAAAAGTTGGAAAATCGAAAAATGATGTTGACTATGAAATTTTCAAATCAAATTGGCGATGATTTGACTAATTATGACATGGACCTGAATTCGCCCATTGTCATTTTCGTTTGTACAAACGTGTTATTTTTCTTGCTGCCTCTAAATTGGAAATTAGAGTATTAATTAACTGTTTTATGATATTTGAATTGTCTGCATTACAACCATTACTATAATCTTATGAAGTTGGGTGTGATTTTTACTATTTCGATAGTTTTTTCCAGAAATTTTTTGGTGCGTGACAAGTGCGATTATGAAATTGGCTTGCGGGATTGAGATTGATTCGATCTGTAAGTACATTCTTGTGAATTATTGATTTCAAAGTAAATGAGTCAAATGAATCTGATAAAAATAAAATGCCGGGTATCAGACGATCGACCTAGGATGAAGAAACCTAAATTCACAAAGAATACACGATGAAATGCAAGAGCAATGCGAAGAATTAAATGAACGGAGACGTGATCATATTGGAAAAGTTCCCGCAGTACGAGCATCAGCTCAAGTTCAACAAAACGTATCTCGACGAAGAAGTGCTGTGAACGTTGACTTGAATCGCGCTGCTTTCAATTATGAATCTACAATCCCCTACAAGGATCTTTGCTGCATTGATATTGGAGCATTGTCTGCCGTGTGCTAACATTGCCAAGCATTGAATTTCCTAGGAGAAATACAGCCAGGGCTGTACTATGCCGATGGCAAAGTCAAATTGCCGTTTTTGACTTCGCCACCGGAGCCATTGCGTACATATCTCTATGGAGATAGAACGCTATCCAAACATTTTCTCGCACACACACAACAGTATAATCAATGCTTTAACATGACGTCAACCGATTTTGTTGTTCGTCCACCCAGCTCTAATCCCACCTATAAGGTAAATACGTGACCGCGTATTCATCATTTCTATAATGTTGAACGATTGTGCTCATAATATTCAAAATTGCTCTCTATTTTATAGATTCAAGGGAAAACTTTACATTAAAGCGGAGCATTGATGAAAACCAGCGAATGAAGAACCAAAGTTCCTTCAAATTTATTTCGTTAGAAATTCCGAATTTGAATAAAGTTGTCGTCTTGAGCTTTTCAATTCCTAAACACAAGAGATAATCAGATAAATTCAATGTCTTCTGTTTTAGAGACAATATCTTCCGATGATCACAAAATAATCCTCAGAGCAGACAAAAGACCAACCGGAGGCCATGCATGTCAGTACAATGCTCCCACTATCGACGAAGCCGAAGTTGTGATTGTTGGCGAAAGTGTGGAATCGTGTGATTAAAAGAATTGAAAATCTTCATCTGGGACGAGTGCACATGAGTGCATAAACGATCATTGGAAGCGTTCAATCGAACGATGAAGGATTTAGAAAATGACCCAAAATGTTTTGCTGGAGCAATGATTCTGCTGGTCAGCGACTTTCGCCAAAAGCTGATTCCGAGATCAACAGCTGCGGATGAACTCAACGCATGTCTGAATTCGTCGAGATTGTGAGGGCTATGTGAGGAAGAAGCAGTTGACCACTGCTGATTTTTCCAAACTTCTGTTGGCGCTTGGCAATGGTCAAATTCCTATTGATGTTTCGAACGGATTGATTTCGTTTCGAATTTTTGCATGTTTACGACGTCGAAGGGAAAGCTTATCGCGAAAGAACGATTGATTTTGGCAGCAAAGAACAAGGATGTAAACAGTCTGAATTACTTGATTCAAGACCAAATCGCTGGGAAAATGCATTGTCACAAATCCGTTGCCTGTGTGACCAATCAAGAGGAGACAACCAACTGTGCGACTGAGTTTTTGAATGAATGCGCTTGATTTGCCGGGAATACTACCGCATAACTTGATGCTGAAGGTCGGATCTGTGATAATCTCTGAACTATGCGAGATTATGTAACGGGACGCGATTGACTGGAAAGAGACTGATAAACAACGTGATTCAAGCGACGATCATCAAGGGCACATTCAAAGGAGAGGATGTTCTAATTTCGAGAATTCCTCTGATTTCAACTGACATTGTGTTGGACTTCAAGCGCATTCAGTTCTCCGTTTGTTTGGCGTTCGCTATGACGATTACAAACTGCAAGGTCGACCTTTGAATTCGAACCGAATTTCTGTGTTTTTCTCATGGTCAGTTTTACGTCGCGTGTTCGAGAGTTGGCAAACCATCATCGTTGTTCAATGTTCATTTACGCGGTGGAGACCAAAACAAAAAATATTGTTTACCAAAATGCATTGTTGTGATTTGCGTCTGTATAAGATTTAATTTCTGTCGAATAAAATACATTGAATTCTTTTGAATTTCAACTAACTCCAACTCATTTCCACACTGAGAGAAAGATAGAAAAAACAACTCAATTTTCGATAAATGCTTGAGTTTGAATCGACATTTCATTCACTTTTCAATATACATTAGTATTGAATTCGATGAAAAAGCGAATGGAATGTATACCTACTCAACTCAAACGTCTTATGAAAATCGAGTTGTGTCTGATTTTTTCTCTCATCAAAATAAATTTTCGTTAAGGATAAAATTTTTTGCTCGGAACAAAGTAATTTGGGGCCGAACGGGGTTCGCCGGGTCAGCTAGTTGTTCATAATTTCGAGATGAAGTTTACTGATTTAAATAGCTCAATGAATCCCCTTTCGAACGTATATACACTGAGAAAAATTTTGGTTTGTAAAATTAAAAAACGAAGATTTTAATTTCTAAATTTTAAAAATTTATTTATTTAAACAGAATTATTTATTTCAAAAGAAGAGTTCTAGCATTTTAAAACAATTTTTTTGATAATAATGACAACTTATTAAAATGTTTAGATTTATCGTTTTGCCGAAACTCCCGTTGTTTATTTTCCGCCTAAATTTTATTTTTTATTTGAAAGTTTTTTCGGCCATTTATGTATAATAATTCGCGAAATCGATATGTTGCTGTTTTATACTGAAGGTATGTCGGTTTAAAGTTTTGCAGTTTGGTCGTTGTAACCTGATGAGTTGACCAACTTTTTATCAGTACGAAACCAAACTGCCAAGAAAGAACTTTAGGAGGTTCTCATTTCATTATAGTTTTTCAATGGTTGTTTGTATTTTTACACAATGGCCCTGGTGGTTAAAAATTGGGGAGAGGAGTTAATTTTCTACTTTTTGTGGTAGATATATGTTATGTTATGAGTTTAGTTGACCTCTTTGTTTTTGCTGACTTGAATAGTCGCAAACATTGTGAATGTCATTTTATTTGTAAAGTGTATTACGGATTACTTTGATGTAATAAAATTGTGTGACATCTGTTAAAAAATAATTATTTAAAAATTAAAATAAATATTTAAACTAGCCAATAATATTTTATTCTTAAAAAACAATCTCTTAAAATTTAAAAAAACTATTTGACACCAAGTAAGGAAAGTATTTTTTAATTTTTTTATTTTATTTTTATAAATAAATTTGGCGAAAAATGTATTTTAAAAATAAAAAGATTATCATTTTGATTTTAAAAACGAGACTTTTCGCCTAAAAAATATATGTATATTTTTTTGATTTTGTATATATATTTTTTTTATTTTTAATGGTTTTTTTTCTCAGTGTAGTCACTATGCGAGCCAATCTGTGAGATTTTTGTTATTTGGTGTATCATTTTATATACAGTAATGTGATTTTGAAAAATTTATAATAACGAGCATATTATAGATTTTTTATTGTTAAACAATTTCTTTTGTTTTATCAATATTTATTATAATTATTGTTTCGATTATAATATAAAACAAATACACTGTAAAAATTGCACATTTGCTTTCATAAATTTTAGTCCAAGAAATAAAATTGTGTCCATGAACTTCACACCGCTCATTCATCGGATATGCAGTCGTCACTTTCTAAACAGCGATTCAGTTCTTGCATACACCCAAAAAAAAAATGTTTTATTATTAAGTAGATTCAATGCTAAATTTAAAAGGATTTCTCTATAGAAATTTGCCAAAATGAAGATTTTTTAAATGTGAAGTTCTAATCCTTTTAAAATAAAAGTTTTTGATAAAATCAAAAATAAAAGGTAACCATTTTAAAGTAAAATGTATCATTTATATTTAAAATAGAAACCGAATTACATTCACCGGTAAAATTAAATGAAAATCACTTTAAATTAAAAACGACTTTGTAAAATTGAAGTTTTTTTGCATTTAAAAATAATATGAAAAATACAATTTTCTTTTCAAAGTTAAACGACATCTCTTCAAATAAAAGGTAAATTCAAAAAGTTTAATTCTTACAGTAATATTTTTTGCACTTTCCACGAAAATGCCATAATTTTATTTTGACGAAAGGATTCCATTTTAATCCTGATGGAACTTGTAAATTTGATGTGGGTCTTTTTTGTTTCCTAGTTAAAAGGACGAATTGTAAAAATGAGAGCGAATAGTATTTCGAAGTAAAAATAATAATAAAAATAAAATACAGAGAAATAATTTAAATTATACATTTTATTTCAGTTTTATTTCCTATAAGTTGTAATTTATTTTGAATACATTTCTTTTATAAAAATTAAATTAAAATTAAAACTAGTCAAAAACTTTCAAGTTTTCAGAAAATTCATTAAAATTTTACGAGTTTTTCGAAAAAATATAAAAACATTAAAAATACGCTTCAATCTAATTACAGTCAAACCGTTGTTTAAATAATTACTATAGATTTTCAATTTGATTAATGAGATTTGTTACTGAAGGATTAATTATTTCTGGTGGTATTTTAAAAAAATATTGTTGCATGAATGTCCATACTAGCTTGCTTGTCTCGGAATAGTTTAGATTGAACACAAAACATGATTTAATAATTATATCTAAAGCTCTTATAATAGTAGGTACGGCATACTTTACCCCATCCAAATATATATAAAACTGCTCTAATTTGTCTATTGATGGACCCACAGCAATTATTTTTGGTTGTATTTTCAGATTGCGTTTAATACATTCACTTTTCAGGTTGTCGATATACAATTGCACATTGTTGATGCATACAGCATAATACATTTATCAAAAAATCTTCTTCTGCATCCGACACAGTTGGTTTGATTTACTTGCTGATCCTCGGTGGTTGCAATAATGAGTTTAATAATAATGCTGCGATACAACATTTAGAAACTTAAATGAAATAAATTAAAATTAATTTTTTAATTGATTATGCTCATTACCTATTTTCAAAACTAACTTACTTTCGTTTTCACAACTTTTATAAGTTTCATATAATTTTGAATTTAATTTTTCTTTTTTAGTTTCACAGAACTTTTCTATTTTTGATGAAAAATCATTGTAATTCCGAATTAAAAGATTTCCTTTGTCCTTGTAAATAAATTCGAAATCGATGTCAATCTATATAACACAAACGACAAAAAAATGGTTTTAATTATTGAGGTCATTAATATCAGCATCTCTTGACAAAGTGGTTATGATCAAATCAAAATTATACTGAACTCAACACAAAAAAATAATATTTTGTTTAAATCAAAATTTGGATTCGATCATGGTTCGATTAGATCAAATTTCAAAAAATGCAGCTATTATCAGAAATAAATATTTCTTACTAAATGATAGCCTTCGCTACTATTATACAGTGGCCACTCTTTTAAGAGTGCGTCTAAAGAAAATGTATTTTTTATTTGGTTGCATCTATATTTGGCTGATTTTGTCCACCTGGACAAAATTTCGCTCCACGGCTCGAAATTATTTCGCAGCAAATGTTTAATTTCTTCCAAATTGTCTAATAAATTATACATAATATATATTAAAATTCAAAAATCAATTTTAGCAATAGCAATAACATATTTACCGGAATCTATATCAATTTCAAAACATGGGGAATCCGGAACAGGTTCAACATTATTTTCAACTGTTTCTTTGGACATCATTCTTAAACGAAATATCCTATTTTGATACATATCGTATAATTTTCCAGAATGATTTTTTTTTTGGGTTTCTGTCTTGGAATGTAATACGTTTCCTGAAATTATAGTAATCGATTTTAACATAATAATATTTATTGAAACTATAATTAGAAACAATTTTAAAATTATATTTACCGATTTTTCTGTTGGAAATAGCTTAACTATTTCTGCGGCATAAGTTGACATATCTCTTAACGACAGTTTTTGTTGATTTGAAATAAAATATTCGGTTATCGCATGGCAAATGTCTTTCTGGTGAGGGTTGTTTAATTTTTTAAATTTGGCATAGAACTGAATCACTTCTTTGCCACGCCAAGTATTTTTTTAAATGTTTCCTAGATCTGCAAATGTATTAACTGAATGACTGGGCGAAGATTTGGTCGTGGCTTCAGCTCATTTAAGAATAAAGGAGTCGGTTGATAGTTTATCTAACGTAGTTGTTTCACTATTACATAAACATGGACTATTCGGCATCGGAATTCCCTGTAAAATATTATATAATTAATAAATATTTATTGGTAAAAATCTTAACGATTCTTTTATTGATATTCAAACTGTGTGAGAAGTTGATTTATTGTCATAAATGATTGCATATTAGTGCATCATAGCATTATTAATTCCCTTTTATTAGTGCATGTGAGACAAATCGATTAGTTGACCTTTAAATTTGTTCGATTAATCGAAAATTATTAATCAATTAAACATTTTTGGAAAAGGTATTTTAATCGAGCAATCATTTTCTCAAAATAAGTGTGCCTCATTAATCAATAATCGAGAAATTATTAAACTATAAAAAAGTAACTGAAAATTGGATATACACTTTTCTGTTCTGTACTAAGGAATTAAATTATGAAAGTGGGGAATTGCACCATAAATTAATAAGAAAGTGACAAGACAAAAATTGGGTTTTACAATATTTTATAATGATATTAGTACACGAATAAAAAACAAAAATTTTTAGTTTAAATAAAATTTGCTTTAATCGATTAATCGGTATACCTTGCTTTAATCGATTAATCGGTAAATACCGATTAATTGTTATTCAAAATTGATCAAATCGATTAATCGACTATGAAAACGTTATCTCAAATTTAAATGTTTCTCATTTTGAAAAGCACATGTATATGTATACACAAAAAATGAGGTTATGTTACAATAACTTTACTTACGAGTTTTTTGCGCCCTCCTCCAGACCGGCTCTAAAGAGAACTTTAGCTCCGTATTTATCTAAATCAGGAAACACTTGTTCTATATCCGATGGCACAATTTTTTTTAAAACGTTTATATTTATTTTTAAATTCCATAAATAGCTAGAAATGTCGTTTGCAAAGCCCCTACTGTTTAATTAAACTTTAAAGTTTATTTCCGACTCCTCAAGTTGATCGCAAATTAAAACTGTGAAATCATTTGCAGTTTCAATTTCAATATTATCACTGACAAATTTAACACTCTGAATTTCGTTACTCATATTAAATATTTTAATTTTTTTTCTAACAAACCGATATGTACTCATCAAGAGATAAACACTTAATACACAAAAATTAGAAAAAAAGATAATGTATTAGTTAGTTAGTTAGTTAACCCTCTACCGCAATTTTATTTTAAAGGTTACATCTACAAATATTTTACATCGATTTATTAAAGTGAACTGTTTTATTAAAAATAATTAAGAAATTATTTTAACAGTCTTACGTAATTATTATATAATTTATAAATAATTAAATTCTATTATGTTACTATAAACAATTTTGCAAATTTATAGGGTTAAATTGTATAAAAACAAAAATCAAACATTTCAAGTTTAATTTTAGACGTTTTCTTTTATTCAAATAGTAAATCCTTTTATTTTATATTTAAAATGTATTTCTTTTAAATTTTAAATGTTATATCTTGCTGGGTGTAGAGATCGAAAATTAGCTTATTGATTGGACCGCTTCCAAAGATCAGGAATTCTTCAAAAAGGGAATCCGTTAATTGCCAGAAAGATGGAGCGGAGCATACTTTCAATAAATAATTCTTTAATTTTCCAAACAAACAAATGTGTTTTATTTTAATAAAAAAAGGCGGAGTCATATTCACACACCTAATATAATTTGAATTACGCGATTTTTATGGACCACTTTTTTATTGTTTATATTTTAAAGGGCTAGCGTTACAGTAATACCGACCGATTTACATAAATTTTAACACAATTGAATGTAGTGTACACTTTCAAATTGTACCTATATGGTGTTATGTTTTCATATAGCCATCCCAGATTCGTCTCCCACACAAACAATGTAATGTAAACAGAAGAAACATGATATGCCGGATCAGTTCAATGCATATATACTTATCATAGCTGCCCGATTATGGAAGTATAACAACAAGCACTTAAATTTTTATGTATCCATTGATTGTAAAGCAATTTAACGAAATTAACGACCAGCTCAAGTGTACATAATATGTATCGGCTATTACTCAGATTTATTTTACCAACAAATTACATAATGCCTTAAAGAAACGGACACCAAATTATAATTTAACATAAATAAGAATGTTAGAATAAGACACATATACAACCAGATTTTTGAAAAAAAAAAAAAACATAAAATTTTTTTATGTATATTTTACTACTTTTTTACGAGCAATTTTATGAGCTTTAAAACGTTTTTATGAGTATTTTTTTTTGGTGTTGCCGTTTTAGTTGAATTGAATTGGTTGAAATATTTGATTTGACTATATACATTTATATTTTTTTTTGTAAACAAACCATTTATTTATATTTAATTTATTGTTATTATTATTTCGGGAGTTGTTTGTTTATATGAATGAAAGATGATGCGATGATATGAGTAATGGGGTTGTTTTGGAATGACTTCAACCTTTTTTATATTTTAATGTCGAAAGTGAGACACTTTGTGTAACCATTTTAATGATATTTTAATGCCATAATCTGTATATTTTCCTAATATACCGACCATAAAAATGCTATAAAAAATCACAAATTTGTTTCTGTTTGCTTATGTACGCGGTGTGTATTATAGGAGAGTGTTTATGAAATCCGTACCCAGTATTTTAGTAGTTAGTGTTAGTGTAACAATCTTGGTGTAACAATTTTTTGGTGTAATTTCTATTCGAAGCCTTCTATTTTTATTATTTATTTATTGAGTGTTTCACAGTATGTTTTATGGGTTTTTTATTATATCTTTTGTACAGCACATTATGTTTTATGTTGTGTTGTTTTTATCATTAATTTTATTACTTATTATTACACATAAAATATAATGATCAATTTGTTGATCGTAAAATGTGTACTTTTATTTGATTTAAATTTGATCGTAAAGTTAGTTTTATGGTTTACTGTGGGAATAAAATAAAATGGGTGTAGCGCATGTATAATTCTCAAGATGACGACCCGTATGTAAGATAATTTTTCATTTTCTACTATTCTCTACAAATTCTACATAATTGGCACATTAAATTGCTTTATAATATGGCGATCGTGATTAAGCTTTTGCTTAACACGATAATAAATTTATTATGTAATTATTCGATTGAGCAGTCATTCATTGCGAGTGTAGATTTTATATAAAAATGCAAATATATGTACATTATGCTGCAAAGCAAATCAACATGATGTTTTATACATACACACAGGTTAATAGATGTTAAACAGGTTAAGTGTGGTTAATCGTTTGGATTTACTTCATTTTATTTATTATGTATATGGATTTTATAAGTAATTATAGTGTTTTGCATTTTAAAAACAACTTTTATTCACTTATGCTTGATCGTTAACTATACGCACACTGGTTATAACTAATTGATCTTAAGACCAGAAGCTACTAGGAGTTTTTTTTATATAAATTGTTCGTTGTATTATTCCGTAATCACACTAGCAAGCAGTCTTTTATAAAAAAACCTTTGTCAATCGCATAAAAATTTAGAACGACTCAGAAAATATTTCATTCTTGATGATTTAAGTTCCGAAACTAACATCACGAATATTAAATCTGGAAAGCGTTTTAAAAAATGGAATGTTGAATATGCTGTGGCCAACACCCAACTTTCTTTTACTATACGAATGTATACTTTGATCTCGAATGTATATACTCTTTGACACACCACACTTGATTTCTAAAGTAAGCAATTTGATTTATTGAACTTCTAGTATAACGAAAAATCATTACACCGGCTTAAATTTCTGAAAAACCCTGTTTTTAACCCTTGTTGAAAATTTAATTTTTTAAATTTATTTGAAATTTTTAAATTGTTGTCTTTTTTGTAAATGCTATACTTTTAACTTCTTTTTTTTAAATCCATGCCATCTGTTTTGGGGCCGAAGCACTTCAGGCTCTTTCGCGGTTTGTTTTTCCGTCTTACTTTACGCATCAACTGCCAAATGGAAGACGTACGGCTATAGGGCCGATTTAAGTTACCATCTGCGCATTGCATCGCTCCATGCCAGCCTATACTGGAGATGGAAGATGAGTCGTTTTCACTTTTAACTTCATTACAAAAATTTAAAAAGCTAATATGAATGCTGCCGCATTCGGAACACAAAATTGCACCAAATTTCGTAAGAATCTCAAAGTTTTTGAAAAAAACTTAGTTATGAATTGTTATTCCGAATAGTCAATTCGCCTGGATTAAAGATAACGAATTGTGGTGAGATAGTGTTTCTTTATATAAAACTGGTAATTTCCGGTGAAATTAAAAAATATCACTTAAACAATTTTTGTCTGAAACTTAATTTACCATCTTTTTGTTTTTCATCATTTTTACATAGGGTAAAGTCGAGAGATATGCTATACCTTTTTTGTTATTGTAATAACTTAAACAATAAAAAAGCTTTTGCATTGAAACAAATAAATTCATGTTCTTTAGTAAAAATAAACTCTAAAAAATACAAAAAGTAACAAAAGTAATTCAGTCATTAAAAATAAAAATATAAAACTAAACATAAATGCCATTTTACCCTCGGTATGGTACACCACCTCAGGGTACATATTATGCACTGGATCATGCACTGGAGCTATAATTCTCTCCAAATCCAACGCAAAGATTCTCTTCAAAAATCTCCAATGAATCTAATGGAACAGCAATATTGTCATCTTCTTTTGAACCTTTTTTAACAAAGGTTTTGTTAGATTTCGTCGGTTTCTGCTTCATTGTCAATACACGAGCTTTTTGCTCTCTGACATTAATGGTTCTATCCTTGGAGGTAAGCAGTATTGGCGATATTATATTCAACATTTTCTAGGGGTTATATCGCTGATATTCGTACTGTCTACCACTTCCAAATCCAACTGGTGATGTTTCTGGGGAATAGTCTGCAACTGCAAAGATGGAATCTTTGTCGATGTGTGTTCAACAAAATTTCCAATTATAGGCACCAATTTGCTGATTGTTAATGTAGTCTCTGATTATATGTAGACCTAAATTTTGTGTTTCCACTATATGTGTTCCCTGCTCTTGTTGGGGTTGTTGAGAACCTTCATTCTGAGATGTCATTTCTAGGTGTTGCACATTTTTTCCACGAGGGTGCTAGTAATTGGCCAAATTTCAAAGGAGAAATGTTTCTTTTTGGATTGTTTTTAATGAACAAATTGTAAATGCTTTAAAAAACGACCGATCTAAAGGTTGTAAAAATTGTGTTGTATATGTGGCGGCAAACAAAAGAGGATTATCTCGTTTGCTGCAGCGAATTCCAACATGTCGGTATTACTATACAATGTGAAGAATGGCCGTCTAATATAATTAGCACTTTTAATTGTTGTTTTCTTGAAAGAATATGTCCTTTAAGCTAAATGTAAGAAATATATCAACAGATTTACCTACCATGTACTGAGGCATGCCATCTTGAAACACGGTTTTCTTTTTTCACTTTTTCATAACACAGGCTGGAGGTAAACAATTTCCCTCTGCATTATAGCAAGCAATAAAAGATATTGTTTCCCCGTTTTCAGTAGATGTTATTGCTGGCATGTTTTTAACCCTCTTTCTGCATTTACATATTCAGGATTAATATCTAATGGCAATTAAATCATGTTCGATTAAAGTTTTTCCAATAAGCTAAAATATTCTGTAACTTCCCAATGATTCATCCCTTCGGCAAGATTTGGTGAAAATCATTCGGGTTTTCTTACAGACAACCCCAGACGACACTTCATGAAAAGTGTAAACCATACATTACCAGCCTTTGTCTTCTCCAAATTAAACTTGAGTGATAAATTATATGTCTGTGTTTGTCCGAATGTACCTCTGTATCTCGCACCTCATTTCTTGTTAGAGCAAACGCATGTGCTTGAAGATTTTTATGACACTTACAATCTTATTTTCAAAATCGTCACCTAAACAACAACCGTCAACTAACCTAATGCTGTTGTTGTATTAGTTTTGTTTTTAAGGTGCCGTCTTAAGGTCGTGGACGGCATGTTGTATTGTTTAAATGCTATATGCATTAATTAATAATATGTTTTCTTTAATATCCTTAATGGCCGCTTACAGATTTTATTCTATCCAATCTGCTCGCCTGGAGTTGTGTTTTTTTTATAAATGGTAGGCCTTTATACCTCGATTTATAATTAAAACATTTTAAATTAAATTAAATTTTCAAACTATTCGATTATGAAAACCAAGGACAATAACAGATTAAAATAGCAACATAAAGGGGCACGAACCATATCACCTTCTATTTATAAATACCATGTCTCATACATACTAACGTCTGATTTGTCTATACACATAAAAAATCACTTATTCGCCAATTAGTTTTTCAGCCATAACATTCCAAAATGCAAATCGTTATACTCATTTTACCAAATCAAAAAAATACTTGCGCTTTATACTTACCAAAACACTTACCAAACACAAAACTAAAAAATAAAATAAATAAATTACTAATTTTTTTCGTTTTTAGAAATGTAAAAAAGTATAAGGAGCATTCGTATATATGAATAAAGGACACTAAGCCATACCTCCCTCTGCACCATATTACCCGACTTTACCCTAAATGTTATATACTTTTCAAAATAATTGCAAAAAACGAAACATGCCCGATGGAATCTGCAATTTTCTTTTGACCGATTTCCGGCAAAAATGCCGCCTAAAATCATCAGTTTCGCTTAAATAATGGAAAACTGATCTGTACTGGTACTGTTGTAAACTAAATTTTGAAACTTTTAGTTGCAAAAAACGAAAAAGCTGATTCAAAACTGCGTTTTCCGGTGAACCGCTTTCCATCAACAATCACTGGGATCTTCTAATTTTCTAAATAAACTTAAGTGTAAAACGCATACACACTCTTCACCTCTCTCTAGCTTTCATATCCCATAAATTAATTTTGCCGCCTTCTACGTGGTCATCCAACTATTTCGGTTCATTGCACGCTCTCTACAGTTCCTACATCTTATTATACGCGGGGCTTTTACAATATCGTCGCGCCAGCTTAAGCTGGAAACAGAACAAGTGCGACAACGGCGAGCGTCAACGAATCAATAAAAAATATCACCGATAAATAAAACAACCACAAAAGACATAATCACGACATATTTTATCTATGTCAAAATCGTTTCTAATGGTTCTGTTGTTGACACATGACGTTGAAACTTTACCAATTTTGGTACGACACATTGAGGCGTCATAACATTGTTTCATATGTGGTTTTGTTTTTCAGTTTTTTTTAATTTCTTTACTACCGAATAAAAATTGCCTTTTACTGATGGCATTGCCATCTGTTCTCGAGCATTTGAAACTAAGTAGTTTTTTTGCGAGTGGGAATTGGCCGTTGTACTCAGGTAACGTTTTGCACACTCCTATATAGTATCGCGTAAAAGTGGAATATTTTTGAGAGCGAGACCAAAGTAAGTGCATCTTGTGGGTGTGGGCGACCAGTAAGAATATAGAAGATTATTTTGAAAATGAAAGGTCGAGTTTTGAATTTCATAGAATAAAGTCTAGTTTTGGAATTAAAGCCGAGTTTGCCTTGTGATATTGTAAAGTTGAACTTTGCTTTTTTTTGTAATATTCAGTTTGTTTCTTTTGCGCTGGAAAATAAAAAAAAAAAAATTTTAAATTCTTCGAGTTTTGTGACGAAAAAAATAAAAATAAAAGTTTAAAATTACGTTTGACTTTGAGTTTATTTTGTTTGTGGTAGCTGAAAAAAAATGTATAAATACATATATTATTTGAGTTTGGTTAGAAGTGGAAATTACTTGGGTGGTCATGTAAAATATTGGACATTTTCAATAGTTGGTGGTTGGTGTTGATTTCTTTTGAGTGCTTTGCTCGCCCAGTTATTTGTATAAGATATCGGCGAGTGAACGCCGCAACTAAATTAATAATTTATATAAGCGTGAAGGCGTTGAATACCATATTACATCGATAGCCTAACGAGGCATATTTTATTAATCGGCGTGAAGAAGCCACACTGAAAGTTATCAAGTTTAAATCGGCGAGAAAACCGCCACGCGGAAAATTTTACCGGCGGACGTGCCGCCACTTGGGATCAAACATATATGGGTGGCCAGTTGGGGCCATTCAATTCTTTGATATACGGCGAGCCAACGCATAATGTTTCATATTTTTGGTTAACGGCGAGCCAACGCCCAACGTTATTATTTTCGATTAAAGGAGGAATGATGCCCAACGAAATTACGGTTATGGGTTGCCAGTTGAGGCCATTCAAATTTTTTGTTAACGTTGGGAAGGCTCCCAACATAAATACCGTACAGAGTGGCCCACAGCGTGGCCATTCATAATTTTTTGTGTACCGGCGGAAGGGCCGCAACGCTGGAAACCAACATTCTTTGGTTTTGGCAAGACAACGCCCAACGTTCTTCGGTTCTTGGAAGGAAGACGCCCAAAGTATTTTCATTTTGGTTAAAGGCGGAAAGACGCCTCAGCATCACAAGGTGACCTAACCAAAGGTCCAAAGGTACAATTTTGTTTTTATTAATTTTAAATTTTTTTTATTTGAAGTAAACTTCATTTCAATGCATATTTACCATTTTTTTTCAAAAATTTAACTTAATTTTGTTTAATTTTTTTTAAAGATACCGGTGTTATCGTCATATAACGATTGTTTAGCACGAGCAGGGAGGGAAGACGAATTTGTTTCGCCCTCGAAATTATTCACATTCGGCTACCATATTTTAGTTCGATTTAGTTTTCTCTCTCGACCAGTTACAGCTTGATTTATTTTTCGTTCGCTTTGAGATTTGTCACGTCTGACCCTTTCCGTTGGATTTGTTTTTTTCCGTTATGGACACAAATTGTTTGTATTTAAATCAAAACCGAACTGCGTATGACTCCTAGCATTCGGTGTTATTTTTTATTTTCTATCTGGCTCACTTTCTTTTCTTCCGTTACTAACCTGGTTATTTTTGCCTAGTTTTGTTTTGTGTTTTTTTATGAGATGAAGTACTAAATTTCTTTTCGGGTCGGTATGTGCACCCTATGGGGAGGGGACTCTCATTTCGTGCCGGTTCCATAGTTGCCGGCTGAACTTGTAACTCCTCGTCATCCCCTTGGCAGGACAGCCACAAGGTCGGAGTGGCGAGTCTAGCGTCCATGCGGGGACGACCGTAAAACCTACACGTTCTTCCCATGGCACTTTGGCAGTTTTAAGCGGAGTGTGAATTGTTTACGATTCTCTAGGTCTCTCCGAGTGAAGAGAGGCTTTGTCTGTTGGAAAAACTATTATACTGCTTTTTTGTGACTGGGCATCGGCCTCTAGATGCTTGTCATTGTCATTCGAGAAGATCCGGTTGTTCCTGGGTGGGCACATTCGGTTATTATTATGTTTATTCACGTTCCTAAAATTTCGGTCGACGGATTCTGGAGTAAATTCAATTTCATTTCAGTTTTTTAGTTTATTTTTATTTTGATTCTGTTCCACGGTAAAGGTCAGGAGCATGCAAGCCTCAACTTCCCCACACTGTGAGAGAAGCCTCTGCATATTTAGATGAAATCAGCGGGTTGGCTTCGTGCTACCCGTAAGAATTTATTTATATAAAAAACAGCTTGCAACATTGTTTCGCCAGCGATAAAAATAGAAATTGACTCCAAATTTATTTCAACGAAAAAATCGTCGTCGCCAGCATCGATGGTTGTGTTTTTATTGCATGTTGTCGGTATTTTGCAATAAGACAGGCAATTTCGCTCGTCGCCTTCGCTCTTGTTCTGTTTTGACTAGGTTTTTCCTTACGGTATATTACGACCGTTGATGGAACGCTTTTCGTATTATTCGTGCTGGTGAGGTTCTTTCCATGTAACCCAACCGTCTAGCTTGGTTTGGTTTAATGAATGCGATCATATCGCAGTTTCCAAGGAGACGATTTATTTTGTAATTCATTCAAATCCGATACTCGCTATTCGCTACCTCAATGGGAAGCTTTGCCTTTTAAACTAGTGCTGATGTTAGGTTAGGTTAGGTTAGAGTGGCTGCTATCGCACACTTAGGCCAATAATGGCCCATTGTGATACCACATAGTGCTGATGTTGTTCGGGAATATTTCTCTGTGGTGACGCCATTGGAGGACCAAATTTTATAAATAATTAAAATATTTTGAGGCATTGTGATAATAAAATTAAATAAACGTAGGTTGTCCTATAAGATTAAAGCCTTGAATGAATCCCTATAGTTATTTCTGGGGGGATGTTTTTGAAATAACTTTATTCTGCTTTTGGAAATCTCTTTGCCGTTGATCGAGAAACATGTTGCACAGTTTCCGCCCCTTCTTTGTGCGTTTTGTTGATATAACATTTGAGATCCTCACATAGAAGATCCTCACTAAACGAAACCAATAAGAACCAGAGATTAGGCTTGATTGTCATTATGAGAGTGTGGACATTTTACACTTTCTTGTCAAAAATTGTCGCAACAGGTATTGAAGGCTGGTGATATAACCAATGAAAATGATTTATATACGTTGACAAATGTCAATGCACATGAAAATTACTTTCGAACATTATTTCAATACCTTCATCTAAGCTATCCACAGTAAATTTCAATACGAGACAATCACTGAAAATGTGACTATTATTCACAAAACAATGTAATTCGTAATCTACTTATTGTTAATAAATATAGCAGAAGTTTTTAACATTGTTAGGTGATTTGAATTAACAGTAATTGCTGTGATTTAGTTGCACCAAGACATTGTAATTCAAATTTATTATGATGTAATATGCAGCTGATTTACCTAAAATGTTGAATTGGTGTGGTCAAACAAATTAAATTTGAATTTTCATATACATATTTACAAATATTGGAGTTATTGTATGCGAGCTATTTTTAAAGACTAATACTTTTGCGGGACGTTAGCTAAAAGTGCGGACTCGTTCCTATTCAATACTGTCATTATAATTTATGTTATACTTTCCAATGCTGTTTGGCCTCACTTACCTTAAATAGTTATTAAGGAATCTTCTTAGTTAGTCGTTTGCGACTAATAAGCAGACAAGTGTTTTTATTTGAATTATTTCAGAATGGTTTTTAAATACTCACACAGTAAACCTTATCGTTTCACTAGCGACAACCCCTTTGAAATAAAATTCTTAACAGATGTTTTACTTTAGTCGACTATACAAAATATCCACTCACATACACAAAATATTTTTATTTCATAATTTAAGTAAAATTCTGTAGAAAACACTGTTAAAGACGTTTACAGAAATATAAAAATTAGAAAGTTAGACTCGCACCCCAAACATAGACACAAAAAAATGTTACGTAAGTAGATTGAAAACCAAAAACCATCGATAAGGGTTTGAAAGTAATTTTCGTTTTACTTTATTTGTAGCTATTTTACAAAAATGGATGAGGAGAAAAAGGCATGATTAGAATTTTACAATGAATTTACTTTTGTTTTCTTAACATTTTTTTTTTTTCGCAAAATACCATCTTCTCTAACAATATACTAATTTATGATTTATGACGAGAAAGTTATCTGTATTGTTTTGATAATTTCACGTTTAAATGAGTATATATTTTTGATTTATGATCTTAATGTATCCCGTACGTAAGATAGTTACACAACAGAAATCTTGATATTTTAAATGTTGAATATCAACCTCATCCATTTCACGGTTTAAAAACTACATAGTTTTTGTAAACGTTTTTTATGTGATTGTTTCAGATTTTCGTGTTTAATTTTAAAACCGAATAGGACTTGTTTTAAAATTTGAAGATAGAAATGGTTCCACTATTATCTTTCCAATTCGAGAATACCTTTATATACGCATATAGAGGCGAAGTACCTTTACATCGATCTCGACGGAATTTGATTTATTTATTAGTAGTTAATTTATTTAATTTTTTATCGTGTGTTTTATCATAAAAGGCGACAAAATAAATTTTATGGTTCTTTCTAGTTTAGATGAAAGATTTATTTCTACATGTTACATAATAGAATTTAATTTGATTCATGTTAGAGATCCTTAGTGGGGGTTGGTCAGTGGTTTTATTCAACGAAATAAATAAATTTAACTACTTTAAAGATCTTAAGGGTATTTACAAATCTAAAATGAATATGTATGTGTTATTTATGTTTGGATATATAGGCACATATAATGTATAGTTTAAAGAAATACCGAATTATAGTGTAATTTTAATTTCCACAGAAAGTGGTTCTAACAGAAATCCTATATGAAACTGTCGATTTCTTTTTTCGCTAGGACCCACCGCTTTGTTGTTTAGTGAGAAATTCAGCGGCGCATCGTACGTCGTAGAATATATGAGTAAAGCTAATGGTGAGATTTCAAAATTACAAGAGCATCAATTATGCGAGCACAGAATGAATACCATCTGTTGAAGCACGTGATTATTAAAATCCGTGATGGATGGGAGATGTCTTCACATGAGGCGACTTGGTGTTCCTTCGGCTTCATATGTCTGAAGTTAGCAGAGAAATTATTGATATTACCACTGTGTAAACCTTATAGCGTTGGAGATCGCACACAAAAAATGAACAGTTGAACCAAGATGAATTTTCATTGTAAGCTACCAATGTTTCTGTAGACTAAACATATAATCAAAAAATAGGAAGACAACTCCGAGGAAGTAAAAGGAAAGACTACCGTCAACGATAAAATTTCTAACCGTTTTCGAGACAAGCCTTGCGTGCATGAAAGAACGAATAAGTCAAATTTTATACGATTAACGGTTCTCTTGTATTCACCCGGTATTCACGGCGTTCATCAGAAGATTTTAAACAAATGGCGTTTGCTTAACAAATGGTATTTAAACTTCAAAATGCATTAGAAAAATATCAAAAAATTTGGCGAAATCTGAAGTATCATAATGACGAGAAAGATGATTTTTTAAATCATGAGGATCGTGCAAATTCGAAGGAATCTGGTTTTCCACGGATTATTGGGAAAGAATGCATTTTACATGGAACTATTACAAGAATGCGTCGTAATGGTCGAGCTGGGACAATTCAAAGATTTTAAAAAAGGGCTTCCGGATGCGGTAAAATATGCTCACTAAAATTACTAACACAAATTTATAACTATTTCTGTCAACCAGAACTACGGTTTATTAACCGTTAAGATTTTCTACCATTTAATGCCATTATTTTTTATTGACACTTGTTAACTGTAACGGTGACCCTTGTAAAATTTTGACTGAAAGTATGCGTGCTTGCAAGGAAGTTTAACAGTTTTAATTCTAAAATTTATATAGGTAAGTTATAGTTGTGTGAAAAATCTGGGTCTCCGAATTATATTAAGTGGCCATCAAGAGACGAAGACAAAGTGGTTTATCAGGACAAAATTAACTGATAAATAACGCAACGTTGGAATTGAATTCAGGGCCAAACAACCGGGCACTAACAAGAAATTTTTAGTAGACTTCTTTAACTACATGATAACGTTTAACAAAAAAAAGTTTCATTCCTACGAAACATGGCATGAGATGCGAAACCTCGGACATTGCAATAATCATCTAAGAAAGTTTATTTGAAATGGATGTGAGGTTTTGATCAAAATGAAAAATTAACAAAAATAAACAGTTGGTAAAAGCAATTTTAACAACGGAAACCTGACAACAGACAAATTTCTTATATTAAAAACTATTATCAAAACTTAATTTTGATTGAAATAAATAAAATAAAATTGCAAGTTAAAAATATTTACATAAGACAAAACATTAATTTATGCAATTTAATAATGTTAATAAATTGTAGTATGCACTACTAAAGAATCAGTAACATGTGCATTACCACAGCGATGACATCGAGTTGCAAATACGTATATCAAATGTCAACATGAGAGGTGCTGTTTGAAACAAAATTGGTCTCGTTGGTCGTTTTCTCATTCGTTAATGTGTTGGAAAATCGAATCGAATTGAATATTTTGGTGATTTTTCGGTTTCAGTGTATTAATTAGTGGCCAGATCACAGAGGTACTACCGAGATGTGACTAGTATCTTATCTGGTGGTCCCCGGGTGTATTTTTAATTTTTATTGGCTTGTCTGGTGCGCTCCGGGCTTATTTTTAGGTTTTTTGCACAGCTCAAACGACTTTAATGAATATTTCTGGAAGGAAAATTTCGAGTACCAGGAACTGATGGCGATGGATCCTGATTTCGGGACACAACGTCTAAGGGCTTATCTGTTGGACCCGAGTTTATTATTAATTTTTTTGCTCAGCTCAAACAGTTTTAATGAAAATTGTTTGAAGGGTGTTTTCAAGTACCAGTGGCTCTCTTCTAGTTTTCCCTGGGAATAGGGAATTGGGAAAAATATTTTCATAGTATTTCTGTCTAAATTGGCCAATATTTATAAATATTTTCGAAACAAAGTTAAATAGGAAAATATTTTTCCCTATAAAAGTTTTGTGGAACAAAAGTAATTAACTTTGTTTTAAAAATATTCACACCAAACTTATTTCCTCAGTAGGCCAGAAAAATACAATTTATTGAAAATTTTATGAAAATGTTTTTTCCATTTCCCTATTCCCAGGAAAAGCCAGAATAGTGCCACAGGAATCATTTGCGACTGATTCTGATTTCGGGAAAAATCGTTTAAGGGGTTTTCTGGTGAAATTGCGGGTTTATTTATAATGCATGTGGTTGTATATTATAAGGAAACACTGGGTCTATTTAAATCGTATGCAAAGTACGATGATGAGGTCGATTCCGGGATCTAAAATTTTATGCTTTGTTATGTTATTTTTGTTTTTTCAATACAAATTCCAATAGGAAGCGGGGAAATAAAATAACATAACAGAAATTTTATGCCGCGAGAATCGGGCCTGATATTCTATTGGGGTATTGAGGAGAAATATGACAGGAAAACCATATATTGATCGTCTATTAATTCACTTGAACGTGATTAATAATTCGATTTCACAAATCTTATTCCAGAACGGGTCATGCATGTGGCTAATATTTTTAAGAAGCATTAGGTCTATTTAATTGACAGCAAAAGATCAATATTCACTACTCGGAAGTATCTCTGTGATCTGGTCAGTAATCAAACCACTGAAGCTCAAAATATTCTAAGCGATTCGATTTTCCAACACATTAACGAATGGAAAAATCTCGTAGTTTTTTGATAAGACCAATTTTATTTCAAAGAGCACATTTGATATACGAATATGTAGTAGTGTAATTAGTATGACTTATTTTATTATATATAAATTTAGCCGATTATTATTTGAGCCAGTTGTAAGCCCTTTTTTCACAAATGCACTCAATGCGGACACTATCCTCGCCTCACTACCAATTTATTACTACTGCTTACTTTTTTAAATACCTACTCTGATTTTACCTATCTCATTCTAACTATAGACTATTAACCCTCGCATTGATGTTGTAAACTACTAACCCTATAACATTAGTCTTTGTTGATGTGCTTTGCCAAGTGAACGAGGTCACCCTCGTCATCTTGTACAACTGACCCATTCGACGTGATATTTACGCGATGCCAGTACCAGCAGGGACTTTGCTCACAGGCTACGTGGAATATATTCATAACACGTTCACTACCTTAATTCTAAACCCAACATACATATATGCAACTCGATTTCATTGAAGTGGCGATATACATATATGAAACTGGTCGGATCCGCTCGAAACGTGATATTTCAAAACGCGATATTTTGAAACGAGATATGACAAAACGCGTTATGGTTCAGAATGTGCATTGCGAAGCGGGAGCGTAGCGACCCAATGTATACCGATCCTATATACTCTCGATCCTATCGATTTTTAAATTCCTATAAACTGAAATTAAATTTCCCCTTCACCCGACTGATATAACCTTATCCTAAATTTCCGTTTTGTACCATATCGCGTTTTGTACCATATCGTGTTTTTAAATATCGCGTTTTGAAATATCGCGTTTTGTACCATATCGCGTTTTGTACCGTATCATGTTTTGAAATATCGCGTTTTGTACCATATCGCGTTTTGTAAATACTCTATCGTGTTTTGAAATATCGCATTTTAAAATATCGCGTTCTGATAATTCGCATTTTAAAATATCGCGTTTCAAATGGGACCCGTTACTGGTTCATTTATAGTAGTGCATTGCATACTACAATTTATTAACATTATTAAATTACATAAAATGTTTTGTCTTATGCAAATATTTTTAAATTGTAATTTTATATTATTTATTTCAATCAAAATTAAGGTTTGATAATAGTTTATAATTAAAAGAAATTTGTCTGTTGTCAGGGTTCAGTTGTTAACATTGCTTTTACCGACTGTTTATTTTTGATAATTTAATAAATTAAAATTTTGGTTAATTTTTCGTTTTGTTAGAAACTGCACATCCATTATTTGAAAAATATCAAACATCAAACCGTGATGTGAATGATTTCTGTAGGAAAGGATATCGCTTTCCACAGTTTGATAATCTTGCTTATCCTATACATTACATTTGCATTCTTCGCAACAAAACAACCATTCACACAACAAGATAACCAGGGTACATGATACCAAGAATTACTAACAAAAGCAGGTATGATATGAAAGGGCGATGATATGCATTCTCAACCCTTGGGCGGAGTTATGAACCCATAAGAGTTACGTAATATGCAAGCAACATTGACAGACGCAAAAAGCAACATATGACATGATAAGAAACCCAAAGACAAATCGTGTTAAATGCGAATTTATCAATTTTGTGTAGATAATTTTCCACTTGCTTCGTAATTCAAATCTAAATAGAAATACGTAAATAGATATAATTTCTTAAGTCTTATTTAGTTTTTAGTAAAAATAAAAGATAATGTTTATTGGAAGAAGGAAAATAAAAAAATAAAAGAAATAAATAAGAATTGTAGTTCAAATTTAATTTTTTTATTCCCATAATTGGCCAAGTGGTGCAGCGATTTGTTTTAAAGTTAAAGTGCAAAGAGTGCAAAGGAGATTGTGAATAAAAGTACGCTCCCAAGTAATCTCACTACAGTGTTAATGTGATATTATCCAAGTTAAAGTAAGATTCTGCTTTAAACATTTCAGCACACGACAGCAACAAGTAGTTTTTCGCACTAAAAGATAAACAAGATCTTAAAGATAAACAAGAGTTCATAACATCGGTCCACTACAAGATAGAGACCGATTTAGATGTATTTAAACAAAAAAAAAACCTAAAATCTAGAAGAAGCTTGCGTATTTTTGTGTGAGTTTAATGCAAGCGACCATCTCAACCAATTTGAAAAACAATCTCAGATAGTAAGCATTATAGTCAAACTAAGTTTCTTCAAAAGTCGGAGCAAATGGAAAGTTTAAAAGGACTTTCAGTGAAAAGAAATCGTTTCGACCGGCTCAATGGATGTAGATCATTCATTAAGATCTGAAAAAACCTTAAGGCCAAATTTGAGGAACAAACAATCACCATCTCAGACCGTGGATATTTTTGAGGTCGCCATGAATCAGATACAGAAGTTTATTATTAAACACAGAAGTTTATTATATTAAATTTTTAAGCAAATTTAGAGGCCAACAACAATATAATTAGGCAAAATATTATCCCAAAAACCCTGTTAGAATCCAAACCAGGTTTTAGGTTTCAGTGGTTGACACTTAGGCCATTTTTGGCCCATTGTGATACCCCGCATTCACGCCACATCATTAACCCATTCACCTACTCACACAACTACAGTATACCACCTGCACATTGCAAGCTCCATATCAACCTTTATATTGACATGGACGGTGGGTCGGCGCTGAATTCTGCACTCCATCAGAGGGTCTTAGTTGTGTTTATTAACATCACCGATTGTAGTCGATGATGAAAATTCGATTTGCATCTAGCCTCTGATGGGATTCGAACCCAGTACCTCCCGGTCCAAGTGCCGAAGCTTTAACCACTGCACCTTTGTCCGGTAATCCAAACCAACAACAGTAAAAACTTTTCATGGAACAAAAAAACTTTTCCACAAACAGATGAATCAAGTTTCTTGGGTTGAACCTACCCTGACAAACCTATCACAAACTTTCTTTTCACTTTCTTTTCTTTTCTTTTTTTGCGTTGTCATTTTAGGACCAAAATTAACTAACTATTTACACCAAGACAAAGAGAAATTGAGCACTTTTTGATTATGCAAAATTGTAATTTTTTTACCAGGAATAAACAAGGCTGAAAATTTTATAACCATTGTTAGACTAGGAAGAGCAACCGATAATTCAGAACCATTTTCAAAATTAAACAATCTAGGCCAAAACTTTAACAGGAATAAACAATTTCGAGACATTCGAAAAAATCCCAATTAGTTTAAATCTCAATAACGAAAATTATTCAAAAATTAATTTATTGCTGAAACAAGAAGGAAAGTTTTCACCAACAACAGTAATTACAAAAAAAATACTCGTTTCAAATTTAGGTGGTGCCAAAAAAAGCAAACGCATCTGGAACCCAAATAAATTAAAAAAGCTTAGGGAAATCCAAATATTTTCTTACCTCAAATCTTTAATCCGGATTCCATCAAATCCCGATGGATGAGAAATGTCAGAAAAATCTGCGTTTTATAGATAAGGGCCGCTTTGAGTTTATTTAAATGCTCTTCTGTTTAAAAAACGCCCCAGCATTTTTTCTAATGGCTATGAATCATGTGTTAAACGGCCTAATTGGGGTAGTTTGCTATAAGTATATTTGAATGACATCACCAATTTTTGTAAAGTTTTAAAAGGTCTGGGAGATTACAACCTTTAAATTCAATTGAATAAATGCGAATTCCTGAAAACAGAAGCGAAATTTCTCTAAAAAAATAATGACCCAGATTGGACCAATCCCCGACAAATTCCAAAAACTCGTGAATTGGCGAACATTGGCGATGCAGAACTAAGTCCATCAATTTTTTAAAATTGCAGGTATAATATAGACGCTTTATAAAGACTATTCGAAAATTACAAAATCAATGACTAAATTTTAGAAAAAGATGAAGATGTCAATATAAATGATCCGGAACATAGAAAATCCTGGCTCTTAGCGCTTATCTCAAACACAAAAAACATTAAAAACCGATCGCTTTTGCATCAAGAACCATGAACCATGGACTATGAAAAAATACAATCCACTACTACACGGTAATAAATTTACGCTTCTAACTGATCAGAAACCTTTAGTTTTTCTCAAAATTTCGGTGAACAGGAACAAGGAAAACTAACGATGTCGCTGATGCATTAAACAGAACACGGACAAGCGAAAGAAACACAAAAATAAACTTCAATGAAAATAGTACCGCTTTATGTGAATATGAAACAGAAAATTCAATCGTTTTTTTTTTTTTTTGTAAATCCGTTAGATAGACTTTTCAACAAATTTGCAATTAAAAAGCTTCTATGGAAGCTGCACTTCTGGTGGACATATCTTGGTCAAAAATCACTGGGATCTCCTAGTTTGTGAAATAAGCTTAAGCATGAAGTTTCATCCCGATCAATTAATCCGTAACGGCTGTACAGGGACCAAATTGTTTACTGAATAAAAGTTTTAGACAAAAACTGTCATGTCCACTTAAATTTTGGAAAACTGATCTTGACTAGCATTGTTGCAAAATTAATTTAGAATCTGTTAATTAAAAGTTTTTTCGTAAATGATACACTATTTAAAATACATGAAAAACGTAAAAGCTCTTATGGAAGCGTTCAAGGAAAAGCTCCTTCGGAAGCTGTCACTTCTGGTATTCTGACCAAAATTCACTTGGATCTACCAGTTTGTGGAAAAAAAAAACTTCATTTTAAAGCTTCATCCCGATCAGTGGTCCATCTAGGCTTTAAAGAGGTCGAAATGGATTTTGTCAAAACACGTCATTTCCGCTTAAATTTTGGGATACATATTGTTTTGGAAGCGTATTGTTGTAAATTTTATTTAGAATCTTCTAGGTCAAGTCATTATTCTCGTAATACTATAATTTTCAAAGTATTTGGAAAAACAGTAAAAGCTCTTTTGAAATGCGATTCCGGTGGGCCTATTTCAGCATAAATTCACAAAAAACTCCCAATTTATGAAATAATTTAAATCTCAAGTTTAAGCCTGATCAATGAATCCGACTGACCATTGTCGAATTTTTGCTTTAAATAAGTTTTTGTCAAAAATCGTCATTTCCGGTTCAATTTTAGAGAAATGGTTTGGGCCGATATTGTTACAAATTAAATTAAAATCTTTTAGATTATATTGTTTTCTCTTGTAAATGATATATATTTCAAAATATTTGCCAAATACGAAAATTTCCCGTGGGATCTCCAAATTTAGAGAACCAATAAACATTTAGTCTGCACGGAACCACATAATATAGACACGCACAGAGATTTAAAAAAAAACGCTTTTGTTGACTTCAGCAAAGTAGTAAATCTGCAAAAATTTCGACGCCAAAACTTTTCATGATTACTGTACACTTTATTTTGCTTCGTAAAAGAAAGCAAAAACCAGTTATATATATAAAAAATTGTAATTTCCGCTTAAATTTTGAAAAACTGATTTTAACAGGCATTGTTGCAGATTTATTTTAAAATCTTTTAGTTCATAATCGCTTCTCTTGTAAATGTTATAATTTTCAAAATATTTCGCTCATTTGCTGCAACAGTGACACCACTCAAAATTAATTCATTTCTAAGATATTCGAATCAAACGATTCCCAATAGTTCATAATTTTGTCATTTTGTATCAAAACATACTCTCTTATGTAGTCTAGCAAATTAAGTAAAATTGTATATCAAAAATGACTCAATCCGCCAAAGAAATTAACATTTTAAGATATTGGAAACTCCCCTTGGAAGAAAATTTGCTAAGTATAAAAGAATTATAAAATTTAAGATCCGATTAAAGATGTAGGAAAAGAAAAAAATTATTTTACTTTTATTATTTTTATTTACTTTTGAAAAACTCCGTTTTTACAAACAATTTTGAGTGAAATTTTCAAATCGCTCTACTGAAAAATTAAAAATTTTGGATTGTGTCACTCTTGCAGCAAATGAAGGGTTTGTAAAAACGGAAAAGCTCATACGATAGCTGCTATTTAAAAATGCTTAGCTCTGAAGTTCCAGTGCGATCAGTCAACCAATCTGGACTATAGAAAATCAGCAAAATGTAGTTGACACAACATTACGCCTTGAGAATGTTTCAAGTGTTTTGTTTAATTTTCTTAATTTCTCGACCCGTATTGTATTGACGTTTCAGTTTCGAAGTATTTTGTTGGCACATTTGCAACTTGAATTGACAGCCAACTTCAAGTTTTTTCCAAGTATTGGTTCCGATATTGGCTTCTTCGATAAAAATTTCTTACCTATTTACTTTATATTACGCGCCTCTCGAAACATTCAACCCATTGCCAAAACCAACATAACAAAATAAGTACCCCGCATAAAAATACTCACTGTTAAATTTTAATACCCATACCGTATATTAAAATCAATATACGATCATGTCTCTTGAATTTTTCTCATGATCATAAAAATATTCACACAATAAAAATAATCGTTAAAATCGTAAAAAAAGAACTTAAAATTAAAAAACAAAAACCAAATTATTATCTTTTTTACGATTATTTTTATTGTAATTTTTTAATTTATTTTCATACTTAAAATAATATACACTGTAAACGTAAATAAATAAAAATTTATAATATTGATGAAAAAAGCGCACGACGACGCGTTTACGTAAAATAAAAATTATAATAAAATATATAGTTTATACATTTTTTAAGTTTAAAATTAATAAAAACAAAAAAATATTTTTAAATACAAAAATATCATTCAGGTTTTTAATAAAAAATTGACAATGGATTTTATCGTTTTTAATGTCAATTTTATTTGTTTGAGATTAAGATTCCGCGCACCGAATTAATAAGCAGCCTGTACGCCATAAAAATTCAATTTTATATGTTTAATTTTTAAATGTTCGATGGTTAATTTATTAATTTAATTAAAATATTTTTACTTTTGTATATTAATAAGTTTGAGAACGTGTTTTCTGACATATTATGAATTATGTAATATTGTTCAAACGAGCATATAATTATGTGGATATTAGCGATTACCCGTTATATACTCACCTTGTACAGTCATAAATTATTTTCAAATACATCTTAGTTGTATTTCATAATTTATTGGTTAATCACAATCGATCGTAAATTCAGGCCCCAGATAATTAATCATTAACGCTTCACTGGACATTTATAGAAAACAATCAATAATAAAGAAAAGGGAGGGATCTTGTACGATATTTTCAAATACGTTACTCTTATTAATCGACATTTTATTGAATCTTATTTATACAAAAATTGACAAAACGCTCTATTTAATGCTGTGTTTATTTTTTATATACAATTATATTATTAATATTTATTACATTTATTTGTACAAATAAATTGTCGAATGACATAGTTTACATTGTTTACGACATGGTTTAAATTAGTCGTTTAATTGCGTTTTGTAAGTTGATAAGCCTTGGCCGCCCAGATGAAATTGCATTAATGTCACGTTTTTATTGTGGCTGTAAATAAAATAAAAACAGCAAATTAGAATTAGAAAAACAGCAAATTAGTTTTTTGAAATTTATAGATTTATTTAAATAAATTATACATTTAATTCACTATAATGGCTTTTCCTAACTGTGCGATTTTTCGTAATACATATTTTAACAAAATTTGTTATTAATGTGAAACACACTTTTTAAACAAATCTGAATTGAATTTTTAAAATTCGATTTTAAATATTGGTTCTTGCCAGAAAAAATAAATTTTGTAAAATTGATAAGTTGCTGGTTAGCTTTGTATAAAAATAGTTCATATGTTTGATAAAATAAAGCAACAGTGAAACAGGTATTTGTATAAAAAGCACTGAACTTTAAATTAAGTTATTTGTTTAATAAATTAAATATTAATTGTTAAATACGAGGGTTGCCTTTTTTGAGACATGTTTTCTTCAAATTTATTTCTCTCCTTTTAAGTCCATACATCCTTTATCTCGTCCACATAGTCGACTCGGCGTTTCTCTGTCCAAAATAGTTGTTTACGAAAGCCTCTTCATTTAACGAAAAGCTCTGTCCTCCGAGCGCAAGTATTACCTTAGAGAACAACAAAAAGTCACTTTAGGCTAGGATCTGATGAGTAAGGAAGGTCAAGGGGTGGTCAAACAGTTAAAACCGTAATTCGTGGATTTTCGCCATGGCAACCGCTGCGGTAAGATACGACGCATTATTTTTTGTGGGGCAATTTTTTTTATGTAAATGTGGCAATTTTTCCACAAATTATGCCTTCAGCTTGTTAAATAATGATGCGTAGTATGCTCCGGTTATGCGTTTCCATTTTTGAGGATTACTTTTGATTAAGATAACTCCATGAATGTCCTAGAAAAAAGTCGCTATCACTTTCCCAACCGAAGACAAAGCCTTTGTCTTTTTTGGACCCGATTCCTTCTTGCCAACGTCCACTGTTTAAACTGTATTTTTGATTCTGGAGTGCAATTGTGTATTCAAGTTCCATCAATAGTTATTAGAGTTGGCGTTAAAACTCTGATTTATAAGGCGTAGTAAATCAGAGATTTGGTACCGACTAATTACTATTGACTAACTGCGCCAACAGAGCGTAATTGTATGTATGATAAAAACGGAAATGAACACCGATAAAATAAAAAAAAATATTGTGAAAGATGTAAGGTTAAGTAGTTTTTTTATTAATACCTGCTTTAACACAAATATAAAAATACAAGGACTATTGAGGACGGAACAATATTAACACTACATATAATTTTATTAGATAGCGAATTCCAGTCAACTCACTCCGTTCTCAAGCAATGTTGGGGTAAGTATATAGATTAATATGTAAAGATAATGTGTGACATTTTTAATAACCCGTGTTTTACAAGCGGGGCTCTGACCCATAAAATATTTAAGGATGGATGACAATTCATTTAATTTTAATGTTCACAAAATTTCGCTGTTAATTAAACGACAGAAAACACACTTATGAAATTCAATAATTTATCAAATTTACCTGCAAAACATTTTTTAAAAGTGATAGTTTTGTAAAACCTGCATATTAAACTATCAAAGAAAATTGATTAAAAATGTTTTATAAAACACCTTTGTAAAAGATCTTTTAATGTGGATTTACATATCCGACGATTTTTCCGTGAAGCTGCTCGCCGCATTAAATTTGGCAAACGCTGTATATGATTTACATATTTGATGAATTTTCGGCGCAGTATTTTCACACATATTTTTTTTAAATTTTTTTATTTGTAAGTGAATATATATTGTAAATAAAATGTAAATAATAAAACTAAAACCCGATAAAATAAAATATCAACATAAACACAAGCTACAAGAATTAAATATGGCGCACAATGTCAAATCGTAGAAAAAACAGTTATTTTTTGTGTGCTGTGTCGTCGCGCCGAAAAGATAAATTTTAGCCGAAAATTAGGCGAAGAAGTTCTTTGTGATTGGTTGAATGTGTCACGTGATATTCGGCGCAGAAAAATCGTTGGATATCTAAATCCACCTTTATAGTGTAATTCCGGCCTACTTGATGTTTATTTTACTACCAACGAACCAACGATTTTAACAAATCGAACATATTAATTTTGCCCTCCAAACCACTTTTGACAAATGTACTTACTAGAGAATTGACACGGTATATTTAAGGTAAATATGTTCTAAAATTCAATTTACTGTACTAAACGATATACCTGAGGTCTACAGCCATTTTGTAAAAATTGCAAAGGAAAATGTTAGCGTTCACGAAAGCATTTATTTTACTATTTGTTTTTGCCAGTTTGCCAGCTCGCATCAGGGATGTCAAATGAACAAGGTGTAAATGAGTTGTGAGATTAAGACTTCCAGGAAAAATAAAAACTATCCCTGTTTTCATACGTTGTGGTAGATCTATTTGTTATTGACAACGAATTTGATCAATTTTTTACAAAACTAAAATAAATGAAATTTAAACTTTCATCGAGGATTCAAGAAGTATATGCGTGGTAAGCTAAATACTACTTGGACAAAAAATGAAGGCATCACACTAGCTAACTATACGGACATACACCTTGTTCATTGAATATCTCTGTGAGCTGACCAATCTTCGATTGAAATTTCATTCATTTAATTTTGCAAATATTTAACTGTGGGGTCAATTAGAAACGGGATAGCCCAATCATCGTGTGGATATCGGGACTTCGCATATTAATATAATTGTATATCTAGTCTATTGCTGCCAAACTATTGTGTATTTTAGTTTCTCTTAAACCTCTCTGAGAATTGTACCATTTTTAGACAGTGATCTTCCAATCATTTATTAGCCGTGAGCAAATTCTTCATCAACGACAAATGTATTCTGGCCATCGTATTGATATAGGGGTGATGCCGTTTCATAGCTCATTTCTAACGCCAACTATATCTGCAAATGCCGTATTTTTTATACATCTCTGAGATTTGAGCAATTTTTTATAATCTGAGCCTCCTATAATTTATTTTAACGCTCACATCAGCTTGAATAGAAAGTAGACCTTGAGCAATTATTTTGATTAGTTTTAGACTTTCACGATGTTAAATATCGTATTCGAACTCTTTTTCGGTATTCCCGAGTCTGTTGAGTGATTTTAAATTTCAAAAATTCATATAGGTTTTGTAATAAAATATGTTTGCAATTTAAAAAAAATAAAAAGTAAATACGACATTTTAAATTTCGTATTAATCTATTTAGTTATAATTGTCATTTTTGAAGTCGCTAGATTAGTAATTGCGTATTAGCTATAGTATTAACTTTTCTTAACAAAGTTTATGAATAAGTCTTACATTGCTTCTGTTTACTGTTTTACAAATAAGTACTTGCGCATACTGGTTATTGAATCCGCCATGTTTTGTTATTTTTTAATTTTATCGGAAACTTCGTAGTCGTTAATTCTTTAATAAATTACAAAATTTAAGAGTAAATTATTCATTCAATAAGTATGAAACAAATGCCACGGTTCATGAGACTCATTGATCCGGATCAGTTCAAATTTTATATGAAAAACCTGATCTAAATTTTGTTTTAGATCACAAAATTTGACTTGAAATCTAGTATAAGCACCATTGTGCGATTTAATGAGTTGTGTGTAGTTTGATGAAACATGAATTGAACCGGATATTGTGGTCCGCCACAATTTTGTTCGTATGATTTTGTTGTAAAGTTAGTCGAAAGTTTCCACCCGAAATAAAATAAATGGAAATGAAGATATTGTCCTTTGTTGTTTGACACCCAAAAAAACAGATGCGTCAACATTGATCGATATTTTCAGCCGAAAGTTATCAACCGAAAGTTACCAGCAGTTAGAATAATTTTTCAAATGTAAAGAAATTTATTGATTGATTAGAGTTCATGTTGAAAATGATTTCTAGTTTATGTTATGTTATTACATTATTGAAAAAGTTTAATAAGGAATGATATTTCACTATAAAACATGTATTTTTAAATAGTCCAGTATTACTATACCCATTTCATAGGACTTAATATCGGCATTGCACATCTGTGACGAAATTCTGAAGGAGCTGTAATTTAAAATGATGTCGATAGTTAAATTTTTTATAAATTCATTGAATGGCGATACTGAGGCCATTTAATAGACCTGAATTCCTGTTAACTCTAGTCCTTTTGTTAAAAAAAACGATCAGGAAAGCCACATCAGAAATTGTTCACATATGGGCTAGAGTTGATAGCTTTCAAAATCTATGAAATAACCACAGTGTCATCGGATTTAGGTTAACCTTGAGCACCGAACTATACAATGCATATGAAAAATTGTTTTGCTACATCCCCGATGTTCTATCAGAATTGCTACACAACTTAACTTTAAAATAACAGGCATTAAAGCTCAACAAAACGTCCAAGTTACATTAATGCGGATTTAGGTTAACCTAGAGCGCCAGACCATTCGATTCATTACTACTATCCGTAAAGCCCCACCAGGATTTTTTTCATAATTGAATAATTGAGTTGAAGTTAACATACAATAAAACTTCTCAAATGTCTATAGTGACATTACTATGAATTAAGGTTAACGTAGCACCGAACCATTCAGAGAATTTGTAAGAAATTGAGCTATCAAAATTTCGTGAAATTACACCACCGTAGCCTCATATTTAGGGTAGTGTTAACTACCGGCATTAAGTTTTATCAAACGGCCATAGTAACATTAATGCGGAATTAAACTAATATAGAGCGCCGACCTACTTATGGGATTTAAAAAAAATTAAACTATCAATAGCATAGTAAATCAATCAATTATGCAAATCAAATGGACAATGCTGATTTACCATGAGGACCATTCAATGAATTCGCAAGAAATTGAACTATCGATATCTGGTCAAATTATTCCATGTATATAGCTCCATCAGAATTTCTTCAAAATTGGGCTAGAGTTAAGGCCTATCAAATAGTGGTGGGATGCTATGGCTCTGGTGGGATACGTTATGCGGATTTACGCTAACAGCACCGGCCCGTTTCATAAATTTTGTATAAATTGAACTATCGAAATATGATGGTCCCATTAAATTTTTTTTACATTTAATCTTGAACTTGAAATTTGTCACTGTTGGGGCAGAATCAACGGACATTATGTTCAATGATTTTGTAAGAAATTGAATTATCGATATCTTGTCAAAATTACATTTTTATAGCTCCATTACATTTTATTCTCATTTGCACTATAGTTAAAAGGCATTCTTCTATAGATTTACAAGAAATTTATTTATCGAAATCTTGTCAAATTAAATCTTCGTAGGCCAATCAAAATTTATTCACAATTGGGCTAGAGTTGACAGGCATTCAAGCCTATTAACTAGCCATATTAACATCAATGCGGATTAAGGTCAACCTATATCGCCGGACCAAACTACACCCCCATCAGAATTTCTTCACAATTGGGCTAAATTTAACAGGCATTAAAGCCTATCCAATAGCTATAGTGGATTAAGATTACTTTCAGAGTCGGACCTTCAATGAATTTATAATTTATTAAGTGAACGAAGGTTTCCAAATACATATTATGATTTTAAAATTGAAATATGTATTCTTTTTTTAAAGATTGTCTTTTAAAATTAATGTAACATAATATAAAGTGTAATTTTGAATTCCAAAATCGTCTCAAATTAAATAATTAGTTATTTTCCCGTTGTACATTTTTTTGTTCGGTTCAATGGTACCATCAATGGTATACTTTTGGCTGAATTACACTGATTAATGTAATCGGATTTGTTCCTCGTGCTTGTATAGCAAAAATACAATCTGACGCTTCGGCTAACAGTTGCGGCTAATTTTAATAAGGTATGATTCTGCTATTTTAGTGTAATTTTTAATTTTTCCAATGACACATCGAATATCATCTTTTTGCTCATTTATTGATGCGTGTGATCTCCACACCTGAATATGCTCAAGACAAAGGCCATTATCAAATGTAACATGGCATTTCATCAAAAGATCTAGATGGCCTAAACTGTTCGTCCTCCATTTATTATTTTATTTTTTTTCATTTGTTTATTTACAATAAAAATTTCGTGAGAACCACACATCTCTTTTTGAAATAACTACTCGACAGCTTAAACAATAAGAACGGAACGATTAAACAGAGCTTCGTTGGCGTTCCTCCTTTTTAACTGCTTATCCTCTTGTATTTACATCTACTTCAACACGGTTCAATGATACCAACTTAAATATATATAGAAAACAGTTGGCAACATTGTTTCGCCGGTGACAAAAATAGAAATAGACTTTAAATTTATTTCAACGAAAAAATCGCAGTCGCCACTCGCCAGTGTCGATGGTTGTGTTTGTAAAACACGTTTACGGTGTTTTGTAATATGACAGGTAATTTCGCTCGCCGCCATCGCTCTTGTTCTATTTTGAGCTATAACCACATAAAAAATTAAATCAATTAAAAAAACAATCATGTCTGTACGACAAAAAGTCACAGGTATCTTGTGCTGAAAAAAAATGTACTAAAGCAATTTATTAATTGTCATTTCCATTTTATTGAAGATATTGACAAGAAGGCTTCCAAAAAGGGCATTCAATTGAATTTGTAACAACAGAATGAAGAATTTTTGGGGGGCTGGATGGATCGTCTAAATTTTCCAGTAAAGAACAGAAACAATTTCAAACTTTTAACTTTAGGTTGAAAGCTTATAGATTTACAAACTTAAATTATTTTTGGATCATCTTTACTATCGTTATATAAAATTTTAAGCTTTATCTTGAGGCCTTTTGTTTACTTATAAAAATTCTTAATTTTAGCAGACAGGTTTAAAATTAAAATATTTACTAGCGATTACTTTATTTACATGCATTTTACCGCTATGTACCTGTAAACAGTTAGGTTAAAATATTTGAATTTAATAATTCTCAAAACAGGTTTTATAAAAGCCGATATCTAAAAACTATTACGCTACTCAAAATGACAAACAACTGTATTAATCCAGTAATATGCAAACGCAAACTACAAAATAAACTTTCCGAATTTATCACTATTTAACCTTTTCACGGTTGGAAATACCAAACCGTAAAACTATCACAATAGAAAATGTAAACAAAATGGGCAAGGTGTCAAATTGTCAATAAATAAAAAAATATAATTAATTTAAATTCAAACCCACAATTAAAAACCAATACATATTTCATCTTCCTATATATATATATACGAGCTTATATCAAACTATTACGTTTCTATATGTAAACGGACATAAAAAAAATTACCTGCATGAAAACTTTTATCGCAAAAATGAAATCAAATGTATCGCAAATTTTTATGTTAATATTTCCAAAACTCTGGATTCGAACCAAGTGCAATGCATGGTAGAACAGCACTAAACAAAATGCAAAAAATAAAAATCCAACATAAACCGAAAACAGAAAAAAAAATTTATTCACCATGGAAGAAAGCATACATGAGAAATTATCCATAAACAAGTAAAACCAAAAATAGAACATAAAATGCATTACATCTATTCATCTTTGTCGTTCGCACGCATAAAAGCTATAAAGGTAAATGGTATGGTAATATTGACAAATAAAAAAAGTAAAATGCATTTTAATCCCGACATCTATTAATGAACAGTGCAAGCTGTTAAAATAAAATTCCATTTTAAAATAAATTTCGAATTGTATAAGTTGGAATGTTAGTGCTTCCCAATGTCGTAAAATAAACATAAAACACGATGTATAAATACTTATGTCTCGTGAATAATTTTCTTTGTGTAGTTATTTTTATTGTTCTCGTATTAATACGTATAATAAAGGCAATTGATTTTTTTTTGTGTTAAATTGAAATGTAAATTAAATTACAGATATTTATTATACAGTGGATAATAGCTATAATGTTATATTGATAATAATAGGTTATATTATTGTATTATTACAGATTGTTGAAACTATTATTGTTATTACTTAATTTAATTATTGATTCAGCCAAACTGTATGATTTTGTCTCGCAAAGTGTATACTTTTGGTGTGCTTGATTGGTTTTATAGTTTTGTGGGTATATTTATTCGAGTAGAAAGTATATTACCTTTGTTTAACAGGCTGTTAAACTATTGGCGTGACTTGGCGTAACAATTCCTAATTCTAATATGTTGATTGAAATTATTTCGTATAGTTTCGTCATATTAATTCAAGCAACTGTTTTATTGTAGAGTGATTTCCGTCACTCTCAACTGTTTGTTTTAAATAAACTTTGTTGCCTAGAGGTGGTATAATATTGTACTTTCAACGTTTCTCCAAAATCACTTTCAACATGATCGGTGGTTGATCGGTTGGAGCGACCACCACATTAAGTACAAGTACAACATTAGTAATCACTTTGTAGGTGGCGTTTTCATACGTGATACGGTCACCTTTCTTATGTGGCGGACAATGATGATTACGGTCTTCCATTCTTCGGGTAACTGCTCCTTTTCCCAGATCATCACAATGAGACCATTATATAAGATGCGAGTATAGCTCCTTCGAGTTTTAAGAATTTAGTCTACTTAATTAGGTTTTTTTAAATCCACTTATTGCTGTCCCTTTTTTCCTTTATGAACTGTGGGATATGAAAAAAATAAATCCGCGCCTGATGAAGTTACAACTCGAAAAGAGGTCACTTCGTCAAACCGATTTAGTAGATTTCTAGCGTAGGTTTGTGATACTGCGAATACATCGGCCGCGTTTGTTTTCAGTTCTTCATCCGCGTTTTTATAACTGTAGGTTTTGAACGGAAATCTTTAGTAAGACTTCTGGCGTTTGCAAAACAATCATTTAAGTTTTCTATTTCGCGCTTGTTGGCTCATGTTTGCAACGTACTACCTCATAAGTCTTCATTACGTCTGGTCATAGCGAAGAGTGGTAGCTAATGTGGTAGACTCCGATCGGCGCTTTAGATTTGAAACGCTGCTATGCGACTTTGGCGGATCTCCAAAATGTTTGCAATAATAAATTGCAATTTCGCGTTTCAATTGCTTTTGTGGCCTATCCGGATTGATACGCCGATGAAGCTGCCATGCATTTTGCACGCAAGCATCGATAATCCATATAAAGATGCAACTCCACCACTTTTTCCCGCGATAAGCGATACGGTAAGCTGCAACGTTTTGGTCAAATCGATTGACCGCACATGTATTGATTGTACTCGGATACAACACAAGGACGAGTGACACCTATTTTTTCCGTGCATGTTTGGAATAGCGAGATGCAATCGATGTGGGTGTGGTACCTAAATGTGTTGGTAGCATGCAGACGACCGAATTATCTATCCATTTCGTAAGGCGAATCCTGGTTTCGTGTTTTTTGATGGATTTGTAGTAACCACGTGGTTTTGACTTCAACTTTTTTTTATGTGGAATCGGACAACTTTTCGGGATTCGATTCTCACGAATGGTACCAGTTCCATTATAGTCCCGATTTTTCAAATAAGCCAACAACAGAAAGCTCGTGAATAAACTTTTGAAGTAAAATGAAAACGGTAATCCTTGGACTTTACCAGAAAAATCGTAAATCATGTTGGCAAGAGGAGCAGCACATTTACCGAATAGTTCTTCATATGTTGTGTTTGATCGCGGATTTTTGCCTTGATACACCTCGAAATTAAACATATTGTATCCGCTGGGTGTACATAAAGACCATACCTTAAATCTTAAACGTATAGATTTCCCTTTTATGAACTGTTTACATCCGTGTTTCCCAAAATAGACAATCATACTTTCATCAAAGGATAAATTCTGTTCGGGATGAAAATGTTCCAACATTTTTGATTTGATGCGATCGGTTATCGGTCTCAACTTCCATAATTTATCACTTACGTTTTGTGGAGCACGCACGTTCGGTTCAAAATGTAGACTCTGCAAAATTTTCTCAAAGCGATTTCGACGCATACTGTTATACACCATATCGTTGTGCAAATCAGTTGCTCTACATGTCTCCGTAACTGGCTTGACCAGTATATCCGCTAACAAGCAAAATGCCAATAAAAAAACGAAGTTCTGTAACGAAATAAATTTTACAACTTTGTAACATAATTGCAGAGACAAAAATAAAAACAAACCGTTAACAGCAATCTTCGATTTTTTTGTTTCTCGGTAAGTGGCATATACCTCTGAACAGTCGCAGATATTCTGAAGTAAAACATCATCTATAAATTTCTCGAACTGTTCATGTGGTTTTAAATTTTTGCAATCCTCGTAATTTGGTTGTGGAAAAATCGGAGTCAAGGCACAAGAGTCATCCTTTGACCAAGTAAAAACAGTATTCTTATTGGATGTTGGTAAAGGACAGCTGGATGAAGGTTGATGAACTCGATTTAAATGTGGTGATAATTACTTGTGAGGTGTATTTCCGTGGTTTCAGAAGTACGTAGTGACGCCAAAACACTATCTTCAAGAATGTGATCCAAATTCTCTGTACCCACTTCCAGATTCTCAAGACGTTCGCCATTTTCAAACGCCATTTCACAGCTTGATCTTAACTGTGCCGGACACACATTGTCGGGAATGCCGCCCTTTTCCTCATCGGCATCATTCTCGCCGCTTAAATCACCGTCATTATCAGGTGGTTCAACATAAAAGGCGTGAAGTTAGCCTGAGAGATCATTTTCACCGTTGGAACTAAGCTCATCCAAGTAATCAAGAGCTTCTTGAAGCGTCAGTATTCTTAGAGAACGTATTGAGCGGAATAAGAAAATTAACAACTATAGATTCTACAAAAAAAAACTGGGTCTGCGTCGGACCAGACGGTGGAAGTTATACTTCTTTGGCCATTTGCACACACCCACTCACACACACAGACAGATAGGATATGTAAATGAAATATAAGATATTTTCCTCTTTTATTCAATATATTTCTCTTCAATATCTATATAAATAAAACAAAGTCGTGTTAGTTACACCATTTATAACTCAAGAACGGCTGAACCGATTTTTATGATTTTTGTTTTGTTGGATTTGACTCCGTTCCGAATAGCATAATAACTATTAAAACATCGGAAAAATTCACCAAAAAAAAAGTTATCAAGAAAATTCATTTTCTCATATATTTAGTACATTTTGTTTTTTTTATTTTGTTCGTCTCAATACAGTGGTGGTTTAGGAAAAAAGAAAAGTCGGAAAAACTCAAAAGGGAAGCCCCAAAAATCTAATAAAAAAACATTTTTTTATATGAATTTTGTAGGTGTAGTTTGTATGTGACGAGTGGTGCAGTGGTTAAAGCTTCGGCGCTTGGACCGCAAGGTACTGGATACGAATCCGACTGGAGGCTGCATGCACATTTAACATTTTATTTTTTATCCAATTTTTTTTTATTTCATCTACTTATATCTATATATTATCTATATATATAAAACAAAGTCGGGTTAGTTACACCATTTATAACTGAAGAACGGCTGGACCGATTTTTATGATCTTTCTTTTGTTGGATTTGACTCCGTTCCGAATAGCATAATAACTATTAAAACATTGGAAAAATTCACCAAAAAAAAAGTTATCAAGAAAATTCATTTCCTCATATATTTAGTACATTTTGTTTTTTTATTTTGTTCGTCTCAATACAGTGGTGGTTTAGGAAAAAAGAAAAGTCGGAAAAACTCAAAAGGGATGTCCCAAAAATCTAATAAAAAAACATTTTTTTATATGAATTTTGTAGGTGTAGTTTGTATGTGACGAGTGGTGCAGTGGTTAAAGCTTCGGCGCTTGAACCGCAAGGTACTGGATACGAATCCGACTGGAGGCTGCATGCAAATGTACCATTTTATTTTTTATCCAATTTTTTTATTTTATCTACTTAGCTATATAATTCATGATGGAAATGGTGGATTATTTTTCTTCGATGCGCCCGGTGGAACTGGCAAGGCATTCCTCATATCATTGATTTTGGCCACTGTTCGTGCGAGATCCAATATTGCTGTAGCAGTTGCTCAGCGTTGAAATTGTCGTTAGAACTTAATTCGGGTGAAAACCCGACTTGCAACATTGCGAAACATTCAGCAATGGCGAAAGTTTTGGTAGCAGTAAAATCATCATCGATTATGAATGTACAATGGCGCATTTGAAGCATTCAATCGAACTATGAAAGATCTACGCAATGACTCAAGATGTTTTGGAGGCGCAATGATTCAACTGCCTGGCGATTTCCGTCAAAAAATACCAGTGATTCCAAGATTGACCGCTGTCGATGAAATAAACGCTTACCTCAAATCATCGACTCTGCGTGGCGCTATGTGATGAAACTTTAGCTGACGACAAACATGCGAGTTGCATTGTTAAACCAGAGACAACCTAACAGAGATATTTCATTCTATGTAAACGTAAAAATTTAAACTGCGAGTTCATTTTCTGTAAATAGCCGCAAACAACCAAAAATATTTTGTTTTTTTGCGTAAACGTATACGCAGTTTAACGAAAAATAACAGATACAACGATGACATTGTAATTGTCAGAAATATATTTTGTTTTCATTTTTTACCTCGAACGAAAAATTTAATTTGATTGTCTGTGGTTAAACGATCCATCTGCCGAAGATTTCTCCAAGCAATTGCTGACTATCGGTAATGGCCGTGTTCCGGTCGACGAATCGAACAGATTTATTTAGTTTCCTCAGAACTTTTACAATTTTGTCTCAACGAAGGAAGAGCTCATCAACAAAGTGTTCCCGAACAATATTACTAACCACAAAAATCACAATTGGGTGAGTGAACGAGTAATTCTTGCGGCAAAGAACAAAAATGGGGATCACTTAAATTTCACAATTCAAAATCTAACCGTCGGTCCACTTCATTCCTTCAAATCTATCGACTGTGTGACAAACAAAGACGAAGCAACCAACTGTCCAACTGAATTTTTAAACTCATTGGATCTGGTTAGCTTGCCCCCACACAATTTACAACTGAAAGTTGGTGTATTGCCGGTAATCATCATGCTACGAAACCTGAATCAACCAAAACTATATAACGGAACGCGTTTTATTTTGAGAAATCTCAAGGAAAGTTCAAAGGTGAGGAAGTTCTCATTCCGAGAGTTCTGTTGATCTCAACCGATATGCCATTCGAGTTTAAACGAATTCAATTTCTGATTCGTCTTGCATTCGCCATGACGATCAACAGATCACAAGGTCCATCCTTGAGTGTTTGTGGCCTGAATCTCGAAAATGAATGTTTCACGGCCAATTGTACATAGCATGTTCACGTGTCGGCAAACCATCCGATTTCTTCGTTCTCGCACCTGACAATAAAACAAAAAATGTCGTATATCACAAGATGTTTTACTGAAGGGAATCGACCCTATTGCAACCTACTCAGGAAATAGTTTAAAAGAAAGTAGTGCAGCAATGCTACGCGAATCATTTCGAATCAATTCAATAAAACGAATTCCTTGCTGCCACGTGAATTACATTCATTTCAATGTAATTAAAATATATTTCATTTTGATTGAATTTAATTAATTTGGAGTATTCATTTTATCCGCCCCGGAGGTCTCGGGTTCAATTCCCGGTAGTGACAAGGAAAAAATTGCACGGCTGGTTTAAAATCAATGAATTAATCACTCATTAGTCATTATCCGAAATGAAAATATGATTATTAAACCTCATTTAAGGCGGCCAAATCTCTTGATGGGATATAGTGCCAGAGAAAGAGAGAGAGAGAGCGAGAGAGAGAGAGAGAGAGAGAGAGAGAGAGAGAGAGAGAGAGAGAGAGAGAGAGAGAGAGAGAGAGAGAGAGAGAGAGAGAAATTCATTTTATCTTAATAAAAAAACTCAATTTAATTAAGCTATAATAACTTTATACAACATTTATTGATTTTGAGGCGGTACGAAGTTCGCCGGGTCAGCTAGTATTATTATAAATGACTTCAATATTATACTATACACCTATACATTATATTGACAGTATAATGTATAGGTGTTTAGTATTTTTTATCAGTAATTTCTTCTTTAATCATTCTTTCATCTTGGTTATTTTCTGATTGCTCATTAGAAATCGTATTATATTCCAAGAAAGACACAATCGGTTTATGATAACTAAAGTAACTAACAAATATTCTAGATTCAAACTTCTCAAGATATCTACTAAATACAGCATCAATGGTGGTTCTGTATTTGGTCGTACTTTGATTCTTATCATTCGACATTACCAAGTCTAGCTTGTCTTTTAGGAAATGTATCAATGGCTCTGTTTTTACATCGGAAAAATTTATGTTGAAATCGCCGCTCATTATCATTGGGATTTTATGAAAATTTTCCTCGAGCAGTGCGGAACCTTCTCTAGTATACATTAATAAGTTTTGGTGTATAAACTTCATGATCTGGTTAACAGTTTTACTAGAGGAGATGTATATCGCCACAAGTACAAATTCTCGACTAGTTTCTGGAACGCATTTACTGATACAAATTTCACCAATAGCACACTGTGCTGCAACAAGAGATTCTGATGTCCCCGAATGAACATTCATGTGAGAAGTGACTGTATTATTATGGTCACTTGCATTGTGATAAATAGCTACTCCCCCCGCAGGAACATTTTCCCGTTTGCACTTTGCTATATGCAATGAAAATTCGGAATGTCGATGTTTTGCCCATCTCTTACATGTGTTTCCGATAGTATAATTATTGTACATTTTTTGAATACGCTGTCATTCAGATCGAGTGCATGTGCAGTGAGACTTTGGCTATTTATTGAATAGAAACTTATTCCTCTACTATTAAAAATGAAACTTCCCAAAGACTCAATAATTGTTGGTATAGTCTATTGAGTGATAATCTTTGAAATTCTCTTTGTATATCTGTCGTACCTGAAGAATTTCTTCTACCATGGTGAAAAATCATGGTGTCATCTTTTGTAGTGATATATAGACCATTAATACTCGTCACTGTCGATAAGGCAACATATACTAATTCTATGGAGTGACTTCTGTCGTATTCATAGACAATTTCATCAAAAGTCCCACCCTGCGATTTATGTATCGTAATTGAACACGATGAGACCAATGGGAAATGGTTTCTTCGAACGTTAATTGTTTTATTATTATTCATTGGTATTGCGGAAGACCTTCGCAAGATAGGTACAGCATTGCGGTCAATATGGTGTTGTGCAATGTATCCTGCACATTTTTTGCGCAACTTCCGCCCAATTTTATTTGGGAAAATAAGCCACACTTTTGAAACTTCCCCATCATCGTTCAATTCTATATGGCATAATTTTCCGACTGTGTCATTTGCCAGACTATCCGAAACATCGATGTTCGTGGTTATAATATAATATGTTCCTTTAACAAATGTGAGTTCGTACGGTAGCCCACCAGTATCTATTGTCGACATTTTATGCAATTTCTGTCTAACAAAAGTATTTACTTGTTGTTGTTGTTGTTGTTATATTTTTATTTTGTTTTGTTTTGGTTTAAATGAGGTCAACGACAGCACGATTTTGTTTATTTGCTTGTTGTTGTTGTTATATTTTATTTTAAAGTAAATCAAACAATGAAAATGAAAAACACAATGATGCACATTAACGAACAAGCCTACTGCCTATACAAAAACGTACAATCATCGAATTGTCTTACTTTTTAGCGTGACGCGGTTTCTCGACCAGCACCCCATCCCAAAAGTCTCCAACGGGCGCAAAGAAGTATAACTTCAAAATATAATATTTTACACAATAAAACAGATCTTAAATCCTGTAACCTATTGTTCCTAACGTGGCCATATGGACACGCCGCGGAAAAATATGAAAAAAAAACAATAAAAATTAAATTTTCCACTAAATCACGTAATTCATTTTTTTATATACAATCAAATTACTCCTACAATTACAACACACTACTTTAAGTTAACGTACATAAATAATTATATTGTTCTACTTACTTTCTTTGATACGCCATTACGAGGTCTTTTATAATATTTTTTTTTTCAACTAATTTCACAATCCTCTTACTATGAAAGTCAAACAACAATTTGTAAAATTAACTGTTAAATATGAGAACGAGATGTATTACAAAAATAAAAAATAAGGAAATGTACCCCTATATGTGTTCGGTTCTGAAACAGGGGGGGGGGGGGACTCGCATGCATGTTGTTTGTTGCAATATGGAAACCCCCGGATGATTCGGGTTAGTGTCAAAGTTTTAAAAAAATTATTTACTGTGCGGTGCTATTTAATAAAAAAAAAATAATTAGAGTGAAGTTATTTTGTTCAAAAAATTATTGGTAAGTTGGAAATTTTATATTTGGTGATTGTGAAATTTGTTTATTAGTGTGTCAAACGTATTAGCATGCCTCTGTGCCCTATTGTTCGCACTCCGTCCGAAGGCAGACTTGCCGGTTGATGGCTATTTTTTTTTACATATGTGTTCGCTGGTGTTTCAAAATATTTCATGTGGATTGGGATACTTTTTGTTGTTTTATTTTGCTATTTTTTCAACTGAATTGGAATATTAATTCTCGATGCTACGAAACGCGAATCAAAAAGACAAAAAGGTACCTTCAGGTGATTACTGTCGACCATATAATCTCAGCTCTATGACAGATGAGGATATTCAAAATATGTGGAATTCAATAAGCAGTGCATCATGTGATAATGAAGCTGATGATAATGGTGACTGATAATGATGATTCGATTGCTGATCCCGATTATAATGTACCAACTGCAGATTATGACGATATAAACCTTTGAGTTACTCAGCTAGATAGAAACTCTTCAGCTGAAATTTTTATCAATGACAAAAGTATGAGTCCAGTTATACCTTCGACCGAATCATTATCAAAAACAGCAAAGCCACAGTCTCCTTTACCTGTCTTGAATAAAAGAAATCCTAGCTTTCAACCAAATAATGGTGAGTTTATTGGTAATTCAGCGGACATTGACTAAAGTCAATCGAACTCTCAAAGAACGCTTGGAAAAAAAACATCTTGTTCATCATCGAAACGAAATTGTATTCATAGGAGACTCAAAACTTTCAGTGATTTTTTTAACGATCGCAAAACATCATATTCTTGCTTTAATTGTTTTTTTAATGACCAGTTGTTCGAAAAAATAGCCGAAGAAACCAATATGAATGCTCTCCAACAGGACATTCAAACTAGGTTTATAGTAAATTCTGTTTTTATATATATATATATATATATATATATATATATATATATATATATAATATATATATATATATATATATATATATATATATATATATATATATATATATATATATATATATATATATATTATATATAAATATATATATATATATATATATATATATATATATATATATATATATATATATATATATATATATATAAGCAGCGCAACAAATTTTTGGTACCGGTCGCTGCGAGGGGGTGAGTTAGGGGTTTTCCGTCGGTAGAAGTCCGGCATAACGTATTTTCCCCTACTAGTAAAAAAAAAAAAATCTATTTATCGGTATCCAAGTGTAGAACGTTACTGGGGGCAACATTCATTCGAGACAATTAGGAGCACAATGACGTCTAAACGATTTTATGAAATAAGGCATTTTCTATGTTTTAACAACATCTCTCTTAGGAAGAAAAAAGGGGAAAACGGCTACGATCCGTTATTTACAATCCGGCCAGTTATGGATCATTTGAGTAGTACGTTTGACTCAATACCAAAACATCCCCGATATCACGTGGATGAACAAATGTGTGGCACTAAAATGAAATCTAGGTTTCGTCAATACATGCCAAATAAACCACATAAATGGGGTATAAAGCTATTTGTTTTATGTGAATCGTATGGTTTTTCGTATAAGTTCGAAATACATACTGGATCAGGAGATAATGTAGTGCTTTATACGTCGCTGCCACTGCTAGTTTATCTTCGAAGTCGAGGAATATATTCGTTAAGCACAATTCGCGCAAATCACATAAATAACTGCAAACTTCCCGGTGATCGAGACAAAGAGCTTCAAAGAAAAGTTAGTGGAATAGTGAAAACAAATATTTTGAGTAGTGAAAAAATATTTAGAGTTGAATTGTCCTGACATAATCAAGGAATATAATTATTATATGCGGGAGGGGTAGATTGAATGGACGCCTTGCTCCGACGTCCACATTCGATTGAAGACGTTCAGTTACTCATTGCGACTATTCTATCATATAATTGAAATGACAATTGTAAATTCCATCTTCTCCATCGTCGTACGTGTGGTTGCCTTTTATATTTCGGGATTAGAGAACAAAAACAAATATTAATCATCGAAAATTGCTTTATTGTTTTTCAAAATATTCCCCATGAAGAGCTATACACTTTTGCATGCGTTTGAATCAATTGTGGAAGCAATTTTTTCACTTTGATTGAGGTATCTTCAAAACTTGCATTCTGAACGCAGCAACCGCTTCTTCAGGTGTCAAAAAAAGTTGACCTCTCGTTGAACAAACCAAACGTTTGTTTTTTACGTACGGGAACAAAAAGAAGTCATTTTGTGACAAGTCAGGACTATTCGGTGGATGACTTATAAAATCGATGTTTTAAGTGCTCAAAAATGCAGTTGTTTGAGCCGATGTGTGAGAGCTCGTGGTGAAGAGTGATCCGACTCAGAATTGACTGTTCTGCGTTGTTCTAGTGGTACGGTTGCGACATGTTCATTTTTTCCGAAAAAACAGGCGATCATTTGCTTGCAAGTGCTTCGTGCGCGAACAACTTTTGTTGGATTCGGCTCATCTTGAAACACCCATACAGTCGACTGCTGTTTACTTTCGGGCTCAAACGCGTAAGTCCACGATTCATCACCTGTCACTATGTCATAGACGTGTTTTGAAGCACCGCGATCGTATTTTTTGAGCTTTTCTTTCGACCAAGTGGGAGCCAACGCGAACAAATTTTTTTGACATTCAAATGTTTATGTAATATTGAATGTATGCTGGTCTCACTAATGCCTAAGGTTGTCTCAATATCACGATAGGTCACATGACGATCTTGCAATATCAGTTCGCGCACAGCATCAATGGTTTCCGGAACAACAACTGATTCTGGACGACCTTCACGAAATTCGTCTTGGAGTGAACTACGACCTCGATTGAATTCACCGTACCATCGATAAACATTGGTCCTTAATGAAGCTTCATCACCAAAAATTTAATTAAGTTCATCCATGCACTCTTGCTGCCTTAGTCCACGTCGAAAGTTGTAAAAAATAATCGCATGAAAATGTTCACGATTTAATTCCAATTTTTCGCCGCGATGTTGAGTTAATGAGTACTGTAAACAACACAAATAGCGCTCGAATGTCAAAACGTCCTGAGTACGTATAATCTCAAAAATGTCAAACTTTACGATAGAGCTGTCAGTTGCCAGATTGCAACACTAGGGTTGTCCAATCCCGAAATATAAAAGGCAACCCTCGTATCTACGGAGGATTCACTACATATGAACTTGCTTATTTTCGTTCAGAAATTGCACATATTTTGAGTCGTTTCCAACAAGTACAACATTAAAGGCTGTTGGACGAAATAATAGTAAATGGAAATAATAGTAAAGCATTGACACATCGGGAACATACAGCTTTATTTCGTTAGTAAAACCTTAGACAAGCAAATTAGATTTTTCATTTGAACTAAAAAATGAAATCAAAACAAACTTCTGATAATTCCGATGTCATCGTTGTATCTGTGATTTTTCGATAAACTGCGTATACGTATACGCAAAAAACAAAATATTTTTGATTGTATGCGGCTATTTACAGAAAATGAAATCGGAGTTTAAATTTTTACGTTTACATAGGATGAAATATCTGTTTTAGGTTGTCTCAGGTAAAACTTTCAATGATTTTCTGTGACCTGCATAGGTAATTGCTAAAATATTTAGTACATGTATGGAGAAAATATGTACTTAAATTGGAAAATATTTAAAAATATGTATTTATTCAGAAAAATGGAAAAATATGTTGTAACAAATATATCTAAATATTTTCGAATATTTGTGATTTGCAACATTCTGTTATTTATTTTACTTTATTTTAATCCAAAAAAAAAAAATGTATTTACATAAAAATCCGAAGACAAGTCTGTAATCACTTGTCTTCGGATTTTTTTTTTCGGACAGATGAAGACCAGAAAATCAAAACATTTAGTTAAATTCCTCAAGTAAACTCGAGTGTTATCCGATTGGCGCAGTTTTAATGTTTTTCTTAAAACTTTCGCACTAATAGCATCAAGGATACTCAACAGCAAAAATTCCACTGCCGAGTGGGGTAACAAAAATGGTGGATTGCTAAATACTTCTTTTCAAAGAATGTTTATTGAGCTATGTACAACACAAATTTATAGAGTACAACTGCTCAGAATGGCAAACAGGTTGTAGTTGCCCACCCATGATATTGCTGTTGGTAATTTTGCATGTGTTTTTCCAAAAAAGTTTCTTCGTGATTTAATTAGACAGTTTTAACTATATGTATATTTTATATAGTAATAATAATTTGCATTAATTAATACAACTCGCGCTTCTTAATTTATTTTATTTGATTGATTATAAAAATGGTTAATGGTATACCTGATTTTATAATGATCTCGGGTTTTTAGCGACTTATTTTAGTCGATTCATTTTCTCGTTCGTTAAAAACTTTAAATTTTAGGGTAAAATGCAACACGTATTTAGGTATGTAACTACTTCTTGCATATCAAATATAGATTTTATAATATTCAACGACTTAGCTTCGTACTTTATAGTATAAATACCTTTCGGTTAACTTGCATTCTAAACTAGCTTCATTATTATAAACCTATAAATCAAACTTTATTAGAACCATTAATTAAGGCATGTACGCAGGTATATCTTATTGTAGACTCGTATGCTTTGTTAGAATAAAATAAATATTTTGTATTTTTTTTATAAACGAAATACTATTTTAAGAAATTCTATTTAATCTAAATTCCAAAAAGGAAACAGGTGACACCAATATAATTTGTGTGCAACAGTGTACACGAATAAAAACTAAAGATCAAAAAATTAAAAAAAAAATATTTCATTTTAAATTCCAATAAAAATATTTTGTTTAATAAATTTAAAAATGGAACTCATTAAGAAATTATAATATTCTATTAAATATATTTATATTTTTTTTAATGGAATTTACAATATTGAAACATAAGTATAAGCTTAACATCTGCATTTAAAATTTAATTTTAAATTTATTTATTTTTAAAAATACAAAATGAATGTGTTATATATACGAGTACATACATATACGAAGAGCGCTGCACTTCAACGGGTTCATAAAAATGTTAACCTATAGAAAATTTTCTAAAATTATCATCTTTAATTATTTATTTCTGATCAACGATCATTGAAGACAAACAAAATATGTACATAAATTATCTCTGTAAATAAAGCGACGAACATTGAATTAAATCTCTCACTATATTTAATTTACATGTAATTAAACATAAAATTAAAATTAAATCTAATTATAAATTTAACTGACCAAAAATTTCATTAAAAAGTACTGTAAAAACATTAAAGTTGGGTTTTACAATTTATTTGTAAACGTAATATACGTAAAAAAAACGTAATTTTTTATTTTATTTTCATTATTATTATTATCAAAATATTTTTTTTTGTACTGACCACATAATTACTATTTTAATTTTGTATTTAAATAATTTCGCGTGCACTATAGCAATATTTTTTTGTGTGTTGAATTTAATTCATCATCGCGCATATAAAACATAAAAAATCATTTATCATTAAAAACGGTGTAATAAAAAGTGTAAAAATTTTTTTTTGTGTAAATAATACAATTTACCGCCCAATTTTAAATACAAAATTAAATTTGTGTATTACAAACACTTTAAACACATATTGCGCGAACGAGGCGTTAATATGAATTAATGTGCAATTGTTATTCCATCACCTAAACATTTGTACACAAATTAGCAATTCAGCATATGCGATAATAATCAAAAGAACATTAATTAAATTTGTATGTACATTTCATAAAATTTAAACTACATGCATTTATTATAGTAATTATATTCAATTGTTTAGCAATAATGGTTGTTCTCATAATTTAAATTGCAGCACAAAAATGAAATCGTTTATATACATATATAAAATTTAGTAAATAATAATAAACGTAATTACAATCATTTATTTATACTACGAGTACATAATAATTTTGTGCACTACATATTCGATTTATATACGTAGACTCCATTAATGCACTTAATTATAGTTATTTACTCTCTGCGGCTGAAATGGTTATTGTTTAGTGGTCTGATGAGATAACAATATAATTATATGTGCGGTGTGATGCGTCTCGGGTATGGTGCGGTTTCGATTTTGTGCACACAACTTGTTCTAGATATTTGTTGTTGTTATGATAAGTAGTAATATTTTTAAATTGATTCAGACTTATTTTTTTATAATCTTTTTTCTGTTAATCGAATCAGATTAAAATTCACGAAACTCAATTTCCAAATGATTGTGAAATACATACCAAAAATTTACCATTTTTAGATAGTCTTTAACATTTATATTAGAGAAGTCCCTGAGTCCCTATAAGAGTGTCGCTGTAAAGATAAAATAATTTTCTAACAGTTTTAAATAAACACGACAAAATCGTGAAATAATTTACTAAAGTTTTTTAATTGTAAAGAAGCTGTTTTAGACAATGGTTCTACTTTTATACCTCCGATCCTATAAAGATGCTCACGATTTCTCACCTATGTGGCCGAATAGCTAAATTGAAACCGAGCTAAATTGAATACGAACCCGATTTATTGTAAAAAATAATCAAATTACAGAAATAATGGAGACGTTCATGGGGTCACGTTTATACTTTTGGATAGTTCAAAGAATTGAATTTTGACAGTTGCGGACATGGTTCGGCTATGATGATATTTAATGTGATATACACTTTAGAGTAAATTTTGTAAAGTGAAGTAAATTCACGTGAAATGGGCCTTTATTTTATGCAATTTTCTATTATTTTGGTGTCAGTAACTTTTGTTATGTTGGTATTCTACATGTTACAAATAAGTGGGACTGCCCAACTACCGTAAGAATTGTTTCTTACTGTGTGCCTCTATGAGGTTGAGGGTAGGCAACGAAATAGGAAATAGTTCTTCCATCTATACGGTAAAATAAAAATTCACAACACGGCTAAACATACATACATGTATGTTTAGCCGTGTATGTAGGAACATACCTAGAAACACAGTTTCAAAACAGGGCCAAAAGATGCCGCGATGGTCAATTGGATTACCGAATTGACACCGGCTGCACTAAATATTATGTATTGGTTGGTCCTCATGCAGAGTGAAAGATTTTTTGCTTCAAATGTCATGCATTTAGCCACGTTGCACACTTTTGCAAAGAGAAAGATCAAATTTGTGGGCACTGTTATGACTATGCACATGGCAGGCAAAACCCTACGCGGTAAAAAATGGAATGTTAACGTCGGCCCGTATTATCCCCGTATTAATTTTACGTGTTTCGAATCTAACTTCAAGGCAATAAGTAAGCATCAACGCCCAATATTGCCAATCATATATGTAAGCAAACTATAAAATATTTTGAATGGCCCAAAAAATCATCCAATCATACAGGTGATTTTAATGCAAAATCACAATTATATAGTGCAATAGCGACATCAATGATAAGATAACCATTGCAGAATGTATTGCACGAAGTACATCGAACCAAGTACATAGCGTATAGACTATAGCTATTGACCGTCAGGATTTTTCATACAATAATTGACCCTATCACGCCATTTAGCATTTATCTCTCTCTTATTAATATAATTTATTATACAATCAAGCTCGAAATAAAATATCATCCTTTCTCTCTCCGTTTTACTCTACGTTTATGTTTGATTTATTTAGTTTATCATCACGCGTTGTCATGAAAAGTTCAGTGTATACTACGAAAAATAAATTGTCCAATTATAGTGAAATTTCACAAGGAATAGCATAAATGTAAGTGCTATTACAATCATGTTTAAGTGATGAAACTTTCAGTTTGACTGTTTATTTATTAAATTAATTGCTTTAACTATTAAAAAGCTAACGAAAAGTGATTATAATAGTGTAGTTAATTAAATAAAACGAGTGTTAATAACTGAACCAGTTCCAATCATAGTATCAGTTATTGACCACAGACTGTCAATAATTAGAACTTCTATGTATCAACAATTGGCAGTGGGGGGGGGGGGGGGGGTCAATAATATTATACATTTGCTATAGTTATTGTCACATAACGTAGCTAGCTATTTATTCTTAAAATAGCTGGCTATTTAAGCAAAATTAAAAATATAAAGTTATAGATAGCTAATTAAAAAAAATAACATTTATTTAAATAAACCTAGACTTTAACTATGCTGATGAAACGAGAAACGAGGGGACATATAGCGAGGAAATTATTCAGACGGCGTTACTTGAAATTCGTTCAAAAGCTATTTCAAAGTGTTACGGTCCACCCTGTGTGACTGCACGTTTCGAATATCGGGTAGAACTCGCGGCTTGGGGGGTACACTTTGTCACTCAGGTTAAATGGAAGAACAAACAATACGTGCATTACTGAATTAAATAAGAGAAAACTTTGAAGCAAAGAAATCGGCAAACGTACATGATCCAACTTTTAACTCATCACCATCACCAATTCAAAAGAAACTCACATCATTTTTGTTAAATTTAAACCGAACATCTTATGTATTTAAAGGTAATTTTGAATTATAAGAAATATACATATGTTTGAAAGTAATAAGAATATACGACTTTTTGATATTTTATTATTCATAAGAAAATAGAACGAATCAATATAATTTTAGTTTCGCGACTTTAAATATGTATGTATAGTTTTTTTTGTAATAAACACTCATCAAAACGTATCCAAAGAGTACTCCTTGTATCGCCGGTCGGTATGCTAAAATTGCCTAAAGAAATCACTTAAATCACTAAAATTTAATTAGATTCCGTTTTCCTTCTTATGATATATATTTTTTTTTTAGATTGATTTGATTTCTTATTTTTTTAATTTTTTTTGTAAAGAATATGGTAAACTAAACATACGAATATTTTATATTTTTTTTTTTTTATGAAAATTGGAAACTATAATTAATATGCTAAAAAAAATATAACAGTAACACTAATTAATTTATTTATCACTAATATATATAATTCACTAAGCGGCACACAAACACCTGTTGGCACCTTAAACTGCATGCATAGCTGCAATAGTTGTACAGCTACTATCTAATATGCCGGTAGAAATTCTTCTTGCAAAAGTTTAGGCACGTCTGTTATATTAAACTGCAGTCTAATGGAGGCATTAATGGTATTTTGTACAATACCTATTATGCTTAGAAAGTAAGCGGTGAGAGGCCTTAGACTGCCTTGCACTTGGATTTGCTTCCTAAACTTTTATGGTTTTTCTACACAATGAAAATGATAGGAAAAACTTGTGTTAAAACCGATGTCGTCAATTATTAAATTAAAGACGGCTTACCAATGATTTTAATTTACAATACACACTTATGCAATATATGTGTTTCCTGAATAATTTTGTGACACAAAATTATTAATTATTTTATTTGTTTTGTTTTAACTAAACTTTGGTAGCTGTTTTCGCTAGGCCTCTCAAATAAAAACTGATTGTTGCATTTTGTAAAACATAGTATGACAAGATGGGTTTCTCTCAATTTGGGTTTCTCATAACCGATGTAAATACAGAAGTGGCAAGTATATAATACACACAGAGGAGCGAATATATAATGCTTTACTACTGCATACATTTCATTGCTAAACAGGTACTAGTGTACAATAATGCTTATATACATAGACAAGTATATAACTGCCAAATCTCACGTATGTCCCAATCAGATTTTATTTAATATAGAGCATCCAAGTGCTAGGTAGTATTTATTATTTAAAGTGATGCACAAAATTATTCGCACATACAGCTATTAAAAGTGCATACAGACTACAAAAGCTAAGTAAAATCAGTGACCCTCATTCCACTTTATGGAAAGAAAACAAAGCTGCCGTAACAAAAGCATCAAGCTTCCAAAATCTATAAATTCCTCAGTCTACGTTAATTTTTCGGTTCAGTGAACAATTTCTAAATGTTGCACCGGGTCCACCTACTATTTTGAGTTCAAGCGTAGAGAAAGCTTTAGCGGAATGGCTTATTATTTGCCAAAAGAAAGGGTTTCCTAAAAGGAAAGAAGATGTGTTGGATGAGGTAAAAGAGTTTATTGACGAAGATAAAAGACCTACACTTTTTAAGAACAACATCCCAGGGCGAGGATGGTTCATTAGGTTCCTGAAACGTAATCCAAACGTTGCAATTCGAGTATCAGATCTAGTAACAGCAGCGAGTGCTAGAGTTAGTTCTTCTAAAATCGAAAGTTGGTTTAACTCTATTTCAAACTATTTAAAAGGGACGAACAATTTTAATATTTTAGAATCGCCCAATTGGTTATATAATGGGGACGAAACCAATTTTTTGTTGTGCCCAAAAACTCGTTCTGTGCTAGCAGCTAAGGAGGCACAAAATATATACGAAATAGACCGGGGAGTTGCAAAATCCAACTTAACAGTAATGTGTATATTTAGTGCAAGTGGCAATACTGTCCCCTATGGTTATTTATCCCTACAAACGAGTACCAGACGAGATTCATAAGTCTGTTGCTCAGAGTTGGGCCTTAGCAATATCAGAAAATGGATGGCTGATAAAGCAAATATTCTACGAGTACATCTCAAAATATTTCATACGTACCTCGTAGAAAATAAAATTACATTTCCCGTGATTTATTTTGTCGATGGTCACAGCACGCATATGACGTTAAAAGTGAGTGAATTATTTGTGTGATTCGGCATCATAATTATTGCTTTGTATCCAAATGCTACTCGCATATTACAGCCATGCGATTATATGCTGCTTTTAAACCATTAAAAAATTGCTGAACAAAAAAGGTTTTCCAATGGCGAAAGGAAAATCCTGGGGTTTCTTTTACAAGAGAGCAGTTTGCTCCTGTATTATCGAGAGCATTTGAAAATTGTATTACGCCACAAATTTTAAAAATGGGTTGAAGGCATTCGATCTCATCCCGTAGGAGATCTCGGCTATCGATTTTTCCAAATGTTTAGGAAAGTCATCCTTGGAAACTGCACCAAATACAAATGATTTGAAGTCAAACAGTACTATAGATTATAAATTTTTTTAAAAAATATGCGGTAGTTCAAAAATAAAATATTTTGAAGATATTGTAAAACAGCCGCACACTTTGGAGCAGTTCGACGAACATTTTAAATTGCTACTCCGAATATTTACCACATTTAAAGGGATTACAATATCGGAAGGTTTAAATGTCTTGAATCAACATTTGGATTCAAATGAGTGTCAAAATTCGGAAAATTTTAATAACTATTAAAATTTTAATAACTATCAGATCATAGCAAAGTTTGACTTAAACGAGATAACCGAGTTCGTATACTATGATGGCGATAATATTTCTAATCCAATAGGCAATTTAAAATCGCAAAACACTTGCCACAAATGTTCTTTTGAAAAGGAAGTTGTGGTCACAACTGGAGAGGAACTAGAAGTTACTTCTGAAAACGAAACTATTGATTCTAATTTACCGAATCAAAGCAAACCCGAAGTTGTCCAAATTTTCGATGAAATATGCCAACCTAAATTTATAGAGAATTATTTAAACCTGCCTGTAGCACCATTGAAGGTTGGATCACCACCAGAAAAACCTAAAAAGCCGTTTGTGATTACTTCTCCAATATGGATTGAAGTAGAAAGAGAAAAAAAAAACTTAAAAGATAAACAAATTTTAGAAAAAGAAAAATGACAAGCCGAAAGATTTGAGAAAAATAGAATAAAGAAGGAAGAAAACGCATTAAAATCTTTAACATCAAAACAAAAACGTTTGCAGTTAAGCTTCTTATCAAAATTTCGTCATCATTTGTTCCGAAATTAATATTTCTTTTCATTTCTAGGTTTAAAATAAACGTTAATCCCTGCTGATATAAATCAACAAATATCTGATGAAGTAGTGATTGAAAATGAAACAAATGAATATAAAGGTACAATCTTATTCAGAAATGTAATTTATATTTTCGTAACCTTTTATTTAATATTTTTCATTCCGCAGTTCATTTCGATGGCTCTACTATCGAAAATGACAAAATAGACCGTAACGATGGCTCAATTCTGGAAGTTCCTGTAATTGAAATTGGGAACAATAAAATGGCGAAAGGTTCAATGTGCTACAATTGCACCTATTCTTTTTCAAGAACCCAAACATCGGAATATATTGGTATCAAATGTAACAAATGTGTACGAGAGTATCACTTTAAATGCATTAGTAATCTAAAATTGGAAAGACTGCCACTATTTTTGTGTGCCGGTTGTCAATTGATTTAAGAAAACAGAAAACTTGACTAACAATCGTAAAGCTTGAGCTTTAAAAAAACGGTTAGCTTCGTAACCTTAATTGTGATATAATGAACTAGTTGAAATTAATTTTAATTTTATATTAAGTCGATCGTTTTCTTATTTTATTTTTTAAATTGAAATGTTAATATACATATCTACATAGCTATATATATATATATATATATATATATATATATATATATATATATATATATATATATATATATATATATATATATATATATATATATATATATGTTTATGTATTTATAATTTAAAGATTAATAAATAGATGTTTTACTCTGAACACGCTAACGTTAGCGTTTTACTATGAATTTTCGTCCTAGTTTTAGGTATGACAATAATTGGTGCAGAACCAGATCAATAATAGAATCAAAGTGTCAATAGCTGTGTTATTTTCAAAGACTTCAGAAAAATGGGATTTTAATTCATTAAATGTTAATTTATTATTAAAAATGCATCTTAATTGCAAAGAAAATTAAATTTTGTACTAACTAATAAAGTCATTATTTAAATTTTGCACATATTTCACAAAAATAACAGCTCAAAAAGTGAAAATTTCCTTATAAGGGTCAATAGCTGTAGGCGTTACGCTATATATTGTCATAATGAAGAGTCAAATATTGACCTTACAATAATAGCGGACGGGACTGTTGAGAAAAGTAACCAACTGGTCGAATAAAAGTAAACTGAACCACAAATAATCACAGAACAATCAAATTCACTAGTTGAGGCAGTTTCTTCATCATACGCAAGTGAGATAAGCGATAAGATTTCTTGGTACTCACTGAAACACGCCAACTGAGAAAGGGTTTTCAGTAAACTTGGAATAAAATGGCAAGAAATAGCCAACAAATCAAACGTATCTTCTGATGATGATATAGCAAGAATAGAATGGGTTTAAAATAAAACAATAACCATTGTCTGCGACAAATGTATGTCTCGTAATCGTGCTAGAACATCTAAACAACTGTAGTGGTAAAACAATCTTACCATCAAACGTACAAGAGTTGCAAGACAAAACAAAAACGATCCTAAAGTCAAAGCATCTTGGAGCAATTCATTACGGAACATGGTAATGCAGAACCGTTGGGCTTCTTGTACAAATGCAGCACAGAAAAATTTATAAACGTTCATGAACATTGGTAGACGGCGATGGTCAGACTACATCATGTTGGGAAGACACACGAAATGCCTGTTAAACGCTCTCCTGCCTGACGATTGCAAGGACACAGATACAAGTGAGCAAATAATATGCCGTGCTCGCGCTACATAACACAAAATCACGAATCTGGTGAAACACTAACAGTGGAGAAGTCACGATTGTCAATAATGGGACAAGTTATTACTAGCTTTATGAATGTTGCTTGTCTGTGTAAAGGATTTTTTCCAAAATGCTGAACAAATTGCAAAGTGACAATCATCAAAAACTACTGAAAAGTAGATGAATAAATTACTGGAGTAATTATTACTGGTAGATTGTTAAAATATTCTGAAGTAGCGTAAGATACAATGAAACAGTTCAGGGTTCAGAGAAAATAGGTTTACAGAGAATGCTATGGTGGAAATTATCAAGCTTGAAAAGGAGTAAGAGCACCATTAAGTCTTAATATGACACATCAAGACTGAGCATTGCTGCATTGAGGAGGAAGTGCAAATGCAATAGACAATATGGTTAATTGGTGCAATAGCAAGAAGATATCTTCATCCTAAATCGTTATGATCCAACTCAAAGGTTCACTTGACATTAGGAGACCACCTCTGGTGGCTGTTGATGGAAGGAGAATACAAATGGTGTCATCGCTAAAGTGGTTAGGGGTTGACTTTGATGAAAGGTTCGGTGTAATCTTGCACGCCAAAAGAGTTGTAGAAAGTTTGTAAACAAGTTTTCTCTGTGTTGAAAACGGAACGTTCAAATGGTCGGAAATTAAGTAAGGATAATTAATGTACGGATTAAATAATATACGGTTACAGCCTAATATATGCAGAAAGACTTGTGAATAAAGTTTCGTTATGTGCTTCGTTTACTAAAACTATGGTAACGAAAAATTCGCAATCTACATGCACAGATTTGGTTTATCTGATACACGCAGCTGCAAATGTGATAATAGCTCGGAAACATGTATAGACTATTGTCACTTTTAAGCAGTTTATCGTACAGAAATCTAAAGAGGCTGGCTACAGTGCAATTGCAATGACCAATTACGATAACTTTTCTACAACTGGATTATCATTATTCATTACGAAATGCAATATGTCGTTACAAAGGATGAACAAATGATGATTTGTAAGCGCTTTTATTTAATCGAGATGTTAAGTAATTCTTGGCGTAGTATTTTTGCTTTCAAATATGTTGCTTTCATCAATGAAAATGAAACTGATGAAGTTTCAATAATTAAAATTGATAATTTAAAAGCGTTGTGAACTGTTCGACCACCTTTCATCAACGATGAAGCAATTCTCGTGGTCGCAAAGCAAAGTTCAATTAGTGTGAATATATATTTATTATAAATGTAATTAAGCTAGGAAGCTTTTATTTACAAAATAACCCAAAACATTAAAATACATACAAAATTAAGAATATAATACAAATATTTACAATACATACATTGAAAATAATATAAAAATAATAATTTAAATTTAAAAATTAAATAATGATAATATTATAATAGTAAACATAAGGCATTTTTTTTCTTTATTAGGAAAATACAACAAAAATTAGACTATGGAAAACAATAAATGCAATGCAAAAACTTCATAAGTGGATTTCAAATCCTAAAAACTTTTTATAATTATTTATAAATTTTTGCTGCGTATCACTTAAGCGAACCGAACGAGAACAGAAAATGAAGAATGAAATATACGATGGTTATTATGCAGTAATATAATATGCTGTGTCCGATCAGAATTAGAAAACTTTATTTTATTATACAAATAAGAAAGTTTCTTAATAAGCAAAAGTTTATGAATATAGACGCTTTATAATATCACAAGCAAGTAGTAAATGGCTAACCATAGAAATATACTATATATATTTCGTTTATAAATTATAATAGCATGAGTTTTCTTTGCATTAAGTAATAAATCATTTTGTTTCGACCTTTCTACAATTCTTAACAAATCACTGTTTAAGATTGTTATACAAACATCGTTATTCAATATTTCACTATAACTATAAACCTGCAAGTCATCAGCATAAAGATGAAATTTTGAAAATCTAAAGCAAGTAGAAATATCATTAATGTACAACGAAAACAGTAACGGACCAAGCACTGAACCTTGTGGAACTCCACAACTTAGCTCCATAATATCAGAAAATATTCCATTAATTTCAACAAGCTGTGATCTACAACTTAAGTATATGAATAAATAAATCTACATGCAGATCCTGAGAAGTTAAAAAACGACGACAATTTAACACAAAGTTTATATTGATTTATTGAGTCAAACGCTTTAGAAAAATCCAAGAGTGCTAATGCGGTAAATTTATTAGAATCAATATTACGCCGAATATCGTCAGTAATATTGAGCAAAGCAGAGGTGGTGCTATGCATTGGTCTGTATGCTGATTGATTATCCGAAAGTAAGTCATTTTCCAGCAAAAAACTTGTGATTTGATTTTTAATAATAATTTCTAAAATTTTAGAGATAGAAGATAACGCACTAACTAGTCTTAAATCAGACATCATATTAACATTCTTAGTTTTTGGCAATGGAGTAATTTTAGCTAACTTCCAATAACTAGGAAAATAAAATTTAGTAATAATATTATTAAAAATATAGAGCAGATATTGAGAAATATAAGGAAAAAGTAATTTAATAAATCTAATGGAAATATTATCCATTCCAGAAGCTTGAGATTTAACAGAATAAATTGCTTTAAAAAGTTGGTCTTCAGAGATTACACTAAACGAGAATTTTGAAGAAGTAAAATTAGGTTGAAAAATAGAACAATCAATTGTGTTAGCTCCAGATGATTGACATTTAACAGATTCACAATAAAACTTATTAAGATCATTAGAAGTTAATGGAATCTGTGCCTGCTCAATAAATTTTCCAACACCAAGACTTTTTAAATTATTCTAAAAGATTTTAGGTGGAAGTTTAGGATCAAATTTATTCATTAAAAAATCATGTTTTGATTTACGCTTAAGTGAAGTTACCTTATTTCTAAGAAATTTATATTCATTCCAACTGTTGTCAGTTCGAAGCACTGTCCATCTACCATAAGAAAATATAACAAAAGTTTGAAAGTCCTGGTCCGATTTAGTAAAATTATTTGTCTTTTTCTATTGAATTCTCGATAATGTGGACCATTTTTTTGAAGCAGAAAGTTTGTTTTTATTTAAGCTTGAAATTCACCGTTCTGCTTCAGAGATTTCATCATTTGTATGGAAAACTGGAATTGTGAAGAAATGTCCAGTTGGAATAGGAAGAGCAACTGAACCACAAGAAAATTCATGTTGTTGCAGAGTCGCATTGGTATCATGAAGCGATAAATTTAAAGCTTCTGATTCCAAATGGTTGCGTAATTAATCCGTTGACATATCGACGAAATATTTGTTCCACAAATCACGTTCATTAGTAGGATTACAACAACCAATAATATATGAAACTAGTTGACGCATTTGTTCTAGCATTTCGATGGTTGCCCAATCGCTTAAACAACGATCCCATTCTTTATCTGAATTTAATAGATTAAAATTCACGGCTGCTTTCATCAATATGTTGTAAAGTATTCACTGTACATTCTTACGAACATTTTATTTTTTCCGAACTTTTTTCTCAACATTTTTACGTAAATTTAATTATATGCAATGTTGGTGTAGAGCAAGTTTTGTGCATCAGAATCTACTTTACTTTTATCCAACTATGATTCAAGCTTCGCTTGTTTTATTCGTGCAGCTTCTAAAGTTTCAACTTGCTGATATCCCTTCATGTGAACGATCAAGCATCTTAAATTAAAACGAACACCAAATCGCTTGCGGTGCACTAATTCATCGAGAATCAATATAATCCGTAATTTCATTGTGTTCAAATTCAATGGATATATTATACGCACAATCATATCCTTTATAAATAACTATATTAATAAATATACTTAACAGCACTCAAAGGGATACAAATTTCAACGTTACATGCGCAGTATATTTCAACAACAACTATAGATTTTTGTTCCACGCACTTCATGTGTTTCTGATTGAAAAGATTATTGAAAACTAGCTGACCCAGCGAACTTTGTCTCGCCCCAAATTACTTCGTCCGAGCAAACACTTTTGACCATCACAAAAATTGAATTTAATGAGAGAAAAATCAAACAACTCAACTCAATTCTCAATAGACGTTTGAGTTAGACGATTGAGTGGCCATTCCATTCACTGTTTTACCGAATTCAACACTAAAAGTAGGTTTATGGTTGCGTTCGTTCATTCGGTCATTTGTTCGACCAATCATCTTTTGTACAAAAATCCAGAATCGTCAATTTTGAGCAATATGATTGGTGGAAAAAATTGTCAGAATGAGCGAACGAACGCAACCATAAAGGCGGCATAATGTATTGAAAAGTGAATAAAAGGTCGATTCAAACTTAGGCATCTATCGAAAATTTAGTTGGTTTTTGCAAATTGGCTTTGTGATTTGTTAATCGTCATAGCAAACGCCAAAAGAACCGGGAACTGAATGCACTTGTTTTTATATATATAGAAAATAAGATTGTCAAAATTCTACACAACTTATATTTATAGTAGTATGCAACCAACGCCATCTATTGAAAATAATCCGAAGTGGCTATTTAAATGAATGCTCATTGTCAAAATACAATTTTCATCGGTGGTGTTAAGTGTATTTCCATACAAAATTCCTCTACAAAACGCAATTTTCGATTTTTCGATTTTTTTTTTTTCGATTTTTCGGTTTTCCATTTGGTTGACTTTTCCGGTGAATTTTTTCAAAATTTTCTTTCGTAAGAATCATCTCCTGGCAATTGCAAACACAATAAAAAAAGATTGAGCCAAATCGCTTCAGCCGTTCTCAGCTGATGCGCGCACATACATTTTTTGCACCATTTTTATAGATATAGATTTGTTCTACATTTACCATATATTTCGTACAAGGTGCTGTAAGTTAGTTTTGAATGCAAGGTCCAAGTTCAAGTATCTTTTCACGATTTCATGTAAACGTGAATTTTATTTAATTAGTGGAATCTCGGCACAAATAAATTAAACTGCACTTTCAACCGTTGTGAATTTATTTTCAGATGTTAGGAGTTCCCCAAAATTTCATGAATGGTTGAATCTTTCAGCAATTATTTCAATTTCAAATGGAAAACTCCAATAGATGGGCACCTCTTCGTAAATAAGCATTTACTTCTGGCAACTTAGAATTCACAGTGGGGCTCTTTCATGTTTCGTGGCGAACAAATGTAATTCCGGCTTGGAAACCAGCGTTTTCTATATGGTCTACAAGACTTTGATAAAGTTTTGCTTGCAACTGTTTTTGAAAAGTTTTAAAAAAATTAAAAATGATGGCCTCTACCTGCGGATATGAATCCACTTTCCATTGCCGGGTTATTTTGCACTGGATTAAAATCAATGCTGTATAAAATAGCGGAATTTTGACAGCGGAAGATAAGAGATTGCGCTATTCGCCGCAAGTGGCAGCACTATCACTAAAGAGAATTAATTTTGTTATGTAAGTATCAGCGAAAATTTTTCATTCATTATGTACCACTTTTTTCACTAAATAAAATATCTCAGCGGACTAAAATATTAAAAGTAATCCTTAAAATGGCAAACTGATTGATCTCCGAAGTAAAGGAACTCGGTATATGAAATCTTGAAATTTAAAAATAATCCGTCTATCCGCCATTTCTTCCACTAGTAACCAATACTTTCGGTTGTTTTTCTAATAGCTTTGGTCATACTGAGGCTGTATGGAAAATTTGGGGAAAATTCATGGAATAGAATTTTTAGATTTTCTGCGGCCATGTAATTGATTTTCAGTTTTTGACCAATATTTGAAAAACTTCCACTATTAACCAATACTTTCGGTTGTTTTTCTAGTAGTTTAGGTCATACTGAGACTCTATGGAGAATTTGGGGAAATTTCATGGACTAGAATTTTTTGATTTTCTGCGGCAACAAAAACAACCGAAAGTATTGGTTACTAGTGGAAGTTTTTGAGATATTGGTCAACAACTGAAAATCACTTATATGGCCGCAGAAAATCAAAAAATTCTAATGAAAAATCTAGTCGATGAATTTTCCCCAAATTTTCCTTATAGTTTCAGTATGACCTAAGCTACTAGAAAAACAACCGAAAGTATTGGTTACTATAGTGGAAGAAATGGCGGATAGACGAATTATTTTTAAATTTCAAGATTTCATATACCGAGTTCCTTTACTTCGGAGATTAATCTATTTGCCATTTTAAGGATTACTTTTAATATTTTAGTCCGCTGAAATATTTTATTTAGTGAAAAAAGTGGTACATAAAGTGGTACTTGCGGCGAGTAGCGCAATCTCTTATTTTCCGCTGTCAAAATTCCGCTATCTTATACAGCATTTAAAATCAGCTGTAATGGATGTTAGTGCTGCTTTAAACTGTAATATGGTCACGTTATTTCTAGTTAAATTTTCTTTAGCTTCAGAGTAACCTTCATATTTCCGATTAGGTTGCCAGCTAGGTTCACCATCGCATACGAAACAAAATCGCATATGCCGTTAAACCTAAATTAGGGCTTATGATGTTGATATTCACGAATTGTTGCTGTGGTTTATCTGGATTTATCGGATGTTCTTATTATATGTATTTATTTATTGGTGGTGCTTCATCGAGGTCAACAAAAACCATTGCGATTCCATTTTAAGTTTCTAAATTATATCGTCGTGGGTCAGAATGACGATTAATACGAAATACGACATTAACTAAAAAAATTTCACCTGCTTATTTGGCTTCTTCAGCTGTAACGCTTTGACTTTCCTTAGCATATGGTTTGCATCAGAAGAGAAGAGATAGAATATGGTTTATCCTATGACACGTCTGACCATGTGCTTTAAAAACGTTAGGTCCTCTGTTAGAAAAATTGATCACTTTAGCTCCAATTGAAGAAAACAAAACGGAACTATTATAGAAAATGATGTATTCTCGGATTCGTCATCAATTCTCTCAAAAACTTTTTCACCTTAATTTTCTGGTGTGTCCCTCATGTCGATTTAACACCTGTTGGAGCTAGAATAAACTAAATACGGCGATGTAGGATAGAAGATCAGCAATCATTTTGTTAACATCAGTCTGTACAACAGGTGTTTACTCATTTGAACTAATTTGAAAAATAAAAATTTCTGACATTTACCGATTTCGGAGTTTACCCGTAATATACTCGTTTATACATAATTTAATGACAGATGAATTTAATTTATTTCTTATTTATAATTTAAAAATTTTATTGAGATTTTGAATTCAATTTTATTGAAAACATAAAACGTGAAATATTATTTTTACTATTGAAACTTTTAGCTTTTTAGCCATTTTAAAGTATACGCTTGAAGTATGCTAGGATTTCGCACAGATTAATATACCCTACTGTGAGGAACAAAATTCTGATTTGGTGTAAATAAGTACCTTATATATTTTATGTGCCTTATATATTTCCGAATACACCAAATGAATTTGGCGTTGAAAACGTTCCGCTTTGTTTGGTTTGTAAGAAACATCGCGTAAATTGAATCTACATTTCAAAAACTGTTGTGCAGTTACATCAAGTATTAAATTGTTACGAAGAAGGACAAACATCCCAAGTACTTACAAAGTTTACGACTTGAATATGACTAACCCCTTTATACTGTGTTTAATTTATGTTTTCAGGTATTCATTTATCAAGTTAACAAAAATTTGCGTGATTTTCTTTAAAAGAATAAAACTAAAAACAACGTAAGAAGACCAAAAAAGCAAAAGAATTTTTATGAAAATTAACAACAAAAATTTATTTATGTATAAATATGAAAACTAAGCGACCTAACATTGAATAGCGCACGCAAATTTGATGATTATCAAATTCAGAATATAATTTTGTAATGTTACACAATATAAAGTGGGGAGAAACTTTAAAACTATTCATGCTCGCATATACTACTGGTTTATTTATAGCACTTACGAAGCGAGTGAAAAACAAGAAAATTTCCTATTTACCATTCAAACAATTTTAAAACATATAATTTTCCTTTGTATCCGTAACTAAAGCAAAATTTTTATGGTCTGCTATCATTATATTGATTAAGTTTGAAGTAGACTTTGAAATAATAAAATGTTGATAAACAACTTTATGTTTATTCGAATGAATTCACTTTTTGTAATATAAAGTGAAATCCCATTTTATAATACTAACAAAGTTGCTATATAGAAGAGGAATTCTTATCAAAATTTCTAACCACGTATCGGCTTTTATATATTTATACCAAAGATATTGTTGAGTTCAGAAAATGTATTTTAAACTTTTGTTTTGTTATTCGGTTTGTTTATAGTTTATAATAGGTGAATAATAATTTATTTGATAACAAAATATTTTATTTATAAAATTACAAACATTTACAGCCAATCAAAACAATTAACATGTTGTCGAAGATTTTTTTCGAGTTATAGTCGAGTTACAGGTTTATTGACTGTGAAGTTAAACATAAATAATTTAAAAAATAGAGATTTATCAAATTTAAATTTTTAACCAAAGCAACAGAAAAACTCTTTTGCTTTCTGGATTACTAATTGTTGTCGCAAAGTAGAATACAATATTATATACCAGCAAAAAGTTGGTTTAAAAATAATTCCAATTTGGAATTACATATAGGGGACTGTTGTTCAAAATTAGTCAAAGGAAAACCGGAATTGTTGAAATAGTAAAACCTAATATATAATTATCTCTTTGTATTAAAGTATGTATCTATAGTGAATTTTGCTCTAGGTCCTTGTTCATTTTTAGATTCTGTCATAAAAATTAAAGTTCAGTGTATAAAAAGGTCTTCTCAATTAAACAACATTAAATTGTAAAGCCGAAATAAAATAAAATTAAATATTGTAAGGACAGCCCTTTTATTTCCAAAAACGCTATTTACGTTCAAAAAAGCTTGAACGTCTTAACATAAACAAAATTTATCTTTCTTAGAGGAAAAAGGAATTAGGAAAAATATTAACATAGCATTTTTGTCAAAAATATCATTTTCTGACCTACTGAGAAATCATGTTTGAGGTAATTTTTTATAATTTAGGAAATATTTTTTGCGTAAAGAATTTGGATAGAAAAATTATTCCCAATTTAAAAGAAACAATTTTTTGCGACAAAAGTAGTACGAAAATATGTTTCCTGTTTTCTATAGGTAAGCCCGAATCGAACTGTTGGTATAGACACCCAAATCTAAATAATTTTTTTTTAATTAAACATTTTTTTTTTGAATTTATGCAATTCATTTGTTATTGTATATTTATTTTTGTATTTCTCCATTCAATTTCCTAAGAAAAGATTTTCTTGTTATTAAAAACTGACCAAACGGAACAATGGTAGGCGTTTAGATCTGGAGGTACCGGGCTCGAATCCCAATTATATGGATAGGATGCAAAAGGGAATTTTTCTCATTAGATTACGATCTGTGTTGAAAATGAGAACAAATAACACCTTCTTGTTGGGGTGCAGAATTCATGGGCCGACCCATCTACCTCGGAATGACCGGCAAAAATGATAAATTAGAGAATCAGTGATATTTATCATATTTTAGAAAAAAATAAAGAAACATTTTGGCAAAATTTTGTGCCACGCTCTATAAAGTAGTAAGAAACATTTTATTTTATTATTTTACTACAATTTTTCAGAACAAATTCATCTTATATCTACAGCAACCTTAAGATTTTGTGATAGAATTTATACTTCAAATGTTTTGTTATTCACAATTACATTTTATTTTAATTATGGTTACTAGGTAGCTGTAGTCACGTGAATACATTTTATTGAAATTTTGGTTAAGAAATGATTAAGAAGATTTTTTAAGATGCAAATTTGATGCACTTTTATCAAAAATAAAGTAAATGCCGAAGTTGCCAATTACCGCGTACGTATAAACGTAATGGTAGGGAATATCATTATATAGGAAATGACGTGCGTTTTGATTATTGAAGTTGAGCTGTAACCATGACTCAAGCTTCGTTCGGCCAGTTTGTGCTGCAAGCAACATTTAATCTTCATTATCTGCTCGAATGCAATTCTTTGTTGATTCGGTAGGTGGGCAGAAAGACGCATCACGGCATAAGATCGATCATCCATTTTCGACTCGATAAAAAATAATTCGATAATCCGATTTTCAACAAAGTAGCTGACATTTGGTGAACAAAATATAAATCATAGTTTGCTATGAAGCAAGGGGGATTAAAACTGTTATAACAATGAATTTGACAATTCACGTCCCCCTTGTAAACGTAAAAACCAACGCTATCTATTTCGATGAAATTCGCCAATAACAAATTCAGAGTTTTAATAAAGCAAACTCATGGCAAACTCACATAGCGTCAAATCTTGGAAATTTTCTGCAACCACCTGAGGTACTCGTTGCGGGTAGTTCCCGGTGGAATTTTTTCGATTTTTCTAGCTTATGCACACCGTAATTTATGTCGACCTACACAGAAAAAATCTAACGGTTCGGATCATGTTTAGGGGTCATTTTAGGGTTTAGTTTGAAAAAATTAAGAGTATTAATATACTAGAATAGAATAGAATAGATAGAAGATAATAGATAGATGAGCATCTGAAGTTTATTGACTTAACCTAAATCTTAACAATAAGTTATATACTAAGTTAAAATTAACTTAAAACTAAACAATAAACAGATTTCGAATAATAAGTATTCATTATTAAGAGTAATAAATACAACCTCTGGGAAGTTAGCACGAAAAATTATCCCGAAAAACCATTATAGTTAAATATATAGCAAGACTATTATATATTTACAGAATATTTTAATACTATCCTGATAGTCGAGTATATATAATTAATATTGCTGCATATAAAACAAATATATCACGAGATTAGCTATAATGTATAGTAAATTATTACATAGCTTTGTAATATTAAATTAGTATCACATAATTTTCAATTAAAATTATATTTACAAAATATATATTATTTAACATTTCGTAATAAATGTTTATATCACTTCGAAAAAAATTACACTAAAATAATTTACATCGATATAATCAAAATTAATAAAATATAAAAAAAAATATATTTCAAATATTTAATATTAGAAAAAACAAAAATTCTATTTTTACGTTTGAAAGGTGGATCCTTACTCTACAAATTCCATACCAACCTTGCTCTGTTAATTAATATCTACTACGACTTCACAAGGCTATATCTTAAATTTGACTCATAGACTCGATTCACAATTTTGGCGTTTGAAATGTGGATCCCACCTCTACAAATTCCATACCCACCTTGCTCTGTTAATTTCTATCTACTACGACTTCACACCGTTTGAAAGGTGGATCCTTCGTCTACAAATTCCATACCAACCTTGCTCTGTTAATTAATATCTACTACGACTTCACACGGCTATATCTAAAATTTGACTCAAAGACTCAATTCACTATTTTGGCGTTTGAAAGGTGGATCCTTACTTTACAAATTCCATACCAACCATGCTCTGTTAATTAATATCTACTACGACTTCACATGGCTATATCTTAAATTTGACTCATAGACTCGATTCACAATTCTGGCGTTTGAAAGGTGGATCCTTCGTCTACAAATTCCATACCAACCTTGCTCTGTTAATTAATATCTACTACGACTTCACACGGCTATATCTAAAATTTGACTCGTAGACTCGATGTACTATTTTGGCGTTTGAAAGGTGGATCTTTACTCTACAAATTCCATACCAACCATGCTCTGTTAATTAATATCTACTACGACTTCACACTACTATATCTAAAATTTGATTATAGACTTGATTCACTATTTTGGCGTTTGAAAGGTGGATCCTTCCTCTACAAATTTCATACCAACCATGCTCTGTTAATTAATATCTACTACGACTTCACACTACTATATCTAAAATTTGATTATAGACTTGATTCACTATTTTGGCGTTTGTAATGTGGATCCTTTCTCTACAAATTCCATACCAACCTTGCTCTGTTAATTAATGGGGTCGATTCCGGGATCTAAAATTTTATATTATGTTATGGTATTTTTGTTTTTTCAATACAAATTCCAATAGGAAGCGGAGAAATAAAATAACATAACAGCAATTTTATGCCACCAGAATCGGGCCCAATATCTACTATGACTTCACATGACTATACCTAATATTTGACTCATAGACTCGATTCACAATTTATGCTTTTGAAAGGTGGATCCTTCCTCTACAAATTCCATACCCACCTTGCTCTGTTAAGTAATGGGGCCGATTCTCGCGGCATAAAATCGCTGTTATGTTATTTTATTTCCCCGCTTCCTATTGGAATTTGTATTGAAAAAAAAAAATAACATAACATAACATAAAATTTTAGATTCCGGAATCGACCCCAATATCTACTACGACTTCACACGGCTATATCTAAAAGTTGACTCTTAGACTCGATCCACAATAATTGTTTTCTTACTAATAACCAGAGTGGTTGATTTTGCGTTTTTGGATTAACCATGCCAGTAAATTATTTGTTATTAAATTAATTTCTTGTGATATGAATTTCTGTGCTTCAATATTTTTTTTGGTTTGGGGATGTTTCGTTTCGAACACCTGTCGCTATTTGTTTTATTGAAATTTTTTGTGTTAGAATTCTTTTTCGAGATCACAAAAAAAAAATTATCATGATAGTAAAAATGTTATGATAGTAAAAAAATTTCGGGATGACATTCAAAACTAGCGTGATATAGAAAATTTTTCAGGATGACATTGAAAAATGTCGTGATATTCGTTTTATGGTGTTGCCGTCGCATTTCTTCGGGATATTTTTCGGGCTAACTTCACAGACATATAAATATGAGTACCTACCATTTAATTTTGGTGTGCTATACCATTTAGAAATTTAGTAGATTATAAATTATGTGTAGATTCCGTGTAGATTATGTGTAGATTACAAATTATGTGTAGTTTGAGCATTGTTTGTAATTGTCCGGTGGACGCGACCTCAAGGGGTTGTTTTGCATTTTTTGTAAGCACTCTGCCTGTGTTTTGTTTTTCAAATCATACCATGCAAGCGATAATATTGAGATTATTGACAGATACGATTTTACGACTGTTACTAAAATTGGTGGCACCTCGCAGACAATCAGCTTATTTTAGACGGAGTCAAAAGATTTCTGGATGTCCAGAAAAACAATTGCCAATTGATAATTCGCATTAAAGCATCAGTTGTACATTTGTGATTTACAAACCCAAACTGTTTATTTAAAATAAAATGTTTAACCGCACAAGCTAATAGGTCTCATGTGCTCTGGAGTATTACGTTTTCCAAGTTTTTTCAAAGCTATTCCTTTGGCGACTTTTTACGTGTTTGGGAAGTAACCATATCTCAGTATGTATAGAACTTGTGATTTGGACGATTTTTTGAAAATCCGAAAATGGAAGATATTTTACTGATCAATTTGAAATACCATCACCAGCCGATTTTCTATTTCTCAATTTACCTATTGTTTGTGTAACCTCGTCAAGATTTGTGTTTATCTTTGTGATGTTATATGGTATGTTATTAGAATTGTTAAATTAAGAATCTTATCAATTCCTTTTCTTTTTCATCCTTTTCATAAAATTTGTCTTAATCATGAACACCTGCTATCTGCAATTTTATTAGAACCAACACTATCTTCTAAAATTACACGATTTTTCTTAGAAGTATTTAAGTATTTTATGCTTCTCGTTTGAATACAACGACCAGGCTCAACGTTTCTAAGACTGTTCTTCCAAATGCTATGATCATGGTCTTCAATTTTTTCGTGAATTGATATAATAAGACAATTTATTAATTTAGATGTAAAGAGAATATGTATAGGGAACTTTCGATGTTTATTCCTCATTAAATGTCTAATTTTTATCATTTGAGTGATATCAGCTGGAAGAACACTTAATTCTGATTTTAATTTAAGAACACTTAATTCTGATTAAGATTGAGACACGAGCGTCAATATCCTCAGATGCTATTAACTGGTTTTTAAGGATGGGAAATTTTTAATGAACGAATTGTTTATATCCCAACTAGTTTACATTTTTATAATAAAATGACTGTTTCTTCTCTTCACTGTAAAATAATTTATGAAACTTTAGGTGTTTATTCGATTGATATGGAAATGGCTCTTGACTTATTTGATTGTATTAATCTAAAACATAAAGCTATACTGGAATTTTCCGACAAACTCACGGTATCCATAATTTATCTAAACTAAAACTAGTCCAACCAATAAAATCGATTTGAATTACGAGATAGACAAATAATATCACTCCTTTCCGTTTGGAAAGGGGCTATCATTTCATCGTATAGACAAATTTTTCAACAGACTAAAATCTATTTTCTATATTATAATTATATCACTGAAATCCGCTAAAGCAACTCAGCTCCTGTTCTGAGATATATTTTGTATTCTTACAAGAATTCATTATGTTTACTTTTTCATGTTTAATTTTTAGTTCTTTAAAAAAAATTAAATATCTATATAGTAAATAATGTTAAGTTGAAATATTAGGCTTAAATCAAAGAGTAAGAAAATTTACACAGAGTAACGAAGCAGAGGAAAAAATTTCATCAAAAAATGCATGGGTTACGCAATTTAAATCGATTATATACAATCGCAAACAATTTTTATGTTTTTTTTTGTATTGAATATTATCATACTCGTGACTATTTATAAAAAACGACAAAAATTACTTTAAATACAAATTTGTAAATGTGTTTTTAACGCAATTAAATTGCATAACCCATGCATTTTTTTGGTGAAATTTTTTCCTCTGCTTCGTTACTTTTTGTAAAATTTCATACTCTTTGCTTAAATTATAGAATATACAGTCGCGAGCAGCTAAATCGACTCAAACATTCAGCGCTCACAGCAATGTTAATTTTTTTAAAACAACTTAACCGATTTTCGCAAGATATTATATTTTTAAAGCCTGATAATTTTTACTAAAAAAGGACTTTACTAAAAATTGATTCGGTTTTTTTTATAATGAATTTTAAATAAAAATGCAACCAAAATTAATGATGATGAAAAAAAAAATATTGAGAATATTTAAATTTAAATTACAAAAAATTCAGGCAAAACAAAAACAATTTTATTGGTTAATAATATGACAGTTCCACATTGACATTATTGAGGTTTTGACAAAGACTTGGGGGATCGCATTCCACTCCTCATTAAACACAATCTCGAGGTCATTGATGTTAAATGGTCCCGTATTTCTGGCTCAGACCCTCCGTTTTAGTTCGTCCCATAAGTCCTCGATTGAATTGATGTCAGGACTGAGGGCTGGCAACTTCAGCGTCTCGAGTCCAACCTCATCCATAAACTGCCGAGTGGTTTAAGCAATGTGACATCGGGCATTGTCAATCATCAATGTGAAATCTTCTCCTATATATCCTGCTTAGGAAGAAAACAACATTTGTTTTTCCCTCAAACGGTATGGCAGCCCATAAAATGCACGAACAGCCGCCGCACAAGACTGTTCAGCAAAACAGCACTACAAAAATCGTTCTCTTGGACGCCGGTAGACCAGGCTACTCCTATCACTACCATGGAGACATATTCTATACTCGTCAGTGAATAGAACGGACCTCTATTGCTCTATGCTTCAATTGATGTGTTCGCGAGCATGTTCGAGTTGCCCTTTGCGGTGGTGAGCTGACAATTTTTTGTCTCTAGCGGGCCATCTTGGAATGAGGTTGGCTTCCTTCAAGCGTCTTCTTACTGTTTATTGACTAACATCTCCATCTAGAACTTGTCTTATAGCTCCTGCAGCACATCGACGCCCATGGCAATTTCTCAGTAAAGTCAGGAAAAACAAATCGATCGTTTCTCTCAGATTTACACCGATACCTACTGATCAGTTTCCTGAAGCCTTCTGGATACTCTTGAGACAGCAGATTGGCTCATGCTTAGCTGACGAGCAACTTCTCGTTGATTGCGTCCTTCTTACAATAAAACAAAAACTTGTGCGGCTTTTTCTGGAGTAGTATCCCGAATTTTTGGGCCTCTTGTGGTTCAAAATGGGGAGGGAGGGAGTGAATTTTCCACTTTTTTTTGTAGATATTGTAAGTAGATGGCCTCTGTGTTTCCAATGACTAACAAGTCGTGTGAATGTCATTAAAAATAATATGTTGTCTATAAAAAACCCGAAACTTTAAATATTAATACAGACAAATTCATAAATTTCTTAATTATTATATTATTATATTATTATATTATTATATTATTATATTATTATATTATTATATTATTATATTATTATATTATTATATTATTATATTATTATATTATTATATTATTATATTATTATATTATTATATAATTATATAATTATATTATTATATTATTATATTATCATATTATTATATCATTATATTATTATATTTCTTGATTATATTATACTCTATATTTTATTATTTATGTTGTAAAAGACTTCGCCAGTTGTTCGCCAGTTTTTTGTCGAAAGAATTGATTATATTTTTTTGAAATTTAAACATTTTTTTTTTTAAAATTAGTTGATCGTTAATTTTATGACAATTTATATGCTTAATTAATGTAAATGATAGCCTGGTTGGAAATACCATTCAAAATTACATTAAGTGAAGTACTAATATTTAATTAGATTGAACTATAACTCTTTGCTTTAATCTAGTACATTTAAAGGTATAAATTACAAATTTGGATAATTGACAAGTTGCTTAGAGTAGAATTTGTCGTTTGTTATAAACGTCATATTTGGAAAAATATACGTGCAATTTATATATTCTTAATTTAAAAATTACAATAAATTAATATTTTATATGTTTTTTTTCATTTTTGGTTGACTTCCTGGTTTTGATAAACATCGCTTTCAATCAGCATCATACATATATACAATTTATTATTAAACTTTCGTTGTCATGAAACAGAACTGCAAAAATTGTATACTATATTTGCTAAGCTCCTCACACTGAAAATCGCTGAATTAATTAATTTAATTCATCAGCTATCATGAAGAATATGGCGATTAGTACGTTCCGTAATACTAAATTTAATAAAACTTGATTTTCATCTTTCTCTTTCAAATTTATGCTTGTTCCTTGTTGAAATAATAATCGTGAAAAATTTAACTTCAGTAACTGATACTATCAAATTATATCTTGTTTCATAATTTTCAATTATACCTCATAAAAATTGCTTATCACTATTTTCATATCTCGATTTAATTTTTATGATTTTCTTTTCACTCGACACAGTGTTTCTCCTTCCTCCGAAATTTTTCTCGTACATGCATGTATATAACATGTACTCATGTAAAAGAAATGAATCCCATTAAAAATCATTTTAGTTACACTTTATTTAAGTTTAACTGTGATTTTATTTAGGTAACCATATTATTGTTTTTAAGTAGCTACTTAACACTTTACGTGACATACGTACCAAAAATGTTTAGGTCTGTTTCTAAGTATAATGCGGCAAACATACAATTTTTTATGACCAAACCAAATGAATATTTTAGGGCTAATTATTTATTTATGCTGTGGAATAAATGGGCGGTATGTAATTGGTGTAATAAAAAAAAAGTTATTGAGGCGCTCTGCTCTATCCAAAGCAATTTCTTATAGATGTGCAAACTGCATCAATTGATATAAAAGTACACACAATAAATAATTGTAAGTGTCGGTTTTATTTTATATAGATCCAATATTAGTCCAAATAAACCATTTGCGGTTTAAACCAAACAAAATATGTATCGATATTCGAATACATATTGAGGAAAGTACTGTGAGAAATAAAATTGATGTGCAACGAATGATAATATGACTATTGACAAAAACTATTGTTGGTATAAAAATAACTCTCAAAAATACCACTATTTCAAATTAAAGAGGAGGGTAAATTACCCTTGCTACATCGAAAGGTTATGTTCTTTGAATTACGTTATGCGGAAGACATGTATTCCGCACATAGTGACACCCTTTTTCAGTCATGCATATTATCGTTATGATTATTATTATTATTATTATTATTATATTATTGTACCGATTATTACTATTTAAAATCCAACAGTAAGTCCTTTTGTGCATCACATACATTCCCTTCTTTTCTATATACTGAAAAACTTAAAATTGTAATGGCTGGGTTGAAATAAATCAAATTGAAAGAACAATAGCAAGGAATAAAAAATTGAAAATATCCATCCCTTCGTTCAACCATTTTTAATGTCTTAATTTTTCATCCCTATGTATATATAGCATAAAGTAAATAATAAATCAAAAATATATTCCTTTTTATGTAATTTTTACCTTTTTTTGCGTAATCATAGAACTTAACCATATCTAACAATTTTTTTTAGATTTTAAGGCCGATTTTTAAAATTGGGGTTGAAAGAAAATGGGATTTTGTGTATACGATTAAATTTACCTTTGACTTAAAGATTTTTTTTTTGTTATTTCAAGGATCAAGGACACAAAGGTAATGCATACATGGCGCGATTATTCATCAGTAAAACATTTTGTATTATGTTCGTTTGTTTGTGGCTTGGTGTCTATAAGGATTCCAAATAATTGTCATATTTGTCATGGATTATTTCATATCATCATCAAACTGTAACAATTTTTTTTTTGTTTCATATATTCTGGTAATATTTTGAGATTTTTAATTCTGGTTTTGTTATGGAAATGATGAGAATATATAAATGTTCAATGTTGGTTTAAATTTGTATATTGTGTTGTGTGTTTCAATGAAATCATGATAATTTCTCATGGATATGGATATTAATTCCACTTGAGAATGTAATCTCTGGCAACTTTTTATAAATTAATTAAATTTTGTTTGTCTGATCTAATGGCGTGGAAGATTTTTATGTATTTTTTAAATTTATGTGAGAGGGTTGAATTCTTGGATTTTCTATAAAGCTTGTGCGCAATGTATTGTGTGGTTGAAGACTTAATGAATTAAATTGAGACTCTGCGCAGAAAGTACATGCTGAATTTGAGAAAATCATGGAGGCCAATTATGGGTCAACTATAACATTGCATGTTACCTCTATAATCGGGTATCTTTACCTCTATATTAAGAAGACCAGTAAGTGTTTTAATTCAATGCAGAATGATGGCCATATGGTACTTAACGAAAAATCGCGCTTGGGACCAAATTGATATACATCATTTTTTATAATCTTGATCGCAATAATAACAATAAACCAAACCAGAACTAAAGCAAAATTTCTTGAATTCTTCAAGTAGTATTGGCATAGTCCTAATTTTAAAAATTTGTAGATTGTGCTTCACAGTTTAAATCATAATTTTTTCATGAGTCCATAATTTTAAGTTTCAGACAGAACCCTTAATGGCTGTTTCAAACCTTATCTAAAGATTACCTAATCTATATTTAAGGAATGGCTTTAGGTAAAATAAAATGTTCTAATATTCATACTTAGCAATTTTTTTGTAATAACTAAGTCCAACAATTACAAATTTAGATGTAATTTGCAATTGAATATAATTTCAATGACTGTTAGACAATAAATCAATGCCGTCTTTCAGTCTCTTATCATACATTGTGACAATAATTATTAAAGTCAAAAGGCTAATACTTACTCATTCATGAAATTTAATGTAAAGCGGAAATTCCCTTCGTGATAATGGCGGTCACTGAAATAATAAAGGGAAAATTATATCAATTAATAATTAATTTAGAGATTTTCGGAAAAGATGTTAGAGTGATCAAAATTAGTTTTGCTGAATTAGCGGTAAAACGGACCACTGTGATTCAATAAAAAGGCGTTCCGCGTTTTGAGTTTCTAGTGTTTTGAGTCATTTTCTTGAGGGTACCTTCTTGACTACGAACATTTTTCGTAGTGGTCAATCAAAAATTTAAAATTTTATTGTTTCATGGCTTCAAATAATCTTTTCAAATGAATGCAATGGAAGCTATCAAAAAATCAAAATTCGATTTAGCTTGAAAAAAATTAGTAAATGACGTCTATGAGCATCTTATTCATGTATGTCTTCAAGTATACCTCTTCCAAATTAGGCATCAAAGGTTGTCAATACAATTATGCCCTTGCGTTCAAGGCTATTTCAAATCGTTTGTATGTGTTGCTGACTGCGGCAGCATGTTAATAACGTTGAACTTCGATAACTCGATAAATCTAATTTTATTCAGTTATTGCAGTTGAGACTGACATGTATATAGAATTGTTTTACTCAAAAGTCCTCGAACGTTCTTTATATGCAATTTATCCGCATTCCAGAGTTTCTGCTTGAAAACAACAAACCGAAAGTCGTTGTTTTTAGTTGCATTTTAATATTTTTTTTGAATGGATCTGAAAAAGCCACTAACTAAGATGATTTTTCGATTTTGGCTAATATTTAGTACCCGTTTGTGACCAATGATTTTTTTCGTTTTTACAAAACGGACATGATATTTCCTGGCATGTTAATTTAGCTACCGTTATTCGAGTAGATATATAAATGACTGCCGGTTCATACGACGGATAAAAATCTCGGATTTTTCTATCCCAGATATTTGTTTAATTTTTTTCAACTTTTTTGTATGAAAAGAGGCGTGTCTGTTATATAATTTACGTGATGTAATTGGTTTAAACGATGGGATAGAAAAATCCGAGATTTTTATCCTTCGTATGAACTCGCTGTGAGTGCAACGAACGACAATATGTGTATTCTTTTATAATCATTGGTGCGGAACGAGTTAAAATAAATTGCAAATTAATTGTGTGTTATTGGGAAAATGGATACCGCTACAAGAAGATATTGGTAAGTTTGATATTATTACAATTTATTATTATTTTTTTATTTAGAATATATTAATTATTTAAATAAACACTAAAAAAGTCAAACAATGCAAAAGTATAAGTTTTATAAACCACTTTTAGAGGTGTTGCGCAAACGCATCAATGGTCACTATACGTGTTAATTTATTGGTTTTTTTAGAAAACTCCGATTACTGTAGCTGAAGCACTGGAAGCGTTTGAAAATATGCCAGATGACATAGAAATGCCTACCGATGTATTTTTGGAACCTCAAGAACTTAACGTGGAGAGCGATGAAGATTCTGGAGAATAGGATGAATTGAACCCTGATCGTTTTTCTAAACGCCAGTTGCAAGCTGGAGCCGAAACTCGATTTCAACAATTGGTTTTGGAAGATGATGTTGTGAAAGAGGCAAACGAGACAGTCCCTCAATCATCTCACATACAAAAGTTACGCAATAATGGAAATCGGGAATGAAGACAATTTTCCATTATTAGCGAAAATGTTTGAATCTAATTTATGGGAAGGACCGTATCCATTGAGCATGAGTGCACAGTCAAATGCAAAAGATTTTTTGAGCTGTTTTTCCCGAAGCAATTTATTGATTCAGTGGTGCTACATACAACAAACTATGCGTTAAAATATAAAAATAAATCTATCAATATTGATGCAGATGATATTTATGCTTTCTTTGGAGCAGTAATTTTATCCGAATATAACTTCTTACAACGCCAACGGATATTTTGGTCAACCGATGTAGACGTTAGTAACACACTTATTTCAAAATGGATACGGTGCAAAACATTTGAAAATATTTTCACAAATATTCATTTACGTGATATGGATTAAATCCTTTCAACAAACGATCGATTTGCTAAAATTAGACCCTTCATCGACCATTTAAATGATGTTTTCTTAAAATTCGAACCTGCTGAGTCATTTCAATAGACGAATCGATGATTCCTTACTATGGACGTCATCCTTGCAAACAGTTTATACGGAACAAACCGATTCGTTTTTGATTCAAAGCTTGGGTGGCCGCCAGTCGTTTTTTCGATATTGCAACCAATTTGATGTTTATCAGGGGCGAAACCAGCATCGCGATCCAAATTTGGGCTTAGGAGAGGAGTCAGTGGTATTGGGGTTTGCGCACAAAATGCAAAAGCGATTTCCAGAAATTATGTTTTCATTTTATTTTGACAACTTTTTTACTGGCCGAACCTAATTAGTGGCCCTTAATGTCATAAATTTCGCGGGAAGTGGCACTTTACGTGAAAACAGATTAAAAAATATTAAAATGGCAGACAAAAAGATTTTGAATAAGAAGCACAGAGGATATTACGAGAAGTACGTCGACGTTAATAACGAAATAATTTTGACAAGATGGAAATAGTATCGATGTTATCAAACCATTTTTGACAAAATCCAGTAGGCGTATAGCTCGTCTTTTGTGAATGCAGAGCGCAAAAATATATTTATACCGCGACCGAATGTTGTGAAAATGTACAACCAGAACATGGGTGGTGTAGACTTAATCCGGATAGACATATATCAAACTATTAAATATCTACTCGCGGAAAAAAGTTTTATATGCCTGTTGTCGTATGGCTGATTGATGTAGAGGTAACAAATGCATGGTCTCTTGCTAAGTCGTACAACTTTAAAGAAGATCAGCTTACCCTTCGGCAACAATTAGCCATGGCTCTTCTAACCCGATAAGGAAAATTGACTTCTATTGGGGGAAGAAAAAACTTAACAACACCATCACCGGGTCAAGTTTATACAAACTTGGGTGTCCTCATGAGAACGCAAAGAATAATACCCATAAACGGAATGAAATGAAATACCTATTTAAGGGCTGCCAGTATTCCTTATCCAGTAGATCTAGGAGGCTGCTCATCGTCCTCGTGTTGTCTTTTCATATGAATTATCATTTATCAATCTATATTTCGGTCCTAGATCGAGCATTTACCTCTAGTCCTGTTCGGTTGAACTCTATATTTGTTTTTTTATATCAATGAGCCCCAATTTCGTCATCAGTTCAGTTTTACTGTGTCGCCTTGGAGGACAGAAAATCATATTGTTTGATAAAATGATTATTTGGTTGTTACTCAAACAGTTACGTAATGATTTAATTGTTGGCCGACATGCTTTACCCACTGCTTGTAATGTTTAATTTTCACTGATTCATGTGTTAGATTTTTTTACTAAAACGTACTTCAAATATAACGTCAAAAATTAAATCTGCATCGGGTTGGCCATCAATGAACTTTCAGATGATTGACTCTTGTTCAATTAAACATCAGAAGTTTGTCCGAAACTTAACTCTGGTTTTATATATATAGCTCTGATAGGGGGATTTCATATCACAGTTCTAATTCTGTCATAACTGGCTCATAGTTCTTTTACTGATACGATTTTGCGAATACTATTTGCTCAAACGGAATGCAAAATAAGCCAATTAAAGCCAATAAAATGGCAATTTAAAGTTAACGAAAATGGCTTACTCTATACCTTGAATTTTCTGTATTTGTTATCCTCTTCCATCGGTTTGTGAGGGAGGAGTTTCTATGTGAGCCTATTTTACTTTTAATTGTGTATTTCTGCTTGATTTTTTAGTCGCAATTTCTGAAGCGACCTTTTTAAACTGTTTGATTCGTGCCTGCTTAGTTTCATCATTTAATTACTAGCCTTGTTGCTCTTTTGCTTGCTTGTTTAACTTGTAGTTTGCCTTTCCTATTTGTCTTCGACGCTCATAGTTTCTTCATTTGAATCAACAGCTCCTTCATTATATCTACCTTTGTTTCCAATGCTCGAAGGAAGGTGATCGTATTTATTAAATTGCTTAGTCTCTTTCTGATGACAATATCTGCAATACTTATTTTCATGATCTTTGTACGTCATGCTGCGAATGTAGGTGTTTATGTTATAACTAAAATTACTTTTGTTTGCAAAGCCTTTCTAATAGTATTTAAAACGTCTCAGAAAAACTTATATTCACGGTTTAGGTTTCCTTGAATGTGCTGGAAAAAAAGTACAGTTAAAATACTCATATCAAGTTCAGATATCTTCAACTTAAGCCGCAAGCCAATCATAATTCATATCAATTTAAATTACAGCACGATCTTAACGGAAGAAGAACATCAAGGTAATTTACTTTATTTTACGATAAAATGGTTTATACATATTTTACTTGCAGCTCTTAAAAGTCTTGCTTCTCTTTTTTGCTTGGGTTTGTGAAGCTTTTAAGACCCGAGGTAAAGAATATTACAATTACATGTATAATACGAGTAGAATCCCAATAGGGGCAGGATACAAAGTGCATTTTCATCTTTACAGATTACGATATGTGATGAAATGGAACACATCTATAACCTCCCTGTCGGAGTGCAAAACTCATGGGTCGACCCATCTTCCATGTCAGTATAGACTGACATGGAGGTATGCAATGTGCAGATGGTGATAAAAATCGGACTCCTCGAATTGGCTGGCAACGGCATAAAAGTAAGGACCGAAAAAGCAAACCGCGAATGAGTTGAAAGAGCCTTGGCCCCACAACAGATTGCAGTGGACATTATATGTCATGTTCCATCATCACATTTATTTATTATATTATTAACACATTTTACAAAAAAAAAAAAAAAAAATCCGATAATTTTCCTTCCGAATAGTGACGATATACTGATTCAACGATGTTGACAATATTTTGATAATAAAGCCTAAACACAATTTCCTTTATAACAGAAACATAAAGTAAAATGTAAGTAATTGACGATTTTTAATTTTTTAAAGATACAGCTTCCACAGTCATTGAGCCCTAGTCTCTTCCACTTCCACATTAAATTATTATTTTCAAAGAAATCAGATTGAGACAAATGACTCTCCTTAATCCTTTCACACAGTTCTTTGTAAGACTATAAATGAACAAAACTGCTTTTCCGCAAAACCAACTTCGATAGATTGAAAAAATCAGATGAAAACTGTCCAATTCTAAGAAACATTTCAAAATGTCACTTCTCAAGATATTTTTATAAAGCGAAAACAATTTATTAGATAATACCGCTATCAATATAAGTCTAGTACAACCCTAATGTTTTCAGTTTACAAAAATTAAACATGCACCCACCAGCACCACACACTGCGGCTCTTTCTTCTTATAGAAACTGTTTAATTCAAAAATCAGCATTATCATTGTATAAGTGCGGATGTCAGTCAAAACATGTTTAAAATTGTTTAATGTAATTACGAATGCTCCCTCCCTTTAGCTTATAACTACGATTTCAAATATTTAAAAACCATACCTGTGGCACTATTCTGACAATCCACGGAAACAAAGGAATTGGGATATTTACGTTTTTAAGTATAACATAAATTATTATATTTATTTCCATCAGAAGAGTGGTAAGGAGAGTCTTTCGCACTTTCGAAGAATAGAACATTCTATCTTATATCAGCACAAATATTAACCTTGCAGCACGTGGTACTCACTCAAAGGGGCTATGGTGGGAAATCAAGAAATAATGGGATAATGAAACAGTTGGAACTTAGCAAATGATGTTTTCTCCTATGACCCACTGGGAGCTGTAGCAAAATTCAACCATAAATAGGTATCTTTTGTATTTACTATTGTTCACTAGGACTAAATTTGTCAAAGACCTGCCTTCAAGAACTTGCCATAAGAGCGAAAAAAATTTCGTGCACGAATTAGAAAAGCGATGCAGCTAGAGGATTACAGCATGGGAAACATTACTTATGCCTCATACCAACTCCTTAAAGAAACATAATTGTCTTCCTGAGTTCAGAGAACTAATAAGAGAGAATTAGAAACCTCATAAATTCAATATTATACGCAACAAATTAAAACTACTAATAAAAGGAATAAAAAATGAAAGCATAAATAAGCTACTCCAAGGCCTCTCTGAAATAAAGAAAGACGATTTTCCACTTTGTAAAACATTAAAAGAGTGAAAATGAACCAAAATGCATGTCCCAAAATCTAAAGATGATGACGGATCATGGACTAAAAGTGGCACGCAGAAACTCTCTTACTGCCCATTTCGCAGAGACTTTTCAACCGTTACTGAGATAAACAGGAAATGAAAATACAGTAGGATTGGAATTAAAATATTAAAACAATAATAATTTAAGTATCAGTACACCTCCAGATTATGACTTTTAGTTACTGGGAAATTTGTGAACGCTATTCCCGAAAAAAATTTTCGTAAATTAGATCAAATAATTAATGCAGCCTTCAGACTGAAATCTATCGTCATCTCATGCCAATATAATGATGTTCGAGATGTTACGATTCCTAAACCTGTTAAGCTAGCAAACGAAAAAAAATCTACTCTAATCATGCTACTCTACTCACACCTCTAATCATTTTAAACCTATTTGAAAACTGCTCATGAAAACCAAACCTGTAATAGAAGAAAAATTTTTAATTTGACCACACCAACTTGGTTTTAGTAAAATCAATCTACTACTGAACAAATTCACAGAATAACGGATGTAATAGGATGCACTTGAGTATCAGAAAATAGAATTCTCTTAAATGTATAGCTGAAGCTTTCTACAAAGTTTGACACGAAAGGCTTGAATATAAACTGTATTTAGGTCTGAATAAGCATTTTTACCAAATTCTTAAATCTTACATTGTAGATCGACATTTTTAAGACAAACTTGAAAACGAGTACTCTGCACTAAAAAGAATGGGTCCCATTTGAAACGCGATATTTTAAAACGCGAATTATCAAAACGCGATATTTCAAAATGCGATATTTCAAAACGCGATATGGTACAAAACGCGATATGGTACAAAACGGGAGTTTAGGATCGGGTTATTTCAGGCGGGTGAAGGGGAAATTTAATTTCAGTTTATAGGAATTTAAAAATCGATAGGGGCGAGAGTATATAGGACCGGTATCAACCGGGTCGCTGCACTCCCGTCGCTTTGCAATGAACATTCTGTACCATAACGCGTTTTGAAATATCGCGTTTTGAAATATCGCGTTTTGTACCATATCGCGTTTTGAAATATCGCGTTTTAAATTATCGCGTTTTGTACCATATCTCGTTTTGTACCATATCGCGTTTTGAAATATCGCATTTTGGAATATTGCGTTTTGTACCATATCTCGTTTTGTCATATCTCGTTTTGAAATATCGCGTTTTGAAATATCGCGTTTCGAGCGGATCCGAAAAAGAATATAGGTATATCACAAGGCAGCGTACTTGAACTGTTAAGAATTTAATTCGTATTTTTCCAAAATTACGTTGGATTGTTTGGGTGAAGTTAGCTTTGCATTCATAATACTTTTAGCGACTGTATATTTTGTAATTAGTGAATAAGTACCTTTAATTCTTTGATAGTATAAGTGCATATAGGGGTAGATAAAACGATAAATATCGAAAAAAAATTGCAATACTCGACGAGACAATAAAAAAAATAAAATTTTGGGTTTTGGGGGTGAAGAAATAGATTTAAAACGAAGAGGACGAAAAAGTGCAAGTAATGTACTGTACCAGTAATTCGGGTGTTTAATTGACACAAGTGTCGATGACATAAAAATATAAAAACAATAATATCCGTTAATATAAAAGTTATAATTATAGTTATAATAAATAAATAATAAATAAATAATAATAAAAATATTTATATAAATAATAAATAACATAAAATTTGATACAAAAATTAACATCTAAGTGCTCAGTTAAACATTAAAAAATGTGGTTAAAGACTGTTACCGCATAAACTCTTTGTGACCTTCTAATCGATCGATATAAAAATGTTCATGTGCTATTTGTACAACGAAAAATTGTAAAGTGCCTAAGACGAGTCACACAACAAAAATAAAAACCTAATAAATATTTATAATACGATAAATAATAAAATAATTAAAAACTTAGTATCACAGTATATGGTACATCAGTCATATGTAATTATCACGAATTTCTGTAAATTTGCAAAGTATATTTACGGTTAAATATGATTAAATCCGCAACGCCGCTACGATTATTTGGATTTACGCGTAACATGGATACAATGAATCAGCTGAAAGGGGTTTTCCTCAAACATCGTTCAAACCTTTAAGTATTGCATTTTTTTATAAAATTAAGTTATTAGTTCAATTCTTCTTTTGTTCATAATTTTTTTATTAGAATTAACAAATTTATTTGAAAATATATATTAATCTTTCTATGGCCATAATTAGTTTCCCTAGATTTAAGTATTAATACGGTATTGTGAGTTACACAATTTTTTTTGTAAAGCTAATTTTGCCAAATTATTCTTATTCGGAATTAACGTATGTTTGATATGAATTTCATAAATATTTAATTACAAAACAATTTATTTTGCTCACGTTACAATTAAGCGAATATTATTCTCTTAATAATTTTTTTTTTGATAAATTATGTTTTTTTTTATTTTTTTTATTTAAATAAATAAGAAATTAAATGTATAATATTTACAATGAACTCAATTTCTTTTAATTTAATTACATTAATCATTATGGTTGCTTAAAGTTCCTCTGTTTCCACTGGTAATATATTCTATTGGCCTCCTCTTTGTAGAGAGAAGGGCCTCCCCTTCAACTCTATTGGCCTCCATTCACCCCGTCAAAATAACATAAGCAGCAATAATCAAGGTCTTTGTTGGGTCCACAAAAGAATCCCCTCCAGCTACTGAAGCTAGCCGGCTGAAAAATGCTGCGTGGAAAATCGAACGAGAGTCTGTAATACGTTAGTTTCATGTTATTCTGCATAGCAAGAAAAGAGCGTGTTACAGAACCTATAATGTTCATCCTATATATCAGAGATTTTCCGAATATTAAAGGTACAATTGTAGTAACGATGCAGATGGAAAACATACATCGGCGAAGTTTGTGAATGCCAACTTTACAAAACAAAAGGCAAACTGGATTCCTGTGGTTCTTACCTCAGGCCAAATTTTACAAGCATATACCGCCAAATACCTTGGCATCAACTTCGATGCTAAGCTGAGATGGAAAGAAAAGGAAAAAACATTATATATATGAAATTGTACTGGCTATAGGTAAAGGTAAAATTGTTGGTACAATGTGTGGGAAATGCCTATACAATACACGAGTTGAATAAACAAATTTACCCAGTATGTAAATGAATGCTTAACTCCTGAATGTTTCGATGATAAGTAATTGCAAATAATGACCAGTGAATCACTCTTTGGAAATTGTTTTGAATTGTCAATATTGTATATACTTATGCTGGATTACTTTGTAGTTTCTTTAACTATGTATATGTCCTGTTATTTAAAAATCTTATTTAAATAAAATGATGGTATATTTTCCAATTCTAATTTGTAAAGCTTATGTACAGCAATGGAGTATAGGCAAAATTTTTAATTGAGGATTTAGTAGTGCAAATTATTTTTGTAAGATACACGCACGTATACCATGGCTACATGGTTCACTGTTTTGGAAAAGCTTCGGAGATTATGCCTTGGCCTAGCAAATTACACACGAACTTTTTCTTCGTACTAATCTTTGATCCCACTAGCCCCTCAGGTTTAAAATTAATTAACGATAACCTAATTAAACACGCTTTATAAAATCGCACTTTCAATGTAAGATCAAATCAATATGAGGACGATCTTAGAAATAGTCCAGCTGTTAAACCCAAATGAGTTATTTCTGTTGAATTTACTATTAGGAACCTATCCCATAACGATTAATTATAACAAAAATTAGTGCTTTTATAGAATCGCATCTGTTTTCGCACGAAAGTATGTTTAGCGATGTTTTAATCAATATACTCATCCCTTACCAAAACATTTCAGATATTTGTTCAATATAATTTCCATTTCGAAATGCCCAAACTCCAACACGAACTTCCAAATTGTATCATGCTCGACGATTTGTTATATGAAATCGTCGAGCATTATATTCAAATAGTTTATTCTGGGTTTTAGTTAGCCGAAATTTAGTTCAACTGCTTGAATTATAGTATTTTAATATGCATTTGAACAGTACTATCGGAACTGAACCGTTATGAGCTTTCTTTATGGAATGTCTTTGACTATACAGTTCTAGAATGTGGTGGTTATGTTAAAACAAAGTCGTTTATATCTATCTGCTATTCAATTAGCGGGTTTAAGCAATAATAGTTTCTTCAGTACAGTTGCAATACCAGTTTTTATGCGCTTATAACTATAGACAAGAACGTTTGCGTGTGCGATGTAGTGCATGTAAAGCCACCTTCGCTTTGATCAACCTATCTAAGGGTACCATTGTTGTGGTGTTTTAATTATAAATGGTTCCTATTCAAAATAATACTGAACGAAATACCTAACTTAAATTGCTTTGGTTAACGAAAATGTTTGCACAGAAAGGTTAACCTAATTTTGCAATAATTTGAGAGGAAAAATCAATTAAGGTAAGAAATGCAAAATAAAAACATTGCTTCTATTACCATCCAGTGTTGTAAAAATATGTTTGAATGTATATATATTTGAATTCTTATTTTAAATAAATTTTGAATATTTTGAAAAGTAAACCATTTACGAGAAAAAAGATTATGAACTAAACGATTTTAAATTAAGTTTGCAACAATATCAGGATATTTTTCCAGATTTAACCGGAAATAACGATTTTTGAAAAAGAAACTATTTGTAACCAAAATTCGGCCGTGACCGTCTGGATTGAGTATTCCACAAATTGGAAGGTCCCATTGATTTTTGGCTGAAATCGGACTGTCGGAAGTGGCAGCTACCATAGGAGTTTTTTCGAAATTTGCAAAGCATCTTAAAAGTACCGTACAAAAATTTGGCCCCTATATAGCTCAGACGGGTTGATTGATCGGGAGGGATGTTTCCATAATTATATTTGAAAAAAATAGATCCACCGAAGTGGCACCTTCTTAAGGAGATTTTCGTTGTTTGAAACTATCTATTTTGAAAAGCATCTCAATTATGAAAAAATTGACTATCTACTTAAATTTGAATCAATATCGGTTCAGACCAATTAAACAAAATTTAAGCGTAAAGCTAGATTTTTGACTAACAATTCTTTTATTTATTTTATCTTCTTTTCTTTTTCTTTAGGTCCTCTTACATGGTATAACAGAAAGCAGCTAATCGATAGCTTTATTTATTAGAAAGGATCGTATTCTAAGTTTCATTCGAGTTCCTCCTGTTTGTATTTAACTCATGTTAAGACGGTACAATACAAAAAAACAATCATGCCTATACGACAGAAAAGGCAAAGGTTTTATTTTACCTTCGCTGACGCAGTAAAATAAAGTATGGTAATCATGTTGACCTAGAGATTTTTGCAGATTCACTATATCGCCGAAGCAAAAAAGTAGGTTTTAAAAATTCAGTGTTTGTGTGGGTGAGTGGGTGTGTATGTGCGTGAAAGTTAAATGTCTTCGTCTTCTCTACAGCTCGAACGCCATTATCAATGAAATTGCATACCTAAGCTGTTTGCATTATTTTGGAGATCTCGGTAAATATTTTTAAAAGTATAACATTTAAGAGAAAAATGATTATTATATAACGAGTATTGAAATAAACCAGATTTTAACAAAAATTCGGCCTCTATACAGCCCGCAGATGAACTGATTCAGGATGAAATTTCGTGCTTAAGCTTTTTCATGAATTGGGAGATCCCAATGAATTTTGGCCGAAATTGGTTCATCAGATTACAGCTTTAAAAGGAGCTTTTTAGTTGTTTGCATGAATTTTGAAAAGTATATCGTTTATGACAAAAACCTGTTGAGCTAACAGTTTATAAATCAATTTTGCAACAATCGCGGTCCAGATAAATTTTCCAAAATTTAAGCGGAAATGACAAATTTTGTCAATATACTGTTTTTCAGTAATAGATTGGCCTTTGCACAGAAACTTTTTCCATGCATTTGGAGAACCCAGTCATTTTTTGACAAAAACTATCCACCGGAATTGACAGCTTTCATTGGAGCTTTTCGTTTTTTGCAAATATTGTAAACTACATTTCAAACAGAATTAGATCTGAACATATTTTAAATTTTACCGGAAATGATGAGTTTTGATTTAAAAAAAACTTTTTTACAGGTAAATTTGGTGTCTCTACAGACCAGAGTGCTAATTCTCTAAAAAACACGATAACGTGTAAACAAAAAATAAACAAAATCACACAGGATTGTTGTTGTCATTTGTGTAAAGTCGATAAGTTTTCTATGGTTTTTACGTTAAGATACACATTATCTTGTTTTTTAGAGAATCAGTGTACAAGCGGATTAAAAATTAGGAATAAATGTTCATACTAATGCTTTTTCTATAAATTAGAGGAGCTATGCGAAACGTGGTGAACATTTGGCGTACCAGAAGTGCAGCTTCCATAAAAAAATGTTCAATGTTTGAAATGAAAATTTAATTTTCACCAAGGGTTGGCCTTCATAGTAATCTGAAATTTAAGGACAAATGTTTTTTGATTATACAAGACAGTTTTACCAAAAGTCCGGTAAGTTTATTTTTTTGCTTTAGAAATTAAACGTGGTGTATTCGAGATCAATGTATATTCATCGTAAAAGAAAGTCGAGTGTTTACTACAACAATTACAAACCTGTGTATCTGTTTTATTAAGAGGGGTAATAATATTTTCTGCGCCCGGCGCCTCAACCAAGTTTAATCCACCACTACGAAGAGTTGGAAAATCTAATACCAGTATAGTTAAATCGTAAGACAAGTTTGAATTTTGTGGATACAATAAATGAAAATTGTACCAAAATTTTGTATGTAGTTTTACCTATGTTAAATTACCTTCTCTATGCTTCATTCAACCTAAATATTACTAAAAAGTAATACAATTACATATATATATAATATTAGTTAAAGCATGCAGCGACACTTTATTGAAAACAAGTGACATATGTATATAAGAGTACCAATTTTGAATGTATCAAATTTAAAAATACCTGATAAAATAAATTTAAATGAGTTACACTGAGGTGGAGTTACAAAGATGTTGGATGTTTGGTTTGAACTAATGATTTGAATTGTTTAAATTAAAAAATTTGGTCATCTCATCAGACTGGAGTGATTAAAGTATTAAAATATGGGAAATACTTTAAACTTACATACAAAGTATAATCACAATGCGTTAGCGAATTATTATGTTTCGCTACGCATTTGTCAACGTTTTCATAACCATGAATTTTATTGTATTTAACGCCATCTCAATACGAAATTTTAGGTTATTTTGGATAATAGCCAGATATTACTTTTACATCAGGTGAAACCAAATTCCCAACGTCTTAATATCTGGCTATCACCCAGAATGACAAAACATTTCTCATAAAAGTTAATTATTTTATTGAAAATTTCTATAAAATTGATTGTATAAATGGTTTATTGTTTGACTTTTTGAGTATCAAGAAAATTATTATAATTCTTCATCAAAGCTTGCTTAAAAACTTGAGATGTACTGAGATGTTCTTACTTTTGCCATAAAACACAAATTGAAAATTTTGTAATTTTGTGCCTTACAAAATTTTGTGCTTCTTTTGCCTTTTGTGCTTCTTATGCGGCGACTCAATTTTGTACTAACACAAGGAACAGTTGCGTAACGTTGAAAGTACTGTTGTTGCTTATTTTCACTCTATAAGTAATGCACCTCTCCCACTTCCAATTTTCTACTTTAACAAATTATTATCAAAGATATCGAATGCGAGAATGATTTTTACAAAAGTAATGTGATAATTTGCTTTAGTTATTCACACGAAGTGTGAAGTTTAGTAGTTCAGACAAAAAATTATAATAATTTGAAATTGAATGACATAATCGTTAAAAAACTGACTGACATTTATGTAGAGAATTTTAGACGCGGTAACAAATTAGCCCGTTAATTACAAAATATACGTACAACTAATATGAATTTCATCATCCGCATATTGTATATCCGTCTTTAGCAGTCTTTGGCAAAACGAAAATATTATTCTTATGACTAATGTACCTACATACATCGCGCATATTAACAAGTAACAAGTTAAATTAAATTAAATTTATTTTAATAAATTTTTTGTGATATTGCAATTTGTAATTTAATTTTAGAATACAAATATATAAAATGAATACACGCAGAACAGCACAAAATGTAATTTAACAGTTGCCAGAAAATAAATCAAAAACGTAATATTTTTTTCACATAAAAATAATAAAACGTCTTGTAATTGAACTTGGTGATTATTATTTTTTTTTTACTCAACATGGACTCTGTGGTACATGCGGATAAAAATATGTTCAAGTGTTCTTATAACAGCAATAAAATAGTGGAGTTGGTGATGTATACTATGCAGTCTGGTATAAGTGGGAATTAAATATTTTTTTTTAAATACTCGTTGAACGAGGAATGGTGTTGTTATTGATACTTTAAGATAAAAAAAAGTACAATAAAACTACAACAATATTAATGTAATGTATAAGATGTTTTTCTTTTATGAACAAAATATATATTACTTGTTAATGTCAAATTCAACAGACAGACACTTTTATATATCGTTTCACAAAATAAAAATAAATAAATCTCATAAATTACAATACAAAAAAAAAGTCTTGTGTTGTTATCTTTAGCAAAAAATAATAATAAAATTGGAAAGACTGCCATATATTATAATAACGAGACTGGAATAAATTGACTTTTTAATCGAAAAAAAAGTTTTTTGTTTTTATAAAAAGCAATATACAATTTTTATCTTTTGTAATGGAAAAATATAAAACAAAAACGCGCGCTCTCGTTTCTTACATATATCGCACTGTCTTTATTTTGGGTGACACCACTAATGGATTTATGAACACCTTTATGTCTTATAAGAATAATATGCATATTTTATTTAAGAAGTGGGAAATAATTTCAAATTGGAATATTCTTGTACTATATGAAAAATAATAATAAGATGGTGAATATAAACCAATAACAAATTAGGAAAAGTGGAATCCAATAAGCGCCATACCCCGTATGTAAATTAAAGTTTTTTGATAAATAAAAATACACAATTATCCTAAAAATTTAAGGTTTATTAAAGACCCGATTAAGTTTGGCTACTTAACAATTTAATTAGTAATATTAGCAATTCAAATTAGTTATTGCCCAACGACGTGATTAAATAATTTACGCCTACTTCTTATACGATGAATAATCTTATTTGCTTTTCTGTAAGTAAATTTTCGTTTTAGTCTAATTCGAACTTTAACTATATACAGTGCGAGTACCGAACTGAGAATTATATTTTGGTGCATCCATATATTCTAAATTGATTTCATTTTCATAATTTTAAATAATGAATTTGAAATACGAAAATGTACGAAATAGTAATAGGACAAAACAAAGTATTCACATTTTCCATTTAAAACAAAACCGATAATTTACTAGCATATGTTTTTACATCACTCATAGAAAAGTTATAATTTCCACCAAACACAAATGTGTACGTAAATAATCATAGTTTGTAATGGTTTTTATTTTTTTTTATGATTCTCTTTCGCACGCGATGTGTACGTACACAATTGTGGTCGCGAGTCGGAAAACGGATATACCGTTAAATGGTGGTTGTCGTTTTATCAGTACTGTTTGTAAATGGATTATCTCTTTAAGAATTTTTAAATACTCAACAATTTATTGCATTAAAAACTAAAAAATTGTTGGATACGACAAACAACAAGGGCAAATTTTGGCCTACAGTGCATCTCATATCAATGACTACCCGAGAAATAATTGCTCGAAAGGACAGGAGTAAGACAGTGGTTATAATTTTGCTGATATTGATAGAACAGTATGGTCAAAAGAAGCCCCAGAAAGAAAATTATTCATCTCTGCTAAAGGTTTGCGGGAGGAGAACGATTGGCAGTTTAATAATCGAATAGCTCTAATATAAGATAGGTTCCGCAGTTTTTGGAATCTGACTGTAACTAAGAGTACACAAAGTCCGTTGCAAAAGTACGGTTGACCGTTCGGCATCAGACAAGTGGGTTTAGATTTCGCGGAGATACTAATTATAGGAAAAAGAGCGTACATATAGGTTATATTTTCAGTAGAGAAAGAGTTTAATTTTGATGATTTTGCTGCATCCCATAAAAATTTACACGACACTCGTGGAAAAGCGCAAGAGAGTATGTCTCGCAGTCTTAGCGATGGTTTGTTGATGATTTGGAAGGCCATTGGATATTATGGGAAAACCCATGTATGCGTTATCTGATTGCAAATAAAGGCAACCAAGTATGTGGAACTGTTAGACGATTTACTAATAACATATGAAGACGAAATTGGTGGAAAAATTATATTTTCCAACAACGTCCCCTATTCATTCGAACTGAGCAGATTTTTAAGTCTAATAATACCTCAATTTTTAATTGGCTCTTGTAATCCAGATTATAACAAGATCGAGAACCTGTGGTTCAGGCTTCTTACTACTTTTGTTGGCATTTTCTTATGCAGATTGGATGAGCACAATTTCCGTAATATCAAAAACTCATTCAACCTTACGAGTGTCAAAGTGTCTAATTAGTCTAAAATCATTTACCCGATCAAAAATCGCGTTTAAAGAGGACTCGCGTTCCCCGATAAGTTTGCTGACCTCCTTCCTACATCCAACTATAATTTCATCTGTTCATACGATGAGAGCAAGTACCTCCCATCTACCCGTGAGAGTAACTGAAGTTGTTAGTCTCTATTATTCTAGTCTGTGCGGTAAACGATCAACCATTTCCGGAATATCAGACACATTTCATAGATTTCGGAATGTTGTAAAGTAGCCCGATTTTCTTCCCCGAAAAATAAGGTGGCAACACTAATTATTAATATCATGACATGTTCTAGTATCAACCCAGAAAAATGTCACATTTTTTACTTTCAGCCCCGAAAATATTTACTGTCATGATAGCTTAAACTATCATGACACAAATATTTTTGGGGGCTGAGAGTAAAAATATGGCATTTTCATGATACTATGACAGCAGGAAAATTTTCGGGGCTGGGACATGATATTAATTATTTGTACATCCCCGATTATTTTTTTTTTCAAGATTTATGTGAAATATTTTATGCTCAAACTATCGGCTTACGTGTGGTGATGGAGGAAGATTTAAAGAAATTTTTGTGGTTTTTCAGAATTTTTCCATAAAGTGGAGTTGAGAAACGGTCCGTTAAACTCAGCAACTATTCGTTGTTTAAATTACCGGCTACTAGTGATGAAGGATAAGATTTAAATTATTTTCAGTGAATTTTTTAGAATTGTTCTGTGGGGTGGAGTTGAGATATAGTCTTTCAAACTCAGTATTAAAACTCACCCCATAGAAAAGTTCTGAAAAAATCACAAAAATTAGTATAAATCATCCTCCATCACCAAGCATAACCCGATAGTCGAGCCAACGAATAGTTTATGCTTTCGAAGGACTATACTTTCACTTAACTAATTCTAATAATTTTTTTTTTGACTCGACATTAGCATGCCGAGTTCGACATTAGCATGTTTCGGGGCTGTCATTTATCCCGTATATATGTATTGTATATGCTAGTAACATATTTATATTGATTTGACGATTTTCGTTGTCAGTATATGTTTTGGAGAGTAGAATTTTGTTTTTTTTTGTTTAAAAAAAAATCATATTGCTTTAGTACTCTACTAGAGGCAACCAAATTAGACTCAGTGTCTGTGCAGCCGCCTTAATATTTGCCGTTTTTGTCAATGACCGAATTTAGTCGCAATAATTTAGATTTGTTATAAAATCGCGTTCTTTTCGTCAATATCTTAATTTCTTCAAATGTATACCACTGTTGTTCAATCCTGATAATTTAAGATTCGGCGATTTTAATCAGAACAACTGTTATTTTATTAAGGTGCTACCTTCTTTTATGCACTATGTAGCTGCGGTAAGCTCTAACTTTTATGAATATTGCAGTTATTTTATGAATATTGGAAACTTTGTAAATTGTCTTTTGTACAGTGGTGAAAATGATTCAAATTTTGTGATATCCCGCTCAGGATGACAGTGCAATATGATGCCCGCTAAGAATTCATACTAAGTTTCGTTGTATTTACTTCAAATTTGAAATTGTTAGAATTTTTTTGATTGGGTTAACTCTAAAGGTTTTGCCATCAGTCAATTGGCGGTTGCTTACCCGAGTTTATATGTAAAGTCAAATTCACTTAAAGTGAAGCAAGGGGATGAAATTTTAAATGTTTCATAGAAAACTGCAAAAATAATAAAGAGACCTTTCTTCGGAAAAATAAATCTTCGTTAGAGAGCAATGGAATGTTAATGCGGTTTAGAGTAGTTTAGGGTTATTTAGAGCAGTTAAGAGCTATTCAAAGGCTGCGGGCCAACAGTCGGGTAAAAGTCAATTTTTTAGTAAATTTTTCGGTAAGTTCGTTTATTTTTCAAAAAATCTATGGCAAACGTATCGAAAAATCTGTTCTAAATCCGATTTTTACCATAGTAAACGATTTACTCGACTATTGGCCTGCAGTCAAAGAAGATTATTGCTATTTGAAGTAGTTTAGAGCGGATCGTAGCAATTCCGAGCTCTTTGGAGAAGTTTAGAGTGGTCTGGTGAAATTTACAGCAGTTCACAGAATTGAAAGCTGCATCGTATAGTTGAAGCTCACGAACTTAATTGCTGATATCAATTAGTTTTTTTTTCAGAGACAACTTACATTTTTTTAAATAGTCGTCCTTTATTTTTAAATACGTCAACCATGATTTATAAATTTCTTAAATTTCAATAGTAAACATTCTTCATCTTCGATTGTGAGAAATGAAATCTAGTATGGAAATCACATTTGCAGCATAAAAAAAAATTCTAATTGCAAAATTTTCATAGTTTTAGGTCCCACAAAAAATTGTAGCTATAACGTTTACGCTAAAATCGGTTTTAGAACCGATTTTTTAATTAGTTTTCCTTAGAGTTTTGTGAGAAATAATGAAATTTACCGAAAAATTTACTAAAATTGACTTTAGCCGACTATTGACACTCAGCCTTTGTAATGAAAATACGTCACAATGATTCAAATAAGTGAAACGAATTTATTTTTCAGATTAGAAAGATTTTGGCAGTTTAGAGCGGTTTAGGGAACTTTTGGGCTATTTAGAGCAGTTAAGATAGGTTTTGAGCTGTTTAGGATGGTTTAGTGCTCAGTTGAACAAGTTTAATTAGTTTCAGACCATGTATAAGCCGCGCTGTTTTCGGCATCTGCGATTAAACGGTAATCACAATTGTTACATAAATGAAAACTCGAAAAATTCAAAATTGTCGTATTTTGTACCGAAAATACATGTAAAACGAGATGAGCCAATGTAATGAGAAGAAATTGGTTTTCAGTTTTATAACAGATATATAAAGCAGTTTAAAGCATTTTAGAGCGGTTTAGACGACTTAGAATCGTTTTGTAGCGGTTTCAGAAATTAAGTGCAGTACATAGCGGTTTGAAGCGGTTTAAAGCAATTTAAAGCAATTAAGAGCGATTCATCGTACTAAAAGCTGCGCTGTAATTGAATCTCAGAAACTTATCAACTATAGTGAAATAAATTTTTTTTCAGAGATTATATACATTTTTGTAAGGAGTCGTCCAGTATTTTTAATTAATTGAATATTCTCATGAATTTTGTCCCAATTGTCATAAAAAATTAAAAATTTTTAGAACAAGTTTCACTATTCTGCCCAAAATAGTGACATTTGGCCCAAATCCTGAAAAGTAGTAGTACTTAGTATAATAAACTAAATTCCAATAAACGAACTGTTACAAATTATAATATACATATCTAATATTCTGGGAAATAATTAGGAAACGGCCGCAAAAAAACGCACTTAACAAAATTTTGGGTTCTAAAATGATGCTTTGTCATAAATAAAGCACAATGAATAAAAAAATTTTTTTTTATTAATTTTAAATATTATTATTCGGATTTCCCTCGAATAACTCGAAATCCTCTGATTTCCCGGATTTGGATTTCCCCCAGATTTCCACTGGATTTCCGCATGGATTCCCCCAGAATCTGGGAAATCCGGAAGAAAACCGGGAAATCTGGATCAATCCGAGAGAAACCCTGCAAATCTTTGGGAAATCCGGAAGAAACTCGAGAAAACCGAGGGAAACTTTTGGAAATTCAGGAAATCCGGGGGAAGTTTGGGCGAAAGCAGGAACAATCCGGGAAATTCGGGGGTAATCCGGAACAAAACCGAGAACTGGAGTGAATAAAATTTAGGAAACACTTTTTGTTGAAGGTAACCACAACAATAATTGTGGTCTGTTACAATTTTATTACTTGATTTCTTTTAAATTGAGAGCATATTTACACAAGGAAAACACCATTCTTTGGGTCTGTTTTATAACTCAAACCGAGAGAGCACAGTTAGCCAGTGTTTTGTACATCGACCGATGGGCGGATCCGATGTGCATAGTGTACATTAAACTATTTATTACTTTGCACACTCGTCGTACACTGACAATTATTTCATAGTAAAAGTAGACAAACACTCCGAGTACACACGGCGTACCGCGTAAGCACAAATCACAAAGAAAGACACTGTGCATACGCAGAGTAAAATTACTCAGATTGAATAAAAGAACACTAAGTGTTTTTGACAGCCCTTGCCTGCTCAAAACCTTGATCTAAAAAGCTTAATTCATTTTACATAACTGACCTAGGTCAATCAAAACGTCATGTAATAAAAAATATTTACAAAATAAAAAATACGTGCTCCAAACCAATTATTAATTGACATGATAAAGGCAAATTTATAACAAACTAACGAAAAGCAGTTTACTTGAAAGTGAATACGAACCAGCTATAGTTTAAACTTTCATAGGTTCATTCAATTATTGTGATTTTCCAATGTTCCACTTGTTCTTTAAAATTGTTTTGGAATAAGTGTTATATCAAAATCTATTTGGATTTTGAATTAATATGCAGTTTTAATAAGAATTTAAAATAGTTTGTGTATTTTGTTGAACTCTAAATGAAGTACATAAATTATATACACTTTAGGAAGCAGTAAACTATTTTATCGACCTATTCGAGAGAACCAATTTTAATTTTAAACATTTAAAAATTAATAATTTTTAATAAGTCATATTTTATTTATAGAAATGTATTTTATTTTTTACAAAATTGCTTTGCTATACTTAAATTATTTTCCCTCTCTCATTTCTTCTCATCTATTTATAAACTATTATGAATGTTAATTTACGTGTTTCGTTTATACAGGGTGACCAATTGATTTAACGATACATTATTAATTGAAATAAACAAAACTTGTTAATATAGATCGCCTTCTCGGTATAATGGTTCAAACCTCTGTACGACACATCCTGTACATACAATGTGGTTATAAATAAAAACATGAAAATATCTTAAATGACGGAAAATTGAAATATCTAATAAAACGTTAAATTTATTATTGTGATACAAAAATAATAATTCGAAAACAAAATATTTTTACTTAAAATATTTAAGCAAAAAATAAAAAAAACACGAAATATTTTGTATGTTAATTGAATTTAATTATGTACTCGTATGTTTTATTCCTTGACCAAATAATGTTAATTATTTATTCATATTATTAAATTTGTAATAATAAATAACCTTGATAATTTTTTGGAGCGAATTTATAGCAAAAGGTGAATCATGCAAATACTTATATACATGTACTTTCTGTTAAATTTTTGTGTAATTAAACAATTGATCAAATTAATTTTTATATATACGTTATTTTGAATTAGCTTCCAACAACATTTTATAATCTGTAGTATTATTAACATTTCTAAAATAATCAATAATCGATATCGAATAGTTTACGAAATCAAGGAATGAAAATTAATATGAAGTATAGTATATTTTAGCAATAAATTATATTTAACGTTATGCCGAGGTTGACAAAAATGTGTTGCCAAAAAACTCGTGTATAGAAAATTTGTATGTACATATGTATACGAGTATATATATTGGATTACGCTTATGTAAATAGGTAATGTAAAATTTATAATATGGAGGATAAATATAAATTAAAAAATTATCTCATTAAATTTCAATAATTTTAGATGACTACTTAGGTCGATATTTTATTAAGTTACTGCATATTGAATTAAATTTCTTAATTAATGAATATAATTTCGATTATTATATTCAAATAAAAAATTCATCAAAATTTGTGTTTTATATTATATATGAAGTTTGTTTATTAAACAATTTAGAAAACACTCTTTATAGACTTGAAAGACACATCCAATGATTATAATTGGCACCGGTGTAAATGTATGCAGTAAACAAGAAAATTGATTCTTTATAAATCTTGTCTATAGTGAATGTTTTTCTAGGTACTAGAAATGTGCAGCAGTTACACAAATTTATTTTCAAATTTGATAGAAATTATCTTAAATGTCAAATATTTCTACAGGCTTTCTAATGTATAAGAAACTTTAAGAAAATTGTCCCTTTCATAGTACGAATAAGTACTATATTAAACTACTAGACTATTGTCTTATGTCGAAAAATCATTATTGCTTAAATTTGAGAAAACCAACAAAGTTCTAAGTTTAGACAAACCCGTAATTTTAATCTTAAATTTTTTTATTTTTTTCCCGTTTTTTATGAATGCTAAATTTTCAAGATCACTGCAAAAATTAAAAAAGCTCCATTTGCAGCTGACACGTCCGGTACACACATTTCCAGTTAATTTAATGGAAAAACTTAAGTATGGAGTTTTTCAGAATATTCAATCTGTCTGGCTGTTATAGAGATGCCGAACTTTGGTGACTTAAAGTTTTTTTTTTACTACATATTTTACAAAATATCTGCAAAAACAGGAAACCTTATATATAGAAGCTGCTACTTTCGGTAGACCGATATCGGCCAAAGAACACTGGGATGTTTTAATTTATGGAAAAATTTTAAGTAAGAAGTTTCATCCTGACCCAAAGGATCTTAATTTTAGTGAATTCGATTTCTTGAAAAACATTTTCTGCCCACAGTCGTCATTTCCGTTTTAATTTTGGAAAAGTGATCTAAACCGGTATTGTTGCAAATTTAATTTATAATTATTCAGTTTTTATTGGTTTTTCTCATAATTGATATACTTACATCTCAAATTATATACAAAATTCGAAAATGATCCAACCGAAGCTGCCACATCCGGTGGACCGAATTAACCAATACTCACTGGGATCTCCCAAAATATGGAAAAAGCTTAAATATGAGGTTTAACTCTGATCAGTCAATCCACCTGAGCTGAGGATATAGGATACAAACATTGAGTCTGCACAGAGAGAACTTTTTGAAAACTAATTTTTCGAACTTCGACGGTTTAGCAAATGGTAGTTATACCAAAATCTCATGGTCGAAAATTTTTATAATTACTGTACTTTATTTTACTGTGTAAAAGAAAATAATAACTCATGATTACTGTATCGAAACAGAAATAATGCAAGTTAAAACCTAAAAATTTGAATCAATCAATAATAGGAATCTCAGTATATCTCCTCTATTTACTGCCCCTAAACCATTACTTACAAAAAAAGAAGAATACAATCGTTTTTTTAAATTATTAGGACTGGGAATTTTATTGATTTTATATAATTTTTCTTCCCGCTCGATAAATCTAAAATCATTTCGCCAAAACTAAAAATGTCTCGAATCATTTAGCATTTTGAAATGTATACAACACTATAGCTAAATTTAAACTCAATATTTTACAGGTTTTTTATACGATACATTTTAATTTTTTTATTCTATGAAAAACAAATTGAATTTAATAGATTTGATAATTTTTATTTTTTAATTAAAATTGATAAAAATTCTGGGCAGGGCTAACTTCACAAATATAGTATATTTGAATGAAATGATTCAAAACCTGGGCTGGGGTAACTTCACACAAGAGCAAATTGGTTATTGATATGTTAGTGTTGCCTGATTAACAAATTTTATTTTCTAGGATAACTTCGCACGTGCGTGAACCAAGGAAAACCATTATAATCACATTTTTACCAGTTTAACCGATCAAACGCGTAAATCACGATCAAAATTTATTGTTGGTTGAGCAAGATATAAGCTTTCGGGCAGAATCGTAATATAGTGGGTCAGGAGCGATCACCAGAGGCCATTCGAAATCACAAGCCGCAGTTCGTTTGGTTCCGACTGGCACTAGATGTAATTCATTCCGGTTGGCAGACTATGTTTTTGAACCATTTTATGGTATATGTTTTTAGAAACAATTAATATTAAACAAAATCAATCAAATGATCAAAATAAATAAATAAATCTAGCTCGTTCGTGGTTCTAGGTTACAAAATGACGTTCCTCTTAACACGAATTATCCCCGTGCTGCCATATGGCAACAAAATTTATATCTTATTTTGTGTCGATAAAAAGAGAATCAACAAAATTAAAAACGTTTTGCCGTTAGTTTTATTTTGTAAAAGGACAACAGTTACTTGGCTAGAAAAATTATTTCAGTTGTGCGTTGGCTCTTACTTGAAGAAGGTTGTAAAATTAAGCAAAAAAAAAAAGTTAAAATGGACTATATGAAAAAGTAAGTTAGATTTTATTTTTAAGTTCCGTTATTTTCCCACAAAATATTTTTAGAAAATAATAAAGGATTCTTATGCTAATTAACCCTGAATGTGCTACATGACGTAATAAAAATTATTTTAAGAGGTTTTGCACCTGTTTTTGTGCCTGTTGCCATACGGCAACATGGGGACATATACAGAGATTTTTTCGGTTTTCTCAAATTGCGCATATTCATTGCGGCTTTAGTTTTTTTTTGTTTTATTGTTTCATTGTGTTCTGTTGTTTGGTAATTTTTTATTAAATTTTAGTATCCGTTTTACAATGATTACAATTATTTCTGTGTTTTTCAAGAAAACTTACATACTCTGGACTACCTCGAAGAACTCAAAGGTTTAGAGAATAAAGATACAGGCGAGGTTCGTACTGTTTTTATTGAGCCTCCGGGAAATGATGGCGAAGATGAATTGTGCGGGGTTTCCGAAGATGTCTGCCCTGGCTAGCTAAAAGCAAATTGCGAAATATTAATGAGAAGTGGTCGCCGAATTACAACTTTGGACGATGAAAATGATTCCGACTTTGAATTGGACGTGGAAATTGCATCGTGTATCCCATTATTTGCAGATGTACAAGCCTAGTTCTCCAACATCAAATGAACCATCGCTTCAATCGAATAGCCACGTAGAAAACGGAAAATGAAATCTAAAACAAAAAAACCTGCAAAACGTAAATCAACTAGAAGAATTGATGCAATTTTCACCTGGAACGACGACGACAATTCCATCCCCATGACTCCAATATTTCCTGAAGAGAATTATGAAGATTGCCGAAATTTTAAGCCCCATGAGCAGTTCGAAAAATTTGTTGACGACGAGTTGATGCAACTTATAGCAGACGAATCAGCCAAATATACAGTTTTTCGCGAGAAAGGCAATCTTAAAAGTACTGTTGCTGAACTACGAACATTTATTGGAATTTTTCTGATCAGTGGCTATAATTCTCACACCAGTCTCCGGAGTATGTGGAGCAACGATGATGATTTGCGGAACTACCTTGTGTTCAACAGCATACGAAAAAACCGATTCAACGAAATTTTGCAATTTCTCCACTTTGAAGATAGTAATCATGCCGGCTCATGTGAAAACCCGAATCCAGATAAAATGTGGAAGCTTCGTCTCATTACGGACCGTTTAAAATCCAAAATGTCGTTACATTTTCATCCAGAACCAAATTTATCATATAATGAAAGTATGATCGACTACTTTAGAAGACACGGATGTAAGCAATTTATTAAAGGAAAGCCATTGCGGTTTGGCTACAAAGTCTGGTCATTATGTACTCCGTCTGGATATATGGTGAATTTCGAAGTGTATCAAAGAAGAAATCCTCGTTCGAATGTAGACTACGAAGAAAAATATGGCTGCACCACTAGCATGATCGGCGAATTACCGGAGGCTACCATAAACTTGCCATTTGTATTTTACTTCGACAACCTATTTACTGGCTTGCCTCTTTTAGAACATTTGAAGTCACGCGGATATAGTGGCAGTGGAACAATTCGTGAAAACCGTATACTTAAACATGTCCACTTTCATTGAAAAAACAGAGAAAAGGGAAAAAGGCGCCCACTGTAAATCAGCAACAATAAATGAAAGTGGAGTTCGTCTAACAAAATGGGTCGATAATAGCGTAGTTTGTATGGCTTCAACCACTTTTGGGACACATCCGTATTCTAACGCATTTCGCTACTCGAAAAAACAAAAGAGCAAAGTCGTTGTTCTTCATCCTTGTGTTGTGACGGAATACAACAAATATTTGCGTGGAGTCGACCGTTTAGATCAAAATGTGGCTCTTTATATTGCATTGCCTACAAAGGCAAAAAGTGGTGGTGCTCTATTTTTACCTGGCTGGTACATGTTTTAATACAGAATGCATGGCAACTACATCGTTTGGGTTAATCGAAAATGTCGCAGCTCGAGTTCAGAAGACATATCGCCAAATACTATTGTCAACATTACGGTGAGAAGCCAAAGCGATCAGGTCCATCAGTCAATCCGAAGCGTAAAGTTAACGAAAACTTTGTAGAAACAACAATCCGTTTCGATGGAATTAACCACCTAGTTATTCCCATAACGAATAAAAGACGCTGCGCTGGTGACCTTTGCAAATCTATTGGACGTATTGCTAGCGTCCAATGCAACGTTGGACTTTGTGTGAAATGTTTTCAGTCATACCACACAGAACAATAAGAAATACTGAATTTAATAAATAATTACAAGAAATTTACATACAAATTATATTTTATTTTAAATGTATATATTTAGTTATATACATATATGGAAATCATTTTGTTGAAAAAACTTTCTATATGTATATGTCCCCGTGTTGCCATATGGCAACGGGGGTTTTCCCGTAAACTACAAATGGAGTGGATGCCCCAAAGATATTTTCCAATGTTTTAGACCCCAGAGATATTGTATTTGGGGTTTAAATAAAAAAACAAATTCTGTAAAACAAATTCTGGGACAATTCGGGTTAATTTAGAAATACTTGTAAACATTTCTAAATTTTTAGTGTGATAAGTTTGCCAACTCTTTGTGGAATAATCTCCACATGCTTTTAGGAAGAACATTGTGTTATTTAGAGTAATTTGATTTATTTAAAACGATAATTGTCTTATAAATAAAGATACAAAAATTCGATAACCAGCGTCCAAAACTCCATTTATTCATGGAACCGCACAGAACTGGAATTTGTCAATGAGACGCGTGGTTTACATAATATATCGCTTTTAAATTCGTTACCATAATTTTATTTTGACATATTCCAATTATAATAATTCTAATTCGATATATTTAGAATGACTATGACACACTTGGAACCAACTCTGCCACGTGCTTTATTAAAATTTTATGTATATGTATTATGCAAAATTAATATTATAAATAAAAATCATCAACCAGAAGCGAAATTTAAAAAAATTTGATTCGATTTTAGATCCAAAATATTTTAATCTGCAAAATATGATTTTCATTGTGGTTTCAAAATGAAAAAGTAAGTGCCGTGTCTCAAAAGGTTTCCGAACTATAATTATAATTTGTTAAGGTACCAGTAAATTTCGTGGAATTTAATAAGGCTCTAATATCTATTTAATTATATCTTTATATTCATTAAAGTATATGTGCCAAACCGCACCGTGAAAAACCGTCGGCCGCAAATATAAAAACCTATCCGCTAAATGCCGAATAATATTAATAGTTTACATATAAAATTCATGTATAAAACTGAGGTTCTCCACGTATCAGACATAAATCCGAAGCAGAAGTCAAAATAGTCAACCAATAATATTGAACACTACAACGGTATCTGTACCTAATTGAACCAATATCACAATTCAATTCAATCAATAACATTTAATTAAATTCGAATAAAATTAACTGTCTTTTAAAACGTGTATATAATTGAATTAAAATGGCAAAACATTTTAATTCATTTATGTATATAAAAATAACATAGCTATTTTCAATTAGTTTTATTTTATTATGTTATGTTGTATAATTAAAAGCAATTATGTCAAACATAAACATAATAATCATAAATATCGCAACAACAAAAATAAAATGATCTCTTAAAATCAAATCAAACAAATAATAAAAATAATAACGATAATAAAATAAAACTATTTAAAATAACAAAAACAACATGTAACATAAAATTAAATAATTAACTTGTAGTTAAAATTAAAAACAACAACAAAATTTACTATACACAGTCCGTAAAAATTTTATAGCAAAAATACCAAATAAAAATTACGTATTACAAACAAATAAACCATAAAAATTTATGGATATTATATGTTTTTGTCCCGCTTTCACATCCCTATTCCTTATATATGTGTTTTATCCCGACAAAATAAAATTCGGTATCAACTCTTTTACACATAATAAAATACTTTAACATTTTTATTACTATCTATCTCTTTTTATAATCTCGTTTGATGGGCGAAATGAAAGTAAAACTAAATGGTAGTAATAAAAAATATTAATGTCTCATTCTATCTTACCTTATTATTATATTATACTCGTTTTTATGATATTTTCTTTTGTGTTACATGCTTTTGTCCTATTGTTGGTGTATTTATTTTTTTTTGTGTGTCATAAAAATGGTAACATTATTATTATATTATGTTATCTCATTCGCACACAGGCAAAATCATATGAAAATCACTGTTCCTACAATCATGGCTGACAATAAAAAGCATCAAATAGGCGTGGTTATTACACTGTTTTCCAATTTTAAGTGAAATTTTTTGATTTGCATTTGTGTATGTGAATAGCGGAGAATATTTTTAATTTTATCGATTTTTAATTAATTTTACCTACTAAAAATTCTTTTCACTTATAATATTATTACACAAAATTAAATCATTTAAATATAAATAAAAATAATAATATAAATTAAATTATATTTTTTATGTAAATCTTTATTTGCTCGGGTTTGCCTAAGTATGTGTGTGTCAAGTAAATATATAAGTTAAACGCCCATTAAAACCATTTTATCGACTATAAAATTGTCATAAAATTCAGTGTTTTTTGTTTCGTACCGCAATGATTTATGATAATTAATTTTTATATTTTTATAATTATATAAATTATATTTTAATAATTCATTTAATTTTATTTAACTTTTATGAAATAATAAATAATTATTTTTTATGGTTACACTTTTTGTTGATAAAATTTTTGTTCGTGCGAAGACACTAAAAACATGATTTTCTTTTATTTTAATGGTTAACGCCCATTAAAAAAACTAAAATAAAAGTAAAAAACATATGAAAATCAACACACTGCACAGAACACGCTCGGAATAAAAGTTTTCACTACTGAAAATTCTTAAAAGAAATTTTTCTTTTTCTGGTACACATCGTACCACACAGTATACGAGTTTATGTTATGTATTTTTTTATATTTATAATTATTATGTATATATTTTAATTTTAATTAAATTTAAAACACAGAACACAATTGTATGATTTGTGACAAGCTGAATGTTGCCATATTGAACTGAGTTGTTTTGCGTTTTTCTACACATATACGTGAGAGGTTTTTTTCAATAATTTTTTCATTTTTTCAATACATAAAATTGAAATGCATGTTGCAATGTATTCTAGTTACTAATACATATTAAGTTTTGAATTTATGGTGGAACGTTTTCGTTATAGAAAACTTGAAAATTCAGTTTTGTTGTGTATAGTTTTAATGCGGTAAAAAACTGGTTTTCGGTTTTTTTTATATCGAACGAAAATTGATTTGTTTATGTGACTGTGTGGGTTAATAAATGTATGCTAAATTATATTTTCGGTGTGTATTAAATTTCTTTGATCAGCTGATTCTCTTTTGTTGGAAGATTTGTATAGTTATTTTAAAAAATTACAGTTGAATGATCTTTTCGTATATAGAGAGATTTTGTGAGTGAAATCGAAACCAAATAATATCAGAATTTAGGTATAGGGTTTTTATTAGTTTGTTATTTTATGTTTGATAATTTAAGAATTTTTATCAAAACATCATTTATCTGAATTAATATGAAATTACTTTGCAACGAAATTGTTGAATTATTTCAGGGTGACAATATGCTTGGTATTTTATCTTAATGTACATTTGGTATGGTCACTTTAAACGAAAACAAATTATGCGGTGTAAATTCTTTTATACCCAGGAAAAATAATTTTTATTTTATAGTATGAAGTTTTATTTTATAGTATTTACACCGCAATCTCAGTCACAGGAGGACTTGCTCCAAAACTTATTTCAATTTTTGTACTTCCAAATATAAGTGACAGGACTCAAAATTCACTCATTTCTAAGATATTCGAAGTTATTTCTAGCAAATTAGGTAATTCCATATGAAATACTAGGAATTAATATTTTAAGATATTGGAAACTATATCCTAATAAAAAAATTCAAAATATTAAAGAAATATAATCCGATGTAGGATGTAATCAATGCAACAATTTTGAGTGCGATTTGAAGATTCGGTCTTCTGTAAAATTGAAAATTTCGGCTTGTGTCATACTCCGTGTGTTCACTGATAGTTTTTTGACATAAAAAATCGGCGTATTTTGACATATTTTACCTGGCTAACTTCGCTTCAGTAAAATATCCCAATTTTTTTTATTACACGTGTGAACGCGTTAGTTTTTGGCTTAGCATATAAATTTGACAGTATTTTAAACAATTTTATTTACAAGAGAATTTAATATATAAGTGCTATATTTCCTAAAGTGTTGTTTAAATTTTAATAAAATATTAACAAAAATGTTTATGATTAAATCAAGTTTAGCTGGCTATTAAAACTTGAGTTTTTTCAAAATAAAACTGAGATGTTAAAAAAAACCCGAAAAAATTCAAAACAAAGTAACTCTTGTACATGAGTGAACACTGAACACACTAAGACTCTTGCAAAAAATAAGCGAAATATTTTTACACTATTAGTGAAAACATTTTGCTCATTTGCTGCAAGAGTGGCACAATCCAATATTTTAAAATTTTCAGTAGAGCGATTTGAAAATATCACTCAAAATTATTTGTAAAAACGGCGTTTTTCAAAAGTAAATAAAAATACATTCTGATCAGTAAAATAAATTTTTCCTTTTTCTTCATCTTTAATCGTATCTTAAATTTTATAATTTTTTAATATTAAGCAAATTTTCTTAGAATAGTTTCCCATATCTTAAAATGTTAATTTCTTTCGCCAATTGAGTCATTTAATATAAGGATCTTTACCTAATTTGCTAGAAATAACTACATAAGAGAGTATATGTAATTTTTAGACAAAATAATAAAAATATGAATTATTGGGAATCTTTTGATTCGAAGTGAATTTTGAGTTGTTTTACTGTTGCAGGAAATAAGCAATTTAATTTTGGTATGGTTTTTAGAGAATTTTTTAAAATGAAATTTTTTACAACTAAAACGAGGTGATCGAAGTGGTTCTGTAAAAAACAAATTTATTTATCCACGTGCTTGGAAATTTCTAAGATTTTTGTTATTTGAGAGAGAACATCATTGAGTGTAATATGAAAATTCTTAAACATTTGAAATTATTTAACTCAAAATTACTAAACATTTGAAATCTTTTTAATTACAGAAAAAATCAAAGTGGTTCTGATTCGAGAGAGAATATCATTGAGTGTGATACAAAATTCTAAATATGTATACATTAGGAATTATTTAACTCGGTTCGCAATAATCAGATGATTTTGGTACATTAGGCTAGGTAAAAATTTTTCTTATACAAAGTACTAGTTCATAACAACTTCGACTACCTCTGTGCGATCCGTAGAAGTCAAAAAACAAAAAATTCAAATGTTTAAGATTTTTCGAATTATACTCATTGATGTTCTCCCTCAAATAGCGAACATTTTAGAGATTTCCGAGCATGTAGTTATCTAAGATTGGTTTCTAACATAAAATACTAATTGAAAGAAGAGGGGGGAGGGGGTAGTGGTCGAGTTAAATAATTTTATATGTTTAAAAATTTTCGAATTACACTCAATGATGTACTCTCCCAAATAACAAAAATATCAGAGATTTCCGAAAATTGAGATTTAAAGGATTGGTTTCTAACATCTTCTTACACCAAATACTAATTCAACACTACTTCAATCATCTCTGTGCGATCCGTAAGAGCGGAGTTAAATAATTTCAAATGTTAAATAATTTTCGTGTTACACTCAATGATATTCTCAGTCGAATAAAAAAAAATTCAATGATTTCTATGTTAGGTGAGATTTGTTTCTTACATCAGGTACTATGTAGTTCAGAACTTTGTCAATCATCTCTGTGTGATCCGTATAGGGGCCGAAAAATAAATATTCAAATGTTGAAGATTTGCTGCATTACACTCAGCGATAGTCTCTCTCGAATAACAAAAATCTCAGAGATTTCCGAGCATGTGGTTAAGTAAGATTGATTTCTTAAATCAAATACTAATTTAGGACCACGAAAATTAACTGTTTTGTACATATTTATAATGTATAAATATTTGCGTTTAGTAAAAAATTCAAATATTATTATGAAAGTTCAATTTTCGAGTACAATTCTAAGTATAAAGGTCACAGTGGATATTTTGCTACTTTGGTACAAATTTCACTCCGATCTTCCAAATTGTATATGGTTTTCTGAAGTTAACCCTTTCTTAGACTGTGTCCGAATTGTGTGACAAATATTTTTTAGCACAAATATTTATTATTAATAAGGTGAAAAATTTTCTCTTCCGATAATATTTTTTCAAGTTGCTGCTCGAATTCTGTGATAATTTTTTTGGTTATAATTCCCCGCCCTCAGCTGATTAATTTTAATTTGAATATATTGAATTTATAATCATTATAAGATTAAGTTATAGATTATTAAAAACACTTGAAATCATAAATCCAGTTATATTTATTTAATTTTAACTTTGTATTGAATTATTTAAAAATCGAAATACAATGATATTGTCGAATAAATAAGCTTAAGTCCATTTCTTTTACATATTAAACAGCTTCTAAACATATACAAAGCCCTAAACAAGTACATTCGATAATTTCCATCCGATTAAATTATCACTTATCTGTCAAAAATTACTGTGCCCATAACTATGATAATTCGTGTGTCTTCGGTATTTTCACAATGTTTGTACTAAAAAATATTTATCACATAGTTCGGATACAGTCATAATGAAATAATTCGCTAGATATAAAATATGGATTTTTACCCAGTGAGAGTGTATTAATTGTATCAAGAATTTGATTTTTATTTTTTAAGGCGAATATTTTTCGCCGAAAAAACAAAAGCAGAATGAAAAGACAGAATGAATAAACGGATGTGAAGTTTTTAACAAAATGAAAAATTAACAAAAACTAAAACTTGTTAAATTAATAAAAATAAGCAGTCGGTAAAACCAATGTAAACATTGGAAACCTGACAATAAACAAATTTCTTTTAATTAAAAAGTATTATCAAAACTTAATTTTGATTGAAATAAAAAAACTAAAATTACAATTTAAAAATATGTATTTACATAAAAAAGACAAAACATTTAATGTAATTAAATAATGTTAATAAATTGGAGTATCCACTACAAAATAATCAGTTACATACATGTACATTGCCACAGCACGGATTTCAAATGATGGCATAAGAGGTGCTCATTGAAATAAAATTGGTCTCATCAAAAAACTACGAGATTTTCCTATTTGTTAATGCGTTGGAAAATCGATTAGAAAATTCGAATCGAGAAGCACGTGATTAGCTTGATTTCTACAGCGAACGCATGCACCATCGAAAACTACCTGTGAAGATTGGTTTAAACGCATCAGAAGTAGCGATTTTGACATTGAAGACAAAAAGCGCTTCTAAAGACCAAAAACATTTGAAGACACCGAGCTGCAAGCGTTATTGGATGAAGATGATTCGCAAACTAAAGATCCACTTGCAGAGAGATTAAACACGACTCGTCAAGGTATTTTCAAACGTGTATATGCGCTATGGGAAAAATTCAGAAGGAGAAAAAACGGGTGCCGCATGAATTGACTGAGAGACAGATGAAAAATCGAAGAGCCACTCGCGAAATTTTGCGTTCAAGGCATGAAAGAAAAAGCTTCCTGCATCGAATTACACGTTTTATGCTATCATTTAATGCTAGGCACTTCTCGCTAGTATCTCTGTGATCTGTTACGGGAGATGAGAAGTGGATCAAACATACCAATATGTATGCAGATTTATAAAATGTAAACGCATTAAAAAATTTAAATGTTGACAGAAAACCAACTTTCATGCGCTTTTGAACGTGAACTTTATTTATTTATCTGTATTATTTTATTTATTTTATTTTATTTATTTACAATGCAATCTGTTTTGGGGATCAGGGTGACCCTTTCGTGGTTGTGCTTTTGGCATCCTTACTTTACTCAGCCAACTCAAGGACGCCTACTCAGCCAACATAAGGACGTACGACTATAGGTTTAAGATTGGTCCGATTTAAGACCATCTGCACATGACAAGCTCCATGCAAGCATGGGTCGGCTCATGGGTTTTGCACACCGACAGGGGGTCACAGATCTGTTACATTTCACCACATATCGAAATCTGTTGATGAAATTTCACCTTGCATCCTACACCTATGGGGATTCAAGCCCGGTACCTCCCGAACCAAATGCCAAATTCACATTACATTTTGTAAGAAAAAAAAATTGAGTAACACGAGAAAAATTTGATACTTTAAAAATTCTTATCGGTAAACCTTTTTTGCACATTTTTAAAATCAGAGAGCTTTGACCAGGCTCATTTTCACCTTTTTATCAGGATTTCAATAACTTTTCTGATTATTGTCGGTGATAAATAGAAGTAGATATACAGTAATAACCCGATTTACCGAAAGGCACAAAAAATTTTGCTCTCGAAAAATCGGACATTCGTTAAATTGGATATTTTTTTAAAAATGGATTTCAAAGAAATTTCAATCATTAATTTCGAAATAAAAATTATATTGCAAATTTAATTTTTATGGTTCAGGAATTCATTACATATAATTCTTTATTGTAGTACATAAAACAAATACTGAATTAAAATTCATTATCAAAAATAACATTTGGTTAAAAAATTAAAGTCTCGTACGCGTACGTATACTATAAGATACCCTAATAATTAGTTTTCCGCTATTTTTCTAAAGCTATCATTCTAATTTTCTGCAAAGTTAGAATATCGCTTAAATTTAAATGATTATTTTCAGCCCAGTTATTCATCATCCAAATTGCTTACTGCTTTTAGATGATTGTGTGCAGTGAAATCACTATCTTCGGCTACTTGAAAATTCACATTTTCTTCTGCCGAAGTATTAGAAGGAGCTGTAGATTCATCCTCATCATTATTTTGATTTTCGCGTTCGGATTGTTCTAAAACTTTCGAAATAATATCATTATCAGATAAATTATTGCACCAATTCCGCTCTTCTACAATTTCAGCCACCCGAGGTTCAAACCAATTGTTTAAAAAGACCAAAGGTATACATCATCCTCATGAAGTAGATTATCATCAATAATGTACCCAACTTCTTGCCAGGACTTTTTAATACTTATTTCCGAAATTTCATCCCAAGAATCATGCAACCGAAATACCGCATCCTTGTTTTTAATCTTTTTCAATATTGCTCTTATGTTCTCACTATTGCTTGTTCTATTTGCTATTACCTCTAGCATCATTTTTTCTGTACTTCAGTTTATTCATTTGGATTATATTGTGATCCATTGGTTGACACTTTGCGGTTACATTTGGAGGAAAGAAGTAGACTTTGATTAATCCATCATCACTTTCTAATGGTTGAACGACATTATGTACAATTATCCAATAAAAGGAAAGCCTTTGGTTGTAAATGATTATTTTGGGAAAATTGCCATACAGATCATACAAATTGATAATTGAACCAATCAGTGAAAATATATTTAGTCATCCAAGCGTTTTTAGATGCAACATACTTAACCGGTTTATTGAATATTATTTAATGAGCGAGGAATTTTTGGTTTGCCAATCACAAACAAAGAAACTTTGCTAGTTTCTGTTGCATTGGAGCATGGTATAATTGTCACTCTTTCTTTAATAATTTTATGGCCACTTGTTGTAGTTTCTTTTGAATGCACAAGTGTTTCTTCGTCCACCATTTTAAAAAAGAGAGTTGTTTCATCAGCATTATACAACTGATTCGCTGTAAATGAATTAGTAGTTTTATCATTGAATAATTGTTCCTTCAACTGATCCATAGCATCCGTATTGCATGACAGTTTCTCGCCACAAATTTTTAGTTTTCTTATACCATAACGGCATTTAAATTTTGCTACCCAGTTATTGCTAAATTGTATAGTATCTGGAATATATAAACGAGGTGCAAACAGTTTTGTTTGGATAGTTAAAATGAACGTATTTACAATTTGATGGAGATCGCGCAGTTTTAGAAACCATATAAAAAGCGCCTCTTCTTATTTTTATAACATCCATATTTCACATTTTTGCAACTTTTTTTAAATTTATTTGGCATGTTAGCTTGGAACTCTAAAATCGAATTTTTATTTTTCACGTACTCGTTAATACATCATCTGGAAATATTGAATTCCCGCTCTAACTCCGATCTATTACAACTTGGGTTATCTTTGACTGCCTTAGCTATTTGCAACTTCACGTTTAAGTTTAAAGTCCTCATTTTTGCAATGATATTTTTTATGTTTTATCTCGTACTATTGCAGATGTTATAACGAATTAATAATATTCCTAATAAGAATAAAATGAAAATAAAAATCAACGATTTCTGATTTTCATATCAGTTATTTAATAAACATACCAGTGGCACTATTTAAGAAAAAAAGTTGTTGGGAAACTTTTGTTTCACAAAATTTTTATAGAAAAAAATAATTCCCAATAATAGATCTTTGTTTCTAAAATATTTACACCCAAATAATTGCATCAGTAGCACAGAAAAATATAATATAGACAAAAACGCTATTAAATTTTTTTCCCAATTCCCTATTCCCAGGGAAGGCCAGAATAGTGTCACAGAAAGATTATTTTAAAAACATCCTGCAGTCAATTATTCTTTTTTTTTGTTTTATATCGTCACGTTGAATACGCAAATTCTAAAATCAAACTAATGTTTTATTCGTAGATTTTTTTTACCCGAACAAAAAAGGAAATGGAAAAAATCGTAACAAAAATATTGTTTTTTGTTTTACAAATAGTACATTACAAAACGCAATAAATTTTCAAGTTTTTTAAATTTTCGTAAAATCGGATACTTTTCTTTTGTACAATAGGATGAGGCAAAATCGGGTATCATTTAATCGGAGTTTGGTTAAATCTGGTTAGACCTGTATATATTAAAGTATAATTTTTTCTCTATTTTGAGTTTGAGGGAAAATGGTAAACGGCCATTAACACGATTTCCCAAAAATTTGGCTCAGATTTCGTTAGCCCCTCTTTTAGATTGACAGAAAATTTGGTAAGAATTTTCGAATTTCAATTTTGAATTTGGGTGAAAATGGTAAACAGCACCAGAATTACCAGAATTGGGCCGCAGGACAACAAAGTTTCTACGAATTTTTGTATTTCTATTTTGAATTTGAGCGAAAATAATAAACGAACATTCACACGCCTTTCCAGAGGTTCAGGCTCAAGTTCCGTGAGCACCTCAAATCCTCATTGCTTATGATTTTAAATTTTTATTTGCTAAAATAACCACATGTAAACAGAATATATACTTAAATTTCACTCACGCGATAATATTAAGTATTACACAAATAAAATTAGATTACAATATTACATGAAGGAAGTGAAACCTTCAATTGTTACAGTCATTTATGTTTTATAGTTTAAATTAATATACAAAATGAACTGATTTGGAAAACATTAATGAGTTAAACAGATTATTACATGTACGAAGTGAATATTAGGTTTTTATGAATTTTTTAGTTATTCTGGATTGAAAATATTCACCTTGATGAATATTAGTAATCACTTAGTAAAATTTATTAAAATAACCAAAGACCAACAGAATAAATATACTTAAATTTAACTCAAGCATTAATAATAAAATTTACACAAATAAAATTAGATGCAGGATAAGTGAATTTTTCCATTGTTACTCGTACATTCATATACATTTATAGTTTAAATTAAAATACAAAATGCAGTTTGACATCTAAATTCAAATATGTCAAGTGTTAACGGAATATACTGCACATTTCTTATATAACCTTAATAGTAATTTGTTAATTAGAAAAACAGATTATTACATGCACGAAGTGAACATTTACATTAATTTAGTAAAATTTATTAAAATAATCACTTGTTTAAACAGAATATATATACATAAATTTTACTCAAGCAATAATATTAAGTTTTACACATATAAAATTAGATTATAATATTTACATGCAGGAAGTGAATCCTTATAACAGTCATATATGTTATATAGTTTAAATTAAAATACAAGATGCATTTATTTAATATCTCAATTAAAATGGACCAATTCATCACGAAATATACTGCACATTGCTTATAACCTTAATCGTTATTTGCTAATTAGTAAAACAGATTATTACATGTGCGAAGTGAATATTACTCTTCATTTAGTAAAATTTATTGAAATAACCACATGTAAACAGAATATGTATACATAGGTACTTAAATTTGCATTATACTGTATTTGCATATTTAATTTTGCTTTTGAATATACATACTTTAAAAAAGTTTGAAAGTCTGGAACTTTTTAAATAGTTCTTCTAAAAATGCATTATTATCTTTTAAATATTTTCAAAATATTTGGAACATTTACTTCAATTTTGAATTTTTTGTTCAAACTGATCAGTTTTTTTATTTTACAAAAAAAATATAATTATAACAAGTAATAAAAACGAAAACAACCTCAGTATTCCTGTAAAATTGAGTCGTACATGATACAAAATTGAACTCTCATGACACAACGCCAATCATGATACAACATTCAACTCTCCTTCTAAATGATTCACGCTTACTCTCCCAAATATGCCTGGAGTATTACGTATAGTATCGCAAGTAGCTATTATTCGATTCATAAGGTTCTCCAATTTTGGAAAAAGTTATACAGAAACTATTGATTTTAGATTTCCCCATAATAAAAAATGCAGAGGATTTAAATTCTGAAATTGTGCCGGCAATTCTTGGTTTGGTCTTTGAACACTTCGATCTATCCATCGTTCGACCAAAATTATGTTCAAAAACTTGCGAATAATTTTAGCTAAAGTTACTATTTCTGCACATTGTATATCTGACCAAAACTTTTAAAGATGGATAAATCAACTTCAACAAAACTTCTATATCCAATTAAAAAATTTACGATAATTCCCATTTACAACATTTAGCTAAAAATGGAAGCTATTTTAATTTTTTTTTGTGGATTTTTCTTTCACCAAATATGACTTTTGTGAAATATCATCGTGGCATCGTTTGAGCAGTTTGCGCCTTCCGAAGTAAAAAGAAACTTACCTCTCTTTAAATTAAGGATATCACACCAATGAAGTTTCTAACAAAAAATTAACGGGTTCAAATTTCAATAGGTATATAACATATCGATTGTGTATTAGTGTTACACTGTAAAAATATGTTTTTTAACGAGACAGATATATAAAATTAAGAGATCATAAGTGGCTATTTTTCAAATTGGAATTTTATATAAAAATAATATGTTATTCGAAATATTTTAAAAGCAAGTGAAAAAAATACCAAAGAAATGGACGTAAGACAAAATTTGTTAGAATGATTAATTCTTTGGAATGGCATGGATTATTCTAACAACTACAGTAACTTCCATTAATTTCAGATTTGCAGCTGTTTGGTTAATTTAAATTTTCACTATTAACATAAAGGTACAGCGGTGTCCCAATTCTCTATTTTTTAATTAATTTGGAGGGCATACCAATTTCACATGTTTGAGTAATTTCGATTTCGATTAATATCATTAGGGTTAATTCGATTTTTCTGATTTGTCATTAAGAGGTTACAATCGCCCCAAGTACTGAGTATTAGGCTGTGAATATGCCATTCGCTAGCTCCTTCCCAATTGTCTGTTTTAAATTTAATTTTTGTTATTGCCGATTTCACCAAGTAAATTATTTTCAAACTATATCATGAAAGTCATACGGATTCTTCGAAGACGTCATTAGGAGTAGTACTGAGTATTAACATTTTATATGCCATGCCCCGGTGGTCTCCACAATTCACGATAACCATCATATGATGGTTGATATAAGATCGCAGAGATTCTTATAAGATATGTCATCCCAAGTATATAGGTTTAAATACTGAGTACTCAACTGATTATGCCATGTCCCAGATTGGAATACCGATTTCGATCGGAATTTGGAAGACCGGTGGGGTATAGCATATACACAGTTTAATACTCAGTATAATAAGGACTATATTGTACCCTTGTTAAAATTATTCTATAATTTCCAGCCGAAAGTAAAAATAATCGATTTCAACTTCAACAAATCGAAGGTATGTCAAATATTAATATGCTGCAGTTGAAAGTCAACAGTGGACATATTTCAGTCGAGATTTCCCAGCCGATATTTTGCAACCGAGGGTACTTTTTTACCAAAAATATTTAGTTTCTACAACAAAATTTTAAACTGAAACTATACAGAGAAAATTTGATTATTTCTAAAAATCAACGTTTCAAGGGTCATGGTTGGAAAGTAGATAAAATAAAAAGATTAAGTGATAGTGGCCCATGGAAAAAATGTCAGTTCCCTTTTCCTGTGTCCTGGCTTATTTTCATAAGCCAAGGGAAACCTATTTTTCGTAAACCCGGCTTCCTCTAGTGTATGTGTTCTAGTTGTTAAAGCTTCATAAAATATTGCTTTAATTTATCCTGCTAGTTTTCATGTAACAAAGACGATCATATTGACCGATTAACAATCTTTTAAATTAATTATAGCATTGTTTAATGTTTCATTAGTTCGAAACCGAATTTCCAACGTCTTGGTAACCTGACGTCGGTGTAAAAAAACAATATTTGGCAGTCACCCTGAATAACCGAAACTTTTATAAGTAGATTTATAAAAAATTAATAGGTCATAAAAAAATCTTTTATCTTACGTTATAGAATTTTCGTATGGATGGACATTGAGTTTTAGAAGAACTGTCTTCCTAGAGTTAAAATTAACCTTTTCTATTTTGTCAATAAAGACTAGCGTGCTAAATTCGACACCAATATCTATAGATGCCTAGTCCACTAATAAAAATACGGTTGTTGCAATATTTAAAATATCATTTAGTTTTACTATTTACAAAACAAATAGAATTTTTTCAAAATGCATCCCAAGCCTGAAATTCAGTTCATGTGTACATATATTTCCAATTAAATGAAATTACAAAAACAGTATCAAACAAATTTAATTAATGTTTTCATTTTATACATACAGTATAAAATATATGTTTTAAAATCAATAAATTAATTTTATTAACTGTATCAAAATGATTTTATTCTAGAAATTCAATTTCGTTTAATTAAAATACAAACCATAATTTTTATTTATAAAGTTATCAATTACAGAAGATAAAAAAAAATCCAAAAATAAACAATTAAACTTCACGCGAGATTTATGAGAAATTAATTGAATCAATTTATATACACTAGAAGAAAATATAAATGTACCACTTAAAATTTTTAGAAAGTCAATTTATTTTTAATAATGTCCAAAAATATCGGGTGTTGCGGGTTTGTTCCCTTGTGGTGTAAATGAGTGAGTTTGTAATCAATATACGTATGTAAATTGGACTTGGTTTGAGTGAATTGGTTTAGAAACTTGCTTACTGAATTCTTAAATGCAGACGACTATCATAATATATATTAAGTTTGAACTATAAGGGTAATCATAGTTTAATTTATTCTAAATATGTCATAAATTTTCAAACCATTTTTGACCTCCACATTAGTATTTTTATTTTGATAAATCTGGTTTTATATTTTGTGTATTTTTGGTATGTATAACGATCAATTTAGATGCCAACAAAATTTAGATTACATCACTTTCCTGCGTTTATTTACTCTTTTAGAACAAATTCTTTGTTGTATATCATGCATAGCTTAACAATGTGCAGTCAAGTATATACGCGAGCTACTCATTCAAAATTAAAATTAAAATGTGGCGTTCCGAAAAAAAGCAATTACTTCATTAGGCAAATTAACATCACACTTTAGTTTTGTTTCAGCGCACAAGATCAAAAGATAAAATTCAATTCCATATTTATAAAATATTACAATGCAATATTGTTTTGTGTATAGGACTGTGTCCAAATTAGAAACAATAAAAATTGAATTTTAATTTTTTATTCGAGTTTAAATTAATTTTTTAACACTTTCATTATCACACACGTCCATATGTGCACCCGAAGATTGATTATTCGCGCTTAGAATACAAATATCATATGGTTATGTAGATAGAAATATATGCAGATAGCATTCACATATTCCAAATTATATTAAAATTCAATTTAAAATGTTTGTTAAAATTCACTTAATCAATGGGACTGAGTATTAAGAATAAATTTTTATTTTTAGTCTGTTTGTGTTTGGAATAATTTTTAAAAATATTGAAAATACTCGTACATGATTTTTGGAATTACTACGTGCGTGTGTGCCATTTCAATTAATTTCTATTGTATTATGCGATATAAAAGGATGTTAGAATAATTTAAATGGCACATAAATTATTAATTTTTTTTTTCATTCTCTAATTTATTGGGCTGTGTGCTTGATTTATCAAATTATTTCGGGTGTCTTTCATTTTGCCTCGAATGTACTTTAGATTGAATATATTGTATATTAAGATTTAAATTTATTTTCGTTGTCTTATATGACAATTTAGGTACCGATACGAATTATTTCTCCTATAAAAATTCAAGGACGTAAGTGTTTTGACATTTTTGTTATAAAATAAAGTACTCATGAACGAAAATATGTTGGTTTTGAGCTATATTCAATAATTCGAATATTTTAAACGATTTTTTCAAATCTTAAATTAAATAAAATCAACTGACTATATTTTCACACCGTTTATTTTATTTTTTTATTTATAGTTCTATCATTACATTAACTATATGTATATAGATTTGCACTTCAATGTCAGCCTTTACATTTGGTAGTACTTCGGTCTAAATTAAGTGGCATAAAATGATTGAAAGTTCGCTTGATCGGTCGCCTCATTTTCCTTAGTTCCAGATAAAACAAAGCCCATCATTTGGAGGGAAGGGGTAATAGAGGGATGAGACATTCGATTTCGGACATAGCAAAACACCATAGAAGTTCATGGTGAACACATTTTCAATATTGCTTTTTTTATCCTTTATCTTTTCAACTATTTTTTTTTGTTTGGTGTTAAATAGCAACATTAACATTTTTAGTTTTATGGCCCACGCAAATACGGCATTGGTCCTTTTTTGGCTGCGTTAATTAATTAATCCAGTTTAGAATGGTGGTATGACTCTGCCAAGGATACCAACAAACAAATTTTTGCAGACTCGTTGTTTTGTTTAAATATAAATATCTGAACGAATTTGTTTGCCGCGAAATGTCATCCTCATTATTTGACCGCAATTTGACCGACAATATGACATTTAACAAATTAGAGTAAGAAATTAGATTATAGCTTACCAAATTAATATTTGTACGTAATTTTAATACCGAACTACTCACTACGATAGCTAACTCTGTAATACACACTGCGCTTACACAAAATTGTAATTGTATTTGGACTTAAGCAAATTTTTAATTTTGACATAGAAGAAAGCGCGGAGAAAATTTTAAGTAATTACTATTATCAAATGGAGCAGAATTTTCTTATCTTCAAAATGATTCCAAATATGCAAAATGTCCCAAAATGAACTTACTCAGTTAGCGAGTTTGGTTGACGAAATGCTATTTAATTTAAAAAAAAAAAAATACAAAAAACATAAAACCTTTTATGGAAGCTACCACGTCCTGTAGTGTAAAGCGATCTCGGCCAAAAATCACTAGAATATCTCAACTTATTGAAAAAACTTAAGTTTCAGTTTTATCTATATCAATCAATCCCTTCAGGCTGTACAATTTCCGGTTTTTCTCGTGACAAATATACTTTTCAAAATACATACATACAACAAGAAGCTGGAAAAGCGGAACAACGTGAAAGCTCCTACGGAAGTTGTCTTTTCCGGGGGATCGACCTTGGCGAAAATCCCGTTTCGTCCCGATCAATCAGTCCACCTGGATTGTAAAGGTGACGAATATTTTTGTAGAAAAAATTTTTTCGGTAAAAATCGTCATTTACGCTAAAATTTTGGAAAACTGATCTAGAACGCTATTAAATAATATACTTTTCAAAATATTTGCAAAAACACAAAAGCTTTTATAGAAGCTGTCACTTTTGGTAAACCGATTTCGGTCAAAATTCACTACTATCTCCAAATTTCAGTGAAAATTCGTGATAAGTAACTTCGGCCGGCTGCATTATCTTTGAGGAGGTCGAATAATGTGAAAAAGCGGTGTTATCAACTGGTTCCACCAATTTCCTGATTTAAACCCTCCCAATATCTTTCTATGGGAGTTGAGGGGAAAGGTGTTCACCAATAAACCAACCAGAACCTCCAAGCTTGAAGACATCGTTTGCTTAAATAACACCAGAAGTCTGCGAAAATGGTATGAAAAATGTGCTTAAAAGAGCTCGCCTTTGCGCCAAAGTCTGAGGCGGCCACTTGATCGCGTCATTATATCCCTTACATAATGTTAAAGACCGAATAATCAATTAATTCTATATCTATATATTTATATAAAAAATTTGGTGTAAAAAATGTATGTGCGCGCATCAGCTGAGAATGGCTGAACCGATTTGGCTTACACTTTTTTTGTTGTGTTTGCTAGGAGATGGTTCTTACGAAAGAACATTTTGAAAAAATCTACTGGAAAAGTCAAAAACCCCGGAAAATCGAATAAAAAGCCTTTTTTATATTAAATTTGTATGTACATTTTTTATGAGACAGGTGGTACCGTGGTTAAAGCTTCGGTGCTTGGGCTGAGAGGTACTGGATTCGAATCCCACCGGAGGCTGCATGGATATTAGTATTGTTTTTATCCAATCTATTTATTTTTTCTATCCAGCTATATGAAACCAATTGCCGTGCGTTAGTCTCGCAAAAAATCGAGAACGACACGATCGATTTGGATGATTCTTTTTTTGCTTTGTTCGTCTAGTGGTGGTTTACGAAAAATTAAATAAATAACCTTTTTTACAGGAATTTTGTGTGTACATTTTGTATGTGATAGGTGGTGCAGTGGTCAAAGCTTCCGTGTCGAAAAGCCACCAACAAATCAAGAACCCAAATTCCTTCAAATTTATTTCGTTGGAAATTCCGAATTAGAATTGAGTTATCGTCTTGTGCTTTTCAATGCGTCAAAACGAGAGATAATCGGAGAACTCCAATTTCTTTTTTAAGAACACAATGCGATGTCTTCCGATGATCACAAAATAATCATTAGAGCAGACAAAAGACCAATCGCAGGCCAAATACGTCAGTACAATACTCCCACGCAGTTGTGATTGTTGGTGAAAATGCGTGGAGTCGCGCGATATTGTGATCGCAAGCGGCATCAAAACGGACGAGTGCGGCGCGTATATGAAACTCATCGATCATATGGAGAGGATGGCTACCACTTCCAGATAAAGATGGTCAATCCGCTGACCGGTTAGTTATTCAGCTGTCGATTGTGCTTGCATTGCTATACAAATAACGTATTCATTTTGCATTCATCGGAACGATGCAATTTTATACTTATCAGTTGATGATGCGATAAGGCGAGGACAATCATCTATCATTCTACAGTATTGCGTCGATATGTACGTGAAGATCGAAACGGAATGTTTAAATATGATCCGCTTCAATCAATTAAAACTACGTTCCGAGCAGACATTCATTTGCGCGATGCCATCGTTTCGGACGGAGATTCAACCAACGTCGGTCAAATTCCAATCTGCCAGCAACATATGATGTTGGCAGCCCACGGAATATGCACGAATATGCGCAGGATGCTATGACGTATATGTGCGGCATTATACGGACGGCCAGATTTGTTCATCACATTCACATGCAATCCGAAATGGCGTGAAATTACCGACAATCTACTACCAGGACAAACTTCCAGCGATCGCCACGACATCACCGCACGTGTGCTTAAAAAAAAGCTCGTTACGCTAATGAACTTCATCGTTAAGCAGATGGTTTTCGGCCAGCCACGTTGTTGGATGTACTCAGTAGAGTGGCAGAAGCGTGGTTTCTCACATGCACACATTCTGCTGTAATTAGTTGAGAAAATCAGACCAAACCAAATCGATTCAATCATCAGCGCCAACATATCAGATACAGAAGCCAACCCACAGTTGTTCGCGGAAGTCGCAACAAACAAGATGCACGGTCCATGCGAAGATCACAATCTAGATTCACCGTGTATGGCCGATGGGGAATGCACAAAACAATATCCGCGTCCGTTATTGCCATACAAAATTAGTGGAAACGACGGATTTTCACTATATCGGCGTCGTTCAACTGAAGATGGTGATAGAACAGTCACGATGACGGTGAAACGAAAAGATGTCGTGCTCGATAATCGCTGAGCCGTTCGGTAGTGCAAGCTTCTATCGAAAACATTCGCAACACACTGCAATGTTGGACATCGCAACACACTGTAATGGACAACATGTCTATATTTCACGGAAAGTAATGCATCACAAGGAGCAAAACGACCACCAGCTACAATACTCATGAATTACTTCGAAATTTTCCAAAGTGCCAGCAAATCAAATTTGTTCATTGTTCAGGATCATCATAGCGACGTCATCCATCGAATGCATTGGAATTGTGGAACAAATAAAAGGGCGATCGAACGATGAATGCTTTACGAAGTGACTAAAGGTGTATTGGTGGAGCGTGGATTCTGCTGGCCGGCGATTTTCGTCGAACGCTAACTGTCATTCCGAGATCAACAGCTGCTAATGAACTCAATGCATGTCTGATATCGTCAAGTTTGTGGCGCTATGCAGTTGATTGACCACGAACGTGAGAGTCGCGTTACAAAACAACTGATCAACTGCTGATTTTTCAAAACAACTGTTGGCGCTTGGCAATAGTCAAATTCCTGTTGATGTTTTGACCGGATCGATTTCGTTTCCTTTGAATTTTTGCATATTTACGACTTCAAAGAAACAGCTTATCACGAAAGTGTTTCCGGACATCCGCTGAAATTATATGGATCACGATTGGCTCAGCGAACGAGCGATTTTGGCAGCGAAGAACAAGCATGTTGACACTCCAAATTACTTGATTCATAACCAAATCGCTGAGGAAATGCGTTGTTACAAATCCGTTGACTGTGTTACCAATCAAGACGAAGCAACCAACTATCCGACCGAGTTTTTGAATGCGCTTTATTTGCCGAGAATACCACCGCATAATTTGATGCTCAAGGTAGGATCTGCGATACACATTCTGGGTAATCTGAACCATCCGAGATTGTGTAACGGAACGCGATTGGCTGTGAAGAAACTGATGAACAACGTGATTCAAGAGACGATCATCAAGGGTAAATTTAAAGGAGAGGATGTTCTAAATCCGAGAATTTTCTCAGATCATTCCGTTCGACTTCAAGCGCATTCAGTTCCCTGTTCGGTTGGCGTTTGCTATGATGATTAACAAATTGCAAGGTCAATCGTTGGAAGTGTGCGGAATAAATCTGTAATTTCCGTGTTTTTCTCATAGTCATGTTGTATACGTCGCGTGTTCAAGAGTTGGTCGGCAAACCATCATCGTTGTTCATTTACGCGCCAGACAACAACACGAAAAATATTGTTTACCACAATGCATTGTATTGATTTGCGTCTGTATTAGATTTAATTCCACTCTAATAAAATACATTGAATTCTTTTAAATTCCAACTGACTCCAATTCATTTCCACACTTAGAGCAAAAATTCAAAATACAACTCAATTTTCGATAGATATTATATAAATCTGAGTTTCAATAGACATTTCATTAACTTTCAAAATACTTTAGTGTTGAATTCGATGAAAAAGAGAATGGAATGGCCACTCAACTCAATCGTCTATTGAGAATTGAGTTGAGTTGTTTGATTTTTTCTCTTATTAAAATCAATTTTCGTGAAGAACAAAAGTATTTGCTCGGAACGAAGTAATTTGGGGTGGAATGAGGTTTGCCGGGTCAGCTTGTAAATTATAAAATTGTGTTTCATTTAAAAATTAATTCTTGGAAATAAAAAGCACCCTGCATATAAATGTTAGTTTTAGGGGTCATGTAAACAAAATCTTTGTTATTCTGCGCACAATGGGCTGAGTAGTTATGAAAATCATAAAAACATAAAATTAATTTATTGGTATAGTTAGTAATGAGTCTTGGTACAGGCATCTCATAAAGATTTTTGACATTTTGTGTTAGTTTTAGCTAAATAATAAACAAGTTTCAAATCAATTGTAATAAATTAAACTAGTCAATTTTTATAAAATAATTGATAACTTACATTTTAAAAAGTAATTAAAGTATTTTATTTTAATAGAAAAATAATAAGTATACATTCTATATAGAGAAATCGAATTTTAACAGTTGATTTTCGTAAAATTTGATTTCGATTTTTTTTTTTGGTTATAATAGGGCGGATTTTACGATTTTCGAATTTTACGAAAGCAAAAAATTTCATAATACGAATTTTCGCTGTTATTTAAATTAAATTTACACATTAGGAAATTTCGCTGGTAAATCTTATTTAAGTTTAAAAAACCCAAACTGTCAAAATTATATGCCAAGCCAAAATTAAATGTTTTCACTTGTATAATAAAAAAAAATCGGTATATTTTATTGAAGCGAAGTTAGCCGGGGTAAAATAGTTAATTGCGACAATTTTGGCACACATTTTCTAAGAGCACCGAACACTATATATTCAGTTTCACAAATTTTGAAAGAGTTGTAAACCACCTACATTATGTAAATTGCTTACACTTAAAATTACAATTTTAATTAAACATGTTTTATGTATACATTTTAATTTATTAACGTATTCACATTATTTATTAAAGTTTTTCATTTAGACAAAATATAAACAAGCTGACGAATCAAAAGATTTTTACTTTGCATGATTGTGTTATAAATAAAATTTGTTTTCTTAATTTTTTTATAAAAATTATTGTGAATAGTATATGTAAGTAAAAAGTCTCTCTTAAATGCGTATATTTATCGAGTGTTTTATCGCTTCGATTTTGACCTAAAGATATTTGACAACAAAAAAACATTCCAAAGTGAAACCTAATCCTCTAATAATAGATTCACGCGCACAATCAACAAATTTCTATCGAATTTACGTATTACATTTTGAATATTAATTAAAACATTTATGTAATATATAAATAAATTTATTCAAATATTATTAAAATTTTGGTAAGTATACCACCACACTCCATTTGGTCAGTTTTCAAAATTGTTTTCGACCATGAAACGTGACTTATAGTTTGTTACCCGGATATATGAAATAAAAAAATAATTGTGAAACTTGAGTAGAATACCGCGCGTATAACGCCACTAAACTATGCCTCTTTACATAAAACAGTTTTGCCTCTATATAATACAACTATGTATATACATAGATAAAGTTAAAAGATATCGTTATCAATTTTACTATTACGTTTATTATTATTACTATTATGTAGTAGTTTAACACATTTAATTTTACTGATCGTAAAAGTCATCATGAAAATCACTTCAGACAAAATCAAAAAATAAAAACCGAAACAAAAATAACTAAACAAGTTATACACAGCTTAAGCTCTTTTACGAAAGCAAAAAGAAAACTAAAAGTAAACCAACCTGTTTGAACGTGGCATAATAATAATCATAATCATAATAATAATAATCTAAGAAAGAACAAAAAAAAAATATCGTACTAAAGTCGATTTGAAATGTCTTGTTAATTTGCAATAAAAAATTGGTTGAAATCGAAGTCAATTTTATTGTGGGAAAATTATTTTTTATGATTTTTTAACTTTTTTACACGAGTGACGGAACGATTAAAAACGCACGTCATTTAAAAAAAGTCATATGTTTCGGGTAGCCTGTTTTCTTACATCCATCGTGTATTAAAAATAGCATAACGCGCATACATTTTATATGTACAGCTCGTATAAAGGGTGTGGTCGTTACGTTTTATGATTATGCTCACATACCCAAAATAAATTACAGATTTTCTTTTTGTCCTACCAACATATTCTTACATAAACGCATACACAACACAATAGATTCTATTATAGTTATTATATAGTTTGAAGAATCGATTTGATTAAAACTCATTAATACCTTTATATTACCCGATTAAGGCTATTTGAATCAATATATTATGGAACCACAAGAATTTGATTTACAAAACCCATAATATTATTTGCAAACAGAATTTTAAATTTTATCTGCGTTCTGGTTATGTTTTCAATGCTGTGCGACATACAACACGATGTATGTATTTTACTCGTATCTCCTATCATGTACGGTTTTATGATTTTAGAAACGAGAACAAAAAATGAAATAAAAATTCAAGCTTCTAAAATTCAAAGCCACTCAAAAATACTAAATTCAAGAATCTAAATGAGAAGTTTTACTATTATTTTTATGTTCATGAAAATGGTAAATAAAATTTTATTGGGACTATAGATGCTTCTTCTTTTGTTGTTGTCGTTCATTTTCATAGTATATGCGCTCGTTTATTGTGCACATTGTGATGAAAGAAAGATATGGATATCGGAAAGGTGTATAAGAAAATTAGAAATGGGTTTTGATATGAGGAAATTGTTTAAAGTTGAATTTCATGTAAATAAATCGAATCAATTCTCTTCTTTGGGCTATATTTAAATAACGGTCACTATATTGTATTGTATGAGGGTGGCACGAACTTTGACCTAGAGTTATTATGTAAGGAACCAGATGAAATTTAAAAGCAGACCTACTATTTTAAGATTTAATTTTGACGTAACCATCGAACACTACATACTTTAAAATAATAAATTAATAGCAGGCTTAAATGTCTCTGCTCCTTAAAAGTGAAAAATAATTAATTTATAACTCCAAGTAGTATTGCCAACTAAAAGTGCAAACACAATCTTTTTTATAAAATTATTATCATAAAATTAATGTTTATCATCGAAAAAATTATGTCTCTATTTAATTTTAGATTGAAACTACTTGTGAGGATAGATATTAAAATTTAGTAGGTATATGAAACCGTTTTATCAATATACAGTGAACTTAAACAGTTTAAAAAAGAATCCGCTGAGATCTATAGAACATTGGGAGAGGGTTGTGAAATTTTCAAACATCAACTCGTTGTGCAATTTTCCGGTTCTATTGGTTTACTTTATTAAAAATTGGACAGATCTCAGATCGTCACATATGTCAAAAGATAAGGAAATAAAATTGGTTATTTAAGAAATACGATAAATTGTTTTTAATTGTTGAGGTTCAATCACAAACTCGTAATGTAATTTTTCGATTCTAGTGGTTTACTCTACTAAAAATTGGCCAGATCATAGAGTTTGAGAAGCGTATTTTTACTAGTTGAGGTGTTTATGCATAAATTAAAAATATTAATTTAAAAAGGTCAATTTGTGAAAAATTATCTTTCATTTATTACACAAATATTGTAATATACGAATGAATTAAATAGCAATTAAAAATTGCTAATAATTGTTGTTTACTCAACTTGATAATACGAATTTAAATGAAAAGTTACAAGTAGAAAAAAAAGACGGAGATTCGACCTACAGATATTGATTATTCATATACGATAGCTCTAGCGCATTATATGTACAAAAAAATTGGAGTACAGTTTTTTCGTTGCAACACAAAAATTGAAGTGATGTAGAGCGAATATAAAAAGAAGCACTTTAATGCTTTGGATTGTGGCTTTCAATTAAACAACGCTACATCGACAGGACAGTTAACTGCAAACTACCAGAATAAAATGTTTTGGCTAAAACTGCTAAACTGGAAAATCATTAAAAGTATCATTGGATATGGAATGCGAGAATATCAAAATGAAAAGTGGAGCGACTGACTCAAATCAAATTCAGTCAAAACCTTCCCAAATAATATAATTTTTAAATATTTCAAAACTCTTTTTAATCTATTTTACGTAGTAAAATTAAGTATTGTAACCAGACCAATTTTGACCTACGCAGAATTTATCAGATTTACCAATCGCTGTAGTGGCGAAGTGAAAAAAAAAATTTCTTGTATCTTAGTGTGTTAGGAGCCTTTTCATATATTGCTAATATTTTAAAAATTATGTCATTTAAGAGACAAACGTCGTTTTTCAATAATACCAGTCAAGAACAGTTTTCCAAAATTTAAACGGAGATGACGATTTTTAACCAAAAAAAACAATTACAAAAAAAATTGCCTCGTACAGCTCAGATGGATTGATTGTTTGGGATAAAATTTCAAACGTTAGCTGTTTCCATAAATTAGGAGGCTGAATCGATTCACCGGAAGAAGCACCTTCTATAAACGTTTTTCTGTTAACACTGAAATGTGTATACCATTTATGAGAAACACGACGAAAAGCTAAAAGGTTATATATTAATTTTGCAACGTATCCGGTCTACATCAGATTTCAAAATTTTTAACGGAAATTATGATTTCAGCAATAAACTGTTTTTCAACAAAAATTCGGTCTCTGTAGTTCATACTTAAGTTTTTCTTTTGCAAATATTTTTGCAAGTACATATACCATTTTCGAGAAAAACGACTATAAACTAAAAGGTTCTAAATTAATTGATCTCTCCAGATAAGTTTTCCATTTTCAACGGAATGTTGAAAAAATTATTTTAGTAAAAAATTTGCTCTCTGGGCCGTATTCTTCAAATCGGTGTAAATTTCCCCATACAATTTGCTTTGAAACTCTCTATATTATTCGAATTTTTCGCCGGCTACTTTAAACATTTTTTCGAATTTAGTTTCAAGTTTAGTAATATTGGTGTTCCTACTAAGGGATAATTTCGAATCGATTTATCCAGTCGGAACTTCTCAAAAAAATATGTTTCTTAATTTAAAAAAAGTAAATAAATTTAAAAAAATTATTAAAGTAACAGGCGAATAATTCGAATAATATAGAAAATTTCAAAGCCAATTGTATTCCGATTGGAGAAATTTTCACCGAATTCAAGAATACGCCCCTGTACTCTACAGTCAGACGGTTTGATTGATCGAAATGATTCTTCGTACTTCAAATTTTTTCAATAATTAGTCCCAGTGAGTTTGATAATATTTGCAAAAAAAAAAAAAAAAAAAAAACAATTAGGTATCAGAACTAGAAAATTTTAAATTAAATTTGCAACACATTTCTGAATGAAGGATGAAGGGCAATTTTTGAACAAAAACATTTTTTCTACCTAAACTTTAATGATTTATGTTAAATTTTGTTGAAAATTAAAAATTTGGAAATTATGTGCATATTCTAATCTGGCATAACATAAATCAGTGATTTGCTTACACTGTTTAACAACATAAAGAGCCTTTACTTTACTATTTTTTTACAATTTATTATTTACATTTTATGGGAATCATAGAAACTTTATTTTAGACTTCGAGATTGTTGCAGATTTACCGATCACTATATATCAAAATTCTAGAAATGTTGGCTTTCTTTTACGAAGTAAATTTTTATCATCCGTTCGTAACTGATTGTTGAGATACTTACAGATTACCATCTATGGGTCAAAAATTTAACTACAAATGTAAAATTTACCCTCAGTCCAGAGCAGGGGAAGAAAAACTAAGGGGTGGTTGGGAAGTTCATTGTGTATAAATAAGTATATCGATTGTCATAGTTGTTGTCACACAGATTGACGTTAAATGGAGTATATTTCTACAATTGTGTACCTATTTAAACTAGAGTACTTAAAATAGACCAATGTACGGAACAATCACAATGAAAACCTTTACAATAGAAAATAGAACAAAATATATATTCGTAAGCACGAAGTTAGGTGTGAGAATGAAATATAAATGGAAAATGTGGAAGTAAAATTAGGTATTGTAATCATAAAAATTTTCGACCTTTAAAAATTTAAGCATATTTACCAGTCGCTTTATTGCAGTAGTCAAAATCAGTAGTTTTAAAAATTCTCAGCGTGTGTGTATAGAGACCAAGTTTCTGTTGGTCCTCTACAGCCTGCCCAGACAAATTGACTGATTGGGGTAAAACTTCATACTTAAGCCTTTTCCATAAATTTACAGATCACACAATCATTTCTAGTTGGAATCGATTTACCGAATGTGGAAGCTTTTATAGGAGCTTTTTTGTTTTTTGCAAAGATTTTGTAAAATATGTTATATAAGAGATTAAATTTGAAAGAGTATCGCTTCCGCAGATATCAAAATTTAAACGTAAATGGCGATTCTTGCACAAAACACTTTCTTTCGACAAAGTGGGGGCCTCTGTAAGGCTCAGACGGATTAAAAAGATTGTTAATTAACTTTGAAGTTAAATGTTTAGATCATTTTTAAATTTAATCAGAAATGACGAGTTTTGATAATAAAAAATCATTTCCCGAAAATTCGGCATCTCTACAGTTCAGGCGGATTGATTATTTGGATAAAAACTTCATAATTAGGCCTTTTTTTATTAATTAGAATATCCTTGTGAATTTTGGTGGAAATCTGTGTAAATAAAGTGGCAAGTCCATGAGAAGTTTTTTAAGTTTTGTACTGATGTTGAAAAGTTTCGCATTTACAAAAAACGACAAAGAATTAAAATATTTAAATATATTTAAACATAGACACATTAGTGATGGCATTCTCAGAACCTACGGCAACCTGTTATGGGCATCCAAACATCTCCTCCTCTAATTTTAGTATAGTCACATACATTTTTAGTGTGAAAATTTACAACAAATTTAAGCGTTATTATGTTGATTTTTAAAAATTGTACCATATATGTGATATTTAATTTAGGAACAATTTATCTTCCAAATATTATTTATATGCAGAAATGGGTGTTTACGATTCATTTAACAAATGTTTACGTGATTGTGTACTGAACTCGTCGACAACGCAAACAATGTCGACTATACTTGTAGACAACTTCGACCATTCATAGACAACATCGACTACTCGTCAATAACGTCAATATTTCCAAGTAAAGAGCCAACCAGTCAAGAATAAAAACTTGAAAAAAAAATAATTTACGATACCAATTGGCTTTCTTTTTTTCTGACATTCCAGCCATGCACAACTTATAACTCTTAAGTAATAACAAAAAAACATAATTAGATTTTTATGTATTTTGATTAATTTATTATAACAAATTTTTAATAATAGAAAAGCCACGAATAATATTTAATTTCAATTTTTTTAAACTACGTGCACAATTCAATCTAATTTTTGGGTTAGGTTTCATAAAAAAATTTGTCATGTATAAGTGAAAGATGCATGTAAAATTATTCAAATAACTTTTTATTTTAATTAGGTAATTAATTATACAATTAAAATAATTCCCACCTTTATATTTAATAAAATACCGGATTTTCCATACAATTTTTTAAGTTTTTCTTATTTTTGGGCGAGAAATAGCGCACACTATTTTTTTTGTCTTTTTAATTAAACGTTAAATTTAACGAAAGTTTCGTTGGGTTTCTTAAGTTAAAATTTGCTGCTTAAGTTAAAGTTTTGCTAGGTAATAACAATGGCATGTCGTTATCGCATTCTTATTTTTTTATAAAGTTAAGTTTTTATTCCTGACTGGTTCCACTTTAACTTATACTGTGTTTGTCACACCGTTTTGTCGTCTAATACTGTATGCCTACGTAGATTTTTTTTGTATCCTAAATTTACTACTAACTAATTTAAAGTTACTTGATTTCATTCCAGTTACATATATGTAGATCGCCTAGTATGGATATGGATACTAACCAACAATTTTGTTATAGGCAACTTTAAGGGGATCTGACGGCAAACAAATTAAACTTATTTGATATATTTTTGTATGTTAATTTTTATTTTCATAAAGTATGCCGTGCTAAAATTTCATGGAAAAACGACGGAAGGCGACTGTTGGAGTCCGTTTTTTTGTGCGAATATTTAGAATCAAACTTTTCCTCTGATAAAGATAAAATATTTTTAATTTTAAGCAAAATATTCGCAGATGACCAATCTAATCATAAAAAAAATTAAAATTATGAGCTACATTTTTTCCAAATAAATCGATGGAAAAGTGTGATTCTAAATATCCGCACAAAAATTCGCCCTCAAATAGTTGGCTTCAATAAGCTTATTTTTATTGCGCTAGATGTCACATTCCCAACTTTAACACTCGTGAATACTGTGTGACTGATATTGCTCGAGATTGCTTTACTTATAGTAGTCAATAATTTTAATTACAACAGAATTGACTTTCAAAAAATGCTCACGTTGCGAAATTTAAAAAAATCATAAATTTAATTTTATAATTTTAAAAGCAGTTAGTAGTAAGTATTTAGAACCTAATGTTAAGATAATTGGTGGTGCTTTAAAACTCTTTTTAATAGAGCTGTTGGTGCAAAAGAAAATCTTACTGGAGAGTGGGGAAACTAAAAACAAAGTGGTTAAACATAATGACCAAATATAAAGTAAGTTATATAATTTTACATAGATTTGTTTTACAATATTTTATGATATACTGGAGCCGTCGACGGAATGAGTGCGGAAGTTGATGGGCTAGCTCTGTTGACTTGGCCTCATGAATTTGCTGCTGGCCGTCATAATTTGAGATACTAAGCGGCAAAACCAACGTTCAGTAATGTTAGCAATATGGTACCAAGTCCACTGATGAACTCATTGACAAAGTCGGGAAAGCTATGACAGATGCAGCCAAAATTGTTATTAAATATATGGCAGCCACTTACAATATTCACGTATAGATGACTAAAATTAATTCTGACTTTAGCTTTTTTAATTTAGTTGCAATTAAAATGTATTATTAATTATATTACTGTCATATTAATATGTTGTTTATTTTTTATTATAAAATCAAATATTTTTGTATAAATGAATGGTTTAAATTAAATAAGTCAGAGTGTTACGAAATAATAAAGAGTGTTACGAACGCTTATTGAGCATTATTGACCGTTTCAAATGTGGAACACTTTCATTATGGCGAAGCATTGCCATCTTATTTTCACCAGCTAAATGAATGATTTCTTTTTTTGGCGGTGAGTGGATGATCTTATCAGCCTATCATCTAACATGTAGAATATCATCTAACAAATAATACACAGGTGGAGGGAAATCTGCAATTTTATAGAAGTTGCTTTTACAGTTTTACGTAACACTGATCGTATTAAGAACCAGAGAATTCTGTTAGAAAATATGTCACCTATAAAATAGACATTGATGGTCACTTAATCACTTTAGCCGAGGTGTCATAAAACAAGTTTAACATTTTGTGAAAAATTGGTCCCACGAAACCTTTTAAAAATTTCAAACTATACACACTCGGTAACTGGCCCCGCATGCCAGCCAAAAGTAAATCACAGAATTAAAGCTTATCACAAATAATTTTTCGAGGAGCTCCAGTTTAGGGAAAAATAAATATTTATAAAACCAAAAATAAAAATTAATATTTATTTAACCTTAATAATTGATTGATTTCAAATCAATTTTCAAACACACAGAACAGATTTTTTTTTCGAAAAATACTCAGAATTGAACGCTTGTATCTCGGTGAAATAACACTTTTCAAAAAATATCTTTGCTTCTAATTGCAGAAAATTTTGTCTTCTTCTCGATACTGGAATCCGTTGTATTTTATTTGATTTTTTTTGACTTTTTTGAGTAAAATAAAAATTATCTTGAAAAAAAAAACTAACGGGGTTCAAGCTCCACCTGAACCGCAAATGTTTGGTAAAATATAAGGTCTTTCTAAGGTCCATCCCAAAAACATTTAAGAATCCCATTTCCATCCAGCATACGCAAACACATCATAATTGGTTAAGAATTGATCGAGTTCCGTCCCAGGTGGTCATATTTCAGAATTTCTTCCAAAAATCATTTAAGAATTCCATTTCTACCCAATATACTCAATCCCATCGGCGGATCGAGTTTCGTCTCAGGTGGCCATATTCCAGAACTTCTTCCAACAATCATTTGAGAATTTCACTTCCATCCAATATACCCGATCCCAACATAATTGGCTAACAAATGCCTGAGTTCCGTCCAACGATCGAATAGATTAGATTTAAAAACATTCGGATTTAATGGACAATCGGATTTAATAAACTCCTAATTAGTCCGTTAGATTGGTGTGTTTCTGTATAACATTTTACGTTAAAATGTCACGTAATCAACGCAACAATTTAACGCAACATTTAACATAACATAGTATTTAACGCAGCATGTAACATGAACCCAAAACTAGTCCCCTAAATGTTTTACCAAACATAAAATACGCTGCTGTGTGAGACCGTAAACGAACTTGCTCGATATTTCAATCCAAATTAGACAATTTTGTACAGGATTTAGAATCCTTGAAAATAATGCTGTGGAAATTTCTGTACGATAATTCCTGTCGAGAAATGTAAACTAAGCACCTTAATCTCTCAAAAATTTATAGGAACTCCGAGATGCTTTATAAGAAGAATGCCAACAATAAATCACCATATAACAAATACACAAAATTTTAAATACTCACGGGGTATTTATGAAGTAATGCGAGCTAGAGGAGGTAGCACGCGATATTGAAAACTACAATTTGTTCGTAGATTTTAGATGTATTACGTTTGCAAAAAGCTTAAAAGGATTTTTGTTGCAATATGCCTTTTGAAATAAATCACACTTTGTTACTGTAAAAGTGTATTTTCATCTTCATCTTGAACCGTACCAAATTTACGCCTGATATGCCTGTCTCATTTTTTGGTTACGTTTCTCGCTAAACCTTTAATGAATCGAAATTCAAAATTCTCTATAAAACGGCTAATTTGAATTTGTGAATGAAATACCCACCATATTTTTTTTCTTGTATGTAATTTTTATTTTACTCATAATATGTAGTAATAAAACACAAAATAAAATAAAACGGATTCCAGGGGTCGATTCGACTTTTTGAAAAATAAATGAATTTACCGAAAACTTTAATTAAAATTGACTTTTACCCGACTATTGGCCCACAGCCTAAACCGTTAATTATCAAATATTTCAACAATTGATAAAATTCATATTAAATTAGTGAATTCGAATTATATTTTGATTTATTAAGTTTTCCGCCATCTACATATAGTAACAACTGCTACGACGTTGCATGTAATTAATTTGGTCAATAATTTAATCGACAAAAAAAGTATTAGAAATTTTGATCGTTAATTTCAAACTAAATACAAATGTTTTAACAACAGCCACCATCAAAAATAAATGATCGTTTGAAAACCATAATTAAGAATTTACTGTGCCATCTCTATAAAAGGTTAAAAAAATTTAATCATAAATTTTGCTGTCATCTGTTTGCCTTTCATTGAGCCAAACTAAAAAAAATTGAAAGTTGATTGAACTATTAAAACTTTTTATGCATATGGGCCAAATCATGTTCTTTTATACCGAATGAAAATTAGCTTAGGTCAGCGTATAAGCGTATAAGGTCCAGCAACTGAATTAGATCAGCTAACGTAAAATAAAGAAAAATGTAATGAGGAAATTTTGTTTTTAATACCATGTTCTAGCTCTACTTTGTTTAAAACTCTACATTAGTCTACATTGTTGACGCCAGAAACGGAAACAAATCGCTATACGTCTATTAATAGATTACGTATCGTCTACCGCGTAGATTAAATTGCGTAATCTACTTCGCCCAACCCTGAATATATGCTGATCATAATTTTTTTTATGAATGTTCACCGACTGATGTGAGCTACAAACAAATCCCGCCTGGTATTTTGTACGCTATTCTCACGAAATTCTCATGAGAATAGCGTACAAAAACCCACTGCTGGAAACACGTCCTTTCAAATTAATCTAATACGTTTAAACGAATGTGGAATGATTTCGTTTACCAGCAAATAAACGAATATAGTTTCCTTATAATTTAAGCGTTCTATTATTAAACAAAATTAGAACTTGACTGGGACCTTAAATTAAAATTTCATATTCACATTAGTATTAGTTCCGTAAAGCTCAAGATTACGGTAATTATTAAACGGTGTGGAAAAAATGTCTATGAGTATGTTTCCCTATGCTGGGGTAAATTCGAATTCTCTTTCACGAAATTTATAAGGCCAATATTTAGAGAGTTCATTTATCGTCTTGCTTATACAATAATGTTCACAATGTAGCGGTAACATTGATTATACCGACATTCATAAAATATTATATTCACTGGAAGCCAAAAGATTACTCTATACTAGATCAAAAATGGAACTGAGCAAAAATGTTGTTCAAAACATTAAAAAGTTTAATAACTTTCTGAGTTACTTGAATTTCAATACTGGTAAAAATTATGTATAAATATATAAAATATTATTGGCACGTGACAGCCACATTCATATATGCTTATATAAGATCTCCGATTTCTAAATAAATATGCAGTAAAAATAAATTGATAATAAAATTATAAGGATAATATCAAAACAACAACAATAAATTTATTATATCGCTATAATATTGATTTTTATTGACATTTATTGACCTTTTAAAAGGAATACAATAAACGGAAAATATAAAAACAAAATACACTAAAAATTATAAAGGTGAGAATATAAAATAAGAAAAAGAAGTTATTTTTTTTTTGTTTCAGAAAGAAATAAGCCGGTATTGTATAATAACGATAACGATTATTGTTGTTAATAACATTTATGTGTTTCAATTCAACACATCGTTAAAAGATATGCTGATCCTTTCTTATATAGATATGTATTTACCAATTTTTTTTATTTTGTAAATGGTGTACGATTTCTTAGTTTCTGTGATAATGATATTATTAATATTCGATAAAAAAAAATAAACAACAACCTATATGCAGCTGACGTTTATTTCGGTAGATATATGTCTAAATACGAGTATATATGTCTATAAAAAATACTTTTACTTTTGTCACTCGCACGTTTCTATAATAATGAAGGGGTCATAAATTTATTTTTTGTTTCGTTTAGTCTAAAATATAAAAAGGAAAGGATTTCAATTAAATATGTCGAAGGAAATGTCAATTTAATAAGACACCTGCATGAATTTGGGTAAAAATTATAAATATTTTACACGTTAAATGTGAGCTACTTAACTCTAATTAAGGATCAAGCATGTGCAGTAGAATAATAGGCGTATATACTCGTATTTCCAATAAATGTATTCCGCTAATGGAGGACAAACCAATTCAGTTTAAAAATGGGTGACATATTTCCATTAACGAACCCAAACACAAAGCTCGATCACAAAATTTCTCACATACCGTAACTCCTCTTCTTTATGAACCTTTGAATAAAACACAACTTGAAAAATAAATCACCTCGACATTTTATTGATTTATTAGTTTTGTCTATTCGAGATTATATTCTATCCAAGACTTAAGAACTTTATTTAAAAAAAAAAAAAAAATATATTCTTCTATTTAAAAATAACTCAGTTATTTTTTCTTCAATTCTTTAAAAAGAATTCATGATGGTTGATCTTAAAAATAAAATAATTTTATTTTTTGTTTCATTTTGATTTATAGCAAAAATTCAAACCAACATGGCCTTTTTTCGTGTAAAAAAACAAAAAATTAAAAAGAAAACAAGTTTTTACTCTTTTGCTCGTCTTGTTGTTGTCTACAGTTTGATCTTCGTTTTAAAGAGGAAAAAAATTTTGTTTTCTTTCTGTGTTATTTTTTTCTTTTTAATATAAAATGATCATCGTGTTTCGATTTTTTTTTGTTCTTTCTTTATATGAAAATGTTGTTTTATTTGTTGCGTGTTCTTTAAAGTTTATGTTTTATAATTTAAAAGCAACAAAAAACTGCCTCGAGTTCACGATATTTATCTGTAACTTTAAAGTATTGAATTTTTAAATTAAATGATAAATTTAAATTTAAAAAATCTGATTTACAGAAATCATTGCGTTTGTTTATTAGTTGTGTTTTATTTGTGTGTCAAACTGTAATGAAATTATAATATCGGCTTCTTAAATATCAAGTATTCAAAATTGGTTATTATACTCCTAGTTCAAAGGAGCACAGTGAACTAATCGTTGGACAATACTGACGCAAGTGGGGGTTTATAATGACAACTCTTGTCTCGGAAACGGGGGTCATCTACACCACTCGGAAACTCATTAGTTTTTGAGATAGGAACTGAAATATTTTTTCTACTCAAAAGTAAGAGTTTCTAACACCAGTTTTACTATTATGAGTATATTATGTAATTGTTTATTACGTTCACGGAGCATATCAAGGGAAAGAATAATAAGTAATAGAATTTGTTAATAATTTGGTAATACGGTTTGTATTGGCTTTAATGAAAAAAGTATCTTTATTAGCACATTAACACCTTAAGATTTGGTTCTCTTTAACGTTACTGATCATACAGTACAAAATTGATAAAGCTTATTAATTTGTATGTTTTAGTAAGCATGATATACCTCTCAACAAACAAAGTGAGTTTAATTAAATTGCACACGTAATTGTCAATTAGGATATCACTCAAACTAGAAACTTACTAAATATTCACACTGTCTGTTTTTTGCCAGAAGAAAAATACTTGTAATATGAAACCCCATCGAATCATAATATTGACTAGTTTTATTCAATATTCAAATAGAGAAAATGATTTGAATGGAATCAAATAATTACTAAAACTTTTTAAATTGCTATCTACAAAGCGTTTACTGGTAATCAGTGGGCCTATTTTTTAATTCAACCTGAGCAAGCAGTGCGCATCGACAGACGCAACTACAAGTTGTTGTTGTAGTCGGTGATTTTTCGAAATTGATGTTCAAATTGCGTATTTTAAAACCACACTATAATTGCAAATTAATTCACGAATTTATTGTAATTTTTAAACATAATTTAAATTGTCAATTTTTACGTATTACAAAATAAGACTCCAATTACAAAAAAAATTCAAAATTAGTTTTTGTCTTTCAATATGTCCAGACGAATATCTAAAACGCAAATAAATGATATTTTGATGATAAATAAATTAAAAACTTTTCGAAATTCAAAGCAAATATTAAAGAGTAACAATATAAGACTCTCTCTCTCTCAGTGCCTTATAAAATCGTATTCCAAAATTTTTTCTATAAGACAAGAATGAAGTTAGCTGTTTTAGTTCAAGTTCGAAAATAAACTGGAAAATCAACACAACTAGTGAAAAAGTAAAACTAAATTTAACTGTTCCAACTGTGTAACTATGTCAAAATATATAGTAAACAAAGAACGGCAATTTCTCGAAAAAAGTTCGAAAGAAACGGCCAAAGGACACCTGCGGGTCAATTCGCGTTCCGTGGAATAATGAAAATGAAAAGTTTTTTACATTAGCAATCGAGTAGGTTTGCATTCCCATAAGAAATTTTGATTTCGCACTGTAAAATTTAAAATTACGTGCGAATAATTCAAACTACTAGATTGCCAATGAAAAAAACTTTTCATTTTCAATATTTCACGGAACGCGAATTGACCCGCTGTGCTAGAAAATCTAATTACGGTAATGAAATAGGGTAATGTGATTTTATTTTTTAACTGTGCGGTGTAAGACGCATACTCGGTCCTACAAATTTTGCTCTGAACAGAATGTCGGTGTAGGAAGAGTATGATAAGTAAAAAACAAATTATTACTCTATGCACACTCGATCATTTGGCACTACGCAACCTGTGCTCGGTTTACAATACCAAAAGCAAGCCTGCTTGCTCGGGATGAATTAAAAAATAGACCCAGTTACGCCACAATATAATGGTTTCCCATGTAAGTTTTGTTGCAAAGATCAAAATGTGATTTTGATTAAACGGATTCCTATTGCAAATTTGACGCTGATTCCGAATCTGTAATCAGTTTTACGCTATGTTCATTATTAAAATAGTGTCAAAAATGTGAAAAATATAACAACTGGTGAACAATCAAATAATAAATTATTCAAGACCGAACAAATAATTGATTGAGCTCATTTATACATAAATTTGTATGTCCTTGTAATATGCGGTATTGGCATAAACGGAAAATGATTAAAACATTTTTCAGAAGAAAAATCTGTTCTAAATCCGATTTTTACCATAGTAAACGATTTACCCGACAATTGGCCCGCAGCACACACCTTAGGTGTGCTAAATTTTAGGTAAATTTTTCATTAAATTAATTTATTTTTCAAAAACTCTGTGGCAAACTGATCGAAAATCTGTCCTTAAACTTCTGTAGTAAACGATTTACCTTCTGCTTGGCTTACAGCCTGAGTTAATGAGATTTCCGTAAATTTATTCTGATCAGAATGCGAAAGTTTTTTGGGAAACAATCAATTTCAACATTTAATAACAAACGTTAAAACAGTTTCCAATATTCCATCCGTACAGTAAAAACTATATATTTAGGCTGTGTACCAATCCAAGGGTAAAAGTCAATTTTAAGTAAATTTTTGGGTAAATTCAATTATTTTTGAAAAACTCTAGGGTAAACTGATCGGAAAATCTGTACTAAAATCAATTTTTACAATAGTAAACGTTTTACCCTTGGATTGGTACGCAGGCTTAGGCTTTGATTTTTGAAATGTTTTTCAATGTAATTTGTCATTTTCTGTGTTATAATCGGAATCGAATCGTTCGAACCAAATTCATTCGCACTAGCATAATCTATCCCCAATGAAAATGAAAATGGTTCATGAAATTATGTGTTTACTTTAAGCCGGAAGTAATTAAAGCCTTGAAAAGACAATATTTTTTCAACACTAAATTTTTCTATGAAATACTTCTCCAATTAACGGAAATATTACGCGTCACTGATGAAGCAAAAAAAAATGTACCAGACCAGGGGAGTGAGATAGAATGATATCTTTTGTAGAGGAAACAAAAAGATAATTGCGGATACCTGTCAAAATTATCAAAAACTCGACAAAGTAATGCTATTAACCTTGACTTGCTCTTCATGGACTAATTTGCTTTGTGGCAAATTCCATTGGCCAAAGAATCTAGTGATAAAATGGCGTTTTTCGTCCCTGGTCGTCTACTTTATTAGTTTGCGGTTATGCCATTTGATTTATGGGGCACGAAATTTGGTGATGATGTATAAACCGTGCCTTTTTAACATTTTTTATGTAAAATTAAAACGAATTGGGATGAATGATTCATGACATTTAGCGAAACCCAGCCCATATAAAAAAATTTCAAAAAATTAAAACCAATAGTTTATTAGAAATTGAAATTCAGGATTTTGTAAACCAAGATTCTGAACACAGAATTCTAAGGATGATTTCGGCAGCAAACATATTCAGTAAACATAATCCTTATGAAAAGCAGTATGGATTCCTCAAAATGGTCCTCTCGTCCTAGTAGAGAAATCAACTTATTGAAGAGCCTCAAACTCTGTTTTTTTTGTTTTTCCATTTACTTATTTTTATGTGTAGACGTACTTATTCAAATATGTCAACCTCGTGATGTGACTTATTTGAATAAGTATACGTCTACACAGAAATGTCTCCAAACAAAATTGAGTCTTGACTAAATTTAATACATGTCGTTTATTACTTTTAAATCTAGTGACAACGACTAACATGTCAAGAATTTTTTCTTTTATTCGTTGCTGCTGCTTTTTTTCAGATATCCAAATGGAATATTTTTAACTCTATATGCAAGCATCTCTTAGAAAATATTTTGCTTCTATAGGAGAACCTTAGTTAAAATCGTATATGATAAGGTGAACAGTGGCGTACAAGATGACAAAATTGGTCCCTTTCGTCTCAAGCACGTATTTTGCCAACATGAAATCAAGCTTTAATTTATTTCTAACGTAATTTTAATCTAAACCGTGATTTTTAGTTATTTACTATTTATTTATGAAGTAGTTATTTATTAGTTTAGTAGTTTTTTCTTATTTCTATTTATATGAAGTAGTTTAGAAGTATAAATTGTTTTTTCTGTCCATTCCTAATAAAAATGTTGGGTCAGCCAGAGTTTGTTTGTAATTGCATTAAAAAGCTGTCAAAATAAGTAAGTATATGAATTGGAACGACTTCAGTTACTTATTTAAGATGGCGACAAATAAGTAAACATGTTTTATATAAGAAAGTAATTTGCAATACTTCAGTTCAGGTCGATTCTGGTGTCTTTAGAAAATAGGAATTTTTTTCCAATTTAGGAAAAAAATTTGATAGCAATTTTTTACTAAAAAATCTTTCCTATGCGGTTTATTTTGGTACATATGTAGGAATAAATTTTTTCCAAATTCTTGATTAAGTTGAGTATTGAAAACCATGACTCTTTAAGCGGTTTAGAAATGTCAAACCTACATTAATTGTATATGTAATTGTAATTTTTTTGTCTAAATAAAAATTAAAAGAAATAAATTAAAAGCATATTGTATGTGTTGCAAAAGAATATCTTACCGTATCAAAAGTAGGTGCGGAAAGATAAATGTCAAAACTACGATAAATAGGAAAGAAAAAAATTCCTTGAAGCTTCGGCAGAAAATTAAAAATTCTTTCCTATTTCCTATATTCTTATAGGAAAACTAGAATCGACCCACAGGTGTCTACTACTAATTTGTCAAGGCAATATTTTTTCTGAAGTCCGGAAGCTAAGCAATAAATAATTTTTTAAACCGCATTTTATCTGAAATTTTAGTTGCGTTCAAATTTACCATTTTTCAGATTACATTTCAAAATTGAGTTTTCTTATTCAAACCGACTATCATCCAAATTGATTAAAAAATGACCAAAATTGAATTGAAGAATATAATTGTCATTTCAAAATCGGAAATTGTTTCATATACAAAATACGTTTGATCTCACTTGGTTTTGAAAATTTTAAATCTGTTTGAACAAGTAATTTTATTTACCACATTTGGAAGTCTTATTAGAATTTCAAGTAAATCAAACAAATTTGGCTTCATCTCAATCGTTTAAGAAGTGGGTTGTTTAAATTCATTTTATTTGCGAGAATTGTTTAATATTTGAAACTCATACTGGAACCTTTTTTTGTGCATCCTTAGTTTTATATTAACGGGCTGAGAGATCACTTATTTCTTTTCAAATTTGTCAGAACCACAATCGATCGGAACTCATATCGAAATTATATCTGCATTAAAAACCTAAAACTTTAATTCTAATTTGCTAAGTAATCAAAATCAGTATTTTTTATGCCGAAATGTTATCAATATTTAAATGGGTTTTTAAAATTCGAAACTTTAAGCCGTTCTAAGTTAAACCAGTTTTTTTTTTATGTTTTATTCTATGCAATCTATTCTGGAGCCGAAGCACTCCCAACTCTTTCGCAGTTCACTTTTACCGTCCTACTTTACGCATTGCTTGCCAAATCGAGGACGTACGGCTATAGGTCCGATTTACGTAGAACCATCTGCACATTGCATTGCTCCATGCCAGCCTATTGCACTGACATGGAAGATAGGTCGGCCCATGAATTGTTTATTTCTATCTCAACTAGTAACACGTTTATTGTTTCTAATAGGGTTAAGATGTTCTAGTTTTCATTTCGTGGCCGGATACAACAGCCAGTGATTCATATTTGTATTTGCCAGTGCGGGTTTATTAATAATTAAAAAAATCTCTTCAGCAGAACCAAATAATCAGAAACCATGACATGACCGGAACCAAACTAACTATGCCACAATTGGCACGTATATCGTTGTGCATTATAATCCACTAAACGATTTTCAGCTGTAATAAAACCAACTATGTCACATGCCCGCGTTATGCAGTATGTACTTCATTGCGCAGTATCAGTTAGTTTCAATTTTACTGTCGTGCGTTCGGACGTAAAATAAAACAAGCGAAAAGTGCAGTGTTAGTTCTTTTTATTTTGTTATATCAATTTTTTCAATCGTGTGAATGGTTTTATAATTAAATACACACGGTGCAAAAAAAACTAATATAAAAGTGTAACTTGATAAGTGATTAAGTGATGATGTAAACATGAAGGGGCTAATTTCCGCAAAAAAGACTTCTTCGAACATCGGACGCCGAACACAATCTACAACAAACTTGAACCAGTCTCATGTAGAAAATATTGCAAGTGCAAGTGCATATCAAGTGGGCAAAGTTCAACACAGCCCAAAGAAATCACCTATGCCTATGATTAAAAGTGCTTCTTCAACAGAATTAATTATACCGCAGTTTAAAAATTTAAAACAAAACCGCGAAGAAAATAATGTTTCAGCGAATTTAACAATGCTAAATGAAAACAATAGCAATGAACTCAGTGCGACGAACTCTAGTGACCGTGGTCAGTGTGAAAATAATCTAGTTCAAACGGGATTGGATAGGTATATCACTGTTCAATCTAAAAGAAAACGTAGCCCGAGATCTGCCCAGTTTGCTGGCAGGGGCAAAGTGTCACGGTCTGAACAAGGTGTTAATCAAATACCTCTTAACAACCGATTCTCTAGTTTAGAGGTCGTTGACCCCAACGCAGCGCCGACTTTGAAAAATGAGAAACCGCATCCGATTTATTTAAGGGAAGCATCTAACAATAATCTAATTAATAACATCGCAAAATTAACGCAGATTCAAAATTTTATATTGCCCCGCTCAAAAGAGGTAACATAAATGAAACAAAGATTTAAACACTCGAAATTGCTGGCTTCAGAGCCCTTGTTAAACATTTTGATGAAGTTGGTAAAAAATATTACACATACCAGCTAAAAAATCAAAAAGGGCTGACTGTTGTGCTAAGAGGAATTAAAAGCTACGTAGATGTTAGCGACATACAAGCTGCGCTTGCTGCGGAAGGTTTCCATGTCAAATCAATTGGTAATATAGTAAACCGTGAGAAAGTACCTCAACCAATGTTCCGTTTGGAACTAGAGCCAGAGGAAAACAAGTCAAAAGGAGTTCACAAGATTTACAAATTAAAATATTTGTTACATCGTAAAATAGTAATTGAAAAACCTAAGAAGAGGTCTGGACCAGTCCAATGCATAAAGTGCCAAGAATATGGACACACGAAAGCATACTGCACCTTAAATGAAGTTTGTGTTATTTGCGGTGAACTCCACGACTCCAAACAGTGTGACAAGTCTCGCAATGACCGCATACTGCAAACTATAGGGGGTTGCGCAGTGTATCTGGACTTAAAACAAAAAATAAACCCTAAAATGAGAGTTGAGCAACGAATGCTCAACATGCAATTTAATCAAAGGGCCGTGTTTCCAAAAAAATACAATAGTCACCAAACCAACGAATGCAAACACACAAAATGATAACTTGGAGACGTTTGCCAGCAGTTTTGCACAGCCAGGTGTTATTTACGCAAGTATTCTAAAAGGTAACAAACCGAAACCAAAAGTTCATGTTAATGAGGAGGAACTAAACATTCATACCATGGTAAATAAATTAACCGAGACCATTCAAATTTTCATGATGATGATGGCAAAACAAATGAGCATGATGATGCAAAATATGAATACGCTTATGCAAATTATAGTCAAAAATAAAAAATGAAATTTCTAAAAATAGCTATTTGGAATGCCAACGGGCTGTCGCAACATAAAGCTGAGGTACAAACCTTTCTTATCGAACTAAATATAGACATCATGTTAATATCTAAAACACACTTCACAAAACAAAAATTTTTTAATATTACCGGCTATTCCGTTTATGACACCAAACATCCGGATGGAAAAGTACACGGCGGCACTGCAGTCTTAATAAAAAGAAGATTAAAGCACTACGAGCTCCAGAAATATGCTAAAGATCACATTCAAGCTACAACTATCAGTTTGGAAGAATAGTCTGGGAAATTTTTAATATCGGCTGTCTACTGCCCACCGAAAAACGCAATTATAAAACAACAATTTATCGATTACTTCAATCAGTTGGGAATCAAATTTCTAGCAGGGGGTGATTACAACGCTAAACATGTGCAATGGGGTTCGAGGTTGACGTCACCCAAGGGCAAGCAACTTTACGAAGCAATAAACGAGAAAAACCTAGATTATGTATCATCTGGACACCCCACATATTGGCCTACAGATAGAAGGAAAATTCCTGATTTAATAGATTTCTTTGTAATACGAGGAATAGGACGCAAAAATGCTCAAGTCGTTGACTGTTATGATTTATCATCAGATCACTCACCACCCCAACGTTTAACAAACAAACTAACGAAATGGGTTCTCTATAGAAACATAGTAATTGTGAATTGTCATCTCAATGTTCCACTTCGCACACCAGAAGACATTGATGCCGCGATAGAAAACTTAAGTCAAATAATGGAAATGGCTGCAAAAAAAGCTACTCCGGTTAACAAAAATTCCGAAAATAATACAAGGCTTTCAAGTAACATTCAAAAGTTATTGACAGAGAAGCGGGCAATTCGGCGGCTGTGGCAGCTTCACCAACCTCCTTTGCATAAATGGAAATTAAAAAGAGCTAGTAAAGCTCTGAGAGTAGCAATTCGGGAAGAACTAAATTTAGGAATACAGAATTACCTAAGTGAGCTTACAGCAACAGAAAAAACCGATTACTCACTGTGGAAGGCAGCAAGAAATTTAAAAAGGCCAGAGATATCGAACCCACCGATAAGGAAACCAGATGGGCACTGGGCCAGAAGTGACTTAGAAAAGGCCATCGCTTTCTCTAACCATCTACAAAAAGTGTTCACCCCAAACGAACAAAATAACGATTGTGTACTATACCATAGTTTACGAGGGACGAGTCGAACCCAAACCCGCAGTAAAATTTAAATGGAAATGCGCCAAAACGGTTATCAAAAACAGTATAAATCCTAAGAAAGCGCCAGGTCATGATCTAATAACTGGAAAAATGATCAACGAATTACCAGATAGATGCATACAATATATAACATATATTTTTAACGCGATTATGAGATGTGGATACTTTCCCCAAAAATGGAAAATATCGCAAATTATCATGATTCGTAAGCCAGGTAAAGACGAAACCCAAGTCTCGTCGTACAGGCCAATAAGTCTACTTCCGATAATTTCAAAGCTTTTTCAAAAAAGATGCTACTACAACAACTAATACCTATACTATCTGAAGGTCGCATTATACCAGATCACCAATTTGGATTTAGAGAGCAACACGGCACAATAGAACAGGTGCACGTAATTGTAAATACAATTAAATTTTCCTTAGAAGAAAAGAAATATTGCTCGGCAGTTTTCTTGGATATTGCGCAAGCTTTCGATAAAGTATGGCATGGAGGATTAAATTACAAAATTAAAACTCTTCTGCCTAGCCAATTTCATTCAATTCTTGAAAACTACTTAGCCCAAAGGATGTTCCAGGTGAAACAAAATACGGCCACTACTGATCTAGCCGAGATAAAGGCAGGAGTACCGCAAGGTAGTGTATTGGGACCTGTGCTATACTTGCTATTCACAGCTGACTTACTAATAACTGAAAAAATTGCCACTTTAACTTTTGCTGATGAAACAGCTATATTATTTTCACACAAAAATCCTCAAACAGCATCGAGAGAATTACAAGAACATCTACACATAATAGAAGACTGGTTAAAAACTTGGCGGATAACGACGAATGAATGTAAATCAACACATGTAACATTCACATTGAATAAACGTACATATCCAGGAGTAAAATTAAACAATATCACAATTCCGAGGTAAAAAACTCATAACTGTTAAAACCATTATTCAAATTCGTCTCAGGGAGTACAAAAATAAGAAATGGAATTATTTGAATTGCTGAGAAAACGTTGCAAGATTTATTTCTTAGTTCCCTTATATTCTGGTAGTAGAGAGACACGAGTTTTACTTGAATAATTGATAGCCCTGGCAGGAAAATGCTCCTGATAAAGATTCTGAATATTGCCAAGTCACGCGATTAGCGATTTGACAATGGTTTTACTTGAGCTAGCGTATGCAGGAGTACATTCTGATATACACGTATTGAATATAATAAAAATACTTTAAAACGTATGCTGTTAGGGAACACAGTCCCGAAGTAAATAAGATTTGTATATTTAAATAGTAATTTTTTGCAATTTTAGAAAAAACTGTTTACGAATTAACAATTATTGAATAAATTATTTAAACATTGACGTAAAATCAAACTTTTAAGAGACTAATTGCTCAGTTAAGACACTCTCAAGGAATAGATGGACATTTCTATAAAAAAACTTTAAAATCTAAATAAAATTGCCTATTTATAAAAATAAATGGCAATATTAATAACAAAAATGGTTTTGATTGTGAATATTTATATCAGGCCTAATCGATGACTGGGATCATTGGTTAATGTGCTGTGAAAGTTTAAGTGAGATTGTGTTACGTTCTAACCTCAATCAACTATGAATATACAGTTGGGTTCGATGCCCCCAATACAGCATATATGACCAAAATTCTTACCCGAGGTGTATTATTATCTCCCAAAAATTACACTTTAATTTTTATATATTAACTTATTTACAATTTCACATCACAATTTCACTCACTTAAAAATAGTAAAGGGCACTACAACACTAAACACAATAATAAATTGTATTAACACAATAAATTTTTTTCACGTTATAATGAAATTATTTGTAAAATGGAAAACGATCCTACGCAATATATCATCTTGATCAACATATTTTATTACCGGTGTTGTTACTGCTTATCAAGGTGTAATAGTAAATTTATTTTTTCCTCTTCATAAATATAAAACGTATGTAGATTGATTTAGATTTATGTTCCACCTACACGATCAATGATCTTGAATGTATCTCAGATCTCGTTGTTCATTGCTTTCTTCATTTATAACAATGTTCATATTTTACTGATAAAATATCATCCCCAAGGGCAATTTTATTGTATTATTTTGCTTCTGTTAAATAAAAATTCTAATTGAATATTTTTTTACTCTTTCTGTATATTAAAATACGTAGGATTTACAGCAAAAGTAATTTATTTGCAGATCGTGTTGTGATCACAATTTTGATAAGGCGGCGGGCGATTAAATTAATTTTGTATGGCGAGTAATGAAGTATATACGTTAATAACCTTTATTACTTAATTTTCACTTTAAACCGTAAAATGAATAAATAATTCGCGATATACACAATAACTATGAAAAAATGAACCAAACATTTCTGTTTTAAAATTAAAACTAAAGTGCTCGTGTATACTTGGTCACCAAAACAACATTACGTAATTTTTTAAATAAAAAATTTAAGATATATATCCTGTAATAAAACATTTAAACAATAAAATAATACAAACCCTTGTAATAAACATTTTTTACACTGATTCAACTACACGAAGGACAAACTATCTTCTGTGTATCATAAATATTCAAAGAAAGTCAAAACAATGTCAATTAACTTTACATAATTTTGAAAAAAAGCATTTCACCAGAAAATCTACCCCTTATGCCATTTTTCAAAAATACGTATCCTTTAAAACCATAAAGTTTTTTGTCACACCGAAACAGCACACAAAATAAATTTGACCCTTTATCCCATTACATAATTTTTAAAATATGTACTGTGTGCCTGACATTATCATATTGTGTCGTTGTACCGAAAACACAAAAACCTTATAACCTTGATATTTATGAATATTATTTTATGGTCCACACGAAAAATTATGTCACAGGTAACCACGTATCTTTTTCGTGCACAATCTTTATGTGACATAAATTTTATACATTTTACAGTGCAGATGACTATCAATTTACCAACCCAACAACTATAATACAGAAAAATGGATTAAATTTTCTTGGAAAGATTTTCAAGGTAAAAACTTTTTTCCTTATAAAGTTACGAAAAATTATGCAATTCCGTAAACAGTGTTATTATGTTTTTTGGGCTATTAAAACCTCAAGGTAAAAAACATATTTTTCAAATTATCATAATTTTTATTTTTTTCATACTTGTCATAATTTTGGTTACGTTGTTGTTTGCAAATTTAATAAATAAAATATTGAGGGAACGAATTTTTAATGAAGTGTAACAATGCAATTTGCTTGCAAGGTGTATTCATTTTTTAAGTCTGTTATTTGTTTACATTAATGGTTTTAGGGTCCAGGAACTAAAGACTAGTTCTCATTAGTTGCACACAAGCTAAAACTGCAATAAATCATCTTAATATTAATTTTGTATTTTGTCTTTTTATTTTATTCACCTTAGAAGAACTACATATTTTTAGTTCGATTTATTGTCAACGAGGTTATATTCAGTCACGATGTCTTAAACTGAATAATTAAAACCGGTAAAGTGGTACATTTTAAAAATTGAAAATAATCAAAGCAATCTTCTTCAAATCAAATGTTTTATACAGTCGGCTTTACCAACAGGTCGCACCGAGATAAATAATACATGGAGTTGACGGGTCCCATTTGAAGCGCGGTATTTTAAAACGCGAATTATCATAAAGTGATATTTCAAAATGCTATATTTCAAAACGCGATACAGAACAAAACGCGATATGGTACAAAACACGATATTTGAAAACGTCATATTTGCTGCACTCCCGTCGTTTTGCAAGGTACATTCTGGAAAAGACAACATTTAATTTCAGTTTATAGGAATTTAAAAATCTGAGACGCGAGAGTACATGTAGGATCGTGTTATATCAGACGGGTCCCTACGCTCTCGCCTCTTCGCTTCTAGCTAGAATTTTTTTTTCAGGTAATTGGAATTTAAAAATCGATATGAGCGGGTGCATAGGATCGGGTTCGCTCCTTAGTTAAAACAAAAATTTCAGTTTATAAAAATTTAAAAACCAATTGGAGCTGGAGTATATGACTATAGGTTATATCAGGCGGGTCGCTATGTTCCGGCCGCTTCGCAATGCACATTCTGTACCGTATCGCGTTTTCTACTATATCGCGTTTTGAAATATCGCGTTTCGAGCGGATTCTGGAGGTGACATAGACAAAAATTCGTGGTGGCAGAAAAAAGAAAGAAGTTTTTTGTTTGATAGAAAATTTTGAATTTTCAAATTTTTGAATTTTCGGAAATGGAATCGTATAAAGTTACGAATTACATTGGTAAAAGTGGATTAGGAATTAGTTTTTGATTTATAATTTTCCAAATTTTCCATAACCATTATTTCGGATTTAGATTTTAGTTTCAAAGTTGGTAAGTTAAAAGTTTTTCTTGAATGTCTGTATATTTATATTTCGTTATTTTATTAACATTTGAATTTTATTTCATAAACAATAATATTTAAATTGATTATGCTGCTTAAAGTTGCACTTTTAGTATTTTTGTACTAACCTTTAGTAATGAAAATTTCAAAAAAATAATTACGACAGGCTCTGTTCGGTGACATAGCCGCAAGGGTTGTAAGGCGAAAAACTATACTCTATATACTAATATAAAGGTAAGTATTTTTTTGGCGATAAAAAGATAGTTTTTGATACAATTTGAAACATTTTATTATTTTGCATCACAATTTTATGAAGAATTGGTCTATGAATTGTAATCCTTTTTATCATCACTAAGGGTGGTCCAAATTCAGTTAGTTTTGTATTTTAATACCTATGAAAATAGTGTCAATTGAATAGCTACCTCTGAAACTCCTACAGCAGTGAAGGTTTCAATGGCAATAACTTGGCAGATGTTGCTGTTTAGGTCTTCAGTTTTTTGGCTACGCCGGACCTAATTTTTGATGATCTGGGTGGTTACTTTCACCAATATGTGAAATACTTCAGAACGATAACTATCCATGTTAGATTTCCAACAGTACCCTTCTTGTGAGACAAGTTGCAGTGTCTTTATTCACGTAACACATCAATATTTCAAACATCATTAATTACACTGTGCTGGAATTGCAACCTTTTTTTTCGTGACAAGCTGGGCACCCGGGGGGTAAACCTAATTCGAGTATGCTGAATTCAACGGCGCTAGTCCTATTTAAAAATTAGTCCCCATTTATGAGATATCGCTTTCAACATGTTTTGGCCCTGAGTCAAAATATACACTCATTTTCTAAAAAATAATTGGGACACTTTTTGGGGCAGTTATACCTGAAAAAATATTTTTTTGGGGCAATTTTCGGAAGGTCATATCTCCACTCAATATTGGTAGAAATTCCAGCTTTTATACATTTTTTGGGTCTTTTCAAGACCTTTCCAGTGGTATATAACATGATCCTGGCGGCCTCAAAGGGAAAAATTTCGAAACTAGCTGTATATATACGAGTTCGACTTACAGCACAGTAGGTGCTTTCGTCACTCGTTTGGACTGCCGTCCAAAGTGATAATTTACGTGATGCAATTGGTTAAAACGATGGGATGGAAAAATCCAGGATTTGTATCCACTATCGCAACGGCACGCCATTGTTTTGTCAAAGAGAAGAAAAATGTTAATTTTTTAGGATTTTTTTTTATGAAAAATCACCATAAAATCAATTGAAACGATTTAACTTTCTTTTAAATAGTTTCTATTGTATCTATATATGTTGATGCAATGTTTATTCGATCGATTCTACTCGATTTAAATTCAACAAAATGATTAAAAATGATAAAAACAGTGTTTTTCGTCGAAATGAAAAGCAAAAAAAAAAAAATTAGATGTGGTTTTTCGGTCTTGGTATGTTCGGAAAAGTTGTTGTTCTTGACCTGCTGAAGAAAGCATAACGAAAATCTTAATGGTTCAACAGCTATCAACGTGAAAATGAGGGTATATTTTGACTCAGGGCCAAAATATGTCGAAAGCGATATCTCAAAAATGGGGACTAACTTTAAAATGGGACTAGCACCATTGAACTCAGGGTACTCGAATTAGGTTTACCCCCCGGTTGCCCAGCTTGTCACATTTTTCAACTAGCACAGTGTTATTACAGATAGTTTTGGTCGGTGACTTATGAATGTCATGAAGATTGTGCATCCATAATGACGGTTATATTGAACATATTTAGAGCGGTAGAAATGTGCTTCAACAGAGAAAAAGAATAACCTTGAAAACTCATCATCAACCAACACTACCGATTTCATGAATAACATCTTCAAACTAACATTTTACGCCTTGAAACGCGTGTTTATTAAACAGTTATAACAGCTTATAAAACAGTTTTTTAAACACAGCTTATAAAACAGTTGTTTAAGGAGGTTTATATTAAGGAAACTAATAGTCGGATTGGTTGATCGGAATGAAACTTCATAACTAAGATTTTTCCATCAATTTGGAGATTGCCGTGATATGATCAAAATCGGTCCACCGTAAGTGGGACCTTCCATAAAAGCTTCTTCGTCGTATGCACTAAAAGATTTTAAACTAAATTTGTTACAATATCGTTTCAGTTCAATTTTACAATATTTATGCGGTAAGGTAGATTTTGACACAAAAAACTCTTTTTACTTTCTTTTATACGAAGTAAAATGAAATATAATCATAAAAAATTCCGACCGATGTGAAACTGGCCCGAAAAGTAGCCCGACAAAAAGCCCCGTGTCTTTGCTTAATCTGTAGTATTTTCGGGCTGGCCCGAAATATTTATAAAAACATTACCTTTACTGCTTATCTCGATTTTTTTTTGCATTAACGTACTACAACCATATTTGATTTTACAAACCAATACTAAAAAATAAAATAAAAATTTAATAAATAAACAAATATGTTTATGAAGAGCAAATTTAGTGGTAACTTCAAAAAATAAATCTGTAATAAAAATACGAGTATAATGATTATACGTAAGATTCTGAAAAATAAAACGTTTACGATAATTGAAACTGAAATAGTGAACCTTATTTCTATACGAGGTTAAATGAAGGTTCGTGCCAGTCTCAGTATGGAACGATTTTCAACAAAAAATTTACTAAGAAATTTTCTTCTGTGGCGGTTTTTATAGGAATTACCTGAAGCTTCGGCGACTGTCGAGAATTAGCGTAGGCCATCTGGAATCCAAATAATGTAGCCCCATTTTTGTACGAGGTGGAAAGAGGTTCGTACCAGTCTCAGTATGTAACGAATTTCAACAAAAAATTTACTTTGAAATATTCTTCTGTGGCGGTTGTCACAGGAATTACCTGAAAAAAAAAGAAAATCTTTGCTTGCTGAAACAAGCACTAACCTTCTTTCCACCTCGTAAAGAAATGGGGCTAAATTATTTGGATTCCAGATGGCCTACACTAATTCTCGACAGTCGCTGAAGTTTCAGGCAATACATGTGAAAAACGCTAATTGCAAAATGTTTTGGTATTTTTTTTTAAATTTTACGTACTCGTATTTTTAAAGACTAATTTTTTGATATTTTCATTAAATTTGCTTTTCATATATACAAACAATCTTACATACGTATTTTAATATTATTTATTTATCAACTTTTTCGTGTTGGCTTGTAAAATCAAATTGTTGTAGTATATTGATGTAAAAAAAATTTCGGTATAGGAATTAAAGGTAACGCAGTTTTTCTAAATTTATCGGGCCAGCCTGAAAATATTACCGATTTAGCAAAGATACATTTTTTCGGGCTACTTTTCGGGCCAACTTCACATACATAAAATTCCGACCTTGACCTTTTGGTCATTTAAATTCGTTATAACGTTGGAGCTATTTTTTAAGATCCCTGTGTGCATGTATGTGTGCACGTGCGTGGTTCTCTGAAGTCAAAATGTATGTGTCCTTTTTATGGCCCAGACGGTTTGCTTGATACGGATGATTTTTAATACTTAAGAAGCTTTTTTCATTATTTAGATATCCCAGTGATTTTCGGCGGAAATCAGCTCACTAGAAGTGGCAGCTTCCATAACAGCTTTTCTATTTTTTGAAAATATTTTGAAAAGTATAGCGTTTACGAGATGAACGATTATGAAGTAAAAGATTTTAAATTAAATTTGCAACAATATCGGAACTGATCCAATTTTTTCAAAATTTAATGACGTTTTTTTTTTTACAAAACCGTTTTTCAGCAAGAATGCTGACCTTAACAGCCCTGTTCGATTGATTGACAATCATGAAATTTCATAATTAAGCTTCTTCTTCAAATTGATCAATCTTAGTGAAATTTGGCCGAAATCTAGCTTCATATATGCTCTTTTTCGGTTTTCGCAAAATATTTTGAAAGGAACTAGCAAAAATTCGGCACCGCACCTATACAGCTCAGACGAATTGATTAATCTGAATGAAACTTCATGCTTAAGCTATTTCCATATACATTTGGAGATCCTAGTGGTATTTGGTCAAAATGGTCCATTTAAAGTGGTATCTTTCATAGAAGCTTTTTTGCTGTTTGTAAATTTTACGAAAGTTGTCTTAATTTTGAAAAAATCGACTATACACTGCTTCATTCTAAATTAAATTTAAAACAATATCGGCTCCGACCAATTTTCCAAAATTGAAGCGGAAATGTTGATTTATTTGATAAAAAAAAAACTATTTCTTTGTACATTAATCATGAAAATGATTGACCCCAAGCTTTTGACTAAAAGAGTTTGTGAAACTTAATACATAAGATTTTTTCACAAATGCAAAAGTTTTTTCGTTTTTGGTAAATATTTTCGAGACGATAGTTTCATAATTCACCAAAAATTAATTTCATCGAAAATCAATTCCCTGAACGACAACTCATTAAAAACAATGGTTCTCCGAAAGTAAGTCAAATGGGTTATTACCCGGGGTTTTGATTTTGTAATGTATTTCTGTTCATTTGATGAAAAGTTAAGAAAACGTACCTTTCATAAGTTTTTAATTAGATTAAATAGCTTATACCCATTGAAATTGGCCGCTCTCCAGAACTGCATCTCACATTCAAATTTAAATCAATATTTTTTTCATACATCATTTATTACTGTGGGTTAACTTATTAAAATGTGATTTCGATAACAGTTTCGGATTGGGTTAGAAATTTGAATTTTCTAGTAGTTTCAGTGGTGATCAAAAGTTTTAAGATCTAAAATAAAAAAAAATTGTATCTTAACAATCAGTAAAGCTAACCATTAGGAAAATTTGACAAAAGACGTTGACCAATTATGGTAACAAAATTGAATGGGATTTCATGTACATATAAATGATACATCATGTTGACAAAGAAATATTGAGCAAATTATGTATTGGACGCACGATTTGTCCACTGGAAGTAAAACATGTTTCAAATTCAAACGTTGATTGATGCTAAAATACGCAGTACCCTATTACAATTTAATGTAGTTTATTTCGGGATCTCCAATTATTTCGAAAATGATCAAAATTTTTCAGGAAAATTTGACAAACTTTGAACAAATTTGGTAACACAATTGAATGGAGTTTGATGTACCATCATTTAGACATCACGTTGACGATGAAATATTGAACAAATTATGCATTGGAAGCACGGTGTTTTAAATTCCAATGTATAAGAAAACATAGACGCAATATCGTAATCCAATTTAAATGCAGGTTGTTTCAGGATTTCGAAAATAAAGAAAAGTTTTAAGATCTAAGATAAAAAAAATGTTGCGTCTTCAAAATCAGTAAGGCTTAACCATCAGGGAAATTTGGCAAGAAACGTTGAACAATTTTTCGTTTATTGCAAATATTTTAAAAAGAGATATGCCCCCAGAAAGTGTTGACAATCTGGTTTTGATGGTTGATTTGTTTCAAATAAACTTTATTTTTTAGTTGATTATTGCATTTTTTTGAGTTGTTATCGTATGATGAGAAACTTGAAGAGTGAGCAGTGCTCCTTGAACCTACTTGCATCTCACTCCCTTATTTGGTAGTAATGAATCTTTTTGTTTGTTAAACGTCATCGTGCAGTTAAAGAAGCTCATCGGCCGTTTAGCTTTATTTCACCAAAATTCTTTACTTGAATTATGAAGTACAGAATTTTGAGGAACTAAAGATATTTTGGTTTTTTAATTTCCTCAAGAAAATGTAATAATCAAACAAAACATATTCAGAACAGGAAACATCTAAATAAAATTTATTTGAAACAAATCAACCATCAAACCCAGCTTGTGAACGCTTTCTGTGGCACTATTTTGTGGCACTTCTATTCGGGAATAATTTTTCCATACCCAAATTGGCAGGGAAAATTATTCCCCTATGTTTTCAAAAAAATTAATACTAACTTTTTACCTCAGTATGCCAAAAAAAAAAATATTTAAATAAAAATTACATAACCATTTTTTCCCCAGTTCCCTATTCCCCGGGAATTACCAGAATAGTGCTACTGGAGGCATATCGCTTTCCAAAATTTGAGTAATCTTGATTATCCTTTATATTTGCATTCACAGCAATAAAACAACTTATAGAAATAGAAATATTAAATAGAATACTTCCAAGAGCAACTATTTATAACAAGAAAGCCAGGGCACAACATTACACGAACTACTAAGGAAAGCATTTGTAATATCAAATAACGATGACGAGTTATGTGCGCCATGAAAAGAAACCTGAATACGATCTATGTTGATCAACAACTAGACGAATTGTAAAAATTCGAATTGTAAATAGTTTTCCAAAATTGAAGTAAAATAAATTTTTATTATTATTTGATTATCGTTCCCATAGTTATAGATTTAACATCTTTATTGACATTATGTCACCTAACATTATTTAACACAATTCTTATGAAAATAACTATTCTTATGAAAATAACTAAATTACAAACTATATACGAAAGCCGCCTAAATTTCTTAAGATTGAGAAACCTTCAGATATGGTATAGTACAAAACATAATTCAACTGAATTGTATTGGTCCCACGCACCTTAAATCATTTCACTAAAAAAATTATGAAAGGTCAATGTAAAATAAAGAAAACCCATTTTGAATTATAGCTCTACCAAATAGTAAATACCTTTTGTTAATATCATAAAATTAATCTGTAGTTATTTCTAATATTTTGTATAAGTCAAATATTTTATTGGAAATTTATATCTCATATTTCATTTAAATAAGCTTAACTGTTTTATAATATATTAACACCTAATAACAAAAGGTGCGGTTATTCCTATAAATTTTATTTCAACGTATCATCTAAGCTTTGATGACTTATTGATAAAAAATTCCCGTGTTTTGTTTTTGTAACCAACTAATTTCGTTATTTTATACCGAAGTATAATGATGTCATGCTTCTAGAGGAGATGAGGCTGGCTATCTACTAAATACTGCTTGCTCTTATTATAACATCTACACCAAGATATACAGCAAGCAGGAATTTTTAAAATTTCGTGTAATAAATCAAATAATAAAGACATTATCCACATAATTAGTTTTGTGTGTGTAAGGGTTTATACGTTTAGATTATCATAATAATAAATCTCAATTTTTGGGGATTAGTTTATGGGTATATGAACATATTCTATCACGAAGAAAAGTTGAAAATTATTCTGGGAAATATATGGCATTAGACTATATGGAAAATTTACCTTTGAATATTTTATGTAGTTTAGTTGTAAATATAAATTTTATTTCTAGATTTTGTAAAGATTTTCGACCAAATGACAATGAACTTAATACTATACTGTATGAGAATAATATTTAAATCATAGTATCAAAGAAAACAAAAGATAAATTTAACGACATCATTAATAGAAACAAAGTGAATGACCAAATCATAGCCGTAAAATTCGCTTAACTAATGATTTTTTATGTAAAATAGTTTATATTAAATTTCTATTTTAATTAATGATGGTGAATTTATTTCTTCAATCTACTGAAGTTTTGAATAAATTTTTCGCGAAGCATTAGCAAAAAGAAATTTTTAATTACAAAAAATATCTCAGAATATCATAAATAACTTAAAATATTTTAACGAATTTAATTAATTAGTGGCGTTAATAAAGTTAATACAATTGTTATAAATAGAGTTTAAAGTACTAATTGTAACGGCCGTGCACTTTCTCCTATATACAAGTGAATGTTCACATCATGTGTGGGCGCCGGCTAATAATACGAACACCAACATTAATTCATGAACAGTAAATTATAAAATTTGTCATTACGAACTATGTAATAGCTGTGCCGCACCGCAACCTAATTTTTATAATTCCTATTAAATTAATATAATTGTTTACCATTAAATTAATTACATTTAACTTTCTGCATTACTGACCGATTACATCACAAAATGTAGGTCGAATTAGATGAGTAATAATCACTTTATATGCGAGCATAAACAAAAAAATTAAGACTTCATAAAATTAACTAAAGTGTATATAATTAAAATAAAATTGTGACTGCATGAATTACAATACGTCATAATTGAATTTAAATTAGATCCCGCTTATAATACGCTTAATACTTAAAACATTCTAATTGGATTAAAGTGAATTTATATGTAATATCATATATATAATAAAAAGCGTGAAATTAAAAATTAATTTATTAAAAAATAATAATATCAGTATAAGATTTATAAAAAAGAGTTAAGATTAGTTTTTGATGTTGTTTTGTATACAAAAAAGACAAATTATATTGAAATGTGAAATAATTTAATGTAATTTAAATTTTTATTTCACGCATAATTTATGAGAATTATGTATTCGTGAAAGCGTGCCAAATTGAATAATAATTTTAGAAAAGAAATACAAGTACGTGTATGAATAAATTATTCATGAAAAGTTCGAAGTTTTTTATTTTAGATTATATAATAGAGATTACAATTTAAATCTATCAGCCTTACAAACTATCCAGTTGCGATCATTTGTACCAGTTTATTGATTAAGTCATATTTTGAATCAAATCAGAGTATACTTTTGTATACTCTCCACTATTTAATTAAAAAATTTAAATGAATTAATTTCCATAAACATAACTTTCATTTTTAATTGATTACAATTTTCTTTAGTATTTTTTATTTTGATTCTGTTTATTGCAAATTGTATTTTTTACAATTAATATTTTTTAACAACCACACAGCTATTCTATTTCTGACATTCTACCATTTTGGTGAATTTTGTTCGTTATAAATTTTCATGACACTTTGTTCAATTACGGGTTTGAACATGGCATAATTTATTATATATTTAATGACAACTTGCACTTTTTATTATATATATGCAACGACCGTGGCATTAATTGCATTAATTATATAAGCATTTTTTATATGTAATACTTATTCTTAACCGCTTACTATGATTTGTATAAAAGAAAAACATATTTGTATAATAAAGCAGAATAACCACGTAAAAACACTCTTCTCATTACTATCTACTAGACCTCACCAGTGGTAATCTACTAGGTAGCCAAAACATTAAATTATCCAAAGCCAAGTTTACGCCTTGGCCAAACCTTGGAGATTTAACACACTTTGTTTATATTTTGAAATTAGATAATCTTGGACACAACTTGGTTGTATATTTGCTAAAATTGAATGTTTAGTCGGTTTAAAAGTTTGTTCCATTAATGTAACCACCACATTATCCTACACCAACTACCCTACCTATCACCCAAGTGATTTGAAATGAACGATACATTTTATTAAAAATGAATTGGTTTATTTATTATTCGACCCGTTCTCGACTAAACTTCTTCATTAAGACTTGGCGGGAATGTAGCTCGCTTTTGTGGTCTCTTAACAAATAAATCCATAGCGTTTTTATTACCATCTCATTTTAACTTTTTGTAAATTTGTATTAAAACTATACTTTTATGTATTTTTGAAGCGATGCCAAACCGCTTTTTGTTTGTTTGCCTTCGGTATAAATGTACATTGAATGCCAGTTGAGACATCACATAAAATGTGTTTATCAGTTCCACGGATTGGGAATTTTTGAAAAATTTGGTTTTGATTCGAAAAGTGTCGCGAGTTCTAAATCACGCATATGAGTTTCCACTATTAACCATTAATAGACTGTGATCCCTATGTTCACTGCTTCCATACGTGAGAGCGTATCAGGTACAATGTTAAAACTTCCCCCAATATGACGAATTTCTGAAGTAAATTGTACAATGAAATCTATTTGTCGTATCTAGATTTTGACGTAATGAAAAATCATTGGCTTATGATCTGAAAATAAAATATACCCTCTACCCTCAGTGAAATTTTTAAAATATTTAATGGCTAAATACCCCACTATAGTAATTCTCTATCGTACGTACATACAGCGAGTTTTGGTTGCATGTAATTTCCGTGAAAAAAAAACAAAAGTTGCCAGTTTTTTTTTTGTTAATTGTTGTAGCTATGCAGTTCTATTTGGCGCAGCGACAAAAATGGAAAGTTTAGCGATTGGAATAGGCTTCTATAGTTTTGAACAATTTACTAATTTAGCTTTACATAATTTGAATTATTGAACAATTGAAATATTCTTTGTTCCAAGGAATTACTTACTTGCCCTTTCTTTTTCCTATACCTTTCAAATAATCATACATTGATGCTTAATCACGTGCTGCATCTGCTAGAAATATTCTATAATAATTTATCATTCCCAAAAATCTTGAGATAAGATTTGAAAGCCCAAATCTGCATCATTTAATCGTTGAAAAACCATGCGTACATGTTTCAAATGTGTTCCTATACTTTTTGATACAATATAAAGATCATCAATATAAGCGAACAAAAACGCTTAATCGCGAAACAATGAATGTAATAACCTTTAAATACAGAGCCGAATTGCGCAACCCAAATGCTAGTCGAGGAAACTCAAATAAGCCAAAGGGTGTTATTATTGCTGTTTTTTCGATATCTTATTATTCGACTGGAAATTTATGGTACGCTCGAACTAAATCGATTTTGGAAAATTTTGGGTATGATTCAGGTAAGTTGGTGTGTAATGTCAGTCACAATGATGTTGGGTAACGGTCCAGTTTCATTATTGCATTTAAGGCTCGATAATCATAAACCCCAACAACCAAGGCCTATAAATTCCTCGAGCTAACCATATTTTGATTACTTTTTTATAAATTTTATAAAATAATTAATAATTTTATAAAATTTTACAAATTTTATAAATTAAATAAATTTTATAATAATTATAAATGTCATAAATTTTATAAATTTTTATAAATTTTTAATTTTATAAATTATATAAATTTATAAATTTTGAAAATTTTATAAATTTTATAATAATTATAAATGTCATAAATTTTATAAATTTTTATAAATTTTTAATTTTATAAATTATATAAATTTATAAATTTTATAAATTTTGTAAATTTTATAAATTTTATAAGTTTTCTAAATTTTATGAATTTTGTAAATTTTCTAAATTTTATAAATTTTATAAATTTTATAAATTTTATAAATTTTATAAATTTTATAAATTTCAATTATTTCAAAATTTTATACATTTTATAAAATATTTAAAATTTAAAAAAAAATATTATATTAAAATAAAAATATAAATTTTAAATTTTATAAAGTTTATAAATTTTATAAAATTTAAAATTTTTTATAAAACTTTATTATATAAAAAAATATTATATTAAAATAAAAATATATATTTTATAAATTTTATAAATACATAAATTAAAATCCTCGGGTATTATAAAGTTTAAAGGTTTTATAAAATCTATAAAATTTTAAAATTTATAAAATTTATAAAATTTATAAAATTTATAAAATTTATAAAATTTATAAAATTTATAAAATTTATAAAATTTATAAAATTTATAAAATTTACATAATTTATAAAATTTATGAAAATTAATTTTTTTTAAAAATTATAAAATTTATAAAAGGGTCCTAGGTATCTGTAAGTTTTTCTTTAAGCTCAAAAAATATTTATTGTGCGGTGGCAAGTGGCAACCCGAAAATTAGAAACGAAAAGTCAAAACTATATCATTTTTAGTCATGTGTTCGGTTACAACATAACAACGCGGTTTGGTTATCTAAAGTTTTTACGAAAATGGTCATTCTTTAAAATAAGTTTCGTAGATTATCCAGGAGAGCCTAGAATTCGCAAAATTGTTGAACGTTTTGAACAAAATAGACCATTTGAAGTTGTTTGTAGAATGATAGTGAAGTTTGTGCAAAAAAAAATATTAAAAAATTACACTGTTAAATTTATTATTTTTCCTATTGGAATTTATTTTCAAAAGAAAATTATAAAATTGGATTCATTCTAAAAGTTGTGCCGAAATAACAAAAACTTTACGTGTGTGCTAATATAGAAAAATACGTTTAGACGGAATACTCTGGCAGCAATTGTTGCGAGGCTTAAATAAACTAATAACTAATTAATCTATCATCTATATATGGGATCATTTATCTATATATGGGACTTTTGACTTCTGTAGATCATAAATTTCCATCAATGTTTCATGCAACAGCTGTGGTAGTTAATACTTGTTATTTATATGACCGACGACAGGGACCGATCATTTGGCATTTTTGATTTAAAAGACTACCAAGCTCATCATAAAAAACCATGTCTATATATGGGACTTTTGACTTCTGTAGAACAAAAATTTCCATTGAAGTTTCGTGCAACAACTGTTGCAGTTATTGCTTGTTATTCATATGACTGACCCCAGGGACCAACCATTTGGCATTTTTGTAATAAAGTACATACCAAGGCTATTGTAAAAAATCATGTCTATATATGGGACTTTTGACTTCTGTAGAACGAACAAAAACTACATTGAAGTTTCGTGCAACAACTGTTGCAGTTAATGCTTGTTATTCATATGACCAACCACAGGAACCGACCATTTGGCTTTTTTGAATTAAAGAACATTCCAAGCCCATCATAAAAAACCATGTCTATATATGATCATTTGACTTCTGTAGAACAAAATTTTCCATTAATATTTCGTGCAACAATAAAATTATATCTTTAAATGGGGCTATTTAATTAATTTATTATAATTATTAGTTTATTTTAGCCTCGCAACAATTGTTGCCAGAGTATTCCGTCTCAACGTATTTTTGTATATACACACGTAAAGTTTTTGTTATTTGGTAGAAATTTGACTTCAATAAACATCTCTGGTAACGGCGTATAAATGAAAACATGTATTCTGTTACAGGCATAGCCAAACCCTGCCAATTACTATAACGGTAGAAAATGCTCAATTTCTAATTATAATTTTTAATAAAACGAATCACAAAAATATACTTTACTTAAATCTTAAGAATAGGTGTATGCTTTACCTTCTCAAAAATGTCAACCAGAATCTGTAGATTTTTCTAGATTCGACAACACAACTTTTAGAATGAATCCATAATTTTATAATTTTCTTTTGAAAATACATTCCAATAGGAAAAATAATAAATTTAACAGTGTAATTTTTTAATAATTTTTTTAGCACAAACTTCTCTATCATTTTGTAGAGTATGTTAACAGAATCGTCAAGTTCGTACTCGTGAAATAGTAACAGATGTAACTGAAAATGTTCGTGAAAAGCCAAGTAGCTGTTTGAGGTGTCGATTGCTAGATTTTTGTTGCCCGATTTTTAGATGACTATGTCACTTAAATCTGACTGTATTTAATAGACACGCATCAGTTATTTGTATTTTTTTAGCATAGGCCTGCAATTTAAAATAGTCCAAAGAAGGAAGTCTTAAAATGTCAAATCGCATGTGGTGCCCAGTTCACGTCGCCGTCGAGCGAGATAAGCATGCCCTCATATCGCTCTTACAGGATGTCCATCGTGACATGCTCTGTGTAGCATCATTCCAAGATAACCCTCATCGCTAAAAATGATTTTTTTTGGGAAATCTGGGCCAACTTCTAACTGCTCCAGAGCCCAATCGAACTCACGGCGCTATCTATGGTTGTTTAACTTAAGTTCCTGAGTCAGTTAGATTTTATAATGAATGACTAAAAATTCAATACATCGGGTTTACCCGTACTCGCTCATGCGCAGCAGAAGGTTTTTAGCAGTCCTTGTGTTTCGTTGCTATACGGGTGTTGCTTGCTTATTTAACAATCTGGTTGACTTAAATTTGGCCACCAAACGTCAAAAAGTCGACTTGGCGGGACAGTTGTGGCGAGGATTACAATCGTGTAATACACGGAACGTGTTTCGAACGTTGTTAAATAGCAATCTATGGTGATTTTTGATACCACAAGACAATTTACAATTAATTTGACGGATGTTGCTTTAATAAAATAGCTGCTATAACCTTACAAATTTCAGATTTCAATCGTCCCCTATTGAAAGATCCTTTCTTTAACCTATGATAATATAAAATATGTATTTCAGAATGAAAATGACAAAAAATATTTTTCTTTGGGAAAAAATCTATAAATTGAGTAACCCTTCGAAATCATAAGGACCTATTTTCTAACAGTAATAGAAGATGAACTATAATGACTTAGAAAATGACATTTGACAAAGGTAGGCATCTGAGAAATTGACGTCACTCCACTCTTTACTTAATTTATATTCTACATAAAAACTAAATATTTGCCTGTCAGACTCTGTCAGATGTCAATAACGTTTTATAAATGACAATTGTAGACACCACGTGGGGCCTTACCTGGCATGATGATACAGGCAAATGTGTGCATCGTATTCGCTTTCTGCAAACGACCTAAATCACTGTAAAACAATATAGATTTTATAACGTTTAGTGTCGCACAATAATAGTTATATTTATTGACCACACGTGTCTATCGGTAATATGTGGTTTGAATGTGACACCGACCATGTTACAATATAGAATTCAAAAACTTTCCCACTGTGAGTATTTACTACCTCAAGGATTAGTATAAGTAATTATGTTGCAAAAGTTTGGGCTAGAAAAATATAGGATTATAAAATTTAGTGAAATGATTTTCTTTATTTTGAACTGATTTATCTTTCGGCAAAGAACCAAGGATGATCACGTAAATTATGGAAGTAACTCTACTTTGTTACGTGCCTCTGTCAGCCAACATGTTTTTTAATCGGGTAGACTTCAATGGCATGTGGGGGTTCTTTGCTGATATACATTAGGCACCACAAAAACCTATCGTGTTGCATACTAACAAAATTCACTCATGATCCTCGCATCTCACTTCATCACTAACAACTTAGAAAACGGAATCACTTCATTATTTTAAACATTTTTATTACTATTCGGAAATCATTACATTAATTAAAACAAAAAAAGTAAAAATAAATTGTTGTTCAGATAAAAAGAGAACTTTATATAGGTTTGGATGCAAGAAGCAATTTTTTTGTATTAAAGAAATCGTAAAAACTCACCTGTAGGTTTCCAAGAGCACTCGTTGGTACCCTACGGACTGGAATTTGCTGGAAATAAAGGTATTGCTTCTAACAAGCCACTATACGCACAACAATTTACTTTACACTAACAAATCACTAAGCAAATTGTAACAAAAATAATAAATTAATAATTCTTTACAATAATTCTACGTTTATCACAGAGTAAGTATTTTTCGGATTTTTTTTATGAAAGAAATAATATGTATAACGGCTTCACTATACGCGTATCCAAATAAATATTAGTAAAAAAAACTCCTTGAAACTGTTACTCGATTTGAACGCCTTATGTCTAACGTTGTTCCTTTTTGCATATAGCCGATGAATTAGTTCAATAAAAAATGAGGCCCTGTTAAATAAATTGAAACTTAGTTTGTGATTTGCACAATTCAGAGGTCAAATGTAAGTCCTTACCCACTCCTAGTGACCATCTATACAGTTGCACCTCCATACTATGATTTAGTGGAAACTGGACAGAATATTTTCTGTTGCTGAAAACTAGCCTTGGTGGCCTCTTAGTACAATATGTCACATAAAATTCTATAAAATTTTGACTAACAGATCGATCATTTATTACCCTGTTATATACTAATAAATTGTATATACAAATATCTAATTGCATTACATACCACCAAATTTCTCATTTAACTACAGTACTAAAGTACAATAATACCAAGTTAGTAAATGTGTCGTAACAACCACATTCGAGTTTATGTAAATACAATAGGGAACGTAAAAATGCAAATTATTAAAGTCAACCGAAATAATTATATAATTATCTTAGGACAACAACAAAACCAGCAAAGTTATAAGTTGGTAGACTAAAATTTGGTAGCACCTTAAAAAAAGGAGAATATAGCAATACGGATGTACGTAAACTAAGATCTCCACTATACAACTGTAACAACTTCTTGCATTCCGTTCAATGGCTGCGACACAAAATATTAAAATAAATAAAAGCATTCAGGTATATACACCTAAATGTTTTTTGTTTTCCTATTTAATGATATTTTGACAAATGGGAATGAGTCCCTATATTCAATAACACACAGCCGAAAACAAATTAAGACTGCAGAACAGTATAATACGCACAATGTAAGGTAAGACCGCACAATTTAAGGTATTGTGAAATAGAGCAATAAATTGAGTGTTAAATAACATCAAAATACTTTTCGAACATGATGAAATTTTTTAACAAAATAATTTTTAACTCGAACAGGTTTTCCTGAAAAGTTAGTAAAATTAGTTATTTTCTTCTGCAGTATTGTCACAGAAGTGATAAATATGCTACTGTTTCGTAAAGGGCCTTGGTGGTAAACACAACATATTTGTTGACAGTACTGCTGAGAAAAAGAAAGTACAAATAGTTAAATTCAGTTTCGAAGATTTCCAATTGCTAAATAGTTTTATGCGCCGAGTCAATGTTTGCAACAATAAAAAAAAATAAAGTTTGAGGTAGGTCAAAAACTGAAGAATACCAAATGGAACGAATTTATACAAAGAAACCTATAAATTCTTCAAATTAAGCTCACCACAAAATACCAAAATACATTCATACATGTACCTTTTATGTATGTGTTTTTATAAAAACCCAACAACAAATACAAACATATGCATATTATTGAAACAAGAACTATATAATGATAGCGTGTACAAAGTTACAACTAACAATGAAAAATAATAATTTAAATAACTTGACATGGAATACATAAATTCTTATTTCAGATATAAAGCAGGATTAGTACTTGGTACTGAACACGAAACAAAATAAATGTTGGGGTTTACTTCTTGTTGTCTTCACAAATAAATTCTTCCTGCATTTTTATGTATTTACCTTAAGCTATATACTTATGCATGTACTCGTATAAGAAAATCCCAATTTTATATTCAAATGTTTGAAGTGTTAAAAATTACATGTTAACATTAGATTAAGTCATTTGGTTGCCATTTTTATTAATTTTATTAGTTGTAATCACGGGATTATAGTTTATAACAATTAAAACACAATTTTTTCTGCTCAAATTTTTATTATTAAAAATTAATGAAAAGTAAATGAAAGTATATAGTGTTAATAGTTATTAGGTTAATTGGATTAAACCAACGTCTTCAAATTATGTGCATAACTTTGAATCTCTATGTATATATTCGTATTTATTTTGTGTTATAATATCGGAATAAGCATTTTATGTAATTTTGAAAATTAAATTAATATGGCGTTTATTTATAGTGGCCAACCTTATGAGTAAATAAGATTTTCGCGTTAACCATTTGTGTGAAACAAATAATTGACTTTTTTTTAAAGAGGTGGCGTTTAGATTCTTTTACGTGGTAAAGTAAATCACAGCGATTAGGTATTAACATTTCATTTTTTGTTGCATGCACATAATTAATTTCCCTAATTAACGAGATCAATCGAGAGTTGTTACACACAGCCAATAAAATCGATAAATGTTTGATACGTTATCAATGCACGAGTAGTGGTGTATGACGGTTTAGAATGGCTGCGTACAAAGCAAATTTTTTTGGTCCTCCTCAAAGATTGAAAATAGAAAAGTATTGTTAAGACCGCTATGCACACACTTAAACATAATTAACGTTATTAAACCGTTCGATATTTTGAAATTAAATTCCAATTAAGGGTATCATATTTATTTACTGACATAACATAACTTTTATTTCTTGGTGTAAATAAATATGATAATGAAGAAATGTACTTCTCTTAAATATCCTAAATATGTACTTGTTTAAAAATTGCACTAGAGCAAGATCGTGTGCTGACGTAACGATGAGATCCATTAAAAAATGAGAATTCCCAATATTCATTTCTTTTGAATTCTATTGCTTTTTTATATACTGAAAGGTAGAAAATTTCACCATTAATCAAATGACTAAATTTTTCTTTGTATTTATTTTTGGAAATGTTCCTATTTTTGTTTTTTATCAAAATATGGTAAAAATATTTCATTTTTTAAGCAGAATTCTGAAAGCCGAATACTTACGTTTATATGGTGTGAAATACATGTATTCTGCTTTGCGATAAGAATTCTGACGCAGAAAGGAAAAGATGAAAATCATGAACATTTTAAAAACTGCTCTGGATATTAAATAGAAATAATAAATTCTGCATCGACTGGTTATAAAACTGTAAAAGTTATCTGACATATCCTGTTTTTGTTTAATTTTACGGAAATTTGAAACATTGGAAATACTGAATCCAAATTAGGCAAATACGAATTTGCTATCATTTTTCGATTTTGAAAAGCTATCTAAATCCCACCATAATATGAAATAGCTGCCCAGACCATAACCCCTCGTTCCCTGCTGAGATTTCGATTGAGAACTATTTCTTCTTTGCGTAGGTCATGGACATAATAGTAAAAACCATCGGGCCCGTCCAAATTGATTTTTATTCATCGGACTTTGCATTCTCGACTTTGTACCATGTCATATACTCTTTCCTAAATTTAAGCCGATTGTTTTTTCTAGCTTAGCTTATAATGGTGACTTTTTCTCGATTTTCATCCGTTTTAGATGTTTAGCTTTCAGTATGGTGCGACGAACGTTCCACACAGAGACAAAACTCAGGCTTGCTCCTTGATTCAATAGAGCAGAATTGCAGGCTATACGAATTATTTAACGTTTATCTACCTTACATTTTTTTTTCATAGTTTTGAGGATTTTTAAAATAATTTAGCACAACAGTGTGACTTCGGCCTAGTTTTTTGGCAATATGAATCGGCTCGAATGTCTTTGCTCAACATTGTTTAAGCATTTATTTTTCCCCATTAAAAAAAACAATTGACAATTTTTTATTGGTATAGAAAAAAGAGCGATAAAATTCTAAAGAGAAGAATATCGAGAATTCTCATATTTTTATGGTTTTAATCTGCGGTAACGAATTTATGAACGAACAAATTTATGTTATAGCCCTTTATTTGTAATGGGTTTAGAGAACGAAAATCAAACCGGTCAGAACGTCGGAAACAACAATGCACAGCTGCTACCAATATGTCCACCTATTTGTAAAAGCTTATAGCGTTAGATGTATGGCTAAGGAAAATAACCTTTGCCATCGAACATGTAGTGGCTTTATATCAAAAATGCACAAATAACAAATTCAAAAACTGATTATGAAAACACTAGAAACTCAGTTTTCAACAAAGAGAAGGGGAAATAGCGGACAGAATTGTAAAAAGCTTGCATCATTATATGTTGTTTTAACATACCCATTGAATTTAGGACATTTGCTCATCAGATATGTTTAGCACTGTTGTTTAAGCAAAACCCGTTCCGGATTCATGGAAACTAATTTTCCCGTTCCATTCAAAACCCAGAAGCGACCAGCATTGGGCATTCTTCACAATTTAATATCGATAAATTAAATAATATGCACCTTTTTTGCACAAAGTATGTGCAACATAGACAGGGACAGTGTTTCTACAGGAAACGAACCTGTTTGGAGGGATAACCTCGGCTGAACTATGGCAACTGGTCACTGCACATATGAATTTTTCTGAATCGTCGTCATTAAGCCATTAATACCATTTACATAGCAAATTTCAAACTCTAGACCGATAGGCTGATATGATAGATATGATAGGAAGAGTTTCACCCAGAGCAAGCAGAGTGCTGATGTCGCAGAAATCAAATCTCTTACAATAAAAAAGACACGCACAAGACTGGATGCAAAACTGAACACTAACCGGTTCTACCTGATTTGCATAACTACTATACTAAGTAAGGTCAACTTTTACGTACTTAAAGTTTGTCCTAACTTGACCTAAACCCAACAACAACGTTTCCAATTAATAATAAAATTTAACAGTGTAAAATATATTATTTCGGGAATAATAAAAACCCTTTGTCCTAAGATACTTCTAATAGGTTACATCTTTTGGGGTAAATGTTTTCACTTTGAACTAGACCCAAGCCAACTAGAAAACATGAATTTTCCGGAAAAACTAGAGGAACACTGGGTTTAGTATTCAAAGTTGTATAGATAAAAATCGAAGTAAATCCCCTCTGTCCTAAGATATTTCTAAGAGGTTACAACTTTCTAGTTTTTACTTCGAGGGTTTAATTCGATTTTTACCTTTACAACTTTGAATACTAAACCCAGTGTTCCTCTAATTTTTCCGGAAAACTCATGTTTTCTAGTTGGATTGGGTCTAGTTCAAAGTGAAAACATTTACCCCAAAAGATGCAACCTATTAGAAGTATCTTAGAACAGAGGGTTTTTAATTAGATTTTTAGTGTTCACCTAATTTTTCCGGAAAACTCATGCTTTTTAGTTGAATTGGTTCTAATACAAAGTGAAAACACCTACCCTAAGAGTTGTAACCACTTAGAAGTATCTTCGGACAAAGGGAACTTTCATATAGGTATTCTTCTAAATCTTTTGAATTCTAAACGCAAGTTTATTAATAAATTGATACTTTTTCAATTAATTATATTATTCTAGAGCATTCATTTACTAAAATGTAATATTATAAATTGATAATCAATTGAAATATTTTAAATTGCCAATAGTGTTTATGTAACAAATATGTAATTATTTTATACTGTTAAAATTAGGAACGTCTAGGAAAAAATTCACGTTAATATATAGTCGAGTGAATTTTTTCTTAAACTTGTCTTATCATTGTTGTTGGGTTTAGGACAAGTAAGGACAAACTTGACGATAATCAACTTTTAACGTTAACAGATCTAAATTCAAGAACAGTTGTGATTGCGTTGATTATCACTGTTCCCAATATCGGAAGTAGTTTTTTTTGGATCATATGATTCATAATTGAAGTCGAATTTACAATTTTGTGATCAACAATTTTATAACTAAGGTGCTTCCTCCTATATAGCTACCTGAATTAACCCTTCAAAATAATCATATAAATAGAAGGAAATGTGATTGGGGGCGTTATGTATTTACATACCGTAAACATAATTTCTATAGCCATTAAAATGGTTTGTGTATACGTTTTATGTTTATGTTGAAATGAAAATCAGATAAATTTTCTTCTTGCACTCTGATAAATCCACACCTTTTTCACATATATATAATAGAATATTCTTGTATATTAGGTTTTGTCATCAGATGGCTTATCATAAAATGTATTATATTTTTGTTTTTTTTTGGCTTAAGCTGTGGATTATATGTATGTCACCCATTTTACGCGTAATATTCTAATAGATATGTATTTATTATTTATATTCGTGTTAAAAATACTTGTTAATGATCCCATTAATATTCAACATTTTGTATCAACCCATTTTCGTTCAGAGATAAAAAAGAGGAAATGTTTAAAATTTTACGACAATTAAACGTTAATTTATGGTTCTCCTTTTTATACTCACATACGAGTTTTGGTAAAGTTAATCTTTATACCATACCAAAAAAATTGAAATATATAATCTCAATATAATCACGATAAATTTTAAAAGATTCATAAATAATATAACAAAAATTTAAAAAAAAAACTTTTTTTTTTAAATTATTTTGGTTTTGTTTCTCGCCTACAAATAATTTATTAACACGCCTCGTAATACATTACGTGGTATTCGATTTTGTTTGTCTTTAGCGGTTAAATAAAATGATTTATATAATTTTAAAATTTAAAAATAAGAAATAGTTAAATTAGTAATATAGTTAGATGGAGATATAAATTTGAAAGGTGTCACAAAAAATACCTAATACCTACCCTCAAGTATGGTTCACAATGTAAAATTATGAAAATATTTATTAAACGCGATGGGAGTCTTGAAAGGAACAATATTGCTATAGATTTGTTATGCTAGATTTATACAAACCAACTCTTCTTTCCAAATAACAATTTTTCATATAGTTCCATGCTAGTGTAGGTGTAGACTTGCTTTAAATGTAACAACATATAGACTAAAATTAGATGAAAGAGCCAATTATGTAAAAGAATTGGATTTCTATGAAGTTATTGCAAGAGCCAATACCCCATAAAAATCGATCATAATGTATTGGATTACCTTCCTGAACAAGAAATAGATGTCATTGAATTTATAACAACAGCAAACACCCACAAAAATAGATCATTTAGCATCGAGGTACATTCCTGTACATGCTCACGCCCCAAAAAAAACAATTATAATTCATCGAGGTGCCGTTTTGCCCAAAAAATGGGTGCCTCTGAATTTAATTAAGCAGCCCACAAAAACAAAATTTAAAATCATAGCCTGTCGAACTATATATCTTCTTGTACAAGCATTGCATTATAACAGAATATAATCGAATCACCCGAATTTATTACAACAGTCCACACCCACAAGAATCGTTCAAAATGCATTAAGTTATACTTCTTACATAATAAATTTGTTCTTCAAAATTTGCAAAAAGAACCGTCACCCACAATAATGGATCACAAAGCATCGAGGAACCTTCCCATGCAAGAAATTGATTTTTGTTGGTGTGGGCTTATGTATTAAATTCAAAGGTACCTATTTCTTGTACAGGAATGTAATTCGATGCATTAAGATTGATTGTTGTGGATGTTGGCTATTGTAATAAATTCGGGGGTACCTATTTCTTGTGCAGGAATACAATTCGTCGCCATGAGACCAATTTTTGTGGGTGTGCGCTTTTTCAATAAATTCTGGAGTACCCAGTTTTTGTTGTTAGCATAACGGAACCAGTAAAACGTTTTCTATCTTTGATAGTAATTTAGAATTAATTTGTAAAAAAATCCTGGTACCATTTGTATTTGATTGTACTACAATTGCTAGTGCAGCGTTAGAGTTATATAGTTTTGAATGAACTATTTGGGATTCGTTTTTTTATATTCAAACTGTTTGAGGGAGGGAAACATGTTTGATTTCGCGTGAAAAGTTTAGTTAGTTGTGCATTTCAGTAAATTTCCATAAGTGTTTGCAAAACTGCAAAATATTTTTGGGATCTTCTTTAACAAATATTCACAGTCAACGATATTCCTTAAAAGAACTTAATTATGTTCTATTCCTGAAAATTTCAAAAATAGATATCACATACATCCAAACAGTTGCAGCTTAACATCTTCAACTTATAAAAAATCTTAAAATTTAATTTTCTGCTTAGTATCAGTTTTATTAATGGGAAACAATGCATCTTCCTTTTCGGTAACTCTGTCAAACACTAACTTTTTCGGTTTATGGATTAAATGAAAAATTGTAAATTTTAAAGAATTTTCGATACATACCTATTATATATATTCGTAGGGACTTCACGTTTTGGTGATTCATGGCTTACCATTTATAGTTTGATAAGGTAGTTGAAAATTTGAACTGGTTTTCCCAAGTTTTGGTTGCAAAATTCAATATGAATTGATCCTTCACGCAATATTACACATAACACTTTCAAAATTAGAATGATTTCCAAATTCATACTGGAAAATATGTTTAATAATTTTAATCTTGTTATAGATCCAAAATGACATATAACAATATTTTACAAATATATGTGGAATCAAAAAATTTGGCGAAAAGTTAGGAAGATATATGCTATGTTTTAGTTACAAGGAGGTTTTACAGATTTAATGTTTGTTCATCGACCCAAGCATATCGATTTGGACCAATTAAACTGAATTTGTAAAAAATCGGAAATTACGTAAGTAAAGCACTACTTTCTGTTGGTCAACTTTGCCGGAAAACTCTGGTAGACCTAGACATATAGTGTAAACAGTAATTTTCATTTGGATCAATTTCACTAGCTTCTAAAATATCGTGTAGCTAATTTTACCGTAGTTTTGAGGCTTTAATTTTTTTTTTATTTTTAAATTTTGGTATAAATCATGTAGTTTAATATTTTTAAAAATCTAGAAAATCACCTTAGCAAACTACCTAAGTTAGTCGATTTCAGACATTTTCCAAAAACTTTCAAACCCATACTATCTTCCAATGAAGCACGAATTTGGAAATATGTGCAAAGATATATGCAAAAATCAAAAAACCTGTTACATAAACTAGCACTACAAGTTATTTGGTTTACGTTGGAAAGCACCTTAATCTTCCAGTTTGGGTTGTAATATTTAATATAACTGAACTGTGTTGAGAAAATACGCACTAATTACTTGACATATTTTGCAACAATCTTAACTATCAAGGCGGCTTCATTGTTGTAGCTCGTTGTATTCATTCCGTTCGTTTTATTTCTTCGGTATTTTGTTCATCAAACTGATCTATCTTCAACTTTTTTACCGAAGGAACATGGCAAGAAAGAGACGACCTGATATATAATATAATGGTAGAAACAAACAGACACATTTTCGATATTTTTATTTTGTAGTCAAGTACGTTATTCATTTTGTGTTTTGATGTTTTCTTTTTCATCAACAATGAACCCAAAAAATAATACTGCAGAAAAAATACCGAACGAAAGGAACGGAACGAGCACAACAAAGTTCAACAATGAATCCGCCTTCAGACTTTCTGGAGCAACAATAGGAGAACAAAAAGCTCCTATATGGTAGCTACTACTACTACTACTACCAAATTTTATTTCAGTGGGGCCTCACTGGGATGTATCGAACGGTACAACCAATAAAACTTTTTGGGTGAACTTGGTACCAAAAAAAATTTTTTTCAAATACATGAAAAAATGAAGGAGTTCATGTATTGTGGCCAACACTCGACTTTATTACGCAACTTTTAAACTTCTTAACATTTAAAAATATTCCAATTTAACTGCAAATTAAATTTTTTACTATAATTCATCTTGATGGTCAGATTATAGAGAAAGCAGGGGCCTAAACAAACACAGGACTTCTTGTGTCGGATCTGCTGCAACTATTCAAAAAGTACTCACACTGCTTCCTCGTGGCGGCCACCGATATCTACCCCGTAAAAGGTGTCGGCAAAAAGTGTGAAGGCTAGCTGCTTTAGGAGTTTTCGTTGAGTTAATAAATATCAACATAAGTCTCGGATAAGTTTGGAGTTTCAATAACGACCCGTGATCTGTCATACTTTTTCTACAGAGACCAAGCCTTGCATATTTACAAACGATCTCACGTTATTATGCTCATACACTTTTTCGTATTGTGTGTGACCTGTTAGAAATTAACCGCGTGTTTTCATTTACTTGATAGGACGGCCGATTTGTTGTGCTAGTAATTAAAATGAGAGGAAAACTTGTTTTCGTTATGTTTAGTTGGCAAATAACACATTCTAAAAATAGGTTGAATTTAATTTAGGCTTTCTGATCTCTATGTTGCGTTCCCGATGTATTCAGAAAGATTTTGATAGTTTATCTTTGATGATCGTTTCTCTTTCAGAGCCAGCCATTCAGTAATACTTTGCACATGGTTATCAGTTTAGAAGGAATGCCTAAATACGACAAGACAATTGCTATTGTATTCTTAGAATAGAACATGTACATAGACAACCTTTCCGAAGCATTTTTCAACACAAATATCGAAATATCTGTGGTCACAACCAATAATTGCTAAAGTCAACTTAAGTCAATTTATTTGTTTTGATGAAATTTTTCAGGTTTTAAAAATTTAGACAGAATTCAATATATGGCTATTTTTATATTGTCCTAAAATGCCACTGTATTTATGCATCAAACAATTCCTGTACATTAATTTATTATGTGATAGTGGCTTATTGGCAAAAATGCTTTGGAAAATAAACTCGACTTAAGCAGTTGTTGGTTGTGGCCACAAATATCATGTTTGGTCGGTTGTTGATCTGCCTGGGGAGAAATACGGATCATGAAATACGATCGGAAAATTCAAACGGATTCCAAAATATTTTCAAACATACTCGATTAAATGATTAAAATTGGGTACATTGGGCTCTTTCAGGGCACTCAACAGTTGGGAATATGTTGAGTAAAATCAAAGCCAACGTTATGAAAATGTTTAGTAATATGAAATTTTAAAATCAAATTGGCGATGATTTCACTAATCATGATAGGGTACCTGAAAGCGCCCATTGATATGGACTGATACATAAATGCAATTTCTATAACATTTAAAGTGCAATGCACAATCTGATAGAAAATGTTCAAAATTCAATTTCTAAAGGTAGAATATTATTTGTGTTTTCATAAAAAATATCTAGGCTAAATTTGGCAATTGTTTGTATTTGAGCTACTGCATAGCCAAATCCTAGTAGACTAGTGCTTCTTTCCTCGTCTGGATTTTTCTCTGTGAACACGTTGAAAACAGTTCAAACAAGCGGTAGAAGATGTAGTTCCAACCGTTCAAGAGTATTTTATTACAGAAGCCATCCTCACCAAGTGCCTTATAATTTTTCTTTAGTATTATTAACGCTTCCCACTTTATCGTAACACGAAACGGGTGGTGTTGTCATTTCTACATTGACCTCGGACTGATGCAATAATATTGGTTGCTTGCTGGAGCAAAACGTCTGTATATTTAAAAGTTCGAGAAATATTTTCACCACACTGATAGGAATGCGCGTTTGTGTCGATTTGTAACTCTCCGGATTCTTTGCGGATAGTGCTATGATGTGGATGGAAGTCAATAGTGAATTATTTCATTGAACGGTATTTATCTTTTCAATTAGCAATTTTAGTTTTAACAACTTGTTGTTTGTATCATACCTGTTTCGACCTTCTGCACAATTCAATTGAAATGATTTCCCTGCCATCAGTTCTCCCCTATCAATCACTTCCCTAATTTGAGAAAACATAATAATTTTTGAATTTTTGACTTATACATTTCTAATGTGTAAGAATCACAACAGTTTCGAACAGATGAGACTAATGATTTGAAAAAATCCGTCTTCTCATTAGGTCGCGACGATGTTGTTTATTACATTGAAATATTGTTTATATATATTGATTGATTGATTGATTGATTAGAATGTACGGCCAAGACTAAGCAAGGATCCCGGATACGCCGGGCCAACCGTACACCCCTTTTACATATAACAAGATGGAGGGATAGGAAAGGTTGTTAGGTATGATAAACTTGACCCGGTTACAGACACCTAAGTAGTCAATAGTTAGTAAAGCACAAGACGGCACAATTATTTTTGTTCTTCGGAATATAAATAATCAGCAATCAAGATCCTAAAAAGTAATTGATTAATTAGTAAATATCCTGAAATAAAATTTCATTATTATGAGTGATGAAATTTTATTTAATACCATTTCCTCATATCAATTTACAATAACGCGACGCCAGGCCCTCTACACACCTTTATTATGGCATCTTAAAAAAATTGATAATCAATAATGTGGGCATCTTAATGGTAAATTTCCTGAAATAAAATGTTATTATTATGCGTTAGAGAATCATTATTTTGTACGATATAATTTAATTATTCTTGAATAGAATAAATGTAATGATTATTATAACTAAATTAATTATAATTTTATTGTCGTAAAACAAATAAAATAAAATAAATCAAATCTAAATATTGTAGTATCAAACGGATGGATCCCTTCTTCAACGGATAACCTTACAATCCCTAATAAACCAATAAGTTTATTAACAAAAATAAAAGTGAAACAAAGACATCTGGTTTCAAAAATAGCTAATCTGGAATCTATAAGGTAATATATCAATAATGAATATGTATAATTAACCCATTACAAATTATTCCCAATCAGAATTAAATAAAACTATTAAGCTAATCAGGAATCTGTAAGATGACAGAATTAGTAATAAGTAGCTATTAGAAAATTAAAGAAGTGCCATTGATCCCAAAAATACAAAAAACATCTATGAATCAATATTTGTCTGATTATAAATTTTATTGTATAGCCTCCAAGCCAAAAAATAAGTCAACCCATAAAGTTTCCCTCCACCGACACTTCAATGTTACGTATAGCCATAGTCATTTAATCTATTAAACTAAAACCAATTGTCGCGAGACAAATTAAATCTTAAATATACAATTAAATTAAATTAAAATAAGAAATAAATTTCATTAGTATTAACAATGATTAAATATTATTTTAAACCAAGGTAAATATCCTTATTTGTTATAAGGCTTAAAAGACTCAGCTTTCACTTCCATCTATATCTGAACCTCCAGATTCTTTTATTATATAAAATTATAGTTAATGAATTAAATAATCGATGACTCTTTTTAATTAGTGGAAATTTTTCTTCAATTTACCGTAATTATCTTACTCTAAAAGCAATGCTACACAACAATAATTCCGTTTAGCTAAATGGAAAAATGTCAATAATAGCAAAAAATCATATATATTAGCTGTTCAGGCAAAAAATTATTTATCCCAAGAGTATTTATTCCTCGACGCTTACAAAATAATAAAGCTGCAAATAATAAAAATGTAGTCATTACGGCTTCAAAATTCTTCTGTAATCAAAAATGTTCATTAGAACTATATAAATTAGCTTAATCAGGAACTGCAATGAATAATATAGTATTAATAATAAACACCTGATAAAGGGGTTCCGAACTAAAATAGTCCGAATCAAGAAAGTTCCCCAAAAATGAAGCAAAAAACATGATTCTTGTATGAACACCAGCGACTTATTTTAATTCATATTTTTAACTTAAAATTATGAATTAAAAAAAAGCGATTTAGAAAAAGGAGAAAACTCAGAAATGAATTAACAAAGGCTTATACTATTTCATTTTTAAAACACGTACCCTAACTCACCTTCAAAATGAATTAAAAAAGGCACATTCTATTTAAAATAAAAAAATTTCATTAATGAGTTGAATGGATTTACATTGATTAGTTATAAAATATAAATATAAATAAAAAAGGCTTAAATTATTTCATTCTATAAACATTTATATTAATTCATTTTAAAAATGAATCAAGAAATGCCCCGCCCAAATTCACATTATCGAGCTCTTTCATTTCTTCTTCAACTCCGATTTTAATTCATCCCCAAAGCGAATCAAAAACACTTATTTTAATTCAGAAAAAAACCCTTCAATTCAGACCCCTTTAATTCATGCAGCCCCTAATAAACCTTGATAACTCTAAATTGCTCATCATATAAAACATAATAAATATAACAATTAAATACTCAAACGGTGAATAATTGGAGGTAGGAATTAGTAAAATTAGTTAATTTCTGAAATCAAAATGTGGAAAGAATCATTTTCATAAATAATCTTAGTAAAATGTGCCAAGAAAAATATGTAATGTAGATCCAGGAGTGCTCGCTACCCGCTTCTCTAGAATAAAAAACCAACACACTGCAACCCATAAAGTTATTTCCCAATCCCAACAGATGAAAACTCAGCGATCGCCCGTTAACGTCAATATAAAAGAAAATTTATCGCAATACACATCCACCGTATCCTCGCCGCCCCTGTGTAAATTGGTCACACAAAATGAAATGAAAAAGTAAAAAATCAATGATTGAATCACTTTTTTTCATATAGAAAAACATTTACACTACCAACCACAAAAAGTAAAAATATAATAATTATGTAATGACACATATAAAACAAAATGAAAACAAAAGTCCCCTGATCTTGTATATTTTTCGTTCGTAATCAATACATACACATCCATACAAAGCACAGCCGAAAGCATATAACAAGCTTTGTATATACATTGCAAAACCACATTTTCGGTGGTATTGAAATGTACATTATATCCCTCTATACACCTCCAATACTAAATTCCATACAAAATATAATGTACGTCGTACGAGTAAATAAAAATAAAAAACAAAAGTTAAAATTCAAAAGTACCAACGAAAAACAATCGTCGCAAAAAGAACAACAAAAATTGTTATGGAGTGTAACAAAACAGAATAACAGAATTGAAAAACACTTTCTGGCACAAACAATACTCAAACAAAACTACCACCATGAGAATACTAGTACTCTACACCTTTATGGGTTATATAATACAGTAATCATTTTATTATATACTTAAAATTTATTTGGAAAAATATATGTTAATAATTAATATGTATTAAAACGTGTTAAAACAATGGAAAAAATGAGAAAACACTTATCTTATTCATCCTCTGGAATCATAAAAGTCCTTTACATATTGAAAAATTACAATACAATGCGTATGATGCATTCAAACAACGGTATCAAAATACATATAAACGAAATTGTAATATACATATTCTACGCCATTGCAAGCGCATGACACACAAATTAATATAATATAACTATTCAATATACGTATATCTTATTACGGCTTCAAATTTTTTTAAATCACACAATATATTATTTATGTCTTTGAACACTTAGATATATATTATTTAATTAATTAATTAGTTAATTAAAACACATTTAAACTATTTATTTTTAATTATTTAGAGGAAAGACAAAAACACGTCTTTCCTCTACGACGTTCAATCGCCGACCTTTCAAAGATTTTTTTTTAATGGAATAAAAAGAGATATCTTTTAATGAAACTTTCCATTGACATTTTATTTAACTTGATTAAACATTTTATTTAACTTGATTTTTTTTAGCCCAAGGTCGTCTACTACAAGGGTTTTCCAAAAACACTCATTGAAATATTGTTTATATATATAGAGCAATATCGTGTAGTTGTACTACTAGCGAATTACTGCGTAGCGTACGAAATTTTGATTCTTTCACATTTCCATCTATATTCTATTTTAACAATTAACTTTTCGTATTCACGAATTTTTATATTTTTTACTTTTTGGTTTTTATCAATTGTAATGGTGTATTGTGATTGTTCCGTATATTGGTCTATTTCAGCATTCTTGAATTAATTACACAACCGTAGGAAATTCTTCCATTTGCGTCAATCTGTATGACAACGACTATGATAATCGACATCTACTTATACACAATCAACAACTCTCAGCTGAAACAGACCAGTATACGGAACAATCACAATACACTATTACAATTTATAAAAAGCAAAAAGTAAAAAAAAAAAAAAAAAAAAACATAATAATTGCGCGCATTTGCTTTGAACTTAGGGTTGTTGAGTTGTACAAATTCTTCTTCTAACTGAATCGGATTTTTATTTGACACCTATAGATAAATACTATCCTCAACTAGTTTTTGGAATTCTCCCGTCCGTTTTTTTATAATTGACAACTTCCCCTATTTGTCATGATAACAGTTGAGTGATCTTGACATTATTCCACATTGCTATAAGACCACAGTTTCTTTTCAATATCTCTATTGTAACGCTCATGTAAAGTATTGTCTTGATATTATAGACATCTCCAAATGTTTTTTTTTTTTAATAAAAGTGAGCATAATTAGTGGAAGCTTTATTTTATTAATTTGGATTCATTTTCGTTTTTTATTTCTTCATTCAAAATGTAGTCAACATTTTAAATTTGATGGCCATTTTGCCGACATCTTTAATAATTTTCTTATTTAATTTTCACTTTAAATCTCCGGCAGGAACAATCCCTAGTTTTATGGTCGGCCGTATCCGTGTGACGATATTATCAAGGTTTTCGTTAGGTTGTCTAATGGTAAACATTAATATTAGTGTCTTCGTTTTTCTTTGAACTTTAAAATCTGGGATAGCAGGCAGTTTCATATTATTGTCGTCAGCGTTCAGTTTCAATAGGCAAAAAATTAATCACTATAAGAGTTTGGCTTGGAACCATATCCCAATACACACAATCAATTGCAAAACAATTTTCCCCCCGGAAGGGTTTTTTGTTTTATTCCAGTTATATTCATTTGTTAATGTTTTTAATTTTTTTTTTATATTTTTTGAAGTTCGTAATACAATACGCAATTACTCTTTGTTCATGTTGCTTCACCAGTGTAACTTTGTTTACTACTACTCATTCCACTTTTTAAGGTAGTGATTGGTATTAACATTATCAGTCTTAATCGTAAAACGTATGTAACGTAATATTAAGGCTACTTACCAAATCAAATCACCGCTTCTGGATTAAAAGCTGTTTTGTTTCTCTTTCATGCTTCTCTCTATCTTTCTAATGCTTCTTTATCGGTATTGAACGGAATAATGGCATACTCGAATGTAGAGGTTAGGTATCTTCCAAGATTCTGAAAGTATTAATCGGTTTCATTTTGTTTCTTTAATATTGTAATTTGTTCTTTCAAGTTAGTTCTAAATTTTCGTCATTTCTCTTAATTATTTGTCGAGTTCATAGTTTTCCTTCTTATACTAAAAGATATTTTAAGTTGAAATAATAAAAGTCTTGGGTTAGTTTCAAAAGAATGTGTATTTTCTAGTACTCTCGTTGTTGTACCACCAGTGACCCTTTTCTGGTAATTCCCCATCAGGAATAGGGAATTTGGAAACAATTTATATGGTACATTATTTTTTTGTGGTATATACTAATGTAAACAGTTAGTGGTAAAATTTTTGAAAACAAAATTAAAATTTGAATAATTTTCATTACGAATTTTACTATTGAAAAATTATTCCAAATACCCAGCAGGAAAGTTATTGACGACACACTAATGTCTTATTAGCGAAAGTCAAGTATTACACGTATATAGAAATTTATCAGTGAATGGGACTAATTTTCGTTTGTGTCATGTCTGAGATGAATGAATAAAATAAATCATGGATGAGTCTCATGTAACCTGTCCGGGATGAATTATATGTGATATATTTGACATTGAATTTATATATCTATGTGACCTGGTGTATGAAAAAGGGGTTTACGTGCGAAAACAAGCTATCGAAAAAACAGTTGTTAAAAGTAAAAAAAAAACTCGCGTTGCGTCAGTTTCGCGTTAGTTGTTCCCTTTCTGCGTTGCCTGATGTCTTACCATATTCATGGACTTTAAGTGTTGTCACTGCTCGGAATATTATCGTATATAGTTAATCGCGTTGTCATCATTGTTATCACGCCGGCCGTTTTTTTCTTTAACACATTAATAATCGTTTCTGTTAGTACTCTGCTTTCTCTTAATTTTTAGTAAACTTTTTCACAGATTATAACTTTTTGGTTTTCATCATGTGAAAGTGCGTCTCATACTCTATCTGAATTGGCAAAAAAGTGGGAAATGATTATTTGATACCTAAATCCTCTTTTCATAGGCCATGTCACATATAATGAACACATTTTATTTAGTAAAGAATAATCTTCCTTATTTATTTGAAATATACAGAGAATATATAATATTAGACTGTACCTTAAAAAATATTACAATCATTTTTCCGGGTCCAGATGTCCAAATTTTGTAATGTCGTTTACTATAAACAAAATTAAAAAATTTAATATGTATTTTCTGATTTTCCCAACAGAACAATTAAAAAATGTTGACTTACCTATTTGACAAACAAGATGATACCGTGTGTAATAATAATAATATTTAATAAATAAATTGCAACTGCTATAAAACAGTGAGCATAGAATGAATTGTAGTTTCTCATTTCTCTCGATTATTTACTTATACGTCATTTTAAAGCTATATTATAAAATGAGAAACGTCGAGGACATGTCATACATGTTTCGCTTAAAACATTATCATGAACGAATAAGGATGGTTTTAGTACATGTAACATACTTGTCGTGTAATGTGAACAGTAATTGGGCGATTCATTTGGGAAACTAATGTGACTTGTCATAAATTGGCCATTTAGTCAACATACCATCAAAAATCGACAAAATATTTTTTTTCTTTCTCATACATATTTAGAAAAAATGTAACAAATAGAAACGTATGTTTTACACTATTTACCGTAGGCACTTGGCGAAACACACTTATACTTAATAAACACATTTTTATTAACCACTTGTTTTTTATTTCGCAAAATTATTTTGAATATTTTCAAAAAGTTTAAAAAATCACTCGATCGATTTCGACTTGTTAGGTCGTCGATCATCAGAAGTATCTACTGATTTGTATAAATAAAAATTTTGTTATGTAGTAGAAAAAAGCAAAAAATAAATAAAAGAAGGAGGGACAAAAAATAAGCAATTAAAATTAATCTATGGATCGCGCAGGTAGGCGATTAGTCATCGGCTGAGTAACAAAATTCAAGGTATATTGAAGTACATTTAATTACTCGACGTATTAGTCAAAATTATTGCATACGTGAGAATAGAAAAGGGCGGGGTCTGTAATTGGTGAGAACCGGATTTCTCTCTGTTAGGACATTTTGGTTAAGAAATATTGATTTTCGAATTTCGTAAGATTCTAAGGTATCTACACGTCTGCCTTTGGGTTACGTATGTAATATGTCTAAATTGTTCAAGCTAGCGTTATGATTTTCTGAAGTTAAATGGTTTTGGAAAGTTTATTGATTGCAACCAGATAAATGTTCTTTAGCTCTAACTTAAAAATTAAGCCCAGTCTGACCAATATAGGAGAAACTACTATCATTGCAATTGATCCTATAAACACTAGACTTGGAAAGGCAATCAACTTTAGGGTTATTGTTAAAAATCATTTTCTTTATTTGGTTATTATTATAAAAAGCAAAACTAATATTGGTATAATTGGACACGATGTTGCTAATTCGTAGGCACGTTTTTCCTATATACTCTAAGCGACGCCAATTTGTCCGCGTTGGACTATCCGGTGGATAAATACCCTTTAGAGTTTTACGCTTTAGCTTTTTATTTAATAACTTTAATATAGTCTTAGTTGCATATCCTTTCGTCTCTTAAGACTTTGGTTAGTAAGTGTATCAACTAATGCGAGAAGTTATTTGATGGAACTGGTTGGAAGTTCTCTGTCGTGAATCCATCTGCCCCGATCCTTTATGGTTTACCAAAAATCCATAAGGAAGTTATTCCGATTAGACCAATAGTGGCGTATTGCAATGCTCCTGTCTACAAGCTATGTAAGGGTTTCATAAATTTTTTCAATTGTCATACTAATTTCTTTTCGGCTTATTCGGTTAAGAACTCGGTAGAATTGATTAACAAAATTCAAGACATCGACATTCCTTTACATTCAAAACTAGTTTTATTTGACGTTGCCAGTCTTTTCACTTCTATTCCAATTAATACTTTGTCCCAAATAGTTTGTAATTACTTAGATAGGGATGTTGTAGATGAGAGCTTACGCCGTGAACTGAAGTTAGTTTTTGAGACTTGTATTAAACAAAATTATTTCTGTTTTTATAATACATATTTCAAATTCGCTGATGGTCTATCCATGGGCTCTCTTCTGTCACCTTTGTTGGCTGAAATTTTCATGAATTTCTTCGAACAATTGATCATATCAAATAACAATCCTTATTTTCGTCATATAATCTTTTGGTATATAGATATGTTGATGACATATTATGTCTATGGAATGCAACTGATAGACTGTTAGACTCTTTCCTTACTTGGTTAAATTCTCAATATCCCACCATTGATTTTACGTTAGAAAAAGAAGAAAATAAATGAATTAATTCTCTATAGATATTCTTTAGACTTCAAAATTTATCGGAAACCCACGTATACAGACGCTGTTATCCCTAGTTCTTCAAACCATCCCCACAATATTAAGATGTCAGCTTTCCACTCACTCATAGATAGACTAATAGACATCCCTCTGACAAATTCAAATTATAACACTGAACTTAACATAATTCTTCAAATAGCAACGAATAATAGATATGCAACTAGGACTATATTAAAGTTATTAAATAAAAAGCTAAAGCGTAAAACTCTAACGGGTATTTATCCACCGGATAGTCCAACGCGGGCAAATTGGCGTCGCTTTGAGTATATAGGAAAAACGTGCCTACGGATTAGCAACATCGTGTCCAATTATACCAATATTAGTTTTGCTTTTTATAATAATAACCCAATAAAGAAAATGATTTTTAACAATAAACCTAGAGTTGATCGCCTTTCCAAGTCTAGTGTTTATAGGATCCATTGCAATGATTGTAGTTTCTCCTATATTGGTCAGACTGGGCGCAATTTTGGAGTAAGAGGGACATTTATAAAGGACATTTATCTGGTTGCAATCAATCAACTTTCCATAACCATTTATCTTCAGAAAATCACACAGCTACACGCAAAGAAAAATATTTCGCAAATCGATAAGTAAGACTGCGGTCCAATTCGTGTCTTATTTTGTGGAGAATGACTTATTCGAAAGTCTACAATAAGTCTCCTGTCAAATATGCTTATTGTAGACTTGTTCAACTTAATTGGATGAGTTACCACTTTAAACGGGATCCTCCCATTAAAGTCAAAGAAATCCACAATAAGTCTATTGAGCAGGAGACTTATTGTAGACTTTTAAATAAGTCAGTCCACACAAAATAAGTCTTGAATTGGTCCGCGGTCTAAGCCTAAAATTGTAAAATCAACATATTTTGTAGTTAATTTATCCTACTCTTTATAATATAAGTTAACATATGCTTTGTTAGTTTAACTAAATTGATAAAGTAAAATAATAATTTTCGTAAAATAAATAATTTTTTGAAAAATACTAATAGATTTGTAAAATTAACATGCTAATTTTACTAATCTACAATGAAAAATAAATATTTTAAAAAAAAATTTCTCTTGCAATGTAAAGTTTACAAATTGGTGTGTTAAATTTACATCGGCGATAGGTCACAATTATTTTTTGCATTTTCAATATAATTCGCTAGGTCAATTGATCTTTACTTCATTTAAATTCATGAAGTATGAACATTATTTTCGTAGTTTGATAACTACATAATCTGATGAGGATATCAAATCTATTAACCAAAAAAATTCAAAATGTTTACCTCATCAGTTTTGGAAAAATGAGACCTCATCGACGTGATAACAAATATTTTGTTATCATACAAATGACCCCATTTCATATTTCAAAATTTGTGAAGTTTCGTTTGAGTTACGTAGGCTCAATTTTAATAGAGATTTTAAGTTACATTTACTTATATTTGTTGTAGACTTTACCCTATTATTTTTATAGTGAGGGTTTTATTTACTTTAAAAGGTTGTCGGTTTTACTTAATCGTTCGGTTAATTTTACCAAAATGCTATTCATATTTCACTTTGTATTGTAGTAAAATCTACGTATATATTGATTGAATTTACTTACACAATAGTAAACTAAAAAATTTTTTTTAAAATTATTTTACTATTCTCTATGTTAATTTTACTATTTAACATTTATAATATTTACCAATCAATAAGTAAGTTGAGTTTGTAACAATTTGTTGATAAAGTTCTCTTAGTTTTTTGGTTAATATGACCAATTATTTCCCTGCGTGTAGCTTGAACAATTTAGACATATTACATATACAACCCAAAGGCAGACGTGTAGATACCTTAGAATCTTACGAAATTCGAAAACCAATATTTCTTAACCAAAATATCCTTAGCGAACAGAAAGAAATCCGGTTCTCACCAATTACAGACCCCGCCCTTGTCTATTCTCACGTATGCAATAATTTGACTAATACGTCGAGTAATTAAAAGTACTTCAATATACCTTGAATTTTGTTACTCAGCCGATGACTAATCGCCTACCTGCGCGATCCATAGATTAATTTTAATTGCTTATTTTTTGTCCCTCCTTCTTTTATTTATTTTTAGCTTTTTTCTACTATATAACAAAATTTTTATTTATACAATTCGGTAGATACTCCTTATGATCGACGACCCAACAAGTCGAAATCGATCGAGTGATTTTTTAAACTTTTTGAAAATATTCAAAATAATTTTGCGAAATAAAAAACAAGTGGTTAATAAAAATGTGTTTATTAAGTAGAAACGTATGTCTTACGTAAAAACTGGACAAGTGGTGCAGTGGTTAAAGCTTCGGGACTTGGACCGGAAGGTACTGGGTTCGAATCCCATCAGAGGCTAGATGAAGATCGAATTTTCATCATCGATTACAATCGGTGGTGTTAATAAACACAACTAAGACCCTCTGATGGAGTGCAGAACTCAGCACCGACTCACCGTCTACGTCAATGAACAGGTTGACATGGAGCTTGCAACGTGCAGATGGTATATATACTGTAGTTGTGTGAGTAGGCGAATTATAGGTGAATGGGTTATTGATGTGCCGTAAAGGCGTGGCATCACAATGGGCCAAAAATGGCCTAAGTGTCAACCACTGAAACCTAACCTACTTAAAAAATAATTCCAGTAGGCCAGAAAAAACTGATTTATATAGATAAAAGCTGTGTAGGTTATTTCTCCAGTGCCCTATTCCCAGGGAATTACCAGAATAAGCCGCTGGGATATTACATACAGCTAGCACTGATGAGGTGATCTGAATGCAACTCATGTTCCAAATTTAAATCGTGGTTCTTATTTCGTGTTCAAGATCGTTGCAGAAAATCGGAATTACATTTATCTGAGGCGTTTGTTAAAGCTTCATAATAATTTTTGTTTCCTAATTAGATTGATAGTTCAACGGAAAAGAGCCACAACGCTAACGCACTTCACATATACTTTACTAACCACACCCCAGCCTACTAGGCCTACATGAGAGTTACTGGTGGTCACCACGAGAATTTGCATGAAGTTGCATACAGAGATGATGCAGTAGGTGCTCATGCCAACTGTACCGTAACCTTTTGTATGAGGTTATTATAACAATTTTTTGCAAAGGAATATGTCAATTTATAGATCATACGTGGTACAGAACAGCTTCTCAACACTGTTGAATAGGTAAGGTTTCCGCTACTTCACTTTAAATTTGGAATAAATTATGTAATCACGAAATGGTTGCTCATAGCTATAAGTACTTCGAAGTTTGTACTCTAATTAACTGGATTAACTCTTCAGATTCGTCACAGTTCTTAAGTAATTTGCAATATTTGAGTACAACTTTCAAATTCAACTGTTTTAATCCTCCACTATTAACGACTTAAGCCTCATTGGTTAATAATCCATTTTAAATTCAGTATGGACAAAAAATTTAATGGCATAACGATAGGATTAAGAGAAAGAGGAAAAGCGTACGATCCGAAGATTACCTTAAAACTGATCTAATTAAACTCATAATACAACATAGAACTGGAACCAGCTGTTTCTCAAAGGAGTACGGGTTAGCAATCAGAATTTAAATTTAAAATTCCTATAATTCTGTAAAAAAATTAATTCTAAAAAATTAAAAAAAAAAATTACGTAAACTGATTATGTTAAAAACATCGGTACAGCTAACTTGCATTATTTGTTGTTATTGCTCCCATCACGTCCGCATTATATAACAAAAAATTTAATTGTATTGCAAATAGGTATCGCGCAAGATAAATTGAGTTCAAATGTATTTAATAATTTTCACGTCGCGGTTTCTTATTTTTTGTACATCCAAATAAGGATACTGAATTACATTGTATACACAAAATACATTTTATCGAACCCATTATATAATATTAAAGCAAATTGTGCACACAAAAAATAAAACAAAAAATTGACGATGAACCAGAAAAACATTTTTTATTGGGAAGATGAAATTTTTAATTTTTTGTGTAAAAAGACGGCATCTAAAAAGTTAAATGAAAGAGACCGTCAGTGGAGCCAATTTTCTTGTAAATTCTTGCCTTAATTTTTTTTTTTGGTTTGTAAATAAAACTTTGTTTTGTTGTTTTATATCGAAGAGCTGTTATTTTAATGAATTTTGTAATAAATCGATAAATTGTTTTATTCACTTATATAAATAAATAATTTTTTTATTTTGTTATATAAACTTGAATTTTCGTAAAGGTTATTGGCAAAGGCAAGCTAATGTTATGCAGGAAGTAAAAAAATCAATTATAGATTGTTATCAGAGTAAAGAGCGAATCTCATATATAATTTCGAATATATGCTACGAGTACGATATGTGTGGAAGGTCACATATTCACATACTAATGCTTCTGTGCCATGATTTTATAGCTGTTCCAAACGATCCATATATACATATTTTAAAAAAATAGAAATAATAAACCAATCTTTAAGAATGTTATTTTTTGTCAGAAGAACACTCCCATGTTGATGATAATGCCAACAAAGAAAATGACAAAAATTTATCTAAAGAAATAATTTTGTGACAAATTTTTTCGCTGAGAATGAAAAAATAAAAAAATTATTTTATCGAAATATTTGTGCTGTTTTTTGTTCGTTGATTTTCAAACTTTGCTATATTACATTTTTTGTGCTGCTCAAAATTCCCAAACGACATTTTTTCTAAGCACAGAGTAAAAATAAACATGAGGAAGATTATTAAACATTTCTAATAAATTCCACCTATCTTAGATCTCTCTTCTTCTTGCTATACAATGACATTTTATCTAATGCTGTATATATTTTCATTTTGTGTTCCATCCCAAAACATGTCGGGGGTTTCTCGAAGCGCAAACACAACGGAAATACATGCTTCATCTTCTTCGCCTTGTTCGTATATATAAATGTACATTAGAATAAGAGATACATACTTGAAAGACAATTGAAATATAATCTGACCAAAAACCAAACCAAAAAAAAAAAAATTGTTTGCGGAATTTTATTTAGTAAATTGAAAAAAATTTAATCAATATGATGATGATACGATATAATCCCCAATAGTCTTACAATATCATGTCACGATCAGTACAAAACGAAACCAAACTTCTTTATAATTTTTCAATCTAAATTCATGTATTTATTATAATGTTTGAACTTGAATATTTATTTATGTATAGAGATACATAAACATAAAACCATTTGTGTATAGTCTTTATGTAATAATTTTGGACATTTTTATACTTTTTATGTATGTTATAAATTTTATATATAAGTATTTTATTTATTTAGTGTATTAATAAATAGCGCCATAAAATATCAATAATAATGAAGTTAAACAACATCTTTACAGTACATGCGAGTATATTCAAAGAATACAAATAAGAAAATTTGTGAAGACCATAAATAAAATTTATTGATCAACTATATTGGCTACTGAAATCTTGTCCATGGATTTGAATTTGATTTCTTTATGGATTTATTTGCCATTGGGAACAAGATGCTTACGAATGATTAATGTAGGCTTGAAATATATTTGGGTTAGTGGGCTAAACTAAACACATTATAAAATAAAATAATTTGCTCTAAAGAACCAAGCCGAAATGGCGGATACGAAGAGGTAACGTGCATATACGAATCAAAATACTCAGTTCACCAAAACATTCTACTACTATTCTCCGTAGCATTTAGGGAATCAAAGAGGCAATTTATTACTCGATTATAATGGGGAATGGACATTAGTCTAAACAGAGTTAATTGTGGTATTATGGGTTAAACTTATCTAGTAGTTTAAGAACTAAACAATTTTTGATTTTCGTCATACGCAATGAAACAAATTTTACAATAAATTTAGAAACTTTATTTAAAAAATCGTAGAACATGACATCAATACAAGATGCTGTGACAAATTATACTTCACGATTGCTGACATGTTATATGTAGGACAGCATTTTATTTGTAAGTTTGCAACTGCGCAGCGCAACTTTATAAGTGGTTTTGTAATCTCCAAAATAAAGGATAACAGGGACGTTTGTAACGCGATTGTCAAAGCGATGAGTAACATTTTGCATACCTGCCTTAGGTGATATGAACAATGATTTATCACTATAGTGAAAATATTATCGGAGAAGCGTATCCCCTCCTGTATTAACGCGGTACTTTTGAGTACTAAGGCGATTCAACTAAATTTGTAAAATTAGTCAAAATCTTTAAGGAGACAATACGGAAAATTTTTTTGCTTAGTTCAAAATGTTAAAAAACGGTATGCCACTTGCTTGCATGGGAATGATAAATAAACTTACTGCATCCAACGCAACAACGGCATTTTCAACTACTAGGATACTTCAACAAAATTGATCACGCTTTTAAAGACATTTTCAATAGTTTGCTATAGTCGTATACCTTACCCACTGATCTATATACATGGATACGACTTGACAAAAACTCTATGGTAGTGAAAAAATAGTTCTACGTTTGTGACAGAGACAGAAAAATTTTCTTTTTTTCTTAAATTCCGAATTTTTGAAAATCAAATAATGTAAACAGAAAACTGGTTCCTATGAGTTTTTGACGTTTGACGTTTTGACGACACGAACTCTTTTTTTTATTCGAAATATTTGCAGGTGTGCATTTGAGATATCAAGGGAAATCGCAAAAAGAAATTTGCATATAAAAACGATACCACATGAATTTAATGAATAAAATGTGATTTATAATTTAAATCATTTGAATATTATTATTTTTTCATTGACTATAATAATAAAAAACCAATTTCAGAAATTTTCGAAATTAAATCTATCCTTGATACGGTCCTATCTTTCGGAAATATTTTTTTAAAGCAAGAGGTGTATATAAACGAGCGATATGACTATAAAAAAAAGTGCTCCCATTTTTTGCAGTTATTTTATATGGTTTCTGACATTCATGTCGTATCCATGTAATATAGATCAGTGACCTTACCTGTATCAGATCGGTGGATTTTTGAAGTAAAGTGCTGATAACGACATCGTTAGTTAACTTAGTTAAAAAAACTTTTCCAAACGATATACGAAATAATTATAAAGGCTGATTCGGCTGATATCTCGCTAATGACACGATTAATGCTGTTTCCCAATTCTGCAGTGGTGTTATTGGCATAAACGATAAATAACCCATAGTGACGTCAAATCGCGCGAGCTAATTTACTTGATCCAGACTTAAGATTAATTGCTCACCGAACTCATTTCTCAATAACTCCATTGTTATGACTGCTGTGTGGCATATAGTGTGGACTTATTGAAACCACATATCCGTCAGATTCAGTTTATTCATTTTGGGCAAAAACACTGATCTATAAACATGGATACGACTTGACAAAAACTATATGGTAGTGAAAAATAGTTCTACATTTGTGACAGAAACAGTAAAATTTTCTTTCTTTTCTTGAATTCCGAATTTTCGAAAATCAAATAATGTAAACAGAAAACTGGTTCCTATGAATTTTTGACGTTTGACGTTTTGACGACACGAATTCTTTTTTTTTATTCGAAATATTTACAGGTGCGCATTTGAAATATCAAGGGAAATTGCAAGAAGCAAATCCCTTGATGGAAAATAGTGCCAGGAGAGTGACGTGGACAATGTTGCATTGAAGAACGTGTCTCGTAATCGTGCATGTTCTGGGAAGGCATGTAATTGGAGATGAAGGCAGATTTTGTGTTCATCTCCGGAGCCAATACTGGTCATCGGTCAAGAGGATTGACTTCCCTACGGTATACACAGTAAAAAAATTTCCAGTTAGAATTAACTAGACAATATAAAGTTTTGCTACTGTACTGGAAATCTAGTTTAAATTACAGTAAAAACTGTTGAAACAATCGACGTGATTAGTATTTCTAGTTTTTGCCGTTCCGAATAAACTTTTTTTCATTAAAATAGCGAAAACACTATATATTCAGTCATATAAACTGGCTGCCCAGTTAAAATGTTTATATAGTGCAGTCAATCGCACTACGCGTTCAGCGAATTTTACTACTCACACCAGTGGACACAAAATCGACTCAAAAGAAGAGCGAATCCTGGAACTCTCGTTAAGAGAAAAAACCAATGTTAGAAAGAGAAAAATATACTATCCCTGGCAATACCTACTTTTACCTTTTTCTCTGCACTGTATTGTGTGTTTTTGTATTTTAACAAATTTGGTGTGAACTGTTATGTACAATATGTGGTATGGGTTGACAGTGTTCTCTAAACATAGATAAAGTGAAGTTGTGTTTAAAAAAAAATTAAGATAAAAATTAATGTGTTGCTGTGGCTAATATAATTCAAGGTATGTTCTACTATTAATTATCTAATGTGATCAGTGTTTATACCATAAAGTAATGTTCTATTAGAATTTTTTAGTTTTATAATTTTAAATTTCGAAGCAAAAATTGTGTTTTTCCCTATTATTGTTTAAAGTACAGTTGCAATGTACGCCTACATTAAACTCTAAATCTAGTGAATTTAATTAGAACCTCTTTGAACTTGACTAGAATGAAGATGAATTCAACCGTATTTTCTTTTGTTTTAATTGAGTTCTAGTTAAGTTCACTGGATTAACGCATGACTTTGAGAGCATTATGTACTCTCTTTTCTAAGTATACAAATCTACACATTTTTTCCATATCGAATTAAAATTGTATTTTTGCGTCCTTTCTACATTTTTTGTTTTGTTATGTCGTTTGTGTTAGTCAATATGTTAAATGTATAATGTAAAAGTTAAAATAAAAAAATAGCAAATTGCTGCGTAAATACAAATTAGTTTGTGTGTATTGACAGTGGTAATACGTAAATAAAAAAATTATTTATTTTTATTTTCAGTGCAGTTTAACGTAGATAAAGTGGAGTTGTGCATCGAGAAAAATTAATATAAATCTTATTGTGTCGCTGCGGCTAATATAATTCAAGGTTTGTTCTACTTTTAATTATCTAATGTGATCAGTGTTTATACCATAAAGTAATGTTCTATTAGAATTTTTTTAGTTTTATAATTTCGAAGCAAAAATTGTGTTTTTCAAATTCCATACCCTATTATTGTTTAAAGTACAGTTGCAATGTACGCCTACATTAAACTCTAAATCTAGTGAATTTAATTAGAACCTCTTTGAACTTGACTAGAATGAAGATGAATTCAACCGTATTTTCTTTTGTTTTAATTGAGTTCTAGTTAAGTTCACTGGATTAACGCATGACTTTGAGAGCATTATGTACTCTCTTTTCTAAGTATACAAATCTACACATTTTTTCCATATCGAATTAAAATTGTATTTTTGCGTCCTTTCTACTTTTTTTGTTTTGTTATGTCGTTTGTGTTAGTCAATATGTTAAATGTATAATGTAAAAGTTAAAATAAAAAAATAGCAAATTGCTGCGTAAATACAAATTAGTTTGTGTGTATTGACAGTGGTAATACGTAAATAAAAAAATTATTTATTTTTATTTTCAGTGCAGTTTAACGTAGATAAAGTGGAGTTGTGCATCGAGAAAAATTAATATAAATCTTATTGTGTCGCTGCGGCTAATATAATTCAAGGTTTGTTCTACTTTTAATTATCTAATGTGATCAGTGTTTATACCATAAAGTAATGTTCTATTAGAATTTTTTTAGTTTTATAATTTCGAAGCAAAAATTGTGTTTTTCAAATTCCATACCCTATTATTGTTTAAAGTACAGTTGCAATGTACGCCTACATTAAACTCTAAATCTAGTGAATTTAATTAGAACCTCTTTGAACTTGACTAGAATTATTTTAATTTTTACATTCACATTTAACCAGTGCCTATGTAAGTGTATACGGCCGTCTTTCAATATATGGACTTTGTATGTATGCGGGCCTAGAAAACATAAACACGAAAAATCTCTTTCATACGAATGCTATGGAAGTTTTTTTTTAAAAGTTTTTTTTTGACTTTATTCCTGTATACATGAATAAATTATCTGAAATTTATTTTTCTGCCGTATTTATGAGATGTATACATCTGATAAATACGGCAGAAAAATAAATTTTCATTACCCGAGCATGAACTTTGTTTATTTATCATTAATATTTCTAAATTGTTTTTGCGAGATAAAAATCGTTGCATGGTATACCTCTATTAACCTCTAAATCTAGTGAATTTAATTAGAATATCTTTGAGCTTGACTAGAATGAAGATGAATTCAATTTTATTTACTTCTGTTTTAATTGAGTTGTAGTTAAATTCTCAATTAAACAAAAAAATTAAGATTATTTTTTTTAAATTTCAGTTTATTTTAACCAAGTGTTTCGCAGAATAACTTAATATAACATAAGGTTCGTTTTAATATTAGTTATCAGTTCTGATCAATTTTATGTTTCTTAAGTAATTTGGAATTATAATTATTTTTCCTTTTATTTTCAATTTCGAAATAGGCGTTGCGCGTTCAGAAATGGATGTAAGTGAATTCGCAGCTTACTTAAAATCGGAAGGAGTTGAGGAGGAATATTTGGACATTTTAAGAGGTTACAATTAAATCGGGCATTTTTTGTTTTTACAATGATTTGTTATATATGCCTTGAGCCAATTCCTGGCTTTCTACTAGAATTAAAAAAACATTTTTGTATGGAACATAAAGTACCTTTTAAAAACGGCGATGCTAAGGGGCATTTTGTATGTTGCGAATCATCGTGTAATCAAAATTTTTCGTCATTCAGAAGCTTTTCTTCGCATGTTAAAAAGAAACACACCAATTTTGAAATTTGTGACGAAGCGCCTTTGGTCATCAACAATGAAAGCGAATATGATTTTGGTCCTTCTAAAACAAACAATACTAGCAACAGTGAACTTTTCTCTGAAGAAGATATTGAGTGTGCTATTAACAGCTTATTTTGTGAGATCCGTTGTCACTCAAATATTCCAGAAAGTGTTGTTGTTATTGTTTGGCAAAAAATGGCATCTGTAGTACAAATGATATCAAATTATTTTAAACAAACTGTTAAAGATTTTCTTTTATCAAAATGTATCGATCAAACTGAAAGAGATACAATTTTGTTATATGAACGCTTTAATATGATTCATTTGTTTAATTCATCCAAAACATTTCAAAAGCAGGTTAGGTTTTTACAAACAAAAATTGATTTTGTTGGTGCCGTCGAGATCCCTCTAGGCTTCAGATTAGATAACGTTTTTAAAAATTCAAAGACCATAGAAACAAAAAAATTTGAGACATTTCAGTATATTTCAATTAAAGAAACCTTAATTAATTTATCTAAAAATAAATATTTTCAACTAATAGTGCAAAATGAACAACGAAGCGCACATCCCGGTACGTTACGGTCATATATTGATTCATTGGATTATAAAACAAATAGCTTTCTTCAATGTTATAAAGACGCCCTTAGAATAACGTTATATTATGATGATTTAGAAGTAGCTAATCCACTGGGATCAAGAAGTACATTTTATAAACTAGGTGTTTTCTATTTTACTGTTCAAAATATTCACGAAAAATTTAATTCTGACATAAGCAATATTTTTATACTGCTAATTGCTTATACTGAGGACATTAAAAAATACGGTTTTGATCCAATCTTAAAACCTTTTGTAGATGATATGGCCATACTAGAGAGCGACGAAGGGGCTGCATTTACATTTAATGGTGAAACACGTCATTTAAGAGCAACACTTGTAAATTGCGTTGGCGATAACCTAGCTCTTAATGATATGTTAGGATTTTCTAGTCCGTCTTCTAATGTTTTTTGTCGACAGTGCACTATTAGCAGACCAATATTTTTAAGTGATTTTAGTAAAACCTTTCCAGATCGCTCTATTTCAAATCACGAAAAACACATCCGTCTTATCAAACATAACAATCTTAACATTAAGCGATTTGGTGTTAAGAAAGATTCCATTTTGAACTCATGCAGACAATTTCATAGTGCAAAAAGTTTTACTTTTGATGCTTTTCATGATATATTAGAAGGTATCGCACCTATGGAATTGAAATTAGTGCTTAATTTTTTCGTGAACATTCAAAAATATTTTACAATTGAAACACTGAATAATAGAATTAATTCCTTTCACTATGGATACATCGAAAACAAAAATAAACCCAGCCCGAATTTCACAGCTGCAATGTTAAAATCAAATGGAGACAAATTAAAACAAAAAGCAGTTCAGTCTTGGTTACTGTTAAGGGCACTTCCTTTTATGATTAAACAATATATTCCTGATGAAGATTACGACTACGTCACATTGATAGTGTACTTAGTACAAATATTAGAAATAGTTTTCAGTAGCCACGTTACACATTTTGACGTATGCACATTATCTGATTTAATTCATTGTCATCACCGACTTTTTCTTAAATTATTTCCTAATAAAACCATGATAAATAAACATCACTATATTTTGCATTATCCATCAAATATTCTACAAAGAGGGCCCCTATTGTTAACGTCTTGCATGCGCTATGAAAGTAAACATAGTCCCTTAAAAAGACAAGTTATTAGCGGAAATAATTTTAAGAACATTCCTAAGAGTGTAATGAAGAGACAAGGTCTAAAGCAGAACTGTTATATTACATCTTCGAAGTTCGAAACTGAGACAATTTTTAAAATGTCATGTAAATTTCTAAATGCGACTGAATTCCTTAGTAAAAACTTCATTGTTGAAAAATGTTCTGAGAATTGTTGGGAAACCTATGCTACTTTAATAAAATCAGTGTTTTTAAACAATGTCGAATATCGTTCTGACTTCATTATTACATTAGATGAAAAATATGCCAACATTCCTAGCCCTTTTCCATGCTTCGGGCTTATAAATGAAATATTTGCGTTGAATGAAATTATTTACTTCAATTATACCATTATCAATATATTAGAATTTGTTGATGACCTAAATGCTTTTCGAGTAAATTATAACCGTAAAAGTTCGGAAGATATTAGGGTAATACCTATTTCAGTAATTAAAGATAGAACCCCCAATGTTTTCTGGAAAATAATTGGGGATTTGGATAAATATATCGCTATTAAGTATCGAAACTAGAAATTTTGATTATTCCTTTTAATGTAACATTACCAAAATTCAATTTAAGTTTTAAAATCATAATACATAATAATTTATAATATTAAGTTTTTCTTGTTTAAAGTAATGTTCATTTCTAAAATTTATTTTAAATTAATTGTCATAACTGTTAAGTTAGTTCGTCAAGAAAAAACGTTAGGTTAAATAGGTTACGGTGACAATCTTTAATACTAACTACTAACTTAATACAGCTGAAGGTATTGACGAATCTACTGCGCCAGACATACAAGAGCAGGATTTAACTGCCTTGAATATACGACTAGGTCCGCGTAAAAAAATTATGCGTTTGTTCCAGAAATTTAAATCATCTTTAGAAGAGAATAATTCTTCCAACATTGTTTTTCTAAGCCAGTTTGATAACGCCTCTGGTTGCTCCAGTTCACAATCCATTCTCACACCAACTAATTCTGAAGCTTCGTCTACAGATTGTTTTGGCGACTTGGAGAATCGGACGTATAAATCTGTAAGTTTTATTTCCAATACCTAATAAATAGTTGTATCACAAAAGCTGTATATTAATGATGCAATTTTTTTATTCAAAGGACCGGAATTTGATGGCTGTTCTTCAAAATAATCTTAAAGGAGCCAACATTGCGGAAAAGCTAGCTAATGGTGAACATCTTGATCCTAAAGACCTTAAATCTTTCAACCAAATTGTTGTTGCTGATCTCATTAAAATTTGCGGGTAGTACGTAATCATATAATACATAAAAACAATTAATTTACAAAATTAATGAATAATTTTTAATATTTGAAGTTACCCGTCATCATTGAGCAAAGAAAATCTAGGTAAAGCGATAGTGTTAAGCTTCCGGCAGTTAGGACAATATGTTTACGAGGGTAAATCAGCACATGAAAGTTGTTTTAATTGAAATGAATTGATTACTTTAAATTTTTTTTTGCTTTTAAAAACATTTTCTAATTCATTTAGGCTTTATGGTTTGATCCGAAAGGATCAAAAAATGGGGATAAAGCAGCTGGCAGAATTGAATACCGGTTAGAAAATGAACGCTTGAATTTAAAACCAGAACAAAAGAAAAACTTAAAACAGTCGAAAACGACAAATCCCCCTAGCATCGCGGAAGAATCAACAAGCGAGACAGAAGGAGTTAAACTTATTTTACCAACGAACACTAATTTTAAATTAATAGAAGGGTTAATGACGAAATATATAGTGCAGAGGAAAACATTGATAGCAAAGGGAAAATCCTTCAGAGAAATTTTCGAAGAGTTCCCTCAAATAATTGCATATGAAGGTGCCTTGGTAGGAGGAGAAATAAATGTCATTAATAGTGCAAACTTGTATTTAATTATTTTTTTATTTCTTTTCAGATTACTAATGATTTTGAAAAATTTATTCCACATAAAGGAAAAATTGATAATTTTGTAGCTCTTGTGCCTGCAATTAATATAAACTCCATTTATAAGGATGAATTTTCAATCGGCAAGTCACCATGATTTTTCAAAGTTTTTCATGTATTTTTTATTTTAACATTCTTTCATTTAGACTTTATTAAAGCTTTAGCCACTCTGTTGCACAAACTTCCAAATCGACAGCTTAAACGGGTTCATGGACAATTAGCGGATGATATTAATGAATGGAACACACAAACAATTTCTAATAATCTAAAGCCATTAATACAGTGGACAAATGTAAGTTTTAAAACTATTTAGCTAGAAAAACAAAATTATTATATTTTTTACTTTATTCTTATATTTAGATGCAAATAGGGATGGAAGAATTTGCAAGCAACAATCGGCAAACTCAACCAATAATTGTGTGTCGCTCAACTGAGGAGAAATTTGGCGGAGGACATTTTTATGTTCTCGTTGATGGAATTACTATCGACGTCGGTGAAGATTCTATTAAAGCATTTGACGTCCTATATAAACTTCACCATGTTTATAATCTGAAGTATGATAAAAACTTAACGAAATTTTTTAATTTTTTTGATGCTCTAATTTTTAAAATTGGAAAAATTAATCCATTAGGTTTAACTTTAAGTTTTTATGAAAAAATTAAAAATCAAAATATTTTATAGAATATTATATTTGTCCACTATAATAAGTATAATAATTTTGTGCAATGTACATTTTAATTTTAGTCGAATTGCATTTGATGTTCTATATAAACTTCACCATGTTTATAAACTGAAATACGATATAAATGGAACGAAATTTTTGAATTTTTTTGTTGCTCTAATTTTTAAGATTGGAAAAGTTAATTCGCTAGGTTTGAATTTAAGTTTTTATGAAAATATTAAAAATAAAAATGTTTTATAGAAATATCATATAATAATTATTTTTGCGCAATGCACTGAATCTGCATACATATACATATGTATGTACATTTTAGTATGTCTGCATAAAGCTGTACAAAAAAATAAAAAAAATTTCTAAATCAAAATAATAAATAATCTTTTATTCTTTTTTTCGGTTTTCGTCAATATTCACTAGCTCAAGCTGATGAAGCTTTAAGTTCAGTTGTTTAAACTAAAATGCCTCTAGTAAGAGTAGCCAAATAAGCAGATATTTTAGCTAGATTTCTAAATGATGAATCTGTAAGTGCAGTTATTTAAATTAGGATATCTCTAGTTAGAGCAGCCGAATAAGCAGATATTTTAGCTAGATTTCACGTTGATGAATCTGTCAGCTCAGTTATTAAAACTTTGGATTCCTCTAGTTAGAGTAGCCGAATAAGAAGATATGTTAGCTAGATTTCTAGGTGATGAATCTGTGATTGCAGTTTCTTAAACTAAAATACTTGTAGTTGGAGTATCCGAATAAGCAGATATTTAAGCTAGATTTCTAAGCGACGAATCTGTAAGTGCAGTTATTTAAATTAGCGCACCTCTAGTTAGAGCAGCCGTATAAGCAGATATTTTAGCTAGATTTTAAACTGATGAATCTGTCAGCTCAGTTATTTAAACCTTAGATTTCTCTAGTTAGAGTAGCCGAATAAGCAGATATTTTAACTAGATTTCAAGCTGATGGATCTGTAAATTCAGTCATTTAAACCAGATATCTCTTGTTGGAGAAGCTGAATAAGCAGATGTTTTAGCTGGATTTTAAGTGGGCAAATCTGCATGTTCCGATATTTTAACCAGAATATTAACTGTTAATTCGATATTTCCGCTAGTTATTCCGTAGGTTTAACTAATCCAAACTTAATTATTACCGCTGTAAAATCTGGTGGAATAATTACATAAACAGTTAAATTATCGGATTTATTGAAATTCTCGTTTTTCTCTACAAAATATATAACTAGATTATCCAGTTTGTAATTCTTAACTGGATAAGTAACTGGAAATTCTAGGAATCCGGATCTAGTTAAAATCTAGTGAAAAATAACTTACTGTGTACATTAAGGAAGTACTCGAGGACTACGTCGTATCTTTTGCCGAGTTTATTGGTGAAAACTTTCTGCTCATGCAAGAAGTCTGGACCGCAATACCATCCAGAAGTCTGGACCGCAATACCATCCAACATTTATGGGACGAACTAAAAAAATAGTTCGAGTCAGAGCTATTGCTTCAATGAGTCTGCTACAGCTACAACAAGCAATCGCAGAGGAGTATATCTAAAGATTTGGTGAAAACTTTGTTGAAATCAATGAAACATCGAATGGAAGCTGTCATCCGGGCTAGGGGTGGGGATATTTTTTACAAATAAAAATATTTTTTGCTGATTTCCAAGTTTTAATTCAATTTTTACCATTAATTTGCATGCTGACAAATTTACAAAAAACGTGTACTTTAGATGTTGAATCTGCATTAAAAACAATTAAACAAACATTGAGTTTTTTGATTATTTTGAACTTTTTTTGAAAATTAATAAATGTGCGAATTTTTTGCACCCACGTTTATTTATATATAGCGCAGAATATTCTAAATGTTGCTTGTAACAGATTGGTTTGCTCTGGCAACTGTATACTTTAGTTGAAGCATTCTGGTAATTACGGGATCAATACTCATCAAAAGTTTATTTTCGAGTGATTTAAGCGAAAGTGCCGCTATGTCTTCTGCTTTCATTGTAGATAACGCGACTGTTACATGATTTACAACAATTCTAAAGTAAAGCTCCGTGTTGATGCATGAAAACATAACCGGCGATGGATTCTCATTTGTAACCACTGATAATTTGAAGAACTCTTATTTCGAGAGTACAGTTTTCATTTAAAAACTACACAATTATTTTCATTATGCTAACCAATGCGCTATTATGCAATCATTATGCAATCTACTGAAACTGGTGATGAGAATGATTGAAACTTGAGCCGCGAATAGAATGCCTGCCACTGCTTGTGTATTTATTTTAGGATACATTGATCTGAAGAGTTTCACATTTGGATCAATGAGCGCTACACAACTCACTGGAATCGTTGCAGTAGTTCATTTACATACTGCTGCTGATCGATCCTTATTTTCTGTCTTTCTTGTTCCGTTCTATTTTGTAGTATATATAGGCAAGGATCAACTTTGGATTGTAATTTTACAAGTGGGTTTAATAATTTATCAAGTTGTTGATTCTTAACACTGGACTTGTCTGTTAGAGTTAATAAAGAGACTCAGTCAGAATAATTTATATTTCTTCTTAAAGTTCACCTTGAAGAAAAGCAGTTGCAGCGTCCATCTGTTCAATATTGAAATTGTATTTTGCTGCAAGTAATTTTAAACTTTTTATATAAAAACTAAACTTTTACATAAAACTTTTATAAACTTTTTTCGTGGTAAACATCCTTTTACAACTAATCTCGCTTACTATTCTATATATTGCTCAGGTGTTTTGTTGGGTGTATGTACACATTCTTCTGCCATAGCATTTTCTTTCGTTAATGCATCAGCCTTTGATAAAGCTTCCTCGATGGTTGTTGGATGATATAACTAACTGTGGTGGGACCTTATTTTCTGTCTTTCTTGTTCCGTTCTATTTATTCCGTTCTATTTTGTAGTATAGATATTTTGTAGTATATATAGGCAAGGATCAACTTTGGATTGTAATTTTACAAGTGGGTTTAAAAATTTATCAAGTTGTTGATTCTTAACACTGGACTTGTCTGTTAGAGTTAATAAAGAGACTCAGTCAGAATAATTTATATTTCTTCTTAAAGTTCACCTTGAAGAAAAGCAGTTGCAGCGTCCATCTGTTCAATATTGAAATTGTATTTTGCTGCAAGTAATTTTAAACTTTTTATATAAAAACTAAACTTTTACATAAAACTTTTATAAACTTTTTTCGTGGTAAACATCCTTTTACAACTAATCTCGCTTACTATTCTATATATTGCTCAGGTGTTTTGTTGGGTGTATGTACACATTCTTCTGCCATAGCATTTTCTTTCGTTAATGCATCAGCCTTTGATAAAGCTTCCTCGATGGTTGTTGGATGATATAACTAACTGTGGTGGGACATCAGGTGGAACTCAGGAATTTATTCGGATCACTCTGTGTAAACTGCTCTATGTTGATCTTTAACGCAGCTAACATTACTACTTATAATCAAGATATTTGATTATGTAGTTGATTTGAATGATATATTTTCGAGTAGTAACCAACAAATACGTACATATACATTTTCCTGATTTGGAACTGTTTCTCTCGTTTTTGCTTCAACACACAAACCAACCAAAAACGCGTTAATGTTTATTATTATGTCCACATTTCTTAGGGTGTTATGGCACCTTTAATCATTTGCTTGAAAATAGGCTAATTATGTAGCATCCTGCTTACTACTTCCGCCCAAAATTTGTCATATAATTCGACATCAATAAGCATATATCTCACTTTTCAACAATTGGCTGATTCATTGTTTCGGCAATTCTATATTTTCCAGTGCATAAAGAACTACATATATATGCTCTGGTGACATATCCCGACCCTTCTCAAAATGTTTACAAAAACCCGGTTAATTTACATTTTATAATGTTCTCCGTCAAATCCATGAACTCCATCTAACACCCGTACTAGCCATTAGAAAATGATTAAGATGATAATGATTTATATTGCAACCTCCAAGTTGTTTGAGTTATCTCAAGTTACCACTTAAATTTGAACTAGAAATGGCTTGAAAATTTACACATGATTTCGACATATACTCATAAAGCAGTTTCTATGATGTTCATATATGTTGTAGCGTACTGATGGGTCGAATGGAGTAGATCGGACTCTCAGAATATTATTATTATAAAGAGAAGATGTTTGTTCTATTTAGAAAAGCTTAAAAGCTAAATACCCGTCATTCGAAAGCTTAATGCACAAACAATTATTTTCTGCATTACGTTTATCAAATACCAAAATAATATATACAGATTTTGTTACAGTATCATCCAGCCTTTAATAAATTTATGAATTTCATAAATAAAAATGAATTATTTATATCTGCATTTTATATCATTTATGTAGTAAATATTCATTTATTTTTTGTAGTTGATCAAATCGATTTTTGGCTTTCCATGCAAATTGCAAATACATATTACATTGTTTTATGCGCACAATGTGGGTCAATTTTAAAATATAAAGGCAATATCTGAAATTACATAAATATAAATTTATTTATGATATTGTATATAAATCAATGTACATTGCACGTTTTTATGTATATTGTGATTTTTAAAGAGATAGAGGCTCAACATTTAAATTTGTGTACTGCGGTTCACTTGCAATCGGATGTCACAATTCTTGTAGAATTAAAAAAATTTGGCTTATGCTTTCATGAAGTAATGTAATCATGCCATTTTTCGACCTAGACATTTTTGCAGTTTTACTATTCGCCACATTTTGTAAAGGCGATTTTTTTTAAATATAATAACATATTTGTGTGTTTTACATTGATGTTTGACAACACCTTATATTCCAAAGTTTCACGGTGATCGGGACACCAAAATCCATACCGCAATGGAGAAACGGCCTTAAAACTTGTTCTTTCGGAACCGGTTTATTACCTGTAGAGTCATATCCTATGCTTTCTTTTACCGAAAAATGCATAAACCTTACTAGACTTTACCGCTATTTTACATTACAAAATGCAATATTTCTGTCGCAGAGGTTTGAAACATTAGTATTTTATTAACAGTTCAGTGTAAGTTGACTGCAAAATGGTAGAATAAATATATTGCCCTTCGATGTCATGTAACTTGTGGAAGTTCATTGGGAAACGAAACCGAATTTTAAAAGGTACAAATTATAGAATATAACACAGAAAATTTGAAATCAACATCTAAGAAGTATTTTGCGAAGAAACGATATTATGGAAATGTGCTTAGCAATGTCAGTTGGAGTGTTCAGACCATATGAACAACTAGTTAACCTATGAACATGACCACCAATCGGTTAAAAATAATTTAATACTAAGTTAAAATAATATATTGAACATAAAATAAATATATGCTTAAAGAAGTTGCTTAAATAAGCAAATATATGGCGAAGCAACAATTTGGTTTACTTTAGTTAAAACACAAGAAGCTATTTCCATTATATTTAATTATTATTGTAATCAATGTAATAATTTTATTTATATATAAATTGTAATATTTCAAATAAAGAAACAGAATTAAAGTAACCTTTAACTTCTCAACTACTTGTTAAGAATTAGTAGGTAGTGTAGGCTCACTAATTTCTAAACAAACATGGAGAAACTTATGAAAAAATAATAGTTAGTTTTGAACAGTAACAACTCAAACTAACATTGAAACTATCAAAATTAATGTTACATCTAATATAGTAAACTTAATTTGTCGAATATTTTTTTAATATACGAGATTTACTTGGCCAGGGAACTGATAGTGCTAGAAACATTCAAAAGTTTTGATACATCGCGTAGAAAATTTGAATTCAATAATTTTGTCATCCACTTCCCCTCTCCACAACGTCATTTACATTTTCATATAATATTCGTAGTTTGGTTTTGCAATGTAAACCTGCCCATATTTCTTTTAAATTATGTCTAAATTGATTAATAAATTTTTTAAAGCTGGCAAATTTCCTAGCCATCTAAAAATTGCTAAATAATAGAGCCACTTCAAGTTTGCACATCTAAATATATAAAACAAAGTCTGGTTAGTTACACCATTTATAACTCAAGAACGGCTGGACTGATTTTTATGATCTTTGTTTTGTTGGATTTGTCTTCGCTCATAATAAGTATTTAAACATCGAAAAATTGACCAAAAAAAATTTATCGTGAAAATTCCTTTTCTCATACATTTTGTATGGAATGGTTTTTATAATGATATCTAGAGAATGGATTCACTTATTTCGATGATTTTTTTTATTTTTGTTAGTCTCAATACAGTGGTGGCTTAGGAAAAAAGAAAAGTCGGAAAAACTCAAAAGGAAAACCCCAATAAAAAAAAAAAAACCTCTTTTTATATGAATTTTGTATATGTAGTTTGTATGTGACGAGCAGTGTTGTGCCTGTTTTTTACGTTACGTAATATACTCGGTTTTTTACCTGTAAAATACGTATTTTACACATAACAATTTTTTACAAAATGTAAATACAAAATGTAAAATACAAAAACTATTCGTAACTAATTCAAAATTACTTATAGTTCATAATCTCAATTCTTACGTATCTATATAAAGAAAATTGGATATAGGTATGATGTAAAATGAAAATTGAACTTTAAATAATTGAATTGATTTGAATTTATTTATAATTCTTCTAATTTAATAATTATAATTAAAAGTAAAATATGTATTTGTAGAAAAATATAAATAAAATTATTTATTTTTCAAAGAAAATTTTGTTTGTTTCTCAGCTACTAACTTATTTTTTAGAATAGAAAAACAAAATCCACAACACTATGGGATTGAAGTGTAAAACGATTAATCATCAAACTCATTCAATATTAATGCTATAACGTTTTAATGTTATCTGTTACAAAAATTGTTAGATGATTACGAGAAATTATTACCATCTTTCGACAAGATTATTTAACTTGACACAGACAGAGACATTTGTAGTGCAATTTGTTCTCTATCGATTATTGCTTAAAATAAGAATTACATTGCTTAAAATAAACAACTTCATACTGCTCTAATATTGTAGCAAAACGAAATAAAAAAAATTCAAAAATTTAGGTGTCATTTGTTATTGTCAAATGTCAACACAAAAAAACAAAAATAGAAATCGAAAAATAAAATCAGGTATATAAAAATTTAAATATTATATTATATCAAATTATATAATTATATCTATAAAACTAGAGGATTTTATTACGGCCAAGGAATCAAGGATAGTGCAAATCTGCTTGAAAACGATATTTCGTATGAATGAGTTGGAGTTCAAAACTATGCTTGTTCGATGTATCGCTCATCTTACCCTTAGCTATAAGAATTCGGCAAATCAAAATTTGGTCCGAGATATTAAAATTTTACTAACCGTTTTCGAGTGAGTTTTTTTTTACTTATTAAATTACAAGTCAAATGACCAATGGCTCTTTGGCTCGAATATTTTAATTTTCTTAACTAAGTAGAATTTTGACTGAAAAATAAATATTTTGTTTACTTATGCGTATTATAATTATTAATAAAAATCAAATATGTTGTATTTCAAAAAAATTGTTTATTTATTTATTATAAATTCAGTTTTACTTTTAAAAGTAACATTAATGAAATTTTGTTTATCGCAAACCTTCATTATCATCACTATCAACAAATCGAATTAGAATTTCTTTATTATTTAAAGGATAATATTAATAAATATGAATTAATTTTTTAGACCTATTAAATGTCAGGCTATTTCGAATTAGGCAAGGAATTTGGCCCCGATTTGAAAATATCCGTTCAATCTGCGCTGTCGATGCTGGAAGATTTAATAATTTCAGTGCTAAGTTGGATACGTTTAGGTGGCTTCGCTGCAGTGCTCCAAAAAATGTTTGGAATCTTTTGAGTATAAAGTTTGGAAAATTCCACTTTGTTTTTGTAAATGTGCCAATCCTCAATCCTCAAATTTCCGTGGCCAATTAAATTTGTCAGACATCAAAATAGTTATGGCAAATATATCAAAATTTATTTTTGATAAAGATTTTATCGAAAGCGTACAAAACTCAAAAGAATTGTTTGATCCCATATGTAATCTTATAAACACTTTCCAACGTGGAAAAACTACTTTAGCGAATGGTGGTTTTATGTGGCTATCATTTAACGTGCAGGTAAGATTTAGAGATATTTGTAGTTTAATATTTTTCGAAAAACGCCAGCTTATTATGTGCATCCTTATTACGATAACGACCTTTTAATTGATAGTCAAATGGATAAAATCAATCAGTTTTAACAAATTTAAATGGCCAAGGAAATGAGGATTGGCTCATTTACAAAAACGAAAGTGGAATATCCCATCCTTTATACTCAAAAGAAATAAGAAATCCACAAGATTTTTGGAGCACTGCAGCGATAAGCCACCCAAACTTATCCAACTTTGCACTGAAATTATTAAATCTTCGATCACATTCGAAACTTGTCCCTCTCTAGTCGAACATTTTTATCAAACAGACTCTTAGGGATTAACTACGATAGCTGTCTTAAAGTAATTCGTGCAAACCTATCTGAGAACTCCGTAATATTAATCGATATTACTATTTCGATTTTTATTTTTATTTTTTTGTGTTGACATTTGACAATAACAAATGACACCTAAATATTTTGGATTTTTTCTCCTCACGTCACATAGTCACATAGCGCAACAATTTTTTTATTTCGTTTTGCTACAATATTAGAGCAGTATGAAGTTGTTTATTTTAAGCAATGTAATTCTTATTTTAAGCAATAATCGATAGAGAACAAATTGCACTACAGATGGCTCTGTCTGTGTCAAGTTAAATAATCTTGTCGAAAGATGGTAATGATTTCTCGTAATCATCTAAACAATTTTTGTAACAGATAACTTTAAAATGTTATAGCATTAATATTGATTGAGTTCGATGATTAATCGTTTTACACTTCAATCCCATAGTGTTGTGGATTTTGTTTTTCTATTCTAAAAATAAGTTCGTAGCTGAGAAACAAACCATATTTTCTTTGAAAAAAAAAATTATTTATATTTTTCTACAAATATTTTACTTTTAATTATAATTAATAAATTAGAAGTAATATAAATAAATTCAAAAATTTCAAATCCATTTCTCATTTTACATCATATATCCAAAAAAAAATTCATATACGTAAGAATTGATGTTTTTGAATTAGTTATGAATATTTTACGCAGTGTTCCTCGCAGTAATTGCATTTGCGAAGTGTATATTTGGATAACGACTTCTGTAGTTATGCTTATGTCGTATTTCATATTAATTTAACTTAGCATCTTTTATTAATATAGTTTTTATCGAATAAAATTAAATGTATTAATATGATACAAATTTACGTTTCGTATATTAAGGTTTGCGGCTTTACTAAGGATTTTAAATACGCGTTTGATTTTATACAATATTATACGTTTTATACAGTAATTTAAGTATATTACCATTTTTTACGTAAAAAATGTATAAAACAGTTTTTTACATACAATTGCACAACACTGGTGACGAGTGGTGCAGTGGTTAAATCTTCAGCGTTTGGGCCGCAAGGTACTGGATGCGAATCGGACTGGAGCGTGCATGCAAATTAGTCTTTTATTTTTTTATCCAATCTTTTTATTTTATCTACTTAGCTATATAATTCATGATGGAAATGGTGGATTATTTTTCTTCGATCCGCCCGGTGGAACTGGGAAGGCATTCCTCATGTCATTGATTTTGGTCAATATTCATGCGAGATCCGATATTGCTGTAGCAGTTACTCAGCGTTGAAACTGTCGTTAGACCTTCAATCGGCTGAAAACTCGACTTGCAATATTGCGAAACACTCAGCAATGGCGTAAGTTTTAGTAGCAAGTAAAATCATCATCGAATATGAATGTACAATGGCGCACAAATGCGCATTGGGAGCACTCAATCGAATTATGAAAGATCTACGCAATGACTCAAGATGTTTTGGAGGCGCAATGATTCAACTGTCCGGCAAATTCCGTCATAAAATACCAGTCATTCCAAAATCGACCGCTGTCGATGAAATAAACGCTTGCCTCAAATCATCGACTCTGCGTGGCGCTATGTGATGAAACTTCAGCTGTCGACAAACATGCGAGTTGCATTGTTAAACCATAGACAACCCAAAAGAGATATTTCATCCTTTGTAAACGTAAAAATTTAAACTGCGAGTTCATTTTCTGTAAATAACCGCAAACAACCAAAAATATTTTTTTTTAAATGACAGATACAACGATGACATTGGAATTATCAAAAATATATTTTGTTTTTATTTTTTAGCTCGAACGAAAAATTTAATTTGATTGTCTGTGGTTAAACGATCCATCTGCCGAAGATTTCTCCAAGCAATTGCTGACTATCGGTAATGGTCGTGTTTCGGTCGACGAATCGAACGGAGTGATTTCGTTTCTTCAGAACTTTTGCAATTTTATCTCAACGAAGGACGAGCTCATCAACAAAGTGTTCCCGAACATCATTACTAACCACAAAAATCACAATTGGGTGAGTGAACGAGTAATTCTTGCGGCAAAGAACAAAGATGGGAATCACTTAAATTTCACAATTCAAAATCTAATCGTCGGTCTACTTCATTCCTTCAAATCTATCGACTGTGTGACAAACAAAGACGAAGCACCCAACTATCTAACTGAATTTTTAAACTCATTGGATCTACCTGGATTGCCACCGCACAATTTACAACTGAAAGTTAGTGTGTTGCCGGTAATCATCATGCTATGAAACCTGATTCAACCAAAACTATGTAACAGAACGCGTTTGGTTTCGAGAAAACCGAAGGAAAGGTTCAAAGATGAGGAAGTTCTCATTCCGAGAATTCTGATGATCCCGACCGGTATGCCATTCGAGTTTAAACGAATTCAATTTCCGATTCGTCTTGCATTCGGCATGACGATCAAAAAATCAAAAGGCACATACTTGAGTGTTTGTGGCCTGAATCTAGAAAATGAATGTTTCTCTCACGGCCAATTGTACGTAGCATGTTCACGTGTCGGCAAACCATCCGTTCTGTTCGTTCTCGCACCTGACAATAAAACATAAAATGTCGTATATCACAAGATGCTTTACTGAAGCGAATCGACCCTATTGCAACCCACCCAGCAAATAGTGTAAAAGAAAGTAGAGAACAATGCTACGCGAATCATTTCAAATCAATTCAATAAAACGAAAGCCTTGCTGCCACGTGAATTACACTCGTTTCAATGTAATTAAAATATATTTAATTTTTATTGACGTTAATTAATTTGGAGTATTTATTTTATCCGCCCCGAAGGTCTCGGGTTCGATTCTTGGTAGTGACATGGAAAAAAATGCACGGCTGGTTTAGGATCAATGAATTAATCACTTATTATTCGAAATGCAAATATGATTATAAAACCTCATTTGAGGCGGTCAAATCCCTTGATGGGATATAGTGCCAGAGAGAGAGAGAGAGAGAGAAAGAGAAAGAGAGAGAGAGAGAGAGAGAGAGAGGCCACTATTGTTCCTGATTTTTTTTAATGACATTTTGTTTTTCCGTTGATCGGACAAACTAGTACGTTTGCGGATGATTTTTTGCGGATTATTGTCGCCCTCTATTGCATAGTAGAAAAAGCGCTTGCTTTGTAATTCAGGGGTCCCGGGTTCAATTCCTGGTGGTGACAAAAGTTACGACTGCGGGCGTTTTAATGTGTTATGTGTTACATTGTGCATTGTCTTATATATCTCAAACCATAGTTATCGGCTTTTCTTCGTCAAATAAAAATATTAGATACTATGCATAGTTATCTACGAAGTAAAGGATCTCTCTGCTATAATTAATAATATAAAAAATGGCATTAGTTTTTACTTGAATGTTTCAAGTTTAAAGTGATTTCTTTAAATTAGCAAATACAAATTTTATGATTTTTCACTCTCCACATAAAAAACACAAATAGTGTAATATCCTTTATATAATGATGTAGTAGTGGATCGAGTTTCAAATACCCAGGAGCAACCTTTGATGTCATATGTAGCAACTCAATTTGTAGAAAAATAGCTCCTTTGGTTAGACTGGAAGAAAACTCTCATAATATATATATGTCTAAATTGGGTGTGTAACGAAATCCTGGTTTTTTATTAAAAAAAACCGGATTTTTAAGTAACCACGGTTTGAAAATTTTGTTTTTCGATGTAATTGTTTTGATTATTTTATAATGAAATAATGAATATTTAGTGAAATAGTTTTTCTGGGATCGATATAAAATATTTCATTTCAAAATGTTGCATTAACAATATATATCTTTTTTTATTAATCTTGCAACTACAAAATGTTGCAGTTACAAAATATTGCAAGTACAAAATCTTGCAATCACACAATCTTTCATAACAAAATGGTGCTATTATTTTTCTTTTAGAAAGAATGACTGCTCACCTTTTAGTAGGTGTCATTAATTGAATCTATATAATTCACTGCTATGTGCGGTACGCAGTACAACATGTTTGCTGATCCCGGTTCCTACGTCCCAAAAGGGTGGGGAGCACAGCGACCTTCTGCGTACCCGTGAGAGTTATCGAAGCCGTCAACCTCTATATTTATTGCATGGCCGGCCCGAATTAATAAAAAAAAGTTTATTTTTCAAAATCTAGACTGGGATTTTGAAAGCCGAGATTACGTAGTACACCAGACTAAATTATGTCTTGTGATTAGTGTATTTTGCATTTATTCATCCCGCAATTCTGTGCGGGTCGTTGGTACGCTACACTAAATTAAATAACTCCAGATCTTCCAAAACATGTTTGAAAGCTTTGTAGAAATTAGCTGCATGATTTTCAACGCTGAGTTTGAAACTGAATACAATAGAATTTTGCCAATATAGGCACGTTACATGATTACCAAGTCTCATTGTACAAGACGTTGAATGTATCTTCTGTTCTCTCTAATTTAACATTTTATCGTTATATTCAAAATTATCACAAGAGATGTGCCAATAGCATATTTTGCGGTTTTTTTACTAACGAATTTAGACGAAAACCAATTTGATTTTCTAGTTATCAGTTTTAAATTATGCGTGTTGCGAGTTTTGTAAACTTTATTGTAATTTAAAAAAAATGTGTTTACTATCCATCGGAACGATGACTGTCGCAATATGCCTCCCAATCGGAGTATATTCTGATAAAAAATGGATCGATAGATTTTAAGCGTTTTATTTCTTCTGCAAAATATTTATGATGTATATGTTACGGTGAAAGTCCGACATAGATAAATGTCCGAATGGAAACAGGAAATAAATATTCTAGTGCTCCGAATTCTATGAAATAGGAGTCCTATATTCCTGAAATTAAATCATTAGTACAAAGTCATCTAGAATAGTAGAGGCTGATGGCCTTAATAACTCTCGCACGAGCTTGCAGGAGCTAATTTCGCCCTTAATGTCGCTTAGCCATTTGATGGGCAAACTGAAACTATGTCGATGCAGAATTGAAGGTCAGCAAACGTTTTGTTAACACCGGATCTCAGATAATCGGTTTAACAATCGTGTAAACGAATTTAAAAAATTAAAGTTTTAGATATTTACCGATTTCGTACTTTAACCGTAACAAATATACTTGTTGAATAAGTTTTCAGAATCGCGTAGTTCCTCGACTGTTAAAAGTTTTGATTTGACCTTTGAGTATCCTTGACGTTCCTTGAATCTGGATTGAAAAGTTGCCATTGTTTTTGATGTTTCTAAAGCCAAAGTGCATCATCTGCTGATGATGAAATGACTTACTGTGCTTCCAATGATGCCGAGGCCAAATATCAGCGTTTTGCCTTTCAAAAATAAATATTTATTAACAGCTCGATACTCAATTTCTTCCATTTTCACAAAAGCACTCACATCGACTCACTCAGACGATAGTTAAAAAATAACTGCACATTCAAAATGGCTGATATCTCGGTGAGTACCTTTCAACATACGCGCAAATACACTCCCTCAATTTTGTTGACGAGTGCTGCCATCTTCATGTTGAGCTCCAAAACTTTTCAGTGAACCCTCCGAGTATTAAAAGCATCGGTCAAATAAAGTGATTGTAGACATTGTGCATTAGCTTATTAGCGTCATTTGGATCGTAATAAAATTCCGTGAATTCGATTTATTCAATTTAAGCAATGCACCTACTTTAAAAACATTAGAAATTGATCCTTGCGCCAGCGAGAAGTATAACTAATTTCAATGGTTAGAAACAAATTCTAGTATCAGTTGATAGTGAATAAATGCAGTGTACCAAGACCTTAGCCGAACATTCTCCTAAATTTTCCCGCAAAATTGAAAATTAATTTTTCGATTTGAATAATTTGAAATTTTGACAGTAAATTTTTAGCAGTTTAGTTTAATTAATTGTTTTAGACAATTTTGGAAATTAGAAATTTGAAATGGAAATCTGTTGCGTGGTAGCCTTGAACTGAAAAACAATAAGAAAAACAACAAAAAATGTGCTAATATACATTATAATATGCGGATATCTACAAAATCTACATCTCAACACTATGGCATAAGTAATCCTCAGTGACAATGGAATCAACGCAGGATTTTCAAGCATTCTGTGAAATGAATGCACTTAAATCAGTACGTCATCATAATACCATCCATAGACGAGTGGATTAACCGAGAGATTCATTCAAACGTTCGAACGTCGAATAAAGGCATGTGAGAATGATACCAAAAAGAGACAACCTAAAAGAGATATTTCATCCTATGTAAACGTAAAACTTTAAACTTCGTGTTCATTTTCTGTAAAGAGTCGCATACAATTAAAAATATCGAGTTTTTTCCATAAACTTATACGCAGTTTAACGAAAAATCACAGATACAACGATGACATTGGAATTATCAGAAATATAAATTGTTTTAATTTTTTAGTTCAAATGAAAAATCTAATTTGATTGTTTGTGATAATACAGATCCCGAATCACAGCGCAACGTACCCCTATTTAGTTATTGGAACAAACCACATGTTACAACAGGCAAAGCTTCTGCCGAATTTTTAGAGAACCACCAATTATTAATAGCACCACTATTTTAGCACAGAATATGTTTTGAAATTTGTGGAAAGTAGAACAAAAAATAATTTGGTGGTCTAATTCATAACATTTGGCAGAAATGACTGAATTATTTACTCTCCCGTGTATGGTTTTTCTAAACTTTATTGATTGTAGTTTATATATATTACAAGCAATACGACTAGTTCTTAAAAATTTCGATATACCTCGTACCCGTCAATAATCGAGGAATTGGATTTCTTAATATTACGAAAAATGACAGATGAACCTACAGACGTGCGGATATCCTCCTATTGGTCTCCCAGATACCACCAAAAATTGGTCGCAATTATAGAGAATCAAAATAAATTTTTGCAAAACTCTAAATCTACTTAAAACGCATCCTTGTTTGATAAAAAAAACAGCCGCTTGCCCTAATTCAAACCGCATAGTTTAATAGTTTTCTTGTTCCTACAACCTTCTTAATATAGTCTTGTTAAATAACTCTTTATTGCAGTTTAATAAGATTTATAAAATAAATTATCACTTAATAATTATTTAGTAATAGTTTTAAAACTTATATCAAATTATAGTTTTTTTATATAAGTTTTAAAAGATTTTCATTCTTTTGCAGTTACAAAATTATAAAACACAAGAATTCCCCCACGATTTACAATTAAAAGTTTTTATAAACGGATTAAGCCATGTTAAAATTCTGTTTTTTTCCCGCCCGCGTTAAAGCTTAATCCACTAAATTCGTTTTAAAATGCCAAACGTCATTAAAAAGTACGCTACATCTATTATGCTAAAGCATATAATCCATTAGATAGTAGCAACATCCGAAATAAAATGCTATACGTAATTTTCCTACGGATTATATCCACATATAAATTTTAAATACTGGTACGCATACATATATGAGATATCATATATATGTCACTTACGACATAATCTCAACCCTTTTTTTAATATCATTTTGAATTTAAATATTTTTTCGAGTTCTAAGCTTTTTTTGTTGTTGTGGAAAACACCCAACCAACCAATGAATAATTTTGTCACTCCTTTTTATTCGTTTGTTTGGTTTCTGCTTTTGCTACAGGCAAAAATTAAAAGCTTATTTAAAATTCATCCCTAATTTTTAATCTACAATTCTTGCTTTTTTTTGAACGTGTTGGTGTTGCTGTTTCAATGAACTATCCAAAATAATAAATTATATTCCATGTTTGTTCTTTTTTTTTTGTCTCATTATCAGAGAATAATTTTCAACCCTTTTATAGTTATACTAGTATCTATTCATATGAATATATGTAAATGTCTCATACGATTTTATATATACGTAACATTTAAATGTTAGCTTAAAGTCATATATTAAAGTTCAGATTAAAATAGGATTAAAATATTTGGGTAAATATTCAAGTTTGAACGTTGAAGTTGGGAAAACTTTGAACTCAATGTTCTTATTTATTTAAGGAGTTTTTTTATACGAGCCGAAACCATCGATATTCCTGATCTTTAAGAATACTCGCACGACCTTAGGTTTCGTAGACAAAGGCTCGGAATCGAATCCCAATCTTAATTTAAAGAAAATTATGTTATTACGATATGATGTTCTGATATCAATTTTTTTTACATTGAACTAAGGTAGGAAGCCACCCGCACGACATTAATAAAACATTGATTATAAAAACGGAACCTATCTACCTCGAAAGCTTGAGAAGTTTATACGGTTAACAAAATATTATGTTTTTGGACGAATTTAATCTGGTTTGTCTCTAATTTAGGTTTCAAATTATTCACCAAAAAGTTTAAAAATATTAATATTTTTATTCTTCCTTGTGACAATTGGGATTCCATTCTAAGGGAACTTAAAAACAAGGCAAAGGATAGAGTCGAGAGTAACAACCATCGTCATGTCTATATGGTTCATGCAGCAGCCCCAGAACCTAGCTATAAAATTTAATGAACTTAATAACAATGGCTTAGAAACCGTAAAAGACCCGTGTACCACGTATTAGCTGAGACCGCTTAGATTAACTTATAACTAATTGGAGAGCTCTGTAAGACCGTTGCAGTTTTTGTTAATTGATAAATTTATTTCAACAGCGGCAAGTTTCAAACTCGGGGCAGCAGCGTGGTAGCAACTCTTTTATCCAACGCTCTGCGGTTTTAGAGTCAATTTCGTATCTCATAATTCATTAACAATCTCAAACAGCTGCCTTTTTTATTGATGCGAGCATCTTACGAATTATTTATGGTCAAATAAATGTTAAGTTTAATTTGTCGCGAAAGATGAAGTGTTTAAATCTTGCGTAACCAGAGAAAGTTTGGTTAATATGTTCATGTCCTCTCTAATCCAAGTTAGAAATCGAAACGTACCAAATGTTTGATTAATCTTCTCGATGCGGAATCGGGAGGAGGTAAGACAAATCTCACAATATTGACTAACTTGGCTACTTCTTTCCAGCATAACCAAATATAAGAATTTCCTTTGAAATGCGCCTGAGAATCGATCGTTTTTGTTTTGAAAAAACATATACCAGAACTTCATCAAGTTTATGTTTCAATCTAAAATCAATAAGTAACCAAATTTTATAAAAGGCGACGTTCATTTAAGTATGAACAGATTCTAAAATTTGTCTTAAACTCGATTTAGAATCCGTATTCAATCACACTTACTAATTTTTTTACATTTTGATTTAAACAAATAACGAAAACAGAATCTTTTTATCTCTCTAGCTATCAGAACCCCATGAAGATATATTTTGCCGCCTTCACGATATATGGAGGGCCATCCGTTTCAATGCACTGCTCGCGCCCTAAAATTTTGACATCTTATTATCGATAGCTCTCGTTCATCATCATGTCGCAGAGCAGTTGAAGCCCACGTTCTGGTTGCTGGAACTCATTTTTATTCATTTGTTATTACAAAGGGCTTGCAACGTGCATGGTCCAGCCATTTTATAATAGCTCGATAAGATTGATATTCAATGATATCGATCTAACAATCAACTTCTTTTTGGAAGTAGGTAACATTTTACATTTGTTAGATGTCAGAGTCTAGCTCTCGCTTCCAAAAGTTAGCACAGGTTTTATAAGTGCGTTATGTCCAAGCTTACACGACTGCGAGAGCGGTTTAGAGTGCAATAATCTGGATTGGGAGCAGGAAATGCAATTCCCTGTAGCAATTTGGTCCTTTTTGTAAGTTTTGAAATGTCTCCATTTAATGTGATGATGTTATTACTGAGAAGTGCTTCTAGGTGTTGATACCAGATTTGTTTTACTGCCGTTCACTTTCAAACCAAGTCTTCGAGTGGTACTGAGCTGTCATTTTTTTATTTTTATTTTTTATTTTTTGCAATCTGTTCTGAAGGCGAAGCCTTCCAACTGCACGTCCTACCTTACGCCCACTGCATATCTCTATGTACTGGCATGGAAGATATGTTGATCTATGAATTATGAACTCCAATAGGGGGTCAAAGTTATTCTCATTTTCAACACAGTTCATCCCCCCATCAAAAAATCCTTTTGGTATCCTGCCTTCATCGGGATTCAAACCTGGGGTACCTTCTAATCCAATCGACAAAGCTTTCACCACTCTGCCGTTTGGTTGGTGAACTGTAAATGATATCGCTAGGTTTTCAGTAAAGATGGACGATAACGTCTACATATCCCTTCTAAATATAATATTTCCCAATCGGTGTATGTGTTATTGGAGTTTATTTTAAAAAATACGTTTTTTTCACGATACAAAAACAAATCATAAATATCTGACATTGAGATAATAAATACAAATTTCAACTTATATTTCACATATCGCATAAAATATTAGACAAAACAAAATTTTATTTGTGGGCTTGTTGCTTGATTAGCGTTATGTTGGGGCCGACTATAATAATACTGTTATAGTAGGACACAGAAACCTATAAGTTAAAAAAAACTTATCAAACAACAAAACTCAACGAAAACAAATATATAATATAAATAATATGATTTGTTGATGTCGTTTTGCGTATAAACCAAAACGTCAACCAAACACAAAACAACAATAATATTTATTTCTATTGATTTTATAACAACCATTAGTTTTCTACAAGTCGGTTCCAACTCAGATATGTGTCACAATGGTATACTACGTACAGATATATACCAGTTTATATATAAAAGGAACACAAAAATATCATTAAACTAATGTTTAGTTTCTGTTTATGATGTCTGATTGTGGGTGTGTTATAAAATATATGTGTGTTAGATTTGATAGAAAAACAAACAACTGAATAGAAAATCTAAACCATGTTTGAATGAAATATTTTATTTCGATACGTTTATCAGATTAAAGTGTTATCATACTGAAATGTATATGAGTATTTCGAAATTGATCTCGTAACTAAAAGTTTAAGGTGTGCGCAAAATGTTTGTTTTCGGGGTTAATAAAATTATGAACTAAATATTTCTACTATATCATATAATGGTAGTGGGTGACAGGGCAAGGGATTTTTTTTTTCAGTATAACCTAAAACAGACCCGATCAGTCTGAGGTCACCAGCCAAAAAGACAAACGGTTCCATTTCGCATTAAGGATGCTCTAACATTAAAGATTTAATGATTTTGGAAATGTAGCCCAATTTTTAGCGCTCGCTATACAAAGAGCTATACTAGCTTATACAAAGACTTAGGCCGTCTGTCTGTTAGCACTATCACAGCAAAAACTATACACACCAGAGAGGTCAAAATTTGCACACAGATAGATACTATCTGTATCTATCTACTAGATAGCTCTAAAAAGGTCACACTTAAAATTTGGGAACTCTAGGTCAAGTCGTTTTTGAGATATTCAACTTTTTCTAAAAATATAGGTCACACAGAGCTGTCTACTTTTTTATTTAATTTTCAATTATTATTCTAGGCATAGTTTTATATATAATAAAAAGAGTGTTATTTCAAAACTAGTTTCTGTAATTTTTTTTTTGATTTGCTTAAGATTCTATTCATTTTTTGTCTATTGGGCTAATTTGTTGTATTAGCACCTTAGTTGTTTCAGAGGTTTTACACCTCTGTCCGTCCGTCTGTTGCATTTTTCCTATTTTATCGAGCGCTTGTCGGACAATTTCAATTGTCCGCTTCTACTAGTTTAATTTTAATTTAAATTAAATAAACATTTAATTGCGAGTGAAGAAAGCGAAATTAAAACAGAATCTCTTATGATGGTGTGGCAAGCAACTTCTATACTCCTGAAGAGAAATACTTCTAATTATAAGAAAGTTAGCAAAAACAGTCTCCGGAACTACCAAGACCGATAATAAGAATATAGTGATCGTTAATTGACGCAGCAATAGATGTTGAAATAACCAGGTTTTGAGTTCAATTAAGGATGAATTTCAACTAGGTGGAGCGTACGAAAAACAAAACAAACGCGCGCGGCTGATAACAGAGCTAATTTGTGCGTCCTATAGGCAGAGCACACTTAATTTTTATTTTGCGAGAGCTACGTCCTAAAAGATGGGCCGCATCATTTCTGAGGTTACATAATCAGTTCAAAATTCGGATTAATGGATAAAGACTCTATATTAGACCCTAGCCAAGTCTCAGAGAAGCCCTGAGGATGAGGCGTTATGGCTTGTCAGATGAATGTTCTATTTCCATGATTTCTTTATCATTTCTACTATGCGCTGTTTCTACGTGGTTAATATAATTTGTACTGACCCAAGCAATAGTTACGTTGCGTTGATGGTTGCGTTGATGGTTAAGTTGTAGTCGCACTATATTAGTTTCAGGATCCAGGTGGCTTAGATCGATTTCAAGTATTTAATTTAATTCAAAAACTCAAAAACCTGTTCCTATAGATGAACTGATGAGAGAAGTATCGCTTTTTGATAGAAGAAGTAGATTATTCAGCGAGAATCAGAGCAGTCCTCTTTGTAAGCATAGCACCCAGTTAACCATGGGCTATTAGGTTGATCATAAAGTAATAAAAAATCATTTATTGATATTTCAAGTGTCAATAAGCTCTAAAAACTCAAATAATTTTAATATTGTGGCTCAAGAAAATTAGGAATCACAGTTCAAACATACGCTTGATTGTTCATTTAATGAAAGCATCTGCTACTACTAAAACACTTTATGGGTTTTTATGATTAAAACAAATCTCGGGATTTATCTCAATCGCATACAACACAATATTGATTAGCAAACTTTACCATAAAATTTTAAAAATATTAATTGTTATGTAATTTAAAAAATAATAATATTTCACTTAAATATTGAAAAATGTTCGATTTACCCAACAGCATTCTAAAAAGTTCGATGGAACTAATAAATCTAGCACGCATTTAATGAATTCAAAATTATACTTACTGTCTTCCCTCGTAAATAACGCATATGCGTTCTATTCGCGAGTGCCAAAAACCGACAAATTTCAAAATTCATATCAAAATTTCAAATAAAACGATCATTTAAGAAAACGTCTAGGTTTTCTAATGGGCATGTTTTTATAAAAAAATAAACAAACAACTACTATAAATTTATGTTTTGTTTTTTATTTATGCTAATTCAGCCTCTTATAGGAATATTACATAATATTTATGTAATTTTATCACATTAATTCATTGTTATCATGTTAAAAAATAAAAATATAAAAAATAAATAAAAATGGCTCATCAAAAAGTTATTATTTTATCACTTTTGAAGTCCATAAAAATTTTCGATTTTTATTATCGTTACATCTCTCGTTGGGTTCTCAACTTCATATAAATGCTCGTTAATTTTCACGCAATCAGTATTTAACAAAGATCAATGAATTAATCACTCATTATCCGAATTGAAAATATGATTATGAAACCTCATGTGAGGCGGTCAAATCCCTTGATGGGATATAGTGCCAGAGAGAGAGAGAGAGTATTTAACAAAATTACAGTTATATTCCAATTTTCGATCACAGATATTGCAAACATTTCTAAACCCGATTCGGTTGTTTGTCCAGCTTTCAACGCACTTTCTTCTTTTGAATCCATTAAATCCCGCAAATCGTTATTTAGGAAACTAATTACATTTTCTATATAACGAGCAATCCAATCCATAAAGTTTTCCGAATTATTTGATTTAATGTATTTGATACATTCAAAAAAACTGGTAGATATTTGCTTCGACCAAAAATAATCCTTTCCATCAATGCTTTCAAAAAAATTTTCATCGTTTGATATAAATTCACCAGAAAATTATGCAAGCCAGACATTTATATCAGAAGTATCATGACATAATTCCATCAGTGGGCCATGAAGATTCTCAATTTTAAATTCAATTTTAGAGGTTATCCCGCAACAATTAAAAGCTTTTAAAATAGTTTCTGATGAGAGATCTTTTGTAAATCTTATGACCCATTCTGACACTGTAGCATATGACGGTATTTTCGGATTACCTTGTTTAGATTGCATACCCAGCTTTGATATTGCTTCAGCAATGTAGGCATTGTATCGATCACCGTATGTTTCTTGAAATATTTTATTCACGACAACATCTAATGGCTGGAATATTCCTCTCAGTTTTGGTGGTATAATTCTAATAAAAATATTATATTTTTCGTAATATCGGCTATTTGCTACGACAATATGAGGCCCGTACGAATCAATTAGAAGAAGTACCGGCTCCCGGAGTAAATTAGTTTGGGGTCTTGCCATTATTACAGTCTTTATGTAATTGTGTAATATTTCAATGCTCCACATACCTGTTACGTTAACGTCGACGTAGCACCCACTTTCTACCTTTGGTTGTTTTTTTCAATAAATTGTAACCGTTGCACTGTTACATGCAAAAGTTTGTTTTAAAATTGAATACCCGCGCATGATAAGTCAGTTGTTAATGTTCAATATTTTTGCCCGGTACTGTACATATATTATTTGTACCATAATGCCATAAAACACAGCTGAGCCGCAGTTTATTTGTATTGTTCTGAGTGGGGAGAAACAAGTTTAACATTGTTTTGCATTACCCCTAAATATGTCAATTGGATGGAAATAAAATTTATTGATCACTAGTATTGTGCCACCGGTCAAGAGAAAAAGTTAACACCAACTCTTGTCTTTCGTAAAGTAAAAGTTAAGTTCAAATAAAAAATAAAATAAAAACTTAAAATAGTTAGAAAAAGGGTGTAGTGCTGTGTAATTGTGAGTGTTCGGATAGAGATCCATTTTGAACGACGATCTACAAACCGAGATCAACCAATTATTTATTTCCATCCAACAAGACGCTTACCAAGGTAAATTGTTTGTTGTTTCCGTTTTTTTTATAAACCTCGTCATTAAAAGTAGAATTATTTTGCTTATTCCAACAATATAGTTTGTACCGGTAAATATTTTGTGGCAAGACCCGGTTGCTTGGTAAGCGCAATTTTTTATTATATTATATTTATTAAACACGATTGGAACGACAACGATACGCGGTTTATAATTATATCAAAGAGCCGTCTTTATAACGAAAGCCTTTATAAACATTATTCCGGGATCACGGCATATTACTCGTACGTGATAAAATATTAGTTAAACGTTCATGATGAATATGAAAGACACCGCTATCCATGTTGTTTGTGATATACAAAAGTTACATGACGTCACTAACTAACGTTGAAGTTCCAGCGTTTCAATTGTAGTTATGTACCCGATATCTACCGCATATAACTTGGTTTAAGAACAATACTTAAATATATGTACATTTATTAATTTATATATTTATTAAAATTTATTTATTTACTTATTTTTTTTTAAACAAACATATAAACTATTAAAATAATTTATGTTACTATATAAAAACACAAACGAAAACGATTACATATTAGGAGCCATGGTTCATTTCATAGTTAAAGAATTAAATCAAAATTGTTAAAACTGTGATTTTTATGTTAATTTGTTAATTTAATTTACTATATAATCATACATTTATATATACAATTTATTTATTTACATTATATTACAAGAAAACTATATTATTAATTTCATAGTTATATTAAATGCTAAATTATACAATAACCAAATTTCATTAATTTACTACTCTGGTTCAGCTGTGTAGCTTTGCGAAACTTATTTATTTTGTTGAAAATTGTTTTTCCCTTTTCCACTGAAGTATTATGCGTGAAGATTTGTTTTTTTGTGTGTGTAAAGTGATAATAATAATGTGTAGCTAAATCTTATAAAAGCTAAGATGATCTGAGCTTCAACCACATAGGGGACTTCAATATTTTTTTTATTGAAGTTTTATTAAAATGGAGGTGTGGGTTAAGATAATCATGACCGTTAGATCAAAGGTCATGTTGCTTGGTTGTGTAGCGGACTGTGATAAGTTTTGTGCAATAACTGTGATAAGAAAACTGTGATAACATTGATAGCTAAAACATTGAACATTAAAATGTAACCTTTCTGTGATTTTTTTTTGTAAATGGTCATTAATATAAATAATTATTACTGTGTGTGTGTGTTCATTCAACAGAAGCAGCATATTTTTCAAGCTCTTGATGATTGGTGGAAAGATCCCACCCAAACGACTGCCACCTAGCCGGCGATCTGCTGCTCCATCATAAAATCGTCAAGAGATCTGTTAACGATTCACGGTACTCTAACAATTTTAAAACAAACCGCAAGCGAATCGTTACAAAATGAAGTTTCAATATTGTCCCATCAGCAGTTATTCCAAAAGTTACTGTGAATCGTTTATGCGAACTGCTTGCTTTACGAATCACAACATTCCTAATCCCTTTTTGTGTTATTGTTGATTGGGGCTCGAACTCGAAATATCTGGAAACTTGGTCCACGTTTATTATATTATAATGCCGTATTTGTTTCTCTTCGATGGTATCTTGAGGTTTTTAGGTTTCAGTGGTTGACACTTAGGCCATTTTTGGCCCATTGTGATACCACGCATTCACGCCACATCATTAACCCATTCACCTATTCACTTACTCACACAACTACAGTATTACCACCTGCACATTGCAAGCTCCATGTCAACCTGTACATTGACATGGACGGTGGGTCGGCGCTGAATTCTGCACTCCATCAGAGGGTCTTAGTTGTGTTTATTAACATCACCGATCGTAATCGATGATGAAAATTCGATTTGCATCTAGCCTCTCATGGGATTCGAACCCAGTACCTCCCGGTCCAAGTGCCGAAGCTTTAACCACTGCACCACTTGTCCGGTTAATCTTGGTATCTTGAATGTTTTCAAAAAAATCACGAACAAGAGTACATGCATTATCAGGAAGATAACGGCATGACGTTTAACGTCTGGAGACTAATTTATGACGATTTTTAAATCGATTAAGCCACCCATCTGATGCCTTAAATGTGGCATACTTTCCTGGGCATAATTTTTTTTAATATTCAAGCCATGCTTTGAATATTTTTTTCTTTAACCCGGAGACTCTGACTGTTTCTCTCCTGAATCCACTTAAAAAGTTCGTTCTCCAGCTCCATAAATTGGTCGTGTAGGCCTACACCTTTTAATCGACGAGCTACTTGTGTGGAAATTTCTTGTAAAGCTTCCAACAATTTATTTTTATTTTTCATCCAGCCTCGAATTGTTGATGTTGTTAGCTGGTATTTCGAAGCTAATGCAGCGTACCCACTCACTGCTGTATTATCGGCGTACTCTATCAAAACTTGAAGTTTGAACCGCAACGAATACCACTTTCGTTTTGAATTCATAATAAGTATGAAACCTAAAACGGAGATACAAATATTTTATCAAATTTTAAAATTCCGTATTTATTTTGCTTGTATACGTATATGACATTTTTAAATTAAACAATATAACCAAACGTTACCTGTTTTACAAAAATCAAATAAAATTGTTTCCGAATTTTGGAAAATGAGCTGCTTTTCGAAGAAAAATTACACCACAAGAAATTATTTTACTATTTTTTAGAGTTGTTAACAAATAATTTGACGTTTGAAGTGCAGTAAAGTAAATGTTACCATATGGTTGCAATTTTAAAAAAGTTTCTATAGAACTGCGATAAAAGTTTTGCCAAGGTTTACACATTTAAAGTTTAATTTACGGAAGAAAGTTGTCATTAGTTTCAAATCGAATATTAAAAATATTATAAATTTAATTTTTTTCACGTAAATATGAAATATAAATAATAACAAAATTCATTTAGATTTTATATACATAAATAATTTCAAAATATGATGTAATTGTTCTTAATATTCGAATAAAACACCCTGGGCGTTATATTTGAATAAAACACCTAGTGGGCGCAATATTCGTTTTGAACGCCCCAGGCCTTATTTACGAGGGAAGACAGTAGTAATAATTTTCTTTCTTGGTTCTAATGAATGAACCGCACTGATAATTTAATATCTCATTTCGAAGCAACAAATATATGGTTACGAATTTGTCCTGTCGAATCCGGTTCGATCTCTGGATTATGAATAGCATTATAGGATTTGACGGGTTCAAGATCAATTCCTGTAATTAACACCACTTCCGGAATATTCCCGATAATACTAGAAATAATCGCTCGATAAATTTTCAACATTCAAAGATCTGTGATCAAGAAACCAGAACTAACGAACCCTAACTGACCTACAGGCTGAATAAAATCAAGCAAAGTGAGCTGTGATCAAACTTTTCAAGAGATGACCCTTAGGGTACATTCATTCATTATCCGTCGTAGTCAACATTTCCGTAAAATTTACATTAATTCTTATACCTAGGTATAACCTTAAACTAAGAATTTTTAAATATATATCAGGTCACAAGCATCATTTTGCAATAGTTGCATTGCTAATAAATTAGCAAGTTTGCTGATAATAGTGCTAGGTACAGTTTAGCCGTACAATTCAAAAATTGTATCGTTACCATCCCTAGTCGCTTGGAGACATGTACCGTCCGGTTACCCGGTCTACTCTAGCGCACTGTTACGTTCTTTTAAGACACTGATCAGTTCGGCACAATATGCCCGAAACTGTGGGAGTACTTCGTCACTCAGTAATTCTGGCATTGGTAATTCATTTATGTTTGAGTTACCAAACCACTTTTGTTTTAATGACTTGACCGTCACCTCGTTACATTTGAAAATTAGGTGGTTTACATCTTCTACTTCCGAACCGCATAGACATCGACAATGGTTTTATTATTTTATATCTCTGGAGGTAAACCTTAAACTTACCATGCCCAGAGATTACTTGACTAATCGAGCTTGTTAGTTGTAGTTTCATTTTTAGACGTTCTTTTACGTTTGGAATGAATGCAAATGTATGCCTTCCATCTGCTGATTCATTCCATCTGCTTTGCCATAGGTCAATCGCCATTTGCTCAATTTCATTTTTGTTGCTATATTGAATTTGTTCACTATCTACGACATGTATATGGTCACCTGTATCATTTATGTCGGTTTTTCTTAGGTGATACATGAGCGCTCGCTTTTTGATTAGAATATCCACCGGGAGCACTCCGGCCAGAACCACAACGGCGTCCTTAGATACCGTTCGGTAGGCCTTTGTTACTCCTAGCAAAATATTTCTCTGAGCACTTACTAGTGGTCTGATATGGTGACAGTTTAACCTGTCATACCAACCAGCTGCTGCGTACGTGAAAAGCGCCTCCGCCACACCTTTGTATATTATTACAAGTGTTTTGTGATTTAGTCCCCATCCCTCTCTTGACACTCTCGCCAATGAGTGGAATAGTTTCTTAGCGTTTTCACAGACTCTAAGAACGTGAGATGTTACGCCCATTCGTTCATCTAGGTCAACTCCAAGATACCTAACGCACTTGACCATTTTCATGTTTCGACCGTTTAGTGATATTGTTGGTAGTCGACTAGAGTCAAATTTGCCTTTTAGTTGCAGCATCACTGTTTTTTCTGCAGATAGTGACATTTTATTTGTTTTGCACCACTGTATATCATGTTATTTATGGCGATTTGACCCTGGCGTTGAAGTTCAAGCCTCGAGTTGCCGTGCACCAGAATGACTTTGTCATCTGCAAATGCTATTTCGTCCAGGTTATTCATCATACTCGTGTTAAATACGATATTCCATATTAGGGGGCCAAGGATTGACCCCTGAGGGCATCCTTTTGTTACTTGTTTTGTTACAGAACCATATTTGTCTCTGATTTCTGCGGTTCGGTTGCTGAAGTAACTCTTTAAAACATTCATGATGCTTCCAGGTATATTGTAAACTGATAGACTTGCAATGACACTAGGCCACGTTAAGTTATCAAATGCTCCAGCTATATCCAAGAAAATATCCATAACATATTTTGAACTTTGGGTTTTGATAGTGTTTGTTAGGCGGACTATCGCGTCCTCAGTAGACATGCTACGTCGGAAGCCGAATTGTTTGTCCGAGAATAGTCCGCTCTGTTCGATTCTTGGAGAGATACGAACCGCTAGTAGCCTTTCTAAGAGTTTCCCCATGACAGGTAGCAGCATGATTGGTCTATAAGACTTCGGAGAAAGTGGATCTCTATCCCCAGGTTTCCTGATTTTAATCATTTCACCCTTTTTCCACTCCTTCGGGAAGTAGCCAAATTTTAAGCAGCTGTTTAATAATTTTACTATGGAAGTCCCTATTATGGGCCAAGCCAGTTGGATTATTTCAGCATTCAAGTTGTCAAGTCCAGGGGACTTGTTACGCTTAAAGCAAGTAAGGGCACTGTTGACCTCCTCCCACGTAAATGGGGGGTCTTCAGCATCAGATATCCAATTGTTGTTGGTGGCGATCTCGCGCATTTCTGCTTGAGGCCCAGTAACGTCAGGTGCTTCGTCCGGCAGAAGCGAGTTTAATAACTCCAAGCGTGTGTCATGCCACGTATCAGTGAAGACTCCATTTGTCTTCCTGATGGTGTTTAAGACTTCAGGTGGTCTTGCTTTGCCGGCGGCAAATTTATATACAAGTCCCCATGGGTCATTGTTGTCATGTTCCGTGACGTACCTTTGGAAACTACTTTGCTTAGCTATAAATACTTCGTGGAAGTATTTATTCCTTGCCGTTCTAAAGAGAGACAATTTCAACTCTTTTGCTATTTGGTTCCTTTCCTTCTGGTATGCTCTTCTGAGGAACCAGAGTTCCACCAACTATTTCGTCTCTTTGCCACTCTCTTCTTTGGAATTGAGTTGTTGCAGACACTGGTTAACTGCGTTGTGATCAGCTCCACATGATCATCAATTTCGTCAATCGAGTTAATTTCAGGAAGTGCTTCAACACTGTCCCAAGAGCCGACCAGGTGTCTAGCAAATAGACCCCAATCAGCTATCTTTATGGCAAATCTCGGAGTTTTGCTACTTGCAAGAGGACCATTCTGTGGCGCGTTTAATAGTTCAAACGTGATGACTCTATGGTCACTAGAGGTCCAATTTTCTCTTACACACCACCCAACTATCGAGTCCAGTAAGGCTCCGTTGACTATTGTTAGGTCAATGTTGGAGTTCCCATTAGACGAGAACGTCGTTGGGTGTCCCTGCAAGTTCATTATGAAGAGGTCATTTCTAGACACGAAGTCATCTACTTTTCTTCCGTTTTCATCGGTTAAACGGTCATGCCACATTTTACTTCTGGCATTGAAGTCTCCGATGATCATTACCTTTTTTTGTTGACCCGATAAAGAGCATAGGATCGTTTCGATTTTGCACAGATGGTATACTCGATCGGTTCACTATATTGGGCGTATATTGAAAGTAGGTAGAATGAACCAGCTTCCGATGATATTTCAACACATGTGCAGTGGCTATCACAAGCCTGAGTTAGCTTCATCATGTCCATGCCGACACTATGAATACTAATTGCAGTCTTGGGATTCTCAGAGCATCCTGTTGCTACTCTGGCTGTAGAAGGCATGCCGCTGATTTGACCATTGAGAGAGTGTGGCTCTTGCATACACAGAATATCTATGTCGTGGGTGGAAATGCTTTCACATATTTCGGATCCGACTATTTTAGCGCCCTGCATGTTGAGGTGGGAGATAAGTAGGTTGCTGTTACAATTCCTTTGATTGTGACTAATCATCATGCTTAGTATTAAATCTTAGGCGTTGCACAGCACTTTTGTAGTACTTGGTGGTCATTTGGTTTTTGCATTTCTTTGCAGCTTGCGCAGCTGGCAGGTTTGTCTTTATTAGGACATCCCTTGAAGCCATGACCATGATGTGCACAGTGAGAGCAGGTCTCTGTGCGCGCCCTACAATTCTTTGCAATGTGACCATATCGCTGGCACCTAAAGCACCTAGTTGGAGTCACATAATCTCTCACATGGCATCGAACCCAGTCCACGTGCAGTCTACCACACTTTAGCAACATGTTTCTGGTTGCTGGTTCTACTTCTACCACCCAGTGAGCGGTCTCTTGGTTTCTCGCACCAGTTCTAAATAGAACCTTAAAATCTTTTTGACCCAGGCAGTTTTGTTTAATTAAACAGTTAGTTACCATGTCACCATCAAGATCAGAGCTGACGTCAAAGATGATTACCTTCGGTAATCTCTTTATAGGCGCTGGTTCGGTGGCTACTAGACCCACGCCTTCCAGATCTTTGTTTTCCGTGAAAACTTTTAAATCGGAGGAAGCATCGACAGTAACCGCGACACCTTTCGGGCCGGCGTTCGTTACATAGTGAATCTTTACGTTCGATTCGCTAGGTCGGATAACTTCTTTGATCTTCTTTGTAATCTCGGTGGTCGTAAGGCTGGATTCATTATCGCTTGCTGAGATAATTTTCCGTTTTGTTGTCTGTTTTGGCCAGCGTTTTCTGTTTCTCCGTTTCTTTCGCTTTTTACCGACCACTTGCCAGTTTCCTCCGTCTCCTTTAGGATCGGTTTCCACGTTACTGATTTTGTCTGAATTAGCACTGGGAACTGAATCCCGTGCAGCCACCGTTGGTGCCTTTTCCACAGTAACCATTTTTGGCTCCCGGCTGCAAGTACACCTATGGTTGCGTGCTTACTCCAGTTTACCAACAATCAGATTCGTTTCCGCAACCACCTCGAGGATATGGATTTTCATGTTTTTTATTTGCATGGATAGATCACGAAACTTCGGTTCGGTAAGTTTCGTGTTCTTGACTTGCTCAAGCATCGTTTCAAGAGAAACGATTTCAATCATGAGGTTCTCATGGGGTCGTTCGCTTTTTGCTACTTGACCACTACTGTTTGGCGAAGTGTTCTCAACTTCAGCCGTCGTCTCATCATCGCCGACAAGCTCGGCATCTGAGGATGAATCATTTAGATTCTCGTCTAATTTAACCTTCTTAGAGGCTCGTTGACAGTCATCTTCTTGCGAAGATGGACCCGGATCACGCCTTGACCCCTTACCCGTATCTCTGGGTAAGCCGCTTAATAAATTTAGCTACGCTTGTTGTTTGATATTTAAATTAGCGTAAATATTTACTTTAATCCACTTGATATCCCCACCCTTAGGGTACAGCAAGCAACGCTTTTTTCGCTTCGTTGAACAATCTGACAGACCCAGAAAATCATGTATCTGCCCGCTTCTTACAAATTTTAAAAATCCCCCATTTAAAATCCAGTTTTTCAAAATTCCGCTTTTAAAAATCCCAATATCGCTCTTTTCGAAATTCCTCTTTTCAATGCTCTACTTTAAAACCCTTCTATACTGAGAATATAAAAATACGGCCAGAAAGTATTTTGATGATTTGTACCGGGTGGTACTGCTATACATTCAAGCGGCGAGGCCATGCCTCAAAACTTTTTTGATTTCTGACCGGCCAAATGGCACAGTAGTTAAGCTTTTGTGTTTGGATCGAGAGGCACCGGGTTCGAATCCCGATAGGGACAGGATGCAAACAAAATTTTCATCAACAGATCACGATCTGTGGTGAAATGGAATAGATCTATGACCCCCTGTCCGAGTGCAAAACTCATATCTTCCATGACAGTATAGGCTGGCATGGAGCTATGCAATGTTCAGATGGTGATAATTTTGGACCAATAGCCGTACATCCTCGATTTGGCAAGCAATGAGTAAAGTAGGACGTGAAAAGCAAAACTGCGGAACAGTTGGAACTGGAAGTGCTTCGGCCGCAGAACAGATTGCATAAACAAAAAAATAACTAAAAATATTGCGGGTGTATGATTACTTATTTGTCGCTGAATATATACTCTAGAAGTTTTAATGGAATGACCAAATAATACAGAAACTTCTGTTTGAAAAATAGAGCGTTATCTACAATCCAAACTACATTTCGGTTTTCTTTGGGCCATTTCGGGATTTATTGTTTGCGGATTGTTTGCTTCGGGTTTTATTGTTTCGTTTATGTAAATTGTTTCGAATTTTTTTGTGGATTAACGTAGCCAACCTTGCAGAACTAGATTAGGATTTTTGTATAAATGATTTTCTGGATGATTTTCTGGAATTCGTTCAAAATATTTGTAATAAGGCCATATCTTGGCGTATTGATGTAACAGCTTTAGATTTGGATTATCATATAAATTTTATAGGCAGTTTTAGAATTTGGTAATACTAATTGAAACTATATAAGTCCTTTCTTCATCAGTTTATTAAGGAATGGCCTATTTTCAATTGGCTTTCTTACAAGGTTCTCGTTAGACTTATAATCCAGAAAACAACTATTTTATATATTATTTTACTACATTGTACTGACTAAAAATAGATCATCAACATCCCGTTTTTCCTAATTTTGGTTTAGGGCCGAATTCATAAAAAATTAAAAAAGCGAATTTTGTTAATCTGGATTTTGAAAAGAAAGACGCTGCTTTGTAAAATGTGCGGTTTTGAACTAATGGAAAATGGAAATATTACACACTCTTAGAAATTTTGCATTTGGCCAAACTGTTTAATTGGCCAATTTTGAATTAGTTTATGTTAACATTAAAATAAAATGCTCAGCAAAACGAAACTCACTTTAACCTTTAACGCAGATTATTTCACTGTTGTTGTAGCTTAATTTTAGCTTATTGAGGTATAGAAGTTGTTCTCGCTTTTCTTACATTTTACGTATAAAACTATTGAAGCTTGATATTATAATTGAGCGCTGTTTGGAAAATAAGTAACTGATCAGTACGACTAATACCACAAAATTACAGTAAATTTTAAAAATATTTTGAAAATATGAAAAAAGATTATGGTTATAATACATTTTTTAAAGAAATATTGACAAAATTAAAGATTTTCGCTTGGTACTTGAATCACTTGAACCTTATTATTGGCCTATTGTTTAATAAACTAATTAATTTGCGATAAAAAATTTGAGAGTAAAAGATTTTAAGTTATGAGTAACATTGAAAGTGACTACTTTTACAGTAGAACTTTGACTCATCACCTCCCGATTTTATTGCACTTACTTACTTTAAGAGTCACCCTATATATGTAGGTATTCGGCTTCTTTCAATTCAAGGGTTTCGGTTTCTTTCTGCAAGTATACCGTGATAATCATTCCACAATTACGCTTGATTATTGCAAGTGGAAAGTCGTATTGAAATATCGTGCATTTTGAATTGTTGTGTTGTCCTCATAAATTAAAATGAGATATTCTAACCGCAGAACGCAGTTTTCTTTGTAATTCTAATTAATTGGCAGCCCAACTACAAATACCAAATAAAAGCGCGACATCGCTTCTAAAAATTTGGATTTAGCATACCCTGATTAAATAATATTCCAATTTTTAAATCTGCAGCAAATTTATATTTCGGTTATACATAAACGATAAAAGCTTTCTCGACCAATTCAGATATTCTGTTTGACCAAAACGAACAATTTTTATTTTTGTATTTAAATAAGATATAAAAATTAGCAAACAATACAATACACAAAAATAAATTCAAATTAATTCATTCCAATCCAACTCAATATAACCATTGAATATTTATGCAGCAGCTCAAATATAATCCGAATTCTTTTATTCATTTATTGGCAGAATAATAATATTATGTGCTCATATGTAAAATGAATTTCCAGACTGTGCGGTCGGTCGTTCGTTCGAATCTAAATAAATTTTATCGAGAAATTTGCTTCTTAGATTATGATGAAAATGAAAGAGCAGAAATAAAAAATATAAATAATTTTAATCAAACCATGAAAGATTTTTATTGGAATTGAAAACTGTGAATGAAAATCTGTACATAAATAAATTTGAATTTTGAAAGAAACCTACCGCAGATCTACCAAAAAACCGTAAAGTATTTCATTTTCACGTGATTTTATATTTAACCCATTTCGTGCGCTATATAAATCAAATGCAGTACATTATCGTGTTGGCACTCTATTTACCGTTTATAAGAAAATTTACACATGAGGGTTATCAAAAAATCATCGTCACACATACGAGAATATGTTTTATCATGAGTTGAAAAAAAAAAACAGAAGCTGACATTTTTTTTGTTAATCGCAATTCACATACAAGATTTGTGAGACTTTAATTTCGATAGTAGTATCCAACATTATTTTTGGGTTGCTTTACAAGTCATAATAAGTCATTCCGTTTCGTTTCGCGTTGTTGTTGTTTTGAATAGAAAAAATTTTAATTTATGAGTCGTACAAAACGAAAAAAATGATGAAGTTTTGTTAATTTAATTTTGTATATTTATATAAATATTTTTTTTTGGTTGGTTAATTTATGGAATATTATCACGAAAATAATGAAGTAGGAACGATGAATTATATTTAGTTATATTTATGTTTGATAAACTTTTTGAATTTTATAAAAATGTTATTCCGTAGAATGTCCTGAAAAAACTAAAAGTTATTTTAATATAGTGATATCCTTTTTGTTCAATTTTAATTTGTTTGATGACAATGAAATTTGGTGTTTTTTCAACGAAAAGCTGGAAGGGTTGGAAGTAATTTTTTAACTGGATAAACTTCGAAGAAAAATAGGGGGTGTGTCGTAAAATAAACGGATAAAAATACGGGAAACAATAATAAAGTTAGATCTTGAATACAAAAGCGAAATAAATAATAATAAGTCCCTGGAGCACCGAGCCTTGCTTATACAAACATTTCAAAATTTGAGAAAATATCGAGACTATACGTTACACAAAGTCGAAACAAATATCAGTTGCTCATTTAATTCTAAATACAATACAATTAAATAATATTTTCATAAATTATCGCAAAAAATTAAACACAATGTCATTTTTGGATGTTGTGCACTTAAGGTGTTGTTTTCCTTTTAAACTAGTTTGCCGAATCTAAACCTTTCAATGGTCTTATATGTACATAGGTGAATTATTATTACGAGTAAATAAGTTTTCTTCCCATAAGGGTTGTATAAATTGTGGTCAACACCCGACTTTTTTGTAGAATTTTATTCTGGTGATCCAAATTCATCATTCATTCGCGATATCGAAATTACGAAAGTCAACAAATTTTTGATTGTTAAAATCATCATTTCGATTAAATTTTAGTAAAATAATATGGACCAATTGTTTTGCCAATTTGATTTTATCTGCCAATTTATCAGAAGATCTCAAATAAGGAGTTTTATGTCAATCGCTTAACTTGTTATGGTTGTGGCCGAATTATGATGAAATAACAGTTTATTATCAAAAAGCATTATTAAGATTTTGAATTTTGAAGAAATGATTTAAATCAGTTTTGTTGCAAATTTAATTTAGAATCATTTTATTCTTAATCGGTTTTTTGCAGATGCTATATGCATTTCCGGTTGACTGATTTCCGCCAAATTTCATTGGGATCTCCCTATTTATGAAAAAAAAAATTAAGGATAATCTTTCATCCAAAACAGTAAATCTGACCTGTAGAAAGGTATCCCGTTCCCTCCTCTACACTGGGAGACAGACACCATCTCGAAAACCATTGTTTCGAACTTTGGGAGTATAATGAATGGTAATTCTGCAAAAATCATAATGTCAAAAATATCCATGATTAACCTTTGTGAAGATAGCCCAATTTTCTATTCCCGAAAATCGAAAAAGTTGCTTATGGCAATACTATACATTTTTATGAATACTATTGCGACATTTAATTACTAATTATAGCAATAAATCTAAATTTGGAAATTATTCCAGGAAATTTTTGAAAATTTTTTTCTTTCAATTTTTTTTTTATCTTAGTTTGACACTTGAAGAATTATATAAATTGTAGAAAAGCGGCAGCCCCCATCGTCTAAGGTATACAACGAATTAAAATAACATTAAAATATATTTTGTATATACTGATAGTTGATTCTTTAACATTTGTGGCACTATCAGAAGAAGCGATAAGAGCAACAAAAACTCTTTGATCTGTGTCTGCAAAGTTGACGAAGCAATTAATATTAATAAAAATAAAAAAAAATATTGGAAAAATAAAAAAGTGAACAATTTTCCCCTCCTAAAAACTGACAGGAAACAATCCTACATTTTAATATTTATACTCCTTACCTTGTTTCCTCGTTGTGTACATAAAGTAAAATTACGCCAAATATACCGACAGCGAAAACTCAAAAATTACTTTAAATATTCCTCCCTCACCAAAATGCCATATTTTTACTCTCACGCCAGAAAAATGTTTGTGTCATGATAGTTTTAGCTGTCATGACAGTAAATTTTTGGGGCTCACAGTAAAAATGTCGTGATTTTTTCGGCTGAGAGTAAATAAAATGTCATGATAGCAATAATTAGTGCTGCCATTGCATTTTTCGGGGAAGAAATTTGGACTATCTTCATTCTTCACATACATCCATGATTACAATACTTACTGTTACTTTGTAAAATATAATAATAATTACGCCACACTTGGCTAAGGAATGCCTTAGCACTATTAAATTTAAAGAACTCACGGTTATTTTTTCAATCAAGTTGAATATATTCATATAGTAACAACCGAGTTCCATATTATTCGATCGATAAAAGTTTACACCCCATCCAATTTACTGATCTTTCAAAATCACATCCGGAACTCATTTTAAAATCCTATATCCTATGTTTAATAAACAAACAGAGTTGTTTTCCAACCGGTTAAGAAATGGCTGACAATTGTCAGTGGCCCTACTCTGGCTTTCCCTGGGAATAGGGAATTGGGAAAATTATTTTCATAGCATTTTTGTCTAAATTATATTTTCCTGGCCTACTAAGGGAACATGTTTGGTGCTAATATTTTCGAAACAAAGTTAAATGGGAAAATATTTTTCCCTATAAAAATTTTGTGGAAAAAAATTTTCCCAATTCACTTGGTTTTGAAATTTTTTGCACTAAACTTAATCTTTCAGTAATCCAGAAAAACACAATTTAGACAAAAATGCTATGAAAATATTTTTCCCAATTCCCTATTACCAGGGAAAGCCAGAATAGGGCCACGAGGCATGTCCAAAACTTATATTAGATTCCCATTCATATAATTTATTTCATTAATTTGAGTTCTATCCGTTTCAATTCAGATTACGTAAAGGACATGTGGAACAAGATGCAACGTAGCGGATAAAGCGAAGCACCAAATTCAACTTATTCAAAACCATAATACATAGCAATCATTTCCTGATATTCGAAAACCTCCTCTCTCAAAGTTCGTTCGAGCTGTTTTTTTGCTTATATTCAAATACGAGTTCCATTTGAGAACTCTCTAAACAAATTTTTCCGAATTTAAAAATCATCAGAATTGATTCTTTGCATTCGAAAACCATTATCACTCATTTTTGTTAAAAATTGTTTGATTGGAAAAACTTATAGGGCTCATCACAACGTATTCCCGGCATTAGAAAACCTTTACCACCGAAATTTTTATCTAAATCGTTCGAGCCGAAAAAATTTAAGAAAAAATTATCGGGCCGAGAACCCAGCCACACCGGCGGCATCTGAATGGATTTTCCTGAAACTAGGACCCACCGCAATTGACTCCACTACTCGAAAACCCTCTATCACTAATTTTTATCAAATTCAGCCGATACGCCGTGATATCGCACACACTTCTGATATTGATTTTAATTTTAGCTATTGACTTTTATATTTATTGGGCCAGTTTCAACCTATACTATCTTGGTTCCGTGATATATAGAAATGGCGAATTCCGATAATACACCGACAATATATTTATTTAAAATGCGAGCATTTTGGACATTCAGTGATTTACTATGAATAGTTTAGCATTTGTGATCCCTCTGCTTATATTGATTTTATTTTAGATATTGATTTTTATATAATACTTTGACTATATTATTTCGACAATATGATTAAAATTCTAATGATTTGGAATTTCTAGGATTTTCTATGAAAAATCTAGCATGTGATCCCTCTGCCCATATTGATTTTATTTTTGACTGTTCCTGTTTCATTCTATATCTAGGTTCCGTGGTATCCAGATATGGCAAAATGCTACAATACATCGACCGTCTGCATAAAATTCATACAATTTGAAAGTTCAAGAATTTACTATGAAAAATTTAGCCAGCAGAGGGGGGATCTGCTGATATTGATTTTGTTTTTAGCTATTGAGTTTTAAATATATTGGGCTAGTTTCCTTCTCATATCTATATGTTCCGTGATATTCAGATATGACAAAATGCGATAATACTTCGACAATATGACTTAAATGCGATAAATTTGGAAGTTCAGGGATTTGCTATGAAACACTGATAAAATCGCGCGGAGATATTTACACATTTTGCTGTGTAAAACCAAATTTGCAATTATTACCAATATTGTTTTAATAAAGTACGAGTCTTGTAAAATTTGCAGTGCAATATTACCAGTGCATTTTTAAAAATTGAAATTATTGCTGAGAAGGGTCTGATGACAAATTAGATTGGTATAGGTAAATTTGAGCTGCGCAATTTGAATATGTCATTTTCAATGCAAACATATTAAAACCTATTTTTTTTTCGTTGAGAATAAATTACAATTACAGTTTTTAAAATGTTCAAATACTTTTCAAAATTTACTTTGCACTTTGTAAAACTATTTTTCCGGGAGATTATAACCAATCAAATCATTTATTGTATCCGACTTTGCATTTGGTTCTCAAAATGGTATTTAAAATTTCAAACAAAAATTAGTGTTAATGTGAATTTAAAGCATGTACACAAATTGCCACAAATATGCCAGTTCATCTAGTTTCCGGATTTGTTGGTAAAAATGGTAATTATTTCAAAATAAAATAAAATCAAATGTAAAATTATATTTATTTTTATCCTTCATTTGTAGTTTTTTTTGGAACCTTACTTCGCGTCGCAACAAATGGCCGCTAGCCTTGAGGATTAAACCATAAAATTTCTGAAACGATATATGGTAAACACAAATTAAATTTACAAAACTTTATGTACATTAACTTCTATTAGTTGCTTTCTTGTTTTAATTTCAGATTAGTTTAATCAATTTAAGAGGATCGAACCAACTCAGTTCCCTGATCATAAGATGGTCGCTTATTGGAGAGGAATTTAATTATTACAATACAATTTCTTTCAAGGCTGCAAAGGAAAAATATGTTTGATCAAAATTCACACGAAAGTTTATTATCAATCCGGAGATGTAATTAATTACCATCTTTATTTTAAGAAAAATTGTTTCATTAAAATTGGGTTTTAATAAAAACGTCAAACTGTGATCGAAATATTAAATTGAATAAAATTAAAATATTAATTAAACTAAATATTTTTGCGATTAAATTAAGTATCTGAGTATAAGTTACTATGCCGTACTATAAATCAGCAGAAAGTAATCCGAACTATCCGGAAAACCTATAGAATGTGCTATAATCTATAATCTATAATAGTTTAAATACTATTGATAAGAAGCAGACGGTTTTTGAATGCTTGTATTCTGGAAAGTGTTTTCATCCAGCATGCAAAAAGTCTACGGCGAACATATTACTATAGAGCAGCATCTAATAACAAATAGACTTGTTCCAAAGAATGCAGTACCAAAATCAGAGGGAAGAAGAATGAAACGCCTGCGAATACTTCCCACCAAACAGTATCAACCATTGCTAAGCTGGACGAAATTTCAAAATCATTCAATGAACAGTTTAAGGCCTTGAATCAAAGAATAGATGAGGTGTTCAAAAGTCAAGAATACTTATCATCGAAATTTGATAAAACTCAACAAGACGTCACTGAGCTGAAAAGTATCAATAAAGAGCTGTCCAATGAAATCGAAATCCTAAAAAAAGTAACCGCTGGTTATCGTGCGAAGTATATAGCTTGGTAGCTGCAATTGACAAAAACTCACAAGCACATCTTCAAAATGATGTTATACTGGCGGGGCTACTCCACAAGAATCAACCAGCTAAAGACGTTGTTAACAGAATGCTCAAAAAAAACAATATTGAAACAACCCAGTACATCAGTCAGCAGGTAAAGGGATCACTAAACATCAAGGAGCATCATGCTCATAATCGAAATGACTATCATCACCTTCACAAATTGTTCTGCAAAGCAAGCATTGTTTCATGAGAAGCGCAAAAACAAGTATCTGGCAGCTGGTGAAATTGGATACAATACGGAAGCTGTAAAGGATAAACCAATATTTATTCGACATCACTTATATAACACCATTCTAAAAAATTTTGTATCATGAGGCATAGTTCAACTATAAAAACAACACAACTGGAAGTATACCTATGGGTAAGCGACACAAATATATTTTTTCGTAAATCGGATGGCACAAAAGTCTGCCAGGTTCAGTTACGAAACGATATTGCCAAGATTAAGAATATCATTGCATTAGAAGTCACACGCACCAGTGAACCATCATCGTAATAAATTAATATTTGTACATTTCATTATTAAAACAAATTCAATTATTATTTTAAATTCAGATTTTATTTTCACTCAAATACACAATTGTCTCGGTACTTGGATCACATTTAAACAGCTTTGGCAATTACGCGACTTTGTTTTTTGTTATTATTATCACATCTAGCTGATCGCGTCAATTTTTCGGTCGCGTACAAATTTCCTAAAAATAATTGATAAAACACATTCAATACATCTTTGTTTGGATTTATAAACATAACATATTAATTTATTACCTTTTGTATTGTATAACACAAATTATTCCCGTCTGGTTCACAAATATTTTCATATAAAGTTTGTTCACTTTTCTTCTATATGGGTAGGGACATTAATGTACACAACTGCATTTCGCAAAACTTCACTTATAATTTATTTCACAATGATGTTAGTAATAATGGTAATGCAGATCTAAGGGTAGCGTACATGAATGTTATAGAAGTTTGAGAAACAAATTAGCTGATGTAGAAATTATAGCACTCCAACACAATGCTGACATTATAGTTATAACAGAAACCTGCCTAATAGATAATTTAGTTAATTTCTATAATAGTTATATACCGGGATTTAATTCTTATTTTTCCAACCGTCCAGATGGGTACGGAGGGTGTGCCATTTTTATTAGATCAACCATCCCATCGGATTATTCGCAGTTTCTAGGCGTTAAATTAGTTCTAAACTGTATAAATATATTTGCATTTTACCGATCGCAAAAAACACTCAAGCTACATTTATGGAGTTATTAGAAAATTTGTTAGCTTCTCAAACGAAGTCACTAGTGTTTCGAGACGCAAATATTAATTTGATTAATAAAGATGATTCAGAAGTCTTTAATTATTGAGTTATTATGGATCCCCAAGGTTTTGTAATTCTGAATTCTATTGATATAAAATTTGTAACTAGAGTGCAAAACGGAATTGCAACGGTAATTGATCACTGTATTATGGATTTGGTTAATTTTAATCACGATCTAACGAACGAAGACTCCAACCTAACTGAATATCGAATTATCATAACCGAAATAAGTAAGATACGTATTATAAAATCGGTAGAGAACGCATCTTACAATATCTTGAACTTTCAATCATTTAGTAGCGATATGAGTTGGAAAGAATTCAAATTGACGAATCTCGAGAATTTCATAACTGAATTAGGAAAGTTAGTTACGCGGCATAGCCACATTATAATTAAAAAAGCGAAGACAATGAATTCGTGGATGTTATCAGATATTTTGCAAAATATTAAAAAAAGAAGCAAACTGTGGATATTGGTAAAAAGGTTTCCAACAAACGACTATTTGCGAGTACGATTAGTTAAGAATTAAATAAAACTGGCCAAAAAGCTCCATTATGGACATTTGATAGAATTAAGCATAGATAATAACAATACTACTCGTCTTTGGCAGCAATTTCGGAAAATTATTTTCAACAAGGATTGCACCAATAAAAAAATATTTATTCAGAATGAACTTGGTGCTTTAGTTTGTGATAGAGTAGCTGCAAGCTTATTGAATAAACACTTTACTAAAGTAGTCCAAAAATTAATGCGTGGAATCAGAGCCATCTATGATTTTGAAGAGCCGTACTATTAAAAGGAGAGCTTTCAGTAGAGGGGAAGCTTTTATTGAATTACTATAAGAAACCGTGGTAATTGGAAAATTTTTGAACATGAATTTATGAATAAAAAATTAAACAAATCATTTAAATTTTAATTTTATATTTTTAATAAACTATTCAAAGAAAACATATTTGAAAATCAGGCATCATAATGTAGTATTTATTTGGTAAATTTAAACTAAAGCGGAGCATAAATTTATTAATTTCCTATAAAAATGAGCTTTCCGTTTAGTTGTGTAGGTTTATAAAGTAAGATAATAAAGGGTGATGCCGCGGATTCCACTTACACCCAATTTAAAATTTAGTTTTATAAAAATGTAACTTATTTGGTAAATTCTGGTCACATGCACCTCAGAATTTTTGAGATGAACGATGCACTTAATAACAATCTAAACATTCTCCATTTATAACAAAATTAAAGAGAAAACGTGAGCTGAAACGAAATTTTATGAATCACCATGTAGAAACAATAATATTATTCATATATAATAAAATTTTTACATCAAAATCTATTATTATTTTTGTATACAAAAAAATCAACGTTGTCATGGTTTTCTTAATTAAATATTATTACAAAACAGAACAAAATGTAAAAAACTTCAATTTTATTCGATTGCAAAACCGAGCTTTCTGTAATTTGAAAATCCGTTTACAGATGTCTCTGTAATAAATTTACTTGAAATTACAGAAAAGTGTAAAATAATTAAATAACTATTTACGAAAATAAACCATTATTATTGTAAGTTAAGTACGAAATCTTTAATACAATAATTTAACATAATTAATAAAACTCAAAACAATTATAAATTTTATTTATTATTCCGTTGGCGTAACTAAAACTTTTCGTCGTAAAATATTCACCATCATAGTTGCTGCGCAACTGTTAAACAATAATAGAAAAATGTCACAATTTTTCCAAATTTTTGTTTTTTTTTATTTCGATCCAATCCAGGCGGGAATTCTTACAATGTACACGAATTTGTTAACACAAGGATTTATTGAGGATTTTTGATGCTAAAAGCCCTCGGCTAAGGTGTATGACTAGACAGTTCGTATACATTGTAGTAATTCCCGGCTGGTTCAATAGATTATGCAGATCTACTGGTCTTGAAAGGCAATGCATGTTTCATGGTTCATTTTTATAGCTTCGTTCGTGCACGTTTTCTGGGATCGTTGTTGTGTGGAATTCAATAAAATAACCCAAGGCCTTTGTATACTGTTAATAACTTAATGGTTTTTGTGAATATATAAATGGCCCGTGGCTCTAGCCATTTTTTGCATGGTTGGCTCATATACGGATACAAAATCTTAAAGCACAAGTCGTACTTTGAACTTGCTGCCTGCTATAAGACACGCCCGTTACAACCGTCCTAACCTGGAGACCCCCTTTCAATTTGTGTAACAATTTCTATACGGGTAATTTGAATTAATTTATTAATTTGAAAGCGACATCTTTTAACAGGTTTAGTAATTGCTAAAAGCTTTATCAAATTATAATATTTTTATTTGGTGAAGCTCTGTTTTGTTTATACTACAGGATGAAACAATATAGGCTGCGAATTTGTAGCGATGAAAAATCAAATTTTTAACAAGTAACGAAAAAACAATTTTCGAAGTCTGTTATCAACAATGTTGAAATAGAACCCAAAACACAATAATCCCCATATTACATTGCTACTCCAAAAGCATTTTTTAACGAACGTTTATTTTGGAAAAATAATGCTGACTTTTTTATGGAACACTCTATACTAATTTCTAATTTTCTGTACATACACATAAACAAATTCTTGTTTCTACAAAAAAAAAAAAATGTGTTAAACTAATTTAAATGTTTTTGCGTTAACTCAACATAATATGACTCAATATTAAAATATGCTTTTCCTGAATATTGAATTAACCATTCACATTGAAAATTCAAACAAAGAATTTATGTTTTTATATACAAAAAAGCTTCTAAAAAAATACTAAAATACACTGGTTGGTATGAAAAAGTACAAAAAGCTTCCCCTCTATGGAAAGCACATGGAAAAAAATGGCGGAATCTTACGGCTCTTATATTAAGGAGGCTCTGGTGGAATGTGTGTTCAGAAAACTGCTCTGAAAATTTTGCTAGTATAAATTATGATATTCGCAGTCATTTTAGTGTTGAACCTATTGAAGCAGGCGAGCTAATAACAACTATAAACACTTTAAAAACAAGAGCGGCTATCGGTTTGGATGGAATTTCGACAAAAGTTCTTAAATATTTCGTTGGAAAATTTGGCGAATCTGTTATCAAATTCTTACACCCCGATTACGCTACTCGAGTCGATTTTCCTTTCAAGTGACACTAAAAAATTGGTATTTGTATGAAAAATTAGGCAGTTGCTATGACAATAAGTGGCTTGAGACGAAATAAACAATTAAAAACTGTCATTTCGAGGCGTGTGAAATTTTGACGAGACTAGAAAAAACATAAAATACGCCGATTGTCGTTTGAAGTGACCACGATAATAAACATATTATATATGTTGGCAAGGCAGGCGACTATGGTTTCATATTAAAAGAGTCACTTGAAACGACAAACGACACGACTTGCGTAATCGGGGTGTTAAATAATTATTTAGAATCAGGTGAATTTCCCACTTGTCTCAAAACAGCCAAAATTATTAGCGTATTTAAAGACGGAAATGAACTCAATCTTGAAAATTACTGGTCAATATCAATCCTACCAGTTTTCTCCAAGGTATTTGAGAAAATAATTCTAAGAAGACTTGAAAATTTTCTGGTTAGCAATCAAATATTAAATCAGTATCAGTTTGGATTTCAGGAAAAATCAAGTACTTTATCAGCATGCTCTAATCTTACCCATTTAATTACAAAAAAGTTAAATGTTAGAAAGAAATGTGCTTGTCTGTTTCTAGATTTCAAAAAAGCCTTTGATTGTGTTAATCATGAAATACTGCTACTGAAATTGGAAAAACTGCAATTTCACCCGACGTGAACCCGATTTAAAAACTATTTACATGGTTGGAAACATAGAAGATGGTTGTTAGTGGAACTGTAAGTGATGAATTAAATATGTTGTGTGGCGTTCCAGAAGGATCTATTTTGGGTCCTTGCCTGTTTAAAATCTATAGTATATTAACGACATTTTTGATTTGCCATTAAAAGGTACCTAGCAACTTTTCGTAGACGATAGTATTATATTTTATGCAGCGGACTCAAAACATAGTCTATTTTCAATGATTATTAACGATCTGTTCTTAATCGATACTTGGTTAAATTTAAATCGTCTGATGCTCAATGCCAAAAAAAACAAAATATTTAATATTTCGTAATGAAGACTTGATAACAATCTTCAAGTCCTGTATAAAAACACGAAAATTGATAAAGTGACTAAATATTGGATTGTTAATCGATAACACGTTAAATTGGCAAAATCATGTAGATTGGATCAAAAAGTCCTTACGTGTTTGTTATTAAACAAATAAGAAACTTTTTAACTCGAGAACATTTGCATCTGATATATAATGCGTATATAATTACTTCCAGATTATTATACTTAAACCCTCTTTGGAGTGGAGTAGCAAAATTTAAAGTGAATGAATTAGAAATTACCTGCAAGAGGGCTTTAAAGTTAAATAAGTGTGTACCAATACGTTGCTCAACAATTGAATTGTTCAAAGAATTTGGTTCTTTACCATTTATGAACAATTTCGAATTGATATTGTATGTGTATAAGTAAGGTTTCAGTGGTTGACACTTGTGATACCACGCATTCACGCGACATCATTAGCCCATGCACCTATTCACCTACTCACACAATTACAGTATACCACCTGCATATTGCAAGCTCCATGTCAACCTGTACATTGACGTAGACGGTAGGTCGGCACTGAATTCTGCACTCCATCAGAGGGTCTTAGTTGTGTTTATTAACATCACCGATTGTAATTAATGATGAAAAATCGATTTGCATCTAGCTTCTGATGAGATTCGAACCCAGTACCTCCCGGTCCAAGTGCCGAAATGTGTATAAGATTTTAAACAATTTAATTGTACATAATCTAATCATTGTGAAAGCAACGGACACGTATCGCTATAACTTACGAAATGCGTCGTTATTTTTAACAGAATTTCTCGCTCGAGATACCTGTACAAGAAGTAATTTATTATATATAGGAATTCCGTTATATAAATAACAAGCTTGTTATCGAAATTCAACATATTAGAACCTTAAAAAAATTCAAAGTACAAACAAAAATGTTTATGAATTTAAATAAAAATTTGTATTAATGAAACTATTTAGCGAATGATTTGAATTCAATATTTTAGTATACATACTTAAATTAATGCACTACTATAGTATAATTTATTTATCTATTTAAATTTTATTTGTGATATTAGTCGGGACGAGAAACAGTTTGATTTAAATATAAAATTATAAAGTAAGCATAAAACCCTTCGGGTTACAGCAATTAAAAAAAACAAGAAATGTTTTGCATAAAAAAGTGTAATGTTCATATTGTAATTGTAAATTAATAAAGAAAAAAAATATGTTAATATTAAATTCTGTCTTCTCCAATCTAGAAATTTCGAGTGTTTGCTTCTGTGCAGAGTAAATATTAATGTACTGCAATTTTCTCGATCCGCAAATTTTAAAATGCATTGTAAATCATTATCTACCTTGCTGTTACTATTTACCATGCGCTCTGTAAAAAATTTCTAAATTCTTTTACAAACTGCAGGGTAAATATATTAAAGCAATAGCAAATATTGCTTATCCACCGTGAAATAAAAATAATAAAATTTACTCAGCAAGTTGTAATAATTGATTTGCTAAAATCGCAGTAAATACAAAGCGCTCGTATATAGCTGAATTTTTAATCATTTTTCATTAAAAATTGTTCCGCTTTTTTGTGAATATCACCGATAATTTTTTTCTGTGATCTTTTCTTGATATTGATTTTATTTAAGCTATTGAGTTCTATATTTACTGCCCCTATTTCAAACTCTTATGTAGGTTCCGTGATATCAAAATGGCAAAATGCAATAATAATCCAATAATGTGATTAAAATGCGAACAATTCGGAAGTTCGAGGATTTACTTAGTATTGGAACAAGTTACTAAAAACTTCATTATATAGGCGAATAAAGTTTGTCTTAAAATTATCCTAAATATAATGACGTCATCTAGGACTAAGTTAAAACTTATTTCATTGGCATGACCTTACTTCAAAAAATGTTCAAGTTATTGCACGCAGCCCATATTATGCTAGTCATTCCGCCATCAATATGAATACGAAATTATGAGCGTCATACTATAAAAATAAATATTTTTAAAAATAAAAACAATATTTCAATGTTATTTACAATTTCATTTTATAAAATATATTCCTTTTTTATGTCATTTTATTTATTTTGTGTGCTGTATATATTTTTTGAATTCTGATTTGTTTATATTGCATTCAAATAAATAAATAAATAAAATAACATTTTGTTGTTTTGATCTTATATTTCGCTTGGTTGGATATCGTCAATACAATTCAAAAAAATACATAAATTGTATTTTCCGTGTGTTTCATATTTCAAATTGAATTGATTCGAAATAAATAAATTAAAATTATTTAATTTATAAATGCAATTTTTAGTACTATAGCTATACCTACTCGTAAAATATGTATGTATTTAAATTTATCCATTACAATAATTTTAAATCAATAAACTTATCGGAAAATGAGAGAAAATAATTTCCAGATTGTTGTACATTTACCTTTTTTCGAATATGTACATACTGTACTGTTGTTTATTATGAAACCAAACCCAACTCTGCAAGAACAATATTCGATTAAAATTATGGTTAAAACCGATAAATTACCATTTGTGTGGGCTTTATAGCACTTGGGGCTATCCAATAAGATATAAAATATTTTAGAGATCGTACTGCCATATATCGTAGCTAATTTTTGTAAAATTAAGTCATTAATTAGTTATTATGATTTAATTTAATCTTACCTGGTTGATAAACATATAAAAATAATAGTTGTAGTAACAAAAAAAGATTGTTTACACGTTTAATGTATATGCCTACCTATAAATGTTCGTATAATTATTGGTTATGTGAAATATGAAAAATAATTAAATGTTTCACCTGATGTGCATTGTGGTTTTCACGATATAAATTATAAAGTGGTAAAGGAGAGGAAACGTCGATAATTATGATTTTTATATGAAGCTTTGTAGCTTTGGTGTTTAACACTTGAAATAGTCGTTTTACGTAAATTATAATGTAAAATCATTGCACAAATTAATATTGAAAAATAAGATCGGGAGCACTGATTATACAATATACATATAAATGACGAAACAAAATAGCCTTATAAAAAAATTTTAAAAACTGGCATTGCAGTAACTATGTAACACATCCCGAAAGTGTTAATAATTGATTTTCAATTATTTTGATAACCTCAAAAAATGATTAATTTTAAATTATGTTTCAAAGTTGTAAAATTAAAATTAAATATAATTTTAAACAAATTATGGTCTGACTGACCAAAACCAACATTTTTGATATGTTTTACGACAATCGTAATTGGCTGGAGATAATTTTTGTTTGATATAAAGTGAAATTTTATCTTTTCGTTATCACAAAAAATATTTATTATTTTTTTTATATGGTTTTATGTTTTACCAAGCTACACAAAAAATAATAATTTATGTTAAATTTGATGCAAGATAAATACAGAACTCAACAATAATTGGAATAAAATATTTATGTACATTTTTTAAACAACACAATATCAATTTACTGGGTGAACAAAATTGCTGTAATTAACTTTTTTGTTTTAAAACTGGTTGCCGGCCATGTGTAGTTATTTTCTTTTAATTTCATAACCATGTTTGTATAATTACAAGCAAATCACATTTAAATAAAATTCAAAATTAAATACAGTTTTGATTAAAAATCGCACTATATGCGCTTAGCTCCCAAAATAGTTAATTTGTAAGTTTAATTGGCTGTTTAAGCAATGTATGTCTGTATGACTTATACGAGTAGGCAAAATTTGTGAAAATAGTATACGTGTGCGCTAATCAGCCGCTTTTAGTGGCGCCTAACTATGGGTCAGCATACATCGCCCAAGAGCAGAGCAAGCATCAGATGAGTTTTATGGTAATTATATTATAACTGTATATAAAGTAGTAAAACTTATTTTTTTAGAAGATTTGTATGTAATGATTTATTTTAGGTTATGAGGTGATATTTTTATTTTCGCCCTCTTCTTTCGATAAAATCTCCCATCATTTAATAATTTATCAGTAGTCTTTCTCCAATCCGAATATGTGAATTCGATCGTCCATGACCTTAGGTAGATTTTGATTATAGTTGTGGGTTGGGTCTGATGAGGTTATATTGGTAAAATATTACATATTTCTTACAGCCGAAAATTGTTGATAAAGTAGTAATAACTATCAAGCATTCAGCGGCTTGTAATTGTTCTTAATAGTTTACAATTCGGGATTATGCCATACAGACACCGATCTGATTATGCCAATTCTTCAAACTTTTTCATTTCGATTTCAATTGCAATTAAACTATGCCAATTCGTTGGAACCAGATCATTGGTAGATTTTGATCATTGACTTGGGGTAAATCTGATGAGTTTATAGTTGTGAAATTTTGAATTTAAGTTTTGAAATTTTGATTGAGATTTTGCCAGATATACATCAATCTGACTACGCCAATTAGATGGCCCACGATCACCATCGTTCATTGATTTGTCCATTCAAGTTTATGTCCATAAAATCGTCCATCGTTCGACAATATGTGAGATAGACACAAATCTGGCTATGTCAATTCGATGGCACAATATCTTAGGTCAGGTTCGTGTTTATCTGACAAAATGACGATTAACGATTTTAACGACATAGGAAGGGGAATATCAAAATTTCACCCCTATAACCTCAGCAGGCTTACCACAAACATAAAATCAACCACTACTTATGGTCAAGGCTATCGAATTGACATAGTCAGATTGATATCTATCTGACAACATTTCGAATAATGATCGATTTTATCGTCAAATCTTGAAAGAAAAAAATGTCACCCCTCTAACCTCATCAGACTAAGACTCAACCTCTCATCAAAGTCTACCTGCATGAACCATCGAATTGGAAAAACCAGTTTGATGTTTATCCGGCTAAATCTCGAATGACGAACGATTTTATGATCAAAACACGAGGAAAATTAAAAATTTACCTTTATGTCTTAGAGGTAAATTTTGAAAATTTATGGCCGGTGATTAGCCATCGAATTCGTATGGTCAGATTGCTGTCTATCTCGCAACATTCCGAAGGACGGACGATCACATCTACAGAATTTGTTGAAAAATCGGAATTTCGCCACTCTAACCTCACCATACCCACCCAAAACCTATAATGAAAACCTACCTAAGGTTGTAGGCCATGGAATAAGCAAAATTAAACAGAGGCCTGAAAAATCTTTAAACCGCGACAGATTTTATCGACAAAACTTTAGAAAATTCAAAATTTCAATTTTCATATTTTACAGAGTTTTCATAGTCAGAAAAGCACCAGCATCAGCACGGCGTTCGTTTGTCATAATCTTGACATATAAAGCTTTCATCAGCTAAACGTGACTGTTACATGGCTAATGTACAGATGTAATATTATTGACATTTTTCGGTTGGAAAACTGATGATTCATTTGCTACTTTTAAATCTGTATTGCCAGCATTTTTAGGTTGAATTTTGAAGTTAATCTTCTTTATCAATACATTTTTCGGCTAAAGATTATCAGCTAATTTTAATAGCACCTTTTTTATCGCGTTACATTTTCAGTCTCTTTGTTTCTTTTATACAAGTAATTACGTAAAATAATTTGTATGCTTATTAAGACATAATGCGGTTGCACATTACACATGCCAGAAAAGTAAAAGCTTTACAATTAAGCAGTTTGCACTGCAGGTGCTTTTTGTACCAGGCCAGTGATTTCTAATTACTATATTGGCACTGGCATCTTAGTTTTTCTCACTAATTGGTCCTCACATTTGGTTCTTTTCCCGCTCGGTGTATCTAGAAGTTACACAAAAACTGAGAAATACCTGAGAGAACGAACAGTTTGACTCCTCATTTACGGGGTTTATTAGGAAATTATTTTTTAATGCACTTTTGGGTTTCTTAGAGCAGAGCTGTCCGTTGATTGATTATTTTTTGTTTAAAAATAGTAATGAATAATAAAACCTATAAAGTAAGATGCATACGTTTTCCGGCTTATTTGAGGACACCGTCTTATTCAAATACGAATCTAGTGACAACGGCCAACCTGCCAAGAAAGTTGTTTCTTTCATACAACAGAACTTACGTTTTGTTTTTCTTATTACGTCACAGTAAGTCGGTACAATGAATTAGAATATGGCATGATTAACTTATTGGGGTTCGGACTAAATACGTCAAGAAGACAGATTGAATGGTGGGGAATAAGCTTCATAATTAAGTTTTGTCTACAAATTGTTAAATCACATTGAATATTGGTCGAAATCGGTCCAGCGGAAGTGACAGCTTCCATACGAGCTTTTTGTTTTTTGCAAATATTTTGAAAAGTATATTATTTACAACGAATTCTAGACTAATTTTGCAAGATTACCGGCTCAGAGGCCCGTATTCTTGAAATCGGTGAAAATTTCTCCTAATCGGAATACAATTTCCTTTGAAATATATTATACAAATTTTTCGCCGGCTACTTTAATTTTTTTTTTTTTTTTTTTTTTTTATTTTTTTATTTATGACACAAATTTGTTCCCCCCTATTAAGGGAAAAATTCCTTCTGGGTAAATCGATTCGAAATTATTCCCGTCGTAGGGAGATAAACATTAGAAAATTTCAAAACAAATTAAAAAAAATGATTAAAGTAGCCTGCGAAAATTTCGTATAATATAGAGAATTTCAAAGGAAATTGTATTCCGATTGGGGAAATTTTCACCGATTTCAAGAATAAGGCCCCAGATCTGTTTTCCAAAATATTAGCGGAAATGACGGTTTTTGACAGATGGATTGATTGTTTGGGTTGAAATTTAATAATTAATTTTTTTCCACAAACTGGGTGATTTCAGTGAAATTTGGTTCAAATCGGTCAATTGGAAGTGACAGTTTCCAGTCGAACATTTTGTTTTTTGAAAATATTTTGAAAATTAACTTTAAACATTCAATACATTAGCCTTGGTCAACATATCGAGATAGAGGTAACAGATTTAAATATCTCAATGTATTTTTGTTTATTTCATTTGTTTATTTTATCAATACTGATTATAAATATTATTTCGAATTATTTCATAATATATTAAATAAACCGTCACAATTGCACACTTCCGTAAATTGTTTTCCACGAAATAGAATTGTGTTCACCAACTTCACAATGAACACTCGCATAAATGTTTGTCCGAAAACTTTTGTCTAAGAACTTCACGCTGGTTACGACGTGACCATTCAGACAAATTAATCCAAAATTTATCCTAAGTAAGCTACGATATTTTCTTGATATCACGTATCCCGAAATGAGATATATCAACCATAAAATGACCGCCCTCTTTTCAATCCGATATGATGTATAACTTCACAAAACTATTCCTGTGTCGAGTCTGATACTATAGGATCCTTGGATGGCCCATTTCTTTTAAACTGTACTATTAGATTGAACTAAATTCGTCCTTAAAACTTAAAATACCGTGAACTCATTTGGAATCGATAAGACATTATGTAAAATTCCTATACGAAAAATCCGAAGGCAAGCCGAATGTTTGGATTGGCGCAACAACATCATAATTGTCAATGGTGGAGAAATCTAAAACTGTATGATACCGGCTACGGTAATCGTGGCTTCCGGACACCATTAAAAATAATTTATAGATAAACTGGATGGAATATACAGTCAGTGGCGTAACTACAAGGGTGCAAACCCCGCGCTTAATATCTTTTTTATTATTCTCAAAAAATGAATATATTGAAGGGAAAGATTTGCAAGGTGAAGGGAGGATAGTCTAGGGCCCTACATTAAGTTTTGCGGGGGGGGGGGGAATTTGTAGTTACGCCACTGCATACAGTTATGAATTTCTAGTAACTATTAATTTAAATCCAAATTGTATTCATAAAGATGATTTGGCAATTTACAAATATGGGCCTATTGTCAATCAGAGCATACGGTTGATCTCGGGATTTTTTATCGACATCAAATGAGATCTTTTACAACATTTAGTTTTTAGAGGACCATTATTTCAAATCTAGATGTTAGACAAATTGTCAATAAACAAATGCAAATATCATGTAACGGGTTGTGTTCAACATAGACAGTTGAATAATAAAGATATACAGCATTTATCCTTACATTTCAGGAAGTAATAAAATTAGTAGCAAGAACATTTCTAAATTTGTCTGCGGTGAAATAACTGCACACACTCAAAAATTTTAGAAAACAAATATTTTAAAAACCCTAAAAGAAAGCCTGTAAAGCTATTCTAGTTTTTTATCACGGCAAAAATATAAGTGTTCATCAACTAATTTCATCATCTGATCCCAGGCGGACTCATTTACAAAAATGGCCCACAACTTATGAAATTGAAAGAAAATACGGCGTAATTTTACTTTACGTACATCGAAAAAATCTGGTAAGGAGTATAAATTTTGAAAATTTTTAAATGCAGGATTGTTTACTATCAGTTTTTAAGAGGGGGGAGTTATATTTTGTTTTATTTTTATTAATAATAATTGCTTCATCAACCTTGCAGACAAAGATCAAAGAGTTTATATCGCTCTTTACGTACATCGAAAAAATCTGGTAAGGAGTATACATTTTGAAAATTTTTAAATGCAGGATTGTTTACTATCAGTTTTTAAGAGGGGGGAGTTATATTTTGTTTTATTTTTATTAATAATAATTGCTTCATCAACCTTGCAGACAAAGATCAAAGAGTTTCTATCGCTCTTATCGCTTCTTCTGATAGTGCCACAAATGTTAAAAATATTAACTTTCGTAAAATATAAATTTTTTTTTTATGCAATTTTAATTCGTTGTATAACCTAGAGGATAGGGGTTACCGCCCCCAAATCCCCGCTTTTCCACAATTTATACAATTTTTTTCCGAGTGTCAAATGGTGTGGAAAAATTGAAAAATTTTCCAGGAAAAATTACTGGTACTGTCGAAAAACTGTTAAGATACAATCTTAACACAACAATCTTAGGATATTTTGAATAAAATAATACGCAATTTTTTGTTTTTTTAAATGTAAATTTTCTCAGAAAATGTAGTAATTCTAGATAAATTTAGCTCCTGCCCCCTCTCCCCCCTCCTTAAAACTGTTGATAAGCAATGCTGCATTTAAAATTTTTAAAAGTTTTATACTCTACCTGATTTTCTCGATGTAAACGTAAAGTAAACTTTAAGCCAAAAATACTCAATAAAAAAATGTTATTTCTCTGTAACCGATACACTACTTAAAGATTGGCTTTTGACTCGTCACGATCTGTACCTGTGGCCCTATTTTGGCTTTTCCCGGGAGTACGAAATTGGGAATTAGTAACGGTTTCCTAATAGTTGGGAATTTTCTATTTTTCAAAGCGTATTCTGGCATTTGGAAATTTTTTTGATTAGCAAAAATTAATTCCTTTTTATTGCAGTATTGACGTCAATTTTTCGCAATCATAAGGGAGAAAATTATCATTCGTATATTTATGAATTTTTTAGTAAAAAGTACACATTCATCGTGTGACAATGATTGAGAATATCTTATTTAAAGTATTGCCCATTAATAGTTATGCATTTTTCCCATCTTTCTGGCAATGATGCCACGCCAAAAATACTGTTCTTCTTTTGAGGCAAACCAGTTATCGAGTCATTTTCGTACATTTTCGAAGAAAGTAAAATGCTCCTCAGCAAGCCCTCCCCATCGATGCAAATAAGTGGTAATCGGATGTAGCCAAGTTTGGGAGTAAGCCGCATATGAAAGTATTTCCCAATTCCAACGATTCCATGACCGGTTTTGATTTGTGTGATGGTGCATTTTTATGAAGCAAAGTCACTCTGTGTTGCCTTTTATCATATTCCGGTCGTTTTTCACGCAAAGCTTAGTTCAAATTGATCATTTGTTATTTTTAGCGTTCAGTATTTTCATACTCTTCTGATCCCATCAAATAGAAAGCATTGTCTTCCGTTTGAAACGATTTAGCGTTGCAGGCGATTTCGGTAGTTGTCATGGATCAACGCAAGATATTTTGAACTTTGGATTCTCGAAATAGATCCATTTTTAATCGGAAGTCACAATTCGATGGAGAAATGACTTTATTTTTTATCTGACGAGCAACATTTTGTAATTAGTTTTTCAATTTTAATGTTGCCTTTTATTCAGTTTATACGCAATATTTTCCCAGCTTTTGGATCTTTCTCATTGCTTTTAAATGTATGGAAACGGCTTCTCGTGATACATCCAACTGATCCGCGAGTGTTTTTGCGTTTGAGCGGCCTCCTCATTCAATAATGCTTGCAATTATACAGTTAAATTCATGATTTAAATTTTTTATATGTTGCTAATTTTTATTTTAATAAATAGTACACAATTTTAGGTTTAGTAAGAATGTTTAATTGTAATCTAGAATCTTCGATACATTTATTACACTGAGAAAAAAACCAGTAAAAATAAAAAGTAATCTACATATAAAATCAAAAAAATATTACACATACTTTTTAGGCGAAAAGGCTCGTTTTAAAATCAAAAGGATAATCTTTTTATTTTTAAAATAAATTTGTTCGCCAATTTTGTTTATAAAAATTAAAAACTTGTTTTATTTTAAAAAATACTATCCTTACTTATGTTAAATAGTTTTCTTAAATTTTTAGAGATTGTTTTTTAAGAATAAAAAAACTGTTGGTTAGTTTTGAAAGATTTATTTTAATTTTTAAATAATTATTTTTCAACAAATGTCACATGTGTTAAACCAAAGTAATCAGTAATACACTATAGACAATAAGATAACGATGCACTCCTAGTAATTTAATCACACACACTGCTTCTTTTAGTCTTCGGTCCTGGTCAGTCCTGAATTAAACCGCACCCTGCTCCTCTTGGTCTTCGAATATAATACTCGTAGGTCAGACAACTAGATTCGCTACAAAAATATAGATAATTTGTTGAATTAAAAGTATATATTTAGTTAGATTTATGAATTTTACCTTATCTCATGCGTCATACTATTTTTTTTATGTTTTTTATTTTTTTTTTTATTTTTTTTTTTTTTTTTTTTTTTTTATGTTTTTATCTATGCAATCTGTTCTGGGGCCGAAGCACTCCCAACTCTTTCGCAGTTTACTTTTACCGTCCTACTTTACGCATTGCTTGCCAAATCGAGGACGTACGGCTATAGGTCCGATTTACGTAGAACCATCTGCACATTGCATTGCTCCATGCCAGCCTATAGTACTGACATGGAAGATGGGTCGGCCCATGAGTTATGCACTCCGACAGGGGGTCATAGTTGTGTTCATTTCCATCATCGATCGTAATCAAATGATGTAAAATCCCTTTTGCATCCTGCCCCTATCGGGATTCGAACCCGGTACCTCCCGATCCAAACGCCAAAGCTTTAACCACTGTGCCATTTGGTCATACTATTTTAATTTAATTACAATACTTAACTCACATAATTCTAGGTTTTGTAATAAACTTAATTATTTGGATTTTTTAGACAAAATATTATTTACAAATACAATGAGTCAATGATGACATTCACAAAGATTGCGACTGTTCAAGTCAGCAAAAACAAAGAGGTCCTCTATTTATAATATATCTACCACAAAAAGTAGAAAATTAACTCCTGCCTCCCAATTTTTAACCCCCAGGGCCATTGTGTAAAAATACACACAACCCTTAAAAAATATAATGAGAACCTCCTCACTCAAGTTTTTTACTTGGCAGTTTGGTTTCGTACTGATAATAAATTGATCTATACTCATCAGGTTGCAATGACCAAACTACAAAAATTCAATTCTTGCTTCAAATACCTTTAGTATAACAAAATAACATATCGATTTGGCGAATTATATCACCAAATTAAAACTTCCGGAAAAGTGAATATCTTCACTGAGAAAAAAAAAACCAGTAAAAATAAAAAAATATACATATAAAATCAAAAAAATATACATATATTTTTTAGGCGAAAAGTCTCGTTTTTAAAATCAAAAGGATAATCTTTTAATTTTAAAAATAAATTTTTTCGCCAAATTTGTTTATAAAAATAAAAAAATTGTTTTTATTTTCAAAAATACTCTCCTTACTTATGTCAAATAGTTTTCTTAAATTTTAAGAGATTGTTTTTTAAGAATAAAAAAACTATTGGTTAATTTTAACAGATTTATTTTAATTTTTAAATAATTATTTTTTAACAAATGTCACAATATTTTTAAATCAAAGTAATCAATGTTTGCGACTGTTCAAGTCAGCAAAACCAAAGGGTCATCTACTCCTACCACGAAAAGTAGAAAATTAACTCCTCCCAACTTTTAACCTCCAGGGCCATTGTGTAAAAATACACACAACCATTAAAGAAATATAATGAGAACCTCCTCAAATTCAGATTGGTTTCGTTTCGTACTGATAAAAAGTTGTTCTACTCAATCAGTACTCATTAGGTTGAAGCGACCAAGCTGCGAAAATTCAAACCTTCATACCTTTAGTATAATACAAGAACATATCGATTTGGCGAATTATAGTAAATAGCAGAAAAAAACTTTAAAATAAAAAATAAAATATAGACGGATTGAAAAATAATACAATGGGATTTCTGGCTAAACAATAAATATAAACATTTTCATAAGTTGTCATTATTATCAAAAAAATTGTTTTTAAATTCTAAAACTTTTCTTTTGAAATAAATTACTCTATTTAAATAAATAAACTTTTTAAATTTAAAAAGTATTTTATAAATCATTTTACAAAATATGTTTTTAAAATAAAAAAGCTTTTTATTAGATTGCAAAAATTTCATTTAATTTCAGAAAAATACTTTTGAAATTCAAAAAAATTTATAACTTTGAGAAATTAAAAACTTCGTTTTTTAATTTTTCAAACCAAAATTTTTCTCAGTGTATTTAAACAAAGCGAAGCGACGGGAGCGTGGCTACTTGCCTTATATAACCCGATCCTATATACTCTTGCTCCTATCGATTTTTAAATTCCTATAAACTGAAATTAAATTTCCCCTTCACTCGCCTGATATCACCCGATCCCTACTGTCGCTCGTATCGATTTTCAAATTTAAAATTTTTAAAATATCGCGTTTTGTACCGTATCGCGTTTTGAAATATAGTGTTTTGAAATATAGCGTTTTATAATTCGCGTTTTCAAATAGGACCCAAATGAAATATAAGTCTACATAGTAGTAATACATATTTTATATTTTAAAAAAATGCCTTACGAAACATTATCTAATGATTTCATTTTTTCAAATCTTCCGAAAATAGAACCAAATGAGAATGGATTTTTAATTCGATGTTTTTATTTCTTTGAGATTTTGTGTTCGAGCAATTTTTTTTTTGGTAAATATATTTTTAGTGTTATGGGTTTTGTCATTTTTGTTGTTTGGATTATTATTTTCGGAATTGCATTTTGGGATTTTTTTTTTCGCTTATAAAATTTTTGACCTTTCGATATACAACCCAAATATTTTTTTACAATAAAAAACGTTTTATTAGTTTGTAAAAATCTCATTTAATTTCAAAAAAATACTTTTTATTAAATTCAAAAAAATTTACAACTTTTAGAAATTAAAAACTTCATTTTTTAATTTTACAAATCAAAATTTATCTTAGTTATAAATTAGAAGTTTACTATACTAGTTTTAACTCGAAAATTATAAAGCAATATTGTAAAATAAATAAGAGAAATAAAAAAAATAAAAAATTCACTGTTTTTAAACTTTTTTGGTGGACTTCCATGTTCTTTGTTTCTCACGTCACAATTACCACTTTTGTATTTATTAAACCACTTTTAGAATTGTGATTTACCAAGAGCATGCTCACCGTAAGCTAAGACAAGCATTCGATGTGATTGCAGTTTTCTTTAAATGATAACAAAAAATCATTGATGCCCACAAATCGTAATACGTAGACACAGTTGACAGTTTTAACAAGTAAAAAACATACGTTATTATAGAAAACTTGAATGGTTATGAATTGAATGTTGTTGACAGATGTCAAAAGAAACAATAGCGCCAATGACGTGGTTTGTCGAAAGGTACATTGACAGGTGACTCCATTTATTGGCAAACTACGGTTACATATTTACACACCTGGTATATTTAAAAATATGTTAAAGTAATAATAAGGTCGCAACACGTGTTTTAGTTTCCAGATAAAAAAAAAGTTTTCTGAAAATTTTTAGCCAGTCTATCAGCATAGCATGCTCGTATACATTTGGGAATGGGAAATAAATATTTTGGAATTAATGCAATTTCCAATAACAACAATATGTTTTCTAAATTCCTCGGGAAAGTGGGAAAAAGCCACAGCTCTGATAAATGATTGGATATCAACTGTATATTAGGACTCATATAATGCTCATTGGCTTATGGTCCACCATATGAAATGTAATGAAAATACTCAATAAATAAATAAATAATTCCCCGGAACCCGTAGAGTGCCTAGACATTGAACTTTTTATTTTGAATCACCAGCATCTTTGATAAAAATTTAGATGCGACTTTGTAATATTAGATAATACTCAACTTGGGATTGAATTTTTGCAAATTGAGTTCATGTGGAGGGCATTGTGTTGAAGCTAGAACACATTATGGCGAGGTAAAATCAAAAATCTAATCTTAAGGTACTCTATCGGTTTTATAACGATTTGTTTTATTATTTTATTAAATATTTTCATTAATTTTCATAAAATGAATAATAATAATATGAATATAATATATTATATTATAATATATGAAATATTATGGTAATGCGTGAGCACGTCACAGAGAGACATTAAATGTATACCATCAACGTCAATCAACCATTACTTGGTTAGTGCAAATTTGGGTAACCGCATGGTAGCAGCAAGAAACTTATTGTAAAGTGGTAGGAAAAGCGAGTTCATCTCTCGCCCGGTACTCTAGTAAGTCTCATACAGCGGCATTGTGCACCCATACTTTCCAGCAATTCTGAAGCAGGGATAGAGTTCAATGAAACAATCACGAAATAATCCGAAATTAAAACTGATCATATAACCTCAATAATAAAGCGGCCTAATCACATAATAGGTTCCAGAAAACGTTATCAGAGCTGGTGAAGATCATGAAGAGTTGAAATCAAAAATCAAATCTTTAGGCACATCGGTTCCAGAGAAATATTAATTTTGTTATTGAGATATTATCCCAATAAAAAATTAGTATTTTTAAGGTCCTTTTACCTCATATATACGTATGTATATGTGAAAAAACGACAGGCCATTACATTAGAGAAAAATCTTGAATGGTAATTATAGTGAATATAAATTTGCATTAATAAATTTATATTTACGTAAATATTTAAGATATTTGAATTATAAATGTACTGCATCTATACCAGTTATTCAACTGCACTATCCGAGTGCAAAAAAATCCTTTAAAGCTAATTTATGTTAATGGCACTATTAATGCAAACATAATGACTTTATTTAAACTCCTCCTGAGTATAAAAATAATGTTAACAATCTTATATCGATTGTATTTTTTTTTATAAATCTTAGAATTTATTAGTAAGGTTTTATATAAAATATGTAAATGGTAAATTTATTTTACAGAAATTCGTGTTTTTTATTGCACGATATCGATCACGGAATCCCGTTCATAATATTTCTTATTGTATAGCTAAATGGAATTTATTTATCTGTGACCATAAATTTCTCATTCACTTAAAAGATTTTGCGACTATACAAGGTATTTTCCATATGCATATAAACATATTCGTTGCTTTTTTTATATCAACATGAAAAATTATAAATAAATAAAAACACGGTTCAATTGGTCATTTTTGTTTGTTGGTTTTAAATTAAACAAAAAAAAAAAATAAATAAATAAATACAAAATGAATTAAGATTATCTGAAGAAGTGGTTTTATTAATGTTGGATACACAAGAAAGATGTATAATGCACACACATATTTTCATTTTGTTTAAAAAGTTAATAAATAAAAAATAAATAAAATGATATTTGTGGGTGGAACAAATAAATGTGGTTTTTGTTGCGGGCTAATAAATCAGTATGAGGTCGAGATAAAATATTTTTTTGTTTTGTTTTATTTTAAATTGAAAAATTATAATTTAATTTATTTATGGAATGTTGTGTAAAAAAAAATCTTAATTTATTAATCCGAACCTAAAGAAATTTTTTTTTCTAAAATAAATAATTTTGTGTTCGAAAATTTATTTCTTAATTCCGGAATTAACAAATACAATTTTTATGTTTTTTATTCACGATTGTAGAATGCCCATTCGCCCTTTATGTATAAGCAAAATTATGTCATTAATTAAAAATTTCTCATTAAAAAGGGGTTAAATTATTGTGTTTATCGTAACTTAATTAATAATTTAGTATAATTAATATTGCTGGTCAAAGTGGCTAAGACCTTTTGGTGAGATATAAAGACTGTAAGGTGAGGTAAAGTTAATTTTAATATACACTCCTTCGAGACATGAGACTATTAGTTTGTGTATATATGCAGTAGTAAGGCAAGATTGTCTTTATATACCGACTTACCGACCTTTACAACATGTTTTTGGGGTGTTCGTATCATTAGTTTTATAATTTTCATTATTAAATTGTCGATTATAAAAGTAATTTTTACGATAAAAATAGCATACAAAATATTTTTTTTGTTTATTTTAACAACCCTCAAATGCGACTTTATTTTAAAGGTGATTAAGTCATTATCATTGGTTTATCTTTCATAAACACTCATGCAATGTTTTTGTAAGAATAAACCGAAATAGAAAAATGTTGTTTTTTGAATCAATTTTCAATGTTAATTTTATAAAAATAGCTTAAGAAAAATCAATTGAGTTATTTGTTTAAGTTTAGTTTGAGGATTGAAAAAACTTAATTATTTCTAATGACAAAATTTTGTAATTTACCTACGCTCCAAAAAAAAAATTTCGACAGTTGTTTGTTATCCGAAATATATTTTCGTGATACGTTATTCTTTACTAACACAAATTTAAAATTAAGCTATTCATATTTTTATTTTAAATTAAAATTTGAAAGTTAAAATTTAATTTTGATTGCATGATATTTCAACAGAGTTTCATTCAAGATTTTGCTAACTGATCTAGTTTACACGTGCGTATGAAGTATTCCCAGCATTTTATCCCAGATAATAAATTTTTTTAATCAGACAACACTACCCCAGTTATCCAAGCTCAGGTTTCGATTCATTTTCCACCTTAAAATGATTTTGGGAGTCTGAAGATTTCTTGAATCAAAAGAATTGCACCGAAAATCCTCACCGAAGAGGAACAAAATTGCCAACATCATTTCGAAAGAAACTTTATGCGTAACTCCGATGGAAGAATCGTAGTAAAACTTCCGTTTAAAATCCCAACTCCATAGCATAGGAAATACGAGAATGAGCGCTATCAAACGACTCCACGCCATGGAACGCAAATTTAGAAAGGATGAACATTTTCGAGAAACTAACGTTGAATTTATGACCGAATACGAAAACCTACGACGCATGGAACTAATTTCTGATAGTGAAGTTGATGTCAAATTCGGGTATTACCTTCCATATCATGGCGTAATAAAGCAGAGCAGCTCAACGACTAAATTTTGCGTGGTCTTTGACGCCTCTTGTAAATCAGATTTGGGCACATCATTGAATGATTGCTTAATGGTTGGCCCAAATATTCAATCAAGTTTGGCGTCTATTCTACTTCGGTTAAGATGCTATAAATTTGTGTTATCAGCCGATGTAGAAAAAATGTACCTGCAAGTCTTGGTTGAAAGGTCTGATACAAATTATCAACGAATCGTTTGGCGATCGATTGAATCTGAACAAGTCAAGCTTTATAGGCTTCTCACAGTCACGTATGGCACCTCTTCAGTCGCATTTTTGGCTACCAAGACTATCCATCAAGTAGCAGTGGACAACAGAGAACACAGTATCCGTAAGTATCTAAAAGTATTTTGCGGGACATTTATGCGGGTGATTTAATGAAAGAGCACACACGCTGGACGAAGGACGCAACATCCAAATTAATATATCTAATGTTTTAAGCTCTGTGTTTTAAGTACCAAGAATTAAAAGGCCTAGAAATTACGGAAGAATCAAAATCCGTAAAATTTCTGGGTGTCGAATGGATCCCAAACAGTGATCATTTTACCATCAGAACTAATTTTGCTGAAAATCCAAAATTAACCAAAAGAAATCTACTAACTCAGAAATTTTATCAAAACTAATAAAAAAAATGACAAAGTATAAAATTAATTAAAATCGATTTTGTTTTCAATCATAAAATTATAAAACTTAAGAACCAAACCATCTGAAGGTAATCTATAATATAAAATTGATCGAATAATAACTAAAGTATCCAAAAACTGTAAAATTCTGAGATGTTTTTTTAGTAGTAGAAAATTAAAGGCTTTTTAGAAAAATTCGTTCCGTGACTAGTTCCTGTAACTTTACTAGGAATTATATTGATTTTTAATTAAACTTTCCCGCTCAATAAAACTAAAATGATTTCGCCAAAACTAAAATTATTTAGGGTCAGGGCTATATAATTTTAAGATGTATACACTAGTGGCTAAATTTAAGCCAAATAAGAATAAAATCGTTTCGTAGTAAGTTTCCGAAGATGAATTTTGAGACTAGAAATTGTATTGATTTTTATTTAAATTTTCGACCCGCTCGCGATAAAACTAAAGTGATTTTGCCAAAACTAAAAGTGTCTCGGATTAGGGCTATATGATTTTGAGATATATACAGTAGGTCAACAAGAGCTTGTACGGCATAACAGTACTTAAAACTATAGGAACAAATATGGGCGGGGCTTACATCGGTTTTATTGTATTGATTCCTCTTGGACGCTCTAAAACAAAAATTAGGTTATCTGTAACTGTTTAGCGGATAACATACATGAAAGAAATGAGCGCGATTTATAAAAAACGATTTTAAGCGATGTTTCTAAGTACACATTCGAAAGGCACAAAAATGTCGGTTGCAAAATCTGAAACACCTCAAAAAGGAGGATGAGGCCATCGTACAGTTATTTAATTAAAAATTGTTCGGTTACGCTGGATGCAGGGAAAATTGGCAAAAAAGAATATTACTTTACCTAAAACAACCATGCAAAATAGAATTATGGAACATAGCTACGCATATGGAAATACTTTGGTCAAGCCACTGGTAACACAAAAATACATTAAAAAGCGACTATATAAAACAAACATTTTACGAATATTGTGTTTACCGATGAGTCATCCTTTTGGGGTTTTAATGTTAAAAAGGAAGCCCCTGCCCTAGTTCCATGTATGGGGATGCTTCACCAAGCAAGGTTTTGGCACATTAATCGTTTCCACACGGAACCTAAATGCACTTTTCATGAATAAAATTTATTCGCGAGGTTTGTTACCACCTGTCCTTAAATAGTTTGGAGCGGGGAACTCTTATTGGATCTTGTAAAAAAGACAACGATCCTAAAACACCATAGCATACTCTGTTTGAAATTTAAACTCAAAAAGGGCATCACAACATTGGATTACCGACCTCAGTCACCTAATTCCAATCCGATCAAAGTTTATGGGCACTCATGAAGATTAAGCTGAAAATGTACTACATAAAAAATTTGAGCGCGAGTTATCCGGAAGATATGGAAAAACTTATCACCACAGTATGCAAAAAAATTGGTTGATAGTATGGACAAAAGAATCCAGGCAATTATTAACAGTAATGGTGATTTTATTATAGATTAGTTGATAGCGCTAAACTACGCGCTAAAATTGTAGTTTTATTTTTACTAAGTTTTTTGCTCTACACGCTCTTGTTGCACATGCTGTATGTTACGGTTAAGGTCGAAATCGTTAAATGTTCGAAACTTTAATTTTTAGAAATTTATTTACACGATTAAAGCCCGCGGTTGTCAAGAAGTAAGACGATTACGAAATGTTTGTTAATCTTTCCTGTAGTTTCATTTACTCCCCGTATGAGGGCTAAGCGTAGTAAGAGGCATAATTGGTTCTCGTAAGCTTGTCAGAGTTAGTAAAGCTGTTATACCCGATACTATTCCAAATTCCAATCTGCACTAATACCATAAAAAATATTCCGTGGGTGAAGGATAAACTATTTCTACAATTTAGAACTCTCATTTCATGGATTTCGAAGCAATAACACAGTTTTCGGGGCTTTCAACGTAATATTTACACTAGTACCTATTTTTAAGCCAAATAAGAAGAAAATCGTTCCAATCGCAAGTCCCCGAAAATGAACTCTAAGGCATAACTATTGAATTCAACGTTCATTTTCGACGGCTATCGTTTTCCTATAGCAAGCGTAGAAACAAAAGAGAAAATAACAGTCGAAATTTTATACATTTTTCTTTTTCCTTCTTTTGTCTGCTATAGGAAAACGATAGCTTTCGAAAATGAATGTCAAATTCAATAGTTACGCCCCTGAGCTAGAAATTTCGATGATTTTTGTTTAAATTTTCGTCCCACTCGATAAACTAAATTGGCTTCTCCAAAACTAAAAATGTATCGGATCAAGGCTTGATTTTCGAATAAATATGCTACAAGAAACTAGCTTTAAGATTCGGACATTTCTAGTGTTGTAATTGTAGTGTAATTTTAGTTTTATTTAGCGTGGGGAAAATTTAATTAAAAATCAAAGAAATTCTTGCTCAAGGTACATTTTCGGGAACTTGCCACCGAATGAATTTTTTCTAACAGTTTCCATTATTATAAATATTTCAGAGTTTTAAATTTGTTGGTACTTTAGTTGTTTCTCGATTAGGTTTATTTAAATTGTCATCAGATGGTTCGGTTTTTAATTTAATAAATTTGATAATTTTTCATTTTTCTCATTAATTTGATCACATTTCTGGGCTGGGAGCACTTCACACAAGAGCAAATTGGTTATCGATATATTAGTGTTGCCTGATTAAAAAAACATTTTCTTGGATATAATGCTGGGATAACTTCATGTGCCTCTATTTATTTTTTTTCTGTCCTGTTAACTAAACCATACAAATTTGAATTGTGTTGCAAATCTTAATTTCAATATCATTTTTAATTTTTGTGTTCCTCGACAGAAAACTATCAAATACTCTTAAACTGTTAGGTACAGAAAAAATACTTTAATTTCATTGTATTTAAAGGTCTAAGGTCTCCGCAACTACTAACCTTAGCCGCCACTTTACATCAATGAACTGGTACAAGGCACTTAAACAAAAACTTTGGATTAAAAATTGTAAGACTCTCTGAATTGCAAACAAGCATAAATGAATCTATACCAGGGGAGATAAAGGGCAGGGACATCAAATCTTTGTCGATTTTCTCTTAATATCTTCTCCATAAATCAAATTAATTTTAGATATTTTAGGTTATCTTTTTCGAGACAAATCAACCAAAAAGCAACAAGAACACCTTAAATTTTTACGCAGCCTATTTTCCTAGGGAAGAAGACCATCCCCCGTTGGTAATCGTACACAGCTTATTAAATATAATTGTTTTTCAGAACACCTTGACATATCAAGTGGCAAGTCTATATATCGACAGACGTTGCTTAACTGGACTTCAAACTGAGTTTAATACAATCACAATCTTTTGCAGCACTCAAAATGACTTCACTAGGTAGAATTGCTAGATATGATCCCTGGTAGAGAGTGAAGACCTTCGGGTCAAAAGAAGAGAAATTTTCAATTTGTTTAACAGAGCCAAGCCAACAAACGGTGCCACGTCCAACCTGGATTCTATTGCTAGCGGTAACGCAATGCAAGGTGTTAAAAGCCATGGATGCACTGGAGAAATCTTAGATGAACAACTTACTTACTTACTGCTTTCGGCTTGTTGATAACTCTTAGGCCAAGGCTTAGTATGGTATGAAAATCTAATGGTATCAGTCTAAAAGCGCAAAATGGTACACGGAATTTGGCATAGGAGGACACATATTTCATGAGCTCAAACATAATGAGAGATCACTTTTCCGATTGTATGATTTTGGGTCACCGAAAAATCAACGAGGACTTTAACAGGCATTAATTTTTTATTTAAAAAAACGTTAAGGCGCTCAGTGAACATTTCCATTTCTGAATGAATCCGCTGAGATATACAGTGTTTCAGCCTATAAAATCTCTGGGAAAATAATATAACCTGTACCGTAGCTTCGAATATGTTCCAATATTTTATAGAGACAGATGCGTAATTTTTATTTAGAAAGAAGTATCAAAATCCTATTATTCTCAGTCATTTATTTTTAAAAGTATAGAGAAAATACAGTCACTATATCAGATAGAATACAATCAATAGATGTTTTTTGTATCTCGGTTAACATGCGATGCATATCAGGCTGCAAAAACCAACGGAGACCACTCTGCATGAGCTGGCAACAGCAAAAACAGGAAAATTTAACAATCGCGAATCAAATGCGTCCTGCCTTTTGGTTAGTAAACGACTGGTAAAGGAAAGTTGATATCAGTGTCTAGCCAAATGAAATCATTTGTACCCAGTTTAAGAGTCGAAGGTAATCTCAATTTACTTTACTGCAGTTTAAAGGTAAAACACTGGTAAAATACTAAAGCTTACTTTACCTGGAAATGAATGTTGCAAAATGTAGGGTATTGCTCCACAAGGCCTAAAACTTCGTACGTGATTTTTGTTTGATGGTTAAAACAGGCCAAAGAAAAACCTATTTTGTCAAACTAAAAATATTAAATCAAATAAAACCCAAGTCTACCTAATTCAACCCCTCTCCTCACCAGAGATTTTTTCACATTGTTCAGCAGAATATACAAAAAATTTAAATATTCAAAATATTGGGCAGATAAGCACAATTACCATCCGTTGCGGGCTCGACGTTAGGGATGTCACCAACTTAAATGATTCTCAATTACAACGTCGGACGGGCAGTTGCAGAGAATATAACAGTGTCAGGGAAGCATGCGCACATTCATATAAGTAGTCATAGCTCTTAAAACATTCATACATCAAATTTTTCTACGACTTTTTCCAATAAAAGCGGATCAATGACCTGAATTTCAGCTCAAATGTTGTTTGAAAGTTGTTAAATTGTTTGTGGATGATCAGCATACACCTTACTTTTCAAATAACCTCCAAAAAATAATCTAGTGGTTTTAAATCCGGGCTTCTTGGTGGATAAGGAGGGACTTTATAATTTCTTGAAATGATGCGATCAGAAAATTTTGTTGACTATAAATCGACTGATGCACGACTTGCGTGGCATATCACTCCGTCTTGTTGAAACCCAAGGTGGTTGATACGCAATTCATTCAATTTGAGCCACAAAAAACCAGTTAACATGTTGCGATAACGTTCCCCATTCATAAGGGCATTTTCATGTTCGTTTTTCAAAGAAAAACGGCCCAATGATGCCACCAGTTCATAAACCACACCAGACAGTGACTTTTGGTGAATGAACTTCTGCTTCGTGAATAATATGAGGATTCTCCGTCCCCAAATTTAACAATTTTGTTTATTGACATACTGATTAAGATGAAAATGAGCTTCCTTTATTTCGTTCAAGTATCCAATTAACAAAATGACGACGATTTAAACGGTTTGGTGGCTTAGATTTTTGAGCTAGTGGAATTTTGTATCGATCCAAATGAAGATCAACATGATAAATTCATCTTAATGTGGTTCGTGAAATATTTAGTTCTTGTGAACGGTGCCTGGTTGATGTGCTTGGTTCATTATGTATACTTTCACTAACAGCTGCGACTGCATCATGAGTACGAACTGGGTGAACATGTTGATACGGTCATTGACCTTCTACTGAACCAGTTGCTTTAAAACGGTCTATAATTTTGCCAATTGCACGCTCAGTACAACTTCCATGTCGACCAAAACTCTCACGTAATTTACGAAATGTTCCTGTTTTTGAATGAGTCTTTTCATAATAGATTTGTACAATCAAAATGAGTTGTTGTGTTGTTAGCGACTCCATGATGATAAATGGCAAAGTTTTGGCTTAAAAGGCAGATAAAAGGACCAACAAGATGACCCACTCTGTATTTCTCAAACCCTATATTATACAACGGCCCAACACCAATCCATTGTCTTTGAATGAAATGACAGGATTTGTCGAGTAACTAAATCGTAACTGACGCAATAGGTTTGCCTGTTTAGAAATCCTATCACAAATTTTGGAGGAACAAAAATTCTTCAAAAACTAAAAAGAGCTGATTCACAAAAAATCAAACCTGCGGATTTTATTCTAATGGCGCGCAGTGTACGAGTACATTTACAAATTGAATGACGGCGAACAAGCAATAAATTACATAACACTACAAATGTTCATATTATATGATGACGTATAGTGCGTGAATAGATTTTGTCACACCCAAAATACTATCCAGATATTAGTTTTGTACTTGAGTTGTAGATCAATGATAGAATCATAGGGAGATGAGAAAATTATTAAAGATATCCATTTTCTTTCGGGTTTAATTTAAGAAAGCAAAAAAATGGTTTTGTGTTATTTTTACTACCAGTGAAATATTATTTGTTTTCATATTTAAAAATAAACGGAACTTCTTTCTTCAAATAATATAACTTATGCCATATAGAATGAAACATATAAATGTCTTATATCACGTCTGTTCCTGCCAATGTCGAAAGATTTATTGTGTTTAAGAATTTAAATGGATTCGAGTACATTATGTTTTTTGGATACGTTTGTGATGAAAACCGAAATAAAGAAAAAAATGTACGCATGTTGTATTTTTAGAGGGACGTACGATTGATGCAGTATCATATGTAGGTATGTGAGTATAATAAACTACTGTAAAAATAGATGCACACATATATTTTCCAATAAACCCAAACCACCGTATATCTGTTGAGGGATAAAGGGGAACAAAAGGCCTTATATATAAATTACATGGATAGTAAAATATTGTTTTTTGTTGGTTCCCAATATAAGAAGGATTAAGGCCAGTAGCCAGTATGTACAGAAATATATACCAAAAAGGGTTCAATATTCAAATGATCTTTGTTTTCCCAAATGTAAAACAAAGCAAATTTTTTTATTTGTTAATATCACATTTTTTTGTTGCCCTTGGTTTTGTGTTTAAAAGGGATGAAAATGAAAATAGTCTGACGATTTATGTATTTTTCTAAATCCAACTAAAATGGTCAAGAATAGAAAATTTCACTCAAGGGATTAATGAATATTTCTGCTATTTTGTGTTGTGATGATTTTCTGTCCATGCATTAAAAAATTGTTTTAGATGCCATATACATATGCTATACTGATATCTTCGCACCCGGGATTAAGCTGAAAAGATATGTAAATATCATGATCCAAAATGATTATTCATCACACAATTTATAAGTTCGAACAGATTCGATTGCGATTTCGTTAATATTTGTAATGGGGAAAAGTCTAACAGTATACGAGTATACTATCGTAATGATTAAAAGTCATCCCTGCGACAATAAACGTGAAACTCCCCAATTTGGCATTTACGGAGAAACATCGAGATAAAAGTTTCAGCGACATAGAATTCATATAAGTGAAATGTTGCATTCGTCTTTTGTCTTCCAAGAATCTTCAATCATACTGACTCAAAAATTCATGGTTTATCCTTGTTTGTTCAAACGGTTTTAAACATGGATCGAATCAGGTGTTGGGTATTGGGCTATTCGAATTCATGTTGAAAATTCAACCGGTTAAGATTCCAATTTTTGGAGAAGCCATTCAAACTCCCAACATAAACCCACTGAGGTGCAGTAGTACGACATTGAGAATCACTAGACGCATAATAAATTCATAAATTCGACTCAAAATATTCACTATTGGATATTCTTGTGCCAGTGAGACAACGCACTGCTCGAAGTACCGACAAAACAAGTGCTTCAGTTCAAAATACGTCAAATAAGTGGATTCCGCACGCCGTTCAGAGGAATTGGAAATTTCTCAAACCAAAATTTGGCCAATTTTGCGTAAAGACCTAGGCTTATTCATATCCGTACAAAATCAAATTAACTCAAGAACTGAAACCTTTTGATCATTTGAAGTTTCTCCGATTAGGCTCTTCTATAGTCTGAAGAAAATCCTGAATTTAATCGAGAAATCTTCAGCGGTAAAGCTCATTTTTGGATTAATGGGTTTGTCAATAAGCAAAATATTTCTTATTGGCAATAAACTCACATTTGATTCAAAAGACTCTTATACAACCATAAAAAGTGACTGTGTGATGTGAATTTCATGGTGGAGTTGTAAGTGGACCATATTTTTTCGTCGATGAAAATGATCGCTATGTTACGGTCAATGGAGTTCGCTCTCGCGCCATAATGAAAAACCTTTTTTGTCCAGAACTGGATGGAATTGACATTAGAATGATATGTGGTACCAACATGCCACACAGCTGGTCAAAGAATTGATCAATAGAAGGTGAAGTTTTGTCACCGTATATAATCTCGAAAAATAGTTGGGTCGAATGGCCACCTCGTTCAAGCGAATTAATCTCGTAGAATTTCTTTTAATGGGGTTACACGGACTTAACGTCGATGGTTTATGCCAACAATCCAATAACGTAAGAGGAGCTGAGGGACAATAACGAAGCAAAATTGGTCATATGTACTGCACATGGAACCAATTTCAGCTAAATATCTCAATTATTCAGTGTTTTATTTAAATACGAATTTGTTATGTCCTTAGTGAAAACCCTTGTATACATTTTTTAATTACCTGAAACACTGGTAATTAAAATACATATTAAACGAGGTGATATGATTTTGCTACGTTATATAAGCTGACAGTATAGTACACTAGTAAAATATTCATTAATTCCATTTTCCCTCGTTATCACACATGTATACAGTAATATACAGTGCTGTGCAAAAAAAATTGGGCAAACATATTTTATTGCAAATTGGATTATTTTTTTGCTAACATTACAAAACTTTTGAACGCAACTTGCTTATTTTTTCATTTTAAAGACATGTATGACGTAATTTAAAAAAAAAATGTACCTGCAATTTAGGGGGAAAACCCCAAAAAATGCCAAAATATTCAAAACACGGTGATTGAAGTTAAAGTAATGGAATAAATTAAACACTTATTTTTTATTTTTGTTTTTTATTGATTTATTGAAGTTCTATCTTTAATATTAAAGTTTTAGTGGACCACCATTTGCTTTTATTACAGCGATACACCTCCGATTCATTGAATTTGATAAATTTTTCAAAGTCGTAGGAGGTATGGATTCTCAAATCGTCATCAACAAACTTTTTAAAGCTTGAATCGATCTGGGCGCTTTGTTGCTACTTTTAGCTTCATTATAGACCAAATATTTTCAATGGGATTTAAGCCTGGACTATACGGGGGCCAGCTCAACACATCGATACTTCTTTCTTCGAAGTACATTTTTCCCTTTAAATGAAGAGATATGAAAAAAAAACTAATATTTAACAAATTATTTATGTTTATCTGAAAGCCAATCTTTTTATCTACAATTCAAATTTAATAACTCACAACTTTGGCGGTATGGCACGAAGCGTTGTCCTGTTGAAAAATAAATTTGCAAGTCTCGCCAAAAAGCTTTAAAACAGAAGACTCAAATTCGTTGTGTAGGACCTGCAGATGAACAGCTGCTGTAATGCTGGAACTAAGGAAGCACAATCGACCGGTTTCATTTTCAGAAAAATATTCCCAGACCATAACTCCTTCCTTTTTTGGTGGAAGTTTTAAAAGACATTCGTTGCCAACCCTCTCGCTCAGTTTTCTTCTTACCAGAATTCTTCAATCTCCAACATACAGCTTGAATTTTGATTCATCGAGGAAAATTGCATTATTCCACATCTCTGGAGTCCAAGAAAGATGCTCCTGAGCCCATAGCAAAAGTTGTTTTTTCACTAGTAATGTGAACTCAAGCTTCTGGACTGGTTTAAGTGCTCGGTTCCGACGACACTGTAATATTATGAAAGGATCCTCCACTGGCGTTGTCTTTCTGGGCCTTCCAGAGCCTTTCTTTCTTTGTGTACTGCCCATCTCTCGCAATTTTTTAATATTCCACGCGGCAGTACTTGTAGGAATGTTTAATCTTTCTGCTATTTCACGCGTGGTTAAATTTTCTCGCGCCCAAATCAACATATTGCTTTTACACAGCTTACTAACTTTTCCCAATTTTTTAATTAAACTTGCACTTTATTCTTTATTTGACTAAGATTACTTACAGAATAACCTAATCTTACAAAATATGCACTATTTATACTCAAACAAAAAAAAATGCACGCAATAAAACATCTGAACCCTAATGTCGGCCAAGAACGCTAGGCGTAAAATAAAATAATTGCTTGACCAATTTTTTTGCACATCAGTTGCGGGGTTGTACCAATGTAAAAAAAACAAAAGGCGGTCAAACAAAATATTAATATTAAAGATAGAATTTCTATAAATCAATAAAAAACAAAAAAAAAATTAAAAAATAAGTGTTTAATTTATTCCATTATACTTTAACTTCAATCACCTTATTTTGAATATTATGGCATTTTTCGGGGTTTTTCCCCTAAATTGCAGGTAATTTTTTTTCCTAAAATTACGTCATACATGTCTTTAAAATGAAACAATAAGCCAATTGCGTTCAAAAGTTTTGTAATTTTATCAAAAAAAGACTCCAATTTGCAATAAAATATGTTTGCCCATTTTTTTTTGCACAGCACTGTATATACGAAATGTTGACAATGCCCACTATATGTTTTTTACTGTTGTATTGCTGATTTATCCCAAACGTTTTGGATTGATTACTTTGATTCATAAGTTATGAGAATCATTGTGTTATAGACTGCCAAACAATATCATCGTAATCAAGCGGCGCTATGCCTAAATAGTTTTGCCTTCAAGGACGTTCTAAAGTGTAAAATTTTATTATAGTATATACTACTTTATAATGAGACCATCCTTCACGAATATTTGATACTTGTCAACGTCAAAAACCGAAATCTAGGTTATGGTCACTGGTTGTTACCAGATTTCACCAAACTTGCTGTAAATGTGATGAATGTACCAATTACATACTCGTAATTACTTATAATTTGCGGACTGTTTATTTTTCATGTAACGGGTGATTTTTTAAGAGCTTGAGAACTTTTTTTTAAAAAAAAACGCATAAAATTTGCAAAATCTCATCGGTTCTTTATTTGAAACGTTAGATTGGTCCATGACATTTACTTTTTGAAGATAATTTCATTTAAATGTTGACCGCGGCTGCGTCTTAGGTGGTCCATTCGGAAAGTCCAATTTTGGGCAACTTTTTCGAGCATTTCGGCCGGAATAGCCCGAATTTCTTCGGAAATGTTGTCTTCCAAAACTGGAATAGTTGCTGGCTTATTTCTGTAGACTTTAGACTTGACGTAGCCCCACAAAAAATAGTCTAAAGGCGTCAAATCGCATGATCTTGGTGGCCAACTTACCGGGCCATTTCTTGAGATGAATTGTTCTCCGAAGTTTTCTCTCAAAATGGCCATAGAATCGCGAGCTGTGTAGCATGTAGCGCCATCTTGTTGAAACCACATGTCAACTAAGTTCAGTTCTTCCATTTTTGGCAACAAAAAGTTTGTTAGCATCGAACGATAGCGATCGCCATTCACCGTAACGTTGCGTCCAACAGCATCTTTGAAAAAATACGGTCCAATGATTCCACCAGCGTACAAACCACACCAAACAGTGCATTTTTCGGGATGCATGGGCAGTTCTTGAACGGCTTCTGGTTGCTCTTCACTCCAAATGCGGCAATTTTGCTTATTTACGTAGCCATTCAACCAGAAATGAGCCTCATCGCTGAACAAAATTTGTCGATAAAAAAGCGGATTTTCTGCCAACTTTTCTAGGGCCCATTCACTGAAATTTCGACGTTGTGGCAGATCGTTCGGCTTCAGTTCTTGCAGGAGCTGTATTTTATATGGTTTTACACCAAGATCTTTGCGTAAAATCTTCCATGTCGTCGAATAACACAAACCCAATTGCTGCGAACGGCGACGAATCGACATTTCACGGGTCTTCAGCAACACTCTCAGAAACAGACGCAATATTCTCTTCTGTACGCACTGTACGCATTCGTGTAGTTGGTTTAATGTCCAATAAAGTAAACTGAGTGCGAAACTTGGTCACAATCGCATTAATTGTTTGCTCACTTGGTCGATTATGTAGACCATAAATCGGACGTAAATCGCGAAACACTTTTCGAACCGAACACTGATTTTTGTAATATAATTCAATTATTTGCAAGCGTTGCTCGTTAGTAAGTCTATTCATTATGAAATGTCAAAGCATACTGAGCATCTTTCTCTTTGACACCTTGTCTGAAATCCCGCGTGATCTGTCAAATACTAATGCATGAAAATCCTAACCACAAAAAAATCACCCTTTATTTGGGGCATTCTTCTTGGGGGATCTTGGAGTAATTTCTTATTACTTACCATGTGATTCGGAACTTCATGATGGGTTGCAATTTCACAACAAATACGCATTAGGCTATTTATCGTCTTTTGACTTGGTCACAAGTAAATATGGTTAATGGACTAATTCAGATAAAAAAAAAATACGGAAGAAAGAAAATGGCAGCAGCTTTTAGTAAACCCCATCGATTTGGGACAACCTGGGAGACTAATAAGTTAATTAAACTGTGGAAACGCAATTGAAAACCTTATTCGAGTAAATTGGAGTTCGGAAATTAATAAACATCTTCCAGAGGGTAAGAGCAATGAAAGTGTTAGCAAGAGAATAAAAGATTTATCTGAATTGAACATTTTTTGAAAACGAATGTAAACAATATTTTTCGTAATTTATTTATTGTTTTCTTTCTTTTTTAAATGTTTAGAACGTCTGGTCGATAGGTAACTTTAAATGTCTATGCTTCTTACCTCTTTCAATTCACTCTAGATAATATGCTATCAACAAGTGTAAGTTACTATAGAAATTCATGCGTTGTCGGACGAATTTAAAAATACTGAACAAAAAATACTTGCTCTTGGACCAAATCTGAGCATTTAGAGGCATTTAAAAATCTTTCAGTGTGTGTTCTCTGCAACTTTAAAAGCGTTCTTTGCCAACTTAAATTTGTTGTTGAACCTAACCTAAAAATTAAATTTCAAAGTGTCTTTTTATTCATTTTTTCTTTACCATTCGAACTTACTTTATATAAAAACTCCGTATTTGCGCACTAGACAGTCTTTGGCCCTCAATTTTCTAGTCCTTCAACTGCAATTTTTTAAATTAGTTTTCATAATTTTTTTTGTAAAATGGATACTCTGTTTCAATTAAATTTTTTTCTATTGACGATTGTAAAAGTAGGATAAACACCTTTCACGGAAAAAATGAAAATTTCAAAAGAACAGTCCATTTGACGTTTGCGTTGTATTCGAAATGTGTCTGTGTGTCATGTAATTATTTGTGTCAGGTAAATATTTTTTTGTACTGATTAAAAGTTAGTGTTAATATTATGGTAATATTTTTAATAAAACATACATAGTTTCGCATTAATAAAATTGATGTAGTTTTATTAATTTTTATGTAAACATAACCTAACTTGTTTTCTACATATAATTTTATTTATGTGTGTTATTAAATTTTTAGGTCTCAGATGTAATGTGCCGATAAAATAATAAATAAGTATTAATATCCAACATCCATAATGATGGAAAACGCCAGTTATAAGGATCATCGTCAATACGAAAATATCAATATCGTTTGTGAATATTTTAAAACATTTTGGAAGATGCAAACGATAGATACGTTGTCTCTCCGTCACGCGATCATATCATCGGGTATGTTGTGCGCGCCACATCAATGCTGTCAATTCCACATAAGATAAATCTCAGCGATGTTGAATAGATTTGTGTTAGCCTTCTTCAATGTAAGACACTGCGGCACACCACAATATCTCGGTCTATATCGCGTTGACTTTTCAGTAAATACATTGAATCGTCTAAAAGAGTTCAAATACACATATCATTTGTATTTAGTTGTATTTAGTATGAAACACTTAATATTATTGTGGTTAATCTTAAGAAAATTTTACCGGTGTAACACGTCCTATTTAGCTTAGTAAAACAAATAAATATATAATTTAGATGTTAATATCACCTTTTTTTTAAATAAAACCATATTTTTTAAATATATTATAATTTTACAGATACACTCTTATAGGAAAAATTGAGGTTAAGTTTCAGCAACAAAATACAATTTTGAACGTCAAATGGATAGATAGTTTTAGTTTAGAAAAATTCCGCTATGTGGAATCTGTGATGCTCCAATCGTCAATAATATAAAATTAAAATATTTAAAAAGAACCAAAACTATGCACGAATTATAGATTTAATTTTATTATTGCAAAAAAAATTGAGCCTACTGTTGTTGTATATTTCGATCAAGCTTGCACAACTTCTACAATTTTGGGAGCTACTAACAAAATGTTATCTTTGACTACGACTATCGTGACTGCATTGAAGAGATGTGCTCATAAGAAGTGCTGTCTATTGTTTTTATATACATTGTCAATTTATTGTCACCCTAATTAACCGATAACTTTATTTCTGAAAACACGGATGATATAAAGAATCTCGATATTCTCTGTCGCGATGATTAGCGCAGTTGTTAATTCCAGTATTTTCCATGAAGACAGACTATCGCCGCCGATTACAGTTGCTTTCGTTATTTCGGTATTCCCCCCCCCCCCCCCCCCCCTTTAAATGTTATTGTTATATTCAATTTCAAATCAGGATTGAAGAAATTGATGCTTTAACATTGATGTATATTAACAATAATATCGCCCAATAAATTGATTGACACCCGGCTAGGCTTGAAGAGTTATATCTGTGTTGAGTAGAATTCGTAACAAAATGTTGCATAACCAGCTCTGAACATTGTTTTTTTTTTTTTTTTGAAATTTTGTTGGTGGTTATCAAACCATTAAATCAGTCCGAAAAACTAATTTGCGCGTTTGGTTGCTGAAGCCGTTTAAGGTATTTAGTAGCCTTCCATAATGAATAATTTGTGTCCAAATGGGGAGATAATTCCTTAAGACAGTTTAGAATATAATTCATCTTGTTTCTTGTAGTATGCTTTGCAGTTTTCTTTTCGCCTGGTTAAAGTGTGTTTTTCATCAGACGATCGATTAATTTGCCAAATGCGACTTAAGAGGCGTTTCTGTGTTAACATTTTTATTAAAATTGAAAATAATCTTGAACAACGTGCTTTGATTTGCTCTGTAAAAAATTTAATTTTTTCTAAAATATTGTAGGTTATTAGCATATAAAATTAAAAGAATTAAAAGTTACATCAGTAAATGCAAAACTTATATAACATAAGATACAACCATTTCAAGTGTTGAACTCACCGGTTTGGACTACCGCCGCAGTAAATTCGGCGAGTTCTATAATCGGCGTCATTAAAATTTAAATAAGGCTCCGATGTTAAATACGTTCGAATATAAAATGACGTCTAAAAATTATTGTAACTATTCATGTTCAAGAATCCGATTTTGTAATTTTTTTTTTACAGAGTCATTTTTATAAAACATAGAGATTGGTTTAGAAAAAAGTCAGCATATCCTATAAAACCCTGGACTTGGTTTATAAAGTAGTAAATTTGACTGCATAACCTCCGCATAAAATACCATTCCTAAATTCAATTCCCAATCAGTATTGTAGTAATAATTAAAACAATAATAATTTTATTTAGTACTTAAAGCTATTTTATTTAGTAATCTTTAACCACTCGTCACAATTCGACTTTTTCATATGTAAAATCTAATTTTAAATTTGGTTGTTATCCAAGATATACCAGTTCAAATTATACATAAATCAAAAATTTTATAAAATTATTTTATTTAAATCCGATCTAGTAAAGTTGTTAAATCCATTTAAACAGTTTTATTAATTTTTCATTATTTGTGTTTGTTTATATAAATTCATCATTAATTTATTTTGGCGCGACAATCACATTAAACAAGTACATTATACTCGTACATAATATGTTTGTCATAACATATCATCACGTCACTATGTACGGCTTACGCATAATAGGTTGATTTCTAGATTTGCTTATGTCTGCAAACTATAATAGTTTATCCAATCCTGAAAGTGCCAGACGATTTCTGAAAATAAAGAAATAAATCCATTTAAATAGTTTTGTTAGTTTTAAGTTTAAAATTTATTGTTAAGAAGGTGATATTATCAAAAGGGTAAAAGAGTCAACTGCGCGGTATAAATGTATACAATCTGAAATTATTACAGATTTTGAAACAGCAAGGCACATATTGGTTTTTAAAATGAGATGTAAATTTTTTTTAAAACAATTAAATAAATCAAGAAATACATAAATTTTATTTAAAAAATAATCGAATGGAGCCAAATATTTATTATTTTGTATTTTTAATGACAAACAATTTTTTTTTGATCGCCATAAATAAACATGTACGAGTCGAGTATGTTAAAATACTGTATACAAGATATTATTCTTTAATTGGAGTGTTAATTAAGTTTTTATTGTCATTGCCAAGGCAGTAACTAAAAACAACAGACATAATAACAATATTAATAAATAAATTGAGACATAATTTTTAATTAAATGGTTCATTTATAAATACTAAACGTGATTGGTGGATCCTTTTTTTGTGTATATTGTTTGAGTATATTACACTAAAGATTCAAACGACATGATCTTAATGTAAATTACAATCAGTTTAAAGAAACATTTATATTTTGTTTATCGCAACCTTGAGCACAATTACAACATGTACGGCAATAAATGTGTCAATACAGTATTTGTTGAATCTGGTTTTATTTTATCGTGGTCTGTATCAAGGTGACAATCAATGTTGTGATTTCAATTTGATGACTATAATTGAAATAATGAAATAGTGCAATTCGCAAACGGATTAAGTTGTCGAACGTGAAAAAAACTTGGTAATTTGCACAAGTACCGAAAAATAATTCTCAAATATGGTTATAATTCGAGTTATGATAGAAAAAATAAATCTTACGTAGCTGGAGAAATACATACGTGAAGCTCAAACCAACAATATCAACTATTTTGAAGCTGATTTGATTTAAATGTTTCTGTAATGAAACCTTGTATTCCTTCCTATTTTAGTTAAATTTATAAACTTTACAAACATTTTTTCAAAAAAAATGCTATTTCGAAGCTGCTGAAAACCTGTTTTCTAAAACGTTATTACACGAGATAAAAGTACTTAAAGAATAAAGTAGTAGTAATTAAATTCGTAAGTCGAGTATTTGATTTTTAAGGTTTGAGTCGTTACATTTTACAAATTAGTGTATTCATTGTCAATGTTGTTACGTTCTCTTCGAAGTAGCAAATTTAGAACCGTAAACCGTTTCATTATTTAAAATATTCAGCTTATATAGTGTTATAAATACTGAAACATTCCGCAGTGAAAAACAGTAAAATAAGAAGGAGGAAAAAGAGAAGTTGAAGAGATGAATTAAAATTGGTGAAAAAATTTACAAACCCCGAAAATAACTTTTCTCAAACGGCGATGGTAGTTTGACTCGAATGTGCCTCACACATGCAGCAGGGAACGTTTTTTTTCGCCTTTGTTTCTTTGGTAATTATAAAAGTCTTTCCGGCGTCTTGCCCTGTTTCGCTTTCATGGCGAGGTTTTTTGTAACTGTAAAGTTCATGTTTACTCTTTACGTTGCGGACGTTGATGTCGCGTCTCAAATCCCTGACAACTGACAAATGAAAAAAAATATGTTCTGTTAAATTGTTTTCAAATAAAAACATTTGAAATTTTATTGAATATTCTAATCAATGCATATGGCACTAGAAGGATGAGAAATATGGAGATTGAGAAATCACCAACCATAACTAAAATATTTTAAAATTAACTTCGGTCTGTTAGACCATGTAATTGAGATCCCTGACAAGTATGACAAGTATGCCAATCGTATGGCATAAATGTAGGTCGAAGAGTCTTGGGTAAAGCGACAATTTTGTTGACAACACGTAAATTAAAAAATCCACCGTTTTGGAGAGTGGCACATTAATCCTTTAGTATACATATGACATATTCTACTGAATTTTTTTCTATCTGTTAGTTTTATATATATTAGAGAAACATATAATTTATATTGAAAATTAATTTTTTTTTTATAGAAAATAAAAGTCCGTATGCCATTTATGTATGGGATACAACATCGTTCATGTGATATCTATGGCTCCTATTATAGAACCGCATCCCAACATCAAAATATCTTGAAGTGTTCGTGGATCATTGCCATACACTCTATTTTTCGAAAAAAAGAAAAAATCTAACGGTATCAAATCACTTGATCTGGGTGGCCAATTAACATCAGAATTTCCGAACATTAGGCGATCATCAAACTTGGTTACCAATAAGTCAAGTGATTCACAGATTCTGTAATACGTGGTATCATCTTGTTGAAACCAAATTAAAAACATCACAGAAATGAAATGAAAAGTTCGCATTAAGATTCGCAATCGTAAAATTAATTGATTCGTATACTGAGTAATTGGAAAGAATAAAATCCGGTGTATCTCCACGACACGGAGATACGGTGTATTTTGTTGCGACACGAACAAAACGACACTAACAATATGGTTTATGCGATTACTAAATTTTGCAATGTAATCGTTGCACTAATCGCTCACAAAATCCCAAATAAACACTGAATGATATACAAACACGTAACGAATGCAAGATGAACGATCGCTCGATATTTTATTTTATGTTTTATTAATTTACAATATCGTTCATCATATACGAAATGATTAGCTCGATTCTACTTTTACTAAAAAAAAATTACATTTTTTAGAAACAAAAATTTATGAAAAAAAGAACTGTAACAGTTTAATAATCAATATACAAATCAAGTTTAGTCAAGTTGTATTATTAATGCTTTGTAAACCAGATATGCGTTGTTGCGATGCAACATACTGCCGCCTGTTGAAAGGCCATGATAGTTTTCAACACCTTTCTTCTTCATCCACGGGTAACGGAGCAAGCTTTTGGATTGATCTTTTGAGAAGACCATTCTTAGTTCGAATTGATACTACCCGGATGATGCCATCCTTCCCAGGATGCACCTCGACGATTCGACCAAACATCCATTTCTGAGGAGGTATAGTATCCTCTGATACTAAAACCATCGAGCCTAAATCTACTTTTGACGACGATCTCCATTTAGCCCGCTGCTGTAATTGGACGATATATTCCTTTGACCATCGTTCCCAAAATTCTTGCTGACTTCTCCTAATCAGTTGATAGCGACTGAGACGATTGATGTTTAATGCAGACAAGTCAGGTTCTATTGGCGCCGTAAGTGGTTCACCGATTACAAAATGGCCTGGTGTAAGCACGTTAAGATCAGCTGGATCCGAAGACATTGGTGTTAAAGGTCTTGAATTCATGACTGCTTCGATTTGAGTCAAAACCGTGCTAAACTCCTCATAAGTAAGCGTTGAATTAATCAGCATCCGGTTCATATGATGTTTTGCTGATTTAACAGCGGCCTCCCAAAGGCCACCAAAGTGCGGCGATCGAGGTGGTATGTGTGATATGCGAATGTTATCTTCAGCACAGGCTTTAATAATGTGATCACGATTTTCATTATTGAAAAACAGCTCTCGAAGTTCATTTAATTGACGTCTTCCACCAACGAAATTTGTAGCGTTGTCGCAATATAGAGTTGAACATAAACCTCTTCGACTGACGAATCTTTTTAGAGCCGCAATAAATCCATCGGATGACAGGTTGCTCACTAACTCCAAATGAACAGCTTTCGTAGTAAAGCACACAAATATTGCTATATATGCCTTAGCTGGACGCTGACCACGCTGTTTATAAGAAATCATTACAGGACCGCAAAAATCTACTCCAGACACTAGAAATGGACGAGCCGGTTGAACGCGACGCGACGGTAGATTCCCCATTATCTGCTTATAAAGAATAGGACGATGTTTGAAACATATAATGCAGCATTGTACTATTCTGCGGGCGATGTCTCTTCCATTAATAATCCAGTATTGTTGTCCGATTACAGCTAGAAGTGCTTGAGGTCCCACGTGAAGATTCTTATGGTGCAGGTATTTGACAAGCGAAAACACAAATTGGCTATTTTTTGGCAATAATATGCATTTGATTGTACGACAAATTTGATTCTTGAAGACGCCCTCCAACTCCTCCAATTATTCCTTCATTATCAAGGAATGGCCGTAGCCTTTGGATGTAACTATTGTTATGCAAGTGCTGATTTGTCAACAATCTTCTATAATCTTCACTAAAAGATTCCCGTTGAACGATACGGAACATCAGCTTTTCGGCTCTAGAAAGATCTAATGGCGTAGACGAAGAATCAGCAACAGCTTCTGGCTCCATATTACGTCTCAGAATTTGGCAATCGACGAAACGAAGGACGTAAGCAAAGACACGCCGCAATTGACTAAAGGAATTCACGAACTTGCAGGACGTAACGATATTTTGTTGTGAGTTTGATGCAGCGAGCACCACGACATTATCCTTTCTTCTTTCTGGTACCTTTTTGATATCTACCTGTATACGTTGGTTTGGCCAGCACGCGGTAGGATCAGTTAAAAAATCCGGTCCCACAAACCAGATATTGTCCTCTAATAATTGTTTGGGCAACATACCTCGGGATACAATATCGGCTGGATTACGTTTTGTATCTACATGATTCCATACATATTTTTCAGTTAATCGCTGGATAGTCGATACACGATTAGACACAAACGTTGCCCAATTTGATGGATGTGCGGCAAGCCAATTCAAAACAATTTCCGAATCAGTCCAGCAACAAATCCTTTCGAAGTTATAACTTAGCTCTGAAGTGACACGATGTAATAGATTGGCTAACAGTTCAGCTGCACATAACTCAAGCCGTGGCAAAGAAACACTTTTTATGGGTGCAACACGAGATTTAGCACAAAGTAAACGGCAAGTGCTTACATCGTTTTGAGTTACACAGCGGATGTAGATACAGCAACCATACGCATCGTTACATGCGTCCGAAAATCCATGGAGCTGAACGAAATCAAATTTATTGGAAAACACAAAACGAGGCACCTCGAAATTTTCGATTAATGATAACTGCTCTCGAAACTTCACCCATTGTGATTTATAGTTCTCAGGTAATGGATTGTCCCAATCAATTTTCAAACGCCACAAATGTTGTAAAAATATTTTCGCCTTTACAATGATGGGGCTGAGAATCCCCAAGGGATCGAATAGTGTGGCGATTTCGGAAAATACCCGTCGTTTAGTAATGGTGTATTCTTCGGACTTATATGCATACTTGTATCTAAAGACATCGTCTTTAGTATACCAAGAGAGTCCGAGAGTCCTGACGAAATCCTTTGTATCTATGGAAACGCTCTGCTCACGATGTTGCGGTGGAATATTCTGTAATAACTTTGGATCGTTAGAAGCCCACTTTCGCAATTCAAACCCGGCCGACGCTAGAATATTGTTTACTTCTCGGTGTAATTGTAAAGCTTCATCAAATGTATCTGCACCCGTAAGCAGATCATCCACGTAGAAATCATCCATAATGCATTTAGAAGCGAGAGGTAGAGCTATTTTATTTTCGATCGCAAGCTGATGAAGGCAACGAATAGCTAAAAACGAAGCTGCGGCGGTCCCAAATGTGACGGTTTTTAGCCAATATACACCAATTGGGTCCTTAGGCGAAAATCGCCACAAAATGCACTGTAGATATGATTGTTCATCATCCACCAGAATACGCCGATACATTTTTGTAATATCTGCCGTTAATGCGTATCGACGTAATCGAAATCGCAATAGTATCGAAAATAGATCCTTCTGTATAGTTGGACCAACATTCATGATGGCATTGAGAGAGTAACCAGTTGCAGTTCTGCAGGAGGCATCGAAAACGATACGTAGTCGTGTAGAGTTACTTTCCGGTTTATATACACAATGGTGAGGAAGAAAATATTTACATCTAGTAAAGTCTTGTTCGGATGTCTCGATTTTCTCCATGTGATTTAACGTCTCATATTCCCTTATACATTGGTCATAAGCTTCTCTAACTTCTGGCGCTCGAAGTAGTTTTCTTTCCAAACTCAAGAATCTTAATTTGGCAATCCAATAATTATTCTCGAGAAACTCAACGCTATTCTTTAGTGGTAGTCTGACGACGAATCTACCGGTACCATCCCTTCTGAAGTTTTGAGCGAAATGAGCTTCACAAACACGTTCTTCTTCTGAATATACCTTCTCTGGCTCGTCAAATCCATCCATAATCCAAAATCTTTCTAAACTTTTATTAATTTCAGCGAAAACACTCTCTTCTGGTTGGTCTAAAACATTCGAAAAAACATATTTATTATCGATGTTAGCGATCTTACCCGATATAATCCATCCAAGTTTTGTGTTTTGGAGCGTTGGCAGTTGTTTATCGATGGTGCAACGGTTTGGAACAAGTAGACTATAAAATATTTCAGCTCCGACAAGCATATCCACCCTTTTCGAACGATAGAACTCCGAATCTGCTAGCTGAATATGTGATGGAATTTTCCATTCTGCGACGTTAATGTCCCTGCTAGGTTGATTAGAGGTAACTCTTGGGACGACATAAACCTCTAATTGAGTTTTGTAGCTACTTGTGCATGATTCCATGGTAATATAAAGTTTTTCCTTTATATGAGTACGAACTTCGTTTATTCCGCATATGGAAACATTCACTTTGATTCGCTCTAGACCAAGAACGCGGACTATACAATCGCTTATAAAACTTAATTGCGAACCCGAATCGAGCAAAACACGGCATCTTACTAAATCACCATGACGGTCACGAATCCTGACTCTGGCTGTAGCTAAAATGGTTGACACAGCCTTAGCGTTGATACTGGCCTCATTATCTGCTTCTTCTGAATGACATGCGGAGTGTAACACAGCCGATCTTAATTTTTCTGGTGACACATTTGGTTTGGCAATACTCCCATTACTACTTGGTTGCTCAGGATTAGGTTGCGATGTGATGGTTGCTATGGCATCAGGCTCCTTTTCCATATGTAAAAGGGTATGATGTCGTTGTCGACATTTTCAACAAGATCCCTTTCGACAAAACCGCACCCTGTGACTTCCTTGTAGACAATTGATGCACAATGAAAGACGTTTGACCTCGTCAAAACGGGCCTTTGGAGTTAGCACATCAAATTGCGGGCATCGATATATATCATGGTCTTTGTTTTTACATATTGTGCAACTTCTCTTATTGTTAGTATCTTCTATTGTTGCATTCAGAGATGTATGACGAGCCGCCGATCGCATAGTGATTGAAGCTCGAGAAGTTGATGGTTTATCATTCAACTCGAAACTGTACTCTTTAGCTTCCAGCACTTGACATCTCCTGGCAAGACATGATTCTAAGTCCTCCCAAGTAGGAATCTTTGCCTTTACAACAGTCTCTTCGAACTTCGCTAACGTGTCGACATCTAATTTACTGCAAATGATGAATAGCAGCAATGCGTTGGCTAACTCTGCATCCGTCCCCATCTGCTTAAGCGACCTTAGATTGAAGTTAATTGTGTCAATTAAATCACGCAATGAAGCGGCTGACTTTACTCCCGATTTTATCTCGTGAATCGCCCTAATATGCGAATTGAAGATGATGCGTTTGTTTTCATAACGTTCCTTAAGTAACTTGATTGCCGCTTGGTAATTCACCTCGGTCATTTCCATTGATCTAATGGGTTTTGATGTCGAAACGTCACCCAGACAGTTTCTAAGATGTGTAAACTTCTCGACAGTAGTGAGAGTGTCATCGTTGTCGACCAGTGCTACAAATGTTTTGTAGAAATCATGCCAATCGGTATATTTACCCGAAAAACGTGGTAATGACAATTTTGGCAAGCGAGCTGGACGTGCACTGGATTGATTGATAACCGAATTCTGTCCCCCAATTAAGAAACTGGGCACCGATTCACGACGGCAACTAGCTTGTGCTGCTAGAAGTTTGGATTTTATACTGCAATATGTGTCCTCAAAGAGTTCCCTGTGGTTGTTTTCCGCTTCGCTTGTATCCAGCCTTTCGATCTGCGATTGGATTCTTTGGAAATTTTCGAAATAAGTTTCCACTAATCCAAGACGAGTTGCAAGGTCATGCTCATTCATTCTATCTATATTTGCGTCAACATAATTCTTCAACTTAGTTTGAGATCCCTTCGTGGCAGCTCGACTGTTTCTCAATTCCGCTAAAGTATCAGCAACCGTCGTCATTGTAAATACACTGGGTTAACACTCACAAAAAACAATCTACCGACGACGCGATGTAGTCTTGTCTTCTAATGTATGTTAAGCACGTACCAAAATTTGATGCAAAAATTTGAAGTTAACGGCAACAACGGTAACGGTTATAACAACACACAAAATTGTTTGGAGAAGCGATGCAAACGATACGCACAATCAACTTGGTGTTATCCGACGAAAATTAGATACAATACGATGGTAAAGACCGTTATGAGGCAGCAATCCACCACAAACAACAGCCACGACGATGATGGTTAACAGCAAATTGATGTAAGCGATGTAAAACAATATGCGAATTCAACGTGACGATATCCAATAAATTATAGTACGGCTAACCGCACTAAGATCCGGCTCGAAGGACCAACTGTATCTCCACGACACGGAGATACGGTGTATTTTGTTGCGACACGAACAAAACGACACTAACAATATGGTTTATGCGATTACTAAATTTTGCAATGTAATCGTTGCACTAATCGCTCACAAAATCCCAAATAAACACTGAATGATATACAAACACGTAACGAATGCAAGATGAACGATCGCTCGATATTTTATTTTATGTTTTATTAATTTACAATATCGTTCATCATATACGAAATGATTAGCTCGATTCTACTTTTACTAAAAAAAAATTACATTTTTTAGAAACAAAAATTTATGAAAAAAAGAACTGTAACAGTTTAATAATCAATATACAAATCAAGTTTAGTCAAGTTGTATTATTAATGCTTTGTAAACCAGATATGCGTTGTTGCGATGCAACATCCGGTATCAATAAAGACCTTGATCCGAACAATAAATATTTATTTATTTTGAAACAGACCAACAGATGAAATACCCTTTATACACTGTACAAAACAAAAAACGCAACAGTATAATTTTTATAAAAATACCCCATTTTCAAACGCTTGTATCATGGTGAAATGTTGGATTAATTCTACTTTCCGATGTTGGGGTCCGCTTATAATTTATTTTTGTTTTTTGATTATTTTTTTGAGTTAAACAAAACTGTTTTAACGAGAAAAAATCCCAAACTTTAAGACTGCCAACGAACTTTGCTGAGAAAATTTAGATATCTTGAGAATGAGCTATTCAAATCGCTGTTTAGTTATTGCAATTCAATCGAAAACATGATAAAAATCGTATAAATGTTAAAAACATTTTTAATGTTAAAAAAACAAGTTTTATCCTGTTCTTATTATAATCATAATAAATTTCATGCTACTAAGTACAACAAAAATTGCGGTGACCGAAAGTGTTCATTACTTTATATTTCTTTTGGAGGACTGGAATTTTTAGAATTAACTAGGTTAGGTTTCAGTGGTTTACACTTAGGCCATTTTTTGGCCCATTGTGATACCACGCATTCACGCTACATCATTAACCCATTCACCTATTCACCTACTCACACAACTACAGTATTACCACCTGCACATTGCAAGCTCCATGTCAACCTATACATTGACATGGACGGTGGGTCGGCGCTGAATTCTGCACTCCATCAGAGGGTCTTAGTTGTGTTTATTAACATCACCGATTGTAATCGATGATGAAAATTCGATTAGAATTAACTAAGTTGGTTCCCAAATTAATGCTACACTTTTAAATCGACAAAAATTGCTACATAGGGTAAAATTCGGTCCCATTTGAAACGCGATATTTTAAAGCGCGAATTATCAAAACGCGATATTTCAAAACGCGATACATATTTCAAAACGCGATATAGTACAAAACGCGATATGGTACAAAACGCGATATTTCAAAACCCCGGCTTTTATATAAATAAAAAAATTTATAGTTATTTCGATTTTATTTCAATATTTATTTATAATCCGAGAAGGGGGGGGGGGTAATTTTATTTTATAGAAATTTAAAAATCAATAGGAGCGGGAGTTTAGGATCGGGTTATATCAGGCGAGTCGGCTCCGGTCGCTTAGCACAGTATATTCTGGAACAGGGAAATTTAATATCAGTTTATGCAAATTTAAAAACCCATATCGCGTTTTAAAATATCGCTGTTTGTACCATATCGCGTTTTGCATTAAATCTCGTTTCGAAATATTGAGTTTTGAAATATCGCGTTTCGAGCGGATTCCGGTAAAATAAATTATGGAGGAGTGATGATGGTTAGTTGATTTCCAAAAATTGGTCCAGCCATTCTCGAGTTATGATTTTTTTCCTGAAATGAACTCGCACTTTGTAAAACAACAACAAATACGCGAAAAATCGAAAAATTGCAAATATCTCGAAAACGGTGCGTCTGAGCGAAAAAATAAGGTCAATTTCCCCCCAAATCCCATGCACACACTGGATGTGCGATCGCTTGCGTATGGTCCCAGCCCCCCTTTTGAAAAAATTTTAATTCGACATTTAAAAAAAAAAGTTTAAATTTCGGTCCGGCCTAACGAAAAAAATCGATCCAAACTAATACACAAACCAGTGCCGTATATGTATACGGCCCTCTAACAAAGTTTTGAGTGTATAGCAGTCCCAGAAAAGGTAAACACGAAAAAAAAATCTATGCAAATGCTATGGGGAAACATTTTTGAAAAGTTTTTTTGACTTTATTTATTTATATTTCGTAAATGTGGCCGAAAAATAAATTTTCATTCCCCTGAGCATGAACTTTGTTTATTTATCATTAATATAAAAAGTTGTTTTTTATTTTTAAGATAGTTTTCATTCAGAATTTCACCATGGACGGATGTATTTGATTGAATGGCAAAAGAGAGGGCTGCCGCACGCGCACATCTTGATATGGCTGGTTCGTAAAATAACACTCGATCAAATTGATAACATTATATCAGCTGAAATTCTAGATGAAATCAGCGATCCAGAATTATTTGAAGTTGTCATCAAAAATATGATCCATGGCCCTTGCGGTCAAATAAATATGAATTCACCACGCATGCTCGATGGAAAATGTACAAAACGATATCCAAGAGCATTAACTTCGGATACAATTACAGGTGACGACAGATACCCGTTGTACCGACGTCGGTCACCGGAGGATAATGGCCATACAACAACAATTAAAATACGCAATCAAGACATTGAAGTTGATAATCGTTGGATTGTGCCTTATTCTCCAAAATTGTCAAAAGTATTTCGGGCTCACATAAATGTTGAGTACTGTAATTCTGTGAAGTAGATTAAATACATTTGTAAATATGTAATATGTGAATAAAGGCAGTGATATGGCTGTTTTTGGAATAGCTGGTGACAATAGCAATGATGAAATCGCCCAATATCAAATGGGGCGCTACATTAGCACTAATGAAGCTCTTTGGAGCATTTATTCATCCCAATTCATGAGCGATATCCTGCTGTTGTTCATTTGGCTGTTCATCTTAAAAATGGCCACCGTGTGTATTTTACCGATGCAAATGTACAGCAGATAGCAGCACAGCCACCAGCAACAACATTTACTGCATTCTTTCAATAGTGTGAAAGCGATGAATTTGTCAAAACGTTGCTGTATTCAGATGTAACGCATTATTTCACTTGGACTGCAAAGAAATGGCAATGACGTAAACAAACAAGGAACACCTGTTGATGGCCATTTGGGTGATTTTTTTTGCACATACCATTGGAAGATTATACACAGTTCATCTAAACAATGCTGTTTGTTGCTGAATGTTATTATTTGCGGTTGTTGTTAGTAAATGTTTTTGGACCACGTTCGTTTCAACATTTGCGAAGAGTATGTGGTCATTTATGTGTGACGTATCGTGAAGAATGTCAGCAATTAGGTTTACTTGAAAATGATGCGCATTGCGGGATTTAACGTTTCATGATGCATCGATTGCTTCTTCTCCACATCAAATACGTATGTTATATGCCATAATCATATCAACATGTTTTCCATCAAATCCACTTGAATTGTGGAATAAAAACAAAGATTTTATGGCAGAAGACTATTTGATTGGAATGCGACATCACACAAGAAACGCTGATTTGCTGATTTCATTGGAAATGTATAAAGAGGCATTGATAGCGATTGAAGATATGTGCCTAACAATTGCAAATTAAGCATTAGGACAATTAGGTTTGTCACCACCCAATCGTCCAAACATTTGTGAATTTGATTGTTCACAAACTAAATGACCACCACAAACATGTCTATGATACCATCATGCAAGCTGTACAAAATGAAGTCGGTGGATTATATTTTTTGGATGCGCCTTGTGGTATGGGAAAAATATTTATGATATCACTGATTTTGGCAGCCATTCGATCGCAACGAAAAATTGCATCGGCACTTGCTTCGTCGTGAATCGCTGCTACTCTATTGGATGTTGGACGAACAGCGCACTTTGCATTAAAATTGCCGTTGAATGTGCAGGTGTGCTTTTATTTATTGATTGATCACTTTAAAATTTAATCGATATTATTGTAAAATATAATTATCCTCAAATTAACAGGTGATTGAACATCCCACGTGCAATATTTCAAGAAATTCTGCGATGGCAAAAGTTTTGCAAGAAGCAGCAATTATTCTCTTGGATGAATGTATAATGACGCGTAAAAAATCGCTGAAACCATTACACCGTGCAATGTAAGATCTACGTCAGAATCAATAAATTTTTGGTGGTGCATTGATATTATTGTCAGGCGATTTTCTTCAAATATTGCCTATGGTTCCACGATCAACACCGGCGGATGAGATCAATGCATGCTTAAAGTCTTCTCTTTTGTGGCGACATGTGTAAAAATTGACATTGAACATAAATATGCGCGTTCAATTGCACAACGACCAATCTGCAGATCGATTCATTGCCGAACAATTTTTGTACCATTCTCCAATCAACAGAAGAGTTGATTGAAAGTGTGTTCTCAAATATTGTTCAAAATTACAGGAATTACAATTGGTTGAGAAACCGCGCAATATTGGCACCAAAAAATGTACACGTCAATGCAATCAATTATCAGATTCAAGAAAAATTACCAGGTGCAGTGACATTATATAAACCTGTTGAATGTAGATGATGCAGTGAATTATAATATTGAATTTTGGAATTCATTGGAACCACTTGGTATGCCACTGCATTGTTTGAATTTAAAGGTTGGCTCATCAATTATTTTACTGCGGAGTTTAAATGCACCAAAACTGTGCAATGGCACAAGATTGGCGTTAAAAAATTGATGCCGAATTTAATTGAAGCCACAATATTGACCGGAACAGCAAAAGGTGAAATTGTGCTCATACCATGTATTCCACTGATTCCAACAGACATGCCATTTGAATTTAAGCGTTTGTAATTTCCAGTGCGTCTATTATTTGCCACGTCCATCAATAAGGCGCAAGTATACAAACGCTTTAAATATGCGGATTAAATTTGGAGGAGCCGTGCTTTTCACATGGACAACTTTACGTGGCCTGCTCAAATGGGCAAACGAAAAATATTGTATATCCAAATGTTTTGGATTGACATTAATAATTTTGAAATACAATAAAAAAAAAACAAGAATATTTCATTTGTTTTTTTGGTTGGTTGCAACGAAGTGCATCGGGGTTCGCTATACAATATAATAATGATAAAAATCAATTAACACTTTACTAATTTAATTACAAAGTTTAAACCAAACAAATTTTCAAATAAAGACGTTACAATAAATTTATACGAATTTCATTTCACATAAAATATTTATTACAATTTTTTCTTCCATGAGGTATCACGGCATATAATACGAACCATGTACATTTATTTTTCCATTGTCATTATTTAACATTTAGTTATAATGTTTACACTCTAATACAATGTATTATACTTAATGTACAGAAATACGAAAAATGAATTTTCAATAACTAAATGCTGTGACATCTCTTTAAATCGAGAGACAATAAAAAAGAACAGGTTTACTTAGGGCCAGCAACGCAGACCGGGCTCAGCTAGTATTTAATATGATTGAATGATTAATCGCGATGATGTCGGTACTTCCTTGAATTTTTTAAAAACTCGTGTTTAATTTTCAGTTTTCTTTTTGTAAATGGCTTCGTCAATAAGCGGACATTTCCTTTGGGTCTGGTAAATAATAAACTTAAAACGAACAAGAAGTCGTATACTCAGTTTAAAATATAAATTAGATTATTTTAGATATCGATTAGATTATTTTAGATATTGAAATAGCAGTAATATTGCGGTCGATAATACTAACTCAACAGAAAGTGGTCCGTCTTATTCTCTCATTGATTACGTTGACGCTTCTGTTGATAATTTCTTATGTTTTTTCAATCAATTTTCTCTTGGTATTAGCCCTCATCACGATATCTTATTTTTTCTATCAATTGCTACTCTTGACTAAACCCCAGAACTTTAGCTTTAAAGATTTTTTGAAAATTGATGAATGTCACCTCTCGTCAATTTGTGGCTCAATTCATTGTGGACAAATTTTTTTCTTAGTTCTTGTACTGATGAACTATATACTATTTTAATAATTGCTTTCCTCTCACTACTATTCATAACAGACCTAGATCCCTTCCTTGGTTGGCGCTAAAGATATTGAATGCTATTGCGCGTCGATCAACAAAATGGTTTTTATGGATAACTTAAATCCTTCACTTCCCTCTAACATAATTTGGAGTAAGGTACGCAGCTTAGGCGTTGGCAGTTCCAGATATTTCTATAGATTTCAAAGCTAACGAATTCAACCATTCATAACTCTAGACTTAATAAATACATTTTATTAAATACTTGATTTTTATTTCGCAAAAATTAGATTTTTGGATATTTTAAATAAAAAATTGGTTCAAAAAATTTAAAAAATCACTCGATCGATTTCGACTTGTTAGGTCATCATCCGCAGCATTTACTGATTTGTAAAAGTAAAATTTTTGTTATATATAGCAGAAAAAAACAAAAAAAAAAAATAAAAGATGGAGGGACAAAATATAGGCAATAAAAATTAATCTATTGATCGTCCCAACCAACTGTTAGTCATACTATATATGTACATGTATGTGTATTGAAGTACATTTAATTACTCGATGTATAGTCAAATTATTACGAACGTGCGAATAGAAAAGGGAAGGGTCTTTAATTGGTAAAAAATGGATTTATCTCTGTTCATATTATATTTTGGTTAAGAAATGTTGGTTATGGAAAGTTGATTGATAGCAACCAGATAAATGTTCTTTAACTCCAAAATTTTGCCCAGTCTGTCCAATATAAGAGAAACTACAATCATAGCAAACAATCCTATAAACACAAGACTTGGAAAGGCGACCAACTCTATAGTTTTATTGTTAAAATCATTTTCTTTATTGTGTTATTATTATAAAAAGCAAAACTAATATTGGTATAACCGGACACGATGACGGACACGTTGGCTTGTTTTTCCTATATACTCTAAGCGACGCCATTTTCCTATACGTTATTTAAATACCCGTTAGAGTTTTACGCTTTTTATTCAATAACTTTAATACAGTCCTAGTTGCATACCCGTTATTCATTGTAATTTGTAGAATTATATTAAGCTCTATGTTATAATTTGAATTTGTCAAAAGGATGTCTATTAGTCTATTAATATTATGGGGATGGTTTGAAGAACTAGTGATAACAGCACCTATATGTATACGTGGGTTTTCGCTAAATTTTAAAGTCTAAAGAAGAGTTAATTCTGGTTATTGTTATATCGAGAAAATTAATAAATCTATCAGCTTTTCTGAATATATATCATAATATTCGTCTAAATATGAGTAAAAGAGAAATGACTTGTTTTAAACTGTTGATATTTCGATTTAATTAATCACCAAGTTTTGTTTAACTTCTATTAAATTGATTTTATATTATATTTTAGATAGTGTCCAGGCAGTATTTTATGACAATTCGATTTATGACTTCCTACCTTCTGGTATTCCTTAAGGGTCGATTCTTTGTCTTTTACGATTCTCTATGTCTATGTACATTAATGACATTGTATGTTCAATTTGCTATTCTTATTCCCATATATTGCTGCGATGATGTGCAAATATATAGAAATGGTCGATTAGATAATGTTCCCATTAACTCTTTTATTTCAATTCGTCATTATCTAACGGAGTCTCGTTTAATGCTATAGTAAATCACAGTCTAGATGGATGCTTCCTCTTTTCCTGGATTTTTTCTAAATGATTCGTTAATTCCATTATGCTGTATGTAATTTAGGTTGCCTCTTCATATTATAGGTGGCCATTTGATTAAGGTTAGCAAAACGGAATTGGAAATTTTAGTTGTTTGTATTAAGTTGTATGGTTCACTGATCGTACGTTCTTCTGACACCTCCTTCAACATTTTCTATAGGTATGGTAACGTTGTCTCGTTTGGAATGTTTTAGGAGAACATGTTTTCCAAACATGTCAATGATTGTACTCGTTTTATTTTTAATATTAGAAATTTAAAAATATTTTCCTCATTTTAGATTTGACCCTTGGCTGTAGTTTAGAAACTTTTATGACCATTGTGTATGTCATTTTATTTTTAAGATTCTAAAAACTACGCATCCACGCTAATTATTTAAAAAGTTTATGTTCAGCAGGTCTTCTCTTCAAATCATGATTACTTCACCTATAAACCTTTGCAGAGATTTAAATACATTATTTTATGCCAAAGGGGTTTCTCTCTGGAATTCCATTTTTTTAGATATTAAAAGATTAGCATTGCTAAATTCTTCCAAAATGTGTTATTGAGCGTGGCGTAAAATTAGTTTTTTTATAAATTAATAACTTAATGTAGGGTAATTCCAGACTAAACTAGTCGGATTGTATTTTACGCGAGGAAGTGAGATTTCCAAAAATTAGTATGGTTGTTGATTTCGAACTGAATAGAATTAGAATTTTTCAATAAAAAATTGGCCTTTTCGTCAGACTGCATTGACCTACTACTACTTCATCGTTTTGAATAAAACATTAAGATTTAATTCTAGCAAATTATATATATAACCCACTAAATTTGTTTTAACCCTTGGTAATCCGGTATTTTTCAAATTCGATTTTCTCAAAATTCGAGATTACATAGAATTAAAACACTTTTATTGGATTAATTTGCCGGATTCAAATGTTAATGTTTATTCAAAAGGATAAAGTATTTTAGTCACTGCTGTATGACGAGAAGATCAATTTTTTTAAATCTCACTTCCTTTTTTAGAAATTAATGTCATATTATTATTTTTATTAGTTTTTTTCTAATTTGTCTGTAAGTATTCATTTCTTGTAGTGTCCTCTATTATAAATAAGCTTAAGAGCAATATGGGAATGGATGAAATTATAGATTTGACGTGGATTTGATTTTGAAAATAACTGACGATTTCATGCCTAGTGGAAGTATTTTTGTGGAATAAATAAATAAAATATCTAGTGGTGATAATGAAGGCTTCAAAATTAGTTTATTACGGGCTTAAACATTAATTAGGTTTTTAAAATTAGAACACTGTTTTTGATCAAAAAATGTCATCTTGTTTACAATTTTTTATTGAATAGTGCTTAGTACGAATTATATTAGCAAAATTTCTTATATATGGTGCCCCTTCGGGTGATAAAACCTGTTGGATGAAACTCTTGACCAACAACTATTATTATGTCATTACACTAATAGATAAATCGTATTAGAAATGTTGCTGGTCAGTACACAATTTACGAATATCAGTTTAGGGAACTCGCCCATCATCCGATTCCCCTAAATTGGGCTAGATGCTGAAATATATAAGCTGATAAAAAATCAGAAAAAGAGGGTAGTACTCGATTTTCTTTGAGGTGGAGCTACAATGAATACGAAATTTCGTTGAATGGTAGGAACAATAACGGTATTATAGACACCCGCCATGGCGGTGGCCAATAAATTCTTTAAACTTTCTATAAAAGCTTTTCAAACCATGTGAAAGCTGAAAGAATTCCAGTATATCAAATTAAATTGATACGAAGCATAAAGTAATCGTTTTATTCTGATTTGCCAATGCCATTATGAATCCCATTTTCATAATTTAGCGTAGTTTTTTGAAGCGATTTTTAATTAAACGAACATACGTGATCAAAAAAGATCAAAAATATGAATGAGGATCTGTAAAATATTATATTTTAAATTTTGTGTCTATTGAGAATTATGAATTTTCAACACTAATTTCTTCGTTACCCAATTTAATCAAACCAAAGGAAAACACCTATAAATACCTTTAAAGTTATTTAATCTAAAATAGACAAAATTGTACACTATGCATTCCAGATCCCATAGTCTTCATTTAAAATTTGATTGTAATCAAATTATTCAGTATTTTTTCCGTCGGCAATACAACAACGATTTGTATACCAGATTCAAATATACCGACGGTTCAAACTTATTATAAAACAGTTTTGATATACAAAATCATTTACGAGGCAAACACATTTTTTTATGTGGAAAAATTAACAAAATAGTTTGCATTTCGATTAGATGTGTAACGTATTTAAAATCCTCTATGATGTCAAAAGACGTGATTTCACCTGTTTTAAAATATTATCTGCTGACAACGAAATTCTTATCGCACGCACCAACAAAAAAATAAAACCGTCGGGTTGATGTTTCTTTCAAGATTTTTGTATTTTTTTTTTTTGTCATTTTGTCATGATAATAAAATTATAAATTTATGATTTTCAATGAAAAATTAATACAGGTGGAACATAGCCTTAGTGTTTAGTCAATTGATAAATGCCTTCATTTTATGTTTATTTAGTTTTCCTCTCTCTGTATGATAATAATTTATTTAATAATTTTTGGTATGACAAATCGTGGAAATTCGCACAGTGTTTACCGTGACAATAAATTAAAAAAAGTAATGGTTGTAATACGTACATAAGCCGGTGTATTATTGTATGTTGTAGAATTCCATCAGAAAACTGTATATGTACGAGGTTGTAAAACTGTACTGCACAAGAAAACAAAAAAAAACTGAACATTAAATTACTAATAAATTTTCCATTTGAATTTCCGGTCCATGAAATCCGTTTCCATTACTTCCACTAGATTAACCTTATAACGCCATCTAACCAATAGTAGCTATATTATGTATGTAACATACAAAACCAATGGATACAGTGGAGTGAGAAATTGAAAAATAAAATCGTATGTATATCGCATATTATATACACATACGACACAGTATACAGCAGCATTAAAGAAATATAGAAAATTAAAACCAAACGACTACCAATGGTATTGTTGTGAATGTGAATAATGTGGAAGACATTTAACAAAAAACGGTCCACGCGATCGTTTTTATTGTAATCCAATTTTATATACATATATATACATATGAAGCCTTGTATGTATGCACAATCAATTTTATTCTTAATTTCTCCTCCTCATATGGCCCCCATACATGTAGAGGTTGTTATTTCTACATGCACATAATGTATATATAGATTTCCCCCGTTTGAAATTCCACTAGATACACATGCAGATACACAAACTTAATCAAATATTCTCTCCATACAGTAATACCATTAAAATCAATAACCTCCCAAAAGTTTAACTCGTCGTATCAATTTTTAACGAAATAAAAACGTTATAGATTTTATAAAATTATATTTTTATTAATTTTCACTCAATACGTAACATAATGTAATAATAATTAAAAATGGTAAAAATATGTACCAGTTAAATTAAATTTTTTTATTTTAGTTTAGTTCTCTCGAATTCTTTTCCTCATTCGAGCAATTAAATTTAATTAATTGGAATTGAATTTTCCGGTTTTCAATTAAACGTAATTTTGTTATTGTTATTTTTAAAATATTTTTGAAAATTAACTATATTGAAAACGTTTTAAAACGGATATTTAATAATAAATGTATACAAGTCGAAATGGGTGCCAATTTCTGCTAAAACTCGTACCTTTACTATCTTTTACAAATTAAAAGAAAGTATAATCATAAATATTTTTGATCTCGTGACCACCCAACATATCGCCAAAAATGTTTCAAAAATTGTCTCTATCCTCTATCCCCAATCCGCGAGGCTTTACGTGAAACATTACATATAACTTTTTTCGTAAATTGAGAGGTGCCAGTGAAGTTTGATGTTTTTCCGATTGGAACGCTCGTAGTGGCAGCTTTCATATACTGTCAAAAAATAAATTGAGTGAAATTTGCAAAATTTGTAAAATATATATCTATATTATCTATATTATATTTTATATATATTTTTCAGGCAATGTCGTTTTTAAAATTAAAATGAAAATCTTTTTAATTTTAAAATTGATTTTTTAGGCACTTTTGTTTATAAAATTAAAAAATTAATATTTAGTTTTCAAAACTACATTTTTTAGGTATATAAAATAATTATTTAGGTATAGTTTTAAAAGATGCTTTTTAATACTAAAATGAAGATTTTCTAACTTTAAAAGATTTATTTTCATTTTACAACGGGTTTTTTTTAAATAATGTCACAATTACACAATCAAATTCTTTAAAATTAAAATAATCCGAAAATTCATGTTAGTGTACGAGATGATGATTCCTCAGAACTCTCATGGTGTTAACGATCTGATGTCATGACATGATATTTACCACGCTCGGCTCTTCTTGCTCTTCGATCGTATAAATCGATCGTACAAATAAAAACTTTTTTCAATTTTACAAATCAAAGTTTTTTTCCATGAATAAATTTAGATAGTGAGTTTATTGAAAAACTGTCAATTTTATTAAAAGTTTTGTGTATTTTATATAAATATTTGGAACTTATTAAAACTTTGTAAATCTTAATCTCATTTTTTTTGGTACCCCCTGTCGGATTGCCAAACTCATGGGCCGACCCACCTTCCATGACAGTATAGGCTGACATTGAGCTATGCAAAGTGCAGGGGGTGATAAAATCGGACCTATAGTCGTACGTCCTCGATTTGGCCAGCAATGCGTAAAGTAGGACCTGAAAAGTGATCCGCGAAAGATTTGGGGGTGCTTCGGCCCCAGAACAGATTGCAAAGATTAAAACATATAAAAAAAATCTTTTTCTTTGTATATGTGCTATTATAAAAATGAGATTAGTAAATCAATGCAAGAAATGCAAAGGTTATAACCACACCCAAAGATATTGCGAGAGAGATGTTAGGTGCGTAAAATTTGCCGGCAGACACAACGCGAAAGATCGTTCTCATAGTCGAACGGAACTTGCAAGGTGTATAAACTGTAAAGGACAACACCCAGCCAACTATAGATGATGCGCAGTAGCGGTAAAACTGCAAAGGTTAAGAAATTAAACACGCCAATGATTCAAAACAGTAATGTTAGAAGAGAAAGGATTCCAACTACAACTAGAGTGCCAACATAACCAGAGCCCATAGGGCCAGAGAGGAGATCTTACTCTCAGATAACGCAACATAATACTAAAGGGTTATCCAATTCAAGCTTGATAAAGTAAACTTAAAAAAAACACACAAAATATTCGGAATGTATTGTAATTTTTATTTCATTTTACAGATTGATCCTTGCCATTTTTAGTTAAACAAGATATCATTCAAATGTCTTCCACGGGACTTTTTACAGGCCTTGATTCTTTTGAGGTAATTTTCAATGACTTTTCGGCACATTTCGGGCGGTATCTCGGCCATTACCTTACGAATATTAGTTTTCAATTCGTCAAGAGTTTGAGGATTGTTTGCGTAAACACGATCTTTCGCGTAGCCCCACAAAAAGAAATCCAAAGGCGTTAAATCACAGGATCTTGGAGGCCAATTGACATCAACCAATCGCGAAATCAAACGTCCAGGAAATTTCTCTTGCAAAAGATCTCGATTTGCTCGTGTTACGTGACTGGTTGCTCCATCCTGCTGGAACCACATATCGTCAAGATCATAATCTTCGATTCTCGTAAAAAAATAATCGGTTAACATGCGGCCATAGCGCTCAGAATTGACGGTAACGGTTCGTCCATGGTTGTTCTCAAAAAAATACGGCCCAATCACACCACCAGACCACAATGCGCACCAAACAGTGACTTTTTCCGGGTGTAATGGCTTCTCTACAATCAATTGTGGATTTTCGGAGCCCCAAATTCTACAGTTTTGCTTATTAACGTATCCACCAAGCGAAAAATGAGCTTCATCACTGAAGAAAATTTTGTTCGAAAAATCAGCACCAGCAGATTTAATAATTTTATCGCGTTGGTTGATTGTTAAATGCTCCATATTCTTAAATGGCAGAATGTCAACTAAATAAATGACAGCGTACTTGACGTTTATCTTTGACAGATGTCGGTATACAGATTTCTACTTTATCAACCTCGAATTGGATAACCCTGTATTAAAAAAATCCACTATAGAAAGGATATTTCGAAGTATAGAAACGATAAATGCACGCGTAGCAAAACAAGAACGTGGTCTAGAAGGTTTATACAAGCGGCTGGATAGACAAGAAGCTACAAAAGAGCTTACATCAATGCTATACTAATCTAATAAATAGATCACCTAGAAACTAAAATCACTATAACTAGATCACTAACTAACACTCGGAAACTCATTTAACAGAAACTTCATTAATTAAAATACGTGTCTGAATACTACCATGCTATTCATCTAGGAGGAAACGCTAGAGGCGGGTCTACCGTAATTATTGAAAATATTAATAAACATTATGAAGTGCCCGGCATTGAAGAAGCAATTATACAAGTTAAAACCATAAAAGTTGAATCAATCAATAATAGGGAACTCAATATCTCCTGTATTTACTGTCCCCACGCCATCAATCAAAAAAAGAAGGCTACAGTCAACTTTTTAAATCATTAGGACCAAATTTTATCATAGGCGGTGATTTTAATGCAAAGAATACCTATTGGGGATTTAGACTTACAACGTCTCTAAAGGGAAAGAGTTATTTAATGCAGCTCGCGAGAACAACTGTGAATTCCTCTCTGGCGATAAACCAATATACGAGTATTCTCCCGCTGACATACATAAAATTCTAGATCTTCTTGACTTCTTTGTAACAAAAGGAGTTTTAGATGACACTTCAGTATTAAAAATACTGAAGGAATTTTATCTGACCCTTCACCTGTGATCGTGACTCTGAGTACAATGATAATAAAAAAAGATAATCCACCTAAGTTAACAAACAATAAAACCAATTGGGGTCTATTCAAGAAATTAGTGTAAGATCGAACAAATCTCGATAAACCAATTAGAACGACGATGCAGCTGGAAGATGAACTAGAAATATTTAATAACAATATCCAACAAGCGGCTTGGGAAAGTTCACCGATTTCTCATACCAACGCTAGAAAGTAGATTATCTTAACATAAGGCATGTGGCCTTATTGGAACTTGAAACTGAAATCAATAATAATTTAAGTATCAGAAAGGCTCCGGGTTATGACTTAATTACTGGGCAAACTGTGAAAGCCATTCCTGAGAAAGGTTTGCGTAAATTAAATCAAATATATATTGCAGCCTTCAGATTGAAATATGTTCCACGACAATAGAAGGTGACCAAAATAATATTGATTCCTAAACCAGGTAAAAGAGAAAACAATAAAAAAATCTTATAGACCGATATCACTACTTGCAGTCATATCAAAAATTTTTGAAAACTTTTGTTTAAGAGACTCAAACCTATAATAGAAGAGAAATGCTTAATTCCACCACACCAATTTGGGTTTAGAGAAAATCACTCTACAGTTGAACACGTTCACAGAATAACGGATCTCATTGAGGATGCACTTGAGAAAAAGAAAATATGCTCCAGTATTTTCTTAAGTGCAGCTCAAGCTTTTGACAAAGGGCGGGCAGGCACCAAGGGCGAATGTAAACTGCATCGAGACCGGCCTAAGCAATTTTACCAAATTCTTAAATCCTACATAACTGATCGACACTTTAGAGTCAAATTTGAAAAAGAATACTCCGAAATAAAAATAATATCAGCAGGCATACCACAAGGTAGCGTACTAGGACCTATTCTGTTTATTCTATATAAACGAGAGACTTACCGAATATTGAAGGTACTACAGTAGCAACATTTGCAGATGATACAGCTTTTCTAGCAGTTAGAAAAGATATTTCGGAAGCAACAAGCAAACTTCCAAATGCAGTTAACACGGTGAGCAACTGGACTAAAAAATGGCGCATTTTATTAAATAAAGCCAAATCAGTACACGCCAACTTTACAACTCAAAATGTAATCTGTATTTCCGTGGTTCTCAACTCAAACCAAGTTCCATATGTAAATACAGCTAAATACCTTGGCATGACTCTCGATGTTAAGCTAAGATGGAAAGAAGAAAAAAGAAGAGTTAAACATCAAATACAGGAAAATTTACTGGCTGATGGCTGAGCTCTCAATACACAACAAATTGCTTCTATACAGGCAAATGCTAAAACCAGTATGGACCTATGGTGCCCAACTTTAAGGTTGTGCCAAGAAGACCAATGTACAAATGATACAATGCTTCCAAAATAAAGTGCCATGGTACATTAGGAACGACAACCTCCATAGAAACTTGAAGATGGAATACGACACCGATGAAATAAAGAACCAAGCAATTAAACACGTACAGCGCTTATCTCTATACGAAAATGTAGATATCCGTCGTATGTTGGACACCACTAACGGAGTGAGGAAACTCCAAAGGCAGAAACCGCTGGAGCTGGGCAGATTGGATTAGAATAAAAAAGTATTACAAAATTTAAGTAACCAATTGGTTACTCATCTTAAACCGCAAAAATAATTTAAGATATAGATAAATTACTATAGAAGATCTCTGTTGTAATATTGTATAAATAAATAAATAAATTTATTTTAAAAAAAATGTATTTATAATGTGGGATTATGGATTGCTTTGATTTAAGAAAATTGTGTGATATTTGTTAAAAAATAATTATTTAAAAATTAAAATAAATCTCTTAAAAACGAGCCAAGAGTCTCTGGCCATTTTTTCAAAAATTTTACCGAAAATGAAGTTTTTCGACAAATAAAAACTTTGTTTTAATAAATATTTCAAAAAGTATATCTTTTACGACAAAACGACTACAAATTAAAAAATTCTAAATTAATTTTGCATTAATACCGGTCCAGATCAGTTTTCTAAAATTTAAACGGACATGACAATTTTTTTATACAAAATTGTTTTACAACAAAAATACGGCCCTGTACAATCCAGATTGATTGATCGGGATAAAACTCTTTAATTAGAGATTGTAAATTAAACTTCAAACAAAATCGTTCACCGGAATGGACAGCTATTGATAAACACAACTTTATTACACCAAAATTCTGCAACGCGTTCACACGAATAGATTATGCGCAAGAAACTTCATACTTTATCTTTTTCCATTAATTGTAAGATGTGTGTACCGGAAGTGGCACCCTTTTGAAATTTTGCAATGAGAATGCCAAGTTTAACATTTACAAAAAGCAACAAAAGATAAAAGATTTAAATAAATTTTAACATTAAATTTTCTGCCAACAAGGGTTGTCCTTGTTGCTTTTCTGAAATTTAAGCTGTGATAATGTTTTTTGATTTTGAAATGAGCCTTACCATAAGTCCAACACGTTTAATTTTGCGATTTAAAGATCAAGTGTGGTGTATTTGACGTCTATGTATACATCCGAGGTAAATGAAAGTCATGTGTGAGCCACAAGTTTGATCAAACTGTCACTTGTGGACAGTAAACATCTAAATTGATATACGCTTTGACCATGATGTTTAGAATGACGTTGCTATGAGCGACCTATTTTTATCATCAGTATCGATTTGGTCGTGTAGTTCTATGGGTAAATTAATTGTTTGCTTATTATTCGGAATCAAAATATTTGAATTTTTAGCGAGTGCCTGATATTTTCAAAAATTTCTAACTAATATTAATTGGTGGTTAATCGATACTATTAAACCCCCACCACGCAGTAATGCTCATTTTCTTAAAATTTAATTGAAAAATGTTTAGTTCAAAAATCTTACAAATTTTCCGCATAAACAACAGTTGGCTGGGACGACCAATCGATTAATTTTTGTTGCCTATTTTTTGTATCTCTTTTGTTGTTTTCTTTTTGCCTACTATATACTAAAGTTTTACTATAACAAATCAGTAGATACTTCTGATGATGACATAACAGATCAAAATCGATCGAGTGATTTTCTTAACTTTTTGAGCAACAAATTTTTTAATTAAATTTTTCAAAAATCTAATTTTTGTGAAATAAAAAAACAAGTGTTCAATAAAATGTACTTATTAAGTGTAAGTGTATTGCGCCAAGTGCCTACGGCAAATAGTTTAAAAAGTACTGACGAAGTTAACATGTTCAACAAATGTGCTTCCGTCTATGTGTCTGTCTGTATCAACCATATCTTCAGAATAGCTTTTGTGATTTGAATTTGATTTACGACAATCTTTTTAAGTTCAATTCTGAGAATTAAAATGATTTTGCGACCTCCATATCGAGAAGGTCTCGTTACTGTCATCACATAAAATTAGTTTTTACTTTCGCCAAAGGTTATTTAAAATTATAAAATTAACAATAACTCAAATTGGAATGTAAAAGTTGTTTTTTTTAGAGGTTTACATCTTTAAGTTTGCAACACGGTTTTGTTTGACAATCGATTTGACAACTATTGTGTTTGACAACAAAATGTGAAGATAATCCACCAGCCTTTCCAAAAACACCATTTCATCCAGAGAAAATCACTGTTTGGTGCGCTTTATGGACCAGCGGAATCATTGGTCCATATGTCTCCAATAATTATGATTTGCGGAATGTTACACTCAACGGTTTTCTAACTTTTTGTACCCCAATTAGCTGACACAATATCCTGCTGACATATGGTTCCAACAGGACGGTGCCACCATGCGACACATCGCTGAATACAATTAATTTGCTCACAGAAACATTTGATGAACGACTTAATTCACGTAATGGTATAACTGCTATTTACTGGCCACCTAGATCGTGTGATTTAACTCCATTAGAGTATTTTCTTTGTGGATTTGTTAAGTCATCCCAGTATCCAATATAACTAGTTTGAGTTTCACTGATTTTCAAAATGTTTTTCTTTGTTATATTTTAATTTAAAATTGTGAACCTCTAAGAAACACCCTTTACCAAATGGATAAAAACATTTGTTCTTCAAATATTTGCATTTAAAGTGGAATACCTAAAAATGAAATTAATCCATTTTTAAAGTTCTCATATCCTGGCAATCAACCAATGCAAAACGTCATACTTAATAATATGCAGGAACGCAATCCTAATTGCGAATGTACACCCAATATATGTCCCAAGAAATATATCCCAAATTTGTTGTATGCAATAAACGTTGCACAATCAATAGGTTTTTGCAACAAGTTTCAATTAATAAATATGTTCAACAAATTTCAAAAGATTGTCATGTGGGTAGGTTTTCTGGAACGCTCGTGATACGTTCACGGCCGACCCTAGGAATTGTTCGCTTCGTTTGTCCCGTTTAGAGAACTTATTAGAGTATTCCAGGCAACTTACTCACGTGTCAATCTTTTGAAATTTGTTGAACAAATTTGTTAATTGAAACTTGTTGCAACAACCCTTATGTAAAAGTCCCGCTTTGTGGGACACATCGCCGACACCAAGAATCGTTCGATTCGTTTGTCCCGTTAACACACCGTATCACGAGCCTATTAGCATTTTGAAAACTTATTTGCATACTTGCTTTCTTTTTATATTTTAGTAGTATGATTTTTTATTTCATATTATAATAAATAAGTTTTGTATATTTGATCCGTTAATCTAAAAATCTAAAATTTATTTTTATTTCAATTCAATCCTTATATTTTTTTAGATTTCTGTGCAATATTTGCTGCATGCAACAAATTTGGGATTTTTTGGGATTTATTTTACACTTGCAATATTTGTTGAAACATTTGTGTGATATCTGTTGCATGCAACAAATTTGGGATTCTTTGGGACGTGTTGCAAAACCCTTGAATTTTCGCAATAAATCATTGCCTAGTATGACCAAACGACGAGAACTAGTGAGCAATCCTCAATGACAGTTGACCAAACGATTCCAGTCATAGGATTTGTGAAAATATTAGGATTATCTAGAATTTATTATTTCCGTCAATTATTTGAAATAATGTTATGCATAAAAAATTGAATTAATTTTATCTTGATGTCTTCCACTTTAGGTGGAATTCATTGAAAAACTTATATTTTTATCCCTTTGCCTATAATTAGATTTACTGTAAGTTTTGCAAAATGAAATTCCCACATAAGCATTGTGTTGATCATATACCACCTAACGAAATTTCGTAGGTGACCAAACGATGAAAACTAGTGACCAATCCTGATCAAACGATTCCACTTCTCATATATAATTAAAAAATTGGGTTATGGTGCTAAAAAAGCGGGCCTGTCTCAAAAAAGTGTTTAAAGGACAAGGTAAAGTGTTAGCAAGCCAATTTAAGAGGCGTAACTTTAACAAACTACATTCTTTATTGTTACATGATACATTTTAAAATTCCAATACTGCGCAGCAGAGCCTCAGGTTTAATTAGTTTATTTAAAGAGATTTTCTCGACGGAATACACGATTAATAAATCATTTTCTGAATATGTACATCTTATGTGTCCTTTAAAACAACAGCATCTAGCAAAAACATAAAAATAATTAAAAGTATTAAAAATTGTGTGTCGCCATTAAACCCATATGTGCTTTTCTGTTTGTTCTTATACAATAGAACATACAAAATTACATCTCGAACTTACCATAAAAAATATCCATACATGCAGAGTTCGTTGAACTTTTTATTACATTCTCAGATGTTTTTACTGTCTTTTATGTGCAATCTTTTATTATTTTATATTGTATTATATTTAAGATTAATATTATAGTTATGGTTGACAGAAATTTAGATAACATTACACAATAAAAAGTGTGTCAAACATATGGTGACACTTTCTTCTTGTATTTTGTCTTAACTCCATGTATTTTATATTTTTTTTACTTTGCTTATTTATTTATGATGCAAGATTGTTTTTATATGTTCAATAAGGGTTGATACTATATAGGTTTGAGTAAATAATTTAGACAAAAATAAATGTTATTGTCTCGAATATAAAAATAGTAGAGAAAAAAATACTTCCAACTGAGAAACAGACAAATTAGGAAGCGTAAATAATTCGAAAATGAAAGGATTGCGTAAAATATTCCGAGAATATCAAATGGAAATCCTTTCAAAATTATGACAATGAATATTTCGGATAATCAAATTGAATATATGAAAATCCAATACATATTTTATTGAAATGGTTCTGCTCATCCTTTTTATCAATTTATAAGTGATTGTAGATTATTGTCGTAGTAAAACAATATACAGAGTACTTTTTATATAGTATTAGTAACCCTATATCATAGTGTTGAGCTAGAATTTAACACTGATAGGTTTGTTCTACCCTCCTTATACACACCTAACGAAATTTTATTTATTTTGATCGTCGTTTCTTCAAGCTAGTATTATATGTTTTATACTCTCCCATCATAAGTACCCATTCTTAAACTCTTTTTTTTCGTGTGTGCAGAGGAAAAATATTCATGCTGAGCATTTCGTTTTTGTTCTACCAGCGATAGCAACGCAAACTTGACAGCAGGGGTGGTTATGCATATATAAGATTTTAACAAAATCAATCCGTCGTTCCTTAGCAAACTACCCTTTACATTTTATTTTTGTTATGCTGTCGTGGAACACATTCATATAAGTTTTGAGGAATAATCTAAAAACTTCCTTTCCTTACATATCCCATTTCTTAAGATAAAACACAACAACAAAATATACAATACACAAGATAGATGGGTTCGCTGAACAAACACAAATGGGTCTTCGAGAAAAAGTTTTTTTTTTTGTTAGTTTTTTGCTGTGCAAACAATGAAATAAAAATACAAATAAAAATCAATGACGCCATCTTGAAATTGAAAAGAAAGGATATATAACATGTATGATATAATAATGGCTTTATCTTTTGAAATGATTATAAAGAAATTGTCTACATCGACGAGAATTCTTTTGGTGGTGTTTCCTCATTCTTTTTTGGTATCGAAAAGGGGTAACCATAAATTATTTTTGAATTTTTGTTTTCTAGTTCTCTTACGAGATATTGGACGCTTTTTATACCCTAGAATATTTTTTTGGTAGATTTTTGTTCATTGATTAAATTTCATGAAATTGATTTCCTGATTTTAGCTTGATTAGAATATTTGAAATTTATTATCTTCCTATAGTGTTTCAGTTTCTGGAATTGGATCATCGATTTTTCGACAATAAACTGAACAGTTTTATTTAAAATGTCACAATATTTAAGGCATTAATTTTATTTTTTATTTAGGGCCGATACAAGTAATGCTCTAGTTTTGCTTAGTCATATAGTAAGGAAACCGAGTAAGAAACTGAACAAAACCAAGGATTATAGTTAAAATGGCAATATTGCTTTAAATAATATGACATTTCTTCCTATTTTAACAGAGGATGGTCTTCTATTTTCATGAACGATTTTACAAAGAAAATTCGTTTTTTCTTGCTTGCTTTAATATAAGCTTGGCTTGCTTGCTTTCCACCAATTTGTGGAAAAAGTTATAAATGAAGTTCAATCCCGATCAATCTCTCTGGACTATTCTCTCAGATTATGAATTATAAAACATTTCTTCAGTAATGGTTTTACTTCAACATTCATAAATAAAATGAAGGTGAGGGCATGGAATTGTCTTATTCATATGGTATATTTTCAAAACTGCTATTTTCAAAAATTTTCATTTGGTGTATTTAAAAAAATGCTTTTTTTCTTATTCAAAACGGTAATGGTTGATTGGTTTTCAGTCAGGCACAATTTTGTTACACCCTTACCTCTGATAATCCAAAATTACGGCCAAATTATGCTCAGAAGCAATGTCTTATGGTAATACACGATTATTTGTGTTCCTATTTTGCATATGGATGACAAAATAGTTGGATGTAATGTGTTATATGAAACAATAGCCTTTTCAATTCGGCCAACTACTCGTAATACGCTTGCGCGTTGTCGAGATATGGATTTAAAAATTTGATGCTACTTTTAGGTGAAACAACCGGACAAGTGGTGCAGTGGTTAAAGCTTCGGCACTTGGACCGGGAGGTACTGGGTTCGAATCCCATCAGAGGCTAGATGCAAATCGAATTTTCATCATCGATTACGATCGGTGATGTTAATAAACACAACTAAGACCCTCTGATGGAGTGCAGAATTCAGCGCCGACCCACCGTCCATGTCAATGTACAGGTTGACATGGAGCTTGCAATGTGCAGGTGGTAATACTGTAGTTGTGTGAGAAGGTGAATAGGTGCATGGGTTAATGATGTAGCGTGAATGCGTGGTATCACAATGGGCCAAAAAATGGCCTAAGTGTCAACCACTGAAACCTAACCTAACCTTAGGTGAAACAGTACTGGTTTGACAATGGTTTTGAAATCTTCATGAAAACTCTAATGTTGAACTTACTCAGGATGTTTAAGTCCGATGCTTGCCAATCAGAAGTGGTAATGAGGTTTGAAGTAATTTTTTAATTTCGGTAAAGGTAATGAATTTACGTATTTTCAGTAAATTAACGAGTACCTAATGTTCAATCAGCTATCGACAGAGCTGGAAGCAATAATCTGTAATGTGTCTTTTCAGTTGAGCTCACACGTTGATTTTATCATATGCCATAAACCTCGTGTAGCACAGTCCGCTGAATTCAGCTTTAACGCGATGTGTTGGCATTTGCATCTTTAAAGAGCTTCTAAAATTTTACTGGTATGGTTGGCTACATATATGTCTTCCATCAACGAGGAGGTTCCGAAAGCCAGTCTGGAATTTGTCCATCCAAATATTTGACTTTCGGGAATGTTCAAAAGTTGTTGCACGTGTTTAATCAGTCTGACCAACAACAAGGCACCATTTAATTCCAGATGAGGTAGTGATACAATTTATAAATAAGAGCAACCTTTGTTTTAACTGCGACCAAGGTGGTTATGTAGCTGCCATCAAAACACATTCGTAAGAATACTGACGCTGCAAATACAGTTTCGCTGAAATCGCAAAACCCATGTAATTGGTAGACTCTTTCAGTTATAAAGTTAGGTATCACAAGAAATGGGACGTCTTTTATCTGCGCCCGAATTTCTTGCCAGTTGGCCATTACATCCTAAACCTGGTCGGCGATTGATCGTCGTACGAGAAAGACGCGTTTTTGTCTTTCTCTGTAAAGAAAATTGAAACTTAATTTTTTTTTTCTGTTTTAAATAAATAAATAAATAATATTTTGTATATAAAAGTTATTAAAATTAAATATTAAATATATAATATAAAGTGTTAACAAATGGGTGTTAGTAAATAGAAACGTGAATTAACGTGAAAGTATCTAGGTTGTTATGACGTGTTGTTTTTTTATTTGAACGCATCACAAGCTAAGTGTTTTTTTTTGTTTTATATTTTTATTTATACTTTGTTTAGTTTATATTTTGTTTAATTTTTATTTTTTTGTAAAAAATTTATAAAAATTTTAATTTTATTAATGTAAATATTTTTTAATATACGCATTTGTGATATGTGTCGTATGGTTTACGATTGTGTGTGTGTGTGTGTATGGATATATGTATGTACGTACATTCACGCAGTTTAGTTATAGTCAAATAAGACAAAAAGGATGAACATAAAAATACTCTTCAGTTGCTTATCATTCATTTTTCGTTCATTTTTAAATGAATTTTTTATGCTAATTTCTCTTCGCTCTTGAATAGTAAAATGAGTTTTCAGAAATGTTATGCAGTAAAAAACGAATAGTGTCTAATGAGCGAAAAATGAGAAACTAAAAAGGTTGATCTTATATTTTGTGTTAGCGAACGGGATCTACTGCTCTTTTGGTTTTACTTTTCTATTCTAATAAGAAAGCGAAAATTCATTGTAGTACTGATTGGATAAAATGTATTGTTGCCTGTATTGAATACATATCATTTCTTTCTACTTTATTCTTGATAAGTGAATAGTAAAACAAAATATTTTTTGTTCCTTTACATATTTCTTGTTGATCAGTTTTACAAATAATGCATTAATTCCGTGGAAAGATTTGCTGACAGCAATTTTTTTACTGATAGTAAGCAAAAAAAAACTTTAAAATTTCATAAGAGTGATAAAGAACAGAAATATTTTTTATTTCATTTTATAGTAAAATTTTATATTTATATGTATGTATATGTGTATATGAGTATGTGTGTAGATATGTATATATATGTGTATATATATAAATATTCATGACTTTTTTGTAGATTGATTTAAAGGGATGAGACCTCATATGTGTTACGGCATGGCAAAGGGAAAATGGTTTTTAATTTTTTATTTCCATTTGTAATGACAATTAAATCTTTGATGTGATATCCTTCGGCCTTTTAATGTTGACTGTTTTTTTTTTAAATTGCTTACTGCTGGCACTATTTTATCTAAAAGAATTTCTGGCTCAATAATATTTCTCGAAACAGGTTCGTCTTTGCATGGGAATGATATATACGAATATCGATTGATTTGAATTCTAAATCCTAATCAACGACCTGCTCATGCACCAATTGCGTAAAAAGCCTTCCGCGTGGTTCTATCTTCCGTTCGTGTCATCACCTTACAAAAATCATGATCGTTTTGTTTGATTGAGACAATATACTGCGGAAGATGCATAAAATCATTTTTGGGCTTAATTGGGATTCTAGCAAATCGCAATTCTAGCAATTAGCATTAATTTGGGAGAGGCTTAGTTCGGCTGGGTCATCTGTCAACTGGTTATTTTGACGTGTAAATGGAGGAATAGGAAAATTCCTTGGCCGATAATTTTCGGATTTATTTTGTTGAAAATTGAAATTATTTTCGGATTTATTTTTGTTGAGTACTTCACCCGGGATTTATATTGAAATCCCGGTTCAGCTCAACATATCAGATTCGAACTTGATTAGTTAAGACATTGCTTAGCACGGCCGAACTCCAGAACTTCTCTAAAATCCATTTTTACATTCACATTTAATTCTGCTTACCTGATTTGACAATAATTGGTCGGTGTATGGCCAAGTTCCATTCAGAATTATCGAATTTTAGAACTTTATCAAAAGACACATTAAAATCCCAATACAAGTTGATCCTAATTTATTAGAATCCTAGCCCAGCTCTACAATCTGAACTGGAAAATTTTGGTTGAAAACGGCATGTTTCATTCATTATAGCTGAATCCGAAAATTTCGTCGAATTCGGCTTTGCACCCCGAATTTGATCATCATTTGTTTTGAGTTGGCTTAGTTCCATTGAACATGCTAGAGTGCCAATCCAATTCTGCGTACCATATTTAACAGTTATTGGTTGAGGAATAGTAAAGTTCCATTGAGCATGATATAAATATCCTGTGCACTATAATTATACTTGGCAATTAATCGAATATTCTCTTCTTTGGTGAACAAAACTAATAAAATATTTGAAATTTTCGAATTAAATTAAAATTGTTTGAAATATCCTATCAGGTAGTTAATCTGGTATTGAATAACATTGATATTTTTCCAGGAACCATTGCCTTTGGGATGCCTTACATATGAAATTTTTTGTTTATTTTATTTTATTTTTTTTTTTTATTTTTTATTTTTTTTTTTATTTTTTATTTTTTTTTTATTTTTTTATTTTTTTTACATTTTTTTATTTTTATTTAATTTTTTTTTTTCGATTTAAGGGTTAAATACTAATGAATTTTAGACTAAGTTTGATATAATTTAAATAATTATGGTTTCAGGAAATCCTATTGTAAGTCGTGGAATTGCAGGAGGATTAAATTAATAAATGTTTATATTATTTAGGAAGCCGAAAAATATTAATTTAGAATTAAATTTCAGGAAATCTACAGACGTGAAATAATATTTCTTTGAAATATTAATTGTTGATTGTGTAGATTAGAATGGTGTTGTCATTGCATTAATAACTATCGACTTTATTTAAGGGTCTGCAACTGGGTCGATTTAATCAATTAAATTTTGCATTAATTTACAATTACATTTCAGGAAATTTCCAGATGTACGTGAAATAATACAAATTTTTTCTCAGGTTGCTGATTTAGAGAAGCAATTGTTGAAGACCAATACCATCGTTATCCATTAAACCTATTAAACCTTTATCCTTCCTTAGTAGATTAGTATTGTGCTGTCTTTGTGTTACTAACTATCGGCTATACCTAGGTGTCTGTAACCGGGCCGATTCTGTCCCACTTAACTAACCTATCCAATCCTTCGGTTTTGTTATATGTAAAAAAGAGTGTACGGTGGGCCCGGCGTCACCCGGGAGCTCCTGTGTAAGAACTTGGTCGTGCATTCAGAATCAATCAATCAATCAATCAAGTTGGCCATTACATCCTAAACCTAACAGCCATAATGCTTGAAAAATACATTATTTTTAACTACACCATATACCAGCAGCCCTATAGTGATCGAAAATCCCACTAACTTCAGATAGTACCGACCGTTTTCTATCTGGAAGTGATGGCATACCCAATACCTTTACTTCGTCTGGATTTCCGGATAGTGATTTTGAAGAGATGCACTTATTTTAGGTTCTCTTAGTTAGGCTAAAATCTTCGGAGAATTTTAGAACCAGTTTCGTAGATTGAACCCGGAATGACCCATTATACTCGAAATTTGATTCGCCAATTGAATTGTTGCTGAATAATGACTCTGATAGTTCTGGATATGAATTCAAATTTTTTGCTTCTATTTGGTGGATAACTTTTGTATACCAAGATATGATCCAGAAGACATCCCATAAGTCAATGTTCTCAACTGATGGCCTTTTACTGCCACATCTGGTGTTGTGTGCCAAACTATGCATTGATATCGGCAACGGTTACAAGCGGGGTGCCGCCAGGTTCCGTCTTAGGCCCAATACTATTTTCTCTCTTTATTAATGATTTAGCTGACTGCATAACTGGTTCGAAATATCATTTTTATGCGGGAGACGTTCAAATTTATGTTGACGGCTCATTGGATAAAATAGATGATTTTTTTGCAATAAAAAACAAATAACGAAAAAATTTACTTAGTTGATACCTTTTGTACAGTAAATTTACTTAGGATAATCATATTGTAGAGTTAAGTCGCAAAATTAATTCTATTTCATATGGATTAAGACAGCATAGAAAAATATGTCCGGAAAATGTAAGATCGTATTTAGTCAAAGCCATAGTACTTCCACATTTTTCTTATTGTGATGTTATTTACCAACATTGCGATTCTTCTGCAACTCTCTCGCGCCAAAGAGTATTCAATAACGCGGTCAGATATGTTTGTTATTTAAGAAAGTATGATATCATCTCCATGTATTCTGGAAATATTCTAGGTTGCAGACTAAACCAATTTTACATTTTTCATAAATTCGTTTTTTATATATCAGCAGATCTGCTCGAACTAAATGTATCATATTACCCCCATAGATCACTAAGGCGTATCCATAGTTTTTCCGATACATTTTCTCTACGCATATCTTCGATATTGGAATTGGTTTGGTTACCAATGACTAATTAAATGCGTGTGAAGTTAGACCTAACTAGAGTAAAACTAATATTAGGAATAGTTTAGTACAAACTTCACACGCTTGTATACGCTTTTGAAGTGAAATCTAAATTGATCCTAAACTATTAAACAAACAAAAAATGAGAATTTCTTGGTAAAAGTTAAATAAAAATGGCATTTAGGCGAACTTTTAAAATATTTGAATCAATTTTTTATGCTTGGTAAAACATAGGGGACTAGTTTTGGGTTCATGATACAATTTGCGTTAAATACTGTTCTGTTAGATGTTGCGTTAAATTGTTGCGTGATAATGTCACGAAAAATTTTAAACAGAAAAACTTCGATGTAACAGAATAATTGGGGAGTCCGATAAATCCGATTGTACGTTAAATCCGAATGTTTTTAAATTTAATTGACTCGCTCGAATTTAATCTGCTATACGGAACTCAGGCATTTCATAGCCGATCATGTTAAGATTGGGCATGTTGGATGGAAATGGGATTCTTAAACAATTTTTAGAAGAATTTCTGAAATATGGCCATCTGGGACGGAACTCGATTATATCTTAACCGATTATGTTGGGATTGGGTATGTTGGATGGATATGGGATTTTTAAATTATTTTGGAAAAAATTCTGGAATATGGTCAGCTGGGACAGATAATTTAACTCTCTCGTTAAATCGGGGTCAGTTAAATCGAAGGTTTAAAATCACATTCCCAAAATGCACGAACTCCGCAACGAACTGCAATGCTTGGATAATCATCGACTTCTTGTAATTAGCGATGACTTACGTGATTTCTAATTGTTGACATAATGTTTTAATAAACATTTGCGGCTCAGGTGGAGCTTAAACCTCTTTCGTTTTTTTAGTGTAGAATTATTCTGAGAAGACTTCGCATACACATCAATAAAATGAAAATAAATGCAGATTTCTCTATTACATAATACTTAATCATTTACTGAAAGGTTGAGATTAGGACTACCGAACCTTAAAACCATTTAAAAAGCTAACGCGGTCAAATAAATGCTTTAAAAATCAGCGCTATATAGTAAGCATTTAAATTTTTTTTAAGAAATTGAACATCTAGAGAATAAATATGCTTATCACATACTAGAACTCGGTTCAAACACATATTAATTGTCGAGATATTTAATTTCTTAAGATAGTCCTAAATTCTTACTATAGCGCAGGTTATTAAAGTAATCTATTCAAATATTTCTTTAATTCGCCTAAATGTCATTTTTATTTAATTTTTACCAATACAATCACAGTTTCGTTTATTTTTGTTGGCCTAGGACTAGTTTAGGTCTAACTTCAAAAGCGTATAGTTAACTGATACTGATTGGTCTGGTTCTCACTGGACGAGCAATAGGCAGTGGAGGCGATATGTAACTGGAAATTGTAACTTATTTAACAAAAATGGCGTCTGCTCTTTGGTTTGCGTGAGTTACTGGCTTTATCAGTTCTCTGCTTTGCTCAACTGTTATTATCTGTAATTAGCTCAACCTTAATTTTTAAACATTTAAATAAGGGATGATAATCGTTCTTACAAACAGTACTTGACACAACGGAATTATCAAATGTCTTCCAATTTTTAATTTGAGCAACAGTTTTTGAGCAACAGTTGGAAATTCGGTGTCCGCAGTCTCGTTCCCGCATTTGTCTCTGATTTCCTGGTTTAATTTTTCGGTCAATAAAACACTAGCCATGAATCCCGAGTCTCTGCTCCAGATCCCACAGCTTTTAACCCACGTAGAACCGCACTAGCAGTATCCATTAATTTTTGGATACGTTGTGATGTAGCGTTGCTAAACGATGGTACAACCGCACGAAACTTTTTATAAAATACTGAATGGTGTAGCGCTTTTTATCATACCAGGATCTAAGTTTGTTTAAAACTTCGTTATAGCTCGCATAAGAGATCTGAAGATGTTAGTTTCGTTATTTATTTATATCTAAGGTAATTAATTCTGTGAGTACATGTATGATTTCAGATTAAACCCGAAGATTCAGTTTAAAACAAAAATAAAATTCAAAATAAAAATTAAAAAAAGGTTAAACCAAAAAAAAAACTAAACAAGAACAACAAAAGATAGAGATCAAATTTTAATTTGATTTAACATTTAAAAATTTTAAAAATAATTCTTCAGGATATTTTTGAAATTATCCTTTGATAAATTAAAGTCAAATATAGGTCATCAATGATGTTGTATGATTTAGGTAACCTTATAACTGGGTTGTTTTCTCCATAGTTTATAGAATGGTGTTCAGGTGCTAAAAACCCATGGTTTCGAAATGTTCTGCATGGCAAATGAATTGATATGTTCGTCAAGGTGTAAGCTGAATCAACGAGACTAAACAAAACGTATCGAATAAAAGCCGCGGACAAGAGAAGTCGTCTATTTTCAAGCAAGCATATTTCGTAATCCGTGCATCTTGCTGAGAATGGTTAAAAGGTTAGCCGCTTGACCTCTAAGAAACTCCTTCAAATACTAGAAGAATTTAATTCCGTTGAAATGTTACCGGCAGCTAAGCTGACTCTCCTTATGGATTTGTTCAAAACAGTGACAGCCGTTAGTTCCTCCTCGAACTCATCTTGATGACTTGCGTCGTTTGGAGTTAAGTCCGAAATATCTCGCTCAACCTTTTGAAACTCAGAAAATAAATCGTCTGCTCATCCTAATCGAATTTTCAGCTCTGCAATATCAAAAAGGGATGCATCGATTTGGGTCTTACTTTCCGCATTGTTAAAAATCAACATCAGTGATGTCTTGATATTGGGACGACGTTTTATCAGTGTTTAAATTTGCAGCGTCCTTCCCTAAAAATTTCTCGTACTTTATAGCAACTGTTTTTAAAATTTTCAATGCAGTTCACACGTTTCAAACTATTATTTCCTAACTGTGTCGTTTGATCTTCTATTCTGGATAAGAATAAGCAAACTTACGGTTTAGTAAGTTATGATCCTCTGTATCCAAGTATAGACAATTTTCATAATAGTTTTTCACGTGTTCATTGCTTCCACATTGAAAACCTCCCAAAATCGAATGAAAAAAAAGATTTCCGATTGAGAGAAAATTAGATTTCCTCAGGTTCCGGCCGACGAATTTCGGCGGAACATCCGGGTTTATTATTATTATTTGCGTTTTATTTTTAGTTAAATTATCTGTTAATCACGGTGTAGGCCAGGAGCCCTGCATGCCTCAAACCCCACGACCCTCGCACTTCTCGCTGAGAACGTAGCCGGCAAAACATCACCGTGGAGGCCTCTGCAGGAGCTTAGTGAATATCTGCAGGTTGGCAGTAGCCAGCCTGTAACAGTGGCCCCCCCGTAAGGCCAATGGGAAAGTTCGTCTGTGCTTGGATGCTAGAGAACTGAACAAGGCAACCGTCAAGGATGCGTATCCGCTGCCCATAATCAACGGATTGTTGGGTCGTTTGGGACACACCCGATTCATTTCGGCGATTGATTTGAAGGATGCCTTTTGGCAGATCCCACTTGACCCAGCATCCCGCGATAAAACAGCGTTTATGGTTCCTGGACGGCCTTTGTATCAGTTCAAGGTGATGCCGTTCGGCTTATGCAACGCACCACAGACGCTTTGTCGCTTGATGCACCGCGTGATCCCGTACCAACTGCACGATAAGGTCTTTGTGTACCTCGATGACCTTCTGGTCACATCCTCCACTCTGGCTGAACATTTCGATTTACTACAACAGGTTGCTGGATATCTGAAGGACGCTGGTTTAACAATCAATTTGACCAAAAGTAAGTTTGTGTTGAAAGAAGTCGACTATTTAGGTTATATTGTGGGTGATGGCTGCCTCCGTACAAACCCAGATAAATTTAAAGCTATTCTGGAGTACCCTATTCCGAAAACGACGAAACAGATTAGACGTTTTCTGGGAATGTGCGGATGGTACCGTCGCTTCATTCCAAATTTCGCCTCCTTAGCTTCTTCTCTCACCGATCTTACTGGTAAAAACACTAAAGTATGTTGGTCTGAAGCTGCTGATTCTTCCTTTAATGCCCTCAAAACCGCATTGTCAACTGCCCCAGTTTTGACGCATCCTGATTACACTAAACCTTTCTTTATTCAGTGCGATGCCAGTGCCGTTGGGGTCGGTAGTGTCTTATTTCAGGTGGACGCCGAGGGGGTGGAGCGGCCCATTGAGTTTTATTCCCATAAGCTCAATGCGGCGCAGCGAAACTACTCGGTGACCGAGCTGGAATGCTACGCTGCCGTCCTCAGCGTGCGAAAATTCCGTCCCTACGTGGAAGGTTATCCATTCGTCATTTATACCGACCATTCCAGTTTGCGCTGGTTAATGAGTCAAAAAGACCTCTCCGGACGTTTGGCGAGATGGAGTCTTAAACTCCAAGCGCTGGATTTTCAAATTGGATACCGAAAAGGTTCAGTTAACGTTGTACCTGATGCGCTGTCTCGAGCTTTTCCGGATGAATCCGCTCCTTGTGAGGATGATTCCGAAAGTAAGAGCACGCCTGATCCTGGTGCCCAATTTGAAGATCCAGTCTTGTCGAGTAAAAGCATCGACCCTTCCGTGAATGCGTTAATACCTTCTTCAGTCCCCATTCTGCACGTTGATCAAAATTCGGTTGCGTTCCAAGATCCAGATTACGTCGATCAGATCGCGAAAATTCGTTCATTAAAAGATTGTTCGCACAACTACAAAATCCAGGATGATAAATTATTAATATCCCCTTCGTTTGGTTTTAAATATGCGGATACCGACCTTTCGAATTGGAAACTTGTTATTCCTAATTCCTTAACTTCAACGCTTATTGAACAGGCTCACGTACCTCCCACTTCAGCACATTTAGGCGGCAGCAAAACTCTCGAACGCCTTCAGCGTCAATTTTACTGGCCTCAAATGGCAAAGCAAGTTAAACAGTACGTTGCTAGCTGCACTAAATGTAAAATGAACAAAGCGGTTAATTTCTCTACACAACCAGCCATGGGAGCACAGGTTACGTCAACTCGCCCGTTTCAAAAACTGTATGTAGATTTTTTGGGTCCGTATCCACGTTCGAAACTCGGAAATACCTGTATCGTTATCGTTCTGGATCATTATTCGAAATTCGTAGTTGTAAAACCCTTACGCGAAGCGTCTGCCTCATTATTGTGTCGCTTTCTGGAAAACGAGGTATTCCTTTTATTCTCCGTACCCGAAATTGTTACCTCCGATAATGGGAAGCAGTTCACCTCGAATCTATTTAAAGACCTGTTAGCTAAATACGGTGTAACCCATTTACGTACGCCGGTGTACTCGCCCCAAAGTAACGCTTCCGAGCGTGTTAATAGAACATTAATTGCCAGTATTCGTTCATATTTGAGCGATCACGACCATAATTTGTGGGACAAAAATTTGCAGGAAATTGCGGCTGCTTTACGTAATGCCATACACGATTCGATACATTATTCCCCTCATTATGTCGTGTTCGGTCAACATATGTCGATGCACGGTTCGGATTACTCACTGCGACGATTACTCGATGAACATGATCCCGGTGAAGTCCATGCATGGGCTAAGCCAGATCGAGTAAATCTGTTAAAGGATCGTATTATACATTATCTGCGTGTGGCATACGAGAAGGGAGCTCAGCATTACAACTTGCGTAGTACTAAGCGCTCTTTTCGAGTTGGACAATCCGTCTTTATACGATCTTTTGCATTGAGCGATGCGACGAACAAATTCTCCGCGAAATTAGCCGGAAAATTCAAACCCGCGGTAATTTCTGGTAAAGTAGGTCAGGTGGCGTATACCGTCGAAGATTTGAATGGCAAATCCTTGGGTACTTATCATGTCAAAGACATCCGTGTTTAATCATTTCTCTCTCTATCTTTATTTTCGTGTTGTTTGTTTTAGGCCCGGCTTATGAGACATCTCAGGGTGTGGAACGTTCCCACGTTTGTTACGACTGTATTGTCTTAACAAGACTTTTTTTTTGTAAATTTGTTTCCATTTTCATCGGTTTCTTGCGTCCGAGTTTTTCAATGTGTGAACGTGGCGTCTTGGTGGATGGATTCTTGTGTGTTTTCTTTGGTTATGTTGGCAACGGAACAAAAATAGGAGAGAGAGAGATAACAATGCGCATCGAGTGTGTGCAAAGTAAAACGTTTTGGAAGAAATGTTTTTCTTGTATGTCTATCTCCCTTATATCAACGAAAATCTGATATAAGGGAGAGACAGAGAAGAGAGATTAATTTCTTCTAGAACGTTTTACGAGCTGTGCGACGCTCGAATATTTTTTTTGTTTGGGGGTCGAGTTTGTGATTTTGTTTTGAACGGTCGAATTCGTTTTTGTTAATATTATGGTGATAAAAATCATAAAATGGCCGAGTTTTAATATTCAACAAAGTAAAGTTTTTTTTTTGGTAGAGTTAAATCATTCTTGTTTAAGCTCATACTATTCTAATTTGGTTTTTATTTAAAACATTTTTCTTAATTATAAATAATGATGCGAGTGTAAATTATAAATAAAAATATCGAAAAAAAAAAATAAATTGAGACGGATTTTTAATTGTGGAGTGGGAAAATTGGTGCTCATAACAGTTAAACACACAGACGAGCAAATTTTTCGGTTTTGATAAAAATTTGTTGATTGCTCACAGTGGAATCCGGTGATATTACTGAATATCTATTTAAAAGTGCACAAAATAATAATTCGGATTCGTTTTGTGGATACCAACGTTCTCTATAAAAGGATTTGCAGAAGAATTCTTCGTGGCAAATTAATTCAAATCCAAGAATACGAGAAGAATCAACCGAACGGGTACCGCAATTTATTAACGGGTACGGTGGTACCACATTTTAGACGGATTACCACGTTTCAACGGGTACCGAATATTTTATCGGACGTTGTGAAGACGCCCAGCATTATTTACGGTTTAAGGCGAAAGCACGCCCACCATTTTTTTGTGAATTGCCTAACCAGGCCAACAGTTTATTTGGTAACGGGGAAAGGCCCCGCAACGCCGACCGCACAAGGTCGCAACTAACGGGTGGCCAACCGGCACCCAGTTTTCATTATTTGGTATCGGGGAGAGGCCCCGCAACGCCCATTTTATTTTGGCGGCCAGTCGAGGCCGAAGTAGTTAACGGCACCAAAGCCGCAACGGTCCGGGGGACAGGAGTCCCTTGTGGCATGACGGCACCAAGGCCGCAACCCAATTTTTATCGGGGAGAGGCCCCGCAACAATAACGGCGCAAGGCCGCAACATCCTGTTTAATAATAATTAAGGTACATTTTTTTATTTTTATTTTTAATTTTTTTTCTTATTTTTTTATTTTTTTATATACATTTTTTATATTAACTATATATATAATTTTCAAAATTTTGTGTGATCGAGCGCCGCACAGCGGGTGCACGCTCGATCCGTATTGCATCTCTCTGTCTCTCGTTCTTTCTCCTTCTTCTTTCGTTTCGCGTGGGAAGTGGTGATTTTTTTTATTTTTTTGTCTAAATTAGGAAAATAAATTTAAAATGAATTTCTAATTTTTCGGTGTGGTATGATGGGAGCGGAGACTCCCTCTGTGTCGGTTTAGTGTTTGCGGTCCCTTGGTGCCCGCATCCAATTTCGTAACCGGGGCTTTGCCCTGTTTGAATTCGAATGGATGCGCGCACCAAGGCACCTCTCTCCTCCTTTATAATTATTTTTGTTCGTTCCTCAGGTTCCGGCCGACGAATTTCGGCGGAACATCCGGGTTTATTATTATTATTTGCGTTTTATTTTTAGTTAAATTATCTGTTAATCACGGTGTAGGCCAGGAGCCCTGCATGCCTCAAACCCCACGACCCTCGCACTTCTCGCTGAGAACGTAGCCGGCAAAACATCACCGTGGAGGCCTCTGCAGGAGCTTAGTGAATATCTGCAGGTTGGCAGTAGCCAGCCTGTAACAGTTTTTCTACTTCTATTCGGCTCGAAGGACCATGTCTCTACTGAGTGTATTTGGTGGACTGTATATTCTGGACGGATGGATATGCCTCAATAATAATTTGTTTGCAGTTGAAATTATGGTTCATAATTCGGTTGTATTTGTTCATTATAGTTTACAATATAATTGGTATTAATCGATTGAACTCTTAGTTTGTAATGAATTTTGCAAGATAAAAATTATACTTTTGTTCCGCCGCATCCCCAAGCGCATAAATATGAAGCTTCAATTAAGTATGTTCATAAATTATTACGTTAATATAAACGTCTAAAAACTAATATACTTAATAAGTTGACAGTAGTAATCACTAACATTATAAATGAACGATTCTGTTATCAAGTAAATCAATATTTCCATTTACCTTACAATCAATATCCTTCTTCTTCACCACCTGCAATGGACATGATACTACTGTCGAAGAAGATCAGCAGGTTCCTAGTTTCACAATATTTTAGAATTCTAGGAAAGTTGCTTTGTGGCAGGTTGGATCCAGTCTTCTTGGTCTCGAAAATGGGAATTGGCCTGTAATCACGATGTGATGAATGCTGTGCCTTCTTGGAAGGAAATTTCTTTAACAGTACGTCTTAGACATTGTTAATTATGTATATCAATGGTGAAGATGTATCAACGCCAGTTGATGCTGTGTTGATTGCGATCTATGTAGATCAGCTAACTAGCCGAATTTCGTTAAGAAGTCCTCACCGCGTGTATGCCCTCAAATCTAAATCTCTAATAATTTGGTTATGTATTTATTACGGTTCTATTTGTTGTTGCTGACAGAACTAATTTGGGATTGCGATTTGTTCCATAGCAATAGTATTTGTGATACGGAATTTTGCTTAAACCGCAGGAATCGAAGGGATTTCTTTTGGAAAATCTATTAATGGCCAAGGCCCAAAATGATCTGGTTGCCATTCAACTGACAGTAATGTTAGCTAGCTCTGATAGGTGTAAAAATATCAATAATAATAATTGTTTGTTGTGAGCACCTCTGTAATGGGTTGGCCATTAGTGGCTATAATTTGTTCAGGCGGGATAGGGTTAGTCCACCGGTTAATTATGGTGGGTATGTATATATGTTAATGAGCTTATTAAATGTAGTGTTGTATCGGTACCCCAATAAATTTCTCAAAGGCTCGTTTCTGACTTTGAGTTTATTTTTTTAAATGTCTTCGTGAATAAGTGGAAATTTCTTTTAGGTGAAGTTTATAATTCTCCTAAAACGAACATGAGGTCTTTTGCTCGATTCAAAAAATTCCTTTTAGACATTGAGTGTCTTTTTAGTTATTTTTCCTGTCGGTATGATGAGGTTTAAATTTCGGGTGATTTTAATTTTGATATTTCTCAAGAGTCTTTATTTTCTCGTAGCTATTTGAATATCTTAAATAGCATTAACCTTTCGGTTTATAATACTGTAAAGCCCACTTACTCTTGCGCTACTGCAAGTGGTGGTTCTTTTTCGCTCATTGATCACGTCGTTGCTTCTGCTGATAATTCCATTTGTTTTTTCAATCAATTGTCTCTTGGTATTGGTTCTCACCATGATCTTCTTGTTTTTCTGTTAATTATTACTCTCGACCTAGACCTAAAAGTTTCAGCTTTAGGGATTTTTCTAAAATTGATGAATCTCACCTTTCATCAACTTGTGGCTCTATTTGTTGGGATAATATTTTTTCTCTCTCTACTTCTACTGACCAAATTGACTATTTTAATTCCTCTATTAACTATGTATTTTATAATTGCGTTCCTCTCACTACTATTTATTTTAGACCTAGATCTCCTCTTTGGATGACTCAAGAGATTTTGAGTGCTATTTCTGTTCGTCTTTCCAAATATCGTCTTTGGAAAATTAGCCAGAATTCTTTGTCTTATCTAGCTTATAAGGAATCTCGAAATAGAGTGGTAGGTTTAATTCGTATCGCTAAGCAAAATTTCTTCAACGATAAGTTAGATCCTTCACTTCCCTCTAAGATATTTTGGCGCAACGTGCGCAACTTGGGCCTTGGTAGTTGCAAAGGGGCTGCTTCTGTAGATTTCAAAGCAAATGATTTTAACCTTTATCTAATTAACTCTAGTCACACTCATGATATTTCCATTATTGATTTAGTGTCCGTCAAACCCCTTAATTCTTTTTCGTTTACAAATATATCTACTGTTGATTTGCATTCTGATATTTGCTATTTGGGAAGTTAAATCGCAATCCACTGGCTTAGATATGGTTAGTTTGAAATTAGTTAAGCGCATTTTTCCTATTGTATCAAGGTATTTGATACATATTTTCAATTTTATTTTAACGACCTCTTCATATCCCGCTCAGTGGAAGATGAGTAAAATTATTCCTATTCCTAAAATTAGCAATCTTTCTGAGCTTTCCCATTTCCGCCCTATTAGCATTTTAAGTTCTCTGTCCAAGGCGTTTGAATTGGTAGTAAAAAACCAAATTCAATCTCAAATCGATAGCTTTAATTTGCTTAGTCTTTTCAATCTGGTTTTAGAAGGTACTACCATTGCTTTACTGAATGTTTATGATGATATTCGTCGTAGTATGAGTAAAAGAGATATGACTTGCCTTACTCTGTTAGATTTATCTAAAGCGTTTGATTCGATTAATCATCAAATTTTGTTTAATAAGCTTATTTCAAACTTTAATTTTTCTCTCTCTGCTGCTAAATTGATTTTAGACTATATTTCGGGTCGCTTTCAGGCAGTCTTTTATGACAATTCTTTTTCTGACTTTTTACCTGTCTCTTCTGGCGTTCCTCAGGGGTCGGTTCTTGGCCCTTTACTATTCTCAATGTATATTAATGACATTGCATGTTCCATTCGTCATTTTCCTTTTCATATATTTGCTGATGATGTCCAAATATATAGGAGTAGTCGCTTAGATAATGATTCCATTCACTCTAATATTTCTTTAATTAACGATGATTTGAAAAGAATTTATAGTTGGTCATTATCTAACCGACTCGCTCTTAATGCTAGTAAATCCCAGTCTATTATAATCTATAAAAAATCTTTAAATACTTTGTCTTTTCCTGGAATTTTTCTCGGTGATTGTTTAATTCCATTCTCTAATACAGTTTGAAATTTAGGGTTAATTTTTAATAAAACTCTTACTTGGGGTGATCATTTAATTAAGGTTAGTAAAACGGTTTTTGGAATGCTTAGTTGTTTGTATAAGGTTGTAGGGCTCGCCGATAGTAGTTTTAAAAAGCGTATGTTCCTCTCGCATTTTCTTCCACACCAATGTCCACAGGTCGTTGTTTTGTTTGGAATGCTTCAGGATAATATGAATGTTCTCCAAAGATGTGTCAATGCTTGTACTCGTTTCATTTTTAGTATTAGGAAATACTAGCTGACCTGTGACTGAATAATCAGTCACGTGAATACATTTTGTTGAATTTTTGGTTAAGAAATGATTAAGAAGATTTTTTAAGATGTAAATTTGATGCACTTTTATCAAAAATAAAGTAAATTCATAAACGTGGTTATTTTTTAAATCTTAAACGGCAAGCACGCGCTCAAATGCACACAGTATGACTTACGTATCAAGTCAAATATTCATATCTGAAACAGGAAGCGCGCGCTCGGGATCACATGATCACTTACGCACCCAAACTAAATATTAAAATTTCAAAAGGGAAAAGCACACAATTGCTGAGGCAAACTTTAATCTAAATATTTCATAAGAAATGTACAAAAGGATAATAAAATAGTAGTAGAAGTAGATAATAAAATAGTAAAATATATTACAATTTACATGCACAGAATCTCTTCAAAAAATACATTCTTTGTTGTGATGCGCCCATCCCGATCAGCTGATTGATCGCTTGTCTCAACGATAAACACTCCTACCTTCTTCAAGCTTTAACCCTGACTCTTGTTGATGGTTATGGCGAACGCGAGCTGAACCGGAAATTGAAAGCGAGACATTTTAAATGAGAAGATGCCTTCCGAGGGTGAGAGTTTAATGCGTGGGATGAGAACGCGTTAGCCTTTTAAGAAGCCAGTCAGCACCTCACATTCCAGAATGTAGCGGTTTATTTTTGCGACGCGCATGCGTGTTTCATTGATTCGACCTTTGTTAGTGTTTAGATTCCTCATCAAACGAACGATCGCGTTTACCTTTAGTGGGATGGCATGGCGCAGCAATCTGGACCCTTCAATCTTGTTGAGAAACTCGACGGGTAGGCGGAGTTCCTCATGCATGTCGTCACTCTCAAGTTTAACAGCACTATGTTTGACTTCTTGTTCGTCGGGCAGGAGGTCAAGCACCTGCTGATTGGTTAGCGCGCAATCATCCTTCTTGGGTGCAAGGATGGTGCGCTCCTCGATGGTTCCCTCGGCTGGTGTTGTGTTGATGTCACCATACACGAAATCGATCACACTTTGAGGAAGTCTGCCGGAAGTGCGATCGAGTCGGTTCGAGCATTGCCGTTTCCAACAGAAAGCAATTATTACGCAAACTCGTCCTTACGTTCATCGACGCCCATATTCTTGGTGAGTGTAAACTTATTTACCAATTTCCAAAGCGGGTTCAATTTGATGGTCGATTCGCAAGTTCGCTCGCGTCCCACCTTCAGGTAGTCACCACACATGAGGATGATTGGTCCCAGCTAATGGAACACACACTACCCGTCTATGATTGTGAGCTCTGGTCCTGGCATGATCAACTTTGAATTTAAATCGTGCGTCAACCATTAAGCAACTTTGAAATTGATTCGCGCGCCGACAGTGTTGCAACTTCGAATCTGAATCGCGTACCAACTGTTTTACAATTTTAAATTTGAATCGCGCGCCACTAATTTGAACAAAATATTTGCTTTTTGGTCGTCCCATAAAATTCTCAAATGTTGCAAGATTTCACGCGCGCACAAAAACTTGGAAATTTTCTGAAACCACCTGAGGTACTTATTTCGGGTACTTTCCGGTGGAATTTCTCCGATTTTTCTAGCCCACGCACAGCGCAATATTTATATCGACCTACCCTGAAAAAATCTAACGGATCGGATCATGTTTAGGGGTCATTTTAGGGTTGAGTATGAAAAAATTAAGAATATTAATATAATAGATAGTTAGAAGATAGATAGAAGCTGGCCTTTCGTCTGAATAATCAGTCACGTGAATACATTTTATTGAATTTTTGGTTAAGAAACAATTAAGAAGATTTTTAAGATGTAAATTTTATGCGCTTATATCAAAAATAAAGTAAATTCATAAATGCGGTTAATTTTTAAATCTTAAATAGATAGAGTGTCATGACAACATTGTATTTTTACACTCACAACTTTTAACACCAAAATGTATGTAAAAATGTATTTTATGTACTCTGTTTTGTTTAATTGAGAGTCAGATACAAATTTTCTACTGATTTTGTCATCACAGTGGTTTGACAAAAACATCGGCAATTTTAATAAATTTTGTCATTGTCACGGTGTAATGCGCATGATCATAGATTCAATATAAACATATTTTGTCATGGCATTCTGGCGTCGTGGCAAAATTTTGCTGAAAACACCTGAGGTGCCCGTTTCAGGTACTTCCCGGTGGAATTTTTCCGATTTTTCTAGCAAAGGCACACCGCTATATTTATGTCGACCTACCCTGAAAAATTTAAACGGATCGGATCATGTTTAGGGGTCATTTTAGGGTTGAGTATGAAAAAATTAAGCGTATTAATATAATAGATGATCACATTTCTCCCTTCTTAAATTTGACTCTTGGCTGTAGTTTGGTTAACTTCTATGAACTCCGTGTGCCTTTTTATTTTTAAGCTTCTCAGATCGAAGCAACCTCCCTATTTATTTAACAAGTTATTGTTCAGTAAGTGCCATTCTTCAAATTTACGTCTACTTCCCCCTATAAATCTGTGTAGGTCTTTAAATACATCCTTTTCTGTTAGGGGTATTTCTCTTTGGAATTCTATTCCACTAGAAATTAAGAGGTCAGCGTCGCCTAAATCTTTTAAAGCAGATTATTTAGCGTGGCGCGCTTGAATGATAATACATGTAGTACTATTTTTGTAATAATTTTTTTCATTTGTATTATTTTTGTATGTAGTATGTAAGTATTCACTTCTTGCAGTGTTCTCTGTAACAAATCAGCTTGAGCTCAATACGGAGGGTACTAGCATGGGGTGGATTTGTTTTTTGAAAAAATCTGAGGTTTTTATGCCTAATGGAAGTATTTTTTTATTTTTTTTTTTGGTGGTTGTTGTTCTTCATTGATATTGCTTCCATATGTGCTTTTCCTTTACCAAAGTTGTAATGTCAATGAACAAATAAATAAACAAATAAACAAAATAAATAAATAAATAAGGGTTGTGTAATGAAACATTTCAATTTCTTGAGATTCCCAACGAATCCCAAGGAGTCTCTACAGAAAAATTTATAAATTTTCAAGACCCAGTATAAATTGTGCAACATTCGAATTCTAAATTTGTAAGCTATAGCTGTATTAAAAATTTCAAAAAGATTTGTATGATTTGAGCGGTACTATAAAGGTTTATGAAGTAAACATTTAAATTTCTTTGGTATACGATGAGATTTCACCTTTTAAACCTTTAAATGTGCGAGGTACAATATGATCAGTGTGCCATTCAACTTGAATTTATGTTAGCCTTATATCTAATAAAAATGTGGCGCTATACAGGCCTAAGTAAGTAAAAAAATTCAATTTGCATAGGAATGCAAGGGATTTCCTCTTGCAAATCTATAAATAACCAAAACCTAATAATAACTTAATTCGACTATTAAGACCATTTACTTTATGTTGTCTAGCTCTGATAAAAGTATCAAAAAGATTTGTAAGCTGTGAGCGTTGCTATAAAGCTTTGAGTAAGTAAACTGTTCCATTTCCTTAGGGTTCGAAAGGATTTTTTCTGGAAATTTTGTTAATGGCCGAGGCCCAAAATAACCTGTATACTATTTGACTTACAGTTTTATTAGCCACCTTTGTTAAAAATATCAATAATATTTGAATGTTGTCAGCTTAAACATTTGAGTAATTAAAAACTTCAATTTCAACATGAATCGAAGAGATTTTTTCTGGCAAATCTATAAATGGCCGAAACCCATAATGTATGCCATTCGACTAAAGTTGGTATGTTAGCCTAGATCTAATTAACATATTGATAAGATTAGCATTTTGTGAGCGACGATTGGACGATATTGAACATTTTTAAAACCTTAATTGAATTGACGGTAATATGTCAAATAAATCGCGTTTATTTATGATAAAATCGATATTATTGTCAAAAAACCATAAGCGGTTAAATTTTTCGTTTTTTGGTTGAAAATATTATAAGCAAAAAAGCTTAAAGCATTCTTAAATTGAACAATTCTATCCAGCTCAATTTTTAATTTTTAATGGATTCAGAAATAACAGTGATTCGTGGTTGTATCAGAGAAATTGCTCGTACTTCATATTTGACTACAGATCAGCATTTTAATGAGAAATTGGTAATATTTTTACGTATTCAGTACAAAAGTGGTTTCATATTTTTAAGCGGTACATCGTCATACCGGAAGAAGCAGAAACCCTATCATTACTTCATGATTTAAGATCAAATGAGTTCTTGTATGCGACAGAAATCATGCTGTTATTGTAGCAACAATTTTTACGAATTCTGCAATCAACCAGTTACTGGTTCTAAAAATATTTATTTTAAATTTGTGGTCATATATCTCGATTAAATCAGCATCCCCTCTGATTTAAAATTTCTTTAAATATTATAACAAGAAATGAACAAAAACTCCTTCCGTTTCCGGAATATTTAACGATTTAGTGAATCATCCAAATTAAAAAAATTTAATGTGCATGCACAACGACAGAAGCGAACGAACGAGCGCAAATACACAAATAATTCAATTTTCATTCATTTCATTTCATTAAGTAATTTATTTATTTTATACCGTTTACCCTTGGAAAATAAATTTTCCTTCCATTTTCCCTTTTTGTTTATTCTAGCTATAGGATACGACATTTTCATTTTGAGGATTATACTGATTACTTACTGTGAACGCGATGACACACAGTATGTGTTTTATATTTTTGCAAAAAAAAAGGAAAAAGAAAACCAACCCGTACATTTTTCATTTGTTTATTTTCCGAAGGGAAGCAAATAAAAAGAAAACTTTCAATATTTACTATGCCGTTACTTTACGAGTATTTGTTGTGTACATACATAAGTCAATATATAAACAAGCAAGTATATGTGATTTGATTTATGTACTTCAAACAGTAATAAATCAAAATATATAGAATTGTTTAGTTTTGAGAACTACCGTATTTTAAGCATGATACTCGTAATGTTTGCTTGTTGGAAGTTGGTGGTTGGGTTATACATTGTATGTATAAAAATTAATATTGGTAAACTAAATATTATTTCTACATTTAAATAAGAAATGGAAACCAAATTAATGTAATTAAAACAAAAGATAATTTTCTATTTTGAAATCCTTTGGAGTAACTTACCTAAAAACTACGTAAGGATCGCAGAAGACTTAACGCAGTGACAATTCCTGACCAATTGTTCCATGCAATTACATGGATGCTCGATTTTCTTGAAAATCAATAGAGTGAGAGCATTTCATCCTAATTCAGCCACACCTGATAATATTCGTAAAACCACAATTACCACACCATTTGGATTCGTCGAATACAAACGAACACCAAATGATCTCAGAAATGTAGCACAAACATTCCAGCGTTTCATCATTGAAATTATGCGAGCTCTCGATTTCGATTTTGTATATACTGAAGAACATCTCGTAGCAACTAGAGATGTGAAGCAACATCTTTTCCACCTGGAACAACTCTACCAAAAATTATCAAATCAGTGACAAAAATACACCTAATGGCATTTGGTTGAGCTAATATAATGAGGGAATTCCCAGCGCCGCAAAACATCAAGCAAAGTCAATAATTTGTCGGTTTAGTAAATTACTACCATTTTTTCAGCCTAAAATTCGCAGAGATACTTGCCCCAATTCACACATAATTGGCAAGATTTTTAAAAGAATTTGAAACGCATTGCTTATGCTCAAGAATATCTTAGAAAATATTTTTTTTAGCGCTACTTTACCAGCGCTACAGCAACCAAATAAAGAGACCTGGGAATTTCTTTGTTTTTTCTCCAAGAAATTATCAGATGCCGAAAGAAGATATTCTACATTAAATAAGGGATTGCATAGGATCTTCCCGATTATCGGAAATTTACTATCTTTACAAACCACAAACCGCATGTTGGAGCACTTCCTTAGCAGTTCCGTTGTTACGTTCTTATCTGAAATTAGAACCACTTCTAATAGCCGGTTTAACAGTTTTCCATTAAATTTTGACAGGCAAGAATCACCCGTACATACAGATATATTTCGTCGAAATATTTTCGATACTCTGCGAAATATTTCACATCCAAGTGTACGAGCAACTCAAAACTCATCAAAAATAAAAAGTGCAACGCCTACCAAATCAACTCACGGGAATTTCTCCATTTCACCAGGCCAGAAAAATATAATTTAGACAAAAATGCTATGAGGATATGTTTCCGAATTTCCTATTCCCAGGGAAAGTCAGAATAGTGGAAAATTCTGTGTGGAACAACTTATATGTCAAGATTACACTGAAAAGTGGTACGCAAAACAAATCAAAACGACACATACTGATGGTAACCAAACCAAAGTCACTAAAAACTTGTATATACACTTTTGAACGAATATACAAAATACGCACTGGCCTCACACCACCTTCTAAAGACGCATAGAAAGCGATTCGACGACTTCACAAGCACTTTGTATTGAACACAGACGCATCAATCTGCCTCTATTAACAAACTCAATCCAGTTTATGCAGTTTAGGGTTCGCCCGATGAAGTACCGTTAGTGAAGAAAACTGTTTGAATTTTCGAGTAACACATACTTCACTGCACTCAAATATTAAACATAAAACTTCAACCACGCAATTGAATATAGAGACTTTTTTCTAAGTAAGTAAATAAATTATTTTTCTAATGACGATCATACATAGCATTTATATATCAATAAATTTTTGCTGATAAACAACTTGCATCAACACTACTATTATAACGATTATACATAATTATAACATGCAATTCTGCCCACATTCGCTGGTGGAATACAAAACCCACAGCGAGAGGGGGGAGGGGAGGAAAGGTAAGGTACCTCTCACTAAGGAGGGAGTTATGTAGCGGCTTGTTTCTTCAACTACAAGAAATCCCGCCCTGGAGATGTCAAGATGGCATTTCAGACGTTTATGTTTAACACAATATATTTTATTAAGGGTGTGGACCGGAATTGTATTGTGCAAGCCCAATCGAGACAAAATCAAAACTTGAAAACCATATAACTTGTTATAAGTAAATAATTTAATTAAAATTAAACAAAAAGTGTTTTTATTTATTTTATTAAGTTTAATCCGCAACCGAGTTCACAGATATTAGGTGCTTATATTCCGTGCACAGTTGATATCTGCTGTTCCGGTATGGTTCCTTTACCATTAAATACAAATCAGTCGCATGTGACAAAATACTTTTGCTTTACGTTGCTAAGAAAGGCGGTTGATGCTACGATATCACAATCTATACCTTAATACCAAAATATTCCCACCAGCTTACCACCTTATTTTGAAAAATGAAACAATTATAAAATTATCGTAATTATTACATAAAATGTGCTTCTTGGGCAAATCAACTTACCAAAGATTATGTTTGCCATCAGTTTAAATGTCTCGATAAGAACTGCCCGACAGAGTATTTTAATCATCATATTAATTAATTCAAATGAGCTACAACTTTGACTTTGGGTTATCTAAAATTAATAAAAAATGATTTTATACTCGTTTCATAATTAACCATAAATTTTGTTTATCTTTCAATAAATAACTCAATTATTTCTTAAGTCAAAAAAACTCAATTATTTCTTAAGTCAAAATTTCAAAAAAAAAATTGAATAAATAATTAATAATTGTTTCGTTTTTTGGAAACAATGAATTGTTTGTTTATTATAAGTGACCTACAGATTCATCAAGAATTTAAAAGAATGAGGCAAATTTTAATTATTCTATAAATTTGTTTTTCAATCTCTATAGTTTAGTCTCATATCTAGTCACGACGAAACTTCGATACGCATTGCTGACAAAAATTAATCAAGAAGATCTACCACGTACACAAATATTTGTAAACATAACTTGCAAATTATATGTCAGAGTTCTTATCTATCTGTAACCAGACTAAATAACAATGATTCTTTAAAAAAATACACCGTCTTACGCCAAATTTACACCATACACCATACACTTTAAATGTTACTATAAACCATTCAATTTAATGGTTTTAGAATAGTAAAATAAAACTGTAATAATCATAACAATAAAATCAGTTTGATAGTCAATAAACACAATCCCATTCATCTAACATAGTTCTACTGTTTTACTTCAATTTCATTTAACTTTAGTTTCAAAATTTATTTTATTAACATTTTTTTTTTACTTTTCGGTGGGTTTTGTCATAAAAGTCGTTAAAATAATGTCTTCTTTAAAATTCTTCTGCATAGAGCAGTATTAGAGGTTGTTTTTCTATATACACATAATGGTAATATAAATTTGACTTTCGTTTGTATTTTATTTTTTATAACCAAATAAAAATTATAAATGTTTATAACAAAAATATGATGTCGTTATCTATAAAACTAACGACGCTCATGTCTAGACTATTTGTTTAATGCTATATATCGTATATATAAACTAAAATATGTAGTATTGAAAAAATTATTATTTAAACAATGACTAGAACTATATAATTTTAATTATATTTGTTTATACTGCATGATTTATTTTAGTAGGTGCGGTGGCGCATTATGATCATTGGAATTGTGTTAATGTCGTTTCCATATGAGGTGTATTTTAATCAAGTAATTACGAATTCGTCGTATTAAATTTACTAGCGAACAGATCTTACTCAATTGCTTTTGATTTTGACCGGCCAACATCGTTATGGCTGCTTTATATGTACTTGTTATAGAACGGACCTCAGGTGTGAAAAACGAGATATAGCAATTTGGATGATAAATATGTTACTTAGAATCAAATTAATATGTAGTCAACTTAGAAACCATAGTGAATAGTGTTGTATATTAAAACTCAAAAAATATCGATTAATAATGCGCCCTGTGGCAAAATTTTTCATAATATGGTGGAACTTAAAAAATCTCACACAAAACCGGTTTATGAGTTTCTAGTAATAATTTACAAAATTTAAAATTGTTGCACGATTGCACCGAAGTTGCATGTTCCCGTATGTTTGATAACAACCCCTTACCCTCATTACATCTCCGATGCTTTATTTCTTACCCATCAGAAGCATGCGGTGCCCATTTACTTTCCGCCTGCCCATGACAGTTATTGAACCCGTTAGCCTCTATTATTCCATATCACTATCTAAACAATTAAAATATATGGTATACAAATGGTAGGGGAAAAAAGTTCGTGTCCTTTTTCCCGATATATAACTTTATATTCATATATCTCAGTAACCATTGATCTATCGGGCGTTATGTGTATTTGAAAGGTAACGTTTTAACTTGCACTTTGACATACAAAAATATTATATTCGGTGAAGTGAATATAAAGTTGCAACATTTTAGACATGCAGATAAATAATGAAAAAATTCGATAAATTTTACAATTTTAGTACGACAAAGGTAAAAGCGCGGCCCAGGCTTGCGAAAAAATTGTGCTGTTTATCGAGAAGGTACTTTATCAAAATCAGCAGCAAAGAAATAGTTCGCGCGCTTTCGTTCAAAGATGTAAAAGATGCACCACGCTCTGGTCGACCAACCACTGGTCGATGAAATCACGCAGGAAATTGAAGAAGACTGGCATACAAGCAGCCTGGCAATTGGCTGGATACAAAAAAAAGCTTGACGTTTGGGTAAAAATTTAATGAACCGGATTTCTATTTGCGAAATGCTGCTGAAATGGAACGAAATCGAGCAATTTTTAAAGCGAATATTTTTTTTTTTTATAACAACTTTATTGATATGGCTACTACAATCTTAAACATTATTAATTCATTAGTAAGGTTGACATTAGTACTTATGAGATAAGCATAAACTGGTGTGGGTCTGCTGCACCAGTGTCCAGTTCCCTAGGTTTATAATTTTCATACGGTTAGCTCATGTGGTTTGATTCGTTTGAGCCGCCTTACTTCGTTTGTACTGTCCAGTAGTTGTACGGCCTCAAGATTGGTGTGGGTAAGAAGTCTCTTTTCATGTTTTATGGCACATTCCCGGATAACGTCGTCTATCAATTGTATTTCTAAATCATTGTGGATTTCCTTGTTAGTCACAAATCGGTAGGCGTTGGTGACCATTCGAAGAAATTTATTTTGGCTTCGTTGTATAATGTCTCTATTGGATTTATGTGTACAACCCCATAGCTGCGCACCATACATCCATATTGGTTTGAAGATAGTCTGGTATACCAGTCTTTTGCAATACAGGTTCATTTTGGAATGATGTCCAATTAACTAGTACATTTGACGTTGTTTCAATCGTATCTGTTCAGCTTTTTGTCTCACGTGATGTTTCCAGTTGAGCCTTGAATCTAAATGCAGACCAAGGTATTTTGCCGATTCAGCCTGCGGCACTTGCACCCCATTGAGGTATATATGAAGAGTGTTATTTTTATGTCGAAGCGTAAATGTCACATAGGTTGATTTGAGCTCATTCAGTGCGATTTTCCAGTCGATTGTCCATTTAGTAACATTGTCCATTGCTCGTTGAAGATTTTCCACTGCTCTTGGTTGAGATTTGTCTACTGACATAATTACAGTGTCGTCAGCGAACGTGCCGATGAATGTTTTATTCGTCGTAGGTATGTCCGCAGTATAAAGAAGATAGAGGAGGGGACCCAATACGCTTCCCTGCGGAACTCCCGCAATCGCTGGATAAAAGTCCGAACTTGTTTCTTCATGAATGACTCTGAATTGGCGATCAGAGAGGTATGATTCAAGCAGCTTGCAATAGTTTTGTGGTAGCATTTTGCTCATCTTGAATGTCAATCCCTCATGCCAAACCCTATCAAAGGCCTGGGATACATCTAAAAATACGGCGGGACAATATTTCTTTTCTTCTAACGCTTGCTCTATTACCGCAGTTATTCGATGGACTTGATCTATTGTGGAGTGGTTATTCCTGAATCCAAATTGAAAATCAGGAACGTTTACCATTGGCTTTAGACGTTTTAGTAGCAGTTTCTCGAACAGCTTTGATAAGGCCGGAAGCAGTGAGATTGGTCTGTATGATGATACTTCTTCATCTGGTTTACCTGGTTTCTTTAGCATAATTATTTGGGCCATTTTGAAGCATTTGGGTACATACTTCAATCTCATACAGGCATTAAATAAGTATGTGATCAAGATGATTGCTTTGCGTGGAAGTTCCTTGAATAGACCCGGTGATATTTCATCAATTCCTGGTGCTTTTTTATGATTAAGATTTTTGTCGATTTCTTCAGCAATTTCCATTGGCGTGACCCTCTTGAAGTCCTGATTTGGTTGATAAACAGGTGTTACATCAATGTTGGATTGAATGTCATGGGGTTGGAATACTGCTGCTAGGTGTTGAGCAAAGAGTTCCGCTTTTTCTTTGTCTTGTCGAACCCAACTGCCTTGAGCATTCCTTAAAGGTGGTACTCGAACTACAGGTCGTTTAAATCTTCTGGTTGCTTTCCATAACGAGTAGTCCTTATCCATTTCTGGACCTAGACCGCTTAAGTAGTTATCGAGGCAATTCTGTTTGAAATTTTTGATTAGCCTATTGACTTTGTTACTTATTCGATTAAAAGTTGTCTTATCAGCGGGATTTCTGGTGAGATGCCATATTCTCCTCGCCCTTCTTCTTGCCTTGATTTGTTCCCTGATTTCAGCCGGGTATTTGACTTCAATCTCCGCTTTGTCCTTTAATTCAGGAGTAGCTAATCTGGCAGCCATTCGAGTGTATTCAATGAAATTGTTTGTTTGTTGTTCCAATTCTTCGTTGCTTTTAATGCTAACTTTTAATTCAACTAGCTCTTCCAATTTTTCTCTGAAGATGTCCCAATCCGTGAATCTATTAGTAAGGTTTTGCTTTTTCTGTTTCTTTATTACTATAGCGCTTACTGACAACAGTACAGGAATATGGTCAGATGTTAGGTCGTTAATTCCTTCGACTCTAGTGTAACTTAGAGGAATACCTTTTATGATGAAGAAATCCAGTAGATCTGGTATTTTTCCTGTATCCGTTGGCCAATACGTTGGCCCCCCTGGGGACAGATATTCGCATTTGTTTTCATGAATGGCATTGAACAAGTTGTTTCCTTTCCCAGGAGAAATAAGCCTGGAACCCCAAGCTGTATGTTTTATATTGTAGTCCCCACCAATAATAAATCTTGGACCGAGCTTATTGAAGACGTTATTAAATTGTAACTTCGTTGGTGTATGCCGTGGAGGACAGTACGCTGCTGCAATATTCAGATCTGCGCCATTATATTGGATTGAGATAACAGTTGCTTGCAAATAGTTTTCACGAATATCCTCTTGTTGATTATGTTTGATATTATTTTTAATTAGTACAGCTGAACCACCTCTGGCTCTTTCACTAGGATGGGTTGTCCAGTAGGAATTAAAACCCCTTATTCTGATAAAGCTTTTGTTGGAGAAGTGCGTCTCTGAAATCAGCGCAATATCAATGTTGTTTGTATGGAGAAATATTTCCAGTTCTTGGGCTCGTTGGTTGAGCCCATTAGCGTTCCAAGCTACAATGCGCAGGAACGAGTTAATCATTTGTGAGTATGTTGACTTTTTCGCTTGGTGGATAGATACAGATTTCCAGTTTTGCCACCCTCTCTGCTAAATGACCAAGTGACTGTTGAATTTGGCTAAGCATTTTAATAATTTCAATGTTATTAGACTCTTTGGTGATTTGCGCATAGGATAATCCAACTGTGGATGGTGTGATTGCTGTTTGTGGTTTAGCAACTTTGGTTTGTAATCGCTGCACTGCGCTTGTTCTATTATTCTGTTGACTTTTAATTTTGTTCTGATATACTCTGCATCCTTTATAATTTGCAGTATGCCCTTGTTCTTGACAAAGAGCACAAGAAGGCGCGATATCTGGTGTTTTCTTACATGTTGTCGTGTGGTGATTTTCCGCGCATTTAACGCATTTGGTTTGACGATAGCAAAAGCTCTTGGTATGTCCAAGTTGTTGACAATTCGTACACTGTGGAATTCCCCTTATCTTGTTAGGTGGCTCAATTTTAACTATACAGTACGCAAGTTTCTTGATATTGTATACTTCTTTATTGTTGTCTTTTTGTTTTAAGTCGATGTAAAACAATGGAAAGTGTTTCCTGACTTTTACACCATCAATTGTGACCATTTTGTATATGTTGGTAATACCTGCGACTTCATGTCCCATTTTTTCTAAGTCTGCTTTAATTTCATCGTGACTAATAGAAGAAGGTAAGCCTCTGATAACCACTCTATAGGCCTTTTCACTCTTCAGCTGGTAGGTGTGATATTGAATATTTTCTAGTTGGTTGCTAGATTCATTTTTTAATTCTTCCAGTAATTTTTTGACATTTCTGTAATCATTTTCATTTTCAAAGGTAATTCTAATGTCACTATTTGAGAGCGCCTTAAAATTAGTTGATTCACTAGTGTTTTTTATTATATTTTGTCGAAAAAGTTCGAAATTATTGATATTGCTCACATTAATGGGTGGAGGCAATGGTATTTTTGGGTTTTTCTGTTCAGTGTTACTGTTCACACTTTGTGTATTATTTTTTGGGGGAGTTTTCGTTTTTGTACGCCTACGTTTCTTAGGGTTTCTGTTATTAGCTCTGGAAACTTCTGCTTCCAGTTCGTCCTCATCTGTGAAATAATCCTCTACACTCAGAGCATTAAATCTATTTTGTTGAGAGACTGGAAATTGCTGCAGCAGCCAGTTGGAGTTATTTGAATGATGTTGACTGGTTGATGGCTGAATATGGTTGACAGGCAGGTTGTTAGCTCGTGCTGAAACCTCAGCTTTACTATTTTTAACCTTGTTTTTATTTTTTAGTGTAGAGTTTTCTTTCTTCAGTTCAGCAACTTCATTACTCAGCTGCGCGATTAGTTTCTCCATTTTCTGAAACTTGGTTATAACAGATCCTCGCTGTTTATAATGTTTGTTGATGCACTCGGCATTTGTAATAAAGTTCCTTTTTCAATGGAGACTGCGTCTTTTGCAGTTACTGTGGAGGCAGTCGCTGTTGGCACAATTGTCTCTAATTGTAGTGTACGTCTAGTTACATGTGGAGGTGGTGATCTCAACATTTTCATGCTCTTAGGAAAGTTGTTCCCTTTATTTGCCAAGGGTTGGTTCCCCCCAGAATCTATGGTACTAACATCCGAAGAAGGTATGGAGCGGCCCGGTTGATTTGATGCTTCTATAGACGCATCCGTCTCGTTTCCTAATATTATTAGGCTATTATTTTCATCATTATTTTTCATCTTAAATTTTTATTTTATTCCCACGAGTAGCACGAGAAATTAACGGTCGCCTATGACAGAGCTCTGCGTTATCATAGGAAGGCTATGGGTTTAAACCGAATGACGCCAAATTCGGAGTTCACATACTAACGACTAAGCACCCTCTTAGCCACGCAGCCATCGGCGTATGTAGTACCACCTTAGCTTTGGTGTGCTAGTTTTTGGTCCGCCCCGAGTATTTAATTTCCCCGGTACCTACCATATCTGGCAAGCGTTCCCCTATCCGCCACCCGGGGAGGCGCCTGATGGGGGTACTAGCAAACCCCACACAGGTAAAAGGTTTAAAGCGAATGATTACTAGTAATGAAAAGTGGATAAGATACGACAACGTTGTGCGAAAAAAAAATGGACGTCACGAGGTGAAGCTTCATCCCAAACGGTATCAAAGCCAGGATTAACGCCAAGAAAGGTAATGCTGTGTGCGTTTGGTGGGATTGGAAACACATACAAACAAAGATCTTTTTGAAGCCCACTTATTTCGATGAAGTTTGACTTCAGCGATATAGCGCATTGTAAATCTATAAAATCTCGATGTCTTATTTTACTACTTTAAAGAATATAATATTCCGTGAGGTGAAGGCAGTGGGTGTACCTATCAGATTTTGCGGATACTGTACGTGTGTGAAAATTAATTTTGGCTGCATATGAACGAGTTTGAATGGTAAAAAAAATGTCAGCTGTGTTGAACAAACAAATTGAAAATTTTCGAAAATGGAATTTAAAGTGTTATGAAATAAATGCAGTGATTTTTTGTTTTGTGTTTCGAGATGTCCTATTGCAGGTTTAGTGAATTTAGCGAACAACAGAAATTCGAAATTATTGATGCGAATCGGCAAAAAACTGCGAATACCTTAGATTTAGACAGTCACATAAGAGACAAAATTGTATAAGAATTCAGCCATCCAAAATCTTCAGGTTTCTTTTTTAGATACGGATCACCTAAGTATGAAAAGGCAATTGAAAAGTATCATACGAGTGAAGTAAGCGAAATGCAGACAAAAATTGGGAGTGGATAGAAACAATGCTTACACAAAATAAATAAATTTATTTTAATAATTGACACCGGGTTACATTTAAACATAATTAATATTTTTGAAAGTTTACATTTAAAGTTAAACAATTAACGAAACTAGTATTACCACAGACAAACAAATTAGATTTTTCATTTGAACTAAAAAATGAAAACAACACAAACTTCTGATTATTTCAAGGTCATCGTTGTATCTGTGATTTTTCGTTAAACTGCGTATACATAAGATAAAATATCTCCTTTAGGTTGTCTCTGGTATTACTTTGGAGGAATTAAAACTAGGCCAAGTACTTCCAGAATTTCAAAACCTAAAAAGGTTTTAAAATGTATATAGTCAGTGATGAAGGGTCCAATCTATTATTGGATAACAGGCCGGTGAACTATATAAGATAGTAAATAAAAATAGCATATTATAAATTAAAACTAAAAGCGAATTGAAGAAATTTCAAAAATGAGTCCTAAACCATTATGGTGTTTACCAATACTAGAAAAAAGTAAATTAAAAGAAGGTTCCATACAAGTTATCAAAGCACCACGAAGAATACCCATAATGTTAAGAGATAAATGTATGTTAAAGTTATATAACATGGAATAAAACGATATGTTATTGAACTTAATGGTTAAACAATTTAGTTATTATAGAAAAATCGAATGGAGATTTAGGGTTATGACCTAGACCCCAAAGAACTCAATGTGTAACGATTATTTTTCTTGAATTTTCATTATGTAAAACATTTCTGATTGGTTTTGATTGAATATATCTTCATGGTTGGGGTTGGTAAATTTGTATTATATATTTCAATTTGTGGTTGTTGTTGTTTTTGGGTGAAGAGATGAAATAAGTAAACAACAATATTTTTTTTATTTTTAGAATTTGTTCCAACGAATTTTTTTGTTGGTCATTTAGGACCACAAAATTATTGATTTTTTGTATTTCTTTCTAAGCAGTGCGTTATGCTATCTAACTTTTGTTAGTAAAACTAATGTGTTTTTATGTGAATATTGGCAAATTGCAAGATAATATTTGATGGTCTCATTCTACATAAATGTTTCTAGTTCAGTGTCTAGAATCGGACTTTATATAAACCGCATTCAGAAAAATTTGAGATCGCTTGGATTTTGCTACTGGATGAGGCAACAACGGAGCGTTACGCGCACATAAAAAGTCAACCACACCACATGGAATGGGACACCGGCTGAGAAAAAAACCAAAAAACACAACACACACGAGTCAATACACAGGTGGACAAAAAAACTTGATGTTTGATGTTATGTAAAATAATACGATACACAACCAGGATGGTGTGAACAAATTTATAGACGTTATCGAATTTTTCTTTATTACGTACGAACGTTGCGAATGATAAACATCTTTTTTTGTGTGATGAATATTCGATCTACAATTCGAAGGACGAGAAATCTGGTGAATGTCGTGGCCATGATATATATATATATATATATATATATATATATATATATATATATATATATATATATATATATATATATATATATATATATATATATATATATATATATATATATATATATATATATGTATATATATATATTTACCTCAATATGTCTTCAAATAAGTTTTATGAAAATTCAATAACTAAAAGTTATTTAGGGTATAACGAGAACAGTCACGTTTGTAAATGTAATTACTTTAGTTATTGAATTAGTAATTTAATCAAGTCCTAATGATTATTTTAACAACGAACATTATCCGATCAATACATTTGGTAAGTTAAGACTTGATAACTAATACATTGTCATTATAATAAGTGTAGTTATTAGTAAAACTATTTTATTTTATTGATAGAGTATATGTTTTTATTAAACTTAAAACTAAGTTATTCATTAAACAATTTTTTTGCTGAATTTCGAAAAATACGATTCAATAAGTCAAAGTTATTGAATTAAAAACGGTCTCATTAAATACTATTTTGATCTACTTTTTCTGGAATTAATTTTCGCTATTTTTCTGTTTTGACCTCATATTAGCGCCTAGACAAATTTGGTTATTTTATTCAAAGCTAGCAGAACCCAGATTCAAAATTGGTGCAAAACCGGAATTAGAATTAAAATCAAGATCTTTTGGCAAACAAATTATTTTACGATCATTATGGCCTAATCAAATGTCTCATTACAAAATTTTTGGCTTTACTTGTTCTTTACGAAGTTTTAGGTCATTTAATTTAAAGCAATAGCTGAATCCAAATCTAAAATAGGAGCAAAATCAAAACTAGATCGTAAAAAAAATCTATTTACATATAATTGTTTCATATTGTAGCTCAAATAAATGCCAAATGAAAACATTTATGATGGAGATATACTCGACGTTACTCAGAAGCTTCGAAATGTCAAAAACGCGCTTACGTGTATACCCAAGATAAACTCAATATATGAATTCACGTTTTTGACATTTATTTAACTTTTGACTTTCTTTTTATTTATTTTATATTTATTTCATTTTTTGCGAAATAATAAAAATTTAAAATATTAAAAGTTAGTACTTGAAAGAAAAACGCGCAGTTGTTTTTTCAAAAGGTAAAAATGGTAACAAAAATAAAATAAAATTGGTTAATTATTTCATAAAATTTCTGTTAGATGTCACTTTAGTACTAAATAACAACAAAAAGTTAAAGTTAAATCAACTTTTTTGTTATCACGTCTGAGTCGCGTCGAGTATAATTGCTTTAGTATAAATTCTCATAGTTAAACTTTTTATTTTTACTTAGTCACGTCGGTCGTGTCGAGTATATCTCCAGGGTTAGACTCCGATGTTGCGTTACCAACAATAAGGGAATTTTAATTTACAGTTAACAGAATCCATATAAAATATCGGACCGAAGCACCCCACAAGTTTGGGGCTTAGCTTAATTTTTCTTCTAGTTTAAAGCTATTGCAGAACCAAAATCGAAAATCGGTCCAAACCGGAATTAGGACGCAAAACAAAGTCAATTGACCGACAAATAATTTTTCGCTTTTTATGTCCTATAATGAAAAATTCTGGGCTCCACTCATTTTCGACCAAGCTCTATAGTTCAATTATAATTTAAAGTTAGTGGAACCCAAACTGAAAATTGAACCATCACCGAAATTAGAACATAAACCAAGATAAATTGACATACAAGGCTAATTATAGCTTAATCCAAGTTAACATTAAAAAATTAAGGAATTTTTGTTTTTGACCAAGCGTTAAGATATTTTGTTTTAATCTAGCAGAACCCAAATCAATAACCGGAGCAAACCGAAAATAGAACTTAAGAAAATAAAAAAATAAAAATAACAATATGGAGAAAAGCCGACTTTTGTCGTAGCTTTTGGTCACCTCCAAGATTCGAACCCGGCACCAGTGTTGTGCAATTGTATGTAAAAAACTGTTTTATACATTTTTTACGTAAAAAATGGTAATATACTTAAATTACTGTATAAAACGTATAATATTGTATAAAATCAAACGCGCATTTAAAATCCTTAGTAAAGCCGCAAACCTTAATATACGAAACGTAAATTTGTATCATATTAATACATTTAATTTTATTCGATAAAAACTATATTAATAAGAGATGCTAAGTTAAATTAATATAAAATACGACATAAGCATAACTACAGAACACGTTATCCAAATATACACTTCGCAAATGCAATTACTGCGAGGAACACTGCGTAAAATATTCATAACTAATTCAAAAACATCAATTCTTACATATATGAATTTTTTTTTGGATATATGATGTAAAATGAGAAATGGATTTGAAATTTTTGAATTTATTTATATTACTTCTAATTTATTAATTATAATTAAAAGTAAAATATTTGTAGAAAAATATAAATAAATTTTTTTTTTCAAAGAAAATATGGTTTGTTTCTCAGCTACTAACTTATTTTTAGAATAGAAAAACAAAATCCACAACACTATGGGATTGAAGTGTAAAACGATTAATCATCGAACTCAATCAATATTAATGCTATAACATTTTAATGTTATCTGTTACAAAAATTGTTTAGATGATTACGAGAAATCATTACCATCTTTCGACAAGATTATTTAACTTGACACAGACAGAGACATCTGTAGTGCAATTTGTTCTCTATCGATTATTGCTTAAAATAAGAATTACATTGCTTAAAATAAACAACTTCATACTGCTCTAATATTGTAGCAAAACGAAATAAAAAAATTGTTGCGCTATGTGACGTGAGGAGAAAAATCCAAAAATTTAGGTGTCATTTGTTATTGTCAAATGTCAACACAAAAAAATAAAAATAAAAATCGAAATAGTAATATCGATTAATATTACGGAGTTCTCAGATAGGTTTGCACGAATTACTTTAAGACAGCTATCGTAGTTAATCCCTAAGAGTCTGTTTGATAAAAATGTTTGACTAGAGAGGGACAAGTTTCGAATGTGATCGAAGATTTAATAATTTCAGTGCAAAGTTGGATAAGTTTGGGTGGCTTATCGCTGCAGTGCTCCAAAAATCTTGTGGATTTCTTATTTCTTTTGAGTATAAAGTATGGGATATTCCACTTTCGTTTTTGTAAATGAGCCAATCCTCATTTCCTTGGCCATTTAAATTTGTTAAAACTGATTGATTTTATCCATTTGACTATCAATTAAAAGGTCGTTATCGTAATAAGGATGCACATAATAAGCTGGCGTTTTTCGAAAAATATTAAACTACAAATATCTCTAAATCTTACCTGCACGTTAAATGATAACCAAATAAAACCAGCATTCGCTAAAGTAGTTTTTCCACGTTGGAAAGTGTTTACAAGATTACAAATGGGATCAAACAATTCTTTTGAGTTTTGTACGCTTTCGATAAAATCTTTATCAAAAATAAATTTTGATATATTTGCCATAACTATTTTGGTGTCTGGCAAATTTAATTGGCCACGGAAATTTTAGGATTGAGGATTGGCACATTTACAAAAACAAAGTGGAATTTTCCAAACTTTATACTCAAAAGATTCCAAACATTTTTTGGAGCACTGCAGCGAAGCCACCTAAACGTATCCAACTTAGCACTGAAATTATTAAATCTTCCAGCATCGACAGCGCAGATTGAACGGATATTTTCAAATCGGGGTCAAATTCCTTGCCTAATTCGAAATAGCCTGACATTTAATAGGTCTAAAAAATTAATTTATATTTATTAATATTGTTCTTTAAATAATAAAGAAATTCTAATTCGATTTGTTGATAGGGATGATAATGAAGGTTTGCGATAAACTAAATTTCATTAATGTTACTTTTAAAAGTAAAACTGAATTTATAATAAATAAATAAACAATTTTTTTGAAATACAACATATTTGTTTTTTATTAATAATTATTATAAGCATAAGTAAACAAAATATTTATTTTTCAGTCAAAATTCTACTTAGTTAAGAAAATTAAAATATTCGAGCCAAAGAGCCATTGGTATAGTTTCATTTGACTTGTAATTTAATAAGTAATAGACAACTCACTCGAAAACGGTTAGTAAAATTTTAATATCTCGGGCCAAATTTTGATTTGCCGAATTCTTATAGCTAAGGGTAAGATGAGCGATACATCGAACAAGCATAGTTTTGAACTCCAACTCATTCATACGAAATATCGTTTTCAAGCAAATTTGCACTATCCTTGATTCCTTGGCCGTAATAAAATCTTATAGTTTTATAGATATAGTTATATTATTTTGATATAATATAATGTTTAAATTTTTATATACCTGATTTTATTTTTCGATTTCTATTTTTGTTTTTTTGTGTTGACATTTGACAATAACAAATGACACCTAAATTTTTGGATTTTTTCTCCTCACGTCACATAGCGCAACAATTTTTTTATTTCGTTTTGCTACAATATTAGAGCAGTATGAAGTTGTTTATTTTAAGCAATGTAATTCTTATTTTAAGCAATAATCGATAGAGAACAAATTGCACTACAGATGTCTCTGTCTGTGTCAAGTTAAATAATCTTGTCGAAAGATGGTAATGATTTCTCGTAATCATCTAACAATTTTTGTAACAGATAAAATTAAAACGTTATAGCATTGATATTGAATGAGTTCGATGATTAATCGTTTTACACTTCAATCCCATACACAGTAAAAAATTTTTACATGATTTATGGAAATTTACATACATTTAATGGTAAAATATTTACATCATTTATGTAAAAATTTTGTTTCCATAACAAGTAACGGAATAGTCAGTAAACCAGTATGTAAATTAAAGAACTCCACAGAATATACTGAACAAGTTTTTATTTTATGTAAAGATTAACAACCTATATATGTAATTTTAAGTATCTTATATAATTTTGCATCATTTTGAAAGAAAATTACATCCTTTCCTAAAATATTCCATAATTATTATGTAGAATATTGTCGGAGATAAATACGACAGATGAGAAATCTACGAGCAAGAATAAATGTGACGCGTAATTATTTTGTTTAATGTGATATAATTCGCTAAGTCGATATGTTCTTTTGTTATACTTAGTATAAAGCAAGATTGGATTTTTTGCAGATAGGTCATTGCAAGGGAACCTGATAAGTAGAACAAAACAACCTTTTATCAGTACGAGACCAAACTGACAAGAAAGAACTTGTGGTGGTTCTCATGTTTTGTAAGCAATGAAATTCTTCATGGTTTATGTAATTTTTAGGAAAATTTTATAAATTTCAATATTTCAATATGGAATATTACCCAGTAATCAGTATACAAAATTACATAATGGTTTATTGAAAATTATATATCTGCATTGTTGAATTTTACATAAATCAGAAAATGAAAATTCCATGTCTTATGTACGGTACATACCATACGTGAAATTTAAATACATTTACGAGGCATTTTGTTTACCCTTAAAAATATGTAATTTTTTTTTACTGTGTAGTGTTGTGGATTTTGTTTTTCTATTCTAAAAAATAAGTTAGTAGCTGAGAAGCAAACCATATTTTCTTTGAAAAAAAAAAAATTTATTTATATTTTTCTACAAATATTTTACTTTTATTTATAATTAATAAATTAGAAGTAATATAAATAAATTCAATTCAATTCAATTATTTAAAGTTCAATTCTTATTTTACATCTTAACTATATCCAATTTTCTTTATATAGATATGTAAGAATTGAGATTATGAACTATAAGTAATTTTGAATTAGTTACGAATAGTTTTTGTATTTTACATTTTGTAAAAAATTGTAATGTGTAAAATACGTATTTTACATATAAAAAACCGAGTATATTACGTAACGTAAAAAACAGGCACAATACTGCCCGGCACTCCTGAATTACATAACAAGCACTTTACTTACTATGCTATCGAGGACAACAAAGGGTCACACGACCTATTGACAAAGAAATAATTTTAGCCACATTTATGACCTAATCAAATTCCTCGTTAGAAGATTTTGGTCTTCACTCGTTCTTGACCGAACTTTATGTCATTTGGTTTAAAGTTAGCAGAACACAAATACAACATTTTGCTAAATAGCTGAAATTATCACCAATTTAATTTTTAACAAAAATCTATAAGCATTAATCCTAATTAATTACAAGTTATAAATATCATACGAGTAAATAATTAAAATTTACTATTTCTATATAAATTATTATTACTTTTTAATAAATTAGTTAAATCCCATAAGAAATATTATCATAATTATTTGTAAAAAACCATCCAAAGGAAACAGTTTAAATAATCAATAAACTGTATATCCTTGTGTATATCAGTAAACTAATAAGTTAATTAATTTTTCATATACTGCAACACAACATAAATAAATTTTTAATGGTAGTATGGTAGTTTTTTATTATCTCGAAATTATGTAATAATGTAAAAAGGTAACCATAACATCATAAATATTATGTTCTAAATTTCTAATGCATACTCGTACACTTATACAATACACCACATCCCATTGAAATAATACATGTTTTATAGATTATAACTCGTACCTACCTTTGTAAACTAAAAAAAATAAGGGAGTTTTGTAATCTATAACCTCAATTACAATAACTTTTCTCTCTACCGAACGTATATAGCAACAAAAATAATTGCATTTTGAAACTAAACAGTATACGACATTCACCTACTACATAAAATATGTCGTTTGTACGATTAAAATAATATAAAAATAAAGTTTTTAATGGGGTGGAATAGTAATATGGATTTTGTTTTCTATGAAACGGGGTATATTACTTTCGATTTTTTCAATATTTTTATTGTAATTTATTTCCAAAATGGACTGCTATTTATATGTTGTATAACATACTCGATTAAATGAAGTAGTAAATATTTTTGCTATACGCTCTTTTAAGATCAATAATTTTATAATAATTCTTGAAATTTGGAAAATATGAAAACTCTTTTTTCGCATATACACGTAATATACTCGTACCACCCACACCTTACATTTTCATAATAAAATTTCCTCGCTTGAATATGGTGGCGGTAGAATATAACATGAAACACACATCTTTATAATGAAACAAAATTGATTATATTAGGTGTAGAATATATTTTGAAGAGGTCCTTAGGGTATTTTGGTAATATGTGTACATATGTATATATGTACAACATACACCGACATAATAATATAAAATGTTTCTTTTTTTCGGTATATCTAACAAGGATCTAAACACGTACGTGTACATTGGTATGTACGTAATGTATGTGAAAATTTATAAAAATGGCCATAAAAATACTTGTATATTCTATTTTATGGTTCACTTTATTAGCAATCAGAGTTTGAAATAAAAATAAAATCATTATTTATTCAAAATGATAATAAAACAATAATTTTATTTGTTGAAACTAAGTGCTTGTTAGTAATTTTCGCATACGTATACGTACTGCGTGTAATACAATTTGTGATTTCGTTTAGCAAATTTACAAAATGAAAAATGTTTTATTGGCTGTTCGATGTTCGAAATAATAGTCAAAATAAATTAAAACATTATTTTTCATTTGCCTGATTGAAAATTATTATAAATCGATGCTCTTGTACAGGTGTATTGTAAATAAATAAAACACAATAGCAAGCACACGAAAATGAACAGAAAACCGTAGTAATCTCTTGTTTATTCGGATTTAGTAGTTTATGGAAATCGAAATTTATTTGTTTACGGAGGACGAGGTTATATTCTTGTAAAACCTAAAACAGAAATAATTGCAATTCAATAAACAAATATAATTATTTGTAGTCGAACTGTGAAATCGCTCACTCGTTACTATGTTCGACGTTAGCAGAATACACAGCAGGGCAGCGTTGTGCCGTATTGTGTACTCTTCGGAGATAATTTATATTCTACATATATGTAGAGAATATATGTAGACAATTAAAAATATGACGTCGACAATGTAGAGAATGTAGACAATTTCGAAGATTATTGTTTCTGTCAGCCAAATTCAATTATTTTCTTGTTTAGTCCAGTAAATGAAGGAGGAAAATAAAGCCAACCTGTCAGTTGTTAGTTGCAATTTTCATTTTCTGGTGATAAGTGGCATTTGGTATACCTCATTAAAAATGAGACCGAGTTTTCAAGAAAACATTTTGTTCTAGAGGGAGAAAATGGCCCCAAAAGACCCGGAAAATCAGTTTTCGACGAATATCTCCCAAAATATGGCAAGAGATGGTCATAATAATTTTTTTGGCAACCTTAATATTTTTTGCAAAAAGTCGGGTTAAAAAATCCAAAATTTTGAGACTCATGAAATATGCAAGTTTTTGTTTTACAAAATTTGAGATGGGGGGGTTTGCAAATACATTATTTTCAATGTTTTGGACTGTGGAAACCAATTGTAGATAGCGCCACTACAATCCATCCCCTGGTAAAATCGTCGGGGCCATAAATGGGAAACGCCGTAAACCATGTAATTTTCAAGAATTTTCATGTTCCCGTGCGTCTTGTTAGACCATAAGATTATTTACAGCAGGATGGACCCCACCAAATGGCGAAAAACTAGCGAAAATCAGTTTTGCCCATATGACAAATTATTGTCCAATGAGGTTTTTGCTATCACGAAAACTATAATCTCTAATGAGTGAAGAATATTTACCCATAATACTCATCAACAATTTTTTGCAGATTCTCGGCAAATTTTTTTGCAACCATCGAGATCGAGGTTTTTGGAATAAAGAGTTATAAAGTTTCTTTATATTTCATTTATTATAGAAAAGAAAAATATATAAAAATACATTGAAATTATGACATAAATCTTGTTAATCACCAGTCCCCTTCACAAGACTCCAATAATAATTCTTGGACATCAACGTCGCTTTGCCAACAACTCCTTCTGGTTCTAGAGTTTCCTCTAGTTCTACCTCTTCGGATAACGTATCTTGGCTGTCTTTATAATTCGAACACTGTCGGGACTCACATGAACCACAAATAGATGAGCATGGTAGCCCCTGCTTTCTTGCATGAACATGTTCCCTGACATTCTTTCTTACGTTGACAAAATATCATCTTTAAGAGTTCCGGAGGCGCTGGCTCTTTAGTGGTTTGGACCGTCATGAGTATACCCCCTACAAGTTTCCATCCCCATTTTTCTGGTGACAGTTCGTTTCCGAGCCACTGCTGAACTTGCAGATATACCTGATAAACGTGTTGCCTTGCAGCTTCAGGCGTGGGTGGCAAGATTGCTAGTTTGAGCGTGGTTTGGTTTCTGTTTCTGTCTCTGGTGAACCGCTTGAAGATCTCGTGTCTAATTTTTATCAGGGTTTGTGTATCATCATTACTGTACATCGACGCAATGATAGTTTGCCCGTCCTGAAATACGGTCTCGTGGGAAAGATAATGGTTTTTAAAACTTTCAATGACCGCTTCCAGTCCCATGTCTCTGTTCTTCGTCACCTTTCGATCTAATTTGGCCACTATTGATTTTTTTCCTTTTCCGTAAAAAGCGGATGTTGTATCGCTTCCCGAAATCTCATGGAGAAATAAAATATTGTCTCTAACGTAGGGCCGCACATCCAAGCTCTTGAAGGAAAACATTTGCAGGGTTTTTTTCCTTTTCCAGGCTACAAGTAATAAATTGTTTCATCTTTTGGGATCAGAGCTGTTATCAGTACAAGGATGTTAATATCCTCTGCCACTACTACAACTAGCAATCCGTTGACAGCATATTTCTGCAACGCCGTATGTACGATCAACGAGTTTGCATCGTCTACTGATTGTCTTACGGTAATGCTGTTCTCTACCAGAACTTCCTTCAAATACAGAATGAAGCGAATTTTATTGTTATTATTCGACAAAAACGTTTCCTTTGGAAATGATGAAACCATGTTAGGTTCGAACCTTATGTCAGCGCATGACATGTTGTTTACACGTCGCAAAAGTTCTGACCCTTTTATACTTTCGCGATTGCATTCATACCCATCGAAAACCACTGTGACTTTCCGGGAATAATTATCTCTTAAAAACATTTTACATATCTGCCGAAAATTTCAACAAATAATTCCTTTCTGGTCCAGGCTGGAAATTTTTAATATTAAAAATATTAATGTTGCGAAAAAAACCATAAGGACCATTTTTGTATAGAAAAGTAACTAATCTTCAATTCTTATCTGAACAAAAAATCTCTAACTAACCTTGTTAAAGTTAGCCAAAAGTTGCTAGCCGAAAGATAATGCAGATAGTGTCTTGCCTATTTCAGCTGAAAGTTAACCTCTCTTCATACTCTCGCTCCTATCGATTTTTAAATTCCTATAAACTGAAATAATTTCTCTTTCACCCGAATGATATAACCCGATCCTAAATTCGAGTTCATGACTGATTTTGGCTGTATTCAAGACACTATCTGCATTATCTTTCGGCTAGAAACTTTCAGCTAACTTTAACAGTATCTTCCGGGTTTTTTGGGGCCATTTTCTCCCCCTACAACAAAATGTTTTCCTGAAAACTCGGTTTCATTTTTAATGAGGTTGGCCTTTGTTTCCTCCTTCATTTACTGAACTAAGTAAGAAAAACAACAAATAGAACACACACGCGACGAACGACGGAAGAAATGAAAGTAATGAAATTATAGCATTACGTTTAGGGCTCTGGTTTTTCCCCAAGCTTCAATGAGATGACTTTATATACATTGATGGAAAGGTGAGAATTCCACCCTTACACTAGTGAAGGTGTCAAAACGACAGAAATAAAGAACCGGGAGAAAAAAGCCATGAAAAGAAAAAGTGCGTTTTTTCCTTGAGCACGCGTTTTCCAAATTTATTGGAAAATGGCCGATTTTGAAAAAAAAAAAAAAATTGCACAGCCAAAAAGTAGACGTTCTCAGCTTTTAAATGATATGTCATAGAGACCAATCAGAGACTGGCGGTTGTTTACAAAATTTCCCCGCTCTCCAAAAACAGCAAAAAATTGGGATTGAACAAACAAAGTTTAATCAAAATGGAAGAAAATTAGATTATACAAATTTCACAGATGACAAAGGACCTTCTGAGGACCCATAATCAAGAAAATTTGGATCAAATTAGTGCAATACAAAAAAAAATAGGTACGAATTCCTGGTGAGGTCAAAATTGCGCGAGAGCAGAAAGTTTGACCCGTTTTTCCAATATAGACAAAGGGTCACAACGTGACTCAAGTCACAGGGTATATAGCGGTTTTCCTCTTTCACATGAACTTTGAATCATGAGAAAATATGCATTTTTAACAAAGTTATAGAATAATTTGTCCGCCCGCTCATGTGTTAATGCACGAACTGTGCTCTCCAATTTTCTAAGTGCGCTTGGGCCCGTTTATCTTTTAAATTGTCAACTTTTTGTAAAAAGTTAACAAGACAACTTTTGTATAGAATTAACTGATCTTCAATGTTTATCTGAACAAAAAATATCTAACTGCCATATCTTGTCTTTTTCGGCCATTTTCTCCCCCTATACAACAAAATGTTTTCTTGAAAACTCAGTCTCATTTATAATGTGGTACCAAATGCCACTTATCACCAGAAAATGAAAATTGCAACTAATAACTTACAGGTTGACCCCTTCATTCACTGGATTATAATTCAAGTAAGTATTAATAAAAACAGTTATCAAAGCACACATTTTATTTCTTTAAAATCACACCAATACAATCGATTATCGAAGAAGCCGATTATGGTTATCGAAGAAACCGATGCGTACGATATTTTATTTGGCCTCGTTAAAATAAAATACATCTAATGAATTCGATTCAGGCTAGACTTGAAATTTCTAAATTTTTTAATGTAACACTGGATGCAGAAAGATTCTTTGAAGGTGCTTATATTTTCCGGGTTCCTTAACTAGACTCAAAGTGAATTATATCGAAGACTGTGTATAGTATCGATACGTGATTAAAGGTTAGAGTGTTACCGGTGACCTCCATGAAGCTCACCTGAATTTTCAGCCAGAAATTTTAATTTTTTACTTATGGCAATACACCTTCAGTCATGCCACAAAATTGAGCAAATTTGTGTCAAACGCAAATTATAACAATTAATTAATTGTGTATTAAATAAATATCGAACTAATCGTGGCTTCTAAATTCTGATAAATTACTGTTGATAAATATTACTGTTGAAACATGAAAGTAAAAAAAAAAAATTAATAGGCGAAGTTTTCAAAAAAAAAAAGAAAATTAAAAATGTGTTCATTGGGATTATTTGCACTCAGAAAAAAAATATGATAAATACATGATTACATTTACCATATTATGATAACATTGTTATTATCAATATCATCATTGTGTGTTAAATACAATCATTTAAATGATTGATTTTATCATACTATTATATTCGTGATCATTTTCTTGATCTTCTTCATCATAAGAATGATGATCACTTGTGACCATTTGTGATCATCATTCTAATAATGAAGAAGATCAAGAAAATGATCAAGAATATAATAGTATGATAAAATCAATGATTTAAATGATTGTATTTAACACACAATGATGATATTGATAATAACAATGATTAAGTGTTATCATGTAAATGTATTCATGTATTTATCATATTTTTGTCAAATAATTGACTGATTCCTCCAAGATTGCAGCCTTGACGTGGCAGAGTGGCTTAACGATAGATTAAGCTTAATATTTGAATGTAAAATATTTGAAATCAAAGCTATCGAACTAATTGGATCAAAATTTTACGACGCTTATATAAACTAAAATTAATTTAATTATATGTGACGTGCTCGTGAATTGCATGTGAGACGAGATTTAAACGACTATATTCAGATAATTCCAGATAGAATATTTGTGCAAATCTCTTAGTTTCTATGAAAACTTTAACAAATCTGGCGAATTATGCTATGTGCTTGTGAATCGCCTGCGCCTGCGAATAATTCGGGATCGAATTTTCACGATAGATTTTTTATTTTTTTGAAATCTCAGTTTGTAGGCAAAACTTCAAACGAGTATATTTATCCATAAACATCAAATTAAAATTTCGGGCTGAAAGTTCTTGCTAGATTTATAGTGTTCAATCACGTTATGCTAATTAAGTTTCCGCATTGTCGTTTTCAGGTTAGGTTTGGGCTGTCTAGGTTTCCAAACAATTGAAGGGATAATTTAAAAATACGTAAAAGTTATATAAATATAATTTAAGGCTGAACGCTCTAAATGTCATAAAAGATTACCATGACACATTTTACTGTCGCGCAGTGATACTTTTTCCGGCTGGGATATAAAACTTAGTTAGTTAGTTACAGTTTAGTATTGCTAAATATTTATTGAGCCAAATCCAACAAATACGCGCAAATTATTTTAAAGTGAGTAGCACTACAAGCTTATATTATACCGACCAAATGGCACAGTGGTTAAAGCTTTGGCGTTTGGATCGGGAGGTACCGGGTTCGAATCCCGATAGGGGCAGGATGCAAAAGGGATTTTTCATCATTTGATTACGATCGATGATGGAAATGAACACAACTATGACCCCCTGTCGGAGTGCACATCTCATGGGCCGACCCATCTTCCATGTCAATACTATAGGCTGGCATGGAGCAATGCAATGTGCAGATGGTTCTACGTAAATCGGACCTATAGCCGTACGTCCTCGATTTGGTAAGCAATGCGTAAAGTAGGACGGTAAAAGTAAACTGCGAAAGAGTTGGGAGTGCTTCGGCCCCAGAACAGATTGCGTAGATTAAAACATAAAAAAAAAAAAAAAAAAAAAGCTTATATTAGATTGGGCTAATATATTTGACAAGGATTTACTTTAATAACTCCTGGAGAAAAATAGTTCTGAATCAATCGCATAGTTTTGATTGGCGCTACAGGCCCTACTTGTTTGGCCCAATAAATGAAATTTTGTTTCCCAGAAACCGGTTGTTCCGGAAACCAAACCTGGTAGTAACCACTTGTGATCATGTCCGTTACCAACCATTCAAATTATTAGGTAATTCTACCGTTGTGTCTATACTCTTTAGGTATCAACTCACATGTTTTTATAGTTTAATATAATCATTTAAAAAAATTCGTTGAAATATGTCTGGTTCCGGAATAATTTTATTCTTTCCATGTAATTTATTATTATTAGGTTTTAATATTTCTTGGGCTGAATTAATGTCAATACGAAATAATATTTATGTTGGACTCTGCCAATCATACATCAACAACTTGGCAAAAATTAATATTATCTACTAACATTTTCACCGCTTTTATGTTTGACATTACGAAAATTGATGTACTACCAAATCTACCCTCTCTATTACAAAAGAAACCGTTATAATATTTCAAATTAAATAATTTGTTCAGTTGAATCGACTATACTCAACAAATTTGGACAAAATATAATTTTTTTTTAAATAGAACAATAGTTCTATTTATAGCACTACCGAATCTTATGACTTCGCTCTTCATATATTTGGAGTCATATAAGAGTACCACATGGCAGACGTATATTCTACTGACAAATAAAAATTTACGAAGTTCCAACCAAAAGCGAAACAAAATACATCCCATAATTAAAATTGCTTGACTCTCAACTTAGAATTGAACTATATCTTCAAAGTTTCGAGTTCACAAAGTTTCAATTTTTATTACTACTGACAATTGAAAATTGAATTATTGCAAGAAGAAGAATTTTTAACAACAAAATCCACTAATATATAAGCACCAATTTATTTAAAGAATATTTGGAACCTAGAATTTTGAAAAATATTTTGTTTAAAAAAGAGAAAACAACTTTCAATGTTGGTTACCACTCATAAACACTAAATTTAATTACCAAAAAAAAAGATCATAAGTTAGTAAACATATAACTTTCAGGTAAATGCATGAAAAATCAACTACATTAGGGAGCTGCACAAATGAATGGTAATTAAAATTTAAACATCACTTAAAATAATTAAAACGTATAAGGTTAACATTTCAACACATATAATTTTGTTAATGGATCGTATACAATATACGTTTAAGTGTAAACCTAATCTCAAAAAGCAACAAAAAACAACTACGAGAGACATAACCATGTTAGACATAATAATAAATAGCTAATAAAAATTAATTACAACGTAAACTTATGAAAATTTATATACCTAAAAAATTAAATCGAAACCAAATAAGATAATACATGTTGTCATGAAAATTAATTTTCTCCCCATTTACCTCGTGTCAAATATCCTTGTGTATAGTGTAGAGATTCGTTTCGAAAAAAAAAACTAAATTATGGCGCTAATGTCATTTTTTTAAATCGAATTTCATTTTTAATGCTAGCCCTGTTGTATTTCCCAACAACAGCGAAAATATTTAATGATTTATTTTTATCAGAAAGTTGGAAAAAAAATTGTTATTTTTCCAAACTAAAATGGAAAAATCCAAAATTCACTTAAAAAAAATAAAAAAAAGGCAGAATGAACAAAAAATCCAAAATTATGTATAACGACCCCCATAAGATAGACCCTCACTTTTATATTATTCTCTATACCTTTTTTCTGTAAAATCATTTCTATATTTCATTTTGGAAAAAAAACTCATACACACACTAAAAAAAGGAATGGAATCTTGACATACGATTATTGTGGGACTGAGTTATCTTTCTCAAATTCGACCTGGGGCTTTGGATTTCTGTGTATAATTTTTTTGGTTCTCTTCTTCTGCTCTACATCACCTTTAATGGGATTTTTTTATATAAATATATTTATTTTTATTCACATAAGATTCTACCGAGAGAATGTTTTTATGGATATAACATGGAATTATATTGCATAAATAATTTTGTGATAAAATATTTAAATTTTCTTATTACGCTTCGGTATATAATACACGGAACGAGCATACACACCAACCGAAAAATAAAATGAAAATTAGTTTATGCGGAAAAACATTATTTCTCTGGCTTTGGTATTTGTTCCGTTTCGGTATTTTTCTCATTTTCCGCTGGTTTTTATTTTATTTAGGTCATTTGAAATGTGTGCATGATATTTTGCTTAGCTGTTGGTATTTTTTTGGCACTGTACTGGTCCATCGCTATAATGTAAAAAGTTTAAATATTTTTTTCGGCCATTTGGATTAAAATAAAATTAATTCGTTTTTAAATATTAAAAAGAGAATTTAATTAAATTTTTTAATGTATTCTTAATTAATTACATTTTCTAAATATTACCATAAACAAAATTTAACCCATCTACCAAAATAAAGACATTCCACAAATATTGGCCACATTCAGATTGCGTTTTTTTATTTTATTTTAAAAATATCAATACAACATACAGAGTACCTATTGCATATTGCCAAATTTATGATATTGTATCAATAAAACTAATGAAATATGAGCATAATTGACCAGAAGCAGACAAAATTTATTCAGCATGGCCAAATAGTCGCTCAAAATTTAATGAGTGCTTCTCATGAAATTTAGTAAAATCATTCAATGAGTATAGATTAATTCTAATCAGCATGAACAAATACACATCCCTCGCCCAATATTAATAAAAGAACTATTATTCGGTCATACAAACCAATCTGGAGCGATTTTGGGTACAAACAGTCCATTCAGTAATTTCAAATTACAGAAATTTTGAAAATTCGCAATAGAATCTCAATCTCACCCTAAAACCGAATTTGTTCAGAATCAGTCACCGGATGCAAAAATATTTTGTGTCCCTTGATAATATGAGGTAAAAAATTATAAATTACTTATGCGAGTGGTTTAAATGAACTACATGAACCTTTGGATATCGTGTTACCATAGCAAAAAGCAGGAGCCGCGTCATTTGTAGCGATCACAATACTTTGTTTATTGAATCTAAGAGATGACGTAAATAATGAATTTGAAGTTTGCGACCTTGACTCTGATTTTAATGCTTCTATTTAAAGTAGGAAAGCCTCAAAATATGATTATGAAAAAGAGTAAGTGGCTCAAGAAATTAAAACTAATTATTTGCTAAACATTACTCCAGGTGGTAAACCGAGTTTTATTCTAGAAATTCCACACTTCTCGAAAAAAGGAGGACCCTTGGATTCTGAGGTAAGGCCACTGTTGGTAATAGAAATTAAAAATTAAATAAAAACCAGAGATCACTGCATTCGAGGAGGGTGAATTGGTTACAGAAAAATAGTTCTTATATGTAAAACTCTCCGTTTGGAAAAAGCAGAAAAAAATTATTATGTTAAAAAATGTTAAAACTTTAGAAGTTAAAATGCACACTAAGTAAAACCATAAAAGTGAAAGTAAAGCATAAAAGTAAAAGTAAATTTACCGTGCTTTTGTTAAGCTTCCGAATGGCAGTCCTTTTATGATTTATTAACACCACCACAGTCCACGATACAAAAATATCAGTACTTGAAAGGGTCCTTACGTGGAGAACCTGCATATCACAAAATATTAAAGAAAAAGATGTAATTAACTCATTCGTTAAGGAACGGAATAAGGCTCTTGGAAAAAATGCGGAATCTCGCGACCCATGGCTAATCTTTATTTTAATAAATAAATTAGACGAAAAATCTTAATCTTAATAGAAGTAAACTGCTAGATTCTGGTTCACAATCAAGTTTTGACACCCAAACATGCATTCAACAACTATAGCTCAAAAAACATCAAGCCCTGATATCAGCGAGGTACGACAAGCAACTGCTGAAGGATCAAAGAGCACAGTTAACCTTCAGATTACGGCAATTATTTCTAATCCAACAATCAAACTCGAGGTTTTAGTGTTACAAAAAGTGTCGAGAGGCCAATAATAAATCACTGACAAGGAATTCAGCTTACTGATTCTCAATTTTATAAGCCGGACAATATTAACAAATTAATAGTTGCTTACTTTTATTACATTTTAGAAGCAAGTCACGCTGATCAAAATCAGTCCAAATTAGCCAACGTTACAAAAATGAGTCTTGGGGTTGAGTAACCGGCTATACAGGCAAGGTAGGAACACTAAGCACTGATGGCAAAGTTCAAGCAATATCAACGTTCGCAAGCATCTGTTCCGAACTCGTAAATAATGATAAAACATTGAAGATATTTTGAGAATTGGACTAAATTAGTCAACCACGAACAACGTTAACTCCGGAAAAAATATTGTGTGAACAACATTTTTCCAAGAATACATTATTGAATCATAAAGGATGTCTCAGTTTTCGTCTGCCTTTCAAGGATTCGCAGAGCCAGCTGAGTCAGTCGTCAAATACAGCTACTGCAAGGCTAACGTATAATATTGCTTTCCTCGTGATTTAGAGTTTAAAAGGCTGTATAAGAAGAAAAAGTCTTATAAGAATTTATGTCTGACACTGAGAAGCAATGCTTGGATAAAATGCTTAATAACGAAATTAATGATGGAGGTTATTATTTACCACGTCAAGGCAAACTACGAAAGGCTAGTCTGATATTTAAACTCGGAGTAGTTTTTGGTGGATCGGCAAAAACAAAAACTGGAATTTCATTAAATGAATGCCAAGCAGTTGGCCTTACAACGCAATTGACCCTATTCTAAATTATCCGGCGGTTTTGCGAAAATCGACATTAAAGCTAATCCACCATTATTGTCAACGCGCACTCTTACTTACGGTTTAGCATCAGTACCTTTTCTAATAACTCGAACATTAAATGACATAGCTAATCTTAACCAACACGTTTCTTCATTTCCTGCTCACGCCATTAAAAAAGTTATGTATGTGGACCAGCTCATGACAGTTGTTGACAATTATATACAATAAAGCCAAACAACTAAAAGATCACATCGCCATTGATAAGCAAGCATGGATTCCAAATAAGAACATGTATATAAAATTCTCAACAACTGTTGCAAACAATATCAGAGGAATAAAGGAACAACCTACCCAAGTCCATCAAAGATTTCACCCATGAATCATCTCACTCAGTATAGGTGTTGGAGCTGGAGAAATCTTCATACATTTAACCAAACGAAGACGCAGTGAACAAGTCGTATATCTGCTTCTTCATATACTTCGGTACGAAAGCAGTACATTTGGAACTTGTTAGTGATGTGATCAGAGAAGCTTTCCTTGGTGTATTTAATGTATCTACCGCACGACGGGGCATCCCACAATAAATGTTCAGCGACGATGAGTTCAGTTTAAAAGAGCAAATATTTGTCTTCGGGAACTATTTGCTAACCTATAATCAAAATTTCGAATTATAAATCTGACTGAAGTTCCAGGTATCATATCACGTGGTGGTTGGCATCAGATTCATAAAATTTGACTTGGTAAATGTAATCGGAACACAAATTCTGACAATAAAAGTAATAAATACTCTTCTTGCAGAACGCTGTGTGGAGCAATCTCCATCGACATTGGCATCCTGATACCATCACACTTTTGAATTGGTCACGTTGGTTCAAAAATTAATGAAAAAGACTTGCTAAATCGAAAATATCACCTACACATTGTGCAACAAAGATTGTGCAACAGAAATCTCAACATTTCTAACTTTCTTACAGAATATTTATCCTTACAAAAACGTTCAAAATGGAAGAACAGAAATATTCCTGTTTCTGATAAAGAAAGATCAGTAATCTACCAATCAAACAATGGCCACAGGAAGGATAATACAAATTTATTTTGGTGTTGAAGACTTCGGTAGAATCGTTACTCTACAAACAATGTTTGGTGAAATGATCCAACCAATTCACAAATTATGTATGTACAATATTCAGCTCAAAGAAGAACCGTCCAGAGTTTTAACCAAAACAGATCAAATATTCTATTCTATACTTAGTTTATTTATAGTCCTTCATTATTTTATTGCTGTGCGTAAGAAATGCCGACTAGCGAGAAATATTTCAAACACATAAAAACTAAACCGAAAGATATACACAACCTTTACACAAAAATCTGCATAACTTTTACCTACCAAGAAGTAAAATTTCATCAAATAATTTTTAGTCGTATTCCAAATTTGAACACGTTGGTTCAAAGGCGGCAGTATGCGGGAACGTGGGATAAACTTACCTCATTCCTTACCTGGGACAATGTTTCTCAACCAGAAAACCATCATTCACTAGCAACATCGCCACCTGCAAACAATTTTAAAAGACAAACTTAAAAGAAAAAAAAGGATTTAGCAGAGTGTGAAGTTATCCCGGTATTTCACCCTAGAAAAATATGAAATGTCAGACAATATACATATAAACCCAGAATTTTTAAACTTATCCCAGAAAATTTTGAAATAACACAAAATGTGATTAAACTTTATCTAAAGTGTGTATTCCCAGTGTCTTCTATAGTATTGGCCTGTAACAAACATTAAATTTTTGCTGATGACGTCAGCAAACTGTCAGTGTCAAAACATTGAGTACAGACAACATTTTCATCATGGTGTGAAGTACACGAACGAAAAATGTTTACAAATAATTAAAATTTACTACGAAAATTCCGAGTCGGTGACTGAAACTTCAAGAACGTTAATCCAAAATTAAGTCGTAATTATCGTCCCAGTAGGCAAGCAATTCATAGTCTAGTGAACAAATTTGAGTAGAGCCGAGAATATTGCCGCGGTTCAAGCGTTCTTTAGAATTGGCCATCGCTCAGACCACTCTTTGGCGAATTTTGCGAAACGATCTTTTCTTGCACCCTTATAAGATCGAGTTAACACAAGAACTAAAGCCACTCGATCATATGAAGCGACGTATACATTCTCGGATTGGGTCTAGATATGTTGGAAGAAGATGACCAATTTTATCGCCAAAACATCTTCAGTGATGAAGCGCATAAACGGCCTTGCCTTGCCAACAAATAGAATATGCGTTATTGGTAAGGTGAAAAACCATCATGTTATTCAAGAAACACTACTAAATTCATCCACAAAAAATAACTTTATGATGTGGTGTTCATGCTGGTGGTGTCATTGAACCGTCTTTTCTCGTTGATGAAAATGACAGTCACGTTACAGTCAATGGAAATCGTTACAGAGACATGTCGCAACGTTATTTCTTTGGTCAATTGCAGGAGCTAAACACTAACGATATGTGGTTTGAACAAGTTGATGCGACATGTCACACAGCGGGCCCAACAATCGACTTAATGAAATCTAAATACGATGAACGTGTTATATCCAGAAATGGCCCTGTCGATTGACTGCTTAGATCGTGTGATTTAACACCTCTAGACTTGATTGTATGAGGCTACGTCAAATCATTGGTTGTCAAGCCGTTGTCGTTAGAGGAGCTCAGATGATAATATTGATTAGATAATATTGAACGAGTGATAGTGGCCATTTCCACCGAAATGTGTGGCCGAGTCATCGAAAATTGAGTTCAACGAATCGCCACCTGCAAACGTGCCCGTGGTGGACATATGAACAATATCGAATTCCATACATAAATGTTTTGATTGTACTTCAAGCCAATAATAAAATTTTCGAGATATTTCAAATGGTTTGCATTTTATTTAAAAAAAAGTGGTCAAGTCCTTATTAGAAAAACCTTTTGTTTGGGTATAAGTTGTATTTGATGTCACACTATATTATTTGAAGCCGTACGACGCATTTTGTCTGTATTTTACATGATATTCGTTGGTATTTTTATTGAATCTATGTACCAATTACAACAATTTCGAATTGGATGATATTAGAAATGAACTTATGTTAAATAAAAATGACAAAAAATGTCAAAATCTACAATAAAAATATATATGTAAAAAAGTTAAAAAACGAATATCCTAAACAGTTTGTTCTATACACTAACAAAATTATAAAACAACTAAAGAAACAGTTGGTGGAAGAAGCTAGTAGCTTAGAAGGCATTGGTATTCCTCTAGTGTCTATGATAAAATGATAAGAACAGAAACCGCATCGTTCCCGGCAACCACGAGTGTCCGTACAAATTAAAATTCATGTAACGATTCGTATGATGAGATTGGCGCTAAAGCATCCTGTAATGCCTCGTTTTAAATAAAATATAATTCCCTGGAACCTAAGGTATCACAACTAATCCTAATTAATGTCGATTGAAAATAATGATAACTATCTATGAATAAAAGTCCAAGACCATCCGTATGTTGTGTTTGTTGCAATGGGATCAAATTAGTAAATTCGGCCGAATCATTTTTAAGAAGACAATTGGGATTTAAATTAATGGTTCACAGGAACCTAAAATGCCGCCATCGATCTCTTCTGATTTCGATACAACATAATGATCTCTATAACAAAAAAATTTAAATTCCAACCGTATGCTGAGATTGGTGCAATATGCACATATGACCCCACAGCGCCAATCTTAACATACGGATGGTCTTAGGCTTTATTCGCAGGTAGTTCACATTATGTCTAAAAGATATCAAATAAGATCGGTTACGACACTTTACTTTTTTGTTCTTTTGAAAATAGCATTCACATATAGGTCTAATGCGCCAATTGCAACGTACAGTTGGTATTAGGATTTTTTTGTAGATAGACATCATTATGTTGTATCGAAATCGAAACTATCGATGGCAACATTTCAGATTCTTTGGATTTTTTCATTTAAATCCGAATTGTGTTCTTAAAAATTATTCTGCCATATATATGACACCAAAACTCCAATCCTGATTCCTGACATACGAATGGTCTTGGACTTTAATTTGCAGGTAGTACACATTGTTTGACCGTATATTGGTCAAATTACAGATTTGATAGGTGACAATTATACTTAAAAAGTTTCTCGCTTGCTGTTGGTCACGGCTGGACAGAAACACGTTGACTGTTGTGTAAGAACTAATATTTATTCCATAATTTATTGGATTTATATACAAAAAAGATCATTTAGAAAACTATTGATTATGCAAAATAAATGTAAAAATAAATGTAAATGCCCTAGTCAATATGAAAACCGATATACATATTCCGTGTCATCAGTATTTAACGGATGTATATGTATATGGAAAAATTAATATATTCAATGTCATAATTTGATAGCATAAGTGTTGTTGTTATAACATTCTCCCACGCCAAGATGTGAAGATTATCATGCTTTAAACCAGAGCCTCTGAAGGAGTGACTCTGGCTGGTTTATTTTTGGTTGCACCAATTCTCCTTTTGATTGCCACGAAGACTATGCCTATGAGTACGAGCGCAAGGAGTCCATACGTGAGTGCATAGTGGTGCACGTGGTGATGAGATAAGTTTTCTCCTGTATTCATCGTTACTGCCCTTATTCTTTGCTGTAGTTCTTCGGTTTCTTGTACCTTTGACAAGTCTTGAAAGTGATGGGAGTAACCTTGTGGTTGCTTGGTCATTTCTATTGAGAGATTAAATGTTGGTAATATTGAGGAATATACTTTGTGATAGTACGATTGCTTCGCTGGTATGCTTATGGTTCTTCCCTTCAGTGTACAACCAGAGCCTAGCTCAGTATTCCGCTTCTTGATGTCTTTGTAGAAAATGGCTCTTGTTGACAAACGATACTGATCGTACGTTCAGCTGGTACTGAATAAATCCATCTGTAATCTCTTAGTTGGATCCATGTATCGGGCATGTTGTTCGTCTTCTTTTCGACCACCTCGCATTTGTTATTCACTTTTTCTTGTCGTAGCAGGAGCAGCTCACATAAAACATCATCTTCTTGATTCTGATGCATAGCCTGGTTTAACTGGCATATGCTAAAGTCATTGGTGCTGATACAGTTTTGCCATTCAGAAGTTGTCATTGAAGAATATATGTGCCGATGCAAATCTGTCACAAGAAGTTCCATTTGTGGCCGTAAAAATATAGATGGACTGTTGGAGGTAGGCACCGGTATGGGCTTATATATTTGGTATATTTCCTTATATACTAATGGCAGCTTCACCTCAAATATCAAATATTTGCCCTGCAGCCTTGTCTTGGCTATCATTAGCTGGTACAGTGCCAATATGTCATCTGTGTCATCGATATTGGGAAGCATTAGTTCAGGTGGCAAATTTTTCGTCATAAAATGTGGCTTATGTTGGTTTTGTCTAACACCGGGGGTGAAATCAGTGGTCTCCCGATCAAAAAATGTCCAGGTGTCAAATCATCAAAATCATCTAAATCGCTTGATAGTGAAAGAATCGGTCTGGAATTTAAACAAGCTTCAATTTGTGATAATACGGTGCTGAACTCCTCGTAGGTCATTGTTGTTTCACCGATCACTTTCTTTAAGTGGGCTTTCGTTGATTTGACTCCAGATTCCTAAATGCCTCCGAAGTGGGAACTACCGGGAGGGATGAAATGACAGTTTGTTCCAGGGTTAGTTGCTTCCTGAGCTGCATTGTTGTTTGCTTGTTGTATAGCCAGCTGTAGCTCCTTACTTAGTGCGTTCCGAGCTCCAATGAAGTTGGTACCGTTGTCACTGTATATGTTTAAAGGCGTTCCCCTTCTTGAAGTAAATCTTCTAAATGCTGCCAGGAATGTTGCTGTTGTTAGCTCACTCACTAGTTGCAAGTGAATTGCTTTCGTAGAGAAACAAATGAACAATGCGATATATATCTTGTAGGCCTTGTTTCCTCTTCCTTTGGATACACGAATTGCAAATGGACCTGCGTAGTCAATGCCCGTATTGGAAAATGGGGCAGATGGAGTGACTCTAGCTTCCGGTAACATACCCATTAACTGTTCTGGCGCTGCTCTTCTGAATCGAAAACATTTTACACAATTGTGGATTGTTGTGCGTACTAGACGTTTACCTTCCAAAATCCAATATTTTGAACGTATTTGTGCTAGAGTTGCTTGTACGCCTCCGTGTAATACAAGATGGTGTGCTTCAATTGTGATGAGGTTTGAGTAAATATGATTTTTTGGTAGAATTAGTTGATGCTTTTGATCATACTAAAGTTGAGATTTTTGTAATCCACCGCCGACCCTCAACAAACCATTTTCGCCCATGAATGGATTTAGTGATGATAGTTTGCTTTTTTTCTGGCTTTACTCGTTGATTTGAGGAGTTTAATATCTGCGGCAAATTCCGAATCTTGTATTGTTTTTATGATTACATTGTGTGATCTGGTTAGTTCATCTACTGTTAGAAAACTGGGTATCTCTCCAGGAACTTGACGTATTCGATTTTTAATGATATTAACAAATCTGTAGCATAGTACACTATAGTTCTTTTGATTTTAAGAGCCGATGGAAATCGTGAAAAATCTATGAACTCTGGTTGAGGAGGTGCGCTGATAAATAAGCAATTTGTTTTTAGTTCCTCATTGGCTGCTTCTTTAGTTGGTTCAAGCGCTAATGGATATTTTGAGTTTTTTTAACCAGCTTGGTCCTTCCCACCAAAGTTTATAGTTTCGCAAGTTTTGTGCGTTCATGCCACGTGAAGCTACATCTGCGGGGTTATAATTGGCTTTTACATAATGCCACTGACTTGGTTGCATAAGCGACTGAATTTCAGCTATTCTGTTACCCACAAAAGTTTTGTATTTACTGGGATCACCTTTTATCCATCCAAGCGTTATCATCGAATCCATCCGCGCATATGTAGTAGCGTGTTTCAAATCCATGGAATCTTGAACTGTTTTAATAACTTTGCCAATACGGCACCGCATAATTCTAACCTTGGTAACGATATTCTGTTTTTTATATGAGCGACCTTGGTTTTTGCTGCTATTAGATAAACGACCGGTTTTGGGAATTTATTGTCTTGTAGTATACCACTGCTGCAAATGCGTTCTCTGATGCATCGCTGAATTCATGTAGTTCACTTTCCCCTTGTTGCCTGTGTTCTATCCATCTGCTTATGGTAATATTTTCAATTGCATTCAAACCTTCATTGAATTTACTCCACTGTTGTTGTAGTTCAATACTTAGAGTATCATCCCATGCGACACCAGCTATCCATAGTTTCTGCATTAATAGTTTTGCTTGGATGATGATGGGTGCAAACCATCCTAATGGATCGAATAGTTTGGCTACTTCTGCCAATATGCTCCTTTTTGTTGGTTCTTTTATATTTTCGGACAATGATATTTTAAACCCAAAATTGTCGAAAACTGGGTTCCAGGTTATTCCGAGCGTCTTAATTGTTTCATCGATGTTTATGGAGCATAACCAATCTTCGCGAGCGTTTCTAGGTAGATGTGTTGTCAATTCTTTTTTGTTACTTGCCCGTTTTCTTAGATTAAAACCTCCAGCCTTCAGCAATTGTGTGAGTTGTGATTGGGCTTCTAATGCTTCTTCTAATGTATCAGCTCCTGAAAGCAGATCATCAACATAAAAATCTTTTAACGTTATTTTTGACTCGATTGGGTAGTTTTTATTTCATCATGTGCTAGTTGACATAAGACTTTAGTGGCTAAATATGTTGCTGACGTGGTCCCATATGTTACTGTTTTAAGTTTAAACGTTTTGATTTCTTCTTTTGGTGATTCTCTCCACAGGAGCCGTTGATAGTTTTGATCTTCTTCATTGATTATGATCTGGCGGAACATTTTCTCTATGTCTTCTTTGATAACGAATTTATGTTTTCTCCATCGCATTAGAATTGATATTAGATCCTGTTGTAACGTTGGACCGTTTAGCATTATAGATCATTCAATGATGCACCGGATGTTGTTTTTGCCGAACCATCGAACACGACTCTAAGCTTTGTAGTCGTGCTGTCTGATTTCATCACTGCGTGATGTGGAAGATAATATGCTACAGTTAAGTCTTCCTCATCTTTTAGCATCTCCATTTGACCAAGTTGTTCATATTCACGCATAAAGTCTGTATAACTTTTTCTGAGATTAGGTTCTATTGACAACCTTCTTTCGACTTGAAGGAACCTTGCTATTGCCATGCGTTTAGAATCTCCCAAATGTGTAGCTGGATCCTTCTGAAATGGGATACGTAATTCGTAGCGCCCATTTTTCAGTTGCCTGTGCGTGTCACGAAAGAATTCTCCACACTCCTTCTCTGGCTTTGTGTGAATGCGTGGGGGATGCATTTCTTCTAACTCCCAAAATTTTTTAGTTGTTCATCTATCTCAGTCGATGAGACGTGTGAGTTGTATTTTAGCTCTGTTGTCTTGATGGGTGTAGATATTCTTCCTAAAATTACCCATCCGAATTCCGTGAGCTGTGCTGCTGGTTCGTTTTTATTTCCTTTGATACACTGTGGCTTCAAGATCTGCGTGTAATAATCTGCACCCAGTAGTATATCAGTCTGTGCGGGAATGTTGTAGTTCGGATCGGACAATAGCAGCTCATTCAAATGTTTCCATTTTTCAAACATAAACGGTTTTTCTGGCAGATTTTTGCTTATTTTGGTTAGTACTAGAGCTTCAATTTCTATTGAAAATGTTGACGGATATCTCGGTTGTAGGTTGATATTTACAATACTATTGACTCTGCCAGCAACTTGTCCGCCTACACCATGGACCTCTGCACTGATTTTACGACCTACTAGATTTAAACGTTGTTTGGCTTCTGTTGTTATGAATGATGTTTGTGAGCCGGTGTCGATCAGCAATCTTAAAAGCTCTTCCGTTCCATCAAACCTTGTGGTTTTGACAAGGGCGGTTGCTAAAAGTGTTGTTTCATGTGTTTTCATCGCACTGTTGGTTGAAATGCATCTTGAAGTTGTAGTTGTAGACTGCTTTGTATGAAGTAGACTGTGGTGCTTGCCATTGCATTCTTTACATCTTGATTGAATATAACATTGTTGAAAATTGTGTTCAGTGGCTAGGCACCTTCTGCATAGATCTTGTAAGTTGACTAGCTGTATTCGTTCTATGTGACTCATTTTGTTAAACTTGTGGCAGCATTCTAAATTATGATTGCCTGAACACAAGGTACACGATTGATTTTTTACTATTGTTGCACTGAATGCTTGTTGTTTATGGCAAATGCTATCGTTTGCCGGCGTTAATTTTGGTAGTCGTAAGGTTTCTAGTAGTTGATATCGCTGTTCTAGAAACTTGAGAAGTCCGTTGGTAGATTGAATCTCTTTTGGATTTTCTAATGACATCTTATATGATTTAAGAGTCTCGTTGTCAAGTTTTTTCGTTAGAAATGGAACTAGCCAAGCACCACAGGTCGCAATGTCGACTCCTAAATTCTTTATTGCATGTAGATTTTCCATGACGGTGTCATGCAATATTCTAATTGCAGATGCTGTTTCTGGTTGAATATTGTGAAGGGCAAAAATAGCGTTAATATGGTTGTTTACTAGCAACCTTTTGTTTTGATATTTGTTGCCTAGTATTTCCATCGCGCTTTTATAGTTGTCTCCTATTGGCTGCAAATGTTGGATGATTCTGCTCGCTGCTCCTTCCAAATGTGTTTTGAGATACATGATTTTGAGTGTATCTGTTAGACTACCGTTTTGATCTACCAATTTTGAGAACAGTTCATGGAACCCAACCCAATCTTGATAGTTCCCATTGAAATTTGGTATCTCAATTTCCTTTAATCTGTAAATTTTTGATTGTTGGTTGTCGATGTTTGTTGCACTTGTTTCAAGCGTCTTATGTACCGCCTGTTGTAGCTTAGCAGTACATTCTTCAGCACGGCTGCTAATCTCGAAGTAAATGTTGTTTTTAAAATATTCTTGTTGTTCTAAGTCTTCTTCAGTTGTTTCTAGCAGTATTTCTTCGTGCAGCTCATCTATTTTTTCCATCATCGTATTTAATTGTTTACTTTTTTGTCTCAGGTATTCAGCTTCTTTTCTTCCGCTTATGAGGCCGTATGCTTGAATGATGATATTCTGCAAGTGATTTATTTTTATTAACTGCTTTCTGGGCAGCCTTTCCTTGGGATCATCGTTGTTAACTTGAATCGTCGGAATTATCAACTTGTTGCTATCGGCAGTTTTTCAATTGCGTTGTCATCTGCTGCTTTTGTAGTTGGAGTTGTTGCGGCAGTTTCCAGCTTATAGTTGATATCGGCTGTTATGTTATCACAAGCACGTTTTATATGTTTACGTTCTTCTATGTAAGGCAAGTTGTCTATGCCTTCGTAGCCAATTAATAGCTTGTCGTTTTCTTTATATTTTGTGTAGATATCCGCGACTTCTTCTCTTCTTTTTTTCCAGGTGGGCCTTTGTTTTGCGGGCAGCTGGATCCTTCCTTAGATTTGAGATTAGTTTTGTATCTGTTCGCCCAGATCACGTTGTGTTTTTAATAAATTCTCCATAATAAATTTTTGTTATTGTTGTTGTTGTGGAGCGTTTCACCTAGCGTGATACTTTTTGCTCGAAGGACCAATGTTTGACCGTATATTGGTCAAATTACAAATTTGATAGGTGACATACTTAAAACGTTTCTCGCTTGCCGTTGGTCAGAGCTGGACAGAAACACGTTGACTGTTGTATAAGAACTAATATTTATTCCATAATTTATTGGATTTATATACAAAAAAGATCATTTAGAAAACTATTGATTATGCAAAATAAATATAAAAATAAATGTAAATGCCCTAGTCAATATGAAAACCGATATACATATTCCGTGTCATCAGTATTTAACGGATGTATATGTATATGGAAAAATTGATATATTCAATGTCATAATTTGATAGCATAAGTGTTGTTGTTATAACACACATTATGTTCAATGGATATCAAATGCGATCGGTTACGACACGGTTGTGATATACTCGTCGTTCCCGGGAACCAATGATTTAAATCAATAATTATACATAAACCGAATTGTATATCGTTAGTTCTGAGATTTATTTGTAGGTATAGATCATCATATTGTATCGAAATCGTATGAGATCGATAGCAATATTTAAGGTTCATGTAACCATTAGTTTAAATCCGATTTGTGTTTTCAAAAATTATTCGGTCATTTACACATACGACCCCATAGCGCCAATCCGAACATATAGATTATCTTGGACTTGTACATATTATGTCCGATAAATATCAAATGAGATCGGCTACATCACTTTAGGCTCCAGGTAACCATTCGTTTAAATCTAAAACGTAGTCCACACAATATCAACATGCAGATAGTCCTGTGAATTTTATTTTAGATATAGCAGAGCCACCGTTTATATTAGGTTTTTTGTAGATAGACATCATCATATTGTATTGAAATCAGAAAAGATCGATGACGACATTTCAGGTTCCTGTGCGCGTATTCCTGAAATCGGGGGGAATTTCCGCATGCGGAATATAATTTAATTTTTTCCTTACTAAGGGAATAAATCCGCATCGATTTACCCATAGTCAGAAATTTCTACCGATTTTTTTTAGTAGGGAAATAAATAATACAAGACTTGCAAAAAAATTTGAAAAAAACGATTAAAGTAGCCGGCGAAAAATTCGAATATTTCCACCGATTTCAGGAATACGCACCTCAGAAACCATTATTTTAAATCAGAATTGAAAAAATTTAAGAATATAAAAATGTTTTGGCTATAACATAGGGATAGCTTTTTAATCGTAGTTTGGACATATTAAGTCAAATCAATATCAAATGAGATCGGTTCCGACCAGGGAGTCAATTCGCGTTCCATGAAATAATGAAAATGAAAAGATTTTTTCATTGGCAATCTAGTAGCTTGAATTATTTGCACGTAAATTTTAAATTTCACTGTGTGAAATCAAAATTTCTTATGGGGAATACAAACCTATTCGATTGCTAATGAAAAAAACTTTTCATTTTCATTATTTCACGGAACGCGAATTGACTCCCAGGACATGAATTCTGTTCGTTTTTTTTTTACAATTCAAGTTGAATTTGTATACGTATACTGTGTATAATATACACTTTTAATACTGTGTGCTGTCATTTTCTATCATTGTATGTGTGTCAATTCCACATGAACTTTCGCCTAAGTGTTACACCGATTTTACTCCGTTTTAATAAAGACGCACTATCGGTTGAGTAAAAATACATTTCGTCTGTTCGCGAGCAGACGGACAAATGACAGCTAGAAGATATTAAACATTTTATATTTGTTACTCATTGCGACAAGACGAATATTAAAAAATTAATTTAAAGTTTCATTTATATGAAAAGTACATATAAAAATTTATAATATATTCTCTTCAAAAATGGTAAGTACATACATATTTACACTGTATATTTTAGTGGAAATTTTTCAAACCAATTTCGCATGTTATTAATCTTGTACAAGCAAGCCCTGGAAAATTTATCAATTGTTATCAATAAAAATCTTCCAAAAATCAAATTTAATTTGTTTAATTAATTGTATTAATAGTTTTGTGTGATGCATTGAGTGAAATTAAAATCCGTTCAAATTTTAACAGTTTTAGTGAAAAATTTCCAAATTATAATTTCGCTTGTATATGACTCATGTGATGCATCGAGTTAAATTGAAATCCGATTAAATTTTAGCAATTTCGCTTGTATATGAGGACTCATGTACTCTATTTTTAATTAAGCCACTTGTGTATTGTGCTACTTGTGTATTAACCATGTGATTTTATAAGTATTTTAATTTATTTATATTTGATTTTATTATAGGCTCGAATGTCACCGGAGCAACGAAGAATTTTGGTGGATTTCGTCGAGGAGTATTGTTTGGTGTATCTACGTTCGAGGGCAATAGGACTCGAAGGGCTCGTTGGCAGTCAATCACAGTCACGTTAAATAACGCTGGAGTGACCCGGACAGAAGACCAGTGGAAGCGGGTAAAATTTATTAATATACTTCCATTAATATAATTTTTATTAAACATAAACATTTTTTTTTCATCTAGACTTGGCAAGATTTAAAAAGAGCCGTTAAAAATAATACCAACGGTTCAGAATTGCTCAGACTGCTCCTGGGGGTGGTGTTGTTCCAGATGATTTTGAGTTATGTGAGCTCGAGGAGAGAATCGTCGCACTGGGTGGTCTACTCACTTTTGATGGTGTACCAGTGTGCATTGAATTTTGAGGAAGACTTGATGAAGTAAGTATATATAAATTTTATAATGAGATTATAAACATTGAAACAATGGTGCCTATATATATATATATATATATATATATATATATATATATATATATATATATATATATATATATATATATAAATTTTAATTTATGAACTGGTGTTGTGCTCATTTTGGGCGCCATTTGAAACAGTGGTACCACATAATTGGGTGCCACTTGACACAGACTAGCCTTTAGCTAATGCTAAAGCCAACTTGGTTTCAAAATATTTTGCCGTCATCTGATATGTACCCCATGCGGCGTCGGTTCCCGCAGCTCAAGCCGGCAGAGGGGAACGGTGTGGGTTTTGAGGTACTCAGACTACGGCCTAGATTACCGCATATATTATCAAAGGAAGATGAGACGGCATGAGTTATGTCGTCAAACAGGGGGGTTTAACAAAAAAAATTAGAGAATTGGGAAATGACCGAATTCGTGAGATTCAAGCCTCACGTTATCGGTATGCCCACCGTGGTTGTATGGATGATAAACTTAGGATAACATATCTACCCTATGTTACCCATAAAAAATAAATAAACTATTTATTTTGGGCTTAAGGCCCTATGGTTAGTACTTTATTAGTTTGATAAAGTGTTATCAGCAGAAGGAAACCCGCGTGCTAACGCACTTGCGCGGTTTCCGCTTCTAATGAAGCAGCTGGCAGACACTTTATCAAATGTGCCCGTTAATTAGTAGGTTGTAAGTCTTTTTAGATCTCTCTATATACTTACCAAATCTGCCTATCTCTCTCAGAATTTGGACAAGAAATCACCAAAACAGCAAAAAATTCGATTTCTTTTAGTAATTTATTTTATATTTAAGACCAAAAAAAACAAACTGACTAAATACAACTTAATCTCCTTCTAGCTAATTACCACGGCTAATGCTCAGTGAGTAATTAGTTAGAATCCAAAACTTAACTGTCCCCTAACCCAAAATTTTGGCGCAGTATTTATACCACAATTAATTGATTTGTTGAGACTGGAGGGGGAAATTTTTAGTACAAAAATGCACTACTCTCTCAATCAATTAATTGTATTTTCGCCATATTAGCAAAAATATTTTATAAATACCGCCCATTAAAGAAAAGTGTTATAAATTTATTTTATATTCACTTGGGGAATTTATGTGTGTCACGAAAAATGCAATCTTTCACATTTCTACCTAGGTCGTTCATAAACCTCTAAGTAGAACATTTGCAATTATCGTACACATAAATAAAACATATGGATATACGTCATCCAATTACAATAACATATATTTACGTTTACGAATTTACATTTATAATCACTAGATTATAAATGAATTGAGTGACGTAAGTTGTCATTGGATACGTAAAGAAAACATTTTTACGTTTGTTGTATTGTACCTTATACCGATTTTATGTATATTGACACAACAACAAACATAATGAAAACTTGTAATTTCGGCATGACTAGGTTAACATTTGATGGGTTTTAATGAAGATGAGATCTTCAAAGTCATGGCAAAATTACTCAGGAAAAGAAATATGTAGATTTGGGTGTTTGAATTTTTGTAACGGCATAAAATTCCGTTACAACATATTTAACTTTTAATTTTTATTTATTTTAGAATTCACAACCCACACACCAACAGTCGCAGTCTACGGCAGGTTCCCCACCACCGACACAATCTCTGCCACAATTGCATCATTTACAAGTAATTTTCATAAATATTGACATATTTAATTTTTACTTTAAATTTATGTATTACATCTTAGAATTTTCAACAATCCCAGTTGTTGGCGGCACAATCTACATCTAGACAACTAGGGCTTCATCGTGTAGAGGTAAGCAAGTTTCATAATAAAGTATATAAATATTTGACATTTAATTATGATAATTTTTTCAATTAGACTACTCACACACAATTAGAAATACTACAGCCACAGCAGCAATCGGGGTCTGTTTCAACGACACAATCGGCGCTATCGATCCCCGCATTGAGTACTGATCGTATAGAATTAAGTATACATAAATTGTGTAAATGTTTAGTTAGGTGTATTATTAATTTTTATTTTCAGATTTCAGAATCGAGGCTCCCATTAACAATAGAAGCAGCACCACCATGTCCAGAATTGCTGCCGATTGTAACAGAATCTGCGGTTTAGTGACCGACGCCTTCCAGTGTAAGAGCTCGACGTCAACGTGCTCGTATAAACGAGATTTTGCCACCTCGAAACCAACGACACCGGGATAACGACCCAAGAAGCGTAAGTTAGATAAAATCAATAATTTATTCGAATTTTAAAGCAATATTTTTGTTTAAATAGGGAAGTTTTGCAGCAACATCCGTGGTTTGCTCTATGCAGCTGCAAGAGCGGGCAATTGAAATAATGGAAAGTATGAGGGCACAAGAGGAACGGACAAACACGATGCTGGAGGAAATAAGAGCTGAAGGACAACGGACAAATATACGCTGCTAGAGGAACTAAGAGCACAAGGAGAGGGATTAAGAACTCAAGGCGAAGTGACCAACCGCCTTCTACAGGACATTTTCCACTCACTTACAAAATAGGATTATTTTTCATATTCATTTTTTTCTCTTTATTTTTAGATTCTGCTGCGTCCCTTCAATCAACATAAGTCTCTGGCCACGAATCAATTTTTATAATGCAATGTACATTTTATTATAGTATTAAGTATCTAGTATTAAGTATTATAAGTACATATAATATTAAGAAAATTGTCATAGGGTTTTGAAATTATTAAATGAAATTTCTTATAAATTAAAATTTTTATTAAATCTAAATAAATGTTTCATTTTTTAAATTAAATGTGATTAAACTTATTATTGTTATTAAATATAAATAAATGTTTTTTTTTTAAATTAAATGCAAAATATTTATTCAATAAACTTTATATTATTATTAAATATAAATAAATGTGTCATTTTTTAAATTAAATGCAATTAATTGTTTTATGCAATAAACTTATTATTATTATATTATATTCAATAAACTTATATTAAAAAGTGATATATTTTGATTTTTAATTTCATTCATGCGTATAATCATACAATGATCTGTTCTTGCTCTATCAAATTAGTTAAAAATTCTCTATTGCGCTCACCAGAAGTTGAGTTTTCTGCTGTTGCGGAAATTGGAACATTATCATCGTCCTCGATAATCTCCAAATCGTCTATTGGATAGTTGTGGTCTATAAGGTAGTTGTGTAGGGTGATACAGGAGTGAATTATTTGGACAGCTTTGAAATGATCGTAGTGTAAGTAGCCGGATGTTCTTTTGAGGCACCGAAAACGAGATTTTAGCAACCCAAAGCAACGTTCTATGCCACTTGTGATCTTCGCGTGTACGATATTACAATTTATTTTGTCATCTGTTGTTGCTTGCTTGTATGGTACCATCATATATGGTTTTAAACCATAACCACTGTCACCTGTGTGAAAATAAGAATAATTTATCTAGTTGAATAATTTTGAAATATAGTAAAAGGTTAAATTACCGAAAAGCCAGATCTTACTATCCTGCGAGTTGAGATCCTTTATTATACGGACGATGGTACTTCCTCCCCAAATAAATGAATCATGCGTCGATCCGGGAAATCTGGCATTTACGTTCATTATCCTAATGTTGTAATCACATATCTATAAAACAATAAAAAACAATAAAAATTTACGTTAATACTGAAAAGTTACCTATACATTAACACTGAAGTTAAACAAACATTACCATTTGGACATTAATCGAATGGTAATTTTTACGATTAACGTACGCATATTCGTATTTTTGATCTAAATTAGCCACGCAATATGCGTGCAATCTATTAGACCCACAATTCCCGGAACTCTGTATTTTATAAAAAATGTCTCCTTTTTTTGATTGGCTTCTGCCAATGTATAAGGGAATTTTACACTGTTTCTTATTAATTTAGAGCCAATCACCTGGCTTTTTTTTGCAATGGTTTTTGAAACTTTGCTTTGGCTCATTACAGCGAAAGCATCCAACCCCATACGACGCTGATGGCTTCCACTGGCAAAAAAATTTAACGAATCCAACACCTCCAAATGCAGTGGGACCGCAGAAACATTTTCTGTTGGTTGTTCAATGTGCTGTTTAATTTCTTCGATTAGGTCCAAAACTAAATGTTTTGGCATCCGATAATTATCCATGAAACTGTAAAAACCATATAAAACTTTGTATTAAAATTCCTTCTATATTTCAATTAATTTATGATTCTTATTAATCAAAAATGTAATCTACCATCAATCCGGAAATTCGAAAGGATTCATAGTATCTCGTAGATACTCATAGCGAGCAGTTTTTACTTTTCTGTCGTAATACAAAAAAGGAACTATATTGTTCATTATTAGAATTTTAATGTAAACTATAAAAATTAACACTACAAGAAATCACAAGAGATTTGAAATTTAACAGTCACAGAATTATAAACACAAGAAATCACTGCAGTTTTGAAATTTTATAAACACAATTTATTAACAAAACACAAAGTACACAGTATAAAAGACGCGCTCCAAATAAAATGACAAATTTCGTTTGAAATGTCAAAAACAAACTAAAACAAAAACACGTACTAACACGAACACATCACCACTACTCTTACGTTCCGGTAAAATTCAAGTTGAATTGTAAAAAACGAACAGAATTCATGTCCAGGATGTACCATTAGTTGTTTAAGCCGATCTTTAAATGCTAGTTATAGCGAGAGCTTTTGTCGTTTAGTTTTATGACAAAATTAATAACTCACGCCAATTTTGTAAGCTGCGTTCAGTTTGATTTTATTCTAATAAATAATTATATTTTATCAACATTAATAAAATTTTAATTAAAAACAAATAGTGTTACAGCTGGTTATCACCGAAAAATTTCAATTGGAAACAGTTCTTTTACATCTCTTCTTGTGAGGATTCATTGCAAGACTGTTTGTATTTGGAAATGTACGTTCGGCAAGTGGCTTGCTCCCACCACCAATCTCTGGAATCATATCAACATTATTTTGCATTGCCAAGGTAAACCATCAACATTATAAAAAGTATCCCATGAGACAATTGTTGCACGAAACTTCATTTAAAAGTTTTGTTCTACCGAAAGCCACAAATTCTGTTACAGTTTTAATTTGTGTGTAATTACATAGAATCTTCCAAAAAGATGCACCATCTTACTGTTGAACAAAACATTTTGAAGCCATCAAATTATCAAAATTGCCTCAATGCAATAAGTATAATCAAGAGAAGACGAAATTTTGCTAAATTTTGTTTAATTTTGCTACTCATTACAAAAAGCTATAATTTAGCTACTTCTTCTTCCGAAAGCTTTAAATGTTATATGTATCCTAATTTATTTGGACAAAAATTAAATAAATATGAAATAATATTTAACCCCTTCTTTAAACAGTTTTAAAATTATATAATATTGATTTTGTTGTTATATATTCACATAAATATTTTCAGTTTTTCATTTGTGTTTTTTATCATTAACACAATTTCCAAACTCGGAAAAAATAAAGAACGTTCACTGTACACACATAACCATATATCTTGGCGTACACATCTTATTATTCCATATACCACCCGAAAAAATATAAATGTAAATAATTGAAATAACGTGTTTCCATTGTGCGGATCCTTATACGATTCGTTGGTATTTTTGTTCAGTTCGTTTCGACTGGGGTGCCATCAAAATAATAAATCTTAAACAGAGCAACGCAGTGAAAAGAAAACATTGTTCGAGATAAATGTAAATTATAAGATTTCGTTGAATCTGTATATGTTATTTTATTACGTTATTCTTTCAAATATTAAACTTTACTTTCCTATCACCTTGGTAATTTTCAGTATAATAGTAAAATAGTATATTGGAAAATAAAAGAAAAACGAAATTATATAGGAGATCTATATACCATACCGTATATAGGTAGGAAAGGCACTTCTACCCTAGCACGATAAAAATAAATTTATTTCGTATAAAAAACTCATTATTGAGATGTTTCATGGAATGTTAAACGCGAAAAAATATCGTTAGCGGTATAATATTGATGTCAAAATGATATCATTTTTCTTTTTTAATTTTCTTCTTCTTGCAGCACACACACTTACATCCCGAATGAGATGAGAAAAGAAGTTAAAGATATATATCTTTTTATTTTCTAGATAAAACACAAAAAAAATCTAAAATATATTGTTATTGCCATTTCGTATGGATTAAAGATAATAATAATTTTAGTTTCCAACTTACATAAAAATATTTCGCTTTCTTATCCTTGCGTATAGAGCATGTAGCGTATAGAGCGTTATGTAGATTGCTTGGTTGGCATGTTATATGAGTTTCATTTTCAGAGACGATATATTTCTTATAAACCTCTAGATTTTTATCTTTAAAATTTGTTTGTTTTTATTTGGTAAGACAATAATAAATTAGGATGCCTAGCAAATATATCTCTTCAGTAGTGAGATGGTTATCTACAAATATTTTTAACTTTCAAAGGAGATGACGGTTACGTATTTCTTGTGTCATTTGATTAAAATGAAATTACTTTTATCGCTTTGAAGAAGTACTCTCTTTTTATTTGTTTAATATTACAACTGATTCAGAAATCATTTAGTAATTTATCTGGCTCAATCTAGTTTTTCGGTTGATGATGAATAACCTTTGGTTACTAATTTTAAAATATTTTTTATTCTATTAAGAACTGCCCAGTTTTAGCGTTTTCTGCCTTTGGGGTCTTTTCACTTCATTGATTCCCAATATACGGCGTATGTCTGCATTTTTAAGCCGAAATAATCGCTGCAAGTGTTCCCTTGTTTGTTTATTTATTTCCTCGGTAACGTACCAAATATTTAGTTCCCTATGGATGTTACCGTTCCAAATATGCCTTGGGAGATTCACAATCCCTTAAAGCACTTCGTTTTGATTATTTGTTTTTATCTCAAGCATTGTGTCATTTGATCATCGGTCTTCTTGGAACAGCCTCAAATTTGGATGTACAGCGGCAAGTATTTATGTATTATGAGCTCAGAATTTCAATTTTGAGGTTTATTTCTTCTTTTAATGTGCTCCTTCGATTAAGCTTAATATGTCAATGTATTTATTTTTCCTATGCAATTTGGTTTGAGTTAAGAACCGCAGGAATTCAATTCATATTTTGGTTGGTAAAGTTGTCATGCACTGATTTGCGTTCATTAAATAAAATGTGTTCTTTTTACAGTTGCTTACTGTGTCGACTGCATGTTGAAGTTTGCTTGTTGCGTGTAGATTACTGAATCGGCCCAGACTACTTGTTTTTAAGATTGCTACGTCTGTCTGCAATGAAGACCTTAAGAATTTGATAAAATTGCTTAGGCGGGTCTTTAAAATATTGGAGCAATCTTCTTATTCTTAAGTACATCCTCAATAAGTTAGGTTATTCTGTGAACTAGTTCAACTGTAGAGCAGTTTTCTCCAAAGAAAAATTGGTGTGGTAGAATTAAACATATTTCTTAAGTTTGAGCCTCAGCACGTTTACAAATATTTTTTGTTATGACTTTATTTATTTATTTATTCAAAGAAATCTATTCGACTGAAAGTAATGATATCAGTCTATAACACTTTTTATCATTTGCTGGTAGGGAATCCAATTACCCGAATTTTTGCTACCCAACTTTCAGTTTCGGTTTTTACCACTACCCGACCGGTTTCGGGTCGGGTTTCGGGTAATACTATTTAAATAAAAAACCATACCATTTTACATTTAAAAATTATATTATATTTCATTTTTAATATTAATCATAAATTCATAAAATATAAAAAAAAATAGAAATTCAAATATCACAGTTAATAAATTATAAAAACATCATATTAATTCATCTCCTTAATATTAAGGAGATTAGGAGAGATTAGGAGATTAGGAGATAAATCTCCTTAATATTATAAAAAATATCTATTTATTTGTTTTCTTAAAATCACTCAAGAAATAATATTTTAGAAAAACAAGTGCAATTAAATGTTGAAAATTTAAACGATTTCAAGGTTTTTGTAGAAAATTGACCTGTGATAGAAAACACTAGTTCACATGAAGTCGATGTGGCCTGAATAGTGTAAAGAGCATCTAATAAATTTGTTGCACTTAGGTTCGATTTCCACTGCTTTCCAAATATTTAAAATTTTTTTGCAGTTGCGCTAGTCAACTTGAAGATCTAGCTATGTTGTTGGATGATAGTTTGCAACTCTTGCAACTTTGCAACTCTTCTGACAAGGTAACACAATTTTCATTATGTTGATCAGCAAGTTCTTCATTTTGATTTGAGGCAATCATTCTGGACTCTGGTACAACATCATCTTGATCAAATAGTCTATTGACAATTTCATTTAACATTTGCAATTGAGGCATTCTTCGAAGAAGTACGTTAAATTGGCGTCAGATTGTAAAATTGTTCCACTTTGTAGATAGGAAAGAAAAATAATTAAATACATGTGCTTATTTCAATGCTAAGTGCTGATTTACAATCGCCTAATGTTTTATATATAGGAACATAAACACTCCTTAACACTCCTTATAAACATTCCTAACACTCACTTCGTTCGACAGTCTAAACTAAGTTGTAATTCCTTACCTTTTTGTTGAAAGACATATTTTTGAAGAATAATACCCTTGACAGACTAGGGTTTAGCTAAACGCATTTAGCTAAACTAGTTTAGTTAATCTACTACAAAATCAATTAGGTGACACACTATGAGGCTTAGCAAACCCTGTTTCAATAATAAAATACAGTAGCGCTATGTTTGTCGGGAATCGGTATTAAAAAAAAGTCATTGACAGTACTATACAGAACAACGATATTACAAGAAAACCATACAACTTTTATAATGGATTTTTTTGGTTATATGTACATAGATTTATATTAAATCAAACTTATTTAATTAAAAAAAAAAATAATTTTTAATTTTAAATTAAACCAATTTGAAAATAGCTATCCCGAACTCATTGATTGTTTTAAAAAAAACGCAGCTTTTATTTGTCATGGTATTATAATACGCACTCTACGGTAAGAGGTATGCACAAATGTGCATGTTGGTCCATATCACATACAAAAATCAATTTTTGACGCGATTCGTTTTCGTGACCCACACAATTGTGATGGCAAGCAGGTAAAGGGACATCACCTTGCCCGGGCAGTATACACAATTGTGTATGTAAATTTTGATTACGAGAAACGAATGTTTCAGAATAGAATTATGTGTACATTGAAGACCAGGTTTAAGGTTTAGTTACTAAACCTTAAACAAACCCCGTTTAGCTAATCTCGAAGTTGACACATTAAGAGATAAACTCGAAAAAATGATTAAACGCGTTTAGCTAATCGCTAGTCTGTCAAGGGTATAAGATAACCTACGGATGATCTTTTGAGGAAGTTTACAATGTTTCGAGTTTCGAACAGTATTTTCTCTATATCCGCTCGAAAATTTATAATATCTTCTAAATAATTTTCATCTATAAAAGGTATGTTACTGTCCAAAGAAAAAAATTTCTTTTATATTCATTGGAATCGTGATCTATTTCACTTTAAACATCATTTTCCGCATCAATATTGCTGTTCTGGTCTGCTTCATCATCATCTTCATCAATACTTGACTGCTCGGTTATTGATTTGTAGAACACATCCAAAACCGCGGGGTGGATGGCATGATTATAACAAAGCTGACTTTCAATTGGTGTAATCCGTCAATATTTCTTCATAACGGCACCATCATATGTTGATCCTACAATATCGTCATACATGTTTAGTCCAAAATTATTAAACTTTTGTTTTACTAATGATTGTGTATTAGTTGCATCACAAGAACCTTTAATTTGTACTATAATCCTATTTTGTATGAAAAAAGTTTTCCATGCAGTATAACGTTTAAGTAGCGAATCACGTTTACGTCGGTCCACTCATCAACAGTTATGCTAAATTTATTTCCTGTAGCCTACTGGTTAACCAATCTCTGGTTTAGTTCAAATTCATGAAAAAAGTGCATAATTTGTTTCATAATCATTGTCTGGCTGTTTGGCATTTCGTATCCACGCTTTTGATCTTGTGGAATGACACAAATCGAAAATCCATCCTTTAATGCACACTCTGCGAGCAACTCGTTTAATGAAACTTTTGTATTATCAATGTCATGTCATTATCGTCAATTTGCAGGCCAATATTATGTACTATATTGTTTGAGGCGCTTCGCGCCTGTTTGTTCCCAGCAAAGGGTAGTTAAACATTTTTTAAATAGATCGCATCTAAGATTACCAAATCAAAACAAAACTGTAATTATTTGTACGAACAAATTTATTAAAAATCAAACTACAGGATGGTTTACCTGCTTTGCAAGCAATTACTTTAGCCGCCTTCGATTACGTGAAATATAAAGGGTGTTTTTTTAAGCCTAATAGAACTTGAAATTGTAAAAAATAAAACAAAAAATTAAATTTTTATGAAAAATATACTCTGGCAGATCTCAGTATACTCTGACAAATCATCATGAATAGACTCACGCTTGAAAAACGTTACGAAATTATTAAAATTTAATTTGAAAATCAGTCGTCGATTCGCGCAACTTATCGACCATCAATGGAGATTGTTACCGCAACATGATCAATGATTTTTTGTTTGAAAATATGAATGACATTGATCCGGACGAGATGTGGTTTCAACAGGATGGCGCTAGTGTCATACGGCGACCGCAACCATTTACAAATTTTGTAAAATCAAAATTTGGCGATAAGTTTATTTCGAGAAATGGACCTGTCAATTGGCCTCCAAGGTCGTGCGATTTGACACTTCCCGATTTTTTTCATGTGAGGCTACGTGAAGTCACTAGTTTATGCTGATAAACTAACAACAATTGACGCATTGGAGGACAGCATTGTTCATGACATAACAGATAGTGTTTGTTAAAATTTAGAAGGCCGTACGTATCTAATTACAACTCTGAAAGATATTGTGTGTGCCGTTCGCCTTTAATGCACTTCATACGGTGCGCTTCGAAATACAATTTTAGAAATTAATACTGCACCCTACATTTTTGGCAAGTTTAACGAATATTCCCCATGCTAGTGAATTTTATTTAAAAATTTTATACAAAATTTTATACAAAAATATATAAATATATAAATAAAAATATATAAAGAATTTTATACAAAAAAACAACCCGTATCTATTTTAATAGAAAGAACAAAAATTTACATATACAATTTCAATTTTATTATAATCAAAGGTACTTGACCCAAACTTTGATTTGTAGTTAAAATGCGCCTTTTGTCGAGATGGGAAGTAGCTTTTCGTGCTGCTTTGGATACATCTGATGCGCAATATAGACATTGTCATTATTTCACAATTACTAATAAATTTTTGGTCATTTCCAAGGAATACTACAGTGCTTGCATCGTTTCGAATCGGCAATGTTAAAAATCCTCTACTGACGTATATATTATTGATTCGATCGATTTACGCTTTGTGAACGGATCGTTTAACTGCATAGCTAACGCAGCTCTCACCTGTATCAGTCCTGCTGATTAGATTTTCAACATCGTTTTTTGTTGATCGAGCTTATTTCTAAATCGTTCGTGAACTGTTTCGATGAACTCTGTGAGAGATTCCTCTTTGACCACATTAGGCATTCCCTGGAGTGGTACTAAGTGTGGTGTTGTAGGTTTTGTGGGTTTTGTTGGTGACGAAGTTCCATTTTATAAATATTTACTTTAAAAGCGTGATGTTACAGACGATTGGTTTACAGTGTTTTTTCGCCTAGATATTGTGGCGCTCCACACAATTTCGGGAATGTGATACGTTTTAATAATGCGTTGTTTATACTCATAAATGAATAAGAAATTTATTTTACGTTATTAGTATTAAAATGAATTTTGTAAAACATCAGCACCTGAGAAAATGTGAAGATGTCACATTTTGGTTTTTCTTCTATCCGTTTCGCCCAAGCTTCAAAGATAGCTATAAACAATATAAAATGAAAATTATTTGACAGTTTGGCGTGGAAATGCAAGTGCTGCTTGAGTTTTGTTGCAAAACGCAGTGTGTGGAAAGGATTAATGTGATCGAGCTTAAATTTCATAAATCAATTAAATAAGGTAGTAGTCTGGGTTTTATTGGTGTTAGCAAAGTACTTGCAAGTATTTTGAGTAGAAGCTCAATGGAACGTACATTTCTTAGTAAAAATTAAAACACGATAGGAATTTTTTTTTATGTTTTAGTAAAACTATTGATAACAAAATTTTTTATTATAGACACTCTATATTATCACTTCGATGATCTCGTGAAGCTACCGAGACTTAACAAACATTTTCTACAGAATGTGTCTCTTGAAGAGGTCAAAGAGGAATTTACAGTCGTGTTCATCTAAAATGTTTAGAAATGTTTTTAAAATGAGCTCGTTCAACAAGAAACAACATTTACAACAAATGAAGACGAGCTGATTCAACTTAAAGAAGATCTAGAAAAGGAAGATTACACAAAGCGTAAAACAATCAAACCAAAAATACGTCTGAAGGATTTTTTTAATAGTGCGAATCCAAACGATACAAGAACTCCTACTTCAGATGTAGATGTAAAGCGCATTTTGAAAACAGACACAGTTTAATTCAGTCATTAATTTCACGTTTAATTATTTTGCATATAAAGATCCGTGCTTGTTGATGGCTGGATCGATGGATAGTTGTACCGATAATATTTCAAGAATGGCTTATGCTATTTGATTTTTTTTTGCCTAGATTTTGGGATCTCTATACCAGTTTTCATAGGAAATCATCTAAAATATCACCCAATACCGATATCGATTCACTTTTTCACGATTTTTCCGAGTAGCTAATTTTTCGTTTATTATAAAATATACTTCTGGTATATTGTTGAAAAGGTTTCCAGAAAGCCATACTTTTTGGTGAACACCTTAGTACTCAAAACTACTCTAGTATAGCAGGAAGCACTTATAACTTGTATTCCCATATAATAGTACAGCAAATCCTTTCAAAGGTCTTGAAAAAAACTACAATTTTGTAATCAGCGTTGTAATTAACAAATCCTTTGGCACTGGTACCTAATTATTCAATTATCATATAATATACCATATACGTGTCGTATATATCATTGAAAAGTTTTGAAGAATACCGTAAATTTTTCTGAAGCACCACAGCATTCAAAAGTACCATTGTAGCGCTGGGAGCAGTTCCTATTTTTCAAATATTCAATTTCATAATTGTGTAGCATATCATTTGAAAGGTTTTGATAAACTTAACAATTATGGTATTGGCGCTTTAGTTGACAGGTCCATTTGGCGATGTTATTATTTATTCATTTATATTATAGAATATGTAAGTGTAACATGTCAATAGAAAGGTCTCAAAGCAGCAGTAGGTCACAAATTTGGTCAATGATAATTATGTGTTAAATTAAATGGTTTGGTAATTTTTAACTAATAAATAAATAATATCTCTTAATTTCTAAAAATGCTTTATATTCTCCATAGGGGCTAGCTTGCAGTGGCTTGATCAATGATTTGAGTTGAGTATTTTTCTATCTAATGAGAGTAGACTAATATGTTTTTAGAATTAAACAATCAACATAAGTTTTTTAAGTAAAACTCACTTTAGTTTTCAACATGGTTTCCAAAAATTTCATTCAATTTTTGTTGTATTTTCCATGACAGGTCATGATCGAAGAGCACTTTTTCTTTTTCCAATGTGGAAGTTTTTCCGTTGTTTTTTATTCGAAATCTCAGATTTTATTTTACAATGATGTATACAGGGTGGGCTAAAATTTATGCCTGCATGTAAAAATTGAATAACTTTTATGTTTAATTTTATTTTTTAATGTCATTTTTTTAAATATAATATAATATATGATATAATATATGATTTAAGTTTTAGTTATGAAAAATAAAATCAGTTAGATCACTACCATTTTCATCAATGCACAATTGGGCTCTTAAACGGGCGTTTTGCATAACAGCTCACAAAGTATCAGGCTCTATTGCCCCGATCTCAGCTTCAATGTTGTACCTTAGCTGCTCAATATTTGAGGCTTGTTCACAAACACCCGTTGGTTAAGATAACCTTATAGGATATAATCGGGCGCAGTTAATAATTAAATTGTTTAGAAACTCGCTCTTCTCGGTTCACAACTCCAGGAAGCATGTTGCCTAAATTAGTCGTTGCTGGTAGTGAACTGAAAAAAGTGGTTGAGCCAATTGGACTTTGGATGCATGAATAAATGCAGTGATAAAATCCGCCGAAGTGATGTTCTAGAAATGCCCATTTGTAAAGAAAATTATCGTTGCTGTTTCTGGATATTCTTCAACATTGTCCCATACACGATCAATATTCACCTGGTTCTGCACTATTTTCGGTCTTCCTGTACGTGGCAAGTCTGACACTGAACCCTGTTGTCGGAACCGTGCAGTTAAACGATTAATTGCGATTTGGCTAGGTGCATTTCTCTAAAATTGAACGCCCATTGGAAAAGTAAAATTCTACTACTTTAGTCCGTTGCTCGTTCGTGTAGTTTTGCATCTTGTTGTAACAAGGCTCGACTAATAAAATCTGAAAATAAAAATAAAAAATAATAATAAACAAAAAAATTATTCAATTTTCACACGCATGCGTGACTTTTGACCCACCCTTACTATAGACAGGTACCATCACTTGTGATGGTTGTACTCTTCAAAATAAAAGCGATGAATAGTATGTCTTTTGCATCCCAATTGACCATAGCTGATGCAAAAAATTTTGTTTTGTTTGAACACTTGAATAAACTTTTACTTATCGTTTTTATGTTGTTTTGATTCTAGCGTGTAGTGATGGATTCTTGTTTCATCAACCAATATAAATCGATGCATAGTTGCTGACAGCTTTCCCATATGCAATTTTTCGTGTATGATCTTGTGCACACGTATGATATGTTTACAGTATCTCAGCAATTTAGTGCAACTATATTACGGTCACTCATAAAGAATCCATAGACCTTGTCTACCATTTCTGGTATTGTTACATCTTTTAGTCCTGAAGCTTCAGTATCACTTGGCCTGTGCGCCCACGTTTATATTTATTAAATTTTATTATTTAATAAATATGCAAAGTGCAATAAATAAATTTAATAAAGTGCATATTCATCTAACAGTATGCACTTTAAGATTTAAATCATAAAAAACATTTTTTTCGTATTTAAAAAAAATCAAAAGTTATTTTAGAAAAACGACTGTACGAGTAGCTAATGGTGAATTCTTTTCTCAAACTTCACATACTCCTTCTATGATACTTTTGCATTTAGAGTCGTGCCAGTTGACCTATTATACCTATTATTAGTTGACCTCATTTATTTGGACTGGAACAAAGTTTGAAAAGATATCGGATAAAAAATATTTTATCAAATGTCTTTCAGTATCAGATTAAATTAATAATTTTGAAAAAAAAATTTTTTTTTTCCAAATTTTAAATACATAATTGTTGAAGTCGTACACCGTTGTTACCCATTACACCTATTTAGGGCCATTACATGGTCAGTAATAATGGCATTACGAGTAATGTCATTACTTGCGTCATTACTCTTTTTAGTTTTGGTACCATTACACGGTGATTCTTACACGTCAATATTATCGTCATTACTTAAGTTCTATTAATCGTTCTGTATACAAATTTGGTTCTACTCTATGTACACAAAACTGTTTTTCAAGAAATGCCGACCGCGAAAAAAAATATTGTCATCGGCCAAAAAATCTTTTCAATGAGTACAAATAGTATTATGTATATCAAAATGTTGATAGAATATATCATATTAATATTTTACATATTAATATTTATGTTAAAATTATATTTTTGGGTCCGTTAAATCAGGGGTTTACTGTACCTAAATAAATACTACATATATTTTCACTTTTGTGATAAAAAAAATATAATTTTAATATAACTATTAATATTTTGATATAATATACTCGTTAATAAATTCCTCCAGACGACGACAAATCTTTCCTTTTGCCGTCAGCAATCCCGAAAAACAATTTTATACACATATTTAAATAGTGTAGAAATAAAGAAAAGTATGTAATGATGTACAATAGTAATGACGAAAACCCTACACTATCATTATTAATGACAGTATTGACGTCACACACAAGTAATGATGTCTCGAAATCAGAAAATCCGGATTTACATCATTACTAAACATCATTCTTCAATAACGCACATTACATGATCATTATTAATGTCATTCCCTCCCAGCAAGTAATGACAATATTACTGACCATGTAATGGCCCTAATTAACTTTTTAATCTTCCTTCTGGTGGTTAAGATTTTTTTTGCCGTGTGGCATACGTTCGTTTTCGCTTTTTTACATACGAGTATGTCAAATTTTTTGAACTATTTTAAATGTAATCTTTCGACAAATTGGTTTTGCGTTTCAAAAACTGTTATTATAGCTTTGGATAAGTAAATTTTTACTTATAAATTACGTCAGTTCAAAAATTTTGAAATTGTGAAATATTAATTCAAAATACACAGTAGAAACAATTTTTTATTAAATAAAAAAATAATTGAATTATTCAAAAATCAACAACAAAATTTACTCAGTTTACTTAAAACTTTCTCAGTAATAAAATATGCGTGTGAAATACGTCCCAAAAAAAAAAAATCCCAAATTTGATGCATGCAACAAATGTTGCACGTGTGAAATACGTCCCAAAATACATCCCAAATTTATTGCATGCGAATCATTTGTTGCACAGAAACCTAAAAAATATAATGATTGATTTGGAATAAAATTAAATGATAGATTGTCAGCGCGTTGGAAATCTAAATAACAGATCAAATCACAAAACTTATTTATTAGAAAATAAAAAAAAATCATACTAATAAACTATAATAAAAAAGTGTATAAACAAGTAAGTTTCCAACATGCTAATAACAAAATTTATCTTCTAAGAGACAAATACAAATGGTTTATTCCCACAAGATTAAAATTAGAAATCAGTTCTACAAAATTCAAAAGATTGACATGAGAGTAGGTTTTCTAGATCGATCTAGATACGTTCTGTTAGCGGGACAAACGAGTCGAACGATTCCTGGGGTCGGCGATATAAATAACGGGTCTTTTATAAAGGGTTTGTTGTAACAAATTTCAACTAACAAATTTGTTCAACAAATATCAAAAGATTGACATGTGAGTACGTTTTCTAGAACGATCATGAAACGTTCTGTTAGCGGGACAAACGAATTGAACGATTTCTGGGGTCGGCGATATAAATAACGGGTTTATAAAAGACCCGTTATTTATATCGCCGACCCCAGCAATCGTTCGATTCGTTTGTCCCGCTAACAGAACGTATCATGATCGTTCTATAAAACCTACTCACATGTCAATCTTTTGAAATTTGTTGAACACATTTGTTAGTTGAAATTTGTTGCAACAAACCCCTTATAAAAGACCCGTTATTTAAATCGCCGACCCCACGAATCGTTCGATTCGTTTGTCCCGCTAACAGAACGTATCATGATCGTTCTAGAAAACCTACTCACATGTCAATCTTTTGAAATTTGTTGAACAAATTTGTTAGTCGAAATTTGTTGCAACAAACCCCTTTATAAAAGACCCGTTATTTATATCGCCGACCCCAGGAATCGTTCGATTCGTTTGTCCCGCTAACAGAACGTATCATGATCGTTCTAGAAAACTACTCACATGTCAATCTTTTGAAATTTGTTGAACAAATTTGTTAGTTGAAATTTGTTGCAACAAACCCCTTTATAAAAGACCCGTTATTTATATCGCCGACCCCACGAATCGTTCGATTCGTTTGTCCCGCTAACAGAACGTATCATGATCGTTCTATAAAACCTACTCACATGTCAATCTTTTGAAATTTGTTGAACAAATTTGTTAGTTGAAATTTGTTGCAAAAACCTCTTTGTAAAAGACCCGTTATTTATATCGCCGACCCCAGCAATCGTTCGATTCGTTTGTCCCGCTAACAGAACGTATCATGATCGTTCTATAAAACCTACTCACATGTCAATCTTTTGAAATTTGTTGAACAAATTTGTTAGTTGAAATTTGTTGCAACAAACCCCTTTATAAAAGACCCGTTATTTATATCGCCGACCCCAGCAATCGTTCGATTCGTTTGTCCCGCTAACAGAACGTATCATGATCGTTCTATAAAACCTACTCACATGTCAATCTTTTGAAATTTGTTGAACAAGTTTGTTAGTTGAAATTTGTTGCAACAAACCCCTTTATAAAAGACCCGTTATTTATATCGCCGACCCCAGCAATCGTTCGATTCGTTTGTCCCGCTAACAGAACGTATCATGATCGTTCTAGAAAACCTACTCACATGTCAATCTTTTGAAATTTGTTGAACAAATTTGTTAGTTGAAATTTGTTGCAACAAACCCTTTTATAAAAGACCCGTTATTTATATCGCCGACCCCAGCAATCGTTCGATTCGTTTGTCCCGCTAACAGAACGTATCATGATCGTTCTATAAAACCTACTCACATGTCAATCTTTTGAAATTTGTTGAACAAATTTGTTAGTTGAAATTTGTTGCAACAAACCCCTTTATAAAAGACCCGTTATTTATATCGCCGACCCCACGAATCGTTCGATTCGTTTGTCCCGCTAACAGAACGTATCATGATCGTTCTAGAAAACCTACTCACATGTCAATCTTTTGAAATTTGTTGAACAAATTTGTTAGTTGAAATTTGTTGCAACAAACCCTTTTATAAAAGACCCGTTATTTATATCGCCGACCCCAGCAATCGTTCGATTCGTTTGTCCCGCTAACAGAACGTATCATGATCGTTCTATAAAACCTACTCACATGTCAATCTTTTGAAATTTGTTGAACAAATTTGTTAGTTGAAATTTGTTGCAACAAACCCCTTTATAAAAGACCCGTTATTTATATCGCCGACCCCACGAATCGTTCGATTCGTTTGTCCCGCTAACAGAACGTATCATGATCGTTCTAGAAAACCTACTCACATGTCAATCATTTGAAATTTGTTGAACAAATTTGTTAGTCGAAATTTGTTGCAACAAACCCTTTATAAAAGACCCGTTATTTATATCGCCGACCCCACGAATCGTTCGATTCGTTTGTCCCGCTAACAGAACGTATCATGATCGTTCTAGAAAACTACTCACATGTCAATCTTTTGAAATTTGTTGAACAAATTTGTTAGTTGAAATTTGTTGCAACAAACCCCTTTATAAAAGACCCGTTATTTATATCGCCGACCCCACGAATCGTTCGATTCGTTTGTCCCGCTAACAGAACGTATCATGATCGTTGTAGAAAACCTACTCACACGTCAATCTTTTGAAATTTGTTGAATATGTTTGTTAAATGAAATTTGTTGAAAAAACCTATTGATTTTAAAACGTTTATTGCATGCAACAAATTTGGGATTTTTTTTTTTGGGACATATTTCACTTGGGTAATAAAATTGGTTGTCATTCAATTTTTTTTTGTTTGATTTTGCAAATCTTTTACAATAAAATATCAAAAAATGAAATGATTGTCCACTTGATCAATAAAATATTGAAAAAATTAAATTTTGCCCCAATAACCTCAGTAGACCCACCGAAATCAATAAAATAAATTATACAGTGTTATAATAAACTGTCTTCGTTTCCTTAAGGGCCAACCATAAAAAAATTATAAAATTAAAAAAAATTAAAAATTTTGACGACACTAATTTTTAATGACATTCCAGCCATACTAGACGTAACGAGTATGCCGTAAATATTGTAGAATATTGAATGACAACTATTTATTTATTTATAAACTATTTGTTATAGTGACAGCTGTTTATTGTTTGTTGTTTTTTTAGGTAGCACGATACAAATTTTAATTTAATTTACGTTTGAACGCAAAATTTCGCTCCAATAATTTTTATTAAGTGACAATTCATATTTAACGAAGCTTCGTTAAATTTTTTAATTTAAATTAATTTTTCCATGGGCGAAAGCACAGAAACGGCATTTAACGCAAACATAATTTTTTTAAAGTTACGTTTATAATTTTTTTTAATTTTTCTATGGTTGCCCTTTTAGTCTCATAAAGTAACCCACTCCAAACTTATTTTCAAATCTACAGAGTCATTGTTTTTCGTGTTGGTCGCAGATGGTGACCATCTGGATTTTTTTTTAAATTAATTATCATTGGATCGATAACATATCGAAAAGTAAAAAATTCATACTCGTGTAACTCACGAAACTCATTCCAGCCTCAGGTTTAAATTAACCTAGATTCAGAATCCATTGAACAATGTTAAGTAAGTAAGATCAATCGTCTTAATAAGGAGCGATTTAGAATTATTTTAACATCATTATCAACAATCGTTGGATGGAAACGCAAACGTTATTCTTATTTTACATTTGTTTTAAATTTTTGACTCATAGATGGAAAATTGTATTCTTATTATTCTCATTGCTAATTTTTATTTCTTTAGGTAATTCTCAAAATATAATTCTGAATCTGTAAAGATTTGATAATGATAAAGTTAATGAAGATTTGATACAAAATCTTAAAATCTATTCAAATTCAAACCAAAATATGATAATTTTTAACGTACCAATAAATTCAGTTAAAAAAATACTTTACTACAATAATTTTACTAATTCTATTACTTGTTACAAGTAAAATTTGATTTGCAAAATTAAATCGTGAAAAATTATTATAAATGGCTAGAAAAGAGGGAATCAACCTTAAGACGAATATTTTTTTACGCAAACTTAAATCAAGCAAGTTGGTGTCTTCTCTGCAACAGCGCATGCAATGAAGTAAGTTTGCAATTTTAATTAAAGAAAAGGTTATACTCGGACTATACAAAACGCAAGCTTTACCTTAAAATTAAATTTCATAATATTCCCATAATTTACCGAATTTTCCTAAACTGAATCATAATTTCCGTACGTGTAGGAACACAAACCGCCCGCCGTATATTCTGGCATTTTATTTTAAGCAATATATCGTCTCCCTTATTTCTGTGTACGACATCTATATACTGATACTAGATCATAGTTAATTTTCGATGATATAATCAACAAAAAAATTAAAACATTAGACATCTTTTTTTATTGATAATAAATTAAGCAAACAAAAGAACAAATGTAATAAACCTGCCATTAAAATATGTTTTACACAATATGGCCGCGGTAAGATCTTAGCAAGAAATATATAAAATAAATAAGGCGATTAATGATTTATATTCGATTAAAAATTTACCATTTAATTCTTTGGTATACTATACTCTCGTACCAAATGCAACAATAGGACGAAATAAATTTTATTTTGGGTTCTTATAATAAACCGAAAGAACCGTATGGTGTATTCAGAAGATACAAATAAAAAACATTCATGATTTATGAATTTTCAATTTTTTTAGTTTTTAAGGTCTTTCTTATATAAATACATTTGCGCTCTCACTCTATTTTATCTTGGTGTTTTCTTGCTTAAATATACGTATTATGAAGATTTCAGATGGCTAATCTGGTTTTGGTTGTGTCTTTTTTTTGTTGATATAATATACGGTATGCGGTATAATCCCTGAAAATAGGCGTGGTTTTTTATTTTATTTCTGTATAAGATCATATTGTAGGCGAGATTTTTAATGGCTTGTAACGCTTCATATAAATATGTTGTAACTTAATTATAAAATATAAATTTACTACGATAATTGAGTTATGATTTTGTTGTTAAGAGTTACCGATTTCTATTAATAGTTGTTTGCAACAGTTTTACAGTTTTTTGGTACATGATTGCTTTTAAATTAAATGATAAGTTGTGCTGAATTTTCGGAATACATATTAACTATTTTGCAGATTTTTTCCTTTCAGTTAAATTTGGTTGCTACTAAACAGGTTAATACAAATATAATTCATTATAGCTTTTGTAAAATTTAAATAAAATAATTTAGATTGATCTGTTAGTAAATGCAAAAACAAGATATAGAGTTATTGTGAATCGAGCCGTGAAAATGCACCGTCCTATGATTCATTGATTATCCAATTGGTTTTGGTTAGCACATTCATCGTACACTTACATTAATTTGAAAATAAAGTTTGATAAACCGAATGTACTCGGTATAAGCGCATTTCACAACAAAAAAGTTGGTAGGCAGAGTAAAATTACTTGAGTTGAATAATTATACAAACAAATAATTGTTGACAGCACATTGCCTGTGCGGTTTGAATTATAAAACGAACCCACTATGCTGATCATTTATGATTACATTCATTTATTATGGGCACGATGGGTCACGTTTCAAGTTTTGACAATTTCACACTCACGAAAACATATCACAAGAATCTCTAACCTTTCTTCCAGAGGTAAAAAACGATGTGATGCAATCAAAAGCTCATTAGTTTTTTTATGGCAATGTATAATAAGTCAAAAGTGATGTTAAAATAGACATTATTCAGTTTGCGCTTGGTGTTAATGCAAGATAGATGAACTTCTAATATGTCTGGCACAATAATTTTTCCAACAATGCTTCAATCAAGCATCGCTCACAAAATGAAGCAATTCATCTTGAATTTCTTGTTATATATGTATATATATTTTTGACCCTTTCATTGAGCTGTTACATAATCAGTTTAAGTTCGTGTGAGTGATTAGTCCTTGAAATCTTAGCCAGATTCCAGTGCTGCTGGAAATTAGATACTGCTGCTGGAATAGCTATACTGGCTTGTCGGGGTGTAGGCGATCTTGTTGTTTATCTTGTATTTTACATTTGGATTAGCTATTTCATTGCAGTCACCTAAATTTTGTCGCAATAGCACTCTACCATGCCTCTACCATGTATGAACTTCGCATAGCCACGCTTTTTTAGGAAATTTGGAGATCGCAGTGAATTTTGATCGAAATCGGTTTATCGGAAATGAAAGCTTCCACCGGAGCTTTTTCACCGGCAGTTAAAAGAGCACAACTTAAAGATTTTAAATTTATTTTGCAAGCGGAAGTGACGATTTTTTTTGCGATATTTGCAAAAAACTATAAGAATCAGATTTTATCTTAAACTTCAAACAAAAATTTTTAAATTTTACCGGAAATGACGAGTTTTATCGATCAATGTCTCCACGGATTTACTCTCTTTCAAAGCAACAACTTCGATAGGAATGAATTTCCAGTTCGTTTTTGATCAGCCACTTGGAAACGGTTTTTTAAAAACGATAGAGGTCAATCAAATCGACCACATCCTCGTGCCCAAACTAACATAGACTTTGTGGTATAGTTGCGAATTAAGCTGTCCGTTTATCTACCACCGTTATCAGCCAATCTCTCTCTTCGAGGCTAAGAGAAACCTCGGACTAAAATAAATTGGCGATAACAACTGCTTCATGGGTGAATCTAGGTAAAAATACATCAAAACCTAGAAACACATTACTGGATTAGAATTACCTAAACGGAACCTCAAGTATAGAACGACGAAACGTGAATGGCACTAACAACAAGTGTTTAAAATCGAAACTGTCAATTTAAAAGAAAGATATCTTTCAATAAAAGAAATCGGTACCAGTTTCCTTTCAAGTAGTTATGTAACTCCAAATGGATCTGAAGAGTAACAAATGAAGACAAACACCGTCCTTACCGTTTGAAGGAAATAGCCTTAATTTATCCACTACATAATAAATGAGACCAGCTGAATTGTAAAAACTATAATCGTGGAATAGATTTGATTAACACCGATTCAAGTAAATCAACAACAGATCAAACTTTTTATCTGAGGATTATGCTAGAAAAAGATATGAAAGGATATCCATGTGTATTTTCTATTTATAGATTTTTAACAGCCGTCAACTGAGAACACATTATAGAGTGTCTCGTCTCATTTGGGCATTCCTTAAAAATAGATAACATTGTGTAAAATATTAATGGGTTGCTCTAAAAGCAAGGTGATGATCGAAGGCAGACTCTCGAGTCTTTCGAAATAAAGAGAGGAATGCAGTATGGGGATTCAATTTTTTTCAATATTTCGTTAGAATATGATTCATTCGGCAGCTCAATATAGGGCAGCGCAGCTGTTTATATGTTTTATAAATCAACGCAAATATTAACTTGTGTGGTCAACATATGCAGCATGTCGGTTGGGAATAACAGCTCAACAAATCGGCCTCCATATCAATGAAGTGAAATCACAAATAGCACAATCTCGGGGGTAATCTTTAGATGGAACATGATTCCAGTTTTTCTGAGAACTGGTTGGTTTCTGGAAAGTTGTTGGTGTATACTTTATCCTGAAGTGCAAAGTAATCGATCCCAGTGTCGACCTTATATAATGTGGTCTATATATAAAAAGGCATATGTTTAGTTATGACCACTTCAACTTTTTGAAATATTCGAATTTCCTGTAAAAATCTACATAAGTCATCAATTTTTGTTTTTTTATAACCGTTAGAAAGGGAAATATTTAAATTCTTATAAAGGCACTTCTCATAAAGAGTCAAAGCGTTTCAAAACAATTAAACCAACCAAAAATACTTGTGCCCTTTTATATATAGAACACAGATATAAAAGACATTATTTAGAACGATCGCTGAACAAATGTTCAACATTGTTCTAAGAGAATCAAAACAAGGGTTTCTGGAAAGGTCTTGATGTGTGTTTAATAATGAAGGTGCCAAATATTCCGCGGGTCGGCCATACAAAAAACAGGATTTTTTGGAACGATTGTACATCAACAACTCAACAAAAAATTTAATTCTAGAAAAAATCAAAAAAACACCTACACATAAAAACAGGAGTTTTGAACGGTTTTGATTTGTAATTTATGCTGGAAATGTCGAGTGGTCGATTAAAAGGTTCGAACATAAAAATCACATGCATTATTTTGCCCGATTGCTGAACAAAGCATCAAGAAAAAAAAATGGTTCTAAAAAGTCAAATTACTCTTGTATAAATAGGGATTACATACTAGAAAGGTGTTGATATGTATTGTAATTGCAGGCATTATTTCATACCATAGTTGCACATTACAATATTCAGAAAGCAATAGTACAAAAAAAATTCGTCTGTGTCTTTTAATTTTTTTAAAATAAAATTATTCGTTAAAGCTTTTTGCAACAATCGTCCCAAACAATGACTATTATTTAAATGGTCAACCTGTAAATAGAGATTTAAAATACAAAATGCTTTATACGCCACCTGTGGCAAAAAATGAAACTCGCTTTTTACAATCACACGAACGATCTTGACGAAAATTACTGAATGAAAGTAAATAGTGCGCATGCCAGGATCGATTGCGGTGAGTTGTGTCGTGACACGTTCTAAAATCATTTTTTCGATAGTTTATCGAAGATTATATTTTGTCTCTATAGCTAGAAACAGAACAAGAGCGACGACGGCAAGCGTCGACGAATAAATAAAAAATATCGCCGCGATATCGCTGTAGCTAACAGAACAAAAGCGTCAGCGTATGGCGATAAAAAAACAACCAAACGGCATAACCTTCTGTGTTTTTGACACATGACGTTGTGCCATTAGGCTACTAGATTGAAAAAAAAATGGTTAATAATATGACGGTTAATTGATGCCAACTTATACATATATAAAAAACAGTTGGCAACATTGTTTCGTCGGCAACAAAAATAGAAATAGACTCTAAATTTTTTTCAACGAAAAAATCGTCGTCGCCTGCGTTGATGGTTGTGTTTGTTTTGCATGATTTCGGTGTTTTCTAATATGACAGGCGATTTCGCTCGCCGCCTTCGCTCTTGTTCTGTTTTGAGCTTATAGAATATAATGGGAACCTTTCACTTTTCTTATCATTTAGCAGCCTGCTAGATTAAAACTCTACTCCATTTCTATTACCAAATAATTTAATAATCCAAATATATTAGTAGGTTGTGATAGCTATATATAAAACAAATAATTAAAAAACGAAACAGTCGTCAAAATTATTGTAGCAAAAACGGATATAAGTTTCCATAAAGTAACTGGGATCTAGCTCTGAGATTTTAAAAGTGTTTAAATAAAACTAGATCGAATAGTTTTGATAAAAAGTGTTAAGTTCGGGTTTTTATTGTGCGTGTACCGTGAATCAACTTTTAATAAAAGATGGTGGAAGAAACTTAAGGCTTAAAAACCGATATTGCGATGAGTCTTAATTTCGGGAAACTTCGTTTGGAAGGTCGATATTTGTCGAAATTTCTCAGATTAAACGAATTGTATTTGATGTTCAAGCTGCGTATCAATGGTCGGGTAAAAGTTACTTTTAAGTGAATTGTTGGTAAATTCAAGTATTTTTCAAAAATTCAATGACAAACTTATCGAAAATTCTGTTCCAGAACCGGTTTTCATCCTATTAAACCATTGACCGTTTTGAAATAGAGCAGGTGATTGATTTAGTGCTGGTCTTAATTATCTGGTGCAACATGAAACCTTATGGTTATAAATTCTTATTGAAAAAGGCTAAGCGACGAAGAATAAATATCGGCTGCTTGATTTAATTTGTATAAACATTTACAAATAATACTAAATCAATTTATTCTCGCACAACCTTTAGTACACAAATTAAACTTTAACCACTTTCAAAATCCACTTATGATGTTCTATTCATAATTTTATTAGTTATACACGCAGAACAAATAACATCGTAAAAATTCAACAACAAAAAAATGAGCAAAGAATGTATTCTGAAACAATAAAACACACCCTTTAAAAAGCCATAAAATGAAAATATGCCCAAAAAAAAAATATTAAAAAGAAAATTGCTCTTATTTACGCGCGTTTATAGCATATAAAAAGATGTTATTTCTTGATATTTTGATTTGAAACATCGAAACACTTGTTTCTTTTATATTTGATTGCTCTTATTATGTTGTGAATGTTTTGTTTTTATGACTTTTGGGAATAAAAAAAACGTATAACATATTGTCTCGCATAAAACCGAGTAATAAAAATTAATTTAACGATGGTACATTTCGGCTGGATAATTGTTACAAAAACACTAAGTGTATACAATACGGATTGATTATGTTTATATTGCAGTAACCAATTCAAAATTTCACCTTTATGCCTGTATACCTTTATCGTCCATATTTGTGTTATTATTATTATACAATTTTACAATATGTATAGCAAATCATTGTTGTTGTTCCTTTGTTCCAAAATCTTTGAAAAAAAAAACTTGATGGGTGCATCCCCTGTTACACGAATTACACACCACCCACCAAAATTTCGATCACATTTTTCAATCAAGGAAATAAATCGCTGACTTTAGTGTTGTGTAATCTAAAATCATGCTTCTTAAAAAACCGTTTAAATTGTTATCTTCAAATTATATTAATTCAAAACCGTTTCCAGATCTTATATAACCTAACTTACAAAAATCAGTATGCATTATAAAATAAAAGAATATTAAAATGAATGGGAAATTTCTTATTTTTTGATGATTTAAAATATTAAATATAGGGAACGGGATAATAAATTTTAACGCGAATTTATCAACCAACCGTTATATGGAGACGGGAGCATATAGGAAAAAATTAATATAAAAATAATATTGAAGCATGCAAATTTATTGCAATACATATTTAAATTATTATGCGGATATGTTTTGAGTTGTTATACATAACATTATACATGTGCATATAATGTATACCATAGTGCGAAGGGGATCGATTTAATATTGTGTAACAAATAAAATTTATGATTATAATTCGATGTGACGTTACCGCGATTAGTCTAATATGCGATAACGGGTATGTAAGACATACCCTTATTACTTTAAAGAAACGGTTTAATATACGTAAATTGGTAAATAAGTAAAATAAAAGTGCCTTACTCCGTACTATATTGAAATTATGCTTGATGTTTGTCCAAAATTCGCATAACGCATTTAAAAATGAGGCAGAAGCAAAGCGTCTTTGAGTTCCCAATGCTTCCCTTATCATAATTTTACATTCGGATACTGGTCACTATGACGTTATAACCCAATCTCAGTTTTGATAAAGTTTAAGTTTGGTTTTTTTATGAAATGAAAATTTTATTTGAGGACACTAGCTACAGTTGTTTTAATTTCAATTTTCTTTTGAAATACTAGAAATGTACAAATTTTTCGTAGCTGTGTTGGTGCTCTTCATATCATAAGCAGTCAATAATAGTTGTTGTAGTCAAAAAGACTCCATTACGCAAAATAAACGACATTTATAAAATGTAAAATCATTAAGAAGATCAAACATTTAGTTAAATTCATTAAAATTGTTGTTTTGATATATAATTAAAAGCAAATCTTTCTGCAGTGTGGTTTCTATCAAAATAGTTATTGTTGTCAATATTTATTAAGGTGTTCAGAAATACGCCATTTCTTCATTAGACGTTACAAAAATGTAACATGTTATTTAAATCATTAAAATTGTTAATTTAATACAGAATGTTGATCAAATCGTTGACAAATGTGGATTATATCGAAATAGTTGTTGATATCAATTAAAGTTGGTGTTGATTGTAAAATTTATTAAATAACCACAAGTAAACAGAATTATATATAAAATTAAAATATAAAAATTAAATGAAGGAAGTGAATTCTTCCATTGTTACAGTTATATATGATTTATAGTTTAAATTAAAATACAAAATGCATTTAATTGAAAAATGCTAATTAGTAAAACAAATTATTACATGCACGAAGTGAATATTAATATTCATTTAGAAAAATTTATTAAAATAACCACACGTAAAATAAATATACTTAAATTTAAGGCAAGCAATATTAATAATATTTACACAAATAAAATTAGATTCCAATTATTATATGCAGGAAGTGAATTCTTCCAAAATACAGTCATCTATGTTTAATACAAAATGCACTTATTTCATATCTAAATTTAAATGGATCAATTGTTTACGGAATATACTGCACATTGCTTATAACCGAAATAATTATTTGTTAAATAGAAAAACAAATAATTACATGCGCGAAGTGAATATTAATATTCATTTAGTAAAACTTATTAAAACATCAACAAAAAAACAGAATATATATATACATAAATTTTACTCAAGCAGTAATAATAATATTTTTATTTTTTATAATTATAACATGCAGGAAGTGAATTGTTACATTCACCCTTATTGTGGTTGTCGTGTCGATCGACTAACGACACGACTTTCCCTTGTCGTGTCGATTTTTGTTTTGTATTGCGTAACTATCACGAATCGACTAAAGAGAGTTGCCATGTTCCAATTGAAAAAATCTGAGTTAAGCTAGAAACAGAACAAGAGCGACGACGGCAAGCGTCGACGAATAAATAAAAAATATCGCCGCGATATCGCTGTAGCTAACAGAACAAAAGCGTCAGCGTATGGCGATAAAAAAACAACCAAACGGCATAACCTTCTGTGTTTTTGACACATGACGTTGTGGCATTAGGCTACTAGATTGAAAAAAATGGTTAATAATATGACGGTTAATTGATGCCAACTTATACATATATAAAAAACAGTTGGCAACATTGTTTCGTCGGCAACAAAAATAGAAATAGACTCTAAATTTTTTTCAACGAAAAAATCGTCGTCGCCTGCGTTGATGGTTGTGTTTGTTTTGCATGATTTCGGTGTTTTCTAATATGACAGGCGATTTCGCTCGCCGCCTTCGCTCGCCGCCTTCGCTCTTATTCTGTTTTGAGCTTTATTGTGAATTTTTCGGTTAACTTAGCAATCGTAACTTGGTTTGTTGTAATGTTTTGTCAAGAAGCTGTCAGTTTGTATGTCAGATAAACTAAATTGAATTTTATTTATTATTATAGGATGGATATTTCGCTCAAATTTGAAACTAAAGGTTTTATAAATAGGAAAAGAAAAAACTTATGTAACACGACATGTGTGTAAGAATTTATTTACAAATCTTAAAATTTACAATAAATTTAGAATTGATTCTGGTTGTAGAAATGCATTCAAATTTATTGTTGAATTACAATTAATTTAAATAAAATTAGTATGTATTTATTAATTACTTGTTGATTTTAATAAATGATTTTATAAAACAATCACCCCTATTGTGATTGTCGTGTCGATGTTGATTTTCCGACGACTGTTAAAATTGGTATTATGAATGTCGCTATCGCTTGACGTTTGTCATAAAAACGCCTTTCTTTGTTGATGACATTTTTGCTCGCGACTCGCAAGTATTGTGAGCCGTTTTTAATACAAAAAATAGTTTAACATAAGTAAAATGATTTTAGTTTTAATAATTATTTATTAAATATTTTAAATTTGGTAAAACCCGCATAAATTTACCGGAATTGAACAAAAAAAAATTTAACTTTCTACAATCACATAGCTAAATTTATTACATGTTTGACCACCGAAATTAGTTACACGTTTGACCATCGGAATTTCTATTAATATTCTTTTTGTGATAAATAAATATTTACACACTGTTTGTCATTTTTCTAATTTTAGACAACTATTTAGATCCTAAATTTGGACAAAATACCTAAATATAAAGTAATTCAGCTTTTCTGAAAGGCGACTGACAGCATTTTTGACAAAATATATCAAAACAACTAGTCACGATTGCTAAGTTAATCGAGAAGTTCACAATAGCATAAATTTTGTCAACGTTAACCTGGCGATACTCATTAGTCGATTCGTGATAGTTACGCAATACAAAATAAAAATTCACACGACAAGACAAAGTCGTGCCGTTTGTCGATCGACACGACAACCACAATAAGGGTGAATAATTTTCCTAACGTTTTTCTATAGTTTTTTTTTATTGATTACGGCTCACAAATTTGTGAGTCGCGAACAAAAATGTCATCGACAAAAAAATGGCGTTTTTACCACAAACGTCGATTGATAGCGACATTCATAATACCAATTTTAGCAGTCGTCGGAAAATCGACATCGACACGACAATCACAATAGGGGTGTATGTAACAGTCATATATGTTTAACAGTTTAAATTAAAATACAAAATGCACTTATTTAATATTTAAATTGAAATGGATCAATATTGTTCACGGAATATGCAACATATTGCTTATAATCGAAAAAGTTATTTGCTAATTAGTAAAACAAATTTTCACACGCACGAAGTGAATATTAATTGTCATTTTATAAATTTTATAAAAATTATGAATTTTAAGAAAATAACCACAATTAAACATAATATATATACAGAACTTTCACTCAAGTAATAATAGTAATATTTACATAAATAACATTTGATTACAGTTATTACATGCAGGAAGTGAATGCTTCCATTTTTACAGTCATATATGATTTATAGTTTAAATTAAAATACAAAATGCATTTATTTGATGTCTAGATTTACATTAATAAATAATTCACTATATATACTGCACATTACGAACAATCTTAATAGTTATTTGCAAATTAGAAAAACAGATCATTACATGGACGAAGTAAATATTAATAGTTATTTAATAAAATTTATTAAAATAAACACAACTAAACGAAATATTTATACTTCAATTGCACGAAAGCAATAATAGTAATATTTACACAAATACAATTATTTTACATTTATTACATGCAGGAAGTGAATCGTTCCATTGTTACATTCATATGTGTTTAATAGCTTACACTAATATAGAAAATGCATTTATTTGATATCTAAATTTAAATGGATCAATACTTCACGATATATACTGTTCATTGCTTGAAATTTAAATAGTTTGTAGCAAAATCAATAAAGTTATTACATGCACAAAATGAATGAATATTCATTTATTAAAATTTAATAAAATAACCACATGTAAACAGAATATAGAGATATAAATAAATTTTACTCAAGCAATAATAATAATATTTCAAGAAATAAAATAAGACTCCTATTATTACATGCAGGAAGTAAATCATTATATTGTAGCAGTCATATATGTTTTATAGTTTAAATTAAAATACAAAATGCATTTCATTGATATCTAAATTCAAATGGATCAATTGTTCGTGAAATACTGTGCTCATTGCTTAGAAAATATTGTACATGCAGGAAGAGAAAATTAATATTTATTTAGTAAAGTTATTAAAATAACCACATTTAACAGAAAATACTCAAAGCATATGATCAATGGATTTATTGGTAATTAAAATCGTTTCTGTTGATATTGGAAAACACAAATTAATAATTATTCTAAAAATCTTCGGTAAGCGACGGCATAATAAATAAAATTAGAAGTACACTGCCGCTCAAAAGTGACAAAGCACCGTCAAAAAAAGCATAAACCATATAAAAACTCAGTAGAAATTTGATAATATTTATTTTTTAGGTACATACACACATATTAATGGCAATATACTAAATAAATGTCAAAATTAAAATGCTTAATTAAAATTTTACTTTCATTTATGTCATCGCTTCTTGATTGAACAATCGCCGCGCACAGTCGAGGCATTATGGCAATAAGTTTTTCCAGAGTTTCTAGCATTATTTACTTCAAAATTGATTGAAGTTTGTTCCACTTAACAGAAGCTCATGTTGGAGCTGATTGCTGTTTTTTCGGTTCAGTTCTTCCCACAGTAACTCAATAGAGTTTAAATCGGGGCTCTAGGGTAGCTATTCCATAATTTTAATCGTTCCTTAATCCTCTAAATAGCGAAGATAGTCTTTACATAATTTAAATTAATGTTTTGGAACATTATCTTGTTGGAAGATAAAATGCTGACCCAAAAGTTGAATTACTGAAGGTATTGAGTGGTTCTCCAAAATTTGTCGGTGCCCTTCTTTTCTTAGTATTTCGTCAATTCTCACAACATCGCCTAGGAACAGAACAATAGCCCCAAATCATCACTGAATCTCCATGCTTTACGGTAGCTGCAATTCACTCTTTATTGGCACGTTTACGAACAGATTTTCTCACGAAGATTCGTCTTCGGGTACCCAAAATTTAATTTGCACTCATCCGTCCATCAAACCTTGTTGCAATCTTCTATCGTCCAATGATGGGGTTCACGGGCCAATTTAAGTCGCTTTTGCTTGTTTTGTTTATGTAGTAATGGCTTTTTAATAGCAACACGGCCATGGAGTCCGGCTTTCTGTAGACGACGTTTAAATGTAGAAACACTAACTATGGTTTTGATTGGCCAACATTTAATTCTGCGGTTATTTCCGGGGCTGTTTTGCGTCTATTCTACTTGCTAGTAATCACTATTCTGTGATCATCTGCAGATGTTGTTGCTCTTGGACATTCACTACGTCTTTTATTAAAAAAACTGTTAATTTCCTGATATTTTTTATCATAATAATCGACCAAAGCAAGGTTTTATTTATTTTTTTTGGCAATCTGTAAATTACTTATGCTGTATGGTAAGTTATTATAAACGCACGTGTTGCAGTACTAATTTCTCTTCTTGGAGGCATTTTAAATAAATGTCACTCGTTATTTCGCTTACGATGTTAACAGTGTAAATATGAGACTACAACTGATCGTATTTGACGCATTTCAGTGAAATCTTTTCAAAAAAAACAATTTAAAGATCATTAAGTAGAATAAACCCGACTGATAAATTTTTCTGGAAATTCCTACAGACTATTATTGTAATTGTACCGTAATAAACAGTTTACGACAATCTAGAGTTGGGTTGTATTCACCACAATGTCCTCCGAACAGCATATTTATACCAAAATCGTTATTTTACATCCTTAGACTTAATATTCTCTTCGTCCTCGAGATTCCCCTCAATCGAGAAATCAATTTTTCATACCGATCAACCATAAGATTCATGGAGTCTGGCACAAATATGTCAATTACCACATTTCATGCGGAAACCCTGTGAAAATCCGTTTGAATATATCATGCATGCGAAACTTTAAAATTTCTAAAAATTCTAGAATAGGTACAATTGTTAAACTGAACATGGTTAAACATAGTTCAATTGAAAGGTATTATGAATGGCTATCTTTGTAGAATTTTTAAATTCATTTCTCGTTTTAATCGTCTATTTGTCTATTTAATTCAGCAGTGATTCTGCATTATCCAGGTAACACCACTTGGAGGTTTCAATCTTGAACTTCGCTTACCCTTATCGTATATTCGTGCGTACACTTTTTTAGTGTTTTCCAAATTTTTTATATATTTTTTTTCAATATTTTTTTTGTTTCAATTCAACTTCAATTCAATTTTAATTTAATCAGGATTTTATATTAATATAAAAAATATTAATTACGAACAAAGGACCATTAAAAGAATTAGACATATCAAAATCATTCACATCGATTGCAATCTCAATGTTGTGCAAGTATTGATGGCATTTTGCACCATCAAATTGAGTTTCCCGTTATATTAATATTTTCACTACACGTCAGGTACATCCTTTGCATTAGGTGAATTTTTTTTAATGTTCTATTGAATGTGTTTCTGCTTGACGGATGTGTTAGTAGAAGTTTTTTCGTCTTTATCTTGCATATGATACTTCTGCGTAAATCGAAGTTTAGATTACACAGTCATTATTTCCTTTCTGCTTATAACAGTCCGATAAACAATAATTCCTCAGTGGGAAATATTTGACTTTCTTCGTTTTATTGTAGTGGCTTACAAATTTTGAGAAAGTTAAGAAACATTTCACGTATTACAATTGTAGATTTTTTGCAAAGCAAGAAAACGAAAATTGGCATTAATAAATTTGTACTATACAATTCGAAGATTACAGTATTTTGTAGATCTTCTACCGGTTAATAGAAAAAATAAGATCGACTCGAAACAGTATGAAACAAATTAACAGTCTATAGAGTTTTTAATAATTTTTACATACAATTCTGCCCAATTAAGCTATTAAAACTATAAAAATAGCTATTCCGATTATTTAGTTACCTCGCTACATAATTAAAATATATATCACTTTTAGATAATATATTGTTTATGCAGCTGTGACGTATGTTTGTATGATATACGTTCAAATGAGTTTTCCCAAACTTTTAACATGAAAAGTGACTACCAATTTTTTCAGAGATGGCTATCACTAAGACATTTCAATTGGATCATTTTTCAACTTCGACTTTTTCAATGCTAAATTTGTAGAAATTTTCAAAAATGCTGCGTGTGCAATAAAATCTAATGGGCTGCAGGTTGGAAAAAAAACATTCCGTACATTTATTAGTGAACTTAAAAAATGTTTAGTTTTTTAGATTTTATAGTTTGGTTAAACTTTTTTATTTTAAACTTTATTATATCTAAAACAATCCAATATTTGACCACACGTGTAATATCTGCGGTATAATATTACACAAATGGTTTAGAAAAGTTTATTGCCTTTTGTATAATGTGAATGTTGTCTTAATTAATGTTAACAAATACCATTGTGTGAAACGAACTCCCAAAAATATAATTCAAAACAAAATAAATTAATCGAGCCGACATCAACGTACGATATATCGTTATCATTTTAGAAACACCAGCACAACAAACTCAAAAATAATAATCCCAATTAATTAATTAATTAAAACGAAACTAATAATTTATTAATGTAAAATGAAACTCAAATAAATTACAATTAATCGTTGGTTTTAATTTAAATTTACCAATAAACAATATGCTTTTTTGGAACCGTCCTTAAAAAGGCCACCTGTATTATTTTGAAATATTTTCTATGGCTTAACAATAATACTCGAGTGTGGATGGGGATTGCAAAAACGTATTTGCACAAAAAAAGTAAAATAAACTGAGATTACTGTACCAAGGACAAGAAATTAACAACCCCTTTATCTTCGGTGATCGTTTTTTATGAGCATGCAAAAAAAAACTATTTTTATTGTTTATCTTTTTTGCAAACCAGTGATAAATTACCTGTTGTGCTGTTTTATTTTTTTATAACAATTTATTACTTTTAATGTTTAAGTCAGTTGGAGTTTTTTACGAATAGAGGATTTTTTTATGGTATTCCATTTTTGTTGGACAAAAAAACTATAAAAAATCGTTAATTTCAAGGATAGGTAACTTATTAAGTAAAAGTAATTTATTTTGTACACTTTTTAGAATATGACTAAAACCAATAACCGTCTACGTCTATATGATCCTAGCTAACGTTACCTAAGCAATTTGGTACAGTGTAAAGGTTAGTCTATCTTTATATTTCGGCATGTATTATAAAACTAACATTTAATACTTTTAAACGATTTAAGGTCGGAGTAACTTTGGCATGTTATATTGTTAGTGGCGGACTGATGATAAATCCGAGGATAATGAAAACACCACATTCCCTCTCTAGAGCGCACTATATGAATTACTTACTAGTTTAGTCGTTCCATCGTGACCTATAATAATCAAATCAATTTTAGTGGATGTAGATAATAAAATAAAATTTCTTCAATCGTATTTCTTCAATCTTAAATATTTTCACATGTCGGTTTGCAAAAAATTGAACATTTCCCAGAAACCTTTTTATACCGTTCGCCGGAAAATTAATTATATACTGGCACAGTTTGTAAAAAGGGACAAGTTCCCGAGAACTTTGCAATGTTAGATTTGAAATAGTGTGGTCATCGAGCACTTGCACGATATCCAACAGTTGAAAACATTTTGCATTAAATTGCGGCCAACGTTGTGAAAATGTTTAACACTATGAAATTTTCAAATCAAATTTGCGATTATTTCAGTAATCATAATGAGGGAAATTTAAGCACCCAGTGATATCGCAAGTTTTCAATACTTCGAGTCGCGTTAACAAAACAATCTTCTGGAGAGCAATTCAATTAAATTCGAAATGTACAACTTTTAGAAATTAACCAATTGCAAAAAATTATGTACACGTCAGCTATAAAGGATAACATTTACCACAATGAGTCTGTGAACGTCATAAAGACAATCCAGTACGAAAGAGTATTACACAAACAGTATAATGTTGATTAAACATTATTTAGGAAGGCTTCCCATTTTTTTACCACTAACACCGTGAATTGTGGCATTTGGCAGAAATGGGACAAGAAACGATACAGCTTCAGCTTTATTAAATATTTTGTAGCGAGTTTTCAAAATCAACGACATAACACTTTTGATCAATTCAACTCCTGAGTACCATAGAATAAAAATTCCAAGTCATAAACTACATCTATAGTGATGTGAAATTCTTTGCCCAGCCACTCATGCATAAGTCAAGAATAGTCGCCTTTAGAGAGACCGGAAAGATGTTATCGACAAACAACTCTCTTTATCGATTAGGATTATAAGGCTGATGACAACAATTAACAGAAGAAGGCAGTTAATTGGTATCTAATTGAATTCGAATAAGGAAACCATTTCACATCAAATCAGCAAGGGCGATATAAGAATAAAACATAAAATATTAGCACGTATGGTATAATAACAAACTTAAAATTCTGGAGGTAATAAATGACAGAAAAGAAAATATTCTAACGATGAAAAAAAACATCTGTGCAAAAAATAACATCAAAATTATATAAGATCGCGCTTAGATAAGTAATGCCCATTTACTCTAAAAGAAGTCGGTTATTAGTTCAGCAGATGACAGGATTATAGAAAATAATGATGAGCAATATAAAATCAATGCCGTCATAACAGGACAAATTCAAAAAATCCTAAATCAACATAATGAAATCTTGCTACACTTAGATGACAGCACAAATGAGTTGGCTCCACAAATGATGTTTAATAGCCTCCAGTTGCTGAAAGAAGAAGTTAAAAAATTGTAGGAGCAGCACAACTGGCAAAAAGAGAAATAATTCATACTAACTTAATAGACAAAGAAGTAGTCGCACGGGTAATAACAGAAGTACCGTACTATTTCAATACCCAAAACTAGTAAGGAGGAATTTCACCATATAAAAATAAGGTCGACAGTCAAAAACAAAAAACAAATTTATTTGGAGCACAACGAGCTTCTTTAATAAACCAACACAGTGCATAAGGAATTATAGATAAATGCCACACGACAGGAGAAATTATCATATGTAAGCTTAGCCAGCTATAAGAATTGAAAGAAAATCATTGCATCAGCCTAGTTATGAGAGGGTTAATTACTGGATATGAATTTATATTTAATGACGGAGTCTTTTTAAGTAATTTCCAATGAAATTTGGAGAGGAGTTACTCCATCCAATATCAAAATGAGATATTCGAAGTTAAAGGTTGAACTTTTTCCAACAAATAAATTTAAACATCCCAAATACTTCCACTGGCACTACAACCAAATATTCCAGAACGGGGAATCAAACTCAATCTAGAATATCTGCATAATTTATTTATTCGAAACATCAGGAAACTTCAAAAATTAGCTACAGTTCATCAAATGAGTAATGTCACCACTCATCATACTGATTCATTTCTTTAAAGTAAGATTTAGACACCACAAAAAATGGGCCTCTTTCAAAAAGAAGAAACAACCAATCAACGGACGGTACCTAATGTCTAATACAACCAAATCGTTTAAACTTTTAATTCACGAGACGCGGATTTTTAAAGGGGGAGCAGTTAAGTCAACCAATATCCCAAACCATCAAAATCTATACAAGTAGAATATTGAATATACTCGTACATAAAAATATTTTTCCTTAGTCAGTAATTTCTAAATGATATTTAAAAACAAAATTGTAATTAGTTAAGTTAGTCTATGTTTGGATTCATAATAAAATGGATTTTTTCCAAAAAACATTTCTTTAGAAATTAAATAATGATTTAATTTTCACTTACATATTTTGGCAAGTCACAAACTATAATTTCATAGTAAATGAGTCACTTGAAACGATAAACGACACGACTAGCGTAATCGGGTTTTAGAAACAAATTGGTTTCAGGCACTGTGTGTCGGTCGTAATTTAAAGTTTAAGGCCATGTTCCTCACGCCGACAGTTTTTTTAAATTCCGGACTAACTACATTGATGATTAGTTTGAACCAGTTGTTGATATATCTCTAATTTTCATGAACCAAAATGATCCTGATAATTAATTGACAAGTTTTAATTTATTTAACAAATATTACCTAAACGTCAGTGGCAGTTTGTTTTGTGCCATCTATGAACAATTGGTATGAATTAACAACTGTGGCACTATCTGGTCATTCCCCGGAAATAGGGAATTGGGGATAGAATTTATATGTAGTTTTTATTTAAACATGTTTTTTTCTGGCATACTGAGGTAAAAAGTTAGTGTTAATTATTTTAAAAACAAAATTAAATGGGGAATACTTTTCCCTGCCGATTTAGATATGGAAAAATTATTCCCAATTTATAAATATTTACATCAAACTTTTCTCTTTAGTCGGGCGAAAAAAAATGTTTGGACAGAAATTTCATATAAACTCATTCCCCAGTTCTCTATTCCAGGGGAATTACCAGAATAGTGCCACTGGTAATTTAGTTAGTTGGAAATTTAGACAAAATAATCGACGTCAAACACATGGTATAACAAACTATAGCATGAAAAAAAAAAATTTCGACAAAATTACTGGCTAAACTAATTTAAGCGTTGTTTTAATCTAATTCGCAAATTTAATTGGAAGTATATTAATTGCCGAAATCTTTATTATCAATGTTGGTAAAATAATAATTTAGTTCAAAATTTAAGATTAAATAATAGGTACAATACGCGTTTTATGGTTAAAGTAACAACTGTCAAATCACCAGTACAAACGAATTGCATTTTAGTTTTGTCAGCAATTTGTAAAATCTCCAGAAACAGAAGGTCAAAATATGTGGATCATACAATCACTGGATGGATTACAAGTAGTTGTCTACGAGTAGTCGATGTTGTCTGCAAGAAGTCGACATTGCCTTCAAGTTAACGCTATTGTCTATGAGAAGTCGCGGTTGTCGACACAAACACGTAAATATTAGTAGATGACGTGTAAACGCACAATTCTGAGCCTGGCTCAAAATAAACATTTCCTGGCTCAAAATAAACATTCTCGACGCCGAAGGACATTTTTTATAAATTATACTCGCTACTGCTGAAGTTTTCTCTCTCTCTCTCTCTGGCACTATATCCTGATTTAGCCGCCTAAAATGAGGTTTCATATTCATATTTTCCTTTCGGATAATGAGTGATTAATTCATTGATACTAAACCAGCCGTAAAATTTTTACCTTGTCACCACCGAGAATCGAACCCGGGACCTCCGGTGGAGCATGCATGCTGACCACTTGGCCACCGGGGTGGCGCTACGGAAGTTGGTTTTCTCTTAAATATTACAAACACTAATGAAAGGAAAAAGAAATTTAGCGAACCAAAACATTTTATTTGATAAGTATACTTCCTTTACATGGGGAATTCAGGAAGCATTAAAAAATGATATTTCGGATCAAATTTCGTCTCAAAGAATAGCAAATTTATAAGTCATATTTCAACGAGCAAATATTTTTAAATCATTTTTTAATGTAATGTCCTATACATAATGGAAAACAAAATTTGGTGGTATAAAATGTGGCTTGTCATGATTCTTAAATTTTTCTTAAAAAAATTTCTCTCAACGGAATGTATAGGTACTCTAAATTCTTATTAAGGCCCTCGTAAAAGTATTCTGTTCATTGGAAAGTACTAGCAACATGTAATACAATAAATTTTAATTATTTAATTTTTTATATTTTTAGTATTAATACTTTTTGTTTTTAAATTTTAATTTTTTAAAATATTGTTTTAATACATGTCCTATAAAGTTTTCCTGGTTGTGTGGTGTAGCTTTTAGGTATGCGTCGCTTTAATACAAAAATATTATAATAATGCCACATAAAATGGAACAAATATGTTTTTATAACATTTATTGTTTTTGTTATTTAAATTAATTAATTAATATATTACATTCTTGTTTTTTTGTTTGTTTGTTTTTGGTTGGTTTTGTTTTGTTCACTTTTAATTATTTTAACAACGTTTGTATACGAAAGAGTAAAATTCAAAATGAATTTTTATGAACTAACACACAAAACAATTTATTTCAATTAAAAAATTAAATTTTTTTTATCTCAATTTTCATTAATTTTTGTATTTTTCATTTTCGGTTTTTGGATAGAACGAAAATAAAAAAATTTTTTTATGACTTTTATAGTTTAGGTTTTGTGTTTTTGGGTGGAAATTTTTTATAATATTACATTTAATGAATCATATGAGACATTTATTTCATGTTATTGTTGTTGTCTCGTGTAATAAAACTGCATTGGGGCATGTTTTAAAAATTGTTTAAAGTTTTAAAAATTATTTTACGTAGACTCGTTTGTAATACCATATAGCTATTATGTGCTGCATGTATATGGAGGATGTATGTTCACATTTTGCTACGATGTTGTGTAGGTAGGTAGATAAATACAAATTAGTTTCGTAATTAAAAGTTGATGTTGTTATTTTGTTCAGGTGCATAATGTTGAATGGTTTTTGATACAATATAAATGTTATTAATTTGATAATATGTGTATGATATTTTGAATGCTATTAGTATAATAGACGAAGAAAATTTGAATATAATGATATGATGAGAGGAATTTAATTAAGTGGAAATATTGTGGATAATTTTCTTCTACGTACGGGTACAGTATAGGATAGCAATTTTTTCCAGCGTATGTTTAAAAACCTATTAATAGACCAATTTAAATGAAACGAGGGTTTAATGAAGTGATTATGTGGATTATTCTATTCCTTTATAATAGTTAATATTCAGAAAAATCCGATTTAATGATGAAAACTTCAATGATTTTTTAAATGGTGATAAATATCATAATCGTTTTAGCGATAATAATACATAATTAGGTCTAGATGGAATACTTTTTGGTAGCTAAGTTACCAAGGTAACTTGTTGTGTCTATTATAACATGTTGTTTTATATGTTATGTCAAAGTGAAGAAAATGTTCGTACAGATTTCTCTATATATCAAAAGTTAAAATCAATAAATTTAAATAAAACAACTTTAATATTAGCCAATTTAAAATCTGTCTTTTTACAATGGATTAATCTTATAAGGCTTTACTTCTTGCACACACCAGATTTTTTAAGAGGTGTTTATTTAGAGCTAACTTTATAAACAAAATTAAAAGCTGATTTTTGTGATTGGTTTAATTTTTATTTTATTTTGTAAATATTGTCATGAATTTCGCTCTAGAAATACGAGTATATAAAACCTGGTAATCGAGTGTCTATGGTGGACATGACCAAGTATTTATTATTATAAGCCAAAATATCGGTGGTTCGGCCCAGCTGGGTGCTGTAACTTATTGAGCGTTTATTATTATTTTAAAATCGTGACATCGGTGCCGTATGGGGCGTACTTTTAATGAATTTGCATTTCATATGTAGAGAAATATTGGAATAACGAAGCAGTAATAACAGTGGGCGTTACTAAAATTAACAATGACATTTAATACAACGTCAGGGAAAATTTAGAATAGTTAGTGACTATTTACTACAATTTGGTGATTAACAATTACGCCACATATACATCGATGGAGAATTTTAATAATGATGCAGCAAAGTAGCTTTATAAATTTTGCAGTGTCCATTTAAAAATTAAAATGAAATATTCAGTTGATATAAAGCTAATAAAGAGAAATATTAATTTTTTTTAAATGTAATACTTACAACAAATTTCGAACGAAATGTAGAATTGTAAAAGGTATATCAATAAATAAGGTTGGACATTTTGCACTCATGGATTTATTTGATAAATCCATTACAAATCTCTATCGAACGCCAGAAATTCGCAACTTCTTACAAAATATAATTAAATCATTTTCGGTTAATAAATTGGTCGATTTTACAATTAGCATATCTGTAACCTGGACGAAGTCGTATCATACCAATAAAATTCGAAAATATAGTGTTATAAACTACTTAGACAGGATACTAACATGGTTCATATATGCAAAGTTGTCGTTTCTCTCTTGGTTGGAAATGATGTTCCAAGAACATAAGCTAAATTAACTACTTTCGATAAAAGCTCATGTTACAATATAGACCAACTGGTAGTTCTGTGTAAATTTGGATAAGTTAGTTAAAGTTGCAATTTTAAGAAATAACATTTTGAAAATGTAAAATTTCTTGGCTAAAGTGAAATCCCGCGGTACAAAAATAACAAAAATATGAAAATACAATTTTCATAACATGGCAACAAAATATGTAAATATAATATGAGATAAATTGCAATAGTACTATATATGAGTATCCCTGTCATATATCGCAAGAATATTTACACGTGAATGATGATATGTATTTGTGTAAATAACACATTTTCATATATATATTTTCATATAGCGCAAAGACCTTACTTCCGCAGAATCTTGAATTTCGATATACTTATTATTAAATCACATATAAAAATGTCTTACCTACTTACACAAATACACACTAATATGTTTATATATTTTGTCCCAGTTGATTGATTGATTAGAATGTAATTGTACATCCAAGAGTAAGCAAGGATCCCAGATACACCGTGCCTACCGCTAAATCCTATTACATATAACAAGTTTGAAGGATATGATAGATTTGACCTGGTTACAGACATCTAAGTGGTTCTACGGCTCTATGAGTATAAAAAATTATTAATTTAATCTTTTCCGAGCTTCTGAAATTTAACCAAATTAAAAAATGCAACTACTGAAAGTTACAAAAATTTGTAACTTACAGTAGTTGACCCAAAGTTTAAATAAATTGATTCAAATAAGTTCGTCACATGTTTTAGAATGTAAATCTACGAATCCCAATTTGAAAAATTGGAAAAATCCTGTAGAAGGACAAAATATTTGTTTTTTTTCTTCAAAATCATTACAATTAACCTACCAGTACGCGTGGACATCTCCAGGACTTTGTAAAAATCGCAAAATCCATTACAGTTTTTAGCCACATGTATCACAATTTACCTATCCATTCTTTAATATAGGGGTCGACATACTTACATTTATGGTTCTACATCCATTTGCCTATCAGATAAAACATTATTTTGAATCAATTTAAGTTCAACCCACCCCTAGTCCAAATGTGTGTGTACAAATTACAGGTTGTAATGTCTTCCAGATTTAACGGATCTTCTTGTTCCGTATTCAAGAATTCTTGTTGAAAAAAGCATAATAATTAGATAACATAAAATTTATGTAACATACATATTAATTATTTTATTATTACTATTTAGTTATAGTGTATTTTTCGAATGAAAACGATTTAACACGAATGCACAAATGTGTATGTTGGTACAAAATATATACAAAATTAAATTTTTAACATGATTCTTTTTCGTTACCCTCACAATAGTGATGGCAGGCAGGAAAAGGGATATTTAAATAAATCTATTAAAACGGGTTCGTCGCTTGTTTGGAAATGTCAATTTTAAAATCCAATTGGAGAAATTGGTAAAATTTTTTACAAAAGGAAACAATTATATAATTATTTAAGATCAAGGAACTACAAAATTCCAAAAATCATATTTGTCCCATATTCCCACCAAAGATAGAAAATATTATAAACTGACGAAAAATGTAGGCGAGGCAGTACAAAGGATAACTGAATACCGTTATAGACATAAAGTTCATTAGAGCTAGATACCAATATTGTAACGATTTATCGAGACACGCTGTAATACTAAAAAATTTTCTTTAGTGACATAATCAATGGTAATGATGATTAGTAGAAGATAACCATCAATTTGATTTTTTTTTATTGAGGCAATAAACCAGTTATTTTTTCCTATGAATAATTGGATTGGCTATAAAAAGTGGTGCAATCGAATAAAACGGGATTGATTTTTTTGTGGATATTGGTTATTCTGTTTTTGCTTGACCTGGTACGTAATGGTCAAAATTTTTATAATTAAATTGCAAAATTGTGTTGTGGAAAAATTAAATAATTAAAAATATAAGTTGAAGAAAATTAAAGTTTTAAAATTAAAATTATAGTTTATTCTGTACCAATCTGGGTGCCTCGAACAAATTGATTGGTATAGAGAAGATGCAATAAATATTGATGGTTTTTAAATAAAAAGCTATTTTGATGTATACATCTTGCCGGTCAGCTTAAAAAGAATTTATTTTTAATTTTATTTTATTTGACAAGAAAAATCTAAACTTATTTAAATTCCTTAAAGATGGCATAAAGCGTTACCATTTTAGTACAATTAACACGGATTCTCTGGTACATATTTATCAAGTGTACCTATATAACATTTATAAGGTTTACAAATGGTTCAACTGTCATTTTAAGTACATATACATAGGTAAGCAAAATATTCCTTTGATTTACAAATACATAATTAAATACATATGATTATTTCAGGGGTTGCTGAGCCAAAATCAAGGGGAAATTTTACATAGCTAAGAACATACATATTATAATTTAAATAGAATATAATTTTAATACATATTTTTTATCTTAGGTTTATAAATTGATGTTCAAGGTAAGTTGGTGTTGGTATTTTTCTTCATCTCTTTTGCAGGCTGATAAATTCATTGTTGTTTACGACATCAACTCATATTTTAATTAATTATAATTTTAATTTTAAAACTTTAATTTTCTTAAACTTATATTTATATAAACGAGTAATTTATATAAACTTACTGAGATTTTTCTCGTAAAGGCCAAATCAATAAAATTATATGTTTCTAGTGCCATAGTAAATAGTGATGAACTTTGTAAAATTAAAATTTCTAGTAATAATTTAACTGAAATTTTTGGGTGATAAACCAGCTGTTAGTTAGTAGCAAATTCGTGGAATAGTAATTAGAAAAACAAAAAAATTATTTAAATATCAATTATAAATCGATTCAATTAAGATTTATCTGTATTTATACGTAAAATTATAATTGCGATTAAAAATTTGCATTGTAATAAAATAATAAAAACTAAACTTATGTTAGTAATATTAAATGTTCAAAATAATTTTTTTTTGTGAAAACCAAATGTTACCAAAGATATTTTCCTAATAAAACTAACATATGAAAGAAAATATCTTGTAAACGAAGAATAACGTAACTAGTGTTTCAATTACATATCACATACTCAACTCAAAAACTAACATTCCACCATTATAAGTATCGTAAAGAAGAACAGCGGCATTGATAAATTTATTGTCGAGCGGTGATTCTAATGAAATTCAACGGAAATACGGTACACCACAATTAAGATGGGATATCAACCTTGTTTTACGGTATGGATGCATCAAGCTGAAATGGATATTTCGCCTGAACAATTTGTAAAGGTATATTGTTATTCAATTTTTAACTTTAATATTTATTCTTCTACAAAATATTTCTCGTACTTAAGTTGTACTAGTTGTTAAAAAACACAAATTTAGCCCATCATTTGTTTTTGTTGTAGAATTTTTCTTTGTTGTATGTTCTCGTATCAACTGTAAACATATCACAATTTTGCAATCAGGTGCGTACATTTATCTTAATTCGAGTGCTTGTCCAACCATAAAGAATAATATGAATTATTAGTTTTTATCGAGATTAGTGATGGCTACCTGGGTACTTAGCTTGCATATATTTTTTTTGAAACCAGGTATATTATTCGTAACCGGCTTCTATTACATTGCTTCGGAAATTTTAATGAACCCGCCTAAGGCGAGCAACACCCGAAAATCACCGGGTACCCGAAGCCAGCAAGCTACCATAACGGTAGAATATTGTGTAATCTATTATATGGAGAACCTAAGGACCCTAGGGTCGGCAGTCAAAAATTTTAAAATTTTATTAACCATAGCAAAGGTTTATCAGCATCGAGTAACGCTTCCTACATTTTTAGGGTACTGAAACAGAATTTTCTATATATTTTTCAAAGCTCTAGAAATCGCAAATTTTATAAGTGTTTTGCCATTCTCGCCACTTTTATAAAAATTTACCTAACCATCCTTAATAACGGTTGCATTACCTACAAAATCTACAATTTTCCAGAAATTTAAATAAATCGATGAAAACGAATTCGTCACTTGTTTGGGAATGTCAATTTAAAATCCAATCGGAGAAATTGCCAAAAACTTGTAGAAGGAAATAATAATAATTAATTTATTCAAAATTACGGTGCCAAAATTTTTAAAAGTCATTATCTTAACTGAATACAGTTGTCTAATATTCACACCATAAATAGAAAACATTATAAGCTGTCGAAAAATGTAGACGAGATTCCGTGAATATCTCTGGTAATGGCAGTACTAACGAAAACTTGAATACTATTACAGAGATATATCTATAGCAATGTTCATTAAAATCGGATGCCAGTCACTATAAAAAATTAATAAATTTGCGGGTGAGAACCTGTAAACATCTCTATCGGGAGCAATAAAAAAGGAAATATGTTAAAAAATTTAAAATTTTATTAATCAGATCTGAGTAACGTTCTCTACAATTTTATAAGTATACTGGTCAATCTGAAGAAATTGAAATACGAAAAATCCTTTCATCATTAAGACATATATTTAAATTTATTAAAAGTTGTATTAACCATAACAAAGTTCGTCAGATTAGAGTTACGTTCACTAAAGAATTATACAAAACAATTTTAATGAAATGGTTGAGTACTCTTTACACTATTTGACGTCGGCACTTGGCGAAACACACTTATACACTTAATAAACACATTTTATTAAACACTTGTTTTTTATTTCGCAAATTAGATTTTTTTGAATGTTTTCAAAAAGTTTAAAAAATCACTCGATCGATTTCGACTTGTTAGGTCGTCATCAGGAGTATCTACTGATTTGTAAAAGTAAATTTTTTTTGTTATATAGTAAAAGAAAAATATGTGTGAAATGGTTCATTAAATGAAATGGTCCACAATATGCCACAGCTTGTGAACATCTCCGGAAAAAATCGTAAAAATTGTACAATATAAACAAATTCCTTGTATCGTCTCAAATTATCAAATACATAGCAAATTTTTAAAGAATTGAATCTTTCGTAGATCATGAGGTTCCGGGTTTGATTCCCTGTAGAAACAGGATGAACGAATTTTCAACCTCAGATTACGATGTGTTGGGTAAATGAAGTGTCTGTCGGAGTGCAGAACTTATAGGCCAACACATCCAGTACTATAGGCTGGCATGGAGCAATAAACCGTGCAGATCGTTCTATGTAAATCTGACCTATAGCCATACGTCATTGATTTGGCAACTGTGTAAGGTAGGACGTTAAAAGCGGACCACGAAAGAGTTGGGAGTACTTCGGCCCCAGAACAGATTGCATAGTTAATAAACAAAAACAAAAAAAAAATAAAACATCCATTTTACGTACGCTTAGAAAATATTTTAGATTATCTAAAAATTTAAGTTTAATGCCGTGGACATTTTTAAGATCCGCGGAAAAAAATTACATAGCCAAACATTAGGAAACCGCAAAAATTTGTATCAAATTAATAAAATGCATTCAGTGCTCTGGATGGGATGATTTTGTTCACAGGTCCAATACTCTTGAGGTCACCTCAAGAGTATTGGACCTGTGTATATATTTAGCTCGTCCACTTCAAACACTCTTCAACTTTTTGTAATTTCTAACATCTATAAATCCATCATAATTTTATCCGATTCGCTAGAGACCCAATAGATTGAATGACCTGTTTGTAAGTGTTGTTGAGATTCAGTGTATATCTTCTGGAGCAAACAAAGTGTTTTCTAAAAGTGTTTTATAATTAAATTTAGTGTCGGACAATTTTAGAATTTTTTGTGTTAAAATTTTGTATGAGATATAGGAAGCCAAAAAGTAAAATTTAAATATCGACCACACCAGGTATGTTTTTGGTACCATACTGAGAAAATTTTTGATTTGTAAAATAAAGAAACAAGTTTTTAAATTAAAAGTTATAAATTTAAACACTCTGTCAAATTATCATAAAGGCCCTATAACTTGGGAAAAATCTACTGTCAGTAAAAATTAAAGCGAGAAAAAAATATAGATTTTACTGGTTGTGTACGAAATAACAAATATTTCTGTTCTTTGTCACTCTTATGGAATTTTATTTTTTTCTGTTTTGCGTTTTATGAGTAAAAAAAATTATTGTCAGTAAAATTTTCCCATGGAATTAAGGCTTTATCCTAAAAAATTACTAAATAAAGTTTTTTGGAAACAAAGAAATTATTATCAAAATGTTAGAACCAGTCCTGTACTTATGAAGTTATACAAATTAATTATTATGTTTTACCTCGCATAAATAATCTTTTCAAAAAGTTAAAAATTTCAAAATTATTGGTCGTTAGCTACCAGTTTAAATGATACTCGTATTTTGTAATCAAAATTTAAACGATCTGATACCATTAAGATCCGATTGTAACGTTATTTACACGGGACAAATAAAACAGTTTTTACGGGAACGATTCTATCAACATGTATACGTGGTGCCACGGGAAGTTCAGATTAAATTAGTGCACTTTCGGAACACATTAGAGTTACCAACCATAATATTTTTTGGAAAATGTAGAAAACATAGAAAAAATATGATATGAAACTCGAGTTGAAAGGATTTTATTGTTATAACACGGTTGTTGACATCGGCTTCGCTCCACTATCATAATACTACTTTGGACTCTAGTTACGCTCTAGGTATAATAACTTTTATTATATTGTACGGTAATAGCTATTTAATAATCATTATTTGATAATAAAATAAAATGGATAATTTGTATAAACTAAAATAGAAAAAACAATTAAATATAATATTTCTAAAATTTAAATGTTTTATTGAAATTGGGCTCTTTTCAGTGATCTGCTTATTATAATCAACAAAAAATTTTAAGTCACTGTAAATAAATCGGGTTCTAGAAACGTCCATAAAATGAACAGTTAACCACATGATGTTGCTCCCATTTGATTTTTTTTTCAGAGAGACAATCTTTTTATCTGCTATATAGCACCTTATCAGACTCTTTTCCATTAATATAAACTTCTAATGCTTTCGGGTTTTTTATAAATGAACATTCCATACCGATTTTTTCCCAAATTATAAAAGGATAAAAATGGATAAATAACCCAGATAAAAATTTTATTTACCAATTTTGTGTACTCGTGTACAATGTACACCAGCCAAAATTTATATAAGGAAAATAAATATTGGAATTAAACAAAACCAACTAAGGGTATTACTGTTTGTGATAAAAAAAAGTTGTATTCCTTTCTTTCGAACGATGGTGGTATGAGAACTGAAAATACTACAAAAATGTAATCAAAATGGTATTTTGATTATGTTGGAACACCAAAAAAAGGACCACAATTTATTATTATTTGTGTTGTCCATTTAAACTTCATTCAATAAATTTTTGATTTTTTGTGTTGTGTAAATATTTTCCGGTCAGTTGAAATGTATGTATGGATGGTAGAATCGAATAGAGAATATTGAATGAAATATATTGCAGTTTAGAAATTAAAACGTTATAAATTTTTTTTATGCACATCACTGGACCCGAAATGAATATGGCGTTGTGGGTGGGCTATCAAATTGAATTATTTTATCATCACCATCGAGAGCGTCTATTACGTATGTATCATTATTATTTTTTTTTAAACTGGGAAATAAAAATGTATCTTATTATTATAATTCCCAAATGATCCTATTTCAATAATTATAATAGCGATTATAATTTAAATAAAAAAAAAATGATAAAACTTTCCACCCGACTTTTCAGCATTTTATCCAATCCAAACACAGCTCGTTTTAAACTCATCTCATAAATTGGGATTAAAAAACTTTTCGACATCCGACAAAACACCAAAAAAGTACTCTGTATGTTTATGCGAAGGGAGATGAAGTTTTTTTTTTAATTTAATCATTTTATTATGGTAGAACCCCTTAAGCAAAAAAAAACGCTATATAGATAATAAATATTCATTTTAATCTCACTTCTTTCAACCCTATAATGTTGTTTACTAATATTTATTTATAATTTTATTTTAGCAACAACAAAGTGAATAAAATTTTAATACTAGATGTTTTGTTTTAAATAGACAGAAATATATAAAATTAAAATAAACAATCAAATTGAAAATAGTCCAATTGGATAAACTTTTTCAACCCTTTTATTTCGGGGCACTAAATATGGATTTATCTTCATAGGATTTATTTTGTATTAGCGATAATTTACAATTAACAAGAAATTTTTACTCTGTTGGTATCTTTCGTAACAATATATACAGATATTTGTGATGGGCTCACACCAAATAAAATTTGTTATAGAATGGTTTAATTTGGATTGATTTGACAACCCTTTTATACAATTGTAATTGGAGATGAGTTTTTGTGTCTGTACTAAAAATTTACGATCGCTAATATTTATTATTTGTACTTTTATAGTAAAAGGAAATGTAGCCACAAAAATTCAGTTTACTACGTTAAATTGAGTGCAAATATTAGAAATATAGATCCGGTATATTTGCGAAATGGCATAATAAAGATATTAAAAACCATTTACATTATTAATGTTGATGTAAAGAAAATTGTTATAAAGTATTCAAATCCCATTTTATTATATACGATCTTTACCTGCAGGGTAAAAACACCTTGTTAATTTACGAGTTCGGCAGACTAAACTTTAAGTGCAAGATATTTGAATATGTTGCTAAATACTTGTTCTTACTTCTTGGTTTTATCATTGAAACCAAACCTGAACCTGGAGTTGGTGAAAGGTGCGTACTTCTTTTTGATAAGGCACACTGATATGCCGAAGAGGGACGGATAAATTTAATTCCTTCCATTTTACAATTACGCTGTTCACATGCGGTTGCTCGATGTCGCTGGGGCCCTCTGTCACACGATCAGTGAGTGCTAGCATGCTAGTGTACATATAAAAAGGAAAAATATAGAAGTTTTAAAACATAAACTCGGTAAATATCAGAATTCTATTTCATATAAAATAACTAAAGATCGTTTACATTCCGAACTGTACTTATTTATTTGCATTTCTTTATTTATTGAATATTTATTCGGTGAGTTACAAGTACAAAAGAAATCGGAATTTTCGCAAGGAAGAAACAGAAAATGCAAGTGGATGTATATTTTTGATACACTGATCCTTTAAGTGGCTTTTAATCATGTTGTTTGAGTGTTTCAAGTGAAACATTATTTCCTTCATCCAATTTTTATCTGGTTTCTGCTGAAAACACTTGCAAAATGTAAGAGATGTCATTGAAAAATCCATAAAATTATCATGTTAGAACTTCGAGGGTTCACCAGTAAACTAACGGGAAGACAAAACTCTTTCATACTGAGGTAACATATTTTATGGAATATTTAAAATCCATTTAATGTTGTTACACGGATAGCTCGTAATACAATCCAACAACGACATAAGTTGGTAAGCATAACGGTTGTCATCCAAAATAAGTGTGAAAGGTTCATCTTTTCGTTGATGCAAGTAAAATTTTTAACATTTTAACACCGGTTTAGATCAGTTTTCCAAAAACAGTCTCTTAACGATTTTTGACGAAAACTATTTCCAGCAAAAATTCGGTCCTTGTACAGCCCATAGGATTGGTTGATTGGGATACAACTTCCTATAAGCTTTTTCCATAAATTCGAGCGAAACAGGAACTCTGAATAACTTAAAATAAATAATCTAACAACCGGTTGTTAAATTAAATGAAACCGGTTTTTTCGGCTCTCAATTTTGGCCGGTTTTACCGAAAAACCGGTTTCAATAAAACCGGGTTTGCAAGCTCTAATTATGGGTTAATTAAATGCTTCATTAAAAACTTTTATGTTCCACTCGTGCTTCCAAAAGCTTGATGTCATTTCATTTAAAACTATCAGAGCCAAATTCGAAAATCGATCAAAAACCGAAATCAGAACACATATAGTAAGCTTTATTGGCAAAAAACAATTTAAAGCTATAATTAAGACCAAATAAAGTGTCTTTTTAAATATTTGACTTGCTCTTTAACTCGTGTTTCACCAATCTTTAAATTAAATAATCTATCTAACTTGGGCTACAGCGAATTGAGTCCTAAATTTTTAATTTGGGCTTCAACCATAATGAGTCTTTAATTATTTGTGTGCCGTGCCAATAGATCTTGTTTTGTTTTCTAATTTCGGTTTTGGTCCGATTTTCGATTTGGTTTCTGCAAGCGTTGAAACCGAAATTCTTGATGCTTTATGAAAAAACAGTGGAGTAAACACAAATTTTAATTAGATATTTAATTAGCCTAAAATTAACATTCAATATTCCATTTGGTTGTAAAAAAAATTTTGAAACTGCTTCATTCGTTAGGTAATTGGTGAAGTTAAAAAATAATCTAGTATAATATTTGTTAGATAAGATATATGAACAAAAATTCTTGCTTAAAAACATAAACACCCTTGAATCAATCTTTTGGTTAAACAACAAAATTTATTGAGCTAAGGCCAAAGATACTACACACTTGATTCAAAGAAAGGTCATCGAGTGCGTTTAATATAGTTGCCTTTCCTAATGAGAGCTTTCCATTATTTATTAATATTCCAAGTTTCACATTATTTGTTAATATTTATTACAAAATTATGGAATTACACCTAGTTTGAATCGCATTCCTTAAATTATTCGATAAAGTGGAAAAAACAATAAAATTTTGAATTTCTGTTGGACTGACAGATGTAGATTTATGCTTTGTTAATCATACCGATATTTTTTATCAAAATTTCAGACTAAATAAATTGATGAATACTATATGATAGTCGTTCATAGATTGCATAAAACAACATACGCCTAATATTTATTTAAAATTGACTAAATAAATTAAAATTTATCGATTTACAATATAGTTGAGACGTCAGCTGTTAAATCTGGAATAAGTTTACAGTTTTATTACTAGCGGACCCGACAGACTTCCCTGGATTAATTGGAAACAAATTTATTTTTGATGGAGACTATATGTTTATTTATTTATTTATTTATTCTATCATAGGGAAACACTCACAAAAAATCCATTTATGTGTCCCACAATATTACAGATAAAATAACAAGTTTTAATATATGTTTATACATAGCAGAAATATTCAAAAATATAAAAAATAAAATATTTACTAGCAAAATACAAAAAAACAAAAAAAAACAGACTGAAGTATCAACTTAGGAAACAAAAACTAGCGGAAACTGTCAAGGTACCCAGCAATTAAACATTGAGTTACTTAAACTAACTGTAAAATAAGGAACTAATTCAAATCGACATGCCGCGGAGATGCAATCTGTATTGACGAAGTGACAGTAAGAACAAATCCAAAGAACTGAAAAACTCATTGTGAAATAGCTGAAATCTGGTTATAGGATTAGCTAGACCTAAATTAGTTCTAGATCTTCTAGGCAGGAAAATTTGGTTACTACGAATATTATAGGCAGGAATATAAAACAGTTGTTTCAATTTTAAAATTTACGATTTTATATAGTAACCTTTCATCTAGAATTAATCTTCTAATATCCAAGGTTAACAAATTGAAAATCTTCAATCTTATACCATAGGAAATGTGCCGAATGGCATAGACTTATAAACTGTTACCTAGTTTGATTTTGTTCTAACTCCCACGGTTTTCTAGTTCACTCAATTTTAGTGCCGTACGGTGATGTGTTTATCACGTGGTTAAATAGTATAAATAGAAACCGCCACGTTGTATTATAATTAGTCGAATCTGAACAAAAATTGAACAAAAATTATCAGAGCCCGAACATTTTAAATGGAAAACGAATTCAAAAATTACAATGCCACATCAATTGGAATGAATTTTCCTTCATATGCTTACCAAATAAAATATAGTAGAGAATTTGGAAATATTAAGTTGAACATGGAAACCTGTGAATTATTTAAACCCTATGTTCGAGAGAATGCCAAGAAAACTTCTTCATTAAGTTGGTCAAGATAAATGTTAGCCAGTTTAAATACAAAATGCCCCCGGAAAATAAAAAAGATTAACATTCACTGTTGATATACATGCCAGAAATTGATAAACAATTTTATGAAATACATATATTTGAATTAATCCATTTAATTAATTTTTTATTATAAATAAATATATTGACTAAAATAGACTGTATTTTGAACTAATAAATTTAATCTGTCTTAGTAATTTCAATTTTATAACGGAATATCTCAAAACCAATAAAATGGTGGTTACAATATGGGTGACGATTTGCTAAATTGCCTATCTTAAAAATGGTTATTTTGAAAATTAGCAAAAATTTTTTTCAGTCAAGCACTAATATGTACGGAAATGTGCATGATATATCGAAAAAAAGCGAACAGAAATTGAAATGTCAAAACAATGCGGAGCTAATTTGATGAATAATACATTCAATATGCACGCAAATGTACGCCGTTCAGTAGGAGTTCAATTACATACTTACGTACAGAAGAATTATATATATAAAGATTGCAAGGTGGTGAAGATTTGGGGTTATGTTCTGTTATGTGAAAAATCTTAAAAAAATTACAAAATAAAATTTGGTAAAAAAAAAAAAATTTTAGAACCCGATCACAGTGAAACCTAACGGGTCCTATTGTTAATCTAAACCATCCCGGAACCCACTCAAACACACACACGAAGTTTCATTAAAATCAGTCTAGCCGTTTAGTAGTAGCTCAATTAGATAAACACGTTCAGAAGAATTATATATATATAAAAATTGGGGTGGTGGAGGTGGTTAAATTTTGGGGTTATATCTTCTGATATGTAAGAAACACAAAAAACAAATAAAAAAAAAATTTCGTTAAAAAACAAAAAAAAAATGTTCCTAGAACCCGATTGCAGTGCCATCTACCGAGTCTTATTTTAAATTTAAGCAATCCAGGGATCGACTCAAATACACAAACAAAATTTAATTAGAATCGGTGCAGCCGTTTAATAGGAGTTCAATTACAAAAAATTCGTACATAAAAATTATATCTAGAAAGATTGGGGGGTGGTGGGGTGGTAGAATTTTGGAGTTATATGTTCTGATATGTAAGAAATACAAAAATAAAATAAAAAAAAATCGTCAAAAAACAAAAAAAACATTTCTTTGATCCCAATCGCAGTGCTACCTACCGGGTCCACTTGGAAATCTAAACCATCTAGGAACCCATTTAAACGAACACACAGAAATGCATTATAATCGATCCATCCGTTTAGAAAGAGTTCAGTCACAAACTCACGTACAGAAGAATTATGTATATAAAGATTGGGGGTGGTGGTGGGATGATGAAATTTTAGGGTTATATGTTCTGATATGCGAGAAATCTAAAGAAAATAAATAAAAAAAATTGTCAAAAAAAAAAATTAATTATTAGATCCCGATCGCAGTGCCACCTACCGGGTCCAATTGTGAATCTAAACCATCCAGGCACACCCACTCAAACACACACACACAATATTTCATTAAAATTGGTCCAGCCGTTTAGGAGGAGTTCAGTCACAAACAACCGTACAGAAAATTTTTGGGTGGTGGGGGTGGTGAAATTTTGGCGGTTATATGGTTTAATATGAGAAAAATCTTAAAAAAATAAAAAAATTAAATTTTGTAAAAAAACAAAAAATAAAATCCTAGACGCAATCGCAGTGCCACCTACAGGGTCCAATTGTAAATTGAAACCATCCAGAAATCCACTCAAACACACACACAAAATTTCATCAAAATCGGTTTAGCCGTTTAGGAGGAGTACAATCACAAAAAATCGTACAAAAGAATTATATCTATAAAGATTAGGGGGTGGTAGGGTGGTGAAATGTTGGTGTTATTTATTCTGATATGTAAGAAATACAAAACAAAAATAAAAATAAATATTCCGTCAAGAAACAAAAAAAAAATTCCTAGAACCCAATTGCAGTGCCACGTACCGGCTCGAATTGTAATTCTAAATCATACAGGGACCCACTCAAACACACAACCAAAATTTCATTAAAATCGGTTAAGCCGTTTGGGAGGAGCTCAATTACATACACATGTACAGAAGAATTATAATTATATATTGAGAACTATAAATGTCCGAGATAGTGACATCTAGCACATTAAAAATAAGCTGATTGGGTCTTTTTTACATGAAATTTTAGCACGGCATACTTTATGAAAATAAAAATTAACATACAAAAATAAACCCAATCAGGTTAATTTTCTCTATAAAGATATATCAGTTCTCTATAAAGATATATCAAGCATATTTTAAATTTTGAACATTAGAGACATCTATCAATAATTGATAAGAATTAACCATCAATTTATTTATTCGGAAATTTAGTCACAAAACTCAGCGTCAGGCAGACAGTATTAAATCTGAATTTTTGATTTACAGATGGCTAATGTGTAAGAATCACAACAATCAGTTTCGAACAGATGAGACTAATGATTTGAAAAAATCAGTCTTCTCATCAGGTCGCGACGACTGATGTTGTTTATTACATTGAAATATTGTCTACTATACCGGGTGTTTCTATTAAACTGAGACGATCAAATATATCGAAAAATAGCCACTCTACGGAAAAAATGTCCATAATCAAAATTTAATCATACCGCGGGGGAAATACATTAATGCAAAAAAATAGTCCCCACCCCCCGCTTTGTAGGTGGGGCGGGGGTAACTTTTAAACTAAGATAGGAAGCCATACTTTTTATTGCAGATACGGATTCTACGACTAAAAGTAAGTATGATTTGAATGAAATATTTTGTTCGGTTCATGATAGATGGCGTTGTAATCGACGAAATTCAATTTTTTCAATTTCTTCTTCTTAGAACACACACATTCGATTCTGCAATACGTTTGAAATAAAAAACATCACGTTTTCATTGGAAATACTCGAAATTCGTCATCAAAACAATTTATTAATGTAAATGGCAGGTGAATAAAATAATTTTAGCTTAAAATAAGTGTTCAAAATGATAGCCTGCGACTTCAATGCACTTACTAATACGCATTTCAAATGATTGTACACAACTGAGAAGTGTGTTTGGTTAAATTTCAGCACACGCATTTCTGATTCGCTCAATCATGTTCTCACGTGTTGTTGGTTCTTGTTTGTAAACCTTGTCTTTGAGATAGCCCCACAAAAAGAAATCTGGCGAAGTAAGATCTGGTGATTTGGCGGGTCAATTTATCGGACCAGCTCTACCGATTCAGCAGCCATTGAAATCACGATCAAGTATTTCACGTGCCACCACCGAATAGTATGCAGGACAACCATCATGTTGAAACCACATGTTCCGTCTCACTTCTAAGCTCAAATTTTCAAGTAATATTGGCAGTTCATTTTCCAAAAAGTTTCGGTACATTTGACCATTCAAGTTGCCTTCAATAATGTGGGGGCCTAGAGTTTGTTGCCAATTATTCCACACCACACGTTGACAGTCCAAGGACGCTGGTGTTCAACTTGACGAAGCCAGTGCGGATTTGTAACACTCCAATAATGCATGTTGTGTCGATTAACCGTTCCATGGTTATTAAAGACGATTCGTCAGAGAACATTACGCAACGAAAAAAATTGGGGTTTTGTTGTATTTGTTCACGTGCCCATTGACAAAAAGTTACCCGATTTGGGAAATCAGCGCCCTGAAGATCTCGGTATAAAGACACATGATATGGATGATAGATACTTTTGCCGTTTTAAAATTCTCCAAACACTGGTGAGGGACAATCCGGAATCGCGAAGTATTTCTCGTGTACTAACATGAGGATGATGAGCCACTGCTGCCAATACAGCAATTTCATTATTTTCTCCAGTGACTGTTGCTCTACGGGTCCTCTTTTTCGGTTGAACATTTCCATCAGTAATAAACTTTTTGATAGTACGGCCAAATGAAGCACGTGCACGATTCCTATCCGGAAAACGTTGAGCGTAAATAGCAAAAGCATTTTCAAGATTTCTGCCAGCTTCTCCATAAACCAGAACCATTCAATTTTCTCTGGCACAGTTAAACGCTCCATTCTAAAGTATTTTATCGTTTATTTTGCAATTACGAAAAACATGAAGATAAGAAATAACACAAACGTTAAATGTGATTTACCAAACTGAATAAATTGTTTTGATGACGAATTTCGAGTATTTCCAATGAAAACGTGATGTTTTTTATTTCAAACGTATTGCAGAATCGAATGCGTGTGTTCAGAAATTGAAAAAATTGAATTTCGTCGATTACAAAGCCATCTATCATGAACCGAACAAAATATTTCATTCAAATCATACGTACTTTTAGTCGTAGAATCCGTATCTACAATAAAAAGTATGGCTTCCTATCTTAGTTTAAAAGTTACCCCCGCCCCACCTACAAAGCAGGGGTGGGGGATTATTTTTTTGCACTAATGTATTTCCCCCGCGGTATGATTAAATTTTGATTATGGACATTTTTTCCGTAGAGTGGCTATTTTTCGAGATATTTGATCGTCTAGCGAGTTACTGCGTAGCGTACGAAATTTTGATTCTTTCACATTTCCATCTGTATTCTATTTTAACAATTAACTTTTCGAATTCACGAATTTTTATATTTTTTATTTTTTTTATACTCGTATTTTTACTTTGGTTTTTATAAAAACCAAAGTAAAAGTATTAAATCGTTGTAACACAGCACATTTTTATCATATCAACTGGGTCAAGAGGTTTTACAAAAATAGAAAATTGCAAAACAAAAAGTATTCGGTCGTCAAAAAGATCACAAGTTATATAGTTATGGCGTGCCAACGAATTCCGGTTTAATAATAAATGAGTACACGAAACGAATGAATTTTTTTTTGATTAGTCGAATTGGTTTCGGTAAAAATTGAAATTCATATAAAAACTTAGTCATCGTAATTCTGTGCTCGATGACTTGGAAATTATAACTTTCAAAAATTTAACGGGAGATCTGATATATTTTGTATGTAACATGTAATATACATGTTACACATGTTCACCCCATACTGGGTGAAGTGAATAAAACAAGTTTTACTTTAAAGTTTTTACTTTTTATTAAAAGTAAATGACCAGGATCTTGTGAATAATTTCTTACTTTTACATTAGCTTTTACATTAAAGTATCAACCGGGAAATATTCAAAGTATTTACTTTTAGACCTTTTAATACTTAAAATTGTTATAGTATTTAATTTGAAGAAATTTAAGCTCAAAAATATTATGATTGAAGTGACATAGCAGTACAACATATTTTTTTATTATTCAAAATACAGTGATATAATTTGCATAAATAATAATAATTGCTTACGTATAAAAAGTGGATACGTTGGAAAAGTTACGATTTCGATGTGGAAATTGTAAAAGAGAGATCTTTTGCGGGAATCCTTTCTCGATCAGTTTTGGTGAATACTACAAATTCATGTTATTTTACAATCGCGTTATCTAGCACTCGAGAAATTGTTTAGTCTGAAGTTCTATACACTCCCTCTTCATCTTCTACTCCTTCTTGAAAACCCGGATCACTCAAGCAGCGTAAACGGTATGATATCAAAGGGCCGAATGTCGAAGGGCCGAATTTCAAAGGGCCGTCGAAAGGCCGAACGTCAAAGGGCCGAATGTCGAAGGGCCGAATGTGTCGAAGGGCCGAATGTGTCGAAGGGCCGAATGTTAAAGGGCCGAATGTCGAAGGGCCGAATGGGTCGAAGGGCCGAATGTCGAAAGGCCCAATGGGTCGAAGGGCCGAATTTTTTTTGATTTTTTTTTTGTTTTTAGAAATATATTTTGTTTATTTTTTTATTTAATTTAACTATTTAATTTAATTATTTTTTTATTTTTTGTACCATATACCTATTATCAGAAGGCTGACAAACAGGGCCGAATGTCTCTGGTGGCGCATGGTAAAATTTTCCTTCACCAAAATGTATCGCTGACTGGATACGTGGAATTTCATAAATATTCAAATATGAAAAATATTAAAATACATAAATTTATAAGAAATTCATTTATGTTTAATAAAAAAAAAAATTACAAAATTTTCTATAAAACAAAAATATGAAAAATAAAAAAATATAAAAATATTCTAATATTCTTAAAATATTTTATTTTGTTATAAAACAACAAATTTAAAAAATCATATTTCTAAAAAAAAAAAAAATTGGGCCCTTCGACCCATTCGGCCCTTCGACCCATTCGGCCCTTCGATACATTCGGCCCTTCAACATTCGGCCCTTCGACATTCGGCCCTTCGGAACATTCAGCCATTCGACACATTCGGCCCTTCGACATTCGGCCCTTCGACATTCGGCCCTTTGACATTCGGCCCATCGACATTCGGCCCTTCGACATTCAGCCCTTTGTACCTATTCCGCGTAAACATATTTCCATTTTTGATTTTTTGTTTATTTTACAACCTCGCGTTTCATTTCGTAAACCGATAAATATTTTTATAGTTGTCTAAGCAATTATGTTTACGCGGACGATATTTTTTTTTCCTTAAATTAATTCTAACTCTTAATAAATTACTCATTTTAAGTAATTCATAAAGAGTTAGAATTGCAAAAGTTGCAATCTACTTTATTTGTATTTTTCAAGCGTTGAAATGTTCTGTAAAAGTAGAAGGTATAGTCTTTATTCACATAATTTTAAGAAAATTCTGTGAAATTTCTGGTTAAATTAGTAAGTACTTTTATTCACTAACTTGGTAATATTTACTTGAAAAAAGTATTTACTTTTTTTTATTCACTGTTGGCGTTCTACTACTTAGGTGTGTTGTTTATAAATTTTTCATGCTAAAAAATAATTATTCATCATTAATCATAACTCTATTAATCAGAAATAACTAAATTTAAGTTGAATTTCTTTCAATTTAAAAAAATTGACGATTTACATAAATCAATTTGAAGTTACAATTACTACTGAGAAAAGACCCAAATATGACGAATAATTTTTTTTTTGCTATGATAAATAAGCGAGCTAAATTCCAGACTCAATACGATTATTTTATTTCTCAATGCAATATAGCTCTTGTAATACAATCAAACTGTAAAATAAAACATTTCGAAAAGTTATACAGCAATTATTAGTAATTTTTAATTGTACATATGTAAACTTATACATATGGCAGCTGTATAAAAGTTCAAAAATGTCATGAAAATTGGGTAAAATCTTGGACAAATCTATTTTTTTCAAATTTTTTATATTTCGTTATTTCTATGTAGTGAAATTAAAATTAGATGCAAAATAATCATTTGGGTACCCATATCGAAAGCCCAGTGTATTGGCTAACGGGCTATATTTTATTTTGATGAAATCATTTTGATGAATACGAGTGGTTTTCATATTTTTGGTTTTAAGAAGGTTTACATGATAAACTGTTTATCAATAAAGTTATGTTCAAGTGTTAGTATATCGTGAGATCAGTAAACCAATTGTTACTTTCCTCATCTTTAGGGTCATTAGATTGAACAAATCAGCAAAACCATTAGATCTACAATTCATTTTCATTCACATACTTACAACTTTTAATTTTTTCTATTATTTTTAATTCGGTCATCGAATCAGTTTCACTTTGTTAAAGGAGTTTCTTAAATTTTGTGTATTTCGTATTGAATGTAAGCTTAAATGACTGCGCATTCTTTTTGCAGTAAATATTATTGGCAGACTCATTAATTTATTTTTATCAAAGCTGCATAGTTATTTTTTCATATATAAATAATTCTTCAAATTTGTATTACGGTGCTTACAAAAAACTGTAAAAAATACTTTGATTTATAGTCACTTTTATGAAACTTTATTGCCAGAAAACGACTAAAGTAAAAATTTTGGTAATTAAATTAATTTTACAAAGTTATATTACGATGTGGCTGTTAATTAAATTTTATTAGCCAAAAAATTAAGCAATAAATTTTATGATACGAATATGTGAAGCTAAAACATTTTATGCTATAAATAATATCACTGTCAAGATGAATAATTTTATCATCGTACGCAAAACGTAATAATTAACAAGGTTCAGATGCCTCAAATAATAGGTATATGAGCTTTCCACATAATATACATAGTATACAATGTCTACATATAATTTTCATATGATGTTAGTTGTAACAATATCAGCATGATCAAAACATAAAATGAATTTCCTTGTTATGTAAACCATTAAACAAATTCATATGTGTTCTTTAAACCATCTGAACTTTGTGTAAATGCAGAGGAATATTATTATTCTATCAATAAATTTCATGCATTTTCTATTATGTACCATGTAGTGTTGTAGATAGAGGAAATATTTATAAAAACCAGAAAACCAAAACCGAAGTAAAATGGAAAATTATAGTGAAAAGTATAAAAATCGTTTTTGTCTCTGTTATTTGTATATTATTTGGTCGTTATCAGATTTTATAGGCATTCAGATGGGTATTTTTCTATAAACAGTAAACGTACTGTACTGTGTATTGTAGTACTGAGAAAAAAAAAATAAAAGCACTACAATTCATTGCTTAGCCATTGAATTAAACTTTATTGCAAATTACATTTTGTTCTCTCTATACATGTGAGTATACATATTACGTATGTACAACACATTGTCTCATGTCCATTTATTTATATATATATCTCTAAAATTTAATTTCCAGTGTTGTTCATATAAAAATAATCCGCATGTAGAAATTTGTGCCACATTACGAATTCATCTCTGCATTTATTTTAAAATACTACCGTATTAAAATTTTTCTTTACAAAATTTTAATTTGTTTTTCCAAAATAACTCTTTCCAACATACAGCATTTCAATACGATTTTATATATTATATTGTCTATGTACAATATAATTGTGCACGTCTATTGTAACATGTACATATAACAATTTTTCAGTGAAAATAAAAAAAAAAAAACAATTCAAATAATTCTATGGAAAAATAAAAGGAAAACGTAAAGGAATACCGTATGTGTGACTTTATGCTCGGTTATTTAAATTTTCTAATTGTTGTCATTCATTATTAAACAATAAAATAATGGAAATATGGTTGGGTGTCGGAGGCCACTTATTCTATTGTCAAAAGAGATATACTATATGTAGTACACAAAATATATTTGAGTTTTTGTAAAATGTTCATTGTGAAAGAAGAAATGTGTTATTTGCACAAATTAAATTTGACCAGTAGACTGCAAAATAATAAAATAAAATAAAAAACTTTTAAATCTGCCGAAACTCATAAAACTCGTGAGAGGATGAACTAGCATTTGGTCGATGAGTCCGCAGATCATTCCATAGCCACAGCAAGGGGCCGCTCAGAATAATGCCTTTTATTTGGGTTTTTTGGTAAAAGGAATTTGCCAAAAGGCATCCTGTAAATCAATAGACGATACAGACTGGGCGTAAAGACCTAGGTTTTTTGGGCAAGTATGATAGAAAAAGGATCTTTCACTTTATTTGTCAACAAATTTCTACCAGAATAACCGGGAAAACCTGGTAGTAACGCAGCTTTATCGCTTTCGCATTATAACATCATTTATAGCGCGTCACCAAATTAAGTCGATCAATAACGAACTCGAAAGAGACAGAAAACGTCGCTACAATCTTATTTAACCAACATTCATTTACTGGATATTACTTGTGTCGATTGCTGCAAATAGCAATTGGTAGTTGCAAATCTTCAACTTTAATAACAGTTGGAGCCAACTCAAATATCGTCCAAAAGTCCAAACCCCAAGTGGATGGTATATGAAGAAAAGCTAGAAGGTGATGAATACGAACCTTAATGGGTTCCCGTACAATTATATTTAATTAATTTAATGTTATCAGAGCCAATCGTTTGTGTTCCATATCACTTTTCCCCCACTAAAAAAAACTTGGCTCAATTTTAGTCCAACTCACACAAATGTGTGAGTAAAAACCATAGTATGTAATGGCGTTGTTGAGTAAAAATTTCGCTTGATTTGAAGTACAACCAACACAATTGTGTGTATAGATATAGTGTTTTTTTCGGACGAAAATAAGTTTAAAAGGAATTCACAAAATATGTGTAAGTTGGTTGAAAACATATACAAAAATAAATTTTTGACATGGTACTTTTGCCCTACCCGCACAATTGTGTTAGTAAAACACAAAAGGGATATAGTGGTAATGATCGACCAACATATGCGTCTCAATATCAGGAGATGTAGACTATGAATAAAGGGTATTGTAACAAATTACTGACTTAAGCTAGTGATATTTGAAGCACCGCGTCCAATACAATGGGTAGCCAACGTCAAATTATTTTAATTCCGAACACCAGTTCCACCATTGGGCGACCAGTGTCGCTATACTGTTGCAATGTTCTTTCCAGCCAATTTATAATATAAATCAGTACTATAATATTTAGTCTTAGAATAAACTATAAATCAAAGTCGGAAAGTGGTTAATTTACAGCAAGTTTTGGATTTAATATATTCGCGTAGAATTATAGAATATCTTTTTGTGAAATAATTTTGAAAAAAGTTTACCAACAATTTACCAACTTCTTCCATACGTGAAGTTTGATCATTGGGATGTGTCGTTGAAACCGCGGCTCTCATAGTTTTAACTAACTCTATAGCACCTGTTTCCGTCGATTTAACAAGGTGTTGAAATTATGTCGATGTTGATGGAATTGCTATATACAAAATAATTTTTCCCCCCGTGCATTAATGAATACTTTATAATTTTATATCATCCACCAGCACTTTTATCGTTTAATACTGCATCGCATGACGAAACAATATCATAAATTGTGGAGAAATATATCGAAACCGTTTACAAAGTCGCCTAACATTTTTGAATGAAAGCAAAGCGAGTCGTTTTGATTTCAAATGAAGGGTTAGAAATTTCAAAAAATTGCCGGTATTTGGCCGAAATCGGCCCACAGAAAGTGTCATATAGGAATTTCGAAAATGACTATGAACTAAAGTATTATAAATTAATTTTATTTGAGATTAGCGATTCAGATCAGTTTTTCAAAATTTAGCGGAAATGACGACCTTTGACAAAAACTGTGTTTTCGCAAAAATTCTGTTTATGTGGATTCCATACGAATTAATATATTGGAATCAAATTTCATACTAAAGCTGTTTATATAAATTGAGAGATCCCAGTGATTTTTAGCCGACATCGGTGTAGCGGAAGTGGCAGCTTTCATAGAAGATGTTTGATTTTTTTGCAAATATTTTGTAAAGTAAATAACATTTAGAAAAATCAATTAAAAACATAAAGATTGTAAATTAAATTTGAAACATAATTATTTCAAAACAGTTTTCAAAATTGTATACTTCATAATTTTTTCCTATAAATGATAGCTCCATTTCTAAATTTAGTTGAAATCTTTGTAGAAGAAATGGCAGCTTCATTGAGAGCTTTTTCATTTTTTGCAAGGTTGTTTAAAAGTCTATTAACATTTACGAAAAACGACAAAGAATTAAAACGTTTAAATTAGTTTAAATATTAAATTTTCAATCGAGATAGGTTCACTTTCTTGGTTTTCTGAAATATAAGCAGGGATATTTTTACCAAAGGCCGTTTTACCAAAAGTTTGGTAAATTTATTGTTTTGCTTTAGAAATCAAGTGTGTTATATTCATGACCTATATGTTTACATTCTTGGTAAAAGGAAGTCGGGTATTGGAAAACCTTAAGATGGTGCTTCAAGTAGTGGAAAAAATAGTATATACAGTATACACCACGCTTAAGAACTGCTATTTTATGCGTCGCTTGTCACTGGCTCTATAATAGTATACCTTCTCAACCTTGGTATAAGATACACTTTTATATTCAATTTATAAATAAGATACACTATTCTGGTCGCCAAATCATTTATACATATAGTTAAATTTATTTTGGCATGTAGTATTTTAGTTTTTATATACTACTTATATCGGCTTTCAACTTACATGCTGTTAACAAAAAAGTGCAATTTTACCTATTCAGGTAATCTTAGTACCAATAATAACGTATAGTAGGAAATTACTCAAAGATTTAGTTAATGCTGTTTCCATGGTTGTGCAGTAGACTTTGATAAGTTTTTCGCTGATATTAGTATTAGTCGAACTTGTTGGTCGTGCTGCACATTTTACATCAGGTGAACTTGTATATAACGTTGTGAAATGATGGGAAAGAATCAGTACACTATTCAACAATTTTCGACTTAGATTTATTTGCACAATATTTTCATAAATTATTCCTTACATTAAAATTTAGTGTTTGAAATGTCAATAAAATAGTAACTCACATAAATATTTATTAATAGACATTAATGCACACACTTTTTAATACAAATTGGCTATCTTATTTCCATAATTCACTATCATCGCTTGATTAATTTTTTACCTTTAGAATTAAATAACAAACATAAATATATTATTGTTTATTTATATCAATTTATTTTTTTAAATAACCTAAATCTACATTTTGAGCAATGCAATATTTTTTAGCCGGAATGCAAATTTTATCTTTGTATGTCATGATGATGCTCGCAGTTTCTACATTTTAAATGTGTACCAATTTTCATTATTTATTTTAAAATTTACATTTTTTACATTTCACTATTTTAAGTTAAATCATTTAACGTTAATTAAAAATATGTATAGTTAAATTGAGGAGGCTAAATGACGTCTACACGAGTACTATATAAACACAAACTAAGCGTGAAATGCGAGGACGAGTAATAATTGGATATTTTAATATTTGAGCAAAATAAATATGGAAGCCACACTAACTCAAAAATTTAGGTATATTCCTCCGGACAATTGGCGAGTTTTTTTAATGTGCTGTGCTACAATATTAATAAGATTCAATACCATTGTTATATATGTGTTACAGCTAAATCATTTAGTTCATATTGAAAACAAAAAAAAAATCAAGTAATCCAATATAAGATGGAAGCTTACCTATAAACTTTACACTTATCAACGAAATTATTATATAGAATTGTAAAAATAACTACAAACATTGTTTGACTTTCATTATCATTATTAACTATTTTTTATAGGCATAGAGCCAGCAAAAATTTTTTTCAGTACAGGCGCAGGTTAAAAATATCGTGGCATGCTTGTACTGCAGTAATCTAACATGCAAAAAATTATATATTTTTGTTCGATACATTAAGACGAATCCTTGAACGAATCAGATTTTGAATATGTGGAACCACCATACGTTGCAACCGATGCAGGAAGAAGATTACGACTCAGATGAAAGCATTGAAGACAAGTCTGTCCCCCAAAGTATGGACAATGTTTGGACTGCTAAAGATGGATCTCAATGGCATAGTGATCCCATTTATGTGCACAAACCTGAATTCACAATATTTTAAAGCAAAGAGGAGTGCCGGTGCCATTCAGCCATTTATGTACAGCAAAGGAGCTAATCAAATCAATCATAACGAAGGAGATGTGTGACATCATAATTCGGGCAACAAATCGAAAGGTGAAGAGAGTTTCCGAAACTTACAATGATATACTGGTACCAAGTATCCCTGATTCTTCGAAACGGCCACCAACAAAAATATTCAAACCATTTACTGAAATGGAACTCGATGCTTCTTTGGGTATACTGATAACTGTTGGTATGTGTAAAGATGCTCTGTCTCTTAAACGTACATCCATGTCTCGTGGCTGTTTTAAAATGATATTAAGGTTTATAAGATTTAATTATAAGATTATATTAAGGTTTATAAGACTATAAGAATACACGGGCAAATTGTGTTTAAACAGTTAAGCTACACCAATACGGGACATTTGGATAATGTTGAATAATAATTTGAAGAGCCTATAAGCCGCATGAATGCATCATCGTCGATGAACAACTGCCCATTACAGATTTACACTGCAAAGCCATCGGATGGCCCCGGTCAGATTTACACTGCAAAGCCATCGGATGGTCCCCAATAAGTAACCGTTGGTGAACGCACAGTATTGGACACAGTATATGTGATTACCAAATTTCTTCACAAGTATGGAACAAGCAAACGTGTTAGTCTGTCGCTATAGTTGGCACAGGAATATGTCGCTATATAGTTGGCACAGTTAGAACCAAAAAACGTGCAACCTTCTAAAAAAAGGGTTATATACTCGACCAATTTTACATATAATCATGATGGAACACTCTGTTCATACGTACCAAAAAAATCAGTTGTGCGTCTCTCAACCCTGCATAGGACTGGAGTAGTCGAGGAGACACAAGTAGCAAGGCCAGAGGTAATATAATACGTACATTTTTCTACAACATGATTCATGTCAATGGTTTAGTATAACATATTATATATGGAGAACATAACCCACTGTTGATCCGGTAAAATCGGATGATCCGGTAAAAAAAAATGTACAGATCTCACAAAACTTTAACCCTCTCCGGCTTCAACAAGAGGACTTATTAGTATTTAAAAACGGAAAAACCTGACGAGGTTAAGAAGGATTAAACATTTTTTTTATAATTATCTTTAATTTTGTTTATTTTTCAACTAATAATCCACCAATTTCTATTTAGTGTTAGACGCTCTGAACTTTGACCCTTTATTCAGTTTCTAATGAAGTTTCTTTATTATTTTAAATAAATTTAAATAAATTGACTCTATACAGTAGTTAGGTCTAATAGTAGAAATATAAAGATTCAAGATTATCGTAGCTATACTTCTTTTATACCACCGGCTCATATTAATTTCCGTCTATGCGAAATATTATTTGTTGAAGATTGAACTGCAGAGGGAACATTGGCAGATACAAGTAATTTTGATATAAATGTAAAACTGTAATGAAAATAAAAATAAATTTGGGTGGTTTTCTCTAAGTTACCACTATTCATTATTTCTGTTGGTACTAGATTTTTCTCCGTGTTCAAAAGTGTTTTGTTTAGTCTAAAGCTAATTAACTTCAGAATTTCCGCATTATTTTTGTAATTAAGAGAAATAACTGGCTGGTACTGAATTTTGATCCCCTCGACAATTTTCTATAGCTAATTTACTGCAGAAATTAGCTACTGCAGAAATTTACTGCAGAATTTCCGCTTTATTTTTGTAATTAAGAGAAATAACTGGCTGGATAACTTTACTGAATTTTGATCCCCTCGACAATTTTAAAATAACAAATGTGGTGAGCCTCGATTATACCATACGAATAATCAAAACTTTGAACTAGTTAAATTGGTTTCGAGTTTACCTAGTAGCCCATAAGGTCTTGAGTCACACGTTTGAATAATTTGCAGGTATTTGAAGGTCCGCAAGAATAAACGAAGTTAGTAATTCTGATTCATTCGTTCTGTATAACGATCCCATTACAAAAAAATAAAAGATATTATTAAGTTTATATTTCATTCCAAGATCATCAATACTTATAGAATTATTCCATTATTTCCATTTCCAGCACCAGAGCACACTAGCGTACACATAAATTTAAATATCATAAAACAAAATGCTTTTATTGTATACGTCCTGGGTGTTCTTCCATTGTTCCGAGATTTTTTGGGGGTATTATTCGAAAAATATAATAACAATACATTTTCTACATTTTGGAACACGTATTATAGTAATATTTTATAAATTTCCCATTTTCTTTACTTTATAACCAAAAAACGAACGAAGAAAATATCGAATGCAATCTAAATTTCCAAAATAAATTTTATTTAATGTCTTAAGGTTTTTTACTACATTACTGTGCTTCTTCGAGCTGTACATATATATATAATACATAGCAGAAAAAAAAGCAACATTAAAAAATACATAATATTTCTTCAAATTCAAGGATTCATTGGTACATTAAGCCAAGAAGATAAAAATACGTTTCTTCGACTGTTAGATAAAGAAGCAACGTACAGAACACGAGTGTAGCACTTTTCTATATATTTAAAACGAACAAAAAAAAAGGAAAAACATTTTCTTATGTTTTCGATCATTCTCAATTCGTTTTCATTTTCCCCATCCACCATCGAAAAGGAAAAAAAATCTAAAATTCCATCATCTAATGCTTTTTTCTTTCGTATCTGTATACATACATTCTTGGTAAAAGTATTTTTATAAATTTTATTTTTTGCTTCTGAAAGCAATTTAAAAGATTTATTGGTGATACGCGATTCGTGGATTTTTTTTTTGTGAACATTAGTTTCTGTTTTCTTTTCTTGGATTCTTTCGAGAAAAAAAATAATAATAAAAGAAAATTCATGAAATTTTCTTAATAATGTTGCCACCTATTCTTATAATGGTAGTTGGAAATGAAATTGTACCAACAACGTTAAAGATTTAAAATAAAATTATATAATTTCTTCTCAATTTCTTTAAAACATTATGCTGAGGATGTCGATCTTAAATTCTTTTAACCATTTTATAAAGTTCACTTTTTGTACTTTGGAAATTGGTTTTATTGCTATTGGAAAAATTATTGAAATTGTTATTTTGATTGTTGCAATTATTTCCGGAATATAATTCTTTGTGTTGCTTATGTGTTCTACTGTACTTTCATTGGATGTTGGTACATATATTATGAATACAAAGTTTTAGTGAAGTATCAGTATTTAAAAAGCAAGACCGGGATCCCGAATAACAGCTGATATATTAGTATCCAAATACAGGAATTTCTTAATCAACATAAATCTGTTTTTCAGTTTTATTTTTATGAAGATTTTTAATACTTGCTATTGGCATAGTCATAGGTTAGCTTTTTCAATTACGCTTTTTCATGTACATAAGAATCAAAATTTCTAAGAAATGCAGAGCTGCACTTCGTTTTTAAATTCATTATTCTCATTTTAGAGAACTTATTTTACCCTAAAAGTAGTCTAAAGGTTTCATCAATAATTTTTGTTTAAGTGGGAACGAATAACGGTGTCGAGATTGGGGTGCTCGGGTTTTACGGCTCTGTATTAGACGACCATCATTTTATCAAAAATCATTATGAACGACGAAGCACATTTCGACTTGGTTGGCTTTGTTAATAAGCAGAATATTCGCTATTAGAAAACTGAAAGTCCACAATTGATACTCCAAAACCACTACACCTTCGTAAAGTAACTGTATAATGGCCCATTTGATGCTAGTAGCAATGCTGTAACAGTTCGGTGACCGCTATCGGAACATGACAGAAAACTTTCTTCTTGCCGAATTGAGTCAATTAGACCAACAGAATATGTGCCTCCAACAAAACGGTGCGCGATCATACACAGCTTGTCCTACGATGCAAATTTTGATAGAAATTTTTCCCTGCCTAATAATGTCAAAACGTGATGATTTCGACTGGAAACCACGTCCCTTGATGTGAACCCTCCCAATTTCTCCCTGTAAGACTTGAAGGAAAATGGTACACCAATAAACCAACCACAGTCTCGAAGTTTAAGGACAACATTAGAAAATAAATTGCTAAAATAACTCCAGAAGTTTGCGAAAATGTTATGAAAACTTTGTGCTTCCAGGAGCAGAAAATTTCAAAATATGAATTTTCTTAGAATCAAAATTTCTAAGAAATGCTGAGCTGCACTAGTATACCGTTTTAGGTATTCGAGGTACTTTAGAATTTAAATTGGGTTATAGCATTAGTAAAGTACATACATAAGTCTATGAAATTATGGGTTATTCTGGATTGATAGCCACATAGTATTTTACATCAAGGTGAGGTTATTAAGACGAAAGAAGTTTGGTTTCGAACTAATGAAACATTGAATTCTTTGTATTAAAAAATTCGGTCGTCTCATCAGACTGCAGTGATCAAATTCCATCGTCTTGATGTAAAATACTATCTGGCTATCAATCAAGAATAACAAAAAATTGCATATAGAAATCGCATGTATGCGTTAAATACAATAAAATTCGAGGTTAAGAATTGCGTAGCGAATCATAAAAATTGGCTAAGGCATAGTGATTATACTTTGATTAGTTCAAAGTATTTTCAATATTTTTGTAGTTTGGTCACTGCAATCTGATGAGACGACCAAATTTGTTAATACAAAGAATTCAATGTTTCATTAGTTCGAAACCAAACTTCCATCGTCTTGATAACCTCACCTTGATGTAACATAAGTCTATCAAAATATCATAGTTAAATGTTTGCCGCTAGGTGATATTTTTTATATGTGACATTACTTATAGAAATACTTCTAATTTCTTTCCCAAGACTAACGGTCGGTTTACGTATTCGGGGTCTAAAAGAATTTTAATCTGGTTGGTAATAGTAGAGCACACACATTAGTATACTAAACTATCATAGTGACAAGTTTGCCGATTGGTGAAAATTTTGAGAAATGAATTTTCCAATATCGATTCCAACAATCTGTTAAAAGGACGTGGCGTGCAGTTAATGATCTGTTAAATAAGAGGTCGGCTGATGGTATAAGTTCTGTTCTTTCATCCAGTAATAAATATTTAGCTGAAGCTTATAATATTGCTAATGAATATTGCATCTAGCGTTCAGGGTGTAAACAGAAATCTGATGAACTTTAACACGGATTATGTTAATGACTAATTCCATTTCCATCCTATTGACGAATTTGAATACATTAAAGTCATTCACTCTTTAAAACTTGTTTGATAAATTATGGGTTGAGTAATTTCCTAATTATAAAATGTAAAAATTTTATAAGCTCTTCGTTAAGACATAGGTTTAACCGTAGTTCTGAAACTGTTGTACTCTTGTATAAAAATGGTTCCAGAAGCGATTTAAATAATTATTGGCCAATTACTTCACAGCCAGTATTATTAAAGTGATTTTTGGTAGAAATCGAACCACCGGAAGTGGCATCTTCTATAGTGATTTTTTTGCAAATATTTGGAAAAGTATATCATTTATGAAAAAACGACAATAAACTAAAAGAATGTTAATTAAATTTGCAACAATACCTTGGTTTTTGAGAAAATTCGACCCCTGTACATTCCACACGGATTGATTGTTCGGAATGAAACTTACATATACTTAAGCTTTGTAAATAAATTGTGAGATCAAACTGATTTTTGGTCGGCATAGGTTCATTGAAAGTTGCTACTTCTATATGAGCTATTTTGTTTTATTATAACGATTAAAATTATAAAGCAAAATAAATTTCCAACAAAATTAGTACATTTAATGAATTTTTCCAGAAATGTTGAGTTTTGATCAAAAAAAAAATATTTTACCGGAATTTGGCAACTTTACAGTCCAGGCAGTTTCATTTTTGGATCGATATTGTTGCAAATATAATTTAGAATGTTTTAGTTAATAGTCGTTTTTCTCATTTAAGATATACTTTGGCCACTTTCAATTTATGGAAAAAAATAATTTAGCATGAATTGCACAGCGCTACACACAAATATACAAAGAATTTTTTGAAAACAGCTTTTCGGCCTTTGGCGATACATATATGGTAAATTTGCATAAATCTCGAGGGCGAAAATTTTCATGGCTATATACATACTATACTCTATTTTTCTTTATACGTAAAATAAATTAAAAACCCAAAGGACGCAACGAATTTACTGCTACATTAAAAAAATAACGGGAATTGTTGCTCCTTCCGAAATAATACACTTATACCAATGAATAATTCATCATCTAAACATTTTTAAAACGCATTTTCCGGAGTCGACATCAGTTCTAGCCGCGAACTCCCTTTTGCATCGTTATCCGGTAAATTCGATGGTTGTTCGATGATATTTGTGGAGTTCTATGAGTTTTCTCCTCACGAACCTGCCCTTTTTCGCCGAATTTGTTCTCTCATTTTTGGCAAGAATTTTGAAAAATACCGCGATAACCATAGAACACCGTCAACATTACCTAGACTTTTGATCGTCTTTGACGTGTTTTTTCGGTTTCGGCTCAGCTGGAAGACGCCATTCCGAAGATTGTTGACTCGTTCTAACATGTCTTCAGCAGCCTTTACGCGATTGGGTTTGTGAAGAAAATTCAGGTCTTTCGGGACGAATCGAGCGGCAACGCGTTTCATTTGATGGCCGACCCACGGAAAAAAACTGGTTACATTAAAAAAAGAGAAAATCGATTTTCTCAATTTTTAATACATATTTCTTCATTAAAGATAACAAATTATTGTTGTAAGGTAACCATATCTCTAAATGCAATAAATTGATTCTTGTATTAAGAAACATTACATACTAGGGACCCGTGCCGGAATTTATGATTTAATGAGAAATAAAATGATGTCGATAAAATTATGTTATGATATTATTGACCCGTCAATAAAAATTAAAAAAAAAAAATGCGAAATAAAGAAACTATACCTGTAAACATTGTAATAAGTAGTATTTATATGTTGCAAAATTTTAAAATATCAATGTTTGAATCCCATGTATTTTCAATGGAAAGTTTCAGAAACTTTGATCCGCCACAGCTCAGCTCTGGAAGAACCTATTGCTGTAATTCCAATGGCTATGAACTTTTCTCACCGAACTCTAAAAGCATGCCTATTACCCTTCCCGAGTGGAAAAAAGTTACGGACATTTGTATATATTGTTAATAAGATAATTGTATGATTACTATTTCTTTAATTAAGAGTCATTTTCTAATAATTAAAATGCATTTTCTGAAAGTAATCATTTTTTTTTCTCGATAGAAGAACCCATTTATAAGTTGTAGAGAAGAAATTGCTTAAATACTTCAAACGCTTTTCTTGGAAAAGCTTTTGTAGATTGCAGAAACTAGCTTCTTGAAAACTTTAATAGTATTTCTTGTTTCCAGCTATTTTTCTTGTTTATTGGAGCAAAATTTAAAACAACATTAGCATCAATATTTTTGTTTTACGTTTGGAAGTGTATGAAAAACAAAAGGTTTTAAGTGTATGTGGTAATTCTTAATTTTCTTCGGTACCAAGTGCTTGTATAACAAGTCTGCTGGCTTTTTGGCCGTTCTATAATACAATTCCTGAAACCAAGACAATAATAGCTGTTTTGCTTTCGCAAAGCCGCTTAGCTTTAATATTAGAGGCCAATTTTGGTTTCAGCAATATTTGTTTATGAATTTCCAGTAACGGAAAATAATTGTTCATCATAGTTGGCTTTTATGTCAGTAGTAACTTCAATCCGAATCGGTTTTATTAAAATCTTTTTTTTAAGTTTTATTTAAAGCCAACTCTACTTTAATTATTTACTACTGATAAATACGCCAACTGTGATGAACAATTATTTTCGTTACTGGAAATTCATAAACAAATATTGCTAAAACCAAAATTGGCCTCTAATATTAAAGTTAAGCGAGATTTACGAAAGCAACGCAGCTAATAATTGACCTTGTTAAAGTTAGCCGAAAGTTGTCAGCCGAAAGTGAAAAATCGATAGTGCAGATAGTGTTTCGACTACATCAGCCGAAAGTTAAAAAAATATGTATAATAATGAAATATCCCAGCCGAAAGTAGCTAGCCTACAAAATCAGCAGAAAACAAATGTATCATAAGAAAAAATAAATAAATTTTAAATACCGACATTAATTTAGTAGTTTCATGTGAATATAATATGTATGAAACGTACCTATACGGGCAAACTTCAAAAATTTATAAAAACTTTACGTTTAAAATGTTATGTCAGGAAAAGGTCTCGTTTGAATCGATTTGTCGATGGTTATCGCTGGAAAACTTTCCAGGTCAAGTTTTATGTTGAGAGTCCAGGAAAATTATGGGGAGTAAAATACGCATGTAAATTTCAAAAATTGTAAAAGCATAACATTTAAAGTGTTATTTCTGAAAAAGGTCTCGTTTGAATTGGTTCGTCGATGGTTATCGCTGGAAAATTTTCCAGGTCAAGTTTTATGTTGAGAGTCCAGGAAAATTAGGGGGAGTGAAATACGCATGCGAATTTCAAAAATAATTTGTAAAAGGTTAACATTTAAAGTGATTTTTCTTGAAAAGGTCTCGTTTGAATCGGTTCTTCGATGGTTATCGCTGAAAAATTTTCCATGTTCATGGCTTTTACAAATTTTTGAAATTTGCATGTGTATTTCACTCCCCTTGATTTTCCCGGACTCTCAACATAAAACTTGACCTGGAAAGTTTTCCAGCGATAACCATCGACAAATCGATTCAAGCGGGACCTTTTCCTGACATAATATTTTAAACGTAAAGTTTTTATAAATTTTTGAAGTTTGCCCGTATAGGTACGTTTCATACATATTATATTCACATGAAATTACTAAATTGATGTCGGTATTTAAATTTTATTTATTTTTTCTTATCATACAATTGTTTTCTGCTGATTTTGTAGGTTAGCTACTTTCGGCTGGGACATTTCATTATTACACATATTTTTTTAACTTTCGGCTGATGTAGTCGAGACATTATCTGCATTATCGATTTTTTCTCACTTTCGGCTAACTTTAACAGTATCAATAATTGGCAATCATTTTTATATATAACTCATTCTTAGTTACCTTTTTTTCTCCAGGAAAAAAATGCTCCATTTCTTTTGCACTTGTTTTAAATAAATCAGCCGATACAGGTGTTTCAACCAATATATCTACAACTGTAGATACTAGTAGATTGGAGGTCCTTTCGTCGAGCTGTGGTGGAGTTGCTGCATTAAAAATGTTTAAAATTTTAAACCCTTTGTTTGAGTCGAGAATTGTTCAAAGTTCTGTGAAATAAAATCAAAATCAAAAGTAGAGTTACTTAATCCAGTTAGATAGTTCTAACAAATTCTGCTGATGATATTTGTCTACTTGATAGATCGAGGCAAATCATCCACCACATCTCGATCGCTTTTGAATGCATTGTACCAATAATATGTACGTGTTTTTTATCAAGCCGATTCGAGTTGAGACAAATTATTTGTTCGGTATTTTTATTCATTATAAATCGCAAAACCCACTTAAGATGAACTGACAAAATAGAGCACTGTAAATAAACTAAATGACAGATCGCACTCGCGGACAGTTGTGTCAACTTAGGGAAAGAAAATTATTACATTATTACTTAAAGCGGACATTTTAAATGATCAATTCCCGTTAAGTTTTTGACATATATGTACGTCGCCCTAAAATAAAAATCTTAATAGACAGGAATTTAAAATGCTCTTGGTGTTCTGCCAATAGCGTCAAAATTTTCTCCCTTGTTAATTTTGTTTTGTCGATCACTCCATTCAGTTGAGTTTTATTGAATTTAATGGCTGCATCTGTGTTTAATAATAATACTATTCGAAAAGTTGTTTTAATTGAATATTGCCACCGATGATTTTGGAATCATTATTGCTTAATATTTGTGCACAGCATCTTTGGCCACTTCCATTGCCTAAATACACGTTCAATGGCCAAGCAAAATAAAATATGTAATACTTTTCAAAATTACCAATCATTTTTTCATAGGGCTCTTTGCATCGATGAGTTATGTTTATGATCAACCCCTTTGCCCGAAGAAGCCAATACTTTGCTTGATATAGCAAGCATGTTTCTTACTTTACCTACTGTGGTAGGATTGTTTAAAAGGAGCAACCCCGGTAACGTCGTTAATGCTGTGTGGATTATTCCCTCTTAGATTAATGACTGATGTTCACTGGCATTACAGAAACCGAGTTGCAAACATCTATTATTCTAGTTCTGCGAGAGCAGAATACATGATTGAGAGATCATGATTTTAATAATGAACGACGTAGTCCAAAGGATAAAAGATCTTTCCAGACTGAGCTAAAATACTATTTTTAATGATGTGTTGGGGCAATTATGAATATTGCAAATAATTCCCAAGTTAAAACGTATAGCAAAGTGAGATTGAAAGAACCAAACTTTTAATTAAATGCTGTTTGTGGCTTTTACAAAATTATAATATGTTTTATTTTGCTTCTCAATGAAGAACAATTTTTGACTGAACTAATTTTTTTTACTAAATTACTAATTCATCATAAAAAATCTTAAATCTAGTTCTCAATTTTTGGTATTCATTACCAATAAAAAATATACCCTATAACTACTAACGCGACATCTATAGGATGTATTAATTAATTATGGTAAGAAATTGAGTAGAATAACTACTAACCGTAAGACATATTCACAATAACATATATATGACTGAATAAAAATAACTATAATATTATTCACATAATTAATAGATCGTAATTCTAATGTAAGTGTAATAAATCTAATACTTATAATTGATTAACGTATAATCTAATTTGATTGAATTCTTTTATTTAATTTTGAAAAACTGCTTATGATAGATTTTTCATGGTCCTTAGGATGAGTATATTTAAATTACAGTAGAGTCTCGATTATCCGACGTGGTCGAGATCGAAGACAATTCGGATAAGCGGATTGTCGGATAATCCGGAAATGCTCTGTATGCACTGTAAAATGCTCTTGCATTCTATGGTGGTTAAAATAAACATGATATTTTGAATTTAAATTATTATTTTGAGTAATTTCAATGTTTTATTCATTCATATTTCACTAAACATACATATATGTATCATGTGTAAATAGCAAAATAATTAAAAAATGAATAAATAGATGTAATACATAATTAAAATTATGTAATATGAAATTGCAGTCACATCACATTAGTTTACTTAAAAAAGCTGGTAATTGTTTGTTGTTTCAAGGAATTGGTTCTTTTTTTAGTTGCAATATCGCGCCATTGTCTAATTAAAAGAATATCAGAAGCATTCGCTTCATCTTGTTGTTCAATGTACTCTAATGCCTTATTTAGTGCATTAAATCCGTCATTATGACTGATTTTCGGTTCTATAAACCTCTCTTCTTCTTCTTCTTCAATTTCCATCAAAGTGGTTTTTTCTTTGACACAGTTCATAATTTCGATATCGCTAAGATCTGGCTCATTATTTTCAATTGTCAACCAATCTGTAATCTCTGGTTCTGTTATGGCTTCACACCCGGGGACATTTTTTCAAGCGTAAATAAGTTTTCATCTTCTGGTGCCGTATTAGTGTGTTCACTATTTTCACGTACATTTCCCTGAAGAAGTTTACTCCATGATTTTTGTAGAGTGGTTTGTAAAATTGAATCCCATGCACTGGCAATCCAGTAGATGACTTCTTTCAAATCAATTTTCTTTAAATCGCTAATGACAGAAGTTTCGGCCAATGATTCATTGCTTATAATTTTTTCTAAAAGCATACTCTTATATTTTTTCTTTAATGCTTCCAAAACGCCTTGATCCATCGGCTGACAAATTGATGTAACGTTTGGTGGAAGAAATGTGGTGTTTATGTACTCATACTACAGAGTTCCTGGATATTCGAATGGATTTCGAGCATTATTGATTACCAGTAAAGCTTTTCTAGGTAAATTGGGATCTGTTAAAAATCGTTCCACAGGTGGTACATACTCCTTAAAAGACCATTCCTTGAACAACTCGGAGGTCATCCAAGAACTTTTTTGGTTTTTGTAGTAAACGGGAAATGCATTAGGATTCATATGCTTGAATGCCCTCGGTTTCGCTGGTTTTCTAATGCACATTAATCTTATCTTATGAGTTCCCGATGCATTACTGCATGCCAATAATGTCAACCTTTCCTTGTTTTTTTGTATCCTGGTGCAGATGTTTCACGCCCTGATGCCAATGTAGAAGATTGTAACAATTAATAATATAATCCTGTCTCATCGCAGTTATAAATTTGCTCCGGTAAATAACTTTCGTCCTTTATGATTTCTTTTAATTTCACCTGAAAAACTGCCAGACCATTCTCATCAGCTGATTTTCACCAGATATTTTTAAATTTCTAACACCATAACGTTTTTTCCATCGATCTAACCATCCTACGCTGGCGGTAAAATCATCATTTTCGTGAGCTTGTAATTTATGAAATGCTAGAGCTTTTGCTTGCACAATTGGACCTGACAAAAGTATTCCCTTGTCTCGCTGTTGGCAAAACCAAATATATAGCGCCTCTGATACTTCATGATGGTAACTATCTTTCATAGTTTTTCTAGCTTGACGAGAATGGCCAGTAGAAGTAGAAGCTTTCGTTCTACACCATGCGTCTATCTTATCCCTGTTCCGTTTCCAATCAACAACTGTAGCCTGACCTACTCCATATTCTACTGCGATTTGTTTAATCGAAAAACCACTATCTAATTTTTTTAACGCTTGTACTTTTTTTTTAAAGAAACAATGATTTTTTTGCGTTTTAAATTATCCATTTTAAAATAAACTTCCTAAAAAATTAATTTAATTTCAGTAAATTTTATTTTGTAAAATCTTTGTACACATTTTTAATTAATAAATATTCATACCTAAAATATTTTAATACATATGTATGTTACATAATTTTCGGACATTCGTAGCGCACGGCACAAAATATATTAATAAACTTAAAGAATTTATATGTATACTACAAAGAATCAATTTAGTTTTTTTAAATGGGAGTTCCCCTATTTGATTCAGTTGCTAAAATGAAAACATAAAGTAAATGGATAACAAAAAAAAAAAATATATATTTTTTTGTGTTCGGATAAACAGTATTCGGATAATCGAGACTCTACTGTATTAGATTTCGAAATGTAAATATGAAATTTGCTTCCAGGTGATGAACAACTTGTATATCGTTGACATTGTTTACAGATCTGAATGGAACATTAGATATGTTGATAAAATAGTTTATTTTCATTGTTTTTAACTCAAAATCATCAGAATCATTGTTGGATCATCCGCAGATCGCCAACATTTAAACGGAAATAAAATTTGTATTTATTGAGAATGTTTGTCAACGCTATAGTGACAAAAATGAGGCCCTACACTGAGAAAAAAAAACCAGTAAAAATAAAAAAATATACATATAAAATCAAAAAATATACATATATTTTTTGGGCAAAAAGTCTCGTTTTTAAAATCAAAAGGATAATCTTTTTATTTTTAAAATAAATTTTTTCACCAAATTTGTTTATAAAAACAAAAAATTGTTTTTATTTTCAAAAATGCTTTTCTTACTTATGTCAAACAGTTTTCTTAAATTTTAAGAGATTGTTTTTTCAGAATAAAAAAAATATTGGTTAGTTTTAAAAAAATTATTTTAATTTTTAAATAATTATTTTTTAACAATTGACACACATGTTTATTAAATCAAAGTAATCCCTTCCCTAATACTCTTTACTAATCAATGACATGACATTCACAATGTTTGCGACTGTTTAAGTCAGCAAAACCAAGGGGTGAACCACTCATAACATAACATAATATATCTACCACGAAAGTAGAAAATTAACTCCCCCTCCTCAATTTTTAACCCCCAGTGCCATTGTGTAAAAGTACATACAACCCTTAAAAAACATAATGAGAACCTCAAGTTCCTTCTTGGCAGTTTGTTGGTGTCGTACTGATAAAAAGTTGTTCTACTTAGTACTAAGTAGTGAGTACTCATCAGGTTACTCATCAACGACCAAACTGCAAAAAATTAAACCTTCATACCTTTAGTATAACACAAGAACATATCGATTTGGCGAATTATATCACCAAATTAAAACTTCTGGAAAAGTGAATGTCATTGTATTTGTAAATATTATTTTGTCTAAAACAGCCGAAAACAACTTCAAAATAAAAAATAAAATATAGACGAACTGAAAAATAAATTAACGGGATTTCTGGCAAAACAATAAATATATATAAACCTTTTTATAAGTTGTCATTATTATCAAAAAAATTGTTTTTAAATGTTAAAACTCTTCTTTTGAAATAAATTATTCTGTTTAAATAAATAAACTTTTTAATTTTAAAAGGTATTTTATAAAACATTTTACAAAATATGTTATTAAAATAAAAAAGCTATTTATTAGTTTGCAAAAATTTCACTTAATTTCAAAAAAATACTTTTTAAACTCAAAAAAATTTATAACTTTTAGAAATTAAAAACTTCGTTTTTTAATTTTACAAACCAAAATTTTTCTCAGTGTACGTACCAAAAAGTTTTCTACTATACCGGAATATGTCGCGCTGAACACCGTTTTCATTTAATAATATCAAAAAATTGGAATCCGTCTCCAAATGGCAAGCACAACATCAATGATGGATATGCAAATAATGATAATTTCGAGATAGTTTTTAAATATTACTTAACAAATTAATTTTATTAACTCATTATTTCAGATTATCTGATAATTGGTGAAGAAGCACAATTTAATATGGGTAGTAAAAAAAATGAGTACATGTTTTTTCATGAACTAAACCAAACTTTTATTAATCCATTCATACGGCTATTTAATTCAAAATTTTTGATCAAAACATCACATTAAAATCCAAAATTAATCACTTAAATTGAATTTTTCCATAAAATATATTATTTTATAATTTGAAAAATTAATTAATGGAACAATTTACAATAAATTTAAAGAAAATATATTGAATGAAGTTGTATCTGCCGCGGGATATAGCTTCCACACCTAGCAACATCAATTTCCTGCTCTTTCCTACTACTCATAACCTTGAGAAAATTGACACAATTTAATTTTACAACAATAAAAAACCAGACTGTTGCAGTTCTTGGTGTGTGTATCCATATAGCCGATTCTGTGAATTGCTTAGAACATGGTGCGCTGCTCGTGGTTTGTTTAATCCTTAATACAGTCCCAGAAACTAAATGTAAGGAAACAACGGTTACTGAAAATTCATTAATTTTTGGGAATTTGATAATATCATTGATTTTTAAGACGCTCCTGTGTTTTGTTTTCAGAAATATGTTACCTGTAAAAATGAACTGAAATTAAACCGTTTTAATTTAAAATAACTGAATCCGCTGAGGTTGTGGAATAGGCATTAAATTTAGCCGCATTATTTGTTTGTAGAAAACTTTAAAGTGTTGTACAACTCTCAAGAGGGAAATTTGCATTTTCGTTATAGAACTTTTCTTGACAGTAATATAAAACGTGAATTATAAAAACAATAAAAACTTTAACTAACGATTTTTCCACCTTTCCAAAGCTTTTATTATATTTTTAAAAAGCAATCCACATAAAATTTCATAAGTTCTGAGTATCCTTTCTATAGATTATCTTACAAATATTTAAAATTAAAACTGATCATTTAGTGAAACATTTAAATATCTTCTAACTCCCCATCCCGATTAATTAATTGCATCTCATCATTAACGTAGTTTTCAATAGTATTCTCACACCATTAAGCTGACTTAGGGTTAAATATAAACAAAGGCAGTTACGGTAGATACTGTGCAATCTTAAATGTTATACATAATCCCGCAACAACTTAAAGAAAACACCAAATGCGTAATCTTACACTAAACTATTTTAATGTCGTAACAATAATTTTAGTGAAATTATAAACATTTATGTACCCGATTTTATTTTTATAGCGTGAGAATGAAGATGAAGGTGGAGTATCGTGTATTTATATGTGTATAGAGGAAAATACTTTGAATTGCTTGGAAGTAGGTACACAAAAATATAACGTTCAGAATTAAATAAAAAAAAACCATTTTAATGTGTAACGTTATCGCAATAAAAGAAAATAAAAATAAAGCGCATGAGCGTTGAATTGGCCTTTTTATTGATTTCAGTGGCACTTTATGTCCTCATAAGAATAAATTTTATTTACATTAGAATGTTACTCTACCATCCTTGAACATACACATGAATATAATCATATTCTAAGCGGAATCTTTTTTTTTGCTTTTTGTGATTCTTATCGTGGTATACCCTCCTTTTAGTATGAAGAGGAAAAAAAGCTCAAAGAAAGTTTCAAATGTATTTTTTGCTCTCCCCCGTACTGTATATAAGATGAAACTTTTTCGAAAGTTTTTTTTTTGCTCGTTTGCTTACTAACATTTTCTTGATTCTTTTTGTAAATAAGAAAGCAAAAAATGCTGTATAAGATATGCTTATGTATATATATGTATATAGTATGTATATATAAGAAGTATAAATATATCCATAAAAATCATGGAGATGAGTAAGAAGTTAAAATAAAGTAGTATACGAAAAAAAAACCTAATAACAACTTCGAAAATGGGGTATTTTCATTTTTATTCGCATTTAGAATGGATCGTCGTTCTATTGAATTTGTATGAAAATTGAAAACATTCTAAGCGCAATTTTCTTAGAACGATTTCTTATTGGTCGTTACATTTTTTTTTTTCGTTTTTATTCTGGGAAAATCTTTTTGCTTCCTTTTTTGGTGGATTTTTCTTTCGTTTGGCAATGACTGCGTTGCTTTCTATACAGACGTTAACATCAGAAACTACAACTACTTTACTAAATGAATATTATCGTACCAATTTAAACGTTAAACAAATAAAAACTAAAAGTAGACACTTTAATCTGTCTTTCCGTTGATTTTTTATTAGATTTGAATGTTGTGTGAATTTTATTTTTAGGATTTGAAAAAATATAATTTGAATGGGATATCTAGACAGTCACAATATGATTATTAAAATAATTCTATCACTAGAGGTTTAGTTTCCGTTTTTGAATAAGGTTATATTTTTATAATTTCACCTTTACTCTCAAAACACATTGAGCATCATTTTGGTCGATAACTTACGAGAAGTATGACAGTATGAACGTGGATTTAGCTATTATTGATTATTTCAAAATTTTGTAATTTTGAATTAAAGCAGAATAATTTAAAAAAAATACAACGGGAGATTTTAACGAAATCTTTTGACATAATTTGAGGCTGTGGTGCCACTTTCTTCATATTGACAGCTCTGTTTGCCAATTAGTTCTACCTTCTACGTCACTTTGTTTTAAATATTACTAGATTTACTTGAATTTTTCTCGACAGTTTCTTTATTGCCGATTGTAAAGAGTATTGAAGTTTATACTAATTTTAAAAAAGTCCTTTAATTTAATTTTAGTAAAAATTTCATTGCCCCATGTATATACGAAGCTGAAGTTTATACTAAACTATACAAATGTTAATTTAAACATTTTGCTAATCAACTGCATCGATTCATGGGCAAATTTTATTTATAATTTTATTCTACTATATTCTCCAATATTTCATTTAAATTTAATAAAAAAAAAAAATATTTTAAAATTGTTAATTGTCATATTTATTAAGTTTCTCTATATAGTATACTACTTTTCTTAATTAGTTTGTATATATCTCCCAAGCAGACGGATTCAGAAACCGTGAAATTCTTCGACGGTCCAATACACCGCATTGTGGTTCCGAAGTGAAGCCTATTAACATCTTTATGGAAATTGTCTTCAGAAACTTTAAAGCAATGGAGTAAATAAGGCCACCGGACCCGACGGAATTCTATTTCGAATAGTGAATTTGGGTAGGCTCCAATGTTTAGTAAAAAATTTCTCCTCTCCTATAGCTAAGTACAAGAAAGCAAGAAATACTGGAAAAGTGCCACAACCAGTTGTGAAACGTTGTGAAACGTATGGTTGTGTCAAACGTATGGTTGTGTCAGTGAATTGGGTCCCATTTGAAACGCGATATTTTAAAACGCGAAATATCAAAACGCGATATTTCAAAACGCGATAATTCAAAACGCGATACGGTACAAAACGCGATATGGTACAAAACGAGATATTTCAAAATGCGATATTTCAGAACGCGATAGAGTACAAAATGCGATAAGGTACAAAACGCGATATTTCAAAACGCGATATTTCAAAACACGATATGGTACAAAACGCGATATGGTACAATACGGGAGTTTAGGATCGGGCTATATCAGGCGGGTGAAGGGGAAATTTAATTTCAGTTTATAGGAATTTAAAAATCGATAGGAGCGAGAGTATATAGGATCGTTATAAATCGGGTCGCTGCGCTCCCGTCACTTCGCAATGCACATTCTGTACCATAACGCGTTTTGAAATATCGCGTTTTGAAATATCTCGTTTTGTACCATATCGCATTTTGCACCATATCGCGTTGTGAAATATCGCATTTTGTAATATCGCGTTTTGTACCATATCTCGTTTTGTCATATCTCGTTTCGAAATATCGCGTTTTGAAATATCGCGTTTCGAGCGGATCCGCAGTGAATTGTATTAGTGGTCGCTAAAGTTTCTTTAAATTAATAAAACAATTTCAAATTTTTTTTGTGAAAGCCGCTTTACAGTTAATGTTTATCGCAAACAAATGGAATTTCGACCTTAAACTACATCGAGGGCCTTTGTAATCGATTTGGGGTATATGCAAGGATTTTGGCAAAGTTTCGCTTGAGAACCAAATTTGTAAACGAGTGCCATACGACCTAGATTCGATGACTATCAAGTGGATTAAATGATTTTTCAAAAAATAAAAGATCATAACGTGGATTTCATTGCAACTAATGTAAAAGAAGTCACAACGAATACCCTTTCGTATAGCCACAATTTAAAATGGAATGAACACATTATTGCAGTAGCCAAGTCTGCTTCACGAAAACTTGACTTCCTCTATAGATGCAGAAAGTTCTTTAAATTCAGGTTCTCGCTATATAAGACCTTCAGTCATATAGTATTGCTCTCATGTTGGTGAATATTGCCCTAAATATAACAAAACATGTTTAGACGTTTTTTAGAATGTCCCGATAGAACGTATTTTATCAATAGTTTTATCAGTTAATTTTTATTTTTTTTCCTGCGGGAATATCTATAATCCAGCATACCAGGTGACGTTTATAATGGGATGCAATACTTGGTCCTATTTAATAGGAAAACACATTTTTTTTGTTCAAATTGAGCGTTTAGGGTGTTATGGAAAGCCAAATTTGCCTTTGAAAGTATAAGATTTCGGCAAAGTTCGGCCCAATAGAACAAACACATTTAAATGTTATATAACATATTTAAAGTTTCAATGCATCTCCATTTCTCATCTCGGTATAAACATATGAAAAATTAAATTAATAGAACTTCGCGCGAGACTATTTAACTTAAAATGAATTATAAATCAGTACAAATTCCAAATGATTTGTGGAGGCTATATAAGTTTTCAATTGAAGTGCTACTTAGAAATTAGCTTGGTAACGTCGATACAAATGGGAAATTATTGGAACAAACTTAGACGGGCATGTTCTCCGTTTTCAACATCGTATCATAAAAGTCGCTCCCAATTAAAACCGAAATCGCTTTATTCGATGGGTATGGATAATATTAAATTGTACCTTTAAATAATTGATTTTTTCTTAATCTCCGATTTAATAACATATAGAGCGTCTAGAAAACTGGACTCATTTTGCTTGTCTTTCTACTCCTCTTTCCTTGCGGATTCCATTCAATGACATTATTGTTAAATCATTGGTCCATTTCCTTAGTGTGTGTCCAATCCATCTTGACTTTCCTTTCTTAATTTTGCGCTCAAATTCAATTTACCTGGTCGGCCGCAAAAGAATTGTGATCGAGTTTGGCCAGAAGCATTTTATTAGACTCCTAAGTCATTTTATTCACCAATACTCCGATTAGTGACCTTCTGCGTGTGTTTCCATGTTTCACAACCATACAGCAGTACTGATTTCACACCAGGCATAGAACATTCGTAGTTTTGTAGTTCGTGAGAAGACGGACCCATTCCAGATATTGTGTAACATATGGAATGTATGTGTATCCTTGTTGATGCGTTGGTTGATATCTTCTTCAGTTCCACCTGTTTTCGCTAAAGTGCAACTGAGTTATATGAACTAAGGCTAGCTTTGGTCTTTCTAATGTTAGCTTTGAGACTGACTTCCTATGTGCCTAAATCAGCTAATTTCTAGAATTTCTGCTGCATGTCTGCGTGCGTGTCTGTCCGTTTGTAAGACATATATCGTCCGCATAATCCAGATCTTTAAGTCATCTATTAGACTGAATGGCCATTCGAGGATGTGTGGTCTAATTTTCGCATAACATTATATGTACTATTAAGAACAGTATAGTTGAGACAAAATACATCCTTGTCTCTTCTCATGTGTTGTTCCTCGTCGGGTGTAGTAAGCAGTTTTGGTAGCCAAGCATATTGGTAACCGTCCAATGTAAAGGCTTTTCTGCTGTTTTGGTCCCATTTCTGAGCGATAGCGCTGGTTCATTTAGAAAATTGAGTTGGGCCGTATCTTCGATCTTCTTGGTGTTGTCGTTCTACAATCTGTCAATGTTGAATTTTATCCGATGATTTTAATATTTGGCTGCTTCAATGCTGCTGCTGGTTTGGTTTTGAATTTTGCAACCTTGTGATCGCTGTGTATCTATTGTGTATTATTATTATTATTATTTATTCTGCTACTAAAACGATTTCTTCCTCTTTCATCTATAGTTGTTGTTGTAAGTCCCCCTACTTGTTTTTGTGTATAGTTTAACATTATTTCTTCCACATTAATGAAGGACTTGAATGATGTTTACAGTTTCCGATTCCACTCTAACTCGTGTTCGATACATAGACGATATTTGTTTGTTGTTTTCCTGTTTTTATACTTAATAATAATATATTATTTCGTCCAGTATACGGTAGTGTAATCAGTGTTGATTTCGGACTAATGAATGACTTGATCCAATAAATCAATAAGCAACTCTCGGCTGCAGAGCCAGGCATACTGGCATTCCGGCGGGAGGTTTCGTTCCATCCCATTTTTAACTTTACTTCACTGATGTTCCAAAACGGTCGGTTACCCCAATTGCTACTTACCCAAGCTTGACGTTGGAAATGTAGTTGTTGATGACTGTTAAACCCCTGCCAGTCGCCCCGCCCCCACCAAACAGTTGTTTAGCGTAATCTGAAACAATATCTGGCTATCACTTTATCACCCCAAATCAAAGAGTATAAAATATTCTGTATCGTAAAAAGATTAGAGGTTAAAATTTCGGAAATCAAAATCAAGGAAGTCAAAATGTGAACCATTGTGTACAATGAAAATGCAAATCCAATATCTGTTCCGGATGTGGTTTCTAAAAATTGCAAATTTAAATGAAATTGGCCTTTTATGATTTGGATTGGCCGCGTTTAAGATAGAACTTTGATTGTATGATATAAAAGATATTCTAATATGAATCCTTTCCCGAATTTGAAAAGTTACAAATCATTTCTCAAACGATTCATTTGAAAAAGTATGCTTCATTAAAATATTCAATACAAATCGAAAATGCGCAGTTTTTGGAAAATCTGAATTTAACAAGCTGCATCTCATCCAATTTTAAAATAGTGGCATTAAGGAAGTTTAAAATAGTGGCATTGAATAGTGGCATTGAGGAAGAGCATGTTTTCTTCAATGCTATAGTGTGATAAAAATTTAGTTCGTACGAATATTATGAAAATGTATTTAAAATATAAGTTAAATGGATTTTAATATTTTTTTTGTACAGATAAAGTATAGTATCCAAATTCGTTAATTTTCCTTCGAACAGGGTTGAGGCATGAACATTTTACTAAATGATTACCAATTCCTACTTGCAGAAACATAATACATTACTTTCTAATCATAACGCTAACGATTATCCAACATTGTGTTTTATAAATTGGGAAGTAATTTTAAAATTGTATATTATGTAATGTGATTTCAATTTTAATAAAAAATTCTGTTTTGATATTTAACCAATTATTTGTAAATAATATTTTGGACGTCCTGCAATTATTGAAAATATCGGTTTATAAAATTCTGGTTGCGCAGTTCAAGTTAATTGTTCAAGCAAAATTAATTGAAAACTTTTCTGTGTAAATTTTGATAAACGAAGTTCATCTTAAGTTTAGCTTAGTCGAAGCGTAGGTTGCAGCCAAATTGTTACTTGCGTTCCATCCTATAAAGTTCTTTAGAGTTTTGAGAAACATTTTAGAAAAACTTATTTTGCGGGTCCATCAATGATTGATCTATTGAATTCTTGCCATGCTGGCATACTTGCATGCCAGTGGATCGGTTTGCTTTATGTTACATTATACTTTTGTCACTGTTTCCAGTGTCTCAAGAATGAAGGATATTGTGTGATGGGATCGACGCAAGTTCAGAATAAGAATTCCACAAAAATTCCAAGACTAATTAATGTGGTGGTTGTGGGGAGAAATAGAAAAATTGCTTAGCTGAATAACTTGACTAATAAATTCTTCTAATATATACTACATCAAAAAAAAAACATACACTTTATTTTTTCAATAAATTCATATAGAGGGTGTTTGGTGCATCGTTTGCCAAATTGAATTGGCTGAAAGGATGGGTCATTTGTTATCTCTTAAATTGCAATAACTCATTTTTAGCTCTACGGATTTTTTCATTTTAACTTTCTAATGTTTATTTTGAAAAAACGCATTATTTAGCATTCAAATTTTATTTTATTTTGAAATTTTTGGTATAGGTTCTCAATTTAATATTAACTCTGACGTTTACTGTTGTATGGTTCTATCAAATTCAAAATTCGTCCCAAATTAACATCTATTATCCTTTTTATTTACTCTTAAAATGTTTGAGAAAGGTAAAATAAAATTTAAAACTCAACTTTACATTGCAATAAAAAAACTGAAAGTGATCGTGATCTTAGAACTCTTTTTTAAAGTTTTCAAGTCCTTTTTCCAACGATATACAATATGCAAAAAAAAACCTTTCAACACTTTACTAAATTACAAAATTTGTGTATCAGGACACATCAGCCTGATATCAGAGCCTACTTAATATAAGAGCCGTAAGATTCCGCCATTTTTTCCATGTGCTTTCCATAGAGGGGAAGCTTTTTGTACTTTTTCATACCAACCAGTGTATTTTAGTATTTTTTTAGAAGCTTTTTTGTATATAAAAACATAAATTCTTTGTTTGAATTTTCAATGTGAATGGTTAATTCAATATTCAGGAAAAGCATATTTTAATATTGAGTCATATTATGTTGAGTTAACGCAAAAACATTTAAATTAGTTTAACACAATTTTTTTTTTTTTTTGTAGAAACAAGAATTTGTTTATGTGTATGTACAGAAAATTAGAAATTAGTATAGAGTGTTCCATAAAAAAGTCAGCATTATTTTTCCAAAATAAACGTTCGTTAAAAAATGCTTTTGGAGTAGCAATGTAATATGGGGATTATTGTGTTTTGGGTTCTATTTCAACATTCAAACTATTTTTTCGTTACTTGTTAAAAATTTGATTTTTCATCGCAACAAATTCGCAGCCTATTTTGTTTCATCCTGTAGTATAAACAAAACAGAGCTTCACCAAATAAAGATATTGTAATTTGATAAAGCTTTTCGCAATTACTAAACCTGTTAAAAGATGTCGCTTTCAAATTAATAAATTAATTAAATTACCCGTATAGAAATTGTTACACAAATTGAAAGGGGGTCTCCAGGTTAGGACGGTTGTAACGGGCGTGTCTTATAGCAGGCAGCTCGTTGTATAAACGAGTTCAAAGTACGACTTGTGCTTTAAGATTTTGTATCCGTATATGAGCCAACCATGCAAAAAATGGGTCGAGCCACGGGCCATTTATATACTCACAAAAACCATTAAGTTATTAACAGTATACAAAGGCCTTGGGTTATTTTATTAAATTCCACACAACAACGATCCCAGAAAACGTGCACGAACGAAGCTATAAAAATGAAACAGGAAACATGCATAGCCTTTCAAGATCAGTAGATCTGCATAATCTATTGAACCAGCCGGGAATTACTACAATGTATACGAACTGTCTGTCATACACCTTAGCCGAGGGCCTTTAGCATCAAAAATCCTCAATAAATCCTTGTATTAACAAATTCGTGTACATTGTAAGAATTCCCGCCTGGATTGGATCGAAATAAAAAAAAAAACAAAAATTTGGAAAAATTGTAACATTTTCCTATTATTGTTTTACAGCGCGCAGCAACTATGATGGTGAATATTTTACGACGAAAAGTTTTATTAACGCCAACCGAATAATAAATAAAATTTATAATTGTTTTGAGTTTTATTAATTATGTTAAATTATTGTATTAAAGATTTCGCACTTAACTTACAATAATAATGGTTTATTTTCGTAAATAGTTATTTAATTATTTTATACTTTTCTGTAATTTCAAGTAAATTTATTACAGAGACATCTGTAAACGGATTTTCAAATTACAGAAAGCTCGGTTTTGCAATCGAATAAAATTGAAGTTTTTTACGTTTTGTTCTGTTTTGTAATAATATTTAATTAAGAAAACCATGACAACGTTGATTTTTTGTATACAAAATAATAATAGATTTTGATGTAAAAATTTTATTATATGAATAATATTATTGTTTCTACATGGTGATTCATAAAATTTCGTTAAGTGCATCGTTCATCTCAAAAATTCTGAGGTGCGTGTGATCACAATTTACCAAATCAGTTACATTTTTATAAAACTAAATTTTAAATTGGGTGTAAGAGGAATCCGCGGCACCACCCTTTATTATCTTACTTTATAAACCTACACAACTAAACGGAAAGCTCATTTTTATAGAAAATTAATAAATTTATGCTCCGCTTTAGTTAAAATTTACCAAATAAATACTACATTATGATGGCTGATTTTCAAATATGTGTTGTTTGAATAGTTTATTAAAAATATAAAATTAAAATTTAGATGATTTGTTTAATTTTTTATTCATAAATTCATGTTCAAAAATTTTCCAATTACCACGGTTTCTTATAGTAATTCAATAAACGCTTCCCCTCTACTGAAAGCTCTCTTTTTAATATTACGGCTCTTCAAAATCATAGATGGCTCTGCTGATATTCGATATTCGCGATAAAAACTCGGGGTCTATTATGAAATTGATCCGTCTCGGATTTTTCCGTTAACGGAAATATTCGATTCGACACAGATTTACCCTATTATGAAACTTGTTTTATCGAATTAGTGATAAAGAAAATTTATTTTTATTTATTAAAAATTTTTTATAATAAAATATTACATTTTAAATTTTTGGGTTTTAATTACATATTTAGAATTACTAAAATATTATTAATTAATTTATTTTATTAATATTAATAAAATATTAATCACTTTTCACTATATTTTGATGAAACTTCATAATTAGTTCAATCGAATACAAAATACGTCAACTAAATAGCCGTCGGATTTTTTCTAGTGTACTCGGAAAAATCCGATTCGATTTTGTTTTTTAGGTTCATAACAGCACGGATTTAAACGGAAAAATCCGAGACGGTAAAATTTCATAATAGACCCCCTGGTTTTTGCTTAAATAACTAAGTAGGCAACAACCAACAACTACTAACTGTCACTTATCTTTATCTTACATTTATGTATGTAGGTACTAACATTATTTTAAATCTCGTTCACATTGTTGACCTCCCTTGCGTATGCACGCACGACACCTTCGCCTTATTTCAATTGTATAGTGGTGCGTAAACGCATTTCTTCTTTAAATTTGACGAAAGCCGCTTCAATGCGTTTTACTAAATACGTGTCGTAAACCATAGCTTTCTCTCGTCCCCAGGACTTTTGTATGGAAATACACTTAACACCACCGATGAAAATTGTATTTTGACAATGAGCATTCATTTAAATAGCCACTTCGGATTATTTCCAATAGATGGCGTTGGTTGCGGACTACTATAAATATAAATTGTGTAGAATTTTGGCAATCTTATCTTCTATATATAGAACAACAAGTGCATTCAGTTCCCCTTTCTTTTGGCGTTCGCTATGACGATTAACAGATCACAAAGTCAATTTGCAAAAAACAACTAAATTTTCGAAAGATGCCTAAGTTTGAATCGACTTTTTATTTACTTTTCAATACATTATGCCGCCTTTATGGTTGCGTTCGTTCGTTCATTCTGACAATTTTTTCCACCAATCATATTGCTCAAAATTGACGATTCTGGATTTTTGTAAAAGCTGATTGGTCGAACAAATGACCGAATGAACGAACGCAACCATAAACCTACCTTTTGTGTTGAATTCGATGAAAAAGTGAATGGAATGGCCACTCAATCGTCTAACTCCAACGTCTATTGAGAATTGAGTTGAGTTGTTAGATTTTTCTCTCATCAAAATCAATTTTCGTGAAGGTCAAAAATGTTTGCTCGGACGAAGTAATTTTGGGCGAGACAAAGTTCGCCGGGTCCGCTAGTTAATTATATCAAAGCAATCTTAATAAATCAAGCCAGCCTGTTAAATAGGCCTTTCAAATACGGGATATAAAACATAAACAAAAAACTAACTTTTCATAGGTTTTGTATGGGAGATAGCATTACGTTTGATAAATAAAACATGAATTAAAAATAATGTAAAATTGATTTCTTTTCACATAAATCGATGACATGTATAATAGATTTCAACTCATTCGAATGATGCAATCAGTAGGCTTCTCGTTTTCTTCAAATTAATAAAGAAAATATAAGGGATTTTTGCTGTACAACAACAACAATTAAAAATTAGATAAATTGATGACGTCATAAATCGTCATTTTAAACTAATTATTAGAGACAAATAGTAAATTAAAATTTATGAGAAAATAAGAAAGACAACAATGTGTTTTAAAAAAAGAAATCAAATAGAAACGACAATATGAACTATGAAATCAAAAACAATGAAGAGTGCAATCATCGTAATTCAATGGTGAAGACAAAGTAAACCGTATAATATCCGAAATAAAATCCGAAGCTAAAATCCGAAAATAAAATAGTTTGCTATTTGTTTACTTTAATTTAAAATAGTAGCCATAAGCAGTTTGTCATGAATGCATGTCGTTTTTGTCCCGATTTCAGATACGAATAAAAATCGTTAATATTTGAATCGTAAAATTATCCTTTATGGATTGATTAACGTTTTTAGAATGTTTAAGTGGTTTATTAACTTTTATGGAACCATCCTTCAATTTTCAATTAGGCTTCCGTATCATTCTATAAGAAACAAAGTATTAATTAAATGTTTGTTACATACTTTTGTCTATGTGGAACGGTTGTTGAAAAAGTATGTTTGTTCGATTTTTGGTTTTGAGTAGTATTGTTCTTCTATTTCGATATGCTCATGCATGTATCAATATCCTCCAGATTCCAAAAAGTATTGAATTTTGCCCCCGGTCTTGGTGTCTGTTGTAACAATTTGCTTGCATAATTTTAGATTTGTCATTTCCATTTAATGAAATGTTAGAGTTTCAACTTACTCGCATGCAGAGATTATCTCTGTCCTAGAACTGAACCGATATTACCCGATATTTTTAACGAATTTAAAACTAAAACGGTAACGAGTACAATTATAAAGAGAACGTTAACCGTAACCGGAGCGCAATTTTCAAACGTTCAATTCATCCTTCTATTTCGTTTCGGTTCCCTCTTTAAATTTGTGTTATAACACTTAAATCGTCTAACAATTATGTTTTAAAATATTTTAAATGAAAATGTAATATCATTTCAAAATTGGCAGAGATTGATTTTGAATTGGAATTAATCATACCATCCGTAATCAAATTATAAATTATGATACGATAATACTATTATGTTATATGGATCACCTAATGGATCCGTTAAAGGTTCACTAGATTCCATTGTATCAAAATCGTTGTAAAAAGGGTAATTTCATCATTTAAATATGCAGAATGAAGCCTCGCTAAATTTTTAGTTGTGGATCATTCTGCTGATATAAGTTTGCAAAGAAATCTAATTTTATAATCTAAATTGCTTAACTTATAATTTGTGATTTTATTTCATAAACGCAATAATGAACCATGTGCACGTTGAACATGAACTAGTATAACCATAATGCGAATCGTTTGATGTTTCAAGATTGTCTAAAGAAGTTTTGGTGACTTCAACTAGAATAACGGCTGTGAATACTTAAATAATGATGAAGTGTGTTAGACAAAATTATTATTATTGGTTTAAATTGTATTACTTCTCTGATTTTCAGAAACTGAGTGATATTTATACCTGCTGAACAAACCGGGATCATAAAACAAAATTGTATTTGGGGTTAGGTATTTATAATAAATTTCAACATCAATAAACATGTAGTTAGTCCATGTTTTGACACATTTGATAAATACTTGACCAAATCAGATGTTTTTAGGATAATCTTTATACTTTTTACACTATTTGCCGTAGGTACTTGGCGAAACACCCTTACACTTAATAAACATATTTTGTTAAACACTTGTTTTTCTATTTCGCAAAAAATTTAGATTTTTGAATATTTTAATTAAAGAATTTGTTCAAAAAGTTTAAAGAAACATTCGATCGATTTCGACTTTAATCTTTATCTTGCGCTTCAATTCTAAGGATACTATTTTTATCATCAACCAATCTTAATTAATTTTTATTTAAGCTCCACCTCCAATGAGATTTTTTTAATGTAATTATTTAATTTATTATATCATTAATATAATAATTATTATTATATAAAGCTTTATAAGTTTAAATGTATCGAACACTTTTAGTATCACTCACCACTTAGTAAGAGATGCCATTTCTGGGAAGATCTTGATGACAGCTTCAAGAACCGACCTTTTGAACGATTGTTGCACCAAGCTCAGCGAAAATCTGTTCTAAAAATATCGAAAGACTCCTTTGCAACAGTCGTTTCAAAATTGCTCCCCCAAATATTTAGTTTTAAAATTCAATGTCCCCACAGAAGCATTGATTATATTATTAGCAAAATAATAATATTACAAATTTTATCTTCCACCTAGCCTTAATTTAGACATGGTTTAATTATACCTACCGCGTAGCTGCGATGTATGGCTACGATCATTCGCCGATCCGCACTACTGAGCCCGAATACGGTCACTATTAAAATCGGAAACAATTTATTACGCTTCGAAACAAATCCAATCGAGTGTTCAAAATATTGAACTGTTGGCGCTATGATAAATATGCTACTTGAATATTTCAAGACTGATGTTGTACCACCAAAATGTTGTCCAAAAAAAAAGGTACAAATTGTTAAATCTGGCAAGAATTAGGTGACAAAGACGACTATCTACCTTACCAGATCACGGTTATATTTTGGAGGTCAAAATTAGTTTAACGTACAAAAAAAAACGTCAATACTGATTATTACTACATTATCACTATGGTTCATTGCTTATGCATGTATATTATTTACACATTCATTCAACGCCGTATAACGCCGAATATAACGCCGAATAGTTACGAAATTTGTGAAAAGTTTTAGTTTTATTTAGTTTTATTAATTAGTTTTATTTAGTTGAATGGAAGTACACAGATAAATAGAACATTCAATTGAAATCGTTTTAAAATGCATTGCAATGAATGATACTCGAGGAGGAATGATAAATGACCATTGACATTCGAAAATAAAGGAGTGCCACAATGAGCTTTTGTATTCGACGCGTACATAACACATGAGAACCGAAGAAAATCAATGTTTGGCACTTTTGGTGAAAGAATGTCTTACAACATTAAGAGACGTCGCGTCTCACACATGCGTGGGACAAATACGCATGCATTTAACTTTCATTGCTTGTATACTTTTGAAAACATTGTTGCTACTTTAAACAAGTTATAATTCCTCAACTGAATGAGACACCAAATCAACCCGTTTGGTAGTATATAATCCATAACTTAACGAAGAACTGCTATTGAAACGGCCACTATCTGAGTTTTTCATCATTTATAACCGCTGAAAATATCACCGCGCGAAATAATCACCGCAAAGAAAAAATTATTTTGGAAAATAACTAAGAAAATCTTTAATCTGCGTAATTTTCTTAAGAATAAAATATTTTTAAATTGCATACAAGTATTATGTATTTTCGGTGGCAACTATGGTGTTTGAACGATGTTACAAAATCAAGTACATACTGTAAAAGAATATTTTACAGGTTTTATTACGCGCTAGGAAGAAAATATTGTTCTATAATTTTTTAATCACGTATTTTACATATCTATGATTCAAAAACATTGTCACTCGCATGCTTTCATAACCACATTGTAGTGGTGACTGACTGCATGTCGTTATTTATAAATAATAAAAATAAAAAAATCCTGTACAAAAATAAGTGTTTTGTTTCCATGGCAATCGTATTTTTAGAAAGAGAATGGAGAGACCATATCGTGATTTGAAATGATGACGCCATACAACAACAACATTAATAAAATTTCATTATTTCTTTATTTTCCAAGCCAATTTTCACACAGTTTAAAAGGTTTTCTTGAACTGATTAAAGTTTGAACTTTTCTCCATTTACCCGTACAAAAATATTATAAAAGCTTATGGTTTAAATATACTTAAAAAGAAAAAGAAAATTAGTCGTTTTTGATACATTCCTATAGGAAACTAACATTTATTAAATCCCATATTTTAAGTTTTGTGAAAAAAAGCTCGAATAGGCAGGCTCTATTTATCTAGTTGGCTCTGATTATATTTATTAGTAAAAAATACTATAGGAACTGTATGAATTATTTTTTTTGAAGTATGTTTTTCTTTAACTAAGTTTTGTTATATTTTAAGTTAAGTAAATGAATTAATTTTTACATTTTTTTTTTATTCTTTATATGTGATGTTATTAGTTAATAAATAGAAGAAAAAAACAAATACTAAAGATGTTATGTAAAGAAAATAAATGAATTTCATTGAAAAATTCAAATTTCGAGGCTGTTCAGACTTCGTTACTTTTTCTAATTTGATTAAAACGTTTTTTTTTTTTTCAACATGTTCTGCAGTCAAAACATATTTGTATATTTTATTCCTTTGCGTTTATTACTGAAATATATTCGGCTGATATTCACAGAGCCGATTCAACTTTGATTAAAATTAGTTAAGAAATGCAAACTTACATTTTGGTATGGTAATACTCCATGACCTTCAAAATCCATGTTTTAATAATCGAATTTTACATTGTCGAATAGGAAAAAATCATCCAAAATTCTTGTTTAAAGATTGAGAGTTGGTCAAGTAGACAAGTTTCACTTAGAAATACCAAAGTTCAAATTTTTATCCAAAATTCATGTTACAATACAATACCAATGCTATTGCTATATACAGAGTATATTTGGTCAATAAGCGGAAAACTTCCTCTTATATTAATCAATTATACTCTCTGGTGTTTTGAACAGCATTGGTATTATAACATGAATTTTGGATAAACAATTTAACTTGGGTATTTCTAAGTGAAACTAGTCTACTTGACCAACTCTCAATCTTAAAACAAGAATTTGGACGATTTTTTCCAATTCGACAATGTAAAATGATTTAGGAATTATAAAAAATAAATAAAAATATAAAAAATATCGTAATAAAATTAATATTGATGGTTTGGAAGAAGGGAATATAATTATTTGCAAATGGAGTAGAGTTAGTCAAAAAGATTGAACATGTCCTCACAAATAGGATGCCAAATAGTATCATTACAGAATGTTCTATATTTTTCCCGTGCTCTCCTGTAAGGAGGCATTTGCAATAATGGGAAATACCCTCCAAGAAAATATCAATATATTGGAAGGAGATCTGTCGTAGAGAATTTTCCTGCAAAATATCCGAAGTTCCAAATAATTCGAAATTATCCCGTGCAATGCCGGGGCATACCTAGTAGTTTGTAAATGTAACACTTATGATAATTTGTTTTAAATTATATCAAAGCAGTATTTAAAATTTGGTCCGGTAATGCAAGCCTTAATTATTTGTTGCGAATGTTACCACCAAAGGAAGAAGTGTGAAAATTATAGGTAAATAGCTACACAGTTTTAAAAAACTGGATTCCGATTAACGAAAAAGTTTAAAAACATAATTTGTTCTCCCTTAAATTGAAATCTGGGATTTTGTCAGAATTGGTTCCCGTCATTTGACAAACGGGATTTTGGAATCTGGGAATTTGATGGTAATTAATATTAATAGTAATTATTATTAATACCAAAGTATAGTTTTTTACGTAGCCTTATTAAAGTATAAATCCATTTAGTTATAAAATAAATTGTTCCAATATACCAAAAAAAAAACGAGTGAAACCGAAACTAATCTACCTCACTTTAAAATCAATAAAAAAACTTAATCAATTCAATTTTGATTCACTTAAAATATATTCCACAGATATAGGAGCTGATTTTACTCTTTTTTTCAAAAGACGAGCGACAGCACAATAATGTAGGATTCCCTCCGAAACATTCTTTTTCTACTCGATTTTATTAAGTAAGTTTATAAGATTATCATTCCAGTTATCGTTTTTATTTTTATATATTTTATTCGTTTTATTACTTTTATGATGAGATAAAAACAAACAAGTAAAAATACGTAGAGTAAAACAAAAAAATAAAACTGGGAAAAACATAAAATTGGAAAACGAAATGAATGTGGAAAAGTTAGAGATTTTCCAACTATAAAAAGGGTTTAAAGTTTTATTTTTTTTTCATAATTTTTACCAGGATTTTTATTGTATTAATCTAAATTACAATTTAATCTTGTTACGTACATATTTAGAAAGCAAAAACAAACAACCATAATAGTATATAAAGGTGCTGGTGTTATATGAAGTTAGAAGGTTGGTAGACTTTAGGGGTCTTTTATTATGTAAAAAACCATTTAATAAATTTTCGAGAAATATGAAATTTAATTTTTATCGCTAATAAAACGGAAACACTATTGCACCGTCAAATCAAATCAATCATGTACTGCGTTCTAAACGAGCTACAATGGTTAGTTTAGCGTTAAATGTACGCGGTGAACCAAATGAATTTTTAAAATTATTACTTATATTTTTTTGATTGTAATTTAAAGTAAGAAATAAATTAAACGAAAACAACGTAAACAGCGCGATAAACCTTAAAACCATAATTTAAAGAATAAAAATATACCAACACAAGACCATGAGAACCATGCGATTTAGCCATTATGGTCTTATGTATAAAAAAATATCCATTAACAAATGGGGGAAGAATAAAAGAGGATTCATGATTATTCTTTGTGTACGACGAAAGCAAAAAAAGATAATATTAAGAAAAATGGTGATTGGTTTAATTGTGTAGCACGTTCTGTAGAAATTATATATAAATTTAGCTACAGATGAAAGAATAAAATCTCCAGACAACAAATGGAACTTATAATTTTCATTCTTTGTTTGCGATTATACAATATTTACGTCATGATTTTTATAATAATTAATTTTTAAAAATCTGTTTCGTAAATACAATATAATATAATTGAAGATATCCTCAGCCTTCATTTGCCCTTTTTCTTTTCCACCACTATGAAGTGAAATTTATTTAGGCATATTTGGTATGCACCATGTTACGAGTGCACATAATATTTTTGTACTTTACATATAAATTTATATTTTTCTTAAATGGTTTAAGTTTCACGGAGCTTAGATAAGAGAAAATAAATGATTTTATTATTTAAATATTGTATTGCGGGGATATCAACTCAATCCGGGGTCTATACCAACATTAGTAATAAACGTTATTAAATATTTGAAATCAAATCATTATTATTATTATTATGAATATAAGATAAAGCGATTTCCAATATTTAAGGGTGGTATAGAATTTATCTTGCTGGGGAATTAATTTTATACAAATATGAAAGAGGAAGCAATTTTCGATGTTCAGGAATGATAACTCAATTAACAATCGAAACGTATAAACAAATGCTACATTGAATCATTAAAAATTTCCATTTCGTTAACTGTTGTAAATTTTTCGTATGGAATGTCTTTCATTTTGGTCGGCCTTTGTCGGCCTTGACAGTATATATGAACAATAAATACTTGATATGCATATTATTGATATCCGACTGCATCTGATGAACTGATAGTAATAATTTTATTTTCCTAGTAGTTATTGGTGCCGCTTTGGTTTGAAATTATTATAAATCAATATTTATATTTTTGACTATGATTCTGTAATGTAAATGTTTCATGTTTAATCTATTTAAAAATTCTATAGTAAGTCTTCTCAATATTTTTTGTTTGATTTGCAACTGAATTTTGTGTTAGTGCGAAATTATTCCATAAAAACTGTTGAACTTATATTTTGTTACATTTCCGGAATGTTATCTCGACCAAGGATTTGTTAATCTTGCACGAGATTTTACCTCTGCATTCGTTCAGGATCTTGTCAATTACAATGATGTAAAATATGAAATTGCTATTAAATGAACAAAAAGTTATCCTCTATTGCAAAATTTATGTCTTGAGCGGATTCTTGCTGCAAGCCAGTGGAGATCAATATTGTGCATACTTTAAAGAAAGATAGAGTTTCCCGTGTTGTGTATTGATATTAAAACCACATTGCTGATTTTAAGTTTTAAAGCTAAAACGGAAATTTTTGATTAAAAAAATATCAGAATGATGTACATATGCGAATTAATTTGTCAAAAGGACGTATTGAGAAATACAACTTTTTTTTCAGAAAGTATAAAAAAAAACTTGTTGAGTTTTCATTTTTTCAAGTGTCCTCTTGTTATTATTGAAATAATTTTGGAAGTAAGCAATATTTTCAAAAATAATTCAAATCCCGATAGGAGCCGGATGCAAAAAAGATTTTTCATCATCAGATTTGTGATGAAAACGAACAAACTATGACCCATCTTCCATGCCAGTACTATAGGCTCACATGGAGCTATGCAATGTGCCGATGCTTATGAAAATCGGACCTATGGACGTACGTCCTCGATTTGGCAAGCGACTGCGTAATGTAAAAGGGCGTGAAAGCGAACTGTGAAATAGTTGGGAGTGCTTCGGCCCTAGAGATTAAAATAACAAAAAAGCCCTTTTGTAAAAAAAATATTTGAAAATAAGCCGTTTTGATATTTATGTTAGGATTAAACACTCATTCAAGATGAATCGGTATTGAAAGCCAAAAAATAGCTGAGTGAAGGGAATTGAAAAAAATATAACAAAACAAATATTCATAGCTTGAAGATTTTATTTTTATAAAAAATATATTATACACGAAGATTACTTACATCCGGCTCATTACATTCGGAAAATTCATTATGCTCATCGAGTGCTTCCATAATTTGACTTATTTCGTGTTGATACTCAGGCACAGTTTTGTGCCAACTAAGGTCACTAAGAGACATCTAATCTAGGCCAAACTGTTTTTCAATCAGGTTTGCAACATCTGGTCATCTTTCCTCTTATTTTTGAAGCGAAATTTTATTTTCAACTCCAGGGGCCCTATTCTTGAAATCGGTGGAAATTTTTGTAATCGAAATACAATTGTTCGATTTCAAGAATAGAGCCCCAGATTGGAACCCGAAATTTTCATACCCGCAATTACTATGCAATTGTTGGATTTTTATTTATTCTGTCCCTTTTTTCGATATTAATTTTTTAAAACTTTGGGTACTCGCTATTCTATTAAGATTAGCTAAAAAAAAAAAATTAGCAATTAATGTATTTTAATCGTTGTTAATTTTAAAGTCATTGATAATCGTATTAGCAAGTATTTTTTGATTTTGTCTTTAAAATCATAAAAATTAAAATTAAACATGTATACACATTTTAAAGATTGGTACTGAAAATGCGGCGTTTTGCTTCATGTACCTTATAGTCGCGAACCACATTGAGAAAATTATGAAATTAAGTACCTTTTGAAAAAAACATAAAAGTTTTGTTACTGTTTTGAAGAGTTTATTATCCTTTTTGAATCATTTTCGTTCTCGTGGGAGATGCATTTTAAGATTCTGAACAGAAATCCGGAATAATAGCACGTTTCACCAAAAATAAAAATAAGTCTTTGCGAAAAATCACTCTTCATTTCATTAACCCTTTCGTTACTTATGGTACTCATTTGTACCATCTCCAGAGAATTCGGCTGGTACTCATTTTTACCACTAGATGTTTCAACTGCACTGCTTGCTCTAAAATACATTATCTATGGTATAGGAATGTATTAGTCCGTTCTATACGGCAAACGTAACAGTAATTAACGAGGATTGTTACATTTTTATCTCTCTAGCAAACTCGATGATAACAACAAACAATTTTATAAATTAATGTGTTTTACAATTAAAAAACATAAAAATACAAGAGTGAACACGTCCAAAATAGTGTGAAATATTTGAGTGAGTTTTCTATACTTGCAGCACTGCTGGTCCAATAGTGTACCACATAAAAATACGATTGGTTCAAATATGTACCATACTCCCCACCTATACCATACGGTTCCCACAAATGTGTTTAAATGATTATGTTCAGATAGATCTAAGGTCAAAATATATAGCAACACAAAAATTGAGATTGAGTGGATATTGAAGATCGTAACGAAAGGGTTAAAACGAGTTATGTGTAGTTGGTAATTTCAATCGCGAGTTATATAATAGACTAAAATAATATTAGAGAGACGTCTTAATATCTCAATAGAAATAATAGGAAAAAATTAAGAGATGAATATGTTGTGCCAACAACACCCGAATTTTTCTTACCAAGAATGTATACATAGATCTTCAATACACCACACTTCATTTCTAAAGCGAAAAATAAAACTTTCCGGAATTTTAGTTAGAGCTGTCTAGTATAATGAAAAATCACCATTCCCTCTTAAATTTCAAAAAACCAACTAGGTCTACCCATGTTGAAAATTGAATCTCTAAATTTATTGGAATCATTAAATTCTTTCCCATTTTTGTAAATAGTATACTTTCTAACATGTTTGCAAAAATTGAAGAGCCAATATGAAAGCTGTCGCTTCAAGTCCAGTACATAAATTATCACCAAATTTGGTTTTCGGATGTCCCAATTAACGGAAACAAGTAAAGTATGAAGAATTATTAATTTCAAATTTCTATTGAAGAACATATTTTGACAAAAATTGTCAGTTCCAATTCAATGTTGGAAACTGATCTGAACCGGTTGCAAATTTGATTTAGAATCAAATCGTTTTTCTCATAAATGATATACTTTTAAATATCTTTGCAAAAAACAAAAGAGCTCCTATTCTGCACCGATCACATTTATACATACAAAAAAAATTAAAAAGCACTTTTGTAAATTCGGCGATATCAAAAATTTAAAAAATGTTGAAGGGTGTAAATTATTATGATGTAATTTCGTAAAAGAAAGTAAAATTTACAGAGTTTAAATAGATTTGGTGCTGTTTTTAAATATCGTGGAACTACACATAATTTGAGTATGTATAATCAGAACCAACAAGATATCTAGAGCCGGAATGACCAGCATGTTTTGTCACGAGCTTTATTTAGTGTGTCACAAATAAATTGGCACAAAATAACCAGTTTCATTTTCAATTGATCAGCTATTGAGCCTGAGAGTTTTACATAAAACGTTACATATAAACAATATAGTTATGCATAATATTCCTAACTGAAATTTTGACTTATTACGGGTGATAACCATATATAACTTTTACATCGAGGTGGGGTTACCAAGCCGTCGGTATAGTTTGCTTTCGATCTAATGAAATATTGAATTCAAAAAGTTTGGTCGTTTCACAGACTGCAGTGACCAAACCACAGTTGAATTTTTACAATGACAAACGAAAACAATTTACAATGATAAAACGCATATGTATAGGTATGTCAAAATATAGGGACATTTTTTTATTGTTTGGTGCGTTTACCACACTGCTCGCAGCCCTCACCTCAACCACGTTGAACACGTGTAGGATTTACTAGGAACACAGAGGGAAGTCGTTCCAGGAACCCTAGATCATCTTCAATTAGCTCTGCAGTAATAAAAGGAAATGCACATTATACCAAAAAGAATGCTAGATGTGATTAGCGCTCGTGGAAATCCAAATCCCACTATAATCATGATAAATGACAAAAAAAAGATAGAAAAAATTTCAAAATATGAAAAAGTATGCAAAAAAGCTAATTATGGGACAATATACCATTTCGTCAAGAGTTAAATTAAATTTCTAAAGTTTTTATTATGATAGATTTGAGTTCAGCGTGAGAACCTAAATCGGAAACTATATAACATCCTACAGTTCGCAAAAAATTGTAAATCTGTGTTAAATCTCTATAAATTCAGTTCACATAAATATGTTATTTAGCATAGTCATGCTATGTTTCTTTCTTGTCTAGAATAGTTAGTCGTTTAATAATATTTTAACCAGGAGCTGAGGTACGGATTTCTCGTCAAATGATGTACCAAAATCGAAAAATACCCGCCTCAAATACAACTGACAATTTTCTTAAAAAGCCCCAAGTGATAGCCGACATTTGAGTAGTTTCCCGTAACTTTAGCCAAAAGTGATAGTCTACAAAATTGCTCAGCATCGCATAGAAAACACACTTACGATTTTTAAGCCTGACTATGTCAAATGACCGAACCGACGCTTGTCAGATAATTTCAATTTTTAGACATTTAACAAAGGTTTGTCATTTCTTGCGACATATATAGTGTGTTATAGTTTTAGATTCCTCTTTTCATGCTGAACTCGAATCAGTCTTATTAAAATTAAAAAGTAAATTTTACTCGTGACGAAATGATATTATGATGTTCCATAATTAGCAAATTTTTTGCAAACTTTTGCGTTTTGAATTTTTTTTTTCGATTTCTTGTCAATCGTCATGGTTCTAGTGGCATTTGACATCAAACAGGAATATTCCTGACAGAAATTTTCGTATTTTTATATAATTTGGTACCTGGGAACAACCACTTAGTTTTTAAGGTCCCGGCATGTTCGAATTGTTATTTTAATTGAAATTGTAACAAATAAATTATGAACCTCATGAAAATAATCCGCTTCTAAATCAACGTAATTTCGATATAACTTTATTTCGACGAATCGTAAATTCAACAAATAAATCCATGTGTGAAAAATGTGCGAGAACGAATTATGCTGGAGAGCAATGATGGAGGGAAAACGATCGGGAGTTATGACGGGGAAGGGAGGTATTGAACGCGGAGGGACTGGAGTGCAATATCCGGTGGGTAAAGTCCTAGATTCATTTTTACCAATAAATTAAATATATTTTAATTATTATATTTTAATTTTTGCTATGTTTCCTATTGCAAACCCAAAACACCTCCTCAATATTTGGTTAGATTTCCGAAATACGAGAAACAGCAGATTTTGTAGAAGCAGAACATTTCTGAAATTTGCGAGTCGTGTAGTTTGAGTAAGTTTCAGCGTCTAAAAAAATATGCTATCATCGAAATAAAATAAAATTATTTAAAAAATTAATAATTTGTGATAATATATTGAGTGAAATCAAATTTAACAAACAAAAGGTCGATTTGTTGTGTATGATATGAATTGTTTACAATATTTTTCGCCAAACCCGTGCCCTAAACATTTTTAGCTATGTATTCGTATGTGGAAACAAAATGGCGCGTTTTATAATTTTGTATTTTTTTTTTAATAATGCCTATAATTATTTTAAGTTTTCTTAAATATGCTCTTTGTTCACCAAAATTGACTCATTTCACATTGAGTTACCACGAGTTTATTAAATTTATGTGATTTTCTTTTGACGCAAAAAATCCATGAATTTTTGATGTGGAACATCAAAAAAAAATTAAGTTTCATTGTTCATTCAGTCAAAAAAAGAAAAACAAACCAATTTGTGTTACAGTAAACACCTCTAGATTTTTGGGAAATTGCAATGTTTTCGTAAATTTAACCCGTCCGTTTCATGAAAAGTGACAATTTAGTATTATTTTTGTTTTGTACGTCATTTTTGGTATCACAGTAATCGAATTTAACAAACTAAAACCAAATTACTGCCCACAAGGTAAAAAAATGGAGGAAAAAATATATTGTGGCCAGAACTCGACCACAAATGTAAAATAGATCTCAAATGCACCACACTTGATTTCTACAACGAAAAATTAAGCGACCGGACTTTTGATAACACAGAAAAATTATTTTACAAAAATTAGGCATCTGTGCGAAATCTGTGTGGCAGTAATCCAAAAATTGGTTATTTAACATTGTTTCTTATGAGAAGAAAGTATGAGTTTCCACTCTAAGTAAAATGCACTTTTCAATATTACGTCTCTTTAAATTATAGATAGGTCTAGTTTCATACAGCCTTAAACTAGAATAATGATTTTTAATACATGTATACAATAATGTATTGAACAATGAGAAATAACAAACAAATGAAACAATGAGAAATAACAAATTTCTGGATTACTACGCCACATAGATTTCCCACAGACGCCTAGTTTTTGAAATACATTTTTTTTACCAAAACTGATCATTCCCGTCAAATTTAAAAAAAATGTTCTTTACTAATTTAGTGTGAAATTTAATTTACGATTGTAAATTTATTTGTTTCATTTGATTTTTCGTAAATGCTACATACTCTTTAAAATATTTCGATAAAACGAGAAAGCTGCTATATGGAAGCTGCCAATTTCGACAGACCAATGTCATTTAAAATTCTTAAAGAGCCCTCAACTTGTAAGAAAATCTTGTAAGTAGTTTCATCCCGATCAGTCAATCCGTCGCAGTAGAGAAACTATAGAAAAAACTACTCCGTAAAATAAAGTAATTAATGCACATTGCATCACTTTTAATGTACATATTAATTGTTTGCTAAAATTAACAGTTTAAGTTTGTAAGAGAATTTATCATTGTCTTAAAAGACACAAACTATAGATAAACTAGTCATTTCCCTTTAATTCAAGTGAAAATCTTGTAAACCCTATTTTATTGTAGTCCTTTTAAAATAACATTAGTTGAATTAGGGTGTACTATGAAATCTTGGTTTTCAAAATCCCGATTTTCAAAATTCCGGTTTCAAAATCTTGGTTTTAAAAATCCCGGTTTTCAAAATCCCGGTTTTCAAAATCTCTTTTTTCGAAATCTCGGTTTTCAAAATCCCGATTTTTAAAATTCCGGTTTTCTTTTCTTCTAGTTGTAATTGCACAAAATAATTAATAAAAATTTTTAATTGCAAGATTTGGTACTTCCAACATTTTGTGATTGCAACATAACCCTCACGGGCAAGTGGGAGGTCGCTGCGCTCCCCTCTCTTAGCCCACCGAGGGACTTTAGATTTAAGCTTCGGGGGACGTAGGAGCCGGGATCAGCAAACATGTCACACTGTGTGCCGCACGTAGGAGCGGATTATGTAGAATCTGATAATGATAGTACAATACCTACCAAAATGAAAAATAATTGCACCATTTTGTTATGCGAGATTTTGTAATTGCAACATTTTGTAGTTGCAAGATTAATCAAAAAAGCAATATTTTGTTAATGTAACATTTTCTCATGCAATAATTGTAGATGCTGACGGCTTCGATAGTTTTCATTTTGAAAACCAGGATTTTGAAAACCGAGGTTTTGAAAACCGAGGTTTAGAAAAAAACCGAGATTTTGAAAACCAAGGTTTCGTTACACACCAGTTGAATTTATCAAGAATTATCCAGAAAATTTTTATGATTTTCTTGAATGATATTGAATCAAATACAGATATTCTAACAGAATTCTTGTAAAATAACGTCTAGTTAATAAACTAATTTGTTGACCACATTCCAGTCTAAATCATGTAAAAGAAAATTTAAAAGAGTTGTTGGTAATTTATTTATAAAAGAATTGGACTACTTCTGAGTGATGCTAGTCAGTGGTCTAGAATTTCTTTTACCATGCCAGCACATTTAAGAGCATACATTGAGAAAAAAACTCGTCAACATGAAAAATATACATATAAAATCAAAAAAAAAATATATATTGTATTTTTTTTAGGCAAACAATGCCGTTTTTAAAATTAAAAAGAAATCTTTTTAATTTAAAAAAAAAAAAATTTGGACAAGTTTGTTTTTAAAATTAAACAATTAATTTTTGATTTTCTAAAATAAAATTCCTCAGATATATGAAATAATTATTTACAATTTTAAAAAATGTTTTTTTAATAATTAAAAGATTTTTTAGTTTTGAAATATTTATTTTCATTTCACAATATTTTTTTTAATAAATGTCACAATTGTGTTTACATATTAATATTTATAATAAATAAAATAATCCGAAAAATCATTTCATTTTTCATTAATTGCATTTTTTTTTATTTAATTGAAATACTACACTATTCTAGTATGTTATTAAATTAACTATTAAATTTGATATTGCACAAAAATTAAATTTAATAAAATCTAAAATTTGCGACACGAATTTTCGTGTATTACTATAAAAAAATAAACAATGGGACTTAGTAATTTTTTTTACAAAACGTAAAATATCAAATTATTATCAAACAAATGGTTTTTAATTGCAACGAATCTCATTTTAAAATTTATTATTCTCGTCAAATAAATATTTTCTTTTTTAAAAGGTATTTTTTTAATAATTTTTCAAAATATTTTATTAAAATCCCAAAACTTTTTATTAATATTTAAAATTTTCATTTAATAACAAACAAATAATTTTTAAATTCAAAAAGAATTTAAAATTTTTAGTAAATCAAATACCTTGTTTTTGAATTTTACAAAACAAAACTTTTCTCCGTGTACACGTATATATATTACAGTCGTGTTAGACGGTTTTAATCGGAACCATTAAAACAGTACTTGCGCTGAAAAAGGCGTTGCTGTACATTGCGAATATACATCTGCGGGGGGTGACAATGATAATTTTTTCGATAGTAATTTATTGTGGCAATCGGCTATATCTAAAAATCTAAGTTTACTCAAAACAAATTCTGATGAATTCTGTTGATTGAAATTGCATGTAACTGGTGATACATTTGATAATCAATTTTAATGTATTTTATTTCATTTGGGTAAAACGAGCAAATGTAAGTTGAGTATATCGTGATGAATAGAGTCCAGGCAAGTAGTATGGGAAAGTTGTATCGCAAATAAAAATAATAATAAAATCAATTAATGCATTCAAAGTCAAATTTCGAGAATTAATTAAAATTTTATTTTAAATTTCCTGCTTGAATAAAACCAAAAAGCGGTTACCGTGAAATTAATTAATTGTAAATAAAACTTGTGTTTTAATATTAATTTGTATAGAATTGGAATTTTAATTGGCGATAAATTTCGATTTGAACAGCTCTTAAACACTAACGGCTCATTTCATATAGGCAGACTAAAATATAGTACAGATACTAAATTTTTAAATTATGTGTCTAAATTTTTAGATCATTTTCTATATATGATTTCAAATAATTAATAAAATAAAACTGGCATTGCCTGTCTCATCCTATATACTAAAAGAGGTTATTAACCATTAAAAATGTGCTAATATATTAAAAATCTGAATCAGTTGTAAAAAAGTATAATAATAAAATTAATTTATATTTCAAAACAAATCATTAAAAAATGTAATAAAATTTATAATAATATTACCAAAACCCGGAATATAAAAAGTATATGTATTAACAATAACAGTAGTCGTCATACATAGACAAATGTAATTAAAATTAATAATTATTTTAATTAGTCATAATTTAAATTCGTTTTTAACTGTATATAGCCGATAATAAAAAAATTTTATAGCATTTTTATTAGGATGTTTTTCTTGCTTTTAATGATTTGTTAGGGACTTTCTCGTCTTAAAATCATATTAAAAATAACTTTAAAATCATAAAAATATGTTTAATGATATATTATGAGCCATAAATTTTAGTTTTCTGGTTTGTATTTTTTATGACAAACGATAAATTTAACAAGTTAATTTAAATTTGGATTTTGAGTGTATAATTTTAGATTTTTAGATAAATATTTTGTGTTTTATTTGGCACCTAACAAAGGTGGAAGATTTGATAAAAATTTATTGTGACATGTTGAATTTAGGTTTCGTATGATATGTAGGTTACCATTTAGTATAATATCGTGACGAAGGGTACTTGTGAATTAAAAATTAATTGGTTAATTGAAATTAAATTGCTTTTAACCAATGACAGTTATCCAGCGATGAATTACGAACAGCAAAATTGTTTATAAATGTACGAAATATTAAGTAGAATTTATGTACACTAAAGTCTTGAAAACTCTAAATTATATATTTTTTTCGCCAACTTTTCGCCATAATTATTCATAACTTATAACCTTGATACTTTTTCAACAAGCAAAATGTACGTACTGCAATGGAAACTCCCAGAAATATGAAGAGTCTTGGGTTGTTTGTCTGAAATTTTGAAACAAATGAGTGGTTTTGAATTTTCTCATGTCTTTTGAAATTAATAATCACAATCAAGTGTTTTTGTTTTGTCTGTTTGTTTGTCCGTACGAAAATGTTAATCATAAAAAGAACTATGAACTTTTTAAAATCTGTAGAATTTCTTGTAACTTGATTGTTAAGTTTAGTCTCCGGTTAAATTTCATTTCGTTTCACAATATATTTTGCATGGTTAGTTTCTTAATATATCGATATCAGATGTTGCTGATCAATTTCAAAACTTATGACAGTTTAACAATTGTGGAGTGGATGTCAAATACAGTCTTGTACTACAAGAGTACTTTTAGTATTGTATTGTTTGCGATTGTCAATGCTAATTACAAAATTATTGTATGTCCATAACCGAGGTAAATGGAAATGTGCCTGATGTTGAAATTCTGAAACATACTGAATTTTATGGAAGACTAACAATGGAGACATTAAACCTACCAGCGATACAACCATACATTACCACCTTATAAATTTTCGTACGTGATAATGCCTTTGCTATAGAAAAATATTTAATGAAACCGTTCCCGAAACAAATCTCAATAAGAAAAAGCTTAAATTTAATTACCGCTTATCTAAAGCAAAACGGGTAGTGGGAAATACTTTTGGAATACTTTCGGGATGTTTTCGTATTTTCCAGAAGCCTATATTAATAAATGGTGGTTGGCAACGACAGAACAATATGTTGCACTGAAATCAAAGTACCCAAACAGGAGTAACGGATGATGGTAAAAATGCGCGGAATATATTCCTCAATTATTTTAACTGTAGTGTATACCATTTCAAGACGAATTGATAAATGTGCTGAGGACCAGAATTAATTAGAGAAAGAGTATTGAGATCTTAATTTCAAAAATAGAAATAATAAATATTATTTTAAGTTAAATAATTCATTGTTTTATATTCAGTTAATTTATTTTAATTTACAGTTCAAGTTCGCCCAGTTTCACAATTTTTTTACAGTATTTACGCTAGTAGTAATGATTGGTTTCCGCCATCGCAATTGCTATATTCTTTGCATGTATAGAATCCCACACACACCTAAATTGGCGATATAATTGAAGAAATTCATTTAAAACACGTGCATTCGACCAATACACGCGACCTGATGCGGTTAGATGGTTGGACAACGATCGAATGGATTAAACTGAGCTCGATCGACAGAGAAATTGTCATAAGAAAACCTACACACAACCCGATTTTACATCTGATTCGGACAAAATAGCTCGACCGCTTATTCAAATCAAATCGTGTGTAGGCGCTTATTTCTGCAGAGGAACAAATCAATTACTGCTGGAAGTGGTCAGGAATTATCAGCATGTTATAGAGTGAAAAAAAGAAACATATACTTTATACGACAATATCTACTTTGAATGTTTGAGATACCATAAATTGTAATTAAACGCACAGAGCGTTCCTTATTTTATAAGTACGAAGAATCTTAGAACCCTTTACAATGAAAGCTTAAATTTAATAAGCAATAAGAATTGATGAAAATGAAGCGTGCACGCCACGATTGGGAACTGGCCAACTTGAAATAGCAACATTCATTGTTACTAATTTGCGAAAAATACAGATGAAATTATGACCATGAAACGCGAGCAACTCACCGTTGAACTTGATGTTTGAGCAGTACGAAAAATTAGTAAATAACTAAAATTTAAGAATTAAAAAAATACAAATAATTTATTTATTTTTTATAACAACAGTTTTTAATTTGATATATATACATATTTTGTTTTACTTTTATGTATTTATATTTACATATTTGTGCAATGAATTATTTTTCTTAAAATGAAATTTGAGAAAACATATTTTTGGGTATGAAAATAGCGTAAAATATTGTCTTGTTTTGGGAATATCTATTAGGCTTGTATCCACTCCTGGGAAGTCTTGGAAACCATCATGCAATTTAATTATGTTCAAACTATAAATTAATAAATGAAGAATATCTTGTAAAAGTCAAATTACATATAAATTGAATCACCTTCACCCAAAATCTAAGGCTCTGTGCATAAGCCGCTTCTATTCCAATTGTTTCTTGTTGATATGTTCGCTTTTCAATAATTTATATCTGCTGATGTTTGAGGATTTTCCAATGAGAGTAATCCTCAAACATCAATAAGACGCTTTCTCCAAAGTCATTTCTGCATAAGCGCATCTTTTAGTTGAAATTTGTTTATATAGAGAGGAATTTGGGATAATGCGGAAATTATACTTCCAAACCCTTTCGCACGTAGTGCACATTAAAATGTACATAATATTTGAAAATCATTTTTCTGTATATATATAAAAATTCAAAGTAAATAATGTACCGTTATTTTAAAACGGGTTTTCTCTTTTACTCACATTCAAAATTTTACTCCAAACAGTTTTAATTTTAATTAGTTTTGCTTTAGTTTTCGATGAGAACATTACTCATGTGAAAACATCTGTGATAAACAGTGATTTAATTTATAAGTGTAACACTAATTAAGATAATAAATAATTATTTTTATATGTAATATTATTAAAATATGTGTAATTATCCAATATTTGAGTTTTGGTGAAATTTTATATCAATTACCGTTTTACATTGGATTAAACTTTAATGTACATTAAAATGTTCAAATTCTAAATAGTTCAAATTCTAATGTACATTATAATGTGTTGTACATTCAAATGTAGAATTCGTTTCAAAATTCATAAAATAATTTATTCGATTTCTTAGAAAATGTCTCGTCGTCGTCTTACGGAACAGGAAATATTTGATTTATTAATGGAATCTGAAATTGAAGAGATGTGTGACGATGAAGCAATTATAGAAAATAGTGAAGATATTATTACCGACACAACTATAAAATAATCAGAGCACAATCAAGGTGACGACGGAGATACCAACAAAAAGAATAATGGAAGTTCGGCCGATTCGTGATGTTGGATGCGATGAAGTTGGCCATCTCCCATATCACGATTGTTTGAAAGAAGCCACAAGATGCGAGATGAACTGCATAACTTCTCATCAAGGAACTGCTGAAAGGACTCATTTCGCATGTAGGAAATGCAAAATGCATTTATGTATTACCAAAGAGCGAAATTATATTTTTTATTATTATTTATGTTTGTATTTGAAGTTCCTACATATTGATGAATTATTTATATTCTTTCTGTTATTATATCACACTCTGATTTAAAACTAAATAAACGCCAAAGAATTAATTGAAATTAATTTAATCGAATATCTTTTATTTTCAACAATCGAAACTTTTTGAACATTAAAATGTACATTTCAAATCTCCGACCCCAAACCATTTTGTATGGAAATTTCACCTCCAATAGGTTGAATTGATCACTAATAAACCAAAATTGCCGAGAATTTTTTTCATTCAATCAATTTAATTCGCATGAGAAAGGGTTAAAAATGAATTTTTCAGAATCGTCAGATCGTGTAATGACCCCGGCCAGCACACATATATTTAAATAGGAGTTATTAACACACTGAACATTTATGAAAAATATTTCTTTCCTGTTATGGCGTACTGAACCAATATCACCTCTCGGAGATTGGATTTTTACATGCCAATTTGTATATAAAATAATACTTTGTTTTTAAGGATGTCTACCTATTGCTCCGAAATCACCAGAAAAACATGCAATTTTGTTAAGTTTTAATTTGGTACGATGAAATTCCAGCTGTATTGTTCAAAATTTAATAATGTTGTTCATACAGCACAACAAGGCAATTTGGTATTCCTCATTTTTTTGGTATTTTGCAACAGACTGTCAATAAATGGCAGTTGAATAAATCTCCACAAGTCACTTAAATTGGAATTGTTTAGAAATCGGACTTATAAACGTACGTCCTTTAATTGGCTGGCAACGGCGTAAAGTAAGGACGGGAAAAGCGAATCTGGAAAAGTTGGGAGAGCCATGCGGCTTCAGAACGGATTGCAAAGAAAATAAAAAAAAAACTATTTGGAAGCTACCTGTAGCTAAAAATCTAAAAAGTACCTTTCATAAATTCAAAATTTTATTATGATATTATACATGAAGTAACAAACCTATGAGCAATGCATTATTGGTTTATTGTTAATATAGGTTTGCGTGTACATATATGTTTGGGGAGCTAGATACGGATCAAGAATTTCACTTAATTTTGAGATAGTCGCTTCTGAGAATCTTAATTGTTCTCGAAACTCAATATTACTATTAAAAAAAAAACATGTGAGCGTTCGGGAATAGCTAATGTAAGATAAAAATTACAATTATCACTATATGTCGCTGTCACTAAAGAGCTGATATTCCTTTATTCTTAAGTCAATTTTCTCTTGGAGCATGCTTATTTTAATTATACTCACAAGCAACGCTAGTACTCTCAGAAAAAAATATGATAAATACATGTTTACATTTAACATATAATAATAATTTTAATCATTATAAAATTATTATAATATTCCCTATTATACAATAATTAGAAATACTATTGTTTAATTATGTAAATCAGTGAAAACGGAGTTTATTATTATTTTATTGATACTTGTAATCATATTCATCTCCTATGATTAGGGTAATCAGAATGCATGATTAAGGTTTGATTCGTTTAATAGTTTTTAGTGTATTTATAAAAAATTCGCTATCTCAATGGGTGATTAATTCGTATGTAAACACTAAATATCCAGATTTTACTTTGTAGTTTCATGGCTGCTGTAATGCAGTCTTATGCGATTACCGAATATAACAAATGGTAATAAAAATTTTAGATGGTGAAAAACCAAAGTTTCGGTATATGCTCACAACGGAGAAAATAAATTCCGGATTTAATGTAGTTGTATATATTTTTTCTCTCAGTGTTATCATAATAATTCTTATTAATTGGGTTGATTATCTCATCATAATCAACTACATATTTCAGAACAGTAATGGTGCTATATTGCTTTGTTTTTGATGAATCATTCCCCTTGCTAACAAATATTATGGGCCCATATCCCGGAAGAAGAACAACCGTTTTATCATGAGATAAAAACGTATTTAATTATCGATTATTCAGAGCCAGAAGAGTCGTCGAAAATGCTTTCGGCATTCTGAGTTGGTGAGTTCAAGATGGCGAATTTTCCGGAAATCAATAATTTCAAGCAGGCCTACTGTGGTCAACATAACAAAATCAGCAGTGTGCTTGCATAATTGGTTAAGAATCAAGTCTAGTGATTCTTACCAGTAGTTCGGTAATGATTTTGTGGATCATTACACACAGCATGGCAATTTAGTGTTGGGTGATTGGAGGCGGTAAGCAAATATTGATGGGTTGCGGAATGTTAAAGTTGCCAGTTATTTTCTGAATGACAACGTCTTACCATGGCAAAACACACAAATGTACAGCGAATGTTAAAATACAGTTTAATTTTTTTTATAAATCGTTTTTAATTAAAAATTATAAATTGAAAGTGTTTTATTTTTTGTTCTATTGTTTTTGATTTATCGGCAAAAAATTATGGTATTCATTATACAAATTTTTGCTTCGAGTGAATACTTGTTGGATATTTGATTCTTCACCTCCTGATAAAAAAAGGGTCGATGCTGTGACATTTGCATGGTAGTGGGGTTGTTCGTTGGGAAATTATTTCATTATGGCCGTTCATAGTGTCCAAAAGATCGAGCAACACTGAATCTGGCTGGGTGGCCCGTTTACTTTTCGCTGCCGGGCTTTTTGCAGCTGATTTCGGCGAAGAAGGTGTAGCAAATCTGATTTCCATCAAATCGATTTCGTCGAGGCTATATGCCGTAACGTCAAACAGTCCTTGGAAAGAACTGGTGCTGAAGCTACTTTCTGGCTCGGTCGTAATTTGTTTTATTGGTTAAAAGTTTGACACTGTTGGGCTATATCTGTTATCTTTAAAATATTTTCTGAAAAAATCTATCTCCGTAATAAGAAACGATTTTTTGACATTATTTTAGGAGCGTCACCTCTGCGTCCTTCCTGGATTGCCGAATTGTAACGTTTCTTCAGGTTTTGCCATTTCGCCTGAACCTCCTTACCTGTACAAAATTAAGTCAGAATTTGGCTTATTAGATCTCGGGCACTTCACTTTAAATATAATATACTAAAAGATATAACATGATACTAAATACATACTTGTTAAATTCAATTGTTCGGCAAAAATGTCCCACACCATTTTTTGTTGCTGAATTGTTTTTGTAGAGTTTGTGGCTTAGGTCGTACAAAATTAGTTGTGCCTTCATCAACTCAATTAGGCATCTCTCAAAATCAAATTCTATAGTAAAAATAAAATGGTTATTATTAAAAGAATCAAGTTATGTAATTAATTAATGTGACAAAATCGGTGGAAATTAAACTAATAAACTAAACTATTCATTTACTGATAGTTAACATAACCTCTCATCAACAAAGATCAGAGGATTTTATTTTCGTCTCTTTCATTTAAACATCATGCTATCTCTTTCTCGCCATGTTCGTTCAGCACAAAAGTTAAAGTTAAACCAAGTTTATGAAAAAATTCACAAGAAAAAAACGTCATTTTTAACCAATGAAAATTCTTTAAAAAAATTTCAGAAGGAAAGAAGGAACGAAGGAACACAACACTGAATCCAGCTTTATCGATTCATTTTTGTGTTCCTTTTTTTCATGGAAAAATACAATATAAAATTCAAATAAATTTAACCGAGAGCTATGTAGAATAACAAAGGGCCTTTCAATAAGGCAGCTCGATTTTTAAATGTAAATGAAACAATTAGATTTGTGTGAGATATCAACTCATTTTTTTATTTGAACGAATATTTTATTACTACTTGGTGGCACGTATTCGGGCGATCCTATTTTCGAAGACTTTGTCGCGAATACTTGGCTGAATATGCTGGGTGCGTCGTTGGATATGTTGAGTTAGATGGCATCCATTTTTTGTTGTTTATTCGCATGGACCTGCGATTTAAATTCTCCGTAGTCAGTTCACGTCGCAGAATGTTCATTGTAGCATACGCTGCATGGCACGTCGTGTCATCCCGTTTGAACCGTTTGAACAGTGACTTTGTAAGGGATGCATTAATTTTTGCTTATTTGATTCGCCATAAACTTCTTTATTCTCATGTACGCTTCTTAAAAATCTTTGTTCCTATACGTCTGACAGAGTAGTATAAGTTATCGAATAAGCGTTTCAGCCTTCTTTAAAGTTCTAAGCAACAAATAGTCTAATCATGTTGAACACATAAATAATAAATAAAATGTGTTTGTTTAAATTTGACAGGATCGCTTGGAAGCTGGACTGAAATATTCAAATATCGCATGCTTTAAACATTGATTAAGCCAATAGCAGCGTCACACACTATTCTGTTATCATTTATTTTAAACTCCAAGGCACTCAAAAACTGGAGAATGACAGAGTATTTGTACAACTCAAAACAGAATTGGGCAGTACAGTATGACAACACTTATGTTGACCCTTGCTAAATTCAGTATGAAGGCCGACGCAACAAATGTCGCGGTTTGCACTGTTCCGAAACATGTTTTTATATATCTCTATGATGTCGTAAAAACATCGTAAAAACTACCAAATTTTCTCAAATTATCCATGATTCTCAGCTGTACATTTACTAAGCATATATCAGGCAGGAGCAACTCAACCAAAAACGAAAGGACATGACGTTGTGAATACAATAAACTCCACGACTTATATCAGAAGGGCATCAAAGAATGATAAAAAATCCATTATAATTGAAAGAGTCGATTTTAATCGTAACCATCATCACCTTATTAAACAGGAAGCAAAAGGGGAATACGCACTACTCATAAATTGACCACTGTCCTACAAATATCCTGCCCTATTTTTGGCCACTTAAAGCCATACGAAAGGCCTCTGAAAAGTCCTGTGAATACAACAACAATGCCCGTTATTTAAGACGTGTAAAGATTCAGTTCCCGGGTCTTCCAAGTTAATATTTACTGGCCTTTTTTGAAACAGTTGATACAACACACGAGTAACATGGCTATATTTTTAAGCAGAATATTTGAAACTGTTGTTATGACTACTTCAAAGATACTGGATGCCTTCAGAGAATTTATTAAGTGAATCCTGGACCATAAAGCGACCATTTGTTCTTCTCACACAATAAACTCCTCATATATGCGTTGTTTCGAATAATTTTAAAATATGCCATCCAAAAAATTTTATCTTAAAATGAGTGCTGGTGGTTGGTGAGTGATTGTTTAAAAATTATTTATAATTATGGCACCTATGACCGGTTAGATTTATCATTACTGTTATCTTTGTTTTTAAAATAAAAATGGTCTATTCTGAGACAGTCAAGTTAGTTTAAATCGTTCTTTAAGTTACGCGAAGGTCAAATTTTACTGGATTTTCTGTCGTGTGATGTCGCGTCAAATAAATAAATAGGATGAAAATAAAATTCTCATATATAACTACCGCGCTACAAGAATTTGGTGTGCTATAAAAAATTAATAGCACATAATACTAAAAATATTTTAATTTCAGCGGTTATACGAGTATCAAAATCAATTCACAACTGTATGAGTTGTCGGTACGTATGTAAATTTAAAATCCAACTTGTAATGTTATCAACAAGATTTGTATATTATTTTATGATGTATTAAATTTAATGGGCCACCCAATTAATACCTCATTAAATTAGACAACATAAAAGTTAAATCATAAAATACAATTTAATTGAAATAAAAACCTCTGCTGTTAAATTTAACGATCATCAACACTTGAATTTTTATAAAAAAAAAACATTAACAACCAACAAAAAATCCTTTTTTTATGATTTTTTCCTAATTTTACTTCCAGTATTTTACGTTGGTTAACTTTAATCCATCAAAAATGCTATAAAACATAAAAATAATATGAATTACACCAGCATTATGTTATAAAACATAACAAAAAGCCATAAAAATGAAATCAAAGTTACTGTGCTACATAAAATGTAATGGAGAGATGTTTAAATGACGACTAGACATGTTCTAGACATCAACATTTCAATGTCAAAATTTTGTCAATCAATTTTATGTTTATGTTTCATCATAAACATAAAAATAAAGAATACTCCTATATTATACGAGCTTCTATTTCTGTCTCGCTCTTGGTTATATGGTGCTTCACATATAATTCTGATATCTGGGTTAAGTGCAATTTTCGTCTCGCTTCCTATTAAAAAGATTTTCCCCTTAAAATAAAATAAAAAAAAAAATTCTTATTTAACTTAACTAGTATTGTTATTATTATTTTTATTTTTATTATTACGATTATTAATATTACACAGTAAAAAAAATTACAATTTTTCCTTTTTTAGTTCTTGTTTCTTTCATGTTTTGGTTATCAATGAAAGTGGAAAATAGGATATAACACCAACACTTACTTTATAAATATATCTACACGGAGAAAATGAGAGACTTCTTTAAGGTTAGTGTTTGAGAAAATTTAATAAAGTTCAAATATTTAAGTGATGATTGCCACTTTGATTGTAATCATTAACCAAAACACTTTAACACACTTTCGTTTTTATACGAATTTGGTTGGATGAGGTCGGTTATTTTTTATGTTGGTGATAAAATTTATTGTTCTACAAATTGATAATGTCTGTCAAAATTGACATGAATGAAAATGAAAATGATGTCGGTTTTAGACTTAATATATAACAAATTTTAGTTTTATGAATGATATATTACGCAAAATACATAAAATCTGAGTACACACATATCGTATACACATGCACAATATAATTCAATTGCGACAAACAACAATGAAACATTAATTTTTTATGTATCAAATAAAATAAAAATGTGTCGTAAAAAATTTTATGATCTTTGGTTTTATGTTTTTCTCTGATGCTTATTATTTAATTTTATGAGCTCTTTTTTTCGAAAGTGTCGGATGTCCTATTAGATATTTAATCGGGTGTGTACGAAATTTTTTAAGTGTTTCGTTGTAAATTCAATTTTAGGAAATTCCAAAGCGTATAACCTAATTTGTATGTGTGGATTTATTGTTGAAATTCCGGACCACCTTTGAGAACTACTCAAATATAATTTTAATGGTTTATTACCGCGATATTAAAGTTACCCACTGATGTGTGTTGACTTCAAATTCTCGTTCTTTCTGAAATTATTTCAAGATAGCGCTTAGTAATTTCCAGAAATGGTTATCTGGTTTTAGAGGATGGATAATAATTTTTAAACCTGCTATAATACTTTTTTGTATTCTAAAGGTCCAAACATTTCCAATATTCTACTTTGAATATTTCAGATTAATTTTATTTGGAGTTTTTTAATACTGCAAATATTTTATTAACCAGTATATCTGAAAGAGAACTTTATGTTTGTGTCTGTGTTGAATCAGCACTTCAACCGCTAAATCGGCGGAGATGATAATGATTTTTTTCAATTCAGGTAAACCTCGCTTAACGTAGGGGTTCGAGGTATCAAATTCACAAGTATAACAAAATGGAACTCATTTTGACAGTTCCAACTGTGGTTACGGTTTTGAGATATTTCATGGAAGACATGGAACACAAAAATATCCTGTTCCTTGAGTTACAGGTTTTTGTTCCACAGTCATAGTAAAACTTGTAATAAAATGGAGAACCTGTCCGTGGAACTTAGTTCCAACAATTATTCCATAAAAATCGAAATAAGTTTTAAGAAGCGATACTTGGGTTATATGGTTTTATATGAGAAATTGTTAGTTTGGTTCCCATAGAGCAAATTTAATAAAAAAAAAAGTTTTCAGTACCAAAATTCAATTTTATTTAGAATAAAATAAATATTAAAAATCGCAAAGTAAAAAATCCAAAGCGTATCATTAAAAAAGAAAACACTTATAGGGCCCATACACGACACAAGCATGCATGTGACAGTGTATAGTATTGATTGAGTGATTGCACATGCTGATTGTGTGATTTTAAATTTTTTTGATATTTTCTTATTTGGGCAGGCAAAACTGCGTCGTGTGTATGTGTAATTTTCTGAGTCTAATATTCTAACTCGTGTGTGTCATATTACAGTAAATCTGGTAAAGTTAATAAAAAATAAAGAATTTAAGATCCTCAAATGTTTTTCCAGTTGGTAGGATTACGAATGTCTATATTCACTAGGTTTTTATACCATTCTTTCATCCAAAGTTGTCTATTTCTTATTTATTTTTTGTCGTATTGCTAGTCCAATTAAAATTGCAACGCAAGCTTCTTCATACATATTTTAAAACTGATGAATGTGCAAAATGCATGTATCGTGTGTGAGAAAATCATGATTGTGCAATCATACGATTGGGCCAAATAATGCTTAAATTATTTTTTTAAAAAAAATATCGATTGTAAGTTGGTTTTTTTCTCGAACTCGTCTAACATTTGTTTATAATACAACATATTCTTTTGGATTGCGTGAATCACAATGCTACTTCTGTTCTCATCTGGATGATTATTTCTGATAATCTCATATGTTTCATCCATTTGTGAGAAAATTTCATTCAGAGTGTGGCGGCTTTAATTTTTTTGTGGCTCTTCATCTTCTGTTGATGATTCTACCAGCATTTCTTGAACATCTTCAATCGAAATTCCTGCGGGCTCGTCATTTAACAAATCTCAAAGTCATTCTTCGTCCACTCCTTTAATACCGGCTTGCGTTGCCATTATTATTTTTTGTTTAATTTTTTATTCGTTATTCCGAGGTATGTATTCGTTAAGTGAAGTTTTTGTATCAAAAATTGATATTCGTAGATCCGGGGTTTCGTTAAGCTAGGGTTCGTTAAGCGAGGTTTACCTCGCCGAGATATTTCGATTACTTTGAGTACCTCCTGAACAAATATTCGTTAAATTTTTGGTTTTCGCATAATAGATTTTAAAATACTATTGCCGATGATACCAATAATTTTGGGTATAATTAATCTGAACCATCGGAAGCATTCGAGTACCTTCTAAACAAAATGTCATTAAATTTTCGGAGCATACTAAGCTGTACCATCTAACTCTGTTGCGTGCTATTGTTTTGCTATCCACCCATGACTTTCCAAGTTATTTCGCTTTTAGCATCGTTCATTTATGCGTAACAGCTTAACATTTTTTAATTGTTAAACCAGAAGCACCTCAGTATTATACTAAGGGATTCATTTACAAACATATCTAGCATATTGTTGATCTGATGCATATAGTTTCAGGTTTTGCAAAACGCTCGTACTTCAAGACTGATTCCACACGCGAATTGAACATTCTTAGCTTTGTTTTGTGGGATAGGACAGATGTATTCCAGACTTTGTGCATCATATTAAATGTTGTTCTGCTTATGTTGATTCGTTTCTTTATGCGTTCAATCGGTACAACCAAAGTATACAAATCCATTTATCCCTTCTATCCCTTCTGGTTTGATATGTTATCGGTGTTAATATTGGTTTGTTTAGTCTTATTTGCTAAGTTTTGCTATAATATTTAGTTTGAGTCCAACCTGCAGATCTGAACTGCGGGTTTGAAGACATATTTGTAATGTGGAAGTTTCTCCGTTATTTTCCACCGAATGCCATTGGGTGGCGTCTTATTCTCTCATTGCACTATGTAACACTACTACTAAGGTACAGTATAGTGGCGAGAATACCCAATATTGTTTGATTTATTCGCTATTACAGTATGCTTCACTTTATACATATCTTGAATGAGTTCGATTAATTTTTTTGGAACGTTTATTTCATAAAGTGCTTTGTGTTCCTGTGTATCGTGTTGAATGCACGTTTGATGCTCATGAAGAGTAGGTATAGTGGTCAAGAATAATGGCAGCCCCATTAAAATTAAAAACAGAAATATAGTAAAATATAGATAACTTGGTCGTTAGGCCACGTTAGGCCTTAGTTGCTATTATAGTTGATATTATCTTTACTTCTAATTTCTGAAAAATCTAAAAATTAAAGAGGCTACTCAAATTATGATCAGAACAAAACCACCCTCCCCCATTCCCCCCTTATTGTTGAAGAAAATTTAAATTCAAAACATACTCATTGGGGATCAACACTGGTTTTTACTAGAAATAAAGAGCTCCTTGGAGCTGTGGCGAAATGTAGTTGTTATTGGCATTATACTGGAAAACCGACTATCTGGATGTCAGATATCAATAAAATCTTTATTACTAAGAAATTATCGAAAACTTACGTTAGTATCGAAGAAGGTTTCGACGCGCGCTTTGACAACATTTTTTCCAAACCAAGCAATCCCACCCTAACAAATACATTATAGATTAGGGAAGATACAAAGAAGTACTTAGTAATAGAATAAAGAGGAAAATTGGATTAAGAAGATAAAAAGTTCATCATATGCATACAAGAACTAACATGAAACAATACACGCGAAATCAAAAGGACATTAGAAAGCGCAAATTACCCAAAAGAAATTAAAAACCTAATTGCAAGGAAAAAAAATAAAGAATATAAAAATGGCCGGCATGGGTGCTGACCACCTACAGGGTATGTTTCAGCCTATTCACCTCTTTTGCAGAAGTGTTCGAAGCAATAAAAGAAATAAATCCCTACTAAATAATGTCTTATTCGTATGCTAACTCACCAAAATACCTAGGTATGATTATAGATGCGAAAATGCAATAGAAGTTTAATCTCAAAAAAAAATATGATGTGTTGAGACTCAAACACAGAAAAATAAACCAGCTGTTGGGAAAGAACTGGTGGCTCTGGGTTGAGAATTCCTAAGTGTTTTCGAGCAATAAATCGGGTTTTTCCGTGTATATGCTTAAAATAAAAATCTCTCGGATTGAGATCTATAATGGGGATCCCAACAGCGTATTTGTGGAAAAATTTCAAGATGATCGGTATGGCAACTTGGCAAAATATGGCTCTGGGCTGACAATTTTTAAGCCTTTTCAAGTATTACTTTGCAGCATATGCTTGACCACCGCGACATAATAAAAAGGATTAAAAAAGTAAAATTGTTTGAGATAGTTTTGCAGCCCCGCCAGCGCAAGGCACAACCGATACTAGAAAAAATATTGGAGAAACCAATGGGAACATTATTGTATGAATAAATAAAATTTACCAAAAAAAAAACATGCTAGTACCGGCTCTAGTACACAATTAATATTAGCAAAAATTAAAAAAACATAGTCTAACAAAAAATATGGTTTTTAATTAGTTGCAATTAACCCTAAGGTTATTTTTTTTAGAGTTGAATAGGTAAAACAATATTTTTGATATAAAAATTTTATGGTATCTGATGAAGTTTCGCTCAATCAAATTTAACTAAACACGTAATCTGTCAAGACTAAATACAGTATTACTTCAGATCATCGGTTTGAAAACTATGATCTGAGACAACCTAAAACAGATATTTCATCCTATGTAAACGTAAAAATTTAAACTGCGATTTCATTTTCTGTAAATAGCCGCATACAATCGAAAATTTATCGAAAAGTCACAGATACAACGATGACATTGGAATTATCAGAAGTTTGTTTTGTTTTCATTTTTTAGTTCAAATGAAAAATCTAATTTACTTGTCTAAGCTATGATCATCTAAATTCTAATTTCAGATCTTTGTGGTACTGTGTTTGTAGCATCTCAGTCCAACAGCATTGAAAGCAATATTACACCAAATCCACAAACTAAATTATTATACCGAGTTTGTAAAAAGCTCCTGAAGAAGCTGCGGACTAATGTTCTAATCATGGAAAGGTGTGATTTGGAATACCTTGTCAAGGTTTAGAAAATAAAAGTAATTGATAATGGTAAATAATAAATGATTGATACAAAACGAGTATTTACAGTCAAAACCGAAAAAGATTGTAACAAATGAGGCTAAATGGGTTGTAAACGATAGGAAACGAATATTTCAAGCAGGAGAACAGTTTGTTAATAACAGGCGACCTCCAAAAATATTGTAAAATATTAAAAACTGTCTTACAAACTTCCGATATAAATGTGCAAGTTTACGTTAGTAGTTATGAGCGTGAAGCAATCTTTAAAAATTACTACAAAATGGATCAGTCGGGTAAATACAACTTTATTGCTTTAACGACTGAAAGAGTTTTAAAAAATCGGACCACGACAAGCTGTACACACACCATGTAACGGTTTGCAAAAGGTTTTATCTCTCGACATAAGCGATTTTCACGAAAGCCTGTGTACACGGTACACAACAAAAAAAAAACGAGGTAACTTGGACCGTGCCGATCAGCTTACGAGGCAAAACAACCACTAAAATGGTATCAGATGAGTTGAGAGCTACTGTAAATCGTTTACTACGGTAAAAACCGGTTTTACAACAGATTTTTCGATCAGTTTGCCATAGAGTTTTGAAAAATAATTGAATTTACCGAAAAATTTACTTAAAATTGAATTTAACCTTAAATTTGACACACGGCCCAAGTAGTTTCTTGCTGTCAAATCACATTATTGGTGGAAAAAGACAAGCAAAATGTATTTAGAAATAAATTTATTTTTTCATTATGCCTAAAATAACACCCCGACAGTAAAGGAGAACTACTATTTCTACTTGTTCAATACGCAATTCAACATTGACTTTCACAACCCAAAATCGGATCGATGCGATCGAGTATGCGAAGTACATACAATAAATAACGACCAATTAATAGAAAAATGATACTTTGAGCACAATAAGTAAAAAAACGCAATGCGTATACGATAACGGACCTGAATAAATAAAGCGACACACTAATCATATTTTTCGATTTGGAAAATGTTATCACTTGTCCCAATTCAGAAATTGGAGAAATTTCTTATCATATTAAATTAATTCTTTGTACTCGTATGTCACACTGTCGTGACAATATAAATATACTCTAAAACTCGTATGTCACGCAGGAGGTGACAAAAAATAATACAAGTTGACATCCAACAACATTGAAAATAAATCGAGTGCAAAGTCCGTATACATATTGTGCAGTTTGTAGTGAATATACCGGTGGTCGATCAGGTAACGCTATTGTCTCATTTTGATGAAAATATTGGAAAGAGGATTCGACTTTATTAGAATAATCAATTGTAGTGATTCCGCAAAACAAAAATTCATTTATGGCGAACACCATTAAATACTTTTTGGCTCAACATCCATTGAAATACATTTCAGTACCAGGCCATTCAGCGACATAGGAAGTAGATCATGCCCATAGCGAATTAGGTAACTTACGACATATTAGGTAACGACATCTGCAAAACATTAATCGTTGTCGTCTTTATAGGCTTATTCAAATGCAACCTGGATACTTTATTGATTTCAAGTCTTATTCTTAATAGCTGATTTTCAAAGTGGTACCTTTTTTTATTCGTATATGAATGTTAACATTTACCCAAATTACACCAATTAAACCTCAGTTACGACAATGAAAAGTTTATTTAGGCTATTTTGAGACATAAGGCAGGAAGGAAAATTAAGAAGACTGAAATCTAAACTAAAGCTATATTTTATACATATATTTATTATTATTTAATTTTTTTTGTTTTAATTTATTAATTTATTTATAATTTTTAATAAGAATTTTATATTATTTTTAAATAAAATATTATTATATAAAATATATAATTTTATCTAAAACATTTATTTGAGTTATGAAGCTGAATTTTTAAGCAATAAATGAAATAATGTGATTTTGAATTATATGTGATAAATAAAAGATTTGTACTTACAACCATAATTTTTTTGAATTTAAATAAAAATTATAAAACCGAGTTTTATGTGGTGATTTATAATCATATAAAATTTGTTTAATGATTTCAACTTAACAAAAGGTTCTAACTGAAATTTAATTTCCAAAATTTCAGGGAAAATACGCAATTAATTTTAAAAATCCTACTTTAATTTGATTAATTATGCCTCATGTTATAGCATAATATATATTATTGTTGTTATGTTATAGCATAATATATATGTATAATAAATGAAAATAAATAAATAATTGTTAACAACTCGAATCTCAAAACCTTGCAAGTCAATATCTCGAAACGAGTAAGTTACAACCGTTTTAACATAATATGACTTAATTTTAAAATATGCTTGTCCTGAATATTGAACTAACCATTCAAATCGAAAATTCAACCGAAACGTTGATGTTTTTATATACAACAAATCTAAAAAAAATATTATAATATATTGATTTTTTTTGAAAAATAACAAAAAGCTTCCCCTCTATGAAAACCTCATGAAAAAAATGGCGGAATATTATGGCTCTTATATTTAGGAGGCTCTGATGTTAGACTTTGTTGATATATGTATTACAAAATCTTTTTCTTAAATCTTTCAAAGATGTTACATTGAGCTCCAGAACTATGGGTTTCGCACCCCACATAGGGATGAAATAATATGAAGAATTTCGTATTTGAGCATGTACTCGTATATTTAATCTAATTTCCTGATCGAAAGAAATGTCCATAACAAAGAGCCATGTTGCCAAAAATCATGAAAAGATTTAAATCCAAATACTATAATATGCGTATCAGCGCAAATAAAGTAAACTACACAGTTCTGTACCCCGGAGGAATACCACACTATGTCCAATTTTTTCACAAAGTGAACTGTCCACTTTGTGTGTTTATTATATTTAATTCTTTTTCTAAAGGAGTATGCAACTATGTGATTCTTAAAGTCCTCACGGTTTACATGTTTGTAATAACACCATGTGCAGTTTCCGTTAGAGGCAAAAAGCAGTATCTGGACCTAAATTCATATACCTTCGGAAAAAAAAATTTCGCATGATGTCGTATGCCTCCGAGGTACAGAGTTATATAATGACTGTGTGATAATTATATATTCAAATGTGTATTCTCAATATTTTGATGATTAAGTACATTGATTAGATAAAATAATTAATAAATTATCTGGTATAAATTATTCTACGATATACAGAATAGCTTAATTCAATTATTAATAAAATAATAATTTACCAACAAATTCATAAAATATCAATTTCTCTCAATAAATTTCCCATAAAATGGAACAAAAACAGCCATAAAATCGAGTATCAAATAAATAAAACACCAATAATAATAAAAATATAAGTGTCTAGCACATAAATAACCTTAAAACGTGGTAACATTTTTTTTTTCTAAATTAAATTCATCACATGTATACACTTTACAAGAAAGCTGTGCAAAGCTCAACAACAAATCATTTAAAAAGCTATATAAATTTTATATCTCCTATAATAAAATTCTGAGAGATATATAAAACTGAATTCACATCAATATAAAAAAAATAAATAAAATCATGTAATAAAATATAACACATAAACACAGCATAATACGTTAATAAGATATTAGGATTTTATTATATCTACTTCTTATTGTCGAAAATAATGTCGAACGATGATTCAAACATGGTTTTATGACATACTTTTTCCGATAACTCCGATAAAAGTGAATTATCCGAAGTCGGTCGTCGAACATTTTATGACCGATTTTACGAGCTTTTGGAAATACGTACCTAACGCAAAATGTTTAAAATGAAAAACCGTAATATAATAATGACAAGTTAATTTAATTAAATTTATAGCACCAAATTAAATCAAATATTTTTATCGATACCAATTTCTAAGAAATCTTTCTAAACAATTATGTATTTTGTATGTTAATATGTATATCGTGCGAAAATCCATTTTTGGCAACATTCATTATATCTAAAATTATAAAAAAAAATAATAATTTTAGTAAAATAAAAACTAGTCCGGAAATACACATAAAATGAAACGGTCTTGAATACATTAAATTCGCATACAACTTAATTAATAATTTTAAATAATAAAATCATTTACTATGAAATATTACAAAATTGTGTAAATTAGGTTTGGTTTGTTACCTACGTTGATGTTTTAGTTTACTTTTAATTATTAATTAAGAATATTATTTTGTTAAAATGGACGATTAAGCCAACGTAATAATTTTTATGTTTAGTAACAAATAATTACCAATTAAGCAATTCCTAATATGGTCATGATTTTCGGTAATAAATTTTATAAAAAATTAAAGTTTATTTGTATGTAGATTTGGTTTGTGGACCAACCTACCTAAACCTACAAATATTTAAATTAGTTATTCATTTCTCGATAATTTATTTGTACTATTTTTCATGTCATGCAGATTCACATTGATATCAAACATTTATTTAAATAAACTTAACATTGGAAGTCTCTAGGTGGTACGTTTTATATTAAAAAGGAATACTACTTTGTTTAGAAACGATTTCAATAAAAAATTATAAATTGGTTTAAAAGGTTAAACTCCATACTCTAGGTAGTTATTTTATGCTTTGCCTTATCTTTCATTAATATCAAAATAACTAGGTAATCCACTTGAAAATTTAAGTAATTTAATTTGAAATACATTCTTGGGTAGGGGGTAAGAGCTGTCGCTCTGGAATGTTCATATAAAGCCAAAATGGCAATCTCGCATGCACATCGCAATTTAACCGCAAAAAACGCAAAAGCTCTTATGGAAGATGCCACTTTCAGTTGATAAGTTTTGGCCAAATTTTTGGGAAATCTAAAATATGTAGTTTCATTCCGATCAATCAACCAGTCAGAGGGGGAGGGGTGGGTCGTGCGTAGATTTCAAAATATTTTGCACCACCCGAAAAAGCTGATATGGAATCTGACACTTCCGGTATATACCGTTTTAGATCAAAAATCACTTCTACCAATTTGAAGAAAAGCTTTAGTATGAAGTTTCCCCGAACAAGTGATCCGTCTGGGCTGTACAAGGCCTAACTCTTGTTGCAGACCATTTTGTCAAAAACGATCATTACCAGTTAAATTGCTATTTTAATTTTGAATCTTTTAATAACCATTTTTTTCATAACATGATATTTGAAATAAACGAAAAAGCTCTTACAATTTATGGAAAATTCTTCAGTATGATGTTTCACCAAGATCATGTTTTCTGTCTGTGCTGTAGCACGCCACAGACGTTTAGTCAAAAATTTCCAGGTCAAAAATTTTCATGAAATAGTTGTTTGCCAGAAATCGTCCTTTCTGTTTAAACTTTGGAAAATTAATTTGAACTGATATTAACCGATTTAAGTTTAATTTAATTTCGAAATACTTTTCAAAATATTTGCAAAAACAAAAAAAACCCGATTTCAGCTGATTTCGGCCAAAACTATCTGAGGTTTTAAGATTTGTGAGAAACCTTAAGTTTATAGTTGCATCCTGATCAATCAATGTGTCTTGGCTGTACATGGCCGGATTTTCGCTGAAAACTGTTTTTTTTTTCAAAATTGTCAGTCCGCACGCACGTGTTCGCCTACACACAAACACCCCCCGAAAAAGCTGATATGGAAGCTGACACTTCCGGTATATGCCGTTTTAGATCCAAAATCACTTCTCTCAATTTGAAGAAAAGCTTTAGTATGAAGTTTCCCCGAACAAGTGATCCGCCTGGGCTGTACAAGGTCTAACTCTTGTTGCAGAACATTTTGTCAAAAACGGTCATCTCCAGTTAAATTGCTATTTTAATTTCGAATCTTTTAATAACCATTTTTTTCATAACATGATATTTGAAATAAACGAAAAAGCTCTTTCAATTTATGGAAAACGAAAAACTTTACCGGTTAGAAATTATGGCGGTGATAATTCGTTTATGTTCGTATTACCCAAACACTTTCGTTTTAGTGACGCAACGGTTACCTTGTTTCAGTGGAGAAGTAGTTGCCTAACGAGTTCCACCTAAGATCATCTTATGCATTGTCATTGATCAGTTATTTTGAATCTCTGTAGGTATAACTATAGGTATCTTACCATGTACCGAGATTACTTGACTTATCGAGCTCGATAGAGGTAATTTTATTTTAAGTGTTTCTCTAATGTCAGGAATGGAATCAAATGCCTACCAAGTGTCAGCAAATAGATCTCAGTCAGCTATCTTAGTGGCCAATCTCAAGGATTTGTTACTTGCGAGCGGACTAATCTGTGGCGAGCGTGATAACTTCAATGTGATAACCTTGTGGTCACTAACCAGATGGAACTTGATAGGTATGCCATCGTTGGAGATGCGCTCACTTATTTCTGATCCAACTAACAATATCCTATTTGCATATTGAGGTGAGTATATTAAATTTTGACTCAGTTTCATATTTACTATTAGATTTCAGACGTTGAATATACCACTTTTTAATGTTGAATTAATTGGTTTTATGATTCACTTCGTCATCTCATAATTATTCTTGTCTATATCCATTTAGCCTATAATGAAGAAATCAGCGTTTAAAGTTTAGCTAGAAAGTTAAAAATGTTCCTGAGGGTTTTGATTAATAAATTTTGGTTTCCAAATATATTTGTTAGAAGAAAGCTTAAATACGAAGTATAAAGCTTTAAACTCAAAAAGTATTTTAATTATTTAAGATTTAAATTTAACTGTTTTGTCTATGTCCAGGTTTGGAGAAACTTTTCTTGAAAGGCCATAACATTTTGTCTATATCCTCGATTTTTGGAAAAACTATTGTTTAGTAAAATAATATTATAAAAAGAAAATATAAATTGCATTTATTTAAGCGAAAATAAAAATATCACAAATTCATTGCATACAAAATATAATCACATTATAGTTAAATTAACTGACAAAATGTAAATATAAATAGAAGATAGATAATCATTCTAGCTTTCAATTAAATTCTTATAAAACACCTGATCCACCGGTGGCATATAGATTAGCATGTCAGATAAATCTTTAAGTTTTGTGAAGAGATTTTTCTACTAGGAGAGAGAAGCAGAATTGTGGGATTTTTTTTGTTTCTGTGGTATTTTCACAGAAATAAAATCGCTATCATAACTACAGCGATACACTAAAATTTCTCTCCAAAACGTGTTGCGCAGAGTCAATGTCTAGGATATTGCTGTGGCCGGCCTTCGAACATTTTTGTTCAATCTAGTTCAGAGCAGGCGATGAACTTGTATTTAAAACTTGCTGTAGAGCAAAGGTCATAATGCATCTGACCAAACAATGACGGTTTGTACTCCCGGGTGTGAATTAAAATATTTTCCCAACATTTTTATAAGCACATTGGCAATGTGAGTACCTTCGCGGCAACAAATAGATTCATACCTAAAAATGTAAAAGTTGTTACCTGTTTCGAATGAAATGATTACAATAGTAATATTAATATACATACCAAATTGCACTTTTAACTTTTTTATCGCCATCAACGTTTCCCGTTAAATTATAAACGCAAAATTTTTACCTCTAAAAGAAGTTGGAATTGTTAGCTTTGGAAGTTGGAAGACATTCTGCATAGCTGAAAATTTTAACCAATTTGCTTTGGGTACATTTTGTTATGTCGAAGTCTCGTTCTAGCTTCGATTGATTTTGATTTAGATTATGTGCCTTATACTCGTTGGCTTACTCTAGGGTTGCAGCCGATGCCAACCGCATTACCTCGCATTTGTCGCACAGATCTTTCTTAGGATGATGGAACCCCAATTTAAATTTTTTATTGACCATATCTATGTATTTCCACTTTTTGATGTTGCTCTCCCTATATTTAATTTTAAATAAGCAGAACATCTTGCTGATGTTGAGTGAAGCATCCAAATATTTCCTCGTAGTTGTACTCCGTCAGTAGTGGGACTCAACTACCGGAAATTCATTTATGTGTTGACAAATTAAATCTATATCCTCAAACTTTCCTTTTAAAGGTGTTTTAGGCACCAGAGGGTTTTTGCTATGATTAAAAAAGTAATATATGCGACCCTTATTTATATTTAGGGTGTTAAAAAAAATTCTCTGCAAACTTGAATTCGTTTATTTGGCTCAATTTCTAAAAAAATATAGAAAACTGTTAACTTTTCTGCTTTGCGGAGCTTCAGTTCGGGTTCGAGATTTTTTTCGAATAGAAATTGTTCTTTTCATCATCATTCAACCGCCAAAATTATTTTATTCTTTTAATTCTTTTCCGATAGCCAGATAATTTTATGCCTTTAGCTTTTGTTGGTTTTCCCAATTAATTTGTACAGGACATAGCTACCACTCTACCTATTTCTTTTACGGATATTTTGCCGCCATTGTGTATTAATTCTTTTTTCTGGCGTTGCTTCGATCACCTTCGTATATTACATTGAAAACATCTTCTTGAATTGGGATTGTCACATTTTCTTTCAGATCGATTACTTCAACAAAAATTTAATCTGTAATTTCACTACAATAATAAAATTTAAAATAATAGTTGTACCAATATTTCACTATACATAATTGACTATGTATAATTATACGTAAAAAAAGGCTTACTCATCGTTAAAAAATATGGTACTTAAATATATTTTTACCGATTCCCTAGCTTCCTCAAAACCAACATAATTTAAATTACTGCAAACAAATTATTGAAAAAGGATTAAAATGTTAAACATTATAACTCATTTAAAATATTTATTGACAATATAAAACAATACAACAGTGCAAATTTGTGGAAATAGACAAATTTTTAAAAAACATATCTCAGATACGATTGAAGTTAGCCAAATGTTGATGGAAAATTTGAATTCCTTATGGTCGTTTTACCCTAGCTACACTATATTTTAACTCAAATTTACAAAAAATTGGACATAGACAAGGCGACGACTTGTAAATTACATTATAGTGACAAGATTTATATATTTTTGGAATATCGATTTCGAAAATAAATTTCTTCTTCAGTTGCTTTTTATAACCAATACTTTATAAAAGCTTGCGCAACTGGCAGGTTTGTCTACTACAGTGAGAACAGGTACCTTGCCATATGTGACCGTATAAATAATTGGCACCAAAACATATAGTTGCAGTCACACACGGCATCGTAACCACTCCACGTACTGTCTTCCACACTTTATAGCATCATGTTTTTAGTTGCCGTTTTAACTTCTACCACCCAGTGAGTGGTCGCTTTATTCTTCGTACCAGTTCTATATAGATTTTGATAAGCGTTTTTGATTTGTTAAGCATAAGTTTAGACCATGCTACCATTAAGCTACGAGCTAACATCAACGATAATTATTTTAAGAGATGTATGTCTTTAAGAGAGACATGTACATATTACATCATTATTTTTGATTCACTGCAACGTATGACTTCCTAGATTTATTTGGTAATTGCTCTGTTGACAGACTGGATACACTATCTCTTGCTGAGATAATTATTATTCGTTTTGTCGTTATTTTATTTTTCCAACGATTTTTTATTTTAAGTTTCTTGCATTTTTTACCGATTTTACGCCAGTTGTTATTATTGTTTTCTATTAGATTATAGTTACTAAACTAATGAATTCCGAAAACTGAATTCCGTGCTGCCATATCGGGTGAATTTTCTACAGTGTATGGTTACTAAGTTTACAGTAAGTGCTAATGTTTCTTTGCCTGCAAGTGCACTTATCTTGTCTGGTTACGGGCCCTCTCTAGTTTACCAACAACTAGGTTAGTTTCCACAACCACCTCGAGAATTTTTTCTTTATGTTCCACTTGTGTATATGTCTGCACCTCTGCATACTCTCAGTCAACATGTCATTCAGAAAATGTATTTTCCGAGTAAATTTGATATTAAAAAAAAACACTTAGAAGGGAAAATGAAAGCAGGGGGAAATGGAACTAAAATGTATCAGCTTACAAAATTTAATAACGCTACATCAAGAGAGAACTCTCATATGTTGTGGATTTTTTTTTTAATATTTATTGATTGCTTTAGGTTTTCATTTCGCGAACATTTAGTATGGATTAAGGTGATGATGTGAAATATGGGGCAGTGTGTTTGTTTAAACTAGCCTTGTTTGCCAGATAATCGGAAAAATAGCCATATTAGGCTGCTTTATAGATGCGATCGCTCACCACACACAAGCATAAAAAAATCGGGTGGCGGAGTACTCATAGCTATCGATACTTCACTACCTAATGAATTGGTTGATTTAACGAATCCATCGATCGAGCAACTATGTATTTGTTAAAATTGTCATCAAAAATAAAACAATGCCGATCAACCGAAATAATTTTAATAACTGTGGATTTTAATCTCTCAAATGTTTGTTGAACTTATGATGAAGAAACAAACGAGATTATGCCTGAAAATGTGAATTTGGGTAACGAGTCGATACTAGATTGTTTTATTCGTCGACACCATATTTGACTCAAATTTGAGTCAAATCTGCGAATTAAAAATGGACGAGACCGAACCTTGGACCTTATTTTTACTAATAAACCCGTTTTATTAAAAAGAAAAAATCACCAACACCTTTCGTAATTAATGATATTCACCATAAAACAATAAAAATATTATTGGAAACGAAAGTGAATAACAGGTTCCAAAATTACCAAAACCGGAAAATATATTACAACTTCAGAAAAGCCAATTCGAATAACTTGCAACAATATTTTGAGCAAATAAATTGGAATGCCGAGTTTAACAGCGATGGCATAGATGTAAACGTGGAAATTTTTTACACACTTCTATTTAAAGGAATCGATTTATTCGTTTTGTATCTATGAGCAAACCGAACAAATATCCTACATGGTATGACGATCAACTTATCAGTCTTAAAAACAAAATCGACAAGGCTTATAAAGAAAACCTCAAAGAGTGTTCCCAGGATAGTAAACAGAAACACGAAATTGATAGATACCCAGCCTGGATGAAATTTAATGATTAAAAGTCTTGTGATCCACAGGTCATAAGCAACATGTTTGCTGAGTTTTTCCAATCTGTTTATAAAGCGGAAGACATTGATAATTATAAAGATTCAACCTGTAGTGAATATAGTACATTCATATTTATTCCACACATCGAGCCAGAAGACATCCAGCACTGGTAGGATTCGGAAAAGGTTGTGGTCCTGATGGTATTCCTGCTTCATTTTTTAAAAATTCTAAAAATTTGGCAATCCCGTCTAAGCATTTTGTTCAATCAGTCATTAAAATTGGCAACTTTTCCACAAAAGTGGAAAACAACTAGAGTGACGCCTATTTTCATAACTGAATCTAGAAATGATGTTTCTTGCTACAGAGGTATTACATCTATATTTGGTATACCTAAATTATTTGAACTAGTAATATGTAACTGATTCAAAGCAGTGCTTCCATGGTATTTATCACAATATCAACATGGTTTTATGCCTAAAAGATCGGTATCTACAAATCTCATAGAATTTACTACGTCGTTTACTACTACTTTGGCTGTAAATCTGAAAATCTGAAATGAACGAACATATATAAATAACATATGACACGTTAAAAACACCCAGTCGCAACTTTTTTACTGGTTACCAAGGGGAATCAAACCCGGGACCCCCGAGTCACAGAGCAAGCACACTACTTTCTAAGCTAACAAGGGCGACACTATACACAGTAATATACACCGACTTTGTAAAAGCTTTCGACTCCATCAGCTATGGACTCCAACTTTGGAACACAGTTTCAAGTTCGGATTTTCCAGCCAGTTCCTAGCCTGGTTCAAATCTTATTTGAGTAATCGAATCCAATATATTGAAATAGGAGATAAAACGTCAAATAAAATACAAGCTACCTCTGGTGTAGCACAAGGCTCTCAGGTTGGCCCATGGATTTTTCATAAATGGTATTAACGAAGTGATAAATTTAGAGGAGTTATCATTTTTCGAAAGGAAGGTCATTCGCTCCATCTTTGGTCCAATTAAAGTCGCGAACAATGAATATCGGATCCCCATGTACCACGAGATAAAGCAAATTCTTGGAGGTTACGATATTATCGGATTCATCAAATCCAATCGAATAAGATGGCTCGGCCACGTTGCAAGGTCCCCACAACAACGGATGACCAATAAACTGTCCCATCAACAACCAGCCGGTGTGCGTCGTAGAGGAAGACCCCGACTGCGCTGGCGTGACGATGTCGAACAAGATCTACAGGCACTAGGATGTCGAAACTGGAGGTCGAGAGCGATGGACCGAGACGGCTGGAGGATCATAGTGCGGGTGGCAAAATCCCTTCATGGGATGTGAAGCTAAAGAGAGAGAGAGAGAGAGAGAGAAAGAGAGAGAGAGAGAGAGATAAACCATTCCAATATCCTGATGATCGCAGATGACCTCAAAATCTACAAAACCATATCGAGTCAGTCGAAGATGCCAATAAACTACAGGAAGATATAACCTAGAGTTATGGTGCGAGTTTAATTCTCTGAGTCTCAATATTGAAAAGTACAAATCTCTATCATTTCACCGGAAAACCAACCCTGTGACACAAGGCTACAAGATAAATGGTGTACTCCTTTAGGTAGTACTTGAGACTAAAGAAATAGCGTTACTTTCGTTGAAAAGATGAGCTTTACATAGCACATTGAGCTGTGCACCGCTCGCGCGAACTCCATGCTCGGTTTTGTCAAACATTGGACGGGTGATAATTTTGATGTGGAAACAATCAAGATCCTGTTTTGTGCCTACGTTCGATCCCAGCTAAAATACGCTGTAAATGTGTGGTGTCCATTCTATGAAGCTCATATCCAGAATATTGAGAAAATTCAAAAGAAGTTTACACGCTACTTGACCTGGAAAGAGGGATGTGTCTATGACCATGATGTACCATACCACGTAAACATACAGCAGCAACCACCATATTTAACCGGGTGTAAGACATACAACTTGACAACGCTAGAAAATAGACGCGAATTGCTAAAAAGTACATTTATTAGTAATCTCCTACTAGGCCTAATCGACGAACCGGATGTGCTAAACTCAATTAAAATAAAGGTTCCTTGTAGACAACTAAGAGATCCGCAGGCTTCCTCCACTTAGATAGATACAGAACCAACTATGAAGAATTAGCTATTTATTTGATTTTTGATTAACTGAAGATAGTTTTAAAAGTAATAATGCAATTTTTGCCTCTCAGTGATTTTTTACTTTTTACTTTACTTTTATATTTCAAATTTTCAAATCCAATGGGGATTTATTTTATTTTATTTTCTTAAATTAATACGTTTCAAGTCAAATTTGATTGTTTATATTATACTTCAGTAAGTTATATGATTGAACATAGCAAATGAAAATATCCAGTTGAAATATTATGTTCATTATATTAATAATACATTGTTACGTATTAGTGAAAGTGTCTCAAAAGAAGTTCGCGGTTTAGTTTTTAAACTTATTGGAATTAAGACTTCCTTGCTTTATTTTTACTTTAAACTGTCGAATGTTTCAAAAATGCTTGGATTTTTACTCCGGTTATAAAATTTAGAAATCAAAATTTCATAAAACTTTAGCATCGTTGATCACACTATGGCGATCAATGAGAAGGAAAATTTTTTGAACGATCTGAAGGATTAACTTGATTACTAAATTTGGTGTCGTTGTTCCATCAATACATTTTATCGAAACAATCTCCTTCAAAACATTTTTTTCAGGCTCTGTTTTTCTATTTTTACTTAAGATAATTATTCCATCGGAATTTTAAACGACTAAATTTTTTTCAACTGAACGCCACTAAAATTTATAATTGGCAGTAAACTAACTCTAGTGTTCTCATTTCTGAAACGTTTTATTTGTCACGTTTTCATAGAATTTCTTTAAAAAATTCCAAATAATTAGATTTCTTAAAATTGAATGATATTTGAAAATTCATAGCAGTTCAAATCGGCCAAAAACAAAAAATTAGAAGCCCTATTCTTCAACATGAACCAACGGTTTTCCATAGATTATGTGGATCACGGTTCTACAGCGAGTTGCCTATTTTGCTTCATTTATTATAGAAATAGTATTACAAGTGCACCTTGTTTTACCATTATTAACATTTTCCCCGGAGAAAGCTATTACAAATTATTTTCTAAATTTTCAATAAATTAAAAGGTTAAATTAAAAACTCTTTAAATAATATCTTCTTTTCATTTATAATGAGTCGGAAATTTTTTATTCCAAATTTTAAACTTTAAACGTCTCTCCTGAAAAAATAATGTTTAGGATGTAGTACTTTTATATTTGAACCCGATGATATTGTCATTATAATTTAAAAGGTGCGTATACCTAAGGTGGTATAATCTCTAGTCCTTCTTTAATTTCTCCGCTGTACCCGCTCACTGTTTGTCCTATCACCCGCAGAAATCATAGCAACTCATGCTACTTCGATACCGTTCCACATCCAGTTCAGATATCTCTTCTCAAGTGTTAATGAAATAATTAATTTCACTTTTGATGCAAATATACAATATATCCGTCGGCATTTTTTTTTAATTCGTGTCCGTCGGTAAAAAGTTTACATGGCTCAAACTAATTGTACAAAGGATAAATTTTAACGTTAAATTAAGAAATCATAACTTTTGTATCATGTTACCCTATCGAAACTTGTATATATTAAAAATTAAATATACAAAACAAAAAATTCAAAACCAGTAGGATTCTATATTTCTTTTAAAACCAATAAATCTTGTAACGACATAACTAAGAGAGGCAATACGAACAAAAAATTCAAAATGGTTAAATTATTTTGGAAACGAACTAAAATTTAAATTATTATCTTAATTTATATTTATAAACAAGTTAAGGTTTAATTCTTGTATAAAATAAAATAAATTAAAACGTTCCCGTCTGCGTTTTAATATAATATTTTAAAATTTTAAAAGGAGTGAATTAACATTTTAAAGATTTTAATGAGGTATCTATGTGAACGTTGAAGTTTTTATGTTTGTAATGAAGGATTAATATAATTGGGTAAACAGGAAAATTATCTAACATTGTTGTATGTATTCGGGTATTCAATCCGTCGTTTTTATTTTAAATTTGTATAGAAGAATTCATATTTTAAGAAAATTGTTTTAAATTTAAAATTAGACCACCCACAGACCAACGTGCAAATAGTTTTTAAATAATTTGTAATATTGTTAGATTTCAGTGTCTAACGGTACACTACATACGTATACCTGTGTATGTACATATACATTTATAAAATTACCCTTTATTACAAAAGATTTTTATCGTAAAAACTTTCTTAATTTTAACTTTGAAATAAGTAGAATATATTTTCCCTAAAATATTATTACAATTCTTTTTTATTAAAAATTACATATGTGTAATTTTGATTAAAACTTATCCTCTATGTTAAGAATAAACCCTTTTATAAGTATAATAAGAAAATACAATATTTTTAAGGATGTAGGAAACAAAAATGTAACCAACAAAAAATTATATCACTGTTTGTTAGGCATAAACATATTCATGTATAGGAATAGAAAATACCAACAGTAGATGTTAATTACGAAAAATTTTAATTAGATTTTTTTTTTAAACTTTTTGTTTAAATAAATGGAATATGTTGTAATAATAAGATACCTGGATAACTTTTGGAAATATGAGCCAAGATTTTCTTATTTTATGCAAAACATGTATACGTAACATGTAGACGAATAAACAATTTTTTGTAAAAACTGTATCAATACATTCTATGTAACATTATAAAACGTTGACAACAATACTTACCAAAAAAATGCAAATTTTCTTATACATATTATTATCCTCTTAGAGGTAACAATCAAACTTTACCTTTTACTAATTTGTCCAATTTGTTAAACTATTTATATATTTACAAAAAATTAGTCCAACCTTTTGCTTAAGTCATCACTCATAAAAAGAATATTAAATATATAAATGATATGTAAAGTACCTTGGAATTTTTAAGACTTCAAATAAATAAATTAAATAATATTGGATCATACGAATGTTGATTAGAATGTGTTGTGGGAATTTTTCAAATTTGCAATCATTTTTAAACTCGTGGGAGTATTTAAATTTATTAATCTTGAATAAATATTTTTCTACTAGCGATTTATGATAAAATATATTTATAAATGCATAGACAGTAGCAGTATACACGAACACGATAATATCCGGGACATATTTGAAATATTGCACCATCGTCTTACGGAGTTTCCCGCTCTGCGTAATGCAAGCAGAATATTTTATTAATTTTGAATTTCAAATATTTTATAATAAGCATTTTTCATGATTATAAATTAAGTCAAATATAAATATGAAGGTATACGTATACCGTCTCTAAAACTTTATTTATCTCGGCATAGAACTATGTATATAAAACTCTTAACTTTATCGTTCAACAATTTACCTTGTGACCTTAAAAACTATAAATAATATTGCTGCATGTATTATTTTTTACATGCTTACTTAGGAAATGAATATGCGGCATAGCATACGTATATGTATATAAATATTCAAGTTGTGCTATAAACAAGAAATGTTGTAAATTGGAACATCATGTTAACTACTAACTTTAATTTTTAACAATTTATCATTAAAATTAAACAGCGTTATCATACTTTTGTATCCCCGTCGCATTTACGATCTTTCGAAATTTATCCATGTCTTCCATCCGATCGTTAAATGAACCAGGTCAATACCTACTATCAAATTGAGAACTCCATCTCGACATCCAAAAATATAACATTACATTATCAAGCTGTCCCATCCACAGCAATAACTCCTTACTTGCTTCGACGACATTACTTCACAAATTTACGGACCAGTGTAAGATGATATTTGCACCCTGCTTTCAGATGCCTCTTTCGAAGAAGAAAAGTACCGGAAGACCATTTATAGGATAACTTTCTACCGGGTTCGTTAATTTTCACTTAAAATACGGTTGCTTCCAAGTGCAAAGTTTGAACATTTGAATGCTATCATTCTACTCAGTCCCAGTGTTTATATTTTATCCTTCAGTGTGCTTGTTTATTTTTTATCCTTCAATCTATTGAAAAATTTCTTTGTAAATTCATTGATTATTTTGTCATACAAACTTCTAATTGTACTGTTTGATACTCCAAATTTAATTTTATTTTGATTTGTTATATTAAGTTTTATGGTACAAGGGCCGACTTTGTTGCTGTTATACGAAATTGAAGCGTTCCCTATCAGTTCCAACTCTTTTAAAACGTAGGATGAACGAGTCCGTTTGCTTAATATTTTTAGTCCACATTGTGGAAACGATTTTAGATGTCCGCTCATGCACGTTGTCTCACTGAACTTTTTAGTTTAATACATCCGTATATCAAATGGGTTTTCAAAGATTTAGTATAGAAGTGAATCAGATTTGTTAAACTATGTTCGCTTTGGTTTTGAGAATAAATTACGTTAGTCTCATGGGTTTATGTAATCTGCGGCTGTGTACGAATGTTTTCGGTATGATTACCAGTACAGTTTGCTGGCATTAATTGTGAGTAAAGATTAACTTTAATATTGATCAGCAGAAAATGTGTGGATCATTTGCTGTCAGATATCAAGTCAGAGCTCGTATTAGATTAGAATTGGTGGTCTTAGTACAGATAAGAAATATTACTAGTAATGGATTTTTGTCGCTCAAAATAAATTTTAAACATATTTTAGATCGTCATGAAAACAGATTTTAATGGATCATTCGGCAATTCCACATTTCTATGATGATCATCATGTTGCATCCGAATTTAAAAAAGGCTTGACGAATTAAATGATACAAATCGAATGATACAAATTTTTAGATCGTTATAGACTCTATATAATATAGAGCGACCCCCACTACAAATAGTTTAATCAATTAATGCTTTAAAATTTACCATAAATCTCCCAACTTTTGGGTCTTTCACTGCACAAGTACAAGAAAACAATTTTCTATTGATAATTTTGGACGAAAATCATGAAGTTGCCTCGGAGATTCTCAGAAGCATATAGGATAAGCAAAATCTAGTCGAAAATAGTTCTCGACTGTTTCCGAAAACATTTGCTTTCAATAGAAAAATAAGGCTTGAGTTGGATGACTTGATCATTCATCCAAGAGGTCAAAGCTAAACCTGGAAAGCAAAAAACAAAAGAATGATAAACACGTCTTTCTATAATATGGCATAAGTAATTTTTTCATAGTTCTGGGACTAATAAAAGGGTTTTCAACAAGGGCATAACAATTTGGTAAACACAGAATAATTGAGAGATTGGACTGAAATTTTTTCCAGGTGCAGTATTAATTATACATTAGACTATGGAATTCGATCTCGTTCATTAGACCACGTTGAGAACGTTTGCAACGATCGATTATTTGGAGAAAATTTTTCACTATTCGTTCACACATATTGGCCGGAACTTTGGCAATTTCTTGGTCGATCTTGTCCCTGACCTCCTCTTACGTTGTTACCTTGTTGGCATAAACCAATGACTTAACATAACCTTGGGCCCGACGGGGCCGTTTGACCGAACCATTTGAACCGGCCATTTATTGAGATTACACGGTTACCGAAATTCCCATCAGTAGACCAAATGTTTGAGCAGCTGTGTGGCACGTGACGCCATATTGTTGGAACCACATATCAATGATGTCGAGTCCATCCGCTTCTGGCCAAAAATAGTCTTCCTACGTGACGCGATAGCGAACTCTATTCACTGTAATATGGCGATAATTTTTATCGACGAAAAAATATGGTCCAATCACACCTACGGCATAAAATCAACACCCAACGGTACCTTCTTGTGGTTCTATTAGAGTCTCTTGAAGTATGTGTAGATTTGTTGCTGTCCAATGACGCATATTTTGCGTATTGACAAAGCCATATTAAGCCAAAAATGAGGTTCATCGCTGAAGGTTTTTCAATGAAATTTAGGATTTTCTTTAAACTTTAGCGGAGAAAAAAATCGGTGTTTCGGCGCTTCAATTGATAAAGAAGCTTTAGTTCTTGAGCTATTATGATCTTGCGTGGCATCAACTGGTTTGGCTCATTTTTAACTGAAGCACTTACGGCTGCGATGATTTCGGAATTTCGCCCGTTGCGATGTCTCAGTGGCATAGGAACATCCAATAGTGAATATTTTGACTCGAATTTTCCACTACAGCACGCACAGCCCGTCTGGTTGGACGATTGTTACGACCAAAAATTGGAGTACGCGCTCTTAAAGTTACGACCACCGACTCAGAATTGCGGTAATAATTTTTAATAATTCCCAAACGTTGCTCGGCTCCTCAACCACCATTATTCGAGATAAAAAATTTTATGACTGTAAAGGAGCTTCAATCAAACGTATATGAGTCAAAAGTTATTAATCCCCCCAGTGATCAACTGGCCAAAACCAAATTATGTTAAAATAATGTTTTTGGCAAGACCATCGAAATCATCTAATGAATCAATTACCGGAGTTCATCAATGTCTGTTTATAAGGAAAAACCATTGTATTTCATTCATAATGTTGTAGCGTTGTCCTGCCAAATTAAAATCAATTACAGTATTACCTGTTTATTTAGCCACCTCATTAGTTAAGGTTCTTGAAAACCTTCGGCAACCGATCATTCAAGAAACGCTTTCGGATTGCAATTCTCATCTGAATTTCACAATCGATTAATTGGCATTAATATTGAAGTTTTATTATGCAGAAATCTACCGGAAATTATGTATAGGTAATATTTAACTAAATGAAAAATGTTCCACTTCTATTTTAATCAAAATCGAAATGTAGGCTAAAAATTTTAAAAGAAACTTTATAAATTTCATGATTTGTTCTCCGAAACTTATTGGTCCAAAGTTCATGGAGCTGTATTTTTAGATTTGTTTGGATCTATTTGGGAGACTTTCGGTTTCAATCTCGTTATTCACCGAGCCAGATGATTTGTATTTCCAAGAAATGCCTATCAATAAATCTATATTCAAAACTATCTGATTCTGCAAAAAAAAAATTCTGACGAAATTTCGTAGCTTTTATAAACTAGGGAGAGAGACCTAGGGTATACTTTTATTATTGCTGTGATATTTACTTACGATTATGTTTTTAATGTTGAATTTTGCAGGAGGAGAAAAGGATCATGGTTTCATCGCAATCCATTATAATATTCTGTTCTCACAATATGTTATACTCGATCGACATTATTTATTTATGTATGTTTTATGCATACATACATTTAATTCACCAACGAGAGATATTTGTAGCAAAATTCCATATATTAATAGTCAGTAACAAAAATGATCATACTCTTTGATTTTTGAGAGAAACTTATAAGGAATATAGAACTTATTCTGCAGTTTTTTAATTAGATTAAATTATTTTATAAATTAACAAATCGAATAATACAAAATAGAAGTTCATTTACTGTTTATGATAAAAAAAAAAATCAAGAATTTTACTTATAAGTACGATCTTTGATTTTTATTAAATCATTTACATAAATAACGTTTCATAATTATTTTAATATCGATTTGGTCCTCCTTTATGTTATATATTTGCAAGCCTTAGTACAGCACTGCTATAAATAACTGGCTTGAAATGGGTTGCGTATTAAATAGTATAATAGTATAATATGTATTGTATTGTATTTGATGTTATATTGTATGAATGTATTAGTAAATAAAATAGAAGATAGATGTAACAGAATATGGGGAGTACAAGATTGTAGGTGACTGTGATCACAAGTACAATTATGTTAACATAATAAATTATTAAATTAAACGAAACTCAAAGTCTTTAAATTAAGAATACAACATGGCGCAGTTGAGTGGTAAATTATAATAATTAAAGTACCAGTGCAAGACATTAAAATAAAAGTTGCAAAACTGTGTAAATTAGTGAAAAGTGGATACATACAAAATGAACGAAAATTTTCGTCGGCCTGGAGCGTTATGCCTCACAGGAAACCTACATGAAAATTGGAAGAAATTCATACAACATTATGAAATATTTTCGGTGGCAACTAAAGGAAATACGGAATCACCTGAAGTACAAGTAGCACAGCTACTAAATTTAGCCGGAGAGGAGGCTATTGAGCTTTTTAGTACTTTTAATATTTCAACGGTGGATAAAAAAGATGTCGATAAAGTGAAAAAAAAGTTCGAGGAATTTTGCAATCCTCGAAAAAACATTGTGTACGAAAGATACCTATTTTACACTCGCAGTCAACGTGAAGGGGAGCCTTTCGATCACTTTTTGACTGACATTTCTAAATTGGTCAAAAGTTGTGAATTTTTAACCGCCGCGGACGACATGCTTCGTGATCGAATTGTATTGGGTGTAGCGGATCAAGAAATTCAAGCAAAACTTCTTAAAATGGATGATTTAACGTTAAAAAAATCAACAGAAGTTTGTCGAGTAGCGGAAATAACGGGAGCCCAAGCAAAAGAAGTTCAACAAGGACGTTCGCCTATAGACAATATCAACCAGCAAAATAAATATGCTAATTCAGGATCAGCAATAGCGGCAGTATCATCAAACTTTGATAAAGTTAAAAATAGTTCGGGAAGTTATTCACATGAACATAATTCAGATAAATATCAAAAATTTAATAAATTTAATTTTAGATCAAGTAATAATCAGAGGGAGAATACAGCATACCCAGTTCAACCCAGTTATAAGCAGTCAAATGCACATACCATGCAACAGTTTAATTGCAAAAATTGCTCGTATAATCATGTATACGGTAAATGTCCTGCATACGGCATTATTTGTTCTAGATGTCGCAAGCCAAATCATTATGCTAAGGTTTGCAAATCGGTACCGTCTAATACAAAGCAACGTGTATATGATATCGCTGAAAATGATGATGAGTGTTTTATGCGGATGGAATCATTAACACTTGATGAAATTGTGGTCGATTCATTGGGGGGTGCGCAAAACAGTAAGTGTTGGTACCAGAATTTGAATATTGAAAATACTACAATTAAATTTAAGCTCGATACTGGAGCTGATGTCAACATTATACCAATCGAAATTTATCGAAAAATAGTTTCGAGTATCCCAGTTCATGCGACAGAAATTAAATTGGAAGCATTTGGTGGTTTTAGATTGAGTTGTGTAGGTGAGGTGACACTTGATATTGATCATAAAGGAGCTCATTATCCCACTAAATTTATTTTGATTTCTGATATTAAATCTAAACCAATATTAGGTCTTAATTCATGTTTGCAATTGGGGTTAATTCAAAGACTAGATTCAATTAATAGAGATGAAACAGATGCTTTTATTCAAACAAATATTGATATATTTCAAGGAATTGGTAAATTTCCTGATAAATGTTCACTTCAGTTAAAAGAAAACTCAGTTCCGGTTTCTAAACCCCCACGTAGGATTCCACTAAGCATTCGTAACAAAGTACTAGATAAATTAAACGATATGGAAAAGTTTAACATCATTTCTAAGGTGGATGAGCCATCTGATTGGACTCATAACCTGGTGATAGTCGAAAAGCCAGATAAAACTCTGCGCATATGCCTGGACCCCCGTGAACTAAATAAAAATCTAAAACAGGATCATTACCTCATTCCAACTCTAGAAGATTTCATTGTTCATGTGCAACATATGAAATACTTCTCTGTACTGGATCTTAGAGATGGGTTCTGGCAGCTTGAACTTGATGAAAACTCTAAACGGCTTACCACATTTAGTACCCCATTCGGATGTTATTTATTTAATGTATTACCCTTCGGGCTAAAAACAGCACCTGAAGAGTTTCAGAAGTTAAACTCAAAATATTTCGGGAATTTACCTGGTTGCTTTGTATACATTGACGACATACTTGTTGGTGGCAAAACGATACAAGAACATGATACAAACTTAGCAAATGTAGTTAGTCGAGCTAGAGAAATTAATGTAAAATTTAACCCTAAGAAATTCCAGTACCGTACAGATAAGGTTAGGTACTTGGGACATGTATTTTCACAAGCTGGAATGGAATCAGATCCAGATAGAGTTCAGGCCATCCAGAATATTAGAAATCCTACAAACCGTAAAGAGCTGGAAAGGATCCTAGGGACTTTGAATTATTTGAGAAATTTTATACCCAACTATGCGGAAATGAATGCACCAATACGAAGTCTTCTACGGAAAGATATAAATTTTTCTTGGACTTCTGTTCATTCTAAATTATTAGAAGCCATTAAAGCTAAAATCAGCAAATCCACTACCTTACAAATTTTTCGAGAAGATTTACCCATTGTGATACAGACAGACGCTTCCAAGAATGGCCTCGGTTGTTGTTTAATACAAGATGAGCGTCCCGTCTGCTTTGCTTCAAAAAGTTTATCTGATGCCGAATGCAATTATGCCCAAATTGAAAAGGAAATGCTGGCAATTGTGTATGCCTGCAAAAAATTCCATCATTTAATTTATGGTCGGCAAGTGACTATACATACTGATCACAAGCCACTAGTATCGATAATGAAAAAGTTAGTGTCTGATATCCACTCTAATCGATTGCAAAGAATGCGAATTAAACTTTTAATTTATACGTTAAATGTCGTTTATGTCCCTGGTCGCTACCTTCATGTGGCTGATCTTTTATCTCGAAATTCTGGTGTGGATGATTCCATCGATACGGATTTATCTTTGAAAGATGTGGTTCATTCAATAGAAATTCCGGAATCTAAAATAGAAATTTTCAAAAACGCAACACAAAATGATGAGGTTCTTCAAACTATAAAAGAATATTTTTTGAACGGTTGGCCAACTGAAAAGAAAAGATTACCTGATGCAGTAAAATTTTATTGGGGTCTTAAGGATAAACTATATTATGAGGATGGTCTAGTATTTTATGAAAACCGAATCTTCATTCCCCAATCACTTCGAAAAAAAATATTGGACTTACTACATGAATCCCATTTCGGAATAACTAAAACTAAAGCACGTGCAAAACATATATTTTACTGGCCGAATATGAACACAGATATTGAAAATGTAATTTTCAAATGTAGAATATGCGAGAAATACAAGCCTTCAAATCCATATCATTCGCTTAGACCACATCCCATACCACAAAATCGATTTGAGAAAGTTGGATGTGATTTATTCGAGCATGCGGGAAATTCATATTTAGTACTCATGGATTATTTCTCAAAATGGTTAGAAATAGAACCAATCCCAAGTAAAACAGCAGGTAGTGTTATAACCTCCTTAAAGAAAATATTTTCAATACATGGGATACCAAAAGTTGTCGTTGCAGACAATCAACCATTTAATTCGTTTGAACTACATAAATTCTCAGATGAATGGGAATTTCAGTTTATCCATAGCAGCCCACATTACCCGCACTCTAATGGACTGGCTGAGAAAGCAGTTCACATTGCTAAAACGATTCTCAAAAAAACAAGAGAGGAAAACAAAGATTTTTATTATTCTTTATTAGAATACAGAAGTACCCCAGTGGCAAATCTTGGCTACTCTCCCTCTCAAATTTTACAAAGTCGATTGCTTAGGTCAAAACTACCTATTCAGTCGCAATTACTACAACCTCAAATAGTATATATAGATGAGCAGTTGAAGGCCAATCAAGCAAAGCAAATATATTATCATGATCGCTTGTCGCGAAGGAAAGAAATCTACTTAACTCCTGGTGATAACATAACATACCAAAATCAAAATAAATGGGATCCTGCGGTAATTGTCCGTCAACACTCTGCTCCAAGATCATATATCATTAGAAATGAATTAAATAATGAACTACGCAGAAACACAACTCATTTGCGTCAATCAATGAATGCCCCAAATTTCAGAATGAATAATGAATTGGATACCAACAATAAAAATGAGACGGTTGTTGAAACACGCGATGAGGAGCATTCTACCAATCAACCGATAACACTTTCATCAACAGGTAATCCAAATCAAGCATCTCATTACATCACAAAATCTGGCAGAGTTAGCAAACCTCCAGCATATTACGGAAACTAATTTCTCCTAGATAAGTTTTACTTTTACTTTGGTTTTAGGAGGGAGATGTTATATATTTGCAAGCCTTAGTACAGCACTGCTATAAATAACTGGCTTGAAATGGGTTGCGTATTAAATAGTATAATAGTATAATATGTATTGTATTGTATTTGATGTTATATTGTATGAATGTATTAGTAAATAAAATAGAAGATAGATGTAACAGAATATGGGGAGTACAAGATTGTAGGTGACTGTGATCACAAGTACAATTATGTTAACATAATAAATTATTAAATTAAACGAAACTCAAAGTCTTTAAATTAAGAATACAACACTTTATATTTATAACCTCTTTCATATTGAATACAATCGTATGCAAGCTAAAATGTAACGATTGTTAGAAAGAAAAATGTGTGCGAGAGATTGGAAAATTAGTTGGTCGAAGTAATTCTACAGTGGCCCAAATAATATCCAGATTCAACGTAACACAATCGGTTGAAAAAAATAGCCAACAGGGCAAAAAGCAACATTTTCCAATCGGGACGAGCGAAAGATTTTGAATTTGGTGAGAGAAAATCCAAAAACAAGCGCTCCTAATCTAGCTTGAGAAGTAGAGTCGATTCTTAATAAAGCTACCCACCCTCAAAATATTAGAAAGATTTTGTGGAAACATGGATATCACACGGCCATGTGCCACGAAAGAAGCCATTAATTTCGAATGTTAATTCCAACAAAAAAAATTAAATTTGCAGAAAAATTAAAAACGAAAGATTTTAACTTCTAGAAGACGGTTGTTTTTACGGATAAAAGTAAACTCAACATTTTTGGAGCCGATGGGAGAGGTGAAATTTAGAGAAAACGTGCTACAGCGCTGAAGCCAAAACATATCATCCCAACTATTAAACATGATGGTGGTTCGATTACACTATGGGGTCCAATGTCGGCGAGTGGGGTAGGTAAACTTTATTTTATAAACAAAAATTTGGATCGCTAGAAATACCTAAGGACAATTTTAAACCATACGTGGAACAATTGGTTCCTGTGCCATCATGGATCTTCCAACACAACGATCATAAGCATACAGTATACCCAGCGTGAAAGAACAGATTCTGAATAACGTTCAAAACCACTTACATTCGCCACCCCAATCGCCTGACCTGAACCCCAACGAACATTTATGGGATCACCTGGAACGCCAAATAAGAAAATACAGGATTACCAGCAAAATAAATTTAAATGATTAAAAAAAAAAATCAAAGATCATACTATAGTGTAAATAATCATTTTCGTTGCCAAAAAATCTTTATTTTTATTATAAACTAGCTGAGTTACGTGGCGTTGCACGGGAGGTATATAAGCATGAGTTGTATTTTCGAATATTTTGTAGAAAATGTCTGGGTAACTCAGTAGTTCCGGAGACGTAAGCTAAAAGAGGTTCAGGTGGATCATTCATAGGATGCAAATTCACTTTCCCATTTGAACAACAGATTCCAGGCGATTCATTGTGAAACTTTAAAGCATGACAATACAAAGAAATGATTTCCATTTGCCCAATTGAAACATTGTAATCATAGCCTTTCTCCTAATTGAATGCTGCTAACTTTAAATCACCTCTAAAAATTTCTATTAATCGTCCATATCGTAACCGATCGACTTCCAGCCGGGCCTCACGATGTTCAAAGGTTTCAGTAGCTCTAGAAGAAGACATCCTGTTGTGAACACTTTCAAGTCGTGTTTCACGCTGTGCAGTTGTTTCATCAGTTCTTGAAGAAGACATCCTGCTTCGAACGTTTGCAAGTCGTGTTTCGCGCTGTTTAGTTGTTTCATTAGCTCTATAGAAGCAGATGTACTACTTCGAACGTTTGCAAGTCGTGTTTCATACTGTTCGCTTGATTCAGCCACCCTTGCGGCTCTAATCTTCTTCGACTTTGCAGTTACCTGCCCAATTGATCTTTTTTTTTGGTTTTTTCGGTGGCATTTTTAAGCAAAAATGAAACGTGTAGCTAAGTAATCAGGAATGACGGGCATCAAAACAGAAATTAGTATTAATTTATCAAAACGATTTAATTGCTCCCTTCGATACGTTTCACCGCGAACTGTGTTTGAAAATGTCTTTACGGAATTTTTTTTTAAGCAAAATCAAATGTTATCTACAATCAAAAAGTAATCATAGATTAACACGTTTATAAACTGAAAACTTAAATCTAATAAGAATGTTTATTCAATTGAAATAATATTTAATACCTGAACAATAATCACCAACAATTATTTTATTGTAATATAGCTAACTAATCGAGAACAACGGCATCCGAAATACAAATTAATATTAATTTATTCAAAACGATTAAAACTACGTCCACTTCGATACTTTTTACCGCGAACTGTGGTTGAAAATGATATTTCTAAAAACAAAAGAAGTTTTTTCAACTTAGGCAATTTTACAGGTACAATAATTTGAATCCAAGGATGTTTCTGGTAGAAGATGCTATTTTCAAATATAAAACGCTAGTACTTTTCAAAGTAAATTAGTTTATACGTACAATATTTTTAGTACCTTTCCAAGAATTAATTTTATGAAACAATCATTGTATATTTAAGTAATAAACTAAATAAAGTAATAAAGTATTGGCGTTTAGTATGAAACTATACTATTTTCATTAAAAGCCGCCGGTTGCAATAGTGGATTAAAATAGAATGTTAATTATTTCTGAGGTTATGTGGAAATTAGAACTCGCTGACTATGGTACATTTCAAAACAGGATATGATAAATAGGATATCACTAAACAGTACATGTCAAACCAGTAAAAATGGATTATTAGTATTGATAATATAAGTGTTCAGAGATTTGTCTTCAGTTAAAGTTATGAAAGATTGTCTTAAATTTAAATTAATAAAATTAATTTGAATAATTAAATCAATTATAGTAGAGGTATGATTTGTGTATAACAATTGCACGCTAAATATATCCTTTTTGGTGTCTAAATTTGCGGCTAAGGCGCTATTTCGGAACATTTAAATAATTGTATCTATACATGTAAAAATGAATTCTTGATCCAGGGTAGACTTCCGGGTTGGAGCATGTCACTAATTTCATATAACCTCTTTCCTAAAGTCATTCCCGTCAAAAAACTTTAAAAAAATTGAAATTTCAGAAAAAATTTGTACCACAGCCCCTAGACCCCGGGGTCTAGCCCCTTCAAAAGTATCGTGTGCTTGGTCCTGGGCATGCAACATGTACATGGTATACATTTCATGGCGATCGGTAAAGCGGCTAAGGGGTTATTTCAGAACAATCAAATAATTGTATCTTTACTGGTAAAAATGAATTTTTTATCCAGAGGCGGACACCACGAATTCGAACATGGCTCTTATTTCATATAACCCCTTTTCAAAACTCATTCTCGTAAAAAAATTTAAATTTTTAAAAAATTTTGTACCATGGCCACTAGATTCCGGGGTCCAGCTCCTTTCACAATATCGTAAGATTGGTCCTGAACATGCAACATTTGCATGGTAAACATTTCATAGCGATCGGTTGAGCGACTGAGAAATCATTTTGGAATAATCAAATATTTGTATCAATACATGTAAAAATTAATTTTTGATCCAAGGCTGGGCCCCTCGGATTCGAACATGTCAGTAATTTCATATAACCAGCCCCATAAACACATTTTCATGGAAAAATTTAAAGAAAATTATAATTTGCGGAAAAATTTGTACTGCAACCCCAGGCCCCGGGGTCCTACCCCTTTCAAAATATCGTAAGATTGGTCCTGAACACGCAACATTTGCATGGTAAACATTTCATAGCGATCGGTTGAGCGACTGAGAAGTCATTTTGGAATAATCAAATATTTGTATCTATCCATGTAAAAATTAATTTTTAATCAAGAGCTGGGCCTCTCGGATTCGAAAATGTCAGTAATTTCATATAAATAGCCCCATAAACTCATTTTCGTTGTAAAATTTAAAGAAAATTATAATTTTCGGAAAAATTTGTACCGCAGCTCCTAGACCCCGGGGTCCAGCCCCTTTCACAATATCGTAAGATTGATCCTGAACATGCAACTTGTACATGGTAAAAATTTCATGGCGATCGGTTGAGCGGCTGAGAAGTCATTTTGGAATAATCAAATATTTGTATCTATACATGTAAAAATTAATTTTTGATCCAGGGCTGGGCCCCTCGGATTCGAACATGTCAGTAATTTTATAATATAACCAGCCCCATGAACTCATTTTCGTGGAAAAATTTAAAGAAAATTAAAATTTGCGGAAAAATTTGTACCGCAGCCCCTAGACCCTGGAGTCCAGCCCCTTTCACAATATCGTAAGATTAGTCCTGAACATGGAACTTGTACATGGTAAAAATTTCATGGCGATCGGTTGAGCGGCTGAGAAGTCATTTTGGAATAATCAAATATTTGTATCTATACATGTAAAAATTAATTTTTGATCCAGGGCTGGGCCCCTCGGATTCGAACATGTCAGTAATTTCATAATATAACCAGCCCCATGAACTCATTTTCGTGGAAAAATTTAAAGAAAATTAAAATTTGCGAAAAAATTTGTACCGCAGCCCCTAGACCCCGGAGTCCAGCCCCTTCCAAAATATCGTAAGGTTGGTTCTGGATATGCAACTTGTACATAGTAAAAATTGCATGGCGATCGGTTGAACGGTGTTGGAGTGAAACGGTAACATATATATTTATATATATATATTTATATATATTTATATATTTTTATATAAATATACAAACATTCATTTTTATATATATAGATTTTTGGCTTTGTTAATTTGTAAATAAATTTAATCTAACAAAAAACTGCAGAATAAGTTCTATAATCCTTATATTTAGTACATTTTTTTCAAAAATCAGTGTATGTGATCATTTTCGTTCCGACTGTATCACTTTTTGGTTTTTATTTTATTATTTTGTTTCATCATCTACATATTTAAGTAAAAATCAGGGAGTTAGTATGGTATGAGTGAGATGAACATATCGCTCATTTGCTGCAAAAATGACACAGTTCAAAATTCACTCATTTCTTGATATTCGAATCAATCGATTCCCAATGTGCATTTCCACACTAGGGTAACTTGTATCCGGTAACTTCTTCATTTGTTTCCACTTTACCTATAAAACCGTAAACCGTTTGTGTCAAAACATATACTCTATTATGTAATTATCTCTAGCAAATTAGGTACAATTCCATATAAAACATCACTCAATTCGCGAAAGAAATTAACATTTTGAAATATTGGAAACTATCCTAAGAAAATTTGTATAATATTAAAGAATTAAAAATTAAGATTCGATTGAAGATGTAGAAATAGAAAAAAAAACATTTTATTAATCAGAATGTGAGCTGTTTTTACAAACAGCTGCAATTTGCATAATGAGCGATATATTCGTTTTATGTGTTGTTTATTGTTTATCTAGATAAGAAAAGAGTGTATTCCCCAAATTTGTATTCCCAAGAAAAATTAAGAAGCAGAATATAACTATTTAGGTATAAATATTCAAACGAGATGCTTTCCTCATATTCATGGCGAGTCGAAACGAGCTACTTCGAGAACGCATTCCATTCAATGGTGGTGCGCTTGTGAGAAGCGCCGATTTGTAATGTAGAAAAACGAGAGTCCGCTAAAGTAGGTTTTCTCATAAGTTATAACATTTAAGATATACTTAGCTTGTAGTAGCAGAGATCTTCGCAGATCACGATTCCTAGTCAGCTTGGATGCCGAATCTGGCATTATAGCAGGTGTCTACGAATGATTAGGTAATAAACAAAAGCAGTAGTGGTACAATGTATGTGTTCAAGAAATTCAGTTGGTGCGTTGGTCGAAAAATCTGACAATATTCAGACATGGGTAAATACGAAGTATATGTTATAGAAAGCCAGCGTAACACCTTTTTTTATCTTTTATTACGCTTTTCTTGTTCAGGGGGAGGTAGGTTAGTTGTGTTGAAATAAAAACAGGCTGAAACGCCGAACATAATTTTTATTAACATGTAATTTGATAAAAAAATCTTTTTTTAAATTTTATTATTTGATTGTCCTGAAAAGGACAGTTTATAACATTTATTCTTGGCTTTGTTAAACTAATACTTACATATATAATATTTATTCAGACCCAGTGCTGTAATTTTATCAATTCGTTTAAAATTTCATTAATTAATATTAACATATTAATAATAAGCGTTAAACGGTAATTTTTCTTCCTCACAAGCGTGGAAGCTGCGTTTTTTATTTCTTATTTGTATACTAATATATATTTTTGATGAGTCAGAACATTAACATTATTGGATTAAATGAAATTATAAGAGTACCCGTAGCCCTGTTTTGGATTTCCCTGAATTGCTGGAAATATTACCAAATCATTTAATAATAATTTGTTTTTTGTATATAACGAGGACAAATTTTAATGACTTATAGTTATACATATAATGGTGTTTTTCAAAGATGTCTACACGAGTTTTGACTTTATTAAAATTTATTCAATAATTTTTTTTAATCGTACGGAATATTTTTTGATAATCTTTAAATTTATATATGTAGATGTTTCATTGCAAAAAGTTGAGATAAAACTTTGCTGATCAACGATGATACTGAATACCTTGACACAATAGAAACCAAGTCCCATACAGTACTTTGTAGCACTATAACAACGTACTTAATGAACTTAGAACTTTAGTGAAAGGAGAACAATGCACAAATGTAGGATGAGACATTGGAATCTGGAGTATATAGCAACAACATATGCAAGTTCATCTCACCACAGACCTTTTCTATCGCATATTATCAACGTCTCTAGCTAAGGTGCCAGATAACTCTGGAAAATTTATGCTGTGTAGGATCTTGTTGGATTCTGGGTTGGAAGCATGTTTTATTTCGGGATCTTGGATGCAGATGCTATGACGGTTACGAACAAACGCCAAACAGACAGTGTCGGGTATTACTACAACTCATCAGAACACTATAAGCAGAAATAAGAATAAGGAGATAAATCATTGCGAACAATTGCGTGATCCGCGATACTAACGCCACTTTAAGTAATGCAATATTTTATTAAAGCTTGTTTCTGTAACCCATGAGTGCACCATCTATTTTGAAATAGCAATATAAAAAATTATAATAAATGTGAGGAAAAGTTGGTTACAAACACGACGATTTTTGTTTTCGACGATTTGCACATGCTGCATGCAGATGTTGAATACAAACAAACTTTTACTTTTCGTAAAAAATTATTTTATTTTTGTGTGTGTCCATTTAAACAAAATTATGTTTTGTTATCTATGTACCTAATGAATGAGCTGTGAAATATTTTATGATATGAGAGATTCCATTAAAAAGAAGTTAGTAATTATTATTTGTGTTTTATTCGTATTATTAATAAGTGATAATTTGTTAATCCGTGGATGTTGATAGTAGGGATAATAAATATGTAGATTATTTAATTTTAAAACTGAGAAAGCATGGCTCGAACCAATTTTATCTTGCCCTTACGAGTGTTTATTTTAAAAACGGATATAAACAAAATCAACTTTGAACTGGTTTATGAACTAGACATTTTTGGTTTATAAAATTATTCTTAGGCGAATACCGTCGATGACGTAAAACTAGTTCAGCATTGCACTTTTTTATCTATTTATTACTAGCTGACCCGGCGAACTTCGTACCGCCTAATCAATAAATGTAGTTTAAAGTTATTATAGCTTAATTAAATTGAGTTTTTTAAAGATAAAATGAATTTCTCTCTCCCTCTAGCACTATATCCCATCAAGGGATTTGGCCGCATCAAATGAGGTTTCATAATCATATTTTCATTTCAGATAATGAGTGATTTATTCATTGATCCTAAACCAGCCATGCAATTTTTTCCTTGTCACTACCGGGAATCGAACCCAAAACCTCCGGGGCGGATAAAATGAATACTCCAAATTAAATAAATTCAATCAAAATGAAATATATTTTAATTACATTGAAATGAATGTAATTCACGTGGCAGCAAGGCTTTCGTTTTATTGAATTGAATCGAAATGATTCGCGTAGCTTTGTTGCACTACTTTCTTTTAAACTATTTGCGGGTGGGTTGCAATAGGGTCGATTCCCTTCAGTAAAGCATTATGTGATATACGTCATTTTTTGTTTTATTGTCAGTTGCGAGAACGAACAAAGCGGATGGTTTGCCGACACGTGAACATACTACGTACAATTGACCGTGAGATAAACATTCATTTTCTAGATTCAGGCCATAAACACTCAAGGATTGATCGTTTAAACTCGAATGGCATGTCGGTTGGGATCATCGGAATTCTCGGAATGGGAACTTCCTCACCTTTGAATTTTTCTTGAGTTTTCTCAAAACCAAACGCGTTCCGTTACATAGTTTTGGTTGATTCAGGTTTCATAGCATGATGATTACCGCACCAAGTTTCAGTTGTAAATTGTGCGGAGGCAAACCAGCCAGATCCAATGAGGTTAAAAATTCAGTTGGATAGTTGGTTGCTTCGTCTTTGTTTGTCACCACACACTCGATAGATTTGAAGGAATGAAGTGGACCGACGATTAGATTTTGAATTGTGAAATTTAAGTGATCCACATCTTTGTTCTTTGCCGCAAGAATTACTCGTTCACTCACCCAATTGTGATTTTTGTGGTTAGTAATGATGTTCGGGAACACTTTGTTGATGAGCTCATCCTTCGATGTGACAAAATTGCAAAAGTTCTGAGGAAACGAAATCAATCCGTTCGATTCGTCGACCGGAACACGGCCATTACCGATAGTCAGCAATTGTTTAGAGAAATCTTCGGTAGATGGATCGTTTAACCACAGACAATCAAATTAAATTTTTCGTTCGAGCTAAAAAATGAAAACAAAATATATTTCTGATAATTCCAATGTCATCATTGTATCTGTCATTTTTAAAAAAAACAAAATATTTTTGGTTGAAAATAAAAAAATCATCGAAATCAGTGAATCCATTCTCTAGATATCATCATAAAAGCCATTCCATACTAAATGTATGAGAAAATGAATTTTCTTGATACATTTTTTTGGTGAATTTTTCCGATGTTTTAATAGTTATTATGCTATTCGGAACAAAGACAAATCCAACAAAACAAAGATCATAAAAATCGGTCCAACCGTTCTTCAGTTATAAATGGTGTAACTAACCCGACTTTGTTTTATATATATAGATATGTATCTAGATAGGATCGATTTGTTTTGATACCAAAAAACTCCGTCATTTATAAAATATCATAATATGGCCCTATTTATAACTATAGTTGGGTATTTAGAAAGCAAGAATATAAAAATATTATTTCATTAAACAGCTTCAGATAATTATTTTTATTGAATCTGATGTTTGATAGGAACTAGAAGAAAGTCGCGTTTATACTTAACAAATTTAAATTTAGTTTGATTTCCCTATGTTACTGCATTTACTGTATGCATGAAATGCTAAACTGAATGAACTTAAAAGTATAAATGAAATGGAAGAAGTGTAAATAGTCTGGGTGAACTAAATTAGAATGAATTGGAGTGAGTAGACTGTATGGAATATGGAGTGGGTGGTGTATTATGAACTGAATAGATTGTACGATTATTGATGAACACAATTGCTGATGTCCTAGCTGAAATAAATGGACTGCACGGTCTGAATAAACTAGATGAATTTTATTAACGTGAACATTCGTAGATTCAAGGACAATTTATTAATTACTTAATTAGTATTTTAAATTGATAAAATCTGAACGGAAAAAATAAATTGTATTTCTGTGACACATTCTGGTTCTTAGGTTCTCGGGAACAATTCACGTATAATTTCTGTTTAATTTTATTTTTATTTTTTGGCAGACAAAAGTAAAAAGTGGTAATTGTTCTAAAACAAAAAATCTGTCGAACAAGAGAAAACCGCTCATAGATACTTCAAATATCTAAGGTACGGTCACTTAATTAAATCCATCAAACTAATATAAAATTGCTCTTCAGCATGCTTTAGATTTACATGGTTTTAATCACTGGGGACAGAATGCCAAGGATAAGAATCATTTAGAATGCAGTAAGATAACAATATGCAGTAAGATAAGAAAACAATATCAAAACTTGTATGATACCTGAGAGTAGATGAAGGATACTACAAACAGAGCTGCATTCTGACGTTTCGGGAAATGGGCTTTTCAAGAGAAGTCAGACGGACCCCATGGCTTACTTTGTAAGAGCTAAAGTGGGCTGCATTTATATCTTTAGTTGTTATGTACGAGTACCACCGGTAACATCTCTTGGCTTAAAAGCCCTTTTCTTATTGTTAGCAACACAGCTTTAGGGGAAAGCGGGAAACAAGGAGAGCTCCTAAACCCATTGTGAAAGCAAGTATAGACTTTTTATAACTTTATGTCCACAACAGAAGAACGTCAAACTGGAACCTATTTTGGAAGTGACTGCACCAAATACTGTACAAGAACTACTTATGTCTACTTGCATAATTAAGAACAACAAACCACTGCGTCCGATTTATGAATTAAAATTGTCTTTAAAGTGGTAGTCCATGCTAGAATATTAATTTTCGTTGACGTGTATAGTTAATGCCTTCAGTAGTCAGTTTTCTCAAATATCCGGTTAATTAAAAAACTTAATACTAATTCCGAAACTGATGAAACCACCCGATACCCTATCTGCTTATCACCTAATATTTTTGCTTAAAAGATTATCATCGATATACTTTAGATGCCAGTGAAAAGAGTAAGAGATCTCCCTGAAAAATAATACGACGAAGAACACGTCACATATGCAAGTAATAAACGCGAGCAAAGAATGATAAATATAGGCGGGAAGTAATAATGCCGGCGACTACTATTGGTGGGTGTAACCAAATCAATTTTACTCTGAGAAGCTCTTGCCTCTTTACCTGAGAAGGCCGACACATTGCAATTGAACGATCGCTAAATGGCTAAAGTACATCGGACATTTGCTCTTAGAGTAGCCGGTGCGTTCCGAACTATCAAATTACTCTGTATTTTTTGTATTGCTGGACTGTCCCTAATTGCAATCCAAATCTTACCTTTGCCGTTCTCTTCATACATACACACAAACTTTGCTCTAAATGTTATACAACGATCGTTAAATTAAAGACATCTTAAATTTAAGGCTTGAAACAGTTTATCAAAATTAAAAAGAAGCAAATATCACGCTTAGTGGCTCTGTTCTGGCAATTCCCTGGTAACAGGGAATTAAGAAAATTTTACGTAGCATTTTTCTATAGATCGTTTTCTTCTGGCCTGCCTGAGGAAAAAGTTTCATGTAAATTGAGATTGATTTTTTCATTACAAAAATTACCAGAGAATATTATTCTTAAAAATATTTATTTTTAAAAAAATCGTCACTTACTTTTAACTTTAGTATCAACTCCCTATTCTCGGAAAATTTACGAGATAGAATAAATAAAGTAAAAAACAAACCATCTACAATGAACTTCCATCGCAGTTGTATCAGCGTGTTTTTATGTGTTTACGTTTTATAGGCCGGCATGCATGCATACTCCATATATTGGAATGGCAATGGCAGTATGGCACTGAGTATTCGTATAAAATTTATTATAACTATGTGGTGCCCGAATCTCAGAAACATGTAGTTTTTACTCTGTCTCTCAACCTAACAAAGGTAAATTTTCCCAATTTTCGCTATATTTCGTTTGCTGTCGTGTAATTTTTTTATATTTTTCTGTGTTAGGCTGTTAGAATATGATTTGGTTGTTTTTTGTTTTCTAAAAAATTAATTAGATCTAACTACCAAAATGTCCGCAATCCAAACCGGAGAATAGTATTGAAAGGAAAATAGTACATCAATAAATAAAATTTACAACTTTCAAACTGTATTTTATTTCATAAACTTTATATGCAAGAGGGCTAGACTCGATTACTCGTAACTTGTTGTGATATTCACAACCTCATCCATCTCAAATATCGCGAATTAATTCCAAAATCCCATAATCAAATCATCATTATGAAGTAAATACAAATTAAATGGCTATGACAACGTAAACGATATAATATCAAAATACATTTTCGCATATGTACATTCTTACGTACACACAAACGGCACATAATAAGCGCGATCGACACTATTCCTAAAAATATGAAAGCAACAAAACAACATAAGTCTACGTCCTCACACATACATTTTTTCTTTCCTATATAATATCAAAACGTAATAAAAACAACAAAACTATTAGTATATACATACATATATTACTCATCATTTTGTTACATTTCCATATATTATCGTAAAACAATAAAAAAAACAATTGTACGGTAATAAAGAAAAAGAACAACAAAACCAATATGTACTTAACATTATGGAATCAAATTGCATACGTAACAAACTATTAGAAAAAAAATAAGAAAATAAAATACGAATAGCTGAAAAATTTTGGGTAGCTGGATAATATATAAAAAAAAATTTATCTATTTTCTAATAGATGGCATGTATGGTAATGGGTTACCAGTTTTACTTCTAATTTTTCTCACACATGATTGTCGCTTTTATCAGTGAATTTTGTAAATTCATGCAATTATTCACAATAATTTATCTCCTTATTCTCCTTATCTCTGCTATAAGAGAATGATGTCAATTATAAAATCTCGGTTTGAATCAGAAAGAAGTCTTTAGGTGACAGTATTCATTTTTAAAAAATTAATCACAATTCTGCTAGTGCCGAATTTCAACATCAAAAGTTATGATTATGTGAAAAATCTTCAACTAGCCGATCCCAATTTTGATAAGGTCAATGAAATAAACATTATGTTAGGATCTAACAAGCTTTTCGAAATTTTAGTAAACGGTCGATTGAAGGGAGATGATGGACAAGAAATATAAAACACAGCCTTTGGATGGGTATTGTCAGAAGAGACTAGCCGTAAAAATTCAATGATATACAATCATAATATAACAATAGCTTATGACAATATTCGAGTAGAAGAGCCATTCCATTCAAAACATCTAACCCAGTATTTGGTCAATATGCCTCCATGGCTATTCAAAGTTCGAAGTCTGTCGAACGTCGAATGCTGAAAGATCATAATATAGAAAAATGTATTCAGAGTTCATCTAAAATTAGATCATTATGGAAGGAATTGACAGAGAGACCATACTAACTGGACTCAATGAGCGCGGATTCGGAAACATTGAACGATATTGTAATGGTTGGTCCAACGAACCAGCCGGTATTTTGGTCAATTTTAACTTCTTCGTTTTCACATACTTGCACTATGTGCAGACATTGAAAAAATGTACCGACAAGTAAACGCAAGAGAAAGGGACCCAAGTTTTCAACGCAAAATGTGTTGGAAATCACTAGATTTATCTTTTGAACATTTCCGGCTAAAGACCTATGGGACCTCAGCCGCACCGCTTTTAGCTATTCGATCACTACACCAATTTGCAAATGACAATGCATCAAAATTGCATAGACAATAAAGCCTTTAATCTCAAACCTACAAACTTTTCTGTTTCCGAAAAATATTATTTCAAAAATTATGGCTAACCTAAGTTTACTGGGATGATTAGCTTACCAACCGATATTACAGCGGGACAACTTTTCACATTTAGAACGACCAAATACCAAAATACATCCCACTGCACATTTACCACATTTACCACGAAATAGGTGGGATCATGTAAAGTCTGCTGAAAATCCAGTCGATTGTGCCAATCAAGGCATACTCTTAGAAGCCTTAAAATCTTTCAAATTGTGGTAGCATGTGACAAAATGGTTAAACGAGTCTAAATCTACTCAGAAAATCAACACATTATATTCATCAACCACTGAGCTAGCTCTGAAAGAAGAACATAACAAGTGGATCCAATGTCTGCAAATTTATATGTTAAATGAGACAAGGGAGACACTATTTCAGTGCATTTCCTCTTGGCGAACAAATCGATAGGTACTTGATGTTTGCACACGATTTGTAATTTTTAGGAAAAACTAAAGGCAAACCGAAATTATGGTACATTTATGGTTTGAGAATTAAAACTAACTGGAACGAGCATGCATATCATGCATGATGCGAAATGGAATATTACGCAGAAGACGGGAAATTGGAATTTTTATCATCAATAGAGTAACTGTCAAAACATCACCCTTCAAAGAAGGGAACGGCATTTTCAGAGTGGGTGAAAGAGCGTAGAATTCTGAATGTTTATATTCACAAAATATCCTACCATTTCGCCAAACTCCCATATCATTAGCAAAATTATAGCCATGAATGCTTTTATTTAATTTTATTCGCACTTTCATTAAAGTCGAGGAGATTGAAATTTGAGGATAATGATGTTCTTAGTTATATTGTTGCCTTCAAGCTAGTATTGACTCATGCATTAGACACCTCACCAAATAAAACTACCGGTGTCGTAACCTAGACAGTTAACAGGTTGTGAGGTGTTCTTAGCTAAACTTAAAACTCGAAAATTGTCTTCAATTTTATTAATTAATGTGTCTAAATGATCATTTTGGTTTTAAGAACGCTGCACACATTTAAACTTCATCATCAAATAATCATGGCTTTTTTGATTTAATATAATAAAAATATTTCAGACATGATTTGAAATATTTATTTATTTTGCTCTTTAAAATCTGAAAAGGAATGTTTAGTTAAAAAAGAAGCAATATTTGAGAGTCCAGAAAGAATAAATAAACAGAAAATTTTCTTTCTGTACGCACTCAAAAAATGAAAAGGCAATTATCTCTGATGGGCGCTATCTAATAAAAAAAAACGTCACATGTAAACATATTTATTATAAAAGTGCGACATTTACCTAAATTTATTAAAAATCTCACTTGATGCCCATAATAATATTGTGCCATCATGGAGATATATTTTCATAATTAAAGTAAGATTGCCAACCAAACGAGAAAATAATAAATTTTAAATTCGTTGACCAAAATATTCAATGATAAGCAAGTGTATTTATTAAATTTTAGTTTTTTAACCTCAAACCAATTATTTAAAATTTTTCGGCTCAAACCACGTGTTGATGGAAATTGGTGCGAGGAATTGTTCGAGTAGTAGGAAGTGATTAAGTAATAATAAGGAATAATTAGTGCAGATCGATTTTTAAGCATTTTCCTACTCGAACGGTAAAGAGGGGATTACGCTTTAACATATTTTTTTTCAAATAGTATTTTTGATCCATGATAGAACGCAGAACGGTATAATCTGATAAATGAACTTTTCAAACCATTTATTTTTTGAACCTTGAAAATAATTGAATTGCAAATTTTTAATGATATGGGAATACACGTTTGTACGATTTTCACAGATGCCGAAAGATCTCGAGTATCAAAAAACATCAATTAGTCCCTGAGAAATAATCAATCGGTCTAAATTTCAGACAAAATCGTTAAGCTGGTCCTCGGGGTCCAGACGGATTACTTTTTAAACATTTTTACGTATACATTTTTTGTAAAAGTGGCCTGGTGATGTCCCCGGTGTTGCTGTTGCGTTGTACCATGTTGTATTGCTTCCCGTTTTTAATTCTGTCACTGAATCTAGATTTAAGTGAAGAATATGTTAATTTTATACATATTACAATATTAATAATAATAAATATACTATATCAATATATCAACCCTTGCGAGTCCCAGCACTCACACATAATTTTGAAGTAGAAGTTCTCATTAATAAATTAAAAATAAAAAATATTTTTGTCTATTAAAAAATTTTCTTTAATGAATAATTGTTCCTATTACAAGATTCATTTTGAATGGTGATATCTACCCTATACATGTTTTAAGATAGCGAAATAATTAGTAAATGTCAACAAATAAATTTTTAATAATTATTAAGATTTTTTGGTATTTAACTTGTTTACCTAATGTAGTCATAAGATTCATAAATAGATAAATGGTACATGAGTCATTTATGTTTTAATTAATAATATGTTACCTCATCCCCGCAGGTTTAAAAATCAAGATATGAGTACCCTTTACGAATCGTAGCAAACAAAAAACAGAACCCAAAAGTATAAATTAAGTTCTTTTGTTCTCGATATACGAATATCTTAATATAAAAAACGAAGTTCGGAAAGAAATCCAATAAATAACAAACACAATATTAAACAAAAAATAAAGTTAAGAAGAATAAAAGCAAAAAAAAAAAAAACTCATTTCCAATAATTTTATTGGGAATTTAATTTCTTAGAAAGCCATTATTATCTCTATCTATCTCATTTCGTTCCAAAGAAACACAATGTATTTTGTTTCATCTTTTATTTGTTATGATGGTGGCTTCTTATATTTTAGTTTTCTATTAATGGTTGGTATTTTCCTTTTATTTTATATTATATCAAAAAGAATTAAAAATGTTTCTTTCTTCTCGAAATATTCATTTTTATTCCAAGGAGATGAATAAAGAAACCAGCAAACAAAAATAAGATGTATTCAACAAAAAATAAAAACTGAATTAAATATGTATACGAGTATATTGGGATGGTAGATACGAAAGACAATACTGAGATAGGGAAAAAATTATATTTATATTTTTAGAAGAAATCGGAATGGAACTTAACTTTTTCACAAAAAAAAAAAAACTAATAAGATAAATAAGAAAAAAGTTAAAAGACATTAAAAATGTCATCTTAAATTAACGATATTAAAAAATTAAAAAAACAAAACGAAGTTAAATTATTGATTCAGATGGTGGTATGCTCGAAAAAATGTTAATCTTGGGAAATACATAAAATTGGTTAGCGTTACGAAATTAATTTTTGTTTTTATTGTACTTCTTTTGAATAATAACACGATTTGCCGTAAAATGTGGTTAGCAATATTTCTAAAGATTTTCAGACCAAGTTTTGTGCTAAATCGTTTCATTAATGTATGACAAGCAGTATAGTTTTAATATAGTACCGTGATAGAGTAAAACATTGACGTTCTAAGCCATTTTATATTGTTGACGATATGTTCCTAAAGTCTCGTTAAAGTTTAATCCCCGATGTAAATATGACAACGAGGAGATTTGTTACATCTTTAATAGATCTTGTATCTTATATACTACTGCTGTCTAGATCTTGCGATTAATTTATCAGCGGATGGTTTGCATATCACAAAATAATTGTGTGTTTAACGATGAACGCAAATGTATCCAATAGGTATTTGAAAAGTTTGTTTGTTTATTTGCATATATACGATTACCCTTTCTAATTATATTTCCAATGTAAATATTTAGTAGCACCGCTTAATTAAATTTAAAGGCCCAAATCATTGATGAATTACTCAACTTACTAACAAAACACTACATGTGAAACTATACAAAAAATTAAAAAATATATAATAATTACGTACAGTCTCTTTATTTAAGAAGTTCGGTTAATCAATTTAACAATTTAAGTTTTTCTGTGGTTGACATCTTTTAACAAAATTGGAGGGGTGAATATGTTGAGGCCAACACCCAACTTTCTTGCTTTGTCGACTTTTGCGAATACACCACACTTAATTTCTTAATCGAAAAATTGAACCTATACAGGATTTTTGATATAAACCATCTTGTTTAATAAAAAATCATTATCCTTGCTTAAATTTCAGAACAAGGTGAACCCTTGTTGAAAATTTTGCATGAATTTATTAAGTTGTAGAAAAATCTTTATGATGAAGCAAAATAGTCAATCCGCCTGGACTATAGAGGTAACGAATTTTAGTGAAATAAAATTTTTTTTTCAAATCTCGCCATTTCCGTTAAAATTTAGAAACTATAATATGAAGGAATTCTATTTGAATCTTAGTCTAATTTTTTTTGTTTTAATCGTTTAGTCGTTTTTATCATCGTATATATTTTTCAAAGTATTGCTGCCACTTCCGGTGAGGCCGATTTCGAACAATAATCACTAGAATTTCCCAATTCCCCGCACGCAGAGGGGACACTTTTCAATTTTCATGAAAAAAAAGATAATTTAAAATAAGAGACGAGTGGAACGTATACTTTGGGTTGAGCCATAATTCGCCTTTTTCCATAAGAGTCGATAAGATTACGGGTTAAGGAGTAACATTTGTTAAAAACGCCAAAATTTCAGTAAATAAATTAAAATTGAAATGCCATGTTTATGCTTTTTACTTACTTACTTTACGCCTCCCATCTGCACATTGCAAGCTCCATGCCAGCTTATACAGGCATGGAAGATGGGTCGTAGATATGTTACATTTCACGATCCAAACGCCAAAGCTTTAACCACTGTGCCATTTGGTCGGTATGTTTGCGGATTTGCTTCGATCTGTAAGACCGCTTATTGAAATTCTGAAAACAAGTACGAAAAGACTTTTTCAATAAGCGATAAAAACTATTTTTCTCGACGTTTTGAAGGTGTCTAAATGTCTTGATGTACGGAATGTTTGTACCGATAATATCTCAAGAACGGTTTAGCCAATTCGAATTTTTTTCGTCAATATTCTCTTATATTTATTTCGTAGAATTAAAATTTTTTAGAATCGCTTTACATTTTTTTCATGTACTTGTGTATTATATCGTTTGAATGGTCTTGGATCAAACATCAATAAAACTTTAAAAGGATTTCATAAATCCACCATTTCAGCGCTGGTAACTTATTTTTCGTTTAATATACTATGTATATTTAGTACTCAAAACCACCGTTGTATGGTGTTGAAAGCAACCACATCTATTATTATTCCTATAACCATGTGGCACTAATTTCCGGGAAAAAGCACCAATTTGGTAATAAGCAGTAAGGTTACATATTTTTAAAAACAAATTGTTACAAACTCAATGAAAAATTGAAAATTTGTCTGAGCTGTTTTTTTATGTGGAATTTTTGTGGATTTTTCCCGGTTAAACGTTGTGGTCACTTATTTCGCTTACGTTCGATCTCAATTCAATAACGTTTTAGAATCCGTACTGTGTTGTTCACTTAAAACGAATTGAAAACCTTAAAAATAAGTTTTTGATCTTATGTTAAAGAAAACTAACTGGAATTTTGACCAAAACTCACCATCCTATGAAAAAATATTATCATCGTACTCATCAAACTAAACGGATTACAAAATTTACACCTTTAAATCCTGTTGGAATTAGCTTTTATTCATAAAGATTAAGTTGGCCTGAATCGAATGAAATTTGATGATTCAGTTGAATTGATTCAGCTTACATTTTAGAAAACAAATAAATTTATATGTGAAGGAGGACGTTACATAACTAACAACAAGCCTTTAAGACGAGATGGTAAGTTTTTACATCAAGAATTATTTTTATAATTAAAAGATATTAAGAAATATTCTCGGAACAGCTTAGCGGATATAAAATTTGATGACAGCAATGGATGGTACAGGAAATAAAATACGAATAGAATAAATTTAATATAATTCAGGCAGAGTATAAAAGAGCCCATAGATACGTACGTAGGAAAATATATCCTGACAATTTCTAGTTAGATAGTAATGTCATTAAAATTCTGCACTATTTCACCGAAAATATTGGTGATTGATAATGAATCGAATTTCGTTAGTCCAATGATATCAGACTACATCAAAACATTTCGAATACAAATCTACCTTACACCATCCCAGAAAAAAAGGTAATCATGTATAAGAAGTTGGCCCGAAATTTCCAACTCGAAAAGGCCTTTTCCTTAAAGTGTGTGTCTTTGCAAAATTACATAAAAATAATTCTATCCCGAAAACTTTATTGTTAAATTAAAGTTAAAAAATAAACAGCACGAACAAGTTGTGAAATTATAATACTGTTTCCAGAAAAAAAGCTTCACAATGATTAATAAATTACATCTACTTTACTGATCATCCCGAAAACTATTTAGAACTATTTAACTAGACATTCTACAGATCAAAATATGTTCAATACCAAATTGCCTTGTGGCGAACACAGAGATGACCTCCTCTTTTGGCATATGGAGTTAGGTGTGCCAATGTGCCTATAGAACTTATGTTCAGGCGGTGCCCGTTCAAAAATCACGAGGATTGATGGTGAATATTGATCATCCTGTAAACCACTTTTAATCCTTTTTTTCAGTTGAAGCTATGTTCATTACCAAATTTCCTTGTGGCGAACACAGAGATGATCCCCATAAGTGGTGGTTTTCGGGATGATCAATATTCAACATCAATACTCGTGGTTTATGAACGGGCGCCAGATAACAAGTTCTATGCACATTGGCACACCTTACTCTATATGCCAAGCGAGGGGATCATCCCTGTCTTCGCCACAAGGAAATTTGGTAACGGACATATTTTCATCTGAAGAATGTATAGAAAATAGTTTTCGGGATGATCAGTAAAGTAGATGTAATTTATTAATAATTGTGAAGCTTTTTTTCTGGAAACAGTATTATAATTTCACAATTTGTTCGTGCTGTTTATTTTTTTCCTTCAATTTAACAATAAACTTTCGGGATGGAATTATGTATTTTTATTTAATTTAGCAAAGACACACACTTTATGAAAAAAGCCTTTTCGGGTGGAAATTTCGGACCAACTTCTTATATACATAAGGTAATCGTAGATTGGCACACTTGAAAGGGTTCACTCAACAATCATTAACAATCACAAGACGTCTAATGGAGAATATACGGATCTTCCTATAAAGGATCTAGTCTGTAATGTAAAAAATCGAAACCTCTCAACATCGCAACGCACGAAGAGAAAATTTAAAGTAAGTAGAAGCCAAAACATATGAAGTTGGGGATACGATGTACGTGGTCATAAAACTTATTCAAGGTAAAGACAAAGCAAAATTTAGAAAGGAAACAGTAAAGAACAACAAAGTTACATTGATAACACCTTTGGGCAAAAAAATAAACAAGACCCACATAAAAGATGTAACTGAATGAATACCAACTCTTTCACCTTCTAGATCCTGCGTTTGGGCCATAATGACACCACTAAACATCTACAAATACAACAATTCTCTGGAAAAAATTAAGCAGGAATCTAATCATTATCAAAGACACACAGCCAACAGAATTTCACCCAAAATCAACCACATCGAACAGAGAAACATCCTTAGACTTCAACTGATTCATCAAGTTGAACAAATCGCTCACTAATTTCAGAACTAAAAGGTCAAAATACACGAACTAAACGATCGATCAATTGGATTGTAACGGCATGGAAATGGGTAGCAGATACCACCTATTGGGACCAAATTCTCGGTAGTCAGAACAAGATTATTAGTAATAATAACGAAATAATTGCTGTGTTTTAATATTGGAGCACTATCCGGAGCCAAATGGCAATTTTCTATTGAAACTGCACCTATTATTCACTGTTGTTGCTGTACTATAAAAATTAAAGCTAAATTCATCAATAAAACAAACATTTATCACCTGAAATATATTAATTGACATTTATTTTGACATGGCGTTATAAACAAGAATTCATTTTGCTGCGTTTCAAATTTTTATTGTAAGATTTAGTTTCTAATGGTTTCAGGGGTTTACAAAATAAAAGCCTTTTCAAATTTCCCATTGAAATGGATAGCGCTCTCGATAGCGGCTCCCGATAAATAAGTAGAGCAAGATATTTTTTTACCGATTTTTACCTAAAAAGTTGAATGAAAAATCTTAGTTTAGAGTTAAATAAATTAATTATAGCGCGCTAAATATAAGTTTTGACTTAGAAAATTGGTTGCTGCGGATACAGCTATCGGGCGCTAATAAAAAAATACAGCATATATTACCAAATTAACACCTTGATGAACAAGACAAACAAAATCCTTAGCGAATACAACTAAATTGTCGAATCATTGTACGATGATTCAGATGGGAGAACACAGCAAATTCTGTTCAACAAAGAGCTCCACAATTGGCAAAAAGTAAAATAATCACCACAAATCTACTAAACAAAAGAGAAATCAGACAACTCGTGGCTGAAATTGAAGACATTCCATATGCAAATGAAATTGAGGTGATGAATACACATAACCTGCGATGTTTGTAATGGGTTCAGGACTATAAAACAGGACCATTAGAATAACAAACAAACAAAACAAACTAATCTTAAATCAACATTAGTTATTCAGAATAACGCAAAAATGCAAATCGGTACGCATGCAAATTTTGATTACCAATTCAACAAAAATCAAATAATTGAGACTGTGAACGACAACACAAGTTACCTGAACAACTTTAATGAGTGCAATCTAGAACAACAATACAATAAAACATCTTGATCATCCTTAATAATCAACAACATCACACTCACTAATCAAGAAACCAGCACATCCCAGATCTTAAGATCAGTGTTTTAATCAAATATAACAGAAAATTGTGTGAAATTAAATCTGAATACCTTCGCAACTTGCACCTCAATAACGTAGGAAAGCTACAAAAATTGTTCATAAACCACAAGAAATCAGGACTCATTGATTTCGGAATCAATTTTGATTTTAGCAGTTATTTCGATTTTCTTAATCACAAGAAGAAATCATTGCTACAAAATACAACATCAAAAACCAGCATAAGAACAGGGAATTTTCAGCTGCCAACCAGATATTAATGTTTACGATTAACTTACATACATGACCCATGGGCCGTGGATCTTTAAAGGCGAAATAGTTAGTAATAAGCCATACACAGCAAATGCTGGATCAACAAACTCACTGGACGTATTTCGAAATCTATAACGTTCTAATTAATTATTTATGTAAAATACATACAAAGCAATTTATTAACGATTAATTTGTATTACGATTTTTTATTATTAAAGCATGAAACAGACGTGCGGAATTTCCGCATGCGGATACGCAAGCGGAAACGCAACTAAACCACATGTGTGTTTTTTATGTTTGCATTTTATTTTGACATTTCGCTTAATATTTTCTTCGACACCATATAGTGATTTAAAAATATCGAGTTGTGGTGTAGCTGATTTATCTCTAAAAAATCTCATTCAAAATGAATCTAATTAAATACGATCATTTAAAAAAATAATATTGTTGTATTCGTGCTTTATCTTATAAAAAATTGATAGAAATTATACAAAATCAGCAGAGAAAATGAAATAGACGGATTTGAACTAGGGAAATTTGCATAGAAAATGAAAGAACTGCACGTATTTTTTTAAAGCCATTTTTAATAAATAATTAAAAACAATAACCAAGATCAATTTAAAATGTCTTATACCTTAAATATATATTTTTATAGCATTTATGCTTTTTATTATAAATAAATTCTTTTCCACGAATAAATTCAGGTATTTTTCCCCCCATGTTTTATTTTGAGTTTCAGTTAAAAAAATTAATGAATGTTGTCCATACTGCAGTGGTACGTTTTTTTAGAAATAGAGACAACTTGCGGAAAAACGCATCCTATGCGAAAGATTCGTAATTCATTTCATTTCAAGTAGAATATTCTAATTTAAACGCAAGCGTTTTTATGCATGTCTCCAGCATAAGTTCATAAAAGCATATTACATATCTTCATTTTTTTTTTCCGTCGATAAGAATGCAACTCCCTTTCGACTGGAATAACTAACTTCTAAAGAATAGCGCCGGATAAAAAAATTCTATCGCTTGTGTAAAATTATAATAACAAAAGAGGCACCGGCACACAATTTATCAATAGACTAGAAAATAGTAATTTTGACAAAAATGCATATAAATATTTTTCCAACGGAAAACTATGTAGAAGACTGGTGTACGTTAAGTAACCGAATGATAGACGAAAAATTATTTTCGAAAATTTATGCTAGCCTAAATATTACCGAAACATTAAATTAACTACTGATGCTATAATTTATGTTATTAATCCTGAATCTGTAAAACAAAGTTATTTTAATTCACAAACGAGAATGGAATCGCTCACGATTGACCACTTATATGGCCAGAAATGAGAACCTAATATGTGCTTTAGATTTGTATAAAAAATATTCGGACAATTCTATAGAAGAGATTTAATTTTAATCGCCGGAGCCCGGTGGTATTGGTGGATTTTTATTTGTCGATATATTAGCCACCGCGCAGTTATCACTCACATTTAAACACTAATTATACTGTACAAATTAATCAGTAGATTTAATATACTTCCAACCGTCCTGTAATTTTATGATAATTATTTACAACACCAATTAGCAGTATTTTACAAATTACTCGTCTACGAGTTGTTGACATAAAATCCTCAGATAAATTGCATCAATTAAAAATTCAAGTTAGTAATTTGCAAAATTTATGATCATATCCTCATCCATCTCTAAACTATAGTACAACAGCAAATTTAACTATAACCACCTAATTTATTATAGGTATTCAAGTTTTCTTGCCATTGCTTTTAATTAAATTTTAAATACAATTTGCATATCAGAACGATCATAAAGTAGTAATATAGTTATAACACAACAACAAAAAAGGAAAATTTATTTTAATTATGTGTATAAGACAAGTAGTTTTGTTACTGCATTTATTTAAAAAATATGTTACGTACCAACGACTGCCATTTATTTCTAGCATTCGTTGGTTAATTTTCTATTTCTCCCACAACATTTTCAGAACGGATAAACTTTTAGCTAAATCTTCTAAACCATTGTGTTTTATGTTTTACATAAATTTTCTTCAGTAATTATCGTCAGCAGATAGGTGGAAATAAATTAGATGTTGACTTTTAGCTTTTAGCTACTCCCCGTAAATTCTAAGAAGTTTTATGTTCTATATAATCGGTAAAACGTTCAGCTTTTAATTTTATTATAAATTCTGGTTTATCTATTCGTTATTAAATTAAAATCAAAACATAAATTTTTGTTAATTCATATAAAATAAGAATAAATTAGGATTATATAATGTGATTTTAACAAAGCAATTCAAACTGGGATATTCTTCTTAAGATTTTCAATATAAATTTTTACAGTTTAAATTAAGTTTTGATATAAGATAGATTTTATTTATTCATCCGTATTATTTTACAACTTATCGGAAAGTATTATGATTCAAAGTCGATTATTGCTAAATCTACATTTTCTAACTTCGTTGAAAATTTTCTTTTGTGAACGATAAAAACACTTTTATATAATTAACGCTTTAAGATCGATAAACAGAAATTTATACATAGTCTTTGATCTATCAACGATCCGCAACTAACTAAATCGATACACATAACTCTATTTCAATATCTCAATATAATATTGGCATCTTTATACATAGTTGAAATATGTTACACTAATGTTAAAAGTCATAATATTACGTAAACAAATTTCTAGTTTTTGTTTTAAATTCGCAAAATTTAAATATTAAATTTCAAATAATCGGTTTTATAATCGATAAACGAGATTTTAATTGTAAAATATTTATAATGAATTCAAATTTTTAGACATAATAGTTTATTATTATTTAATTTTAAACGTAAAAATAATAAATATTAGCTGTCGCAAATTATTATTTAATGATCTTCAGTATACAGGTTTAATAACAACATTAGATTTTAGCTAAAAGATCGCAATCCAAAACTAATGAGCAACTGTATAAAGAAATATATTGAATTGGCATTTTATTAAAATTTCCAATGTTAATTGTTGCTAAATGTTGTTAAATTACCTGAACGGGGACGTTTGGTTTCCATTTGATTTATTCCATTACTTACCAAGCAGATTTGCCCAACGGAGTTTAATAAACTGCCAGTTTGTTAACTGTTTTTATTTCAATGTTTTTCATACTAGTAAGGGGCGGGAGATAATCGAGATATTGTTATGAGCTTATAGCCTTAGCTTATAGCTTCTTCTATACCATTGGTTGTTATGTTATTTATTTGAGGTGTAAAATCATGATATTGAATGTAACTAATTAGATAATTTATTTTGCATAAACAAGAAATTTCTACTCATTCACAAAACGATTATTATAAAAATCGTTTCATGTGTATTCTCGTACTAAGATCTCACAAATTTACGTAATATTGATTGCTCGAATATATTAGAAACTAGATCGTATTTCATAATATACATTCGCGATATGTTTTTGGCTCGTTATATTTCCTTACAAAATTTAATTACTTGGAACGAGAAAAGTATTTGCTCAATATAAATACGCAAAAAACATTCTAGAACAAAATCTTTTAACATACGAACTAATTGAATTAAAAGATACAAAACAAGGTTCTGTCTTATAAGTAAAATCGAAAACCAGAACTATAATGCGAGTAATAACAATATTAATAATTTGTATATCTAAATAAAATTTCACGCGACAAAATCAAAAGCCCAATAGTAGCAGTTAAATAATGTAATAAAAATAATAATAATAATCGTAAAAATGATCATAATCATAAAAATCAAACAAATTAAGATATCAAAACATTTAATATTTTGAAAGACATGTTTAGTAAAATTAGTAAGATGACAAATAATTATAATAAAGGAATATAATACAAAAATTTGGCTTTATAATACGATTAATCCGTCTTCGTTTGATTCTAGATTTTTATTTTTTATTGTAGCGTTATGTTGTGTGTGTGTGTGAGTGTGTGATTATGTGCCGCCCCAATGGCAAAGTGTTCACCATGCTTTCTCCAGCGACCGGAGGTCCCGGGCTCGATTCCCGGTGGTGACAAGGATATATGTTCACGGCTGGTCTAGGATCAATGAACTAATCACTCATTATCCGAAATAAAAATATGATTATGAAACCTCATTTGAGGCGGCCAAATCCTTTGATGGGATATAGTGCCAGAGAGAGAGAGAGGGAGTTAGGTATTAACTAAATCGAAAGTGTAATGTATAGTTTTTAAAAATCCGGAAATATTTTAGACGTATATACTCAACGCATATGGCCGGGTTTTTAAGCATCCGGAAGTGGAGCATCCGGATGTTAAACTGCCGCCGCATGAGGTAAAACCTTCTGATCATAAATTACATAACAGCAATAAGAACTGCTGGAAGGAAGAAATATATCACAATGAATGGTGGTCCGGAATATTTTCGTGAAGATGTTTAATGACCTGATTTTCAATCAATATATTTAGGTGTAGACTATAGCATAGTTTTGTGCACCACTAAACAGTTAATAAATATAAAATGCTCCTTTCTAAATCTCGAGCTATTGCCTTTTCGACAATTTTTATTCTGAAAATCTTTATTTATTGAATACAGAAATTATTTTGTGACTTACAAATTAAAAAAGAAAACATTTTAAAACTGAACTTTGATTGGACATTAAAATATATAAAAAATAATTCTAAAGTGGTTTTTAAGTTGCCTTTTGACACATTCAAGTCGAATAGATCATCGAAGATGTCGATTCTGAAGTCTCGTATTAAAAGCTTGTGGTTACTCGTGGTCATTAGTGGCTTTTAAATTTATTTGTTTTTCAAAATGTACGCTGAATTAATTGGGCCAACCAGATCTTTATTAATGGAAGCTGCTGCGACTAAGAGCACTCATTTATTAATGGTGTATATTTTGTGTTCTGACAACTTTATTGAGTACGACGATAAACGAGTATTTCCAGGGGATGGTGAGTTTAGTTTTCTTTAATAAAACAATCAAAAACTTTTTCAATCCAATTTGTGTAGTACATCAGGTGCACAGCACTATATGGGTACCAAATCGTTACAGCGTATTCGAATTGAGATCAAATGTCGGGGCTGAAGCCTCACGAGCTAATCAGGATTTCTATCTGGAAATGAACAAACTTGAATTCACTGAAAATTTGGAAACATTACAAATTTCCAGTAATTTAGTTGGTAGCAAAACGCATTTAATATACGATCATCGATTACTTTGAAAATTAGACCACCAGCCCTATTCCTGAATACGATACGAAAACGAAAATACAAAATTCATATTTGAATTAAATCAGATTCGTACGATTCTTATTTGAAATTGAATATGAATCTTGTATAAATTCGTTTTCGTATCGTATTCAGGAATAGGGCAGCAGTTTTAACAGTTTTCCATGATACACAATGAATCGATAAATTAAAACATTTTGGATTTGCTTAAAATTTGGTTACTAAATTAATGTGTATATGAAAAAAAAAACTTTTCTAATGTTGATTTCGATTGATATTTTCCTATTCTAAAAATAGAACACTCATTTAATACCCTCATTTCGTATCAAAGGAACAGAAATGAACTACACCGCTTTTAAATGTCAAAACAATATATTTTTTTCATCATTTTCATGCCAACAACAAACAATTTGTTATTCGATCAAAAAACCTGGAGTAGAGAAAATTACCCTGGGTGTAGCAAAATATTACCCTTGTGGTATTTTTTTATTTCAATCGTACATTTTGACAGCAGTTTACCCTCAGTGTAACATTTTTCGTTCAATCGAAATCAACATAAGAATATAATTACTATTACACCAGGAAAATTCACATAAAACGACTCAAAAAAATGTTCTGATTCTTCGTTGATTTTGTATAAATTTGTATGTATATAAAAATGTCATGTTTATTATTTTATTTTAATGTGTTTTCGGCTTGCAGCAGCATAACGGTCGCTTTGAGTACTAACGAGCTGTTACATATTTTGTGACACTTTGCAAAATCTTCACATTGATATGAGATACGTATATATATTCTGTACCAATGGAATAATTTGCCACTAGCGACAAAACGCTGAATCTGTTATATATAGGTAAATTGTTGTTTAAAAATTTTGCTTCGTCGATAATCTTAAAAACGATATGTCACATGGTTATATCAGACCTATATGTCACATGGTTATATTCAAGACCTTTTCATGGGCATGTTATACTTATTTCTTTCAGCTGAAACTTTCAAATATCTCGGAAAATAAGCACTCTACAAAAAAAATGTCCATTATCAAAATTTAATCATTCTTGGCGGGGGGACATAAAATAGTGCTAAAGTTAGTACTCCTTCATGTTGGTGGGACGGGAGGGTAGCTTTGAAATTATAATATCAACTCCTACTTTTTATTGCAGATTCGAATTCTACGGCTTAAAGTACGTCGGATTTCTTTCAAACATTTTTTTTCGATTCATTCACTAATTTCAGCAATAAAGTATGTCCTCATGGAATGGTTAAATTTTGATTGTGAACATTTTTTCGTAGAGTGCTTATTTTCCAAGATATTTGAAGTTTTTTAGCTGAAAAAAGCGCCTGGTGAATTCTATAATAAACTAATTTTAAGATACTAGCGCTAAAACGACAAATTGATCAACTAAAACGAAAACATGCTTTATGTTAATATGGGAATTATAACAACGCTTCAATGGTAGTTTTAATTACTACGGTAGTCCAGAAACAGTTTTTTGCATTCATTAAAACCGTTTAAATGATACGACACCAGCGTAAAAACTTCTGAAATCATATGTCACATGATTATATGGGAATAATAAAAGTTGTAACTAATGGCACAATGGTTAAAGCTTTAACGTTTAGATCGGGAGGTACCAGGTTTGAATCCCGATACGGGCAGGAGGCAAAAGGAAATTTTCGTCATCAGATTACGATCTGTGATTAAAAGGAACAGAACTACGACCCCCTATCAGCGTGCAAAATTCATGGTTGGACCGACCAATCTTCCATGTCCAGTACTATAGGCGTGCATGGAGCTATGCAATGCGCAGATGGTAACTTAAATCGGTCCTATAGCCGTACGTCTTCCATTTGGTAGTATTAGCGTAAAGAAGGACGGGGAAAATGAACCGCGAAAGAACAGGGAGAGCTTCGGCCCCAGAATAGATGGCAGGGATTTGAAAAAGTTACGGAATTCTTGATGGACTTTTCAACGATAATCGGTTATATTATATAAGCTACCGATACCATAAACGGTGGATTTTTGAACTCAAATATCGAAATTGTGGTCTGATCTAAGACTTTTCAAATGGTGTACAACACATTTTGGGAAATATATAATGCAATATCTTGTTATTTTGTGGTATTTTGAGAGATTTTTTCACCGAATTCCAAATAAAAGATAATAATGGCTAAAAAAAATTTCAATCAAATGACTTTTTCAAAAACTTTTTTCATTTTTGGGATCAGGTGTATTCGAAACGTGGAGAAAAGTGGTATTGGAAACCAATGTTTTTTCATAGCTTTTATCTAAATTTCGATAAGCGGTCTTACATGTCGAAGTTAATATCTTTAAATTTACCAGTCCATGGTTTAATAAATCAAAACAAGATGTAAGCCTTAGCATTTTAATTTATTTATTGAAGTTATTGCGTTTTCAACAAATCTGTAACTCCCAAATCCATAATCTCATCGACTTTTGAATATCGCTTATTTGCTGCAACAGTGACACAACTCAAAATTCACTCATTTCTAAGATATTCGAATCAAACGATGCCCAATAATTCATATTTTTATTACTTTGTATCAAAACACACTCTTTTATTTAGTTATTTCTTGTAAATTAGGTAAAATTATATATATAAAAAATCACTCAATTCGCGGAAGAAATTAACATTTTAAGATATTGGAAACCATCCTAAGAAAATTTGCAAAAGATTAAAGAATTATAAAAAGTTAAGATTCGATTGACGACGTGGGAGTAGATAAAAAATTATTTTACCATTCAGAATGTATTTTAATTTATTTCTAAAAAACGGCATTTTTACAAGCAATTTTAAGTGATATTTTCAAATCCCTCTACTGAAAAATTTCATATTTTGGATTGTGTCATTTTTTAATATTTGAGTATTTAATTCAAATTTCATTTTACCTTCATTCATCAGTGAATTCTTGATTTATTTCGTAAGACCTTCCATTAAGCGGAAATAATTAACTTTAGAGAATTAGTGGAAACTAGTCTTGATCCTCAATGAGTATGTTTGCACTGAAGTTGCCTCCAACAATGAAACTTTTTAGGAACTTTATAAAGTCATCTAATTTTAGGTTATAATCAAAAGCGTATAGCTACACAAATTGACAAAAAAAATAAAAATGTAGTTACACAATCAAAAATGTAGTCGTATACGAAAAAAATGTAGTAGCCACTTTTAATGGACTAAACACTAAAAACACAAAAGGAAGCGTTAAAAACGAATTTTACGAAGAATTACAAAATATATAAACAACTTTAGTTCCGTTTTATTAATTATTTTCAAATTCAAAGTGAATCGATGCGAATTAATTCGTAAAGAAATAAAAAAACATCGAAAATAATGAAATACATCTTTATGGTTTTGATTTAACACTTTTATTATAATTATAGAAAAAAAAATTAAATATGCATCCCAAAAAAAAATCTCTTTTTGGAATTTTTTTTTTAAAAATTCATAGTAAAAAACAGTTTGCGATCAAAAACGTGGATATTTGATGGCCATTAACATCCTAGAAACGCTAGAAAATATACACGAATTGCTAAAAAGTACATTTATCGGTAATCTCTTACTAATCGACGCATCGGATGTGCTAAACTCTATTTAAATAAAGGTTCCTAGTAGACAACTAAGAGATGATGACTTCCTCCACTTAGATAGACACAGAACCAACTATGGCGATAATGAACCACTGCAGTGAAGATGATGTGTAAAAGTTTCAATAAAATTAACTATTTATTTGATTTTCGTTTAACTCATTCCCGCACACTTTTATATCGATGACCGTGCTTAGGAACAAACTTTTTTTTTCAATTGATTATGACTGCCATATGAAATTGAGCATTCTTTATATGTTTGGAAGTGACAATTATTACATTTTCTCACAGTTTTTCTATGAAAACTCTTGACGGCTATAGCCGTCATTTGCTCATCACATCATTTTTTCTATATATTTCCGCCTACAGAAACAAATGACGGCTATAGCCGTCCGATTTTTTGGTGATATATAGACAAATGACGGCTATAGCCGTCATTTGTGCGAACATAATAGGACGGCTATAGCCGTCATTTGTTTCTGTAGGCGGAAATATATCGAATTGCTAATCATGAAAAATCGCACAAAAAAACAATTGATATGTTATCAGGAATGTTACATCTTTTTTGTTTTATGTATTACTGAATAATTAACAAAATAATGCATTAGTACACTTCGTAAGAATGATGTTCCTTTTTTTATTAATTAAAATATGCAGGACGGCTATAGCCGTCATTTGCATATATATCAACAAAAATTTGAATGCTATAGCCGTCATTTGCGGGAATGGGTTAACTAAAGATAATTTTAGCAATAGATTAAGGCAAGTTTATAATAGTCAAGACTAAAACTGCCATTACGAAATCTTGCAATCCAATTTTTTACTCTTGATGTATCTTTCGTCTCTAGTGCAATAGTTATGAGTGTGCCCATAAAGCTGACATGTTTTCCATTGTGTAATCAACTTGATTTTCTTAGGGCTTGAATCTATCTTCATATTTAAGATATATCTAATTTCATAAAAAATGTTGTATCTTTTTCTTTATAGAATGTTCTCATAAACAAGAGGGTGAGGGTTTTAACTGTTCTTTTCACAATTTGACATTTTTAATTTTTAGATTTTTCAGAAACAATTCTTCTCGTGATTCCTGTGGCTGGTAGGATGAATACAGCATTTTGACTATAAGTTTTATTGGTCGAGACTGCTTGTCCTCGTACCGCAATTATATTCGTTGGGAACATTAAATTTAAGGTCTCCTCACTGCTCAAAAATGTTGTTTAATATGTGTCTGATTTGAATCCAATTATTTATTTTTATTTTGCTGGTCGTTCAACGTTGATGTTGCAGTTGTTATTGCATAATCTCTCTCTGCCGTGCTCTCCTGCATTTGAATTATATATTCTATAGCTTTCAACTTTATTTAAAATTACTGGTGGGTGGTTTTGTTTGAGGCGCCTTGTAACTTTCATCAGAATTTTCGCACGTTCTATCAGATTGTTGAGAGTTCTCTTTTTTTAGCTGTTAACACTGTAAGATACAATTTATGATTGGTGGTTTGATGAATTTACTTTCATTTATTTATATGCAATATCAAGCCGGGTTCCCAATTCACTTCATCTGAGCCCGTCGCATATTCTTTCTGACTGTTTACCGGTTCAGCAGCAGTAATATCAGGTTTCTGGTGAGCGTTTTTCATCTCTTGAATACTTGCTTCTAATTTGTTTAACACTTTCTATAACAATAACTCTTACTTCTTACTCAGATGCAGGAGTCTTTTAAAGAAGTGTGTTTTTTTGTAACTAGTGTAACCTACTTAATGTAATGATCTGTGTTATTGATTTTCTTTTCTATTTCCTTCTACCGCAACGATAAGATAAATTTCCAGAATAGATTATTTAATATAAATATATTAGTATATGCTAATATTTCCTTTCGGTGTGTTTTCTATTTCATTCGTCTGCGTGTTTGCCACATTAGGGATGTGATCTGTAGCTGTTAAACATGCCATCGAGAGCTATTGCATAATGAATCAATACATTTTTTATTTAGAGTTTATATGTTCCAGGTCAATTTGGTTTCACTACCATTTTGTTTCTTATGATAGTTTTCCGTTCACATTTGACAGTCGTACCGAATGGTCGATAACAATTTATTATGGAGCAGCTAACGCAGCAACAACGCGGTGAAATTATTAAAAGATTTTATCCAAATAATTGTTCAATTGTGAATAAGCGGAGAAAGTTGCGCGACTTTTTTGTTGTTATTCCCGTTCCGAGCAAGTCAACCAATCAGCGTGTAATGAATAATTTTGAAAATGTCCGTACACTCGGAGACAAAATAAAGAATAGGCGATAATGAAGCCAACGTAACAAGAATTGTAGAAATTCAATTGACACAAGAGCTGGAGGAAAATGACCATGAACGGCGGCGAGATTGGAGTGTTCAAGCTTTGCAGCTAGGTATAGACGACCAATATTTTTGACATATAATCATTTTTGAGCGATGAAGCACATTTCGACTTGGCTGTCTTTCTTATTCGGAATAAGGTAAATAGGCTCGACCTGGGTACCGTTTTCACAAACAAGTACGGTCACAGAATAATAACAATAATTAGTCCTGAAAAATTTAATACCAAGACAATTTGGTTGTAGAAATTAAACAAATTATTAAATAACTTCAATTTTACCTTTCTAATATCTTACCTCCCATATCGATTTCACAATCATCCACATTTCTCTTATAGATACAGTATATCGCCCCTTTTAATTGATCCTTTAAATGTAGCACAAATTTTCTTTCGATTTTATTTTAATTTATTTTGATTCCACCATTCATACATATATTCGTCTTTATATTGAAAATATTGTTTCATTTTCTTAATTATCTAAACAAATGCTTATACCTACAATTTTATATAAAAAAGAACTTGAAATTCCACCTTTTCTACGATAATGATGGCGGTAAGAATTTCATTTTTATGTTAACTCTTGTGATTTGTTTTTGGTATAAAAGCAGGAAAAAATGTTAATTTACAAACTTTGATGTTCAATAAAAACTCAATTTAAATGTTTGATTGGGTGATTATAGAGAATATATAATAAAATAAAATATAAAAATTAAAACAAAATAAAATTAAAAAAAATATTTTTCAACAAAACAAAACAAAAAAGTTATCTGACTAAAATTTACATAAATTTAAATAATAATTCCTCCAATATATTACTAGCATATACCTACTACACATACACTATGGGCATACACATTCATTTTATTTATTTATTTAATTCAAGAAGGAGTATTCCAAAGTTAAATTGAATTTTAATATTTTTGTAATTAAAAATAAAAATTAAAAATTAATCGTTGATTTTATGGTATATTTTACCTGGAGAGGTAGATAAAAAATTACAAACTCGAAAATATTGAACAAGAATACTGTGTGTGTAAGTGAGTTAAATTAATTATTAGCGCATGATTATAATTCCTTATTATGACCTTTAAAAAACCCACCAGGGTACACTAGCTGATACTTTCTGCTTTTAGCTATTGCCTGTAAAATATTAACAATAATTTGTAGTTACAGTAATTTATAAATATAGACATATTTTTTAATTGCTATAAAGTTCAATGGCGTACATTGAATTTTGCTATACCGCAGCACATAAAACGCAATTACCTTGCGTAATGGTTTCGATTGAACAAGGTTCGTACACAAAACAAATGGTTCCCACGCCAAGCCCATCAAATTACGGAAGCAAAGTATTATTAATTGAATTTAACTATAATGACTCAATTATAAATAATATTTTAATAATTCATGAACATAGAATTTATAAATAAACAACCCAAACAAAATAAATAAATTAATACTTTATCTCATTACTTAAGAAATTCAGGTTAAACAAAAAAAAATATGTAAGAAGTCTCCCACAAAAGTTACTGTCGGCATTAAAAAATATCAAACATAAAATATCACATAAAAGAAATCTAAAGATATGAATGAGGTCTTGTTCTTATATAACACAACATACGAGTATATTATCCCATGACCCTTATATAACATAATTAAGATAGTGCTGCCCTTTAACTTAAAAAATATATAAAATTTAGACATTAATCAATCTTTATAATTATATTTTGTTTGTCTATATGCGGTATTGATTGAGTCATTTTGTTAAGACGTTCTCATAGCATAGTTGTAGATACTGCTACTCGTTTTTGCTAAATACATACCATTTTAATTTAATCTTTAAATTCCTTATATTAAAATATTTACATAGGAACTTTAATCCTTCGTCACATTTTCAAACCACTTAAAAGTTTATTAAAGAAATGTGTAAAATTAAATTAAAAGACGAACATTTTTTTTCTGTTAAATCTTGTTGCTTAAATATTATATTATTGGCAATGAATATAAAGTATATCGTGAAATATTTAGATTAGGGTGGATTATTATAGACGAACGCATCTAGTTGATTTTTTAAATTATTCCGGAATATTTGGTGCGTATTCAACGCGGGCAATTAAATTTCGAAATTTAAATTGGGTCGTTTCCTAGTATATGATTTTTTAATTAAGATGTGATTTGAAAATTAAATTTTTGTACACATTTCGATCGATACAATAAAATATGTTAATAAAAATTTTTAAAGAGCGTTGAAAATCAGGCCAAATTAGAAATAAAAGGAAATAAGTAAAGACTTAAAGTTTAAAATGGGTTGTAAGAATAAATTAGGCGACTCAAGGTATACTCGTACTACTTCATTATTCATTGCTCTGCCATAAAGCACAATGCTAAATTTTAGGTTATATAACGATCAGATAAACTGAATAAATTAATTTCACGCAGTTTAACACCATATTATTATATGTAGCATACGTTTGATGTATATTATGTCTTCAACAATAATGATCAATGACGTATTTTAAGGATCATCAATTTTTGAAATTTTTGTTAGCTTAAATTTATTATATTTAATCCCATTTATGGTAATACAATAAGATTTGTGATTTTCTACTCGGTATTGTTTTAACGAATACCAATATCACCTTCCCTACTGATATCGACAAGTAACTGCTAATTGATGCCAGTTTTAAAGTCCGTATTATATTTTCTATTCGGAGCAGCCCGTACGATTAATATGTGAAAGCTCTAATGTTGTTCGCTTAAAAAATTTAAAATCGATAAATTATTTGTAACAAATATAAAAATTAAATTTACAACTACATACTTTGAACTGATTACAGAGTCTGTTTTAGAGCCGCATGATTCTAGATTCACACGAATATGTGATTGCCGCAAAGTGGCGAATATGGCAAAGGCCAATTTTAAAATTGTTAGATGGTTTATGTTAAAGCAAGAAGAAGTCAAATCCTGTTTTTATTCAATAAAGAGTGAATCCTTTTAAAATATTTAAGTTTCAGCAGGGCTGTAGAAAAATCCAATTCTTCAGTATTTATCAATAATAAAAGGATGCATTTTATACTAATTCAAAATGGAGGGGTGAAATGTTGTAGCCTTCAATCAGTGTTGTGCAATTGTATGTAAAAAACTGTTTTATACATTTTTTACGTAAAAAATGGTAATATACTTAAATTACTGTATAAAACGTATAATATTGTATAAAATCAAATGCGTATTTAAAAACCTTAGTAAAGTCGCAAACCTTAATATACGAAACATAATTTTTTATCATATTAATACATTTAATTTTATTCGATAAAAACTATATTAATAAAAGATGCTAAGTTAAATTAATATAAAATACGACATAAGCATAACTAGCATGTTTTATTTTTATTTTTTTTATTTTTTTTTATTTATATTACGACTGAGTCTCATACCCATTTAGTAGTTTACATTGCATAATAAACTATTTTGATTAGTCGGCGACACTTAAATGCTGTAATCTCACCACCTCTTACCTATTCGATCTTCTAATACTTTTCAAAGTATTTGCAAAAAAAGAAAAAGCCCCGATTGTCAGCGGCCACTTCTGGTGGACTGATTTCAGCTAAAAATCACTTTCTCACCCCGTTTCGCCCCCTTCAGTCAATCCTTCTGCACTGTCAACTAACATTTAGGCTACTTGGTGCTACGCACGCACGCAGACACACTTTTTTATTTCGACGGTACCTATATCGAATCGTAAATCTGCAAAAACCTCCAGGTCAAAATGTTTCTTGTTTACTATAGTTTATTTAATTAGATAAGAGAAAGTAACACAAAAACGTTTGCGTTATTTAATTAGGTAAGAGAAAGTAACACAAAAATGATGTCATTTACGAGAAAAACGACTATGACCTTAAAAATTTTAAAAATTAAAATTGCAACATTAAAGGCAAAACTTTGTTTTTCAAAATTTAACCGGAAATGACGATTTTGGTCAAAAAACAGTTTCGGCTTTTGTACAGCCCAAACAGATTGCGATTTAAGGCGATATAGCACCTTCAAATTTTCAAAAAATCGAAATTTTTTTTATGATAGAATATGTTAGAATGAACGTTTAAAAACATGTTTTTAATGATATAAATATGAAAACCTCAAAAAAAAAATATTTAATTTATTGCAAAGCGCGCCAAAGTCGTTTTTATACGCGGTTGAACTTTAAACGCGATTATCTCGAAATGACGTTTTTCAAGTTTTTTTTTTTTTTTTTTTTTTAAGGAAGTATTAACTGTCCAGTGGATTTAATGTCCTTTGAAGGTCAATTAGTGCCCCCCTTTCATTCAGGCACAGACCACCCATTCACACAATTACAGTATACCACCTGCACTTTGCAAGCTCCATGTCAACCTGTAAACTGATATGGACGGTGGATCGGCGCTGAATTCTGCACTCAAACAGAGGGTTGGCGTGCAAGATTGAGAAAAAACTACTTATCCAATCGTTTTAAAATTTTAACACGTTGATCTACATATATTTCTACTCAAAATGAACTACGGAAGGAATAATCGGCTTTCAATTTTTTGAGTTACAACTAATTGGGGGGGGGGGGGGGGTCATAAAAGCTGCATTTTCGAAAAAATGCCGCCATATTTTATTTTTCAACCAATTTTTTTCCTTTTAGTTCATTCCAAGGGCGATTTAATTCTGAATAAAACCCTGTTTTTTTCAGACGTTTCTGAGTGTAGTTATGATGCACACCGCGAATTTTCAGTGTTTTTGGAAAACCCTTGTAGCAGACGACCTTTGGCTAAAAAAAATCTAAAAAAATTGTTTTTCTACTTTCAGTTAAATAAAATGTCAATGGAAAGTTTCATTAAAAGATCTGTTTTTATTCCATTAAAAAAAAAATGTTTGAAAATTTTTTTTTTCAATTTTGAAGATGTTATGTCCCCTTAAGACAAAAAAAAAATTTTGATACAAAATTAATTCAGTTCATTTCTTTAAATTGTATCGGAAATGTGTTCTGATTTTAAAAAATTTATTTTACCAAAATTCTCGGAATGGAATTACATATTATTCATAAATAAGAAGGTTGTTGCGAAATTTGTTAAAAATCTGTGTACCGGAAGTGACAGCTTCCGTAGGAGCTTTTTTAATTTATGCGATTTATGCGATTAATTTTTCAAAAAGGGTCCATTTTTTCTAAAAAGTCCTTTTGAATTTGTCAAAATTCTCAAATTTGTTACTACAAACATCAACGTATATTATTGGTTGAACCTGTTTGTGACAATTAGAAAAACATTCAGTCGAATTGTCCCTGTATGTAATTTTCAAATTATGTTTTTTCTTAACTATAATGCATATGGAGAAAGAATAATTATTTTAATTTTAATTAAATTGAGCATGTATTGCATTATTAGCATACTTTGGATCAAAATGGGTTCGATCAGTTAAGGAGTGAAGTAAATAACTGAAAACGTTCATGGTGCGGCTTTCCAAATTACCCGTTAATCTCAGTTTCATAATGATGTTTCAGTCAAGAGACCGACCCGCGCAATCGTATTTTGAAAACAAAGGAATAGTTCATATACTCAACGAGTAATTGCTTGGAACACAATCTCCGATTTTATTTAATTTTCTGAATGATAAAATGATATTACGTTAAAATCCTATTATTATCAGATTATTAAAATTTGCTTTTTTTAACGCCTCTAGTTGGTTTCGAACCCAGCACCTTGACGCAAGTGCTGAAACTTTAATCACTGCATATTTTGAAAACTTTCGGTCGATTACCTTGATCCTATACTGTTTAAATTTTTGTGGTATATTTGTAAGCAGATTTTGGTTTTGAAAAATTCAGTCAAGTACTCTAAGAAATAAAATTCAGTCAGTTCTACTCATGGGCGATTTAGATGTTTCTTCATTTAGAATTTTCTTCTCAACAAATTTTTGCAAAATAGAGCTGCACGCATATAAAAATGTTACTAGTTAAAAAGAGTCAGGCAAGGCAATAGCCTTCGTCACATTCACTATCACTGAATAAAATTTTTAACGCATTCGCGCAGTCATACAATTTTTTCGTTTTTTAAGGAATACCGACATATCTTTCAATTCTCAACAACACATTCCTTTCCGCAACGAAATATCATTGCAATTACAAAAGTTATCAAAACACACATTTGAAAGTGTGCGGCAACGTGTTAATAGATCATTTTTATTTAACTTTTTCATATGTTATTTTAAAATTAATTCATTTCACAAATTGCAATTCGATTTTGTTCGTTCTAATCTAATTTAAGCACAAGCTGTTGAAACTGTCATAATTTATGGGATATACAAAAAAAATTATAGCATGGCCATTTTTATTTACATATTGCTAACTCTTTTTAACTAGTAAATTTTTTTAAATGCCTGCAGCTCAGAACCATTTATGAACATGATTCGAGTAATGACGCTAAAATTAAAAAAAAAGAAAAATATTGGGTTCGTCCATATTATAAAGAGCGCTTGCCTATAAAAGCAATAAAATATTTACTTACCGCTCATCTTTGCATCGTTTTGTTTGATTAATATTTATGGTTACATTTGACACTTTTTTAGTAGTAGAAAATATATTTTATGGTTTATAGTAGAAACTATATTTTATGGCAACATTCCCAGTTTCATGCCAACATTTGTTCAAATTAAAAAGGAAAAACTCAATTTATTTAACTGGAATTTTATTTGCTCTTCCCGAGGCTAACTACAAAACAACATTTTATATTTTTGTTTCCAAATTCGACTTTATTTATCAACATAGTTTCCTTCAAGAGTGATATATGGTACATTCATTCTGGCGTTTCTCCAACAATTCGATGCATTTTTTGTAGAACGATTTATCTTTGCCCTAAAAAAAAAATATTCATTTGTTTCGGCAAAATCCCTTTTTCTGGATCATTTATTTGCGGTCTGCGAACAGGTAATAATCACTGCGAGCCGCATCTTGAGAACACGGTAGGACAGAAAGCACTTAGAACTTCAATTCGTGCAATTTTGCCATCGTAGCCAACGACTTTGTGACACAGTGCATTGTTACAAAAGATCACTTTTTTCTTTTGAATTTGAACGAACAAAATGCTTTGTGCATCCTAAAATATGGAGGCAAAAACCTTACTGGTTTCCATTTTCATTTTTGGTCATTTCGCAGTCGCACGCATTTAACTTTCAATTGATTGACAATTCGTTTCCAAGTGTATTGATGAGCCCATATTTCATTCATAGTCACATATACCGATGCAAAAAATAAGGTTTATTACAGTTTAATGGTTGCACAGTGCTCCGAATCATTGATGTGTTGCTGTTTTTGAACCAGTGTGAGCAAGCGCGGCACCAACTTTCAACAGAGCTTTCTTTGTGTCTTTTAATATTTCCTTTCGATATCTTAAAGGTGTAAGCTATCTCACTAAATTTCATTTTACAATCTTTCAAACCGATTTTGTGTACTTTATTTATCTTTCTGGGAATAACTGCCTAATTCGGGCGACTGGGGCGTTCGGCATCATTGCCGTTTGTACGGGCATGTTTAAATTCCACAAACCAACGTTCGACGGCTGCTTTCGAAAGAACAGAGTCCCTATAACCATTATCAAGCCATTTTTTCCTTGATTGGGAGTTTGATAAGAAAAACGGTATTTCATCAACACAAGAAATTAATTTTTTTTTTCGATGGTTTTGAAAATAACAAAAGTAGCGTTTCTTAATCAATTATACCTTGTAAACTAAGAGTTGGATTTTTATAAAATGTTGACACATATCATTTGAAGGTTGGTACTTCCTAAAAATTATATCTACAAATCTATAATTCTATAAATCTGCAGCTCAGCAATTTATAAGCCTATACAAGTGTACAATTGTACGAGTTTACAAGTCTTAGGTTCTTTTCCAATTACTTACTTATTTGAAACTTATTAACTTATTGGGCGCCATCTTAAATAAGTTATCCAAGTCATTCCAATTCATCGCACTGATTTATTTGCGATGTTATAAGAAAAAGCGAAACGCAATTTCTATTATATGGAAGATAAGCAAATTCTTAGCATGTTCCCAGTATGCAATTTTTCCACTGTGTGGAAAAAATAGTTTTAATTACATACCAAATTCCATACTACAAAATTTCAAAGACACACAGATATCGATTTTGGGGAGAATTAATTTTCTTTCCCTTTCTGATTTATAATTTTTTTGATGTTTTATTAGATTTGTTTTGTATCTTCAGTTTCATTAGATATGTTGACGAATGAACATATGTTTACTCGGGTCCCATTTGAAACGCGATATTTTAAAACGCGAATTATGAAAACGCGATATTTCAAAACGCGATATTTCAAAATGCGATATTTCAAATCTAGATAGACTACAAAACGTGATATGGTACAAAACGCGATATTTCAAAACGTGATATTTCAAAATGCGATACGGTACAAAACGCGATATGGAACAAAACGGGAATTTAGGAATGGGTTATATCAGGCGGGTGAAGGGGAAATTTAATTTTAATATATTGGAATTTAAAAATCGATAGGATCGGTATCAATCGGGCCGCTGTGCTCTCGTCGCTTCGCATTGCACATTCTGAACCATAACGCGTTTTTGCATATCCGCGCGTTTTGAAATATCGCGTTTTGTACCATATCTCGTTTTGTCATATCTCATTTCAAAATATCGAGTTTTGACATATCGCGTTTCGAGCGGATCCGTGTTTACTCAGTTTTTTATTTATAAAACTTTTTTGTGTTTTATTTTTTAAAACGTGTTTTAAGTATTAAAGTAAAATTTGATTAATTTTAAAAGTTGCTCGTATTTTGCCATCATCGCGATCAACAACATTGGACTAAACAGGTAATAAAATTGATTTTCCAAACTTACGACGTATGCTTTTAATACTGACAAGTTTCATGTGTTTATTTTTTAAGATGGATGCCGAATGAGCAATGTAAAAGATTGGCGACATAACATTACATTGGCGAATACATTGATACATTGGAGAGATTTAAATTATAAAATTGTAGTGTGTCTGTTTATTGAATATTAAAAATTGTATATGAATATGAATGTATTGTATAGGAATGGATTGTATATGTATGTATTGTATATGAATAATTTTTACAAAAAAATGCAAAAAAAATTCTTTAATTTCAAAATAAAACCTCATGTGAAAAGTACTATAGAAACTCTCTTCCATCTGCTCTTTGCTAGATCTATCTCTCTATCGGCTCAATCCAATTTCTTTTTTCTCTTTTTAGTCGCGATTCACACCAACACTAGAATTTTTGTCACATTTTTCTTTGGCGAGTAGTACGGTTTTCCGTGTACATAACAAGGTTCTTTCCATAGAAAGAATGTGGTTTTTGCACTCGGATGTAAACGGAATTCCGTTGGCATTGGGTTAGTCGTTATCACTAGATTTGAAAATAAAAACGTATATTATGTGTATTACTTTTAGTCAAGACACAATTTTGGACATATTTCTGTATAGACGTACTTATTCCAATATGTCACCACGCATTCAGTTCATCTGAATTTCTACTGTGAGACTTCAAATATAAGTTCAGTAAATTAAATTGTTCCGCCATTACCCAATCATACTTGTGTGGGCTTGTTTGACTTATCTGAATCGCCAGCACATGAGAAACATATGTTCGCGATCTGCGGTATCCTTACTGTTAAAGTTAGCCGAAAGTTTCCAGCCGAAATATGGTAATGCAATTAATTCTGATATCAAATATTTTAAAATATTGATATGCAGATTGTATCGATTGGTTGTATCGATAAATAACATTAACTTCACTATCCAACTGAAAAATGTTTAAAAGATGAAAATGAATAATCAATTTTCTAGAAGAAAATGTCATAACAGACTCTATACAATAGCCAGGCAACTCAGTCACGTTTAGCTGATGAAAGGTTTGTGTATCGAGATTTTGACAGATGAACGCCGATCTGACTGTAATCTGACTGCCAATTTGATAGCCCATAATCATAGATAGATTTTGAAAAAGGTTATGGGAGGGTCTGATGAGATTGTAGGGATGAAATACCATATCTGCTTCATACAGCCGAAAGTAGTCGATAAAGAAGATTAAAAATTATCAAACATTAAATGGATTGTAATTGTCGTTAAAATTGTTTGCAACTCAAGATTATGCCAGTCAACGATGACTGCCGATTGGATAGCCGGTGATCATAGGTAGATTTTGATTGAGTCTCACACCCAAAGAAATGGGCAGGAGCAAATTATACTTAACCAAAGAATAAAAATCAAGAATTACATTTAGGTATGGCACATTCACTTAAATCACAATAAGTGTTTAATTTTGAATCGTATCCAAAGTATTGAGCAGTTGATTCCTATATAAGTATAAGTTGTTCATTAGAAGTTATTCTTAATTATTTATAATTTATGATTTTCGTTATTAATTGCCCAATAAAAAATAAAAAATACAGTTTTATATATTATACAAATATGTCATTGTCTATGACAGTAATTGCATAATTGATACCCAATAAATATAATATTTCAGGGTTCATCACAACATATGCATAAATTATCCATATTACTCATAATATATACATTATCCTTCTGACGCTTTCTTCTCTCTCTTTCTCTCTGTCTTTCATTTTCTCGATCGTGTTTCTTTCCTGCAGCGTCATTACATCATTAAAAATCATAAACACTTGGAGGTAGTGAACAATTAATTAAAAATTATTAGTTTTTATTGTTGATTCAAAAAATATTAATCTTGTTGTGATTATAGTGTGTAGCGTGATATTGTGTAAAGTGTATGTTTCGGCTGATTTCGTGGTAATTGGATTACAACACTATAAATTAATGATAACATTATAGTTTTGAGGTTATGTGGTTTGTGTCATAATGGAAAATGAATCTAATAGACATTTAGTCGGATTAAATATTACAAGAATATCTAATTTCTCAAGAATTAACTTTAAGACTGTTGAACACTATACTAAATAAATTTTAGTTCAGTTTTTATATTACAATTTCATCAGTACCTTAAAATTATAATTTATTGCATAACTAGAGTTTGCACGAACGTCGTATAGTCCGATCTACTGTAATGGTGAAAAGTAACATTGATGGTCACATGGGAATTCCCTTTCTTTTTTTAATTTAAATTGTTTTTAATAACATTTTTATTTATATGATATAATTGATCAAATAATATTGCTTTCGGTGTTACGGCAACACAAAATTGAAACTATCAATTTTGTTCATCATATTATCTAATATGTATTCATCGAATATAAAATCTATGTACATACTAAATACATTCAGTAGACGGATATGTTAATGTTCAACTTGGTTATTCTGGTTAGATGGAGACTATTTAACCAAACTCCGGTTTTTTAAACCCCTTCTTCTAAATTATTGATTAACAATAAATAGTAATCCTACTCATTCTATAGTTTAGTTTTGTTAATTTTGTATATTATGTAGTTTCAGGCTCAGTGTTAGGTCATTGAAAAATATTTACCTTTTAAGTAAATCACATAAATCGTAAAACACAAATTATAATAAATTGATAAAGAAACAAAAACGTTATTGATTTCAATTGTAGATGGAGCCTGCTGGTAGTTATATCGAAGACTGTGATTTAAATAATATTGATGAATTTATTTTTATCCTTATCGATTGTCCACTAGCCAAACATTTAAAGGAATGAGATATGGAACCATTATTGCCGAAATTAATAAGTAAATAATTAGTAAGACTTTATTCCAATACGAACTTAATAATAAATTAATTTTAAGGTAGCAACATCAACATCAGGATTCTCCAATATTTAGCCGAGATAGAAATCTGTCCTATTTTTAAATAGGTCTTGGAATCCAAGCGCGTTTCAGAACTAATTGTATAGACTTGCAGAACAAAATTGTACTACATATATTGTACCTTGTACTAGGTTAATTTTTATATATGTACTTATATGCAATATCTCTTTGCAGAATTAATGATAGTTTTCAAACCAAATCTAGAACAAGCATTAGCCAGTTAGTTCTATTGCAGTTCATCGCGCAAACTGATAAATGAATTCTTCAACCCCTAGTTCAACACAAACGACTTCAACCATTATTTTTCGTATGCTGTTATAAAGCATCTCAAAGTTTTCATTTATTAATTTTGTTAGGGGTTGGCTAAAATTATTAATCAATCCTTGTTTCTAATAAGTAATATTAATTTTTTCACTGTAGAAACATTTTAAGACCAGTAAAAATCCATCACGGAAATTATACCACAAATACCGCGCCATATCAAAGAATTTGAAAAATTTTGGATGTCTCACCGATATTAAAAGAAGACTCATACAAACGTCCCTTGACCCACAAGTAGTCGATCCTGAATCTACAGGTACAAATTTTATATATAATTAATTTCTCATTACCGTACTAAACTGTGACTTTTTGTTTTTTTACTATATTTAGATATCGAAGAAATATGTGCAAATAAAGTTTAGCTCAAAGTCCATAATGAGAGATTATTGAACAGTAGTAGACGGAAACTTTTAACAAAAGGTGCAGAACAGAACAAAAGATGTAGCCTACTGTTTATAAAAGAGTGGCCATAATATAGAAATACAAAATGATATTATGGTTTGGTAAATACCACTAATGGAAAAACATAACAAATTATCATTTCTCTACAGATCCAAATTGATAATCACGGCAACTAAAGGACAATTTTAAGAGTAATATTAGAGACATCTTTAAAAAGTACTTAAAAGATAAATGGGATAGTCATCCATTCGAAACTGGTATGAAATAATAAAAACTAAAATCATGTGAAAACGAAATGTAATTTTATGCTTATTACAGTAATTTGAATATGGAGCGCTATTTAAAAAGTTCATGTAGTAGTTACGTAGAGTTACTCTTGACAGTTCGGCACAAAGATACATTATTTAAAATTGGGTTTTATATATATGAATTATCAAAATTATATTTAATACAGAATATGTTATTATCAGAGGGTAAATTGTTTTGACTGTATTAGAAACTGAAGTAATGGGTTTAAATTTTAATTTAAAAATCTATAGAACAGGTTGGGTAAAAGTGAACTCTTCGAACACTTTGCTAGAATATTATTTTCATATAATTTATTAATTTTCTATTATTATTTACACTACATGTTATTTTTAATAGAATTTATAAACTGTTATCAAATTTGAATTAAATGCACATTTATTGATAATTCCATGAACAACCTCTGCATGAAGTGTGTTACAGTTTGGAATATTAAGTGCTTACTGTAACTAAATATGCATTTTAATTTATAATTCGCTCCCATCCAAAGAATAGATAAAGCATTACGTAAGCATGGTTTATTCTTAAACAGGTATAACCAAAGTTAATCATGCACTAAAGTTGCTCTTAACAATTGTTGAATTATAGTTAACTAATCAAACATTCTTTAAACACAAGGAATGAATTAATCTATACTATGCTCTATACATACCAAATTGTACCATAAGTGATTCATAGCTTATGTATAATTTAATTCTGAATTTTGAACGATTCATGCATTATTATGTATAATAAATACTTATAATCGGAATACGCCATGTTTCTTGAATTGCATATATTATTAATAATATGACACTATTATTCCTAGCTTATGTAAGGTTGAAAATGGAACATAATTTTTGCATAAGATGTGCCTTATAAGAATATTATATACAAAATTTTCTCTGGGTGCATGAGGTTATAGGGGTGAAATTTTGATTTTACCCATTTTCCAACTATAAAATCTTTCGTCATTCGAGATTTTGCCATAAAGACACCAATCTGTCTATGCTCATTTGATAGCCAATAATCATAGTTAGATTTTGATAATAGATTAGGGATGAGTCTGATGGGGTTATAGGAGTGACATTTTTATTTTTACTTTCTTCTGACGATAAAACCGTTCGTCATTCGAGATTTTGCCAGATGGACACCAATGTGACTATGCCGATTCAATAGCCCATGACGATAGGTAGATTTTGATTAATGGTAATGGTCTGATGGGCTTATAAGGTTGAAGTGCCACATGTGCTTCATACACCGGAAAGTAATCAATAAAGAAGATTAAAAATTATCAAGGATTAAATATTTGTAGTTATCGTTAAATTTGTTTGAAACTCAAGATTACGTCAGTCAGTCGCCGTTCTGACTACCCCTATTTGTTAGCCCAAAACCATAGATAGATTTTGACTATAGGTTAGGAGTGGGTCTCACGAAGTTATAGGGATGAAATTATGATTTTCGCCATTGTTCATCGAGAAAATCTACCGATGGTCACTATCTGCATTATCGATTTTTTCACTTTCAGCTCACGTTAACAAGGTTACAGCTATAGCAATTGGACGTATATTGGTATCTCAACTTATGTAAATATTTACGAGGGTATATCAAAAAGTCTTGCAATATCATATGAAAAAAAAAGTGAGTGAGACAACAATATATTTTTCAAAACCATTTTTAGTAACACGTGTTTTGAATTTTTCTTAAAATGAATGAAATTGAATATCGCGCCGTTATTAAATTTTTCTGTAAAGATGGACGAAATGTAATTTATATATTCTACTATATATCAAAAGCTTACGGCGAATCTGCACCATCATATGCCACAGTAACAAGGTGGGTAAAATTATTCAAAAGTGGTCGGGAGTCATTAGAAGACGACAACCGCTCGGGTCGGCCAGCAGATGCTATTCGCCATGAAATAGTAATTGTGGCCGAATCTATTGTATTGGAGGACCGGGGTATTTCTGTTTCGCGGTTAGCGTGGAGACTTTTTCTTTCATACGGTACCACATATACTATATTATATGACCACCTTCACATGTCGAAAGTAAGTACGCGATGGGTTCCCCGTTTGTTGAATGCAGAAAAAAAATGCGTGTTCAAACTTCAAGAAGATCCAGAACATTTCTTGGATAACATAATAACAGGCGATGAAACATGGCTTCATCACTGTGATCCGGAATCCTAACAAGAATCGATGCAATGGATTAAACGTAGTGAACCACCACCAAAGAAATTCAAAACTCAACCGTCTGCTGGTAAGGTTTTGGTAACAATTTTTTGGGATGCTGAAGGAATTTTGATAATCGATTATGTGCCACCGAAAACCACAATCACAGACATATATTACGCAGAGGTTTTGCGAAAATTGAAAAAAGCGATGCGGGAAAAACGGCAAAGGAAAGCTAGGAAAAAAAAATCTTGCTTCTTCACGACAATGCACCAGTGCACAAGGCTAATATTGCTCATGCTGCATTAAAGGACTGTGGCTTCGTGGAAATTCCGCATCCACCATACAGTCCAGACTTGGCACGTATAAACCTTAAAGGAGATTATGTCGAAAAATTAAAATATTGCTGCCTCACTCACTCTTTTTTTAATATGATCTTGCATGACTTTTTGATTTGCTCTCGTACCAAAATATCCGCAAACAACTATGTTAAATAAAAATAAAAATTCATCTTGCAAATCAAATTCTTCTTGATATAGAAAGGGCAAATTGTCGGCATTTTTGTGCTGGGTGACTTCGTCACTGGGAGGTACCGTGTTCGAATCCCTATAGAAGCACGGTACGAAATAAATTTTATCATCTGATCTTCCATTTAACGCATGAAGCGAAAAGCAAAAGGCGAATGATTTTGGGTTGCATCTGCCACAAAAAAGTTGCAAAGATTAAACATAGACTATAGTCAAGAATAACAACAAATAATTGAAACATTTTCATTCAGAGTACACTAATTGTTATAAAAAACCGTTTGTTATTGACGCATTCAAATTGGAAGGAACCGCTAGGAATCAAGCAAAATTGCTAAATTTTTGATCAATGAAATTGTTTTAAATTATTGGAAATGTTTCGGTGGTTATGTGTTTAATGTTTTATTTTATTTCTTAGGAAAATTCTTATTTTATTGTATAACCACTAACTTGAAAGGGGTTTAAGGAAAATATACCATAAAAACAAAATTCTGATTTATACAGGTAACAAAATCACCGTAAATTCGGAATATTACTATCTACCGATCTTTAATGAATTTTATGGATACTTAAAATGTTTAAATATTTTTTGTTGCGTGAATGTTTCCCCAGAAAATCAGTAAGATCATAATAGATTGTTTTTCAAACGGCCTTATTCAAGATGTATAGGCATACAAAAACGTCAGAAAAATAATACAAATATTTTCACTCGGGTTTAAAGCAAATACGGAAAATTTATTTTCATGATTTGTATAGCTCGTATTTATCTACATTTTCAAATCCATGAACCGAAAATATAAAATAAACCAAAAATTTTCTTTTTTTGTTCGCTTTTATCTAGAATTTTCTTTGTTTATCAGTGTTTTCTTGATGAAGTTAAGTGTAATGGAAATAAAAATCGAGGGTTGAATCTTTTCCAACCATTTGGAATGAGATGGTATAATATAATATAAACGGAACAGAGCAAGGCAAGGGAAAATTGTATAATAAACCACCCTTAGTCCTTTTTTTATATACACTAATGTGAAACGACCCCAATAAATTTTGTTTTATTTTTTGTTTTGTGTTAGTTTAATTTCTTTTCGGCGCCCCCATCTCAGCTTACTGTGTATACATATAGGATTTGAAATAGAATTTTTTCCCTCCTCCCGACTTCCCACACCGTTGATACGAAACAACTTTTCTTATTGTTTGTTTCTTACGAACGACGTTGGAAAAAAAATTCTATCGGAAATGAATGGAAGCAAAAAAAAAATTAAATAAATAAGAAAAATGTTCTCTCTTGCTTGCCCAAGAAGCGGAGCGCAACCAAACTTTAGGAAAAATATTTTTGAATTAGGGAAAGAATGGAATTTATTAAATGGAAAGGGAAATTCATGATATTTTTTTTTTTTTTTTGCGAAAATAAGAATTTTCTTTAAAGAGGAAAATGGAATTTTAAATGATGCGATGATGTTCATTGAAATTATTATTATCGTTACAGTAATGATGATGATGGCTATGATGATAACAAGAGGACATATAAAAATGATAAAACAATTTCTTTTATATAAATTTAATGAATTGTAATGTGCCATATATATTTTATTATCTTAAGCAAAAAAAAAATTGCGGTAAAATTGCGTTACGCGAATTAAGAAAGCCTCAAAGCCTGAATATACTAATACTAAAGTTCAATGATATTTTATTTATATCCATGAATTAAATATAAATTAAAAACAAATTTATTTTTTTTTGAGTATTAATTAATTAAAAAATTAAAATTTGTAATTAAATACTTAATTTACTGTAATGTACGACATTATCGATATAAATTGTTATGGATATATAATGTATGGTTTGTTTGAATGCTTTCCCAAAAATCAAAATATATTTATAAAACAATTAAATATGTTACTTAATGGTTTAAATTTTAATGTGTGTCGTTTTCGATCCGCGGTGGCTTTCTTTGTGTTGCAACAAAAAATCAATTTGTATATAAGCCATCCATTGACGATACCATTTTATACACAATAAATACACGGATACGTATTATAAGTTGTTTATCGTTTCGAATTGGTCTTTAATGATAAGTGTTGATGTAGTCTAAATTATGTTATGCTGTACGTAATATGAAATTAAAAGCAGGGAATGTGATATGTGTAATCGCAGTTCATAGACGGTCAATAAAATAAAGTTTCCCTCATTTAACCGTATATACGATATACAAGCATATTACATATAGTTTAGGATTTTAGTGTATCATTTTTATTGCCGTATAGATTCATTGAATGGACCATTACTAAAATGTTAGAAATTTGTTAGTTAGAAATTAAACGACAATCAACATATAATAAAATTAACGCTTTATGCATGATATCCCCAGAATTATATTTGTGTTTTGTATTTCGATATAAAAAACCAGTACTGGAATAAATATTTCGACAGAAGCCGCAAAACCCGACTTTCCAAATCAACTAAACTCATTTTTTGGGTTGATACTTTGTTTAAATTGTAATGAATGAATTAATATTAACAAAAGATACAAAAGAAGAAAAAAGTTACCACTTACATATTTTGTTCAGAAAGCAGGCAATAATTGGACTGCTGATTCTGCGACATCAACGTTCTTCTAAAACAAATTATTATACCCTTGGGGTAATTAAAGGTTAACCCGTTTTATACGACACATAAAATCACAAGAACAATTGTGACGATTTTCTCAATTTAACATACATTTGTCTTCTAAACATGATTTGAAAATTTCATTTAATTTTGTAGTTCTGGAGAGATGGAATGTTCCAAAATTGGAACAACCGTTGAAACACTGTGAAATATTTTTAATTTTTTTTATTGATAAAATAAATATTTTATTTTGGAACTGTTGTTTTGGAATAGCAGCTTTGGTTTGTCTGATACTAGATAATGTAGGCACTAGGCATTAGAAGATCCACTCCAAGCATTCCCTTATTGTATGCGCCCTTATCACTTCTGGGTGAGGTATACGTATACATTGTACATACACCATTTAGCGGTTGCCCCGGGTTTGATTGTATCACAATTGGAAAGAAATGTCATAATCGTTATTGAACGATAATCCTCTTTTTTTTAATTTTTCACCCAGATTAATGGGCATTTTCATGATCAGTTTTCATGGACTGCGTGTGTCCTGTGGCAAAGCTACCGTCGTTGTTCAAACTCGGCCAAACCCCGTTGAAGATGCCATACAACAAATTTTGTAACCAAATCTGAATCAAAAATGCCGAAATTCGTTTCTAAAATACCAAACTTCGAACAGTTATTCGTCCTCTTACTCTTTCAAGCTCGCATTTTATGAAATTTGTTTGAAGTATCTACGAGGCAAGTTGACATTACCATCGAGTACTGTCATCCGGCAGATGTTGTTACGAAGGACATCGTTGAAAAGGACATATATGATACGATGGATGTCACGATTGCCCATTCCAGCCGCTCATTCATCCTGAATTGTCGTGGCCAATTTGGATGAAATGCGCTACGTTTTACTGCCGCACCCATCATACTCGCCCGAGCTGATTCTTTGCAATTTTTTTCTGTTCCTTAACATGAACACATTGCTTGGAGTAAAACAGTTCAGCTCAAATGAAGAAGTTATTGCCGACACAGAAGCGTATTTTGAAGAGTTTGAGAAATTGTATTTTTGGAGGGGTTAAAGAAATGGCAGAAACGTTGGAAAAAGTGTACCGACCTAAAAGAAGATTGCGTTAAAAATAAAAAACTTATCTCTCCAATCTCCATTCTTTACACGGGGTACTTATTGATCGACCCTCGTATTTGATCGTTGTTTGCTAAATGCAAGTTTGATTTTATTTTATAAAACATGTTACAATGCATTGTATTTCGAAATATTTCAAACTCATAATCGATTTATAATAACAAATATAGATGTTCCTAGGATACAGGTTGATGGCCAGAAATAATAAAATTCCCAGAAAATGTTTCAAGTATGGTAAAGTAATATTCTTTTGACTATCATAAAGCTTCGTTTGATTGAGGATCAAATTATATATACGGTTTCATCAAAAAAATCGTGGACTAAGTGAACAGGCAATTTTTCAAGCAAAAAATTTTTTAAATCTTCTGTTTTTGGAATTCAATATTTCTCGAATTTTTTAAAATTGTATGACATAGAGGAATAAAATCGTCCTCCTCCCAATCGTCATCATCGTTGTCATGGATTGTCAGAGTTCTTGCAACGTCGAGTGGTATTTAATCGTTGATGTTTTTCCCGTGAAGAACATCTTCGTCTACTCTTCGTCACTTATTCTGCCTAGGTTTTAAGGAGGTAAAATTGCTATATCATCTAAAAAACGACTTACTTTCAATTTCACTAGTGCGGATAAATGGGTAATCCTAATTAGCAGAGTAATAGGAGTAAAAGTAGGAGTTACGAAACTAATGAACATTTGCCGCAACCTTGTGTGTCCAAAAAAATAAGAACTGTCTAAAGCGGGTACATTGGCGGAAATGCTCTTCAGATAACATGTCGTTTCCACCAAAAGTAAGGTTTGTTTGCGTAAATATTGCTACAACAAATTGTCAGTTTTGTATTGAGAACATAATCGATTGCAAGATGAATACCTCCTACATTATCACTTTCCATCGTCAATCCTGAGACGGATTTTTACCGATTGGCGCAGGCAGTTTAAAAAGTAATTCCGGTAGCTTACGTTCATCGATCAATTAATAAATTAACAGCTACTCCAGTTATTGCCATAGCCGAAACTAAATGCTTTCTTGTGTAATATATAGCTAATGTTTCGCTGCGGTTAAGGACATACTCTTGGTTGCATTTTTGCTTGTTTATAAGAAATGAGGTGTCATAGTGTGAACTATTTGTTGCGTTTTTAATTTCTATAATTTGATCGACAAGTTATAGCTGGTGCAGTAATTTGATTATCAAAATGCACTGTTATGACAAAAAAGGAGTTTTTTTTATGTATTTTTTTTTTTTTTTAATTATGCGATCTGTTTTGAGGCTCAAGGCTCACCCTGCTCTTTCGCAGTTATGATTTTTACGTCTTTACTTTACGCCTCTCGGCCAACTCGAGGACGTACGGCAAAAGGACAGATTTAAGACCATTTGCACATTGCAAGCTCCATGCCAGCTTATACTTGAATGGAAGATGGGTCGGCCCATGGGTTTTGAACACCGACAGGTGTATTACATTTCAGCTCAGAACGTAATCTGTTGATAAAATTTCACTTTGCATCTTGTCCCTATCGGGATTCGAATCCGGTACCTCCCGATCCAAACGCCAAAGCTTTAACCATTGTGCCATTTGGTCGGTAAAAAAAATATGTTGTTTACAAACAGTTCTAGTTTGTTAACATACACTGTTCCAAAAGAATCATACATATATTCAAGTTTGCAAAATGTCATATAAAGACGAAACATTTATAATTAGCTGTGTTTCTTTTAATTAATGAGGCCTAAAGCCAAGATATTGGGTTAGTTCTCTATTAAAATAACGAGTTAATTATAGGAGGAATATTATAGGATTTAAGTTCTGACGATTAAGGATTAAACGGAGATTTGTGATCTTCCTTTCGAAATTTTTACCAAAATGTCAAGTACCGATTTTGGCTCTTTAATAAATTTTCTAGGATCAAACAGCGCCAAGAAATATTACAAATTACCCGGATGCAATTTCAGTCAAGGATCACCTGGCAATAACTTTAAACTACTTGGCCACTGAGGACAGTTTTCAATCATTAAAATATTTACTCAAGGTTTCAAATTCTTTTGTATCAGCGGATGTTATGTGAAACACTAATGCTGGAAACAGACGTGCGGAAAAACGCGTGCATTTAAATTAGAATACACTACTTTAATTGAAATGAAATACATGTATTCCGCACCAATTATTTTGCTCACTTATAGCTAGCTATACATTATACCTCTGCGTCGTACAATATATTGTTAATTAAATTTCGTTAGTTTTTGGCCTACAAGTTCACCAAATGCCTTGTATTCATCACGCGAAGGATCTTTTTTTTTTTGTTTTCCGGCTGTCATAAATGGTGGTCGCTTTTGAAATAGCAAAATAATGGTCGCAATTTAACGAAATTATCTCTTAGAGTTATCGGTGATGGCGTTTCTGATGAATTTTTGCGATTTTCCTAGTCTGGCCTTCCATGGTTAGTATAGTAGTTTGCTGTCATTAGAAATGTCCTCTGATGAGATGTCATTGTCCTGAAAAAAGCAAAAAGTATTATAAAAATAAAAATATTTTGATAATAAATAGTTCAATAAATCATACAAATAACATAGTTTTCAGTATGTTTTGGACACCCACAAATCCTGAGGAATTGGAAAAAATTTGCTCGTGACTACAATACTATATGTGGAATTTTCGTATATGCTTTGGAAGTATGAACACTAAATACGTCGTTATACAATTTCCAAAGTTTTGCGAAAGTAAATTCGTTAATTATACACGTTAATGCTAACTTCACCTAAATCACCATTGAACTCACATAGTACAAAATTCTGAAATCAGTTCAGCTTGTAATGTGAACAATCCACATTAGTATCGCGTACAGGAAATTGCGCCGCACTAATATAACAAAGAAATGACAAAAAATTTTAAACAGATCTAAGCCAACAGATTAATTTAAATGGTTAAGTTATTAATTTCTATTATCTTTAATTTAATAAACGACTACCCACGTGTACATGAAAATTTTAATTTCAATTACAGACGCTTTAACAATTTAAAAAAATACAATTTTTGACATTTTAGTTTAGTTCGAATGTAGTTGTAGTTATAGTTTATGTAATTTTGAGTTGCCAAATTTGCGAAAACTGGGGATTTCGTTCCCATTTCCTAATGAAAAATTGAAAAGTGACGAATATACGAATCTGATTAACCGATTTATCGTGTTTGCGAGCTTTTCATAACTTCTTAATATTAGAAATATTAACACGATGTCAAGATTTTGTCTATTCCTTCCGATACCAAAGTAAATTCAGGCCAGCAAAAAGGTCCTTACAAACCGGCCAACAATGTTGACAAGCACTGTCGATGAAAAGATTTGTTGCTCGTAGTTATTAGTACTGTCAATGTAGTTAATCATGTATATATAGTTATAATCCGAGTAAAACTATATAACAGCTCTAAGAATATTCTGGACCTGTTGCACTATTTGTAATGTGTGTTTCTAGAGTTGGTTAAAAACTAAAACAGATATAAAGGCGATTATAAAAGCTGCTCGATATCTCGATAATAATAGCTTGAATTATTTTAAACGTATGCCACCAGTCAGACCTTTCAAAAAAAAAATTCTTTCAAAAATAAGATTTTGAACTGACAAATATAAGATGGCAACCTCGTACTGATGAGGTACAAAAAACAAAAACAATATTCTGTATTGTCTGTAAATTATCTATCTACTCTGTCAATTAACGCCACTGTCTATGCCAAAATCAATTGTCGACACTCACCATTTTCGACACCAACATGTCGATTATTCGAAATACGCACGAACTGCTACACGAAGGGTTTGAAAATATTGTGAAAAGGTACATGTTGTTGCATTTTTTGCTGAAAATGTTGGAAATGATATTTTTGATGACAATACTTTTGTGCTGTTTAAGGTAGTTGCAAGTTCATATCCCATATTTGCTAAGAAAGGAATTATTAAATAATTAGATCTTTCATAACATTCAATTCTCTTTCCAAGAGAATAATTCAGTTTTCAACAACTGTCATTTTCTTTCCTATATCATTAAATGTGTAGCTTATACTTAAGAAGGTTTGGTGGTCATTAACATCTTTAATGTTTATATTAATAGAAAGTTGGATGTGTTGTACCTGGAACTTGAAAGTTATTAGCCATACTGTACTTATGTTCAGGGCCCCAATTCTTGAAATATCGTAGACATTTCCGCATTCGCATATTTTTGCTAAAATTCTTTATATTTTTCAAATTTGTTTGCAAGTTGACTATGTTTTATTTCCCTACTAAGGAAATAATTCCGCATCGATTTACCCAGTCGGAATTTTGGCCTTAATAGGCAAATAAATAATTGAAAACATGCAAACAAATTTGAAAAAATGATTAAGGTAACCGGTGAAAAATTCGAAATAATAAATAATTTTAAAGCAAATTATATTCGAATGCGGAAATTTTCACCGATTTCGAGAATAGGGGCTCAGGTTGTTACTGAGTACTTGATTTACTGTAGAATCAAAATTTTCAATGACTCCAAATTTTTTGCAAAAATGCGAAAAATTATTTAATTTGCGATTGATTTAAGGTGCGGCTGTAGCTCAAACGTCATTAAGTCGTGATGCTTGTTACTGGCTATCGAAATATAAAATCTTTTATTTTGAAATTATTAGGTTGGTTTTGTTTCAGAACTACCGATTTCTCTTTATAAATCAAAAAAAAAATTATATAGTTGTATTCGGGAAGAAGTTATTAATTTAAGTAACAAATCAGCCACTTAGTATCAATCATACAGAGGAATCACACAGAATCGAGGAAAGCCATTATACGGAACTGAATGCGTCAACGTACTGTCTCTGCGACTGGGGATTTATCGAGATTGTATGAGTCGAGTATTAATGCGTCTCAAATAGAGACAGAGGTAAAACTGCCTAATCCAAATATTCAGCCATTTTAAGGCTAGTATACGGAATGGCAAACGTTTTATAATTTATATATCTCCGCCATACATAATAAGGATGTATACTATGTCTTGCGCAAACATTTCAATATTTGAAGAGGTTTTTGAAATGTGAAGCCGCAGCAATAATTGGGCACTTCAATATACCGGAAACCAATTGTTTTGAGGTCTTTCAAAAACTGTGTCAAAGATACAGCAGGAAAGACATACTGTGAATGGTTTTATTAAGCTATTCATGGATCAACCAAACATATCACAAGACAATGCATCGAACATTTGCAAGTTGATGGACACATCAGACGCAGTAGTTTGAGGATTGAAGGTGTTGGGCACAAACGCAAATGAATAAACTAGATAATAAAACCAGGGTACAATGGGCAGAATAAGCCATTGATCAGGTTTATCCGAAAATGGAGAATTTTTTAAATTTACTCGGAAAACGAGTAGCAGCAAGCATTTGCCACTAACACCATGAGGGAAAGTGTTCAAATTGCAAAAAATCTGCTCACGGAATATACGAATCTTACCAGTTCAAGAAATTGCTACCATCCGAGCGAGTTACATTAGCGAAAACTGCGAATAAATATTTCACTTGTCTCAAATCAAACGCAACATCACGCTCTTCGCAACGACTGAAGTCGTGGTTTGTTCATGGAATGAGGCATGCTGGTCTTGGACACGCGCGAGATTGTGTAGAGTTGTTATTGAAAATATTAGTGCTCCACTAATCTTCGACGATTCTGGGAAGTGGAGAAAATGCCTGAAAATGTGTAAATGATCGAAGAAGTAGATAAATGTAAGAAAATGTTTTTTAATACTACAAAATGCGATGAAAAATAGGTTCTCAATAAAATTACCAATTCCCCATAAGCACCATCAAACTTAAGGGCCTCCTATAACACATCATTGAACTGAATACCATCAATGGAGAGGCGATTTTATCGGTAGACATGCAATTGGTTAAAGAATAACCCAATGCTAATGAATATTTTTTCTACATCATGGAGTGAAAGGCATCCTGTATTACAACTAATCTTCGAGTGGTTTTGACCAAATCTAGTACTGGATTATCGTTAAAGGATGTACAGATGGTTGGTTTTTTGGTGCAGTCGTCGTCATTTATTATTTTGTTACGTTTCAGACAACATGAGTTGATGGTAATCGGCAACATGAAAAGATGTATAGGCTGGTTCGTATTTGTAAAGAAGATTGGCAATATCAGCAGATTGTTTCGACATGTACGGAATTGGATCTCGTACGAGTTTATTAACTTAATAAGGTGACATACGGAACGGATCCAATAATCAAAACCAATATTCCGAAGCCGCCAATGCTATTAAAAATGATATATGTGTCGATGATTTAATGATAGAATCATAGCAACAAATAAAAACAACAAGATACAATCGGTCATAGTTTGAGTTTAAGCTAAATTTAATTTAAGTAAGCTTCATTCAAACAAGGGTCAAATTCAAAATTGTTTGAAACAACTTAAGGATTAGACTAATAAAACCAATGAGATATCCAGTGATGACGACGTCATAAAGGTTTTAGGCTTTACATGGAATGTAGAAGAAGACAGTTTCATGTTCATTCCCGCAATTTATCGGAAGCTACCACAAAATGAGAATTACTGTCAACAGCAAGCAACATTTTTTATTCATTTGGTGGGTTATAACCTCTGACGGTGTGGGATAAAATTATATTTCAAAATTTGTGGACTGAAAGGATCATTTGAGATGATTTATTAACAATACATGTTCAACCGAGTTCGAATGGTTTAGGAAAAGAACTTAGAAAGTGAACTTTAGTGACGCTAGTGAGAAGGCTTATGGTGCAGTGGTGTATCAGAGAGCGACGTTGAAAATGAAAGCAACACCACTTTAATAATTTCCAGAACACGAGTAACACCCATAAAACAGTTAAGTATACCAAGGTTGGAGCTAATGGCGCCCTTTTGTTCACAAACTTGGTTACATTAGTCACGAATTCGTTTCTAGAAAACAGAACAAGCCAAATATTTTTAAAAAGTCCACGTCACCATTTGAGACATGTTTCATCAAAGGAAAACCCGGCCCACATAGCTTCAAGAGGTTTAATGTTAGAAAGGTTAGGCAACCAAAGCCCTTATAGTGGAAATTTCAAGTAGGTTTTAATTCATATAATGTATTCAAGATATTTGCGTTACTATATGTTAACAATGTTCGAGCCAGAATCAAACGTCTAGATTCAATGGATGGAAATATTTCGGGAGCAAAATTGATTACCTCTGAAAATAAGTTATTTTGAAGGCTGCAATAGATTTGCTTCAAAGAGAAACTTGCTGCATTAAGAACGGGCAAATTATTGTCAAATTGCAAAAGTTCATCGCTCCTTTCAATGTCAAACATCTAATTCTTCCAAACGCATATTTGACATATCAAATAATCATTTTGGATTTACACCAATTCCATCATCTGGCTGCGGAATTAGTTATTTTGCTTAGTTTGGTTCGCCGAAGATCCTGGACCATCGCAGGTGCAAGCCAAAACATACATTTATTCATCCATTTAATCAAGTAGTGGGCGACTATTGCAGACCCTTTAAGATTCATATCACAAGAAGAAGAGGACAAACAAGTATAAAGGGATAATATGTTTGCATATTCATATGTCTAAGTACCAAAGCCACCCACATAGAAATGAACAGCAGCTTGTCTACAGATAGCTTCCTGGGAACTTTGAAACGTTTAATTGCCAGATGCAGAATGTGTCATACCATATACAGAATGACACTAATTTTGTAGGAGCGAGAAATGATTTTAAGAATTTATTCCATTTTACTGAACAAAACACTAATGAGTTCTCTTTCTTTTTTTTTACTAGAAATGCAGTTAATTAGAAGTTCAATTCACCTGCTGCCATTTACATGGGAGGTATATGGCAGGCCGCAGGATAATTAGCGAAGACTTACCTGAAACGAAGCCATTTTCAACTTTGGAAAGGCAGATAGAAGCCATAAATAACTCTCGACCAATATATATTAATACGGATGCACTTACACCCAGAAAAATACATTTGTATATTTTGTGCAAATCGATGGAATACATAGTTGGAACGATTTGAAAACTTTCAGTAATTCCATAAAAAGCATAAATTATTCCATGAATGGTTCAAATATTTCATTTTTGTATATATTGTTCCAAAAGTGGATGAAATTGTTCAAATATTAATCATTCCGTGATTAAAGAACATATCCTTCTACTATGGAATAATAATAAATTTGTATATTTTGTGCAAATCGACGGAATACATAGTTGGAACGATTTTAATTTTTCGGTGATTCCAGAAAAATCATATATCGTTCCATGAATGGTTCAAATATTTCATTTTTGTATATATTGTTCGAAAAGTGGATGAAATAGTACAAATATTAATCATTCCATAATTAAAGAACATATCGTTCTATTATGGAATAATAATAAATTTGTATATTTGTGCAAATTTTCGGAATATACAGATGGAATGATTTTAAAAATTTCAGTGCTTCCAGTCGATATGATCAAAAGTGGTTAACATAGTTAAAATATTAATCATTCCATAACAAAAATAACATAAATCATTCTATTTAGCAGCATTATTATAGATTACAAATTAGGAATAAGATGGTAAGATAGTATAATATCAACATTAATTTAACTTAGTATGTATAGATATTATATTATACTTACCACAGGTGATGTTCAATTCAAACCGATTAATCTAACTGATATGTTCGACGTTGAAGATGATGATATCAGACTAGGTATCAGACTTTCTGGAACGACGAGAAATAACAATATTCCAAGAAAATGTTATACATAAGCGGTTATGTTGTCCGGATGGTACAAAAAATTATCAAATACATTGAGTACATTAACTCACTTTATTCTGAGTATGGTGCGGTATGGTGCGGTATGCTGCCCACCCTACAGCATTAAAGTTATTATTTAACAAAACTAGTGGTGGTCTGGTAATTCCATCTAAAGATGTGACTGGTTTGTGCATAATAACAAATAAATATTTTAAAACAGCCAACATAAATTTCAAAATTAAAAACCAAGATGAACAGTTGGCGTTACGCATCTTGCGCGATTTAAATATATATGGATTATTTCCGTCCTTACAAAACCACCGCAGTTCGATGCAGAGGTTGATAACAGCCACATTATATAAGTTGGCAAAAACCATAATCAAATGTTTTATCAAAATAAAATGTTCACAAATTGCCAAACAAATTAACGAAGAAAACACAACACACATACATCAACTGTACAGATTAATATTATACTTCGTCATGAATAAGAAATTAATCATTAACTATATCTTTATCACTTTATCACAATATTACAACCATAAAAGGATATCTTGTGGCGCGATTTAAATGTTGTTTCTCTAATTATTTTAAAAAGTATAATATCTAGCTAGATTGTGTGCAATGTGTTTATAAAGAATATCTAGATTATTGTATAATAATAATAATCATATACATACTTAATATTTCATAAATGCAAAACACTTAATATTTCAAATCATAATGTAAACAGAAAATTGGTTCTTATGATTTTTTGACGTTTTTAAACGCTTTTGTTTTCATTCGAATTATTTGCAGGTGCGCATTTGAAATATCAAGGGAAATCGCAATAACAAATTTGCATACAAAAGCGGTACCGCATGAATTAAATGAATAAAATGTGATTTATAATTTAAATCATTTGAATATTATTATTTATTTATTGATTATAGTAATCAAAAACGAATTTCAGTAAATTTCGAAATTAAATCTATCCTCAGTATGGTCCTATCTTTCGGAAATATTTTTTTAAAGCAAAAGGTGTATGTATATAAACGAGCGATATGACTATAAAAAAGTGCTCCCATTTTTTGTTGTTGATTGTGTTTGCCACAGATGATATCGTATCCATGTGTATGGTATATAGATCAGTGTCTAAAAGGAAATTAATAATGTTCGTTTGTTCATTCATCATTCTGTAATTTTGTTTTGACGATTCATATTACACCAGAAAAAATTTCAGAACGATTTTGTCACCACCTATCCTTGATAAATTTAAGTTATTGACGATCCCCGAAAAACTACAAACAAAAAATCTAACCCCATTAGGAATGTATTGAGTATGTGCCTGTTTAGACGAGTACTGTTTGAGCGCTGATTTTCCTCGTTTCTTTCTTCTTTGTCTATTAGTTTGTAGGTAAAGAACTAAGAAACGAGGAAAACCAGCGCCCAAAAAGTATTCGTCTAAACAGGCACTATGATACATACTAAAAAAGGGATGTTTAATTATCTACTACCTGAATTCAAAATTAAAATTGTCCAAATTTTAATAGGGTAATAAAACAACATCTGCATACTTTTTTTGTAAAGGAATGAGTCTAAGCAAAGTCACTTGTCCTTGCCATCCCTAATCTAATAGGGCCAAGACACACACGGCTTCATAAGGTTGGTTTCACCTTCCTTTCTTTCCCCTTTTACCTACAAAATCCGTTTTAACTGCATAATATAATTTTTTGGTGAAGCCGAACTAACACAAACAAAAATGAGTAAAACATATTCCAAGGGCATTTTTATGGCATGTAGATTTTATTTTAAATTTTATGGCGAGTTTTTTCCAACCAGTAGATCGAAACCAGATCAAATCGAAAAAAGATCAAATTTTGTGACGTTCTTTCCAACAAAACGATTTGATTTAATTTTTGAAGTTAAAAAAACGTGAAAACACAACTAAATAGATATCCCTTTTGTGTTTTACTAACACAATTGTATGGGTATGGCAAAAGTACCTTGTCAAAAATTTATTTTTGTATGTGTTTTGACCCAAATTACACGTTTGTGTATTCCTTTTAAACTTGTTTTCGTCCGAAAAAAAACACTATAACTATGCACACAATTGTGTTGGTTGTATTTCAAATAAAGCGAATTTTTTTATCAAAAACGCTATTACATACTATGATTTATTACTCACACATTTGTGTGGTGTGGACTTAAGTTAAGCCAATTTGTTTTTTTTCTGGGTTGAAAAAGGGATGTATCTATTTAAATAGTAATATGAATTATGATCGAATAATACTGAATATTATTACAAATCGTAACTAATGTACAACCGCTAGAATATAATTATTCTATCCCTTTATCAACCAAGAAAAAAAAAATTTGCTCAGTTTTAGTCAAACCCACACAAATGTGTGAGTAAAAAACCATAGTATGTAATGGCGTTGTTGATAAAAAATTTCGCTTGATTTGAAGTAAAACCAACACAATTGTGTGTATAGATATAGTGTTTTTTTCGGACGAAAATAAGTTAAAAGAAATTCACAAATGTGTAAGTTGGTTCAAAAAACATACAAAACTAAATTTTTGGCATGGTACTTTTGCCCTACCCGCACAATTGTGTTAGTAAATCACTAAAGGGCTATACCAGCAAAAAAGTTGGTTTAAAACAATTCAAATTTCGAACTATATATATGTAACTACATTATTTTTTCATTACATAGTTGGGATTGTTGTTGTAAATTTCTCAAAGTAAGATCGTAAATATTCGTACAAAATGCGTGTATACGAAATGTATACGAAATAAAATGTACAGCAACAAAAAAAAAAAAAATCATTTGTTGCGCTTGCGCTGTTCAATAAAGTGTTCCGATTTTTTCTTTTAGTTTTGCTTTTTAATAAACTTAGCAAACAACGTTGTCAAATTGTTAAAATCGTACTAAAAATACATTTTCTTTATTTATGGGACGAAAATTAAATCGTTAAATTTGGCAACGCCGACTACTATCAATATTTCGTATTTTCGTCGTGGTAGTGCATCAAAGTTATTTCATTTTTTACCAGCCTCAGTAGTCTGTGGTGCGCGTGCGAAACATTCAAAGCATAAATAAAATAAAGTGTTGAGTCATTGAGTGAGTTAATTGTGTAAACGATATTTTTAATAAGTATTTAGGTGATAAAAATTATAATAAACATATTTTCTAGTGTAGTTCTAATTAAAAAGTTTTACTTAGAAATAATATATTTATTGTGTTAAAGTTCTGTGTTGTGTTATCTTTAAAATCGACGCACAGAATAATGGTACACGCAAAAATTACAACGCCATTATTAATTCTTTGTTTAATTCCAGAAAATCTTCAAGAGCAGTGTGCGATAGATTTTTAATTAAACCCGAGCGTTTATTAAGATTCTTGTATCGAAATTCAAGTGAGTTTGCTTATTATTTCTTATTAGTGTGAATTAGAGTAAAATCATATTATTATTTTGTAAATTTATAATTTTCGCGGGATTTCCTTCTTTACATTTAGTTTTACATATCTATTAAATTTTTCCACGAGAGAAAACGAGACACTTTAATAATTACAACGCCATTATTAATTGTTTCTTTTCTTGTTTCGTTTCAGACCGAAAAATCTTCATGAGCAGTGTGCGGTGGATTTTTAATTAAACTCAGCCGATTATTAATAAATATTCTTGTATCGATATTGAGGTGAGTTGGTTTATTATTTCTTATTGGTGTGAATTAGAGTAAAATCTTATTATTTTGTAAATTTATAATTTGCGTGGGATTTCCTTCTAGATTTACGTTTAGTTTTACATATGTATTAAATTTTTCCACAAGAGCAAACGAGACACATAAAAAATACAACGCCATTATTAATTGATAATTTTCTTGTTTCGTTTCAGACCAAAAAATCTTCAAGAGCAGTCTGTGTGCGGTGGACTTTTAGTTAAACTCGGCCGTTAATATTTTTGTATCGAAATTCAGGTGAGTTAGTTTATTATTTCTTATTGGTGTAAATTAGAGTAAAATCTTATTTTTTTTTTGTAAATTTATAATTTGCGCGGGATTTCCTTCTAGATTTACGTTTATTTTTACATATGTATAAAATTTTTCCGCGAGAGCAAACGAGACACATAAAAAATACAACGCCATTATTAATTGTTTCTTTTCTTGTTTCGTTTCAGACCGAAAAATCTTCAAGAGCAGTCTGTGTGCGGTGGACTTTTAGTTAAACTCGGCCGTTAATATTTTTGTATCGAAATTCAGGTGAATTGGTTTATTATTTCTTGTTGGTGTGAATTAGAGTGGCTTGGTTACGTGGCTTGAAAAACAAAATTTCTCAATTAGTGGTACTACTGCATCTTTAAGTTTGGCAAATGTTCTGGAAAAGAAAATGACAGATAATACTCCATTTGTAAGTCACTATTACTAAACATTTATAAAATTTTACTTAATAACTATATTGTTATAGAACCTTGCTTTATTTTTTCAAACCGAATATGGTTCTCGTATTTTGGACATGTACAATGAGCAAAAACCACCCAAATTTACTGCGGAAACTAGAGAATTGTTCTGTTCTCTTATTGTTCGACATTTCACGGAAAAAAGCCAGAGGATGTCTTTAGCCGACTTTAGAGATGTTACATCAGAAATAGTTAAAGTATTTCCAGACGAAGATCCAGTAAGTAAATATTAACTAATGTTAATTTTGCCAACTACTTTTAATTTTATCATCACTAAAATGTAACTCATTTCAATTAATTTTCATTGTATTTTTGGATGTAAATGTAATATCTTTCTAAAATTAAATTTAACTATTAATTCATATTTAATTGTAGTTTCTTTGCATTTTTTCAGGACTTCTTTTTCCACAATGCCAAAAACCCTAAAGGGAAGCTATATAATAAATATAGAGTCATCTCTAATAATTTAAGGAAAATTGGTTATTTAAAACCTCGTAAGACGCAGAATAATCAGCAAGATGACAAAATAAATAAATTTGTCAGTGATCCGAATAACGATATTGACTGTAAGTATTACAAACACATACAAACCAACTACCTATATATAATTTATCTATATGTCATTTTTATGGTTTGTTATGGAATTCAGAGTAACAATTTGTCCCGGTTGAGGCATACATGTACATTACATTTCTTACATAAGAAATGTGTTTTCAAGGAACAATTATGTTTTTTTTTCTTTGATCATGACAGGTAAATGTGATATTTCGTCATATTGCACATCTTTCACCGATCATTTCTCGCATTTCCGAATTTTATTATAATAAGATTGAGTTGCAACTGATTCATTCGACGGTCTTCCATGTTTGCGATTTATTACTTACTTTAAGTAAGCCAAGATATAATGTTTTTAGAAATTAAACTTATTTCAACTTACCGTTAAACTTTATCAAATTGAAAATTTGAAAAATCACTTATGTAATTATATAAATAGATATATTATATAAATACATAGATACATAGACACATAGATACATAGATGCATAGATACATAGACATATAGATATATAGATACATAGATACAAAGATACATAGATTCATAGATACATAGATATATAGATATATAGATACATAGATATATAGATAAATAAATATATAGATACACAGATACATGGATACATAGATATAAAAATACATAGATACATAGATATATAGACATATAGAAATATAGATACAGAGATATAATACATGGATACATAGATATATAGATAAAAATATACATAGATACATAGATATCTATACATAGATATATATGTAGATATATATATATATATATATATATATATATATATATATATATATATATATATATATATATATATATATATATATATAGATATATATATATATATATATAGATACATAGATACATAGATTCATAGATTCATAGATTCACAGATTCATAGATACATAGATATATAGATATATATAGATATATAGATATATAAATACATAGATATATAGATACATAGATACATAGAT